>OX344722.1:67944673-70584524 GCA_947034835.1 Ballota nigra
TATACCAACAAACTTGAAAATCCAAATTGATGCCAAAACCAAAATCCAACCAATAGTGTGGTTACGTAACAAACCATTGGAATTTGATCCAAAAGGGAACAGCCCCTAGCCTTATTCTCCGGGCTTTATTTGATCCAGGTTAAGTTGTCTTGAAAAATGCTGTTTATAAGTTATCAATAGTAGTAATAATTAATTAAGAGAAAGGTGTTGAAAGTATCCCTAAGAACTTGGGGTCACGTGCCTTGTGGCATGCCATATAACTAACAATTTAATAAATGTAGGCTAATAGGAGTACATTTTAATAAATGTAGGATAATGGCTACAACCCTTATAAATTATAGGATAATGGCTACAACCCTTATATATTATAGGATAATGGCTACAACCCTTATAAATTCGAAATATCTTTATTTATTTGGTGTTTGCATGACATTATTTGGAGTAGGCAAAGTCTCATATGCACCAAGTGCACGGTGCACTCACTCAACAGTTGATACTGTATACACTAAAAAGTTAGTCTCAATTATACTGAAAAATTAGTCTCAATTACACTGAAAAGTTTACACTGAAAATCAGTTTTCAATGTAAACTTTTCAGTGTAATTGAGACTAACTTTTCAGTGTGATTGAGACTAACTTTTCAGTGTATACATTATCAACTGTTGAGTGAGTGCATCATACACCAAATGCACAAGAGACTCCCTTTGGAGTATTTTTTAGTCACATTTGCACGCACGTAGGCTGTTAAACCGAATTTAGACTGCTTATCAAATAATATCATTATGATTACAAATAATTTATAATATTTTACATGTCAAGTTGTGTGAAAAAAATGTTGAAATATCACTTATAAAGCATAGTAATATTATTTGATAAGTGAGTATGATATTAATGAATAAAAATATAATAATATTATTGTATTAATCCAATTGCACATCTTGCAAGTTGCAACTTGTTCACACAAATATTTATCTCATTTAATTTGAGTACCACTTAGATGCATCAATTGCACGGTGCAATTAGTAAATAATTATTATTTTTAATTGTTTAACTAATTAGTAAAATAGTTAATACTAATAGTATTTTTTTAGTGGAGCAGCTAATTAATTGCATTCAAAAATACAATCGTGGAATTAGTGTATATCCTTTATCAACACACCATTTATCAACATTACATATACTATCATCTACCAAAATTAAATAATAATTTCGAATATTTTATCAGACCTTGAAAATGTAAAAATGATGATAAATACTATATGAGAGAGAGAGAGAGAGAGAGAGAGAGCATGCAATTGCAATGGAGAAATATTCCATATATGTGCATGGAGTAAAGAAACCATTTTCCATTCCTAGAGATCCTAAATTAATTAATTACCAATTAATTGAATTACGCAGAACCTGAATAATAAGACACCCTACTGCATACATATTTATCTACCTCGGGACCACGACAGTGTGAGTGAGACTAGCAAGAGCATGTCCGTTACTTGAAAAATGGTCTAACAGTGAGACAGTTCGAAATTAACAAAGATTAACACTCATTTTATTGAGCAGTTCTCATATAACTCAAGTTCACGTAAATTTTATTTAAATATTAATGTTATATATATTAATTATTATTTTTTAAAAAGTGTTTAATTTTTTAAATAGTAATAATATATGTACATAACAATAATATTTTAAGAAATCAAGCTCATGTGCATTTGAGTTCACACAAGTTTTTGTCATCTTTTATAGTGTTAATATGTCATGTTCAATTTATGCATCGTCTCAATAATTGGGTAAATTTGCACTTTTGGTCCAAAAAAAAAAGAGTCTCTTTTAAAATGGTCTCATTTTCACCAGTTTTAGTTCCATTGTTTTTTTCTGACACTTTTGGTCTCAAAAGAATGAAAAAACTGTACTTTTGGTTCCAAGAGAATGTGGTAAAACTGCAGTTTTAGTCCTGAAAATTAACGGATTGGACCAAAACTGCAGAAAAAAAGAAAAATTCACTTTCGCACATAGGTACTAAAAATGTTTTGGAGATATTCTTTTGAAATAAAAATACAATTATTCCCACCGTATTTGATCACACACAAGAGCTGCTTATTTTATAACTTGTTGTGTGACAAGAATTATTCATAGACAAATACTTACACGAAGTTGTACGTGTGGTATCATGGAATGCAATTAATAAATAGTCGAGCCAAAAATTTACTCGAGAGGTCTCGATAATGAAGTATATATGAGCATATTGTAGCATTATCAATTTATATAAGATTAGTATGAACATATTGTCTATTTCCAATACGTTGTTTTCCAATCATGCACTGGAAACTCCCTTTGACAGTAATGTTTTCCCCCTCAAATTCTAACGGTTAAAATAAATAAATACCGTCCCTGAAAATTGATCGTAATAAATAAATACCGTCCCTGAAAATTGATCGTGTTTTTTTCATGTGATTTACTGCGATATGTCGAAGGATATTACATAATTTTCTGAGGTTCGTTTTTTAATAAAATAATTGTTAATGAAAATTCGTTTAGCACACTTTCCATAAACACAATCATCATTTTATTTAAAAAAGGGAACTAAAGTAGTCTCGTAATATCCTCCGACATATTGCACTAAACCATGTGCAAAAGAATAAAATCAATTTTAGTCTTTTCCTTCCCTTCGCATTAACAAAGATTTAGTATTATTCTTTTATGCTCCCTTTATTAGATAGATTTTCTTTCTTATTTCGTGTGTTTTAAATTACATCTCTGTTTTTTAGTAAAAAAATTAAATATTCTTCCATTGATTAAAATGTTTTAATTTAACATATTTACTATTAAGTACACCAATTCGATGAACATTTGTATAAGAGTAAAATAAGAATAATGAAGGAAAAACACATATTTTCAATAATATTTAATACATCTCTTTTAATTCATGTAAAAAGTTATATTACATGTGCAAGACAAAAACTTGTATGAAAACGTCTCATGACATGAGACCACATAAATTAACATCTACCTCTACCAAAATGTTAATGAGTCAATATCCTAGTTACACCTATTTTTATTGTCTCATGCCATGAAACGGTCTCATACAAGACCTACCCCGGGTGGAATATTAAAAAGGCCTTCGAAATTTTTGTAACAAGATTAATGGTAATGAGAATTTTATTTTTAAGAACAAAAAAGAAAAAGAAAATTGCTCAACAAATCTTCAAGACTCCAGAAAAGGTAGGCCAAAGCATTTTACTGAGAGAGATTGTAGGCAGTAAGGAATTTCAGCAGCTATGCCGGCTTTGGCTACTACCAATGATTATGTATTAAAGGCTGTGCTCAACCATTACCTATAATTTTAGGTGAGGTTTGGTTTGAAAATTTTCAATGAAAATAAAAGATATTGTAATTATAATGATTAATAAAAAAAAAAACCACAACACCATTTTTCAGTCAAAATAGATAAATATTATCCCATTTAATTATGTTTTTCTTTTTTTATAATCATCATTTTCATTATTCACTTATGCCGCAATCAACAACCTTTTCTTTCTTAAATCTATTTTTCCTTAAATTTAAGTACGACACTAGTGATATAACCACCATAAAAATAATTATTCACCCAGCATATTTTAGAGTGAAAAGGAAAAGGTGATTTTATTCTCATTCTCATTGAATAAATTCTAAACAAGTGTTCATTTAGTTTAAGAGTTGCAGCTTGATCCTAACACACCTTAATTTGTACTGTGCAATGAAATGTTTAAAAGTAAATTAATATCATCGCCCCAATTTAATTAATGAGAAAATTTTATTTTTCCTAAATTTGGTACGTCGGATCTTTTTGTCCTTTTACACCTCTTTTTTGCTCAAAAAAGTTGGTAAACATTTTGTTAGGTGTCAAAAGCTAGAATACACTCTTGAAACCAGGTTGTTAAAGCAGGCTCAGTAGACTTTTGGAATCAATAGACCTTAAGAGCGATCAGAAGAGTTTAAAACAAAAGCAACTCAACTGATGAGACTATCAGTAGAGTTCAAAGCACAAGACTCGGAGATTTTATAGTGGTTCGATCCAATAGATCTACATCCACTTCGTGAGGCCCTTTCACTATGTTGAAGAAGAGATTACAGAACTACAATGATATTATCCAGAGTATAAGCTGAGAAAAATGAATCTAGCACTCAAAATATCACACTAGCTAACAAGTTGAAAAACTTGCTTTCCTCTAACATTGAGCTAATATATATATAGCAGCAACCGAGATACCCTTGAGCAGTTATGAGTTGCGAGTGATAGCCTGCCACGTGCTCTTCATCTTGCAACTCGAGTCAGTTATAACCTCCAAGTAGTTAGGAAGTTATGACCTCTTGAAGTTGGCACCAGACAACACTTGAAACTGTAACAGCTTTACTTAACTACCTTTCGTAACCGAATAACTGTCAACTCTCTTGGCTTTTCCAGCTGTTAAAGGTCAAGAACAGATCTTCAAACTTCACACTTCCATATGGCTTGAAAGATATTTACCAGATTTAGAGATAACACCTCTCAAATCTCCACCTTTAACTCTAAATCAACAATAGTACCTTTAACAAAAGGCCTTCACCACTGCTCACTCAAGAGCAGCACCAACCATTGCTTTAATGCATTCCAATAAGCCTGAGACAAAGTTCAAACTTTGCGTTAGGCAATGCCTTTGTGAATCCATCTGCAGGATTGTCTTCAGTGGCTATTTTAGCTATATGCACCATCTCTTTCTCCACCATGTCCCGTACAAAGTAGTACTTTACATCAATGTGTTTTGTTCTTTCATGGTAGCCTTGATGTTTTGCCAAATGTATGGCACTCTGGTTGTCACAATACACTGTGACCTTTCTTTGATAAAGTCCCAATTCCTTCAGTCCCTTTTAGCCAAAGACTTTCTTTAACAGCTTCTGTAAGTGCTACAAACTCAGCTTCCGTAGTGGATAGAGCAACATTAGACTGGTGTGTTGATCTCCAAGACACTGCTGTTCCAAACAAAGTGAACACATATCCAGTTAAGGACTTCCTTGTATCGACATTAGCTGCATAATCTGAGTCAACATATCCAACTAATGCTTCTTCATTTCCTGTGCACTTCTGAAACTTCAATCCCTTGTCAACAGAGCTAACAATGTACCTCATAATCCACTTCACAGCTTCCCAGTGTCCTATTCCAGGATCACTCATGTATCTACTAACTACACTCATGGAGTGAGTAAAATCAGGCCTGCAACATACCATGGAATACATTAGGCTTCCCACTGAACTTGCATAAGGAACCTTACTCATATGAGATCTTTCTCTGATATCTTTTGGACTTTGCTGAATTGACAGCTTTATATGCTGTCCAAGGGGAGTTGTTACTGGTTTTGCTTGATTCATTCTGAACCTGTCAAGCACCTTCTTCAAGTATGAGCTTTGACTGAGATGAATGGTATTCATGTCCCTCTTTATTTCCATTCCCAGAATCATCTTTGCTATCCCAAGGTCTTTCATTTCAAACTCTGATTTGAGCAGTTCCTTCACCTTGTTAATTCCTTCTTCATCTTCACTTGCTATGAGCATATCATCCACATAGAGTAGTAAGTAAGTCTTCAACCTGAGACCATCCTTGAAATAAACACAGCTGTCATATTTGCTCCTTGTGAATCCTACTGATGTAATAAACTCATCAAACCTGAGATACCATTGTCTTGGACTTTGCTTAAGTCCATATAGTGACTTCTTAATCAGACAAACCTTGTTAGCAGAATCCGGTATGTTCACTCCCTCAGGAATTTTCATATGGATGGGTTTATCTATCTTCCCATGAAGAAAGGCTGTGGTGACATCCATCTGGTGTAATTCCAGATCGTATTGAGCTACTAAGGCCAAAAGAATCCTTATGCTGCAATGCTTCACTACTGGGGAGAATATCTCATTAAAATCCACCCCTTCTCTCTGAGTAAAGCCCTTTGCTACAAGTCTTGCTTTGTATCTTATAGAACCCCCTTTCATAGCTTCCACTTTCTTTCTGTATATCCATTTGCACCCAACAAGTTTCTTATTCACAGGTTTATCCACTATCTCCCATGTTTGGTTCTTCTCAAGAGAAAGTAACTCCTGCTCCATAGCTACAATCCATTTATCTCTTTCACTGCAGCTAATAGCCTGTGTGTAAGTCTTAGGTTCCTGTTGCTCCACATCTTGAGCAACATACAGTGCATAGGATATTACATCAGCATGTCCAAATCTCTGTGGTGGATGAGTCTGTCTCCTGACCCTGTCCCTTGCTAATTGATAATCCTGGTATTCAGTCTCACTGCCTTGATCACTCTCATGATCACCTTGATTCTCATTAGCATAGTTTCTTATATCCTGTGGCTCCACCTCAAGATGTGTAGTACTATCTTGAGTCTCTCCAGGACCTGCATTTTCAGTCACCTTAAGAGGTAAGCAGTTTTCATCAAAGGTTACATCTCTGCTTATGATACACCTTTCACTTCCCTTCTCAATGCACCACAATTTGTATCCCTTTACCCCTGCTGGATATCCAATCAGTACACACTTGAGAGCTCTTGGTTCTAGCTTGTCTTGCCTTATATGAGCAAAGGCCTTGCATCCATATACTCTTAAGTTGGAGAAGTCAGGTTTGTGTCCAGACCAGGCTTTCTCTGGTGTCTTGAACTTCAGTGGTGTAGATGGACTTCTATTTATGAGATAAGCTGATGTGGTTACTACTTCTCCCCAGAAAGACTTGGGTAATCCAGAGCTACTCAACATACACCTCACTCTTTCTAGCAAGGTTTGATTCATCCTCTCAGCAACTCCATTTTGTTGAGGAGTTCCAGGTACAGTTTTGTGCCTTACAATGCCTCTCTCCTTGCAGAAAGTTGTGAATTCTTCAGATAGATACTCCAACCCGTTGTCAGTTCTTAGAACTTTTAGCTTCTTTCCACTGGTGTTCTCCACCTCAGCTAACCAATTCTTGAAACTACTGAATGCTTCAGATTTAGTTTTCAATACAGATATCCATACCTTCCTCGAGTAATCATCTATAAAGGTAATGAAGTATCTTCCTCCATTCCTTGTGGGATTCTTTGAGGGTCCCCACAAGTCTGAGTGCACATAGTCAAGGGTTCCTTTTGTGGTGTGAGAAGCAGTGCTGAATTTCATCCTCTTAGACTTCCCATATATGCAATGTTCACATATATTTATCTTTGAGATTCTGTCTCCACCTAGCAGATCTTGTTTGGCTAACTCTTGTAAGCCCTTTTCACTCACATGAGCTAGCCTGTTGTGCCACAACAGTGTGTTGTCCTTTTCATTAGCAGAATTAGTCCCACCAGTAACAGTCTTTCCCAGTAAGAAATAGAGATCATTCCTTCTAGTTCCTTTCATAACAGTATGGTTATCTCTGGTAACTACTAATTCACCATTTTCAGAAGTACACTTGTACCCCATGTTATCTAACATGCCAAGAGATATGAGATTCCTTCTAAGATCAGGTACATACCTCACATTCCTCAGAGTTCTGACAGCTCCATTAAACATCTTCAAGTTTATAGAGCCAGTTCCTCTTACTTTGCATGTGTGGTCATTTCCAAGCAAGACTGATCCACCATTCTGCTGTTTGAACTCAGTGAACCATTCTTTCACAGGGCACATATGAAAAGAACAACCTAAATCCAGAATCCACTCATTCTTCTCCTCTGATGTGGTGATGGAAAGTACTTCAGCTAGTTCAAAGCTTGTGGAGTCTTCAGTTTCTACTGCTTGATTTACTTGTTTCTTATCCTTCCCAGATTCAGCAACTCCTTTAAACTTTGATGACTTCTTCCACTTAGGGCAGTTTCTCTTGAAATGTCCTGTCCCATGGCAGTGATAACACTTCCTGCCTTCTCCATCATTAGAGGTTTCTGATGATTTCTTCTCAGGTTTCTTGCCTTTATCTTTAGGCCACTTCTTGAAGTTCTTCTTTGAATGGTTTTCCTTCACTGTCAGACTCTCATTCACCTTGGCACTACTACTAGCTTCAGATGTTTTCTGCAGTTCCTTAGACTTAAGAGCCAACTGCACATCTTCAAGGCTAATTGTATCTTGTCTTCCAAATAGTATGGTGTCCTTCAGGTTTTCATAAGACTTTGGTAAAGCACTTAACAGCATAAGGGCCTTATCCTCCTCTTCCAGCATGATTTCAATATTCTCTAAGTCATCCAGAATTTTATTGAAATCATCTAACTGCTCCAGGATGGGTTTGTCATCTGCCATCCTGAATGCATAGAGTTTCTGCTTCATGTACAACCTGTTAGCCAAGGTCTTCACCATGTACAAGCTTGAAAGCTTATCCCAGACCTCCTTTGCAGTTTTCTCCTTAGCCACCTCCCTCAGAACTTTGTCACCAAGGCACAAAATGATAGCATTGTGTGCCTTTTCTCTGATCTTGGCCCTTTCTGCCACTTTCTTACTTGTTTCTTCTTCTTCTGGTTTTCCAGGTTCTTCAATGGCTTCAGCCAATCCTTGCTGAACCAGAAGAGCCTTCATCTTGATTCTCCAAAGCCCAAAGTCAGATTTTCCAGAGAACTTTTCAATGTCAAACTTTGTGAAGCTACTCATCCTTGCGTCTTGCCTTGTTTAGCTTGTTTCCCACAGACGGCGTCAATTTGTTAGGTGTCAAAAGCTAGACTACACTCTTGAAACCAGGTTGTTAAAGCAGGCTCAGTAGACTTTTGGAATCAGTAGACCTTAAGAGAGATCAAAAGAGTTTAAAATAAAAGCAACTCAACTGATGAGACTATCAGTAGAGTTCAAAGCACAAGACTCAGAGATTTTATAGTGGTTCGATCCAATAGATCTACATCCACTTCGTGAGGCCCTTTCACTATGTTGAAGAAGAGATTACAGAACTACAATGATATTATCCAGAGTATAAGCTGAGAAAAATGAATCTAGCACTCAAAATATCACACTAGCTAACAAGTTGAAAAACTTGCTCTCCTCTAACATTGAGCTAATATATATATAGCAGCAACCGAGATACCCTTGAGCAGTTATGAGTTGCGAGTGATAGCCTGCCACGTGCTCTTCATCTTGCAACTCGAGTCAGTTATAACCTCCAAGTAGTTAGGAAGTTATGACCTCTTGAAGTTGGCACCAGACAACACTTGAAACTGTAACAACTTTGCTTAACTACCTTTCGTAACCGAATAACTGTCAACTCTCTTGGCTTTTCCAGCTGTTAAAGGTCAAGAACAGATCTTCAAAATTCACACTTCCATATGGCTTGAAAGATATTTACCAGATTTAGAGATAACACCTCTCACGTTTGGTATGCCAACATTTTTTTTTGGCAAAAAAGGGATTTTTTTTAAAAGAAGAGCAAAAAGATTTGTCCTATAAAATTTAGAACAATTTTTCGTATTTTTTTTATAATTGATTATCCTACTCTAATCAAATCTCCTCAACCGCCTTAATATTCAATCAACAATTAATTCTGTCTCCATGTATGCCAAAATTAAAGAGCAAAGTATTATATGAAAATCTTCATGGATCATTTTCATATAAACATATTCAAATTAAAGTCAATCCATCCCACTTTTATTATTTTCAAAGGTGATAATACAATTTACTTTAAAAATGATAGTTTTTATTGAAAAATGCTAATTTTTTTGTTTTAATCGTGTGGCTAATATGTTTATTAACACCATTCCAATGTTTCCTTGTAGGAGAAACACTATATCTAGCAAGTAGATTAACTGCAAATGTAATGTCCGGTCTAGTGCAATTTGCGAGATAGAGTAATGCTCTAACAACGCTAAGATAAGGAACTTCTGGCCCCAGAATTTCTTCTGTATCTTCTCTTGGTCTAAATGGGTCCTTATCCACTTCGAGGGATCGGACAACCATTGGTGTGCTGAGTGGATGAGATCTATCCATGTTAAATCTCTCCAATACATTTTTCACGTAGGTTGACTGATGTATAAGAATTGCTTCTGGGAGATGCACGATCTGCAGACCGAGGCAATACTTGGTTTTACCCAAGACTTTCATTTCAAATTCCGCTTTCAAGATTTAACTGGCTTCTTCAATCTCTTTGCATGTTCCGATTATGTTTAGATCATCAACATATACAAATATGATGCAAAAACCACTTTGCGATTTTTTCATGAATACGCATGGGAAAGCTATATCACTTGTGTATCCCTTCTTCTGGAGGAATTCACTAATTCGGTTGTACCACATAAGACCTGATTGCTTTAGGCCCTACTACGACTTCTGCAGTTTTATGTTATACATACTGCGACTTTCACTATTCCTCATCTGGGGAATCTTGAATCCATTAAGGATTTTCATATAGATGTCGGCATCTAGTAATCCATATAAATATGCGGTTACAACGTCCATCAATCGTACTAAGACTGAGGATGCACGGGCACACGTGCAACAAGAAATAGCTAATGTGGTGGCCTGGAAAAAGAGGAATCCTGATTAGTATTCTCTAGAGGGTTATCCCGTTTTTTATACAACGCTTGTTGGTTTCCTTTTTTATTGGACCTTATTTTTGCCTTGTTCAGCGGCTCCAAGGGGAGTCTAACACAAGGTTTTAAATGAGTTCTTGTCTTCTTTATTTTCAGCTTTTTTCCCCGGGCTGTGGGGCACCTCGTACATTTTTTCTTTTTCTTTTAATAAATTTGCCTTTACTTGCAAGTACAACGTCCATCAATCTCATCTTGAGATTTAATTTAACTGCCAAAGATATTAAGTAGTAGAACGTTATTGCGTCCATTACGGGTGAATAGGTTTGATCGAAATCCATACTGGGTCTCTGCGAAAACCCTTGAGCTACTAGCCTTGCTTTGTATCTCTCCATAGTATTGTTCTCATATAGTTTTCATACAAAAACTCATTTATATCCTACATGGATAGCGCGCGTGGGTGTACGAATGATTGAGCCAAATACTTTTATTTTATTTAGCGATGCGAGCTCTGCTTCAATTGCCTCTTTCCATTTTACCCAATCAGAGCGCTTCCGGCACTCAGTGATAGTTTTGGGTTCTGGATCTAGATCAATATTTTGTGCACGTGCTTCATTACTAGGACGCTCGTCTTCTGGACGATTCACTTCTGGAGACTTTAAATTTTCTAGACGAATCTCTTCTAGAGATTTCACGTTTGACTGACCAGTTTTGCTAGCTTTTCTTTTAGGTGTGTTTGTATTGTTTATAGGTCCTTTACGCTTCTGGCGTGTGGGGGCATATATACTTGATTTACTTGGGACCTCAACCCTTTGGGGTGCATTTACTGCAGGTATATGCGATTTAGTTACACCTCTATGGTCAGTGAACGCGTCTGGCAGATTGTTTGCTAAATTTTGCAAGTTAATGATCTTATGAACTTCCAGTTCAGATTGACTAGTGCTTGGATCTAGATACTGAAGATCACTTACGTTCCACATAAGTTCCCGACATTCATTCAATTTTGAATTTAGATCTCCCCCTAATGCCGGAAAGTGGTCTTCATCGAACGTGCAGTCAGCGAACTGAGCCGTTAATAGATCCCCGGATAAAGGTTCTAGGTATTTTAGGATGGATGGAGAGTCAAATCCAACGTAAATACCTAGCTTCCTTTGTGGAACCATAGAGGTACGCTTTGGTAATGGTATTGGAACATACACCGCACATCCAAAAATACGCAGATGGGAAATGCTTGGTTTTTTCCCACGCACTAGCTGTAGGGGGGAATGATTATTATATGCAGTTGGATGGATTTGTATCAGATGTGATGCATGTAGGGCTGCATGCCCCCAGTATGAAGTGGGTAATTTAGAGTTCATAAGTAATAGTCTAGCGATAAGTTTGATACGTTTTATTAGTGCTTCAGCAAGACCATTTTAGGTGTGGACGTAGGGGACCGAATGCTCCACTTTAGTTCCCAGAGCCATGCAGTAATCTGTAAAGGCTTTTGAGGTAAACTCAGCAGCATTATCCATGCGAATCGATTTTATTGGATAATCTGGGAATTAAGCTCGAAGCTCGATAGTTTTCGCAATGAGCTTTGCAAAAGCTTGATTGCGGGTAGACAACAAACAGGCATATATTTACCTAGTGGAGGCATCAATTAGGACCATGAAATACCTAAATGGTCCTAATGCTGGGTGAATCTGTCCACAAATGTCTCCCTGAATCCGTTCAAGAAAAACCGGAGATCCAAGTCCCACCTTGGTGCGCGATGGGCGCACTATTAATTTACCCTTAGAGCATGCATCACATATAAATTCATCGACAGGAGGAATTCTATTATTCAAAATATCATGATCAATGGAATTAGATAGAATCCTACGTATCATAGTTTGTCCTGGATAACCTAACCGCTGATGCCATAATTTAAAAGAGTTCGGGTCGTGAAATTTCATATTCATAGCTAGATGGAGATTAGACGACCGGATGTAGGAATAGTACAATGCGAAAGAGAAGGAGGGAAGTTTTTCAATAACTTATTTACGGCTACCTCAAATAATAGTCATCAAAAGGTATTCGTTATTATTCTCAATTTCAGTTTCAATGTGATAGCCATTAGATCTTATGCCTTTAAAACTGAGAAGGGTACGCAAAGATTGTGAAAACAATAAAGCATTGTCAATTATGAGTTCGGTACCCATAGGGAGGACGATCGAAGCTCTTCCGAAACCCACTATCATAATATTATCATTGACTATCGTGGTCACATTCCCCTTTCTTTCTACCAAGTTATGAAAATATTTCCTATCTCTTAAGATTGTGTTTGTGGTGGCGCTATCTACCAAATATAAATCACAATTTGTATCCATTGTGCCAGAAGAAAAAACTCAAACCTAATAGCTGATATGTTTACAAGCCATGTATAAGAATAGCAATATCCAAATAAATTTAACAGATAGCTTATATTAAGGTAAACATATCAAAGCTAAATCATAAATATCATATCAAACATAAAAATATATGAAAGACATGATCCAAATAAAATGGTCTTAACAAAAAATAAAGTACTAAAATGATCAAATATTTCAATCATTCATTGTCTCCATAGTCTTTGAGCTCTATGCCCAAGAGATTGTCGTTGTCATGGTCAAATTCTGCTTCAGGCAGGCTGGCGTGGTGAGATTCAACTTTAGGGGCCTTCCCCTTGTCGTCCTTATGTTGCTTTTGATAAGCCTAAACTAAATGCTTGGGAGTGCGACACATGCGAGACCAATTGCCTTTACATCCGCATATGTAGTAGGACTGCTCAACCTTATCTTGAGTGCCAGATTTTTGTGGAGCGGGATTCATGTTAGGTACAACCTTTCCACGAGCTTGAGCTTGATTATCTTTCGAGGTACCTGGACCACCGGATTTACTACGACCTCGGCCTTTGCTACGAGTTCGTTTACTTCCTCTCTCCCTTCCACGCTTGCGACCACTTGTACTACCCTGAGCTGTAGCATGTGCTTCAGACACTGCTTCTGAGCCAACCGGTCTCGAGTTATAATTTTTCATAAGGAGTTGGTAGTGCTTTTCTGCCACTAGAAGTGCAGAAATCAGCTCAGAGTGTACAGTGTAATTCTTGGCCCTATACTGCTGCTGGAGTACAAGGTTGCTAGCGTGGAACGTCAACAGAGTCTTTTGTATCAACTCGGCCTCAATTATAGCTTGCTTGCATAGCTTTAATTGGGATACAATACGATGCAAGGCTGAGTTATACTCCATCACAGACTTAAAATCTTGGAACCGGAGGTTCAACCAATCGTATTGTGCCTAAGGGAGGACTATATCATTTTGTTGTTGGAAACAGTCCTTCAGGGACTTCCACAACATTCCGGGGTCTTTCTCAGTGAGATATTCATTTTTCAGGGGAGTTAGTTGATTTTGACTCATTGATAATAGCCCCGCATAACTCAGTTGAGGCTAGATGGATCTCAACATCTAGCGCCCATGTCAGGTAATTACTACCATCAAGAGCAAGCTCAACAAATTCTCTTTTGGTAATATCAGACATTCTCACTACAATTTTTAAAGTGACTTGGTGAGTTTTGTGACCAATTTATTGACAACTGAGAAATAAGGATTTATTTGATCACTTTCAAGCACATAGAAACAAGAATTGGGCGCCGTCTACCCAAAATATAATTTACGGTCCGTTAAGTATTGGGCGTCGCCTACCCAGACAATATATGCGAACTATAAAATGAGGACTATGTGTAAAAGTAATAATGCATGCAGGATAATTTAATCATAAAAGCATGTGCATATAGCATTTAAGAACATAAAATAATAAATTTGTTGAAAACTAATTAATTCCAAAAAAATTCAAGCTTAATTAATATGCAAAGAATTATTACTTTTTAATTTTCAAGTATTTTTAGGAACTTGATAAATTAAATTGAGGGCACAAAAGTACTAGTAAAAATTATATGAGGCCCAAAATAAAAGCAATGTCCAAATTTTAAAATAAAAGCCCAAAAAAAAATCTGATTTTAGCCCAAAATGAGGGCTGCAAGCCCAAATTAATATTTTTTTCAGTTTGGCCCAAAAAGGTTAGGGCTAGGCGGATTCAATGCAGGACGTGTGGGGGGGGCAGTGTAGCTCCATGGGCGGTGACGCGATGGCTGTGCAACGTCGCCGTGTGGCGACGCGGCCTACGGCCACCATCGCCCGGCGATGCCCGGCCATCAGCCGCCGCTCAACGCCGTAGTGGCGGAGCAGCGGCGAAAAGGGGGGCGCTCAGTGGTGGAGCTCAGGAAGACCGCTGTTGCACGCCCGCGATGGTCGTTGAGGCCCGAGGCGGCTTGCTCGCGGTGGCTGCTACGCAGCGGTCGTCGAGGCCCGCGGTGGCTGCTTCGCATTGGCCTTCAAGGCCCACAGTGGCAGCACACGATTGGACGATGGGGCCAATTCGAGGCGGCGGCGGCTGCTGCTTCGTGGTGGCCTTTGAGGCCCGCGGCGGCGGCTGCATCGCGGTGGCGGCCATGGGCAGTTTGAGGCGGCAGCGACTGCTTCGTGGTGGCCTTTGAGGCCCGCGGTAGCGGCCATGGGCGGTTCAAGGTGGCGGCTGCGCGCGGCGGCGGCGTCCTGCCGTGGGCATATTTTGATTATTATTATTTTCTATCTTTTTTATCCAATAATTGCAAACAATAACATAGATGCAATAAATAATTTAATTGCACGGTAAAATCATAGCACATGTGGATCAAAAATTCGATACGATAATTAATTATCATGCTATTGAAAAATAAATTCATACCGATTAGCTTTGGGCAGAGTCTCGTGCTGATAACGTGTTGTAAATCGTAAGCATAAAATAGAGACGCAGGTTTGTTTACCCAGTTCGTCTATAACGACTACGTCTGAGGGCGTACCAAGCCATGAGTTTTCGCTAATATATCTGTGTATGCGTGTGTGTACAATACTGAGTACATAGGTCTACTTATAATAGAGAAAGCCTAATCTAAGCCTAAAACCTATTTAGGTTATAAGCCCATTAGTAATGTCCACATCAAATCTTCTGGATTTGGTATAATAAATATGTTGGATTTATAACAGTACTCTCAATCAAAATCACTCATTTTTATGGTAAGATATGTACCCATACATTACAACAATTCCTACGATTTATACACAATTAACACTTAAAGTTACCCAAGCCTTTTTTTATCAGAAAAGAATTTAATTGATAAACGGAGCATGAGAAGTGCCAAATTTTACAATGAATTAGGCATAAAGCCTGGGAAAGTTAAAAGGTTTATCCTACAAGTTCTTTGAATAATACAAGCTTATACAAGATCACTCTAGGCTCATTATACCACACATCAAAAGTGATTTTATGTCTCCAAATTCCTCTTGCATTGACCCAACTCCACAACCTTCTCTTGATCTCATCTATTATCTCCTTGACGTCTGCTTTTTCCTTTCAAAAAATAAAGGCATTCTGGGATTTCCAAATAGACCAAGTGATACACTCCCACAAATCCACCATTAGTGTCTTCCCATCCTTCCCTCCAATAAGTCTACTAAAATGTAGTAGGCTTATCTTCGGATTAGATGATAAGATTTTGCACACTCCGAACCACCCAACACATTCCATCCAAACACGAAAAGCAAATTGACATTCAAAGAGGACGTGTATTACAGTTTTAGGTTCGGTATTACAGAACAGACAAAGAATGTTTGAGCCTTGTGGAAGTGTTTTTCGTCTTCTTAGATTTGTTGTCGTTGGGATACGTTCCCACAGTGTACGCCACACATGGATACTTACTTTATTAGACACTCACTTGTCCAAGATAAGCCAATTATAAACTTCATGTTGTAGACTTCGTCTCTTGTGTATCTCCATTTCCATTTGTCCTTCTCGTCTTGAGTTGGAATGTACCTTGATTAGACGTAAAATTATTATGATTTGTAGCTCGATTTGCCCATGTTTTGAGTGAATTCGATGAGTATTTAGAGTCAATTGAGTACTATTTTCATAAAGTAATGAATTTGCCTCTTTGATGCTCATAGATGGATAGAGGGCAAAAAATGGAGTTTGTAGGACTTTGAATCGACTCAAACAGACTCCCGGATGAGAAGATATTGAAGAAATAAGAAAAATATTAGTTCGAGTGAGCAAAAGTATTAATTGGCCTGAAGGAAGAGGTGCTCGAGCGGGGTTGCTCGAGCAAGTACTCGAGTATGAGAGGTCGAGCACCACATTCGTTCTGGGAGTATTAGGGACTCTAGTAGGGCCAACTCGAGCACTCGAGCGGGCGCTCGAGTGGACATGGGTCGAGCACCAGGTGCTCGAGTAGAGGAGCTCGAGCACCACTTTAGCTCTGTAAGATTCGAGCGCTCGAGTGTGCATCACTCGAGCATAGGCGCTCGTGTAAGGTCAGTGCTCGAGCACTTCCGTGTTTTGGTTTGCAAATTTTTCCCCACTTAACCCAAGAAATTTTATCCTCCCCCCCCCCCCCCCCCCCAAAAAAAGATTCTTTGCAGATGTTCAATTTTACTCAGTACCTTAATAGGTGCACGGTAAGTAGAAAGTAGTCGATCAATAGTGATGATAGGATGACGTTAATCAAAGTAAGTCTTCCCCCGATGGAGAGGTTTAGACCTTTCCATTTTATGCAATTTCGTACTTTTTGGATGACATGATTCCATTTGGATGCCTTTCGGTAAGCACATCCAACCTTAACTCCCAGATAAACAAAATAATCATCCCCCACTTGACATCCAAGAATGTTAGCGTACTCTAGTAAATCCTCGCTACTCACGTTAAACCCTGACACACTGCATTTACCTCGATTGACTTCTAACCCCGATACTAACTCCAGGCTTATGATGAAGCGTTTCAAAAAAGTGGAATTCTCTCTCGAAGCTTTTCCAATGAAGATAGTGTAGTCAACAACTGGAGGTGAGAAATCAAAACTCTATCTTTGCCCACAAGCATCAGTGTAAACAGGTTATTGTTGACAGCTTTATCGATCATAAGGCTCAACCCTTCTGCTGCAATAAGAAAGAGGAAAGGGGACAAGGGGTCCCCTTGTCTTAATCCTCTACCCAACTTGAACTCTTCCGTTGGGCTCCCATTAATAAGAACAGATGTGTGCGCTGAGGAGACACACTCCATAATCCACTTACACGAGAATTCGAATTTCTCCATAATCCTCCTCGATAACCTCATTTAGAATCACGACGTTGTCCAGAATTTGCCTCCTTCTAATAAAAGCACAATGTTGCTCAGAAATAATGGACTCCAATACTTTACTTAACCTCAATGACAACACTTTCGCCACCACCTTGTAGATGCAACCAACTAGAGAAATTGGTCTATAATCTGATAATCTTAAGGACTCTTCCTTCTTCGGTATGAGGACTATGAATGAAGGATTGAGTCCCTTTACAAATCTTCCATGCTCATGAAACTCCTCGAACATATGTAAGATATCCCTTTTCAGCAGCTCCCAAAAATCTTTCAAAAATACAAAATTAAAGCCATCCGGGCCTGGGCTTTTTGAACCATCGCAAGAGTCCACTGCCGCCTTAATTTCCTCCTTCGAAAACTTAGCAGTCAGCATCTGATTGTCACCCAAACTGATCTTACGAGGACAAAAATCTTGAGTTAGAACTGGTCTAATCACCAACTCTGCCTTAAAGTGCTTCTTAAAAAATGCAAAGTGCCTCTTTTGACATCCTCAACCTCCTCACACCACTGATCTTCAAATGATACACCCACTATTTCATTTCTTTTCCTCCTTTTATTGATACTCTTGTGGAAAAAACTCGTGTTGGCATCCCCTTCCCAAATCCACTTTGCCCTTGTTTTCTGTTTTAGGAGGCTATTCTTGAGATTTAGATCACAAATAAGGAGAGCACGAAGTTCATTCCTCTTAATTAGTTCCGAGTCATCTAACCCGAACACATCATCCATTGTGTCCAGTCTCAAGATTTCTTTTCTTTTTTCCTCAATCCTCTTATCCATAGAATCAAACACTTTGATATTCCATTATTTGATATCCACTTTGAGTATCTTGAGTTTTTCTTTGAGTATGAAGCTACCCCCCCCCACTCACCACATAGCTCTTCCATTTTGAAATCACAAAATCCCTAAAACCAGCATGAGATCTCCACGCGTTAATAAACCTAAAAGGCTTTGGGCCGCAATTACAAGGCTAATCAATCATTTACTTTAATCTCCAAACTACTACATTTTTGCTCATAGGTAACAGATGATATCTGTTAACTATGAGCAAAATGGTCTGTTATCTAAGGTGGTGTAATCTATGCACCTCGCACATAGATAACAGTTTCAAATCAATGAATATCCGTTACCTATGGCAGTTCAGAATATAAAATCTCGCTCATAGATAACTGATAATATCTGTTATCTAAAGTTTATAATTTGTTACCTAATCAAGCAAAAATAACTGATTATATCCGTTATCTTTTGTAAAAAAATAAAAATTATCTATAATAGAACAAATATTTAATTTTGTCAAATTTTTTAATTCCTGAAATTAAAAAATTAAAATATACACAATAATTTAATAAATTCACAATCAATTCAAAAGTCAATAATTTCATTAAATTGTCAAACATCCAAACATTCACAATAAAATTCATCAAAACTTCCATTCGATTGCATTCAAAATTAAAACCTACACATTAATACTAAAGTATTCGTTACACGCTAGCTCCAACAAGCAATTTGACAGTAAAAAATACTTCAATTCATTATCATGGGGATATCTGAAAGCCAATTTCTTGCTCCACACTCCATTTGAACTTCACTCTGTAGAAAATACAAATATATACAATCAATTTCAGCTCAAATTCTACATAAAACCAAATAAATTAAACAAAAAAGTACACTTCAAATCCCAATTGACCAACATTTATAAAACAAACGCACATTTATACAAAAACATATTCTTGAACACACGTGGTCCACTCCGACCGCACATCATCAATTTGGATTTTGGTATAAGTTTTCTCCATGAACTACAAAATAACATATATTTTAATACTACGATATCACATTTAGATTAAATTGCAATGAGATATGTTGGTCCCAAAAATATCCAGCGGAAAGCGTTTTTAAGTTTATTTTTAAGAAAACCCTTTAAAGAAATGCTAAAAGAAATTGCAGAAATTTAAAGTGCAGAAAATAAAGAACACAAGGATTTATAGTGGTTCGGACCAACTTGTCCTACGTCCACTCTCCCTTTCTCCAAAGGGGTCTTTCTCACTCTCCAACCAACTTACTTACTACTGGAATTTCGGAAGTACCAGCTCCTTCTTACAACTTACACCAACCTTATCTAACAAGATGAACAGGTTGAGTAATAATCCAACTAAACTCCTAATAGAGTGTATATAAACTAGAAAGGACAAAGGTGAGTGATTGGAAGAGTTCGTGTGTTCTTGTTGTGTGCTCTCGCGCGACTCTTGTCTCTTCAACTAATCCAAGCACTCCTATTTATAGTTGTGAATTAACTAGCCGTTGGAGAGCTAGCAATTCAAACAACCATAATTGGAGGAATATAATCAATCAAAGATTGATTATATTGATTGATTAGTTGACTTTAATCAAGCAATCAATCAATCAGATCCTCCATCAGTTGACTTTCAGATTGCCTTCATCTCCATCATGAATTTCCAAAGTCTCCTTGTCTTCAGATTACTATGATGCTTCTGGTATGGTGAACTAATCCGTCTCACTCATCTGAATAGGACTCGTCTGGTCTGGGGTCTTCTGGTCAGGTAACACTTCTTCTCTGGTCCTCATCTGGGAGAGGTCTTCTGGTCAGACTCCTCTGGCAGACTCCTCTGGTTAGACTCCTCTGGACCTCATCTGCTCTGGTGACTCTTCTGCTCTGGACATCTCATCTGGTCACCTCTCATCTGGTCACCTCATCTGGTACCTTCTCTGGTCACCTTCTCTGGTCACCTTCTCTGTTACCTTCTCTGGTCACCTCCTCTGGTACCTTCTCTGGTCACCTCCTCTGGTACCTTCTCTGGTCTACCCATATTTCTTCCCCCTTAACCAAAGACCTATTCTAGACCAAGACTAATCTGTAGCAGACTAACAGGTTCAGCTAGTCCTATTACAAGTTCTTGTTTTAACATCTTCAAAACATCTAATCTATATCCTAACAATTTCCCCCTTTTTGATGATGTTAAAACTGAAAGAACTTAAATAAAACAAGACAAGAAAAATTGAAATATCCAAATAGAGATTCTAACAGGCTGGGTCAACTGATCTTCCCCCTCAAAGTATGCTCAGCTGATATTGGGGAAAAATATCAGCTGGTCTTCTTGTGTATCTGCAGGCAATCAAGTTTTTGGTACCCTACTGGGTCCAGGGGGGTTAGCACAGTTTTTAGGAAGCCATAAGAATAGATCATCCCTTTTTGAATCAGGTGATCTTATCTTTCTTCCATACATATCCACAAAAACACACTGAACATAAGAAGCTTCGACATGGTTATTTCTTCTAGAGGATCTTCTTCTCTTATGAGCTTGTCCAGTAGAAGAAGTAATTTGTCTTAAAGCAACAGACTTGAAATTCTTTTGATAATGATAAGTTTTACTAGAACCATAAAAGGTTCCAGCTGGTCTGGCAGATGATTTGAAAGTTTTCTGCAGGTGAGTAGGAGTCATCTGGTTCTGCCTCTTTTGAGAAGATCCAGAATGTCTTCTACTCTGCTGGCCTGGCTGAGGTCTTTTATTCTGGGTATAGCCCTTCTTAAAATTCCTCCTCTGCCTTTTGGGTTTTTGAGTTTTAGGACTCATCTGCCCATTAGGCTGAGTTGCCTGGTCAGCTGGCCTTTTACCCTTATCAATAAAATTACTAGTCTGTTCTTCTTTCTGAACATGTGAGGATTCAGGTTTGGAAAAATCAAGGCCTGTTTTATCATGTTCTCTTTGAGATGAGGCAGCTATGTGTGACACAGCATTGTTTGCTGTTGTCAGCTGCTCCAGTCTCATCTTGAGCTTGTCCTCACTTTCTTTTACAATTTTGTTTTGGTGGAAGAGTTCATCAAACTTAGCTTTAAGCAGATTATATTCATTGTCTTTCTCAATGTTTTCAACAACCAACCTTTCTATCAGCTTAACTTGTTCATTACACCTGGTTGTCAAGTCAGAAGACTCTTCAACTAGTGTATGATTTTGTTCAGCTGGTAGATTAGCTGAGTTGCCTAAACATTGTGAAAGCTTCTGATTTTCTGTTTTCAACTTTGTGTTCTCTTCTTCCAATTTATGACAAAGTTGTATAGAAGTTTGGAGATCTAATAGCATCTTCTGCATATCAGACTCCTCTGATTGTCCAGAAAAAGAAGAATGAGAAGAAGAAGAGGGAGTTCGATTACATACCTCGTCTATTACCAGACATATCTCTTCGTCTGGTCCATAATTGGATGATGAACCAGAAGTGGATACCTCATCTTCCTCATCTGCTAGGCTTCTTTTGGAGTATCTCCTGGTGTCTCTTCTACAGCATCTCTTTGAGCCCATTTCTGCAAAATTTGTTAGCACAACAAATACTTGGGTTTTCAAAAAAATGGATCTGCCCTGGTGACCACCGAGATGATTTCAAAATAGTGGTCTATATGACACACTGCTCTGATACCACTTGTTGGTCCCAAAAATATCCAGCGGAAAGCGTTTTTAAGTTTATTTTTAAGAAAACCCTTTAAAGAAATGCTAAAAGAAATTGCAGAAATTTAAAGTGCAGAAAATAAAGAACACAAGGATTTATAGTGGTTCGGACCAACTTGTCCTACGTCCACTCTCCCTTTCTCCAAAGGGGTCTTTCTCACTCTCCAACCAACTTACTTACTACTGGAATTTCGGAAGTACCAGCTCCTTCTTACAACTTACACCAACCTTATCTAACAAGATGAACAGGTTGAGTAATAATCCAACTAAACTCCTAATAGAGTGTATATAAACTAGAAAGGACAAAGGTGAGTGATTGGAAGAGTTCGTGTGTTCTTGTTGTGTGCTCTCGCGCGACTCTTGTCTCTTCAACTAATCCAAGCACTCCTATTTATAGTTGTGAATTAACTAGCCGTTGGAGAGCTAGCAATTCAAACAACCATAATTGGAGGAATATAATCAATCAAAGATTGATTATATTGATTGATTAGTTGACTTTAATCAAGCAATCAATCAGATCCTCCATCAGTTGACTTCCAGTTTGCCTTCATCTCCATCATGAATTTTCAAAGTCTCCTTGTCTTCAGATTACTATGATGTTTCTGGTATGGTGAACTAATCCGTCTCACTCATCTGAATAGGACTCGTCTGGTCTGGGGTCTTCTGGTCAGGTAACACTTCTTCTCTGGTCCTCATCTGGGAGAGGTCTTCTGGTCAGACTCCTCTGGCAGACTCCTCTGGTCAGACTCCTCTGGTCAGACTCCTCTGGACCTCATCTGCTCTGGTGACTCTTCTGCTCTGGACATCTCATCTGGTCACCTCATCTGGTACCTTCTCTGGTCACCTTCCCTGGTCACCTTCTCTGGTCACCTTCTCTGTTACCTTCTCTGGTCACCTCCTCTGGTACCTTCTCTGGTCACCTTCTCTGGTCACCTCCTCTGGTACCTTCTCTGGTCTACCCATATTTCTTCCCCCTTAACCAAAGACCTATTCTAGACCAAGACTAATCTGTAGCTGACTAACAGGTTCAGCTAGTCCTATTACAAGTTCTTGTTTTAACATCTTTAAAACATCTAATCTATATCCTAACAAGATACACTTATAATACCAGAGATTGCATTGAAGCCGCATCCAATGATCCATCGAACCCAGTTATTTGTCTCATGTATCGTAGTACATAAAAACCACATTGCTCCGAATCTGGTTGCCTAGGAGCCTAGTTTAGGAACAAAGTAATAGTAAATTCAAGGTATTTTAATTAGATAAACTTGCAATTCACATCTTTTGTACCTTGATTACTTTCCATATAGGTTTTTTTTGGTTTAGTTGTCTTCGTCTCCGTAAAAAACAGTTTCAATGCCCTTCAAATATTTCATAGGTAAGAGTTAGTAGACCCTATCACAATAAAGTACAAAATAATATAAGGAGAAAGAAGAACGTACATATCAACAACTGCCTCCCATTTTTCATCTATACTGCGTGAATTAAGAGAATCTAGAAAGTAAACTTCCTCTTTGTGTGGGTCTATGACGGTCAAAATCCAATGCTCTCTACGTAAAAACTCATAATAAATAAATGTAATTAATGAAATTATGACAGATTATATTTTGAATGAAAAGTTATGTAACTTACCCTATATTACATGGCACAAAGCATATTTGATCGGTTGTTGTACCAACAAGTCTCTTTGAAAGAACTTGTGCCCTGTTAGTGATATTGTTTGCTTTTATGACCTTCCCGGGTTTTGTTTTCACATGTCCAATACCAAATGGATCCACAAACCTAAACCGATGATCATTATTCATTTTCAAGTTGTTAAAAAGGTGTCTGTCATGAACAAATTATATCAAATTAGTAAGAAATAATGTAAAATTCATATTGTGATATCATAAAAATTGAAAACTTACATCATATAAATAACAATGCATGTATATGTGATGGGCTGTAAACGACAAAAGATGCCGATATCTTCAAAAAGTAATGGTAAATTGATATGACGACCAAGGAAATCTTCTTCTAATGGTATATGTATGGCTTCATCACCAGCAGTTTTTGAGTAGCAATAGAGCATGTAAAGATTAGAAGGCACAGAAGACTTTAGTAATGTACTCTTCTTATCTTTTTTCTCTTTTTTTCCCCGTTTTCTGAAAATTGTGTAGTTGTAAGAAAAAGAGATTATAAGAAAAGTATGCATATATATAAAAATATAGGCAAAAACTTGTATGAGACCGTCTCATAATATGAGACCGTCTCATAATATGAGACCGATCAAATTAAAAAAAGTGATAGGGTTATAATTAAATGTGATAGTATTTTTAAAGAAAAGTGATAAGTCACTTTTAACAAATATATTATCACTTTTTGTTTAAACTTTATCACTTTTTAAAAGTGACAACTTTTTAATTAATAAGTGACACGTTTTAAATTAAAAGTGGATCAAATATTATTGGTCTCATACTATGAGACGGTCTCACACAAGACTTACTCAAAAATGTATAGATAATGTCAAATTTATAATTGCAGTACAATAGATTCAATATGGCTGGGAAATGCAATTCGACTTGATTTGACCCAAAATAATTTAAAAAATTATTCCACGGACCCTTAAATTCATGGTTGCTTCAAATTTCAGTTGTCTCACCTAAAATAAATACATACATATATCTTAAATTCATTGCTGAAGGTGCTCTAAGTATTTCAAATAATTTCAGTTGTCTCACCTAAAATAAATATATATATATATATATAGAATAATTCTCAATTACCATTTGTAATGATAAAAATAATATTTTTAAATAGAACATGTGATACTTACAACTATCAACGAACAATTAATATTAACATTAATATCTATATATGTTTAAAAACAGCAAAAAAGCAAACATTTAAAAACAACAAACACACAAATGAATCAATAAGCATATAAGAAATGAATCCAGGCGGATTCGAACCTCCATTGATCTTAGATATCCCCTGAAGATACGACTTTAAGTAACACAAAATTATTTTTAGAATTATACTACTCAAGAGTATACACAAAATTATTTTTAGAATTATACTACTCAAGAGTATACACATAATTATGGACACAGAGAATGGATCGTTTCCCAGATCTTCATAACCTAAATTTTGAAGCTATCATCTTTTCTGATTTAACACTTCGAACAAGTCACCAATTAATGTAGAATCTGCGAAGATTATTGTAATCTTCACAAATAGAAAATATATTAAACAGAGCAACTTCAGGACTCCTTATAAATCACAACAACAAATCACAAAAGCAATCAAAATCATGAACTCAAACAATTTTCACCAAGAATTAACCAAACAACATATCACAATATATTAACTTATCGAAAAGGCAAAACTAGATCGAAAAATACCTTAAGTGTTGCGGTTGCGCGCTCGGTGCCGTAGGATGCGTGGCTTCGCGGCGTCGCATGGTGGAGGCTACGTAGCAGCAGGGGCTTCTCGGTGGTGAACTGTGATGCATGGCTTCTCGGTTCCACAAGTGACAGGACGGGGCTGCATCTCGGTGGAGGAGGGTGCGACTCGGCCGGGATGGCGGGAGTGAGGCGGTACGGCCAAGGAGGAGGGCGCGGCGGGGAAGGGCACGACGGAGACGGGCAGTCAAATTAGGGCTTTTTTTTACTAGGCACTCAAATTGTGGTGTTTTACGTGTGTGTTTATTTTTTTAGAAGTCAAATTTTTCTAAGTGTAGAAATAGATAGAAAGTTAGTTTTATATAATAGATAACCAAATAATAGATAACTGATATATAAATTGTTAACTAAGGAAACAATCTTAATTCAAATTTTATTGGTTAAAATTAAAAGTTATATAGATAACCAGTCCTAGATAACCATAAAAAATATCAGTTATCTATGAGCGAACACCCTTTTACCTAGATAACAGATATTACCTAGATAACGGATATACAAAACACAGATAACAGATTCATTAATATCCGTTATCTAGGACCTGTTACCTATGAGCAAAAATGTAGTAGTGCCAGAAACATCGGGCAATGATCAGAGAGGGACCTTTCAATAGCCTTATGATGTGAATTTGACCATTTGATAAGACATTTGTTGTTTAATAAGACCCTATCAATTCTGCTTTTGCACGAACCGTCCAGACTGTACCATGTGTAGAGTATCCCATGGAGAGGCATATCAATAAGGCCAACATCTCTAATGAAATTGTCAAAAAGCCTTATGTCTCTCCTATTGCTTGTTGTCCTCCTTCCGGATCTCTCTGAGTCTCTTCGTATGGAATTAAAGTCACCCAAAACACATATGCAACATTCAGAATTCTGCTCAATTATAAATAAAATCCTGTCCCAGAGTTCAATACGATCTTAAAGAGGACATGGAGCGTAAACATTAATAATACAACATTCTGTATTGTATGCTCCCCATATGCCAACTGTTGATAGGCGAGCAGTCGAGCAACAGGATTAAGTTAATTAAAAAATTAATTAATTAAATAGTAGATAAAAAAAGGGTCATTTAGAATAGAAGATTAAAAGAGGCGAGCAGCAGGGCTTTATCCCTAATAAAGCGGAGGAGGCGAGCAGATGGGTCAACTGCCAAAGTACATTAGGCGAGCAGCTGGTCAAACGAGCAACAGGTCACCAAAGAACAAAGACAAGCGAGCAATATAAACAATAAGATTCAAGAAAGATCAAAGAGGCGAGCAGGCAAGCATAAGGGCACCACGGAGGATCATTAAGAACCCCATCAATTAGGCATTACATTAGGAGCAAACAAGTGTCTTAACATTTATCATTGTAAAAGATGTAATAGCTTAGGAATAAAACAAGTGTCTAAACATTTGTCAAGTTGTAAATGAGAGTGATTAAGAAGGTGATGCCCCATGCTTGCTTGTACCCTATAAATACCCCTTCATGAGAAAGGGAAAATAAGTTCATTTTATAAAAAAACAAGACCAAACTCTTGCAAATTTATTTCTCAACCCTTACTTAGATCAATCTAGTGTTTAATCCTAGCCTCATTACCTTGTTTGATGATCTTCTAAGCTTAAACAACCACTAATCATTCATATTGAATCAAGATCATCAACAATTGGCACTAGAAGGAGGGTCTGAACCTCCGATTGGTTGAAGATTTGAAGAAAACTTGTAAAAGGTCGCCGAAATCTGCAAATTGTAACCGGATTCCGGCAAGGAGTCACCGGAAACTGGGTGTAAAAGTGTTAGTTGAGTTTTTGTGAAAAGTTTGTTCACATTTGAGAACTTGAATACATGCATGTATGAATAAAGGTTTGTAAATATCCAAATTCACACATACAAGGCTAGTTGTTCTTAAATTGACAATCATAAGCACAAAACCTTCATCAAGACATTTAATATTTGACAATGGCGGGATCACAAGAACGACATTCCTCAAGTGCACACCCATCACATAGATCACGAACTAGGGTTTCATCAACGGGTGACCATGCACGGACGGTACAAACAACATCTCAGAGAAACGTACAAGTCACCATCGACACCCTACCCCCGGAGGTGGAAGCTTTGGACCAAAACTCGGAAGAATTAGCAAAAACGATTGTTATTTTACAATCGTTACAAAGACGTCAGGAAGTTGCCGGACCATCAAGAGCTCGGGAGACGAGCAACCGGGCAGCCGAGCAAGTGGCCAAACAACATGAAAATACATGGGTAGATGAAGCGGACAGCGCCCAGGCTAGAAAAAATAAGGGCAAGATCCCAATGAGCAAACGATTGGGAAGTCGAGGTGAATCCACCCCGGGAGGAGGTGAGGGGTCGAGCAAGGAGATGACTAGAGATGCAGATCACACCCAAGCAAGAGGAAACAGGAGAGAAACCATCCATAGTAGCGAGCACACCCTGCTGCTCGCCCATCAGTCCATGATAGGCTTAGAAGATCCACTTTTGGCCGTTTGGGCCACAATGGGGCCAGCAATGTTGCTAGGCAAGTCACACAGGAGAAACGTCCCGTTAGAGAGGGACTGCATCGTGATGAAGGTGGACCTAATCATGATGAACAACCTTCTAACGGAAGAATGTCTCCCTATGAATGGCAAGCCCTAAAGAAGGCAGTGGAAGAAATGCAGAAGCAGCTGGAGACCCAAAAGGGAGTCAGATCAACGGTGTTCCCATCATCCCCACTATCTTCAGTAATATTGAATGCTCCCATACAAAAGAAGATACAATTCCCGGCTATCAATCTGTATGAAAGGACGACAGATCTAAGAGTCCATTTAACAAAATATTCAGACTTTATGATATCAATGGGGGCTACGGATGCAACTCAATGCCGTAACTTCCCACTCACACTGGGAGACGGAGCTCATCGATGGTTCTCAGCATTGCCCCAGGGTCCATTAACTCCTTCGCACAGCTAAGCAAGGAGTTCTTATCCCATTTTTCTACCGCCGGGTCTTACCTAACATAAAGACACCGGTTGGCGGATCTGAAGCAGGAAGACGATGAGTCCGACAGAAAATTTCTCGAAAGTTTCGATAAAGTCTTATTAGAAGGAGAAATGGTGAGCGAGGATACAAAGATCGTGGCTGTGATGGCAGGGCTCAAGAAAGGAACAGACCTGTGGAAGGAAATGCACTTGGCTTTTCCCAAGACTTATTCGGATTTCAGACACAAAGCTGGGGTGTACATTTCAATGAAAGAAACTCTTCAGAAGGAGTTGGGAGGCAAGGCCGATTCCAAGAAGCCGGGAAAGAAATCAGGAGGAGAATATAAGGCCCCTAAAAACATGAAAGCCTTTAATGAAGGAGCGGATTTGAAAGAAAAACTGAATCAAGTTTTGACCACGTCAGTAGAGGCTGTATACAACAATGTGAAAGAAAAAGACATGCTATCAGAACCCAGGAAGATTCAACAGGAGCGAGGAAAGTTAAACTCAAACAAATATTGCGCGTATCATCAGAATATAGGCCACTTTACAAGGGAGTGTCGGGATCTTCTGAAGCAGTTATGGAGGTTTTACAAAGAGGGAAAACTATTGGAATTCATGAAAAGACAACCGGGGAAGAAACTAAGAGCAACAATATCCTCCAGCTTGGAAGACGATGAGAGTAACGAACAGCCGAGCAGGAGGGATCAAAAAAGAAAAAAGACAATGACAGCGCCAGCTGAGCCAATGCGGGAGATCTTTATGCTTGAACCGACTGGGTCGATAGGAGGTTGTTCGGATGGAAGGCCTCAGATGTCCAAAAGAAAGAGGAAAGCGGAACTCTGGGTTGTGGCTCAAGTTAAAGAAGTGGGAGTAAACCCGGCGACTAAGAAGACGAGAGACTTAATATTCTCAGAGAAAGACTTAGACGGGATACTCACTCCGCATAATGACTCGTTAATCATCCGTGCCAACATTATGGGAATCCGAGTCCATTGCCTACTAGTGGACACCGGCTCCTACACAAATATTTTGTTTAAAAGCACACTAGATCAGTTAGGAGATTGCACTGAATACGTCAAAGATTGTAATCATAAAATAGTGGGATTTGGAGAAGCTATAACCATCCCCTTAGGAGTAGTTACGTTATAGGTTGAGCTTGTATCGACCAAGAACCCTGATAGGAAGTTAACTAGAATGGTAGAATTCTTGGTTGTAGACCAACAATCTGCCTACAATGGGTTTCTCGGTCAGCCTTTTATTAATGAATTCAAAGAAGCCGTTTCAACGTACTACTATTGTCTCAAATTTCCAACTTCAAAAGGATCAGGTACAGTAAAAGGCGATCAGAAGAGAGCTCGAGAATGCCTCCTGCAACTTCAACCGAAGGACAACAAAGTGTTCGTCATGGACAAACAGCCGAGCAGCAGGGCTGAAGATGAACCCTCCATCTTAGATGAAATCATGGAGTCCATTGACACGGAGATGATGGAAGTAGACGAGCAGCAGAGTGAAGGCGAGCAGGAGGTTCAAAACGAGCAACAGGGAGAAGAGGTTGTGCATGTTCCGAATAAAATTGAAGATATCGAGCCAAGGCTAGGAGTAGAGCCGATGATGATCGAGGATGAACTTAACCCAGAAGGACCCATTATTGATCCTCGGTGGAAAAGCCAAAAGAGAAGAGCAACGCCAGTTGATGAATTGGAAGCAATAAAAGTCGACCCGAACCGAGAAGACTTGGAACTTTTCATTGGATCTGAGCTCCCTAAGCTATATAGATCCAGAATGAAAGAATTCCTTAATTCTAATCTTGATGTGTTCGCATGGTCGCACGCTGATATGGTAGGCATTAGCCCTGAGCATACTTGCCATAGGCTAAATATTGATCCAACTAAGAAACCGGTAAAGCAGAAAAGAAGGAAGTTTGGACCTGACAAGTACGAGGCGTTGGATATAGAAGTAAAGAAACTACTAGACAACGATCTCATTAAACAAGCATTATGCCCCAGGTGGGTGGCAAACCCAGTACTAGTTCGAAAACTGAATGGAACATGGAGGTTGTGCATCGACTTCACCAACTTAAATGCTGCTTACCCGAAAGATAATTTCCCACTTCCACATATTGATCAGCAGGTAGATAACACAGCCGGGCACGAGCTCCTCACATTCATGGATGCGTTTGCAGGCTACCGCAAAATCCCAATGCACCCGGACGACCAGGAGAACACAACATTCTACACCAACAAAAACTTGTTGTGTTGGAAGAGGATGCCGTTTGGATTGATTAACACAGGAGCCACGTACCAAAGAACTGTCAATAAAATGTTCGATGAACACATTGACAAAACGATGGAAGTATACGTGGATGATATAGTCATCAAGAGTCCAAAAAATGAAGGCCATTTAGAGCACTTATTGTTGGGATATGTATTTTAGTTTTGATGATTTTCTAAAACAACATGTAATAGGTTTGAAAGCAGTCAGGATAGTATCTTTTATTTCAGGTCAGGCTAGGTTAGCTCCTAGAGAATAGGCTGTCAGTTGAGAAGAACTCGGTTGAGGGAACACTCAGTTGAGGGGGAACTCAGCGAGGGGGAACTCAGCCACACAGCCTGAGGATATCAAGATGACACCAAGGAGAACTGACTGAAGCCATGCTTGCAACCTGAACCAGAAGAGAAGCCTGAAGGATGTCCCACTGAGTGTAAACCAGGCTGATCTAAGCTAAGTCAGGTGGACCACTCAGTGAAGAGCATGATCAGGAGGATCAGCGATGTACCAAGTAGGCCCTGAAGGAGTCAAACTACTGTGGTCAGGGAACTTTGTCATTCAGCCTTATGACAAAGTTCTTGGAATGATCTTCAAACAGTCTCTGAAGGACAATTACACTAAAGACGTTCAGTCCACTGAAGATCATCAGTCAGTGAAGGAGGAAGCTACCTAAAGTCAGTGGGTCTTGGTCAACCCACTGAGTCAAAGATCCGTGAATCCAGGCCACGTGGACCAATCAGCACGAGGCAGCAACTCTGACACTGACAAAGGCCGCATTCCAAGAAAAGTGGTTGAAACCATTTAATGTTGGATTCAAATGTATCTTACCTCCAACGGATACATTTGAATCCCCATTATAAATACAACCTCATAGCTGCGTATTTAAGTATGTTGAAGTGTTGTATTGTGTGTGAGAAGAGAAAATCAACACCTACGAGCTGTGAAGGTGTGAGTGTTTAGTGCATTGTAAGGGAGTTATAAGGAGGCACGTTCCACACCTTGTACACTGAACTTTAGAGTACATATATATACACAAATGAGTGTTCAGCTTGTAACTCTTAGCTTAGAGAGGTTTTCCTAATTTTAGCTTTAAGGCTAACACATTATAAAGGAAAACCTCACCTAGTTGGAGAAAACCAAACTAAACTAAACCCTTTTAGAAGAATGTTAGGTTTGTAGTTAAGTGAGGAGAGGCAACCCAGGGAGTGGCGTGAGTCCAGTTGTAAGTGCACCTTAGCACGTTAAAAACAAGAATCCCAAGTAGTGGATTTCCTGTTAAATCAGGCCGTGGATGTAAGAGCTTGAGTCTCTAAACCACGTTAAACTGAGCGTTGTTTATCTTTTAAGCACTTGCTAATTATTTGTAGTGTATGCTCTCTTAGTGTACTTGGAAAGCTTGAAAAGAAGATTAGCTAAGTATTTTAGTCAGGGAGAATCAATCTCACTGACAAGCTTAGGCTAGCACTTGAGAGTTCAGTCTCTCGAGTCACTGCCTTGTTGAGAGCCTGAACTTTCAAGTCTCATCACTGACTTGCTAGCTATGACTCTCAGCAACGCAGTGACTTGAGTATTCCGTCACTGAACTCAGTCAGGGTGCAAGCTGTGTTTTATAACGCACTCGAGAGTACAGCATCTCAAGCCACTGTCCTTGCTCAGAGCATGAGCCTCCAAGCCTTCTAACTGACTTGGTAGCTCATCCTCTGAGCAGAGCAGTGACTTGAGTATTTCTCACTCCAGCTGAACTCCCTGAGGAAAAGTTTTAAAAAAAAAAAATTGCTCCTGAATTCCCATTTTGCCCTTCGAAAACGGGACCATCAATTGGTATCAGAGCGGGTTGTTCACATGACCACTGATCCAGTTTTGTTAAGAAAAATGGTCTACCGAACAGATCTTAAACGTTTTAAACTATGGGAATTCCTGCATTCTTCAAACTATTACCTGTATTCTGACATTATTCTTGTAATAGAAAATCATTTGGTTAGAAGTTTTGGAATCATCAAAAAGGGGGAAATTGTTGGGATATGTATTTTAGTTTTGATGATTTTCCAAAACAACATGTAATTGGTTTGAAAGCAGTCAGGATAGTATCTTTTATTTCAGGTCAGGCTAAGTTAGCTCCTAGCGAATAGACTGTCAGTTGAGAAGAACTCAGTTGAGGGGGAACTCAGCCACACAGCCTGAGGATATCAAGATGACACCAAGGAGAACTGACTGAAGCCATGCTTGCAACCTGAACCAGAAGAAAAGCCTGAAGGATGTCCTACTGAGTGTAAACCAGGCTGATCTAAGCTAAGTCGGGTGGACCACTCAGTGAAGAGCATGATCAGGAGGATCAGCGCTGTACCAAGTAGGCCCTGAAGGAGTCAGGCTACTGTGGTCAGGGAACTTTGTCATTCAGCCTTATGACAAAGTTCTTGGAATGATCTTCAAACAATCTCTGAAGGACAATTACACTGAAGACGTTCAGTCCACTGAAGATCATCAGTCAGTGAAGGAGGAAGCTACCTAAAGTCAGTGGGTCTTGGTCAACCCACTGAGTCAAAGATCCGTGAATCCAGGCCACGTGGACCAATCAGCACGAGGCAGCAACTCTGACACTGACAAAGGCCGCATTCCAAGAAAAGTGGTTGAAACCATTTAATGGTTGGATTCAAATATATCTTCCCTCCAACGGATACATTTGAATCCCCATTATAAATACAACCTCATAGCTGCGTATTTAAGTGTGTTGAAGTGTTGTATTGTGTGTGAGAAGAGAAAATCAACACCTACGAGCTGTGAAGGTGTGAGTGTTTAGTGCATTGTAAGGGAGTTATAAGGAGGCACGTTCCACACCTTGTACACTGAACTTTAGAGTTCATAGATATACACAAATGAGTGTTCAGCTTGTAACTCTTAGCTTAGAGAGGTTTTCCTAATCTTACCTTTAAGGCTAACACATTATAAAGGAAAACCTCACCTAGTTGGAGAAAACCAAACCAAACTAAACCCTTTCAGAAGAATGTTAGGTTTGTAGTGAGGTGAGGAGAGGCAGCCCAGGGAGTGGCGTGAGTCCAGTTGTAAGTGCACCTTGACATGTTAAAAATAAGAATCCCAAGTAGTGGATTTTCTATTAAATCAGGTCGTGGATGTAAGAGCTTGAGTCTCTGAACCACGTTAAACTGAGCGTTGTTTATCTTTTAAGCACTTGCTAATTATTTGTAGTGTATGATCTCTTAGTGTACTTGGAAAGCTTGAAAAGAAGATTAGCTAAGTATTTTAGTCTGGGAGAATCAATCTCACTGACAAGCTTAGGCTAGCACTCGAGAGTTCAGCCTCTCGAGTCACTGCCTTGTTGAGAGCCTGAGCTTTCAAGTCTCATCACTGACTTGATAGCTCTGACTCTCAGCAACGCAGTGACTTGAGTATTCCGTCACTGAACTCAGTCAGGGTGAAAGCTGTGTTTTATAACGCACTCGAGAGTTCAGCATCTCAAGCCACAGTCCTTGCTCAGAGCATGAGCCTCCAAGCCTTCTCACTGACTTGGTAGCTCAGCCTCTGAGCAGAGCAGTGACTTGAGTATTTCTCACTCCAGCTGAACTCCCTGAGGAAAAGTTTTAAAAAAAATAATTTGCTCCTGAATTCCCATTTTGCCCTTCGAAAACGGGACCATCAATTGGTATCAGAGCGGGTTGTTCACATGACCACTGATCCAGTTTTGTTAAGAAAAATGGTCTACCGAACAGATATTAAACGTTTTAAACTATGGGAATTCCTGCATTCTTCAAACTATTACCTGTATTCTGACATTACTCTTGTAATAGAAAATCATTTGGTTAGAAGTTTTGGAATCATCAAAAAGGGGGAAATTGTTGGGATATGTATTTTAGTTTTGATGATTTTCCAAAACAACATGTAATAGGTTTGAAAGCAGTCAGGATAGTATCTTTTATTTCAGGTCAGGCTAAGTTAGCTCCTAGAGAATAGGCTGTCAGTTGAGAAGAACTCAGTTGAGGGAACACTCAGTTGAGGGGGAACTCAGCCACACAGCCCGAGGATATCAAGATGACACCAAGGAGAACTGACTGAAGCCATGCTTGCAACCTGAACCAGAAGAGAAGCCTGAAGGATGTCCCACTGAGTATAAACCAGGCTGATCTAAGCTAAGTCGGGTGGACCACTCAGTGAAGAGCATGATCAGGAGGATCAGCGCTGTACCAAGTAGGCCCTGGAGGAGTCAGGCTACTGTGGTCAGGGAACTTTGTCATTCAGCCTTATGACAAAGTTCTTGGAATGATCTTCAAACAATCTCTGAAGGACAATTACACTGAAGACGTTCAGTCCACTGAAGATCATCAGTCAGTGAAGGAGGAAGCTACCTAAAGTCAGTGGGTCTTGGTCAACCCACTGAGTCAAAGATCTGTGAATCCAGGCCACGTGGACCAATCAGCACGAGGCACCAACTCTGACACTGACAAAGGCCGCATTCCAAGAAAAGTGGTTGAAACCATTTAATGTTGGATTCAAATGTATCTTCCCTCCAACGGATACATTTGAATCCCCATTATAAATACAACCTCATAGCTGCGTATTTAAGTGTGTTGAAGTGTTGTATTGTGTGTGAGAAGAGAAAATCAACACCTACGAGCTGTGAAGGTGTGAGTGTTTAGTGCATTGTAAGGGAGTTATAAGGAGGCACGTTCCACACCTTGTACACTGAACTTTAGAGTTCATAAATATACACAAATGAGTGTTCAGCTTATAACTCTTAGCTTAGAGAGGTTTTCCTAATCTTAGCTTTAAGGCTAACACATTATAAAGGAAAACCTCACCTAGTTGGAGAAAACCAAACCAAGCTAAACCCTTTCAGAAGAATGTTAGGTTTGTAGTGAGGTGAGGAGAGGCAGCCCAGGGAGTGGCGTGAGTCCAGTTGTAAGTGCACCTTGGCACGTTAAAAACAAGAATCCCAAGTAGTGGATTTCCTGTTAAATCAGGCCGTGGATGTAAGAGCTTGAGTCTCTGAACCACGTTAAACTGAGCGTGGTTTATCTTTTAAACACTTGCTAATTATTTGTAGTGTATGCTCTCCGAGTGTACTTGGAAAGCTTGAAAAGAAGATTAGCTAAGTTTTTTAGTCAGGGAGAATCAATCTCACTGACAAGCTTAGGCTAGCACTCGAGAGTTCAGTCTCTCGAGTCACTGCCTTGTTGAGAGTCTGAGCTTTCAAGTCTCATCACTGACTTGATAGCTCTGACTCTCAGCAACGCAGTGACTTGAGTATTCAGTCACTGAACTTAGTCAGGGTGCAAGCTGTGTTTTATAACGCACTCGAGAGTACAGCATCTCAAGCCACTGTCCTTGCTCAGAGCATGAGCCTCCAAGCCTTCTCACTGACTTGGTAGCTCAGCCTCTGAGCAGAACAGTGACTTGAGTATTTCTCACTCCAGCTGAACTCCCTGAGGAAAAGTTTTAAAAAAAAAAATTTGCTCCTGAATTCCCATTTTGCCCTTCGAAAATGGGACCATCAATTGGTATCAGGGCGGGTTGTTCACATGACCACTGATCCAGTTTTGTTAAGAAAAATGGTCTACTGAACACATCTTAAACGTTTTAAACTATGGGAATTCCTGCATTCTTCAAACTATTACCTGTATTCTGACATTACTCTTGTAATAGAAAATCATTTGGTTAGAAGTTTTGGAATCATCAAAAAGGGGGAAATTGTTGGGATGTGTATTTTAGTTTTGATGATTTTCCAAAACAACATGTAATAGGTTTGAAAGCAGTCAGGATAGTATCTTTTATTTCAGGTCAGGCTAAGTTAGCTCCTAGAGAATAGGCTGTCAGTTGAGAAGAACTAGGTTGAGGGAACACTCAGTTGAGGGGGAACTCAGCGAGGGGGAACTCAGCCACACAGCCTGAGGATATCAAGATGACACCAAGGAGAACTGACTCAAGCCATGCTTGCAACCTGAACAAGAAGAGAAGCCTGAAGGATGTCCCACTGAGTGTAAACCAAGCTGATCTAAGCTAAGTCAGGTGGACCACTCAGTGAATAGCATGATCAGGAGGATCAGCGCTGTACAAAGTAGGCCCTGAAGGAGTCAGGCTACTGTGGTCAGGGAACTTTGTCATTCAGCCTTATGACAAAGTTCTTGGAATGATCTTCAAACAGTCTCTTAAGGACACTTACACTGAAGACGTTCAGTCCACTGAAGATCATCAGTCAGTGAAGGAGGAAGCTACCTAAAGTCAGTGGGTCTTGGTTAACCCACTGAGTCAAAGATCCGTGAATCCAGGCCACGTGGACCAATCAGCACGAGTCAGCAACTCTGACACTGACAAAGGCCGCATTCCAAGAAAAGTGGTTGAAACCATTTAATGTTGGATTCAAATGTATCTTACCTCCAACAGATACATTTGAATCCCCATTATAAATACAACCTCATAGCTGCGTATTTAAGTGTGTTGAAGTGTTGTATTGTGTGTGAGAATAGAAAATCAACACCTACGAGCTGTGAAGGTGTGAGTGTTTAGTGCATTGTAAGGAAGTTATAAGGAGGCACGTTCCACACCTTGTACACTGAACTTTAGAGTTCATAGATATACACAAATGAGTGTTCAGCTTGTAACTCTTAGCTTAGAGAGGTTTTCCTAATTTTAGCTTTAAGGCTAACACATTATAAAGGAAAACCTCACCTAGTTGGAGAAAACCAAACCAAACTAAACCCTCTCAGAAGAATGTTAGGTTTGTAGTGTGGTGAGGAGAGGCAGCCCAGGGAGTGGCGTGAGTCCAGTTGTAAGTGCACCTTGGCACGTTAAAAACAAGAATCCCAAGTAGTGGATTTCCTGTTAAATCAGGCCGTGGATGTAAGAGCTTGAGTCTCTAAACCACGTTAAACTGAGCGTTGTTTATCTTTTAAGCACTTGCTAATTATTTGTAGTGTATGCTCTCTTAGTGTACTTGGAAAGCTTGAAAAGAAGATTAGCTAAGTATTTTAGTCAGGGAGAATCAATCTCACTGACAAGCTTAGGCTAGCACTTGAGGGTTCAGTCTCTCGAGTCACTGCCTTGTTAAGAGCCTGAACTTTTAAGTCTCATCACTGACTTGCTAGCTCTGACTCTCAGCAACGCAGTGACTTGAGTATTCCGTCACTGAACTCAGTCAGGGTGCAAGCTGTGTTTTATAACGCACTCGAGAGTTCAGCATCTCAAACCACTGTCCTTGCTCAGAGCATGAGCCTCCAAGCCTTCTCACTGACTTGGTAGCTCAGCCTCTGAGCAGAGCAGTGACTTGAGTATTTCTCACTCCAGCTGAACTCCCTGAGGAGAAGGTTTAAAAAAAAAATTTGCTCCTGAATTCCCATTTTGCCCTTCGAAAACGGGACCATCAATTGGTATCAGAGCGGGTTGTTCACATGACCACTGATCCAGTTTTGTTAAGAAAAATGGTCTACCGAACAGATCTTAAATGTTTTAAACTATGGGAATTCATGCATTCTTCAAACTATTACCTGTATTCTGACATTACTCTTGTAATAGAAAATCATTTGGTTAGAAGTTTTGGAATCATCAAAAAGGGGGAAATTGTTGGGATATGTATTTTAGTTTTGATGATTTTCCAAAACAACATGTAATAGGTTTGAAAGGAGTCAGGATAGTATCTTTTATTTCAGGTCAGGCTAAGTTAGCTCCTAGAGAATAGGCTGTCAGTTGAGAAGAACTCAGTTGAGGGGGAACTCAGCCACACAGCCTGAGGATATCAAGATGACACCAAGGAGAACTGACTGAAGCCATGCTTGCAACCTGAACCAGAAGAGAAGCCTGAAGGATGTCCCACTGAGTGTAAACCAGGTTGATCTAAGCTAAGTCAGGTGGACCACTCAGTGAAGAGCGTGATCAGGAGGATCAGTGCTGTACCAAGTAGGCCCTGAAGGAGTCAGGCTACTGTGGTCAGGGAACTTTGTCATTTAGCCTTATGACAAAGTTCTTCGAATGATCTTCAAACAGTCTCTGAAGGACACTTACACTGAAGACGTTCAGTCCACTGAAGATCATCAGTCAGTGAAGGAGGAAGCTACCTAAAGTCAGTGGGTCTTAGTCAACCCACTGAGTCAAAGATCCGTGAATCCAGGCCACGTGGACCAATCAGCACGAGGCAGCAACTCTGACACTGACAAAGGCCGCATTCCAAGAAAAGTGGTTGAAACCATTTAATGTTGGATTCAAATGTATCTTCCCTCCAACGGATACATTTGAATCTCCATTATAAATACAACCTCATAGCTGCGTATTTAAGTGTGTTGAAGTGTTGTATTGTGTGTGAGAAGAGAAAATCAACACCTATGAGCTGTGAAGGTGTGAGTGTTTAGTGCATTGTAAGGGAGTTATAAGGAGGCACGTTCCGCACCTTGTACACTGAACTTTAGAGTTCATAGATATACACAAATGAGTGTTCAGCTTGTAACTCTTAGCTTAGAGAGGTTTTCCTAATCTTACCTTTAAGGCTAACACATTATAAAGGAAAACCTCACCTAGTTGGAGAAAACCAAACCAAACTAAACCCTTTCAGAAGAATGTTAGGTTTGTAGTGAGGTGAGGAGAGGCAGCCCAGGGAGTGGCGTGAGTCCAGTTGTAAGTGCACCTTGGCACGTTAAAAACAAGAATCCCAAGTAGTGGATTTCCTGTTAAATCAGGCCGTGGATGTAAGAGCTTGAGTCTCTGAACCATGTTAAACTGAGCGTTGTTTATCTTTTAAGCACTTGCTAATTATTTGTAGTGTATGCTCTCTGAGTGTACTTGGAAAGCTTGAAAAGAAGATTAGCTAAGTATTTTAGTCAGGGAGAATCAATCTCACTGACAAGCTTAGGCTAGCACTCGAGAGTTCAGTCTCTCGAGTCACTGCCTTGTTGAGAGCCTGAGCTTTCAAGTCTCATCACTGACTTGATAGCTCTGACTCTCAGCAACGCAGTGACTTGAGTATTCCGTTACTGAACTCAGTCAGGGTGCAAGCTGTGTTTTATAACGGACTCGAGAGTTCATCATCTCAAGCCACTGTCCTTGCTCAGAGCATGAGCCTCCAAGCCTTCTCACTGACTTGGTAGCTCAGCCTCTGAGCAGAGCAGTGACTTGAGTATTTCTCACTCCAGCTGAACTCCCTGAGGAAAAGTTTAAAAAAAAAAAATTTGCTCCTGAATTCCCATTTTGCCCTTCGAAAACGGGACCATCAATTGGTATCAGAGCGGGTTGTTCACATGACCACTGATCCAGTTTTGTTAAGAAAAATGGTCTACCGAACAGATCTTAAACATTTTAAACTATGGGAATTCCTCCATTCTTCAAACTATTACCTGTATTCTGATATTACTCTTGTAATAGAAAATCATTTGGTTAGAAGTTTTGGAATCATCAAAAAAGGGGAAATTGTTGGGATATGTATTTTATTTTTGATGATTTTCCAAAACAACATGTAATAGGTTTGAAAGCAGTCAGGATAGTATCTTTTATTTCAGGTCAGGCTAAGTTAGCTCCTAGAGAATAGGCTGTCAGTTGAGAAGAACTCAGTTGAGGGAACACTCAGTTGAGGGGGAACTCAGCCACACAGCCTGAGGATATCAAGATGACACCAAGGAGAATTGACTGAAGCCATGCTTGCAACCTGAACCAGAAGAGAAGCCTGAAGGATGTCCCACTGAGTGTAAACCAGGCTGATCTAAGCTAAGTCAGGTGGACCACTCAGTGAAGAGCATGATCATGAGGATCAGCGCTGTACCAAGTAGGCCCTGAAGGAGTCAGGCTACTGTGGTCAGGGAACTTTGTTATTCAGCCTTATGACAAAGTTCTTGGAATGATCTTCAAACAGTCTCTGAAGGACAATTACACTGAAGACGTTCAGTCCACTGAAGATCATCAGTCATTGAAGGAGAAAGCTACCTAAAGTCAGTGGGTCTTGGTCAACCCACTGAGTCAAAGATCCGTGAATCCAGGCCACGTGGACCAATTAGCACGAGGCAACAACTCTGACACTGACAAAGGCCGCATTCCAAGAAAAGTGGTTGAAACCATTTAATGTTGGATTCAAATGTATCTTCCCTCCAACGGATACATTTGAATCCCCATTATAAATACAACCTCATAGCTGTGTATTTAAGTGTGTTGAAGTGTTGTATTGTGTGTGAGAAGAGAAAATCAACACCTACGAGCTGTGAAGGTGTGAGTGTTTAGTGCATTGTAAGGGAGTTATAAGGAGGCACGTTCCACACCTTGTACACTGAACTTTAGAGTTCATAGATATACACAAATGAGTGTTCAGCTTGTAACTCTTAGCTTAGAGAGGTTTTCCTAATCTTAGCTTTAAGGCTAACACATTATAAAGGAAAACCTCACCTAGTTGGAGAAAACCAAACCAAACTAAAACCTTTCCAGAAGAATGTTAGGTTTGTAGTGAGGTGAGGAGAGGCAGCCCAGGGAGTGGCGTGAGTCCAGTTGTAAGTGCACCTTGGCACGTTAAAAACAAGAATCCCAAGTAGTGGATTTCCTGTTAAATCAGGTCGTGGATGTAAGAGCTTGAGTCTCTGAACCACGTTAAACTGAGCGTTGTTTATCTTTTAAGCACTTGCTAATTATTTGTAGTGTATGCTCTCTGAGTGTACTTGGAAAGCTTGAAAAGAAGATTAGCTAAGTATTTTAGTCTGGGAGAATCAATCTCACTGGCAAGCTTAGGCTAGCACTCGAGAGTTCAGTCTCTCGAGTCACTGCCTTGTTGAGAGCCTGAGCTTTCTAGTCTCATCACTGACTTGATAGTTCTGACTCTCAGCAACGCAGTGACTTGAGTATTCCGTCACTGAACTCAGTCAGGGTGCAAGCTGTGTTTTATAACGCACTCGAGAGTTCAGCATCTCAAGCCAATGTCCTTGCTCAGAGCATGAGCCTCCAAGCCTTCTCACTGACTTGGTAGCTCAGCCTCTGAGCAGAGCAGTGACTTGAGTATTTCTCACTCCAGCTGAACTCCCTGAGGAAAATTTTAAAAAAAATAATTTGCTCCTGAATTCCCATTTTGCCCTTCGAAAACGGGACCATCACTTATCACAAGCATTCAAGATACTCCGAGCATGTAACATGAAGCTAAATCCAAAAAAGAGTAGCTTCGGAGTTCACTCAGGAAAATTCCTTGGACACCTGGTCAGTCAGCAAGGTATTGAAGCAAACCCGTCAAAGGTGAAAGCAATCATGGATATGCAGCCGCCAAGGTCAGTTAAGGAAGTCCAATGGCTCACTGGATGTTTAGCAGCCTTGAATAGGTTCATTTCAAGATCTGGTGATAAATATCGGCCTTTCTTTAATGCTATCAAGAAAGGACAGTTCCAGTGGACAAGCAGTTGTCAACAAGCGTTTGAGCAGCTAAAAGAATACCTTGGCGACACCAACACCCTGTCAAAGCCTATCTCAACAGAAAAATTGTACATGTACTTAGCTGCATCAGAAGTGGCGATCAGCTCGGTCCTAGTTCGGGCAGAAGGAAAGTTTCACTTTCCAATTTACTATGTGAGTCAAGCCTTACACGAAGTAGAAATCACATATTCACCATGGAAAAGTTAGCATATGCACTAGTAATAAGTGTAACAAAACTACGTCCATACTTCTTTGACCATCAGGTAGTAGTACTAACGACGTTCCCATTGAGGTAAATTTTGCAAAGGCCTGACACTGCTGGTCGCCTCCTCAAGTGGTCACTCGAAATAAGTCAGTTTGGAATATCTTATGCACCTCGAACAGCGATCAAAGGACAAGCGTTAGGCGACTTCATAGTCGAGCTAACCTTCCCTCAAGATCCGACGAGAGGTCATAACCATCCATGGCACATGTACGTTGACGGGTCATCAACGAATACAGCGTTAGGAGCCGGGATAGTGTTGATCAGCCCTGACAGACAAGTGTTCACTTCAGCTGTCAGATTTGAGTTCATGGCGACAAACAACGAAGCTGAGTATGAAGCGCTGATTATCGAACTTCGGTTAGTATTGGCTGTAGGGGTACGAAGATTACAAATATACAGAGACTTCCAGTTGATAGTCAACTAAGTTTGAGGGGAATACGAGGCAAAAGATAAGAACATGGCTCTATATCAAAAAATTGTGGCCCATCTAGCCTCTTTATTTGAACAGATTTACATTGAACAAGTGCCAATGGACAATAACGCTCAAGCAGATGCACTTGCTCGCCTGGCTACCAGCACGGGACCAGCAGAACTTTCAGAGGTTATGATAACTAAAATACTTCACCCTTCAACTAACGATTACAAATTCAACCAGGCTGAGGAAGAAGTCGGAAAAGATGACTGGCGAACACCAAAACTCAAATATCTCAAGGATGGTGAAGTACCCGAAGACCCACAGGAAGCAGCCAAGATGACCAGGCGAGCAGCAAGGTTCACTATCATGGAGGGATAACTTTTCAAGAGAGGATTCTCACTTCCTTTGTTAAAATGTTTAGCAAGGGGGCAAGGCCAAGAAGTCTTGAAAGAAATCCATGAAGGCGTGTATGGAAATCATGCAGGAGGGCGAGCATTAGCATACAAAACAGTAAGACAAGGATACTACTGGCCAACCCTACTGCAAGATGCAATAAAAGTTGCAAAAACATGTCATAGGTGTCAGCTGTTCGCCCCAAGTATTCACAAGCCACCAACTGAACTCATATCAGTAAATAGTTCATGGTCATTCACAAAGTGGGGGATAGATATCATAGGACCTTTTCCAACTGGAAAGGGGAGTGTAAGGTTTGTAGTAGTGGCCGTGGACTATTACACAAAATGGGCCGAAGCAGAGACACTCGTAACGATCACGCAAGAAAAGATGATCAATTTCATTTAGAAAAGCATCGTATGCCGATTCGGAGTTCCACAAGCAATCTTAACAGACAATGGGAGACAGTTCGAAGGCAAAAAGATAAGAGACTTCTGTAAAAAAATGGGGAATCAAGAAACACTTGTCAACACCCTATCATCCTCAATCCAACGGTCAAGTCAAGGTAGTGAATAAAATAATCAAACATATCTTGAACATTCGATTGATAGACAAGAAGGGCAAATGGTCAGAAGAATTGCCAAAAATACTTTGGGCATACAGGGTATCATACAGGACGAGCACTGGAGAAACACCATTTACTATATCGTTTGGCACTGAAGCAGTAATACCAGTAGAGCTCAAGGTACCTACAGAGCGAACAGCAGGGTTCAACGAGCAGTCAAACAACGCAGCTTTGGCTGCAGAAATGGATTTGATCGATGAAAAAAGAATTTCAGCAGAAATGAGGAATGCAATATATAAGAAAAGAATTGTAAGATATTACAATTCACAAGTAAAAATTAGAGAATTTGAAGTTGGAGATCTGGTACTTCGGAATGTGTTATCACCACCACCAGGAGTATTTGGACCGACTTGGGAGGGCCCATTCAGGATAACCCACAAATGGTACAACGGCACGTATGATCTCGAAGACATGGAAGGCAACTCGGCCCAATACTCCTGGAATGCGGCTTTATTGAAAAAATATTATCAGTAGTCAAAAGCCAATGTAAAGTTCCTTTTGTATGTTATTGTATAAGTTAATGTAGATTATATGTATTACTTGAGATATGTGGTAAATAGGACAAAAATTTCAAACTTTTCTAGAATAGTCATTTGTTGTCTTACGTGATTAATTAGATTAGAAGGCACCAAAGCCCACGTGTTCATCTAAAGGAAAAAGCTGCTCGCCAGAAGCAGAAAAGTGTTAGTAAACATAAGCTCAATATGTGGCGAGCAGCAGGACTCGAGATTTCCAAAAACCCACTTGTTTGCCCATGATGCACAGTTGCTCGCCAAGAGGCAAAAGGCAGTGAGCGCAAGCCCAGCATATGGCGAGCAACAGAGCTTAAAAACAAAAATAAGAAAGGCTAAGTCTAATAAAGACCATGGAAGCCCAATCAAATGAAGGTCAAGTTCCTAGAGAACCAAGAAGACCCATATGAAGTCATACATACAAATTTGTAAATAAAAAACACCTTACTCATGGAACATAAAGGAGAGGTACTTAAGCAAGAGTGTGAAGCATAAGACAAAAGGCGAACAGTAGGGAAAATATGAAGAAAATATTAACACAAAAAGCTCTGGGAGAAAACAGTCATTTCATTACTAAGAAAAAAGATAGTACAACTAAAAAGGAAATACATGGTAAGCCCTATTACAAAACTAAGAAGTTCAAAGAGAAAAATGGGGTCTTCAATTTTGAGGAGCCGGGGGAACAGGAGGAGCATCTGGGTTGGTCGCTGCCGTGACCTGCTTCTCGTCGGCTATAGCAGAAGTGCCAGCTCCATCCAAGGGGTTTGGGAAGAGCGGACTCAAGGCATAAAAAAATGTGGCATCCTTGTTCACCTCCTCGGTCCTCTCCTTGGGGGCAATCACCCGGACATCGTTCTTAAAATGTCCAAGTTCACGCCCATATCCCCTAAATCGGCAACAGGGATATCAAAGCCGGCAGCTGGAGGGTTCTCGATAACGTAGTCCGTAAAGTCTTTTGTAGTACAAGTCATGACATTGAGACCATTATCTAAAGCAAACTTCACAGACCTCACACAGTCAGCATACACACAAATGTAACCAAAATTCGTGTTATCAGTTACATCTTGTACGTAAGTGGTGTATGGAATGGCACACTTCTTTTCCTTTTCCAGTCGGTCGACGTGGACCTTCAAGGAATCAACCCGCTCCACTAAGCCGACACGCTCAGTCTCTAGGACCTTAAGGTGATCAGTCGCAACTCCCAAGTCCAACTTCAACTTTTTAGAAGCGTTGGAGGCAACCTTCTCCCGATCCTCTGTTGCTTTCAGATTCCTCTCCCAAGTAAACTTGGCCTTCCTCGAACTCAGCCTTCAGCTTGGCCAGCTCGTCATCCTTCCTCTTCAACAGAGTGTCCCTCTCAGCCTCAAGTTGCTCGATCCTCCGGCCCAGGTCCCTATTCGTCCTCTCTAACTCCACGGCTTGGTCAACGAGCCTCTGAGAGGAGATTGCCTGGTGACTAGCGTTGTAGCTCAACAAACGAGCATTGTCACTCAGACTCTGACTCTGCAGGATTTCCTCGCCTACCTTGGTCCAGGAGCGAGGAATAAGCTCGGTCGCCCGCCTCACGTGAGAGTCAGGTATATCCTTGTAAGCAGGTGCGGACTTGACACAACTCAGTTGATGAAGTACCTTGGCCCGCCCAGGATACTTCTCTTTCTTGTACCTACAAAAGAAAACATAACGGTCAAATAAGAGGGATAGGGGGCGACCAGCCGAGCAACTAGGGTCGTAACCCAAATAGGAGTTATCTGGATAAGAGCTCATTCCCCTGTTCGCCACCATTGCGCAGACCACCTGTTGCTCACTCACTTCCTCAATAGAAGAGGAGCGAGGTGTATTCTTCTTGCTCGCCTGAGCCTGACTTTTGCTCGCTTGGAGCGATCATCCTCTTTCCTAGCGGGGGCGACTTCCTTAGTCAGTCTTTTCTTGCCCTGATTGTCTCTGGGGGGCGAAGAATGAGGAGGAGGGCGAGGATCAGGATCTTGCACAGGTGGGGCTTCTTCTTCTTCCTCCTCTGCCCTTAGCTTGATGAGGGAAGTAGGAGGATCAAGTTTCTTCTTCTTGGAAGGTTGAGCACATTTGTTTAACACGGCGAGTAAGGAGGTGATAACACTCGGGGATCACAGGAACAACTACGGTCACCCTTTGCTCTAAAAAACAAAAAGGAAGGGTTAAGACAAATAAAAATAGGCGATCAGGCGACCAGGTAACCAAGAAATCATAAAGACGGGAGAAATATCAAGATACCTTCCGGAATTACGGCTTGAGCCTCCAAGTGATGAGCGCTCGTGGTTAACTGGACAAGCTTCCAGCAGTGGGGTTTCGAAAGGTGCTTGATATTACGACCACTTGGGTTCCGGAGAGTGATTACGGTAACGACGTATAGGAACTCTTCACTCAGTTCAGGGTGCCCCCACTTCAAGATACGCGGACCTGCAAAACAACAGAAAGAAAAAAAAAATTAAAATTAGTTTCACCCTGGACATAGCAAGTCAAAAGTGAAACCTACGCCGAAACTCGCCAAAGCCTTCGGGAGAGTTGATACGGCCAGGTCCACCAGAGAAATCGGAAGACGCCCGCCAATCACCACCGATGAAGAAAAACTGCTTGTTTCAGCTCTTCACTTTATTTGGCACCCATTCAATTAACTTCACGCCACTACGGGCCTTGATATAATACCACCCCAATCCTTCCTCGCTAGCAGCCGATGAGATAGTCATTGCATAATGTATCTCGACGGTGCTAATCATATTCTTATAACCCTCAAGTCCAAAGAGGGTTATAAAAGCCAGGAGGTTGCTCCATCCGTTCGGGGTAATCTGTGTAATGGCCAAGTTCGTATCCTCAAGAAAACGGCCGATTACAGGGTGTAGAGGCAACGGAAACCTGGCATTCAAGACATCTAGGTTAATGGCGGTGCAACCAGGAGGCGGACGATCAGCTGTTTCCCCTTTCTGCAGAGCGTACAAATAAATATCATACGAGATCCGGAAGGATGAACGAATACGAGCTAAGTCATCCTCTGTGATTAGGCTTGGTATTCGGCCTACTGTATATGATGGAGTTTCTTGAGCAGTCATAATAGTCCTCGCAGGAGGCGGAAAGGAGTTGTGATAGCGATTGGTGTACTCAACCCATTTCTGCCTACGAACAATCGCTTCAGGAATTTGGGACTCAGGAGTCAGCTTGGATATGGGGAAGTTGATTTCCTTAAGAAACCTCCAAGTTATGCCAGGGGTCGAAGGATCCCGTTGGTCGCCTCTCGATTGAGCCACTTGCTCGCCACGACCCTGTTGTTCGTTGTTCGCCCCTACAAATTTAGGGGCACTCATCTCCTCGATTTTGGTAGCAACTTCGGTGGAATCTTCACCCAAGTCAGATGAGGTATTTCCTCCTGCAGACGAGAGAGCAGCTGGTTGAACAACATCCTGCTCGCCCGAGCTATCAACGGCATAGAACGCATCGACAGAGCGAACAACAGAGCTCGCCTCCGAGCCCGTATCTTCGTCTACAAGTAAAGTATGCGGATTCCGAGCAATGGCTTGGTGGAGTGAGTGGCGAGGAACAGGGGGCGATGTTTCAAATTCCATTGGCCTTTTCCCTTGATTTCGGCCAACGTTATCATCGGAAATGGTGTTAATTGAAGACGGGGATGCCATGGGAACTAAAATTTAGGATTTTTTCGAGGAAGAAGGTCAAGCACAAAATTGAAAGGGAAATAACGGCGGCACCGGTGACAACACGGCGGCGGCAGTCGGGATTAGCACACGACGATGGTGATCGAAGAAGAAAATACGAAAAATTGAAAGAAATCAAAATGCAAGTATGAAAAAGTAAGAGTAAAATGAAGAAGTGAACAAATTTACCTTGCAAATTGAGGGCTTGATTATGAAGTAAGAATTTGAGAAACAAAAGCTTGAAGAATCGGCAATGGTGGATCTCTTATATGAAAAATGCAAAAAGAAGAAGAATGAGGGAGAAGAAAGGTATTTATAGAAAAAAAAAAAGAATACGTAAATTAATGAAAGAGGAGGCCCCTTATGAGAAAATAAGAAATAGGCGTGGGTGGCAAATGATGTCATAGCCGCCAACACCACTTCGAAATTCGGACCTCGGAACTCAAACCGTCACCAGCTCAAGCGTCGCACCCCGCTGGTCGCCCAAAATTTTCCCGCCCAAAATTTTTGAACCTGTTGCTCGCCTCTGGTCCCAAAATATCGCCTAATAACTATGGCTTGACTTAAGAATGATAATTTTATCTTATTAAGTCAAGTCAGGGGGCATTGTTGATAGGCGAGCAGCCTAGCAACGGGATTAAGTTAATTAAAAAATTAATTAATTAAATAGTAGATAAAAAAGGGGGTCATTTAGAATAAAAGATTAAAAAAGGCGAGCAGCAGGGCTTTATCCCTAATAAAGCGGAGGAGGCGAGCAGCTGGGTCAACTGCCAAAGTACATTAGGCGAGCAACTGGTCAGACGAGCAACAGGTTACCAAAGAACAAAGACAAGCGAGCAATATAAACAAGAAGATTCAAGAAAGATCAAAGAGGCGAGCAGAAGGGCTCCACGGAGGATCATTAAGAACCCCATCAATTAGGCATTACATTAGGAGCAAACAAGTGTCTTAACACTTGTCATTGTAAAAGATGTAATAGCTTAGGAATAAAACAAGTGTCTAAACACTTGTCAAGTTTTAAATGAGAGTGATTAAGAAGGTGACACCTCATGCTTGCTTGTACCCTATAAATACCCTTTCATGAGAAAGGGAAAATAAGTTCATTTTATAAAAAAACAAGACCAAATTCTTGCAAATTTATTTCTCAACCCTTAGATCAATCTAGTGTTTAATCCTAGCCTCATTACCTTGTTTGATGATCTTCTAAAAGCTTAAACAGTCGATAATTATTCATATTGAATCAAGATCATCAACACCAACTACAACAACACCCCCTTGTACGTGCCAACAACTTCTAGCAATGAAAATTTTCGAATTCCAAATAGATAAAATTCCCCCAGATCTTCCTATGGACTCCCTATGAACCCAACCACATTCCTATCTCCCCATATTGATCTAATAAACAACTCATCAATAACTTCATTTTTTGTTTCCTGTATACAAACAAAATCCACACAAAATTTACGGATGTATTCATTTACCTCTTTAATCTTCGCCAAGCACCCCAAAGCTCTGACATTATAGCTTAACAACTTCATTGGATATTCCCGCATTTGTCTCATTGCCTACTACGATCTGTCCTCCCGTCGTCCCTTCATCCTTCCCCAGGATCTCCCTTCTAGCAACCCCTTCTTGAATATCTGATAGCCCCATTAACTGTCCAATTTCCCACACTATTTGAGCTTCTTCGTCTACATCTTTTTCCAACTGGTGCTTTGACGCCACCCCTATTTTTGAATTTTTTTCCATTTCCAACCACTGTTCTGTCTGCCGAGGAAACAATATCTGATAAGAACACGTTGAGTTGTTTCTTTTCTTTCTTTTTCCTAGCTTGTTTCGAGATTCCATCTTTCTTCTTCCGCCACTGTTTCTTCACGGCGTTCTCCTTCACTTGCACCGATGGATCGGACTCTACCCTGCATCGTCCTGACTTCACTGGACTTACAAATTATTTTTGGGATTTTGACTTACCCTTACTTTGAACCCCATGGCTAATTTGACCCCTTTCGCGAAAGACCGACGCTGAAGGTACTGGAATCTCTAGATTTCTCCCTGGGCTGGACAAAATATCAGAAGTTGGGCTAGTTATTTTATTGCTAGACCCAAGATTTGGGCTGCTATCTTTATTGCCTAGCCCGCCACGAGGTATCTGAGAAATACCCGGGCTCCCCACGTTAATTGGGCTCTGAGACCCACATTTATTGATCACTCTCTAGGTTTAGATCATCTCCTTTGACTCTTGGGTATTATTATAAATTTTCTCACCATTTTTGTTCTCAGGCCCATCTTCCTCCAAAAGAGCAAAATGATGCGGCCCATTCTTGGTATTATGGCCCTCTACCGTGATGGATCCCTCTGCCTTCCCCTCATCATTAGATTTCCCTCTATCCATCTGATCGAAGTCTTTGTTCTCCCCAAGGACTTGGAAATCGTTGCACGTAATTATACATTGGTCCTTTATTTCGGGAATAGCACTGCAGCCGCCGCCCCTTTCACACATTTTCTAATCGTCGTCCCTATTACATGCTTCATAATCTCCGTCCGAAGAAACTGATTCCTCCTCCTCTAAAATTGTCGCCGCCGCCGCCCCCAGACTACTCCGATCATCATCATCGCTAGACCAATCAGATTCATCTAGGAGAGAATTTTCCGTATGATCCAATATTTTATGAAGCCAGCCCGAGTATTCCTCCATTACTCTAATGTTGAAGACGTTGTTTAATTTTCACTGAGAAGGAGCAATTAACTTCTTGATGAGAGGGTGCTGCAATCAAGATCCTTGCTACATCTAGAGAGTTTTTGTTTACTGCATTTGGATCCATCTCGATAAAAACCCCTATTTTCCCACAGGCCACTTTAAAGAAACGCTGGCTCCGGGCATGTAACAGAACCCCGATCCAATGAGTCCATACTTTTCTTTTCGAACACACATCTTCTTCTTGCCAATGTCTAAACCAGTCAAACCAGTACAAAAACTATTCTTTCATGCCTTTCACCAACTCCTCCATAGATTGTTCATTCATATTTTGTATGAGGACCGTTTCATCTCCCATATACCTTATTTTCAAGCTATTACCACATTCACTTCTAATCTTGTCTTTGTTCTCCTCCCATGAAAATTTGTTCTTAATGGCCCCTATCTAGCATGATTTTAACCATGCACACTCCTCGATTGTTGTTGAGAAAGCAAATGGAGCCTCTGCATTTTTTGCCAGCGTTCGATAGATGTATGTTTCCTCCCTCTGAATCTGATTCTTCTTCTGAAACTACTTTCTTAAAAGATTTATCAGGCACTCTAATCCCCAGGTTTGTATAAAAAAAAATCGGAGGATCAATTCTAGCTTCCTGATGGTTCCTTCCATATTTATGCCAAAAGGCTCTTATCTTATAACTGTCAATCCACAATCCATTAAGTTTCTCCAATGTCTTGTCAATATCCATTACGTGGTCCTCTCTGAATCTGACAAGTCCAAAAACCTTCCCTGCCTTATCTTTTTTCTTAGGGCAGAAAAGATCTGTGACTTCGCCCACCATATGATAAAAGTCGACCGCAGTAGTTCTAAGCTACAATTTTCTAGAAAATTACGGAAAATGAAAGACTTAGACTTTCCACCACCGAAGGTTCCCTTACTTGCAATGCCACCAACCCTACCACCTACCGATCGGAAACTTCCTACCCACCTACCGGACTTTTTCTGCCTCACCAGAGTGCGCTTCGGAATGGGTTAACCTAGGATCTACCCAAAACCTCACCCTCTCCCCTCTCTCTCTCTAAATTTTCTCTCACTAGGCATCTCTAAATTGTACAGCTACCCAAACCTTTTCTAATTGTGCATATTTTTATTCTCACATCACATCTAACTCTCCACACCACATTTTAAGAAGTGATTAAAAAAAACAAAAATAATACTCTCTATTCCATTATAAATTTCTCATTCTTTCTAATGTCCTAATAAATTTTTTATTCCATAAAAAAATAAAAACAACACTTCATATATTAATAAACAAATATTTTTTAAACTTACACTTTATTTTTCACAACTCCTTATAATTTACACAAAATTAACATTTGACTCACTATATATAATACTCCCTCCATCCCAATTTTATTTTCCATTTGATTTTTTTTACTTTAATGTGAGACTAGTGTTGATGACCTTGATTCGAATTTGATAATTAGTGGTTGTTTTAACACTAAGAAGGTCACCAAACAAGGTTACAAATGACAACTTTGTGTTTAATGAAGGTTGAGAAATGGAATTGCAAGAGTTTGGTCTCTTTCTTGAATAAATGAATTTATTTTGACCCTTTTATGAAGGGATATTTATAGGCTTACAAGCAAGTAGGAGGTGTCACTTTCTTAGCCTTTTGATTTATGTTGCCAAGTGTTTAGCCACTTGTCTTATCCTTAAACTATTACATTTTATACAATGACAAGTGTTAGTACACTTGTTTGTTTTTAATAAAAATATCTAATTAATGGGATTTTGAGCTGTCTTTCGTGGCCTCTTATTGCTCGCTTGGTCGCCTAAATGGTGAGTGCACCTTTTGCCCTTGCTCTCGGCCCGGTTACTTACTCTTCTTGCTCTTTTGCTGTGTTGGTCGCCCGACTTTTGTCTGACAACTCTCCTGGTCGCCTGGTGTTTTGACTCCTTTTGAATCCTGCTGGTCGCCGACTTCTTAATCATACTATTAGTCTCTTAATCCTCCAATCACTGTTGCTCGCCTGATCGTCTATCAACATTGCCCCCTGGCTTGTTTTTTATTAGGAAGATTATTGACTAATGAAGGACAAGGCATAATTTTAATAGGATAGCGATTATGTGCTTGGAGCGAGCAATGGATTTTCAAATTTCGTGGGCGGGAAGTCCGGCGATCATCTGGTTATTGGGGCTAACAATGGGGCACCTTCCGCGTGTGTGACGGTTGGATTCCCGAGACTCTCGGGATCCGTAACGTCGTGGGCGGCAGGTGACGTCATTGCCGCCCATGCGTATTCTTTTCTTTGCAAATAGGGGCCTATGAAGTTTCAAAAAATCTCATTTTGACCACCGTTTTCCATCTTTATAAATACTTGTCTTCCCTCTCTTTCTTATTCTTTCGAAAATCCATTCCTCCTTCAGCCATTAAAGCTTTACTTCCAAGCTTTCCTTTTGCTTATTTTCATCAAATTCTCGATAGAATTCGTGTGGAATCTTCAGGTAATCATCACTTATAGTCTTTAAATTTCATTTTTGCTTTCGTTTTGTATTTCATTTTCATTTCTTCCTTCAAAAATTCACCTCCGCCGTCGTTCTTGCCCCCAAATGCCGCCGCATTTTTCTTAGCACCGTCGTGTTTTTTCCAGTGCCGCCACGTTCCTCTCTCTCCATCATTCGAAATTTCAGTTTCTCCCTCATTTTATTGCTAGTGTCGCCTTCATTGATCTTTTCAAAAAAAGTATTTTAGAATGGTTTCCTCTTCTTCGAGTGAAACCGCTTCTCTTGAAATTGTTTAACAAAATCCCGGAAAATGCCCCATGGAAGAAAAAGCTTCCCATGTTCCTCGCCGATCGATTCGTCAGGCCCTAGCCCAAAATCTAAGAACTTTGTTAGTAGATGAAGATACGGGCTCTGAAGCATCCTCTGTTGTTCGCTCCATCGAAGCTCATGCCTCGGAGAATTTTGGCGACTAAGAGGTCCAAAACCCTGCTGGTCGCCCAAATGCAGAAGAAGCTACTTCCTCTGACTTGGGGGAAGATTCGGAGGAGGTGGCCACTGAGATCGAAGCTGAAAGTGACCAACCTGAGGTGGAGCGACCACGATTGGTGGTGACTTGGGAGTTTCTTGAAGAGATAGGTTTCCCTACCTCTAGAGTGACCCCCGAGTCCCAGATTCCTGAAGGTGTTGTTCGTCAAAATGAATGGGGAGATTGTGTTGATCGCTACTCCAAAGCCTTCCATGTTCGCTCTCGTGTGATTATGGCCACCCAGAAGAACACTTTTACGGCGAGCAGTATATCCATCCTGATTATTGAAGATGATTTGGATAGCATCAGGTCCCAGTACAAGATACCATATGATATCTTCTTGTACGCCCCCAAGAAGGGAGAGACTGCTGATCACCCACCACCAGGATGCACGGCGATTAACTTGGATATACTCAACACGGGATTCCCGCTGCCGCTTCATCCTCTCGTTGGTCGCTTCATGGAGGATGTCAATCTGGCAATCACCCAGATCACCCCCAATGGGTGGAGTAATCTGCTTGCCCTGATAACCCTTTTTGGCCTTGAAGGCTATAAGAACAAACTTAGTACGGCCGAGATCCACTACGCCATGGTCATCTCAGCTTGTAAGGAAGAGGGTGTGGGCTGGTACTATGTTAAGGCGAGGACAGGGGTCAAACTTATCGAGGGAGTTGCCAATAAAGTAAAGAGTTGGCATAATCAATTCTTCTTTATTGAGGGTGACTGGCGAGAATCAACGGATTTTTCTGGCGGCCAAGCGCGCATTAACTCCCCTGAACGTTTTGGCGTAGTAAAACGTAGGCCTTCTTGTTTCCTTCCTGGGACCACGTTGCGGATTTTTCTCCTTTCTTGTTGTTTTGCAGGTCCAAAAATATTGAAGTGGGGTCATCCGGAGTTGAGTGAAGAGTTCTTGTTTACATTGGCCTTGATAGTGCTCCGGAATTCTGCTGATCGTGAGATTTTGTATTTATCGAAAGCCCACTGTCGAAAAGTTGCCCAACTTTTCACAAGTCCTCACCATTTGGAAGTTCAAGCGGAGATTCCTGAGGGTATAACTTCTTTTCACAAGTCCTCACCATTTGGTCGCCTATTCGCTTGACCGCTTCCTAACTTTTTTTTTGCCTCTTATCCTCTTAACAGATCAACGTGTGACTGTCGTTGTTCCTTCTATCCCAGAATCTTACCATTTGCTCACTGCCTGTGTCAAGCAGATGGCTGCTGAAGAACCGACCAGGAGAAAATAAGATCCTCCCCTATCACTCATTCGTCTCCGGGCTGGAGAAGGACCAGCCGGTCATGGTTGCCCCGGGGCCCCTTCTGGTTGCTTAAAGGGAACCTCTAAAACGCCTGCTTCCTCTCGTGGCGCAGAGAAGGAAAAGGAAAAAGAAAGGCCAAAGAAGGCCCCACGGGAAGACACTCGTGGTGAAGGGAAAGTTGTTGAGCGAGCATTGAAGCGCTCCAAGTCAGTAACTGAAGCGAGCACCCGGGCACCACATTCTCCGGCCTCTAAGCCCACTTCTGTCAAGGTTGTAAGCGAACAGCAGGCCGTGGCTGCTGTTTTGAAGAAGAAGTGAGCATCTAATGATCGCTCGTACCTGGGGTATGACCCAGTGAAGCTGAGCGAGTAAGTTTTTAGCCTACCTCCTTGATGATCACTTTTTGTAGCATACTGACTTAAACGGCTTCTTTTCTTTTTCCAGATATAAACCTGAGGAGCACCCTGGGCGGACAGAGGTATTACACCAGCTTAGTTGCGTTAAATCTCCTCCTCCCTATTTGGACATCCCGGACTCTCATGTTCGCCGGGCGACTGAGATGGTCCCACGCTCTTGGACCAGAACCTGCGAGGACATCGTCCAAGATCAGACTGTCAGCGACAATGCTCACCTGATCGCCTACAACGCCAGTCATCAAGCAGTGATGGCTCAAAAGCTCCTCGACCAGATCGTGCCCTTGGAGAGGACTAACTGCGGTCTTGGTCGCAAGATTGATGGTTTTGAAGCGGAGAAGGTTGCTGCTTTAAAAAAGAAGGAGGATGAGCTCACCTAAGAGAAGGCCGAGCATGCCAAGGTTGTGGCCGGTCTGGAACAGAAGTACAATGCTACTTTGGACAGCGAACAAGTTGCGTTAAATCGATCAGAGAAGCTGTCTCTTGAGCTGGGGGTTGCTGAAGAGCGACTAAAGGTGCTGGAGGACGAAAAAGTAACCATAGTCGCCCAAGTCGAGGAGTTGCAAGCTGAGGTTGCTCGCCTTCAGCAAGAGAGGACTGGCATGGTCGTTTTTGACGTCTATGCCCAGGATGTGGCCGACAACAACCTCGATTATGTGTGTGCTTATACGGAGAGCATCAGATCAGTGAAGTTTGCCTTGGATCATGGCAAGGATGTCTTGGCCACAACCAAGAAAGACTTCATTGACTCTGTGAAGGACAACCCTATCGGTGCTGGGTTCGCTGTCCCGATGGCCGACCTTGGAGGGATGGGGGTCCCTCTGGACATTTTTTTAGAGGACGTTCAGGTCATCGCCCCCCAGTTCTCAGGCGAGGAGCCGATCAGGGAAGCTGATATTTTTTACGGCCTCTATTCTCTTCCCCTCACTCCTATTGATGGGGCGGGCACTTCGACTGCGGCGACCACGACTGAAGTTGCCACCACTGATGCAGCTCCATCTGCCCAGGCGACCACCGATGCTCCTCCGCCCCACCAAGATTGAAGACTTTTATGGTTTTTGTTTTTCTTAGACTTGTGTTAGGGCAATCTTGTATTTTTGTTTCCCTTCCTTGTAACACTTTTTTGCTCTTTTAATGAAGAAGAAATTTGGAAATGTTTGTTATCTTCTTATTTATTATGTTTCCCTGCTTCTCGCTTGTTCGTTGTTTGCACTGTTGTTCGCTTTGAACTTTGTACAAGCTTTACGAACTTAATATTTTTTCTTTTTGAGATAAATATCTTTGTGTTCACTGATCGCTTGATCAGTTTAAATGGGCTTTTATTGTCTTAAAAAGACTTGGCCTTAAATAATTGGGCCTTATGGTCCTTTAATGGACTTGGCCTTGAATTTTCCCTTCGTTGTCGCCCCAAATTTTGGGTCTTATTGTCCTTACATGGACTTGGTCTTGGGCTCGTACATTTTTAACTTTGTTGCTCGCCCCCTTGTTTTGGGTATCTGAGCGAGCAACTTGTTTTGCGGAGCGAACAATTGAAAAAATTAATCTTACAACCCAAATTTCATATATATCCATAAAATTTGGACATTTTCAACATACTTACAACTAGTACTCAAAAAATAACATGGAATTTAAACTAAATTTTACATGTACAATTTTTGCTTATTGATAATATTTTTTCAACAAAGCTGCATTCCAGGAGTATTGGGTCGAGTTGCCCTTCATGTCTTCTAAGTCATAAGTGCCATTGTGCCACTTCTGAGTTATCCTGTATGGGCCCTCCCAAGTCGGTCCGAATATTCCTGGTGGTGGCCCCAAAACTTTTTTAAGTACGAGTTCTCCGATCTTGAATTCCCTAACTTTTACTTGTGAATTGTAATACTTTGCGATCCTTTTCTTGTATATTGTGTTCTTCATTTCTGCCGAAATTCTCTTTTCATCAACCAAATCCATTTCTGCAGCTAGAGCCTTATTGTTCGCCTGCTCGTCAAACGTTGTTGTTCGCCTGCTCGTCAAACATTGTTGTTTGCTCTGTTGGCACCTTCAGTTCTACGGGTATTACTGCGTCCACGCCGAATGCCATGGTGAATGGAGTTTCTCCTGTACTTGTTCTATAAGATACTCGATATGCCTATAGCACTTCTGGTAGCTCTTCTGACCATTTTCCTTTCTTGTCCACCAGCCGAATCTTTAATATGTGCTTGATTATTTTGTTGACTGCTTCTACTTGGCCGTTGGACTGTGGATGATATGGGGTTGAAAAATGTTTCTTGATTCCCCATTTTTCGTAGAAGTTTCTTATTTTCTTGCCTTCGAACTGTCGTCCGTTATCTGTCAAAATTGCCTGTGGGACCCCAAATCGGCATACGATATTCCTCCATATGAAACTGATAATCTTTTCCTGTGTAATTGTCACAAGCGCCTCTACTTCAGCCCATTTTGTGTAATAATCCACGGCTACCACTGCAAATCTTACGTTTCCCTTTCCAGGCGGGAAAGACCCTATGATGTCGATTCCCCATTTTGCGAATGGTCATGGACTATTGACTGCCATCATCTCGGTTGGCGGCTTGTGAATCCTGGGTGCGAATATCTGGCATCTGTGACATGTTTTCGCAATTTTGATGGCATCTTGCAGTAGTGTAGGCCAGTAGTACCCTTATCTTATTGTTTTGTAGGCCAATGCACGCCCCCAGCGTGATTTCCACAGACGCCTTGATGAATTTCTTGTAAAACCTCTTGGCCTAGCCTTCTTGTCAGGCATTTCAGTAACGGAAGTGAGAATCCTCTTTTGTAGAGCTGACCATCCATGATTGTAAACCTTGCTGCTCGCCTGGTCGTCTTGGCCGCTTTCTGAGGATCTTCCGGGACGTTACCATCACGAAGATATTTGATAATGGGTGTTCTCCAGTCACCTTCTTCACATTCTTCATCCACTTGATTGATCTTGTAGTCATGCGTTGATGGTTGACATATTTTCGTGATGGTAATTTCTGACAACTCTGTCGGGGCCGTGCTGGTAGCCAGGCGAGCAAGTGCATCTGCTTGGGCATTGTTCTCTCTGGGTACCTGTTCGATATAAATTTGTTCAAACATGGAAGCCAAGTGAGCTATAATTTTCTGATATACTGTCATGCTTTCGTCTTTCGCTTCATACTCTCCTCGGACTTGGTTGACTATCAGTTGTGAGTCCCCATATATTTGTAGCTTTCTAACCCCGACTGCTAGTGCTAGATGGAGTTCGGCTATCAATGCCTCATACTCGGCTTCATTGTTTGTTGACATGAACTCAAATCATACCGCCGAGGTGAAGATTTGTCTATCTGGGCTGATTAGTACTATTCCGGCCCCTGATGCCGCATTGGTGGATGATCCATCGACGTACGTATGCCATGGATGATTATGACCTCTCGTCGGATCTTGAGGAAATGTCAGTTCGACTATAAAGCCGGCCAACGCTTGTCCTTTGATCGCTGTTCGGGGTGCATATGATATTCCAAACTGGCTTATCTCGAGGGACAACTTGAGGAGGCGACCAGCAGTGTCTGGCCTTTGTAATATTTGCCTTAGTGGGAAGGTTGTCAGGACTTCTACCTGGTGATCGAAGAAGTATGGTCGTAATTTCCTGACGCTCATCACCAGTGCATATGCTAATTTTTCCATCGGGGAGTACTTGATTTATGCCTCGTGCAATACTTGGCTTACATAGTAGATAGGTAGATGGAACTTCCCTTATGCACGAACTAGGACTGAACTGATGGCCACTTCTGAAGCTGCCAGATACAGGTATAGTCTTTCTCCCGAAATCGATTTTGATAGAATTTTGGTGTCGCTGAGATATTCTTTCAGTTCCTCAAATGCCTGTTGGCAATGATCCGTCCACTGAAATCCTCATTTCTTTATGGCATCAAAAAAAGGGTCGGCATTTGTCGCCAGACCTTGAGATGAATCTATTTAGGGCCGCCAAGCATCTGGTAAGCCGCTGTACTTCCTTGACGGACCTTGGTGGCTGCATGTCTAAAATAACCTTCACCTTTGATGGATTTGCTTCAATGCCTCGCTGGCTAACAAGATGTCCAAGGAACTTGCCTGAATGGACTCCGAAGCTGCTTTTCTTTGTATTTAACTTCATGTTGTATACTCGGAGTATTTCGAATGCCTGTGTCAGGTGCTCCAAGTGATCTTCTTTTCTCGGGCTTTTTACGACTATGTCGTCCACGTATACTTCCATTATTTTGCCAATGTGTTCATCGAACATTTTTTTGATGAGTCGTTGATATGTGGCTCCTGCGTTAATTAACCCGAACGGCATCCTCTTCCAACATAGCAAATTTTTGTTGGTGTAAAAAGCTGTGCTTTCCTGGTCGTCTGGATGCATTGGTATCTGATGGTAGCCAGCGAACGCATCCATGAATGTGAGGAGTTCATGTCCAGCTGTGTTGTCCACCAACTGGTCAATGTGTGGCAATGGAAAGTTGTCTTTGGGGCACGCAGCATTCAAGTCCGTGAAGTCGATACATAATCTCCACGTGCCATTTGGTTTTTTCACCAACACCGGATTTGCCACCCATCTAGGGCACAATGCCTCTTTGATAAGGTCATTGTCCAATAGCTTCTTAACCTCCACATCCAATGCTTCATACTTGTCGGGCCCAAATTTTCTCCTTTTTTGTTTCACTGGTTTCCTTGTTGGGTCAATATTTAGCTTATGGCAGGCATGTTCAGGGTCAATGCCTACCATGTCACTGTGTGACCATGCGAATACATCGAGATTAGACTTTAAGAATTCTTCCATTCTGGATCTGTAAGGCTCCGGGAGCTCAGACCCAATGAAAAGTTCTAAGTCTTCTCGGTTCGGGTCAGCTTTTATTGCTTCCAACTCTTCGACTGGCGTTGCTCTCCTTTTTTTATTTTTCCATCGAGGATCAATGATGGGTCCTTCCAAGTTGAGTTCATCTTCAACCACCATTGGCTCTACTCCTAGCCGTGGTTCAAGGTCTTCCACCTTATTTGGGCAAGGTTCAGTCTCTTGTCTTTGTTGGTCGTTTTGAATTTCTTGCTCGCCCTCCTGCTGGTCGTCTACCTCCATCATCTCCGTATCAATGGATTCCATGATTTCATCAAGTATGGATGGTTCATCTTCAGCACCGCTGCTCGACTGTTCGTCTATTACTGATATTTGGTTGTCTTTGGGTAGCAGTTGCAGGAGGCACTCACGAGCTCTTTTTTAATCGCCTTTTACTGTACCTGACCCTTTTGGTGTTGGGAATTTGACACAATAATAGTACGTTGAAATAGCTGCTTTGAATTCATTGATAAAAAGTCGGCCGAGAAATCCATTATAGGAGGATTGTTGGTCTACCACTAGGAATTCTACCATTCTAGTTAACCTTCTATCAGGATTCTCGGTCGATACAAGTTCAACTGGCAACGTAACTACTGCTAAGTGAACGGTTACAGCATCTCCGAATCCCACTATCTTATGATTACAATCTTTTACATATTCTGCACAATCTTCTATCTGATCTAATGTGCTTTTGAACATAATGTTTGTGTATGATCCGGTGTCAATGAGCAATCTGTGGACTCAGGTTCCCATGATGTTAGCACATATGATCAATGAGTCGTTGTGCGGGGTGAGCACTCCATCTAAATCCTTTTCTGAAAACACCAAGTCTCCCGTCTTATGTGTGGCCTGGTTGACTCCTACTTCCTTAACCTGGGCCACTGCTCTTAGTTCTGCCTTCCTCTTCCTTTTTTAGATTGGGGGTCTTCCATCTGAACAACCTCCAACAGGCCCGCTTGTCTCGAGCGTAAAAATCTCCCGCATTGGTTCTGTTGGGGCTGGTCGTCACTATCTCTGTCATCCGTCACTATCTCTGTCATCCGTCACTATCTCCAACAGGCCCACTTTCCCTTCTTAGTCATCTTGCTCGGCTGGTCGTCACTATCTCTGTCATCCGTGCTTGGTGAACTAACCATCCTGGGTCTCTTCCCGGGTTCCTTTTTCACAAATTCAGACAATTTGCCCTCTTCATAGAACCTCCAGAGTTGTTTTAATATCGCGACATTCACTAGTGAAATGCCCGATGTTCTGATGGTAGGCGCAATATTTGTTTAGATTTAGCTTTCCGTGATCTTGCCGGATCTTCCTTGGTTCTGATAGCATGTCCCTGTCTTTGACGTTGTTATACACAGTCTCTATCGATGTGGCGAACACCTGGTTGAATTTTTCCTTCAATTTTGCTCCCTCATTGAAGGTTTTCATGTTCTTGGGGGCCTTGTAGTCACTTCATGTGGACTTCTTTCCATCTTTCTTGAGATTAATCTTGTCACCCAACTCTTTTTGTAGTGCTTCTTGCATGGATACGTGTATGCCTGCCCGATGTCTGAACTCTGCGTATGTCTTTGGGCAGGCAAGATGTATTTCCTTCCATAGATCAGTCCCCTTTTTCAAGCCCGCCATTACTGCCACCATCTTGGTATCTTCGCTGACCATTTCGCCCTCTAGAAGTATTTTATCGAATCTTTCCAAGAATTTTCTGTCCGACTCATCATCCCCTTGTTTGATGTCAGCCAGCCGGTGCCTCTGAGTTAAATACGACCCGGCTGTAGAAAAATGCACCAAAAACTCTTTGCCCAGCTGTGCAAAGGAGTTGATAGATCCGGGAGCAAGTGTCAAAAACCAACGATGGGGGCCATCACCGAGTGTAAGTGGGAAGTTACGGCATTGTGTTGCATCAGATGCTCTTATGGATATCATGAAGTCAGAGTACTTCGTCAGGTGAACTCTGGGATCCGAATTTCCTTCGTATAAACTAATGGCTGGGAACTGTATTTTATTTTGCACAGACGCATTCAGGATTGCTGGTGATAGCGACGACGATGGTAAGGTTGTCGAGCCGATGCCTTTCTGTGAGTCTAGCTGCCTTTGCATCTCTTCTATTGCCTTTTTGAGGGCTGCAACTCATTTGGAGACGCTCCTCCGTTGGGAGGTTGTTCGTCGTGATCAAGTCCAATGACTTCATCTTGAAGCAGTCTTCAACGAGACGTTTCTCCTGAGTTGGTCGCTTGGTAACGTTGCTGGCCCCATTGGGACCTAGCCATCCAAAGGCTGATCGCCGTAGTCGATCATGAACGGATGAGCGAGCATCAGTGCGTGGTCGTTACTCGCTCCGCGGTGGTGTAACTTCTTTGATTTTCTTCCTGCATTCAGATCTCCCATCATAGTTATGTCCTGTGCTCCTTATTGCACTTTTGCTTGGTTCTACTTCTTCTCCCGGTGTGGATTCTCCTCTGCTTCCCAACCTCTCGTTCATCGGGACTTTGCCTTTGTTTCATCGAGTTTGAGCGTTGTTCACTTCGTCATTTCATCCATCTTCATGTCCCTTACTTCTCTGCTCGGCTGATCGCTTGGTCGCCTCCAGCGCTCTTGAGGGCTCTGCTCTTTCTTGACGTCTTTGTATCGATTGCAAAACAGCAATCGTTTTTGCGAGCTCTTCCGGGTTTCTGGCCAGGGCTTCCACCTACGGGGGAAGAGTGTCGATAGTGACTTGCACATTTCTATTGGATGTGGCCCGTGCAGTACGTGCATGGTCACCCGTAGACGATACCCGAGTCCGTGACCTATGTGACGGGTGTGCACTCGAAGATTGTCGTTCTTGGGGCATCTCAGAATCAGCAGGCATCTGAGGACCTTCGTAGTTGGTTCCACTTCTTAGCTGGATCGCCTTGCACTGCTCTTTCGGGTTCCCCTCCGGCATTCTATTCACTGATTTTGCAATCTGGCTCATCTGGAGCTCTAAAGAGGTGAACCTTCGATTGTTCTCTTGTTGAGTTCTAGTCCACTCAACATTCATCTTCTGGAGCTCTTGATCACGTTGATCACCCTTCTTGTGCAACTCCTTCACATCGTATTCCAAGGATGACAACCGCTTGCTTCCTTCCTCCACCTTCTGAAGGATCGCTCTCAACATCTCCTCGGTTGATGCACCGCCTTCTCCACCAGGAGGTTTAGACCCCGGATCAACACCTGCAGGAACAGTAACACCAGCTTTTGGGTTAGCATAAGAAAAATTATCATTCCTCCTCCATGTGTTTTGAGGAGGCTGCTGGCTTCCTTGAACTCCTTGTGTGTTCCTCCATTGATTTTGAAGTGGCTGAGGGCCTGGAGGCACAAATGGTTGGCCATAAGAAGTCCTTCCATACTGATTACCACCTTGGTAGCCATTCTGATTGTAATATGGACCTCCCATGTAATTGGCTACCTCTTGCTGTCCACTGGGTTGGTCTACTCTCTCATTCTCTACTGCATGCTCTCCACCCAAATTCTTCCCCAACTCGAGGTTGTTGATCTTCTCCATCATGGCCATCAGCAGCCTTCTAGTTCCTTCTCCCTCTTCCACCTGATGCACTCTTTGCAAATCTGCATCCACACCCCAAGCACCGGCATTCGTGACAATGTTGTCCACGATCTCCCTACACCTCTCTATGCCTTGGTTGAGGAATGCTCCACCCGCACATGCATCTAAATGGGCTTGACCCGTCTTGTTGGCACCACTGTAGAAGAACGCCATAATGTCTCCCTCGTTGTACCCGTGCTGCGGGCACTCAATCAGCATGTTTGAGTATCTCTCCCATGCTTGACGTAGGTCCTCTCCAGACTTCTGGCGAAAGGACGAGATCTCAATTCTAGCCTTGATCGTCCTAGATGGAGGGTAGAATCGCTCGAGGAACAGACGCTCGAGCTCGGCCCAAGTGGTAATACCTCCCCGCGGGAGCGTATTATCATACCACTCCTTGGCTATTCCCGTCAGTGAGAATGGGAACAGCCTAAGCCTCTTGGCATCTTCAGACATGCCATTATAGTTGAATGTTGAGGCTATCATGAGAAAGCTCCTCAGATGTGTATGAGGATTCTCCTTCCCGATCACCCCTTTGAACTGATTCTCAGTCAGCAGCTTTAAAATCCCCGGTGATATCGAGAAGTTGTTCGCCTCAACAGGAGGTAGAGCCACTCCGTCATAGTACCGCTGTGGCTGCGCTGCAAACCTCCCTCGAATCGCCATGTTATGATCTACGTTCTGAAGAACGTGTTGAGGATTAGCAGCTGGTACGGGTACTTGTTGGGGTGGTGGTTGGTAAACAGGTGGTTGGTATGGGTATGGTGGATAAGGGTATGGTGGGTATGGGTAATGTTGGTATGCTGGGTTATGGAAAGGGTTATTCGGGTTTTGTGGGTAAGCAGGGTTGTTAAGAGGATTATGGACAAGGTTCTGAGTTGGATTCCCTACGTTTCGTGTATCCGGGTTTAGGCTCTGGCTATCCCCTAATGGAATTTGATTCTGGCTACCACTAACCCCAGTGCCTTCAACTCGGTCTACTGCTTGATTGAAATCATTGGCAGCATCGTCCAACTCATTATTGATGTCCATTGGTTCCTTCCCTAAGTCGGCAGCGTTCATCCTTCTCAAGAAGGCTCGGTTCCTTCTGGCTATTGTCTCAGGATCTGCAGGTAATCCCTCTTCGCTCGTATTGCCTTGTGAGCGTGTTTTCATAAACCTGAAACACTAGCAGAAAGATCAAAACGCAACTGCCGACTAAAATAAAAAATAAAAAAATAAAACAGAAAAGAAAGCACTCACTACTAACTACTAAGCTATCGACAAGTCCTATTCAAACATACAACGCCATCCCCGGCAACGGCGCCATTGACTTGAAGCGACTACACTAGCTTCTACTAGTAGCTACCCCGCAAGAGTACGGGTTCACTGTAGCATGGGCAAGTATAGGGACCAAGTATTATCGAACCCAAGGGATGGTATGTATGCGAATAGATCCCTGAAGATCTACGCGTCGCAGTTAATATGAGTGTGATGTTTTTTTGGGTTTTTGAAAGATTAATTAAAAGACTGAATTAAACTAAGTAAACTAAAGAATGAAAAAGAACGAATTAACTACGGGTTGTTTTCTAATAAGAGATGGTGATGCTTAGGATAGAAATCCCTACGTATACTAACGGAGCAGGTACATAATCAAAGTAATCGTGACAAACAAGAATTAACCTAAGTAAAAGATCGTAGAATGAAAGCTCAAGATTTCTCACCCTAATACTTTATCCTAGCAATCGACTTCACTAATCCACTAACAAGTTAATGAACTGTGCTTAATTAATGAGACCCTAATTTAACTAAGGTGATGCGGTCGTCCTCCTTCGCTAAACCGGTAGATGAATTAACCTTTCCTAAACCCTCTCGTTAAGACTACTAATTGTTATTGAGTGATGCGGTCGTCCTCTCTCTAACACTTTCGTACGAAATTCAAAGGTAAAGTTCAGATTAATTATAAGAATTCATTAACTAAGAGAATTAAAACTAACGTCACGAATTACCTTAATTACGTACCCACATCCTACTTCTACGAGTTCATCCTAACCCAAGCATGCAAGGGTTTTAGCCGGACATGGTTTTAACAAAAATAAAAGCAATAAAAGAAACGACGAACATAAACATAAGGAATTGAATAAAGAAAGTAAGAAACATAAACTAGGGTTTAAAAAGAAAATAAATACGAAGAACTGAAATTGAATTAACTAAAACGAAATTAAAAGCGTTTAAAGTAACGAACTAATGAAAAGAAACTAAGAATTCGAATGCAAAACCTCAACAAAACGTAAAATAAAGCTTGCTCTCCTTCTTCCTCTCCAAAACTAAGTCTAAAATTATTTCTAAAATCGGGGATCTTCAAAACGTGTTTGGAAGAGGTATATATAGGCACCGGGTCGAAACGGGAGTTAATGGGCCGAAAATACGCATCCGGAGGCAAAAGTATATGGGCGCTCGAGCAAAACGCTCGAGCGGTCCCGCTCGAGCAGTGTAGCTCGAATGACGCATTCGCTCGAGCGGTCCCGCTCGAGCGCTGGAATGACACTGTTACTTTTGGGGCGCTCGAGCAATTCGCTCGAGCGGTGGCGCTCGAGCTGCTCGAGCGCAAGAATAGTTCTGTATGTTTGCGCGCTCGAGTAATGCGCTCGAGCGGTGGCGCTCGAGTGATGCGCTCGAGTGATCTCTAATCCTCCCAAATGATACTTTTCCTCGTCCGCACTAATACCAATCGTATTTCTCCAATATCTTCTCATCCGGGCATCCGTTTGAGTCGATTCAAAGTCCTACGAACTCCTCTTTTCGCCCTCTATCCATCTATGAACATCAAAGAGACAAATTTATCAATGTATAGAAATAATGCTCATTTGACTCTAAATATTCATCGAAAACACTCAAAACATGAGTAAATCGGGCACCAAAACATAACAATTTCACGCCTAATCAACCCCCCCAAACTTACCATGTTGCTTGTCCTCAAGCAACGAAATAATAAGTCAAGTGAAATTGTTAGGAATGAATCAAGAATCAAATCATGCAAGTATTCGAACTCGAGCTTCAAATATCAATCACCCGTATACTCACTCACTTTCTTTTATCGTACTCATGCAATAATAACAAGAAACACCAAGATCAAGCATGGACGTGCTCTCAACGGTGTGTTTCACTCCCTCACAAGTGTATAACAGTGTTTAAGGGACTCACTCAATCAATCAATCACACATATTGGCAGCCATAGGCTTGTAAATGCTCTCAACTTCGACCATACTCTAGAGATCAATGCCGAATCAAAAAGGACTTTTCTCAAGGTTGTAATGTAGGCTCTTTGGACAGGTGGGATAACAATATGGGGTAAGTGACTAAAGTGAATGGAGAATAGAAAAATCAACTTTGGCACTTTGAGATTAGGAGCAGAATCACTTCAACATTTGCAATCAATACACTTTAATTCCACTACTCTCAACACTTCAATTTTTTTTCTTTCTCACTCTTTCACCTTTTTTTCAATCACTTTTTTTTTTTTCTTTTTCGCACAAACACATGAGCTCATTTTTTCTTTTGCTCATTCTCAAATTTTTTTGTTCTTTTTCCCACATCTCATAAATTCATCACACCTTCTTCTCGTATTCACTCAACAAACAACCTTTTCCTTTCAACTCAATTCATTCCCTTCACATTCACACTTTCCTATTCTCCACTCAAATTGGGACAAAAAGGCTTAGGAATTGGAATAGTGTTCATATGTGCTAGCAAATAAAATAGGCTCTAGGCTCAAAGGGGCTAACAAGGGAAAAATATCAATGGTAAGGAAAATTTTGGCTAAGTGACTCAATAAAATCAAAGATGGCCTAAGATCACATTCGGCATATCAAACTAGACACAATCAAGAAGCAAGAGCTCATGCAAGTTCTAGCATCCTCTAAGGTGACGATTCACTCACAAACAAAGAGATTAAATCATGCATTTAAATCTCGTAAGGCTCAACTCTCACGGCTTTCACATCCATGCTAGTCCTAGTGCATTCTCACAATCATCACTCAAGTACTCAAAAGAAAAATTCACAAGCATACAAGTTCTTTCTCAAATCAACTCTAACTCAAACACTCACACAAGAAAACTCCTAACTCAGCCTCACAATTCACCCTACTCATCAAATCATACTCAAAGATAGCAATCAACAAGCATAAGGTGATTGATAGGCATAAAATGTTGAGTAACAAAACAAATTAATAATAGCCCAAGGAGCATCTAAAGGCACCAATAATCAATCAAACTCAACTCAAAGATAAGGGCGTGCATGCATGTGCAATGTAATCATAAAAAGAAACTCCACCCCCCCAAACTTCGACCTTGCTAGAGGTCTAAGTTTGGGGTTGTGGGTTACCTCAACCAAATAATTCAATTTCTTTCAGTAGCTTTGCACATTCCCTTGTCTCAAGTTGGTTCCTTCAATCTCCACTTCTTTGGTTCCTTTACTCCTTTAGAGACAAGCCTACAAAATAAAGCTCTCGAGTACGAGGTTAAACATACGACTCTAAACACCCTAATAATATAAAAAGACACTAAAAATAAATGAAAGCAAATAAAAATGGGTTGCCTCCCATTCAGCGCTATTTTTAAGGTCCTCATGCCGGACCGTGCTCAAAGGAGCTTATGGGACATCATACTCAAATTTACCTCCCTTACTCTCATAAAAGTGGTGTTTGAACTCCTTTCCTTGATGCCCCACCATCATGAGTTCCTTTCCTCTTTTCTCATTCCCAAGTGTTATGGGTCTCAACTCCTTCTTGCCTCTATCTGGAGGAGTCTTACTAAACAATTTCTTGAGTTTGGACTTTTTCTTCTTAACTCCTCCTTTCCCTTCTAACTGGACCACGTCTACTTTCTTCACCTCTTCATCCTTCAACTTCTTCACTTTATCCCTATCAACATAATCAAGATCATAACGCTCATGGGTTAAATTATTGAGTGAAGGACTAACAAAATCATGAGTATGAGATGGATTAGGGAGAGAATGTGTGTCTTCAACACTAGGATCAATGGCATCCATGCAATACAAGCTCTCATCCTCCTTCGGGTGCTTCATGGCTTCATATAGGGAGATCTTCACTTCTTGATCATCAACCTTCAACGTGATCTTCCCATTCGCCACGTCTAGCACCATCCCCGCCGTAGCTAAGAACGGTCTTCCCAAAATCAGGGGCACGTGCTCATCTTCCTCCATTTCTAACACTACAAAGTCGGCTGGAAAAATGTGATCTCCAACTCTCACTAGGACGTCTTCAACCACACCTTGAGGTCGAGTAATAGACCGATCGGCAAGTTGAAGCGTCATCATTGTGGGTTGAAGTTCACCACCTTCCAACTTCTTGAAAAGCGACAACGGCATGAGATTGATGCTCGCCCCGAGGTCGCACAACGCTCCCTTCTTGATCCCGTTCCCAATATCACATAGGATCGTGAAGCTCCCGGGATCCTTCAGCTTAGGTGGAAGCGCCTTGTGCACTAATGCACTCACCTCGTGGTTCAGCTGCACCAACTTCGGCTCATCCACTCGCCGTCTTTTCGCGATCAAGTCCTTCAGAAACTTCGCATAGTGCGGCATCTGTTCCAAAGCATCATAAAAAGGGATGTTAATGTGAAGTTGTTTAAAAACATCAAGAAATTTTGCAAATTTCTCATCAAGCTTCTTTTTCATGAAGCGCTGTGGATATGGGACAGGTATCACCGATTTGGGTACCCCCCATTCATCTCTTTCTGTTTCTTTCACTTTCTCCCTTGCTTCCTTTGCCTTTTTCCACTTAGGAACTCTCTCAACCTCCTCAATGCCTTTGTCTTGATGGGACTTATTCTTATCTTCATGCTTCTCAATCCCTTTACTTTCAATCCCCTTCTCAACTTGGGGCATCTCAGAATCAGCAGGCATCTGAGGACCTTCGTAGTTGGTTCCACTTCTTAGCTGGATCGCCTTGCACTGCTCTTTCGGGTTCCCCTCCGGCATTCTATTCACTGATTTTGCAATCTGGCTCATCTGGAGCTCTAAAGAGGTGAACCTTCGATTGTTCTCTTGTTGAGTTCTAGTCCACTCAACATTCATCTTCTGGAGCTCTTGATCACGTTGATCACCCTTCTTGTGCAACTCCTTCACATCGTATTCCAAGGATGACAACCGCTTGCTTCCTTCCTCCACCTTCTGAAGGATCGCTCTCAACATCTCCTCGGTTGATGCACCGCCTTCTCCACCAGGAGGTTTAGACCCCGGATCAACACCTGCAGGAACAGTAACACCAGCTTTTGGGTTAGCATAAGAAAAATTATCATTCCTCCTCCATGTGTTTTGAGGAGGCTGCTGGCTTCCTTGAACTCCTTGTGTGTTCCTCCATTGATTTTGAAGTGGCTGAGGGCCTGGAGGCACAAATGGTTGGCCATAAGAAGTCCTTCCATACTGATTACCACCTTGGTAGCCATTCTGATTGTAATATGGACCTCCCATGTAATTGGCTACCTCTTGCTGTCCACTGGGTTGGTCTACTCTCTCATTCTCTACTGCATGCTCTCCACCCAAATTCTTCCCCAACTCGAGGTTGTTGATCTTCTCCATCATGGCCATCAGCAGCCTTCTAGTTCCTTCTCCCTCTTCCACCTGATGCACTCTTTGCAAATCTGCATCCACACCCCAAGCACCGGCATTCGTGACAATGTTGTCCACGATCTCCCTACACCTCTCTATGCCTTGGTTGAGGAATGCTCCACCCGCACATGCATCTAAATGGGCTTGACCCGTCTTGTTGGCACCACTGTAGAAGAACGCCATAATGTCTCCCTCGTTGTACCCGTGCTGCGGGCACTCAATCAGCATGTTTGAGTATCTCTCCCATGCTTGACGTAGGTCCTCTCCAGACTTCTGGCGAAAGGACGAGATCTCAATTCTAGCCTTGATCGTCCTAGATGGAGGGTAGAATCGCTCGAGGAACAGACGCTCGAGCTCGGCCCAAGTGGTAATACCTCCCCGCGGGAGCGTATTATCATACCACTCCTTGGCTATTCCCGTCAGTGAGAATGGGAACAGCCTAAGCCTCTTGGCATCTTCAGACATGCCATTATAGTTGAATGTTGAGGCTATCATGAGAAAGCTCCTCAGATGTGTATGAGGATTCTCCTTCCCGATCACCCCTTTGAACTGATTCTCAGTCAGCAGCTTTAAAATCCCCGGTGATATCGAGAAGTTGTTCGCCTCAACAGGAGGTAGAGCCACTCCGTCATAGTACCGCTGTGGCTGCGCTGCAAACCTCCCTCGAATCGCCATGTTATGATCTACGTTCTGAAGAACGTGTTGAGGATTAGCAGCTGGTACGGGTACTTGTTGGGGTGGTGGTTGGTAAACAGGTGGTTGGTATGGGTATGGTGGATAAGGGTATGGTGGGTATGGGTAATGTTGGTATGCTGGGTTATGGAAAGGGTTATTCGGGTTTTGTGGGTAAGCAGGGTTGTTAAGAGGATTATGGACAAGGTTCTGAGTTGGATTCCCTACGTTTCGTGTATCCGGGTTTAGGCTCTGGCTATCCCCTAATGGAATTTGATTCTGGCTACCACTAACCCCAGTGCCTTCAACTCGGTCTACTGCTTGATTGAAATCATTGGCAGCATCGTCCAACTCATTATTGATGTCCATTGGTTCCTTCCCTAAGTCGGCAGCGTTCATCCTTCTCAAGAAGGCTCGGTTCCTTCTGGCTATTGTCTCAGGATCTGCAGGTAATCCCTCTTCGCTCGTATTGCCTTGTGAGCGTGTTTTCATAAACCTGAAACACTAGCAGAAAGATCAAAACGCAACTGCCGACTAAAATAAAAAATAAAAAAATAAAACAGAAAAGAAAGCACTCACTACTAACTACTAAGCTATCGACAAGTCCTATTCAAACATACAACGCCATCCCCGGCAACGGCGCCATTGACTTGAAGCGACTACACTAGCTTCTACTAGTAGCTACCCCGCAAGAGTACGGGTTCACTGTAGCATGGGCAAGTATAGGGACCAAGTATTATCGAACCCAAGGGATGGTATGTATGCGAATAGATCCCTGAAGATCTACGCGTCGCAGTTAATATGAGTGTGATGTTTTTTTGGGTTTTTGAAAGATTAATTAAAAGACTGAATTAAACTAAGTAAACTAAAGAATGAAAAAGAACGAATTAACTACGGGTTGTTTTCTAATAAGAGATGGTGATGCTTAGGATAGGAATCCCTACGTATACTAACGGAGCAGGTACATAATCAAAGTAATCGTGACAAACAAGAATTAACCTAAGTAAAAGATCGTAGAATGAAAGCTCAAGATTTCTCACCCTAATACTTTATCCTAGCAATCGACTTCACTAATCCACTAACAAGTTAATGAACTGTGCTTAATTAATGAGACCCTAATTTAACTAAGGTGATGCGGTCGTCCTCCTTCGCTAAACCGGTAGATGAATTAACCTTTCCTAAACCCTCTCGTTAAGACTACTAATTGTTATTGAGTGATGCGGTCGTCCTCTCTCTAACACTTTCGTACGAAATTCAAAGGTAAAGTTCAGATTAATTATAAGAATTCATTAACTAAGAGAATTAAAACTAACGTCATGAACTACCTTAATTACGTACCCACATCCTACTTCTACGAGTTCATCCTAACCCAAGCATGCAAGGGTTTTAGCCGGACATGGTTTTAACAAAAATAAAAGCAATAAAAGAAACGACGAACATAAACATAAGGAATTGAATAAAGAAAGTAAGAAACATAAACTAGGGTTTAAAAAGAAAATAAATACGAAGAACTGAAATTGAATTAACTAAAACGAAATTAAAAGCGTTTAAAGTAACGAACTAATGAAAAGAAACTAAGAATTCGAATGCAAAACCTCAACAAAACGTAAAATAAAGCTTGCTCTCCTTCTTCCTCTCCAAAACTAAGTCTAAAATTATTTCTAAAATCGGGGATCTTCAAAACGTGTTTGGAAGAGGTATATATAGGCACCGGGTCGAAACGGGAGTTAATGGGCCGAAAATACGCATCCGGAGGCAAAAGTATATGGGCGCTCGAGCAAAACGCTCGAGCGGTCCCGCTCGAGCAGTGTAGCTCGAATGACGCATTCGCTCGAGCGGTCCCGCTCGAGCGCTGGAATGACACTGTTACTTTTGGGGCGCTCGAGCAATTCGCTCGAGCGGTGGCGCTCGAGCTGCTCGAGCGCAAGAATAGTTCTGTATGTTTGCGCGCTCGAGTAATGCGCTCGAGCGGTGGCGCTCGAGTGATGCGCTCGAGTGATCTCTAATCCTCCCAAATGATACTTTTCCTCGTCCGCACTAATACCAATCGTATTTCTCCAATATCTTCTCATCCGGGCATCCGTTTGAGTCGATTCAAAGTCCTACGAACTCCTCTTTTCGCCCTCTATCCATCTATGAACATCAAAGAGACAAATTTATCAATGTATAGAAATAATGCTCATTTGACTCTAAATATTCATCGAAAACACTCAAAACATGAGTAAATCGGGCACCAAAACATAACAATTTCACGCCTAATCATGCTCCCGCCTGACTCTTGTGTAGAACTCATCACTATGCAATCCTATTTATAGTTGTAGGGATTAACTAGCCGTTGGAAGCTAGAAATTCAAACAACCATAATTGGAGGAATATAATCAATCACAGATTGATTATATTGATTGATTGATCTCCTCCATTGATTGGATCTTCCAAGATTGATACCAATCAATCAACCAATCCTCTTATCAGTTGAATCTCCAGATTTCCTTCTTCTCCATCATTGAAACTCCAAGATCTCCTTGTCTCCAGATTACACTCAGCCTCCATGAGGGTGAACTAATCCGGTCAGGTCTGGTCTGGTCTGGTCTGGTCTGGTCTCATCTGGTCAGGTAACATTTCTGCTCTGAACCTTATCTGGGAGAGGTCTTCTGGTCAGACTTCTCTGGTAAGACTCCTCTGGTCAGACTCATCTGGTCAGACTCCTCTGGCAGACTCCTCTGGCAGACTCTTCTGGTCAGACTCCTCTGGTCAGATCTCTCTGGTCAGACTCCTCTGGCAGACTCCTCTGGTCAGACTCCTCTTATCAGATCTCTCTGGTCAGACTCCTCTGGCAGACTCCTCTACTCTGATCTGGACATCTCATCTGGTCTGCACAAATTTCTTCCCCCTTAACCGAAGACCTATTCTAGACCTAAACTAATCTGTAGCTGGCTAACAGGTTCAGCTAGTCCTATTACAAGTTCTTGTTTTAACATCTTCAAAACATCTAATCTATATCCTAACAATTTCCCCTTTTTGATGATGTTAAAACTAAAAGAACTGAAATAAAACAAGACAACAAAAGTTTGAAATAACAAGATAAAGAAGCTAGCAGGTTGGGTCAACTGATCTTCCCCCTCAAAGTATGCTCAGCTGATATTGGGGCAAAATATCAGCTGGTCTTCTAGTGTATTCTGCAGGCAATCAAGTTTTTGGTACCCTTCTGGGTCCAGAGGGTTAGCACAAAATTTAGGAAGCCACAAGAATAGATCATCCCTTTTTGGATCAGGTGATCTTATCTTTCTTCCATACATATCCACAAAAACACATTGAACACAAGAGGCTCCGACATGGTTATTTCTTCTAGAGGCTATTCTTCTCTTATGAGCTTGTCCAGTAGAAGGAATATCTTGTCTTAATGCAACAGTCTTGAAATTTTGTTGATAAGGATAAGTCTTACTAGAACCATCAAAGGTTCCAGCTGGTCTGGCAGATGACTTGAAAGTCCTCTGCAGGTGAGTAGGAGTCATCTGGTTCTGCCTCTTTTGAGAAGATCCAGACTGTCTTCTACTCTGTTGGCCTGGCTGAGGTCTTTTAAGATTCCTCCTCTGCCTTTTGGGTATTTGAGTTTTAGAACTCATCTGCCCATTATGCTGAGATTCCTGGTCACCTGGCCTCTTACCCTTATCAATAAAATTACTAGGTTGTTCTTCTTTTTGAACATATGAGGATTTAGGTTTGGAATAACCGAGGTCTGTCTTATCATGCTCTCTTTGAGATGAGGCAGCTATGTGTGACACAACATTGTTTGCTGTAGTCAGCTGCTCCAATCTCATCTTGAGCTTGTCCTCACTTTCTCTTACAATTTTGTTTTGGTGGAAGAGTTCATCAAACTTAGCTTTAAGCAGGTTATATTCATTATCTTTCTCAATATTTTCAACAACCAACCTTTCTATCAGCTTAACTTGTTCAGTACACCTGGTTGTCAAGTCAGAAGACTCTTCGACCAGTGTATGATTTCGTTCAGCTGGTAGATCAGCTGAGTTGCCTAGACATTGTGAAAGCTTCTGATTTTCTGCTTTCAGCTTTGAGTTCTCATCTTCCAACTTTTGACAAAGTTGTATTGAAGTTTGGAGATCTAATAGCATCTTCTACATATCAGACTCCTCTGATTCTCCAGAAAAAGAAGAAGATGAAAAAGAAGAGGAAGTTCTATTACATACCTCGTCTGTCACTAGACATATCTCTTCGTCTGGTCCAAAATTAGATGATGAACCAGAAGTGGATACCTCTTCTTCCTCATCTGCTAAGCTTCTTTTGGAGTAACTCCTAGTGTATCTTCTACTGCTTTTCTTCGAACCCATTTCTGCAAGAAATTGTTAGCACAACAAATATTTGGGTTTTCAAAAAAATGGATCTGTCCTGGTGACCACCAAAATAATTTCAAAACAGTGGTCTGTAGGACACACTGCTCTGATACCACTTGTTGGTCCCAAAAATATTATTCAGCGGAAAGTGTTTTGAAATATTTTAATGAAACCCCTTTAAAGAAATGCTAAAAATAAATACAGAAAACTTAAGTGCAGTAACTAAAGAACACTGAATTTATAGTGGTTCGGACAACAGGTCCTACGTCCACTCTCCCTTTCTCCAAAGGGGACTTTCTCTCCAACCAACTTACTCACGAACCACTGGAATTGTGAAGTACCAGGTCCTTCGTACAACTGCTTACAACAACCTTTCTATAGAGATGAACAGGTTGAGTAAGGCTCCAACTAAAAACTCCTAAACGAGTAAATATAAACTTGAATGAACAAGGTGAGTGAGTGGAAGAGTTCGGGTGTTTTTCTTGTGCTCTCGCCTGACTCTTGTGTAGAACTCATCACTATGCACTCTTGTTTATAGTTGTAGGGATTAACTAGCCGTTGGAAGCTAGAAATTCAAACAATCATAATTGGAGGAATATAATCAATCATAGATTGATTATATTGATTGATTGATCTTCTCCATTGATTGGATCTTCCAAGATTGATACCAATCAATCAATCCTCCTATCAGTTGACTCTCCAGATTTCCTTCTTCTCCATCATTGAAACTCCAAGATCTCCTTGTCTCCAGATTACACGCAGCCTCCATGAGGGTGAATTAATCCGGTCAGGTCTCGTCTGGTCTGGTTTCATCTGGTCAGGTAACATCTCTGCTCTGAACCTTATCTGGGAGAGGTCTTCTGGTCAGACTCCTCTGGTAAGACTCCTCTGGTCAGACTCATTTGGTCAGACTCCTCTGGCAGACTCCTCTGGTCAGATCTCTCTGGTCAGACTCCTCTAGCAGACTCCTCTGGTCAGACTCCTCTGCTCTGATCTGGACACTCATCTGGTCACCTCATCTGGTCTGCACAGATTTCTTCCCCCTTAACCGAAGACCTATTCTAGACCTAGACTAATCTGTAGCTGACTAACAGGTTCAGCTAGTCCTATTACAAGTTCTTGTTTTAACATCTTCAAAACATCTAATCTATATCCTAACACCTCTTATTGCTCGCTTGGTCGCCTAAATGGTGAGTGCATCTTTTGCCCTTGCTCTCGGCCCGGTTACTTACTCTTCTTGCTCTTTTGCTGTGTTGGTCGCCCGACTTTTGTCTGACAACTCTCCTGGTCGCCTGGTGTTTTGACTCCTTTTGAACCCTGCTGGTCGCCGACTTCTTAATCATACTATTAGTCTCTTAATCCTCCAAGCACTGTTGCTCGCCTGATCGTCTATCAACAACTAGATTTATATTGTTTAAATGGATAAAATAATTTTTCATGATGACGTATTATTCAATTTAAGTGCATGAAACAAAATGAAGATGTTTGTGTATGTAATTATTGGTGGAATAAGATTTAACTTAGAAGTGTTTAAAGGGAATAAATAGTGCAACGAAAAAATAAAATTAGGACAGAGGGAGTACTATATAATAATAAATAAATACACTTTTTTTTAAATAAAATAATAAAAAAAAAAGCAAAAACTTGTATGAGACCGTCTCATGGCATGAGACAACACAAATTAACACCTACCCCTACCAAAGTATTAATGAGTCAATGCCCTAATTACACCAATTCTCATTGTCTCATGCCATGAGACGGTCTCATACAAGACCTACTCTAAAAAAAATATGAAGAACTTATAGTAAAATGGATGACGCGGAGGTGGATGCGTATGCAAGTGAATACCCACAAATAGCTACTATATATTAAAAAATATATATATATTTTTTGATTTTTGGAATATAAGAAAATATAGTTTAGGGTAGATAAAGATTTTGGCAAAATATGGAGTAAAACTATAAATCACTTTAAAGGTATAAGTTGTTTCATTAAAAAATATTAATTATTTCACTATGAATATTAGTTATAGAGCGCACAAGTTGTTTTTACTAAAAAAAAAAAAAGTTGTTCCATTAAAAAGTGTGAGTTGCTTTCACTAAAAGGTATGGATTTTATAAAAAGTATTGCAAAATATTTTATGTATGAACCAACTTTACACTATACATATGCTTGTATGTTTATTTTTTAATATTATATTCTTTTAAATTTCATATTTTCTATATTTTATTTATATTACTCATTTTTATTGGACTTGCTTTATATTTTGAATTGCAAGAACTTTTTTTCTTAGTATTACAATTGTGCATACCTTGTTTAAAATTTCTGAATTTGTCATTGGGAGGATGTATTTAGTTAAATAATGGCGGGCCGAGTGGGGAAGGAAGTATAAAATGATAGTACAAAATAAACTATTTAAAAAATATTATATATGTATACTAAAAATTGTAGATAAAATTTATTATTTTTACTTTATAAAATATAATTATTTTTTGTGGACGTATGTTGGTAGTAAAAGAATAAAATAAGAGGACTCGCCTCACCTGGCGCTTGCGCACAGCTCATAGACATAGGAATAGGAGGGGAAATTTATATAGTTACCCTATAGCTTCTGTGTCTTTGACTGGCGTGGTTCATGAATCATTACAGCTGTATGCAAGACCTATAGCAATACCTACTAGGGTAGGGAGCCTACATTTATTTAAAGTTTTATATTTCTCCCGTACATGAAATATAATCCTGGTTTCAATCCATGAAATATAGTCTTGGTTGTCTTATTTGCTTATCCAAGAAAAATAATTTTGTTGTCTAAAATGGAAATAATAAACTTTATCTACACTTTTCAACATACACACATAATATTTTTAAAATAATTTATTTTGTATTTGATGTGACACAATATTCTTACTTTTTACATATTATATCAATTTTTTTAATAACCGTGCATAAAGCATCCTGACTATATTTCATGGACGGGGGAGTAAATTTTACTCTTTTTATGATAACGTTTATTTATCAGTATTTATCGTCCACATAACTTTTCGGGATAAATTAGGATTTACACGTTTTATTCGAGATTGGAATTTAAAATCTATTTTTAAATTTTAAAGTTAATCCATGCTTAAAAATATTTATAAATGTATTACTTTTACAAATTTCAATAAAGTATATTATCATTTTCTTGTCATCCATTTATTTCTTCTTCTATATGTCTCTCATACAATACAATATAATAAATATAATATCAAACAAAATGAAACTATACATTAATAAAATTTTAAAACAATAATATATTTAAATTATTTATTAGAATTTTTACATTTTAAAATTTCAGACTCATTACTTAAATTCCAAAATAAGTATACCCTAAGCTCTAAGGACTAAAATTCGAACTTTTTTTCTGCTCATTTGGATTTCTTTTTTGTTAATTAGTTGAGAAAATTTGCATTAAAAGAAAATTGAAGGTCCAATAATATAGTCAATCCAAACAAATTACCTCACCCACAAGGTTTCGACTACTGTTTAGCTATTCAAACATTCGGGGGTGTTTGGTTGGGGGGTTTGAGACATGGGAATGGGTATGAAATGAAATTAATATGTTTGGTTGGAGGGTATGAAATGTTTCATATACAAAAACTTAGGAATCAAAGTCATATATTTATTCCTTAGCTTTTTGGGAGGAATGAAAGTCATTCCTCCCTATAATTCATACATATATATTATTTTTATTATTATTATGCCTTTTTAATATTTTAAAACTGTAATTATTATTATAATATATTATATTAAGCATTATAATAAGTTATAATATTTTTTAACACAAAAAAGAATGTAATTATAACTTTATTTTTAAATTATTTTCACTAAACCAAACACAATATATGGTAATGATAGTCATTCCTATATATCAACCAAACAACTCAGTAATAATTAGCATACCTATTACCATTCCTTACTACTATCATACCCTTTCCCATTCTCATTCCTTTAAGCGAACCAAGCACACCCTCAATAGGCTTCACAAACCGTTCACTAAAAGAAATATTATCCTGCTACGTCAAATAAAAATATGTTCAATTTTTTATACATAATTTAATATGATATGTCAGGAAATATTATATGGTATTGTAAAATCCGTTTATGAGTAAAGTGATAGTGTATGGAAAATATGTGTAACATTATATTTTCCATAAACAATCACTATACTCATAAACAATTCTCAAAATACTCCATAATACCCTCTATCATATTGCATTAAACCACCTATAAAAAATTGAGCATATTTTTACTAAACAGAGAGTATTTAGCATCTAACAAGGCCAAACCATAACTTTTATTTCCTGCACGGTTTTTGTTAGATTTGGTTACGTTTTGAACACTAAATCGTTTCTACTTTTTCTAATCGATCAAATGATATTCACCCAAAGTGGATTTCTTCATATGACCCAAAAAAAAAATATCACCATATTGTTGCAAATGATTAACCGGGTCCCTATAGAAAACAATTTGAAAATCCATCCACTTATAATAATAAGACAAATTTACAACTAAAGAATTAATGAACAAGATCTTTTCATCCTCCAAGCACCCCTCAAAAACGACAGCTAGCATCTCCATTTTCAATTGCTAATTTGAATTTATTTTGTATGTGTTGAGCTATATTTTCATTTATATATATATATATATATATATATATATAAAAATTTGTATAAAACCGTCTCATAGTATAGAATCAATACTATTTGATTCACTTTTAACTTAAATTGTATAATTTATTAATTAATTTTTGTCAGTTTTAAAAAATGATAAAATTTTAACAAAAAGTGAACTCCCTCCGTTTCTCGACTACTTTCATACTTGCGTTATTTAGACCCCCCACAATTACTTTCACATTTAAAAAAAGAAAATAATTTTCTCTCTCAAAAGTCAATAAAATATTAAGTTATCATTATTTTATTCTACCCAACACTCACATGCTCCTTTTTTTCTTAAAAATGAACCGCGTACTACTATGAAAGAAATCAAGGGACAGAGGTAGTAATATTTTTGTTGTCACATTTTATTATAATTATATCATTTTTTTTAATTTGGTTGGTCTTATAGTATAAGACGTCTCTCACAAGTTTTTGCATATAGAATAATATTTTGTATTTCATGATTATTTTATATTATTTGAAACTCGGTTACTGTCAGAGTATTAGTCTTGTGGATTAAGAATTAACAAGATATTGAACTTCAGGAAAAAAAAAAATGGATTATGAAGTTTAAAGTATTGATTGGCTCAAGATGATAGTGATTCAATTAAGGTTTGAAGTATCAACTTTTTTTAGCTTTTATAGGCCAAATTGGGGTGCGTTATTTTGTCGTAAATAGCTCATCGAATTCATCATAACCCCATTCTTAATGAAGTAAACAATTTGAGAGAATGTTATATCTTTTCTGAATAATACGTTCATTAGATATTGTAGTGTCAGAAATGTAGTCAATTCTCATTCTCTAATTTGGTGAAGCTGGATTACTTGACAACAAACCATGCATATTCCAAAAAAATTAAGCTACTCTCGTCTTATGGACAATAGTATTAGTTATTACATGTATATAATAATATTAGTTTTATAAACATTAGTGTTAATTTTACGAACAATAGTATTAATTATTATAAATAATCAATGGTGCAAAAGTCGAAAATCGCTAATCGGGCGTTTTCTGGCCGCCTAGCTCCTAGACGGCGTCTATAATTTTTTTATTTTTTTGTATAATAGGCCCGCCTAGACCTGCCTAGGTACGCCTACGACCGAACCGCCTAGTGCCGACTACGGCCGCCTAGATCCACCTAGGTGGCGCCTAGGTCTGTCTAGGCCCGAAAAATGCCTAGAATTATCGATTTTGCAGCAATCGGGTCGGGAGGAAGACGTCTAGCCTTATTCCCACATCACTGCAAATAATAGTATAAATAATACTTTGCCTTTCAAGGGAAGACATCACTGCAAATAATAGTATAAATAATACTTTGCCTTTCAAGGGAAGATATAATGTTCTTTTTTATGGTGTGAAACCGATTCACGCAAAATCTACTGATAATTTATTTTTTTGTGTATATATCTTCTAGTCCTACCTCGAAAGCATATTTACGAGCTTCTTAATATGCACTATAGTAAAACTGAAATAAATTTAATATAGGGAAAGTATTGGTCAAACAATTAAGCTAGACTTGTCAATTTTCTCCATTAGACAACACGTGTAATTTAGAGTGTGTTTTAAAGCTCTATTCATTTTGAAAAAAACAATATTAATTGATTTTTATGGTAAAATTAAAAGGATTAAGTGTTTGAAAATAAAGTAATTTTAAATTGGATTTAAAAAGTAATGTGTTTACAAAAAAATCACTTTTATTATAATGGGGTAGTTATTTATGGGGTAGTTAATGCTAGAATGGATTTTAGAGATTTCAAAAGCAGGTTTTAATTAATTTTAATTGTTTAAAATAGTTATTGTAAACATTGTACAAATAATTTTTTTCAAAAAAAAAAAAATCAATTCTACCCATAAAATATACTCCCTCCGTCCCAACATTATCTGCACAGTTGGGACGGCACACATATTAAGAAAAAGTTATTTTCTTAGTAAAGTAGTGGCATATGAGTAAATATGTGTATATTATTGTGATTGTGCACGCAAATTAATATTTTTTTTTTTAGAGTGTGCAAATAATTTTGGGACGGACGAAAAAGGAAAGTGTGCAAATAATGGTGGGACGGAGGGAGTAGTTTGCAAACAATTACTTACTATGCAAGATTTTAAATTACGAATAATAGATCAGTGGGGTAATATGCTCGTGATGTAATAAAAGCGTTGAAGTACACTAATGTAAAAAAAACCAATCATATTAATAGAACTACGCTAATGTAAATTTATAATTCTATACATACCTAATTTTTTTAAATAAATATAATTATTACTAACAAATTAATGTTCAAAATAACTAAACTAATATCATTAGAAAATATATATTTGAGCAACACAATATACCTCTTATCTATAAAATTTGTGTACTAATAATAATAATAGAAGAGTCAGTTTTGAATTAAACTTGTTTATTGTATGAAATTGATATTATTATATTTTTAATAGTACACACATATAAATTAATATCACAATATTTATCTACATAATTTGTGATATTAATTCATAAAAGTAATACTCCCTCCGTCCACCAAATTTTTACCCGCTTTCCTTTTTGGTCCGTCCACCAAATTTTTACTCATTCCTCTTTTGGAAATAAACTACACTCACAAACAAAAAATGGGTCCCACAATATCCACCACAATACTCTTACTTTATCTACTTTATTCACTTTTTCAATAAAATACCAATTTTTATTAAAAACTGTGCTCTATAGTAACCGGGTGAAATTTTCGTGGACGGAGGGAGTAATATTTTTAAATGAATGTTATTTTATTTTATTACTAAACAAGTTTTATTGGAAAATTTGTCATGATTGAAGATATCACATTTGCTGAATAAAAATAAATTTGGAATTATTTCGAGAAGTAAATGAAAACAAATATTACAGTCTGTGAATTTGCATTCAGTTTGGTTCCCCGTTGTCCAACAAAATGATATGCTAGCGTTCTTCAGATTCAGTACTGAAAGTCAATTTTACTCAATATTTATTATTGATTATTAATACCTAATTAACAGGCATTGCAGCTTTTAAATGAATACAGCAGATCAACTTGAGATTTAATTATATATTTATATGCAAATTAAAAATTGTCGTTTTCCTTCAGAAAAAAATAAACCAATTAAACTCTTTTCCCACCCTACATTGGTGTACTTGTAAAATGACAAAATACATTTTTTTAATGATAAAGCATTGAGTGAAAATGGTTTATACATGAATCATTGAATGATACTAGTTGTTTTCATTAAAAAGTATTAATTGTTTTCACCGAAAAGTATTACTTGTTTATATTAAAGAATCTTAGTTATGCAGTGAAAACAAACTAAGACTCTTCAATGAAAACAACTAATATCTCTCATTGAAAACAATTAGTATTTTTTAGTAAAAACAACTAAAAATCTTCAATAATTCATATATAAATCAATTTCACCTCTTTTTAAAAAAGAATTGACATGGAAATACGTACAAATATTTCTAAATATGACTTGTAGATTTGTACCCTTGTCAGTTGTTGCATTTCGTTAAAAATTAAAATTAATATTACTTCCATCCTTTGAAAATTTTATTAAATTAGTCCTTAGGTTTAAATTAAAATTAGTGTCAAATTTTAATAATATTAGTTTATACGTAGAAATTAAACCTATTGTCATTTATGTGTTCAGTTGTCCTGATGCACAAGAAACTAACTCATTCTGAAATATACTCATGATTATTGGCTAGAATGTAATTTTTTTGTTTGTTGAGAAAGTCGCGTTTCTATCCAAAAAATACATACAGACTGGAAAAATTATGTCCTGATAGTGATGCAAAGATATACAAGTAACTCGAGCAAGATAAATTAAGGGGGCGTTTGGTTAGCAATTCTTCAATGGTAATAGGAATGAAAATTGATTTTCATCTATGTTCTCATAATAAAAATGATATGTTAGGGGATGAAGTGTTCCAATGGTGACTCTATTGCTAGTGTCATGCCCCAATTTTGAAATAGAGGTGGACAACAAATGGTTGTTGGTGGAGGAATATGAGAGTGATTGAGGAGGATGATTGTAGGAAGAGAATAGGGTAATCAAAATGGAATAGTGATTACCTTATTTAGGAGGAGAGGTAGTGATTTTGTTCTCATGAACCATGCTAATTACACTAATTTTCAATCTCATTCACATTACCATTGAAGAGTTGTTAACCAAGCGCCCCCTAAAATGTGCGCAAGTTTCATTTTAGTTTTATTGAGTATCATATATACTCCATTATAATTAGGTCAGTATACAACTTATTAAAAAAAAAAACTAGTTTCAATGATGATCGCGTGATATTTTTTAAGTCGATCTATTTTTTGTTAAATAAAATCTCACCAATTCGGGTTTAAATAAAATTTGAAAACCTTATTTTCAAAAAAATTATATTTAAAAACATTGCTTAATATAAAAATTTATAATACATTGATTTTGCAAAAAATATTGATTAAATTGTCTATGATGTAGATAATATGGATACAAATTCAATGAGTTAAAACTTAAAAGCGAACACAATAAGACAAAGTATAGAGTGAAACTAGTTTATACATAAATCCATGAAGGGTATTAGTTGTTTTTACTGAAAAGTATTAATTGTTTTTACTGAAGAGTATTACTGATTTACACTAAAGAGTCTTAGTTGTTCGGTGAAAATGAACTAAGACTCTTCAGTGTAAACCAATAATACTCTTCAGTAAAAACAACTAATACTTTTCAGTGAAAACAACTAATACCCTTCACTGATTCATATATAAACCAATTTCACTCTATACATACTCATACAATAATTACTTGTATATATATATATATATATATATATATATATATATACTTGTATTTAATGGTTTCTAAATGTAGGGTTTAGGGTTTAGAAACCATTAAACTTTCTCGCCAAAATTATTGCTAAATTAAGTAATAATCATTTTAAATCTTTGGTATATATCTTTGGAATATATTTTATTATAAATATTGATAAATAATTATTTACAAAACATATTGGATATATTATTAAAATATAAAATATAATAAATATTAAGAAATAATATAAAAGTATGTTGAATATACCTTTGAAATATATATTATGATAAATCCTCTATTTTGGAGTATAAAAAATATTTCAAATATTTTAAAATAATAGTTATCATTTTTTTTAATGATCAATGTATAGAAATAATTCGATATGTAGTTTGTAGAAGTTTATTTTTTGTAGAATTTATTAAAATAAATATTTATTAATTAGAGAAAAATAGGAAATAAGACCACTCTTTAATTCTTTTACAAAATATAGAGTGAAATGGTTCATACATGAACCATTTGAAGTGTATTAATTATTTACACTAAAGGGTATTAGTTGTTTTAACTGCAGGGTATTAGTTATTTTCATTGAAGAGTATTAGTTTTGGAGTGTATTAGTTGTTTTCACTGAAGGGTATTGGTTGAAGGGTACGAAGAGTATTAGTTGTTTAACTAAAGGGTATCAACTGATTACATAAAAAGGGTATTAGTGGTTATACTAAAAAGTATTGCAAAGTGGTTTGTGTATGAACCAATTTCACTCAATATGTACTCTTAATTTTATGTAGATGATAAATTATCTATATTAATTATTTCGAAGAAATATTATTGTAGACATATAACAATTAATATATCAATATATTATATTGGGCAACCACCAAATACACAGAGCATTAAACAAATAAAGGGTATTGGTGGTTATATTAAAAAATAGTAAAATAGTTTATGCATGAAACAATTTCACTCTATAGATACTCTTAATTTTTTTGTAGAAGAGAGATTGTCAAGATATAATAATTAATATATCAATATATTCTATTGGACAAACCACCAAATTCATATGAATATATCTACCATATTGGAATAAGTTTATAATATAAATTAATGCACTTTATCGTGTACAAAGCAAGGAAATAGTAGGATCTCCAACAACTCTATATTTCTCAAGATTTTTGCTTCTAGATTCGGGATAATAATAATATGAACAATGCATTCCAATTGAAAACAAAGTAAAGCTCTATATAGACTAACCCAACACATGAATGAATAGAAATTGAGGGTTTCAAACCTCAAACCTAGATTAAATTTGGAGAATACAGAATAATATTAGTTATTTATTTATAAAAATATATATGAAATGTATACATTCTTAAATTGCATAATTATTTTAATGCATGCATTTATCTAAATATTATAAAAATAAATCTTAAAAAAATAATATGTACGAGTAACCATATGAAACAAAAGACTTAATAAATGAATATTTTTAATTGAAAAAGAAGGAAGTGAAAAAACTACATTGATAATTTTACAAATGTTTCGTTCAAAGCTACACTTGAAGAATTTTGTGGACGATCTGAATTATTTGAAGGACCAAGTCATACTTGCACCTACACTAGAATAACTTGAAGTGTTATGATGTGTCGAATCATGATTTAAATTTTAAAGTTGAGACTTCAGTTATGTTACTCAGAAATATAGATCGATCATTCAAGAGGATTGTGCAACATAACTAAATTGACTCTAATAAAACTAGGTGACATTGTTTTGAAAGGTACAAATATAACCAAAAGCAATTTAGGTGAGATGGTGACGATTCCTAAACTTTCACTGACTCCAATTGACCCGAGACTTCCATTTCACGTTTCAGAAGAGTCATTTCACATTAGTTGTCTCATATTAAAAATAAGAGTCGATGACAGTCGCTCACTAATGTTGACATATTCTGGAAGAATTAGTTTTCAGTCACAACAGTCATACATGAATGTTTTAAGAGTCACCAATCGCAAATATTTTGATGCAATTAACGTTCATCGAAAATGAAAAAAAAAAAGTGATATTTAGAGAGGTGTTTAGAAATCTATAGTCTTTTCGATTTATTTTTTTTCATTTTGTTTAATATGGATTCATAGTTATTACTATTTTTTTTTACTACGTAAATCATAAAAAAAGTATATGGTGAATACAATCAATATTAAGTTTATCTCTTATAAATAAAATATGGAGTAATATTTATTACACTTTATTTTCACAAAAGTTTCTAGACATCTACATTATGTTCTCTTAAAAAAACCTTCAAATAAAAGAATAATAATATTATCTATTTGAAATTAAAAATACGTTAATAGGAATACTAATAACTCTTTTAAACCTAAACAAATAGATTACAATATACATTGAGCACCCATACATTAATTATACAATTATGGTCGTGCATCACACGAGTTCAGTTACTAATTTTCTTAATTTCAATATATTATGTACAATCATGTGAAGCTTACAGTTCAATATGTGAAATAATTTAATATTATCTCTACAAGTATGAATTTATAAAAATGTATGAAATCAATTCATTTATATTAATTCTTTAATATTCCCCTCATTTATGGGTTGATTGTCAACTCCAATAAGGAGGATTGAGAAGATCTAACTAATATATAATTTAATGTGAGAGTAGTTGTGTGTATTTTTTTTAATCGGGAGTTGCGTGTATATTTAATATGGGTGGGTTGCTTTTAGCGGGGTTTGATCCTAGATCTGATTTTTATACCATGAAATAATTTTATTTCATTTGAAAGTCCAAACATATGATGAGGTGTGAAATCAAGTCATTTATATTAATTTTCAAATATTTTGCAATTGATATGCATTTTGTTTGTATTTTAAACAAATATTAGTTGTTATATTAAAATATATTAATTTTTCATTGTTAATTATGTTATTAACAATATTAATTATTGACAAAGTATTGTGTGAACAAGTTTCATCGTGAAACTTTTTTAAAGGGTATTAATTATTTTATTAATTAAATAATACTAATTGTTTTCACTAATGTGTATAAGTTAGACATGTGTGCATGCAAGCCAAGTGACGGGGCGATACGATACAAGTTTGGGGATAATATTTAAAAAAAGAGTATGTATAGAGTGAAATTGGTTTATATATGAATCACCGAAGGGTATTAGTTGTTTTCACTGAAGAGTATTCGTTATTTTTACTGAAGAGTATTACTGGTTTACACTGAAGAGTCTTAGTTCATTTTCACTGAACAACTATGACTCTTTAGTGTAAATCGGTAATACTCTTCAGTAAATACGACTAATACTTTTCAATAGAAATGACTAATACCCTTCAGTGATTTATGTATAAACCAGTTTCACTCTATACTTTGTCTTAAAAAAAATTAGGGTGCAATTTTTTAAGAATACGGAAAGAGTATACCATAATAGAATATTTGTCTATTAATTGTACTCCCTCCCTTTTTTTATCAAATGTCACTTTAGTTTTTACATTATTTTTTTAATAAATGTCATTCTGGTGATTTTTCATCAAATATTTCAGTTTCATTCTTATTAATCTTCTACTTACTTTTTATTTTTACAAATCATTCCATTTATTATTTTCATAATTAAAAGATTTTAAGGGCAATATTGACAAAAGTTTATAATTTTAATTAGTTGTTTTATTTAAAAAAAAAAACCTTTATTGTGTGTTATTTTATGTAAGAACCGCCCTTATTTGATCTACCTGGTTAATATTCCGGGAGATCTTTATTAAATTGGAATGTCCTTTTAAGAAGGGAAGTTGATAAGGTACTATTATTACTTACCTAACAAAATAATTGCATGAATCATATTTGCCCACATATATCTGCATATGTTTGGGACAAATATGAATAGACAGATGACGTCTCACTCAATTTATTTTGATTGATTTACTTAAACATTTGTAAATATTAAGGAGGTGTTTGGTTAGGAATTCTTCAATGTTAATGAGAATGAAAATTTATTTTCATCTATGCCCTCATAATAAAAATTATATGTTAGGGGAAGAAGTGTTCCAATGGTGACACTATTGCTAGTGTTATGTCTCAATTTTAGAATAGAAATAGACAACAAATGGTTGTTGGTGGAGGAATAGGGGAGTGATTGAGGAGGATGATTGTAGGAAGAAAATAGGGTAATCAAAATGGAGTAGTGATTACTTTATTTAGGAGGAGAAGTAGTGATTTTGTTCTCATGAACCATACTAATTACATTAATTTTCAATCTCATTCTTATTATCATTGAAGAATTATTAACCAAGGGCCCTGAGTATCGCAAATTTAATTATGGAACAAGCTTTGCCCATACTTACGTATGGCCAGAATCCCCAAATCCTGACATTATAAAATATTATAAGAAATTTGATTTTTAAAAATATTAATAAAGTTATAAAATTAGTTAAAAAATATTTAAAAATATGAATATAAAAATGATAATTATTTATTTAACTAAACCAAAATTACTTAAAATGTAAAAAATATCCAAAATTATTTAAAATCTAAAGAAAAAACAATAAAAATATGTTATAATTATATAAAATATTAAATGAATACTGAAATAAATAATCTGAATAATCTATATTTTTTTAATCTGATAATTGATAATCTTAAGGGTTAATGGCAAAAAATCACGAACTTCATGATTTTTATTAATTACAATATAATTTTTTTTCTTTGCAATTTAATGTCCCACATTTTTTAGTTTGTAATTTAAAACATCTGATAATTTTCTCTCAACAATTACATGACGTTGTTGTTGGAAATGTAACATAAATATCCATGTAGATGCCAAACAAATAATTTTTTAAAATAAATAAAATAAAATCTTTAAAATACACTTTTATGTTATGTTTCTAAAGTGAAAAAACACATTTTAAGAACATTGTTCTCATTATAAAAAAAACTATTTGTTGCGCGAACTTTATGTGGAATATCCTGCAACCATATCATTTAATTATTGATTAAAAACTATCAGATATTTCAAATTACAAAAGTTAAAAATGTGGTGCATTAAATTGCAAAGAAAATAAATTCTTATTTTAATGAATAAAAATCGATTGTAATTTTCTTTGAAATTAACCATAATCTTAATAAATAACTAATTTTTTTTAAAGAACGACTACTGTCGTCGCACAACCCTCTTTTTACGGCAATTTTTTTTTCGACTTTATCTTGGTGTAATGAACAAAATGTCTTTGTCGATTTTCCTTTTTTTTTTTTTTTTTTAAAGATTTTGGGTATCTTGACTTTTCTTTTTTCTTCCTATTTTTGTGAGTTAGAACTTAGAAGTCATCACTCTTTGCTCCGTCGATTACAAACCACCGGTACATCATATTCCATCCGTACCAAATTGACTATAATTTGTACTTAGATTTTGAGTTCAATTTTAAATTAATTTTGACTTTTCAAAATTTATTAGTAAATTGAATTTAAAAAAATTAAAATTAATTTAAAATTAAATTAAAAATCCAAATATATGCTATATACTTGAGTGCATATAAAAATCACTTCAAATTGACAAGCTCTTTCAAATCCGTTGTTTTCCCACGACTCACCACCGATTCCGTGAACCATAGCTTCACACATTTGAGTTTTTTTACCATATTTATTTGTAAAGTCCTAATTTCATGCGGATAAATTTCAAACAATGCAGCCTAAGTGTTATTGTCCTTGATGATCAAGTTTTGATACCCAACTGTCCTAAAATATTATAATCCTCTAATTTATCTATACGATTTAATCCAAGGAATTAAAGTCCCCGAACTTAAAAGTTTCATCATCGATCGTAACATACACTACAAAAAAAACACTGTTTTGCGATGGAATTAGCGACGGAAAATCCGTCGCAAACAGTGTTTTGCGACGGGATCTGCGACGGACACGTATCTGTACCTAAAACAGCCGTAGCAAATTTTTGCGACGGATTCAGCCATCCGTCGCAAATTAACGACGGACAAATCCGTCGCAAAATCGGCGGGTCAGATCCGGCCGGGTCACACAGAATTTGCGACGGACAGTAGTCCGTCGCAAACTTTTCGGGTCAGACCCGATCGGGTCAACAACATTTGCGACGGCTAAATTCCGTCGCAAATGTTTTTATATATTTTTTATACTTTTTTGTGTTATAATTTGCGACGGGCTGTTTTCCTTCGCAAAATTAAATATTTGCGACGGAATATGGCCGTCGCAAATTACCGAGCCTATACAAAAAAAAAAGTGGCTCGCGTGGTTCGAGCCCGGGCACCCGAGGCGGCCGGGGCGGGCGCGGACCACTGGGCCAACCGGCCCATTCGTTGTTATATGCAGCCCACCTTCTATATTAGTCTTATTAGGCCTGAAACAATTAATCCATTTTTTGCGTCCAAGGGGAATCGAACACGGGACCTTTTGTGCAAGAGGAGAGGGCGCGCGCCACTAGGGCACAAGCTACTTTCGTTTATTTTTTTGCAATTAATTGTATATGTATTCAAATTAAGTCATTTTTTTTATAATTCACCAAATTAATTTCTTTTCGTTTCTAAGTTGTTTATTAAAATATTTTGCCCAACTATTTTTTTTATTTTGTAAAATTATTTATTTCGACTCCCGCTTAAATTTATAATTCGTTCATTTGTACTCAATTAATTGTATATGTATCCAAATTGACTCTTTTTTTTTCTACAATTCACCAAATTAATTCATTTTCGTTTCTAACTTGTTTTTATAAATATTGGGGCCATTTAATTTTTATTATTTCTGTAAAACTATTTATTTCGACTCCCGCTTAAATTTATAATTCGTTCATTTGTACGCAATTAATTGTATATGTATCCAAATTGACTCTTTTTTTTTTCTACAATTCACCAAATTAATTCATTTTCGTTTCTAACTTGTTTTTATAAATATTGGGGCCATTTAATTTTTATTATTTCTGTAAAACTATTTATTTCGACTCCCGCTTAAATTTATAATTCGTTCATTTGTACGCAATTAATTGTATATGTATCCAAATTGACTAATTTTTTTTCTACAATTCACCAAATTAATTTATTTTCGTTTCTAACTTGTTTTTATAAATATTGGGGCCATTTAATTTTTATTATTTCTGTAAAACTATTTATTTCGACTCCCGCTTAAATTTATAATTCGTTCATTTGTACGCAATTAATTGTATATGTATCCAAATTGACTCATTTTTTTCTACAATTCACCAAATTAATTCATTTTCGTTTCTAACTTGTTTTTATAAATATTGGGGCCATTTAATTTTTATTATTTTGGTAAAATTATTTATTTCGACTCCCGCTTAAATTTATAATTCGTTCATTTGTACGCAATTAATTGTATATGTATCCAAATTGACTCATTTTTTTTCTACAATTCACCAAATTAATTCATTTTCGTTTCTAACTTGTTTTTATAAATATTGGGGCCATTTAATTTTTATTATTTTGGTAAAATTATTTATTTCGACTCCCGCTTAAATTTATAATTCGTTCATTTGTACGCAATTAATTGTATATGTATCCAAATTGACTCATTTTTTTTCTACAATTCACCAAATTAATTCATTTTCGTTTCTAACTTGTTTTTATAAATATTGGGGCCATTTAATTTTTATTATTTATGTAAAACTATTTATTTCGACTCACGCTTAAATTTATAATTCGTTCATTTGTACGCAATTAATTGTATATGTATCCAAATTGACTCATTTTTTTTTCTACAATTCACCAAATTAATTCATTTTCGTTTCTAACTTGTTTTTATAAATATTGGGGCCATTTAATTTTTATTATTTCTGTAAAACTATTTATTTCGACTCCCGCTTAAATTTATAATTCGTTCATTTGTACGCAATTAATTGTATATGTATCCAAATTGACTCATTTTATTTTCTACAATTCACCAAATTAATTCATTTTCGTTTCTAACTTGTTTTTATAAATATTGGGGCCATTTAATTTTATTGTTTTGGTAAAATTATTTATTTCGACTCCCGCTTAAATTTATAATTCGTTCATTTGTACGCAATTAATTGTATATGTATCCAAATTGACTCATTTTTTTCTACAATTCACCAAATTAATTCATTTTCGTTTCTAACTTGTTTTTATAAATATTGGGGCCATTTTATTTTTATTATTTCTGTAAAACTATTTATTTCGACTCCCGCTTAAATTTATAATTCGTTCATTTGTACGCAATTAATTGTATATGTATCCAAATTGACTCATTTTTTTTTTCAAAATTCACCATATTAATTCATCTAAGATCATGTATATGTTTGCTACAAGTAATTAGTTAATTAACACTGAATTAGTAATATCTTTGTTGAAATACTATTTGTAGCATCATTCCCGGTCACAAGGTTTCCGCCATTATTACAGAGATATTGAGGGATAATCTAGAGGAGAATGCAATGAAGTTCAAACTCGTCTCGTCGCAGCGGAAGCAGTACTACTTGGATGAGTTTCGAGTATATATATGCAAATATTTTTAACCAACTAATTGTTTATAAATATTTGCATATATATACCCAAAACCCATCCAAGTAGTACTGCTTCCGCTGCGACGAGACGAGTTTGAACTTCATTGCGTTCTACTCTAAATTATCCCTCATTATCTCTGTAATAATGGCGGAAACCTTGTAACCGGGAATGTCTTTACCAAAAATTGTTCAAAAAACATAAATAAATTGTTCAAACTGACTCTCTCTTCTCTCTCTCTTCTCTCCCTCTCCCCTCTCTCTCTCTCTCTCTCTCTCTATCTCTCTCCCTTCATGATCTTCTTCAGAATGATGGTTCACTGTTCCAGTGATCCACCAAACCATCCCATATCGATCGTCCGTCTGGTGCTCGACCCAACTCCACCCGATCCCCACGCTCTCACCGCTTCTTCAGGCCGTAGATAATATCTTTGTACCGTTCTTGCGCTTTCGCACAGAACAATTGGTACATAATACTATCGTTGGCAGGGTCCCAAACGCACTGCCTCTGCAAATAAATTAAAAATAGAATATTAACGAATAAATTAAAAAATTAAAAGTTAAATTAAAATCATAATAAATAAATTTTTTATACCTTGAAGTCATCAAAGTACTCCATCCTCTTTTGCTCGGACACTTGACTCCACGAGTGGGCACCATACTCAAATTGTCTCATCCTAATGATTTGTGAGACGATTAAGCTGTCTCATGGGCTGGAAGCACTCTGTGACAACAAAATTAAAAAATCAAGTTAATTATATTAATATATATATAATTAAAAGTATACATAATTCATTAAAAAATACTTACTTGTTGTCGACTATGATGACACTGAGAAAATTATCTTGACCTGGGTTCATCTGTAATAATTATAAATTCAACTAACTCAATTATAAACTTAACAAAAATTAAACATACTTTAAAATTAAATTAAAATTCGATCTACTAATTAAATTAGATCAACTAATTCAACTAAAATCAATTCATTTCTAATATAATTCAAACAATTCAACTAATTCAATTATAAACTTAACAAAAATTAAACATGCTTTAAAATTAAATTAAAATTCGATCTACTAATTAAATTAGATCAACTAATTCAACTAAAATCAATTCATTTCTAATATAATTCAAACAATTCAACTAATTCAATTCTAAACTTAACAAAAATTAATTATGCTTTAAAATTAAATTAAAATTCAATCAACTAATTAAATTTGATCAACTAATTCAACTAAAATCAATTCATTTCTAATATAATTCAAACAATTCAACTAATTCAATTCTAAACTTAATTAACAAAAATTTAAAAAAGCTTTAAATTAAAATTCGATCAACTAATTCAACTAAAATCAATTCATTACTAATATAATTCAAACAATTCAACTAAAATCAATTCTCAACTAAAATCAATTCTCTAAACATGCTTTAAAATTAAATTTTAAACGGTAAAAATGAAGAAAACTTACGGTTTATTTGTAGAAGATGACGAAACGAGAACTCGGTGGGGACGGATTGGCTCTACAGCGACGGCACCCGACTTCTCCTTCCTTTTCCTCTCTTTTTCCTCTTCTTCTTCTTCTTTTCTCTCTTTCTCCGTCTGCAACGCGGCGGGCCTGTATAAATAAGTGGAAAAAATTTGCGACGGACGCCTGTCCGTCGCAAATTTTGCCCGTCAAACGCAAAACGACGCCGTTTCTTCTGATTTGCGACGGAAAAGCCGTCGCAAATCAGTCAACGCACCGTTTCCCGATAAGACGCGTAAAACGGCTCGAATTTGCGACAGACATTCCGTCGCAAATCAGTCAATGGGCTGTTTCCCGAGAGGTCGCGAATATAAATGTAAGCATTGCGACGGCTTTCGTCCGTCGCAATTACAAAGTTTAAAATTGCGACGACTTCTTCCGTCGCAAATCAGTCAAACGGGTCGCTTCCCGAACGGTCACCTTTAAACGGGTATGTTTTGCGATGGAATTGACCGTCGCAAACTCAAAATTGAAATTTGCGACGACCTTTCCGTCGCAAATGTAGCCGGTTCAAGACCAAGTCGGTGGGCCCTAGATTTTGCGACGGCTTAGCCGTCACAAATTACTATCATTTGCGACGGACTTCCTAAGTCGTCGCAAATTTTCATTTTTTGCGACGACTTACAAAAATCCGTCGCAAATGATAGTAATTTGCGACGGATATTCTTGCCGTCGCAAAATTCCCGTCGCTAAACTCCATCTTTTTTGTAGTGATAAGACTTGTTTAATGTAATTTATATTTTATACACGTATTTTACATATTATTGCACAATGACAAATGTATCAAATGTACATCATTGAATAGCGATACAAAATTCTCCTGTACATGGAAAAAGGAAAAACAAATGGTTTGATGAATATGCATGTAAAAAGTTGATTCAATCATACTTATATATAGAAAGAGAGAGAGATCTACATTCTATGACTTTTTCTTGCAGAGATTTTACAATTATTTTGTTAGCAATATTTAGCATGCACACTTAGACAAATTGAATAAACGCATATATACAACTTTAATAGCACGCGACAACTTAAGCGCATAGTCAAACTTGAAGAACGGTTCAAAAAATTCAAACGTATATATACCAAAACTCTAATACTAGATCCATCAAGATTTATAAAAATTATTCACAAGTAATTTTAGAAAATCATGCGTAGAGTGGCTCTGATACCACTTGTTAGAAACTTTAATAGATCTGTTGGTGGGCGATCAGCTAAGCAAAGGTCAACAAAAGATAATTAAGGTGTTAAACTTAGAGGCGAACAACTGAGCAAGTAATGCACAATTGAGTAAGACGAGCAGCTGGTCAAGAGGCTAAGACGAGCAGCAGAGTACTAAGCATAAGTGATATAGACGAACAGTTGGTCAAGATGATAACCATCCAAGCGAACAACTGTGCGAAGGTCATAAATATGAAACGAACAACTTAGGGGGGAAAGGATTAAATATCCAACAACGACATACAGACGAACAACTAGTCACCACAAAACGCAGTGGAGTAATCTTAATGGTTAAGTACAACATTGGGAACTCCAACAATCAACAACTTAGATATAGTCCAAGTGTCCTAACACTTGGCACCCATCCAACGGGCAATGGCTTAGATTTAATACAAGTGTCTCAACACTTGGCAAAGATCCAATGATAGAATGGCTAAAATGGTGACACATAACCCATTTGTATGTCTATAAATACCCCTTCATATGAATAAGAATATAAGTCCATTATTCAAAAAATACACCAAAACTCTTGCAAATTCTATTCTTGATCATTACTTAGTAAAATCCATAATCTTAGATCTTGTTTGATGATCTTAATTAGAGAAAACAGCTACTAATCTTCTTGATTAGAAAATGTCATCAACAAGATCCAATAACATGCTTTATAAAATATATAAATATGTTTCACCACAAATAGTCAATCAATCTATATATCTACCATGAATAACTGAAATTAGAGAATTCTTAATCATAAAGTGAATCCATAGATCGATTTGTATAAATTTTGACACAATTGTGATGATGATTTCCCAAACAACCAGTATCACCCTTTCCTCTATATTCTGCAGAGAGAATACAAACTCTGTAGTGAATGTACTGATGTTTGGAGACCATAACTCTCCTTATAACAATAAGTTAACCTTTGTTTTTAATTTGGTCCCTCAACAAATAAAAAATTTATAATGATATCTACACATAAAGTCCATGATAATTTAATACTCATATAATCTCATTACTTAGGGGTCGTTTTGTTTGTTGGGAGGGTTGAGAATAAGAATGATAATAATAGTGGTGATGAATGAAATATGTATGATCTTTAAAATTATATTGTTTGGTTGATAATGAGAATCACTATTATAGTCATTGATTTTGTTTGGTATATTAAAATTTGTTAGGAATGAAATAAAAAAATAAAGAAATAGAGAAAAAATGTGTGCATTCCTTTTTTTTTTTTGGAATGAATGAAGGAATGAAACCCATTCCATTGAAAATAATGAGAATGGACGATTCCCCAATTTTTAGTTATGAGGCTACTCTAGCATGTATCAAAATGTCCAATTAAACACTCTCTTTGTAATTTCATTTTCATTCTGGTAATGTCCTCTACCAAGTAGACCCTTAAACTTTAGTGGATCACTTTAATTGGGCTTACTTAAGACAAATATACACATTTAATTTGACACGTGGAAGTCCAAATATATTGGATATTTCCAATAATTTATAATTTTATCTCATTCAATCACGTGTTTGGTTCATGTGATACGAATAAATGATCATAGAAATAATTGACACGTGAAGAAAGTTGGATTAATTATTCCATTATTAAAAAATAATTAGTTATTATTTCTATCCATCGTCAAATTAAGCAAGCCCTTAATAAATCTTACCCTAATTTGTAAACTAAAATTCGTGACCTTTACCAACTCGCATACTCTAGTAACTCTACCATTTATATTTAAGACACCTAATATTTAAATGTATTCTTGCTTGTAAATATTTTTTTTTTAGAAAATTGATTGTATATATATTCAGTTAAGTGTTACACTGATTATCAAATAATTTTTATTTTTTCCCTTTTTCTTTCTCGCAGAAAAACTTCATATACATCCGTTTATTTATATAAAAAAAGTAGGAAGGTGTGACATTAATATATAAACTGTCAATTTTTATTTCCAACAAATAAAAAGAATAAAAGGTATAATAACTTGATAAAATTATGATTTGAGTCATTTGACTGCACGTGTAGATAAAGACTTCAATGAACTAAACGTCAGCTAGCTGTTGAGGGACACAGTTCTACCAAAAAAGCTTAAGAAACTGCACAGATAATAATAATTTGAACAAATGAAGTTCAGTCTTTTATTCATGTCAAAAAAAAAAAAAAGTTCAGTCTTTTATTTAATAGGCCTTTGAGAAATTATATTCTCTGAATTAAAGGCGACAGAGGTTTCGGTTTGTTCCTACATAAGACATTTTTATTTATTTTTAATAAAGAGTCTCACAAATTAAAGTGTTTATGTTTGACAATCTCGTAAGACTGTGTTGCCAAACATTCTCTTCATCTTCATTATGATGTTTCCCAAATTAAAAACCTAACCAAAATCAGTTCATATGTATTATCATACTTTATAATCTAATTGCTCACATGTTTTATCATACTTCATAATCTAATTAATTGATGTGAATTGGTTTATGAACACACATAAATAAACATCATACACATTTGTTGAATAAATGCACAAATTACAGTAGGGGTGTTCTTTTTTGTTGAGCTAGTGAGAAACTTGCTCTTGTTGGAGTGCACGTGTTGGAGTCATTGCGCGTCAGCCTAGATAAAAGAAGAGCCAAGTCAGGTACAAGACAAACGAGGTAGATAAAAAACATCTAAAAATAAACAACTCACGCTTGAAAGCGGGCCGGATCACGGCCGAAGAAGGTCCTATCGTCCTCCTGCCCGGGAGCTCGGGCCACTGGGGCCACGGTATCCGTCCCAACTGGCCGAGAGCCAGGGGGTGTATCATCCGAGATGTCGATGGCGGCCGGGCTCGTCCCATGCGGACCAACCTCTTCACTTTCAACCTCCTCCCGGCCTCTCTTCTTGTCGGTGATCGGGGAGGAAGTCGGCGCCTTGGCGACAGTTGTCCCGACGGCCGGAACAGACTGGAGGGGGGTAGGCTCCTGGATCACAATCCCGGTCCGGGCTCCGGTTCCCTTCTTCTTCTTCGCCCCTTTGGCCGCCTTCTTCACCACACAAGCGCTCAACAAAGAAAACATTTCAGGACAGCGGTCGACGAACTCCGGGGGGCACCTCTTCACGACCGGAAAGTCAGGAACTGCAGTACCAAAATGCGAAGTGTTAAAAAAAACTCGAGACCCGGGCTCGAACAAAGTACTTACCCGTCAAATTTAGATGACGCGGAAATTGGAAGAATCGACTGGAGAGTCGGGCTTGTCGAGTCCGGAGGATGGCTTGATTCCTTTCTGCGGCCGGCAACGACAGTATTCGCTCCCTGACGACAGCAAAGTCGAAGTTCAGCTCCCGGTCGGAAGGGCAAGGATAGCCTGCAAAGGAAGTTAGAAAATTAGATCAGTACTTTTAATTCAAAGTCAAGTTAAAAAGTCTTACTAGGATTCTTAAGGCGGATATCGGTCGGAACCCCGATCACCACTCCCCCCGGGTACCCGGTCTGCCAAGCTCCACCAACAAAAAACCATTTCCTCCGATCGTTCCGAGCTTTACTCGGAAGGCCAGTCACTAGCTTCTGCCCTTTAGTCTGAATGAAGACCTCGCCGGTCCCACTCTTCTCACTCTGAATCCGGTAGAGATATGTCATCTCTCCAGGGGTCGGCATCCGGTAGAGTCGGTTCTGGCCAAACAAAGCCATGACGCTCACGATTATCATCCACGCATTCGGGAGCAACTGGATGGGTGCCTGGTTCCAGTAGTTCAGCAGGTAGGAGATGGCCGGATGGAGAGGAAAGCGGAGTCCGACCTCCATCATGTCTTGGGTAACGGCCACCATCCCTGGAGGAGGCTGGTCAGCCTGCTCGTTTGGCTCCGGGGCATATAATTGGACATCGAAAGGTATGTCCTAGTCGGCCCGAGCTTCATCAAGGTAACCCTGGGTCATCTTGCTCTGAATCCGATCGATAGTCCACCTATTGGACTCCTCCAGATCGGCTATGCGAATCGTGGCCGGATCGCGGACGGTCGGTCCCCGGGGATAATGCTCTAGGTACTCCCCATAGTCAAAGAAGAGGGCCGCGATCTCATCTTTCGCCTCCACATAATCCGACCACAGTCGGAAAGCCCTCCTGACCTCATCCTTCCGGGCCTCAACCACACTTCGGACCGCTGCGGGCGACCCCCCGACCTTTTCGGCTTCTGACCCCGAGGCCTCGTTCACCATCCCCAGCCTCTCCTTGATCTGCTCAACTGTAAGATTTTGAAGCAACAAGTTGTTGGCCAGGTCGTCGCCTTCATCACGGCCGCGCACCGAAGCTAGTAAGAACCACGCCGGGTATCAGCCACGGGAATCGAACTGACTTCTTGTTCCAATCGGATCTATCTTTTAAGATGGTCGATTTGGAATTAATCCTGAATGTCAGATCAGTGTCCGTCCTCGTCCTCCTCCAGAAGATAGTCCAACGGTTCCCGACTCTCTACCGGAGGAGCCACCGTCTCGATCCGAGATACCGCGGCCGGGCCCCTCTCCCTGGCACCCTCGCCCAGTAACGACCGGCCCGGGCTCGGAAAAAGTACGTCCCTGCCATCATCGTCGCGAGCCCAGATCGAGCTCACGCTCAGGCGCAACGGAGAAGCCCCTCCGCCGCCGCCTCTTTGCCCAGGCGGAGGACCATTCCACCATCGTACCATTTTGAAGAAAAAAAGGGAAAATGAAGAGTTTCGAGTTTAGAGAAGCAAGATTACCTTATACAACCACCTGAATCGCCGCCGTACGAAGTCAAGCGCCACCTCAGAAAGCTCGCCGGAGAAATCTCTAGGTTAGCTACGATTGCACTGAAACTCGAAAGCGCGAAAGTAAAAAACTCAAAATGGCGAGATTCCCCCCTATTTATAAGAAATGAGAGGGGCCTATTTCGAAATAAAACTCTAGGCCTAGGGGCCTAAATGAAAGAATTGAAGTGACGCGTCGAAACGGCTGCGTACACCATCAATGAATGCGCAGGATCTGAAGCGTTGCGTGACGTCAGGCACGCCTTTTTAGGCGCATTTATCCACGCACTCCTACTCAAACGTCAGGCCACGAAAGGCCGACCCACGGTCGCCCCGGGCAGTTGAGGGCCGGTGCCGACGACCAATGGCAGATGACCACCTCGCCTCCCATCAATCCTGAGAGCCGAGCTGGGGGGCAATTGTTGTAGCCATTTTATACCTCAGGTCGGCACCGACCTAAAACAAGCCGAACTGACAAGACCTCACGCCCGCGATGGTCCCGATCCGATCGGATGGAATCCGATCTCCATGGGTTCCGTCTCCATTTTTCGACCTCAGAAACGAGGTCAGAAGCGGACTTAAAACGCCCGTTTATCCCGTCAAGAATACGGGTCAAATAGGCCGAGACTGGACCGGTCCGACCTCAACACATTTAAGCCAATAGAGGTCGCTGGGGTACGACCGACGCTTAGGAAGACTTTCCGATCTCATGATCCACTAGGAGACCGGCCTCCGACCTCGAATTGCCCCCGACCTACAGAGTGGAAGAAGAGCACGTGACAGAATCAGACAAGATTCACCCCCAAGAGGAAAAGAGCCGCCTCTGTACTCCGTGACAGAGAGAATATCCCACCCAAATGAGGAAAGTTTTCAGAGAATCGTCCTTTTATAGACACGCGTCAACACACCAGTAGTCGGCCGCCTACAGGCTATGGCGTACGGGCGCCCGCGCGCCCTCAGAGGTTGGGGGCATTTAATGCTCTTGTCCCCTGAGGGGTCGGAAATGACAAATATACCCCTGTAGGGAGAAAACTATAAATAGCCCCACATTTGTAACAAATAGAGAGTTCAACTCAATCAATCAAAAGAGCAATATAATTTGCATTCAAGTCCAGGGATTAAATACCCCTGGCAATTCTTGGTGTTCTTACTTTCAGTTCATCTTCATCATTAATTTTCCTCATCATAATCATTCATTCAACATTTATGATCCCAATCATTTGATGTTTTTGTCAATGCTCACTTAAATAGCCATTAACCACCAGCTTCATTATTTGGAAAACAACACACATCACATGTTATCCTAATTACGTACCAACGTCCTACTTCTACGAGTTCATCCTATCCTAAGCATGCAAGAGTTCTAGCCTAACATGGTGGTTTGAATAATAAAAGCAATCACAAGAACAATAAACATATGCATAATTGAATTAACTAATAAAATCAAGAACATAAATGAAAGAACAAATTAAAGTCTCAAAAGAAATCTATATAAATCTAAAAAACTAGGGTTTATCTACTCAAAGAGTAAAGAAAGAAAGAATTAATCTAATACGTTCAAAATAAATACTAAAACTAAGAATTTGTAAATTAAAACCTCGATTACAACGTATAAAATTCTTCAAAACTCCTTCTCAAGCTCTTCTCCTTCGAAAACTATGTCAAAATATGTGTTCGTCTATATTGATATGCTTAGAAAATGGTATAAATAGGCTTGGGATTGAATTTGGGCGTTTTTGGGCCAAAAATACGTGTTTACTCGAGTACAGCTCGAGCACTAAGTGCACGAGCAAGTGCAACTCGAGTGTATCAATCTTCCAGAACTGAAAAAGTGCACGACCAGTGGAGCTCGTGCACTGAGTGCACGACCTGATTCCACTCGTGCACAGTGCACGACCACTTGAGCTTGAGCACTTTTCGGCAGCAGTACACATGTTCGTAAAATCTTCATATCTTCTCAACCGGGAGTCTATTTTGGCTGATTCAAAGTCCTACGAACTCCTCTTTTCTCCCTCTATCTATCTATGAAAACTAAAGAGACAAATTAATGAGTTTATAAAAATGATACTCAATTGACTCCAAACACTCATAAAAAACACTCAAAACATGGGCAAATCGGGCACCAGAACATAACAATTTCACGCCTAATCAGACCCTTAGATTCAATGGAAAGTTTCGGCACTGGTTTGCATCACTTGCCCCAATCGATATCATATAATCAGAATATTTCATCAAATGCACCCGGGGGTCCGCCGTGCCTTCATATTGTATACTCGCAGAAAACTGGATCTTCTTTTGAATGGGAGCTTTTAGAATCACTGAAGATAATGGTGAAGTAGGAAGGGTATTACTCCCATGTTAGGATAAAAATTTGTATAGTTTTGATAAGTTAAAACAAACCAGAAGATGTAATAGGACCATCTGGACCTGTTAGCCAGATGATGATCTAGATTAGGACTTAGTCTAGGGGGAACTGCCAGACCAGAAGTAATCACCAGAAGACCCCACCAGAGGACTTCACCAGAGGACTCCACCAGAAGACTTCACCAGATGAGACCTGACCAGAGGCAGAGGATCTTCCCCAGACCAGACGAGTCCGGACCAGACGAGTCTGGTGGAACAAAAGATGCTCAGTTTGATCCCCTGTTTCTACTGAGTATTCTGGTTGTTCACCAGATTAGGACCAGAAGACACCGAGGTTGCCTGGTGTCTGGTCTTGCCTTCTCTGTTGAGAATCAGAGTTTGGCAAAGGAAGCAATTGACCGTTGGTGATTCAAAACAAGTCAACAAGATTAGGATTGGAAAGTATATGAAGATAATCAATCCAAGGATCCCACCAACCCAATCAATCAATTAGGGAATTGATTGATTGAGGCTTCCTTAAATAGAGGATCTGATTGGATTAGCCCTCCAACGGCTATTTCCTAATCCCCTCTATAAATACAAGAGTGCAGTTCAAGAAAAAGCTCTAGAGAGACACCCTACGCGCATAAGTCATTCCAAGCTTTTGATAATCATTCTGAGCACTCTTATTGTTCTTCCATTTATATTCACTCGTGAGGAGTTGTTGAACCTCAACCTGTTCATCTACAAGATAAGGTTGTAGGCTGTTGATCTTTAGATTGAAGTTAAATCTAAAGAGTTTGTAAGAAGGAATTGGTACTTCCCAATTCCAGTGAGTAAGTAAGTGAGTTGATTGATAGTGAGACCCCTTGGATAAAAGGGAGAGTGGACGTAGGATATTCAGATCCGAACCACTATATATCTGGTGTTATTTACTGCTTTCATTTACTTATTCTCTTATTGGTTTTTGTGCTCTTGTAAAAGAATTTGTTAAGACATTTAACTTAAGCTTCCACAATTAATCTAACTAGTGGGACCAACAAGTGGCATCAGAGCAGTGTGTCCAACGATCACTGCTTTGAAAAGCTTTTGGTGGTCACCGGGCAGATCCATTGTTCTTTAGTGTTTTTGTTTAAATTCTTGTTAAATCCTTATTTTGTCAAAATGTCTGCAAAATCTTCTTATAAGAGTCGCAAATTGCCAGAATTCTCATTTGGGGATTATAGCCACTGTAGCTTCATGATGAGTAATCATCTGGGAGCTATTCACCACCGCATGTTAGATGTGGTAGAAAGTGGCCCCATTCAATTTTACTGGACTCCTATTGATAGTGGCAGGTCAGAGTCCAGGGAAGAAACTAGTGAAACAGCACAAAAAGCTGCAGAGGATAGAGTCCCCAGGCAAAGAATCCTAAAAAAGAAAGATGAGCTTGACAACGATGAAAGAAAGCTCTACAACTTGGACCAGGTGGCAAGAACCGAGATTATTAACACACTCACCAAGGAAGTGATAGAGAAGGTCAGAACCTGTGCCACTGCCAAGGAGATGTGGGACAAGCTTGCACTTCTCTGTGAGGGAACAGAGAAGATTAAAGACAACAAGCTCCAAGCTGTTCAACATTCGTTTGACACCTTCAAGATGAAACCAGACGAGACCATTGACCAGCTGGATATGCGTCTCACAAACCTCCTGAACAAGGCTAGTGCCTTAGGTAAGACCTACTCTGAAAAAGAAATTAATAGTAAAATCTTGCGTTCACTAACCAGCAGGTGGAGAATTAAAGTCACTGTGATCAAGGACAACAAGGATCTCAACACTCTGGATCATCATCTTCTGTTGTCTGATCTCAAAGCCTATGAGTATGATCTTCAAGAGGAGGATCAAACAGAAGAGGTTTCCTCTTCTGGTCAGAAAGGTGTTGCATTCTCTTCAACTATCAAGCCTGATGTCAAGCCAAAGGAGTCTACTGCAGATGACTTGAGCCTCAAGGAGCAGGTAGCACTTCTAACCCGTAAATTAGATAAAATGAGTTCAAAATATGGCAGGTACAAAAGGCATTGGAAGGAGTCTACCAGAGACAGGAAGAGTTCCTTCAAGCCTGCAGAAAAGGAGAAGACATCTGGAGACTCAAGGGAGACCAGATTCAGAACTCCAGAGAGGAGAAGAGATGACAACCCTGGCAGCTCTGGGAGATCAGATTATCAGAGGAAGGATGGTAGCTCTGGCAGATCTGACTACAACCAGAGGAGGAGAGAGCCAAGTCCTAGTCCCAGAGGAGACAATGTCTGCTACACATGCAACAAGACTGGTCACTACAGTTATGATTGTCCTCAACTCACTCCTAGGGAAAGAGAAGAGAAAAGGATCAAGAGAGATAGGAGATATACAGATAAGAGAGCATTGCTGGCAGAAGCAGTGGAGGAGGATACTAGTTCAAGTTCTTCTTCTTCTGATTTCGGATCAGATGATGATGTGTATCTTATGGCAGACATCACTGAGGTAAATGAAACTACCCTATGCTTATCTAATTCCAAATATACTGAATCCTCTAATTCATCTGGTAACTCCAGAGAGTCTGATATGCAACAAATGCTATCAGATCTCCAAAATTATGTCAAACTTTATCAAAAACTTGAGAAAGAGAATGGTAGGCTCAGAGCTGAAGTTCAATCTCTCTCTCATGAGCATAAATCCACCAGAGAACTCATGAAAGATCATTCCAAAGAAGTCTCTGAACTTCAGGATAAGATCACAGAAAGAGATACTCTGGTAGATCAACTCATGAAAGAAAAGAACTCTCAAGAAGATGAGATCAATGAACTCAGAGCCAAATACCAGACTCTTATCAAGGGAAAACAAGTTGCTCACAACATAGAGGAGATACCCATGCCCAGAGAAGCTCCTAAGATACCATATGTTGTATCTATCATATCAGAGTCTTCTCAGCGCATTAATGATAAGAGTGGTTTAGGATATCCTGGAATTACCACTAAAACTCATAAATACCTTTATAATAAAGACAAGTCTGTAAGAGCTGGTAAATTGATAGAAATCTGGGATGATAAAGACTTAACTGGTAATGGTTACAAGGTGGTTCACAATCCTGATTGGAAAAGGAATCACTCTGTTAATCACATAACATATGGTCCAGAAGAGTTGACTGTCCTGGAAGAGAAGATCCTAGAGAATAAGAGTCAACAAGGGGAACCATTGAAGATTGATGGTCCTGTGAACAATGAGTCCCAAGGAGTAGAACTTACTCAAATTGGAGGACCCCAGAGAAATCCTCAAAGGGAACCTAACCAGATTAGGGGACCTCAAGGGAAACACTCAAGAAAGGGGAATACCAATCAGAGTAAGAACTACCAGAGAAGGAACAATGTTCAACAGCATCAGGTACCCCAGAGACGATTTTCTCAGAGGAATCAATTCCAGAATAGGTATACTCAAAGGAACTATAACCACCAGAACAAGTCTACTTTTCAGAACCAGAGGTGGTCTTCCAGACCCATCGATAGAAAACCAACTGATCAGGGAAGTTATAACACCAGAGATGGTTCTTCTAGGATGTACCCTTACAACCAGACCTTTAAGACCATGTCTTTGAGGCAGGCCATTCCAAAGGCCAGATTTGAGAAAAGGTACACCAAACCTGTTTATGGAAAGGTGTCCTTATCAGACCATTAGCTCAATATGTCATTGTAAGAGGACATGTTCTGGTAGATAGATTTGGAAGGAAGATAAGATCTCCTCATCCAACAAGGGATGATCTTTATCTATGGATTCCTACAAAACCTGCAACTAACCAATCAGGACCCAGCACTAGTAGGGGACCTAATTGATTTCTCTGCAGGTAGATAAGAGCCCATTGGAGAAAGGACTTTCAAGCAACCATGTCTGGTACATTGATAGTGGATGTTCCAAGCACATGACCTTCCAGAAGGATAATCTCCAAGATTTCAAGCCATTAAATGGGCCAAGAGTGATGTTTGGTGACAATAATTATGGAGTCACCAGAGGAGTTGGGAAATTGACCTTCAATGGAGTATCTGTAGATGAAGTCTACTATGTTGAAGGACTCAAGCATAATCTGCTTTCAGTATCCCAATTTTGTGACAAGGGATACTCAGTGAAGTTCTCTAGTGATTCATGCACTGTTTTCTCTTCTGATTATAATGATATCTTGCTAATAGGCTTGAGGAAGAGTAATATTTATCTTGCAGATTTTAGCAGTTGCCCAAGAAATGCTTGCCTGGTTGCAAAAGGATCTGCAGAGAACAGCTGGATTTGGCACAAGAGATTGTGTCATCTTAACTTCAAAACACTGAATAAGATTGCCAGAAAAGGTCTAATTTGAGGTCTTCCTAATGAAGTGTTTAAGAAGAATCAGGTTTGTGGTTCATGCCAGAAGGGTAAACAACCCAAGACTTCCTTTAAGGATGTCCAGAGCACAACCACAACCAGAGTACTTCAACTACTTCACATGGACCTGTTTGGACCGGTTTCTCCTCTTAGTTTCAGTGGAAGGAAGTACACTTTGGTGATAGTAGATGCCTTTTCAAGATACACTTGGGTAGTGTTCTTGTTTAAGAAAAATGAAACTATCACTAAGCTGCCAGAATTCTTCAAGCAGATTCAGAATGAGCAGAACCAGAGCATAGTCAGAATCAGAAGTGATAAAGGGACAGAGTTTTTGAATTCACACATTGCAGATTACTGCAAGGACCATGGGATTTTTCATGAGACATCTGCTGCCAGAACACCTCAACAAAATGGAGTAGCAGAAAGGAGGAATAGAACTCTCAAAGAAGCTGCAGGAACACTTCTGGCAGAGTACAACACTCCTCAAAGGTTTTGGGCAGAGGCCATTAATACAGCTTGCTACACTCAGAACAGATGTCTAATTGCCCAGAGACATAATAAGACTCCATATGAGGTATGGAAAGGTAAAACCCCATCTGTTTCATATTTTCATGTTTTTGGATGTAAGTGTTTCATCCATGACAATGAGAAATCTAAATTAAGAACTTTTGATGCCAAAGTGGCTGATGGAATATTTTTAGGATATTCCAGCACCAGTAAGACTTTTAGAGTTTTTAATAAGAATTCACTTTGTGTGGAGGAAACACCTCATGTTGTTTTTGATGAATCTGCTTTGAGTGCAAGGTGGACTCTAAGTCTTCTGATGAGATCCTGAATCAGACTACACCCAGAGTAATCAAAGTCAATCCACCTATTCTTGATTCAGATTCAGAATCAGATGATGACCCATCTCCTGGTTCTCTGAAGACTAAGTCTTCACAAGGAGCAGAACCAGAAGAGGTTGGAACTCCTGTAGGGGGAAGCTCCTCTGCAGGTGGTGATATTCACCAAGGTACCATAGCAGATGATCAACCAGGCAAGACTACGGGAAGGAGGACCCTGGTTGATCACCCCAATGACCTGATCCTTGAAGATCCAACTAAGGGTGTCCAGACCAGGAGAACTCTTAACTTAGCTGCCTTATTCAGTTGCTATGTGTCCTTGATTGAGCCCAAGAACATCAAGGAGGCACTGAAAGATTCAAATTGGATTGTTGCTATGCAGGAGGAGTTGAATCAATTCACCAGATAGGATGTTTGGGAGCTGGTAGACAGACCAAGACATCAAAAGGTGATAGGCACTAAGTGGGTTTTCAAGAATAAGAAAGATGAGAATGATGTCATTACTAGGAACAAGGCAAGGCTAGTGGCCCAGGGCTATTCTCAGTCTGAAGGAATAGACTATGATGAGACATTTACTCCTGTTGCCAGCCATCAGATTGTTCTTAGCATATGCTGCTCACATGAAGTTCAAAGTATACCAGATGGATGTGAAATTTGCCTTTCTTAATGGGATTCTCATTGAGGAAGTGTATGTGGAACAACCTCCTGGTTTTGAACAAGGTGACAAGGTGTTTAAGCTTAAGAAAGCTCTTTATGGGCTGAAGCAGGCACCCAGAGCATGGTATGACACTCCATTCAATTTCTTCTGGACAATGGTTTTACTAAGGGTAAGATTGATAGGATCTTGTTTAGGAAAGAATAAGGAAATGACATCCTTCTGGTCCAAATATATGTTGATGACATTATATTTGGATCCCCTAACAAGAAGCTGTGTGAGAAGTTTGGTGAACTCATGCAGAGCCAGTTTGAGATGTCCATGATGGGTGAAATGAATTACTTTTTAGGTTTGCAGGTAAAGCAATCAGAGAAGGGAATCTTCATAAATCAGACAAAGTACATCAGAAACATGTTAGAGAAATTTGGAGTAGGATCTAGCAAAACAGCCAAGATTCCTATGATGACAAACTTCAACATGGATCCAGATGAGTCTGGAGAAAGTATGGACCAGACTCAGTACAGAGCACTTATTGGTTCTCTTCTGTACCTGACTGCAAGCAGACCAGATATTACTTTTGCTGTAGGAGTGTGTGCCAGATTTCAAGTTAATCCCAAGAAAAGTCATTTGGAAGCAGCTAGGAAGATATTGAAGTATCTTAAGGGAACAGTGAACTTAGGATTATGGTATCCTGCAGATGACAACTTAGAGTTGAGTGGTTATTCAGATTCAGACTATGGTGGATGCATGATAGATAGAAAGTCTACAAGTGGAACATGCCAATTTTTAGGGAATAAATTGGTATCCTGGTTTTCTAAGAAGCAGACTTCAGTTGCTACATCTACAACAGAAGCAGAGTACATGGCTGCAGGGAGCTGTTGTTCACAACTACTCTGGATTAGTCAACAACTTAAGGACTACCAGATTAGAGCCAAGGATATTCCCATTTTCTGTGATAGTAATAGTGCAATTGCCATCACCCAGAATCCAGTTCTTCATCCAGGTGTAAACATGTTGATATAAGGCATCATTTTATCAGAGATCATGTTGAGAAGGGAGATATAAGGAGGGAAAAGATTGCAACAGAGAGGCAGAGAGCAGATATCTTAACTAAGCCTTTGGCTGAGACCAGATTCAGAGAGTTAGCTTTTGAGTTGGGCTTGTTGGATCCAGAGACAGATTTGTTTTAGGGGGAACATCAGAGAAGTATCCTTATTTAAATCTTACTGCATATTCTTTGTTATTTAAACCTAACATACCTGCAGATTAGACATATCAGAGAAGATATATCTCCAGATGAAGTATGCACCAGGTGACACTTGTCCCAGATGAGGTGCTGAGTCAGATTTTAGAAATGTCAAAAGTCCTCTCTGACCAGGACCAGATGAGTTCCATCAGAGGAGATGCACACCAGACTAGCTGTGATATCATCTGGTTACAATACCAGGTGACAGGTATGCTTTTACTTCTCTGGCCTCTGATCATTGGGATACACCTTTTAAATTAGTAAGTACACTAAAAACGTTTCAACTTCGGAGTGTATTTAAGACTAGGGTATAGGGCCTAGGCAATCATTTCACTTTTTCTCTTGACTGCCACAAAATCCCTTTATGCCCAGTCCCAATGACCACGCCTACGCACCAGATTAAATCTGTATCTCGCCTTTCATCGTGGCCGTTAGATTTAATCGATGTGCAATATGTCAATCAATGCATAAATTGATTTTGTTCCCTAAATTAAAATTGCTATTACACGCATTCACACTTCATTTATTAATCAAGCCACGCGTCTTGCTCTATTTAAATCAAAATTTTATTCAATCTGTCCTTTCACGCTTCATATCTTTTCAAACCCTAATCTTCTCTCTGCAAGTCTTTCGATCTCTCTCTCTCTCTCTCTCTCTCTTTCACAGCAATGGCACCCAAGTACAATTTCGATCCAGACCATGTTTACAAGAAACTCAAGACAGAAATGGTGGTGGACTTCTATTCCACTAAGAATCCGGCCGCTTTGGAGATTTTGGAGCTTCTCTGACGTTCTGGGCTGGAGGAGTTGATCTCAAAGGTTCTCAAGGATCTGCGTACCTTGGATGGATATGCTGCTCAGTTCCTTATCCGGATGAAGATCCATGAAGACCATATTTCATCCAAGATTGATTCATAGGATGTTGTTTTCTCGAAGGCAGACTTCTATAGTCTTTTTGGTAACCTTTCTGCGGAAGGTGTGGACCCACTGAAGTACAAAGAATGAGAGGCGTTGGAATCCTTCAAGATGTTTGCCAGGAGTTCTTGCCAGAATATTACTAAGGGCTTATTGGACAAGCATCTCAGGCAGAAGTATAAGGTCTTATTCGACATTGTTGTGAAGATTCTCATGTGTGAGAGCCATAGCACAGATGCCATCTTCATTGGCAGGCTCTGTGTTATGAGGGCCATTCTGGATGGTGCCCAATGTAACTGGGCTGAGTTCTTCTGGGGAGTGCTGAGGAAGAACAAGGTGAAAGTCCAGAAGGAAGAATGCCCCCAGTTGCCAGGAGAGCAACAATTTGTGTCCAATGCTAATGTATCATTGGGCACAAAACTCACCCTAATTCTGGATTCGATCCTTCCAGAGAAGAAATGGAGACAATCCTGGTGTAAGGGCTTTCATAAGTCCAAGATTATGTTCTCCAAGGATGGTCCCCTTCATGGCCATCTTGATTCTGATGGTGAGCAAGCCATCCCTGCCCCTCCTCTACAGGCTGTACCCTCACCTGCAAAGGGGCAGAAGCAGCAGCCAAAGCAGAAGACCCAGAAAAAGTCTGCTGAAGCAACTGGTTCCTCAACCATGGCATTTTCTGGTTCCTCAGAGGAGGACCAGATTCCCCTTCTTGACGTGCTTAAGAAGAAGGGTGATGATGATAAAGCTGTTAAGAAGGCAGGAGCAGCCAAGAGGAAGAGGCCAGAGGAGGCCAAGAAGAAATCTGCCAAGAAGCCAAGGACAGGCAGAAGAGCTCCCAAGTCTCTCTTGGTGGATGAGCCATCAGAGGAGGAAGAGGAGGTTGAACCTCTCAAGAAAAAGTCCAAGGCCAAGAGAGCCATTCTTCAAGAGTCAGACTCTGGCTCTGATCTTGGGGAGGCCTTGGAGAAGGCTATTGATGAAGCTTCTCAGATGATGGAGGATGCCTCTGCTCCAGAGATTGTTGTGCCTGCTGATGTTGACTCAGCAGAGGTAAACCCTCCCATCCCAATCTCTATTCCCTCCCCTGCTCATGTTAACCTTGTTACCCCTTCCACTTCCCCACCAGACACCCAAACACAACCCATATCATCTGCTCTTGGTGTTCCTTTATCTTCACCAGAGCGGACTCTCCCAGACACCCCAACATTCACTACTAATACCATCCCTCAAACACCTTCTTCCCCACCATCCCAAATACCTTTAAACACATATCCCTCTCCCCTAGCTTCTGTACCAGAGGTGTCATCAACCTCTTCTGGTGCAGATATTCCCCTCCTAAACACTTCCACATCACAAATTCCCATCCCACCTTCTGTACCAGAGATCCCATCTTCTTCTGGTGCAGAGCAACCCATTCCTACACCATCTACCTCACAAAATCCTACCCCTCCCCAAACCCATACAGACCAGGACCCAACCATTTCTATGGCTCTGGGATTCGTTGCCCCTCCCCCTTCTCCCACCTGTTTAACAAGCGATGATAGTGAAGATGAGGAAGCTTCACTTGAGCCTGCTAACTTAGCACCTTCCTCCTCTGCCTCTGGGCCCAAACCCTTCACTTTCTCATCTGCAGAAATGGGTCCTATTAGGCAGAGTATGAGTGTAAGTGCTCAGCTCTGGCTAAGAGAGTATTTTCCAGTTCTTCTGGAGCACTTACCACTTCTGGCAGAGCTTACTGATGCCAAAGTCTGGAGCAAAGCCAGACTTGAAGATGTGGAGGACCTGATGCTTTTGCTTGAGGAAATGGGTCCCTCCAACTTCACTGCTTGGGAGATTGAGCTGAAGCAGAGGATGAACATTCAGAACCCAGCAGAGCTGGAGACCCCTGGTGCAGCTAAAGTCTTGATTCGCACCCTGCTCATCCAGAGAGGGGTAATGCTCACTCCAGAGGGCCCCATCTACAAGTTTGGGCCTCACTTTGTCTTTCCTCCAGAGCTGTACTCAGATGAGGAGGACTTTGAGTTGTCTCCTGCCGTGCTACAGAAGATGAAAGCCTTCTTCAACGAGCAAATCATGCAGATTGGGCGCTTCTCCAAAGCTATTCAACACATGGCCCCTGCTATGATAGAGCATCAGATCAGGCAGGAGAGGAGGATCTTTATTAAGCAGACCAAGTCTACTCTGGCTGAAGTTAAAGCTTCGTTCAAGGCCAATGGCCTCTTTGTCAAGCTGGATGTCATGCACAGCCAGAAGCAGCTCCAGGAGCACGTGCTGGAGCAGATGAGGCCAGTCTCTGTGCTGAAGGTTGAGATGGCCAGCCAGATGATTCAGACTGCCAAGCTGAAGGACTCCCTCCAGGAGATGTTAGAGAAGCAGGAAAGACTTGTTGCAGAATCGAAAGCCTACCTGGAGGAGGTTAAGCAGCTTCGTGATCTTCACTCTTCCTCCAACACTGTCTTGTCTGATCTCATAAGGCAGGTAGTGGAGCCCCTCCTTGATGAAGTTAAAAAGGGGGAAGAGAAGGTCAGAACTGATCTGGCGAAGACCACAAATGAAACTCTTTTTAGCCATGGAGCTCGTCTGGACCTGCTGGAGAACACCTTGGCCCAGGCAGAGCTGCAGAAGAAGAAGAAAGAGGAGCTTAAATCTCTGACTATGGCTAAGCAGCTTGCTGCAGAAGAGAAATCATCGGAAGCAGAGCAGGATCCTATCTCTATCTCTGGACCTGCTAAGAAGAAGATCAGAAAAGTTAAGAAAAGCTTCTTAGAGGAAGTAGTGGAAGAGGCAGAGAAGAGATTTAGAGAAGAAACGCCTGAAGAAAGGCAAGCAAGGATCAGGAAGAACATAGATGAAGAGTAGAGGCTCCGATATGTTAGAAGGCAAAATAAGAAGAGCAGAGAAGCTGGTATCACTTCTGGTGCCAGTGGATCCAGCCAGAAGAGGAAAGGGCCTGTTGAAGTCATGAACATCCTCCCTCTCAGGACATAAGGGTCCTTTGACTCAACTGTTCCTGTGCCTTTGATAGAAAAGTGGAGAGAAGCCAAGACTATCTAGTTCATTCAACATTACATCCAGAGACCTCCACCAGAGGATGATGCTCTCATCAACAGAACCTTTCACTCCTGGATGAAAGCTTATGATGCAGATTTGTACAAGCAGCTGATGGATTCAACTATTGAGTTCAACCTGGAAGTCACTGCTCCTGAATTCCATTTTCTTAACACTCCAATGGCAGGAGACCAGGTTGATTGGGCCGAATTGAAGAAACTGTACAAGACAAAGGTGTTGGTGAATTTCACCCCAGCATCTTCTGCAGAGTTGAAGGCCATTCAAGACAGGTTTCTTGACTGGTTTCTGGTGCCTAAAGATAACAGAAGATATGCATAGATTAGGACCAGACTTGCCTTGTAATCTGTAATCATTCTATCTTTATTATTAATGAAATTCATATCTTCTCTGTTCAAAAGACAACCTCTTGTTGTCTTAAATTGTTTGCCTGATAAGATTTATTCTAAGGTCTTATCCCTTTATTGTTTTCTTGCTTATATCTCTTGTTTTGATCAGTTCTGGTAGTGTTTTAACTCCATCAAAAATGGGGAAATTGTTAGGATAAAAATTTGTATAGTTTTGATAAGTTAAAACAAACCAGAAGATGTAATAGGACCATCTGGACCTGTTAGCCAGGTGATGATCTAGATTAGGACTTAGTCTAGGGGGAACTACCAGACCAGAAGTATTCACCAGAAGACCCCACCAGAGGACTTCACCAGAGGACTCCACCAGATGAGACCTGACCAGAGGCAGAGGATCTTCCCCAGACCAGACGAGTCTGGTGGAACAAAAGATGCTCAGTTTGATCCCCTGTTTCTACTGAGTATTCTGGTTGTTCACCAGATTAGGACCAGAAGACACCGAGGTTGTCTGGTGTCTGGTCTTGCCTTCTCTGTTGAGAATCAGAGTTTGGCAAAGGAAGCAATTGACCGTTGGTGATTCAAAACAAGTCAACAAGATCAGGATTGGAAAGTATATGAAGATAATCAATCCAAGGATCCCACCAACCCAATCAATCAATTAGGGAATTGATTGATTGAGGCTTCCTTAAATAGAGGATCTGATTGAATTAGCCCTCCAACGGCTATTTCCTAATCCCCTCTATAAATACAAGAGTGCAGTTCAAGAAAAAGCTCTAGAGAGACACCCTACGCGCATAAGTCATTCCAAGCTTTTGATAATCATTCTGAGCACTCTTATTGTTCTTCCATTTATATTCACTCGTGAGGAGTTGTTGAACCTCAACCTGTTCATCTACAAGATAAGGTTGTAGGCTGTTGATCTTTAGATTGAAGTTAAATCTAAAGAGTTTGTAAGAAGGAACTGGTACTTCCCAATTCCAGTGAGTAAGTAAGTGAGTTGGTTGATAGTGAGACCCCTTGGATAAAAGGGAGAGTGGACGTAGGATATTCAGATCCGAACCACTATATATCTGGTGTTATTTACTGCTTTCATTTACTTATTCTCTTATTGGTTTTTGTGCTCTTGTAAAAGATTTTGTTAAGACATTTAACTTAAGCTTCCGCAATTAATCTAACTAGTGGGACCAACATCCCATAACCTCTTTGCAGGTCCAACTGACCCTGCATGCTTTCAATTTCCTTCCTTATGGAGGCCAGATCTTCCAGGAACCCCCCTGACTCGGAGGCTGTTCGGCGATTAGAGGTACATGACCATCTGATCGTCGCAGTCCCTCACTTGGTGTGGGAACCCCCTGGGCTGGCCTCCTAGGATTGGGCTCCGCATCAGGGCCTAGGCGACCAAAAGCTAACCTAGTCAGCCTTTCGTGGACTGACTGGCGAGCTAATTCTGCTACAGGGTGAACCTCAGTTGCTCCCCGACCACGGCATCCTAATCTATTTAGTGCACTTTGGCGAGTGCCCTGACTAACTCATAGAGCTTGTGTTGGAGTTATACGTGAAAGTATGCTTTTACTTTGTATAACTCGTGTATCAAACACTCGTTTTATGAGAATAAATCTTTTATCGCATATGCTTTAGTTATGATTGAATGTTGAATTTCTATTGCAAACCGTTCAATATATAGTACATATTACAATGTAGTTAATGTGGTGATACCCGATCACGGAAGACAACATTAACAGTTTACTTGTAACTAAACGTAAATTTTCACGACCTAGGTGGAATTGAACAATCTGCCGTGAAAGGTCGATGTGTAAGGCTCAGATTGGTCTGTCTTGACTAAGAGATTGCACTAGCATATTTAGTATGTGTTGAAGAGGACCTACAGCGAGGATAAATTCTTCTGTTCTGAAAGGTGAAGAATTAGACCTCAGTGGTTGTTGATTTCTTAATCTCCGTCACTTAAATAGGACCGTGTGTGCTTAATGGTTACTGCTTTGATTCATGTTGGGTGAGAATCATTGCGACTTCGAACTTTGTGTCTTGGGCAGTAATATTAATCATACGACGGTTGCTAAGATTTAATACGGAGAAACGCGTGCGAGTACGGCTTGTGTGATTAGTCCCCTTGGTGGGCTCAGAAGTTTTATTGTACCAAATCTTGCAAGTGAAGAATTAGTTTCTTCGGTACGAATAATAATGTTGAGCTGTCTTTACTCCAAGGTGAAATATGTTAATTAATTTAGAGCTATTCAGAAGCTTAATTAATTAATGGACTTGATAATCTTAAACGCGGGAAATAATAACCGGGAGCTCATATTATCGTAATATGAATTAAGATGGATAGTGCAATATTAATTTATTAGTGGTAATAATTAATATTAATGGGCTGAATTATATTGGGGCTCAATATTGAAATTCAGAAGTCCATTAGGAGGTCCAATCTTAATTCTCCTTAAAGGCCCCTCAAGTAGCCCATTAAGTAGCCCAATAATGATAAGGTGATTAAAATAAAAAGAAAATATATTGCTGATTTTTCCATGTATTTTTCGAAAATAGTAATTCAAGAAAGGAGAAGATTTTGTTGATTTTCTTGAAAAGATATTATGGAAGATATGTATTCTTGGAATACAAGAATATCTCATATATTCAAGAAGATCCAAATCTAAGGATCTTATTATTGAAATTTTCGAAAATAATTAAGCTTAATAGGAGAGTGAGATTTTTGTGGAATATTTTATTATGGAGAAAAGAATATATGAGATATATTCAAGATTTCTTAGAGATTAAGAAAAGATTTTCTCTTGGCCATAAAATATACAATTTTCGTCCCCCTCACTATAATAAATAGGGGATGATTATTTCATCCCCAAGTACGTAATTCCATGTGTTGGAAAAATCAAGAAGCATATATATTTTTCTTTTTCCTTAGTTTATTAAATTACTTGAAAGCATCTCCCACCGGTGATCAAGTGAGGTGAAAAGGGAAATACTTGAGAAGGCTTTGGGTTGATAGAGCGAGATTATAATTGTCCCGTATATCCAAAGGCCAATTCTACAAGAGGTACGTTAATCGCATATTTACTTGTTTATTCCGCCTAGTTAATATGTGAAATTAATTCAACATGCATGATGAAAATTAGTTGTTGGAATTATTATTTGAATTAATTAGGATTAATTCATGCTAGTAATAATTGTATTTAAATTCGTATTTAAATTTCATCCCGAATAGATTCCGGGCACCCCTATTTTCCCAACAGCTTGATTTTGAGTTGATTCTCCATGGCTGATAGCTTCAGCGAACTGTTTCTCCTTGCCCTTCATCTTACGAACTTGGGCACTGTCTGCCTCATTTTGATGGTCATCTTTGGCCTTCTCATGCCCGCGAGCTCTTGTTGGGCTATGCCTTGCTCGGATATGAGATGGGCCAGACTGTGCTTGTTGCTTTTGCAAAGCTGAAGTATTGCAATTGTTCGAGCCAGTTCATCAGGGTTGTGAACAAAGTCGTCCAACTCAGGTGGCATTAGTTGACGTGTAGTTGTTGGACGGTTTTCTTGCTCGTTCCTAGTTATTTCTGCTCGCCTACCAGCCTGGGACATCCTTGAGCGTGAATCCCTTGTGACGTGCTGGGAGTGTTGAGTCTCATGAGACTGAGGCATCTTTACTTGATGTTTGGGTAGTAATCTTTAATAGTTCTTAAATAGAGAACACCAAGAACATCTTTCTTCAATTCTTCAAGTTTAAGTCTGTAGTTCTTACTTAATCACACTTAAATCCTTAAATCGGAGGTTCGAACCCTCCTTCTAGCGCCAATTTATTGACAATCGTTTCTAATCACAAGGATTAGTGGCTGTTTTTAAATTCTAATTTAGATCATCAAACAATTACGTGTGATTGATCACTACCGTATATAGTGAATACGATTATTCGGGTAGAAAGAAAATAAATACGTATATTGATTACGTACTTGGTTCGTATATGTGTAAATCGAGGTGCTTTGGTAGGTGTAGACAAAGTGTGGATGTATTTATGAATTTGTGCTTATTTTATTAGCTGAAAAAATCTAAGTATTTATATAAGTTTTCCTAGCAGGAGGTGTACATGACCTTTGACCTCCCTTGTGTGCATGTATGACACTTGGTCTTTGACTAGTTTGACCTTATCTAAATTAAATTCTATCATTCTACACTAGACTTGCTCGCATTCAGGAGTTGGTCGTCCTGTTGGACTTGTCCTTGAGGAGTCTTTAGTTTGATTTTGATGGTCTTTATTCTTGATAAGTTGTTATCTTGATATTGTAGCTAGATCTGTTCGTCGAGGTGTTGATTATGCTCACTAGGACCTTATCTGGGTCCACATGGTCTTTTGATTAAAGTTGCTCGACTGGTTAATGTTGCTCGGCGAACAAGGTCTGCTCGTCTGACATCTTTCGTGCAACTTGGCTTAATTTCGTCTTAAGTGTGGGTGATTTGGGCTAATTATGCTCGCCCAAATGACGATTCTACTCGCCTATCAACACTTTCAACTAATACTACACGTTGAAGTTTGAGCGAACTTTGTTGATTATGAGCGTCTATTAGTCATATGCACTCTTATGCTTAAGTGTATATTGTTACACGTCACATGTTCTAATAGTGAAGTGTGCTCTCCCAGTGATACGTGCTCTGCCCAGAATCTATATACTATGTGTGTTAGATAATAACATGTGCACCCTTAAAGATTGCAAGAGCTCAGCTAATAATATATGCTCTGATGAGATTGCGTGTTTCGAAAGTTGCATATGCCCTAATATTAGCACATGCTCCAATATCTGGGCGCCTTCTCACCAAGATGGGTCCAGGTTTTGACCCGTTCAAATATGAGCATAGCCCATAACTTTGTTTAATTGTGAGTTGGGTCTAGCCCACTATAATCAAGTCTAAGATGAACTATATCACTAATCTTGAAATTTACTTCAATACATGATGCATGTGTGTTATATGATATTCTCATAATTTATTTTTAACAAAAATTTGGATGAGACTGTCTCATGACATGAGACAACACAAATTAATATATATATATATCTATTAAAGTTTTAATGCATCATGTTAAATTTATACTTCATCCCACCGTCTCATGACATTAGATGGTCTCTTACAAGATCTACTCTTTAATTTCATACCTATAATATAATGAGACAGAAAGAACATTTGCTTTAAAAAAAAAAAAAATTGTACTAGATACGCCTAAAATACCTTTGAAAATCCTTAGAATTGGATGGTAGAAATTTGATATATAGAAATGGACTAAATTAGGAAGTGGAATTTTGAATAAAGGGTGGATACAAAAAATAATTGAAAGCATGCAGAGTGGGGCAAAATAAGGCAATAAAAGGGTGGACAGGGTCCCAACCCAGGAACCCATTATGTGTCGGCAAAGAGGGAGCGGAATCCCCTTCAATCAACATACCCGACATTTATATTTAAGTTTTAACACACGCACTAACACATTCAATGTGTGTATCTATATCTCTCCACATCTATCGCATACTACTTTCGAATTTAAAAGTTAGTAATAATTTTACTTTCAAAAAAAAAAAAAAAGTTAGTAATAATTTAGAGTTTTTAAAAAAATTATGTCGATTTAGAATAAAAAAATAAAAACTGTTAATTTTAAATTAAAAAATGTTAAAATCATGTCTGATATCTGGTATATTAATTTATATCCTTATTTATTTAAACATATTTCATTTAATTCTTCTTACTTTTTTTATTTTTGTACTCACGTGAAATTAATACATCATTTTTAAAATAGAAATTTATAAATATATTTTTGGATAACTAAGAATCGTAAGTTGTCCGTAAACAAAAAAAAAATGTAAGTTGTCAAATATTATTTTAAAATGTGTTAGTTACAAATTAATAATTTGATAGTTTCTATTTTATAAGTTAGTAGTTTCCTTTTTTTTTTTTTTTTTGGTACTAAATCGATAAAAAAATCTTTTAAATCGTAATTGATACTGTTAGTTAACTTTCTAACCCATTGATAAAACTCTTATAAAATATACACTTAAAAAATCACTAATAACAAATCAATTTTAAATTATAGAAATAGAGTAAGTTTTATATGAAATAATTTATAATAAATTTATCATGAAGTTGTTCTTTAGTATCAAATATTTTAATTAAAATTTTATTAGGAGTATGAAAATCGAAATCAACTATTAATTTTAATTTTAATTGTTATTGATATTGTATTATCACCGTAAGTGGGTCTGGAATTGGAGGGACAAAAACGTGTCGATGTTTTGTGGCCCATAAGACGAGTCGCAGAAAACACATTTACCACAAGTGGGGTTCAATATGACTAGACTAGGGATATCATATAAGTTATAACACCGTCAATCTTGTACACATTACACTATTATTACGTATAGCTAAGCTAGGTGCATGTACGGTAGATGCACGCTTTTCCGTTTTATTTAAATTTATTTTGGATATTGTGAAATAAATAGGCGGATTTATGGGGTTAAATTTAAAGTGCAAGTATTTATGGGCAAAAACCATTCCCTATTTATGGGGTTAGATACATAGTGATTTAAACATGATATTAAAGCTTAACTTAAACTATTCCCTAGTTAATAATTTCTTAGCCTAAAACCAAAAAACAAAAATTAAAATGTTAGTGGTTAATAATTTATTAGAAATTATATATATATATATATATATATATATATATATATATATATATTATAAAGATCAAGTTATGCCAAATTTTACTAGGAGCGAGTAGACTTTTAAAAAAAGTGCGACTTAGAGGGTGTTTGGCTGAGCTTATAAGCTCCTTATAACATCTTATAAGTTGTTTAAGAGCTTATAAATACTACCAATGTATTTGACAAAATAAAATGTTTAACAGCTTATAAGATCATAAATTAAGCTCCTAACATCTTATAAGCTGTAAAAAAATAAGTTGGAATTTCTCAACTTATTTTCCTAACCAGCTCCACCCCAACCACCCACCTCACCCTGGAACCACCCCACCCAACCCCCACCCACCCCTACCTCGAAATAAAAAATAGAAAAAAAATATTTTTATAAATTTAAAAAAATTTTGTAATAAATTATCAAAGATCTTATAAGTTGTATTAGTCAAACACTTTAACAACTTATAAGCTACTTAAAAATTACATCTTATAAGCTCTTAAAACAACTTATAAGATGTTAGAGCTTATAAGATGTTTCAAATAAGGTTAGCCAAACACCTTCTTAATAAACTTCAGATAAAGTGAAGTAAGAGCATTCCCAATGGCAATGTTCAATTTGCCCCCACTTTCATTAAATTTGCCTCCAACAATAAAATCACTCCCAACCATTTCACTCAAATTTTAACTCAACGGGAATATTTCTAGTTTAACCAAATTTATTTTCTATTTTATCTAATATTTGTATATAATTAAATTTATATATTTACATTTAATCTTTAAAAATTAAACACAAAAAATATGATATATTTAATAAAAACAATTTAAGTACTATGATTCATTGATATAAATTTCTTTTGAAAACATTTTATATAAAATACTCTAAGTTCAAAAATACAATTCATTTGTGTGTTCTAGTTTAGCATGCTTGTATTTTTTAATTTAAAATTTGTATTTTTAATTTAATATTTGGTATTTTCTTTAATGTTGTCTTATTATATTTCAATTAATTAAAATTTGTATTTCAATTTAATAATTTGTTAATAATACAACAAAGATTTATAATTTAAATATTTAATTTTTATGTCACATTATATTATAAATAACACAATAAATCAATACATAAATATTTATGTTGTCTCATGTCATAAGACGGTCTCGTGTAAATTTTTGCATAATATTAAATTTTATAGACTAAAAAGAATATTATATAATTTAAATTAAAAAAAATTGGTTATTGAACAGTGTAAGAGCAAATTACTCATACATTATTCAAATGATTTAAGTTTGCTTCCTAAACATGAGCTGCGTTGGGGGAGGGTATTTGAGGCATTGAAGGCAAACTGCATGTCCCTTTGCCTCCAGCATTGGGAATGCTATAAAGTGCTCGATGTTTAGCTCAAACTGATAATTAACTTACTGGTTGCTTAAAGCCAACTGATTAGTTGAAAAACTATCAAGTAGAGCTGGGTGCGGAAAAGTGCAGGCTCTTAACTCATGTAATGGTAACCTTTAATAAATCTAACATTTAATACAAATCAACTTACTTGATGTAAAACAAGAACAAAAGAGCATACATACTATGAAACATATGCGTATGATAATTAAACAAATAAAACGATATAAAACACACAAAGATTTTTAGTGGTTCAAAGATTATACTTCTACATCAACGGTTTCCAGACTAGCTAGGACAATTCAAATACCATATAAATCATGATTTACAGTATTAGTGGATAATCTGCAGGCCTTTCTCCTTTCGTGAGATTTGTCTAAATTTGGAATTTAAAATAAGCTCCAATCCTCTACAACCAATCTTAGAGTTATGTACAACTCAACCTACTCGATCAAATTTAAGCTTCTTAACTCTCGAAGATAGGATTTGAAAACGAGTTTCGTCCAATTAGGCGAGATCTCTCTTACTGTGTTTAGCATAAAAGCTAAGATTGAGAAGATCTCTCTAAGCTTTGAATATAAGTGGATAAGCTTGAAAACATGCTTATATCACTTTAAGAAAGAAACCTAGGAAATTTGTATGCTTAAGGTTTCTCTAAGGTTTAATCTAAAAAGTAGTCGTTGAAGAGACACTCTTCTATTTTTTCTGTGCAATCGACTTTGGGAACGTACATGCAGACTCTTTTACCAATAACTACTTGAGAAGAAATATTTCCATACCTGATGAAGAAGCATCATGTACAATATGTATCGAAACAGTTGAATCACTGATTCATTTTTTCATACAATGTCCGATGGCTTACTCTACTTGGACCGATATAATTAATCAGCTGAACTTTTCTTGGGCGTCACCTAATCAAATCAAGGTACATTTCTCTCATTTTTGTGGATATTTAGTGGAAAGAATGGGAAGAAGTTTGTTATTAGTCTTTGGATTTGCGTGTAGTGTGGGTATTGTGCAAGTGAATAAATAAGGCAAATTTTGAGCATTTCATTGATAAAGGGGAAATTGGTAGATGAAATTAGGGGTAGACTATGAAATTGGTGTTCGACGAAATTCTTTACTATTTGTAATTTCTCTTTAGCTACTTGGCTCGCTGAACTTTCTAAGGTTATTGAGCCTTACTATAACTATGTTATTGCAAACTCTGTGATGTAAACTTTCGGTACTTCTTGTTCCTAATTTCATTATTATATTTTTTTTACCAACGAAAAAAAATTAAACGAATCTTAGTTATTTTGTGCATAGATAAAAAATGTCTAGTATGCATGATGAACTTCTCTTTTGACTTGGTATTTCATTTCTCTTTTGATATAGTCTCAACTAATTTTTTTTAAATTTAAGTCTATGTGACGTTAGGTGACTAACATGCTTGACTGATCCTATTATCATTCGCTGACTATAACTTTAGCTATCCATTTATATAGTATATTTACACAATAAACAACACTTAAGTGGAGAATCCTCTATTAGTGTTCTCTGTGAGACTCTCTGCGCCGTCTCCGGTGTGCGTCTCCCTGGCCATTTTTTGGCTCCGATCTATCCTTTTTCATAGATTTTTTTCTTCTCTTTCAGATTACCCCTGCGCGCCTAAGCCGCTCTAGCCCTTCGCTTACCGCCGGCTGCTTGTCTACCGCCGCCGCCACATCCTGCTCACCACCCTCTCAGCTCGTCGCCCTAGTTACTCTGGGATGCTGGATCTCCGGAGATTTATGACTCGGTACAGAGGAGGTATGAGTTGTTCCAGATCTGCGACTTAGTGAGTCACTCGACTGAGTTGACCGAGTTAGCTTGAGTTTGACCGAGTTCTTGCCGGTTTTGTGCTGCCTGGGCTTCGTCCATTCCTGATTGCTTGGGTGTTCCAGCTGGGTCTAATGGACCGATCTGACCCACCGGAGCTACGGTGACCGGTGGGTGGATCGATAAATTAGACTCCTTTTATTTCTGATTTTATTTATTTTATGTCTGCTTTAGGTTATCTTAGGATTTTGTTTCCTTTTCCTCTCCATTTAGGTCCTTGTTTTAGGATTTTAGATGTGAGGTTTTTTTTCCCCTTTGGTGGTTCCTTTGTTTTGTTGTTCTATGAGTTCATTGGTTTTTTTTGTTGTTGTAATGCTCTGCTTCGTGCACCCTCTGTTCATTTTCCTGGAACTGGATATGCCTTAGTGTGGGGCTTCTCCATGTTCCCTGTGCTTTCACCTTGGATGTATACTTGACGTGTTCTTGGGCTGAATCTATGCACCCTTGGTCCATTCTCATGGAACTTGAGTTGCCTTAAGTTGCCTTGGTGTGAGGTTTCTCATTGTTCCCCACGCCTTCACCTTGGATGTGTATTTGAGCTGATTATTTCCTCCCCGTTTCCTCACGATTGGTTCGAGGCAGACCTTCTTCAAATTCTTTGTGGTCTCTTGGATTGGACTTGTACTCTACATTTGATCCATTGTATTGTTGTTCGTTTAAAAAAAAACACTTAAGTGGTGCTTAGTTTGCAAAATTTTCAATGGTAATGAAAATGTAGATAAATATAGGGTAATTATAGTGGTTAATGAGAACAAATGATGATCCACGACACTATTTTTTCTCATAAATAATGTAATCATTTCTCCATTTAATTATATTTCTATCTTATTATAATCATCCTTCTTAATCATTTGCCTGTTGTAATAAGATAGAGAAAGATTTTTTTTTTTTTCGATAAATGTTAATCGTTAATAGTTAGAAATCTAAGCCAATCTGTGATCTCATTCTCACCTTATCAACATCTATGATGGATAATTAAAATAGTTTTTCCTTTATCCTCAAAAGGGACTAAATATCCACGTATATATGTATGCATTCTAGTAGGAAGTAGCTTGTACCAATCCTTTGAGACAGCCTCCTCCCCCAAATCTCTCTCTCTCTCTCCAATTATTTCTCCTCTAAGCAACAAAAACCAGTGTGATTTTCCCCTTTCATCTCTGCTTAACCAAACATAGTAACACCTACACCCCCGCCCACCACAGATTCAACATGCTCCTTCACCAAATTACTTTTCTCTCCTTCACCCAATCTTAGCCGCCATGGATTTTGGGGCCGTGGGTTTTGATTCTCTGCTCTGCTCAAACTCTGCATCCGCACCTCCCACCAATGGCGCCGCTGACGTCATCAGGCGCAGACTGTACGGATCTGGGGAAGAAGACGACTTGAGGGCCTTTAAACTGGCGAAGAACTCGCAAATGCTCTGCTTCTCTTCGCAGAACTCGCCGTCACTGGCGTTTCCGTTTTTCAACGGCGCGTCGGATGCCGTTACCAGAGCCGCAGGTTAGCATACGTGCTGTTGCTTTCTTACTTTAATTTACACGTCTAGGCTAGCATCTTTTTTTAGCGAGAGTGTTTACGGGGATTTGCGCCGCCGCCGTGCGAATCTCCGGCCACGTTTTGTCTTTTGCACAAAATATCAATATTCGGAAAAAAAAAAAAAAACGAATTATTGTTAGATCAAAACAGTGAAAAATATGGTTGGGATTTAAAATTTGTGACAATCTGGGAAATGTATGATGGGATAATCCTTTTTGCACTCATAAGTGGAAATGCCCCTGCCCTTCTAAATTGGTGTTTATTTAATTTTTTTGTTAATGTATTTATTATTGTGAATTAAATGCAGTTCCCGCTATTCCTGTGCTTACAACTTAGTAGTGTGACTGTGACACAAGTGCATTAAATTACCAAAAGTGTGTAGTAGTTATCTTGTGGCAAGTATTAATGATGAAAAAAACCTGTAGCTTTTGGCAAGTGAGTGTAAATGTGTTTGTTAAGATTAGTTATTTTGTGAGGTGGGATCTGCTTTGCTGTTAATAGTTGGATGGATAGTCTTGTCACATAATCAAATCTTGTCCTCCCAACTAAGAAACAACTGTGCCCTTTGTCCTTCTAACTATTTCTTCATTGCTTTCCATTTTTACTGCCAAAGTATACGACCGTTGAACTTGTTTGCATCTTTTAGTGTAATTTTTAACATTATTAGTTGTTTAATTAAAAATATTAGCCTTATAGTATTACTCCCTCTTTCTAATCCTTGTTCGCTACTTTACTATTTGCACAAGTTTTATGAAAATAATTGTTTATTATTATTTAAAGTGATAAAATAGATATTTTTGGTTAGAAGTGTATGTAGAATATAATACTATTAAAAAGTATTGTTGTTTTTTTGGCAAAAATGAATATAGACGAACCTTTATGACAATGTAGAAAACAGGTATAGGATGGAGAGAATATTATATAATGAAAATAACTAATATCGTTTTAAGTTACACAACAAAATTAGTACTTACAAGAGACTTACTTTTTATTAGCAAGTATATCGTGAACCAGTTCCATTGTAAAATTTATTTGCATTATTTGTGTATTTTTTTTAAAGTATTAGTTGTTCCGTTAAAAGGTAGTATTCTCTTCATCCCGGGATTACTTGCACACTAGCGAGCGAGTTGTTTATTATTATTTGAAATGATAAGGTATGATAGAGCTATATCGCATCTATTATATGTTTCTATAATTACTTTATCATTTTAAATATTAATAAAAAAACTCGCTCGCCAAAATACGAAAAAACAGTAAATGTGCAAGTAATCCCGGGACGGAGGAAGTTACTGTAAAATGAGAACAAGTAATTAATATCGATGAAACTGGTTTACAAGATACTTATTTGCAGGTTATGGATTTGGAGGCATGAATTGGGGAAGCATGCAATCGGGGGTTAAAGGTCCGTTCAGTCCATCACAGTGGATGGAGTTGGAACACCAAGCTTTGATCTACAAATACATTACTGCAAATGTCCCTATTCCTTCCTACCTCCTTAATCCCATCAAAAAAGCTTTGGAGGCCTCCGGCTTCTCCTGCTTCTCTCTCCTAAGACCCAATGCTCGTGAGTTTCTTCTCTCCTTTCTTCTTGATGACTTCAAATTTAAAGTGAGATTATAATGTTGAATGGAAATTTGGACAGTGGGATGGGGAGGTTTTCATCTGGGATTTTCGAACACGGATCCTGAACCGGGGAGGTGTCGAAGAACAGATGGGAAGAAATGGCGGTGCTCCAGAGACGCAGTACCTGATCAGAAATACTGCGAGCGCCATATCAACAGAGGCCGCCATCGTTCAAGAAAGCCTGTGGAAGGCCAGCCAGGCCATTCCGTCACCGGAACCACCACCCCGGTGGTGCCTGACGGCGGTAAACCACCTCAAACTAACGCCGGCAAAACTGGCATTATTGACAGGTAAATTAACAAGATGAATTTTCCCTTATTTTTTTTAATGTTGGTGGTTAAGTGTTATGTTAATTGAAACTTGGTGCTTCGTTTATTAAGTGTATCGCTTTTATATTTCTAATTTGATTGATTTAAGTGTAATTGTGAAAGTATGATTTTTTTTCTTATATTAGGCAAAGTAAACATTTTATTTCAAAAACTTGGTTATCAATAGAGTTGTCATTCTAATAAGATGCTAGGATTTTCAAGCCAGAAATGTTACAATGAATAAAATATGTCACCATTATGAAAGTATGATTAAGAATAACTGTTTAGTGAAATAGAAATTGGAAAGGATAAAATTTGTAAGTTTTGAGTTTAATGGTGGATATGGTTTTGTGATGCTCGATCAAAGTGAGTCCAAGGTTGGATTGGATTTGATTGTTGGTTGATCTAATGAAAACAGTTTGTTTTGTTCAGAAGTGTTGTAGACAAGAAAACAACTACTGGGGTGTATTCGACATTTCACCAGGCGAGCGGATTAAAAGAATTGTCTCGCTCAGAGTTCGGGTTGGTAAACTCCGACTCTTTGCTCAACCCTTTAAACCGGAGCTCCTCATTTCTCAACAGCAGAAACTACGACGATTCCGAAAGCAAATCAGAGAACGTGATTCGTCAATTCATGGAGGTGTATCCCAAATCCCACTCACCGCGCTTGCCTCTATCCTGGCCGGACTTTGATCTCCAGTCCGACAGGACTCAGCTCTCGATTTCCATCCCCACTGCATCCCCGACCAGCGAGAAACTCACCGTCTCGCCTCGTGAAAACGAAGCAACCCAAATGGGACTAAGTGTTGGTGCTATAAACAACCAAAGGCAGAACAATTGGGTGCCGGTTTCTTCAATAGGAGGGCCCCTAGGGGAGGCTTTGCATACGACGAGCGAATGCAAGACTTCTTCCAAGGCTCTAAACCTAATGGAGAACTGGGATCATGGCTCAAGAGGGGAGAGTAGCAAGGCCGTCGATGGAGGTGGGTTTTGCAATGGCCTCATTGGCCACGGACTGATGCTTCCCTCCTTGCCCGCACTCTAATGATTTGTTAAATCCCGTTTCTCTTGATGTAGTTCCGTGTTAATTAACTTGGATTGATGTTTCGTTACTTGAATCTAACACGAGTCGTTAGATTGGGTGTAAAATTTAGTTGAATTGTAGGTGTTTGTTGAAGTACCCCTTCCTTTCTTGATGTGTGATCACTGATCACCACCATTTTCCTTGGGTGATTTTGGAGGGAAGATGAAGTTTTATAATTTGTTATAAGATTATATATATGTGTGTAAGGGAATCTTTCTTGATGCATTCTTATTTCTTGTACAAATCATTATAATGTATCAAAAGAGTTGGTAAAATTTGACTCAATATGCTCTATTTATGAAGTAACACTATATATTAATGCATTTTTTACTACCCATCATGACATTAGGATGAATGCGATCACATCTGTTTAGAATTTGTGATCAATTTATGGGGTTTCATTTCATGAACTGTATTGTAGACGGTTTTCTAGGGACGCTTTTGAAATGGCTCTGATACCACTTAAGGGCACCAGTGGGGGTGAAATGGTGACGATTATTAATGTAGAGTACTGAGGAGAATGCTAAGCGGAAGACTTTGAAGAATTGCTGAAGAAAATTATAAAGGAAAGAAAAAGAACTTTTATTGAACTCGTAATATTAACTGATGATTTACAACAAAGGCAGAAGTGCCTTATATAGAAAACTAAGGCTTACTATTTAAGCCGGTAAAAGGTTCCTATTACATTCGGTAACCCGTAAAAGCAAAAGATACCATTATTTATGCCGGGTGCACTAAGTGGGCCCCATCGTCACACTAATAATGATACAAAAAGTCAAAAAGAAAATAGTAACATAGCATAATTGCAATTCTGCTTTAATAAAGGAGATTCCCTTTGTTGCTTAAATATTGGTTTCTTTGCGTCATTGCTTACGACTTCATATTTGTCCTTTCCCCTTGGAATTTTGCCTCTGGCTAATTGATTCGATCATGGCATCCCAAAAATCTTCTGGAATTGGTTCATCTGGCTGAGATTCTCCAGCTAAGTAATTTGAATCTATTGATCCTTGAGAGCTTGTATCCTTCATGGATGTATCTTCTTTTTTGAAAGTTTTGAAAAATTGGGCCTTCATATGTTCCAAAGTCCGAACCATAATTTGCTCTTCTGATTCATTTGGATGAACCTTTTGAAAATAATTTTTTAAATTGTTTATTGATAATTCTTGGGAATCTTTCTTCTCTGGCTGGAGCTTATCCATTTTGATGTCTTCTTGAATATGAGACTCTATCTTTTTAAGATCTTCATCTGGAATTTTATTCCACCATTTGTAGAAGAAATTTCTTCTTAGTACTGGAATATCCAGTTTATCGCTGGCTATAAAAATAGACCAACGCCAAATCCAAGGGATCTGATATTTCATAAAATACAAGCAAGGGCCTTGCCCTTCATAAACTTTGCCCATTTTTTTATTAATAAGTGGATTGAAATTGCACCATTCATTATATAAATGAATTAAATTTTCTGGCAAAATTATTAAGGAAGGGCCAAATTTTGACCACCATTTAAAAAACCAATTTGGTATAGGTTTTTTCAGAATTTCTGGATTAAAACTGAAAAACCAAGAATATTTATTCTTTGGGTTTTGATAATAAAATGCCAAAGTAAAGGCTTGGATATAATCCCAGTAATTAAAATAGGCATATTTTCCTTCACCAATTTTGATTGCTTTTTCTCCATTTGGATTTAATCCCCATTCTCTTGGAGATAAAATTTTATTAATATGACATTTACTAAAGCCTATAAAGCTTGCTGGATTATTGTTTTGGTAATGATGAGTAATTGTTACTGATTCAGTAACTATGAGTAATACCTCCAAATTAGGTCTAGACTTTCCATAAAGTCCTGGATATCCTCTTGATTCCAGATATCTGGTTTTAATGGACCACCCATCATCAGGTGTTAAGGAGATATCCTCTTCTTCAATGTACATGATATCTTCTGTGATAGGATTTTCATAGTAATCCACCACCTCAGATTGAAGTTCTTTTTCTGCAATATCTTTATATCATATTGTACCAGCAGAGGAGGAAGGTGTATCTTCTTTCCTTCGGGGTGCAGGTAATTGCTGCATACCTCTATTTCTGATAACAGTTGTCCAATCCCCTATTAGAGGAATGTTTGATTCTTGATGGGGCAACAAATTGTTACTCCCTCTTCCTTGACCACGGCAAAAAATGCCGCGACCTCTTCCCCTATTAGGGGTTGTCATTACCCTGTAAAAATTCACGAGTAAGATAGTCCGCAAGTGAATTATTTTCTCCTTTAATATATTGAATATCAAAATCAAATGCAGATAATTGTGCCTGCCAACCAGCAAAAATTTGTTTTGCAACTAAATTTTTAACATCTTTTTCAATAATAGATTTAGCTGAACTACAATCAATTCTTAGTAAAAATCTTTGATTTAAAAGATCACTTTGAAATTTAGAAATACATTTTATGATTGAAAGCATTTCTTTTTTTATAGTAGAATATTTTTTCTGAGTTTCATTCCATTTACCAGAGGTAAATCTGACAAGAACTTCTTTAGAAGTTTCAGGTATAACCTGTTTAAGAATTCCACCATAACCTATATTTGAGGCATCAGTTTCAACAATTTTAAAGTATTTAGGATTTGTCAGTGATAAACATGGCAAGCATTTAACCTTAGCTTTTATATTTTTAACCGCCTGAGTATGACTCTCAGTCCAAGGTCCAGGTTTAGATTTAAGCCTAGCATATAATATAGCAGTATCATTAGCTAAATTTTTATAATAATCCGAAATATAATTTAGACTTCCCAAAAAACTTTGTAATTGAGTTTTTTCATTAATAACATCAGGAAATTTGGAAGCAAATTCAATGCTTCTACTGATAGGAACTATTGTTCCTTGGTCAATTTCATGTCCCAAAAATCTGACCTTTTGTTGAAATAATTTCATCTTAGGAGATGATAAAACAAGACCATTGTGTTTGATTATATTTTTGAATATTTTCAAATGCTTAAAATGTTGGTCTATAGATTTAGAAAAAACCAACACATCATCAATATAAACAATTATGAAATCAGAATAAGGATTAAAAATATCATTCATTATATTTTGGAATTCAGAGGGGGCATTTTTTAATCCAAATGGAAGAACATTCCATTCATAATGTCCAAAAGGGACAGTAAATGCGGTTTTATATCTATCAGATTCATTTATTTGAATCTGCCAGTAACCAGATTTCATATCAAACTTTGAAAATATCAAAGAATCATTTAATCTATCTAACAAATCTTTTTTGTTAGGAATAGGATATCTAATCCATTTCAAAACCTTGTTAAGAGGTTTATAATTAATAACTAATCTGGGAACACCACGTTCTTTTTCAGCTGCCTTATTAACATAGAAAGCAGTGCAACTTCAAGGAGATTTGGAGGGCCTAATTAAACCTTTATCAAGAAGAGATTTAATTTCTTTTTTACATAAATCAAGGTATTCTTGATTCATTTGTGCTGGCCTAGCCTTAGTAGGAATATTATTTTCTTTAAAATCATCCTCATAAGGTAAAGACACCACATGCTGCTTTCTATTCCAAAAAGCATTTGGTAAATCATTGCAAACTTCAATTTGAAATTGTTGTTCTAAAGATTTTATTTGAAATTTAATATCCTCATTATTAAGTTGATCTTTAATATTAAGAATATTAATTTCTTCTTTTAAAAAACATATTTGTTTCTCTTTCTTTTTTAAAAGTAAATCCCTAACCTCATTAAGCATTCTTGTTTGAGGATCTAGAATAAATTCAAAATTAATTTTTTGATTTTTTAAGATAGTTGTAATGCCTTTTTGATCAATATTTATAATGGGCATTATCATATGCAAAAAAGGAGTGCCCAAAATAATTCTATGGGTAAGATTCTTAACTAAAATAAAAGGAGTTGGCAAACAAATATCATTTTTTGCAGATATAGGTATTATTAAGTTTATAATTAACTTGTAACCTATTACCACCAGCTTGGGTTAAACTTTGGGTGGTTTTAATAAAATATTTAGTAGGGATAATTCCCTCTTGAATACAATTTAAATCTGCCCCACTATCAATAAGGGCAATTCCATCCTTTAAAATAAAATTTTTATTAATAGTTAATGTAATTTTAGTAAACCATTTCTGAGAAGTTACTCTTTGAAGTATACTTAAATACTTTTCAGAATGATCAAAAAGATTTTCATTAGTCAGAGAATTTTCTGCCATATCACATTTATTAGTATTTTCTAATGTCTCAATCCTATTATTTAGGATTTCATTATTCTTTTTTATCTGAGTGATTTCAGATTTTAATAAGTTAATTTCTCTTTTGAGGTATGTCATTGAAACCGGAATTTCTTTGACATTAATGCTTTGAAATCTAGATAAGACTTCACTAAGCTGATAAGGAGCTTCATTTATTATAGGAGATTTCTCCTTTGAATTTTCTTTAATAAGAAATTCAATCATTTTTCTTTTCAGATTATTATCTGAAATAGATTCCAAAGCTTTTAAAGCTTGATCTTGCTCCGAAGTTAAAACGTTTAATCCATTCATTTCAACAATGGATTTCCAGTAGCTTAATTCGTTACATTGACAATCATTATTGTCAGAGTCTTCAATACTAGTATTAGAAGATTCTTCACTATAATCTGATTCGTGATCAGATTTATTCTCCTCAGTTTCTGAGTTTATTAATAAAACCTTTTCTAATTGAGTCCTGAGCTCATCATCCTCAATATTATTGAGAGCTTTCTTTGTCCAGCATTGATTGGCATAATGGCCTATCTTGCCACATTTATGGCAAGTAATTATTAATTTCTTTGCCTTTCTCTTCCTTTTTAAATGATCTTTTGGAGGTTTATTCTCTAAATTCTTCTTATCTTTATATTTTTTTCTTTTATAATATTTATTTTTATTAAATTTAAGGTTTTTATTTACCTTAGTAAATTTATCCTTTTTATTAGAGGGCGGTTTGCCTAAATCAAAAGCAAACTGTTCACAGAATTCACCTAATTGGTGCTTTTCTGTAAGCCGTTGTTTCTTAAGTTGATTCTTAAGTTTTATGTCATTACATAAACTTAAACCTTCATTAATACAAGCACTAATAATTTGACCATAGGTTAATTCAGAATAATTAATGTTTATGCCATCATTTTTGTTACGTAACGATTGCCTAACCTTTTCACTAAATAAGTGAGGTAAGCCATCAACAAATTTTGATTTCCAATGATCCGAATTTGGATTTTTAAGTTGAAAAACTCTAGACAAAAAAGTATCTTTATACCACCTAAAATGGGTTAAAGAAGGGCATCTCAAATTCTGAAGAAGAGTATTAAGCTTTTCAGCTATAGGAATATTAGTTCCAACAAAATGTTGAAGAATTGAAAGACACAATGTATAAACTACATCTTCCTCTCCAGTAGTAGTAACAACCATAGTTGAACTACTGGGTTCTTCAATTTTAACAATTTTCTTGTGAGAAAGAATTTCTTTCTTTTGAGATTCTGTGAGATAATGATCCCACCAGCCTCTAAGTTGACCGACAAAACCTGTTGTAATAAACGAGGCTATCGAACTATCCGAATTGCCTTGTTGTTTGCAGACAGTAGAATACATAATCATTCTATGTATTAAATCAATAATTTGTTTATCATTTAAGCCGTCAATATTCCATTCATAAATGGCTTTTCCAGAATAGGAATTCTGGTAATTCTCAGTTTCTTCAAAAAGTAAATCTTGAGGAGAAGACCTCTTATAATAATGTTTATCTAATGCTCTAGGAGCATAGACAGGGTTGATACTGACATTATTGTCATTAAAGTCTTGATTATTAAACATTGCTGTTAATTGATCTACATTATCAGAATTTATTGATTGAGATTCATCAGATTCCGATGATTCATTATCTTTATCAATAACATTCAAACGTAATTGTTTGAGCTTTTCATCAAGGATATTAATAAATTCGTCACTGTCTTTTTGGATTTAAAATCCTTCTACCGAAATTGGAGGTTGTATAATAGGACCATCATTAACCTCTGATTTCTTAGAATTTTCAGCAATCGATCTATTTTGACTAACTTGTCTTTCAATTTTTTTTTTTAAATTAATCAGTTCTTTTTCAATAGAAATTAATTGATCTCCAATACAATTTAAAAAAGTATTAGTGTAATTTTGAGATCTAATTATTGAATTAAATTCTTGGATAGTACCAATATTAGTTTCAGTTTTTTTGCTTTGTAAAGCAATATAAGCTGATGCTTCTACATTCTTTCCCAGACTAATGGGTTTTTCCGGAGGGAAAGAAGAAGTAATATTGTTACCTTCCATAGTCATCCAAGATTTAGTTTGCAAAACCATTACTTCCTTTTTCATTTTTTTGACAAAATAAGTTGTAAACCATTTTACAAAAGGAATATAATCTTGAGTTTGACTCAAATGATTATAAAACTCTTCTTTAAACTGAGCTAATTCCCAAGATTTAAAAGTTTTAAAATACCATTTTCTAAATTCAAAATATCTTTCATGTTGAAACTCATCATTGATGAGTTGTCTCCAAGCACTTCCAGGTCTTAAATCCATAAAACCTATTCATCTTGGAGATGAAAACTCATCTCAGATTGAGTAGGAGATTTCCTATTTTCAAAATTGTTTTTCTGATAAATTCCATGAGGAATATTATTATTACTAATGCATATATTTTCAACAGTTTCAATATCTTCTCTTAATTGAGAAGTAGAAGCTCTACTAGGGGCTGCATAATATTCATTCCCATATTATCTTTCCGACAAAGTTCTAGGTATTTTAAAACTTCTTCTAGAGTTGAATTTTATTTCAACATCCCCTTCTACTGTCTGGATAATTTGATCTATATCTTTATTAATGACTGGTTCAGGTTCTATTTCCTGAGATAGAGACCAAGATTCTGGAAATGTAATTTCATTCCATTTTATCATTCTATTAGTAGAAATATTAGAGGTCAACAAATTTGTTTGGACCAAAGTAGTTGTACCAGGAAAACTAATATGTCTTGCTTTTGGATTTAAAGTATTTAATACTTTGTAATAAATTCTATAACAAACAGCAATTATTTCACTGCCTTGTTTGAAATTATAACCATTGGTGTGTATATTGAGTTGTAAAGCATCATATAAATGCTTATCAGTTAAGGATAAACTCAAATTTGGAGAAACATCAAAATAAACTGGCCCATGACAAAGGCTAGTTTCTATCACAGCAACTAAAGATTGTTTAAAATTATTACATCTACTGTCTCTAACATACGCCATGATACTAGAATTTAAACCTAATAAGGTTAAAGGTTTAAAAGCAATTTGTATCAAACCTATATGAATAAAATTATAACCTTTGAAAGGTTGTAAATCTTTTTTACTTAATAATTTAATGATCTGATTTTTTCCAGAAATCTGAACAGTTTGTTCTAATGTTTTAACAGTAAATCTTGCCGAGATGTCAAAAACACCAAATTTATAAATTTGTTTTGAAGGAACAGATGGAATAATCCAGTTATTTAATTTTTCCAAATTCATGGGATATTCCATGATTTCTTCATTTTTAATATGATTTTCCTCTTCCTTCATATTATCCATTAAATATGGGGCTAAAGATGTTATGGTTGATTAAATACATTAATCAGAATTTTTATAGAATAAGGTTCTCTTATAATATACTTTCCAAAGTATTCAACTTCAATTTTGTAACAAAATAAAATGATTTTTAACAAAAATTCTCAAGCAAAAGACGGCATAACAACACGGCTTTCACGCCTTCAACATGCCCCGAAGCGAGAAACATTAAAAACCATTTCAACACAAAACTTGAAGTTGAATTTCTATGAAAAGTACTATAAGAACTCCTTATCTATTAAATTCTAATCAAGTACTTAATCTACCATAACAAGGATTTTAACCACTAATATACATAACAGATATATTATACCTGGCTTTTGAAATGGCTCTGATACCACTTAAGGGCACCAGTGGGGGTGAAATGGTGATGATTATTAATGTAGAGTACTGAGGAGAATGCACACACACATATATATATATATATATATATTCAATTGCATCTCGAAAAAGTAGGGTTTACAATTCTTCAATGGTAATAGGAATAAAATTTTATTTCCATCTATGCTCTCATAATAAAAGTGATATGTTAGGGGAAGAAGTGTTCCAATGGTGACACCATTGCTAGTGTCATGCCCCAATTTTGGAATAGAAGTAGACAACAAATGGTTGTTAGTGGAGGAATAGGGGAGTAATTGAGGAGGATGATTGTCGGAAGAGAATAGGGTAATCAAAATGGAGTACTGATTACCTTATTTAGGAGGAGATTTAGTGATTTTGTTCTCATGAACCATGTTAATTACACTAATTTTTAATCTCATTCCCATTACCATTAAAGAATTGTTAACCAAGCGACCCCTAAATTACATTCCCCAAAACATGTGTAGATATACCCAAAGAACTAATATTGATACCATAACATTTTATTCTATAATTTTAATTCATAAGTATAAGTATAATAGTATCAACGAATGTATATAATTATATCAATAAATATATATAATGATATTAATTTTATATTATAAACAAATTTAATGGGAGAGTTTGCTCTAAAGGTTCTTGTTTATACATTTGTTTGCATCGGTTACAATATTTGGAGTTCGTTTCAATATTTAGGTCCTATCATATGTTCTTGTTATTGATTATTAGTGTTGTAAATAAGTGCGTAAAATAAAAGACGGGATTTGTTCACCCAGTTCGTCGGGAACGACTACGTCTGGGGGCGAGCCAAGCCAGGAGTTTCACTAATATTCTTGTGTATGAGTGATTACAATTATGAGTACAATAATCTATTTATAAGAATAAAACCCTAGTCTAAGATATGAAGTTCATTGGGTTATTGGTCCATTAGTAATGTCCACATCAAATCTTCTAGATTTGGAATAATAAATATTCTAGATTTACAACACTCCCCTTTGGACATTACGACATAACATAAATGCCTCGTCATAAAAACTCCACGTGCTAGGTATCGGCCAAATAATAAGTTAGGGAGGAATGTAATCGATCTTCTAGATCAAATCTTCTAGATTCATTTCGGGGTTACCGCTCCCCCTGAAGACAACAATACTTTGAGTCTTTGCATCCCAATACCACGAACGTACTTTTCAAAAGTAGACGTAGGTAAGGACTTAGTAAACAGATCTGCTAGATTGTTACTAGATTGCACCTTTTGAATGGTAATCACGTCACTCTTCTAGAGTTTGTATGGGTAGAAAAACTTAGGTGAAATATGTTTCGTCAGGTTTCCCTTGACGTACCCATTACTCATTTGTGCGATGTAAGCTGCATTGTCTTCAAATATAACAGTGGGATGTGTATCGCCTTTAGCGATACCACACGAGTCACCAATGTGTTTTACCAAGGACCTTAACCAAACATGTTCTCGTGCGGCTTCAAATAAAGCCATTATCTCTGAGTGGTTTGAAGACGTGGTAACCATGGTTTGTTTAACCGATCTCCATGAGATCGCGGTACCACCACAAAGAAAAACATAACCAGTCTGGGATATGGCGTTGTGGGGATCAGACAAATAGCCAGCATCCGCATAACCGACTAAGGTTTTGTCTTGGTTCTTACGGTAAAATAGTCCAAGATCTTGAGACCCTTGGAGGTACCGTAGATCATGCTTAACACCATTCCAATATCTCCTTATAGGAGAAGCACTATATCTCGCAAGCAAATTGACAGCAAATGCAATGTCCGGCCGAGTGCAATTTGCGAGATAGAGCAATGCTCCAAAAGCGCTAAGATATGGAACTTCTGGTCCCAGAATTTCTTCTAAATCTTCTCTTGGTCTAAATGGATCCTTATCCACTTCGAGGGATCGGAGAACCATAGGGGTGCTAAGTGGATGAGATTTATCCATGTGAAATCTCTCCAATACCTTCTTCACGTAGGTCGACTGATGTATAAGAATTCCTTCTGGGAGATGCTCGATATGCAAGCCGAGGCAGTACTTGGTTTTACCCAAGGCTTTCATTTCGAATTCGGCTTTCAAGATTGAACTGGCTTCTTCAATCTCTTTGCATGTTCCGATTATGTTCAGATCATCAACATAGACGGATATGATGCAAAAACCATTTTGCGATTTCTTCGTGAATACGCATGGGAAAGCTTTATCGAATGTGTATTCCTTCTTCTGAATAAATTCACTAATTCGGTTGTACCACATGAGGCCTGATTGTTTCAGGCCATACAACGACTTCTGTAGTGTTATGCTATACATACTGCAATTTTCACCATCCCTCATCTGAGGAATGTCAAATCCATCGGGGATTTTCATATAAATGTCGGCATCGAGTGATCCATATAAGTACGCGGTTACTACATCCATTAATCTCATTTGGAGATTCATTTTAACTGTCAAAGATATCAAGTAGCGGAACGTTATTGAGTCCATGACGGGAGAACACGTTTGATCGAAATCAATCCCGGGTCTCTGCGAAAACCCTTGAGCTACAAGCCTCGCTTTATATCTCTCCACAGTATTGTTCTCATTTTGTTTTCGTACAAATACCCATTTATATCCTACAGGGATAGCACGCGCGGGTGTACGAACGATAGAGTCAAATACTTGTCTTTTGTTAAGCGATGCGAGCTCTGCATCAATTGCCTCTTTCCACTTAACCCAATCGGAGCTCTTCTGACACTCAGCGATTGTTTTGGGTTTTGGATCTAGATCATTTATAATGGAAAGAGCAATTGACGTTGCAAATGTGTCATCGATGACAATAATATTTCTATTATATGTTTCTCCCGTATCTGTGAAGTTCACAGAGACTTCGACGTTTACGTCAACCAGAACTTCCTCATTTCCCAGTGTATTTGGGTCTGGTCGTTCCACGGTGCTAGTGTATTGAATATTTTGTGCACATGCTTCATCACTAGGACGCTCGTCTCCTAGAGACTTTGAGTTATCTAGACGAATCTCTTCTAGAGATTTTACATTCGACTGACCAGATTTGCTAGCCTTTCGTTTAGGTGTATTACTATCTCTTGATGGTCCTTTACGCTTTTGGCGTGTGGGGGCATGAGTACTTGTTTTTCTTGGGACCTCAACCCTTTGAGGAACATTTACTGCAGGTATATGCAATTTAGTTACACCTCTATGGTCAGTGAACGCGTCTGGCAGATTGTTTGCTAAATTTTGCAGATTAATGATCTTCTGAACTTCTAGTTCAGATTGATTAGTGCGCATATCTAGATACTGAAGATTACTTACGTTCCACGTAAGCTCCCGACATTCATTCAATTTTGAATTCGGATCTCCCCCTTATGCCGGGAAGTAATCTTCATCGAACGTGCAATCAGCGAACCGGGCCATTAATTGATCCCCGAACAAAGGCTCGAGGTATTTCACGATGGATGAAGAGTCAAATCCAATGTAAATATCAAGTTTCCTTTGTGGGCCCATAGAGGTCCGCTTTGGTAATGTTATTGGAACATATACTGCACATCCGAAAATACGCAGATGGGAAATGCTAGATTCTTTCCCACGCACTAACTGTAGGGGGAATGATCATTATATGCAGTTGGAGGGATTTGTATTAAGTGCGATGCATGTAGGACTGCATGCCCCCAACATGAAGTGGGTAGTTTGGAGTTCATAAGCAATGGTCTCGCGATAAGTTTGATACGTTTTATTAGTGCCTCAGCAAGACCATTTTGGGTATGGACGTAGGGGACCGAATGCTCCACTTTAATTCCCAGGGCCATACAGTAATCTGTAAAGGCCTTTGAGCTGAACTCAGCAACATTATCCATGCGAATCGACTTGATTGGATAATCGAGCTCTAAGCTCGATAGTTTTCGCAATGAGCTTCGCAAAAGCTTGATTGCGGGTGGACAACAAATAGACATATGTCCACCTAGTGGAGGCATCAATAAGGACCATGAAATAACGAAATGATCCTGATGCTGGGTGAATCGGTCTGCAAATGTCTCCTTGAATTCGCTCAAGGAAAACTGGAGACTCTAGTCCAACCTTAGTGCGCGACGGGCGTACTATTAACTTACCCTTAGAACATGCATCGCAAATAAATTCATCAATAAGAGGGATTCTATTATTCGAAATAGTATGACCAGTTGAATTGGATAGAATCCTACGTATCATAGTTTGTCTTGGATGACCTAACCGCTGATGCCACAATTTAAAAGAATTCGGGTCATGGAATTTCATACTCATAGCTAGATGGGAACTAGACGACCGGATGTAGGAATAGTACAATCCGGAGGAGAAGGAAGAAAGTTTTTCTATAACTTGTTTACGGGTACCTCGAGTAATAGTCATCAAAAGGTATTTGTTATTGTTCTCAGTTTCAGTTTCAATGTGATATCCGTTTATCCTAATGTCTCTAAAACTGAGTAGGGTACGCTTAGATTGTGGAAACAATAAAGCATTATCGATTATGAGTTCGGTACCCATGGGGAGGACAATGGAAGCTCTTCTGGAGCCCACTATCAACGTACTATCATTGGCTATTGTAGTTATACTCCCCTTACGTTCTATCAAGTTATGAAAATACTTCCTATCTTTTAGAATTGTATGTGTGGTGGCGCTATCTACCAAACATAAATCACTATGTGCGTCCATCATGCAAGAGGAAATTGTCCAAACCTAATAGCTGATATGTTTACAAGCCATAAATGAGAACAACAATATCCAAATAAATGTAATGGACAGCGATTTAAGGTAAACACATCAAAGCTAAAATAATAGTATCATCCATAAAATAAAATAAAGTATCCGAAAGAAAGGATCCAAAAATATAAAACTGTCTTATTAAAAAACAAAGTACTAGAATTAATCAAATACGCAAATCACTCATCATCTCCAAAGTCCTTAAGCTCAATGCCCATAGGATCGATGTTGTCTTGGTCAGGGCCTGCTTCAGGTAGACTGGCATGGTGAGATTCAACTCTAGGAGTCTTCCCCTTATCGTCCTTCTGCTACTTTTGATAAGCCTCAACCAAGTGTTTGGGAGTGCGACACGTGCGAGACCAATGACCCTTGCATCCGCATCTGTAGCAGGACTGCTCAACCTTATCTTGATTGCCAGATTTTTTAGTAGCGGGATTCGTGTTAGGTGCAGCCTTTCCACGAGCCTGAACTTGATTGTCATTCAAGGTACCTGGACCACCGGACTTACTACGACCTCGGTCTTTGCTACGAGTTTGTTTACTTCCTCTCCCCCTTCCACGCTTGCGACCACTTGTACTGCCTTGAGTTGTAGCATGTGCTTCGGGCACAACTTTTGAGCCAACCGGTCTCAAGTTATGATTATGCATAAGGAGTTGGTTGTGCTTTTCTGCCACTAGAAGTGCAGAAATTAGCTCAGAGTGTACCGTGTAGTTCTTAGCCCTATACTGCTGCTGGAGTACAAGGTTGCTGGCGTGGAAAGTCGACAAAGTCTTCTGGATTAAGTCGTCCACAGTTACAGTTTGCTTGCATAACTTTAACTGAGATACAATACGATGTAGGGCTGATTTGTACTCCGTTACAGACTTAAAGTCTTGAAAACGAAGGTTCAACTAATCGTATTGAGCCTGAGGGAGGAGTATGTTATTTTGTTGTTGGAAACGGTCCTTCAGGGACTTCCACAACGTTCCGGGGTCTCTCTCAGTGAGATATTCATTTTTCAGGTCTTGATTAAGATGATGTCTGAGAAAAATCAGAGCTTTCGCCTTCTGGGCGTCAGTTGATTTTGAATCATCGACAATGGCACCACTTAGGTTGGTTGAGGCTAGATGTATCTCAACATCTAGCGCCCATGTCAGGTAGTTACTACCATCAAGAGCAAGCTCAGCGAATTCTCTTTTGGTAATATCAGACATGATTCACTACAATTAATAAAGTGACATGGTAAGGGGCGTGACAAGATTTATTGACAACGGAGAAATAAGGATTTATTTGATTATTCTAGAGCACATAGAAGCATGAATTTGGGCGCCGTCTATCCAAAGCATAAAATACGGTCCGACAAGTACCGGGCGCCGCCTACCCGGACATAATATGCGGACTATAATGAAATAAACTATGTGCGGGAGAAATAATGCACGTAAGATAGTTAAATCATAGATACATGCAAAATAACTTATTATGAACGATAATCACATGAAAATAATTTCAAGGAAAATTTACGACTTAATAAACATGCATATTCATGAGGTTAAATATTTCATGTATATTAATAAAATTTAATGAAATATTTTCAGGATTTTAAAATAAATTAGTTAGAATTTTGTGATACCCTAAAACGAAACCGAAATTAGATTAGGATTTCACAAAATTCTGGGGAGAAAGACGCCACGTGCGAAGGGCTTGCGCCACCTCGACGCCGCGCACGGAGGCGGCGAAGGGGCGACCGGTAGCGCACTCGGCGGGAGGCGACGGGCAGCGTCGCGGCAGGCGACTGGCGACGTCGCGGCGCGGGGTGCAATGGGCGGCGCACGGAGGCATCGTGTGGAGGCGACGTACGGTGTACGGAGGCGTCGCGCGGACGGTGCGCTGGCGGTGCACGGGGGCGTCGTGTGGACGGCGAGCTGGCGGCGGCTGATAGCACCGCGCGGGTGTCGCGCTTGCGGCGGCGAACAGCGCCGCGCGGGTGTCGCGCTGGCGGCGGCGGACAGCGCCGCGCGGGCATCGCCCTGGCTGCGGGCGTCGCGTGGCCTCTCGGTGAGTGACAGGCAGCGGCCGCTCGTCTACGGGCGGCGGCCGTTGCTCGTCGTTTCGGGTCTTAATCCAAAATTAATTTAATTCGATATACAAATATGATTCAATTAATTGCAAGTATAATAAATCGAATCTATAGCATGGGTACACATCAAAACATGTAATTCATAGAAAATTTAATTTAGGGTGTACCGTATAATCTCAGGCAGAGTCTCGTGCTGATAACGTGTTGTAAATAAGTGCGTAAAATAAAAGACGGGATTTGTTCACCCAGTTCGTCGGGAACAACTACGTCTAGGGGCGAGCCAAGCCAAGCCAGGAGTTTCACTAATATTCTTGTGTATACGTGATTACAATTATGAGTACAATAGTCTATTTATAAGAATAAAACCCTAGTCTAAGATATGAAGCCCATTGGGTTAAAATTAACCAAGCATAATTTGAGCTTGAGTTCGAATAACTCGGTTCGAAAGGCTCGGTTCAAAAAGATCGGCTCAAAAAGCTAATTAAAATTTTAAATATTATACAAAAATAACGAATCTAGACTATGTCTAATAATAGTCAATAATAATAAAAACATCATCCAAGCAAAGACCAACAACTAATTCGGAAGCTAAACAAATATAATTAATAATTTAAAATAAATTTATTCTAAATAACACACAATAATACTATGTTACATGCTTATGGATTTTTTTTTTTACATATTTATATAAAAATATAAAAGTAATTAAATGTTCCTGTTCGCGAGCTTTCAAGCCGAATACCACCAGACTTGAGCTCGGCTCGTGAAACTTAACAAACGAACTCGAACGAATATTTTTCGAGTCGAGATCCGAGTAGCTTGCGAACAGCTTGTTTTGATTAAACACATACCTGCTTTATTTGAGAGTCCCAACATTATTTACACACTTTTAAAAAATAGTTATTAATTTACGTATAAACTCATAAATATATATATATATATATATATATATATATATATATATAAAAGAGCGAGTTACGCTTAGATGACCAGTTTCCAACCAGTAGAAGGTAAGCGGATTTCTAGCTGTCAAAACAACATTTGCCTCTCTTTTATATTATTATATCATATTCTTTGTCATCTTCTTCCCCTAATGTTTGTTTGTAAGGATTTATATTGCAATTTTGTAAATCCGAGCTGGTCTCGCGATAAGTTGTCTTCTGTGCTAGGATAATTTAAATATTAAAATATGTGTATTTTAAAATGGGTAGGTCTTGTATGAGATCGTTCTTGCATTTCGGATATGAAGTCTCATTCGATGCAGGGCGGGTCCGCCTAATACTAGGACCCATCCCGGACCCGATGGATTTTTGGTCAAACAGGTCCAAACCCGACCCAAGACCCGTTTGACCGGGTTTTTACCCGGCCCGTGCGGGGCGGGTTTGTGGCGGGTCCAGGTTTAAACCCGCCCCATTGCCATCCCTAGAAAAAACAGAGTATTATGTCAATTTCTAGTAATATATTAATCAACACTTGCTAATCTATTAATACGCTCCTTTGACAAAATTCTTCTTAGGGGGTGTTGATGAGTAAACTTTGATAAATCCAGAGATTATTATTTCTAAAAGCTATTTCGTTGGGTACTAAATCTTAATGTACAAGAGATTATATAAGGAACATATTGAGAACACGTCTTTTCTTCGAAATTCATAAACAACAATATCATGAAAAGAAATAGAATATAAAGTGATCGCCATTAATTAGAAATCATGTTCTCGCAATGTGATGAAATAAGAATTTGTAAGAAGCCAAATAAAACAATTTTCATAAAATAAATTAACTAAATTTATTAAAATTCACTCTCTCCCACTTGTTACTAGCGGTGGGGCAGCAAGAAATCCACACCGATTACTTTTTTCAGTGTGAGTGAAAGAATATTAACATCATCTTCAACCCTCCATGGTCAATTCATATCTAAGTATATATATATATATATATAATTTTTTTTTTCTTTCTTTATTTGTGTGTACATTTAAATGGGCATGTATTGCTGAGATAGTGGGAGTATTACTTTTCTAATTTTAAAAAACTCCTCCAATTCATTTTGTTTGTTGCTTTGAGGTTTTGTATAAAAATTTTGGTATATTTACCTTCCAGTAAAGGAGTAAGGGAGGAGAGATGGTGTGTAGCTTTCATAAGTTTTTTTTTTTTTTTTTTTTGGTTAAAATAGCAAAATTAATTTTGATAATTTTTTGAAACAAAATTTAAGAAAAAAAGGACAAATAAACAGTATCTAGCTTATAATTAGAATTCCAGCCTATCCCAAATTTACAAATAAACAATGTAATAAGTCTTGGATAACAATTCAAAATGAAAAGATTTTTTTTTTTTTTAATAATATTGAATAAGAGAGATATATACGTGGGCCCGATATACGACTAAAGTTGAGAAAGGCCTTTTTTTTTTTTTTTGAAAATAGTTGAGAAAGGCCTTTAAACATGTTGATCACATTGGGCTATAGAAATGAATACCTACACCACGACGTAAAAAATGAGGCTATTGTTGTGGTAGTAAAGGGTACGGTTATTTGTACTCCCATTTTAATGGGTACAATCATTAAATTATTAAACCCCAAATAAGATGAGTACACATCCCAGTTAATAACCTAAAATACTCTTAAGTTTTTCTATACTAAAAAACATAGCATACACCCACTACATACCAATTTGAACGATTATGTTCTTCAAGGATTTTTCGTCGCGCTCAAGGCTGCACGGTGGGCCGTCCGCCCGCCGCCAACCTTGTACCGTCCGCTATTCGAAAAAAAAAATGTAAGATATGTTCAAAAATATAAAATGAAAATGTAAGATATGTTCGAAAATATATTTTGAACATTTACATAATGTTAAAAAAAAATTTATGAACAAATTGTTCAAAAATCCTGAAATGAAAATACTCTACATGTTCATCAAAAACTTCGAATAAAGGTCATTTTTTTAAAGAATCCGTGTTGAAATTTTTAAATTCGTAAATACCAACAAATAAACGTGCCAAAACATTTATGCTATCATATTCACGTTCCCAATCCATACAATTTTGAACAGTAGTATAAAATAAATTATAAACATAATCCAAAAGGGTTTAGAAAAATACCTAGAAAAAAAAGGTTTTTAAAACGAAGCACTTACATATGCATATTTAGTACTAATGGACGACCTCATTCTCGTAATATTCGATCACAACACAGCAAGTGCAACCCCTAACGACTGTTATAGTAGTGATCGAAAAAAAAAATTGTCCCTTGAACTTCCAGTACGTGCGATAGAGATATAATCATGGTGGGTATACTTATAATATATTTTAGCTTGAGTAATAAAAAAAAGAAGGTATTTTAGACATTTTATAGTTATTTTAATTTAATTAATTTTTTTATTAATAAGTTAATGGGTGTACTCCTATGATGCACAGATTCTTCTAAAAATACCACAATGCAGTATCGGATTCGCACCCGCCCCCTAAAAGGGGTGAGATTCTTGAATCCGCGAATCGGATTCTCCACGTGGCGAATCCGGCTGCCACGTGGCGAATTCACTAACGGATACTCGAATCCTCCTTGCGTATCCTACTTATTAAGCATTAAATGTGTTATTTCAATTGAATTTTATTATATAATATAATTCAAATTGACAATGTAACACTTGTTTTATATTGTAATCACTGTTATGACGTATATATTAGGCTAATTGAATTTCAATTGATTTTTGGTTACTTAATTATATTAAATTATTGAATATGTTTAAGTTTTGGGTCAGAAAAAATGTGAATTATATACATTCAATTTACAAAATTTTAAAATATATTTAATTTTTTAGGTTTTATATATAATAAAATATAAATAAATAGACGTATCCTTAACGAATCGCACCCTTAGTTTTTTAAAAATCGTATCCCCGAACCCGTATCGTATCGCCCCCGCACTCCCGCACCCGTACCTGTGTAACATAGGTGTACTCCCATTTTAATGGGGTACAAATAACCGTGCCCGGTAGTAAATTCTGGGGCTTAAGCTAGGCCCAAAATTCTCCACACAATTATTATAATGGCCAACAGTTGTATCTTTGGTTAATATACTCTACCTATTAAATGTTCTGAGTAGAAATTCGAATAACTTGATAATTTTTGGATTGTTTTTTGAAAATGTGTATTTTTCCTTTTTCTTTTTTTTTTTTAATTTTTCGATTTTTTTTTCAAAAATTGTCAATTTTTTTCGAACATTTTTTTGGTGGGGTGTATTACTTAAAGAATAGACTGTATTTAACCTGGGGCTTATTATATTGTCCTTTTCTACTCGGAGCTCGAATAATTTTATTTTTTAAAGTGTCAAACTTAAAGATAGTACTCCCCGTGTCCTACATTAATTGTTTTATTTATCATGCCATTTTAATTGTTTTAAATTAAACGTTCCATTATGCCGTTTTTGAGTTGGGATTCTACTTTTTATAAAACTCATAAAGTCAAATGGCCTTTGCAAATATCTGGGCCAAAACACAGCGAGCTTTCCTTCTTAGCCTACACATTAAAAATAATAAAAGAATTATATATATTGTTCAGTGATGGAAATGATCACAATTCATGTGTCTATCGGTGGACATAATATTATATATTCACCGTGAATGTGTTAATGCCACATAAACATATATAAATAATTAATTAAAATAATAGTGGACTCCCTACTTATGTGTTATTAAAACATTCGCGGTGAGTATTACTATGTCCACGATGGGCATGTGATTATTTCCGTGTTAAGTGAATACAATAAATTATTTTTTGAATTTAATTGATCACTATGACAATGAACCTGTGATTTTATTTTTTTAAGAACAAGTTGTGTTCGACCGTCTCAAGCAAAGTATTCCTTTGGACAATGAATTTTTTTTTTTTGGCTCCATTCTTCAATAAGATACTCATATTTTCTTTTCGATCGTTTTTCATACTATTTTTGGAAATTCACCTTTCCACTTTTACTCTTTTTTATTCTCACATTTTACTTTATTCTCTTTATTCAGTCACATCACTTGTACTACACTATAATTTATATTAATACTCTTTAATTTTCATGCAATTTTTAACGAGAAGCTTCAATTAGGATGGATGAAATAGTATTTGTCCAAGTAAAAAGTTATACTTTGAGTTAAAATTTGATACTTTTGAAATAATAAAAAAATATTTTGAGTGGAAATATAGATATCACCTTTTTTTTTTCTTTTACTTGAAAGATACTATTTCTTTCACAATCGCAACTAACACAAAACTAAAAACTCTCTTAAGAATCAGGTGTATTTTAATTGTTAAAAATCGATATAGGAACACACAAATAATTATTAATCATCGATTAAGGTCAACTTTTATCGAGAATTATCGAAATTACGATGAGTGCATATAAAAATATATATATATAGACATGCGTATTTTGCGTGCTGGACTATAGTATTTTGCATTTGTTTGAATTAGAAGAATTTTAACATGTCAGACAAAGATGGCTAATCAGAATTCAACATTTGCTTGTAACTACAATTTTTTCTTTCCTTATTAAATTCCAATTTGTTATTTTCTTTAAATAATTCAAGTTTTTTATTAATTTATTGATTGTTTGATTTCGTATATACATTACATATGATGACGTGACAAGGAAAGGCTGCTAACTGCACCATGGAAGATGATATCAATGTCTTTAAAATTATATGCAGAATAGACTGAAAACCTTTTCCCAGTTTGGAATTTTGTTTAATTAATTCAATTTTTTTGCTGCACACAAATCAATCAAACAAACTTGCCTGCTGAAAAACGTTGCATTACGAATGTGTTTCAGAATTGGTTAGGTAGTTTGTTTAATGATTAAATATAGAACAGCTCCCAATTTAAAAGTTGAATCAATTTTGGTTTTCAGTTGGGACTTTTTGCTAAAGGCAAATTTCTCATCCGTTTTTGATATTTAATGAAATTGATGGAAATAAGATTGTTTTTAATTTTAGGCTTTTGTTCAGATTTTAATTAATTGTTGGCAAAAACTTGTATGAGAACACCTACCCTACCAAAGTGTTAATGAACCAATGTTTTAATTACACCAATTCCTATTATCTCATGCCACGAGATACTCAAGGGTACGTTTGTTTTGGGATTTAAGTGTGCGGGGGAAGTCATGACTTTGAAATCTTAGGATGTGAAAATCTTGATGAATAATATGAGTATGTGTTTGTTTTGGGATTTTAGTAGGGTGAGATTTTACTTTATGTCAAATCAATGTTTATTAGTGATTGATGTTGTATTATTTTATTATATTGTGTAAGAGAAAAGTAGGAGAGATGTTGAGTGGATGATAAAAAAGTGATGATGTGATTGTATTTAATTATATGAAAAATAGTAATAGGTTTATAGGTAGGGATTGAGTTTGAGATTTGAAAACCCGATTTTAAATCCCGAACTCGTATGGGGCGTGGATTGCAAAGTCCAAAGTCCATCCGTGGGAGTCCCAAAACAAACATACCCCAAAAGACTTACTTTTAATTGTGTTAGTGAGTTGGATTTTTTGGGCATGCACACCTAGCATCCTTGTTTACCTTTGGAATATAAATCTATAGAAGAGTCCCGAGAACATTGTAAAACAATTTTAATAATTGAGATTATACTTTTGTAAGGTATAACCCTGTCCACAAATTTCACGTCTTCTACCTCCAACTCCATTTCCGTCTCAATTCAAGATTTGATAATTAACTTTTCGATTCAAGTGATACGTACAATAATACTCCAGCAAAAAATAACACATACCTCTATTTTTTTTTTTTAAAAAGACGACTTTAGTTTAAAAACTAGGGGGACTTGCAATAGGGTGTATTTTCTAAGACTAAAATGCATATATGTATAGTACTTTTTTAGAAGTGCACTTAGGTTAACTTTTTTAAAACATACTACCAATAATACCCTTCAATTTACTTTTCATCAATTTTTGATTTGACATCTACTTTTCCACTTTTTCTTCCAACTTTATAAAATTATTATCAAGTTTTATGTTCAATTTTTTAATAAAAAATACAGACATTTTTTTATTTGCATTTCTTTATTTAATAATTATTCTCGCAAATGTATAGTACAAAAGATAATAACATAGTACAAATAATCCAATAGTATAAATTTTTAATTTGTGTAAATGAATTATTTGTACCACAATGTAAGATATAATATTATAATACATATTTAGAATTTGTAGTACAAGAGTGTGGACATTAGTACAAATGGATTATTTGTACTATGGATTAAACATAATACCATAATATATTTCTTGCATCTAAACAATTTTCTTCTCTTCTCTTCTTCCTATTCTATTCTTCTCCTCCTCCTCCTCTTCTCTTCTCTTCCTCTCCTGCAACAATAAAACTCCAAATTAAGAAAATTATTATATAAAATTTGGTACTATAAATCCAACAAAAAATCATTTTCTGTAACAAAAATATAATTGGGGAAAAAAGAATAAGAAAAAGGAAGAAATTAACAGAGTTGTTATTGCCATTAGGAGGTAGTCATAAAAATCAAAATAAAAATCCATATTAATGTACAAATAGTAGGAATCAAACAAACACTAGAATGTAATTATGCACCATTAGGAAAATGTACAAACAAAAGTGGAGATTTCAAGTAGAAATTCAAAACCCCCTTCTGCAACAAACCCCCCTTCTGCAGCAAAACCCTGATCCATACCCCAGCGGCCCCCTACCCCCAAATAAGTCCATTGTAGCCATATTAAGAAACAACCAAGAATTGAAGACCACGATTTTGACATTAACTTTTTCTTTTGGAATGGTGCCATATTTTCTTTGCAATTTTCTTGGAGATTCCATTTATTAAATTTCTCAATTAACCTAAAAAATGAAAAAAAAAATGCTTAAATCAAAACAGAACAAAATCCCCATCCCATGATTAAAAATCGAAGCAACAAACAATTCTTCCCAGAAGCAACAAAAATCGAAGCAACAAACAATCAGAACAAAATGGGGTCTCGAAATTGAACGAAATCGACCCCAAATTCGAAAGACCTAAAATTACAATTCGAAGCAGGCGAACAAAATACGCACCTCACGACGGCTCCGACAAGGCGGCGTGCAGAAGTGCAACATGTGAAGAACTGCGTGCGCCGCTTCAGGGGAGAAGCGCGCCTCAGGGGGAAGAAGATTCGCGTCGCCGTCAATGACAGTTTTTGGGGTATTTTAGATTGCGCCGCCTACCCTTTTAAATTGGAGAACAATGCCAGCTCCCCGCCACCGCCGCTCCACTGACACCGTCGCTCCCCCACCTTCACCGTCGCGGAAATGGGCTCAACGTCTTCGCCACATGGATCGGCCGCAGATTTTTTTGGCGGAGGGAGAAAGAGTGGATGAGAATGGAGAGAGAGGATAGGGTTTTGGTTACTTTAATTTGAAATTGTATATAATAATCTATAAAGGGCAATTAGGGTATTATACTACAAAAAAGTTAACTCAGTTGTAATTTTAAAAAAGGTACTAACTTGATTGTAATTATGCTTAAGAAACTTAACCTAGTTGTTATTTTCTCTAAAAACTAATGTTTTACTCTCTCCGACCGCTAATAAATTTCATTGAAGAGAATACACACTTTTTAAGAGAAATTATTTTATTAATTTTGTTAATCAATGAATGAAGAATATATTTTGAAATAAAGTGGGTATGGTGAAAGTATTTTATTTTTATTTTGGGGTGTGAAATTTATTGTGGGACATTTCGAAAATAAAAGTATGAAATTTTTAGGGAACAAAGGAAGTATTAGATTTTGAATTGAGAAACAAACTTCCATTTTAGTATTAGACCTAACTTTACTTTAAAATATGATTGGAAAATAAGGCAAATTTATTGAAAAGAAAAAGAAAAAGTGGTATGAGTTGCCCCACAACCCGGGGAAGAAGGCTCAAGAAAAAATTAAAGAAATATATTTAAAACCTTGTGTTAGACTCCCCTTGGAGCAACTAGACAAGGACTAAATAAAGTCCAACATATAAGCATTCCAACAAGCGTTGTTTGAAAAATTAAACAGTAAACTTTCCTAGTGAAAGCTAGTCTGGAGGTCCCTTTTGCCAAGCTAATACATTAGCCATCTCTCGTTGTGCTTGTGCCCGTGCTTCCTCAGGCTTGGCATGATCATGTCGCAGGTTGTAGTTGCTAGTCACTGTCGGTTTTCTCGCACCTTTCTTCTTGTTCGCAGTCTTGACTTTAGTCTCCCATTGGGATGTAGTATCCTCCTCGGCGCAATTAGCAACTCGGGATTCCACGGGATGTGTAATCACCAAATTGCCTGTGCGAATCGCTTCATGAATAAAAGTAGGTGCATCCTTCAATTTCTCCATCTCATCGTCCGAATCATCACCCCACCTTCTATTCAACGGATTAAAAGAGTTAGCATTCGGGTTATAAGGAACCATAGCCCCCATATCCACCAAACGTGAGATACCCGTGCTCTTCCTAGCCATCCCACCAGATTTAGAACCGGAAATAGATTTCCAGCTCCCCATATCATTCAAATCTGTCCTATCAGGCAAATCAGTGTGGGAAATGGAAGAAATAGGCTGCACAACAACTACAACACTCAAATCAGTATATACACCCTCCTGTGCTGCACCACTACCCTCAACAGATACACCACCAGCAGTAGGAGATACACCATCAGATTCAACAACAACCACCTTAGCTGTAGGACAATCCAAAACAGCTGATTCAAGAGCAACAACAGCTAAGGTATCATCAGAATTAACAATCAACTCATCTTTATCAGCTAAAACATCCGGGTGAGTACGCACTTCACCTTCGTCAACCAAATCATCGTTTTTTTTTTCGCACCCATGTAGTTTTCGGTTGTTTTGGGGCTGTTTTTTCGTTAGTTGCATCCACAGTTCTACAAAGATTCAGACTATGACCAACTATTTTACATTTCAAATAGAAGGGTGGTGGATTCTCTAGTTTGAAAGAAACCAAAGATCCTCCCGTACCCTCACTCTCCACAATCATTTGTTTTGGTAAATCCCTACGAAAATCAACATCAACAAGCACTCTAGCATAATGCCCCATTACGCCCGAGACCGTCCGCCTATCAATTTTTAAAGGAGTACCAAATGCAAAAGCAATCCCCAATAGTAATTTCTTATCCCAGAATTCAAAGGGAAGTTCAAAAATTCGCTACCATACATGTGCAGTGTGTGAAGCAACCTTATAGGGGTTAAAACCTTTCGACCATCGCTGCAAACGGAAAATACCAGGAGACAGATTCCAAGTACGGAATTGGAAGACTTGTTCCCTTTCCGATGAACACCCAAAACGTATCATGAAAAAACCGCGACCCAATGTTACCAAGGAAAATGGCTTCTGCAACTGCCACAGATAATTCAATCGAGTCGTCAAGTCGTCCAAGCCCCAAGGCTTATCACCAGCGGAAAGAACTAGACGACCAATCAAACACTGGCTACAATCTGAGACCCGTTGCCGGTAGGTTATTTCATCGAGGGAGATCGAAAGGAGCTCGCCCTTCATGACTGGACGTGGGTAATGCCCAATCTGTTCAGCAACAGCGAGAGTCTTCGATTTCAGAACATCCACAAAATTCACCGCCATTGAAGCGGGGCTTACTGTAGGAGGTCCGCTGCCAGAAGGCGCAACGTTTCCCTGGAACCCAGAACGCGGCATCACCGGTTGCTGCAGGGGCGGAATAGCGCCGCCAGTATCCATAGTCGACGCCGGGATGGAGGTCGTTGACGGAAGGGGAGGGAAAGAATCAATCCCCTTCTTGGAAATTATGCCGTCGCGGTAGGAAAGAGTGTCCTGGAATTCTCGATGTGGAGGGACAGTGGCAGCAGAAACCCTAATTGCGGCGGCGCCGCCATCATTTACGTGAGCCGCTCCGTCAACGAAGGGAGAAGATGTGACCAGAGAACCGATCTCTATAGAAGACGTAGGGATCGACGGCAGTTTGAATCTGTCCAGTGCAGAATCTCTGCAATTGGCGGCCAAAAATGACTCCACATGGGTATTGGAATAGGGTCATAAGTCAACGAATCAAACAACTATGTGTGATGAGAACCCGTTTATAATCTATATATGAAATGATTTCATATAAATTTTTGTCAATAAATATTGAGCATCAAACTAAACGTTTCAAAAATGAAAACTTATACTAAGGCATATGATTAGGCGTGAAATTGTTATGATTTATAGCTCATTTTGCCCGTATTTTGAGTGAATTCGATGAGTATTTAGAGTCAATTGAGTACTATTTTCATAAACTAATGAATTTGCCTCTTTGATGCTCATAGATGGATAGAGGGCAAAAATAGAGTTCGTATGACTTTGAATCGACTCAAACGAACGCTCAGATGAGAAGATATTGAAGAAATACGAAAAGTATTAGTTCGAGCAAGCAAAAGTGTTAGTTGAAGGTGCTCAAGCAAGTGGACTCGAGCACGAAGTGCTCAAGCACTCGAATAGGGTGCTCAAGGGGATTCAAGTCGAGCACTTAGTGCTCAAGCATGAAGGGTCGAGCATCTGAGTTCCTGGAGGATGATAGCACTCGAGTAGGCCTTACTCGAGCAGTCGTGGGTCGAGCACTAGTGCTCGAGCAAGGGGAGATCGAGCGGGTTTTGGAGTCTGTTAGATTTAAGTGCTCGAGTGCAATTACTCGAGCACTAAGCGCTCGAGTAGAGCACTTTGCGGGATTTTTCGGTCCATGATGTTTTTAAACGGCCCATGCCTATATATACTTCGTCCCGAGCACCTTTTTGGACACCACTTCATACTTAGAGATAGAATTTGATAGAGAGAAGCTTGGGGAGAGTTGAGCAAGAGATTTTGCAAGTGTAATTGAGGTTTTTGAACTACGAATTCATAGATTAGAGTTTTCTTTCCATTATTTCTTTCTTTGACACTTGATACTTTCAGACCTAGTTTTCATTACTAATTGAGATTCATTTTTTAGACTTGAATTCATTGCTTTAAACCTAGTTTATGTTTCTTGAGTTCTTCAACTAAATTCATCATGTTTACGTTTATTGTTCATCCAATTGTTTTCGTTTTTGTATTCAACATGTTAGGCTAGAACCCTTGCATGCTTGGGGTAGGATGAACTCGTAGAAGTAGGATGTTGGTACATAGTTAGGATAATTCGTGATGTTTAGTGCTAGTTCTTTTAATTAATTGAATTCTTAAAATAAACCTTAGAATTATCTTGGAAGTGAGTACGAAAATTATTAGAGAGAGGACGATCTTATCACTCTTTGATAACGAGTAGGCTTACCGATAGGGTTATAGAAGGGGTTTATAATTTACCGGTTTATCTAGAGAGGACGACCGTATCACCTTGGGTAAATAAGGGTCTCATTAATTAAGCATAGTCCATATAACTTGTTTAGTTGGTTGTGAAGTAGGTTGATATGACGAAGCATTAGGGTTAATTTTTGAGCTTTTAGTCTTTCAATCTGGTGCTAGATTAGGGAAGTTGATTGCCTAGTTTTAGTAAACTTAGGATTAATACTTGCACATCACAATTATTTTAGTTATCGTACTAGCCCCGTTAGTATACGTAGAGATTCCTATCCTGAGAATCATCATCTCATCTGTTATTAAAACCCTTAGTTGTTCGTTTAATTTCATTATTTGCATTCATAGAAGTGGACTTTAGTGTAGTTTAATTCCATTTCTAAAATGGAACATCCATTCATATTAACTACGACGCGTAGATCTCCAGGGCTCTATTCGCATACATCCCTTCCATTGGGTACGATATATTTGGTCCATATACTTGCCAATACTACAAGGATCCCATACTCTTGTGGGGTAACTACTAGTATAGCTAGTATTTTGCATTCAAGTCAATGACGCTGTTGTCGGGGATGGCGATGTATGTCTATTAAGTAGGACTTGGAGATAGTTTAGTAGTTAGTAGTAAGTGTTTTTACTTTTCTGTTTTATTAGTAGACATCAAGCAGTCGCATTTTGATATTTCTTTTGGTGTTTCAAGTATATGAAAACTCGCTCACAAGGAGAATCGAGCGAAGACCAAACAAAGTTAGACCCTAAGACAATCGCCAGAAGAAACAGAGCCTTCTATCGAAGGATGAACAATCCCGGTGGAGACGATCCAAACATTGACTTAGGGAATGAGTTGGATGCAGCTGTAGCTAAGTACAATCAGGTAGTGGAACGGGTTGAGGGAGCTGAAGGAAATGGAAGTCAGAATCAAGTCCCTTCAGGGGAAAGCCAAAACCCGGTCCCACAACATCAAAACGACCCAGCTCAAAACCAAGTCCAAAATCCTCTAAACAACCCTGTCTATCCACAAAATAACCCACCTTATCCTTACCCGTACCCACTATATCCGTATCCACAATACTACCCTCCACCTCCTGCTTAGAACCAACCTCATATTCCACAAGTACCTCTACCACCAGTTTATCCTCAGCACGTTCCTCAGAACGCTGATCCTGGTATGGCAATCAGAGGAAGGTTTATGGCGCAACCGCAATGGTATTATGATGGTGTAGCGTTGCCACCAGTGGAAGCAAACAACTTTTCTATCTCCCCAGGGATCCTGAAGATGCTAGTCGAGAATCAATTTAAGGGGGGGATCGGAAAGGATAATCCTCATACTCACTTGAGGAATTTTCTGATGATTGCCTCAACTTTCAATCATAATGGCATGTCTGAAGATGCCAAGAGACTCAGGTTGTTCCAGTTCTCTTTAATTGGAATCACGAAGGAGTGGTACGATAACATGCTCCCATGGGGAGGTGTAACCACATGGGCCGAGCTCGATCGTCTGTTCCTCGAGCGATTCTATCCTCCGTCTAGAACAATCAAAATAAGGCTAGAGATCTCGTCTTTCAAGTAGAAGCCAGGAGAGGAATTACGCCAGGCTTGGGAAAGATACTCTAATATGCTAATTGAGTGCCCACAACATGGGTACAACGATGGTGATATAATGACTTATTTCTACTGTGGAGCCAGCAAGGCAGCTCAGGACCACCTTGATGCATGTGCTAGTGGAGCGTTCCTGAATTGTGGTGCAGCCTGGTGTAGAGATATTGTTGATAACATTGTCAAGAATGCGCGGCAATGAAATGGGGTACTGTTTGCCAAATTTGTTAAAGCACAAATTCAAACTCACTCGCAAGTGTACGAGATCGTTGTTATAGTAAGGCAGTTGACCAAGTTAAATATCGAACCACGGGACTAGTGGCTAGTATAGCCTTAATACTATGCGTTGTCGCGTAATTGTAGTGAGGATCAAGATTTAGGATCGGGGTTTTCTCGAAATTAAAACACAAATAAAAGAAACTAAACAAATCAAAGAAAATAACTAAACGAAAGCAATAATCAATTTTATTAGGGATTTTTGAACAATTAAACGAGATGTGTTCGGGTGTTCTTCATCACATGAGAATCAAATACACAATTCGATGAGTAACAACTATTCAAGTTTCCGATCAACTATAGAAGCAATCACTAAACATCACATATTCACCGTACTGGATAAGCCTAGGTAAACACGTCAAATGAAAACATCGGATCGTTAATCTTCTCACTTATCACCAATTTCTCAATTAAGCAACAAATGTAGGAAATATGGGGTTCTAATGAAAATACCCAACTCTCGTTGCGATACCTCAATATCCACTCAAATCACATAAATCACTCACACCCATACAAGATCATGCATCGACCCAACTCTCGTTGCGATAAACACACAATCTAAATACGAATTACAAGAGCAATCATGAAATCGAACAAACAAAACCATAATCCTAATAGATTGACCTTCAACTAGAATAGATATCACAAATCAAATCAAATACTCAATTACTCATGTAAATCCAAACACCCAAACACAAGAAAATTAACTAAGCATAATATCAAACAAACTCATATAAAATAAAGAACAATAATCCATAAACAAGAAATTAAACCAAAGGGAAATGAAATTAAGGAAAGAAGTCACCTCTTGAGTGTTGATTTAGCTACAAAACTTGATAATCCTTACTTGAATTGAAAGAAACTACTAATTGAAAGCATAATCTAAGCAAATCTATACTAGAAATTGAAAGGAAAATCAAAAGAAAAATAAAAAGAAAAAGAAGAAAAATAAAGGAATTAGGGTTCTAAGCTATGAGTATATTGTTGTTCTTTTTAGAAAATCTGAGAAGAAAGGTATTTAAAGTGTGGAATGAGGGTTTGAGGAGGAAATTGTAATTAAATCCCTGAAAAAATGGTGAATTTTCGGATTTTTAAGACTTGGCCGAATATCTCATGATATCTCGCGAGATTTTCAAAATCTCGCGAGAAATTGGAATCTTTGAATTTGGCTTTGAAATTCTCTGCACAAGTCTTGCACCGGTTTGCTCCTCTTTAGACCGGCCGGTATGCTTAAGCGTTAACCGGTATTCAAGGGCCGTAGCCATTGTACCGGTTTGGCCATATTGGTATCGGCCGGTACAAAAACTCCCAAACCGGTGCTGAGCTCTCATTTCCGGCATGGCGGTGCGGCTCTGCTTCTTTCCAAAACTTCTGGCGTAAATGGTTAGCTTTCAATTTCCGAGCTCGACGTACATGGTGAATCAAGCATTCCGACTGATCGGCGCAGCGGCGTTGCTGTCGTTTCTGGCCATGCTCGATTCCGGCGTCGAGCTTCTCAGAATTTCCGGTGCGCGGCTTGAAATTCCGGTGTATTGTAGCAGCTTTCCGGCATTAAGATCATGGTGGCGGCGGCGAGCTATATTCCGGTGTATTGCAGCAGCTTCCGGTGAGGATGAAAGAGCTTCAGGCAACGGTGGTCTTGCTTCGTGCGGTGGCTGCGTGAATTTCCGTCATGGCCTCGTCGTGTATGGCTTCTCCGATTCCGGCTTGGTGGTATAAATTCCGGTGCCAAGCTTTTCCGGTGAACAGGTTTCGTGGTGAGATTTCCGGCCATGCGTTTCTCTCTCCCCGTATGAATTCCGAACTGGACGTGGGTTTCTATTTTGAAAAAGTCATGCTTGACCTTTTCCTCTTTTAGAAAAAGTGGGGCCCACAGCTTTCTTTCTCTTGAGCATTGAGCAATTCACGTGACATGCTTGATTCAATTCATCATGGGCCTTGGACTTTAATCTTCTATTTGGGCTGCACACTTTGATTTGGGCCGAAAATTTTGGATTAAAAATGGAGCCCAATTCGCTTTCTTTTCGATTTAATTTCTTCGCTCGACCTCAATAAATTGAAGGCTTGTATTTTGCTTCCAAAAATATTAATTTCCTGCAAAATAAATCACAAATGCCTTTCTCGACTATTAAGCACAAACGGTCAATTTAATGTAAATAATCACACGAAATCCAATAAAATAGGCAAATAAAATGCATGAATTTCGAGCAATTTTCACACTAATCACCTCCCAAACTTAAAGTGTTGCTCGTCCCCGAGCAACGAAAAAATAAGAACAAGTGGGAGGATTGCGAGAAATGAGTGTAAAAAAGAATAGTAGCAATTGTCAAGTTCTTTCAATCTAGTCAAACCCTTAAGTACAAATATCAACTAGCAAATTCACAAGTCATGTTCAAATCAATGCAAAATCAAGGCTCAATCCATTCCTCTCAAGTAAGTGTTTCACTCATCACTCAAAAATGTATCAAGGAATGTATGCTCTCAACAATCAATTCACACAAATGCACTACCATAGGCTTGCCAATCATCTAAGTTCTCCACCACTTGCTAAGTGATCAATCCAAGAATCAATGAGGACTTTGCATTTGGTTGTAATGTTGGGCTTTTTGGTCAAGGTGGGAAAAATTTGGATAAAGTGACTCGTAAACTAGTGGAGCGAGAAATAAAGACGCATAGACACACCTCAAAAATCTCAAGACAAAGTTGCAATTGATCAAGTTGCAACTCAAAAACTCATACTCCAACAATCCACTTGTCTCATTTTTCAAGCACATTCTTCACCATCAACCATCAAACACCTATTTTGAACTTGAAGAAACTCCAAATAGCTATACATGAGAGAGTTTTCTTCACAATTTTTTTCTTTTCACAAATCAACTCAATCTTTTTCTTGTACAACTTCTTTTCACTAATCTTTTTCAACTTTTCTTTTTCAAACTTTCACTATCACACAAACTCATCAACCAAATTCACATCAAAGCTCAACTCAACCTCACTATCCATATTCAAACTCCACTAGCTTATAGGAAAAATTAGGCTCACAAAAAGGATAATTTGGCTAAATTTGTAGGTTGCCAAGAAAATAGGTCAATAGGCTCAAAAGGGCTAACTACGGAAGAATTTCATTTGGTATGGAAAATTTAGCTAAGTGACTATTCAAATCAAAGATGGTCTCATATCATTTTCAAAGATTTCACACTTAATGTAGCCTCAAACAAGACAATTGGCAAGTTCTAGAGCACACAAACATGAACGATACTCACAAGAAATAAATTAGACCCAAAATATATGAAAGTCTAAAGGCTCTAAAGCTCACGGGCTTGTCTAATCATGGATCGAGGACAAAATCAAGCATAATCGTCACATGAACAAGTAAGCATGCAAGTCTCAATCAATACCATCAAGCTCAACTAAATCTCAAAAACCAAACAATCGCCATCAATTGATTCTCCAACACCAAGCCACACAATCTTAACTCCAAGAAAATACTCAAAAATATTCAATAAGCCCACAATTAAGCACAATTTTTTTAAAATTGAGCGAAGTAAGTTGGTGCAAATGGAATTGTAGAACGAACATACCCCCCCCCCCCCCCCAAAACTTTTTCATTGCTATGCAATTAAAAGTTTGGAAAAATAGTATCACAATGAGATTTGCAACCAACTACTCACCAAGCAATTCCCCACATTAAGCAAGCTACTAAAAAATATCAATCAAACAAATCACACATGCATGCAAAAATCCAAGAACATCTTGGTGTAAAATGAATAACAAATCACAAAAAAAATCCCCCCAAACTTCGACATTGCTAAGCAATTCGAAGTTTGGGCCCATGATACGATCAATCAAAATGTACAACCAAGTGTCCTATATATCTCAATAAATTCACATGCAATTATCCACTAATGGTGCGCCGGTGCTATGAAACAACAAGTAAATACCCCCCCCCCCCCCCCCCAAACTTAGACATTGCCAAGCAAGTCTAAGTTCGAGCCCGGGGTCCGATTGTACCTCACAATTAGCACCAAAGCTCACTTCATTTCTAGCTCATCTTCTTCTTAAGTTCTCCCTCATTTTTGCAATTGAGCTCGAAATACCTCCAACTTTCCTCAAAATGTACCCAATCCCCTACAAAACAAGACAAAAATAAGAAAAGATCAAACACACACTAACATAAGAAACGAAAAACACTTAAAAACAGTAAAATAATGGGTTGCCTCCCATTTAGCGCTAGGTTTAGTGTCCTTTGCCGGACTTATTGAGTGAAACCAAACTTTCTATCGGAATGGCCAAGGATATCGATCCTCCTTGCCATTGTACTTCATTCTTTGAGCTTCAAAATCAAGGAGGCTCTTGTGAAATAGGGACCGATTATCCATCTTCCTCTCACATCTTTTCATGTATGGACGTCTCCTTTCCTCTTTCACCATCACCTCCTTCCGTTCCTTCTCTTCTCTTCCAAGGATGCACAAGATCTTCATTATTTCAACCTTATGGTCAAAGTTCTCAAGAGGCAAAATAAAATCAATAGAAACAATATCATCTAAAGTATAAATTGAAGAGTTTAAGGGTTTAGAAATGCTCATTTCGGTCTTCAATTCGTCCTTCAATGCTTCTTGTTTCTCTTGCTCATTGTAGCTCGTGTCCACAAAGGGACATTCCTCTTCGTAACTTTCAACCAATAAATTTTCGGCTCCATCTTTCTCCTTTTCATCCTTGTTCCTATCAATGCAAACAAGAGAAAAATCATCATTAACATCATCAAATAGAGGATTATTAAAAATTTGAGGATAGAAAGGGTCATGAGAATTCTCCCTAGTTTCTTCAACATAATGCTCAATGGCATCAATCATCTTGCATTCAAGATCATCCTTCTCATCACTTGGACCCTCCTCTTTTCCATCTTCTACTTCATCCTCTTCTTGTTCATTCTTTTCTTTATCTTCTTCTTCTTCTTCAATATGTATTCCTTGAAGGTATCTCAAAATACGAATATAATCTTCATCTTTGTCATCTTCTTCAAGGAAATTCCATAGAGCGTAGTTCAACACTTCCTCTTCTTTCTCTTCCTCTTCTTGCTTAATGCAACTCCTAATAAGGTTGTGATCTAACTCTTCCCGGTCAAATCTTGATTCGGATGAAAATCCACTTTGTTCGCTTTTATAGTTCACACCGGAGCAAAGTTGATCAACTTTACATTGCAAATCATGCATTTGTTTTGCAAGATCGGGGACAATAATGTGTGGTCTTGTCTCTTCTATCTCTCTCCTCCTTTCTTCGGCTTGTCGAGTACACTCCAAATAGGCCGCAAATGAATCATTAAAAGTAGATTGTGTTTCAAGGAGTCTCGAAAAAGTTTCAAGGAAACTTGGATCTTGATAAAATGAAGGAAATTGGTGCATTTGCCACTCATAGTCAAAATTCTCTCCATTATCGTGTTGACGATCAGTTCTAATCTTGAAGATTAATGGTTGTTTTAGATGGTTAATTGATCATCAAACAATTACGTGTGATTGATCACTAACGTAATTAGTGAATACGGATCTTCGGGTTTAGGTGGATTAGAATCGTATGAAAGCTTACGTGTTTAAGTTCGATTGTAAGTTAATCGAGCTGCTTTGGATTCATAATCGAAGTTTGGACGTGTATATTAATTTGTGCTTGTTTATTTGCTGAAAAAATCTAAGTATTTATAGACTTTTGCCCAGCAGGAGGTGGCACGACCTTTGGCCGACCAAGTCTGCATGCTCGACACCTGTCCTTTGACTAATTCGACCTTATCTTAACTAAATTCTATCCTTATCTACTGGACTTGCTCGCAGTCTAGAGCTGTTCGTCACTTTGGACTTGTCCTTGAGGAGTCTTTAGTCTGATTCTGATGGTCTTTCATCTTGTTTAATTGTTATTTTGGCGCTGTGGTTGGATCTGATCGGCAGGATGCCGTTTGAGCTCGTCATATGGCTTTTGATCTGATTTTGTTCGCCTTTGTGTCTTGATCGCATGTAGGTTTTGCTCGTCGGATGTCTTGGGTGAATCATGTGTTAATTCCAGTTTAAATTTTGTGTGATTTGCGCTAATCCTGGTCGCCCAAAGGATGATCCTACTCGCCTATCAACAATTGCCCCCTTGCCAATAAAAAAAAATTGTGAAGATGGTGAATGAGCACTTTTTGGGTTGGTAACTTTTAAGTGTTACTAAGGCGAGCAAGAATGTCCCTGGGGCGAGCAGCTTTTCATGGGCGGACAACATTGGTCGAGCAGACTCGGGTCGGGGACGGTTGGAATCCCAAGGTCTGGGCACGGCTCGAGGTGTGACGTGGGTGGAATGATTGCTGCCGCCCACGCGCACACAATCCCGAGGAGACGCGCCTTCCCGTTTTGTCGGACAGGTGCTGTACGCGCCCAGAATTTGCAATTTGGTCCTTCCACTTTCAACTTTGTTCGCCCGGTACCCCGTTTTTCCAGAAGTATAAAAGGAAAATTTTCTTCATTTTTTTCATTTTCACACTGTTTCTTAAGCGCGAATCCCTCTTTCTTCCTTCTTTCAAATTTCCGGCGACGTTTCCAGCTTCCGGCGATCTTCGAACAACGTCAAGGTAGTTTTTTCTCTGCTTATTTTCTTCTCTCTCTTCTCTTCTTGCATCGTGTGCATTCTAGATTCACCGAGAATTCCTACTCCGCCGTGGAAAATTCCGAGCCGCCGTGTTCTTCCCTTGCCGGAATCTGCAAAACCCTAACATCTCTCCTTAACTTACTCGATGGCGTCGCACTCTGAGACCGGTTCTTTTCCTCCCCGGAATCCTGAAAAACAGCCCGTCGAAGAAGATCCTCCTGTAGTTAATTTGGAATCTGACCCCGAGGAGGCTTCGGTTGCACGCTCGGTCAATTCTGGAGCCCATCCCTCCGGGGAAAGAGAGGAGCGAGCAAATCCTGCTCGCCAGCTCTTAGAAGAGACGAGCTCGGACCTCCATGAAAACGAGGATGAAGAAGTCGAGGTACTTCAGCCGGTGAACCTTGACGAACTGACTTGGGCCTATCTCAAGGATATCAACTTCCCCGCGCCCAGATTGATCGAACATCGGGTTCCAGTCGCGGTTGCTCGCCGTGTCGACTGGAATGAGTATGAAAAGGAGCACTACAATCACTTCGTCATTCCTGCTCGCTGAGTGCGGAAACTTAAAGCGACCGAGTTCGCAGCGAGCTGTATCGTATCCGCCATCACTGAGGAGAATTTGATCGAGATTCGGAGGGATTACAAGATTCCCTTTGATATCCCAATGTATGCTCCTTTGGTGGACGACAGAGCTGATCGCCCACCACGCGGATTGACGGCAATCAACCTTGCCACCCTAAATGCTGGAGTTTCATTGTCGTTGCACTCTTTGGTCGGCCAATTTCTACGTGATGTGAACTTGGCTATCACCCAACTTACTCCCGTTGGGTGGATAAATCTGATGGCCCTGATGGTAATGTTCGCCCTGGAGGGGTATCCCAACAGGTTGTCCACCGAGGAGGTTGGCTATCTGATGACGATGACCGGCTGCACTGGGGAAGAGGCGGGCTGGTACTATCTGAAGGCGCGACCAGGCCAAAAACTTGTCGAGGATATTCCTGGGAAAGTGCGAGATTGGAAGCATGACTGGTTCTGGATCGGAGGCGACTGGCGTGCTTCTGCTCGCTCTTCTGGGGGTTCTGAACGAATCGAGCCCCCGACGGAGTTTAGGGAATTAAAGCGTGAGTCTTACCTCTTCTATATCTTTGAAGTGGTTGGACTAATTTTAATTCTCTTTTTCCTTTGTTTCAGGTCCCAAGAACTTGGGGTGGCGAACTGTGAAGAATAGCATAAGCGATCAATTCCTGTTCATTGCGTATTTGATCGCCCTTCGTCGCCGAGAGGATCGAAGTATTGACCATCTCTTCTCCGAGGATACACTGCGAGTTGCTCATCTCACAACCTACCCCCATCATCTCGAGGCTCTAGCTCGTATCCCAGAGGGTAAGTATCTTCATATTGGGCGAGCAGATCTGGTCGGTCTTACACTTGGTATTAATTTGCTTTTCATGTCCTTTACAGATCAGCCTACCGCAGTTGTGCTTCACCCTTCCTTCCTAAAGCTCGATAACCGTGTCTGGGAGATGCCGACCAAAAAGGGACGTAAGAAGTCGGATCCCCTCTCAAAGATCATCGCCCTTGCGACCAAGGGTGGAAAAGGAGACCCTCGACAAGCCGGAGGGTCGAGCTCGGCACAGCCTCCTGCCCCCGTGGCGAGTCCGCCCAAGACACTGGTTCCGAGGGCGAAGAGGCTTCTTCGTGGAGACGGCACTCCCGTCTCCGATACCGAGAAGGCTGCCAAACGAGCAAAGACGGCTCAAGAGAAAGTGACGGTGGCTGTCCGACCATCCGAAGGCGACAGCGAGCAAACTCCTTCGGTGGAGCGTCCCGGCGAGCAAGCTCTGGTCGTCACCACTCGTGAAGGATCTGGTCCTTCATCTGACCCCACCTACCTTGGTTGGGATAAAGGTCGTCTTGACAGGTATAACCTTGCTCGCCCAGGACACTTAGCATTTTTTTTTTACTAACTGAAAATTTTCTTTTCAGCTACTCGCCCGAGCAGTATCCAGGGCGATCTAACCTGGTGCACCGTTTCGCCTGCTCAAAGGTGCCGACCAATCTGCGCGAAATCCCGGACTCTTTTGTTCGCCGCGCCTCTGAGGTCGTTGCTCGTAGCTGGACCAAGGAGCTAAACGAGACCGTCAAGGCACAAGCGCCTCGTGATAATGGCCGTTTGTGTCTTGTCGAGGCGGGAAACACCTTGGCGGCCGTGCAACGTTTGGTCGACCAGGTTGAGGACCTTGAGAAAGACTCACGCCAGCATGCGGCCACGGTCAGCCGTATTGCCAGAGAGCGCGATGACGCTAAGGCTGAGGCGAAGAAGATTATCGCCGACCTTGAGAATAAAGCCAAAGCTCATCAGGTTAGCGAGCAGCGTGCCTTAGACCTGCACGTCAAAGTCTCCGAGGAGCTGAAGGTCAAGATGGCCGAGGTCGAGCACATGCGAGTAGAACTTGCTCGCGCTCAGCAGCAGAAGGAGGTCGCCGAGAAATTCGCGACTGAGGCAATGGCCAAAATTGCGGACCTTGAAATCCAGCTCGCCAACTCCATTACCCAAAAGGAACTTATTCCTAAGATGGAGGTGGGCTCGATTCTTGGTTACGTAACTGGTTATGCGGAGAGCATCCGTATTGCCCATGAATTCAAGGCTGCCGCAGTTGTCGAAGAGATCAGCAAGGAGTTGTGCAATTTTGTTGAATCTAACCCTCCTGCTCCGGGCACAACTCTGCAAATTGGCGACCTGCCTGAATATGGGATCAAGCTCGACTTCATTGGCCCCGAGATAATTATCACAAGTCCTGCCGAGGACGAGGAAGAAGAGGGTGATGCTGCGGAGGGCGAGCAAATCCTTCCTGCCGATCAAAGTGAAAGAGCTCTAAAGGAGCGTGCTGATGGTGAGGGATTGATTGCTGAGCTAACTGAGGTGGTCCCAGTTGATCCTGCCCTTGAAGGTTCTCCTCTTGAAGACCCCAAAGATGACAACATATCTCCTCCTGCCGGGCAAGGATCTTAGCGGACAGGATTAGCTAGGAACTTGTACTTCTTTTTTGTTGGTCGTCTTTTTTTTGTAATTTTTGGGCGATCAAGCCTTGTGTTCAATGAATATATTTTGCTTAATTGCTCATCTTTCATCTTACATTAATTGTTCTTTGCATCTTTATCTGTGCTTCAACAATCTTAATGTAATTGGGCCTTGTTCCTTAAGAACTTTTTTTTTTGCCTTAGGATTTGATGGGCTTTTGGCCTTAGCCTGTGTCCATTTAAAAACGAACAGCCTTTAATGGGCTTGGTTGTATAATCAACTTGCGCCTTGAGCTCACATTTCTATTTCGAACGAACAACTTAATATTGAACAAATATTTAAAAATTACAAGTATCAAACGCGACCAAGAATGTAATCCTGCACTAGCTAGGTTGGACTTGCTCGACAGAAACAATGTTAAGCTTCCAACTTATTAAAAAACATAATTTACATCAAGAGTCAGAGTTGCTCGACTACTATACAATCTGTCAAGACATCTTTAAACTCTTTAAGAGGAAATGAAATTATTACAAGATACTGACATCCCAGCATGCGACCAGACTTGACCCAATTCATCTTTGTTCGACCATTTATACTTGGTGAAAAATTTCAAAAAATTAGGCAAGTTTTTTTTTTTGGACCCATCTTGTATCTCTGCTATTCCAGTTCGCCCAGTGGACTTAGTAGCTCGCCCATCTCAACTTCACTTTCTCATGAGGCAGAACTGATCGCCTACTGAAAGTATTTCCTTAGATTAGCCGTATTCCAGGAATATTGGGCCGAGTTGCCATCTAAGTCCTCTATGTCATATGCTCCATTGGGTAACCTATCTGTTACCCTGTATGGGCCCTCCCAAGTCGGGCCAAATATGCCTGGAGGTGGGGCAAGCTTCTTTCTTAGAACGAGGTCACCAACTTCGAATTTTCTTATCTTGACTTGAGAATTGTAGTAACGCTCCGCTCTTTGCTTGTACGTGGCATTCTTCAGCTCAGCGTGTAATCTTCTTTCTTCGAGCAAATCTGCCTCTGTGGCTAAGGCAGAATGATTTGTTTGTTCATCAAAGCTGGTTGTCCTGACTGTGTCAGTCTTTAATTCAATTGGTATTACCGCCTCTGTTCCGAAAGCCATTGCAAAAGGTGTTTCTCCGGTGCTTGACCTGGGAGAAACCCTATATGCCCACAAGACTTCCAGGAGTTTTTCTGACCAGCTACATTTACTTTCTGCCAGACGTATTTTCAATGTATGCTTGATAATCTTATTTACAGCTTCAACTTGTCCGTTTGACTGGGGATGATAGGGAGTTGAATAGTGTTTCCTGATCCCCCATTTTGTACAGAAATCTCGTAATTCCTTTCCGTCAAACTGTGGGCCATTATCTGTCACGATTGTTCGTGGAATTCCAAAGCGACAGATGATGTTCTGCCATATGAAGTTGATCATGTTTTGCTGTGTAATTTTCACCATGGCCTTCGCTTCTGCCCACTTTGTATAATAGTCGACTGCTATGACAGCAAATCGAACATTTCCCACTCCTGCCGGGAAAGGACCAATAATGTCAATCCCCCATCTTGCAAATGGCCATGGGCTGTAAACCGATACAAGCTCCTGGGCTGGGGCATGGATGTTTGGAGCAAAAACCTGACACTGGTGGCAAGCCTTGGCTAATTGGATTGCATCTTTTCGTAAGGTTGGCCAATAGTAACCTTGCCTTACAGTTTTGTAGGCCAAAGCTTGCCCCCCAGTGTGATTTCCACAAACTCCAGAATGTATATCCTCCAGGACTGTCCTTCCTTGCCCCCTAGACAAACACTTGAGTAGCGGAAGTGAGAAGCCTCTTTTGTAAAGCTGTTCGTCTACCAGAGTATATCTGGTCGCCTGTTTTTTTAATTTTTTCAGCTTCAAACGAGTTGTTTGGCAACTCTCCGTCTTTCAAGTATTTGGCTATAGGAGATCTCCAGTCATCATCGTTGTTACGTTCGACTACTTGATTTACTTTGTAGTCCATTGTTGATGGTTGGACCTTCCTGGTAATGACAATGTCCGTCAGATCTGCTGGCCCTTCGCTTGTTGCTAATCTTGCTAGGGTGTCAGCTTGGGTGTTGCTCGTTCGTGGTATCTGCTGGATAAACACTTGGTCTAATTGAGATACCAAGTGCGTAACTATTCGTTGATACTCGATCATTTGCTCGTCTCTGGCTTCATATTCGCCTCGTACTTGGCTGACAATGAGCTGGGAGTCCCCGAAAATCTGGAGTTGTCTAACTCCAACTGCTAATGACAAGTGAAGACCTGCAATGAGGGCCTCGTACTCTGCCTCATTATTAGTGGCCATGAATTCAAATCTGACTGCTGAAGTGAATACTTGCCGGTCGGGACTGATAAGCACTATTCCTACCCCCGAGGCCAGATTTGTTGACGAACCATCAACGTAAAGATGCCATGGGTGATCCAGCCCTCTCGTTGGATTTTGAGGGAAGGTTAACTCAACTATAAAGTCGGCTAACGCTTGTCCCTTAATCGCGGTTCGAGGTGCATAAGTCACGCCAAACTGGCTTATCTCTATGGACCATTTCAAAAGACTGCCAGCGGTGTCAGGTCGGTGTAATATTTGTCTGAGTGGGAAAGTTGTCAGTACTTCGACTTGATGATCAAAAAAGTATGGTCTTAACTTCCTGACACTCATGACAAGAGCATATGCCAGCTTTTCAGTTGGTGAGTACTTTATCTCAGCATCATGCAGAGCCTGGCTGACATAGTAGATTGGCAGGTGAAACTTGCCATCTGCCCGAACTAACACCGAACTTATGGCTGTGTCAGATGCTGCCAAGTATAAATATAGCTTCTCACCAGGAATTGGTTTTGACAGAATTTTTACATCTCCCAGATATTCTTTCAATTGATCAAAGGCTTTCTGGCAGTTTTCTGTCCAGGCAAAGTTGCCCTTTTTGATGGCCTCAAAGAATGGACGACACTTGTCTCCTGATCGTGATATGAACCTGTTTAAAGCTGCTAGGCATGTGGTCAACCTTTGCACTTCTTTAACAGAGCGTGGTGGTTTCATATCGACGATCGCCTTCACTTTGGCTGGATTAGCTTCGATTCCGCGTTTGCTGACCAGATGGCCCAAGAATTTCCCAGAATGTACTCCAAAGCTACTTTTCTTTGGATTTAACTTCATATTGTATTTTCGGAGTATGTCGAATACTTGGGAAAGATGATGGAGGTGATCTTCCTTTTGTGTACTCTTGACGACTATGTCGTCGACGTATACTTCCACTGTTTCTCCAATATGTTCGTCGAACATCTTGTTAACCAGCCTCTGGTAGGTTGCGCCAGCATTGATTAGACCAAATGACATCCTCTTCCAGCATAACAAATTCTTATTTGTATAAAAGGCCGTATTTTCTTGGTCGTCCGGGTGCATTGGAATCTGGTGGTATCCTGCGAAAGCATCCATAAATGTGAACATTTCGTGACCGGCAGTACTGTCCACCAATTGATCGATGTGTGGGAGCGGAAAGTTATCCTTCGGGCATGCTGCATTAAGATCTGTAAAATCTATGCATAACCTCCAGGTTCCGTTCGGCTTCCGTACCAGGACAGGATTCGCAACCCATTATGGGCATAATGCTTGTTTAATTAGATCGTTGTCCAGCAGCTTTTTGACTTCTTCGTTTAAAGCTTGATACTTATCTGGTCCATATTTTCGCCGTTTCTGGTGGACAGGTTTTCGGACTGGGTTGATATTCAACCTGTGACAGGCATCCTTCGGGTTGATTCCTACCATATCGGCATGAGACCACGCAAAGACGTCCAGGTTAGCCTTCAGAAAGTCCGTCATGCGTGTTCTGTAAGGCTTAGGGAGTTCAGACACGATGTAAAGTTCAAGACTGTCACGCTCAGGATTAATCTTGACGGCCTCCAACTCTTCAACGGGAGTTGCCCGTCGTTTTTGCCCTTTCCATCGAGGATCAACTATTGGTCCTTCCGAACTTAGCTCATCCTCAATGTCCATGGGTTCAGCACCCAATCGAGGGTCAAAATCGTCCGCGGGCTTCGGGTGAGACTCAGCCACCATGGTTGGACTCCCCTGGTTATCATTCGGGCATGAACAGTCGGCTACGGGGGGTAATATTGCTTTTGGCCGGTTTTGCTCATCGCCGTGCTGTGCCTGATCGCCCGTAGGCGAAGGTTGGTCGTCAATGTCCATCTTACTGTTTTGGGCTCCAAGGATGTCCTCCAAGATTGAGGGTTCATTTTCGAGTTGACTAGTTGACGCTTCCATCATAGATACTTGTCCCTGTCTTGACTGAATTTGCAGAAGACATTCTCGAGCTTTTCTTTGGTCTCCTTTCACCGTGCCAACTCCACTTGCTGTTGAGAATTTTATGCAATAATGGTAAGTTGAACATGCGGCCCTGAATTCGTTTAAGAAAGGTCGACCCAGGAATCCATTGTACGATGATTCTTGATCGACGACCAGGAAATCCACCATTCTTGCGATATTCTTCTCAGGCTCTTTGACCGTCACAAGCTGCATAGCGAAAGTTACTATTCCCAACGGGATTGTCACGGCATTTCCGAATCCCAGGATACGGTGATTTGTGTCTCTGATATAGCCTGCATAATATCCCATTTGATCAAGTGTCTTTTTGAAAAGGACATTAGTGTAGGCTCCAGTATCCACCAGTAATCTATGCACCCTTGTTTCCATAATCTTGGCACATATTACAAGGGAGTCATTGTGTGGTGTCAGTACTCCTTCCAAATCTCTGTCGGTGAAAGTTAATTCCGGTGTTTGCATGGTAGGGGGAATGATCCCCATTTCTTGTACATGTCCGATTGCTCGTAGTTCTGCCTTTCTTTTCGGATTAGAAATTGGTGGTCGTCCATTGGAATAACCGCCTATGGGTCCTGCAGGTTCCATCATCTGTATGTCTGGAACTGGTCCCCCGGCAGGCGCCTGAGCCGATCGTCCAGCTCGATTCCGATGAGGTGCCTGGTCCTGGTCTTCTTCATCAGAATCTTCATCTCTAGTTCTTTTGTCGGGCTGTCTTTTCACGAACTCTGATAACTTTCCCTCTTATTAAAAATGCCACAACTGCTTTAGCAAGTCACGACATTCGCTTGTAAAGTGCCCTACACTTTGGTGGTAGGCACAATATTTATTCTGGTTCAACTTGCTCGTTTCCTGACGTATCTTACGGGGAGGTGTTAGCAATTCTTTATCCCGGACACTATTATAAACTGTATCGATTGATACAGTAAGAATGTGGTTCAGTTTGTCTTTTAGCTCCGTACCCTCGGTAAATGCCTTCATATTTTTGGGAGCTCGATAACCAGTTCCAGGCTTCTTGCATGGAGACAAAAATGCCTGCCCGGTCCCGAAACTCAGCATACGTCTTTGGGCATCTTAGGTGCACATCTTTCCAGAGTTCAGTACCCTTCTTGAGCCCAGCCAAGACGGCTACAATCTTGGTGTCTTCACTGACGGATTCTCCCTCTAACAAGACCTTATCAAATCTTTCCAAATATGATCGGTCCGACTCGTCGTCAGTTTGTTTCAAGTCGGATAACCGATGCCTTTGGGATAGATAAGACCCGGCTGTAGAGAAATGGGATAAGAACTCTTTACCCAGCTGGGCAAACGAATGGATTGAAGCTGGTGGCAGGGCCGAAAACCACTTATGGACACGATCCCCGAGAGTTAAAGGAAAGTTTCGACATTGCGTTGCGTCACTTGCCCCCATTGATACCATATAATTGGTATACTTCATCAAATGCACTCGGGGATCCGCCGTGCCCTCATACTGGATACTTGCTGGAAACTGGATCTTTTGTTGAATTGGAGCCTTCAGAATTACCACTGACAAGGGTGAGATCGGAAGAGTCGTGTTCCCATATCCTCTCTGTTGATCCAGCTGGCCCTGTATGCTCTCGATGGCCTTTCTCATGGAGGCGAGCTCCTCTAAGGATCCCCCTGACTCTGTGGCTGTTCGGCAAGCAGAGGCGCACAGCCATCTGTTCGCTCCAGTCCCACATTGGGAGTGGGAACCCCCTGGATTGGCCTCCGGGGATTGGGCTCTGCATTCAGGCCAAGGCGACCAAAAGCTGACCTAATCAGCCGGTCAAGGACCGATTGGCGAGCAGGTATTGCGGCTGGGTGAGCTGCTCCAGCAGGGGGATGAACCTCCAGGACTCCCCGGCCACGTCGACCCAATCTTTCCAGAGCACTTTGGCGTGTACCCTGACTTGCCGGCATGGCCGGGTTCTGAGTCGAACCTCCCTGACTGGCGGCCTCAATGTTTAATTTTTTTTGCCTTTGGCCTTACGAGCTTGGGCGCTGTCAGCCTCATTCAACTGATCCCCTCTAGCCTTATCATGTTCGCGAGTCTTTGTGGGGCTACCCCTTGCTCGCACATATGATGGGCCAGGTTGGGTTTGTTGTCTTTGTAAAGCTTGGAGCATGGCAATTGTACGCGCCAGTTCGTCGGGGTTGCGGGCAATGGCGTCCAACTCTGGTGGAATTAACTGGCCAGCAACATTAGTTTGATTCTCTTGGTTGTTTCTGCTCGCCCTTGCTCGCCCACCAGCTTGGGACATTCGGGAGTGTGAATCCCGGGTGTTGATGGGCGAACAACTTCGCATTTAATCAACGAAAGATTATCATTAAACTTGATAACAGGATAGCAAATCAAATGAGCTAGCAGCCTCGTGGAGCGAACAGCTTTGTAGCGGAGCTAGCAGATTCGTAGGGCGAACAGCGTTGTAGAAAAACACTAATGCGGCAATCAGAATTGTGGCGAGCAGCCTTGCAAAGAACAGCTGTGCCAGCGGCTCAAGCCAGTCAATATGGGCGAACAAGGACGTAATCGAGCGAGCAGAATCGTAAAATGATCCCAAGCGAGGAGCGAACAGCTCAGAACGCAAAGGACCATGACATCTAACGGAGACGTACAAGCGAGCAGCCGGTCACCGTCGAGAGCATCTCAGAAGTGCCAAAGACCAAGTACAACATGGGGAATCCCAAGAGTCGCTAGCTTAGATATGGTCCAAGTGTCCTAACACTTGGCACCCATCCAATGAGTAATGGTGTAGATGTTGTACAAGTGTCCTAACACTTGGCAAAGATCCAATGGTTAAGCCATCAAGATGGTGACACATGGCCACTTTGTATGTCTATAAATACTCCCTTCTTGTACATGAAAAAAGGAGAACAATTCAAGAAAATAGCCCAACTCTTGCAAATTTATTTCTGAAGCTTTACTTATTCAAATTTCATGATTTCTTGATCTTGTTTGGTGATCTTCACTATAGAAAACAGCCACTAATCATCTTGGTTAGAAAAGATCATCAACAATTGGCGCTAGAAGGAGGGTCCGAACCTTCGATTGTAGAAAAATTCGAAGAAAGTTTGAGGACTACCACCGGAATCTGCATAATCTCGCCGGAATCCGGGAAGAGGCTACCGGAAAACAAAGTGCACATTTTTAGGATAAAGATTTACAACACTTTAAGGGTTTTAATGCATGTGTGCATGAACTAGGGTTTTCAAACCTTCATAATCACACACAAGGCTAGTAATCCTTGGAAAAGGTGTTTGCAAGAACAAGATTACCTCATCCATTTGTTCATTATCTATACTTTGATAATCAAAATGGTTAGATCGCAAGAGGAACGACATTCGAGTATATCTCCAAGTCGTAGACCAAGAACTAGGGTTTCTTCCACCGAGGGACATGCACGGACAGTGAGAGCAACTTCGCAGAGAAATATACAAGTCACTATTGACACAATTCCACCGGAGGTTGAAGCTCTTGCTCAAAACCCCGAAGAGCTAGCAAAAACCATTGCTGTCCTTCAATCCCTGCAAAATCGACAAGCAGCAGGACCGTCAAGAGCACCCGTGGCGACCAGACGAACAGGCGAGCAGGAACGTACGGGCGAACAAAGAAGTAAAATAAGAGAAGATGCACGTCGGGACGAGGCCGACAGCGAGGAAGTTCGTAGAGGTAAAGGAAAAGCTCCACTGAGCGAGCGCCTAGGAAGCAAAGGAGAATCGTCATCAAGTCGAGCAGATGAGTCAAGCAAAAGTACTTCCCGAACAAGTGCTTTGGAGAGATTAGGGACAAGGAATGTGAATAGGAGGGAGCCATCCCGGAGGCATGAGGAGCGATCACACCATCCTGCTCGCCCATCAGTGCATGACCGAATCCGGAGGTCAGCTTTTGGCCGACTAGGGCCAAATGGAGCTAGCAACGCTGCTAGGAAGACAACTCAGGAGAAACGTCCCGTTGGCAAGGGACTGCATCGTGAAGAGGTCACTGAACCCAATCACGATGAACAGCCTTCCAACGGGAGGACTCCCCCAAATGAGTTGCAGGAAATGAGAAAGGCAATCGAAGAATTGCAGAAACAGTTGGAATCTCAGAGAGGTGTCGGATCAACCGTTCTCCCATCTTCCCCATTATCTCCGTCTATCCTCAGTGCACCGATCCAGAAGAAGATACAGTTTCCAGCCATCAACTTGTATGAGGGAACGTCGGACCCCCGCATTCATGCAACGAAATATTCGGATTTCATGATCTCAATGGGGGCAACCGATGCCACACAGTGCCGAAATTTTCCACTCACCCTTGGAGATGGCCCACACAGATGGTTTTCAGCACTGGCTCCTGGCTCCATCAACTCGTTTGCCCAACTAAGCAAAGAGTTTCTGTCCCACTTCTCAACTGCCGGGTCCTACTTGACCCACAGACACCGTCTTGCAGATATTAGGCAGGGAGACGAGGAGTCTGACAAGCAATTTCTGGAAAGATTTGATAAAGTCTTGCTGGAGGGCGAAATGGTGAGTGAGGACACAAAGATAGTGGCAGTGATGGCTGGGTTGAAGAAAGGAACAGATTTGTGGAAGGAAATGCATCTGACCTGCCCGAAAACATACACGGAGTTCAGACACAAAGCTGGAATTCATGTTTCGATGCAGGAGGCCCTACACAGAGAGATGGGGGACAAAGTTGATCCGAAGAAGTCTGGCAAGAGGTCGGGAGGAAATGATTACAAAGCTCCGAAGAACATGAAGTCATTCAATGATGGAGCTGAGTTGAAAGAAAAGTTGAGTCAAGTCCTTACTATGTCCGTGGATGCTGTGTACAACAACGTTAAAGACAGGGAGATGTTGTCAGAGCCGCGGAAGATAAGGCAAGAGAGAGGTAAGCTGAACCCAAACAAATACTGTGCATACCATCAAAGTATCGGCCACTTCACGAGTGAATGCCGATACTTATTGAAGCAGTTGTGGAGGTTTTATGAGGAAGGAAAGTTGTCTGAATTCGTGAAGAGGGAACCAGGTAAAAGACCAAGGGCGCCAGTACAATCCAGTTCGGATGACGGAGACAGTGATGACCAAACAAACAAAGTTGGTAAGAGGGGAAGGAAGGTCCCAGCAGCCCCAGCAAGGCATATCCCGGAAATCCTAATGCTGGAACCCACTGGGCCAGTAGGTGGTTGTTCTGATGGGAGGCCACCTATGTCGAAAAGAAAGAGGAAGGCAGAGCTGAGAGCAGTAGATCAGGTAATGGAAGTGGGTGTAAATCCATCAACCAAACAAATAGGGGACCTGACTTTCTCAGAGAAAGACTTAGACGGGATACTTACTCCCCACAACGACTCATTGGTCATTTGCGCCAATATTATGGGGACAAAAGTGCATCGTCTACTTGTCGACACTGGTTCCTACACGAATATCCTGTTCAAAAGCACGGTGGACCAGCTAGGAGATTGCGCTGAGTACATCAAAGACTGTGATCACAAGATTGTAGGTTTTGGAAATGCTGTAACCACCCCGCTAGGAATAGTTACGTTGGCAGTCGAGCTTGTATCAGTCGAGGACCCGGAGAGGAAAATGAATAGAATGGTAGACTTCTTGGTTGTAGACCAACAGTCCACTTATAACGGGTTCCTCGGCCGTCCTTTCTTGCATGAATTCAAAGTAGCTGTTTCAACGTACTATTATTGTCTAAAATTTCCAACAAAGAAGGGTGCAGGTACAGTCAAAGGAGACCTAAAGAAAGCTCGTGCGTGTCTGTTGCAAATACAGTTGCAGGATCATCAAGTCAACATGGCGGACAGGTGCTCAGACAAGGACGGAGATGATAGCGAGGCCATAACTTCCGTTGATACTGAAATAATGGAAGGCGACGAGCAGCTGCGCAACGACGAGCAGTCATGCATAGACAAACAGCCACGCGGCGACGAGCAACTGTGCGCAGACGAACAGCTGCGCATTGACGAGCAGGAACGCGTAGGCGAACAGATGGACGAGGACGAACAGAAGCGCGAGGACGAGCAGGTTGTCCAGACAAGAGATAGAGAAGCTGCTTGCCCAATGGACGTTGATGCAGAAGACATCGAGCCACGACTGGGAGCAGAACCGATGGAAACCGAGGATGAGCTAAAGGCAGAAGGGCCCATTATTGACCCCAGATGGAAAGGCCAGAAACGAAGGGCTACCCCGGTTGAAGAGTTGGAAACTGTAAAAGTCGACCCGAACCAAGAGGGCTTAGAACTCTTCATAGGGTCCGAGCTACCAGAGCCGTACAGAACCAATATGATTGAGTTTCTTAAAGCAAACCTCGATGTGTTCGCATGGTCGCATGCAGACATGGTGGGCATCAGCCCCGAACATGCCTGTCACAGACTCAACATCGACCCGAGGAAGAAGCCAGTCCATCAGAAGAGGAGAAAATTTGGGCCCGACAAATACGAGGCGCTCGACGTGGAAGTTAAAAAGTTGCTGGATAACGACTTAATCAAACAAGCGTTATGCCCGCAATGGGTGGCAAATCCAGTATTGGTCAGGAAAGCAACCGGGGCGTGGAGACTCTGCATTGATTTCACAGATCTTAACGCCGCTTGCCCAAAAGACAACTTCCCATTGCCTCACATTGACCAGCTAGTTGATAGCACCACCGGACATGAGCTGCTAACGTTCATGGATGCGTTCGCAGGATATCACCAGATCGCGATGCATCCCGATGATCAAGAGCACACAGCGTTCTACACCAACAAAAACTTGCTATGCTGGAAGAGAATGCCATTCGGGCTAATCAACGCTGGAGCTACATATCAGAGGCTGGTTAACAAGATGTTTGATGATCACATCGGGAAGACGATGGAAGTATATGTGGACGACATTGTTGTCAAGAGCTCAAAAAAGGAAGATCACTTACAGCACCTGGTTCAAACATTCGAGATACTTCGGACCTACAATATGAAGTTGAATCCCAAGAAAAGCAGTTTCGGAGTCCATTCTAGGAAATTCTTGGGACATCTGGTTAGTCAACGAGGAATTGAAGCAAATCCAGTGAAAGTGAAAGCAATCATGGAAATGCAACCACCGAGATCGGTAAAAGAAGTCCAACGACTAACCGGATGTCTAGCAGCCTTGAACAGGTTCATCTCGAGATCGGGGGATAAGTGCAGGCCATTTTTCGAGGCCATCAAGAAAGGAAAGTTTCAATGGACAGACGCCTGTCAGCGAGCGTTCGAGCAATTGAAAGAATATCTCAGCGATACGAAAATTCTTGCCAAACCGATCCCAGGGGAAAAGTTATACTTGTACTTGGCAGCTTCAGAAGAGGCAATCAGCTCAGTGCTCGTTCGAGCAGAAGGAAAGTTCCACCTACCTATTTACTATGTGAGTCATGCCTTGCACGAAGCAGAGCTCAGATATTCACCAACAGAAAAGCTAGCATATGCGCTGGTGATGAGCGTCAGAAAACTTCGTCCATATTTTTTCGACCACCAGGTGGAAGTGTTGACAACGTTCCCGCTCAAGCAAATACTGCACAGACCTGATGCGGCTGGTCGGCTCCTGAAGTGGTCCTTGGAAATCAGTCAGTTCGGGATTTCATATGCTCCTCGAACAGCGATCAAGGGGCAAGCCTTAGCAGACTTTATAGTCGAACTGACTTTCCCCCGAGATCCAACGAGAGGACATAGCCATCCCTGGCACATGTATGTTGACGGGTCGTCAACTAATACAGCATCGGGGGCAGGTATAGTCTTGATAAGCCCAGATAGGCAAGTTTTTACTTCAGCTGTTCGATTCGAGTTCATGGCGACAAACAACGAAGCAGAATACGAAGCTGTGATCGTTGGGTTACGCCTAGCATTAGCAGTTGGAGTACGAAGGTTGCAAACCTTTGGAGATTCGCAATTGATCGTCAACCAGGTCCGAGGAGAATATGAAGCAAGAGATGAAGACATGACTTTGTATCAAAAGATTGTTACTCACTTGGCCTCTTTGTTCGAACAAATATACATTGAACAAATACCAAGAGACAATAATGCTCAAGCAGATGCATTAGCCAGGCTAGCAACCAGCACCGGACCAGCAGAATTGTCGGAAGTGACGCTAACAAGAATGTCCAAACCATCAACCGAAGATTACAAGATCTATCAGATCAACGAAGATTTTGAAGAAAACGACTGGAGGATGCCGATCATTGAATATTTGCAAAACGATAAAAAACCAGACAACCCATTTGAAGCTAACAAGTTGGTTAAAAGAGCGGCAAGATACACCATGATGGACGGACAGTTGTACAAGAGACGAATTTCGCTCCCACTTCTGAAATGTTTGGCTAAGGGGCAAGGACAGGCAGTACTGAAAGAGATCCATGAGGGTGTATGCGGAAATCATGCCGGAGGACGGGCCTTGGCACATAAAACAATAAGGCAAGGATATTACTGGCCAACTCTCCTCCAGGATGCGATCAAGATTGCCCGAACTTGTCATAGATGTCAATTGTTTGCCCCAAACATTCACAAACCCCCACATGAACTGATTTCAGTCAATAGTCCATGGCCGTTCGCGAAATGGGGAATTGACCTCATTGGGCCTTTTCCCCCAGGACAAGGAAATGTTCGATTCGCGGTGGTGGCTGTTGACTACTACACGAAGTGGGCGGAAGCAGAAGCACTCGGGCGGATCACACAGGAGAAAATGATCAACTTTATATGGAAAAACATTGTTTGTCGTTTCGGGGTCCCTCAGGCGATAGTGACGGACAACGGAAGACAGTTTGAGGGAAAAGAGATCAGAGATTTTTGCGAAAAATGGGGAATAAAGAAACATTTCTCGACACCATACCACCCCAATCGAACGGTCAAGTGGAAGCAGTGAATAAAATAATCAAGCATATACTGAAGATTCGTTTGGTTGACAAGCAAGGAAAATGGTCAGAAGAGCTACCAGAGGTGTTGTGGGCATACCGAGTATCCCACAGAACAAGCACAGGCGAAACACCGTTCACAATGGCATTCGGGACAGAAGCAGTAATTCCAATTGAGCTAAAAGTCCCAACAAAACGAACAGCTGCGTTCGACGAAGAAGCAAACAACTCCGCAATGGCAGCAGAGTTGGACTTGCTTAAAGAAAAGAGAATAACAGCAGAATTGAAAAATGCGATTTACAAAAGAAGAGCAGCAAAGTACTACAATTCTCAAGTAAAAGCAAGAGAATTCGAAGTTGGGGACTTGGTACTCCGAAAAGTTTTAATACCACCAGGAGTATTCGGCCCGACTTGGGAGGGCCCATACAAGGTGACGAATAAGTGGCACAACGGCACATACGACCTTGAAGACATGGAAGGCAAGTCGTCCCAATACTCCTGGAATACAACTTTACTCAAGAAGTACTACCAATGAAGTCCTGTAAGTCTTAGAAAGTTTGTAAATAGATCATTTGTAAATTTTTGAAATTTTTGCGCAAGTTTATAAGTGAGCAGATTTGCATTTATCTTACTAGGCGAGCAGAATTGCATTTATCTTTTGTCTTGCTGAATTTTAGTTTTTGAACCTTAAGTCCAAATTACTACGTTGCTCGCCCAAAAATTTGCAAAATGCAAGTCTGTTATAAGACGAACAGAAAAGCTTATTAAAAGCAAAAATAAGGCTAAGTCCATAACGGACCAATAGCCCACATTAATGCAAGGCCAAGTCCACAAGCGACCAAAATGGCCCAAACAACTAAAGGTCAAGTTCTATAAGAACCAAATGACCAATTTAAAATTTAAGTGTTTACCTTAAGAAAAAAGGAACACTTAGAAACTGTCATGAGCAAAAAGCAACAGGCGAGCAACTAAGTAAGACAAACAAAGAGGCGAGCAGTTAAGTAAGACAAATAAAGAGGCATAAGCTTGTAGATGAACAAAAATCTTCATATCATTAGATCAAAAAGTTTTACAATAGGAATGAGAAATACAGAAATGTTGTATATCCTATTGTAAGAAAAACTAGTCTTCAAGGAAGAGGTGGAGGAGGAGCATCTTCAGTTCTGGTCGCCGGCGCGCTCGACTGCTCGCCCTGGGCACTCATACCAGCCCCATCTATAGGAGTCAAGGGAAGCGAAGGCAACCCTTCAAAAACCTCATCAGCGGCTGCCGCGTTGGTCGTCGCTGGAACAGGGTCAGGCTGGCCGCCATAAGTGGGAGCAGCAATATCGACTTCCTCGCCGAACACATCCAGGGGAAAGCCGAGGTCGGCCAAATCAGAGACGAACAAGGTTGAGCCAGGTGGAGGAGGATAATTTTTCACGTACTCAATGAAGTCCGCCTTCACCGCATCACGAATATCTTGATGGTGATCGTGGGCGAAGTGAACAGACCGTAAACATTCCGCAAAGGCACAGATATACCCAAAGTTGGTCTTGTCCATCACCTCCTGTTCATGGACTTCATATTCGATCATGTTCTGACGCTCTTCCTCCAACCTCTTGATATGCTCCTCGGCAGCGAGCAACCGAGCAGATAAGTCTGCTCGCTCCTTTTCAGCTCTCTCAGCCCTCAAATCTGAGGACTTCACCTCCAACAACATCTTCTCAGCCTTCTCCAAGGCGTTCTTCTCGCCAGCTAAGGAGGCCTCCATCTTCCTCTCCATCAAAGCCAGCTCCTTAGCATGCTCGGCCTTACACTCTTTGATGGCAGAGGCTTTTTCTTCGTCCATCCTCTCCACGCGACGACCCAAATCGCGGTTTGTTCGCTCGAGCTCCACGACTTGGTCGAGCAGCATTTGGGACTGGACCAATTGATGGCTAGTATTGTATGCCATCAGACGAACATTGTCACTAGCAGATTGACCAGTGACAAGGGTGTTCGCCGATTTTGTCCAAGCCCTTGGAACCATCTCGGCTGCTCGGCGAACAGGGACATCAGGTATGTCGGAGAATGAAGGAGGTGCATTCTTCACTACTGAGAGATAGTGAAGAGTAGTCTCGCGGCCAGGATAAAGCGCTGGGTTATACCTAAAACAGAAAACACAGAAGTCAGTGATCAAGCAACATTGCGCCAAGCGGCGAACAACAAACAAAGCGAAGACAATTGACTTACTCCTTGATTTTAACGGGGTCCCAACCTAAATAAGAGGTGTCTTTGGGATTGTCCCCTTTCTTGGTCGCCACCAGGCCAGCGACCACTTGCCGTTCATCCACCACTTCCAAAGAGGTGGACTTAGAGACTGGAGATCGGGGAGCAGCACTGCTCGCCTCCGCCATAGTCTTTGATCGCTTGGAGGCGTGATCATCACCGCGAGTGCCGCGAGCATCATCGTCCCGCGGCGCTTTCCTTTTCTCCCTCTCTCGTTCCCTCTTCTTCTCCTTCCTTACATCCCGCGGAGAGGAAGTAATTTTGGCCGCAGGCTTGCGGCGACCAGCTCCGGCGGCTGGGCGACCAGTGGGGTTCTCCCCTGCCCGGAGGCGCATGATGGCAAGGGGAGGATCCATCTTCCTTCTTGAAGCATCTGCCATTTGCTTGACTCGTCCGGCGAGCAAATAGTATGATTCGGGCACGGCCGGGATAGCAACAGTGACTTGTTGATCTGACAAGAAAAAGACAAGTGTTAGGCGAGCAAGAATGATGGACGAGCAAAAGTGATTGGCGAGCAAAAATAAAAAGTTACCTTCTGGGACGGCGGCTTGGGCTTCAAGGTGGTGAGGACTCGTAATCAAACCAGCAAGTTTGCGACAATGAGCCTTCGAGAGATGGTGTATGTCGCGACTAGCAACGTCGCGAAGAGAGATGATGGCTAAGGTGAAGAGAAACTCGTCGCTCAGATTAGGGTTCCCCCACTTCAAATTTCTCAAACCTACAAAACAACAAAAAGGATTAAAATTAGTCCTATTTATGAACTAATAAGATAAAGGAAGGCCTACGTTTAGCATGTCCAAAGCGTTCGGGCGACATGATGCACGCCTGTCCGCCAGCGAATCCCTCCGATGCTCGCCAGTCACCACCAATGAAGAAAAATTGGCGGTGCCAACCCTTAATTTTATTGGGGACTCCTTCAATGAGCTTCAGCCCGGTCTTAGCTTTAACATAGTACCAACCAGCTCCATCCTCTTGTTGAGCGGAAATAGTCAAGGCGTAGAGAATCTCCGCGGTTGTTATCTTGTTTTTGTAGCCTTCAAGACCAAAAAGAGTCATGAAGGCTAGGAGACTACTCCAACCGTTTGGAGTAATCTGAGTGATCGCCAAATTCATGTCGGACAAGAATCGTCCGATGAGTGGATGAACGGGGAGTGGGAAACCCGTGTTGAGCACATCCAAATTGATCGCCGTACAACCAGGAGGAGGGCGATCAGCAGTTTCTCCTTCCTTCGGTATATACATGAAAATGTCATACGGAATCTTGTAGGTAGCACGGATGCTCGCCAAGTCTTCCTCGAAGAGCACGCTATCAAGGTTGCTCGCTGCAAAGTCCCCGCTTTGCTTTTTCATGATCACCCTCGATGTGGGGACGAAAGTCTTCGAGTAGCGAGCAGAGTAGTCCGCCCACTCGGTGTCACGAACAACTCCTTCCGGGATCCGGGATTCTGGTGTAGTTTGAGAGAGAGGGAAGTTGATTTCCCTTAAAAACTCCCAAGTGAGAGTGGGGCATTGCTGCTCGCCAACTCTTTGGTCGCCTTCTTGATCAACAGAACCCTCTATCTCCGCGGCCACTTCTGCGGAGTCTTTCCCTAAGTTGGAAGAAGTTTCAGGTTCACGAGCGAGAGATTGCATCTCTTCTTGATCGCCAGAGCGGTCAGCGGCGCACATCTCTACCGAGCGAACAACGGAGCTCGCATCGGAGTCCGTGTCTTCGTCCACCAACAACGTGCGTGGGTTGTTCGCCAACACTTGGCGAACAGATCTGCGCGGAGAATCCAGATCTGCGGGTCTCTTTTCCGGGTTTCGTCCGGGTCCGGATTGAGAAGAACTCGAGGGGGAAAATTCCATTTGAAATAAGTAATGGAGGAATGTGGTCAAGTGAGGCAATATATAGACGATGACGGCGGCGTTTTACGACGGCGACGGCGTCAACAGTACGGCGGCGTTTTACAACGGCGACGGCGTCAACAGTACGGCGGCGTTACGGTGGTTTGCGGCCGGATTTATAGTCGCGGTTACAAGAAGTGCGAAAAAAGAGAGATAATTTACAAAATTAAAGAAGAAAAAGGAACGTAGGATAGATTACCTTCGAAGAAATCAAAATCAAGGGCAAATACGGAGGAATCTGGGCACGAGAATTACAAGAAGAAAAAGCTTGAGAAGTTATCAATGGCGAAAATCTGAGAAATACAGAAAGAAGAAGAAAGTGACGCCTATTTATAAGGATAAGGCTGGGGCAAGAATGTAATTTCCGCAAAATATTATAGGCCCCTACGGGCAAATTGGGGATCGCGCGTGACTGACGCGACGCCTCGCATTCCGTGCCTCGGGAAGCCAACCGTCGCTACGCGAAAAAGCGTTCGCTACTGGTCGTGCACGTGAGCTCTCATGCTCGCCTGTTCGCCCAACTGACTAAGATACTCGCCCATGTAAACATCCACGTTCCACCATTGCTCGCCCAATTTTCAAGGAAATTATAGCTTGGTCCCAATTGATCAATTCATGCCCAACATGAGACCAAGCTAGGGGGCAATTGTTGATGGGCGAACAACTTCGCATTTAATCAACGAAAGATTATCATTAAACTTGATAACAGGATAGCAAATCAAATGAGCTAGCAGCCTCGTGGAGCGAACAGCTTTGTAGCGGAGCTAGCAGATTCGTAGGGCGAACAGCGTTGTAGAAAAACACTAATGCGGCAATCGGAATTGTGGCGAGCAGCCTTGCAAAGAACAGCTGTGCCAGCGGCTCAAGCCAGTCAATATGGGCGAACAAGGACGTAATCGAGCGAGCAGAATCGTAAAATGATCCCAAGCGAGGAGCGAACAGCTCAGAACGCAAAGCACCATGACATCTAACGGAGACGTACAAGCGAGCAGTCGGTCACCGTCGAGAGCATCTCAGAAGTGCCAAAGACCAAGTACAACATGGGGAATCCCAAGAGTCACTAGCTTAGATATGGTCCAAGTGTCCTAACACTTGGCACCCATCCAATGAGTAATGGTGTAGATGTTGTACAAGTGTCCTAACACTTGGCAAAGATCCAATGGTTAAGCCATCAAGATGGTGACACATGGCCACTTTGTATGTCTATAAATACTCCCTTCTTGTACATGAAAAAAGGAGAACAATTCAAGAAAATAGCCCAACTCTTGCAAATTTATTTCTGAAGCTTTACTTATTCAAATTTCATGATTTCTTGATCTTGTTTGGTGATCTTCACTATAGAAAACAGCCACTAATCATCTTGGTTAGAAAAGATCATCAACACCGGGTTATATGTTGAGAACGTTGTGTCTCCCTCGATTGAGGCATTTTCTCAAAGAATATCAAGTGTTGTTCTTGGTGTTCTTGAGTTTTTTCTTCAAAAACTCAAACTTGTTCTTCAATTCTGGGATAATCTCCTTGTATTCAATGAATCGGAGGTTCGACACCCTCCTTCTAGCGCTAAATTGTTGACGATCAGTTCTAATCTTGAAGATTAATGGCTGTTTTAGATGGTTAATTGATCATCAAACAATTACGTGTGATTGATCACTAACGTAATTAGTGAATACGGATCTTCGGGTTTAGGTGGATTAGAATCGTATGAAAGCTTACGTGTTTAAGTTCGATTGTAAGTTAATCGAGCTGCTTTGGATTCATAATCGAAGTTTGGACGTGTATATTAATTTGTGCTTGTTTATTTGCTGAAAAAATCTAAGTATTTATAGACTTTTGCCCAGCAGGAGGTGGCACGACCTTTGGCCGACCAAGTCTGCATGCTCGACACCTGTCCTTTGACTAATTCGACCTTATCTTAACTAAATTCTATCCTTATCTACTGGACTTGCTCGCAGTCTAGAGTTGTTCGTCACTTTGGACTTGTCCTTGAGGAGTCTTTAGTCTGATTCTGATGGTCTTTCATCTTGTTTAATTGTTATTTTGGCACTGTGGTTGGATCTGATCGGCAGGATGTCGTTTGAGCTCGTCATGTGGCTTTTGATCTGATTTTGTTCGCCTATGTATCTTGATCGCATGTAGGTTTTGCTCGTCGGATGTCTTGGGTGAATCATGTGTTAATTCCAGTTTAAATTTTGTGTGATTTGCGCTAATCCTGGTCGCCCAAAGGATGATCCTGCTCGCCTATCAACATATCGTACCCAACTTCTTCTTGTGGAAGATATATCATACCATCTTGATCAAAACATGGATTCCAAGGGTATTGATAATATCCATCCATCTATCCAATTAAGCACCTACACAAGGAAGAGTATCACATTCAAACAAGATAAAAGAAAATGCACTATCAATCACGTTCAACTAGCACTAAGTTACACTAAAACCAACTAGTCCCCGGCAACGGCGCCAAAAACTTGTTTGCCAAATTTGTTAAAGCACAAATTCAAACTCACTCGCAAGTGTACGAGATCGTTGTTATAGTAAGGCAATTGACCAAGTTAAATATCGAACCACGGGACTAGTGGCTACTATAGCCTTAATACTATGCGTTGTCGCGTAATTGTAGTGCGGATCAAGATTTAGGATCGGGGTTTTCTCGAAATTAAAACACAAATAAAAGCAACTAAACAAATCAAAGAAAATAACTAAACGAAAGCAATAATCAATTTTAGGGATTTTTGAACAATTAAACGAGATGTGTTCGGGTGTTCTTCATCACATGAGAATCAAATACACGATTCGATGAGTAACAACTATTCAAGTTTCCGATCAACTATAGAAGCAATCACTAAACATCACATATTCACCGTACTGGATAAGCCTAGGTAAACACGTCAAATGAAAACATCGGATCGTTAATCTTCTCACTTATCACCAATTTCTCAATTAAGCAACAAGTGTAGGAAATATGGGGTTCTAATGAAAATACCCAACTCTCGTTGCGATACCTCAATATCCACTCAAATCGCATAAATCACTCACACCCATACAAGATCATGCATCGACCCAACTCTCGTTGCGATAAACACACAATCTAAATACGAATTACAAGAGCAATCATGAAATCGAACAAACAAAACCATAATCCTAATAGATTGACCTTCAACTAGAATAAATATCACAAATCAAATCAAATACTCAATTACTCATGTAAATCCAAACACCCAAACACAAGAAAATTAACTAAGCATAATATCAAACAAACTCATATAAAATAAAGAACAATAATCCATAAACAAGAAATTAAACCAAAGGGAAATGAAATTAAGGAAAGAAGTCACCTCTTGAGTGTTGATTTAGCTACAAAACTTGATAATCCTTACTTGAATTGAAAGAAACTACTAATTGAAAGCATAATCTAAGCTAATCTATACTAGAAATTGAAAGGAAAATCAAAAGAAAAATAAAAAGAAAAAGAAGAAAAATAAAGGAATTAGGGTTCTAAGCTATGAGTATATTGTTGTTCTTTTTAGAAAATCTGAGAAGAAAGGTATTTAAAGTGTGGAATGAGGGCTTGAGGAGGAAATTGCAATTAAATCCCTGAAAAAATGGTGAATTTTCGGATTTTTAAGACTTGGCCGAATATCTCATGATATCTCGCGAGATTTTCAAAATCTCGCGAGAAATTGGAATCTTTGAATTTGGCTTTGAATTTCTCTGCACAAGTCTTGCACCGGTTTGCTCCTCTTTAGACCGGCCGGTATGCTTAAGCGTTAACCGGTATTCAAGGGCCGTAGCCATTGTACCGGTTTGGCCATATTGGTATCGGCCGGTACAAAAACTCCCAAACCGGTGCTGAGCTCTCATTTCCGGCATGGCGGTGCGGCTCTGCTTCTTTCCAAAACTTCTGGCGTAAATGGTTAGCTTTCAATTTCCGAGCTCGACGTACATGGTGAATCAAGCATTCCGACTGATCGGCGCAGCGGCGTTGCTGTCATTTCTGGCCATGCTCGATTCCGGCGTCGAGCTTCTCAGAATTTCCGGTGCGCGGCTTGAAATTCCGGTGTATTGCAGCAACTTTCCGGCGTTAAGATCATGGTGGCGGCGGCGAGCTATATTCCGGTGTATTGCAGCAGCTTCCGGTGAGGATGAAAGAGCTTCAGGCAACGGTGGTCTTGCTTCGTGCGGTGGCTGCATGAATTTCCGTCATGGCCTCGTCGTGTATGGCTTCTCCGATTCCGGCTTGGTGGTACAAATTCTGGTGCCAAGCTTTTCCGGTGAACAGGTTTCGTGGTGAGATTTCCGGCCATGCGTTTCTCTCTCCCCGTATGAATTCCGAACTGGACTTGGGTTTCTATTTTGAAAAAGTCATGCTTGACCTTTTCCTCTTTTAGAAAAAGTGGGGCCCGCGGCTTTCTTTCTCTTGAGCATTGAGCAATTCACGTGACATGCTTGATTCAATTCATCATGGGCCTTGGACTTTAATCTTCTATTTGGGCTGCACACTTTGATTTGGGCCGAAAAATTTGGATTAAAAATGGAGCCCAATTCGCTTTCTTTTCGATTTAATTTCTTCGCTCGACCTCAATAAATTGAAGGCTTGTATTTTGCTTCCAAAAATATTAATTTCCTGCAAAATAAATCACAAATGCCTTTCTCGACTATTAAGCACAAACGGTCAATTTAATGTAAATAATCACACGAAATCCAATAAAATAGGCAAATTAAATGCATGAATTTCGAGCAATTTTCACACTAATCAGGCACAAGAGTTTCAACGAGCTTATCAGATGGAAAAGAGTGAGGGTACTAGAAAGCTGTTGATGACAATGATGGAGAAGATCAACAATCTAGAGGTTGGACAAAATCTGAGTGGAGGGAATACTGGAATGAGTGAGAAAGTGGACCACCCAGCAAGCCAGCATGAGGAGGCCAACTATATGGGGAGACCTAATTACAATCAAGGCAGATACCAGCAAGGTGGCAACCAACAGGGAAGACCTCTCTACGGTCAACCGTTTGTACCACCAGGTCCACAACCTCCTCAAAATCAGTGGAAAAATAATCAGGGTTATCAAGGAGGTCAGCAGCCCTCTCAGAACCAATGGAGGAAGAATGGGAATTCCTCTTATGCTAATCCTAAGGCAAGAATCACTGTACCTCCCGGAGTAGATCCAAGTTCAAAACCCCCAGGTGGAGAAGGCGGTGCCTCCACCGAAGAGATATTACGTGCTATTCTCCAGAAGGTAGAAGAATGAAGTAAGAGGTTGTCCTCCTTGGATTATGATGTTAAAGAGTTGAACAAGAAGAGTGATCAGAGAGATCAAGAACTCCAAAGGAGAGACATAGATCTGAATAGAGCTCAACAAGTGAACAATAGGCGGTTCACTTCTATAGAGTACCAGATTAGCCAGATTGCAAAGTCGCAAATGAGAGAGCCAGGTAAATATCCATCTATACCCGAGATAAACCCGAAAGAGCAATTGAAGACGATCGAGTTGAGAAGTGGGACAAAATATGATGGACCTCAAATGCCTGCTGATCTTGAGGAGATACATAAGGAGATTGAGATGGAGGGACAAGAACATAAGAAAGATGGAGGTGAGACAGTTGAGGTAGAAGTTGAGAAGGAGGTTGAGATAGAAGATTGAGAGAGTTCCAAAGTGGAAAAAGGCAAGAGAAGCAAGGAATAACGTGAAAGAGACCGAGCGAGACGAATGTGGGGTACCCAAATCTGTGATACCGGTCCCATATCCACAGCGATTCATGAAGAAGAAATTAGATGAAAAGTTCGCTAAGTTTCTTGATATCTTTATGAAATTGCATATTAACATTCCTTTTTATGATGCTTTGGAACAGATGCCGAATTATGCCAAGTTCCTGAAGGACTTGATAGCTAAAAGACGGAGAGTAGACGAGCCCGAGCTTGTGCATTTGAACCATGAGGTGAGTGCCATATGGTGCACAAGGCGCTTCCTTCCAAGTTGAAGGATCCCAGAAGCTTTACGATCTTATGTGATATCGGGAACGAGATCAAGAAGGGAGCATTATATGATCTAGGGGCTAGCATTAATTTGATGCCTCTATCGTTGTTCAAGAAGTTGGATGGGGGTGAACTTCAACCCACGATGATGATTCTCCAGCTTGTCGATAAGTCTATCACTAGACCCCAAGGAGTGGTGGAGGATGTTCTAGTGATGGTGGCAGATCACATTTTTCCTACCGACTTTGTGGTCCTCGATATGGACAAAGATGAGCATGTACCCCTGATTTTGGGAAGACCATTCTTGACTACTGCGGGGATGGTGCTAGATGTGGCCTATGGAAAGATCACGGTGAAATTCGATGATCAAAAAGTGAAGATAGCGATCTACGAAGCAATGAAATATCCAATGGGAGATGAGAGCTGTCACTTCATTGATATCTTGGACACTTGTGTTGAAGACACACTCCTTAACCCTTGCTCTTTCTATGTTCATAATTATGATTATTCTATTCTCGATGAACTAATATATGATCTTTATGACCTTGATTATTTTGACAGCTTGAAAGAGAACGAGGATGTAAAGTTCATGGATGTGATGAAAGTTAAGGATGAGGAAGAGTTAGATGCTGAGGAGACCACTTTTGAGAAGATGTTCGATAAGGCGCCACCATTGGAGGCGAAAAAAGAGTTGAAACCACTCCCAGATCACCTCAAGTACGCTTACTTAGACGATAGTGAGAAATACCTGGTAATTGTATCTGCCCTTTTATCTGATGATCAATTAGAGAGACTACTAGTAGTGCTTCGTAAGCACAAATCTACCATAGGTTGGTTAATTGCGGATATTAAGGGTATTAGTCCTTCTATTTGCATGCATAGGATTAGATTAGATGAGGGTACAAAGGTCATAGTGCAAAATCAGCGTAGAGTGAATCCGGTGATACAAGAAGTGATACATAAGGAGGTGTTGAAGCTGTTAGATAGTGATATAATTTTTGCTATTTCTGATAGTCCATGGGTGAGTCTGTTACACGTGTCGCTAAGAAGGGGGTAACACGGTCATTAAAACTGAATCTAATGAATTGGTAGCCACTAGATTAGTGATGGGATGCCGTGTTTGTGTTGATTATAGAGAGTTAAACAAGGCAACGTGCAAGGATCACTTTCCTTTGTCGTTCCTTGATCAAATGATTGATAGATTAAGTGGATTGAGTATTATTATTTCCTAGACGGGTATTCGGGATATATTCAGATTATGATAGCGCCCGAGGATCAGGAGAAAACCACATTCACCTGCTATTATGGTACTTTTGCTTTTAGGAGAATGTCGTTTGGGTTGTGTAATGCACCCGCCACCTTTCAAAGGTGTATGATGGCTATTTTACATGGATTGATTGAGAAGATTATGGAGGTTTTTATGGACGACTTCTCCATCTATGGGGAGTCGGTTGATAAGTGTCTAACCAATCTTGAAGTTGTGTTGAACAGGTGTGAAGAGATGGACTTGGTACTTAATTGGGAGAAGTGTCACTTTATGGTGAAAAAGGGTGTTGTTCTTGGACATCATGTGTCCTCGAAAGGTATCCAGGTTGACAAGGCGAAAATGATAGTTATTGAGAAGCTTCCTCCACCTTCGACCGAGAAGGGGATTAAGTCATTTCTAGGCCATGCGGGGTTTTATAGACTCTTTATAAAAGATTTTTCACAAATTGCTAAACCCCTTTCGTGGCTTCTTAAAAAGAAGTCGCCTTTGAGTTTACTAATGAGTGTTTAGTGGCTTTTAATAGGTTGAAAGAAGTGTTGGTGAATGCCCCCATTCTCGCCACTCCGGATTGGTCGAGTCCTTTTGTGCTCATGTGTGATGCTAGCGATTATGCTATGGGGGTTGCTTTGGAAAAAATACGAGACAAGCGATTTCACGCTATTTATTATGCCTCGAAGATGTTGAATTCTGCTCAAGTGAACTACACTACTACTGAAAATGAGTTATTGGCGATCGTGTATGCTTTTGATATATTTAGACCCTACCTCGTAGGGACGAAAATAATCGTATATACGGATCACGCAGCGATTCGGTATCTCATGAGCAAGAAGAATGCAAAGCCCCGTCTCATCCGTTGGATCTTATTACTCCAGGAGTTTGATATTGAGATTCGAGACAAGAAGGGGAGTGAGAATGTGATAGCCGATCACCTCTTGAGGATGGAGCTTACCAAGGAGTAAACGGTAGAGGAGCGATAGGTGAATGATGAGTTTCCGGATGAGAAGCTATTTGGTTTGGGGGATGTCCCGGTGTATAGAGTTGAAGGTAAGGCCCCGTGGTTCGCTGATTATGCTAACTATTTAGCAAGTGGAGAGCTGCCGACGGATACGGATGCGTTGCACCGAAAGGCATTCTTGAAGAAGGTCCGGGAATCTATTTGGGATGACCTAACTTGTTCAAAAGAGGGATAGATCTTGTGCTTAGAAGGTGTGTGCCCGAGGAGGAGTGGAGTGATATCATAAGACATTGTCACGCCTTACCATGTGGAGGACATTTGGGTGGAGAGAAGAACAGTAGGAAGGTGTTTCAAGCCGGTTTCTATTGGCCTACTATATTGAAGGATTGCATGGAATGGGTGAAGAGATGTGACAAATGCCAACGTTTTAGCTCTATAACTAAGAGGGACGAGATGCCGCTGCACGTGTTTATGGAAGTAGAGGTATTTGACGTATGGGGGATTGATTTCACGGGTCCGTTTCCTCCGAGTAACGGATTCTTGTACATCCTCGTGTGTGTTGATTACGTCTCGAAGCGGATTGAAGATGTCCCTACTCGAGTGAACAACTCCCGTGTTGTGATTGACTTTTTTAGGAAGAATATTTTCTCTAAATATGGAGTCCCGAGAGCTTTGATTAGTGATAGGGGGAGTCACTTTATGAACAAGTTGATGGAGAAGCTGCTGTCGAAATATGAGGTTAGTCATCGTATCTCTACTGCTTATCATCCTCAATCTAATGGTCTCGCAGAGGTGTCAAATCGTCAAATTAAGGAGATCCTTGAGAAGACAGTAAGTGTTAGTAGGAAGGATTAGGCTTTGAAGCTAGATGATGCATTATGGGCGTATAGGACAGCTTTTAAGACTCCTCTTGGTATGTCTCCGTACCAACTCATTTTTGGGAAGGCGTGTCACTTGCCGGTTGAGCTTGAGCACAAGGCATATCAGGCAATCAAGAAGCTGAATTTTGATAGTGCTATGGTGGGTGAGAAAAGACTACTTCAATTACACGAGTTGGAGGAGTTTCGAGATATTGCATATGAGATTGCCCGAATTTTCAAGGAGAAGACTAAAAGATGGCACGATGCACGTTTGAGGAAGAAGGGGTTCCAAGTTGGTGATCAAGTCCTAGTGTTCAACTCTATGATGAAATTATTTGGTGGAAAGCTCAAATCCAAGTGGAATGGTCCTTATGTGGTGAGAAAGGTCTACAAGAGTAGATTCCTTGAAGTAGAGAAAGAGGATGGGAACGTGTTCATGGTGAACGGGCATCGAGTGAAGAAATTCTACGACTTCTCTTATGAGAATAAGGGAGGTAACTTAGAGTCTCATGACCCGTGAGCTCCTTCGAGCTTGGTCCGGCATTAGGACATTAAAAATAGCGCTGAGTGGGAGGCAACCCACTTTTACTTGCTTTTGGGTGTTTTGTTTTTGTGTGAATCGTAAGTGTTAACCTCGTTATTGAGTATTTTTGTGTGGGATTATCTTGTAGTGCTAGAGTTTCCATAGTAGAGCTTAACGTGAAGCAACTCGTGAAGAGGAAGTATGCCTAGTGAAAGAGCAGCCGGAATTTGGAGTATGAGGTAACCCCGAACCCCAAACATAGACCGCTTGATAAAGTCGAAGTTTGGGGGGTGGAGTTTTTTATTTGCTTTACACCTTGTGCATTGGTAGTGATTGAGGTTCATTATGAATTGAGTGCACGTACTCGTTCTTACTTATCTTTTCAAACTTTTTATTGCGTAGCAAGAAAAAAGTTTGGGGTGGGGGATGTGTATTCGTACTTCACATGTTGTGCACGAAATTCGTATGAAAAATTGGTCAAATTTTTCGAAAATATTGATGCATGAATTGAGTTTGTATGGAATCGAGTGTGAAAATATCGTTGTGTGTTGATTTGGCTTGGTGAATTACACGTTGGGAAGAGACCCCAACTCCTCGGTCGAATGAGCGATCTGGCTTAAATCGAGGAGTTTTAAGGTTAGAACATGTTTTGGAATTGATTGAATGAAGTTTAGGGCGAGTTTACTTGAAAATTTCGAGTTTTGAACGTGTTTGAGAAGAGGTCGAGCACCCCCTAGGTTGAGCGCCTATTTGATTCTGGAGGATTAGAGCACTCGACCAATGTTTGGTCGAGTGCTAGAGCTTGACCAGTGCTCGGTCAAGCGCCCAGTCTTCCCGAACGAAAACACCGCTCGACCAAGACGGGCACTCAAGCATTTTGGTTCAGAAAAGCCCTAGGTCGAGCGCCCCACCTATAAATACCCATTTCTTCACTTTTCACACACACCACACACACTAGAAGGGGCGAAATTGCTGAAAGTTCAAAAACTCTCAATCCCTTGCACTCATTTCTTCCATTTTTCACACGAAATCACCCCAAGAGTTCAATTTCTCCACCCTAAGGTATGTAATTTCTCATTCTCTTCTATCTTTTCGTAGTTTCCACTTCGATTAGGCATGAATTGAGACTTAGGAATTAGGGTTCGTATGTGTTCATGATAGGAATTGGGGATTTTCGAATTGTTCATTGTTTCTTGATGCTTTGTTGATAGAACATGCCTACATGCTATGGGTTTACTAGTTTTGATTTCAATTTTGAGATTGCATGAGTATAATTGGTGAATTTCTAGAGTGAGAAAGAATGAATGTTAGGAAATGATATGGGTATTGCTTGTTGAGTTAATGAGTGTGTAAATTGGAATGAATTGAGTGAGTAGGAGCTTATGAATTTAGTCTTGAGCATGTAAATTGCAAATTCTTGTGATGTAACTTCATGATAGACTTAGTTTTGGGATTTATTGATAAATGTGGGGATTGTTGAGTGATTGAACTTGTGTTGAGATAGGCATATTACTCTTGGATTGTTGTTGTCCATTTGGAATGTTGGTGCCCATTTTGATGTTATGAGTTACATGAGTATTCTTTGAGATATGAATTATACTTCTATATGAGCTATTCTGCACAAAGGATATGAATTTGAGATTGATTGACTATTTGAGTTGATTCGTATTTTTTATGATGTTCTTGAGTAGTAAATGATCTCTAATTGTGTGAGCATTTGTGTGAGACAGATTTAATGGCTCCCCCGAAAAAGTTTGATGATCGGATGGTAAAGGGGGACAAGCTTGAGGAATTGATAGTTGAGCTAACACGAAAGGGTTTGATGCCTTCAAGGTGGGACAACCTTGATTATAAGAAAGATTGGTGCAGGTTCGCATACCAGTGGAACCTAGTGGTTGGTAGAGTTGAGAAAACTCGACGCCCTAGAGTTGAGTTCATGAAGGATATCGGGATCGAGGGGGAGATCAAGAGAATTTTTGTGAAGAACAAAATGGAGGACTTTTACAAGTTGCTCCTCAATATGGAGACACGCGCGGATCTAGTCGAGCAGTTCTTGGTGTCGGTTGAGAAGAGAAATGATGATTCGTTAAGCTTCAACATAAGGAACGAGTGGTACACCTGCTCTGTAGGGTCGATCAACACAGCCCTAATGCTCCCAGCCTTGAAGAGGCCTAACCGACAGTCCAAGTCCTTCGCGGCGAATGATTTTTGGAAGGAGATTAACGGAGGAATGGTGGGAGATTATAGGGGGCAGAACGCGTGAGCCTCTGCGATCAGAAACCCGGTGCTGCGGTACTTAGAGAGGGTCTTAGGAAACACGGTCTATGCTCATTCTGAGACAGGGACAGTGACGGCGAAGCAGCTTTACGAACTATGATGTCTGCTTCATGGGAAGGACCATGATTTTAGAAGAGATTTTTGGAGCATCACTTGGAGGTCCATTTCCGCCTCGGAGAGAAGAAGTCGAAAGTGAGAGGAGGGGGCTTGATTTCTATCTTTGTGAGGAGTATGGGGTGTGAGCCAGTTTCAACAGCGATGATTGGAAAGGACATCGACTTCGAGCAGATGTATAGCACAATGATGTTTGAGAAGTGGACGGATTCCTACTGCATAAGGTTCAAGGAAGATGACATGTTCCCTCTTTCCAATGAGCATCTAGTGACTTTGAAGGGAAAGAAGAAAGAGAATATTGGGATGAATGGGGAAAAGCATTTGGCGTTGAGCAAGAAGTTCACCAAGGAGTTGGACGACAAGGGTCTGCGTGATTCGAGGCCAACAAAGAGGCCAAGAGGAGGGGCACTAGTGGAGCTAGTTCGAGTATGGCCGCTGAGGCAGCTGAAGAGGAAGAAGCATACGAGAGAGGAGCTGATGAAGAATAAGGGGGAGAAGAAGGAGCGGGACAAGAGCCGCAAACCATGGAGTTTGATTCTCCAGAAGCGCCATCTCTCGAGCCGTGGTACCCATCGCACCTGCGGTGGATGGGGATGGAGCACGAGATTCAGACGCTCCGAACGGATGTCACGAATCTTTGTGAAGCCCAAGACCGGATAGATGCACGATTGGCGAGGATGGAGGATCAGTTTTCAGACATGCACCGTTGGATGGAGACACTCTTTGTTTCCCATATTGGAGCCGATCACCCAAACTACCGCCCTCCGCCACCACCCGATGCTTGATCTTGGGGACTTCCCCCGTTTCTTTCCTTTATTCCTTCTTTATTGATGTTGAGGCTATTTTTCTTTTCTCTTTTGTCTATTTTTGTGATTATGGTTTGTACTTAACTCTAATCCTTGAGCTGTGATTTTGTGAACTGTTTTGGTGGGGCTATTTCATATATTTCATGTTATTGACTAACCCAGCTTATTGATTGTTTACTTTGAGTGTGTTTTGATGAGTTGGTGTGTTGTGAAGTTGAGTTAGAGTCTGAATTGTGTGAGTGTAGGAGTTAGAGTTGATTTTAGAGGGAACTCGTATGCTTGCGAACTTCTCTTTTGAATACTTGTGTGTTGAAAGTGAGAATTCACTAGGACTAGCATGTATGTGAAAACCGAGAGATTTGAGCCTTTTAGAGATTGAAATTCATTATGTTGATCTCTTCATTTGTGAGTGGATCGTCACCTTAGAGGATGCTAGAACTTGTGTGTGCTCTCACTTCTTGACTGTGTCTAGTTTGAAGTGTCGAAAATGATATTAGGCCATCTTTGATTTGATTGAGTCACTTAGCCAAATTTTCCCTACCAATGACATTTATCCCTTGTTAGCCCGTTTGAACCTTAGCCTATTTTATTTGCTAGAAAATTTAAACTTAACCAAATTCTTAAACTCTTTTTGTCCCAATTTGAGTGGAGAATAGGAAAAGTTGTGAATGAGAAAGGGATCGAGTTGAGTTGAGAAAGGAGAATTATTAATGCTTGAGTGTATCTGAGAAGAAGGTGTAATGAGATTTTGAGTTGTGGGAAAGAACAATAATTTGAGATTGAGCAAAATAAATATGAGTTAATGTATGTGTGAAAGAGAAAAATAGTGAAGTGATTGAAAAAGTGAAACGAGTTAGAAAAAAATTGAAGTCTTGAGAGTAGTGGAATTGAAAAGTGTATTGCATAAAGATGTTTGAAGTATTCTATTCCTTGTCTCGAAATACTAAAGTTGGATTTTTTGTACTCCATTCACTTAAGTCACTTATCCCATATAGTTACCCCACTTGTCCAAAGAGCCTACATTATAACCTTGATAAAGTCCTTTTTGATTCGGCATGGATTCTAGAGTATGGTCGAAGTTGAGAGTGCTTACAAGCTTATGGTTGCTGATATGTGTGATTGATTGATTGAGTGAGTCCCTTATTATTGATATACACTTGTGAGAGAGTGAAACACATCGTTGAGTGCACATCCATGTTTGATCTTGGTGTTTCTTATTATTATTGCATGAGTAGGATGAAGGGGGTGAGTTTGTGTTTAAGTGATCGATCTTTGATGCTTGAAGTTCTATTACTTGCATGATTTGGTTCTTTGATTCAATCTTAACAATTTCACTTGACTTATTATTTCATTGCTTGAGGACAAGCAATATGGTAAGTTTGGTGGGGTTGATTAGGCGTGAAGTTATTATGATTTATAGCTCATTTTGCCCGTGTTTTGAGTGAATTCGATGAGTATTTAGAGTCAATTGAGTACTATTTTCATAAACTAATTAATCTGCCTCTTTGATGCTCATAGATGGATAGAGGGCGAAAAATGGAGTTCGTAGGACTTTGAATCGACTCAAACGGGCGCCCGGATGAGAAGATATTGAAGAAATACGAAAAGTATTAGTTCGAGCAAGCAAAAATGTTAGTTGGAGGTGCTCAAGCAAGTGGACTCGAGCACGAAGTGCTCAAGCGCTCGAGCAGGGTGCTCAAGGGGATTCAAGTCGAGCACTTAGTGCTCAAGCATGAGGGGTCGAGCACCTGAGTTTCTGGAGGATGATAGCACTCGAGTAGGCCTTACTCGAGCACAAAGTGCCCTAGCAGTCGTGGGTCGAGCACTAGTGCTCAAGCAAGGGGAGATCGAGCGGGTTTTGGAGTCTGTTAGATTTGAGTGCTCGATTGAAATTACTCAAGCACTAAGCGCTCGAGTAGGTGCTCGAGTAGAGCACTTTGCGGGATTTTTCGGCCCATGACGTTTTTAAACGGCCCATGCCTATATATACTTCGTCCCGAGCACGTTTTTTGACACCACTTCATACTTAGAGATATAATTTGATAGAGAGGAGCTTGGGGAGAGTTGAGCAAGAGATTTTGCAAGTGTAATTGAGGTTTTTGAACTACAAATTCATAGATTAGAGTTTTCTTTCCGTTATTTATTTCTTTGACACTTGATACTTTCAGACCTAGTTTTCATTACTAATTGAGATTCGTTTTTTTAGACTTGAATTCATTGCTTTAAACCTAGTTTATTTTCTTGAGTTCTTCAACTAAATTCATCATGTTTACGTTTATTGTTCATCCAATTGTTTTTGTTTTCGTATTCAACATGTTAGGCTAGAACCCTTGCATGCTTGGGGTATGATGAACTCGTAGAAGTAGGATGTTGGTACATAATTAGGATAATTCGTGATGTTTAGTGCTAGTTCTCTTAATTAATTGAATTCTTAAAATAAACCCTAGAATTATCTTGGAAGTGAGTACTAAAATTATTAGAGAAGGATGATCTTATCACTCTTTGATAACGAGTAGGCTTAACGATAGGGTTATAGAAGGGGTTCATAATTTACCGGTTTATCTAGGGGGGACGACCGTATCATCTTGGGTAAATAACGGTCTCATTAATTAAGCATAATCCATATAACTTGTTTAGTGGGTTGTGAAGTAGGTTGATATGACGAAGTATTAGGGTTAATTCTTGAGCTTTTAGTTTTTCAATCTAGTGCTAGATTAGGGAAGTTGATTGCCTAGTTTTAGTACACTTAAGATTAATAGTTGCACATCACAGTTATTTTAGTTATCGTACTAGCTCCGTTAGTATACGTAGAGATTCGTATCCTGAGCATCATCATCTCATCTGTTATTAAAACTCTTAGTTGTTTGTTTAATTTCATTATTTGCATTCATAGAAGTAGACTTTAGAGTAGTTTAATTTCATTCCTAAAACTGAACATCCATTCATATTAACCACGACGCGTAGATCTCCAGGGCTCTATTCGCATATATCCCTTCCCTTGGGTACGATATAATTGGTCCCTATACTTGTCAATACTACAAGGATCTCATACTCTTGTGGGGTAACTACTAATATAGCTAGTATTTTGCGTTTAACTCAGCATATAATTTTTATTCAAATTTTAGTGCTTACTTCAAACGTACAAAATTTGATTATTGGATAATTTGTGGACGGCACACGATGACACGAATACCTTCCCTCACATAACAAAATGCACCTATTAAAAGCATACTGCTTTCACCCACCAAATTTATTTCTATTTTTCCTTGGGGTTATTCACCAAACGTATTATTACATAGTTTTGGAAATAAACAACAATTATAAATAAATAAATGGACTATTAAGATACATTTATTTTACCTATTTTTTTAATAAAATAGTACTAGAAATTATGGGCATAAATGTCATGGAGTGTAAGGGTATGTAATTAAACAAAATAAAGGTAATAGGTTTATAATTTCAAAATAAAGGAGTGAGACAATTGATATTAAAATGGTTGGTTACTCACACGGAATTATATTGAAATGCTAATAATTGTGAAATACTCAAGAAAATTTGTGGTGGTTAGACGTACTTGTAGTGAATGAGCGTATTCATCCTTCTTTTTGCGAGAATCTTGATGTTCATCCTAAGACACTATTCACATGAGATTATCTTTCATCCTAAGACTAGTATTTACATGAGACGATTAATATGGAACAATATTCACGTGGTTTTCCCCCAAAGTATCACCTTTTAATATATAAAATATCACCATTTAATGGTTGTCTGATTTTTTTTCTTCTTTTCAAAAAATCAATAAGCAGTTATATTTTGTATAGTAGATAGGAGTATTACTTTTACTAAATACTAGTGATATCGAGTTCACCATAAAACTTCGGTGAACCAAATTCATAGAACTTTTGTGCAATATTATATTGTGTAATATTTTAAAATAGGAAATAAAAAATCTTGCAAGTCTAAAATATAGGCAAACTTAAAATTTTTTACCGGATAAAATCAGGTTATAGACACAACATTAGTTTTATGTCATTTATTATTACTTGTATGAACAATAATAAGTAGTAGTAATATTACATGCCTTTTATGTAATTACTTAACATACTACTATATGAAAATAAATAAATAAAAAATATTATTAAAGTAAATAAATAATATTGTGATGCAGGGGATGATGTGATAACATACAAGAAATAATTTCTGTTGATTTCTCAAAAAATACCCGCAATGAAGATAAAAGAGAAAACTCTTTTAAACAATTTAATTCATATTCAACTTCCAAACATTGATTTTTTTTTTTTTTTTTTTAACGATCTAAGCATTGATTTTTTAAACAGTACTTAAATAATAAATGAAATAACTAAAATATGAAAATGATAAATTACAAATATATTAATACTAAATTTTCTAATAAACTTAATGCTCCAAATTTTCGTATAATAATCCCAAATTGTAATCGCAATCTCGTCTTGATTCCAAAACCCGATTTAATAAATCTTGACCTGCGACTGCGATATATATTCGGGAGATATTGTATTGTACAATGCGATACAGATATAAGTGTTTGCTATTAAAATATTTTTGGATTGGATATTCTTCTTCGGAATGTCGTTTATAATTTACTTACATATATTCATTCATTTAATTAAAGAAACAAGAATTCTTTACCATTTTTGCTTTCGGAAAAAAGAGGAAGATTTCTATACCTTTTATAATTTATATTCCATTTCAGAGAAAAAAGTTTTTTTGGTTCCATAACTTATCTTGTGTCCAATTTACGTTGCAAAAAATTTAATTATTCTATTTTGGTCCCATAACTTATTTAGTTGTCCAATTTTGGTCCCAATTTCACCGGAAAAGCCAAAATAACGTCGTTTTATGTCACGCGTGACCCACGTTCCGGCCAAAATTGGGGATTTCTGTTGCCCATGCTGACGTGGCGCTGACTGTATTTTTTTTTATTAATTATTTTTATTCAATATTTTTTTCCACCTCATTAAATAATTAATAAAATTAATTTTAAATAAGATACCACTCAATATCAATTCAAACTTACGGTTTTTCTAAACCAATTCAAACTCATATTTTATAAATAAATAATACATAAAATAAGAGAAATTGAATTACCTGAACAAAGAATTCACATCGTCATTTCAAAGGCAGACTCTTAGATACCCTTCTTGAAATCCGATATCAATCTTCCCAATTTTTTTTTATTTTGAAAATATTGATTTGAATTGGCTTAGTAAATCCGTAAGTTTGAATGGGTATTAAGTTGATATCTTATTTAAAATTAATTTTATTAATTATTTAATGAGGTGGAAAAAAATATTGAATAAAAATAATTAATAAAAAAAATACAGTCAGCGCCACGTCAGCATGGGCAACAGAAATCCCCAATTTTGGCCGGAACATGGGTCACGCGTGACATAAAACGACGTTGTTTTGGCTTTTCCGATGAAATTGGGACCAAAATTGGATAACTAAATAAGTTATGGAACCAAAATTGAATAGTTAAATTTTTTGGGACGTAAATTGGACACAAGATAAGTTATGGTACAAAAAAAACTTTTTTCTCTTCCATTTCACCTACTCATAATACAACTAATTTAATACTAATTAATGTAAACTAGCTATTGTAATTAATTATTTAAATATAAGATTCGAAATGCTTATAGTTAAAGCATGATGTGTCTAAAAAGTAAAAGTCTTTAAACTATTAATGTTTATGACAAAATTAAAGACCCATATAAATTAAAATATACACTAAAAACATAACATGCACTTAAATTTTAAACTTAATTTTAAAATTTTCAAAATACACACTAACATGTCGAATTGTGTTTTTTTTTTCCTGCAATTGGAATAAAACTTATTACTTTTTTGGGTATTACTGATTTCTACTTGGAATATTTTTTTTTTCAAAATAGTGCATGCCACTACAAGAAATATGACATTTAGTGACAATAATCCTGACATTGTTGTTTTTCTAGTTAAAAGTTTTTAATGACATGAAACAACCTTTAATAACAAGATCCTGTCATTAAAGGTTGTTTCCTGTCATTAAAGACTTTTAACTAGAGAAACAATAGTGACAGGTCATACCCAAAAAGAACATAGCCAATTAGGATTGTTGTAACTAAATGTCATTTTTCTTGTAGTGTGTCATTTACTTAAGTGTACACTAGAACTACTCTCCCTTCCTATTTTAGAGACCCTTTTAGTCCATTAAATAAAATAAGGACATAATGCACTAAAACATCCCTTAAAAATTCATGAAATTAACAAATATTAATATTTCGAGGTTCTTTAAAGCAAAAAAATAGTTTAAGGATTTTTCTTAAAAAAACGTAGTAATTAAACTATAATTAATAAGTAATGGAAGATTATGATCACAACAAAGAATATAATACTCATTTGTACAATTGAAAGAAGAGTACAAGATAAGAAGATGAGTTGCAAATTAAATGGCTACATAAAATCAAGACATTTCCAAGGCATCAAACTCAGTCATGAGTCAACTACTCCATGTTTGTCATCTTCTCCCTAACTTCTTCGCATACTTTTCAACACTTATCAATTTTGCATGATGTAGATCAAAAACATTTTTTATTTGTTTTGTTTTGTTCCCGAATTTATCTTTTTTTATTTTTTTATTTATTAGTTATTATCTATTATGAACCCTTTTTATTAAAAAGTTAAAAAAAACACCAAATCAGATCAACTAATATTTGAGTGTGTATAGAGTGAAATTAGTTTATATATGATTTTTTTTTGTAATACTTTTTAATATAACAATTAATGCCATATAGTTAAAAATAACTAATACTCTTCGTACGCTTCAACAATTACCATTCAGTGAAAACAACTAATATTCATCGGTGGAAACACATGATACCTTTTATATAATGAAAATAATATATACTCTTCAAATAGTTTATGTATAAATTATTTTCACTCTATATATACTTTGTCCTGATATATATATTTTACTTAATTCGCGCTTTCTATCTGTATTTTTACCCGTGTATCTGTACTAATTAAATACTTTAATAATACATTTATCGTGCATGCACCCGATAGAATAGTAAAGTGAAACACAAAATATGAAATATCAAAACATATGATATGGTGAATAGAACACACACCATCTCACGTTTTATTTGCTTGACCTCATATTAGATTTGCCGTTGAAGAGTATAAAATACATGAGAAAAAACTAAACCAAACCAAACACACCCTTAGTGTGCATATATAAATGCACACCCCCACATAGCCCCACCTCCCTAATCACAACCAAAAATTAATGATGAGTAGCAAGGTTCACTCCCAAAGAAACATCCCCTTCTCTTGGGAAAACGAGCCCGGCGTCAGCAAGGCGGCGGCCCCGCCGCAAGACCGCCACCACCTCCCGCCGTCGAAGCTTCCTCCTCCGCCGTGTCCACCGGAAAACACTAGGGTTTCCTTCCATGACTTGCAAATCCCCCTTCCGCCCTGCGCGTTTCAACCGCCGTCAAGAAGTTGTTCGAAGAAGAAGATGGAGGATGATCCTTTCTTGATTGCTTACAAAGAGGTCACAAAGAACACTAAAAAAGGTAAGCCTAATTCAAGTGATCATAATAAAAAATTGGATCAAGGGTTTAGGGTTGTGAAGAACATCTCCATTTTTTCATGTAAACAATCATTTTCATGTAGCGTGGTGGAAGATAGTATTAGATTGGGACAGCTCCCAATTTCAAAATCGCGTAAAGATTGAATAGATTCTTGGATGAAATGTTTTTTATTTTGGTTTTTGGTCATGAAATTTGAGTCCTTGAATCATATGGAATTAATTTGATTCTACCTCTTCTAGTTTATAAGTTTGAGTTTTTAATGAGATGAAATACTTTCGATATATGCTAGCACTAAAGTATAAATGTAACTTCTTCTTTTTCAATTATGTTGCAATAATTATTGATGATTTATATATATATTAATTATGTTGCATATACGTGTGGTTTATTGATCTATCAGAGATAAACATAAACTTACTCAGAAAATATAAATACTCCGGAAAAAAAAAAAACATTCAACTTCGAAATAGAAAATGTATTTTTGTTTCTTCTCCATTTCTTTTTTATCGTTATTTCCGAGAAAGTTCGAGGGAAGTCCCAAAAATTAGACAACGAAAAGTTTTTAAGGATTGCTCAGTTTGACTATACGTAATAAGAAAATGTTAATTGCCCATGTGTAGACTGATGGAATGGGTCAATTAATACAATAATCAAATGTCAATTTAATTTTTCATGCCTGCACCAAAGTTATCTAAACTTTTCTCAGGACTAATTTGAGTTGCTTTTAAATACTAAATCAAAATATCAATTCTACTTCTTTTAATAGAGGGTCTAGATTGGCATGAGACTCATTGACCCACGAAGTAAATGAGATCTTTCTTATATTATTTGTGACGGTTACAAGTTTATGTCCTTTAAAAATTTACATTTCCAAGTGTCGATTATATATGTACTCAATGAGTAGTTGCACTAATATTTTTCAATATAAACAATTAATACTTTTAAATGAAAATTGTCAAAAATTATACTGTGAGTACTACTCAATTTTGTTAATAGACTTTCAAGAGTTGCGTGTATACTGTATTTTGAATATCCTATACAATTTTGACTAATGATGGATGAGTATTTTGTGATGATTTCTTTATATCTTCTAATTTGGTAAAAATATCTCTAACAAAAACAATTAATACTGCAAGATTAATATAACTTAAAATACATTTAAACTGTACAGGGCACTTAGTGCACATACGTTTTATATATAGTTTCCGATCAAAAGAATACCATCAAAACTTGTATCATGAGAACGTAGGCCCCTCTTGCGATGCAATCAAATTAAATGAGTTAATGTTTCTAATTCATCTCACGAAAAAAAATCAGACAAGATCTCACAAAATATAGCTTAAGCAATATTCATTTCCGTATTAAAACAATGTGCCAAGATTTTATTTTTTCCTTATAATTAAGGAAACAAATTCTATTTTATCTATTTGAAGAGGAGTTCTTCCCGTAGTAAACATGGACTCCCCAGTCGTCCGGTCACCAACTTCCTTAAACCTCAATCGATTTATATAAATGAAAATAATCAAATTAAATTATGTATTGATGGATAAAAATATTCGGTTATTAATTGGGACCAATATAACTAGATATTGAGAAAGTATGTACACTTTGTGCACTGCTAAACAATAATATTAATTTTTACAAATAACATAATACATTTTCTATTTTAAAAATAAATTTAACTTGTTTAAACCGATTATTTGATGTAAATAGTATAGTATTTATTTTGCTGTGTAATACCATTATTTAAATTAAAGAGTAGCATTTTTTTTATTTTTAAAATTTAATATCACTAAATGGTGGGAGGTAGAAATGATTGTCATTTATACGTGCAGGTGGAAATATGAGCTTGAATAAGAAAGTCATGAAGTTGACCTTAAACTGATAAAATCTAGCTATTACTTACTCCCTCCGTCCAATATTAGTAGGCCTACTTTTTGGGCAGTTATTTTTTGTCATAAGTTGGAGGGTATTATGAGGTATTGTGAGGTTTATTTATCAATAAAATTTTTGTTTATGGAAAATATAAGTATCATATTTTCCATAAAAAATAATTTTATTGATAAATGAATCTCACAATACCTCATAATACCCTCCAACTTATGACAAAAAATAACTGCCCAAAAAGTAGGCCTACTAATATTGGACGGAGGGGGTATTATTTTGGTGGATGTAGCAAGTGCCAAGTGCGTGCCAATCTTCACCAATTTATTCAGGTAGAATGATCAAATAAATTAAAAGACCCAAAAAAAAGAATAAATATAGAAACCTCGACTTGGTCTTGTCTTGCCGGCAGAAACGTGCGGCTCAGACTTTATTCCCAAGTCATCATGCCTAATTAATTACTATGTCTGCCGTGTCGTGTGTATTTGGGTTTTTCGAAGAAAATGAGAGTTTCATCACACCAAAATAAAAAAGACAAATTATCAATTCGACCATAAAATATATAGCGAAAGCATTTTCTTTTATACTCTGATATCCATCTCAAAAACCCATTAATTCGGAAGACTCAAAATCCACTGTCCACTAACAGTAAACCCATTTAACCGAAACAAAAATTTTGTATGGATTTGTCCATTTAAAAAATTGATCACTTGGGTGGGTTTTGAACCTAAGATATAATTAAAAAGAACATATTTTTAAATCCAAATCAAAATAAATATAGTGTTAATGAATTAATTCAGTTCAAATTTTTAGAGAAATAATTAAATTAATTAATTTTACAACTCTCTACAAGTTCGGACTTTTAGATGAAGCGGAATTCTTTCATAATTAATAATTTATATTAATTCTCTAACATTCCCCTCACTCGTGGGTCAGATCCTCTCCTTACTCGGAGGAGGCCCAACGAGTATGATAATTTAATTTTCAGCAAAGTTTGAACACATCTTTCGTATAAATATTCGAACATATAGAAAGATGAAATTAATTCATTTTTATTATTTTCTAACGCTCCCCTCGCTCATGAAATTTACCGAGAGCTCATTATAATATTAAATGATAAAAAATTGTCAAAAATATGTGTATAAGATGTGGCTTGTTAATCGTTTTAGAAGAGCCAGTCATGTAGTTTAGTCATTCATCTTAATCAGATATGGGTTCATTTCTCAATTTGATCATAATTCCTGTTCGATTCGAATGCTCTAGAAATTAATAAAATGAAAATAAAAAGATCTAAACGATAACTTGATCATGAGCTCTGGTGGTTGCTGAAAATAGTAAAACTGATGTCATACATAAAAAATAAAAATAAAAGTAAGAGCCAAAAATAAAAAGCCTAGCCTTTCTGTTAACATATGATCTAAGCTGCAGCAAAGCAAAATCCACTTTCTCATCTTGAGCAAAATCCACCACCGTATTCTGGGATTGAAGGAATTAAAAGATAAATCAGGAGAAGTGTACTCATATTATACCCAATAAATTTATATAATAAGGTCTCATGTGATATTTTTTTACATATTTTTATAATACTTTTAAAATTTCAGCATATAAAAATTTGCGATTCATTTTATTTTATGTATGCGACAGTTTCCTACCAGATTTGTTCATGCATATATGTGTGCGTGGTTCAAAATTCTTTTTATCATTTATTTGTTTGTTTGGAAACTGATGAAGATACGGTTGTTCTTTTTTTTTTTTTCTCTTTTTTTACGGAAGATACGGTTGTTCTTAAAACGCAAATTATTATTTTTAATCCAAACCAATAATTTATTTTTTATACATTCAATTACGCAAGTAAGACTAAAATTCTATTCATACATCCGAATAGACTTAAATATAGTTTGGCAGGATACATATATAACATTAATTACAATTTTCGAGTGCGTAGAAATCTTGTCGATCATCATAGTTGTTACGGGTTAAGCCAAACAATAAACCTAAATTAAAAAGGCCCATGTAAATTGCTTATTAATGTAATTTGTATTGATTTGTTTACTGAATTTATGATTGGCGTCCTGGCCTAATCTGCCATGTGTATATACAGACTAATCTTAAATGACAAATTATATTATTTTGTGCACATTGTATGTAGTAAATTATAAAAATGAATATTACTGTTCCAAAAATTAATATTATATTAAATAAGACGGAACTTGTGTAAGGAATTCGAGTTCGTCGTACACAACTCACTTCAATTTAATTATATTCCGACTTTTAAATATATATATATATATATACTTGTTTAGGGAAGTTAATCATGAGAGGGATCATGATCATGCTAATTAATCCGTGTCTCTCTCTCGTAATCGTTTTTAAAATTATGATAGGGTGAGCTACATCATTAATGTTGATACATAACAAATTAAAGAAGTCTGAGCAGATTTGATGACTGAAAGAGATCAAGAGAGGTACGTAATCTTTATTCAAAATGCATGTGCCTTTGAATGATCAAATCTTGATAAAGAGATGGTCCTCCGATCCTAGGTGGTACGGAATTAATTGAATGAATTCATTCCAAATTTTTCTATAAGTTTGGGATTTTAGATGAGATGAAGTTTTTTCATCGGATTAGAATCAAAAGACTTACGTCCACACACATCCTAGGTTCGGTTCCGCTAAAAGTTATTCCACCCACATTAAATTGTCTATTTATTAGGCCTTTTGTCCAAAGAAAAAAAGTTGAGAATACAGCTCATGATTAACCCTAAGGATTGGCCTAGTGCCGAGAGCTTGAGATTTAAGAGTGTAGAACTCTATAGTTTTCACGTTCAAAACTATTAGATGCAAACAATTCTTGAGATGGACCAGTCCATTTTGCTCTGGCTTGAAATGAAACCCTCCGCTAGTGGACGGTGGGTTATGAGTCTGGATCAATGTGCCGGATATCGAGTAAAAAAAATAAAAAATACAGCTCATGATTGAGAAAAAATATTAGGGAATTAAATGAATGAATTCATTTCAAACTTCTACATAGATGTCTAATATTTTAGATGGATTCCAAATAGATGGTGAACTGATTCAAATTTACAGATTTCTTTGACTCATTTCAACTAATTTGATGAACTTGTGTACAATGGATACTGGATATGGGTGTGTATATCGTAATTGTATGGGGTGTTATAAGCATAATTAACATAATCTAGTCTAATTTATAATTTAGACATGAATTTTAAAACTTTATGGTCGTCAACGTAATTACAATACTTAATCTTGATAAACCTAGCTTGTTTTATTGAATGGTAATTGAGAAATTGGTTTTTCTCTGGGTCAAAACATAGATATACATACTATCTCCGTACTTAATAAATGTCTTTTTAGTAATTTACATTAAAATTAACTTTAACATTTAAATAATTTTACCCTCAAACAATTAAGAATTGGGTAGGTTTTATATGTAAACGCTTCATAATAAGCTTAACATGAAATAATTTTAGAGTATCAGGAGTATCATTAAACCTGTCAGGGGTATCACTAATCTGGGTCAGTGATATTATATTGTAATTGTTTTAAATTTTTTTGAACTCAAATTATTGATAACCCGGATGAGATTAATGATACTTCCGATGAAATTAATGATACTTTAAAATTATTTAATGATAAGCTTATCATGAACTATTTTCATATAATATTTTGCCTTGAGAATTAAATGAACGAATATTTTATGACTAGGAAAGATATCCGAGATGAATAGTAATAAACAAGTTCCTTAATTAATTTTTTTTTTTTTTTTTTTTGGAAGAGAGGAAGTAAGATATTTTTATTATATCATTGAAATATTAACATATCTTAACTATTATGGCACGTGAGTTGGTGTAATATTCGCACTCTGATGGAAATACAATAATTTTAACGATTCGTTTGCGTTGAATGAATTGAGCTTATTAGTAGTCCAATATTGTTTGGTTCATTTACATCAAATTTTTGTTGGGCCAATAAAATTTAACAAGGTCAAGGTTATATACAGTCCTATCTTTTGGTAATACACTCCTTTAAAAATGTATACGGATAAAAATCCAAAAATTCAAAAAAGAAAAAACACTAAACTTATGAATTTTCAAACTCGAAAAAAAAATTCTGAACATCTTTTTAGGTGGGGTGTATTCACATAACATGGGAGTGTATTTAATCTGGGCCATTTAACCATCCATGTAGATATAATCAGTTCACATTTTAAGGGCTCGGGATGAAAAAAAGGGGCTTCATATATATATATAATTTTTTACTAATTTAAAAAAAATATATAAAATTCTAATTTAATTTAATAAAAGAATTTCGCAATAATAGCATTACATTTCAAAGCGCAATTAAAGAAAGTTAACACATTATTTTCTTGAGAAGTCACTTCTGGTATTATAATTCACTGCAAGAAAATAAAAAATTGCCTATAAAAATTTTCCAACAAAAAAGTTTGTAATAAGAATTACCTATGATTTGCCTACGGAATTTTCTAATTATAAAAACATCTACATTTCTCAACCTAAAAACAACTTTGCCTACGAAATTAATTTGTCTACGAAATAAAATCTCTAGGTATAATTACCTACAAGTCATTTGCCTACAAAAATTTACCTACATCAGAATTTGCCTACGAAATTTCCATAGGCAATTTTTTTTTTTTTTTTGTAGGTGGGGAAATGCCAATACAATTAGAAATTTTTGTAGGCAATTCGTAGGTAATCTCCACTACGAATTTTTTTTGTTGGAAATTTAGTAGACATATTAACAATTTTCGTAGGCAATTTTATGTTTTCTTGTAGTGATTGCCTCTACTCCATACTCGATTATCTTACCAAAAACGTCTGTCGACATTTTTAATTGCTATTTCCATAAATTACAATAAAACACATTAGTTTTTACACTATATCGTCCTTACAATATTATATTAACATTTCATATCATTACTTTACATACATTAATTCATTTTTATTAATTAAACTAAGTCTATTAAACTCGTGCAAACAATAAAGTAACAAACGAGTTGGAATGGAGTGAGTATAAGTTTTGGAATTCTTTTTTCTCAAATAGTATAATTAATATTTATAAATAGTAGTGTGAATATATACAATATATATATTTATTTATTTTTTAATTTGGACCCCTAGTTTTGGGGGTCCATGGCAAATGTTCATCTTCACATGCATTTTGCCCGCCTCTGGATATAATAAAATGACATTGTATTTTTACTTTTTTAGCAACACCTCTCTTTATTTTTAATTAGTTGGATAATTCATATTTTCTCTATCAATGTCATAGGGCAACATACGCACTTGCTTACTAATAGAAGATATGTAAATATTTGATTGAAATTTGTATATGGTAGGCGTGTCATTGATTCCTGAATTATAGCCTAAATTCACTATTGTACTTTGTATGTATATATTTGACCTCTTTGAAGGTATTGATCAAGGGATTACATTCCTACATGGTATCATTGATTTTCAGACGGTGATGCGTCTAATGAGGTGTGAGAGTCGGGGTGAGCTTTATCACATCACCACAAATAAGGTCTATTCACCATCATCATTCGCTGCGATTTCTCCTTCGTTGTGGCATGATCGTTTAGGTCATTCGGGAGCTCCTGTTTTTTACTCCCTTAGGAAAAATAATTTCATTGAGTGTACTCATTGTCGTATGTCTCATATTTGTCATTCTTGTTCTCTTAAGAAACATGTTAAGTTACCATTTTCTGACTCGTTATCCTATACATTGATACCTTTTGATATCATCCATTGTTATTTGTGGACATCTCCTGTGTTGAGCTCTTCTGGCCATCATTATTATATGTTATTGCTGGATGATTATTCTAATTTTTTATGGACGTTTTCTATATCTCATAAATCTCAGGTTTTTTCCACGTTTTTATCTTTCCAAAACTACATCCATACGCAATTTGGGCGGGAAATAAAAACGTTTCAATGTGATAATGGGAGGGAATTTCTTAATCGTTCATTTTGGAATTTGTGTACACAAAATGGTATGACATTTCGTCTATCATGTCCCTATATTTCTTCCCAAAATGGAAAGGCAGAACGCAAAATTTCAGACTATTAATAATATTGTTCGAACCTTGTTAGCACATGCTTCGTTACCTCCTTCATTTTGGCATCATGCTCTACAAATGACCACGTACCTTCTTAACATTCTTCCTAGTAAACAACTTGCCTATTCTACTCCACTAAAGTTTCTATATTACAAAGATCCATCATATTCTCATTTGCGAGTTTATGGATGCTTGTGTTATCCTCTAAATCCCTCCACCACCATCCACAAACTTCAACCACGGTCTACTCCATGCGTGTTTTTGGGTTATCCTTCAAATCATCGTGGTTACAAGTGTTTTGATTTATCCTCGAATAAAATTATTCTCAGTTGTCATGTAATTTTTTATGAGACTCAATTCCCATTTTTAAAATTGCATGAACGCACGCCACATTCTTATACATTTCGAGATGAGGGTCTACCTCCCTATGTGATACACCATATGAATACTGATGCTCCTTCCCATCCAACACATCCTCATCCTAATGGTCCATCATCACATATGGTTGATCCAAATCATCATGTTGCTCCTCTCTTTGCAGTACCTTCCCCTCCGTCTCCTCATCCAGCAGCCCATTCTCTTCTTCCACCAACTTCTATACAGTCGTCATCCAGCCGCCCGGTTACTTGCAGCCAGCGTGGAATTTTTAAACCAAAAGCTCGATTTAATTTAAACACGTCTCTACAAAAACCCCCTTACCCCGTAACCTTGTGTGTGCTCTTAGTGACCCTAATTGGAAATTAGCTATGGATGATGAGTTTAATGCCCTAATTGAAAATAAGACGTGGGAGTTGGCGCCTCGTCCTTCTGATGCTAATATTATTCAGTCTATGTGGATATTTACACATAAAGTATGTGCTGATGGTAAAACACAATATGTGAGCGTGGATTATGGTGAGACTTTTAGTCCAGTGGTCAAACCGACAACTATACGGACGGTTCTCAGTTTGGTGCTCAATCGGGAGCTCCATATGCGAATCCTTCACACTACCGAAGTCTTATTTGGTGCCCTACAATATTTGACATTCACGAGACCAGATATCTCTTATGTTGTCCAACAAGTATGCTTGTTTATGCATGACCCTAAGGACGAGCATATGAATGCACTGAAACGAATTCTTCGTTATCTACAAGGCACACTTGATTATGGGATTCATCTATAGAGCTCCTCCACAACATCCTCATATCATACACAGATGCTGACTGGGGTGGTTGTCTCGATACTTGGTGTTCAACGTCGGGTCATTGTGTCTTCCTTGGGGATAATATCATTTCTTGGTCGGCCAAGTGCCAATCAACAATGTCCCGGTCCAGTGCGGAGGCTGAATATCGCGATGTTGCAAACGTTATTTTCGAAACATGTTGGCTTCGTAACTTGTTACTAGAATTACATTGCCCACTTTCTACAACTACTTTGGTTTATACCAACAATGTTAGTGCGGTTGATCTTGCCAGTAATCTAGTTCAACACCAACAGACAAAGCATATAGAAATGGACATTCACTCTGTTCGAGAAAAAATTGCTCGTGGCCATGTCCGTGTCTTACATGTTCCATCTCGCCATCAAATAGCTGATGTTTTTACTAAAGGACTTCCTTCAGTTTTATTTGAAGATTTTCGTGGTAGTCTTAACGTTCGCCGTCCTCCCATTTTGACTGTGGGGGTGTAATAGAAGATATGTAAATATTTGATTGATATTTGTAGATGGTAGGCGTATCATTGATTCCTGAATTATAGCCTAGATTGACTATTGTACTTTATATATATATTTGACATCTTTGAAGGTATTGATCAATGGATTACATTCCTACACTTACAATATATATCATGGTCATTAATTCAATTAAAATAAGACCATTATTGTAAGCAAGTGCCTATATCTCTATATTTTAATTGATCAACCACGTAGTAATTTTAACTCAAAAGAAACTTGGTAAATTGTGAAGAACAATTACAAGAAGAATGAATACTCCATCCAAGAATGAGGAACAATATTTTTTATACTCGATTTTCGGTCCAAGGTCTGACACAGTCCAATAGTAATGGGATCCGTTTTAAACTAAAGCTTAGTAAGAACTGGCATATCTTAAGAATTTATCACACCTTATGAATTTTGAATATGCGACCAAGAGATGGGTATACTTTTAAATCTCAAACCCGCATTATTAAGCAAAACCTTAGAGGTTAATGAAGACTAATTAATAAAAGAAGATTAATTAATAAAGAAGATTTGGTCTTATGTAAAATAGTCCATCCAATAATGAGGACTATTTGAAGATGACTATTTATTTTTTATTTTTTATATTTGTATTTGGTTCAACAACTGATTAATGGGGCAACAACTCTCTACTACATTGTACATTTAAATGATTTTATGTACAATTTTTAAATGTATACTCCAAATCAAACTCTCACAACTAGATCAACCCTTTGGGACTAATGAGGACTAATTAATAAAAGAAGATTTTGTCTTATGTAAAATAGTTACACCGTCACAATAACTCATAATATTAATAAAACAACTAATAATAGCAAATTAATACTCCCTCCGTCCCACTATAACTTTCTTATTTTTTTTTTTGTTGATTTGTTTAAGAAAGTGTATTGTTTATTAATATATGGTGACCATATGTTAACTTTTATGTAAAGTAGTGGGAAGTTGTGAAAAAGTAGAGAGGAGTTGTTTAAGAAAGTATTTGTTTATTAATATATGGAGTATTGTTTTTTGTTTTTTATGGAATAGAAAATTTATAGTGGAACATTCAAAAAAGGAAAGTAGGAAATTTATAAAGCAGGAAACTTATAGTGGGATAGAGGAAATATATTCTAATGAAAAAACTAATTATAATTAATATTATTTAAAAAACTAATAAAAATAAAAACAACTAGCACATTAAAACTAATTTAACTACTTTTCTCATTCAAAATATATGATGTTTTGGAAGTTATCCTCTTTTTTTTTCTTTTCTTTTTAATATTCGCAAATTATAAGTCCTTTTGCATAATTTTTTGTTGTTACTACTTGGTATGAACCACTCCTGTTCAAACATTTAGGGTGTATTTACTTTAAGTGATATATAAACTTGGATAATGATTAAACATCTAACCTTATTGTTCATTTACTTTCAATGATATATATTTTTCTCTAATCCCCTGACCCGGGGATAACCCCAGATATTTTCATAACCGCCTAAATATTAAACCACATTAAAATAGGTGTGACAATTAATTTTGATTTGGGATAAAGTATGTAATTATGAAAGTACCCTTTATATCACATTATTTTCCTAGTTTCTCTCTATTCCATTGCGCCCTAATAATGCCTTCTTCTCCTAGAACCTTGGTGCACGATCTTTTGTGAAACTCTTGTCGCGGCTTCAAAAACACAACTTGTCGAATCAATTGGAACTACGGACCAAGAGACGGTTTATGTGCGATTGTGGGAACTCAAAATTTGGAGAGTTCTTCTGCAAGCTTTTGGCAAGGAAAGATGTGGAGAATTTCATTTGTATTTACTGCGCATATGATCTTCCCTACCCCGATCCTAATGTGGAAAAATAAGAAGAAATCATTTAATGATGTATTTGCGAGGACTGGTTCCATGAGGAAGCCTATTGATAATGGCAAATAAAACCAATTGTCCCCAAGATTTCCAACTCGGCAAAAAAGAGTATTACACGAAATTGAAAGGCTTAATTCAATTTTTCTTTTAACAAATCTTGGTATTTTAGTAAAATCATTTTTTTTGTATTTTTATTTAATACTATTCAAAAATAAATTTCAAATTCAGTTGTATTATTTACGTTAAGTAAGCAAAGAATAAGATACACAAAATTAATCTTAACCTCTTGTTTCATCACACCTAATCACAGCTCACATAATCTTTATTTTTGAAGTAAACATACCCTTAATAAAATTTAATATGGGTGAAGTTGTTTTCAATGGGAATTGAACTCAGGATGTGAGGGCGTAAACATTTTGACTTTGATACATGAATTAATTCAATCTCGCCTGAAAGTCTAAATTTATAGAAAAATGTTGAATCAATTTATTTATTTAATTGAGTCTATTAATTCATGATGATATCTGCACAAGTTTTTGAGCAGTTGAACATCATCATCGTTCAATTAATTTTCACGGTGATGCACATTGCCAAACAACTATGCATTTGTAGCACATCTGACGTGTTGTTAAGGGAATTCAGATGTTTTATTATAAAAAAACATTGATTCATTTAGACTACGATATATATCATGTATGATTTTATTTCCTTTCATTAATATGTCCATTCCGTTGGTGAAATTGCTTTAAAGTTAATAGAATATCATTAATTGGGATGTTGTAACCTCGTTTCTGATTTTTTTTTTAATCAGTAAAAACACTTTTCATTTCACATAAAATAAATCTAATACATGGGTATGAAAAATACCCAAAGAAAGTCCACACTTACTCCAACATAGCACCAAAAATAATTGCACTCAAATATGAGTACTAGTCCAGAATTTTCTAGTCAAATATTAAAAAATTATGAGATGTGAAAGCTTTTACAGAGATAAACAAATAGAAAAGTGTGTAAATTTTTATGGGACGGATGCAGTGTCTATTATCCGAAGTGCGAAATTTCATCATTATACAATATTATGTCAACAATTCACCTTTTTATTACTGTCTTATGAAATAAAACTTGTGAGACAGTTTGGATAAAAAAATTATATGTTCAAACCCTTAATCTAAACCTACAAATTCTTATTACAAAAATTCCTACTAACTTGTAACAATCTCATTGATAATAGCCTCCAAAATGGCATCTCCAATCTCCATACAAATGTCATTCCTGTGTTCCTGAAAAGCAGAAGTCCAGTCTTTGTGAGAGGCCATGAAATCAAAGCGAAGCAATTGAAGTATGTTGGTTTCATCTATGGAGTCTTGGCTCCATGCCCATACATTTTCACAAACAAGCTTCCAAAGCTCATCACTCCCCAAAATCTTCTTCAGTTGCTCTCCGTTTCTATCGTCTTTTCGTCGTTGGTTTTCGATCACTTCTCTCACGCAATCGACCAGAAGCTTCTTCGATTGCTGCATTGCCCTCTTGTTTATAATGTATTGAGAATAAGAACTCGAATCTTCAAAATCTTGTGTTGTTTTTGAGTTGCATTGCTCTGTGGAAAGATGGTTATAGTTTCTTTAAACAGAATTTTCTGAAGTTTTTGTTTAAAATGATGAAACTAAGTGTAATTTTTCTTAAACTAGTTTCGTTGTGCAATTCACAACAATATTAATTGTTTTCATTATGCATTATTATTATCAAACTAATATTCCATTCTTCCAATCTATTTACTTTTTTTTTTTTTTGTCCATTCCCTTAAATTAAATTTCTATTCGCTTTTTAGAAATTATTGTTTTATTATCACCTTATAAATAGTCACATTATTCATAATGAATTCTACAATAATTTTACTTTATCTATTTATCCCATTTTAAAGAAAATTCGTGCCAATTCCTATGTAAATTAAATTGGGGAATAGAGAGAATAATTCTTAATGAAATAACTAATACTACTAAAAAAAAATACACATAAAATATATACAAACAATTTTCACAATGAAATTTGTTAATAATATATTTGGCCTGAAATTAATTGTACTTACTTTGATGGAGTGGTGATTGGCCTTCTTCCGTTTGATCTGTTTCTTCAAGAACTGAGATGGGACTAAGCTGTTTATTATTATTATCTTCAATTGATCTCCATTTGAAGTCCTGTTTTTTTTTTTTTTTTTTTTCCAATGTATGAAATTTGACCATGTTATTTAGTTACTCTAATGAAATTTAAATTAATCAAAAATCCTGTCACAGAAATTAAAACAAAATTGTACCTCTGAAAAATGTGCATCTTCCACATCACTTTCTGAGTAAGAATTGTACATTGTGGTACCACTTGCTGAAGAAAACACATGTTCATCTTCAGAAGTGTTGATTTTGTGATCATTATGCAACAAAAGCCTACCAAACACGGCCTTAAAAACCTTGGAACACCTTGGAGTGGCATAGTATCTCTTCAAAAAACGACGCGTAGAATTGACATCTACGCGGCTCTTGATCGAATAGCCTCTCTCAAGAAGATAAACATCCAAGGCAAATGGCTCCTGTTTTTCCTTGAGAAATTCTACAAGCAATTTTGGCATGGTTTCTTTATGAGAGTTTTGGGGGTTGGAAATGTGGGGCTTTTGGACGTTTAATATAGGGATAAGGGGTTGTTTGGTGCAGATGTAATAAATGATGAATTTGTATTTCAGTTTGGGACTGGAGAATGGCAGAGGATTGATGAGTTTAAAGCCCAGAGACATAAATTTGAGGATAGGGGCATTTAATCATGGACATGTTATAATGTCTGAATTTCTTTTTGGCCTTTCAATATCACAAACAAAATCATGAGGATGAACTGTGATATCATTTTGTCCTTTTCATGCACAAGAAATGCTTTCAAGATTGATGTAAAAATTGCAGCTTTTATAGTGGGGTGTGTGTTTCTTCACATTGAATTAATTACTTTGAATTATTAAAGTGCGCTCCTCTACTTATTATCATTTGATTTAATGAGGCAATCTCATTTTGATTGACTAGTGTTACTCTCTTCTTTTCGGATGACTACTCTTCAATTTTGTCCCAATTTCTTTAATATTACAACACAAAAATTTGTTTTAAAATGTTTTATATATGTGACGAATCAAATTTAGATATTCTCTCCATTTATTTTCATATATCTCATTTTATCCCTTCATAAAAATCAAATTTTCACATTAATTAAAATATTAAAAGACTATTATACCAATATTAAATTTATATGGATTACAATAATTACTATTTCATCTGTTCATTAGAAATATGCACATTTTTTTACACGTGGTTTAATGCTAAATGTCAGAAGGTATTTAGGGATTTTGTGAGGTCCATTTATAAATTAAGTGATTATTTATTAACCGTATATTATGCATATTTATCATAAACTATCATTTTATTCATAAATAGGTCTCAAAGACTCCAAAAAATACCTCCTACATATCGCATTAAAGCAAGTGCAGAAAATAGTGCATACTAAGGGTATTTTGTTTGGGAAAATAAGGTAAATTTTCATCGTTATTGATATAGTGACAAATAAAAAAAATGGATAAAATGTGACAATTAAAAAGAAACGGAGGAAGTATAATACATGACCACAAAATCTCTTATGAACAAGTTTCATAGTATGAAATTTATGTCATTATATGTATTTACTGATATTTTAAGACTTATAAATAGAAATTACAGTATAAATATTATGATATCTGCGAATATATCTAATGATATCGATGAACATATATATTAATATCAGTTTTATACTTATAAATAAATTTTGGGAGATCTAATCTTATATGACTTATGGACTTACAAGGTTCAAACCTAAATATATTTTAATATAAATGTAACCCGAGATTCGTCTCACCTCAAGACTCCCATTAAGAAACTTTCTCACCTCAAGACTCCCATATTATGCTCAGTTATGGAACCGAAAATTATCTTCAATTAATATTATCAAAATATATAATTCATTAATACAAGTTAATCAAAATGAATTTCAATATGTCTTAATATTAATTTTGATATGCATGACTCATAATATACGAAATTGTATTGAATCATTTATGTATAAACATCTTTCATTTTTTAAAAATATTAACTCATCTTACTTTAAATCCTTGCACAATAATTACATCACTAATATCTTACACTTATATATTACTAAAAAATTATTAAAAATTAAGAAATATGAGGAATATTAACCCCCCACTCCACACACACAAAAGATTAAAAATTACGACTATTAATATATTATTTATTGAAATAAAAAATATTTTATAATATATATATATATATATATATATATTATTTTTGCTAAATAATTGTTGCCAAATCCCCCTGGCTCCATCCGTAATTTTAATCAAATGTCACATAATCCTATGTTTGTAGTAATTAGCTCCTTTACCTAATAATTAAAAGTGGTGGTTTGTTGTGAATCTTAAGAAAAAAGTAAGTGAAAAATATGAATGAATAAACAAGAGAATAAAGGTTGTGCTGTAAACTTCAGTTTGCTGGGAGGATTTATATTTAGAAAAAAGTAAACCCTGGTTGTGGTGCAACATCAGTTAGTTCACTCCACCACCCTTGTATGTCTACATAAGCAATATCCAGCCTCTATAAATTACGATTATATTAACAAAATAATTTTTTATTTTAACTTAACCCAAATATGAATTCGATGACCATAACTTTTTTATTTGATATTAATCTCTAATAATCTGTTTTTTTTTTTTTTTAAATTGTGTTTTGATCGACGGGGGTATGTAACCCAACCAGTAATTGCTGACATGCCAACGTTTTTTCTTTTGATTAGTCTCTTTTACTTTATATTTTTTTTAACTTTTTGTCCTTTTTACCAATTACTAGCCGGTAAAGGGAGAAAAATTTATATATTGTATTTAAGAAGAAAAAAAAAAACTCCCTCTAGTGCGTAATACTTTCACACATTCATTTTCCATTTGTCTCACAATATCTTTTACACCCTTAAAATGGAAAATTCTATATAAACTGCAATTTCATACAAATATCATTACTTTTGAGTCCATTCACATATACAATTCAATTCAAATATTTTATTATATACATAAAAATATATGAAAGTCTTCCTTTCATGAATTTTTTTATGAAATGAAGGGAAGGGAGTACAAAGTTAAGGAACCAAAATGGAATAAAGTTAAAGGGAAGAGAATCTAAGTAATCCAAATTAATTGAGTTTAAATATGCTCTATCGAGATAAAAAAAAAGTCTTTACAATGGCCAAAACTGTTTTGGATTAAATTTGGATAGTTGAATTTAAAAGAGTAAAAGAAAAATTGAAGGAATAGTGGCACACGAGCACAATTTTTGTCCAAGTTGTTTTTTAGCTAGGTGGTCCAATGATTGTTTTGTCTTACTGTAAAGCCTTATCAAACATTGAATAGAATTAAATGCAGGTAAACTACAAATTCGAAATCCCCTGCACCTTATGGACTCATTCCAATCTTAATATATTTTGCCTTACGTTTGTAATGGCACATTAAGCTTACCAACCTTGATTTAATTGAGAATATACGCTTCACAATAGAAAAAAATAAAATAAAATACAACCACCATGAAACTAACGCCATGTGCAGAGAAGAACCCCCAACCCTCCAAAAGTAAATGGATAATCTACAAATGTTTTATTTATTTTGCGTATCATGAGGGGTAAAATTTTGACTGTATCGAATGAGTGAATTCTACTTGTCATGTGATTGAATACAAAAGGAAAAAAATAACTTTTTAATCATATATATGCTTCTATTATTAGTAGTAGTTGAGCATAATTCCTTAGTATTCATCAGAGAATAAATAAAAAAATATGACCGAGTTCAAATTTTACTGAAAATAATTTATTCATATTAAATTATTCATTCGTTAGAACTTCTTCTCAAAGGATAGAGTATGTCATTCAAACTTTTTTTAAAATTTAGATTTTTAGATGAGATGTGATTCTTTAAGTTTTGCTTAAAATAATTTTAATATACAATTAATTCAAAGTTGTCACTTTATAGTCTTGTTTCATATTTTTTCAAAAAAATAAAAATCACTTTCTTTTTAAATGGACCCAACAATAACTCATAATATCCTCCAATTTATGACAAAAAAAAAAAAACTAGTAAAATTGAACTAAGGAGTAATATTTAACCAGTTGGATTAGCTCATTGGGTTACTCACTCTAGTGACACTAGTACAAATTAGGCCTTAGACAGCGGTTGATTTTCCCCTTAGAAAGCGGTTAAAAACGCTTTTTAAGAAACAGCTATGTAAGAAACGCTGTCTTAAATTCACACTAACACAGCGGTTTTAAACCGCTCTTTAAAAATTCTTCTTAGACAGCGGTTTTGAACCGCTATCCAATATCCTCTCTTGGACAGCGGTTTTCAACCGCTGTCTTTGTTTGTTTGTTTTTTTTTTTTTTTTAATATTTCAAATTTCCTCCTGGAGCGTTTCTTAAGCGCTGGCTTTATTTTTTTATTTTTTTTTTTAATAAAACCTGTATATAGATCAATATAATATACCTTATATCATGTGTATATATATATATATACACACCAAAACACCAATTAAATAAACATACAAACCAATTAAATATACCATCAATATGAAATATATTTATCATCACAAATTAATATATAAGTTACATGGATGCTACCAAAAGTTATACTATAATGGAATAGAATACAAGAATCAGTTGTACAAATACCCCGTCCAATCTAATTTCCATTTCTCCATTCTGCTCGTGGAGTAGCAAGCGAGCGGACATTGATATACAAACTACAAACATTAAAAATGTAATAGATATATTGTACGAATGCTTATTCAATCAATAATAATTTAAATAAATCGATAAAATTCTAATAAATTCTAACAATTTCATGTAAAATTATAACATATTAACCCTAACATGCATTCACAATTCCATCTAAAATTAGAAAAACACCAATACTATCAAATTTACTTAAATGTGTATTCATAACACTAATATTTTTGGTTCGGGTATGATCATGCACCAATAGAAAATTTGTATCATTCTGGTCTCGATTTCACCCTGCAACAACATTTCAAAGTTGCATGTTATTTAGATTAACCATAAAATCGAGCAATTTCACCTTTTTTTTTTCATCATTTTAACCAAATAAAAAATATGGCAATATATAACTTGATAATTAATCCATGTCTATTTAACATGAGCAGTAGTTGAGTACTCCACTTTCTTTCCCTTAATTATTTTTAAAATGTTTCTTGTGTAACATAAGTTTATCCATATATAGTGTATAAATAGAGGACCAAATATTATAAATAGATCAATTATAAATACATTATTATAATTTATCATATAATATATATTTATGTATTAAATTATAAAGATCACAGCTTAAATGATTATAAACACTAATATATTTAATTAGTTAATTTTTATTAATTAAATAACAAATGAAACCTTAAGAATTAAAAAAAGAATATGAAAATTAATTAATAAAAAAGATTCATAAAGTATTTAGTTGTTGCAATCAATTGCGGGAGTGATTTACTTGATGCCACATTTTCCTTGGAGGCATTTGTCATTTTTTACGGCAAAGGAGAGGAAGAATATATTATAGTTGAGATATTTTTGGGATAAATATTAACTTGTACTCCCACATATAAAATCGTGGATGAAAATGTGGGCTTGCAAATATTATACATGGGGTTTCAAAAAGATCACGTATAAAATATAGGATGATAATAAAGATTTTTTATTTTGAAAATTAAGAGATCAAATATATATTATCTATGTCACCCATCTTTGATATGGGTTTAAAAATGAAATAATAAAAAAAAATAGATGATACTAATTGGTAAAAAAGAAATTTGTGTACATGATATATTTATCTTGTGCTTATCAAGGGACTTATTCAAAATAATATTTTATACAAGTGAAGGAAATATAGTTGAGAAAATATAGGCAACAAATTTGAGAACGTCTTTTTTGAACTTTGAATGCCAAAAAAATAGCCATATAAATAAAAGAAACAAGAACAACCATATCTTAATTCATCAGCTTTATTAATTCATAGAAAAAGAATATCCATATCAATAAACAAAACAAAAATAGCCCTATCCAATTACAAAAAATCTCAACACCGTTTAATCAACCAAAAAATTCCTCCAAAATCATTAAATTCGTGGAATGTAAAAATACTACTCCTCTGCCATTACAACCTCAAAATCAACCCTCAATTTTCCAGAAATTTTCGTTTTTCAAACAAAGATGAGAAGAAAAAGCTTTAACGCAAAGCAAACAAACACCAACACAAACCAAAGTATGCAATCTCAATTACTTAGTTTAGAGAGACAGAGATGACCTCAATTAACAAAATTATGAAAGCTTTGTGGCGGAGGGCGTGTTCTGGCGGAGAAGAAGGAACGCGAAATCGGAGAGACGACGTCACGAATCTGGCGGTGTCAAGGAGGCGGCGGCCTGAGGCGTCGGGCGGCTTGCCTAGGCGGCGATGGCGGAGGAGACCTACGTAGGTGGCGGTGGCAGAAGAGGTTTATATAGGCGTCGGTGGCGGAGGAAGCTACAGCGGCGGCAGGACGGCTTGCATAGGGGTGGAGGAGGAAAGGGTATGGGGAGAGCTTCGATCTATTGATGAATATTAGATCTGGATCGCAAAGCAAGGGTTAAAGCTGGGTCAAAGTAATAACCGCTGTCCAAGGTTTCACTTGGACAGCGGTTTTGAACCGCTTTACAAAGTATCACTTGGACAGCGGTTTTAAACCGCTGTCTAATATTTGACTACTTACACAGCGGTTTTAAACCGCTGTCTAAGATTAAATCTTGGACAGCGGTTCAAAACCGCTCTCTAACCTTATTTTCTTTTTTTTTTTTAAATATAATTTTACAAAACCGCTCTCCAAGCTATGTTTTGGAGAGCGGTTTTTTTAAAAGTTCTTCAAGTATAGCTCTCCAAGTCCAAATGTGTAGTAGTGTGAGTGACCCAGGTTCGATTTCCTCTAAGAACGAATTAAGGGAGTTATAAGGTGGCTTGAAGATTTCTTGGAGTATTTGGGGGTCTGGTGAACTAATTTCTAATTATAGTGTCATTAAATTTCACAATGTTCATTAACTAATTTTATTAATGAAAAAGAAAATGTGATGACATACTTAAAGAAAATCCTGCTGTGATAGACAAGAATTGTTGGTGCAAGAATATTTGATTTTGTTATTACTTATTGATGACGTGGGACAGATTTGCTACCTTAATTTGGTACAAAATATTATATTATGATATTAGGGACAGATTTAATTACTTATCATTCTACTTAAAAATTAAGCAACAATAAAAAATAAAATAAAACAGATTACATCAATTATTGGCAGAGCAGAGGAGGCTGTTTGTCTAGCGAGTATTATACCCGCCATGTTTTATTTTGGATGTTAAGCAGAGCTGAATAAAGTTAAATAGTTTATTTGTAAATTTATGTATTATATAAAGCTTTATTATTTAATTATTTATTATCATTGGCGACTGATTGAATTACCACAACATTTCCTGGTAATATTTAATAGAGCGATTTATGGCTGCCTAATTTTTCAATACATTAATAGGAAAAAAAACTTATTCTATCCTTGATTTTTTTTTAAAAAAAACATTCTACAGATAACGTGTTCGTGGCATAGTTTCAGTCCCCCACCCCACAAAGGGAAATGAAAAAGGACATGGGTGTCTGAATTTATTGTGGGACAACATATTTGGAAATAAAAGAATTATTTTGTTTTATTTTGTCGGAAAATTTAAATTGTAATGATGATATCACATACTCCCTCCGTCCCAAGACTATCTTCATATATTGGTTTGACACGGGTATTAAGAAAAACCTACTTTATTGAGTGTTAAACCAATAGGAGTGATTGTTTTTGCTTTTTAGTGTATAAAGTAGTTAAATATGAATATTTATATTGACTTTTGTTTCCTTTTTAAGGGTGTGAAGATAGAGTTGGGACAAACCAAAATAGAAAGTGCGAAGATAGAGTTGGGACGGAGGGAGTAATGTATTACGGATAAATATTAATTAGAGCAAGCTCTTGTAAACCATTCTAATTTGTTTTCAATGTACAATATTATTGTCAAACTAATACATTTTAATTAAATAATCAATACTATTTAAAAAATACACACAAAATACAAATAAATTTCACCCAAACCCCAGTTTATAGTAGTATACTTTGCCAATCATTGTCCGCCTATCAACGGGGAAAAACCTCACTCACAAAATATTTTTGGAGATTAAGGAAAAGTGTAGTCATGACTAAGCGTAAAATAAATTTTTTGTTGATAGACTCTCTTTTCCTTTTGGGATGCAAATCTTAGAAGTAGCTGCCGAAATTTTTAATTGTAAATAAGGAAATGTGGAACTCTTGAAATAATGTAAGAGTCTTATACCCATAATTTTTTTTATACATTTTGGCACTCGAGGCTGATCATGTGAGGTTAAAATTAATTAAGTAATTGGATGAAAAAATGAACCGGAATTAGTAATTAGATATTATAAGTACACTTGATATATATGATTGAAGAAATTTTACGTATTACATGATTTATTTTCCAATAAATGTAGAATATATTACTTTTATTTTGAATTATTGTTCGTAAGTGGTTTTAATTAGTTGGGATTTGGAAATTCAGTCCTCAATGGAGACCAGAACCTGTGAACAAAGAGAGGTACTGTGAAAAGTGAAAAGTGAAAACTAAAGAAAAAGAATGAAGTGGAATAATGCACCACTATTTATGCCGTAACATTAATTTCACGGTAAAATGGGTATAAGCAGCACATGACACTAATATTTCGAAAAGTGTTAATTTATGCTAATTTGTAAACTCTTGTAAACAAGTTTGTGACATTTTAATGTGTTCATTCATAAATATTTGAATGACGGTTGTATATATACATAAAAGAATTGTACAATTATTTCATGGAATATGTTTCATGTGATGAAAAAATTATGATTATTAAAAAAATAATACTTTTGAAAATAAAAATAAATAAATACTTACGAGTATTTGGTTCCAAATTCATACATGAAAATATATAAGTGTGAGGAATTGTAGTGATCAATGAGAATATGAACATTTCATCTTTATCATATATACTTGGTAGTTGCTATGAAGTAATGAGATTGAAAATAATTTAATTATTGTTAATTTTTTATTAACTACCTCTCTTTTATACTCATTCTCTCCAATTATCCACTATTTCTAAACCAACTATTAATTTTCTCTAGTTATTCAAACAACAGAGTAAAATATTATACAATAAATCTCAGTACCCTTCATATTAAAGATATTGAACCAAGCCTCCCTTAATATTTTCCTCATAATAAGTAGTACTTTTAAAGATTAAGCCATGCATGTGTAAGTATGACTAATTATTTGTGTGTGTGATAATAAAATGAGTAAGTTTTGTGTGAGAGCGTCTCACGTTGAGACAGAGCATAAGTGGACATGATGTATTAACACTTTGGAAGAGATGTGTGTTAATTTGTGCTAGTTGGTGAACCGTCTCACCGTAAAACCGTTTCACACAAGTTTTACCTAAAATAATGTTTTCCAAAAAAGAAACGAAAATAAATTCGAGGGACGGACAAAAAATACAAATGAAATAAATTTGGGGACGAAAGATGTATATTATTGTAACACTACACCCATGTTGGGGGAGGTGCACAGGCCCATGCCACAAATGTGGTCCTTTTTTTCATCATCAAAACCTCTTCTGAATTTAAACTGCTATACAAAACCTATACTACACATCTGCAGGTTTTTCCAGAACTTATTTTTAAAATCCACATGAAAGATACTTCACTTTCACAGGGAACAGACAATTATGTAGTTTTATTTACCCTGTTTTCAATTTTTCATATATTTTGGATTTTTTTATTTTTTTTAACTCTATCGTTGAATTTAATTTGTTCAAATATTTCTTTAGCATTTTATTCTTATTCTGCTGTACTTCGCTCATATGGTTCTGTAAATAATATACGCTGTGCATTTATTAAAATGTACTCGTATATTTATGCGTAAATAATAATACGGTAAGCAAATTAAATGGCGGATACTGTGTGACATGATCAACTTGATGAAGCATTAAATGGTCTCACAAGATTTTTACAAAGCTTTAACTATATATAAAGGACAGTTTTGCCAACTCAATCTTCTTGACACTTAAATAGAAAGATCTAAGATATAGCTATAGTATAAGTATAAGGGGCAATAAACCAAAACTTGAATAACATATTTCCCACCAAGAAACTTCACCAATCTGTGTTATTTATTACTCCCTTATTCACGTTATAATTTCATACGTGCAAATGCTCGCCAAAAAAAAAAAAGTAATTAGTCCTATTTTGAAATATAATTTTGTAAACCTTATACATAAAGTAAAAATATAGATCTAAAAATAATAATATATTGTGTAAAATGGTGATTATTAGAAGAGTGAAGTTTATGAAGAATTTTTATATTTAAAGCTTGTGCTAATTATCTTAGAATATCCGATCATTTTTTAAAGTAATTGATAGACGGAGTATTTTGGATTAATTTATGTGGTGATGACTGATGAAAGTGATGAACATTTCTAATTGTTAGCATCCCATCAATGTAATTTGATCATAAGTTAAAAGAATGTAATGTGCTATCACGGTGAAATTTTTAAAAATATTAATAATAAAATTATGGATGCAAAAGACGGGTTAGGTTGCCATCGGCCAACGTAATTTTAATAAAATCGAGTGTCTTATAATTTTTTTTTTTTTAAATTAGGCGCCGCCTAAACAGTCCTAGGCAGCCCAGGCTAGCCGGATTTTTTTTTTTTTTTCTACATTTTCATTGTTGGGGTTTATTAAAAAAAATTATCCGTGACACGTGTACAAATAAAACATTAATATCAAATTAAATTTATTATTTCATTTTGAGAATTTAATTCAATTAACTCTTGAATTAAATAGTTAAAATTGATATTAAATGTACACGAAACAAGTCGGTCAAACTAAATGAGTTTTCGATACTCATATTGGGAAATAAATACAGTTTATTTGCCATAAGATCAGAAATTAAATGATATTTCGTCAAAAGGGGAAATGAACTAAATTGAATAAAATCAGATCGCAAATTAAGTCAATCAAATGACACCGGTCAATCAGACGACGCTACGTGGCCTTGTGAGAAAGGCAGGTTTTCCACTCTCCACCCTATAAATAGGGGCCTTCGTGTGTTCATTTCATCATCGAAGCCAACGAGCATTCAGACGATCGAGCAAGCGAACGAATCCTCTGCAACCGTTCTTGAAGATTCGAAGCGTTCTTCATCAACCTCAAGGCGTTCTTCGTGGAAAGCAATCAGAAACAGCATCCGATCTGAGATCAAGGTCCATAACCCCCCTGGTCCGGCATTTCTCCTCGAAGATTCGAAGAAACTTCAACAACGTTCTTCGCAGTCTTTGAAGAAAGGCGTTCTTCACGGCTTCGAGGTGTTCTTCGCGCAATTCTACTACAAACAGCCTCCGATCCGAGATCAAGTTCCAGAACCCCTTCGATCTGGTGTTTCTCCTTGAAGATTCAAAGGCGTTCTTCACGGCTTCAAGGTATTCTTCGCACAAGTCCACCACAAACAGCCTGTGATCCGAGACCAAGGTCCAGCACCACTCCAATCCGGCGTTTCTCCTTGAAGATTTGAAGAATCTTTAAGAACATTCTTCGCACCCGCTCGAAGATTCAAAGGACATTCTTCACCAAATATAAAGAAGTGCATCCCGCCTTCGAAGGCGTTCATCCTCTCAAATGTCCAAAATAACGTTTAATCCAAAATAAGACGTTTCGCCCTTGGATTATCATTATAAATTCAAATTCAATCTCAGACAAAGATCAAGACGAGCACTTTGCCCAAAGATCATCCAAGTCAAGGTCAACACCAAAGAGAAGAATCAGAGGAGCAAATCTAGAGTCTTGAACCCGCACAAGCTTTTTCGGTTTAATCCGAACAAATTAAAGTTGTGTTTATTATATTAATAATATGAAATTTGTAGTTACAATATATATAAATATATTTAATTGAAAAATCATTGATGATCATTCATTATATAATTTCTTAAAAATTTAATTAAAAAAAAATCTAGGCAACCTAGTCTGCCTGAATCCACCGACTAATAATTTCTAATTTCTGTACCCTTATATAAAATGAGTTGTAGTACAAATGATGTGAATAACAAAAAAAAAAAAAAAACGATGTACACGAATAATTAGGAATAAAAATGGTGGCATTTGGTGTAAATGAAATGAAGTTTAGAGATGAGTAGGATCACTTATTCTAAAGGAAAAAAAAAAAAAAAATGAAAAATTTACTGTGAGACGTCCAAAATGAAAAGATAAGATGGAAAACTTCTAATAAGGGAGCAATAAATATAAGTATATATTGAGTAATAAGCGTTTTGTGATGCTAAAAACTGAAAATCACAATGGTTAATCCCATTAATCATTTCCAGAGAAGCACAACCTTTCTTCAAAACATCATCACAGATGGCATCAACATTTTTCACCCTTCATCTGTCGTGAACTTAGAAATGAAGATCTGCAATTTCACTAGAGACTTTGGTTTAATGATTCTACATTCTAATAAGTGCTACATACTTTAGCCTTAAACTTCAATTGCAAGTTAAGTAAATTACAAACAACCTAGAAAATACGTAAAACCATAATGAGCTCAGATCATTGAACCAACACAAACATAACTAAAAATTAATTCAGAAAAATGGAAAAAAAAATGACACTTGCCTCATATGCAACCCATAAAGTCATGGGAGTGACATTTTTTCCAAATTTTCTAAGAATTAAATAGATTCAAGATCCATGAGATTTGGATAATGAAATGGGATTCTGAGCCTTTGTCATCTCGAGTATAGACTTGAATTCAGCGTGCAAAGACGTCATTGACCTCTGTCGAGAAGAAAACGCAGCGAAAAACTGTTTGATCTCTTCATCAAGCTTTTTCCTCATCCTTACTTCTGCACTAAGATCCTTCAAAGCTCTCTCCTTTTGGGCAGTAACTTGTGTAAGCATTTGAGACGAAGTGGAAACTCGTTGAAGCACCGAATCTCTATCTTCTTTTAAGAGATTGAACTCCCTTTCTAAGCTATGATACTTCCCTTGAGAAACCTTAAGAAGCTGACCATTTGCTTCCAACTCTTTTTCCAAGTCATTGTACTTCTGTTTGATGGTTTTGAGTTCATTTTCCAATGCCTGCTTCCAACAAGCAATTTGTCCTCCCAAATTCCCCTTCACATTAAAACATCATTTATAAGATGATAAGATGATGGATCTACTTTCAACTCTGCAGATGTATCAACCTAATAGACACTTTCAACTTACTTTGAGCAAATAATCTTTATGAGCACATAACTTAACTGTCTCTGATAGTCTTCTGATAGCAAAATTACATGCTCATAAGATGTTAAAAGAAGCAAAAGTTAACTCCAGGCAACTGCATTATGCATTTGGACAACTTAAAGTTATAAGAATTCTGCTCCTACATTTAATTACTAATATGAGAGAATTCTTTCTAGGTGCAATTAAGTTTTTTTTTTTTCTTTTTTTTGGGTTGTATGTTAGTTTTACTTTTACCTAATTGCTATTCCCTCCATCCTATATAAATGCTTTCATACTTTTTTTTTGTCCTTCCCATAAAAGCTTTCACACCCCTAAAATTGAAAACCCTCCATAAACTTCACTCTCACAATATCTACAAATTAACATCAAATGTCTACTTTTGAACCCACACATACACACAAATCTAACCAATTTCTTTATTTTATACATAAAACTTTATAAAATTACCCACAAAACCCCAATCATTATGCACTTTTCTTATTTTGTGTACCCTCCCTCCTATGCAAGCTTTTATGGGACGGATGAAGTAACATTTTAGAGCTTATCTTTCGCGAAACATATCATCTTAACAATAAACAACTTAGATGGCGTGTGGTTCAATTTTTTCAATGAGAATGATAATGAGAATTATAATGAAAATAATGATTACATTGTTCGTGATTTACTCTTATTTCGGAACAAGTAGTGATATGATAAATAAAAAATTGTTGGTTGAGGAATAGTGGAATGATCGAGGAGAAATGTTCATACGAGGTAATGATTAACTTATTTTGAGTTACATTATCTCGTATGAACTATGAAGTAATACAGAAAAATTGATTATCATTTATTCTCATTAACATTCTCATTAAAGAATTTTGAACCAAGCGCCCCATAGTATTACATTCCTAATGATACACTTCTTTTATAACCTCATCAATGCAAGTAAAGGGTTACACCATGCTACTAAGAACTATGTATTCACCTATGAACTGAAAAATATCTCACAAAAAATTACAAATGAATCAAGCATGCATATAACAGCAGATTAATAAGAGCCGGAAGAACCTGCAATCATGAGCTTGAAGTAGGGGAAATAGACCCCAATTGTCAAGATGATGAAAATTAAGAAAATTGGCATGTGAGATCTCGATTTATATGACCAGGCAGCTACCTTAATGTTGCTGTGAACAGAATCCTCCTTATCATCATCTTTTGAAATTGATGCATCTGATAATACCAACGAAGAAACTGTGCCACTCAGCTTCTGATGGAGCATATTGCATTGCTCTCGTATAGGAACATCATTCAACGGCGAGGGTGTCTTTCCATCCACAACCAGCTTTAAATGAGATTCTAAAGTTGAGAAAAGGCTGGTTCCAACTTCACTTGAAGTATGGAGTATTTGAGCAGTTGTAGATTTCTCATCAGCTATACAGTTCTGCTAAGGATGAATCACAGATAGAGTTTAACAGATTTCACTCTAAGTGTAAGATTCTTATAGCTAAAAAAAGTTTGAGTGTTCACCTGTATAATAGAAAAAACATCATTGTATATGTCTTTGCAATTTGCCACAGTCTCGAGCAGGTTTTGAGGAATTCCTCGAACAACTGATATCTCTTGTTGGAGTTCAGATATCTCCTTTGCTAATTGGTTATTAAGTGACACTTGTTCTGCATACTTCATCTAGAGAATGTACATGAAGCAAATGATGAAGAATTATTAGGAAATAGAGCCCTTTGCAGAATCACAACAAATTATATTACCAGATTCTAACCTTGAAGTCATCTCTTTCCTCCATAACAAGTTTTAGCTGTCTGTGGAGGTTTTGTGTTTCTTGACCGTGATTCTCTACTGAGGAATCCTGTAACAGGTATTAAGTTTAAACCAGCTCACATAGCATATCCCAAGATTTTAATAATACCGGTTAAAGTATACGGAAGATTTTAAACTCATGTCCCATCTTATATTATATGAAATACACTGTATGAAGAAGATGATATTTATATAGTAAAAAACACATGGCAGGTTTAGGCCCATAATATGGCCATGGTTTGACTTTTAAGGGCCATCATGATAACAGAAGATCCTTTATTGACAATTAGAACATGGAAGATAAGAAACATGGTAGCATTTCAGGTTACACCTTGAAAACAAAACTAATGCCAAAAAATTCAAGTTGTGCCTTACCTCACTAAATGGAAATGATTGAACTTTTCTCATAGGAGTCATATTAAGTGAATCAAGGTCAGCTATGAACCCTTTGTTCATTTTTGTCCACGTGTCTTCATCAACAAAATCACCAAACATATCTGGAAGAGGGCTACTCTCTGGTTGGCTTGAGTAGCGTGATCGCTTGGCCACAAATGCATTAGGAGCTGCCTTAAAACACGGGGTGCTAAAAGTATCTCCTTGGCGCTTGTTTCCATCTGGAAAGCATTCTTTGACACCATCCTACAAACCAGAGAAAATTCAATGAATCTAATCAGATGAAAACAATGACAAATTGGAGGACATGGCATAAGCAACAGAGATATTAAAGTGATTAATACTGATTCAGTTAATGCACAGTAAATAATAAACTGCAGCTAAATTCAGAAAGAAACATATATAGTTAAGGATGAGTTCGGGGAGATGTAAAATTTTACATGGGAAGAGCTTCTATCAGAATCGGATGCAGTGACCAGATTGCTAAGATTGTCGATTTTCATTTGCTGCTCTTTAATGCATTGCTCCCGCTGTTTTTGTGACCTCCTCTCCTCTTCTAATTCTGCTGCGAGTTTCTCCCTTTCCAATTCATACTGATTATAATGTAATGAATTATATTGCAGCAGAAAACATCAAAATGTTTGATTAAGTCTGTCTAAGAAAAGCAGGAGAGTTACCTTCAGCATGTCATTCCTCAGCTTCAAGATTTCTTTCTCCAAAACTTCTGCATGAGATCCCTAATGAAAACGGGTTTAGTTAGTTAGATCTTAGTCTATTTGACCTGAAGTAAAACATCATCACACCTGAAGTTTCTTCTGTAGTTCCTCTATTTCAAGTTTTTGTCTCTTTAATAAGGCAGCATCCGTCAATATCTGTCATTGACAAAAATAAAGAACAGTAAAGTAGTTGTTTTCTTGAAAAATTTACTTCCAGATAATTTATCTGTGGATGACTGGATGCATAAATCACACACAGGGAGGCTTACATAAGCTATGAAAGCTCTAATTATATTAATCAAGAATGTACTATATTAATACATGATAAAATGAGAAGAAGCCTGAGTCATATTGTTGTATCAGAGGGTTGTTGACAAGCCACATCTTGAGGGAGAAATTACATGCAATTAGTAATGAGACTAAGAAATTTACTGAGTAGTTTTAACAGACCTCATTCACTTGAACACAGTTTGTGATCCTCTTTGCTCTGCTAGCAAACTGAAGTGTCCCCTTCGTTTCCTCTATGTGGATCTATACATAACAGTGATATCCTGCGTTATATATTATCTTGAAGTTTATTTAATTGCAATATCGAACAAAAAGCAGTTATATACCTCTTCTGGTGCCACAGTGCAAATTATTGAAGTTTTTGCATTTCCACCAAGTGCTGGTTGAAGAATGCGAGTAAGCTTACTGTCACGATAAGGAATGTGACCCCTGCAAATTTTTTACTTGATGAGTTGTTACAAATAGCTGGTTTTACAGTTAAATGTCATGAACTACCTTTGCTTTCCACCCTCGCTCAATTTGTTGATCACATTACCAAGAATCATCAAGCTCTTGTTAATGTGCTTTCCTTCCTTCAAACGAACTCCTCCAGCTCCAGTTTTAGCTATTCTTTCAGATCCGGCTAGGTCGACCAAATTCTAGTTCCAAAAAAAAGAGAACCATTATTCAAAAATGAAAAAAAAGAGGGGGGGTATATTCTATTTAGTACATCTGAGATAATATATCACAGGTTTGGTTTCCCAAAAACATTTACCAGATGGATTTAGCCTTCAGGATATAAAATAAACCTGTAAATTGGCAGTGAACAATTTAAAGGGATGATTACTAACCAAGACAGATACACGGATTACATCATCTGGACTTGGACTACAATCCTTTCCTTTGCTTTCGATTACCTACTCATGAAATATAATAAGAATGAGATACAAGAAATTCACAAAGTAATCAATAAAAGGACATAAAGGTAGGAACTAGTACACAAATCAAAGAACAACTAATTTGAAAATACATACCATCCTAAAAATAGTGTGTGATCTGCTACTACGAGCATTCATATTTGTATCACCAAAATGCCTATTAGCTGCAATAATAGCAAATGTAAGTTTTCAATAATGAAATACCATCAGACATGACTTACAATCTGATTAGAAGTCAAACCTTCTCCAAGTTGGATAAGATTAAGAACTTGGTCAGCACTGTTTACTATCTCCTCCCTAAGTCCTGCAACAAAGACTCCACGCTAGAGAGCAACAAACATCACTACTTTCATTCATTAGAAGAAATCCCTATACTGTAGAGAATTTGACAACAGCATACCTCCAGACTCTCATGAATTTGAAGTTTTTGATTCTCCACGGCAAAAAGATCGTTAATTTCTTCATTGTAAATTTCCATGTATGAAACTCGAATCAGAAACTCCCTATCGGATGCCTAGAGGAAAAGAGCAAAGAAATTTCTATCAAATTCCACTTGCATATACTGAGAACGTTTTTTTTCTACTGAGGCAGCAGAACCTTAATGTTACCTTGTGAATTTTGTCAAAAATATCTTTGACAGCTCTGTGTATAATTCCGGGATCATCGTCAGAACCATTCATGGTGAAAGTTTTCCCACTACTAGTCTGCCCATAAGCAAATGCAGTTCCTGCATAGCATTTATTTTATATTTGTAAGAGAAGCGTTTCCCAACTATCTAAAAGAGAGTGCACAATCGAGATGAAAGGTAAGCTGCATCAGGGTAATCAGAGGACAGTCCTAGCCAATAAAAGGAGAAGAGTGAAAAGACAAGAAACTCCATCACTAGAATGACATCAAAATCATCATAATGTGATTCAAGAAGCACATAAAGGGAACAACCCTAAAAGATAAACACATGTTACATATTGTCCTTTCATTTTTAGCTTATTCTTCCTTTAAAACTTTAAATCAAATAGGAAGTACTTTGATTTAACCAAAATCTTACTTTAGCATAGCAATAATGCACTTTTTGACAATAACTCCATGCTTAGTTATCACTATGGTGATAATGTATCTATTAGCCTAATACCTAATTTTATCACTACAAGGATTTTTAGCTTTATAATCTCAGGATATTCTGGATGAATTTGCTGACTATCATAAGTTCAACATCCGACTTAAATTTTCTATTTAAGTACAATACCTCACAATTTTCCTCCGGAAGCAAAACTTGTTAGCATTTTCATCTAAAAGAATTACAAATTAAAGATGATAAAGCAACAAAATTAAAAGATAGACATTAGGAAACGAAGTCTCACCATTAAATCCTTCTACTGCAGCATTGATAACATCCTTGGTCAAGTGCTCATAAACTGTAGCATTACTGCATTCCTGATCGAACACGTGATCTGTAACAAAAAATCGACAGAATCGGATTAAAATATTCAAATTCATTGAGCTCATAGACGAGAATAACTCCGATTTCAGCTTACCGAAGGCAAAAGAAACTCCAGAAATCGGAGTGCCGTGAGATCTGTGGAGCGAAATACGGTTGCTTTCGACTTTCCAGTTAAATCCATTGACGACTTCTTCGGTGGAAGATGGCCTCACTCTCACTGCCACACAGATCTTCTCCATTCTCAGGCAGCAAACAAATCAAATATGCTTTGAATTTTCCCTTTGTCGTCGTCTTCTCGCTTTTTTATGGGTCTAATTTGAAAGAGAAGATCAATATTGGGTGGGCTAACGGGCGGGATTGAATCATTGAAATTTGAATAATGGTGACTTTACAGAAATACCCTTTAGGCTGGGCCTCTTATTTTTTGAGCCGTAAATGGAGTGAGCCCAGGTCCACATGGGGGATTAGTTTCGCGGATATTCTCCCCTTCTTTTATAATTTTTTCACCTCCCTCTTCAGTTCACTACTCTATTGTTTAGTTCACTACCCATAATTTTCCAAAATTGCCTTATTCTCATTTTTCAGTTCTTGTTTAAATTTTGTAAATTCACCCCCCTCATTTCATAGAAAGAGTACGCACCGCGACCCGCAGCTGCGACCTTCCTCCATGACCCGCCATCAAAGAGGGGTGCCGTAACATCCATGGATAAATGTTGGTTTTTTTTAATTTTTCAATTGTTCAATTCTAGGGTTTATGTGTGATTGTTAGTATAGATTAGGGTTTATGTGTGTGATTATAAACTTAATGGAGCATATAATGTTTGTTTTCGTGATGGATTACAACAAAAATTACGAAAAAAAATTGAAGAAGACGAAGGGCTTTGTTTGACACTGGTTGTTCAAACAATGCTCAATGTTCGAACAAAAGTGTCAAACAATGCTCAATGTTTGGATTTTTTTTCGAACAAAAGGCCATTGTTTGGAAAAAAAATTCAAACAATGTGTTCGAATAATTTTTACGAATTATGACAAATGTTTGACACAAATTTTCGAAAATAATGCAAATGTTTGAGAAACCAGAGCTGAACGCGAACCGAAATTAAAAAAAAAAGATAAAAAAATGCGCAAGAACAGTGTTAGAAACCCTCACGTTCGTTGTGTCTGTTTGCATTTCGGTAAACTTGATTTCAAGGGGGGTGAACTGATCAAATTTGTCTAAATAAAATTATGCATAAGGGTATTTAAGTCTTTTCAAATGTGTTTTCAAATAAAGAAAAAAATTAGGGGGTGAACAAATTAAAAAGGGGGGAAGGGGGGGGGGGGGGGGCAAATATCCGCGTCCGTTTCTTATTTGCCTTGACCAAGAGATTGTCCATGTTTGATGGGTTTTGGCTGATATCAGCAACGGTTTATAACTGTGTCACGTGTCATTGCACTGTGTCGCATTGACCTACTATCTGTTGAGTTAATATATTATTTTGTGACTTTTATTTCAATGGTAATTTTTAATTTACTATTCTACCCTTTTTAATTATATAAAATTACATAAATTATTATTTTTCATATTAATTAAAAAATTAATTAAAATACGTATATATTAAGGGGTGGCTATTCAAACCCCCGTTTCTTATGCACATCATCTATATAAATACTTAAAAATTAGATTTGTCTACTTAATCCTCCATCTTCTTCCTCGCCCTAACACATTTAGAACCCTAAAGTGATAATATCAGGTCATCAGTCTGTACTGCCTTTAATTCAAGGAATACATTCTAACCATTCATAATGATAGCCTTTTTTTTCGATTTAAAAAAAAATACAATGTTTATCTAGTCCAGCATATATAAGATCTCCATTTCTATGTTGTATATTATTAATTCAAAGTTTGTCCACAATTAAAATCGATGAACTAAGATTTAGTTGAGTAGGAAGAACGCAAAGCAAAAATTTAAAGAACCGAAAAAAGTCGTCATAGTAAGTATACTTAAATAAAATGAATTAGAATTAAGAATAATTTTAACCCAACACCATCATTGAAATAAAATCTCGAATCTGAAAATTCCAAAATTGAAAAACAAGAGCACCAAAGGATCAAAATCAACGAACATTAACACCGAAGAAATAATGTATTATCTATTATGTTTGAGGACTGGTTTGGATTAAATTAAAATAGGCTAAGCAAAAACCAAATTAAAATCCCTAATTTTGTAGTTGTCTTCTTCCTCCAAAGAAAAGAATAATATATATATGTCTCATGTTGTAATTATGTACGATGATTGTATTCATGACGGACCAAAATTGACATTAATTTAGATGATTAAATAATTACTGAACTATTAATAATTAATAATGTATAAAAAATAAAATATAATATATATAATAAAGGGGTTTATTTGATCTTTATATATAAGTAATAGAGAAAATTGCTATAGGATGTAGTATTTTTTAGCAAAATTGCATTGGGTTAACCACCTTTTTTAAATTGCATAGGGGTTAACTTTTTTAATTTAATAATATTTATATCTTTTAGTTTAATTTTAATAATATATACGCATTCTCTCACATCTATTTATCTTTTATCTCTCTCATTAAAATACAATTCAAATTTCAAAATTCAAGCATCTCTCTCTAAAGTCATGGTCTTTCTCCGTCAAATAATCAAGATCGCGCATACGATTTCCCTTACCCTTCAAACCGACGACATTGCCCACTATCCAAGCTTCGACGACACCGCAAGATTGGGCCGACGATTCACGCACCACCCCTGCGTCCCAATCTCCGTCGATTTGTTCCATATCTCGAGGATTGACCATTTTCAGCGTTGAGCTAATGAGGTACGCATAAAAAAACAGTGAATTAGGATTTTCTTCTACTTATGTTGAGTTTTTTTTTATTTTGGGAGATGATTAGATTATTTATCTGTTGCTTATTGATTTGAAGATGAGGTTCAGATTTATAATTTTTTGGGGTTTTTTTTTTTGTTGCTGAAGGTTGGGGAGGGGAAAGGGGGCTGCTGAAGGTGGGGGCGGTGGGGGAAAGGGAAAAGGGGAGGGGGGCTGCTGAAGGGTGGGGACTGGGGACGGTGGGGAAGGGAAAATGGGAGGGTTGTGTGGGGATTGGGAAAGGGGAAGGGGGGAGGGGGTGGGAGAGAGTGGGGTGAAGGATTTTGGCTGCGGGGATTGGGTTGGGGTTAGGAGCAGTTGCCTGAAAGTGTGGGGGAAGGGGAGGGGGCTGTTGGGTTGAATTTTTTTATTTTTTTTTCATCTATTGTTCTTTCATAATAATTTACTTAATTTTTGGTTTTGTTGATTTGCAGGTAGAGATGGATTTTTTGGTACATACTTAAGGAAACAATTTGAATTGAGTTATGTAAAGTGTATAGTGTTCTAGAGATAAATACAGAGATTTGTATTTTGCTTTTGTGCGTTATGATATTATATTTAATTGAGAAATATACAAGATACTACATTCTTAGAGTCTTAAATGCACTTTAAAACATGAGTTTCTCCATGGCACATTTTCATACAATTGACTAGTTTTATGCAATTTTAAAGGTAGGCCCCACCACTGTACGTCTCTCTATCCTCAGGCACGCATATATCTCCCTCTCCCCCACTCAATGTATCTCAGGTTTACCTTTCTCTCTCTTCTTCAAAATCATTCTCTCTCTAAATTCAAAATCTCCACCAGCGACGGAGAGCAAGCGACGGGGGTCTTGGAGAGCAAGCGACGGCGATCTGAAGAACAAGCGACGGAGGCAGTTTTGGAGAACAAATGGCGGCGGCGGCGCGATCTGGATACATCTCTCCACCACGCCCACCCGCCGTCGCTCGTTTCCGGCATCAGATGAGGGCCGAGAAACCCTAGATCTCTCTTGCCCTACCACCGGAGACCACCGCTGCATCACCAAGATCTGGAGGCTGAGGAAGATCTGGAGGCATTATACGTTCGCTGGCGGTACTTGGGGAGGCTGAGGCGCGATTTTCTCTGCCCAGATCTCACCGCCGCCGCCGTAGTGAGGTCTGTAGGCCGCCGTGGCCGCGAGAAATTTTCTTCTCTCTATCTATATGCGACGGCTCTCTCCCTCTAAAATCCAGCAACCATGAGTGAGGGGTTTTTGTGCGGTGATGGGTTTTTGTGGGCTTCGAATCTACCATCTGAAATTGTTGGGGATCTACAATCTGGAATCCGTGTACATGTAATTAACCCAATTTTTAGATCTCTGAATCAGCAAACATTTTTCTAGATTTATCCATTGGATGTGAATTTGATTACGTTTTCAGAATGTTGAAAGATTGAAATAGTCATTAATTTTGTTTGCAATTAAATGGGAGAAATTTGTATGGAATTGATGAACCGTCTTTTGAATTCCAGTATGATCATCTAGTTTAAGGCCCACCAAAAATAGAGTAGTTGAAGCCACAAAATAATTAGTACAATTGTTTAAACTACTCTAAGATACACTAAGAATGGAACATATTCTGGTGAATTATGTTTTTAAACGAGAGACGTTTTTTTTCCAAACTTGAAGACGCCTTTTATCATTTTTGAAGTTATCTGGTATATTTAAAGCTAGCAACTCATCTATCTTAATCAGAGAGATTATATGACAAGGATTAAGGAGGCTCTTTTTATTAGTCACTGGATAGAAAAGATTCTCAATGAGAAATTCATTAATTTGTTGAAGGGGTGGTCCCATTTCGTGTCTAAATAAATCAAAGGTAATTCGTAACTATTACATGCATTAGTGATTAATAATTGTGAATTGTGAATTTGTATGCTTTGTTGATTTTTAATGAATTGTTGTGGGTTTTTTTTTTGTTCCAGGCATCAGAGTTCAACGTGCCTTTAAATTCAAGCACAAAATGGCATATGGAGACTCAGAGCACAAAAAAATGTCTTATGTTCATAATTTAGGAACATTTGTTCATAATTTTAGATTATTTGTTCATAATTTTAGATCGTTTGTTCATAATTTATGTGCGTCTGTGCACATTTTTCTTTAGCTAGTCTGTTCATAATTTTTTTGGTTGTTTATGCCTGATTTTGTATGTGTAATACTTTTGGAAATTTTTATGTGTAATTCTCAAATTAATAATGAAATGATTATTTTTTAATTTGAAAATGAACCTGCTAGAATTTTCAAATATTTACATTTATGTTTAAAAAAAATTATATTTGTGTTCATAAAATTTATGTTTATGTTCAAATTAATAAACACCCGAAAATAACAAATATTACTGGTCAAATTTTTTCCTCGGGAACTGTGCAAAAATGTATCAATCAGTCAATAGTGTGTCAGATTTTGTAAGAATCAGATTTTGAACATGGGGTCCATCAAATTGTAAAAGCTTGTAGTTTTGGTTAATAGTGGGGACCATCAAAATGTATGAATTGGTATCATGAGATTTTTTTATGTTGTATAGTGCATTTAAGCTTATAGGATTGTAGTAAATAATAAATGCCCCTATTTAATTTCATAGTACAAACATATACACCCTTGTAATACAAAATTGTAAATATGGTATTATATTTTAAACTATGGTACAAAAAAATTATATACCCTTGCAAATATTTTGTACTTTATTTGTAACGTTTATACTATGGTATTATATTGTGTACTATGGTACAATTAATTCATTGGAAATAATTCTCACATATTGTATTTGCACTATAATATTATTATTTGTACTATTTATTTGCGAGAATAATTACAAAATAAAAAAATGCAGGGAAAAAGTTGTAATTTTAATTAAAAAAAAAAGTGGCAGAAAATTTGTCAAATTAAAAAATTGAAAAACAAATTTAAAAGATAGATGTCTAATCAATGAATAGTGTCTGAAAAGTTAACTCCATTGCAATTTTAAAAAGGTACTACACTTATATGCAATTTAGAATTTGAAAGTTAACTCTAGTGCAAGTGCCCCTAATTAATATTAGGGGTTTATTTAATCTCATTGTTAAAGAAATAGGGTTTAAATGTAACAAAAAAAAAAAAAGAGTTGGGGATTTATTTGATCCTTACTTATAAGATTAGGGGTTTATTTGATCTCAATGTTTAAGAAAAAGGGTTTAGACATATAAAAAAAAATTAGGGGCCTATTTGATCCCCACATATAAGTTAAGGGGCTTATTTGACCTTTTCCCCATTAAAAATTAATTAGAATATATTTTTATTATAAATTAAATAAGGATAAATTTTTAAATTAATAATTCCAGATTTTTAAACTATTAAATTTAATATAATATTGAAATACTGCGAACAACTCGATATTACTCGACGCAACTCGATAGAAAATTAGATGATTCACTCAACAGGTAGCAGGTCATCAAATTTAAACCATTAGATTTTATTTAATTTTAGATCTGAAGGTTTATTGACCGTTACTGATATCAGCTAACTCGATAAGGTGTCTGACCTAAGCAAATACCAAGTTTGATTACGTCGTTAGAATTTTATTAACGTAATACTTTTATTAATCATATGCTGGATTTTATGAAATTAATAAAACATAAGAGTATTTTATGGATTTATCCTCAAACACATGACACATATTCTAACTAGGCCGCTCCTACTGTTAGGCGACCGAGTCGATCAAAAAATTCTAAATTTTAGGGGCTCAAAATTATTTTTATATAAGATTATGTCTCTCAAGTATGTTGTTTATCTAAATTGGCCCATCGGTGAAGTGTTCCCTTCTTATTTACAAAGACAGCAGGCTAAACACCCGTATCGTGATTTTAATTTTAATAATATCATATGTGTCGAGCGGAAATGATCACAAGTCCACCAGTGGCATAAATTTATATATTCATCGCAAATGTGTTAATGACACATAAGCAGATGATCCACTATTATTTTAATTGATTGCTTATATCTATTTATGTGTTATTAACACATCCGCGATTAATATATAAATTTGTGTCTATAAATGAGCATGTGATCAATTCCAATATGCCGAGATAGTTTTTAAAGTTTTCAATTAAAATTCAAGAACCTCTCCTTTTGCCATCAAAAGAACATCTTCAATTTTTCTTATTAATAATAATATATTTAATGCTAATATTTAATTATTGGGAGTGATAATTGTTGAAATATCAAAAGAAGATGACACCAACATCTATTTTTTATTTTAAAATATAAGCTTAACATAAAATAGTTTTAGAATATCATTAATCTCATCAGGAGTATCATTAAATCTGTCAGGGGTATCATTAGTTTGAGTTCAAAAAAATTTAAATAAATTTTCTTGAACTCATACTAATGATACCACTGATGAGATTAATGATACTCCCTATGAAATTAATGATACTTTAAAATTGTTTCATGATAAGCTTATCATGAACTATTTTCATATATTATTTTGCCTTTAAAATAATATAACAAATAATAATTATAATTTTTGACGTATTCATCATAAATGAGATTTTTTTTATTGAACAACTTGAGTATACAAAATAGTTAACACTTTTGCTGCAAAAAGTATAAAACGAGTGATATTTAAATATAAATATTATATTTTTAAATTTGATTGATATAAATTAATGCAATTTATTATTTAATAAAATTAATTTTAACGGAGAAACCCCCCTCCCCCCAATATTGTTTTTCACATATTTATTATATGACAAATACTTGTATGAGACCGTCTCATAACATGAGACAACACAAATTAATATATACCCCTACTAAAGTATTAATGAGTCAATGTCCTAATTATACAAATTCCTATTGTCTCATGTCATGAGACGGTCTCATACAAGACCTACTCTTATTATATTGATTATTGTTTACATACATTTTTAATATTGCATATATTAATAGAGATCAAAATTTTATATTATTTTTTAAATTCATACAACAAAAATGCATGGGTCTAATTTTTTTAAGTCGACTTAGGCCTTGTAATTTTTAGGATTGGCCCTATCTAACACGTATGCAATTGAATTTCAACCTCAATTAATCCAATTTTCATTTTTTCAATTAAAAATATATAATTAAAAAAATTGTAGTATTTTTTATTATTGCTTGGGGTATTATTGATTATCACTTGATTTATTATTAATTATTATTCGTTTGTACTATTTGAGATATTGTTGATTCAAAACACACAAGACAAGACAAACTGTGTGTTTTTCACAATTTGCATTTTATCTAAATACATAGTATATACTTGGGTGCATATTAGAACTACTCAAACACATGAATTTTTTTTTGCTATAAAGGCCTAATGATTGCTATTATGATTTGATAGTACGAACTTGCGAACACAAACAGCCTTGATATTTGCCTATAATTACGCCCTACTTAATGTGAGCATTACATGATTAGAAAGAATACAATATCTAAAATGCTTAGTGGTACATGTGTGCACACTTTTCTCAGGTAAACCTTTCTCCAATTTCTATCCACAAGCAGGATAAGTGACCTACGTATTGTTGAGGAACGCAAAAGAAAAACTATGTATTATTGAATGATAGAGAAGTAGGGAGTTAGAATAAATTAAGATAACACATTATTTAATCGACCATTATTCTGCATAAAACGGACTAATCCTTTTCTGAATAAACAAAAGAAAAATAGAATAAACTGATGATACAGTTAATTTACAACTCCTGTAAATCCCATACGTTCCCTACACACCTCGGAAGTTGGAAACTAGACATAATTGCTACAAGCTCACGGGAGGACTTCCCTGCAAATTAAATGGATAAAAGAGTTGGATATTTCGTTTGATAATTCGTCTTTATATGTTTAGAGTTCACAATAAATTTTACCTTAAATAGAAGATCCTGGGCAATGTTTTCCCAGGGTAATGAGATGGACATTAAACAGCATTTGAGGGGCAGCATCTCGTCATCTGAGTGTCGATTGGAAGAGGCGGCGGCAGCATAAGCATTCTTAGCTGCCATTGATGCAACAGATGCAGCATTCCGAACAATAGTTCCAATATCAAGTCCTTTTTTAGATACCTGAATTGGTGAATGGGGTCCTAGATCAATCTTGCTTTGATCTGTGAAAGATATACAAAAAAGTTCAATCATTTTAAATTAATTAAAATAATGAATAATCCTAGAGGGTGCTCTTGGTTCAAAATTCTTCAAATGAGAATAGTAATGGGAACAATTATTTTGTAATTGTGTTGGTTAATGCGAATAAAAAAAAATTAACTGACATTCTTATATGAGAATATAAGTTTCAAAATAAGTTAATCATTACTCCATTTTGATTAACTACCTCCCCTCCTATAATCAGAACTCTTCGATTGAATCATTATTCATCAATCAACAACAATTTCCTGTATCCACCTATGCCTGGATTAGAGTCAAATCACAAACAATGTAATCATTCTTCTAAGGGGCTGTTTGGTTCGCTGGATTGGGTGGGACTAAAGTTTTAGTCCCACTCAATTCCATGTAATATTGTGTTCGGTTCGCAGGTTCACAGCCCGAGATAAAATTGGGGTCCGAGTTATAAACCTACCTAATCCATCAAATAAGAGATTAAATAATCCCTTAGGGATGGTGGGACTCCATAGTCCATGCTTTAAAAATGGTATATTGCACTTTAAATTCACTTAATCATTCAATCCAAACACACATTCCTCCTCAAATAATCATATCTAATCTAATGTCATCCAATCCAATCCAATCCAATCCCATCTAATCAATCCCATCCCGTGAACCAAACGGCCCCTAATTGTAATTGACCATTCAATGATTCGATTACCATTCCCATTGAAGAATTTGAACCAACTACCAAGCAACCCCTTACTGTACAAATTCAGAATCTTTGTTGAAGAATATGGTGTTTAGTTGTACAGTAAAATTATCACCATTGGATAAGGAGTAATAAGAGCAATAGACATTTGCAACTATAAATAGAATGAAGGATAATTTGAAAAGAAAAACATCCTACATAACTATATTCTATTCAACCAAATAATGTGCTTCGAACTGCAATATTTAAATAATAAGATGAAGAAGGTACGTTTTGACTTACCAAGGACACCAGAGACAGCTACTTCAACTTCACCACGGCCTCCAGGACCTTTCATGAATATTTTGTCAGTTTTCCCCGAGGAATGACCAAGAGAGAGAAGACTTCCAAAACCACTCCTTCCAGCTGGAAAATTAAAAGAAAGAAACAGAGCAGATCATAAGTACATTTTCATATTACTAATTAGAAATAGATTAATGAATAACTCATAAACTAGATAAGAACTTTTTGCTTACGCAGTACGTAAAATAAGCTACTATTGTCAGTTCATAGCTTTTAAAAGTTAAATAGCGGAGAAATCACCATACCTGAAAATGCTGTTTCTATTAAAAAAAATGGGGGGAAAAGATAAAACAAATACCGTGTAGTAAAAAGTCTACTTTTCTGGGACAAGAACAGCAATTTTTATAGCACGGATTATGTTCAATAATCATTATAGAAAAGAATAGGGCTAGAAGTATATTCTAAAAGTTGATATGCGAGGATTATGAAATGTTGCAACTAGTAAGATTAGTTTCAGATGGTATTGGATTATGAAACTACTGCAACTAGTAAGATTAGTTTCTCATGGTATTATCAAATCTTTGAAGATTACCAACTGCGACAAATGCCTCCCTATGCACGGAATTACCGAAACCAGCTTCAGAGGGTTACACAAGTAGGCCATTCAGCCATTGGAGCTCAATTGCTTCATAACTTCTATAACATGAAGAATTTATAGCCAACAATGATGTTCAATAATCATCACAAAAAAGACTTAGATGAGGATAAAGTTGATACATGAAGATTTTGAAACTAATGCTATCTAGTAGACTTGGATTCGCTTCTCATGGCATTATCAGAAGTTAACAAAATTTGTGCATAATTCAGCAATGCAGTTTTCGGTATAAATGGTAAACGCAACAGTCTGTAGGAGTATAAGCATATAATCCAAAATTCAAATTCAATTTAGCTGTCAAATAAAGCATTTGGCCATCATTTTGTGAGATCACAGTTTTGAATCCCACATGGTACCCCATACCCCTCCACTCCCCCACCACCCCCACGCACACAGAAGTAACTATTTTAACACCACAACATGAGTTGTCCGTGTGAAGGAAAAAAAATTACCATCATATGCTTCTCGGACCATTTGATAGCTGACAAAGCCTGAGAAAAGTGTAATCTGCTTAAGAAGATTTGTAGTCAGTGGGGATAAGATTGTTCTTGGGAATATGAATTTGTGCATTTCATGGACACTACCTTAGAGGACTTCATCTTGCCAGCATTTGTAACCTTCTCAGGAGAAGAAACGTCAGAACTACCTTTCTCCGTTTTCGTTTCCAATGGAAATGCTGCCCCATCATTGGCGTTTAGCAGTACACAATAGCAGTGGTCTGGATCAGTCAAGACCTGTGGAATAATATATTAAATATTATAAAGATTATACAACATGTTCAATTACTTCCAGAATTAAAAGATAAAAATAACTTATATAAGGTTAGCATAAGTGATGGAAAATGCCATGATAGAATACTATGCAAAGGATTAATTGTTGTACTACAAGGGTTTATTTGATCCACAGTTTATCTTCTTAAGCAAGAAAACTATAAAATGAAGAGAGACCATAATTATGTTGAATGTTATAGGGACAAATAACAGAACACAATTTAATAGGGATAAATCCTCTAAGATGAAATTTTTTTTTTTTAAAATTAATAATAATTTTTATCTCCTTTAAAGATATTTAGATACAGATATTCTCATTGTTCTAGCACAATATTCCTTTTTATCACTATTAGTCAGTGTCATAATTCATAAATAAAAAATTCTATAAATATTAATGTGCGTATAATATGGAGTATTTTGCATCAATCCTTGCTATTAAAAAGAATAGATTCTTACAAATTATTAATAGCAATTGCATTAAAATTTAATGAAAAATCCAAAAATGAACTTAAAAGACTGAAAAATCAATCGCAAACAAACTAAAGAAGCAAAAAAAAGGTAGCAGATCATTCAGTTTTATCGATCAACCACATTTTATGACAGGAAACATCAATACATTAATAATAAGCACCTTACCACTGCATCGAAAGTGGAATCAAAATCATCTACTGCAAAACAGATATCTGGATAGGCAGGTGTAGTTTCTACTTCCTGAAAAATTAACAATCAGGAACAAGAGAAGTAGACAAATAAGATATAGTGAGTGTACTTTGCATGAGAAATCATGCCTTTCTTGAATCCAAATGAAAATTTATCCGACTGGGAGATGCATATACTGTCTTCACAACCTGCCAAAAATAACATGGTCAAGTTTTCTCAGATTTATGAGACAGAAGACATCAACATGCCCAATAAGAGAATAAAAAATAAATAACAACAATAGTACAAAATAGATATAAAGTTCTTCCCTCGAGGCAACACATTTATTGTGCATTCAAAATTCCAAATCTGTTGGAATCTAAATCTTATGACTTGATATGAATATTTAATTTTCTTTAAGAAATAGAAATGGGGAAAACAGAAAGAAAAAGTGAAGTATAGAGTGAAATATATAGTAACTAAAACTTAGGGATGTTCGCTAAAAGATGACATGAAGAAATAACACTTTAAAGAGAATAATGGGGAAAAAGAAAACAAAGTGGAGTACGCACTGAAAGAATATACCAATATAGAAGGCATGTGCTTCAAAGATGGGTTGAAGTAACACTTATTCCTTTTTTTTTATCTTTCTATACAAGTAGTGTGGAGGGAAGGAATGCTATGTGGTAGCCATATGGTTAAATATATTAATATTAAATCAAATAAAATAAGCATCTTCCACGAGGACTAAAATCATCAACAAAATTTAGATTCTTATCAGTTTTCAATCGAGAAAGCTGATAAAGGAGCCACTATATATCACTATAGCAACTGGAAGACATATCAGTCCTCCTTGCTCATTCTTCTAATATGTCAAAATCCCCAGGCCCGGCTCATCAACACATCTGAGCCTAGTCAAGAACAAACATTCAGGGGAAGCCCCTACCACACAGTTTAAAATTGGCTTTTTAAAGCAGACCTAGATGGTCTCAGATGCCAAAAGTTTAATCTTTCCAGAGGAATGCCCCACATTGTGCTCAGTCAAATCTTCTCCTTCAGTCACCCATTTAAGATAAAGAAATAATCTATTGACAAGAAACCATTATCCCCGAGAACTGCAGGTACCTTATAGATAGGAGACAATGTTTTCCCTTGGCTGGCGTGATATTGTCTAAGGACCTGATGACTGCAAGGACAAAAATGAAGATACTGAAGTGACTTTAACAAATAAGATTGTATTAAACATTATTCAGTAAATAAAACCAAAATAATTAGCTCTGGATAAAGTCAAATTTACTCGATCAAAATAGGACACTTATTTTGGCTAGAGACAAAAACAAATATTAGATAAATGCAGTGGAACTTCAAATCTAAAATTCCACCCTTCAGTGTGTGTTAACTGATAAAAACATCACAAACAGAAGCCCATGGGGAGAGACAATGAAACACTGTGTCTCTCTTTTCTTCCTAAAATGGAGTAAGGGAAGATCTGTTTCGGGGGCGTAACCCCTCAATCAATCCACTCCTTTCTTCCTCTTTTAATAACATATAGCCTATCACTTCCAATAAATACTAAGCACAACTAGTCTTGACAGCAATGAAAATGGATTGCCTCTTCCCAAAGTACAGTTTTTGTTTGGTCAGGGGCCTCAGGGCCTCCATCCTCATATCAGTTCCCAAATTCATGAACTAGTAGGACTCAGGCGTTCTATATATCCATAAAAAAAGAGTACCCTGAACTTAAAAAGCCCACAATTTACCCAAGGAACATAGCCAGGTTATCACATATAGAGGCTAAAACTAGCATATTTGAAGTGACGATGGGAACAGAGAGACATCAATAACCTAATCAAAGCCCAAAACCAATCTAAATAAGCCAATATTGTTTCAAAGAATGTCAAACACAAAAGACAAAAATCATCAAGTTTTCAGAGGAGAACTTTTGTAGACTAGGACAAAATAAAAATTACCTGCAAATTGCTACAGTCACACTAAAGGAGGTATGAGCAATCAAATTCAGATAAAACGAGCGTCTCCAATCTATGATCAGTGAACTCTCACCAACCAAGTCATCCAACTACAAGAATAAAGGAAACAAATAGCTTTAAGGTAAAAAGAAGCATTTCACAGTGGCACGTAAAGTCCAATGATACAATATAGAAGCAGACGGCAAGCCGTAGATAAATGTGTCAATGTTCAGTAGGCAAGCAGCAGAAAGCATCAGCTGACCTCAGATGCACAAACCATAAAAGATGAAAAATAATGAATTTCATATACATTTGGAAACTTGAGTGCCCCTTGTTGGTGACAGTAGCAATGTTTATGTTATGGCATTCCTAAAGGAGAGGGTAAAGGTCAGACTTTCGCAAGTTATATTGGTCGCAGAAATAGGATGAATATATGAAATGCAATTGTATGAATAACTGTGACTAGGCAGCACTGTGTCACCAAAGCAATACACAACAACAAAAAAGCAGAAAACAGTACTATGAAATAGCAAGATCGTCTGCAGCAATTACTTTTTTTGCCATTCATATTTGTTATTCAAATTCCAGTATAGTTGTAAACCAGCACAAAATGACACGAGTTAGTTTTTTGTCATTCATAGCCATGAGTTTACCATTAAATAGTATGGAACCAAAAATGAAAGGATTAATAATAGTTCAATGGTTTGGCAAACCCCAAGCGTGGTGGTGTACACCGTCACACACAAGATAGAATTTACTGTTCATTTACACACAGTCACAAGCAAATCCATGTGGATTTGTGTAAATGAATTTAGAATATTATGACCAGTCGAATCCCCCATGTGTGAAAAATCGCACCTGATTCAATTATGAAAATCTTGCATATTTCCTTTGTATGTAAACGTGAAATGTAGAATCTACCTACATTCAGTTGAACAATACAGAACCACTAATTGATTTGCATGTAAAAGAGTTGATAGTTTGCAAAACAAAGGAAATTAATGCACAAAACGATTGCAGATGACAATGATGGCACTGAAAATAATCATATAAATTAATAAGCAAAAAGAAAGCTAACTTAAGTCTCCACCAGTACATAAATAAGTGTCACAGTGTCACCCTCACCCATGGTAATTAGAATACAGAGTATTTTATTCCATTTACCTTAGGTGCCCACCTGCGCACAAAGTACGGAGAGTTGGCTTCCCCATCGTCATTGGGTCTCTGTCCCTCCGAATTCTACGTTGATAAATCCACTACATCACATTCCACCACCTATCCATAGGGATTAACTGAAGATTGCAAATATATAAAGGAAAGGGGATACCATTTTCCTAACAAAGAATATAAGATCATCTTCCTCACGTCCTCTAGACTCCCTACTGCAAACAAAATACAAGTCAATGATGTTATGCCAGAAGCCAGAGTCCATTTCCAAATCACCCGGCGTCTCTTCCTCATCCAGCACTGTTTTCCCTAACAACTTTGAGTGCTTCCGAACCATACTCAACAACTCAGGCCTGCCAATTTCTAGAAATGCTCAGAATACATGCTTCACAAAAAAAAGTGCAACTTTGGTCTACATTGATAACCTAAACTCTGTTGCTATCATTATTTGAAAAATGTTAACACCTCATAGTCTAGCTACTTCCCTCAACTTTTTGGCCACATTGACATAATTAACAAAAAACTCACTGAATTTTCTTAGTTTTTAACTTAAAATTGAAACAACAAAATCCACAAAGTAAATAATCCAAAAAAAAAAAAAAAAAAAATTAAGAAAGCGAAATGATCGCAGACAGGATATATCAGACAAATTAGCTTAATAATCGAGCCAAATTTCATCCAGAACGTCGATATTTTATAAGTGATCCGGACCGACAAGCAGATTTGCTAATCGCAATACAATCTGGACTCTTTTTCGAAATCAAACCATTTAAATTTGAATAGAACATGCTAATCTGTACATAGATTCAAGGAAAAATGAAATAGTAACTGAAAGAAATTCTCACCGTGTTGGGGTTTGCGATTTATCACCGATCATTTCGAAGCTCAGTGCGAAGTTTTACTGCGAGGCACTATTTTTGACTTAATTTATCAACTGAAATCGAGGAATCAACTTCTATTAATTATTTCCCCTCAAAGTTTTCATGTTATTCAATTTCATTACACGTGTACTGATAAAATTATGTATGTTGTGCAATTTATTCGAAAATTATGAATGTGCTACTGCTTCCAAATCAAAGTAACACAGATACTGGTATAAAACAAGTTTATACGTAAGACGCAATAGTTTTACAAGTTTTTTGCTATACTTTTAAACTTTAGTTATTAAAAAAACATATAAAATATTATATCTTTTTTTAATCAGTGAAAAGGTAATTTTATTTTATTAATAAAACAATGGGAGTATGAGGAATCTAGGGTTGTGTTTACATTCCATGACAAATTCCATTTAGGAAAATAGTAGACCTTTATCTATTATTTACTTTGCAAGTTTACTAATTCGGGCTATCCATTGGGCCCGAGACAACCCCCTCTTAAAAAGCAATTTTTAATCCGTCCACAATGGGCGGATATTTTTTTTTTATCTTGAGGAGATTTTGACCTTTTGGCCACTGAACTCAATTTTCCTCTATTGTGGATCGAAGGCTCCATGGTGTGGCTTTTGATTAATTCTATTTCCGGGACGATGGAGTTTCATCCCGGCAATTTTCCATTGATTCAGGCAAGGTGATGAAGCTTCTCTTCATTTCTGACCGCTCCAGATTTAACGCCATCAGCCCTCGCCTGTATGTCGTCGCCGTTGCGCCTCGCCTGTATTTTGTCGTGCACGTGCTCAACTCTACCGCTCTTTGGCTTTGTATTTTATAGGCTCAGCAACTCCACCCATCTCTCATTATTTCTGGTCATATAATCTAAATTTTAGTGATTTACGGTCATAGGTTCTGCAATTTTATTTCCGGTCATAGGCTTTGCAATTTTATTTCTGGTCATAGGCTCTACAATTTTACCGATCTCTCTTTATTTCCGATCAATTTAGCTATTTTTGCCCTTAATTTTCCAAACATATGTCGGCTTCTGGTTGCCGGTGGTTGCAGAAGCAACTATTTGCCCCGCCATTGCCGATCTCCGCAATTCTTTGCAATTTAGTTAGAAGGTATGCACAACGTTTTAATAACGACGTCTAACTTGGCAATGGACATAAAAACGACTAACAATGAAGTTTTTTGGTATTGTTGACTAATGTAGGGCTTTGTTCACGGCAGCTAGCTTGGTGTTCTGGGAGGTATGGTGGTTTTGGATCAGCCAAAAACAGGGTATGTGGAGTTGTGAATTTTAGAATTAAATATGGGTATACTAGTAAATTTAGAACCAATTCTATATAATCTTGAAAGGTAAACAAGTAAATACTATTTTAAACCAAATACAAATTATACAAAGTAAACACTTAATATCTCAAGTTATCTTAGGAATATCTACTATTTAATTTTAGCTATATAATCCTAACTACCAAAGTTTCTTTTTTTAATCAGAAAAAGGGTTTTCATTCATAAAAAAGATCATGAGTAGTACTCAAATTACAAACTGAAACTAATTTTAAATTTCAAAATAAAATCCAAAAACAACCCCCCACCCCCACAATTACATATCTTACCCTTTGTTTACACATCAACAAACTCCACTTATATTCTAGCAACTCAGCACTACTCATGACTTAGAGACTTACTTTCAAAATAAATGTCATTTTAGATCACTTGAGATAGACTCATAAAAGACTTACTTTCAAAATAAATGTCATATTAAATCAATGTACATATATAAAAATAAATTACGTGTCGTACACCACTAAATAATAATATCAATTTTTACAAGCAATAGTATTAAATCTTACAACAACAGAATTAGTTTTTACAAATATAGTATTAGTAGTGTACTGTGCATAAGGTGTACATAAAACTTGTTGTTAATATTTTCTTTTAGGGATTTTTAAAATGTAATAAGATCTTTTAGAGATATATATATGTGAGTACATATGTCGAATTTTTTTATTTCTTAATTTGATACAAAATCTCTAAAATAATACTTATTTCAAAATAGAGAGAGTGTACATTTGATGTAAATGTACCACAAATGGTAGAGATTGCAATAAAATCAAGTACAACTATTGATGACCGTACAAACCAAAAGCTAAAGACTTCTTAAAAAGTATAAAGCCACATAAAAAATCAAGCTAGCAAAAATATTAAGCCACTCGTTTTGAAGACGAAAATTTTAGTGATGATGCATGTGCACAAAAATAATAAAAATACTACGGTTGTGGAAAGATCTGATCAAAATATTTTGGAAAATGATGAAGGTTTGGTTGATGTAAATATAGAAGTAAATTACTATGAATCATAATCCTAATCCTAATCCTAATCCTAATCCTAATCCTTCCTAACACTCTATAAAGACAAACATTCTTAAAGATATGTAGCAGAACCACATACTTATATTTCAAATTTCCTATGCTCCCATTCATTCTAATTTTAAAACTCAATCTCAACCGTGTATCTTAATTTTTTAATCTCAACCGTGGATATACTTTTATATCTTTTATAAATTCTATTCTCTGTACTTTTTAGTTATCATTATAAGTTTTTAATTTTCTTCTCTTCTACTCATTTTCTCTGATGCGTTCATAGTTTAATCTCATTTCAATTTTTTTCATTTTTTCATATTAGAATTAATATCGCAGATCTTCAATATTTATTTGTATGAGTGGATGAATTCAATCTAAAATATTAAAAGATGATTTAGAAATACGATTAGGATGATATGATATTAATTAATTTTCATCTCGATCTTTTTCTCTCATAGTAATTCGTTCAAAGGCTTTAAGGGCATATTCTAAATATATTTTTAGTGTGTATATATATATATATATCTTCATATATTGTTTTTAAACAAGAAATTGAAAAACACTAAATTATAGCTAAGATAATTATATAACTGAAGTAAGTAGTGTGGTTGAGGAGAGAAGCTCCTCAAACCCTAAGCTAAGAAAAAACTCTTATCTATCCCATGAAGTTTATGTGTTCTATTATATTAGTGTGGTCTTGTTTGCCTTGCAAGGAAATTTTTTTAAAGATTTTTTCTCACTTTCGAAAGTTTTTTCCAAACATGGATTAGTGTAGGGAGGCGGTCCTCATTAGACTGGTCTTACTGGGGTGATTTTTTTTTTTTAATAAAATTCCACTTCACCAGGATTGCATGGCTGGAGTGGTCGTGCGGCTTCCCAAAAACTCAATTCGGTGGATAAATTTCACTGCTAGATCACCAAAAAGTGAGATGACTTTGGTCTAGTGGCGATCAAATGCAATTTCCTAAGACATTGTTGCGATTTTGTCCACTAGAATAGAGTGATAAAGTTGGCATGGGGTAATTAATATTTGCTTCATTCTTAACTTCTTTATTTTCGATCCAGAATCCCTATTTTCTTTAAATATAGCCTGATTTTATAAAAAAAATCCCAAAAATTCATTTCTCGATTATTAAGCGCAAATTGGACTAAAAATTATTGTAAAATAAAGAACGCAAAGACACAAATTTATTTACCCAATTCGTCACGAATGACTACGTCTGAGGACGTACCAAGCCAGGAGGGTTTCACTATATTTTTGTGTTTTCTCTATTGTGTATACAATACAGTAATCAATGATATATTTATAATAGTAATAAGGATGTAACCCTAAAAGCCCATTAGGCATACTAACACATTAAGTATCATGCCCTCCAAGTAATGTCCATAATTATAATATATTTACAACACTCCCTCTTGGACATTACGACGTGATGTTCATGCTTCATTAAACCTCGATAAAATAATTCAGAGGAAAAATTTACGCAAATGGGAAATAGTACAATCATCGATCTTCGAGATCCAATATTCATGATTGTTTTGAACTTGTCACTCCCCCTAAAGATAATAGTCTTCCAAGCATATGCATTTCAATACCATGAACATATTTTTCAAAAGTAGATGTAGGAAGAGATTTAATAGATAAATCTGTCATATTTTCACTAGCACACCTTTTATATAGTGATGTCACAATTCTTCCGGGGTTAATGTGAATAAAAGAATTTTGGGGATATGTCTTGCCATTAATCACAAATGTATTTTACCAATGACTTCCAAACACATTCTCGTGAAACATCATATAAAGTAATAACCACTAAATTAGTTTAAGGAGGTAGTAATCATTTAACGAACCTCCATGATATATTAGCACTAGTGCAAACAAAAATATAATAGTATGAGGATCATACATATAACTAGAACCCATATTTCACCAATGGTGCTCACATAAGGAACTTCTGGTCCAAATACCAATCCACTCAAATGGATGAGATTTATATATATAGAAGTTTCTTCAATGCTTTCTACAAGTATATTGACTAGTGTATAAAATTTATTTGTCCTTTAGGGAGATATTAAAAATTCATTCTTCCTTCCGAGAAATGCTCAATTCATTTTTCATTCAGGAAAAAGCATCATTGTTTAAATATTTCTTCTTCGGGAGGAAGTCATTAAGTCGATTGTATTACATTCGACCCGACTGTTTTAGGCCATATAATAGTCATTTGTAGTTTTATACTATGCATATTGTAATTTTCATCATTCCTTATCTGGAGAATCTTAAATCCATCAGGGATTTTCATATTAATATAGACATCAAATGATCTATATAAATATACGGTTACAATATTCGTCATCTGTATTTTAAATTCATATTTGCCGCTAGGAATATATATAGTAGCAGAACTTTATATTATCCATATCAGGAGAATGTTTTATCAAAATTAATATCGGGTCTCTGTAAAAACCCATTGAGTTACTAATCTCACTCACCACATTGTAATTCTTATTTGGTTTTCGTACGAATACTCATTTATATCCAACAATGATTACACTTCAGGTGTACATACAATATAACCAAATAGTTTTCTTTCGTTTAGCGAATCTAACACTGCCATATTTTGCTTCTTGCTATTTCACCCAAATCAAAGTGCTTCGGGCACCCAACATGAGTATTGGATCCATATTTTAGAAAGAGCGACTGTGGACACAAATATGTTGTTGACAACGATGGTGTTTCAATTTCTCCTATATTATTTATAAAATTCATATAAACCAGATCCCCATCATTTTCCATAATATGTTGATCCGGTCGTTCCGCAATCCTAGTATTATGATTACTTTGTGCACGTGCTTCTTTACTAGGATTTCCGTCTTTAGGACGAATCTCTTCAAGAGATTTCGCAGGTGACATAACATTTTTTCTAGCTTTAATTTACCGGCGGATTTATATCTTTCGTGTTGGGAGGTTCTTTACGCTTCTAGCGTATGGGGGCATCATACATCAACATATATAATTGACTTCATTGGAACCTCAACCATTTTTAATCACTCAATTATGTTCAATAAATGCACCTGGCAGATTACTTGCTAAATATTGCAAGTTAATTATCATTTGAACTTCCAGTTCACTTTGACTAGTGCTTGGGTCTAAATACTGAAGATCTTTTGCCCTTCAAGGAAATTTTTCGGCATTCATTCAATTTTGAATTCTTATCTCTCCTAATGCCAAAAAAAGACTCTTCATCAAGTGTGCAGTCATCCAGGTAGGCTGATAGATTTGTTGTATGGTGGTGTTACAAGTACTGCACAATTAAATATTCACAGATGGAAAATTATTGTTATTCCAATGCACTAGTTGTAGGGGAGTAATAATAATATGCCAATAGGTCGGATTTGAATTAGAGTAGTTGCATACAAAACTTCATGCCCCCCAACATGAAACACGTAAGTTGAAATTTTGTAGTAAAGGTCTTAGCAAGTAATTTGATGCATTATATGAGTGATTTAGCTAGACCATTCTAGGTGTGGACATAAAAGACTGAATGCTTCAATTTAATTCCCAATGGCATAAAATATCATTAAATATCTTTAATGTGAGCTCACTAACATTATCCATTCGAATAGATTTAATTAAATAATATGAGAATGAGACCTAAGCTCAAATAATTTGTAATAAGATTAACAAAAGCATTATAACATATGGATAATAAACACACATAAGTCCACCGTGTGGAAGCATCAATTATGACCATAAATTATCAAAATAGTCCCGATACCAGATTAATCAGTCCACAAATATCTCCATCAAATCATTCCAGGAGATTTAATTCCAACTTTAGTACGAGACAATCGTACTTTAAGTTTACCCTTTGCACATGTCTCACGGATAAATTCATTTACATAAGAGTTTTTGTTATTCGACATACTCTAATCGACATCATTTTTTATTTTAGATGGACTAACCGCTTATGCTATGAATCTAAAATAGATTTTGAGATCAGTTTTTCAACTCTTTAGGAGGATGAATTTTGTAACTGAAGCCTCACGCTTCAGGCGTGCTTTAATTTCATTAACATTTAATTATTTTGTCCTTCAAAGAGATCAATCTTAACTAGAACAATTTTTATATAAATTGTGATTTGGTAACTCTTCTAGCGTCAATAAAGGCATCCGGTAATTGATTTGAAATTTTTCACAAAGATATAATTCTCAAAATAGTATGAAAAATATTATCACAGCATACCTAAGAGAAATACTAAAACAAAGGAAATAGAATGCAAAATATCACTCTATGTCTTGATTACTTATTTTCTCTAAAGTCATCAAATTCAATGCCATGTTTGCTTCAGACAAACTAGTATGATGAGATTCGCTTGAGAACCTCCAACCTCGACCATCTCAACTATAATCTTGGCATTAACCATAAATTTCATCTATCAATTTCTATCATCAATAGTTTGATATTTATATTTTCCATTATTGATGTTTTCTGCCACCAATTTTTCCTTTAGGGATTTCCATAATCAACATGATTCTTTTCAATAAGATATCAAATTTTCACATTCTTTGTGGGATGGTGACGGAGAATAATATGTGTCTTTACATTCTGGACAAAGTTGGATTCAAAATTTCATTATAGTTATTCTTCTTAAATCAAATAAATTAAGATGAATCTCAATGTTTAAAAACCCAACTCAAGCAATTATTATAATTAAGGGCAAACTTGATAAAATCCTCAGAGTAATATCGGACATTATATGAGTGAACAAAATCAGCTTAAAAAATTTAACAATAGGCACACAAGGATTTTTCACAGAAATCCTAAATTCTACAACATATAATTCTCAAGCCTATTCCGCCGCAAGCCCTACTTGCTAAAATTTAAAAGGAATTAAGTCACTTTACCAGAGCGGAACCTAACAATAAAAGTTCCTAAATATCGCATCCTTGACTTGGCCTTAGGCATGTCTCCAATGAGTAGATCAACTACAAATTACAATAACCAATATCAAGTGCGTGTGTACTCTTGGTGAAGAAGTAACCGATCATAGGGTTTGGACATGCTTGGCCTTAAATTAAATTTATATTTTTAAAGGGGCAGTTGGTTGCATGATTAATTTCTAATTGCGCACATCATTCCAACACGTGATAGCAACATTGTATAGCTGGGCTTTGCCGAAAAAGGAAGTAAAACATAAAAAAAAAATTAGATTTATCTGTGGGATACAGATTCATTGAATTTAGACCGATAATCACATCTCTGACGGTGGTTTGCCGGCGGCGGCGCTGTACGGCTGCATACTGCCTTGGATTCCTACAATACTGCATCTGATTATATTTTAGTAGTCGATCTATGTATTCAGTTCTCTTGAATTAATTGGGTAGAACACTCATGCTGATAACGTGTTATAAAGAACGTGAAGACATAATTTTGTTTACTCAGTTCGTCATGAAAGACTACGCTAGGGGAATACCAAGCCAGGAAGGTTTCACTATATTTTTGTGTGTTCTCTATTATGTATACAACACAATAATCAATGATATATTTATACTAGTAATAGAGATGTTGTTGATAGGCGAACATCAATCATTGTTGGGCGAACAAGTATTAAGGTCCTAATAGAGATTACGAAGAATCAACTCTAAATCAAAGATGATTAACAAAGAAAATTAAAAGGGAGTGTACAAATCAGTCCAGGAGGTGTACGGAATGACGAACAACTCCGTCGACGAACAACTTATTGATGAACAAGGAACCAAGATTCCCAAGCTCCAGGTGAACAACTTCCAAGCTACGTCCACAAAAGGCGAACAACTTTGATGGAGAAACCATACTGGATCAAACAAGCCGACCAAGACGAACAACAATGAGTCCGAGATAAGACCAAAGAAGACTTTGTAACTAAGATTCAGCTTAGATAAGGTCAAACAAGGTCAAAGGACACTTGTCTTACATGCAAGCTAGGGAGACCAAGAGTCTTGGACACCTCGTGCTTGCTAGTCTCTATAAATAGTTGTTTTCCAGCTAAGAAATACAAGTTCAAATTCACAAATGCTCCTAAAACACACACTAACACACCTAAACATACACACATACGAAATTAATACGATTTCGACTTTCGTATTTACAATCCCACAACATGAATCTTCAATTTACCATTTACAGTGGTAATCAATCACACGTTATTGATTGGTGATCTTAAATCGAACTAAAACAGTCACTAATCTTCCCGATTCAATTTGATCACCAACAAATTGGCGCTAGAAGGAGGGTCAAAACCTCCGATTTAGTGTGATTAGTCAAGAACTTCAAGCTGAAAACTTGAAGATTTGAAGAAAACCTCAAGAAATATTTGAAGATTCAAGCAAAAGTGTTCTTGGTGTTCTTCAACATAAAATTTGAAGATAATTCAATTTAAAATGCCTCAATCCAAGGAAACACATGGTTCATGCTTGTCAAGGAGAGCATCTCCTACTCGGGCTTCGTCAGCAGGCCATCAAGATTGTGAACCGAGACATGCGAATAGATCAAGGCTTACGGCCATAGACCATAACCTTCCACCAGAACTGGAGGCCCTGGCGAGCAACCCTAATGAACTGGCTAAGACTATTGCTGCTCTCCAAACTATCCAGAGACAGCAAGAACAAAGTAGACCATCACAAGCAAGGTCCAGGGCTAAACCCATGGAAGTTGTTAGAGCCAGGTCTGTTAGGGACAAGCAATGTGAGGTGGACAGTGCCCAAGTTAGGCGGGATAAGGGCAAGGCCAAGATGGCCGAACCAAGAGAGGGCCAGACTGAGTCAGCACATGGGCGAGCAACAATGTCCAGCCATGGAACAACCCGTTCCAGTGCCCAAGATAGACTTGGCCAACCTCAGCCTCGGGAGAAAGTTGCTCGCCAGGGAGCAGAACATGGGCGAGCAACTTTTGAACAACCTCGCCCATCAATCCATGAAAGACTTTCCCAGTCTGCCTTCAGGCGCCTAGGGCCAAATGCGGCGAGCAACCCTAGAAAGTAGCTCCAGGACATGCTCGCTCCGAGTGAGGGACTACGATGAGCAGAAAGGCTTGTGTCTTTGCTCGCCGAACAGCCTCTAAGTCAGGGGGCATCTTTAGATGAGCTGTCAAGTCTGAGAAAGGCTGTGGAGAGCATGCAGGGGCAATTGGACCAACAAAGAGGAGTGGGGACGACCAGCTTGCCATCCTCACCACTATCATCTATCATTCTGAAATCCCCGATTCAAAAAAAGGTCAAATTCCCGGCAAGTATACAATATGATGGCATTGCTGATCCCCGGGTCCATTTGACAAAGTATTCTGACTATATGGTCTCGGTGGGAGCCAGTGATGCCACCCAATGCCGAAACTTTCCATTGACTTTGGGAGACCGGGCGCACAAGTGGTTTTCTGCAATGCCACCAGCATCTATCCACTCGTTCATCCAACTAAGTCGAGAGTTCCTCTTCCATTTTTCAACAGCAGGATCATACTTGTCCCAAAAACACCGATTGTCGGACCTAAAGCAAAATAACAACGAGTCGGATCGGGCGTTAATGGAAAGGTTCGACAAAGTGTTGTTGGAAGGGGAGTCCGTCAATGAAGATACAAAAATTGTCGCTGTTATGGCCGGGTTAAAGAAAGGGTCGAAATTATGGAAAGAGGTACGTCTGAAGTGCCCAAGAAGCTATGCCGAATTCAGGAATCAAGCCGGCATATTCGTTTCCATGCATGAGGCCCTGCAAGCAAACTTGGGAGAGAACAAAGTTGATCCCAAGGAGAACAACAAGAAAACTGGCGGAACAGGCTATCGAGTCCCAAAGAACATGAAGGCATTCACTGAAGGGACAGAACTTAAGGAAAAGTTGAACCAGATGCTAACAGTATCAGTTGATACTGTATATGAAAATGTGAAAGAGAAGGAGTTGCTCTCCCCTCCACGAAAAATCAGTCAGGATACCGATAAACTCAACCCTAACAAGTATTGTGCCTACCATCAAAGTGTGGGACACTTTACTAGTGAATGTAGAGATTTGCTCAAACAACTTTGGTGATTTTACGAGGAGGGGAAGCTCTCCGATTTTGTTAAAAGACAACCTGGAAAGAGAGCCCGGGAGAACAACTCCGAAGATGAGGATGATCAATCTCAGAAGAACAATAAACCCGGGCGACCAGTTCCGGCCGTTGCTGCTCGTCCACTTGAGGACCTATACATGATGGAACCCGCGGGACCAGCGGGAGGATGTTCTGATGGACGACCGTCAATCTCCAACCGAAAAAGAAAGGTCGAATTGCGGGCGATCGACCAAGTACAAGGAATGGGGGTTAAACCATCCATCATGCAAACATCAGAACCGACCTTCACTGAAAAGGATTTAGAGGGAATATTGACCCCCCACAACGATTTGCTCGTGATCTGTGCTAAGATCATGGAGACCAGAGTCCACAGATTGTTGGTGGACACCGAAACCTACACCAACATTCTTTTCAAAAAGACGTTCGACCAACTTGGAGACTACTCGGGCTATATACGAGATTCAAATCATAGAATCTTAGGTTTCGGAAATGCTGTAACAGTCCTGTTAGGGGAGATTAGGTTGTCCGTTCAGCTTGTAACGGCAGAGGAACCCAAGAAAAATATAACAAGAATGGTTGATTTCTTGGTCGTCGATCAGGAATCAACCTACAACGGGTTTCTTGGTCGACCTTTCCTAAATGAATTTAAAGCTGCATGTTCAACTTACCATTATTGTTTGAAATTCCCAACAGCAAGTGGAGCAGGCACAATAAAGGGAGATCAGAGAAAGGCCCGGGAATGCCTCTTGCAGTTACCTGCAAAGCATGCACTCGTATCCATGATGAAAGCCACCACCAGCTATCCTGCTGATGAACCATCAATACTGGAGAACATGATGGACATAGAGGAGGACCACATGGATACAGATGAACAACATCTTGACGAGCAAGTGTTGGACGAACAACTTATCACCACCCATGAAGAAATTCACTCTGACGAACAACAAAGGGGTGGTGACGAGCAACACTCACCAGATGACTTGGAGGGCCAGGTGTTGACTAACAACAATGAGTCAGGACCAATAGATGATCTAGATCCCCGCCTGGGAGCAGAGCCCATGAACATCGAAAATGATTTCAACCCTGAGGGACCAATGCTTGATCCTCGTTGGAAAGGACAAAAATGACAAGTAACTCCAGTTGAAGAATTGGAGACGTTCAAAGTTAATCCTGAAAATGAGGATCTCGAATTATACATAGGATCTGAGCTCCCTGAGCCTTACAGATCCCGAATGAAAGAGTTCCTCAGCAAGAATCTAGATGTTTTTGCTTGGTCTCATGCAGACATGGTGGGAATAGATCCAAAACATGTCTGTCACAAGCTCAACATCAATCAAGCAAAAAGGTCTGTCCATCAAAAATGAAGAAAATATGGCCCAGACAAGTATCAGGCTTTGAATGAAGAGGTTAAGAAGTTGTTAGACAACGATCTAATTCGACAAGCACTCTGTCCACAGTGGGTAGCAAACCCAGTCCTTGTGAGGAAACTAAACGGGACCTGGAGGCTATGCATAGATTTTACAGATCTGAATGCAGCATGCCCGAAGGACAATTTCCCTCTCCCCCATATTGATCAATTGGTGGACAGCACTGCAGGTCACGAGATGCTAACATTTATGGATGCCTTTGTCAGGTACCATCAAATCCCGATGCATCCAGACGATCAAGAAAACACATCATTTTACACAATTAAAAATTTGTTGTGTTGGAAAAGAATGCCCTTTGGCCTCATCAACGCCGAAGCAACATACCAGAGGTTGGTGAACAAGATGTTCGACGAACAAATCGGAGATACGGTAGAAGTCTATGTAGATGATATCATAGTCAAGAGCCCCCAAAAAGAAGACCATCTTCAGCATTTGACCCAGGTGTTCGATATTCTTCGACATTATAACATGAAGCTGAACCCGAAGAAGAGCAGCTTTGGAGTCCATTCTAGAAAGTTCCTGGGCCATCTTGTTAGTCAACGTGGGATTGAGGCAAATCCAACAAAAGTCAAAGCTATTGTGGATATGCAACCACTACGTTCAGTAAAAGAAGTACAAAGGCTCACGGGATGCCTAGCAGCTTTGAACCGGTTCATATCCAGATCAGGGGACAAATGTCGACCATTCTTTGAAGCCATCAAGAAAGGAAAGTTCACTTGGACTAACAACTGTCAAAAGGCGTTCTACCAACTTAAGGACTAACTGGGAGATGTTAAAATTCTATCAAAACCCATCCCAAGAGAAAAGCTATACTTGTACCTGGCAGCGTCAGAAGTGGCAATCAGCTCTGTTCTGGTGTGAGAAGACGGCAAATTCCATCAACCCATTTATTACGTCAGCCAAGCTTTGCACGAAGCGGAGATCAAATACTCTCCAACTGAAAAGCTGACGTACGCACTTGTCATGACTGTGAGAAAGTTATGACCATACTTCTTTGATCATCAAGTCGAAGTTCTAACAACTTTCCCACTCAGACAAATTCTCCATCGCCCCGATACAGCTGGTCATCTACTAAAGTGGTCACTATAGATTAGCCAATTCGTGGTAACCTATGCTCATCGAACAATGATCAAAGGGCAAGCATTAGTCGACTTTATAGTTGAACTAACCTTCCCACCAGATCCGACGAGAGGACTTGATCACCACTGACATCTTTACGTTGACGGATCTTCAACTAATGTAGCCTCGGGGGCAGGAGTGGTCCTGATAAGCCCTGACAGACAAGTATTCACCTCGGCAATCAGATTTGTTTCATGGCAACCAACAACGAAGCTGAATATGAAGCTCTCATTGCTGGTCTTCACTTATCCCTTGCCGTGGGTGTTAGACGACTGCAAATATTCGGCGACTCACAATTGATTGTGAACCAAGTCCGAGGGGAATACGAGGCAAAAGACGATCATATGATCGAGTATCAGTGAATTGTTGCTCACTTGATGTCCTTGCTAGATCAAGTCTTCATTGAACAGATTCCAAGGACAAGCAATACACAAGCAGATGCATTAGCCTGGCTAGCAACAAGCGAAGGGCCAACTGAGTTGGCTGACATTATAATTACAAAAATGAACGACCCATCAACAACAAGTTATAATGTCAACCAACTCGACGAACAAATAAATGAAGAAGAAGACTGGAGAACAAAAATAGTCAAATACTTGAAAAGTGGGGAAAAACCAAACAACTCTTTTGAAGCTGCCAAGCTAACAAAGCAAGCCGCCAGATACACTCTGGTAGGCGAGCAGTTTTACAAAAGGGGAATATCAATCCCACTTCTCAAATGTTTGTCTAGGGGACAAGGACGAGTAATACTCGAAGAAATACATGCCAGAGTATGTGGAAATCACACTGGGGGGCAAGCCTTGGCGTACAAAACTATCAGACAAGGCTATTATTGGCCGACTTTACGTCAGGACGCAATCAAGAAAGCAAAAACTTGTCATCAATGTCAAAATTTTGCCCCAAACATTCATACTCCAGCCCAACAGCTCGTATCGATTTACAGCCCATGGCCATTTGCAAGATGGGGGATGGACATTATTGGTCCTTTCCCGACAGGAGTTGGAAATGTTCGATTTGCCATCGTGGCGGTCGACTATTTTACGAAATGGGCGGAAGCAGAGGCCATGGTAAAGGTTACGCAACAGAAAATGATCAACTTTATTTGGAAGAACATTGTCTGTCATTTTGGGGTTCCACAAACCATTGTGGCAGACAATGGTCCGAAGTTTGATGGGAAAGAGTTGAGAGATTTCTGTACGAAGTGGGGGATCAGAAAACATTATTCTACGCCCTATCATCGCCAGTCAAATGGACAAGTCGAAACCGTGAACAAGATAATCAAGCATACATTAAAAGTACGGCTGGCGGAGAGCAAAAGCAGTTGGTCTGAAGAACTTCCGGAAGTCTTATGGGCATACAGAGTTTCTCCCAGGTCAAGCACCGGAGAAACACCTTTTGCAATGGCTTTTGGAACAGAAGCTGTGATACCAATTGAATTAAAGACCAACGGAATCAGGACAACCAACTTTGATGAGCAGGCGAACAACTATGCTCTAGCTACTGAAATGGATTTGCTTGAAGATAAAAGATTAAGTGCCGAGCTAAAAAATGCTACCTATAAGCAGCGAGCAGAACGCTACTATAATTCACATGTTAAAATCAGGGAATTCAGAGTTGGAGATTTAGTTCTAAGAAAGTTGTTCGTCCAACCTCCAGGTGTATTAGGACCAACTTGGGAGGGCCCGTATCGTATAACGAAAAAATTCGTTAATGGTGTATACGATATCGAAGATACGGAAGGCAAGCTGGCCCAATACTCCTGGAATGCTGTACATCTAAAGAAGTACTATCAATGAGTCAAACAAGTTCTTGGTTGGGCGAACAAATCTCTTGGGGGGCAAGTGAACCAATTAAGGCAAACCAAAAACTTGCCTAATTTTTTTGAAAATGTTGCTAAGTATAGAATGAAAAGTTGTTCGGTACATTGTATAGTCGTGCTGTTTCATCTTTTTTAATTTTAGACAATTTAGACAAAGTTGCTCGGTAAAAATATGATAAGCGAGCATATTTTAGTTAGTGTTTAAAGTTGTTCGTCAGATTGTATATGTTAGTGACGAGCAGTCTTACAACACTTGTAAATTTTTCACAATGTAAATATAGTTGTTCGATGAAAGAAAAGTCCAAAAGCTCGAGGTACAAGTCCATCTTTAAGGACCAAAGCCACTTAAAGGTTGTTCGTTTTTTAATGAACAGAACCTAAGGCTAAACCCTGATTCCATTAAAAGGCAAAGTTTAAATTCACAAATGCTCCTAAAACACACACTAACACACCTAAACATACACACATACAAAATTAATACGATTTTAACTTTTGTATTTACAATCCCCACAACACGGATCTTCGATTTACTATTTACGGTGGTAATCAATCACACGTTATTGATTGGTGATCTTAAACCGAACTAAAACAGTCACTAATATTCCCGATTCAATTTGATCACCAACAGATGTAACCCTAAAATCCCATTAGGCATCATAACACATTATGTATCTTGTTCTCTAATTAATGTCCATAATTATAATATATTTACAATAAAATGGACAATAAAGCACTAAAAATTTCAAACAATTTTCACAATAATCACTTGTCATTCCGAATTGAGGAAGTGTCAATAGTTGTTAAAACCACAACATATGGATTGATGGGCTAACAGTAAGATATGAGTATTAAACATGTTATGCATGCAAACATTCAAGAATACATGAAGAAAAATTTCTTATGAGATAATGATATATGCAAAATAGGACACTCAATCGATATTAATATTGCATGAAAATGAGTTCAAAAGCAATCCAACACTTCTTCTTCGGGGACTCTAGTTAACATGGGATAAGTGTAGACATCGATTTTTTCTTCGGATAGACACAATCCATTACCAAGGGTGACCAACTCGTGTAAGTAGTGTAGTACAAGTTTTGTTAATTCAAGAAGGATCACACCATCCTTCTTATTTTCTTCTTTGACTATCTTTTCTGCACTGCCACAATTTTTTACAACAAGTTCCTCAACATTGGACATAAATTGAAGCATCAATTCCTAGAAAATAAATTGTAGCTCATAGCAAGTGCTAACTTCCAGATATTTAAGAGCTCTGAAGTTTTTAGAGGGCGCAGGGGTCTTTATGAAATCCTTTTGAGCGAGTCTTCCTTGAGGTGAATGTAGCTTCCAGATGTGCATTAGTTTCCAAAGACAGTAGACTAACAAAATTTCCAGACAGAGAAATGTTTCTTCAGCTGTTTCCTCATCTATAATTGTTTGAATCTTTTGGCCCTCTCCCATCACAGATAACTTTAGTTCCCTAAAATTTGAAATGTCAAATTATGACAAACTCTGAACTTCAGTGTGGTGATCCAAGTAAAATGTTGTGACCTTAATACACACATTTTTCATCATTTGTGTTACCCTCCCACCATTCACAAACTTCAAGCTCCGATCTTGTTGACCATACAATGAATCTATTTTTTCAGGGGCTCGGGATATAATTCACTTCATTGCCAATAAAAAATTAATGAAAATATTAATAATTAAGTTGTTAAGAAATTTATTTGCTCTTGTTACTGTAAGTTTGTAACTAGTATTATTTATAATAAGGAGTCGGTGAAAAAATCTTGATAAATTTCAACTTTAGAAACTTCTAATATACACACAAAATTAATTGATGAAAAATTTCAATAAGTTGTGGATTTTTTTTGAAGAAAAGTGTGTAACTGGTATTGTTTTCATCATAGAATTGATCAAAAATTTGATAAGTTGTCAATAAAATTGATGATAGTGTGTATCTGATATATTGTCAACAAAGAATTGATAAAAAGTTTGTTGACCTCATTGAAATAGAAGACTTTTTACCACTCTACTAATGTGTTATATGCGATTATTCATATATATATATATATATATAAATAATGTTGTGACTGCCTAAAACTTAACAATATATATGGTGTTGAGTTGGATTTCTATTTTGTTGAATACGCGACTTAATTTTCATTGAAATAAAGTTATATTCGAATGGTTTATTCCTTTGCTTAGGATTTCATATACTCTGATTCAATTATGTGGTAATTTGACTTCTTGTTCTGTGGAATAATATTTAATTATTGAGGTTACCTAGTGAAGTAAGATTTTTTCCTTGTTGTAAGTTTGTTCTGTAGTAGTTAATAATGTAGATCAGCTTGGTAGTTTGTGGTTTAATTATGTATATATTCATTTTTGTCCTTCAGAACTATTTTATAGTTGTCCCCTATTTATTGAGACTCATGTTGATAGATATATGCAGTGAAAAGAGCGGTAAAGCTTTGACCTCACATCTGGATGCATTTGTTGTAAATCTAGAAGATTTGATGTAGACATTATTTATGGGCCAAGTAGCCTGATAGACTTTAGGGTTTTGATACTATATATATATATATATATATATATATATATATATATATATATATCCCTGTACTCAGTATTGTAATACACACATATGTACATACACATAAAATATAGTGGAAAGCTTCTGGCTTGGTACACCCCCAGATGTAGTCATTCATGACGAATTGGATAAACAAAGTTGTGTTCTTGTTTGTGCCCTTTATTTTACAACACGTATCAGCACGAATACTCTAATCAATTAGACCCAAAATCGTAAATCCTAATTTTTCTCAAATTCCTCTTTTACTCGTCAAACATTAAATCTCCATTTGTCGGTTCCAAACATATCTACAATCAAATAAATATAAAGATAAGTTCTATAATATAGTGTGTTCAATTTTTTTCCCTTTTTTATGATATAAAAATCGTTGTGGTAAATATTCATGTGCACTTGCTATCAAATCCATACAAATTTTATCATACTAAAACCTATTATTAATTATATTGTCAAGATGGTGATTATAACCATTATTAATAAAGTGTACGTGGAACCCCAGGGAGACGAGTATCCCTCGATGCTGGATCTCTTTCTGGAAGGTTTTCGGGGGAAAAGACCCGGCCACTCGTTGCTCACATGCTGGTGGTGTCCAAACCGCCCATAAGGACTGCGAGTTCCACTGTCTCAACTGCTACAATCTGGTAGCGCATGACGGCCGCGGCGCTGACGACCGTTTTACCCGGGAAATGCTTTTCATGCCAGATAAGTTTTTAGAGATGATGTTACTCCCTCACACACCAAACACGCACTCAGTGTAAAAATGGCACAGCCTCTGGAGCCTCATCTCATTCAATTCTTGATGCCGGACAACGATGCCCGACATCAGACAGAAGAACAGATTAAGCACCTGGCAAAGGATCCTTAGGTTGTTCCGGCTCTAATCCACCACCTCCGTACGACTAAGACCCCCAATGTCCATCATCTTACTGTCGTTCTCCTTCGCAAGAAGATCACTGGCCACTGGGACAAGTTATTGCCGCAGCTTCGACAGTTAGTCAAGCAATCACTCATTGAAACCATCACCTTGGAACACAGTCCACCAGTTAGGCGAGCTAGTGCAAATGTGTCAAAGTGCCCTAGAAGAGCATAGAGAAGTCGCATTAATACTTTTCAGCTTCTTGACCGAGATAATTGGAAACTCATTTCGACCATATTTTGCAGATTTACAGGCTCTACTACTTAAGTGTCTACAAGATGAGACCAACAATCGCGTTAGAGTTGCTTCTCTCAAGGCTGTCGGTTCCTTTTTGGAGTTCACTCATGATGAAATAGAAGTGAGTGAACGAGCAAATGATCAAGTCAAGGTGAACAATATTCTCTATGGGAAGAATTGATTGCTACTGATTTTTATTTAGTAGATAAGGAATCATTTTCTCTCGACAAAGAAATCACTTTCTCACGTGACAACTCATGGATCGCCTACGACGCCTCGTCGCTAAAGAAGAAGGTTGAGAAATCTCCACCGTGGATTCAAAATTTACTCAGCTTTGTGGAGCATCCTCCCTCTGTGATCATTATGAGACGTGACATGATCCATTGCTGCTTAGATGAGGAAGCAAGTAGTTTGTCCGCCCATGCTCGACGTGAGATAAGTTTCACTAGATGTTTGGGAACCCTTATTGTTGGGTTCCGCTCTGGTAAAGTATTTTAAACCCTTTTAAATTTCAGCATATAAAACCGCTTGTCGCGGAATAGGCTTGAGAATTATTTGTTGTAGAAATTAGGATTTATGTGAAAATCCTTATGTGCCTATTATTATCTTTGCTGCTAATTTAATTCACTCAAACAAAGCCTAAAATTTTCATATATAGGTTTGTCTGAAGCAAACATGGGCATTGAATAAAATTTGAACTTGAATAGTTGCTCCTACTCATATAACTATTTATGTGAATTAAACTTACATTATTAATTATAGTCCGCATATATTGTCTGGGTAGGCGGCACCCAGTATTTGTTTGACCGTAAATTATGTTTGGGTAGACGGCACCCAATATTTGCTCTTTTGTGATTGAGCATGTAAATTAAATCCTCTTTCTCTTTTGTTAATAAAAATTCAAATCGTATGTCTTACCATGTCCATTTAAAACATAGTGAAAATGTTTGATATTACTAAGAAAGCTACATGACATGGGCATAGATGTTGAGATTCATCAAGCCTCATCCTAATTAAACGGAATCATTGTTCATGGTCCCAAATCCACTAATGCCCAGAAGATAAAGCCGTTGATTTATCTCAGGTACCACCTAAATCAGGACTTGAAATATTAGTACCGTACTGAGATGGACCCTAGTATTTTATGGACATCCCTAAAGGATTGTTTCCATCAATAAAATGATATAATCCTCCCTCAGTTAAAATTATGCCAGCAGCAAATTACTGAGGCTTAGTTAATACAGAAAATCTTATCAATATTCCATGCTAGTAAACTTGTACTCCAGCAACAGTACACCTATCACTCAGAGTTAATTTCTACACTTTTAGTGGCAAAAAAACAAAACAAACTCCTGATGAGAAAATCACAATGCTGGCCGAAGCACATGTTGTAGCTCAAGGGAGCCTGAGTGGGCGTAACCGTGGAAGGAAGGAAATCCGCAACCCCAAGCACTTGGTTGAGACTTATCGAAAGATACAAAAGGCCAATTGGGCAAGGCCCCTCAGGGTGAATCTCACCATGCCAGTCTTCCTGAAGCAGATTTTGACATAGACAACGATGATCTTTTGAACTTTGAACTCGAAGATTTTGGAGACAAAGAGTGATTTACATATTTGGACATTATTAGTATCTTGACTTGGGCATTGAGATTCGTCTTGCTTCATTTGGGACAAATGTAATGAAATTTTGACTCCATCTTTGCCCAGAAGATAGATGCACTGATTAAGTTCTCCGATACCATCTCAATAAGATATCAATTATTTATGGAAAATCCCTGAAGGATTGTATTCATCAATGAATATCTTATTGAAAATAAATCACCGTTTATAAAAATCCCTGAAGGATTATATTCATCGACAAAAATTAAATAAAATCGATAGCAGAAATTATCGATAGATGAGGTGGTCGAGATCGAGTATTCCCCAAGCAAATCTCAGCATACCAATTTTTGCCTGAAGCAAACATGAACATTGTCAGTGATATGACATTAAAGACTATGAGTTGTCAAGATACATAGTTTCATTATTTTGTGATTTTTATGCATGTTAGAACTATATGCTTTGCATAATTAATATTTACGAAAAATTACAACTCAATTACCGGATGTCTTTAACAACTCCAGTAGAGTTACTAAATCACATATTTATATAGAATATTTTCGGTTAAAATTGATGTCCCTAAAGGATAAAATATTACATGCTAATGAATAAAAAACACGCCTGAAGTGTGGAAGACCCCAGTAACAAAATCCAACCTCTTGAAGAGTTGTAGATATGGTCTTAAAATCCAAATTTAGATTCATACAAATTATAGCATGAGCGGTTAGTCCACCTAAAATAATAATGTGACATGTCAGATTTTGTCTAAGTTCATTGGCTATAATACGTCAAACCCTTTCGTAAATAAATTTATGGTATGTACAAAGGGCGAACTTAGAGTACGGCTGAATCGTACTAAAGTTGGAATTAAATCTCTCATTTTTTGAATGGTTTCATAGAGATATTTGTGGACTGATTATCCTAGTATGGAGACCATTTTGATAGTTAATGACCATAATTAATGCTTTCACACGGTGGACTTATGTATGCTTGTTATCCACATGCAATCATGCTTTTGTCAAGCCTATTGCAAAATTATCGAGCTTAGTTCTCATTTCCCAAATTATCAAATTAAATCCATTCGAATGGATAATGCCAGTGAGCTCACATTGACAACATTCAATGTTTATTATATGACACTGGAAAATTAAATTGAAGCATTAAGTCCCTTACGTCCACACCACAATGGTCTAGCTGAGTCAATAATATGATACATCAAACTAATTGCTAGACCGTTATTGCAAAATTTCTAACTTAGCTACATGTTAGGGGCATAAAATTTACATGTAGCTACTCAAATTCAAATCCGACCCACTGCATATCATTAGTACTCCCCTTTACAACTAGTGCGCAAAAAATAACACATCATTTCCCATCTGTGAACATTTTATTGTGCAGTACGCATACCACCACAACATGTTAACAACCCTGTTGGCTGACTGCATAATTGATGAAGAGTCTATTATTGGCATTAGGGGAAGATTAGAATCCAAAAATTAAATGAATGCCGAGAAGTTTTCTTGAAGGAAAAGACCAAGAAATTTCTTTGAAGGGAAAAGGTCTTCGATATTTAGAGTCATGCACTAGTTAAACTGAACTTGAAGTTCAAAAGATAAGTAACTTGCAATATATAGCAAGTAATCTGCCAGATGAGTTTACTAACCACAAAGGTGTAGAGGTCCAAATGAAAACGAGTATACATGCCCCCGCACGCTAGAAGCGTAAATGACCTATAAAAGAAACATATACACCTAGAATGAAAGCTAGCAAAACTGGCCAGTCAAACTTGAAATCCCTAGAAGAGATTCATCCAAAAGACTTGAAATCTCCAAAAGACGTCCAGAAGACTTGAAATCTCCAGAAGATATTTGTCCTGAAGACGAAGAATCCTAACAAAGCATGTGCACAAAATGATCTAATACTAGAATTGCGGAACGACAGATCAAATATATAAGGGAAATGATGTGAATCTGGTTAATATGAGATCAATAAATGAATACCGGAGAAACAATATAAATTTGTTGTAAAAACGTATCTGTGTCCACAATTGCTCTTTCTAAAATCTGGATCCAGTACCTAAATTAAGTGCCTGAAGCACTTTGATTTAGGTGCAATAAGAAAGAAGCAAAAATATGGCAGAGTTAAACTCGCTAAAAATAAGGTTTGGTTCTATCATACATACACTTAAAAAGTTATCCCTATTAGATAATGAGTGTTAACACGAAAACCAAAATGAAAATAAGGTGGTGAGCGAGATTAATAGCTTTAGGATTTTCGCAGAAACCCATGGTGTTCACAGAGACCCATGATTGTGTGTGATCAAACATTTCTCCTGGTAACAAACAAAGTTCCGCTAATCACTGACAGCTAAAATAAAATATAGTTAATAGACCTTGCAAACCACATATTTTATATGTTTATTACATGCCAATATTTATATCCCTGATGGATTTAAGATTTCCCAAAAGAGGAATGATGAAAACTGCAGAATGTATAGTACAAAACTGTGAAGTCATTATATGATCTAAAAATAACCGGATCAAATATGGTACGATCGACTTAATGAATTCCTCCTGAAGAAGGAATATACAAACAATATAGCTTCCCATTGTGTATTTATAAAGAAATCACAAAATAGTTTTTGTATTATATATGTATATGTTGACGATCTAAACATAATTAGAACATGCAAAGAGATTGAAGAAGCCAGTTTAATCTTGAAAGTTGAATTCAAAATGAAAATCTTGGACAAAACCAATTATAGTCTCGACCTGCTAATTCGAAAATTTCCCTGAAGGAAAAATAAATTTAAGTATTTCCTGTAAGGAAAATTAATACGAGCATTTCCCTGAAGGAAAAATGAATATGATATCTCCCTGAAGGACGAATGAATTTTATACACCAGTCAACCTACTTGAAAAGGTTATTTTTGAGAGATCCTACATGGATAAATCTCATCCACTTAGTACCCATATGGTCGTTCGATCTGTTGAAGTGGATAAGGACCCATTTAGGCCCAAAGAAGATACGGTGGATAATCTAGGACCAGAAGTTCCTTATCTAAGCACTATTTGGTGCATACTTTATCTCGCAAACTGCACTAGACTGGATATTGCATTTGCAGTTAATTTGCTTGCGAGATATAGTGTTTCTCCTACAATGAGACATTGGAATGGTGTTAAACACATTCTATGATATCTCAGACTGGTTATATTTTTCTTTGTGGTGATATTGTGATCTTATGGTGATCCATTAAATGATATATTCCACACTGTCATTAACTTGAACGCAGAATACTAGTATTACCAGTAGTTACCCCATAAGAGTATGGGATCACAGTAGTATGGGCGAGTATAGGGACCAAGTATATGGTATCTAAGGGAAGGTGTGAGAGCCCTGTAGATCTACGCATCGTAGTTAATATGAGTCTATGTTCTGGTTTAAGAATTGTGTTAAACTACGCTATATTCTACCACTATTAATGCAAATAATTAAACTAAACTAATAGCTTGGGTTTAAGATTCAAATATGGATTATGATGCTCAGGATAGGAATCCCTACGTATACTAACGGAGCTGGTACGATAACTAAAATAACCGTGATGTGCAAGTATTAATCTTAAGTGTACTAAAACTAGGCAATCAACTTCCCTAATCTAGCACCAGATTGAAAGACTAAAAGCTCAAGAATTAACCCTAATACTTCGTCATATCAACCTACCTCACAACCCATTAAACAAGTTATATGGATTATGTTTAAGTAATGAGACCCTTATTTACCCAAGGTGATGCGGTCGTCCTCCCTAGATAAACTGGTAGATGATAAACCCCTTCTATAACCCTCTCGTTAAACCTATTCGTTATTAAAGAGTGATAAGATCGTCCTCTCTCTAATAATTTTCGTACTCAATTCTAAGATAATTCTAGGGTTTATTTTAAGAATTCAATTAATTAAGAGAACTAGCACTAAACATCACGAGTTATCCTAATTATGTACCAACATCCTACTTCTACGAGTTCATCCTACCCCAAGCATGCAAGGGTTCTAGCATAACATGGTAATTGAAGTAACGAAAACAATCATAAAAACGATTAACATTTGCATAATTAAATAATCAAAAGAATTGGAAAGCATAAGCAAAAGAATATCTCTAAATCTCAATGAATTTGGTAAAGTTACGGTTTATAAGTCTCAAAGGTTCAAGGAAGAAAGAATTAAACGAAAAGAATCAAAAGACGTAGCTAAATTAAGAATTCGTAAATCAAAACATCGATTACACATACGAAACTCTCCAAAATCTCTCCACCAAGATCTAAGTATGCCAAAAGTATGAAACAAGATCAAAAGGTCTCCAAAAACGAGCTTGGGATTGAGAATTTATAAGCAACGGGCCGAAAACGGGTGAAAAAGGCCAAAATCTCGCACGCTCGAGTGGTGGTCGAGCGCTAGTGCTCGACCTCAATGTGGTCAAGCGGCCTTGACTTCCAGTGCTGAAATAGCACTCGAGTGCCCTTTGGTCGAGCGATGGCGCTTGACCATGAGTGGTCGAATGGTTCTCTTGGTCTAGCAGTGGTGCTCGACCATGAAGTGGTCAAATGGGTACCAGTGGTCGAATAGATGCACTCGACTGATACCTGGTTGAGTGCCTTAACTTCCAGAGCCTATTAGGTGCTCGACCCCCCTCTTACTCGAGCGGTGGTGCTCGAGCATTTGCAACTTTGAGCCAAGTGATACTTTTCTTTGCACGAACTAATATCTTTCGTATTTATTCCATATCTTCTCAATCGGGCATCCGTTTGAGTCGATTCAAAGTCCTATGAACTCTATTTTCCACCCTCTATCTATTTATGAGCATCAAAGAGGCAAATTCATCATTTTATGAAAATAGTACTCAATTGATTCTAAATACTCATCGAATTCACTCAAAACACGGGCAAAACGAGCTATAAATCATAATAATTTCACGCCTAATCAGTCATCTATGAAGACAACGCAATTTGTGTTGCACAAATGAACAACGAGTACATTAAAAAGAACTTAACGAAACATATTATCCCAAAATTCTTCCTCCCATACGAACTCCAGAAGAGTGACGAAATTATCATACAACAGGTGCGATCTAGTGACAATCTAGCAGCTATGTTCACTAAGTCCCTACCTACCTCTAGTTTTGAAAAATATGTTTATGGTATTGGGATGTGGAGACTTATAAAGTTTTTGTCTTCAGGGGGAGTAACAACATCGAAATAATCCAGAAGATTAGATCCGGAAGATCAATAGTTGTACCCTTTCCCCAGTCAAATATTTTATTCTGGCAACCTAGTCTATGGAGTTTTTGACAAGACATGGACGTCACATCGTAATGTCCAAGGGGGAGTATTGTAAATCTAGAAGATTTGATATACCAAATCCAGAAGATTTGATGTGGACATTACTTATGGGCCAAGTAGCCTAATAGGCTTTAGGGTTTTGATATTATATATATACCCTTGTATTCAGTATTGTAGTGGAAAACTCCTGGCTTGGTACGCCCCCAGATGTAGTAATTCATGACGAACTGGGTAAACAAATTGGTGTTCTTGTTTGCGCCCTTTATTTTGCAACAACATTAACATGCCTAATTTTTTTGGTGAGCATTCATTAGCATCATTACTTTGCCAATAAAATAAAGTGTTACACTATTGTATTTCCTTGGGGATTTTGTATATAAAAGCTCAAACTTGTAGAACACCAAGATAGAAAATTAAGGTATTGAAATTATTTTGATTTCTCAATACTTTCAATTTGATTAACATATAGTATGTAGAAGATAGTATAACCTGAATAACATGTATTGTAGTTGAGATGTTAAAAATTAAATATTTTGATTGTTATCTTTCTAGGAATTATATGCCTTATTGTAGTCATGAAGATATTATGAATGATTGTTTAGTTCGAGATGATACATCCCCCATAAAGCTGGCTCATTGAACTGTATAATTAACAAATACTGTGTTGTTTTTCTATGTTTGTTGCAGTTCTATGTAGTTTGTGGAAATCACATTGAATTTGGTCTTGCTCTTAGGGATAATAATTCATGGTTGAAAATTGTTACCATTTTATGTACTCATCATATTACTTATGATTTCGATTATATGCTTATTGAGATTTTTTACTTTGTTCATATGATAACATATTTTTCAAAACCTTACATGTGTTACTATAAGGATATATATTTGTTTCTATAAGGAAAAAATATTATCGCAAATTGTTATATGAAATATTACACGGATATAGGATCCGTAGAATAACTTATATTTAAAAAATTTGCGGATCCTGACCAGGTCAAACCTGAAATTTTTTCCCCAAAATCTTGCGTAAGTCTAATTCTAGGATTTTTGCTCCCTATTTGTGTTACTATATGGGCAAATGCATGTTACAGAAATGAAAAATGTGTGTTACTATCAGACTAATGTTGTTTTTCACCAGCTTTTGTGTGTTTTTACTGAAATAAGTTTTTCCATACAATATAAGAGCAAAAACAAATATATATTCAAATATTGGTTTTCACAAATGTTTATTTATTTTTACGAAAATAATTATTTTTCCATACAATAACACATGCAAGATAGTGAACATAAATCTCTAATAACATAAATGTTATATTCAATTGATAAAGATGTGTTTGCATAAAAATATAAAAACACCCTCTCAGGCTGTAATACCATAAAGACAATCATATGTTACTATAAAAGCAAGTGTGCGCTACTGTTAGAACAAATGTGTGTTAATGAAGAGCAAAATGTGTTTCTGGTGAATCAAAAGTGTATTAATGTTAGAGTAAATATGAAAAACTGCAAATGTGTGTTATTACGAATATGTGTTACTATTGGAGCAAATGTATGTTAATGTTAGAATAAATGTATGTAACTATTGGAGCAAAGTGTGTTAATGTTAGAGCAAATGTGTGTGAATGTTATAGTAAATGTGTGTTACTGCAAATGTGTGTTAATGTTGGAGCAAATATGTGTTAATGTTGGAACAAATGTGTGTTAATGTTGGAGCAAATGTGTGTTATTATTAGAACAAATGTGTGCTAATGTATGAAATAATAAATCTAGTTTTAAAGGGATGAAAAATAAATAAATAAACATATATTTGTTGTAAAAACGCATATTTGTCCTTATAGTTAATTTAAAGTACAAAAATCTATTATTTATAACACACATTTTACCTTACATTATTACACATTTAGTAACACAATTTAGGAGCGAAAATCCTGAAATAAGCCTTGCAAGAATATTTTTTGGAAATTAACTTGACCTTATTAGATCGATTCTGCGAAATTTGACCTGGAACGACCATAACCCGCAAAATTTTAATATTTGTCCATTTTAGGAATTTTTACATGTGAGATATTTTATAAGAGAGTACCTCATAACTTGTTTCACCTAAATTGACCTAATTAAGATCCACAATTTTTATATTTGGGCATAATTGTTAGGATCTTTGACACATGCAAAAATTGCATACAAATGTTTTTTTAAGATGTTCAATGACTTCAACGGATATTTTATAAATTTTCAATTTAATGGCAATAAATATGTTCAATCAAGTTCTGTTCAAATCAATCTATGGTGATGATTACTATTAGCATATTTATGAATTATAAATCCATAAAATATGCATGTCATAATGGATGGAGATATTGCACCAAAGGTACTCCATAAGATTAGCATTTGCAATATTTAAGTCTAAATTGAACTATTTTTATTGATATACAATTATAATAATTCTTAAAGCTGGAACCATTCGTAATTACTTCTTTAATTTTACACAAATATACATATTAACTAATGATCATCGTGTAATTCCCCAACCACACAATCTTTCATTAATGGAAATCATTTTTAATAGATATACAAGTTCTTAACATTTGAAAGATTATCAAATATGAATGTGGATCTTATATTTTCACAATCTTGTTTTTACTTCTTCCTAGTCGAAACTTGCATGCATACAACATGTGGACTAGAATATAATGGTAGTCTACCTTCAACTCTTATGGACACAAAAATTTAGCTTGTTTCAACTAAAACAAGTTAAGCATTGAACCTATTACAATATTAAGAACTCCTTATACCGTTATGTGTGCTTAAGTACCACTTTTCCCCGACATTTAAGTTCTGCCTTGAGAATTATTCTGAGGAGCGCCTAGGTTTGTTTCTTCTCTTAATCTTATTTTTGGAAAAATTAGTAGAGGAGAGCAAAATACCAATTATATTACATAAATAGACATGTTTACCCATGTATCTACTGTTTTCTTTTAAAACAACCAAAACCACAATATCTTTTTCAGAACATGAAGTTCGGAATCTAGGGTCAGAGATGCAACATACATTTCAGGAATACCAGCACATGTGATTATTCAGCTCATTGTTCATTAACCACCCTTAAGCCAGCATTTTGCGTCTTACTTTTAGTAAGAACTTTAAAACTAATTTTCAAAGTTTATGTTTCTAATGTTAAAATAGGATCAACCTTGAGCAAAATCAGTAGAAAGTGGATTGGATGACTTATGCATTGCAGCATACATGGTGCCTTGAAGTTGCAAGTATTATTTCATCAACAACAATGAATACCACTCGGACCTTCAAGGAAGAATAGAAAAATAATGAACCACGTAAAAATCAGTGGGGACAAACATTGACTCAAATTTAACATGGACTCAATCTAAAATTTTTGTATGAGTTGACTGAGCTTCGTATGTAACTACTTTGAATTAAGACAGACTTTAAATCTTAAAAATACATGACTTAATTGGTAAGAATGTCAAAAAGTCCATGAAGGAAAAAAAATGGGAAAGATTTAACCATCATATACCTTCACTGGAAGGCTGACAATACAATAGAAACATAGATTTCTTCTAAAGTCTATGAGGTGGTTCATACTTCGTATCCAAGGGTTGAAGTAGATGAATTTTAGAAATAATCAGTTGTAAGTAAAGTTATGCAAAAAGAAAATAGATGCAAATGCAAGACCCATACGACAACAATCGGATATTGGAAAATTTACACAAATACTAAAATAACTAGATCATGAAACACGAGAGGGAAGTGTCAAATCTAAATATTACAAAATTGGTAAGTACTCTTAATCACAATTAAGTTGCAATAATATTAGTCATTTTGGATAGAAAGCAACCTTGTAAAACTTGATGCAATGACCAAATTTTACAGTTGAAATGTCAAAAAAATTACAAGCTCATCATACAAAATCTCCCTATAAAACAAGCACAAATACATAGATGCAACTTAAAAAAGTCTCACAATTTAAAATATTCTAGTGTCAACATCCTTTCTCAAGTACGCCGCAAGTTACCAATTCATTACATATATACTCGACACATACACAATATTAATTAATTAAATTAATTGAAACTAGTAACAATACCAACAAAACAACATTGAATCGCACCTAAAAACTCTCAAGATTTGGTAATATTCCAACTCTGGTAACTTTAATAGTACAATAACATTCAACCTTTGATTATATGATAAAACTTTTAATTAACCAACATGTCGTATTATTAGTACAATTGCAACCGGACTGTTCAACATATAGTCAAAATTTAAACTCTTCTTTGTTCTAATTGGATCCTTCTCCACCATGCCTATTAGTATCCATACCATCTGAAAAGTTGACACCAACAATCCCAACCCACACTTCAAACCAATTTTCCAAATAGTGGGTGTTCTTTTGGCCATTCACATATACAAGCTAAAACAATTTCAAACATAAAATTCCAAATTGTTTTCATGTTCTGAAATAAATACCCGCTGCAGAACCTTTTCATAAGCCCAAAAGGATTAAACATAGACATGAATAAGTAATATACAACATATATAAAAAAATATAAAAGATTTAAATAAGCTTGTGCTTGGATGGAAGGATTTGAACTATGAAATTTAAATTCACAACATAAATCCACTCCACTTGTTTGGCAAAAATATTCAAATGGATGGATGTAAAATTTGTAGCTATAATTGTGATACCCGAGCTTCTCACTACTCATTGGCCAATATATCTTATGCATTGAGTGCATTATAATTATTTATGTGTTATTTATAATTTTTGTGCATCTCATATTATTTACGTGTTACTTGTGATTTTGTATTATTTTATCGTGCTTTTAAATGTTGAATTATTTATGTGTATTATATTGGTAGCGGTGAGAAAACTTTAGTACAATTTATTTAGAGTTTGTTTGAAATAATTTAGTAACTAATAAATATTTGAAATTAAATAAATCTCTTTATATAATTATCAACAAACTTCTGCATATTTTATGAGTTTAGCTATTCAAATTTAGTTGTATAAATAATTATTACGTGGTGCTTTACTTAGCAAGTGTACGTGTATACTTCCGTTTGGGATTAATAATTTAATAATAATACTTATATATGTACATTCACTTAAATATTAGTTAAGATATATTCATGGGTTTTAGTATACCATTAGGAAGTTACGTAAACAAATAAATAAAAAGAGCTTTGTGATTAAGAAAGCTAAGACGGTGGTGGTCATAGGATAAGTACCCAGTGCATTCACAACCCCTTCTTTTGAAACTAAATATCAGAACACCCTAGCACAGGTTTAATCGCGAAGAAATTAAAGGATTAAGAAACTAGCTACATCTCTGAAATCAAGGTACCCCGCTATATATATATATATACACACGCATATATTTTAGCTCAAGAATTTAGTTGTCGTACTGTAGTATTTGTTATGGAGATTGACAAACCCTAAATATTTACACTTTTAGTAAATAAAGTGATTTTGTTTGACTTATATTTGATAGTTGAAGGCGATTACGGGAATTTAAGGGTTTGAATTATCAACGCTTTGTGGACTCAAGGTAAGTAGAAATTCATTTACAACTACAATGCATAAACATAGTATTTTGTGAATTATTTATATTTAAATGACGATACGTGAATTGTACGTGAATTGATATTCAGTAATATTGTTGAGTGGGCCTGTGAGCTCAATATTTGATGTGGAATAAGATTGTCATTCAGTGATTATTGTTGAGTGAGCCCGTGAGCTCAATATTTGATGTGGGATTAGCTTGTGAGCTATTTGATGTGGATTGAACCTGCGAGTTGGTTGATTTATGAACCTTGTGAAATATTATTTGTGCATTACATCAAGCATATCATGCATTAACATGAAAGTATCACTTTGGTTAAATGGTGTGTTTTGGCCACTGGTTATACACCGAGGGCAGAAGGGGCGACCTAGGAGTTCAGGCGACCAGGGGGAGGCCTGGCGTATGCTACCTAGAGTGGGCTGCCGTCTTATTGATTGTATTTTGTGTGTTTCCGTGGGGGGACTTCTTGTGCAGACAGGGGGTCATGTTTGGTGAGGACCTTGCTGTCGCGGGAAGGTAGATCCCTGGATTCACTGACATGAATCGGCATGGAGGGATTACTTCTTGGTGGACATGAGGGGTGTACGTCAGAGGTGAACCCTTGATGGGCCACAAGAGGATGGGCCTCACGTCGGGATCATATTTATTATGGCCATGTGATTATTTGTTTATTGTCGATGTATGATAGTGAGTCGATGGGCCCTTGCGAGTGTTTCATAAATAAATTGGTGTTTTTAAAGAGAGAGTACATGGGGAGGATTTTCAAAAGAATCACAACATATCATGCATAATTTCTACTTACTGAGATTTATATATCTCACGTAGTTTATGCATTGTAGGTAATCCTGGTGATGTGTGACGACCTGTTTATACTGGGTTAGCTGTGGCGCTCTTGCAGGCTTTTGGGTTGCGGTGTACATAGATGACGACCTGCGGGCAGGACAGTAGCTTATTTTGCTTCCGCTATTGTACATTTTGCTTTGGTTTGGACATGTATTATATTGTAATATTGTTGGTCCCAAAAAGGTTATCCAGCGGAAAGCGTTTTGAGTTTATTTTTAAGATAAACCCTTTTAAAGAAAATGCTAAAAGAAAATGCAGAAAACTAAAGTGCAGAAAAAGTAAATAACACAAGGATTTATAGTGGTTCGGACCAACTTGTCCTACGTCCACTCTCCCTTTCTCAAAAGTGGACTCTCTCTCTCCAACCAACTTACGAACTTCTGGAATTTGGAAGTATCAGATCCTTCGTACAACTGCTTACAACAACCTTTCAATATGGTGAACAGGTTGAGTAAATATCCAACTAAAAACTCCTAAAGAGTGTATAAACTTGGATGAACAGGGTGAGTGAGTAGAAAAGTTTGTGTGCTTTTTGCTCTTGCCCGACCCTTGTGAAGAACTCATCACAACACTCTTTTTATAGTTGCAGGAATTAACTAGCCGTTGGAAAGCTAGCAATTCAAACAACCATAATTGGAGGAATATAATCAATCATAGATTGATTATATTGATTGATTAGTTGACTTTATTCAATCAATCATATCCTCCATCAGTTGACTCTACAGATTGCTTCTTGTCAATCATTGAAACTCCAAGATCTTCTTGTCTCCAGATTACACGCAACCTTCATATGGGTGAACTAATCCGTCACACTCGTCTGGTCTGGTCTGGGGTCGTCTGGTCAGGACTCATCTGGTCAGGTGACATTTCTGCTCTGAACCTCATCTGGGAGAGGTCTTTTGGCATACTCATCTGATCAGACTCCTCTGGTCCTCTGGTCAGAGCTCATCTGGTCAGACTTCTCTGGTGACTCGTCTGCTCTGATGACTCATCTGCTCTGGTCTGGACACCTCACCTGGTCACCTCTCATCTGGTCACCTCATCTGGTCTGCACAAATTTCTTCCCCCTTAACCAAAGACCTATTCTAGACCTAGACTAATATGTAGCTGACTAACAGGTTCAATTAGTCCTATTACAAGTTCTTGTTTTAACATCTAATCTATATCCTAACAAATATAAACTAGTGTGCTGGTGTGTTGGTTTGGAGTTACATTGGTTTGCTGGTTTGGCTTGAAGCCTCTTTTGTAAATGTGAGCAGGTTGTCGTGTTTGTGATAACGTTTTGCTTTTACAGTTAAAAGAAAAAAATTATAGCAGGTTTTCAGGGTTGTATTTTATTTAAATTAGTATTATGCTTGTGGGTGTGAGTGTGGTTGTGTCAATAATTCTAGTTCAAAATGGAGGAATTTCAAATACCTAGCAAAATCATGTCATTTGAAATCCATTAATTTGAGAAATCCATTCATTTTTAGATCCTTGCATTTCAAATGACTCCATCCAAATACAATTTAAAAGAAAATTGCAAGTTGATGGACTTGATTACCATTATAGCCAAAACAAATGGAAGGCTGAAATTATCACCATTGCTTCCCCTCAAATTCGATTCAACCCCTTCCAAATCTCCATGCACATCAGCATTTGCATCATATATAGTAGAATTCTCTTCATCCGTGTCATTCTTCTCACACCGAGTAAAGGTTTTGATTCCGAGTTGTTTTTCATCTCCAAAGAATCCATATTTCCAAAAATAAAATCACAATCCCTAATTGTTCAAGAATGTTGTCTCCCAAGCAATTACCCACACACATTCCGATCGACGAGTTCATATTTTGACAACTTTGTTGAGTCGGAGGCTGAAGATCTACAATGAGAGTTAGATCGCCGGCGGTTCTCCTCCAAAGGAAGGACATTATATTATCTCACTATTAGGAATTGAAGTGTCCAAGCAATTGTCGAACGTTAAATCATCGAGGACATTCGTGATATTCCTCTTGATATTGGAATTGTTTGATTGATATTGTGTCAATTTGAAGTTTATCACCTGAATCTTTACAATTAAAGAAGACTCTCTTATAGCCGATTATTATACAATGACTTTTATGGTTCAGAAGTAGGGTTAATTTATCGGTTTCAGGTGGAGAGGAAAAAGAAAAACTTCAATGTCAATTAGAATCCATTAAGAATGTTGATTATAATTAATGAATTCGTAATATATCTTTATTTATATTTTTTTTTTATTATGTTTTAAAATGTTTTAGATTTTGAAACAAAATGTTAATAAGAGTATGTGTGAAATTTATAAAGCGCTCGGGAAGGGAGGATAGATTGGAAAGCGCATTAATTTTTTAAATAATAAAGGTAATTTTGTCATTTTTTATTTTAATTTATTAATAGCAATAAGCATATTACAAACGCTAAAATGCAAAGTGCAATCATTTAAAAATAATATTATACATTGCATCAGTGATCCAATGATATCAAATGATTTTCTGACGTCAGGAAGAGCGAAACTCATCATGACCATAGAAAACCCCATGTTTCTATTGTTGCACTTATGTTTTGTATAGTTGTTGAACTTAAACATTTAATTGTTGCACTTTGTACCTATTCAAAATTTATATTGTATATTTCCATAAAAACTTGGCTTCATTTTATACCCATAAACAGCTGACCCATTCTTTTGGCATTCTGGTCATCAATAGCCATGTTCACGATTTTAATTCAAAGAAATTTTAGTTCTCGTTTTAGCTACGTGAATATTTTTCAGAAAACTTAGCTAGTAGTGCAGGTCTATGAAATTATTTGTTGGGTTAATTCCTCACAATAACGTGCTTTTCCTAAAGTAGAACTTGTTTTGAGTGCGTAAAAATGACTTTTAATGCCAAAAATTATATCATTATAGTTTCTCAAGCTAAAAACTTGTAATGATCGGAAACAATCTTTAGTGACAGGTCTTGTTTTTAAAGATCATCATACTGTCATTAAATTTTTTTAGTGTAAATTGCATCAAACCCCCTATGCTTTCAAAATTGCATGCAATCCTCTTGTGGTTTTATATATATATATAGCATGAAACCCCCTTTTGGTTTTATAAATATAGTATTGATCCCCTAATCCTGTTAAGATTAATAGTAGTGTGTAACTCACACACGCTTCATGCGAATTTTAGTGGATTTTTTCATTATTTTTAATATATTGATACAATTATTCCTCCATTAACTAAATTAAATGTTCCTTCTATTGTGAGTGTTTTTTTTTTAGTTTTTTATTTTATTTTTTATAATCTAAAGCTTTTATATATTTAATTTATTTAATAATTATTGTCTATAAAACATTATAAATGGACGAGAAGTGATAAATACTTTTAAAAAGTCCACTTTATATCCAATTATATAATAATATATCATTTAGTAAATAATTTGTAGTTAGAAATATTAAGAGAAATACAAAAATAAATAAATTGAAACCTACACTTCTCGTCCCAAAGAAAATCAGCAACAACAATTTCTTCTTGGTCAAGTCTTTATATGTTCACAATAAGCAATCTTTTACAAGAAATTCACATATTTCTATAAAAAAAATTGTATAAATTTTGAAATTTTACTTGGAGATAAACCCTATTTTGTATTCTGGTGTTTTATGAAAGAACGACAATAGGTCAGAAGTATATAACAGGTCATACGGGTTAGAAATTAAAGCTATTTTTTTAAGAAAAAAAAAGGAGATCTTGCACTATATTTATAAAATCACAAAGAGATTTCACGCAATTTTTAAAAAACAAAGGGATTTTACGTCTATTTTCCAAACCACAAGGGGGTTTGGCGCAATTTACCTAAAACTATTAACTTAGAAAAACTATAATGACAAAACTTTATCACTAAATATTATTTTTCTTGTAACAAAAATGGGATTACAGAAGTGACTTACAAGGAGAGGATGGCCGCGAGATTTCCCAATTTGTGTGTAGGGCCGGGTAAACCCAATGTCGAAGGATTGTCTAAATTTGGAATACATATATCCTTTAGATTGTTTCATATAAATGGAAATGATGAATTTTTTTTAGGACTATCCTAAAGAATTTAATATTGTATTCTCTCGTATACAATTGAAAAGGAATTAATGGAGGAAAGCTTTTCGACGTGAATATTGTACCAAAGAAATAAATTGGATGAAGGAAAGCTTCAGAAAATATGTACATGTGCGGTATATAAAAAATATATGGAGTTTGAATAGGACTTCCATTTTGTTTACTGCACACAAGTCGAAAAAACTTTCATGCACTGCGTGAATAGGGAAATATATATGGTGGACCAAGTCTGTTAAAAGCTAAAAGCTAATAAATAGGCAACAAGCTCAATGAAATAGACACCAAAGATATAGATTAACAGAGTGGTGAAGCTGTGAAGGCTTAATTGACCAAGTAACAAAGAAGTTAGTTATTGACATTAGGCTAAAAAACATAAGCTTTTCTATAAATTTGTAAATATTTTTGAAATACTAAATAATTTACAAAAAATTATTAGAGCCCACTGGGTTTTCAGAGGTGTGCTAGACTAATACTATTGGGGGGCTGTGAATAAATATTTAACGTATATATTTACTATCGTTCGTAATTTTTAGACGATATTTAATAACAAGAAATAATAATTAAGACTTAATAATTTATTTGCAAACCAAATAGAATTCAGTTCCTTTTTTATACAATCATCGATGAATTCAGTGACTATTGAATGTGTGAAAAAATTGTGTAGCAATTTCATTTTTAGATCATGATACTATCAAATAAAATTTAGGAAATAAATTATAATATAATACGTGGAAGTCCAACTATAAACAATTAGTAGTAACATGAGAATTTAGTAGAACTGTCAAAACGGGCCAGCGGGGCGGGGCGAGCAAAAACCCGCAAAAGCCCGCCTTTTGGCGGGGCGATGCGGGGCGAGCCAAAAATTTGGCGGGCTGCAAAATCCCAACCCAACCCACTTATTGGCGGGCTGCGGGTTTTGGCGGGCCGGCCCACTTTTAATTTTTTAATATATTTTTTATTTTTTTAAAAATTAAAATATATAATTTAAAAGCTCTAATATATAAAATTCATTAAAATCAAATATAATCAAACAATTTATCTTGATAACTATCATTATAAAAATATTAAAATTAAATTTATTATCTTTAATTAGAAAAATAATTTTCTGCAAATTGAAGTTCACAATATATTACAATAATAATTTATAAAAATAAACTCATACAATTCAAATTCATCATCTATGAATATAAATATTACAAAATAACCCTAAAAATGATATTATACTACTTGACAGTGTACAAAAAAATATAAAAAATTATTTTTTTAAAAAACTTTTTTTAAGGCGGGCCGGCTCGCCCCAACCCGCCCCCAACCCGCAAAAGCCCGCGACCCAAATGGGCCAGCCCATTTAGGCCCGCTTCCAAACGGGCTAAGAAATCTCTAACCCAACCCTCATTTTAAGGATGGCGGGGCGAGCCGGCTCAACGGGCCCAATCCACTTTGACAGGTCTAGAATTTAGGTACTGAATATTAAAATGAGGTGTGTGGTCACGTAAGTGGAGCGAGAAAAATAGTTATTGAGGACAAAACCAAAGCGGTCATGTTAATAAGATCATAAAAGTAGAAATGCATACACTAGGAAAAAATATTGAAGAATAGAGTAAAAATGTAAAGGTGCAAGGATTATTGTGCTTTCTAGTGAAATAATCTATTATATTTTAACATTCTAATTTGCAAATTAGTTTCTTATAAATTTTGAAATATTATATAGTTAGTATTTAGTTAATAATTTGCATGTGATTTTGAAATTAATCTCACATGTAGGCTTTAGCCTCATGCATGGATACACCATTTGTATTGTATTAAGGTTGTTGTATCATATATTTTTAGGTTAATTGCAAAATAAAACACCAATTTTTTACCTTTTTATCAATTACAACATGAACTTATTTTTTTGCAATTTGAGACACCAACTTTTTAAGTTTGGCAATTCGAATCATCTGAGCATTTTTCGGTGATAATAAAATGACGTGGTCGTCGGAGATGCCACGTACGACGACCACATCATTTTATTATTACCGGAAAATGGTCAGATGATTTGAATTGCCAAACTTAAAAAGTTGGTGTCTCGAATTGAAAAAAAAAATAATAAGTTCATGTTGTAATTGATAAAAGGTAAAAACTTGGTGTTTTATTTTGTAATTAACCCTATATTTTTTAATACTAAATTTGTTCAGTACGTGTGAATTGAAAATTTACTATATATTGAAATATTTAATTTGTGCTGCAGGGTTGGTATCAATATGGCTGACAACAATAGCTTGATGAACTTGTGGTTGGGTTCACTTGGAAGCATAGGAAGAACTCAGTTATATATAACAATCTTGGCTCTATTTTGCAAAAATTCTTCAATATATGTTGCGTTAAAATATGAAACTCTTGATAAAAGTTAGGAGTAGAGTTTGAATGCATTATTGTTTGAACAACCAGATTTCAAATCCAATTTTGTCTTGAGGGAGCTTAGATAGGTAGAGGATTGATGGATCATTGCTTTGTTTGTGTAATTGTAGTGTAATCTTTTGGATCTTTGCAATGGTAGAGATTATCCCTTATATTTCATAATAAAGTTTTGGTTGTTTCAAAATAAACAGGGAGCGAAATTCGAGCAAATGAGAAACACGCACTATTTAAAATATGAACGTGAAAATATTAGATAATCATACCAAAAAACGAAGTAAAAAAAATCTAACTAACTTAACAGGTATTTACGCAAGTGTATTATGATCATTTTACATTTGTCAATAGTTATAAAAAAATTACGAGGAACATTTAGATGAAATAAGCGAGTAAAAATTCAAATCCCATAGTAGAAAAGCATGGTAACAGTACTAGTGCAAATTAACAAGGAGAGAGGAGTAGTACTAGTAAGCTAGTGTAATGACGTTTTATGCATGCCAAGTGTGACTTTTTCTTCATCCTCGGCGAATTTCATCTTTTTGACCAAATCCTTGTGAATCCGGATGAGTTGCCCAATCTTGTCATTAAACTCCACAAATCCCACCCTCTGTTTCTCCCACTCCATTGGGTGCCTCTTTATAAGATACTTCATACTCCCTGGTTGTTGCCTCTTTAGATGCTCCATAATATCCCCTTTCACTTTCTTCAATACCTCCCTAAGCCTCTCTCTATACTCACTCCTCACTTTATCTCCATCTTCAACTCTTGCTCTGACAAAATCCATGTGCATGTGTATAGTAGTCAACCAAGTATTTTTTAATAATTACATATTATATTTATATCAACTTTTGTTATATTTAACACCACAAGAAAATAAAAAATTGTCTAGAAATTTTTTCAATACAATTACGAAATTTAAACAAAAAATAGCGTGGATTGATTACAATTTACCTACAAAATTTTCTAGCCATGTTAGGCTCTTATTCTTTATCTACCAATAATTCGCCTACTGAAATAAAATTTATAGGTAATTTTAGTAGGCAAAAAATTTGTAGGCAATATTTTATATTTTAAAACGGTTTCATGATAAGTTTATCATAAAGTATTTTCATATAAAACATGTTCTTGAGAAGATTGTACTTTCTTTATATTAGAAACTTCTAAAGTGTAATAGTTAAATGACAAAGTATTGTGTGAACATATTTTACAGTGAAACTTATTTGAAGAGTATTAATTATTTTATTAAAAAGTATTATTGTTTCACAGTAAGATATTAGTTTTGGAGTGTATTAATTATTTTGTTAAAGAGTATTTATTATTTTACTAAAATGTTAGTTGTAAATTAGTTTCACAATGAAACTTGTTCACACGATACCTGTTGTAAATCTAAAAGATTTATTATTCCAAATTTAGAAGATTTGATGTGGACATTACTAATGGACCAATAACCCAATGGGTTTCATATCTTAGACTAGGGTTTTATTCGTATAAATATACTATTGTACTCATAATTGTAATCACTCATGCACAAGAACATTAGTGAAACTTCTGGCTTGGCTCGCCCCCAGACGTAGTCTTTCCCCACGAACTGGGTGAACAACTCTCGTCTTTTATTTTACGCACTTATTTACAACACGTTATCAGCACAAGATTATGCCCGAGATTAAGCGGTAAACCCTAAAATTTATTCTCTACAAATCATATGAATTAATCCTCGTACCGAATTATTTGATCCATGTGTTACATGATTTATATGCTCTTGAATTATTAATTTGATTTGTTATTGTAATTAATTGAATCATATCGTATTTCGAATTGAATTAATTTCAAATTGAGAATCGAACGAGCAACGACAGCCGCCCACCAGCAGCCACCGCCGCCCAGCGCGATGTCCGCCGCCAGCGCGGCGCTCCTCGTGCGCCGTCCGCCGCCGTCCGCGCGGTGCTATCCGTGCGCTGTCGGTCGCCTCTTCGCCGCCTCCGTGCGGGGCATTGAGGCGGCGCAACCCTCCGCACGTGGCGCCATTCTCCCCGGAATTTTGTGAAATCCTAATCTAATTTCGGTTTCGTTTTAGGATAACACAAAATTCTAATTAATTTATTTTAAAATCCTAAAAATATTTCGTTAAATTTCATTAATATACATAAAATATTTAGCCACATGAATATGCATGTTTATTAAGTCGTAAATTTTCCTTGAAATTATTTTCAAGTGATTATCGTTCATAATAAATTATTTTGCATGTATCTATGATTTTATGATCTTACGTGCATTATTTTTCTCGCACATAATTTATTTTTTTATAGTCCGCATATTATGCCCGGATAGGCAGCGCCCGGTACTTGTCGGACCGTATTTATGTTTTGGGTAGACGGCACCCAATTCTTGCTTCTATGTGCTCTAGAATAATAAAATAAATTCTTGTTTCTCCGTTGTCAATAAATTTGGTCACACCTCTTACCATGTCACTTTAATAATTGTAGTGTATCATACTCCCTCCGTCCAATATTAGTAGGCCTACTTCTTGGGCAGTTATTTTTTGTCATAAGTTGGAGGGTATTGTGAGGTATTGTGAGGTTCATTTATCAATAAAGTTATTATTTATGGAAAATAAAAGTATCATATTTTCCATAAATAATAATTTTATTGATAAATGAACCTCACAATACCTCATAATATCCTCCAACTTATGACAAAAAATAACTGCCCAAAAAGTAGGCCTACTAATATTGGACGGAGGGAGTATCTGATATTACCAAAAGAGAATTCGCTGAGCTTACTCTTGATGGTAGTAACTACCTGACATGGGCGCTAGATGTTGAGATACATCTAGCCTCAACCAACCTAAGCAGTGCGATTGTCGATGATTCAAAATCAACTGACGCCCAGAAGGCGAAAGCTCTGATTTTTCTCAGACATCATCTTAATCAGGACCTGAAAAATGAATATCTTACTGAGAGAGATCCCGGAACGTTGTGGAAGTCCCTGAAGGACCGTTTCCAACAACAAAATGACACACTCCTCCCTCAGACTCAATACGATTGGTTGAACCTCCATTTTCAAGACTTTATGTCTGTAACGAAGTACAACGCAACCCTACATCGTATTGTATCTCAGTGAAAGTTATGCAAGCAAACTGTAACTGAGGACGACTTAATCCAGTAGACTTTGTCGACTTTCCACGCCGTCAACCTTGTACTCCAGCATCAGTATAGGACTAAGAACTACATTGTACACGCTGAGCTAATTTCTGCACTTCTAGTGGCAGAAAAGCACAACCAACTCCTTATGCAGAATCATAACTCGAGATGGGTTGGCACAAAAGTTGTGCCCGAAACACATGCTACAGCTCAAGGTAGTACAAGTGGCCGCAAGCGTGGAAGGGAGAGAGGAAGTAAACGAACTCGTAGCAAAGGCCGAGGTCGTAGTAAGTCCAGTGGTCCAGGTACCTTGAATGACAATCAAGCTCAGGCTCGTGGAAAGGTTGCACCTAACACGAATCCCGCTACTAAAAAAATCTGACAATCAAGATAAGGTTGAGCAGTCCTGCTACAGATGCGGATGCAAGGGCCATTGGTCTCGCACGTGTCGCACTCCCAAACACTTGGTTGAGCCTTACCAAAAGCAGCAGAATGACGATAAGGGGAAGGCTCCTAGAGTTGAATCTCACCATGCCAGCCAGCCTGAAGCAGACCCTGACCAAGACAACGTAGATCCTATGGGCATTGAGCTTAAGGACTTTGGAGATGATGAGTGATTTGCGTATTTGATTAATTTTAGTACTTTGTTTTCTAATAAGATAATTTGATATTTTTGGATCCTTCGGATACTTCATTTTATTTTATGGATGATACTATTATTTTAGCTTTGATGTGTTTACCTTAAATAGTTGTCCATTACATTTATTTAGATATTGTTGTTCTCATTTATGGCTTGTAAACATATCAACTATTAGGTTTGGACAATTTTCTCTTGCATGATGGACTCACATAGTGATTTATGTTTGGTAGATAGCGCCACCACACATACAATCCTAAAAGATAGGAAGTATTTTCATAACTTAATAGAACGTAAGGGGAGTATAACTACAATAGCCAATGATAGTACGTTGATAGTGGGCTCCGGAAGAGACACAATCCCGCTCGAGCAGTGTAGCTCGAATGACACAATCGCTCGAGCGGTTCCGCTCGAGCCGGTCGAGCGGTGAAAATGCACTGTATGTTTTGGGCGCTCGAGCAATTCGCTCGAGCGCAAGAAAAGTTATGTACGTTTAGGCGCTCGAGCAATGCGCTCGAGCGGGGGCGCTCGACCTAGTCACTCGAGTGACTTCCAACTCATCCCAACTAATACTTTTCCTCGTCCGTACTAATGCTAATCGTATTTCTTCAATATCTTCTCATCCGGGCATCCGTTTGAGTCGATTCAAAGTCCTACGAACTCCGTTTTTCGTCCTCTATTCACCTATGAAAACCAAAGAGACAAATTCATCAACGTGTAGAAATAATACTCAATTGACTCTAAATACTCTATAAACTCGACCAAGATTGGGGTATTTCAAGCTACGAATCATGACAATTTCACGCCTAATCAACCCCCCCAAACTTACCATATTGCTTGTCCTCAAGCAATGAAATAATAAGTCAAGTGAAATTGTTAGGAATGAGTCAAAAAAAAAAATCAATCATGCAAGCTAATGAACTCAAGCTTCAAAAGTCAATCACCCGTATACTCACTCACTTTCTTTTATCGTACTCATGCAACAATTATAAGAAACACCAAGATCAAACATGGATGTGCACTCAACGATGTGTTTCACTCCCTCACAAGTGTATATCAATGATAAAGGACTCACTCAACAATCAATCACACATATCGGCAGCCATAGGCTTGTAAGCACTCTCTACTCCGACCATACTCTAGAAATCAATGCCGAATCAAAAAGGACTTTTCTCAAGGTTGTAATGTAGGCTCTTTGGACAGGTGGGATAACAATATAAGGTAAAGTGACTAAAGTGAATGGAGAATAGAAAATCAAACTTTGGCACTTCGAGATTAGGAACAGACTACTTCAAACATATTCAATCAACACTATTTCAATTCCACTTCTCTCAACACTTCAATTTTTTTCTTTCTCACTCTTTCACTTTTTTTTTCAATCACTTTTTTTTTCTTCTTTTTCGCACAAACACATGAGCTCATTTTTTTCTTTTTGCTCATTCTCAATTTTCTTTCTCTTTTTCCCACATCTCAAAACTTCATCACACCTTCTTCTCATATTCACTCAACAAACAACATTTTCCTTTTTCAACTCAATTCACTCCCTTCATATTCACACTTTTCTATTCTCCACTCAAGTTGGGACAAAAAGGCTTAGGAATTGGAATAGTGTTCATATGTGCTAGCAAATAAAATAGGCTTAAGGCTCAAAGGGGCTAACAAGGGACCAATGTCATTGGTAAGGAAAATTTTGGCTAAGTGACTCAATAAAATCAAAGATGGCCTAAGATCACATTCGGCATTTCAAACTAGACACAATCAAGAAGCAAGAGCACACACAAGTTCTGGCATCCTCTAAGGTGACGATTCACTCACAAACGAAGAGATCAATATAATGCATCAAAATCTCATAAGGCTCAAATCTCACAGCTTTCACATCCATGCTAGTCCTAGTGCATTCTCACAATCATCACACAAGTACTAAAAAAGAAAAATTCACAAGCATACAAGTTCTTTCTCAAATCAGCTCAAACTCAAACACTCACACAAAAGAATTTCTAACTCACCCTTACAACTCACTCTACTCATCAAATCATACTCAAAGATAGCAATCAACAAGCATAAGATGATTGATAGACATGAAATATGCAATAGCGAGTCAAATCAAAATCACCCCAAGGAGTATCTCAACAAACCAATAATCAATCAAACTCAACTCAAAGATAAGGGCGTGCATGCATGTGCAATGTAACAAGAAACATAAAAATCTCCACCCCCCCCAAACTTCGACCTTGCTAGAGGTCTAAGTTTGGGGTTGTGGGTTACCTCAACCAAATAATCTCGTTTCTCTCACTAGCTTTGCACACTTCCTTGTCTCAAGTTGGTTCCTTCAATCTGAGTAACTCCATGATACCTTTTCTCCTTTAGAGACAAGCCTACAAACAACTTACTCAAATACGAGGTTAAACATACGACTCAAAATAACTCCCTAATAATATAAAAAGACACTAAAAATAAATGAAAGCAAATAAAAATGGGTTGCCTCCCATTCAGCGCTATTTTTAAGGTCCTCATGCCGGACCAAGCTCAAAGGAGCTTATGGGACATCAAATTCAAATTTACCTCCCTCACTCTCATAAGAGTGGTGTTTGAACTCCTTTCCTTGATTCCCTACCATCATGAGCTCTTTTGCTCTCTTCTCATCCCCAAGTGTTATGGGTCTCAACTCCTTCTCACCTTTATCTGGAGGAGTCTTACTAAACAATTTCTTGAATTTTGACTTCTTCTTCTTAACTCCTCCTTTTCCCTCCAACTGGACCACGTCCACTCTTTTCACCTCTTCATCCTTCAACTTCTTCACTTTATCCCTATTAAAATAATCAAGATCATAACGCTCATGGGTTAAATAATCAAGTGAAGGACTAACAAAATCATGAATATCAGAAGGATTAGGGATAGGAGGTGTGTCTTCAACACGAGGATCAATGACATCCATGTAATACAAGCTCGCATCCTCCTTCGGGTGCTTCAATGGCTTCATATAGGGAGATCTTCACTTCTTGATCATCAACCTTCAACGTGATCTTCCCATTCGCCACGTCTAGCACCATCCCCGCCGTAGCTAAGAACGGTCTTCCCAAGATCAGGGGCACGCGCTCATCTTCCTCCATCTCTAGCACTACAAAGTCGGCTGGAAAAATGTGTTCTCCAACTCTCACAAGGACGTCTTCAACAACACCTTGAGGTCGAGTAATAGACCGATCGGCAAGTTGAAGCGTCATCATTGTGGGTTGAAGTTCTCCACCTTCCAACTTCTTCTAAAAGCGACAAGGGCATGAGATTGATGCTCGCCCCTAAATCACATAACGCTCCCTTCTTGATCTCGTTCCCAATATCACATAGGATCGTGAAGCTCCCGGGATCCTTCAGCTTTGGTGGAAGCGCCTTGTGCACTAATGCACTCACCTCGTGGTTCAACTGCACCAACTTCGGCTCATCCACTCGCCGTCTTTTCGCGATCAAGTCCTTCAGAAACTTTGCATAATGCGGCATCTGTTCCAAAGCATCATAAAAAAGAATATTAATATGCAATTGTTTAAAAACATCAAGAAATTTTGCAAATTTTTCATCAAACTTCTTTTTCATGAAGCGCTGTGGATATGGGACGGGTATCACAGATTTGGGTACCCCCCATTCATCTCTTTCTGTTTCATTCACTTTCTCTCTTGCTTCCTTTGCCTTCTTCCACTTAGGAACTCTCTCAATCTCCTCACTTTCCTTGTCCTTCTGGGACTCATTCATATCTTTATGCTTCTCAATCCCTTCACTTTCACTCCCAACTCCTTTCTCAACTTCTTTCTCCTCAGTCTCAACTCCATCTCCTTTTGGCTCAATCTCTTCGTGGGGCATCTCAGAGTCAGCAGGCATCTGAGGACCTTCATAGTTGGTTCCACTCCTCAGCTGGATCGCCTTGCACTACTCTTTCGGGTTCCCATCCGGCATTCTATTCACTGACTTTGCAATCTGGCTCATCTGGAACTCAAGAGAAGTGAACCTTCGATTGTTCTCTTGTTGAGTTCTAGTCCACTCAACATTCATCTTCTGGAGCTCTTGATCACGTTGATCACCCTTCTTATGCAACTCCTTCACATCGTACTCCAAGGATGACAACCGATTGCTCCCTTCCTCCACCTTCTGAAGGATCGCTCTCAACATCTCCTCGGTTGATGCACCGCCTTCTCCACCAGGAGGTTTAGACCCCGGATCAACACCTGCAGGAACAGTAACACCAGCTTTTGGGTTAGCATAAGAAAAATTCTCATTTTTCCTCCATGTGTTTTGAGGAGGCTGCTGGTCTCCTTGAACTCCTTGTGTGTTCCTCCATTGATTTTGAAGTGGCTGAGGACCTGGAGGTACAAATGGTTGACCATAAGAAGGTCTTCCATACTGGTTTCCACCTTGGTAGCCATTCTGATTGTAATATGGACCTCCCATGTAATTGGCTACCTCTTGCTGCCCACTTGGTTGGTCTATTCTCTCATTCTCTACTGCATGCTCTCCACCCAAACTCTTCCCCAACTCGAGGTTGTTTATCTTCTCCATCATGGCCATCAGCAGCCTTCTCGTTCCTTCTCCCTCTTCAACCTGATGCACTCTCTGAAAATCTGCATCACCACTCCAAGCACCTGCATTCGTGACAATGTTGTCCACGATTTCCCTACACCTCTCTATGCCTTGGTTCAAGAATGCTCCGCCCGCACAAGCGTCTAAATGGTCTTGCCCCGCCTTGTTGGCACCACTATAGAAGAATGCCATAATGTCTCCCTCGTTGTACCCGTGCTGCGGGCACTCTATCAGCATGTTTGAGTATCTCTCCCACGCTTGACGTAGGTCCTCTCCTTGCTTCTGGCGGAAGGACGAGATCTCAATTCTAGCCTTGATCGTCCTAGATGGAGGGTAGAATCGCTCGAGGAACAGACGCTCGAGCTCGGCCCAAGTGGTAATACCTCCCCGGGGGAGCGTATTATCATACCACTCCTTGGCTATTCCCGTCAATGAGAAATGGAACAACCTAAGCCTCTTGGCATCTTCAGACATGCCATTATAATTAAATGTTGAGGCTATCATGAGAAAACTCCTCAAGTGAGTGTGAGGATTCTCCTTCCCGATCACCCCCTTGAACTGATTCTCGGTAAGCAGCTTTAAAATTCCTGGGGATATCGAGAAGTTGTTCGCCTCAACAGGAGGCAAAACCACTCCATCATAGTACCGCTGTGGCTGCGCTGCAAACCTCCCTCGAATAGCCATATTGTGATCTACGTTCTGAGGAACGTGTTGAGGATTAGCAGCTGGTACGGGTACTTGTTGGGGTGGTGGTGGGTAAACAGGTGGTTGATTATAGACTGGTGGTGGATGATATGGATATGGTGGGTAAGGATAAGGTGGGTATGGGTAATGTTGGTATACTGGGTTGTTAAAAGGGTTATTTAGGTTTTGTGGGTAAGCAGGGTTGTTATGAGGATTATGGACAAGGTTCTGAGCTGGATTCCCTACGTTTTGTGTATCCGGGTTTAGGCTCTGGCTATCCCCTAATGGAATTTGATTCTGGCTACCACTAACTCCAGTGCCTTCAACTCGGTCTACTGCCTGATTGAAATCGTTGGCAGCATCGTCCAACTCATTATTGATATCCATTGGTTCCTTTCCTAAGTCGGCATCGTTCATCCTTCTCAAGAAGGCTCGGTTCCTTCTGGCTATTGTCTCAGGGTCCAACGGTATTCTCTCTTCGCTCGTATTGCCTTGTGAGCGTGTTTTCATAAACCTGACACACTAGCAGAAGGATCAAAACTCAACTGCCGATTGAATACAAATAAAAATAAAAACAGAAAAGAAAACACTCACTACTAACTACTAAGCTATCTACAAGTCCTATTCAAAAAGCATACAACGCCATCCCCGGCAACGGCGCCATTGACTTGAAGCGATTTTACTAACTTCTACTAGTCGCTCACCCGCAAGCGGACGGGTTCACTGTAGTATAAGTACGTATAATGACCAAGTAATATCGAACCCAAGGGATGGTGTATATGCGAATAGATCCCTGAAGATGTACGCGTCGTAGTTAATATGAGTAACGTGTTTTTGGATTTTTTTGAAAATTATTAATTTGAAACTAAATTAAACTACTTAATCTAAAGAACAAATTAAACGAATTAACTAAGGGTGTTTTTCTAATGATGAGTGATGATGCTTAGGATAAGAATCCCTACGTATACTAACGGAGCAGGTACATAATCAAAGTAATCGTGACAAACAAGAATTAACCTAAGTAAAAGCTTGTAGGATTAAAGCTCAAGATTCTAAACCTTAATTCTTTATCCTAACAAACGACCTCACTAATCCACTAACAAGTTAATAGACCGTGCTTAATTAATGAGACCCTAATTTAACTATTGGTGATGCGGTCGTCCTCCATAGCTAAACTGGCAAGTGAATTAATCTTTTCTAAACCCTCTTGTTAAAACTACTAATTGTTATCGAGTGATGCGGTCGTCATCTCTCTAACACTTTCGTACGAAATTCAAAGGTAGAGTTAAGATTAATTATATGAATTCATTAATTAAGAGAATTAAAACTAACGTCACAAGTTACTCTAATTATGTACCCACATCCTACTTCTACGAGTTCATCCTACCCTAAGCATGCAAGGGTTTTAGCCGGACATGGTTTTAACAAAAATAAAAGCAATAGAAGAAACAACGAACATAAACATAATGAATTGAACTAAGAAAATACGAAACATGAACTAGGGTTTTAAAAGAAAATAAATACGAAGAACTGAAATTTGAATTGATAAAAACGAAGTTTAAAGCGTTAAAAGTAATCGAGCTAATTAAAAGAAACTAAGAATTGAAAAGAACTAAGAATTCGTATGAAAAACCTCAACAAAACGTAAATAAAGCTTGCTCGTCTCCTTCCTCTTCAAAAACTAAGTCTAACAGTATTTCTAAAGTTCGGGGGTTCCTTCAAAACGTGTTTGGAAGAGGTATATATAGGCACGGGTCGAAACGGGAGTTAATGGGCCGAAAATACGCATCCGGAGGCAAAAATCCAAGGTTGCTCGAGCAAAACGCTCAAGCGGTCCCGCTCGAGAAGTGTAGCTCGAATGACACAATTGCTCGAGCGGTTCCGCTCGAGCCGGTCGAGCGGTGAAAATGCACTGTATATTTTGGGCGCTCGAGCAATTCGCTCGAGCGGTGGCGCTCGAGCTGCTCGAGCCAAGAAAAGTTCTGTACGTTTAGGCGCTCGAGCAATGCGCTCGAGCGGGGGCGCTCGACCTAGTCACTCGAGTGACTTCCAACTCATCCCAACTAATACTTTTCCTCGTCCGCACTAATGCTAATCGTATTTCTTCAATATCTTCTCATCCGGGCATCCGTTTGAGTCGATTCAAAGTCCTACGAACTCCGTTTTTCGTCCTCTATTCACCTATAAAAACCAAAAAGACAAATTCATCAACGTGTAGAAATAATGCTCAATTGACTCTAAATACTCTATAAACTCGACCAAGATTGGGGTATTTCAAGCTACGAATCATGACAATTTCACGCCTAATCAGCTCCGGAAGAGCTTCTATTGTCCTCCCCATAGGTACCGAACTTATAATCGATAATGCTTTATTGTTTCCACAATCTAAGCGTACCCTACTCAGTTTTAAAGACATTAGGATAAACGAATATCACATTGAAACTGAAACTAAAACTGAGAACAATAACGAATAACTTTTGATGGCTATTACTCGAGGTAACCGTAAATAAGTTATAGAAAAACTTCCTTCATTCTCCTTCGGATTATACTATTCCTACATCCGGCCGTCAAGTTCCCATCTAGCTATGAGTATGAAATTCCAAGACCCGAATTGTTTTAAATTGTGGCATCAGCGGTTAGGTCATCCATGACAAACTATGATACGTAGGATTCTATCTAATTCAACTGGTCATAATATTTCAAATAATAGAATCCCTCCTATTGATGAATTTATTTGTGATGCATGTTCTAAGGGTAAGTTGATAGTACGCCCGTAGCGCACTAAGGTTGGACTAGAGTCTCCGATTTTCCTTGAGCGAATTCAAGGAGACATTTGCGGACCGATTCACCCAGCATAGGACCATTTCGTTATTTCATGGTCCTTATTGATGCCTCGACTAGGTGGACATATGCCTGTTTGTTGTCCACCCGCAATCAAGCTTTTGCGAAGCTCATTGCGAAAAACTATCGAGCTTAGAGCTCAATTCCCGGATTACCCAATTAAGTCGATTTGCATGGATAATGTTGTTGAATTCAGCTCAAAGGCCTTTATAGATTACTGTATGGCCCTGAGAATTAAATTGGAGCATTCGGTCCCCTACGTCCATACCAAAATGGTCTTGTTGAGGCGCAAATAAAACGTATCAAACTTATCGCGAGACCATTGCTTATGAACTCCAAACTACCCACTTCATGCTGGGGGCATGCAGTCCTACATGCATCGCACTTAATACAAATCCGTCCAACTGTATATAATGATCATTCCCCCCTACAGTTAGTGCGTGGGAAATAACATAACATTTCCCATCTGCGTATTTTCGGATGTGTGGTATATGTTCCGATAACATTACCAAAGCGGACCTCTATGGGCCCACAAAGGAAACTCGGTATTTATGTTGGATTTGACTCTCCATCCATCGTGAAATATCTTGAACATTTGTCCGGGGATCAATTAACGGCCCGTTTTGCTGATTGCACGTTCGATGAAGATTACTTTCCGGCATCAAGGGGAGATCCAAATTCAAAATTCAATGAATACCCGGAGCTTACATGGAACGTAAGTAATCTTCAGTATCTAGATCCACACACTAGTCAATCTGAACTAGAAGTTCAGAAGATCATTAACTTGCAAAATCTAGCAAATAATCTGCCAGACGCTTTCACTGACCATAGATGTGTAACTAAATCGCATATACCTGCATTAAATGCTCCCCAAAGGGTTGAGGTCCCAAGAAAAACAAGTACTCATGCCCCCACGCGCCAGAAGCGCATAGGACCCTCAAGAGATAGTAATACACCTAAACGAAAGGCTAGCAAATCTGGTCAGTCAAATGTAAAATCTCTAGAAGAGATTCATCTAGATAACTCAAAGTCTCTAGGAGACGAGCGTCCTAGTGATGAAGCACGTGCACAAAATATTCAATGCACTAGGACCATGGAACGATCAGACCCAAATACAATGGATAATGAGGAAGGTCTGGTTGATGTAAACATCGAAGTCTCTGTGAACTTCACAGATACGGGAGAAACATATAATAGAAATATTAATGTCGTCGACGACACATTTGCAGCGTCAATTGCTCTTTCCATTATAAATGATCTAGATCCAAAACCCAAAATAATCGCTGAGTGCCGGAAGTGCCCTGATTGGGTTAAATGGAAAGAGGCAATTGAAGCACTGCTCGCATCGCTTAACAAAAGACAAGTATTTGACTCTATCGTCCGTACACCCACGCGCGCTATCCCCGTAGGATATAAATGGGTATTTGTACGAAAACAAAATGAGAAAAATATTGTGGAGAGGTATAAAACGAGGCTTGTAGCTCAAGGGTTTTTGCAGAGACCCGGGATTGATTTCGATCAAACCTATTCTCCCGTCATGGACTCAATAACGTTCCGCTACTTGATATCTTTGGCAGTTAAAATAAATCTCCAAATGAGATTAATGGACATAGTAACCGTGTACTTATACGGATCACTTGATGCCGATATTTATATGAGATCCCTAATGGATTTGACATTCCTCAGATGATGGATGGTGAAAACTGCAGTATGTATAATATAAAACTGCAGAAGTCGTTGTATGGCTTGAAACAATCAGGTCTCATGTGGTACAACCGACTTAGTGAATTCCTTCAAAAGAAGAGATACACATTCGATAAAGTTTTCCCATGCGTATTCACGAAGAAATCGCAAAATGGTTTTTGCATCATATCCGTCTATGTTGATGACCTGAACATAATCGAAACATGAAAGAGATTGAAGAAGCGAGTTCAATCTTGAAAGCCGAATTCGAAATGAAAGCCTTGGGTAAAACCAAGTACTGCCTCGGCCTACAGATCGAGCATCTCCCAGAAGGAATTCTTATACATCAGTCGACCTACGTGAAGAAGGTATTGGAGAGATTTCACATGGATAAATCTCATCCACTTAGTACCCCTAGGTTGTTCGATCCCTCGAAGTGGATAAGAACCCATTTAGACCAAGAGAAGATTCAGAAGAAATTCTGGGGCCAGAAGTTCCTTATCTTAGTGTTGTTGGAGCATTGCTCTATCTCGCAAATTGCACTGGGCCGGACATTGCATTTGCTGTCAATTTGCTTGCGAGACATAGCGCTTCTCCTACAAGGAGATATTGGAATGGTGTTAAGCATGTTCTACGGTACCTCCAAGGGTCTTAAGATCTTAGACTGTTTTACCGTAAGAACCAAGACAAAGCCTTAGTAGGTTATACGGATGTTGGCTATTTGTCTGATCCCCACAACGCCATATCCTAGACTGGTTACATTTTTCTCTGTGGTGGTACCGTGATCTCATGGAGATCGGTTAAACAAACCATGGTTACGACGTCTTCAAACCACTCAGAGATAATAGCTTTATTTGAAGCCGCACGAGAATGTGTTTGATTAAGGTCCTTGGTAAAACACATTGGTGACTCGTGTGGTATCGCTAAAGGCGATACACCTCCCACCATTATATTTGAAGACAACGCAGCTTGCATCGCACAAATGAGTAATGGGTACGTCAAGGGAAACCTGACGAAACATATTTCACCTAAGTTTTTCTACCCATACGAACTCCAGAAGAGTGACGTGATTACCATTCAAAAGGTGCAATCTAGTAACAATCTAGCAGATCTGTTTACTAAGTTTTTACCTACATCTACTTTCGAAAAGTACGTTCGTGGTATTGAAATGCAAAGACTCAAAGTGTTGTTGTCTTCAGGGGGAGCGGTAACCTCGAAATGAATCTAGAAGATTTGATCTAGAAGATCGATTACATTCCTCCCTAACTTATTATTTGGCCGATACCTAGCACGTGGAGTTTTTATGACAAGACATTTATGTTATGTCGTAATGTCCAAGGGGGAGTGTTGTAAATCTAGAAGATTTATTATTCCAAATCTAGAAGATTTGATGTGGACATTACTAATGGACCAATAACCCAATGAGCTTCATATCTTAGACTAGGATTTTATTCTTATAAATATACTATTGTACTCATAATTGTAATCACCCATGCACAAGAACATTAGTGAAACTCCTGGCTTGGCTCGCCCCCAGACGTAGTCGTTCCCGACGAACTAGGTGAACAAATCTCGTCTTTTATTTTACGCACTTATTTACAACAATATCAACTACAAAAAGGGAAAAAAAATTCCCTAGAAAAATATTTCAACAAAAAATTTCAGCAGTGGGGATAATCTACAACTTGCATACAAAATTTTATAATCATGTAGATATCTTTATTTCTCAATCTACAAATAATTTGCTATGAAATCAATTGTCTTCGAAATGAATTTATTACTTAATTAATTATTTACCTACCTACAAACAATTTGTCTACAAAAGTTTACTTAATTACTTATAAGCAATTTGCCTACAAAAATTATTGTTTTTAAGAAATGAATAAAAATATCTATATAATTAAATATCATTATAGACAAAATCATAGGCAATCTCTACTACGAGTTTTTTTTCTCTAGATACTTTTTTATTTTCTTAAAGTAAACAATGAATAACGAGTATATCACAATTGTAAAAATTTAAATCTCATAAATAGCCCCATATAAAAAAAAGGGTCCAGCTATATACCCTTCCATTTATAATAGATACACCCATAAATAAATAAAAAATCTCATACTGCCCTTCTCATTTATTTAAAATGATAGGCTCCATACTCTAATTCTTGCTAACACCTATTGTCGTCGTCCATCTTCATCTTCCTCTATTCTTCACAATTGAAGCAATCACCAGAAAAGAAAAAAAAAAGGAGGGGAGAAAGCAAATTGATGCAACACATGAATCTAAAAAAAATACTCATTTTGAACAAATAAAAAAAACAACAGAGAAAATAAAAAAGGAGTAATCAACCCCGGAAACTGCGGCGCCGCCCGATCTCTGAGAGAGAGAGGTTGTGGGCGGTGGCAGCCTTTGTAGGCGAAGCTGGCGGTGACGGCGCTGTGGACGAGGCGGGCGGTGCACTACAAGAAAATAATGATTTGCCTACGGAATTAAATTGCCTACAAAAATTTACCAACAAAAAAATTTGTAGTAAAAATTGCTTACGATTTGCCCACAGAATTTTCTAATTATGAAAGCATCTACATTCCTCAACCTAAAACAATTTGCCTACGGAATTGATTTGCCTACGGAATAAAATCCCTAGGTATAATTACCTACAAGCCAATTGCCTACAAAAATTTACCTACAATACAATTTGCCTACAGAATTTTCGTAGGCAAATTATTGTGTAGGTGGGGAAGGAAAATGCCAATACAATTAGAGATTTTTGTAGGCAATTCGTAGGCAATCCCCCCTACGAATTTTTTTTGTTGGTAATTCCGTAGCTATATTGACAATTTCCGTAGGCAATATTAAACTTTCTTGTAGTGGTGGCTGAGAGAGGAAACAAACAGCAGAAGGGATGAAGAGGTTGTGGGTGGTCGGCAGTGGGTATGACTGCTGCGGGCGGCGGCTTGGAAAGAAACAACAACGGTAGGAAGAGAAGCAGAAAACGGATGCAGTAAAATTAATTTGAGGAATACACAAATTAGAGTTTAAAAAAAAAAAAAAAAGATATAATATGCACTTCATGATTATTATAGGTGTATCTATTATAAATGGAGGGGTATATAGGTGGCTCTAAAAAAATTAAAAGTGGAGCTAGGAAAGAGTAGTAGTATCCTAGTGTAATGACATTATATGCTATCTCTTCTCTCCGGCTTGATCGACTTGTTTGCATTCCAACGCAAATTGGGCTGTTAGTAAGCTTCGCGATGTTTCTTTAATTTTCTTTCTGATCATTAGTTGTTGCCTCCTAAGCTCCATTATCTCCCTAACCCTACACCTCAGTTTCTCCCGAATCCTCATTTTATCGCTATCTAGTCTGACACCATCATCAATAAACATCAAATTATATTATAAGCAAGTCATATAGTAGGATTGGTAAATTGCAACGCTGATTCCAGATGAATTTTTCAATACTTTTGGTATTTATGTCAAGGAATGATCCTTTATATTATAATTTTGGAACCACCCGTTGCTATTTGATACATAATTTCTATAGGATTTTATCATTAAAACTCAATTTTTTTTAGGGCAACAATAAACCGAAAAATAATAAGTATCGTTCTAAAGATTTTCTATCAATTTAAGGATTATAAATTTTAATGTATATACCCATGTAGAGTAGGTTTTATATGAATACGCTTCATAATAAGTTTAATATGAAATAGTTTTAGAGTATTATTAAACCTGTCAGGGGTATCAACAATTTTCTTGAACTCAGACTAATGATACCCCTTATGAGATTAATGATACTCCCGATGAAATTAATGATACTTTAAAATTGTTTCATGATAAATTTATCATAAACTATTTTCATATAATACTTTGCCCCTCACGGTAATCTCTAAAAGATATAAAATATTTTGATAATCCTTAATAAATTTGTTATATTTTTATACAATTCCTAGAAAATCTCTTATATTTTAAATTTAAATTTGGAGTAAATTAGAAAAAAATGTAAAAAATAATTAAAATGACACGAGATTTAACCTTTAAACCAACACTTATTTTGAAAGTGGGGGAATAATGTATCTAAACTTGAATTGTGCTTAACATATAAAAAAGATGACAAAGTATAGAGTGAAACTGGTTTATACATAAATCACTGAAGGGTATTAGTTGTTTTCATTGAAGAGTATTAGTTGTATTTACTGAAGAGTATTACTGATTTACACTAAAGAGTCTTAGTTGTTCAGTGAAAATGAACTAAGACTCTTCAATGTAAACCAGTAATACTCTTCCGTAAAAACAACTAATACTCTTCAGTGAAAATAACTAATACCCTTCAATAATCCATATATAAACCAGTTTCACTCTATACATACTCAAAAAAGATTATATATGCGCAGATTAATAAAGCAGTAACTGGAATATATGTGTATGTATATACATTTACATATTATTAATTATTATGTATTTAGAAATAAAAATTGAATTGAACCCCCTACACATAAACTTGAAATTGAGGCCAAATAGGTACATATAAAAACTGCCGATCAGAAGATTTACAGAGAAAAAATAGAATGAACAGGTAAAAAAAATAAAAATTAGAGAAGAATTCTAAAGACCGATAAAAAAAAGAAAAAAAGAAAAAGAAAAAGAGAGCAGAATTATAAAGAAAGCTTCACAGAATTAACTCACCCCATTGATCATTGATCCTCGCCGGAATAAACTGCAATCAGCGGGACAAAAGCGGTGGAACCGTAGTCTGATCAGGACTCAGGATATGAATATATATAGGTGAAAAACCTTTTATGTAGATACGAAATTAAGGATGAGGTAGTATGGTTTTTTTTATTTTTTTATTTAATTTTTGAAGCGAGATTGAGGTATGAATTTCTTTTATTTATTTTTTAACATGGAGAGATTAAGGTAAGATTTGATCCTACGATTTTGTTTGATGCGTCTAAAATAGGACATTGACAGGTTCCGGTGCTAATAGACCAAACTACCCGACAAGAGCCTATAGTTCAGCCTACTAAAGTTTAGAGGGATGTATTGGTTATAGAGTCTATAGAAATTTTTTTAGACTTTTAAAGTTTGGGGGTATTCAATCTAGATTTTCAAAAATCTTTTAAAATCCTGAGGTATTCAATCCGGATTTTAAAAAGTCTTAAAAAAAATCTTTAGGTATTCAACAGTCATTTTAATAGACCACGGATTTTCTTAGATTTCCCTTCTAAAATATGAATAGATTTCACTCTCCAAAATCTCTTCTAATAACCATAGATTTCTACGGATTTTAAAAAATCTTAAAAAATCTTTAGGTATTCAACATTTTGTGGACTTTCTTTGATATTCTTTCATTGGGATGTGAACGGGGCGGGGACGGGGGGGTCATTCCCTGCAAAATAAATGGAAAAAATTTTCTCCCCATCCCCGCCTCGCTGGGGATCCCTGTCTCGTCAGGGATCCCCGTCTCGCGGGGATTCCCCTTTCCCCGCCTAATTATTTTTTTATCTCATTTTTAAAATATAAGAAATATTTAAATTAAAAAATTTAATCATACACAACAATTACTTTAAGTTAGTGTTAAAAAAAACTAATTTAAACAATTTGAAGAACATCTAATTCTAATATTTTTAGTTAACATATATACTAAAGTGAATATAATATAATTTGGAACTAATAACATATTATTAAATAAAAAAATGTAATTTTTAATAAATAGTTAATTGGGTAGGAAACTATGAAATATTTATTTGCAATTACATTAACATTAAATTATATATAAATATATTAATTATATAGAAAATAATGCGGCTCCCCTCGGGGAATGAGACGGCGATCCTCCGGGCTGAGAATACTATCCCGATTTCCGCCCATGGGGAAAAAAAATTATCCGTCCCTATTTGCTTTGGGGATTATCCGCCCCATTGTCAAATCTACTCTTCAAAAAAATATAAATAAATTTTACTCTCCAAAATCTCTTCTAACAACCTGAGACTTCTAATGAGGGCGGGGTATAACGGTGATGGAAATGAAGATGAAATAATAATGTATTTTTTTAACTAATGTATTTTTGTTTTTTTTTTCTAAAAAAATTGGATAATTTTTTTTTTATATACAAGTGTGACCCATATATATTTATATCAATGGTTCCAGCGCCGTAGTCTATGGAAATCCATGTAAATCAATAAAAAAAATATTTTACAATCCTGTAAAGTCTATGAAAATTCAAGTAAATCAATAAAAAAAGTCAGTCAAACTCTGCATGGAGTCTATAGATTTTCTAAATCCACGGACTTTTTAAAGTCCAAAAAAATCCAGAAGAATTCCAATTGAATACACCCCTCTAGTTCGACTTCACTCGTTCAATAAATGAGTCAAATTTAAACTATTTTAAATGTCCATTTATTTAAATAGGCTAGATTTAATTTTTTTTATAAACCTTTTAAGCCCCGGCCTATTTAACTCTATTAATAAATATATAATATATAATGCATAATAATACAATACATTATATAATATAATCAATATATATTTATATTTATATAAGAATATTATTAAATATGAATTAAAATATTATTTGATTTATTTGTTATGTTGTTATTATTTGATAAATCTTTAGTAAATTGTTTTTATTCTTCATTTTAAAATTGAAATAGTTACTTTTTAAAATTTAATGATAAAATAATTATTGAACATAATTTATTAACATGTCTAAAAAAGCTCCTAAAAGACTTTTGGACTAGACCTATTTATTAAAGGGCTGGGCTAAATACCCCTTCAACTTTAATAGATACACCCCCTATATTTTTATTCAGCCTAAAATACCCTTTATTCTTATTTATCTTTATCTCTCTTTCTTCCGATGAAGAAGCCGCCCATGTCGCAGACCATTGGCACACAACTGCCGCCACACCAACTTGCCTATCTCAAATTTTCATTTAAATTTATTTTGGCAAATAGTAAAATTTCAATTTTTTCAAAAGAATCTTGCTATTATTAATTTAATAAAACTGAAATTTACTGGAATTGAAAACAAATTGAGTGGAATTGGAACAAAATGACCACATTGCTTTATAATATTCAATCTTCAAGGTTGAGGAGATTAAAAGAAATAAAGAGAGAAAGAATTGAAGGGAGAAGAAATAGAAAACAGAGAAAAAAAATCAAACAAAAGCAACAAAACATATCAACACTGAAAAATTGATGGAACGGTGGTGGATGGAATGGGTGGCGGCGCGGGATCTTACTTTTCTGCACGGGTTGAACATCTAAAATCTTCTCAGCAGAAGCGGCGGAGAGATGGTCCGTGGTGGAGGCGGCGCTTGAGTGGAGGCGATGTAGGAATGGTCCGAGAGAATGCAGAGTGAAAGAGATGGAAAATAAGTATAGAGAGGAAAAAATACGAGAATTTTGTGAGAGGGTATATTTGGTATTTTAATATAAAATTGGGTGTATCTATCTATGTTGGAGGGGTATATAGTCGAATCCTTTATTAAAAGGCCAGACCAAACCTCCGAAAAAGTCTATAACAAACCAGACTTAGGCCCAAAAATTAAATAATAGGCCCAAACCGCCCAACAAGAAGTCTAACTCGACTCGACCTATTTTCAACCCTACCTGAAAGAATCTGGTCTACTTAAACACCTATCAAGATTCACGGGTCTTGTAGAGGCCTGAATTGCTGTCAAATATTCAAAGCTGTTAGACCAGGTCGTCATGAATGGAAATTAGAACGGAAGATCTTCACAATGCAGAATGTCGTTTTCTCCCACTCTAACATGCGGTACATTTTAGTTGTCTGTGTCAAACGTAAAGAGCACAATTTGTACCAGTTCAACAATACTATGTTGCAAGTGGTCCCAATTTGCTAGGGAACCTCAATCGAAATTAATGCTGAACCCTTAATTACACCAAAAAGTCTATAATGCCTCCAGGTATGAAATGTCTATATAACTTACTCCAGGTAATAATTAACTTTCCTCGACCATTTTCATAACTTCACTCTTCCACTGCACTTATCTCTTCTCCTCCAAAACGTCGATCATTGACTTGAGCGTCGGAGGCACAAAGCAGGGCGAATCTCCGGCAAGTTCTTGTAGGTCTTTTGTGGAGCTGATATAGAGCAAAAGCAGTTTGTCTTCTACAAATCTCTCTCCAAAAGAAAGTCATAATTATATTTGGGTGAATCACAAAACACATGCAGTCTTAACATGGAGTATTTTCTACGTTCCTAGAGAGAATAACAGTGGTGTACATGCATAGGCGAAATATATTTTTTCCTCTTCAAATTCTCACGCTTAAATTGAAGCAGGTATCTTGAATTGGAATGAAGATTTGGGTCGACTTTATAGAGATCGATTTTATTTGTTGTTGAGCTATATCTTGTTAATAAAAAAAAAACTCATTTAATTCATAACATCTTAGGGGGCGTTTGGTTAACAACTCTTCAATGACATGAATGAGGTTGAAAATTAGTGTAATTAGCATGGTTTATGAGAACAAAATCACCACCCTCCTCCTAAATAAGATAATCACTACTCCATTTTGATTACCCAATTTTCTTCATACAATCATCCTTCTCAATCTTTCCCTATTCCTCCACCAACTATTTGTTGTCCACCTCTATTCCAAAATTGGGGCATGACACTAGCAATAGAGTCACCATTGGAACACTTCTTCCCCGAACATATCATTTTATTATGAGGACATAGATGAAAATCAATTTTCATTCTCATTACCTTTGAAGAATTGTTAACCAAGTGTCCCTTTAATGTATTTAGGTGCAAGTAAATGTGCGTTCGAACTTCAAGAGACTTTCTATTTTGATCTCCATCCAATAGAAAGGACATTTGCATTCTCAAAGTATGACTAGACTCACTTTCTCTCAATTTTGTTAACTTTTTTTTTTTTTAAAACCAAAGTTTCTTATTCAAATAACTCAAGAACAAGCATTTACAGGTAGTCCAATTACAAAATTCGGTGGATCAACACAATAAGATGGGCTCTCAGGGCTCCCATGAAGACAAGAGACCCTATCAAAAGCGTGAGCCATGCATTAGCGTCATGTTTGACCAAAAAAAATTGTGTAATTTACAAGTTTTGAAAGTAAACTTCTACAATAGAAATGACATCTTCAAAAGTTGTAGCACATCTTGAAATTGAGTTGATAGCATCCAAGACTATCTTCGCATCACCTTCTACCACTATGTTTTGAAAGTGAATTAAGTGACACTAATTGACATATATAATTATGTGTAAGTATTTATTTTCAAAAACATTATGTGCAAGTAGATAATGTTATAGTTAATGTTAATATTATTATAGAATAAACTATTAGATACAGACGCACATGTATAATACTAAGACAAAATAAAAAGTGAAAATAGTTCATATATGAACTATTGAAGAGTATTAGTTGTTTTCACAAAAAAAAAATTTAGTTATTTTCATTGAAAATATTAGTTGTTTTCACCGAAAAGTATTAATTGTTTACTGAAAATAAATTAAAACTCTTTAGTGAAAACAACTAATACACTTCAATAAAGATAATTAATACCATTTAATAAAAATAAGTCATACCCTTCAATAATCATGTATGAATCAATTTCACTCTATACATACTCTAATACTAATATAATATATATATATATGTATATATATATATATATGTATATATATATGTATATATATAAAATAGACCACCCAGGGAAAAATTAAATTAATTACCAAAAAAAAAAAAGGAAATGTTAAAATCACAAGATTGACCGACCCACTTGTAACTCTGGCGTTCATCATTGTATTAAGGACATGCCATTGATCCATTAATTTATGAACAGATATGCTCTTTGATGATCGGGTAGAAAAGAAAACTACACGAATTAAAGCAAGTTGGCACATTGTCTACATTTACATAATTAATCACACCCCCCCCCCCCCCCCCCCCCCCCCCCCCCTCTTTTTTTTTTGGCAATTTTTGAAAATTAATGAATACAAATTATTAATTGAAAATGTATATTTCAAATTGTTATGTTACACTTAATTCCTTTGTTCGAACTTTCTTAATGAAATTAAGATTTTCTCAAATATAAAGATAGTTGATAAGTAATTAGTACGATGTTTTACATTTTTTTAAACTAAAGTTAACTATTGTATGTGATGTAAAACCCATTTTGAATTAAAGATGAATATTTTAAGAAGGTAACATATGAAGTACAGAAATTGTGGGTATGAGATGGAACAACTAAAAAGACGACATGTAGCAGAAAATAAACTTTAAAATAAATATATAAAGATTCAACGTTCTCCTTTTCTATGTCAAAAAATGAATATTCTCCTAAATCTTTTTCAGGGATACAGTTTACTAGCGATCATTGTTTGGTCAGTATCGAGTACAATTAATTACATGAGAGATTATCAAAAATCAATTTGCATATGAGTAGTCTCAATGCACCACTTATGTAATTACAATTCAAGTATATTATTGAATATTAACAATTATTTGAGCAAGCATAAGATAAAATTGATTCATACATTGAAGGGTATTAGTTGTTTTTACTGAAGGGTCTTAATTAGTTGTTTTTACTGAACAACTAAAACTCTTCAGTATAAATAAGTAATATTTCTTCCGTCCCCTATTAAACTTCACACTTTCCTACTTGGGACGTCTCACAATAAATTTCACACCCTCAAATAAGGAAATAAAACACACTCACAAAGTCACAATACCTACTTTAATTCAAAATATTCTTCACCCATTGGTTGAAAAAGTCAATAAAAAAGTTTTTCTTAAGATTTGTACCACCCAACCTGTGAAGTTTAATAGGGGACGGAGGGAGTATTTTTCAGTGAAAATAACTAATACTATTTAGTGAAAATAATTAATATTCTTCATTGATTCATGTATGAACCAGTTTCACTCTATATTTTATCTAATTATTTTTATTAAAAAGTGCACATGTTTTTTTACAAAACGAGCAATCCTTATCACTTGCATTTTTTTTAGCAAAAATAAATAATATTATTAAAAAAAATTTAATTGTACAATACACATAAGATTTTGTATTTGCATAAACAAACATCTTTATTATTTTTAAAATATTACATTTGCATGTAACTAAGATTCTTGCAAATCTTCCCACACCCGAACTCAACATATCCGATCCGTTTAAAAAGGCGTACCTGGTGCATGATCCATTCATCCAACAGTTGAGATTGTTTACACTGAAAAGTGTGGTTAGATTATAGAGAAAAGTTTATACTTAAAATAGATTTTTAGTATAAATTTTTCAGTGTATTTTAACCACATTTTTCAGTATATCAAATCATACTTTAGTATAAATAAGTATCAACTATTGAGTAGGTGTACCATACACCAAGTGCACAAGAAAGTTACTCGTTTAAAAAATAAGTTGTTCCACTAATATTTAATTTGTATACTTCAAGGTAAATTGTTCCACTGATATTTACTTTCCACACTCTATTTTTTCCTTCCGTTCATAAACACTCTGCACAATTTAAAAAAAGTTATTCTTAAATTTTATTTTTACAATATTCATATATATAAAATGCTATTACTTTTTACATTCAATCTAATTTTTTATTTACTTTAATAATAAAAAATTTACAAAATTATCACACTTTTGGTTTTTTAAATATTGTACGTACTAAAAAGTTGAAAGCTTTTTAAGGGTATGGAGGGATTTCCTTCGGTGATGGGGCATAATTGTAATTTCCACAAAAAGTTCACGCGTGGTTTGGTTACAAATCAATAATGATATTCAACCTTTGATCCCAACTTAATTGGTCTAATTAATATTAATAACAAAATAAATGATTACCACTCCACCATTACTTATTTCATTCACTCATATCATATCATATCATATCCTCCAACTCCTCCACCACCATGGCCGCCACCACGCCGAGAATCCGGCCACCATCGGGCTGCGCCAAGCTCGACGGAGTTGCAATGTGGCTCATCAACGGCGTAACGGGCGCATTTTTCGCCTCGTTGGAACGGTGCTCTTGCATTCGAATTTCCACTACGGAAGATGATGCCAATGACGACTTGCCTTTGATCTTCAACGATGGAAATTATAATGATGGAAGAGTTAGGCGAAGGGGAATGCCCAAAGGTAAAAAACCTAGAGCCTTTTCTCATGATCAACAACATTAGTAAATATGCATTAATATCTCAAATGTAAGGTGGAATTCAAATCTTATTACCCTTTATTTGGTGGGTTTGCTTTGTGAAGTTGGACTATGGTGTTAATTGAATGAATATAAATATGTTTGAAGCTACTAATTATTTCCAATTATGTCTATATTTATGGTGATATCCCTTTTATTAGATCTCGTGCCATTGCTTTGATTTTGTCAAATTTAAATGGGATACACTGAAATCAAATAAATTAAATGTAGTTTGAGAAATTATATCATCACACATTATCGTTTCTGCGATCCTATGGAATATGGAATTTACACAGTGAACTATGTGGTTTACAGTCTTCGTAGTTTCATTAAAATTTATTATTTGATAATAATACTGTTTAATAAAAACAATCGCTTAAAAGTATTTGGCAAACAACTTTGGAATAGAGAATTCCGTCCCATGTAAAGAGTAGCAAAGATTGCAGTCATTTCATAAATAATATTAGCTTTTATTTTGAGAATCTCCGTATGAGCTTTCCGAAGAGATCTTCAAGTATTTTGGGATTCGCTAAAATCATATTCTGATCTAAAAAAAAAATCATTAACTATGTATATAATCATTAAGAAATTTTCAACTTGGCATGCGTCTCAATGGAAGCAGCCACAAAATATTCACTATTATATTCTTAGAGTCTCATATCAATTATCATAGTCAAATATATACATAAAATTAACTAATTCAAGCTAATTGAGATGGTGTGTAACCTCAAAAGGCCTTCAGATTGAAACTATTCTCAACCCTTACTTGGCAAATTTATAAATAGATTAAAACTTATAGAAAATTATATAATAATTTAGAGAAAAGTAGGGTGTATATATATTTGATTTTTGAAATATCGCCACATTTACTCAAGAAGACGACATAACGAAGAGTGTCTATTTTAAAGTAGACATTATTATTAATTTGGACAGCTCAAAAGAGAATAAACGTACATGCTAGAGAACTAATAGAACCAATCTCATCATTGACCTTTACTTTATGTGTTTGCTCATCATGCATGTTTTCCAATTTGCACCTTCTTTTTCTAGGGTGCTCTCAAATTTTATTTTTAGTCTTATTTTTTCCAAAAAAGTTATAGATTCCGTAAATCAAATTTACTATAAAGTAGATTATTGAAAAGATATTTTGACATATCAAGATTAATGATGTTGTCTTTCAATTAAGATATATTCTTATATACACTAGGTAGTTTGTACAGTACCATTGTTGTATATTTTAAATAATTATTTATGGAACAATATTAATTATTTTCATTTTTTTATTACTAATTATTTTCATTGAGCAATTTTAATTAGTGGTCCGTATTAATAGACAAAATCTAGGGTGCATCCAAGTGCATAGCATGCACTTGGATTTAAGCTCAATTTTGATTGTTTCAAAATACATACAAACACACCGAATTGTGTGTTTTTTTTACAGTTGGGGTATTATTGATACCTTCTTGAGGTATTGCCGATGTATTCTAGGAGTATTACTGATTACTTGTTGGGGTATTGTTGATTTCTACTTGAAATATTTTTTTCAAAATTCAAGTGCATATATGCACTCAAGTGCACACTAGAACTACTCGTATTAATATTATTTATTTAACATTATTAATTGTTTATGTTAAACAATATTATTACCATTTGCACGGTGTAACGGTATCTACAGATATTACTCATATACTTTCACTAAAATAAAAACTGAACTATTTCCTTTGACCTAAACTAATATATTATCCATTTTACCGGTAATATATATATATATATATATATATTATCCACTTTAAAAAAATTGAAAAAAAAGCCTAATTTATTATTCAAGAGAACGGAAGAAAGCAAAGACAAGCTACATACATCGTCTCTCTGAATGATGATTAAGATCATCGCCAGATGTAAATAAATCATATTTAAATCTTATGTGCCTGCGTCTCACATAATACCCTTCGTGAGATGATGAAAAGGTAATTATTTTTTAACTTAAAAATAATACTTTAAAAGGAAAAGTACAGAGTAAAATTTATTCATATATAAAGCACTTTAAAGGGTATAAGTTGTTTCATTAAACTATATGGGTTATTTTCACTAAAGGATATTAATTTTGAAGGGTACAAATTGTTTTCATTATAAATAATACTATGAATTATAGAGTACAAAGGGGTATGAATTATTCTACTAAAATAATACTGCAAATGAATTTTATTATAAACAAGTTTCACACTGTACTTACTCGGCTCTAAAAGTAAAACCAATACTTTCTAAAATAGTATTAATAAGGGATTATTTTCCAAGTAATAATATAGTAAGGTTGAAAATATCGGTATCGATGGATATATCGAGACCTTAAATTTGTGGAAATATCGATGGATATATCGATGTCGGTAAATTTAAAAAAATTATAAAAAATTAATAACAAACTTTTAATACATAAAATTTACAATAGAATTTGATTATATTTTACATTTGTGATATTTAACAAAAGTATGGATATTTTTTCGATATTTCTCGATACTTTTTCGATATTTACCGATATTTGACCGATTTGATGCTCAATTTGCACAAAAATATAGTCAAAATTGATTTTATATACTGATATTTATCGATTTTTTAACGGATACTATGGAAATATCGTTACCCCCAATATTGATATCGGTGACCACGAAAAATGGATATCTCTGGATATATCGTGGAAATTTCCGGATATTTTCATCCAATGATAGGATGAGAAACGGAACAAAATAATTATTTTAATAAAATACTCAACTTTGGTTGAAGGATGGACTCTGATTGCATGTGCGAAACTATGCATAATGATTGAGGTAGATGAACATGCATGTGGGTATTTGGATGCAGAGTTAAAGACATGAAAATATGTAGGTGATGATCTTGAATCAATGCCCCTTCTTTTGGACATCTTTTATTGAAATTAATTCAAGATCCCTTGTTTTGGACTTCTTCTATTCTCTTATTGAAATTAATATGTTTGGGCCACTTTTTCAAATAAACAATGACAATATACCAATTGCCATGTGAAATTGCGGTCGTCCAAGTGGGTGGTACGTGCAATATTGACATTGACACTACCTATAAACAGGGGTGGAGCCAGAATTGAGAAAAAAAGGTCAGCAGTCGGGAAAAGAAAAATCAATGACGAAAATACTAATGCATATTTGTATATATCAAATACATTAATATGTGTATTATTTAGTATCTCAAAACACCAATATGTTCCACATCTATTAGGATTAAGAGTATGTATAAAGTGAAATTGGTTTATATATGAATCAATGAAGGATCTTAGTTGTTTTTATTGAAGAGTATTACTGGTTTACACTGAAGAGTCTTAGTTCATTTTCCCCAAACAACTAAGACTCTTTAGTATAAATCAGTAATACTCTTCAGTAAAAACAACTAATACTCTTCAGTGAAACAACTAATACCCTTCACGGATTTATGTATAAACTAGTTTCACTCTATACTTTGTCTAAGATTAAATATGAAATTTTACCTATGTGTATATTTTTTTTTTAAAACAATTTACTTTAAGGTAGACAATTTTTTCTACCTTACTTCGAAGCACAATTTTTTTTAACTTAAGTTATTAGATATATATAGTGTCCACATGTTGATATAATAGTTTTGTCTATTTCATCAAACAATTGGGATGATCTTAATTTTTTCATGCATATAAAATTCAAGTATTTACACTTCAACAATGTTGATTTTATCAAACATATTTAAAAAAAAAAAAAAAAATTATTGGAAAACACTCTTATTTTATTCTTTTCCATAAAATTAAAGAGAGCATCAAATCCAGATTTTCAAAAAATTAAATTGAAAAAATTAAGATAGATATGATGTATATTAAATGTATTATGATAGCTAATTATATGATATATAGTTTATATGATATTATCATATATTTAATATATAATTTGTTATGTTATAATATTTATTATTATGGAACAAATAAAGTATTACATTATCCTTTTGAAATGTCTCAAGTTATTCGATGGAGTCAATGTGTAATAGACATTCATTCATTTGTTATACTACATCCAATGACATACAACTTTTTGTGTATTTTATCGATGCCAAAAAGTACTGCATAAAGATTTTTATGAAAATCTATTTAACAAAATATTATATATGTGCTAAATATAGTGGTAATGTTTTCTTTCTAAATCTAAAAAATATAGGCAAACCTCCAACAATGATGCCAAGCTAAGTCATAATAGATTCAAAGTTGTGGGATCCACAAAGCTTTTGATTATTGATCCGATTTACTGTTGGACCATTGTAACAATCAAGCCCAACGTTATGAAAAATGGCGTGACAACATTCAATTGGGACCACACTCATGTTTATTGGGACATCAATATCTTGGCATATTACTGTCGTGACACTGTTGGCACAATTTGAAGGGTAATTTTTCTCACATGGGTCTCCAAAGGATAACCCAGATTGTGCTTTACTTTCATCTAGGAATGCCCCATTGCTTACAAGAAAGATCATAACGCCGATTATGATTCTTGATTTGAAAAGCATGATAAATAATTTGAGTGGCAGAATTATCAAGCAATTTGATGAAAATATACTTGTAAGTTATTATATATAATAATTTGGTGTGTATCAACTCAATTAATGACATGTCTAAACTGAAATTTCCACGTGCTTTTATGCTGTATGCACTCTTAGCATGTGTTTGTTTATGTCCACATTCCACATTTTTAATTCGAATTTAAATTCTAGTTTGTCAAAACAGATTTTGGTATAGGATTCAAATCTTATAAAGTTATGTTGGTCTATAAAATTAAAATTAAGGGTTAATGTCTCATATGCACTCAATGCATTGTATACTCACTCAACAGTTTAAATTGTTTGCATTGAAAAGTATGAACTAATTACACTGAAAAATTTATACTGAAAATCGATAATACTGAAAACTTTTCAGTGTAATCAACCCATATTTTTCATGTTATCCCCTATTATACTAATAGGGAGTTTGAGAAGATGATGTGTCGATTTTATATTAATTTGAATGATGTGTCATCTTCTCATGAAGTTTGAAAATTTTCTACATGACATATTATTCTCTTATTTGTATTACATATGTGGCATACATGTGGCATTTTAATGTAATTTCAATTAAAGAAAATGTACTAACATAGGATCGAACCTTGCACCTCTCTTATAACTTCAATGTTACTTAGACACTAAACCAATTTGTAAATCTTTACATATTTTAGACAACTACTTGAGTACGTATAGAGTGAAATTGGTTTATATATGAATCACTGAAGGGTATTAGTTGTTTTCACTGAAGAGTATTAGTTATTTTTACTGAAGAGTATTACTGGTTTACACTGAAGAGTTTTAGTTCATTTTCACCGAACAACTAAGACTCTTTAGTGTAAATCAGTAATACTCTTTGGTAAATATAACTAATACTCTTCAATGAAAATAACTAATACCCTTCGGTGATTCATGTATAAACCAGTTTCACTCTATACTTTGTCCAACTACTTAAGTTAAAGTCTATAAATATATCAACTTATGTATCTCGCTATATTTAAAAAGTAAAAAAAAAATCATACTTTAGGGATTGTCAATTTGTGAATATTTCAAACAAGAGAATTAAATATAATTATTATATTAATGAATTTATAACTTATTTTAACAATTCTAATTATTTGAAAATTTAAACTTATTCATATTTACTTATTTGATTGTTTTATTATCACTATATTTGAAAAAGTAGTGTATTTACGATTCTAATTACCTCTATTTAAATTAACCAATATAATTATACAAGAATATATATATATATATATATATTATTTTGATATTTATTATATAAGTATATTATTATTTGATGGGAAAATTCATATATATATATATATATATATGACAAAGTATAGAGTGAAACTGGTTTATACATAAATTACTGAAGGGTATTAGTTGTTTTTATTGATGAGTATTAGTTGTATTTACTGAAGAGTATTACTAATTTACACTAAAGAGTCTTAATTGTTCAGTGAAAATAAACTAAGACTCTTCAGTGTAAACCAGTAATACTCTTCAGTAAAAACAACTAATACTCTTCAGTGAAAACAATTAATACCCTTCAATGATTCATAAATAAACCAATTTCACTTTATACATACTCTATATATATAATATTATTGTGGTGTTAAATTTAATAGAAAATTCCGCGTAATACGCGGGGTCTCATCTAGTCAGTTCATATTTTTCAATCTCAACTGTTGGGTAAGTGCATCATGTACTATGTGCACAATTAATAGTCCAAAACTCAAATACTAGCTAATTTGTATATTTTGATTATTACTGTCGTAGTGAAAAAGAAAAACTAGAGTCAACATAAATAGTGAATAAAATATATATTAAAATACAAAATTTTATATTATATATTGCAAAATTGGTGTTATATTATGAAAGAATGATGAAAAGCGGGGAAATCACGCTCCGACTCAAGAAAATACAAATTAAAAGGCTCTAAAGCCCAAACGACTAAAAGGAGATATGGGGTAAGCCCAATCCGCAAATTAAATAAGCAGTTGCTAGGCTGTTACATGACTACCAAAAAGTATTCAGGTAATTGCCCAAGGAGTTCCAATAAGAAAAGAGTTGTCCCAATGATACCTTATAGTAGTAAAATAATATATACTCTTTAATTAAATAATGCATATCCCCAATATCATTAAAAAATAATACTTTATTAAATAAACAATTAATATTTTTTAATAAAACAACTACTATCTTTCAAACCAATTTCGCACAAGACTTTGTTATAAGAAGATATACGAGTCTGTCCCTAGAATGAATTACCAAAGAATAAAAAGGCCCTATGGTATCATGAAAAGGCAAACGGCAAGTCATTTATAGACCATATTTCACTGTGCAATTTATTTTAATGAAACTATTAATACTGTAAAAAAATACACATAAAATTCAATCAACTTTCATGATGAAAGGGTCGACAGTATCCTTGCCAAATTCAAATGCAACTGTATATGCTAACTTTCAATGCTTAAAGTGTTGTCAGAAATATGAATAAAGAAGCTGACTCCTAAAGTACCCATCATTATAGAAGAATGCCGAACATTAGCAACCGATCTACCACGACAACGAGATGGACACAAACTTGAAAGCCAGCGACTTTGAGTTTGAAGCCAATTGAGACCAGGAGATCAAGAAGAAAAACTTTGTTTAATTCAATTCGACGTTGTTGTTCATGTTGTATTCCTGTAATATATGTAATATTATATGGACAAACATGTAATATTGTTAAGTTACACAAGTAATTACTAATAATATATCTATGACTGGATTCGATTTAAGAATTCTTTTTGACTCGTGATTTTTTCTTTTTACCTGTAGATTTTTTTCTTTATATATTACAATATTGCACAGTAAAATAATATTATACCAAGAGAGTGACTCATAAAGAGATGTTATTATTTTGAGTTAAACTTACGTACCAAGTGCACTGTGCACCTCGTGCGATTTTGACCAAGTCGGGTTTTTTTTGTGGAAGCAACTTTTTTAAAAAGAGATGAATGGTGGGTTCAAGCCCAAACCTACATCGAACCCACCAAGTTGAAAGCAGGTATGGGACGAGCCTTGATTTATCGATCTCTTCCTGCGAACTCCTACTAAGTATATATTTATATAAATTTATGTTCATATTATTGTATGTTTGTTTGTGTTTTTATAGATTTAAAGTGTAATTTCAAGTATTAAAAAAATATTAAATGTACTTTAAATAATTATATGTTATAATTACAATTTTTATATTAAAATATTAATTCAAATACAATTAAGCAAGGCGACTGGATCCAACGGGTGTCGGAGCGGGTCTGGGTCAATTGTTTTTTCTGGAGGGCGGGTTCTAAAATAGGATAAGGGCATGACTATTAACACCCACTATAATACTTTGTTCACCCACTACTAAATTAACCACCATGTATATTACTTATTTTTTTATTTTTTCTTATTACACCCCCCTTAAAATTTACAACTATAACCTTAAAATAATATTTAGATTATTTATTATATATACACACCCATCAATTTGAAATTAAAAAAAACACATCAACAATTATTTTTTATTTTAATTGAACCACCGCTTCCTGTCGTTTAAAAAAAAAAAACCACAATTCATTTTATTTTCATGGTGTACCAATTTATAGATAAACAAAAATACTTTAATCACATTTAAATTGTGTCTTTATAATTTATACTTTTAGGATTATACCTTTTGTTCTTTTTTTTTTTAATGGTGCAACTGTCTGTGAAAGAATAAATTTTTTTACGTGAATTCTGAGATTTTGGGGATGGTGTTGAAAGCATGAGTGTTTAATAAATATATTGTTTATTTTTTATAAATGGTATATTAGTATTTTTATTAAATATTTTTTTTTCTTAAAAAGAGGTGGGTGAACAAAGCATTTTCATGTGGGTGAATAGCAGCGCCCATAGGATAATTATGGCCCGTTTACATTCCTATTGTGAAACAAAAAAATATTTTTTTAAAGATATTATTGAATTATTATTTACTTCAATCTTTTTAGGATACAGAGTGTTTTTTTTTTTTTTTTTTTTTTTTTAACAATTAGGATACAAAGTGTTGAACACTTATCTACCTGTTTGTTTACATTTAGGTGTGAACTACACTTGTGATTTCATACTGTAGCAGTTAATTTGTTTTACCAAATTAATAAAGTTTTAGTTAGGTGATTGAATTCACTAGATTATTAATACTTTGTAGCATGTTAATTCCAATGATTTTCACTAAGTTATAAAAGTTGAATAATCCAGAAAATATCCTTGATCTCATAATATCCTGCCCCAGTCTTTGTATATATAAAAGTGAACATAATTATATAACAATTAATGTTTTAAAATGTGTTGGTTATATAGCATGGAGGGGTAGGATGGGTTTTAAAAATGAAATGTAAGCTTTGGAAGAAGATTGCTTGACGCCGAGGAAATGTGATTGGAAAATATTAAATTTTGACGGCGTTATTTTAAATTTCAAGTTTTATGCTGATTTATAAAGAGGGCATTTACACTATGTTTGTATATTTGTGTGCTAATAAATATATTATAGGATTAAGTGCAGGATAATACAATTTCAAACCATTTTTTACAAATTGGTACAAAATAATTGAACAGACGCACAAAAAAAGTTGAACATAAGTATATATTTTTTGAACACTGTACTATTTTGTAAATAGTAGTTTGGAATTGTACCGTTTTGTGAATGCCCCTATATTATGTACTCTGAAAATTTATTACCGTCTATTGGGACGATTTAATATATGAATTATTCAATTAGAGGGCACTTAAAATGCTTTATTAACTTCTACTCCCTCCGTCCCAGCATTATCTGCATAGTTGGGACGGCACACATATTAAGAAAAAGTTACTTTTTGAGTAAAGTAGTGGCATATGGATAAATATGTGTATATTATTGTGAGTATGCACGCAAATCAATGTTTCCTTTTTTAGAGTGTGCAAATAATCTTGGGACGGACGAAAAAGGAAAGTGTGCAAATAATGGTGGGACGGAGGGAGTATGTGTTAATGCTGCCGTAACAAATATCAATAGGGGTGATCATCGGGTCGGGTTTTGCGGGTTCGGGTACCCGAAATTTCGGGTTGGAAATTACATTATTCGAACCCGATCCAAAATTTTTGGGTTACCTGAAATTCGGGTTACCCGATTTTTCGGGTACCCAATGCGGGTAACCCGGATATTTTTGTTCTTTTTTCTGTTTAAACGTTCAAACATAATATACTACCTCACAAAGTCATTTCATTCATCAAAAATAACAAATGATCTTATTTCACCAAACAATAACATAAACAACTTTAAAAAGTTACTAAATAGGTTTTCAATACCAATTACCAAAGTCGAGCAAATACAACTAAAAAAGTTAGTATTTCATACTTAATACAAATAGTCTATTAAAGCATCAACTCCAACTAAAATTGTAGCAAACTTCTTTCTCCACTCATCGAGGCATCAAGGCATGAATGAACGAGCAAACATAACAACACTTGAACTTCATCCCCCGCTCATCAAATATTGAAATTGCAACCATAAAACACCAATACTTAACTTCATTCTTCATTCACCAAACACTGAACTGCAACCATGAAACATCAAAGTATATATATTATTATAATTAACATAAATAAATATATTAAATTATATGTGTAATTTCGGGTAACCCGATCGGATTTTTTGGGTAGACATTTAATACCCGAACCCGAATCCGATTATATATATCGGGTTCGGGTAACCCGAAATTCGGGTTTTATAATTAAAAAATCCGAACAGATCGATTTTTTTTGGATTCGGATCGGATACCCGAAACCGAGTGCCCACCCCTACAAATATGTTTGAATTTGTTTTTTAAATTAAAAATAGAATCAAACTTGGAATTAATTATTCCGATGATGAAGCGGATGATAGTAACAACGTGGAGTTTTATCAAATTAGAATGATAGAGTATAGAGTAAAAATGGTTCATACATGAATCATTGAAGAGTATTAATTATTTTTATTAAAGAGTATTAGTTATTTTACAAAAGAGTACTAGTCGTTTTCACTACAAAGTATTAGTTGTTTACTGAAAACTATTTTTCAGTGAAAAATAACTAATACTCTTCAACAAAAACAAGTAATACCCTTCAATGATTTATATATGAACCAATTGCACTCTATACATACTCATTTAGAATTTGAAAAATAGTAAAACTATCAACTTAGAATCTAAAAAAAAACTTTTTCCTATCGATTAAAGGTTTGAAAAATAGAAAACTATTGATTCGGAGTTTGAAAGTTAGAAAATTAATAATTCGGGATCTAAAAAATAGAAATTAGTATTAATTTAAGATTCACCCATTTTAAAACTATATTTGACATTTTACTATTCCTAATAAAATGTTGGCAAAAATTTGTATGAGACCGTCTCATGGCATGAAACCACATAAATTAACACCTACCCCTACCAAAGTGTTAATAAGTCAATGCCCTAGTTACAACATTCTCAATGTCTCATGACACGAGACGGTCTCATATAAGACCTACTCTAAAATGTTTGTTTTTATTTGAAGGCAGCCCGAAAAAAAGGGTGGAATTGATTTCATTCTAATTTGACAATGTGTGTTGGAGATTTGTAAGGCAAAAAATGATTTGATTTTCTAAAGGGTTAACTCAAAAGTGGACAAAATGGTAGATGGTCTTAAAAGTATCCTATGGAAGTGAATTCGTGCGCCTTTCCCCCTCTCCATGATTGGTTTTCTATTTCTTTGGATTGTTTTCCTTGTAGCAAAAAAAAAAAGCGAAGTCTTCGCCCCCATGACCTCCACCCCCTGGCCCGATAGGATTGGATGGAGGAGGTAAATCATGGTGATTGGATTGGATTGTTTTCCTTCTAGTCCATAGTGTCGATATTAGTTGTTTTCTATCAATGTTGTAAGGAATTTGAATACCCTTATACTCAGGCTTCTAACGAATTGTGGACTCTTGAGATTTATTTCCTTCAAAAAAATTTATATGAACAAATTTTATAATATAGAATTTATATTATTACATTCATTCAATAATACCATGACATTCACTTAGTGATATAATTGTATTTATAACTAATATCAATGTGTTAAATATTATTGGTATTAGTTTATAAGAACAATTATATCACCAAATAAATATAATGGTATACATTTCATTTTATAAACAAATCTCACATGCAAGAGAGTGACTCTTTTTCTTATATCTTTAATATTGCACTAGAGGGTGGCTCATAAAAGGATGTTATTATTTTGGGTTTTTTGTTGAATAATATTAGTACTTTTTTTGTTTGTGGAATAATATTAGTAGTTTTGTGTGTGTGGGGGGTAGCAATCTTCATCATACCAATGAAAAAAAAAAATACTCCCTCCATTCAATATTAGTAGTCATATTTTTTGGATTGTTATTTTTTGTCATAAGTTGAAGGATATTATGAGATATTGTGAGGTTCATTTATTGATAAACAATAAACAATAACTTTATTGATAAATAACAAAAAATAACAACCCAAAAAGTAGGACTACTAATATTAAACGGAGGAGTAGTACTTTAGTCTATATATTAAAAAGTAGCACTATTATTCCACAAACAAATTAATACTTTTTATATGAACTTATATTTTACTTTAATTAAAAAAATGGAAATGCTTATTTTTTAGCCATTTGATCAAAATTGGACGAGGAACCAAACATCTGGTTTACAAAAGCTTTTGTTTAAATATAAATAAAAAAAATTAAATCAAAGTGAAAACAAAAAAATTGTAAGATGAGATTGAAAACAAAAGTACATAATTTTTCAAAGATTTTACTGAATCAATATCTCAATTCAATTTTTAATATACTCAGTTCTCTACCTAATTGTCAAATACTTAGAGGGGTGTATTCAATTAAAATTCTATTAGATTTGTTTGGACTTTAAAAAGTCTATGGATTTAAAATATCTATAGACTCCATGTAGGGTTTGACTGACTTTTTTTTATTGATTTACTTGGATTTTCATAGACTTTACAGGATTGTGGAATACACTTGTTTTATTGATTTACATGAATTTCAATAGACTCCGGCGTTGAAACCATTGATGCGAATGTATATGAAACGCACTTGTATATAAAAAAAGTTATCCAAATTGTTTAGAAAAAAACAAAAATGTGTTAGTTAAAAAAATACATTATTATTGTTATCTTCATTTCCATCACCTTTATATCTCGCCCTCATTAGAAGTCTCTGGTTGTTAGAAGAGATTTTGGAGAGTGAAATTTATTTATATTTTTTGAAGAGTAGACTTGACAGCGGGCCGGGGAATCCCCAAAGCAAACGGGGACGGAAATTTTTTTTGCCCCGTAGGCAGGGACCAGGATAGTATTCCCAGCCCCTGGGGATCCCCGTCTCGCTCCCCGCGGGGAGCCGCATTATTTTTTTTATATAATTAATATATTTATATATATATATAATTTAAATTTAAAAGTAAATTACAAATAAATATTTCATAATTTCCTACTCAATTAACTATTTATTTAAAATTACATCTATATTTTATTTAATATTATGTTATTAGTTCCAAATTATATAATTTTCACTTTAGTATATATGTTAATTAAAAATATTAGAATTAGAGGTTCTTCAAATTTGTTTTAAATTAATTTTTTTTAACACCAACTTAAAATAATTATTGTGTATAAATTTTTTAATTTAAAAATTATTTTATATTTTAAAAATGAGATAAAAAAATTAGGCGGGGAACGGGGTACCGGCGAGGCGGGGATGGGGGGAAATTTTTCCCCATTTATTTCGCGGGGATGGGGATGTGGAATGACTCTCAGTCCCCACCCCGCCCTGTTGACATCCCGATGGAAGAGAATTCAAGAAAGTCCATAGACTGTTGAATACCTAGAGATATTTTAAGACTTTTTAAAGACTTTTGAAAATCCAGATTGAATACCCCCAAACTTTAAAAGTCTAAAAAAATCCTAGAGACTCTATAACCAATACACTCCTCTTAGTGGTGAACCACACTTTAGATTCTACACTAAGTAGCAATTAATTTGTTTTACTAAATTAATGCTTTAATTAGGTGATTGAATTCTCTAGATTATTACAAATACTTTGTAGCCTGTTGATTCGAATGATTTCCAGCTATAAATAGGTGAATAAATATTTCCAGGAAGAAGATCTTTTATCTCAAAAGATCCTGCCCCAATCTTTGAATATATAAGTGAACATAATTATACAAGAATTATTGTTTTAGAATTTGTTGGCTATGTAGGATGGAGAGTCTTAGAGAGGTAGGGTGGGTGGGTGCTAAAAATGGATTTTAAGCTGTGAAAGATTGCTTGATGCACAGGAAATGGGATGCTCATATTGATTTAAGCTGATTCATTTTCAAGACAAAAAATTTTATGAACTCGAATTCACATGAACTCAATTTCTTCAAAAATTATTGTTATGTTTATGCATTATCATTGTTATGTATATGCACTATTACTGTTTAAAAATCAATTATTTTTTAAACAGTGATAGTTGATATGCATAATAATAATGGTGTATACATATAATAGTTATACTTGAAAAAAAAATTCATGCGAACTCGGTTGAAAGAGAAGACTATTCCATTTCAAGGGCATTTAAACTATGTTTGAATATTTTAAAATGATTTGGGATGAACTATTAACATCTGTGTGGTAACAAAATATGAATTATTTACTTCTGTTGGCATGATTTATTCATTAAAATACCTTATTAACTTCTATGTTCTAATAAATATGTTTGAATTGTTATTTAAATTGAAAAAAAAAAAAAAAGCAAATCAAAGTTGGAATGAATTAATACGAAGATGAATCGCATGATGGTAACGATAGTAATGCAATTTATTCATTTAATCATGTTAAATAACTTACTAAACCCCATCCCCCACACCCCCAAACTTGTTTCATATGTGGAAGGACACAAAATTTTTTATGAAAAAATTAAGTAAAACTAATTATGAGAAGAATGGATTAATATTTATTGGAAAAATGTGGGTAGAACGGGGGTTGGGGGTAGAGACTTTTGTTGTTAGTGAGGGGGTGTGTCTCGAACAATGCACGAACAAAGTAAATACGAAACGAATTCGTATGAAAAACCGAGTCAAGGAAAATTCTTTTCCCGCAAGACTGAATACGCCCCGTATAGTGCTTACGATATCGTGCGTATGAGTCTCCAAAGGTAAAACGGTTTTAACAATTTACACCGGTAGCACCACCGTGTATAAACTCTCGGCGAACGAAATCGAAATTTCAAACTAAACGAAATAAGTATATGCGAAATGCTTTCTAAACTCTAGGATTCGTAGGCTGAAAATGTGAGTGCGAAAGTCTGGATATGAAGGGGTATATATAGGCGGAAATCTGCACTGCATATGAGGACGATCGATTGAGAAAATCGTGGGATAACCACGGAATCAGTGGATAGAGACGTTATCTCTTTCTTGGGAAGCAAGAACAGAATATTCCTCCGAATATTTCAATTTAAAATCAAATTCGAAATCTGGAGTGTATTAATCATGTTCGTGGGCCGACCCAAACCGGTTCGGCCCAAAAGGGTATTGGGCATTTTCATATTTTTGGTACTCTAAAAATATAGGTAGGCCCCAAAGTCCACCCAAAGCCCAATTGCCAATAACCAACGACCCGGACCCGTCCCGAACCCGGTCCCGGGCCCGGGCTCGGGCGGGACGGGGCGCGCGCGCGTGTGGTCCATGGTTAGGGTCCCCATGTACCAAGTTGAAGAACATGAACACTTCCTTTCTTATATCCAAGGAACACTTCTTGTAATTATTCTATGTGGGATGGAACCCAATTGTTCATTTCCATTGAATTATTCACCATAAGTGAATAATTATCCAACTTCCCAAATTAATTTCTCACTCACCGAAAATCGGTTTTGAGATATTAAATATACCACGTTCATCTACTCCGCGAGTAGAACAACCTCGTTAATTTTGTTTTCCAAAAAATTAACATTTTCATTCCTAAAAAAAGTAGTCAATATATAACCAATTTCCAATAATCCCCCACATGAGTGAGAATTGCACCTATACAGAGTCAGGCTTGTTAGTTCAGCTCGATTGAGACCTCATTATTTTCGGATAAGTAGCCAATGGCTTTGAACTTTCCGTAGCCCGGCACCATCGGGTATACCGGTGGCTTAGTGGACACGATGCCTTGAACTAATCCTACTTAGTGTATACCTTACAGACAATGCAGACACAAGTCAGTCTCGATTCCGATTTGTTCTCACGTTTTTGTCCATTTTGGCCCTGGACGCCCTTTGTATTCATAAATATTTGGTCGAAGCGGCCCTCATTTCTCATTTATATAGGTGATCTCCTTACGAGTATCTCGTCATACTCAGTCCCACTTGGACTTATAGGAATCATTAAAAGTCAACGACTTATCCTTTACCACAACTCACGGATCTACTAACACTTGACACAGTGCTATCAGTAATGGTCATGATTTTCAAGTGTTGTACAACTAACATTCACAGCTTAGTTTTTCCTTTTGAACCAAGTTCTTGGGATCTCCAGTCATCATGGTTGGGTTACCACTGTTTCAGTTTTATTTGTAGATTTTAGACTCATTCCCTCTATCAGCTTATTCATTTGATCTAGGTTCAAGCTCTTCGTGAGCAGATCCACTATGTTATCAATTGATCTTACATAATCAATTGTTATAATACCAGTTGAGATAAAATGTCTAACGGAGTTATGTCGACGACCGATATGTCTCGACTTTCCGTTGTACATACTGCTCCAAGCTCTACCAATAGCAGCTTGACAGTCACAATGTACCATTACAGATGGTACCGGTTTGTTCCAACAAGGAATGTCTTCTAAAAAGTTATGAAGTCATTCAGCTTCTTCACCAGCTTGATCCAAAGCGATGAACTCAAATTCCATTGTGGAATGGGCAATACACGTCTGCTTTGTGGATTTCCACGATACAGCTGCTCCTCCAATAGTGAATACATATCCACTAGTTGAGAACGAGTCTTTACTATCGGATATCCAATTAGCGTCACTGTACCCTTCAAGTACAGCTGGATGTCGTGTGTAGTGTAGCCCAAAATCAAGAGTATGCTTCAAGTATCTCAAGACCCTTTTCAGAGCTTTCCAATGTTTGTGACTTGGATTGCTTGTGTACCTGCTCAGTTTGTTCACAGAGCATGCAAGATCAGGACGTGTGCAATTTGTAATGTACATCACGCTTCCAATGATCCTTGCATATTCCAACTGATTCACAGGTTCACCTCTATTCTTCTTCAGATGAACATTCTGTTCTAGTGGAGTTTTAACAGGTGGATCATCAAATGCATTAAATTTCTTCAAGACTTTCTCAACATAATGAGATTGTGTTAAAGAAATTCCATTTGAAGTTCTTTCTATTTTGATTCCTAGAATCACGTCTGCTAAACTCATATCTTTCATGTCAAAAATTTTATTTAACATGTTTTTCATATTAACGATCACTTTTGAATTGTTACCCATAATTAACATGTCATCCACATATAAGCATACAATAACAAATCCATTTTGTGTATCTTTCACATACACACACTTGTCACATTCGTTAATTCGAAATCTATTTGACAACATAATATTGTCAAATTTCAAATGCCATTGTATAGGAGCTTGTTTAAGTCCATACAACGACCGAACGAGTTTACAAACCTTTTTCTCGTTCCCGGGTAATATAACCCTCTGGTTGATCGATGTATATTTCAGCATCTATTTCTCCGTTAAAGAAAACAGTCTTTACATCCATCTGGTGTATTTCGAGATTATGCAAAGCAGCAATCGCGATAAGTACACGAATGGATGTAATCCCTGTGACCGGAGAATGGGTGTCAAAGAAATCATACCCTTCTCTTTGTTTAAAACCCTTTGCAACCAAACGGGCTTTATACTTGTCAATTGATCCATCTGCTTTGTACTTTCTTTTAAGGATCCATTTGCATCCTAAGGTCTTACAACCTTTAAAACTCCCATGTATGATTTTGCAGAATCGAATCATATTCACTGTTTATTGCTTCTTTCCAGAGAGGTGCATCTGGTCTAGAAAGAGCTTCTTTGATAGTCCTAGGTTCTTCTTCTAACACATACGTGATGAAGTCTGGACCATAGGTCTTATCAATTCTAGCTCGTTTACTGCATCTGGGTTCTTCACTCTGCTGAGTAGAAGGACCTGCAGCTTCACTTGATTCCTCATGAGTTCGCTTATTTGAACTCACTTCTTCTTTGTCCCTACACGGGAACACATTTTCAAAGAAAACAACATTCCTTGATTCTATTGTAGTACCTACTGTCATATCGGGTATTTCTGATTTGTGAATCAAGAACCGATAGGCACAACTATTGAAGGCGTATCCTATAAAGATCCCATCGACCGTCTTAGGTCCGATTTTCACTTGTTTAGGAAGTGACACTTCAACTTTAGCTAAAAACCCCCACACTTTGAGGTATTTATAGGATGGTTTGCGATTTTTCCACAACTCATAAGGTGTCTTATCTTGAGTCTTAAGTGGAATTTTGTTCAGAATGTGGTTAGCTGACAGAATAGCTTCCCCCCACATGTTCTGAGGTAAACCCGAGCTGATTAACATTGCGTTCATCATCTATTTCAATGTTCGGTTTTTCCTCTCCGCAATACCATTCGATTGAGGTGAGTAGGGAGCTGTCGTTTGATGTATGATGCCTGATTCGACACATAATTGTTCAAATGGAGCCACATATTCTCCACCTCTATCACTACGAATTGCTTTAATTCTAGTGTTCAATTGATTTTCTACTTCACTTTTATAATTTTTAAAAGCTTCAATAACTTCATCTTTACTTCGTAGCAAGTAAATGTAGCAGAATCTTGTGCAATCATCAATAAAAGTAATAAAATACTTTTTACCACCTCTAGTTTGCACGAATTTTAAATCACATACATCCGTGTGAATTAATTCTATAGGAGTTGTGTTCCTTTCAACAGATTTAAATGGTAACTTAACCATTTTTGCTTCAACACATGTTTCACATTTTTTGATGTATCCACATTATCAATTTTGAGTAAATCTAAATTTATCAATCGTTTTATAGAATTTAGATTAACATGTCCTAATCTAAAATGCCATAAATCGGAACACTCAGCGATATAAACGGAAACTGAAGCATTTTCATTGATAGTAGTGTTTGTGCCATTACGACTTACAGTCATAACTGACATCTTAAAAAGGCTTTTCTCGAGGTAACCTTTCCCTAGAAAGATGCCAAATTTGCTAAGTACAACTCTATTGGACTCAAACACTGGCTTAAATTGATTACTAACTAACAAGGAGCTAGAAATGAGGTTCTTTCGGATGTCCGGGACATGCAGCACATCCTTCAGCTTGAGCTCCTTTCCCGATGTCAGCTTGATCACCACCGTTCCTACACCAGCCGCTTCAGACGAGGCTTGGTTTCCCATGTAGAGCTTTCTTCCCGCAGCAGGAGAATATATGGAGAAGACAGATTTCTCCGAGCAAACGTGGCAAGTGTCACCTGTGTCCACGAACCATTCTTTCTTGTTGACCTCGGTCACTACAGCAGACATATCCATCTCCGTGAGCTCTCGTTCTGCAACGTTCACAGAGTTCTTCTTTCCCTTGTCTTCTTTCTTGGGCTGACGACAATCAGCGGCCCGATGATTGGGTTTGCCACAGTTGTAGCACTTCCCACTGAATTTCTTTGGGGCAGGAGCAGCATCAACATCCTTGCCTTTGCCTTTGTCGTCTTGATGCTTTCTCTTCTTTGATGGTTCACCTTTCTCCATCAGGTTCGCCTTTGCCTCGATAGAAGCAGTCAAGCCCTTCTTCTCCCTTTTCTTGTTATCTTCCTCGATCCGAAGTCGGGTAACAAGATCCTCCATGGTCACTTGCTTTCGCTTGTGCTTGAAGTAGGACTTAAAATCCTTCCAAGATGGAGGCAGTTTGTCAATCACAGTGGCAACCTAAAAGGCTTCAAACAGCTCCATCCCTTGTACTGCAATGTTGTGAAAGATCACTTGCAGCTTCTGAACTAGTTCGACAACAGATTTATTGTCCTCCATTTTGAACTCGTACAAAGTGGAGACGACGAACTTGCTAGTTCCCGCATTTTCAGTTTTGTACTTCTTCTCCAAAGACTCCCACAAAGCCTTGGAAGTCGGGTATTCATCATATACATCATTGAGGGCATCAGACAGCCCATTCAGGATGTAATTCCTACACAGATAATCATCATGGATCCAAGTATCATAGGCAATCCTTATTTCCCGATCAGCATCTTCAGCGGGTACGCTCGGGCAATCCTCCTTGACATATTTCACCAATGAGATAGTGGTCAAGTAGAATTGCATCTTATTTTGCCACCTCTTGAAGTCATTACCTGAAAACTTTTCGGGTCTCTCTCCTTTCACCACAATCGGCCTAACAGTCCCCGGGAGGGAGACCTGGTTGGTTGCCAAGAAAGGATTGGCCCCGACATTTCCTACGAAAGGATTGCCGCTGAAGTTTCCCCCGAAAGGATTAGCACTTGAGTTTTCCACAAAGGGAATAGTGCTAGAGTTTTCCACGAAGGGATTGGAATTTCCCACGAAGGGATTGGCTTTGAACCACTAATTAAGAGTGCTTCCAAAGTCTCCAAATTGAAAAGCAGAAGGGGGATCAGACTTACCCGTAGGTACAACAGGAGAGTTAGATGTATTACCTGCATCTTTGGTAGGAGTAGCTTGCGATGGTGAATTCATATTCACATCGTTGTCGGAATCGTGGTTCGACATGGCAGTGATTCCAAACAGAAATATTCAGTCTTGCGATTGTTGTTAGTGAGGGGGTGTGTCTCGAACACTGCACGAACAAAGTAAATATGAAACAAATTCGTATGAAAAACCGAGTTAAGGAAAATTATTTTCCCGCAAGACTGAATACGTCCCGTATAGTGCTTACAGTATCGTGCGTATGAGTCTCCAAAGGTAAAACGGTTTTAACAGTTTACACCGGCAGCACCACCGTGTATAAACTCTCGGCGAACGAAATTGAAATTTCGAACTGAACGAAATAAGTATATGCGAAAGGCTTTCTAAACTCTAGGATTCGTAGGCTGAAAAGGTGAGTGCGAAAGTCTGGATATGAAGGAATATATATAGGCGGAAATCTGCACTGCAGATGAGGACGATCGATTGAGAAAATCGTGGGATAACCATGAAATCAGTGGATAGAGACGTTATCTCTTTCTTGGGAAGCAAGAACAGAATATTCCTTCGAATATTTCAATTTAAAATCAAATTCGAAATCTGGAGTGTATTAGTTATGTTCGTGAGCCGACCCAAACCGGTTCGGCCCAAAAAGGTATTGGGCCTTTTCATATTTTTGGTACTCTAAAAATATAGGTAGGCCCCAAAGCCCAATTGCCAAGAACCACGAACCACGACCCACGGACCCGGGCCCGGGCGGGGCGGGGCACGCGCGTGCGCCCGTGTGGTCCATGGTTAGGGTCCCCATGTACCAAGTTGAAGAACATGAACACTTTCATTCTTATATCCAAGGAACACTTCTTGTAATTATTCTATGTGGGATGGAACCCAATTGTTCATTTCCATTGAATTATTCACCACAAGTGAATAATTATCCAATTTCCCAAATTAATTTCTCACTCACCGGAAATCGATTTTGAGATATTAAATATACCACGTTCATCTACTTTGTTAATTTTGTTTTCCCAAAAATTAACATTTTCATTCCTAAAAAAATTAGTCAATATATAACCAATTTCCAACAACTTTTAACTTCGACTTTTATTTGCAAGAGGCTTGGAAGTGGATGAATAATGGTAATGATCCATTGGTGAAATTTTTTAGGTGTAGGTATGGGTCGGTAAGTGAGGTAGTTTGTCAAGTGAGAGTAAAATTAAAAGGTCATTGTGGTGAAGAGATTTTTTTTGGGTAAAGGTAATTTTGCGAGACGATTCATGGGTTGAGAGGTAGTGATAGATTGAGAAATAGATATTTTGATTTTTTTTAAGCTATCTTCACGAAAGAGTCAATGTTGGAAAAATGGGATATTTTGTTGGGGAGTCCTGGGAGTGGATGAGCAAGAAGGATTTCTTGGATTTTTTTGGCAATTTATTCGTAGGGTCAAGGTGGAATGGAAAAGCACGCTTAGTAGGGGGCTTTGAGGGTAAGAAATGAATAAATAAAAAATAAAAAATGGGTGTTTGGTTAAATACTTTGATTCCTTATTTTGTGAACTTATATCCTAAAAGGAATCACCCATTCCTTAATATTTTGGGTGAAATGACTATCATTCTACCCCACAACTATATGAGCATATTTTATTTCATTCCTTGCAGCTATCATTACCATTCCTATTTTCATTCCTCGTAATAAACCAAGCATCTCCTCGTAAAGGGATATGTATTGTTCTCCTCTCAAGGCTTCGGTGAAGGACGAGAAAAACGGTTTGGTTCTCTGTAAAATCTAGAGTAATGGAATTCCTAGTAAAGTGGCTACTTTTATTTGGAAGACGTTCTTTTAACAGTATACCAACGATAGACAGTGAAAAAAGGGGAATTGCTTTTGGCTATCAAGATCGTGGATGTGCTTTGTCATCATCCGTCGACTTCCCTTCAACAACATTTCTTTGATTTTGTGAATTATAGGCAAAGTAAAGCAGAAAGAAAGCTTCTAACTTTGATTTGGCAATGTGTGTGGAGAATTTGGAAGGCAAGAAATGATTTGATTTCAAAGGGGTTAACTTGAAAATGAAAAAGATAGTGGACGGTGTTAAAATTAGCTCGTGGGGTTATTTTCTTTCATTGTTGCAAGGGATTTAAGTTTCGTACATAGGGGATTATAGTGCATTTCTTATCTTGAAAAAAAAAAAACAGGATATAAAGAAGTTGGTTAGTTCAACCAACCACACATCCTGCTTAGTTATAAATATAAACGAATCCAAAATCAACAAATTTTTTTTTTTTTTTTTGTTTAATTGGCAACATGTGTAATTAAAATATGAATTTTGTGGAGATAAACCATACTATGTCAACTTTTCCTGTTAAATCTTTTAAAACTACAAACAAGCAAAACCAGAATGATTCATATGATTCTTCATTCCCGAGTTGCATCAAAATTGTATCTGATCTTAATAACCAAAAGCTAGAAGGGGTGGAACAAAACATTTCACATTAATCTAATTGCCCCATTTTAGATACTGGGAAAATCACAGATAAAAAAAAAAATCATGATCTGGAACACCTTATACACTTTAACATGTAAAACATTATAGATTGTACAAACGCAAGTATAAGAGAGGAAATCATGTCCTTCATAACTGGGAAAACATAGAAAAAATATACATCTGTTTCCACTATCATAAACTTCAGAAAATCGAGCTGCTTCGTCGATTCAGACAGTTCCATAAGACCTCTTACAGATCCTTAAATCATACTAAATTTATTTGAATCAAACTAGCTTTCAAAAACATTTTTCAAATTATGCAGGCAACATCATTAGTGTATTCCCAAGAATATGCAGAAACAAAGCAAGACAGATAGTGAGAATAACATAGGATTTCGCACCAACATATCGAACAACTTCGATTCCCCTCCCCACAACCTCATCATGAACCACATTCATACTTGTTTTCAAGCCCTCGGTTATTTTCCACAAGGAAAACTCGATCACAGACCTAACCGTTTCAAATGTCACTCTCCCAGTCAGATCAAGCACAAACTTCCGATTGCTTGGTACTGCCAATGTCGACGAAACACTACTAACCCACCCCGTATTCTCAATATCAACATATCCATTCACATCTTTTCTCGAATGATCAAAACCTTTCTTGTTCCCTAAATTTGAAGCTTCACTTTGTTTAGACGATGTCATCACGTGATGAGACGTCTTCACAAGAGTCTCGACAGCACCATTACAGAGAGAAGCTAAGATATCCGCCACATTGTTCTGATGCTTGGGATTCGTCAAAGCAGAGAACACTTCGTCGTACAAATTGACATCCATGGTTTTGTCGAGATAAACTGTAACAGCAGTGCTAACAAAAGTCTTGATGCAATCAGCTACTAATACTCTGCACTTATCGTTCGATACCACACTCACCCAAGTAGGCAACTTTTCATCGGAGCTGTTTCCACTCAGCTCGTCCGAATTACCATAAAACCCCATCACCAAATTCCTAGCAAAACTACCAACGACAACAGAGACGAACCCCGTGCCAGCACTGGACATCATTTTATCCATTAACCTATCAGGAAGGCTCAAACTGTCCGATTTTTCACTTTCATTCGTGCTATTCTCCACCTTATAACCCCTTAAAATGCCGATTGTCATAGATTGACAAACACGGGCTACTGAATCCGAAAACTCATCAGACCTAGCTATTTTCGACAACTGCTTCAAACTATTGGGGATTTCATCCGAATTGGAGTTTAAAAACTCCTTCAAATCCCTAGAGACTATTGTCATCGTTTCAGCGGAATCAGATGCTAATTCAGCCATTGAGGCTAGGGATTGGAACAACTTCAAGATTCTCTCTCTCTTTCTCGCTACAGAGGGCATGTGATACACTCTATACGCACCATAACCAGAAATCCCAATCAATCCCGCTAAAATTAACCATTTCCTCCTCCTTCTACTAAAATCCAAACCCCTTTTCACCAATTCACTATCCATATCAAATACCTAAACTCCAAGAACTGTAAACAAACTAAAACATAAAGCGAAGAACCCGGGAGCTCAAATCAATTAAACCCCAGGGCCCGTGAGGCCAAATTAAGCAAAGAAAATTAGGGGTTTTTGTGCCAATCGAAAAATCAAAACACAGGATAAAATTTGCTAATACCAAGAACCCTTCCTCGGGATTCGTTAACACTGATTGGTGAATTAATTACTACTTTACTAGGGTTGCAAGTTGACTATATGTTTCCCCTTTTCCACGCGTACAAACAAAAGGCTACATGCGAAGGCCAGCGTGTAAATTACAACACATATACTAGGGAGAGAAAGGGTTTCTGATTAAACGCACCTGAGCGAATCAGTCGTTGCAGAGAGAGAGAGAGAATCTGCGATGTGAAAATTGTGGTGCATAAAAAAGAATGGAAGAAAAGGGGGGAAAACCAACCGAAAAAATTGGGATGAATTATAATTTGGCGGATTCAGAATCGAAGGGATTGGAGGTTGTTTGTTGTTATTTTGCAGGACGAAGTTGTTGAATTGAATGTGACGTGATAAATAGGCATTGGATTGGATGGCCACAGCCCATTCTCACGTGCTACTACGACCAACGTCACGTGACAAGATTTTTTTAATTTTTTTAATATGATCTTTTCTTGGTATTGGTTATTATTATTTTATTATTTCTGTGTGGATAGATGCTCTGAATTTGAGATTTTTTTTTTTTTTTTTTTTTGGGTGTTTCCAAAGTATGGTGTGTGGTGGTCAATTAATTTTGTTTTTTGCAATTGAGTATGGCTTTTTACTTGGAACTAGTCTAAGTATGCGTATGGATTCAGGATTTGATTTTGACTATGGCTTGGAACTCATGGATATAATTATATATAACAAGTACATTGATTTTAAATTTATAGACTTGGGAGTTATTCTTAGATTTAAAGTGATTTTAGAGAAGGATTTATCGAATCTATAAGGATTTATCGAATCTATAAGGATTTGAAATTTATTAGCAACTCCGTTCTCTAAATTTATTTTCATTGAAATTGACGCAAATTTTATGAAAAATAAGATAAAAGAATATACTCTCTTCATTTTAAAATAAATATCTTTTTAGCATGTTTCATCTTTTGTAAAATAAATGTTTTTTTAGCCTTTGCAACACTCTCCAAAGCATATAAAGTAGCATATAGGTTGTTTGGAACCAATGAAATCAATTTTTTTTTAAAGTAATATTTGTATAGGGATAATTATGATAAATATTAGGTGTCTTAATATTTGTGAAGAAATCTAAAAATATACTTATTTTGAAATGGAGGGAGTATAAAATAAGGATATTGTAGAATTACTGTGAGATGAAAATGATAATATGTCGACCGATAAATACAAACTTATATATTCATTACAATGTAATAATGACACATAAATAATTTTGTTTAAACTAATAAGTATTGATTAGGTGAGTTATGTCCACATATTCTACTTAAATAAATTAGTTAAGTTTGGGACGCTCTAGGATTCAATTTTCTATAAATGCATGCAAAGCCTACCTACTTATTTTATCAATTTGCTTACCGTTTTTCCATAAATCACGATTCATGCATTATTCATTTCAACAGGTTATGTGGGAAGGGCATGAATAAACAAACCCCGAATCCACTATACATAACCCCATTTACTATCTATATTTCATTTATGATATTTTTTAAAAGAAATTTACTATACACACCCTAATTTTAGTCCATTATACTCCTGTGATTAATAAATAAAATTAAAATTAGCACAATAAAGAAGAATACATTCTTCACACATGGCGTTGATGAAAGTAAAATAGAAGGAGATGAATTGTTTTTCTAATGGAAGAAGAAGTCCTAAATCACTTGGAAAATTCATCATCGCAAAGAAAGATTATCAAGATGCTAACCAAGTCCCTGCGTTAATTGCTTGACAATGGATACACATTTTATTCGCTTCACACTGCTTTGCAATCGGACTTTGTGAATTTAGTAATCCAAAAACTAGTTTTCTGGTTTTTAATTTTCTGTAATCAAATCTTGTTCCACTATTAGGAATTGATCAGAAGTTATTCTCCAGATTTATTCTGTAATTTGGTTATCCCTTTACTTTAAATTCCGACTGTAGGGTTACAGTTATGGTGCAAATCATTGTTATTATGGGTTTTTAATGAGGAAGAAGATGATGAAAAAGAGAAAATATAATATTTAATAATTTAAACAATATTTATATATGAGTAATATAGACATTTAATTTAAGAGTATTTTTGTCTAAAATTTTCTTGGGGTATGTATAGTAAATTCGGGGGTATGTTTAGTCGTGCCCAACGTAGATTCAATATTGATGATGAATTAAATTCTAGGGGGCGTTTGGTTCGTAAAAAAAATTTGAAATTGGAATGGTAATTGTTGATAGGGGAGTTATATCCTATTTAAGATGAACATATTTAAGCTAATTAACTACACAAGAAGTAAGATTAGGCAAGCCAAATCAAGTCTACCCGAGCTAGAATAGTCAGACGAGTAACTCTAGCTAGGCGAGCTACTTTATTCAGTCGAACTCAGTGATGTAAAAGACGGGCTAGGCGGCCGCCTAGTCGCATGGGCGGCCGGTTGCCGCCGCGATTACACCAAATCGGCCAAGTTTGGGCTGTTCTGCATCCAGGCGCCGCCTAGGCGGCCAAATCGATGCTTGAAAGGGAAGGAGAAATTCACGCCCTAACTCCAACAACCGCAACCCGCCGCCAGTTCGCCGTCCTTCGCACATCAGTTCGCCGCCCTTCGCACGCCAGTTTGCTGCCCTTCGCACGCTGTTTGCCGCCAATCGCTAGCCATCAGCGCTCTCCGCCACCGTTCTTCGCCCACCGCCACCACCTTCACCCGTCGCAACCGCCTTCGCCCACTGCTACCGCAACCAAGTGACATGAACTGATGAAAGGGAAAGGGGTGAAGGCTCGGGAAGAAGCAGTGAAACACTGAAGAAGGCAGAATCTGGTTATATTAGACCTACCACAAGTATCTACCATTAAAGGGTCGAGCCCATTATCAATTCAAGCTATAAAGCCCAATTAAAAAAAAACAATGCAACCCTTATCCATCAATAACCTAGCTAACATGTAATAAAATAAAAAAATAAAATAAAAACTAAAGAGCTAGGCGGATTTTCTAGGCGCCGCCTAGACGGCCTAGGCGCTAGGCGGCCAAGAAACGTCCGCCTAGCGTTTTCCGACTTCTGCACTCTTGGTCGAACTACATCAATGTAAAGACCATCCGAACCCAAACAAGAGTCTGGCGAGCTACTTTAGCCAAAGAGTCAAGGCGTAAGATAAACCGACCAGCAAAGTCAAGCTAAGAACTCTTCAAGGACAAATCCAAAAGAGACGAGCAACTTTTTAATACGAGCTAATCCCGTTTAGAGGATAGAAATTAGCTTAGATAAGGTCAAATAGTCAACTCTCCAAGTGTCAAGCATGCACACATGGGAGAGTAAGAGTCAATCCACCTTCTACTTGGAGGACTTGTAAAAAAACTTTGAATTTTCAATAATAAAAGTAAGTGCAAATTCACAAATACAATTATACTATGCTTACACACAATCAAACACCTCAATCCACACACACATATGACAGAAATGTATAACTCCAACAAGAAATACGTAATCAATACACATATTTATCTTTTTATATCCTCGATCTATCGTATTTACTAGTAATCAATCACACATAATTGTTTGGTGATCCGATTAATTACTAAAAACAGTCACTAATCCACTTGATTAGGATTGATCATCAACAAATTGGCGCTAGAAGGAGGAGGGTTCGAACCTCCGATTAAGTGTGATTATCAAGAACTTCAAGATTAAAAGCTTGAAGATTTGAATGAGTTCTTGAGTTTTTAATCTTGAAGTTCTTGAGTTTCTCTTGAAAACTCAAACAAAAGTGTTATTGGTGTTCTTCACTGGAAAATTTGAACATTTGAAGATTAACACAAAACTTCAATCCAAGTTGTCTCAGTCTCGGGAAACACAACATTCCCACCATTCAACGAGGGACTCACCAACCAGAGGCTCCTCAGCTGGCCGACGAACTCAAGCAGCTCAGACTGTGGATAAGAACAGGCCGATAGCCAGCCAACTTATGCCTCCAGAATTGGAGGTTTTGGCTCGTAATCCAGATGACCTTGCCCGCACAATTGCAATGCTTCAAGTGTTGCAGAAACAACAGGGGCGACTTGGTCCTTCCCATGCTCGAGCAAGGCATGACCCAGCAGAGGCTCCAAGATATGAGAAGGTTCGGGATGAGCAGCCCAATGAGGCAGATAGTGCTCAAGCCCAAAAAGCAAATGGTAAGGCGAAGCAGTTCGACGAGCCTACCAACCACGACGAATCTACCCCAGGCCAGGCAGTGGAGGCCAGTCATGGGACTACACGATAGAGCGTATTGGATAGACTTGGTCGGCCAGGTCATAACAGAGAAGGAGCTCGACCCAGAGTCGACGAAGGTCGACCAGGACCCAATCCAGCTCGCCAGTCAATGCACGAGAGGCTGACCAGGTCGGCCTTTGGTAGCCTGGGTCCTGATGCGGCGCACAACCCTATAAATCTAGCTCATGAGATTCCTTCTCCAAGCAAGGGATTGCAGCGAACTGATGGTCATGCATCGTTGTTTGCCGAACAACCTCCAAGTCAGGAGGGATCCTTAGACGAGATGGTGTCTATAAGGAAGGCTATTGAAAGCATGCAGGGTCAGCTGGACTTGCAAAGGGGTCTCGGGGCGACTACCCTTCCTTCTTCTCCATTATCTACCATTATTCTGAAGGCCCCAATTCAGAAAAAGATTCAATTTCCCGCCAGCATTCAATATGAGGGAATGGAGGGTCCCCAGGTGCACCTGACCAAGTACTCCGACTATATGATCTCCATGGGAGCTAGCGACGCCACCCAATGTCGGAACTTTCCCCTAACCCCCGGGGATCGTGTGCATAATTGGTTTTCGGCAATGTCGTTGGCCTCCATTCATTCTTTTGCCCAGCTGAGCAAGGAGTTTTTATCCCACTTCTCCACAGCCGAATCTTATATATCCCAAAGACATCGGCTATCCGACTTAAAATAAGTTGATGATGTGTTGGACCGATCATACTTAGAAAGATTTGATAAAGTCCTGCTGGAGGGGAAAACGGTAAGCGAGGATACTAAAATTGTGGTCATCTTGGCTGGTTTAAAGAAAGACACTGATCTTTGGAAAGAGGTGCACCTTGCTTGCCCGAAAAGTTACGCTGAATTCCATAATCGGGCGAGAGTTTTTATCTCCATGCATGAAGCTCTGCAAAAATATCTGGGGGACAAAAATGATTTAAAAAAAACACGAAAAAGCCCGACGAGAGTGGATATCGGGTCCCCAAGAACATGAAAGCTTTCAACAAGGGGACAGAGTTGAAAGACAACTAGGTGCTGACCATATCGATCGATACAGTGTATAACAATGTGAAGGAGAAGGAACTGCTCACCTCACCGAGAAAAATCCGCTAGGACGCTAGCAAGTTAAACCCGAACAAGTACTGTGCATACCACCAAAACGTGGGGTACTTTACTAGTGAATGTCGAGACTTGCTCAAGAAACTCTGGCGGTTTTACGAGGAGGACAAGCTGTCTGACTTCGTGAAGAAGAAGCCTAGAAAGAAACCCCGGGCGAATAACCCCCAAAGTTCGGATGAGGATGAACAACCCCTCAGGAATAACAAAAGACGGTGACCTACTCCAGCTGCTGCGGCTGGGCCACCGGGGTAATTCTGATGATGGAGCTATTGTGGCCCGTAGGAGGCTGCTCAGATGGGCGAGCTCTAATTTCAAAAAGGAAAAGGAAGGTTGAGCTACGGGTCATAGCTCAGGTTTAAGAAATAGGGGTCAACCCATCAATCCAACATACTCCGGAGTTGACCTACACCGAAAGGGACCTGGATGGAATCTTGACTCCCCATAATGATTCCCTCATTATATGTGCCAACATAATGGGGACCAAAGTGCATTGCCTGCAGATTGACACTGGAGCATATACCAACATCATTTTCAAGAGTACGCTCGACAAATTGAGAGATTATACGAGCTACATTGAAGACTCTAATCTTCGAATTCTAGGTTTCGGTGATGTTGTAACTGTCCTACTCGGGAATATTAGGTTGTCTGTAGAGCTTGTATCGATCGAGGAGCCCGATAGAAGAATAACTAGAATGGTGGAGTTTCTGATTGTAGATCAACAATCTACCTATAATGGGTTCCTCGGTCAACCTTTTCTTAATGAATTCAAAGCTGCAGTTTTAACCTACTATTACTATATAAAGTTCCTCACTTCTAAAGGAGCCAGTTCGTTGAAGGGAGACCAGAAAAAAGTACGAATATGTCTCCTTCAGCTTCAATCAAGTTAAAAGAGGGTCTTGATGATGGAAGCGTCCACCAGCTACCTGACTTGAAGCGACTACACTAGCTTCTACTAGTAGCTACCCCGCAAGAGAACGGGTTCACTGTAGTATGGGCAAGTATAGGGACCAAGTATTATCGAACCCAAGGGATGGTATGTATGCGAATAGATCCCTGAAGATCTACGCGTCGTAGTTAATATGAGTGTGATGTTTTTGGGGTTTTTGAAAGATTAATTAAAAGACGAAAATAGACTAATTAACTAAAGAATGAAAAAGAACGAATTAACTACGGGTTGTTTTCTAATGAAAGATGGTGATGCTTAGGATAGGAATCCCTACGTATACTAACGGAGCAGGTACATAATCAAAGTAATCGTGACAAACAAGAATTAACCTAAGTAAAAGATCGTAGAATGAAAGCTCAAGATTTCTCACCCTAATACTTTATCCTAGCAATCGACTTCACTAATCCACTAACAAGTTAATGAATTGTGCTTAATTAATGAGACCCTAATTTAACTAAGGTGATGCGGTCGTCCTCCTTCGCGAAACCGGTAGATGAATTAACCTTTCCTAAACCCTCTCATTAAGACTACTAATTGTTATTGAGTGATGCGGTCGTCCTCTCTCTAACACTTTCGTACAAAATTCAAAGGTAAAGTTAAGATTAATTATATGAATTCATTAACTAAGAGAATTAAAACTAACGTCACAAATTACTCTAATTACGTACCCACATCCTACTTCTACGAGTTCATCCTAACCCAAGCATGCAAGGGTTTCAGCCGGACATGGTTTTAACAAAAATAAAAGCAATAAAAGAAACAACGAACAAAAACATGATGAATTGAATAAAGAAAATACGAAACATGAACTAGGGCTTATAAAGAAAATAAATACGAAGAACTGAAATTGAATTAACTAAAACGGAATTAAAAGTGTTTAAAGTAATCAAGCTAATGAAAAGAAACTAAGAATTCATATGCAAAACCTCAACAAAACGTAAATAAAGCTTGCTCTTCTTCTTCCTCTCCAAAAAATAAGTCTAAAATTATTTCTAAAGTCGGGATTCGAGGTTGTCTTCAAAACGTATTTGGAAGAGGTATATATAAGCACCGGGTCGAAACGGGAGTTAATGGGCCGAAAATACGCATCCGGAGGCAAAAGTATATGGGCGCTCGAGCAAAACGCTCGAGCGGTCCCGCTCGAGCAGTGTAGCTCGAATGACGCATTCGCTCGAGCGGTCGCGCTCGAGCTGCTCGAGCGCTGAATTGACTCTGTATGTTTTGGACGCTCGAGCGATTCGCTCGAGCGGTAGCGCTCGAGCTGCTCGAGCGCGAGAATGGTTCTGTATGTTTTTGGCGCTCGAGTAAGGCGCTCGAGCGGTGGCGCTCGAGCAATGCGCTCGAGTGCTCTCTAATCCTTCCAAATGATACTTTTCCTCGTCCGCACTAATACCAATCGTATTTCTTCAATATCTTCTCATCCGGGCATCCGTTTGAGTCGATTCAAAGTCTTACGAACTCCTCTTTCGTCCTCTATTCACCTATGAGCACCAAAGAGACAATTTTATCAATGTATAGAAATAATGCTCATTTGACTCCAAGCACTAATCGAAAACACTCAAAATATGAGTAAATTGGGCACCAAAACATAACAATTTCACGCCTAATCAACCCCCCCAAACTTACCATGTTGCTTGTCCTCAAGCAACGAAATAATAAGTCAAGTGAAATTGTTAGGAATGAATCAAGAATCAAATCATGCAAGTAATTGAACTCGAGCTTCAAAGATCAATCACCCGTATACTCACTCACTTTCTTTCATCATACTCATGCAACAACAACAAAAAACACCAAGATCAAGCATGGATGTGCACTCAACGGTGTGTTTCACTCCCTCACAAGTGTATAACAGTGTTTAAGGGACTCACTCAATCAATCAATCACACATATTGGCAGCCATAGGCTTGTAAATGCTCTCAACTTCGACCATACTCTAGAAATCAATGCCGAATCAAAAAGGACTTTTCTCAAGGTTGTAATGTAGGCTCTTTGGACGGGTGGGATAACAATATGGGGTAAGTGACTCAAGTGAATGGAGAATAGAAAAATCAACTTTGGCACTTTGAGATTAGGAGCAGAATCACTTCAACATTTGCAATCAATACACTTTAATTCCACTACTCTCAACACTTCAATTTTTTTCTTTCTCACTTTTTCACCCTTTTTTTTTTCAATCACTTTTTTTTTCTTTTTCGCACAAACACATGAGCTCATTTTTTTTCTTTTGCTCATTCTCAAATTTTTTTTTTCTTTCCCACAACTCAAATCTCATCACTCCTTCTTCTCATATTCACTCAACAAAATACCTTTTCCTTTTTCAACTCAATTCACTCCCTTCACATTCACACTTTCCTATTCTCCACTCAAATTGGGACAAAAGGCTTAGGAATTGGAATAGTGTTCATATGTGTTAGCAAATAAAATAGGCTTTAGGCTCAAAGGGGCTAACAAGGGATCAATGTCATTGGTAAGGAAAATTTTGGCTAAGTGACTAAACATATCAAAGATGGCCTAAGATCACATTCGGCATATCAAACTAGACACAATCAAGAAGCAAGAGCACATGCAAGTTCTAGCATCCTCTAAGGTGACGATCCACTCACAAACGACGAGATTAAATCATGCATTTAAATCTCATTAGGCTCAAATCTCACAGCTTTCAAATCCATGCTAGTCCTAGTGAATTCTCACTCTCATCACACAACCACTCAAAAGAAAAATTTACAAGCATACAAGTTCTTTCTCAAATCAACTCTAACTCAATCACTCACACAAGAAAACTCCTAACTCAGCCTCACAATTCACCCTACTCATCAAATCATACTCAAAGATAGCAATCAACAAGCATAAGGTGATTGATAGGCATAAAATATTGAGTAACAAAACAAATTAATAATAGCCCAAGGAGCATCTCAAGGCACCATATAACTAACTCAACTCAAAGATAAGGGCGTGCATGCATGTGCAATGTAATCATAAAAAGAAACTCCACCCCCCCAAACTTCGACCTTGCTAGAGGTCTAAGTTTGGGGTTGTGGGTTACCTCAACCAAATAATTCAATTTCTCTCAGTAGCTTTGCACACTCCCTTGTCTCAAGTTGGTTCCTTCAATCTCCACTTCTTTGGTTCCTTTACTCCTTTAGAGACAAGCCTACAAAATAAAGCTCTCGAGTACGAGGTTAGACATACGACTCTAAACACCCTAATAATATAAAAAGACACTAAAAATAAATGAAAGCAAATAAAAATGGGTTGCCTCCCATTCAGCGCTATTTTTAAAGTCCTCATGCCGGACCGTGCTCAAAGGAGCTTATGGGACATCATACTCAAATTTACCTCCCTTACTCTCATAAGAGTGGTGTTTGAACTCCTTTCCTTGATGCCCCACCATCATGAGTACCTTTGCTTTCTTCCCATTCCCAAGTGTTATGGGTCTCAACTCCTTCTTGCCTCTATCTGGAGGAGTCTTACTAAACAATTTCTTGAGTTTGGACTTTTTCTTCTTAACTCCTCCTTTCCCTTCTAACTGGACCACGTCCACACTTTTCACCTCTTTATCTTTCAACTTCTTCACTTTATCCCTATCAAAATAATCAAGATCATAACGCTCATGGGTTAAATTATTGAGTGAAGGATTAACAAAATTATGAATATCAGAAGGATTAGGGATAGAGGGTGTGTCTTCAACACTAGGATCAATTGCATCCATGCAATACAAGCTCTCATCCTCCCTCGGGTGCTTCATGGCTTCATATAGGGAGATCTTCACTTCTTGATCATCAACCTTCAACGTGATCTTCCCATTCGCCACGTCTAGCACCATCCCCGCCGTAGCTAAGAACGGTCTTCCCAAGATCAGGGGTACGTGCTCATCTTCCTCCATCTCTAGCACTACAAAGTCGGCTGGAAAGATGTGATCTCCAACTCTCACTAGAACGTCTTCAACAACACCTTGAGGTCGAGTAATAGACCGATCGGCAAGTTGAAGCGTCATCATTGTGGGTTGAAGTTCACCACCTTCCAACTTCTTGAAAAGCGACAGTGGCATCAAATTAATGCTCGCCCCCAGGTCGCACAACGCTCCCTTCTTGATCCCGTTCCCAATGTCACATAGGATGGTGAAGCTCCCGGGATCCTTCAGCTTTGGTGGGAGCGCCTTGTGCACTAGTGCACTCACCTCGTGGTTCAGCTGCACCAACTTCGGCTCATCCACCCGCCGTCTTTTCGCGATCAAGTCCTTCAGAAACTTCGCATAGTGCGGCATCTGTTCCAAAGCATCATAAAAAGGAATATTAATATGCAATTGTTTAAAAACATCAAGGAACTTAGCGAATTTCTCATCGAGCTTCTTTTTCATGAAGCGTTGTGGATATGGGACGGGTATCACAGATTTGGGTACCCCCCACTCATCTCTTTCTGTTTCTTTCACTTTCTCCCTTGCTTCCTTTGCCTTTTTCCACTTAGGAACTCTCTCAACCTCCTCAAGGTCTTTGTCTTGATGGGACTCATCCTTATCTTTATTCTTCTCAATCCCTTTACTTTCAATCCCTTTCTCAACTTCATCTCCTTTAGGCTCAATCTCTTCTTGGGGCGTCTCAGAATCAGCAGGCATCTGAGGACCTTCATAATTGGTTCCACTTCTCAGCTGGATCGCCTTGCACTGCTCTTTCGAGTTCCCCTCCGGCATTCTATTCACGGACTTTGCAATCTGGCTCATCTGGAGCTCTAACGAAGTGAACCTTCGATTGTTCTCTTGTTGAGTTCTAGTCCACTCAACATTCATCTTCTGGAGCTCTTGATCACGTTGATCACCCTTCTTGTGCAACTCCTTCACATCGTACTCCAAGGATGACAACCGCTTGCTCCCTTCCTCCACCTTCTGAAGGATCGCTCTCAACATCTCCTCGGTTGATGCACCGCCTTCTCCACCAGGAGGTTTAGACCCCGGATCAACACCTGCAGGAACAGTAACACCAGCTTTTGGGTTAGCATAAGAAAAATTATCATTCTTCCTCCATGTGTTTTGAGGAGGCTGCTGGCTTCCTTGAACTCCTTGTGTGTTCCTCCATTGATTTTGAAGTGGCTGAGGGCCTGGAGGCACAAATGGTTGGCCATAAGAAGGCCTTCCATACTGATTTCCACCTTGGTAGCCATGATGATTGTAATACGGACCTCCCATGTAATTGGCTACCTCTTGCTGTCCACTTGGTTGGTCTACTCTCTCATTCTCCACTGCATGCTCTCCACCCAAATTCTTCCCCAACTCGAGGTTGTTGATCTTCTCCATCATGGCCATCAGCAGCCTTCTAGTTCCTTCTCCCTCTTCCACCTGATGCACTCTTTGCAAATCTGCATCCACACCCCAAGCACCGGCATTCGTGACAATGTTGTCAACGATCTCCCTACACCTCTCTATGCCTTGGTTCAGGAATGCTCCACCCGCACAGGCGTCTAAATGGGCTTGACCATCCTTGCTGGCACCACTATAGAAGAATGCCATAATGTCCCCCTCATTGTACCCGTGCTGCGGGCACTCTATAAGCATGTTTGAGTATCTCTCCCACGCTTGGCGTAGATCCTCTCCAGACTTCTGGCGAAAGGACGAGATCTCAATTCTAGCCTTGATCGTCCTAGATGGAGGGTAGAATCGCTCGAGGAACAGACGCTCGAGCTCGGCCCAAGTGGTAATACCTCTCCGCGGGAGCGTATTATCGTACCACTCCTTAGCTATTCCCGTCAGTGAGAATGGGAACAGCCTAAGCCTCTTGGCATCTTCAGACATGCCATTATAATTAAATGTGGAGGCTATCATGAGAAAGCTCCTCAGATGTGTGTGAGGATTCTCCTTCCCGATCACCCCTTTGAACTGATTCTCGGTCAGCAGCTTTAAAATCCCCGGTGATATCGAGAAGTTGTTCGCCTCAACAGGAGGCAAAGCCACTCCATCATAGTACAGCTGTGGCTGCGCTGCAAACCTCCCTCGAATCGCCATGTTATGATCTACGTTCTGAGGAACGTGTTGAGGATTAGCAGCAGGTACTGGTACTTGTTGGGGTGGTGGTGGGTAAACAGGTGGTTGGTTATAGACTGGTGGTGGATGATATGGATATGGTGGATAAGGATAAGGTGGGTATGGGTAATGTTGGTATGCTGGGTTGTGGAAAGGGTTATTTGGGTTTTGTGGGTAAGCAAGGTTTTGGTTCTGGTTTTGGGGTTGTGTTTGTGCAGAGTTGATTGTGTCTTGTGGGTTCGGGTGTGGGCTCTCAGTTCCCCCTATGGGTATCTGCTGATTACTGCTATTTCCATTGGCACCCTCTGCCCGTTCCACAAGAGCAGTATACTCTGCAGCTATCTTGTCTAACTCCCCAAGTTCATCAGTAATTTTGTCTTTGTTTCCCGCGGCAGTAGTCATTCTTCTCAAGAAGGCTCGGTTCCTTCTGGCTATTGTCTCAGGATCTGCAGGTAATCTCTCTTCGCTCGTATTGCCTTGTGAGCGTGTTTTCATAAACCTGAAACACTAGCAGAAGGATCAAAACGCAACTGCCGACTAAAATAAAAATAAAAATAAAACAGAAAAGAAAGCACTCACTACTAACTACTAAGCTATCTACAAGTCCTATTCAAACATACAACGCCATCCCCGGCAACGGCGCCATTGACTTGAAGCGACTACACTAGCTTCTACTAGTAGCTACCCCGCAAGAGAACGGGTTCACTGTAGTATGGGCAAGTATAGGGACCAAGTATTATCGAACCCAAGGGATGGTATGTATGCGAATAGATCCCTGAAGATCTACGCGTCGTAGTTAATATGAGTGTGATGTTTTTGGGGTTTTTGAAAGATTAATTAAAAGACGAAAATAGACTAATTAACTAAAGAATGAAAAAGAACGAATTAACTACGGGTTGTTTTCTAATGAAAGATGGTGATGCTTAGGATAGGAATCCCTACGTATACTAACGGAGCAGGTACATAATCAAAGTAATCGTGACAAACAAGAATTAACCTAAGTAAAAGATCGTAGAATGAAAGCTCAAGATTTCTCACCCTAATACTTTATCCTAGCAATCGACTTCACTAATCCACTAACAAGTTAATGAATTGTGCTTAATTAATGAGACCCTAATTTAACTAAGGTGATGCGGTCGTCCTCCTTCGCGAAACCGGTAGATGAATTAACCTTTCCTAAACCCTCTCGTTAAGACTACTAATTGTTATTGAGTGATGCGGTCGTCCTCTCTCTAACACTTTCGTACAAAATTCAAAGGTAAAGTTAAGATTAATTATATGAATTCATTAACTAAGAGAATTAAAACTAACGTCACAAATTACTCTAATTACGTACCCACATCCTACTTCTACGAGTTCATCCTAACCCAAGCATGCAAGGGTTTCAGCCGGACATGGTTTTAACAAAAATAAAAGCAATAAAAGAAACAACGAACAAAAACATGATGAATTGAATAAAGAAAATACGAAACATGAACTAGGGCTTATAAAGAAAATAAATACGAAGAACTGAAATTGAATTAACTAAAACGGAATTAAAAGTGTTTAAAGTAATCAAGCTAATGAAAAGAAACTAAGAATTCATATGCAAAACCTCAACAAAACGTAAATAAAGCTTGCTCTTCTTCTTCCTCTCCAAAAAATAAGTCTAAAATTATTTCTAAAGTCGGGATTCGAGGTTGTCTTCAAAACGTATTTGGAAGAGGTATATATAAGCACCGGGTCGAAACGGGAGTTAATGGGCCGAAAATACGCATCCGGAGGCAAAAGTATATGGGCGCTCGAGCAAAACGCTCGAGCGGTCCCGCTCGAGCAGTGTAGCTCGAATGACGCATTCGCTCGAGCGGTCGCGCTCGAGCTGCTCGAGCGCTGAATTGACTCTGTATGTTTTGGACGCTCGAGCGATTTGCTCGAGCGGTAGCGCTCGAGCTGCTCGAGCGCGAGAATGGTTCTGTATGTTTTTGGCGCTCGAGTAAGGCGCTCGAGCGGTGGCGCTCGAGCAATGCGCTCGAGTGCTCTCTAATCCTTCCAAATGATACTTTTCCTCGTCCGCACTAATACCAATCGTATTTCTTCAATATCTTCTCATCCGGGCATCCGTTTGAGTCGATTCAAAGTCCTACGAACTCCTCTTTTCGTCCTCTATTCACCTATGAGCACCAAAGAGACAATTTTATCAATGTATAGAAATAATGCTCATTTGACTCCAAGCACTAATCGAAAACACTCAAAACATGAGTAAATTGGGCACCAAAACATAACAATTTCACGCCTAATCACTACCCAACAAAAGAACCTTATATTCTAGATGACATCCTGGAACCCCAGGATAACCAAATGGAGGTAGACGAACAGCTCTTGCCTGAGGGCGAACAACTTATCCCATTGGGGAAACAATCGATGAGCGTGGACGAGCTACCCTTGAATGCTGGCTTGGAGAGCCCTATCCAGACGAAGAACTTTGACCCAAGGCCAGCTGAAAATTTTGAACCCTGCTTAGGAGTCGACCCAATGGACATTGAGGACGAGCTGAATCTTGAGGGACCAATAATTGATCCACGATGGAAAGGACAAAACTAGCGAGTAACTCCAGTTGAGGAGCTGAAGGTCCTCAAAGTTAATCACGATCGTAATGATCTTGAACTCTACATTGGGTCCAAACTCCCTGAGCCTTATAGGACCCGAATGACTGAGCTCCTCAAAGAAAACCGCGATGTCTTTGCATGGTCACATGCAGACATGGTGGGGATCGATCCAAAGCATGCTTGTCACAGGCTAAATATTGATCCGGCCAGGAGACCAATTTATCAGAAAAGAAGGAAATATGGGCCGGAGAAATACCAAGCGCTTAATGAGGAAGTAAAAAAGCTACTCGACAATGACCTGATCCGACAGGCATTGTGTCCTCAATGAGTGGCAAACCCAGTTCTGGTGCGGAAGCCAAATGGAACATGGAGGCTCTGCATAGACTTTACTGATCTGAATGCAGCCTACCCGAAGGATAAGTTTCCCCATCCGCACATTGATCAACTGGTGGACAGTACAGCCGGGCACGAAATGTTCACATTCATGGATGCTTTCGCCGGCTACCACCAGATTCCAATGCACCCCGAGGATCAAGAAGACACGATATTCTATACAAATAAAAAATTATTATGCTGGAAAAGGATGTCTTTTGGATTGATCAATGTAGGGGAAACTTACCAGAGGCTCATGAACAAAATGTTCGATGAACACATTGGAGAGACAGTGGAGGTGTACGTTGACGGCATAGTTGTAAAAAGCCCTAAAAAGGAAGACCACCTCCAGCATCTAGCCCAAGTGTTCGATATTCTCCGAAAATACAACATGAAGCTAAACCCAAAGAAAAACAACTTCGGGGTTCATTCGGGAAAATTCCTGGGCTATCTGGTCAGCAAACAGGGAATTGAAGCTAACCCCGTGAAAGTTCAGGCTATCGTGGATATGCAACCTCCTCGTTCGGTAAAATAAGTACAAAGGCCTTAAACAGGTTCATATCCCGATTGGGAGACAAGTGTCGTCCATTCTTTGAAGCCAACAAGAAAGGCAAGTTCTCATGGACGAGCAGCTGCCAGAGTGCTTTCGAAAAGTTGAAAGACTACCTGGGAGATGTGAAAATCCTATCAGAACCCGTCCCAGGAGAAAATTTATACTTATATCCAAGGATGAAAATATCGCTATCGCAAGTAATATCGCAACCTTAAATTTACGGATATATCGATATCACAATTTTTTTGAAAAAAAGACGGAAACTTTATTAAAATTTTGAAAATTTAACATGAAATTTTAGGGAGTATTATAATATGATAATATGCATATGTTTCATTTAAAATCACTATAAAACTACATGTTTAAAACAAGTTTATAGATAATAGACTATATAAACACTGTCTAACATAAAACAATTGACAATACAATACAAGATATAATACATAATACAATACAAAATATAATGCATAATACAATACAAGATGACGAATATTATATGATACAATACAGTGAGTACCAAAATGATGACCTATGAGGTTCAAATACAGAGGATGGAATATCATCTTTGTCCAAACAATATTGATATTAACTCATCACATTGGAGTAATCCTGGATAAAGGGGTATTAGTTGAAGAACTATTAGTTGTTTTTACTAAAGAGTGTTAGTTTTGGAGGCCATTAGTTGGTTACATTGAAGGGTATGAAGAACATTAATTATTTAACTAAAGGGTATCAGTTGGTTACACTAAAGAGTATTAATTGATTACACTAAAAAAATATTGCAAAATGATTCATGTATGAATCAATTTCACACTATACATACTCACTTTAATGTTAGGCCAACCTAGAAAAACAATAAACATATAAACTAATAAACACATAAAAAAATAAACGTAAAAACAATAAACATAAAAAATCGCTATATTTTTATATATCTGCGATATTTCCCGATTCACATTCATTTTTATACTACAAGTGAACCAATATCGATATCGAAAACTTGCGATATATCGCGATATATCCGCGATATGCTGTAAAAAATACATTGCACCTTAATATCCGTATCCCATTCTCAAAATTTGCGATATATCCGCGATATTTTCATTCTTGCTTATATCTAGCAGCGTCGGAGGTGGCCATCAGCTCCATTCTAGTGCGGGCGGATGGAAAGTTCCATCAACCAATTTACTATATCAGTCAAGCTCTACATGAAGCCGAAGAGAAGTATTCACCAAATGAGAAGCTGGCATATGTACTTGTCATGGGTGTGAGAAAGTTAAGACCGTACTTCTTCGACCATAAAGTCGAATTTCTAACAACTTTCCCACTCAGACAAATCTTACATCGACCAGACACAGCTGGCCACCTATTGAAATGGTCCATATAGATTAGCCAGTTCGGAGTGACTTATGCTCCTCGAACAACAATCAAGGGTCAGGCATTAGCCGACTTCATAGTCGAACTTACATTTCTCCAAGATCCGATGAGAGGGCTAGATCACCCTTGACATCTTTATGTAGAAGGTAGAAGTAGTCCTCATCAGCCCCGACAGACAAGTATTCACCTCATCAGTCAGATTTGAATTTATGGCAACAAATAACGAAGCTGAATATGAAGCTCTCATTGCAAGTCTCCACTTATCACTTGTTGTTGGAGTCAGACGACTCCACGTCTTCGAAGATTCTCAGCTTATCGTAAATCAAGTCCGGGGCAAATACGAGGCCAAAGATGAACACATGATCGAATATTAAAAAATAGTTGCTCATCTGGTATCAATGCTAGATCAAGTATACATTGAACAAGTACCCCGGGCAAGCAACACCCAAGCTGATACTCTAGCTCGACTGGCCACCAGTGAAGGTCCAGCTGAGTTAACAGACATTATTATCACTAGAAGGGTCAATCCATCATCCTCAGATTATCAAGTCAGTCAAGTAGACGAACTACTTGATGATGATGATTAGCGAACTTCTTTAGCCAAATACTTGAAATATGGTGAATTGCCAAGGAATCCTTTTGAAGCTGCCAAAATAACAAAACAAGCAGGCAGTTATACCCTGGTGGGCGAACAACTTTACAAAAGAGGTTTTTCAATCCTGCTTCTCAAGTGTTTGTCTAGGGGGCAAGGACAAGCTACTTTGGAGGAATACATTCAGGCGTTTGTGGAAACCATGCTGGGGGGCAAGCTCTAGCCTACAAAATAATAATTTAAGACTATTATTGGTCAACTCTATGTCAAGATGCTATTCAAATGGCAAGAGCTTGTCATCAATGTCAAATTTTTGCCCCGAGCATCCACACTCCAGCACAAGAGCTCATTTCTATTTTTAGTCCTTGGCCATTTGCAAGATGGGGAATTGACATCATTGGACCCTTCCCACCTGAAAAGGGTAATGTACGATTCACTATTGTGGCGGTTGATTACTATACTAAATGGGCAAAAACAAAAACCTTAGTCAAAGTTACACAAGAAAAAATTATCAGCTTCATCTGGAAAAACATTATCTGTCGATTTGGAGTTCCCTAAACAATTGTTACAGAAAATGGTCCTCAGTTTGATGGGAATGAACTAAGAGACTTCTGCGCTAAGTGGGGGATCAAAAAATGCTTCTCGACCCCCTATCATCCACAATCAAATGGTCAAGTTGAAGCCGTCAATAAAATAATCAAATATGTTCTACGATTGACGGAAAGTAAAGAAAATTGATCTTTAGAGCTCCCGGAGGTCTTATGGGCATACAAAATTTCTTCCAGGTCAAGCACCAGAGAAACACCGTTCGCACTGGCATTCGGAACAGAAACCGTCATCCCAGTTGAGCTGAAGACCAAGACAGTTAGAACAACTAACTTTGATGAAGAGGCAAATAGCCCTGCCTTATCAGTCGAACTGGATTTGCTCGAGGAAAAAAAAATATTGGTCGAGCTAAAGGATGCAACATATAAACATCGGACAGAGCGTTATTATAATTCCCATATCAAGCTAAGAGAGTTCAAAGTTGGCGACCTCGTTCTAAGAAAAAAGTTTACCCCACCTCCAGATGTATTTGGACCGACTTGGGAGAGCCCATACAGGGTAACAGACAGGTTACCCAGTGGTGTTTATGATATCGAAGATATGGAAGGCAACTCGGCCCAATACTCCTGGAACATAGTACATTTAAAGAAGTACTATCACTAAGGCGAGCTACTTTGGAAAAGGGGTGAGAAAGAATTGCATATATGCAAGTAAGACCTAAAAACTTGCCTAATTTTTTGAAATTTTCACTAAGTGTTAGAGGCCGAACAAGATTGGCTGGTTGAACTACTTTAGCCTAGAAACTTGTTTGTGTTTGCATATTTTTTGTATTTTGATAAATTTAAAGTTGTTTGACAAGATGTATAGTAGTCGAACTACTTTGGCTTGATTTGTAAAGTTTTATAGAGTAGGTTGTTTCTCATACTTGTAAATTTTTAGCAAGTTCAATAATAGCTGTTCGTTCAAAGGAGAAAGTTCAAGCTCAAGGCACAAGTCAGTTTATATGATCAAGCTCATTAAAGGATATTTGTTTCTAAATGAATATAGCCTAAGGCCAAGACCCTAATTCCATTTTAAAGGCAAAGTTCTTTTTTAACAAGGCCCAAGTATATGTATTAAGATTGTAGAGCATGAAAATAAATGCTAAGAAATTAATACATAAGAACAAGATGAGCAAAATACAGTTTCATTAGAAATAAGGCAGCTCGCCAAATTGATTACAAAAATCAACTCCCTATTGGAGCGAACAACTACGACAAAAAAGGGAAGAAAAATTACAAACCTTACAAGTTATCCTATTCTAAGTCCTTGGCCCCCTGGAGGTGGAAGGTTATCATCCTTGGGATCATCCAAAGGTGCCCCTAAGATACTTGGATCGATAGGGACGTCCACCATGAGCTCGGCAATGAGCCCCTCTGCATCAGCTCGCTCCTTCTGGGCCTGCTCAGTTGGACCAGTATGAGCATCCTCTCCGCCCTTAGTCTCCTCTTCTAGCTCGTCCTCGCCTTCTGGAGGATGGGTGATCTCAATACGGGGGTCAAGAAAGTCAATCTTGACCCCATACTCGGGCAGATCACCGATTTGGAGAGTTATCCCTGGGGCGGGAGGGTTATTTTGCAGGAATTCGGTGAACTCCTTGCCATTCTCAGCTAAGACGTTGGGAACATTGAACTCATTGACAGCTCGGATGCACTCAGCATATGCACTCCCAAAGCCCAAAATAGAGCTCGCCTCTAGTTTGGGCACTAGCTCTTCTCGAGGAATACATCCGGCGAGTTGCTCCTCCAGATGAGCTGTTTTGGCCTTGACCTCCGTGGCCCACTTCTCAGCCGTCTCCTTTCGTTTCTACTCATGAGCGAGCTGGGCTCAAAGCAGTTCAACCTCGACCTCTTTGGCCTTAAGCTCTTCAGAAACCTTCGTGTGAAGGTCAAGAGCTCTTAGCTCGGCCGCTTGGTGGGCCTTCACCTTATCCTGGAGGTCGGCCGCTATCTTGTTCGCCTCAGCCTTGGCCTCATCCCTCTTCTTGGAGATACGATGAACTTTACTGGTGTGTTGGCTTGTATCCCTCTCTAGATCTTCCACTTGGTCGACCAACTTTTGAATCGCCACCAGAGTATTGTCAGCCTCGATGATAGCGAGGCGACCATTATCCCTCGGAGCTTGCTCATTCACAATTTGCTCCAAGGGCTTAGTCCAGGAGTGAGCTACTGATTCAGCAGCTCGCCGGACGTGCAAGCTTGTAATCTCCTTAAAGGAGGTCGGCACCTTGGAGCATGAATACCGGTGCCCAATGTTCAAGCGGTCGGGATAGTGAAAGGGTTGGTAGCTACAAAAAAGCAAAGGAAAACATGTTAAACATGTAAAAAAAGACAAAAAACACTTACTCATTGTAGCGACCTGCATCCCAACCCAAGAAGGTCACATCGTCGGGTGGAGTCTAGCCTTTTCTTTGGGGCAGAGGCGATCACCTGCTGCTCGGTGAACACCTCCACGGAAGAAGCTCGGCCCGCTTCCTTCTCAGCTGAGTGAGCTACATTGGCCCCACTTCGTTGGGGACTTTTGCTCTTCTAAGGAGCTCGTTTGGTCTCGGAGATGGGAGTGCCATCTCCACGAAGAAGTTTTTTCTTCTTCAGGGCTTCAGCCGTCGGCAGACTGCTTAGACGAGCCCGATGCACCCGCCTGGCGGGGATCATCCTTTGATTTGGCCACCAGCGCAATCATCTTAGAGATCGGATCACCCTCCTTTCTCTATTTTTTGTCGGCATGTCCCACACGTGTTGGTCAGGTTCACGGAAGGAAGATGGGATGGCAACAGTGACGAGCTGATCTGCAAATATCGAATTACCCAAGTTAGATTTTTTTTTTCACCAAAAGCAAGAACTAAAGTAGATCGCCTAAGGCGAAAAAAATGTTTACCTTCAGGGACCCCAGTCTGCGCTTCGAGATGGTGTGGGTAGGTAGTGAGGTGAGCTACTCTACGTGTGGACTCCAAGCAAAGGTGGATCACATTCCCATCAGCTCGGTTTCGAAGGGCAATCTGACTAACGATGAACAGAAAAAGATCGTTAGACTCGTCCTTGGCACTCCTCCACTTAAGAGTCTTAGGACCTGAAACAAAAGAGAAAAGATTAAAATTAGTTTTACCCCTTCATAAACATTGAAGAAGTAAAACTCACGCTTGAGGGTCCCAAACTCCGCCAGTGTATTTATTCGTTCGGCATCACCATATGGGCGAGCTGAGGCTTTCCATTCACCCCCTATGAAGAACCAGTCGTGCTTCCAGTCCTTGGAGATGTTAATCCGGGCCGGGCTAAACGGATCGGCCCGTTTAACCCTAAAAATGCAGGGTTAGGGCCATGGTTTAAGAGGCCCGTTTAAATATGGGTCTTTTTGGCCCGGTCCTATTAGTCTGCGGGCTAAACGGGCTAGCCCGCCGGTTAACCGAGCTAGCCCGCTAGCCTGGGTTATATATATATATTTTAAATTATTTATATATATAATAAGTGTTAATATATTTTTATATTTTTTTTAAGTATTAATATACTCACATTTTTCTTTATGCTTGAATATACATTTAATACTCACATATACATATAATAAGTGTTAATAAGTATTTTTTTTATACTCACATATATATACTCACATAAGTGTTAATAAGTATTTTTTTAAAGTATTAATATATATATATATATATATATAATAAGTGTTAATGTAACACCCCGTCCCGTTCTATACCCTCTTTTCTTTTATTAGGAACCTTATTTTATTTTCTTCCGTTATTTTATTTCTAATTTTAATATTTTGTGTGTTACTGTATAATTTAAATTTATACCCTATTTATAAAAATACCAAAATTCGTAGAAAGAAGTCGAATCTTTCGAACGAATAAGGAACTACGAGAATTAAATTAAAATCGTGGGTTTCGATCCGTATAAATTTTGGGGATAATCAAAATTCAAATAATAAATTACTTTAAAAGACACTGATGTTTTCAAATTAAATTCTCGTACGAATAATATCAGTAGGGAAACTATTTTGTAACATCCTCAATTAGTTTCCTTTACTTTTTTTAAATTTTCTTTAAATGGTAAGATTTTTTAATAGATACAGATTTGAAAAGGTTATTAAAAAGGCAATTAAGTTTCCAATTGAAAGATATGTATATATGCATATCTCTCTCTCTCTCTCCCGCCGTCGCCGCCTTGCTTCCTCACGTCGTTCCTTCGATCGAACAGCCCAGACGATCGTTGTGATGGAAGAGCCACCAACAGCGCCGCCTCTCTCTCTCTCGTTGCCGAACGCCGCCGCCGTTGGCTCTGTTCCCGGCCAAAGCACGCCATCGCCGAAGCAGCATCGCCGTCTCTTATTTTCTCCTCCAGTAAGATTAATTGAAAAAACCCCATTTGCAATTTCAATTCTGTTAATTAAGATCCTTATCCCGTAACTCTTCTCTTTTGTGTTTAATTTCCAATCGAGATGACGCCGTTAAACCGAATTGATGTTGCCGAAATTTCTGGAAATCCCAAACAACGTCGTTAGGCTGCCCGATTTTTCAAGCGAACCACCGAATTTCCGAACGACGCCGTTAGGCCACCCATTTACCACCTCGAACCTAGAGAACGTAAGGTTTCTACCTTCATTTTCTTCTTTCGTAATTTCCAGAATTATAATCGAGACTATTTCGGAGCCGTGTAACAAGAAACGGAGAGGATGATGAACTGTTGTTTTTCTATATTCTTTCTTCTGTTGAATTCCTTATTCTTCACTTCGAAAAGGCTGTTGTTTGAGAAATTATCATTTTGAACTTTGGATTGGTATTTTAGTAGCACTAGTTGAATCATTAAGTACTTTGTTTTGAGATGTTGTAGTATTTTGACTTAGTGGACTAGTATTATTGTTTTGGCTTGTTTAGTGTCATTACTTTAGTTGTTTAGTATCATTTGACTTAGTTAATTACTTTTATGAATTGGTGGTTTAGTATAAATTGAATGGTATTTGAAGCTTGTTGGTTAAACACTATTGGATGAATTTTATGGACAAAGGAAAATTTGTCTTCCCCTTGTGCCACTGTTAGAAAATTTGGAACCAAAAGATTAAGTCTTTTAAATATCCAAACTAGTAACAAATGAAAGAGTTTTCTTGGAGAATTAATACACTAGACGATCACCTGATAGAGTCTGATCTTCACATCCTTAAGATGAAAACCTTTGATATAATCTTAGGCATTGATCGGTTAATGAGAAACAAAGCGATAATAAAATGCACAGAACGAGATATCGACCTTGAAACCCGTAATGGTCAACATTTCACATTTCATAGAATCAAGACCAAGAAGGAAACTCGAGTAATATCAACGACCCAAGCTGCAGCAATATTACGAAAGGAGGAATGCTAAGCTTACCTCGTCCACATCTCAGCAGGAGATAAAGATGAAAAGTTGCGCATCAAGGTGCCAATTATGGATGGATATCTTGACGTGTTTCCTAAAGAATTAATCGGGTTGCCTCCGGATCGTCAGATAGAGTTCTCCATCGACTTGATACCTGGGTCAGCACCAGTATCTAAAGCACCCTATCGAATGGCGCCAAAGGAATTAGAAGAACTGAAGGAACAACTGCAAGGCTTACTTGAAAAGAAGTTCATCAGGCCTAGTGCATCACCATGGGGAGCACTCGTGCTGTTCGTGAAGAAGAAAGATGGGACTTTCCGTATGTGCATAGACTACTGAGGTCTAAATCAACTGACCATTAAGAACAAATATCCTCTTCCAAGGATAGAAGACTTGTTCGATCAGTTGAAGAATGCCACCGTATTTTCAAAAATCGATCTGAGATCTGGTTACCACCAACTAAAGGTCAATAGCGAGGATATTCCGAAGACAACATTCCGAACTCGGTATGGACATTATGAGTTCACCGTGATGCCTTTTGGAGTAACAAATGCTCCGGAAATTTTCATGGATCTAATTAATAGAGTGTTTCATCCATACCTGGACCAATTCGTCATCGTCTTCATCGACGACATACTTGTGTACTCTAAGAACAAAGAGCAACACGAAGAACATCTCAAGACGGTCTTAGAAACAATGAGACGAGAGAAATTGTACGCCAAATTCAGCAAGTGTGAATTTTAGATCGATCGGGTTATGTTCTTAGGGCATATAATCTCCGCAAAAGGGATTGAAGTGGACCCAGCAAAGGTAGAAGCCATCATGAACTGGAAGGCACCTACTAACGTCAATGAAATCTAAAGTTTTCTTGGGTTAGCAGGATACTACCGAAGGTTCATACAAGATTTTTCCAGCATTGCGAAAGCACTAACGAAGCTGACCAAGAAAACTGAGAAGTTTGTTTGGGATTCGACTTATGAGGAAAGCTTTCAAGAGCTAAAGAAGAGACTAACCACGTCGCATGTGTTAACTATCCCCGACGGATCAGAAAGATTCGTCATTTACATAGATGCTTCTTTGTCAGGGTTGGGTTGTGTTCTGATGCAAAATAAGAAAGTTGTAGCTTACGCATCCCGACAACTTAAGGAACATGAACAAAACTACCCAACGCGCGACTTAGAGCTGGCTGCAGTGGTTCACACATTGAAAATTTGGAGACACTACTTATATGGAGGAAAGTGTGAGATCTACACTGACCATAAAAGCCTAAAATACTTCTTCACGCAGAAGGAATTGAACATGCGTCATAGAAGATGGCTCGAATTGGTAAAAGATTACGATTGCACTATTTACTACCACCCTGGAAAGGCAAAAGTAGTGGCAGACGCTTTGAGTAGAAAAGAAGATACAAAACTAAGTGTCGTTCCGACCACACAGTTACCACTAATAGGAGAACTCTCTCGATTGAACTTGGAATTTTCCACACAGTGTTGTGCAGATTCCATGGTTTACGCGTTCACCCTACAACCGGCCTTACGAGAAAGGATCCTAGGAGCGCAAAAGAACGATAATTTCTTGAGAGAAATACGTAAGCACGCTGAGGAAGGAACCATTCAGAGGTTCGTGTTGAGTACTGATGGAGCTTTAATGTTCGATAACAGAATCTGTGTGCCTAAGGATGAAAGAATAAGGGACAAAATTCTGAAAGAAGCACATATCACTCCTTACACCGTTCACCTCAGAGAGACGAAGATGTACCGGGGACTAAAAGAGAACTTTTGGTGGAGGGTTCTGAAGAGAACGATAGCTCAATTCATCAAAAGATGTTTAACCAGCCAACGAGTTAAAGCAGATCACCAACGACCTTCAGGGTGGTTGCATCCTTTGGAGATGCCAGAGTGGAAATGGGAGAACATCACTATGGATTTTGTCACCGAATTTCCAAAAACAGTGAAGAATCACAATTCCATCTGGGTTATCGTAGATAGACTTACGAAGACTGCCCATTTTATCCCTATTAGAATGACATATACGTTGGACAAGCTTGCCCAACTATACATAGCTGAGATAGTCAGACTGCACAGTACCAGTCTCGATAGTGTCCGATAGAGACCCCCATTTTACCTCCAAGTTCTGGGGAAGTCTGCAACGAGCCTTGGGGACTGAATTGAAGTTCAGCACCGCATACCACTCGCAGACTGATGGACAATCAGAAAGAACTATTCAGACGCTCGAAGACATGTTGAGAGCTTGCGCTCTAGATCTTGAAGGAAGTTGGGAAAGCCACCTACCATTGGTAGAGTTCGCATATAACAACAGTTATCAGGTGACTATACAAATGGCACCGTATGAAACACTCTACGAGAAGAGGTGTAGATCACCAGTTTGTTGGGACGAAGTCGGGATTCAAAAGATTCCCGAACCCGAACTAGTCGAAAGATTGGCTGAGATAGTTGCAAAGATTAAAGAGAGAATCAAGACGGCGCAGGACCATCAGAAGTCATATGTAGATACTCGTAGAAGAGAATTACAATTCGATATTGGCGAGAAAGTATTTCTCAGAGTTGCACCAATGAAAGGTCTAATCCCTTTTGGGAAAGAGAGGATGAAGTCCTAGCCAAATACCCTCAATGCTTAAAGTAGTACCTAAGGGACGAATTTCGGGGGCGAAATTCTGTTAAGGGGGTAAGGATGTAACACCCTCCGTCCCGTTCTATACCCTTTTTCTTTTATTAGGAACCTTATTTTATTTTTTTCTGTTATTTTATTTCTAATTTTAATATTTTGTGTGTTACTGTGTAATTTAAATTTATACCCTATTTATAAAAATTCCAAAATTCGTAGAAAGAAGTCGAATCTTTTGAACGAATAAGGAACTACGAGAATTAAATTAAAATCGTGGGTTTCGATCCATATAAATTTTGGGGATAATCAAAATTCAAATAATGAATTAATTTAAAAGATACTGCTGTTTTCAAATTAATTTCTCGTACGAATAATATCAGTAGAGAAACTATTTTGTAACATCCTCAATTAGTTTCCTTTACTTTTTTAAAATTTTCTTTAAATGGTAAGATTTTTTAATAGATACGGATTTGAAAAGGTTATTAAAAAGGCAATTAAGTTTCCAATTGAAAGATCTGTATATGTGCATATCTCTCTCTCTCTCCCGTCGTCACCGCCTTACTTCCTCACACCGTTCCTCCGATCGAATAGCCTAGACGATCACCGTGATGGAAGAGCCACCACCAGCGCCGCCTCTCTCTCTCTCTCTCTCGTTGCCAAACGCAGCCGTCGTTGGCCCTGTTCCCGACCGAAGCAGCGCCGCCACCTCCTCAAACCCAGCGCCACCGCCTCTTATTTTCTCCTCCAGTAGGATTAATTGAAAAACCCCCTTTGCAATTTTAATTCTATTAATTCCGATCCTTATCCCGTAACTCTTCTCTTTTGTGTTTAATTTTCGATTAAGATGATGCCGTTAAACCGAATTGTTGTTGCCGAAATTTCTGGAAATCCCAAACGACGCTGTTAAGCTGCCCGATTTTTCAAGCGAACCACCGAATTTTCGAACAACGCTGATAGGCCGCCCGTTTACCGCCTCGAACCCGGAGAACGTAAGGTTTCTACCTTTATTTTCTTCTTTCGTAATTTTCGAAATTATAATCGAGACTATTTCGGAGCCGTGTAACAAGAAACAGAGAGGATGATGAACTGTTGTTTTTCTATATTTCTTTCTTCTGTTGAATTCCTTATTCTTCACTTCGAAAAGGCTGTTGTTTGAGAAATTATCCTTTTGAACTTTGGATTGGTATTTTAGTAGCACTAGTTGAATCATTGAGTACTGTTGTTTTGAGATGTTGTAGTATTTTGACTTAGTGGACTAGTATTATTGTTTTGGCTTGTGTAGTGTCATTACTTTAGTTGTTTAGTATCATTTGACTTAGTTGGGTACTTTTATGAATTGGTGGTTTAGTATAAATTGAATGGTATTTGAAGCTTCTTGGTTAAACACCGTTGGATGAATTTTATGGACAAAGAGAAATTTGTCTTCCCCTTGTGCCACTGTTAGAAAATTTGAAACCAAAAGATAAGTCTTTTAAATATCCAAACTAGTAACAAATGAAAAGAGTTTTCTTGGAGAATTAATATAATAATTTCTTATTTTTAGAAGTAACACTAATCAACTTTAGAAGTATTATTAATATTAAGAAAAGAGGAATATATTTATATAAATTATAATATAAACTTCTTAGAAAGGCAAATTTATTAATAAGTTTTAATAAATGATTTTTATTTATAAAAATATATATATATATATTATAGTGTTCTTTTAAAATAAGAAATGGAAATTTTAAAAAGAAAAACCTATTTTTTAATCTTATTAATACTATTTAATAATTATCTTATTCTTTTAAGTATTCCAAGAATAATAATTATTATGAATACACTTTTAAAGTTATAAAAGGCTTTTAGTTAAGGAGACAAAGGAAATTAGTAAATACACCCACTAATACACTCCTCTTAAAAATGGGTGTACTTATCAAATAGAAATCACCCTTTAGGAACTTTAGTTTTCGATAGTTTTCTAAAATACAACAATCTACTCAATCCTCGAGATTCAAACTCTTAAGCTTTTCAAATTCAAAGGTCGATTTTTTAATCGGATTACTCCATATTAGGATTCTGTACTATTCGGGACACGCACGGAGGACTCGACCATCTGTCTATACATCACTCTCAGGACTCGGAACGATCAGGTGAGTGATGATCGGTTGATTGATCTGCTAATAATAACATTGTGCTGGTATTTTCTGAACTCGGCCAATTCAATCAAGTATCTAATCCAACATAAATGTAACCCCTATTATATAATTGTTTGAATTATGTGATATAACTATATATGATACACAATGCCTATTGTTTTATAAATCGATCACCATTGTATGATTAAGTACATTATGTGAGCATGAATCGATCTTGTCTATCAAGTAAATTCTCTCTACAGTCGAAGTGTCAGTTTTATAAAAGGACGGGAAGTTAGTAAGTACGGAGTTGTGGATCGAATTTTTAATCCAACCTCCGGGGAGCTGTCAGGGACGCCCTCGGAATGTAGGTTTTTTATTCAAACTTATCTGGTCCCCGGGTCAGCCGCCTACGTTGCGCACTAGGAATAAGACTATTGATGGTTTGGTTATTCTATTTTATCAGTGGTTGGAAGGAGTAAGGTTGTTGGAGGTGGAGTAAGTTAAGTATGGTCGTACGGATATGGTTTGACAGATTGTGACAATACGTGAGATTAATTTTGGGCTTTTCCTTAATGTGAACCAACTCGTGCCATTTCAATTATACTATGTGAAATATGTCGATGCTGATCAATTACTACATAAACTTGTTACTGTTGTGATATGTCGTAATCATGTATATATGCGGAACTGATTAAATGAAATAAACACTTTATTCATGAGTATAACTTAATATATTTCGGATTTACCAATCCCATGACGTTGCAAATCACCCATAGGTGAGAATCCAAATCTCACATCCCATTTTTCTAACCCCTTGCAGATTTCGATTATGGGGAGCAAAAGGACAGTGATGTAGAAGACACAAAGTTTCCTGCTTGCTTAAAATACTATTAATAATACAATGATGCCTGCTTTATTATCTTATACCTAAATAAATGTTATCGCTAATGCTATACAAGACGATACTATTTACCGTGTGATTCAATTAGTAAAACTCGGTGTGTAATATCCTGAAGATAAAAAACCCTTCATACAATCATATATATATATGTGTGCGATACATTATTATAATATTCCCCCCCCCCCCCCCCCATTTTCCCGTTGCATGAAACTCATCATTCAATTCCATTATCTTTTCTTCAAAAAATTTTATAGTTCGGACTTTTGATCACGTTAACACCTCGAATTCGATATAATTAATATATTCTGGATTCGGGGCGTTACAGTTAATATAATTTTGTACTTTTAAGTATTGATGTTTGAATTTTTATAATTATGTTGAATTGTTTTTATGTAATTTTAATGAATTTATGAACAATATTTAAATTCATTAACATTTTATTGCCACTATTTTAAAATTTGTATTGAATATTATTTTTTTCGACATAACCCGTTTGTGGGCCGTTTAGCCCAAGACCCGCTAGAGTTAGGGTTAGATCTTAGTTATTAAAGGTCCGTTAAGAGTGAACCGGATAAGGCCCTAACCCATTTAACCCAAAGCCCGTTAGGGCCGGCCCTATAGGGTTAGGGCTAGCCCGTTTAACATCTCTAAGTCCTTCACCTTCCCAGGAACATCCTCAATCACCTTAAGGTCAGGACGAGCCTTAAGGTAATGCTAGCCCGCCTCATCTCCTGTGTAGGTCGTGAGCGCCATGAGGTAGTTCACCTGGTCCGCTGAAAGCTTATTGGGATATCCCTCCAAGGCGCGCAGCACCATTAGGGACATCAAGTTCATCCACCCCACCGGTGTTAGTTAGCTGATCGCCAGATTTGTCTGCTCCAGAAGTGGCCGATCAACGGATGGAGGGGGAGTGTAACCCCAACCTTGAGAATTGTAAGGTTGATCGCCGTGAGCCCGCGAGGTGGTCGATCTACTTTATCATCCGCCAACGGCGCATACATGTGAATATTATAAGGGATCTTGTAGTCCCTTTTGATTTTTGGTAGCTCGCCCTCGGTGATCAATGAAAAAATGTAGCTCGCCGTGAAGTTGTTGATCTTGAGCTTCCGCTTCTCGCGAGCTAGAATCGGGAAGTGATCGGAGTACTCCATCTCATAAGCATTCCAGTCGACCTGGTGAGCTACTGCGACTGGAATTCGATGCCCGATCGGGTTTGGCATTGGATAGCCAATATTGTTAAAAACTCCCAGCTGAGCTCGTTAACTGGAGCTATCTACTGCACCTCGGCCTCACCCTCTTCCTCAAAGTGGAGGTCTGAGCTAGTCTCCTCCACGACGTCACGACCTGGGTTTACCTCGGTGACCTCCTCTCTTGATGGGCGAGCTCCCGATTCCACAGATCGGACTACGAGGGTCGCCTCTGGGTCTGAATAAATGTTCACAACTGGAATGGGGGTTGAGGCTTCTTTGATTGGGTGTTTTCCAAGGTTTCAAGGGGGATTCATATAGGTTCGAGATGAGGAGGATATCTGAGTGGATTTTTTTAAAAGAATGGGAATGAAGAAAGCTTAGAGCGGCTCTAATAGCGGTTTCCGGCAAGAAGACAAAGAGGTGGCGGCAGTTTGAATGATTACACGGCGGAGTTGGGGATAATCAACCCCACAAAGATGAAATTAACAAGAAGAAGACGAAGAATATAGAAAACTTGTTACCTTAAATGCTCGAATTGAGAGAAGGCTCGCCGGAGATGATTAAGATTCGCCGAAAAATTTGAAGGGAAAAGCAAGGGGAAATTGGCGCTGAGAAAATCGAAGAAAAAGAGTGAAATTGAGAGAATTTTCCCATTTATACTGAAGAAAGATGGGGTACTTTGCGAAATTAGAAAAACATCTAAGGACCTAAATGCAGTTTCTCAGGCGCGTGCTGGCCTCCTCCGGAAGTCCTGGAAGGGCGTCGCCTCGAGATTGTGCGCGCGTGGGCGGCGACAATCATGCCGCCCACGTCACGCCTCGAGACGTGCCTCAGCCTCGAACTCCAACCGTCGCCCGTCCAGTTCAGTCCGTCCGAGTTGAGGCAATACGTCTGGGATAATGTAGTCTGTCTCGGATAATGCAGCTCGCTTGAGAGACCAAGAGTATAGCCTACCCTTTAGCAGTTCGCCTCTTACTTCACAGCGTAAAGGCGGGCTAGGGAGCAATTGTTGATAGGTGGGCTACATCCTACTTAAGGTAAATAGGTTTAAGCTAATTAACCACACAAGAAGCAAGATTAGGCAAGCCAAACCAAGCCTGGCCGAGCTGGAATAGTCAGACGAGCAACTCCAGCTAGGTGAGCTACTTTACTCAGTCGAACTACATCAATGTAAAGACCACCTGAACCCAAACAAGAGCCTGACGAGCTACTTTAGCCAAAGAGCCAAGGCGGAAGACTAACCGACCAGCAAAGTCAAGCTAAGAACTCCTCAAGGACAAGTCCAAAAGAGATGAACAACTCTTTAATACGAGCTAATCCAGTTTAGAAGATATAAATTAGTTTAGATAAGGTCAAATAGTCAACTCTCCAAGTGTCAAGCATGCACAAATGAGAGAGCAAGAGTCAATCCTCCTCCTACTTGGAGGACTTGTATAAAAACCTTGAATTTTCAATAATAAAAGTAAGTACAAATTCACAAATACAATTATACTATGCTTACACACAATCAAACACCTCAATCCACACACACATATGAGAGAAATACGTAATCAATACACGTATTTATCTTTTCCTATCTCGATCTATCGTATTTACTCTTTACGGTAGTAATCAATCACACGTAATTGTTTGGTGATCCGATTAATTATTAAAAACAGTCACTAATCCACTTGATTAGGATTGATCATCAACCGTAATGATAGTAGTGAGGAATAGGAATGGGTATGATCAATATTATTGAATTGTTTGGTTGGTGAAGAAGAATGACTATTATTACCATATATGATGATTGGTTTAGTAAAATTTTTAATAATAAAAATTACCATTATAATATTATTTTTATAAAAGTAAGTCATTGAATTAATATATGCATTATATTCATTGAACTTCTCATATAATTAATATATATTCATCATACACAAAATAAAATAAAAATTCATCATGCATCATATCCATCAATGTATGTATGAAATAGAAAGTCATTGCATTTAATTAATAAACACTATAAATCATATTCATCACCCAAGAAAAATCTATATAAACAGAAAATTCTTAAAATTCATACAAGATAATGATTTTTCATTTAAAAGGTGTTCCAAAATCAACAATGACATATTAAATTTGTAAAATGTTGTGTAGGTATAAAAGAGATCATTTCACACATAATAAAAAAGATTTGGTATCATAACTTGAAGAAAACTACCATTTGAAAGGTAGTCAACCTACAATTAATGATACATTCAACAATAGCTTATTATTTATTAAATTATCCTAGTTATTTTTGTAATTTGAAGAAATTATTAATTTATGATATTGATGAGGCCATTAATTTATATAGGATTTTTAAAAAAAACATTATTATCTTATTATTTTATCGAAATTGGTAAATTATTTACTGGTTCAAGTCGGGATCGGAAAAAAATTATTATTTTAGAGAGTTTATAAATTTATTGAGTATTAATTCGTGGAGTTACTGTATATTACATGCATATACACTTTCGTCTTAAATTGATAATCAAGAAATCAAACTATTTTCCTCCTCATTTGTCAAATAATGATCATTGCGTGGAACATAAAATTGAGACATCAACATACTGAGGTTCTTAATTTTTTGCTGGGTAAAAAACAAATAAACATCAGTTTAGTATAAGAGTAAAAAAAAGGCCTGCTGCAAGTTGTTTCCATGTAATTTACATACAGTAGTTCCTTTTGAATAGATGTATTAATTTGTATGTTGTCAAAAAAAAAAAAAAGACGTATTATTTTGTATTGATCAGTTTACTTTGACAGAAGTGACAAATGAAAAAAAATTAAAGTTTGAATATATATATATATATAAACAGAGATAATTCTCTTTTACTTCAAGACAACGTTTTACATAAATCAATTTTATCGTGCAACTTTGTATTTTTTGTTTTATTTTAAGCATTATTAGTTATTGTATTATAATGCATTAATTTGTCAGTGTTAATTTATCATTCAAAAGTATCAATTATTATACTATAAGATAATACATTATATGGTAAATTATATTACATTAGATCAACTTAATAATTGAAATGATATCGAGGGAACTACCATTATACGCGGGTTTTATTTTAATTTTCATCAAAACTAGTATTACTGGTGTACATGTCTTATTTTTCCTATTTTTGTCAGACAAATTTGGCCCTCCTTTTACGGTAAAATTTGACAACTAAAGACAAATTTAGTGAGACATTACATGAGGCGAATCGTGAAACGAATCTTTAGTTAAAATATTTTTAACTATTTACACATTACCCATAATCTTTACCTGCTTTTCATTTTTACCAACTTACACATTCATAATCTCAAAACAAAGTGCATCTGCAACTAAACTAGCAACAGCAAGAGTCGATAATACAAACTTGGAACCATAATACCAAAGTACAAGAAATGAGCTAACTCATTCAGCAACTGGCAATTTTCTTGACATATATACATTCAAACAATTACAGTTTGCAATCTTACATTTGAGCTTTTCTTCTTCTCTAACCACTCTGACCACATGTCATCACCATCTATCAGCAGACACAGCTAAGCCACAAATTCTTGGCTGAAACTATTCCAGGAAAAAAATAAAGATAGAAGAACAAACAGATCTTTCTCAATGCTACTCTTTTAGAGAATTTGAGAAAGGTAAAACTAACAAATCAAACCAAAATTTCAACTCTGATGTAGGGCTGACAAATCCTGACACCACACGAAAATGCAGCACCAACCCGAACACGGCCAACTTGAAACTAACACAATTTTTTACCAATTTGTCTTAAAATGTAGTCATCTGAAAGTTTACATAACTTTTGATGTATTATGTGCAGTAACCTTTAGCAGCTTGGGGTTGAAGCTGCTCTTACCAGAAATACAATAAACCTTCACAGGACAATATCCGTAGTGACTCGTGAATTTCAACCCATTACACGAGTCATCACTCCATGCACTATGAAAAGCTAGCAGGGATTTCTTACCATGTCTTTTGAGTCACAAGAAATGATGATCAAGGGCATTCTTGCCTGGAAAACCAAACTCAAGAAGTGTTGGTTGTTATATTCCTTCCAGTTGAGGTTGTTGTGTGTTTAATGGGCATAGTGGAATCTAAATCATCTTCCAGATCACTAAATGATATATCATCTTCATTACCCACAATTGTTGTACTAGTATACCCAATTAAATCTGAGTCATCCTTTAACCAGTCGTCCTCATCATCCTCATCATTATCATCCTCCAATGGCATTCTAACAGAAGAACCCACAACTATCTCCTTATCCTGAAGTTCGGGTGGTGGGTCTTCTTTGATAACAGACTTGTCAATGAACTCAATTTCATCAAGTGAGTGTTTCTCGATCTCATGCTCAGCTGTCGCTTGGTACATTGAAGGTTCAAAATGAGTGTCTTCATAAGCGTGTGTCATAAAATTCTTACACGGAGAATCTGTGCTGTCTTTTGAGTGAAAAGAACCCGTCCCTAACCAGTGTAACTCCTCTTTAGTTTGCTTTTGTAGCTCTTGCATCCACATAGCCCTTGCTTTCACAAGCTGCAAGTAAATAACACAAACAAGAGCAACTAATTGAAATCAATTAATGTACAATAGATATGATCTGACGGATATTCATTTCATTTATAACAATTGGAATTTATACTCCTAATAATATTGGGACAGACCGAAAAGGAAAGTGTGCAAATAATTATGGGAAGTACAAAGATATTGATTTAGTTACTCCTAATATTTACTATGTTCTGCTATAACGCTATGCTAGGTAACAAGAACTGCTTAATAGTTAAAGTCATTATAATCAACAAAACCAACCTACTCCCTCATAATTGATAAGGATTGTGAGTAGTAGGAAATAAAAAAGGCATGAAATGAGCACAATGTTAAGCTGGCAAGACTTGTTATGCATTTTTACCCAAGAAAACAACACAAGAGTGAAGAGCCGCACACTGATCTCCAAGTCATGTAACACAATTAAGAAAGATAATTCCAAAAACCTCCTGTGAGGTTTGCTCAAATACAGGTGGACGTGGATCCCTCACTTTTACAAAATTAAATCTCCAGTGTCATGAATGGTCATTCTAAAGAATCTGATGGTTGTATGAATGCCTCTTTTGCTTTATGTCAAAAACACAAACCTATGTTCTGGTTTCTCCAAATCAGTCCTCCTATAAAATTTGTTACACTGCAATAATTCCCTTGATTTTACAGTTAAGTCGCATGTTATTTATTGTAATAAAGGAATATCCTAAATATTTAAACACACATTTATCTGAAAGAAGCTAGGTTTCCAAACCCAAGGTCCCAAACTCAGGAAAATTATACTATGCTAAATCTATATATAAAGACTGACACACTTTCTTTCTCCTCCTAACCTGGAAACTTCATGCATATTCTCAAATCTTAAAAATTCAAGCTAACTAACTAAAAGTGGGATTGCTGAGAAGAAGTTGATTGGTTTTCTGATGAAGGCAATGCTAATTAATTTTGAAGGAAGCATGAAGGTGATACAAGGTTCAATTGAAGAAGGTACATAATTAATATTCAGTTAATAAATTCGAATGAAATATTTAGAACACAATTTTCACAAGGGAATTAGTACAAAAGTTGGTGAAGGTCACACCATCACAGAGACGTGTGCCAATACGAATAAACTTCAGTAAGATATTTCGGTAAATTTAGACAAACATCAGGATTTGTAAACATGTAATTATATAATTAAAAATGATGCAGAGTATAACATACAAATGTGCTTATATTAACACGTCAACAGACATTCAGGAGGAAATTGGGATAATTAACATGATAAAAACATCACGGAGATCTATGAAAATTTTGTTCAATGTTAACATGTTCCAGTGAAATATCAAATCCTAAAACTAGTCAAGTGGTCAAAATATATTCATATCAGTATTTTTTGCACATATAATTTAATATTCAAACCTGAACTGGCACTAGACATCAAGGCTTCTATAATTATCTGAAAAAGATTACCACAGGGACCCAAAATGAAACGACACTGAGCACAGCCATTACAATATAATAGCTTGTTTGTATGTAACAAATTGCAATTTTGTGAAATGAAGAAAGTAAAATCAACATCAACTGCTACCATATACTCCCTCCAACCATGAATCTTATTCTCCTTTACTGTTCGACACAAGATTTAATGAAAACTAGTATTTCATTGAAAAAGCGGATAAAGTAAGGGTTTTGTGGGACCCATTTATTTGTCTGTGGGTGCTGTTTATTTCCAAAGAGGGAATGAAAATAAGTTTGGTGGACAAGGTACAACCCAAAAAGGAAAGTGGGAATAAGTTTAGTGGATGGAGAGAATATCACCTTTTGTGACTTCAATAAATACAAAAGGTGCTCAAATTTGAATTACTAACTAATGCTCTTGATAATTACATACCTGTGGCGATGACAACAGGTCAGCATCATGTTTGTTTAACCTTGAATGCAGAAGAACAAAATAAACCATCCAAAAGTAGTCCTCACTCATATGGACTGGGCAAAGTTCATATCTAAGTGCGGCTAATCGAGGTGCTAGATGTTCGATAGCCAACAAGTGCTTGTACTGAGCATCAGATACACCAAAATCTGGAGGAGAAAAAAAAAAAGAAAAGAAAAGATGATTGAACTGGAAAAGCCATCTGATTGAGATGCTTCACTGAAATGATAACATTTAAAATTTTATGGCACACAATATAATGCGATTAAGCGTGTTTGTTGACTTGCCATAATCAATACCCCATTCTAAGCCAAAATATGCACTAAGCAATTAAGAAAACCACGAAACTGCACACAATCAAGTAGTCGGGTGCTTAAATTGGTACATAATTAACCATTTCTACTTTTTTCAGGTACGTTTCACCAGCAGATTACATTACAAGAGAATGAAAAAATTATACGAATTATAATAAATTATACAGAAATGGAGAGATAATGGCAGCATTCAGATAGATCGCTACAAATCTTGTAGCATAAAGTAGCAGTTACCATAATGCAGCTTGGTGAGTTCTTGCAGATAAACACATACAATGAGGAAAAGAAGAAAAAGCATCCCGAGGACACTAAGTGGCCTCTTTGTCGCCATCTTAATGGACCATGCCCTTACTTCCTGCGGGCTGCTTCCCATAAATGCTCTTTCCTTTGCTCCCACTGGCCTCTTCGCAAGAAAGATGCAGATCAACGAAGAATCTCTTAAAATGAATAATTTAATTAGCTGTTTGAATCAAAGAGTTAGATAGAGAGCACTGGAGCTCAGAGTTCTATCACCATTTATGGGTGAATCCAGGATTTCTTATGGGCATAGGCATCCTGGGTAATCCAGTCTTATGGTTCTTCATTATCTGCGTACGGATCTTTCTTGTGTTGAAAGTACAAAAAACTCTTTAATATAAACTTTTATGTAAAAAATTATTCCAAAACAATAATTCCAGAGGATCATAAGCCCTTTCAAGTTTCAAGTGCTTATTTGTGGTTGCTACGTGCATTCTCTTCCACAGGATCATAAGTCCTTTCAAGTACTTATTTGTGGTTGCTACGTGCATTCTCTTCCACAGGATCAAATATAAACTTCTAAAGATATTTGTCAACCTTTCTAATTTGCAAGGCTTGTTCCATACCAGCTCGATATACAATAGGCCTGATAAGAACTTAGTCCAACAATAGACTCCTCTCTGGTATAAAATGGAAAGTGTCATGCCTGATTCTACTATGTAAAAGAAAGAAAAATAAATCTAGTTATCATCATTCCGATGCTATAAAATGATCAGCAACACCTGAAACACGTTTGACATTAAGTCATGTTTTACACATTTACTAGTGTAATATGGCAACACATTTTTTTACAACTAGAACAGATTGGATGTATATATGATTGCACAATTCTATCAGTAGATTATTGATATTTCCTTTGGCTCTCTGCATGCACATACCACATATCACACAGCATAGACAAATGGTTCATCTTGCTCATTATATCAGCAGTCACAATCTTTTCAGTTCTACAAAACATAGAAGTAATGCCAGAGAAACATATTCACAACCAACAATGGCACAAAGCTCAAATTGAAAGACTCCCAATGCGACAATTCATCTACAAATCAAGCAATATGAAGTTAAAACTTGCTCACCATCAAAATCCTCTTCCTCTGATAATGGGAAATCCAACCATGTCTCTGGATGATGAGCAATGTTCCTCGCAAAGGCCAACGCTTCATCAGTAATCCCAATTGCCTCCTCCAAAATATTTCTGTAATATTCGTCCGATTGCCGTAAACTTGCCAACTCCCCAAATTGACCAGACTCTCTTTCATCATACTCCACCGCTTCCTCATCCTCCTCATCACAATTACCAGATACGGCCACATCAGATTTCGATTCAGAATTCAATTCTAAATCCGATCTTCGAGCATACGGCGGCGGGGGCAACGGCGGTGGCGGAGGGGGAGGGGCGAGAAACGTGGCTACGCCCCACAACTGGCGTGTGAGACTATCTTTCAATTCCGATAAATCCTCTCTCACTCCACGCCCTTGGTCGTAATCACCGTCAACGTCTTCGTCGCCGCCATGATTGGAACTGGCGTACCCATCACTATCTGCCAATCGACTATCTTCGTCAGCGCGCGTGTTTTCTCGAGGCCGATCTTCCCGGAGAACGGCGTCGTTTGGGGCGAGACGTGGTACGAGGCGGTCCTCTGCCGCCGCATCTTCATCGTCTTCGTCGAGACGGAGAGAGTTGGCGATGGAGCGAGCCAGCCAGGACATGTTAAAACGACGACGTTTTGGGCGAATGGGAGATCGACCTTGGTTTTCAAAAAAATAAAGGTTATTGTAGCAGGTGCAGAAATGATGATGTTTTCCTCGGTTATTTTGTCTCCTTTCAAATTTGCTTTTGATGTGGACTTTGATTGCTTAAATTCTTTTTTGAATAGTAGAGATCTAAAACCTGAGATATCAATTTGTTTTGGTAACCATTTCAACTTCATGAAATTGAACTATAGGAATAACATTTTAAAATAAAGAGTTTTTTAAAAGCCTGTTTTGTATAGTGTAAAGTTATTGCTTCCAAGTTTCTTTTCTTACAATGAACCATGACGCATCTTTATAGTCTATAAATAGGATTCTATAAGTACATTTTGAAAAATATTTACTCGATGAGTTTGTTTACGAGTTGAAATTGTTATGATTATAATTAAAGAATTATTACTATTATATTTTGAGAACTAAATAGTTAATACTTGAAAAGTTGAATGAATATATGCAACTATTTCATTACTTGTACTGGGTATCTGTGTATCTGTTAAAAAAAAAAATTGTACTGATTCTTTCTTTACATTCTAATCTATAAATGAATCGACTTTTCTTACATGATGAAATTATAAAAGGCAAATCTAATTACTCCAAAAACCAAGTGCACATTATTTCAATTTTAAAAAGCCAATTACAAAAAGTTTGAGAAATACAATACTTCAAACAATAATCTACAATATTCCAAATAATAATCGGTAATATCACAAGCAATACTAAAAAAAATATATATATATATATATATATATATATATGTTTCGTTAAAAAATTTGAAATTAAAATATAAAGGCTTAAACACTTGGGTTTAAGATATAGTATATGATTTTTTTAGCTTAACATGATTTTAGTTTTTTAATACTAATGAAATATGTATCCTTGTCTATGTTCCTCTTTTTTTTTTTCTTTTTTTTTTAAAGAGAAGTATCCTTCTGAGGCCCACCTACTAATCAACTATGTATCATTTTCAGGCCCACCTAATTAGTGAATAGCCTGTCTATTAGGTGTATTGTAACTGGTAAATATTTAGTAAGGACTATTTATTCACTACAACTTCTCATCCATTTGATATTTAGGTCGGAGAATTCGTTGAGAACTGTAAATTTAGATGAGTGACTAGTACAGAACCCGCTTGTTACGCATAAATTTTATAGTATTATTTTAAATAAAAGTGTAAGCCTTAAAAAAATTCTTTAATTATTGTAAATGATCAATTTAATTTATGTTATTGCAAATATGTAACTTTATATTATAAAATTAGGTAATGTATGATATGTATTTTTTAATGGCTGGCATTGCGATTATATTTTGAATTATATAGTTATAATTTTTTGATTATATATAAATTAATATAAAATATATTTAAGTATTAATCATACCAAAATTAAAATATTAAAAAAAAAGTAACATTTGTGGTGCATTAATTGTATTATTACAAATATATATATATATATATATATATATATATGTGTGTACATATGTCGCTACTTTACTCCAAAAATATATTTTTAGTGCATTTTTTTATAATATTTATGTCCTTGCAAATTTGCATTTTTTTATAATATTTATGTCCTTGCAAATTTACGAATAATTTTGGACGGAGGGACTATATTCTTGTGTAGTCACATTCTTTACATCTTTAAATTATACACAATCTACCTTCACAAGTCTTGGTCACGTTCTTTATACTCTCTCAGTTTAATATTAGTAATCTGTTTTTTTGGATTGTTATTTTTTATTATAAGTTGGGGGTATTATGAAGTATTACGAGGTTCATTTATATAAAGTGATTGTTTATAAATGATACTTATATTATCCATAAACAATAATTTTATTGATAAATGAACATCATAATACCCTTCAATTTATAACAAAAAAAAATAATCCAAAAAACAGAATTACTAATATTGATCGGAGGGAAGTATCTTTTAGTTGTTGACAATTATTCAGCGGCATTAAAAGTTAGGCAGACGTTTAAAATTATCACCTCTCCCTCTCCCAGAACCACAGATGGTACTAGTACTAATGCTGTGGTAGAGTCTTGTAGCAAGTTTACTAATCCAAACAGGACTTGATCATGAGGCAGATAAAACAGCCATTGTCCCCCATAAGAGAAGTGAGAGCAGAAGATTATTGAAGAAGTTATTCCTGTGGAAAACGAAAGAAAATCCCTCCTCTGAAGCAGCACTAGAGCTGACAATGAAGTCTGAAAGAAGGCTTACATATTATTCTCTCTTTCCCAATAGAAATATGGAAATATAATCAAGGAAAAAGAAAGGAAAGAGAAAGAGAGAAGAACCTGGATATCAATATTTCAGTACGACGTGTGTGCTACGTTGCTGGAGAACCACTGTTTGTTGATTGAATGTTGTCATATGCTCAGTTATGACTTATGAGATACTATGCAAGATAAAGAAACCAATATATACGAGATGAAGAGTCTGATTGTATAATGTGTAAGATCATAATGAATCAAAACCGTATCTACAAGTTTAAGATGTTCTATATAAATTTTTGTTCACAAATAGGTTTCCCAAGTCAAATAATTACTTGAGTCTATTTCACAAAATTTATGTTTCCCGCTGAACAAAGCTCAGTACATGAAAATAGTTACAAAAAAAGCTTAATGCAGTCCTCCATAGAAAATCAGTCTCTGTAAAGAATAAACGTGGCAATGTCATGAAGCCCGGCTTGTCTGTAACAGTCAGCAACCCTCTCAACACATTCATCCCATGTCCCATCAACAGACGCTAAATCTAATAAAAAAGCAGCTTCGTCCAGTGCAACCTGTGAGGATTGTTTCTTGAATAAGAAAGGGTGAAATGAGAGAAACTGAACTCAAGGGAACCATAGTGTACAAGATTCAAAACCTGAGCAGGTTCTTTTCCCTTTTTCAAATCTTCTTGCCTCCCCTCATCCGTTACCTTCTCTTTGATATATTCAATTTGCTCGTCCTCCCAATGAGCCAAGTCAGCAGCTTCCTAATTATCATATATAAGAGAAAATATTTAGATTTTAAATAAAGTAATGAGGTTGGAAACATGACAACTGCAGGGCACCTGATACGAGCAGCCCAATGTCCACCAAGGTGATTTCAGAGCGACCCTTGCAGAATCTTTGGCCTCTAAATTTCGCCCAACTCTGCGTGGGCAACAAACGGACAGGACACAATGAATAAGGCACAACTGAATTCCATAACATGTAGTGTATTAGGAGGGGGTGGGGGTGATACAAACTTCAGCAGAACTTCTGCATTGAAGACGAAGGGACGCCCAAATCCTGGAAAGTGCTCTTTCTTAGTATAGAATTCCCCTGTCACCAAAGCCGAGACCTTACACCATCACGTAGCATACATCACCAAAATGTAACAAAAGTTCTTTACTCAGAAATTGTCAAAATTATCTTACTTGGTCTCCTTTGTCAAAATGCTGCTTAACTTTGCGTTCTAGTATGTCCGGAAACAAACCTACCTGGAACGAAAATAGTGATTTGTAAATCAGTTACGTTAGACGTTCAGAGAAGTTTCCTTTCTTGCTACCTTCTTTAGAAGATATGTCTCTAAGCTTGAAATCTGAGACGCAGCAAAATCCCCCTTCTCGTAGAACTTGTTTCCAGCTGAAGCACGGAATAGCTCTTCGTTTCTTTCTTGAGTGTTCTTCACATCTTCTTCCACTAAGATTCTGTTTATATATTGCTCAACCTGTTTACAGATAGAATGGCAAGCCATAGTTTACATCCACACAGAAACCAGACAGTTTATCCTTACAACCAAAACCTCCTCAATGATGTATATAATTTGATCATATGCAAACTACTCACATTCTTAGCCAAAAGCCAGACTCCATATTTGCGAACCTCCACAACAGGCATCTCCATCCTGTGTATGTTGGGGAGAGAGATTAAATAGCAGAAAATACAAACTGAGCTTTTAACACAACATGTGAACATTACCCGGTAGGAGCAGTTGGCCATCGCAACAATGCAGTTGTAGAGCCTATAATCAGTTCAACCAAGGCGGCAGTCAGTATTAGCAGCAATTTGACTTAATAAAGTATCTCATCTACAGAGGAACGCACCTGAGCTACTTTTGGACAGAGGAACGGCAAGAGGAAGAATACCTTGCCTTGCTCCCGGAGACATAATTTCTTCGCCTGTTAAAATGTATGATTGATAAAAGAAGTAACAAAAATTTGTGGGATACAATTGATATGGTAAAATTGGCATACACAGAAAAGCATATATTACTCGCAAAATAAGTATACAGATTACAGAAATTGTATGAAACCAAATTTTAGGTTCATACTACTGTCATAGGTGTGGTGTACTGTTGGCCATAATCCCTAATGAATTCAGTCAAAAGTATCATTCAAGTCGGGAACAAGTTTTCTACATTCTACTCTAAGCTTTATATCCCAAATTCTGAAATCGCATAACAAAAATGGCAGCATATATATATAATTAAACATCCCTCAGTAATCGGGAACGTACCTCTGACCTGAAGTAATTTGAGGAGATGATTCAAATGCTCCGGTGGTTGTGTGGAAGCTACATCTTTCATAAATGATGCGTGGTCTGAATTTAAACAAAAAAAAAAAAAAAAATCCGATGATTGTATATAGTTTACACGCATTATTATAATGATGAAATGTAGAGCAGCTTAATTTGTTATATACCAGAGAAAGATGATGAATAGCATCGAAAGGTGGCTCGCCGGTGAGTGAAGAGAACTGCCGGAAACGCAGCGGCGCGTGGGACCCCAAACACAAGTCCACCACCGCCCTTCATATCCTTTGCCTGGATTTTGTGGATGCAGTTCTGCAACGGAGCAGCGTAAAGCATCTTATGGGCCTGTTGCCAACGCTAAACTAACGTGCTGGGCCTAATCCCAAATATTTTATGGCACTAAGTTATATGCACCCAGTTTTGTTGGCAGTACACAAACTAACGTGCCAGGCAGTTTGCGGACCCGGGACCCGCCCGGCCAATTTTTCTATATGTACCTGCCCGACCCACATGTTCAATTTTTCCTTAAAACAACCATGAAAAGAAAAAGAAAAAAAAGGGGAGACTTCCTTGCGATTAATTTTTCCTACTTTAAGTTTTGGAAAGTAAATTAAGAATGGGGAGGAGGAATGCGAATTAAATTTTGGAATAGATTGTTGAAGAAAGCCAATGTTTTATTGTTGAGTAATAATTGCTTATCTTCTAAATTGATATAAGAAAAAAAAAAACTTGGTAGTTTGATATTGAAGATGGATATGGCGGTGATGGGGAAGAGCGGCGGCTAGGTGGTGTGGGAAATGGTGGCGTGAAGACATGCTGGTGGTGGTGAAGCGGCGGCGTTGCCTTTGGCTCAGATCTGGATGGTCGACGTGAGTGAGACGTAGGGGATGTGGGGGAGACAGGGAGGAGGCCATCGACCGGCGGCGTGTGTGGGTGGAAGGGGAAGGCGTGCAGCGGCCGGAAGGGAAGCCCTTGGAATTTATTCACACTTGTCTTATATGGACGTCCCGGGAATTTGTTCACATCCCAAAAAAGGAAATAACTCTCTCTCACAAAAGTCAATAAAACATAAAGTTATCATTATTTTATTCAACTCCACAATCACATACTCTCGTTTTTCTTAAAAAATGTGTCAAACCCTAGTGTGAACAAATTCCCCGGACGGAGGAAGTACCATTATTAATATATATATGTATACTAGTGCTAAACCCGCAATTATCACGGAGCTGTACATAAAATTTATGGTAAAATTATTAATCAATTTTTTTATTGTATTTTTTAAAATGTTAGTTAATAATAAATAATTATATTCCAAGGACAATAAACTATAAATTCATTATATTTATTATTAACCAAATGTTTAGAAAATAATGCTTTCAAATTGCGGAAAATCTCCCTATAAACAACATTTATTGTGTATTTGGCAGAATTTCCTTTAGAATCAAGTGACAAAATCTTCAATCATCTACTTGATCTAACTCTGGATACTGCAACATAAAGTTAACCATGAGTGAAAACAGGCTTAGGAAGATACAATCTAACAGTAGAAAGCGATTGCACTTGGCAAAACACAGTAGAATTGAAAATTATCGTCTTGTAAAATTCACCGGCATTGTAGGATCAGAATTTGTCAATGTCATTCTTGGGATGAAGACTTTATTTTCAACATTCCTTCCAGATATTATTTCAGCCTCGAGAATGTGGTTGCCAAGTTTGGTGATGATCAATATTGTTCCATTGCACAACCTGAATTTGTGATCAATATTTCTTAGTAACTTTATAGGCACTCCTTCTTTCAAGATCAGACGGTGATTTCCGAAACACCTAACAGAATTTAGAAATTCAATTGTACCCATTTTTCCATTATCTCCTTCTCGAAATTCAAAGGCACAAACACTGTTTGAGCTCAAGTATACTTTAGTATCACCCGGAATCATAGATAGAATCTTATCATTTATAGACTTCAAATCTCGATGACTAGGTGCAAGTATTGTTCTATCCTCAAAGTATTTTTGTGTCCTTAAATTATCAATTAAGGATGGATAAATACTTTCGATAGATGCAACTGGATCAATGACATCATAAATCAAATTAACTTTCGGAATCTCAATCTCAGCGGCACCATCTTGCCTATTTCAACTTTCTCATCACCAACTTTCAAAATCCACCTCGAGAAGTTAATAATATCATCATCATTTGAGGATGTATTGGGATCAGAACTTTGTAATCTCATGTTCTTCGTCAATCTTAAAACCTTAAAATTGAAAACAAATTAGATGTATTTAGTTTTTCAATAGTTAATTCTTAAAAAAAATATTATTATTTAATAAAAGATGCATAAAATACCTTGCAATAATCCCACAAATATGAAGCATTGATAGTTGAGTGCACAATATCCTCTCGACTTCCTTTTGGTATAACAGAAAGTATATGTCTAAAATCTCCTACAAGCACAACGATTTTACCACCAAAAGACATATCGCTCATGGTTCCATCTGGAGATCTAACAATATCCAAAGCTTCGAAGCTAAATATGTTAATCATTGATGCCTCATCCCATATAATAAGCTTTATCTTCAATAATAGTTCGTCGTTCGGATAAATGTGTCTCCGGCTTAATATTACACATGGTGGTCTCATCAATATTAAGCGGTATAGCAAATCTTGAATGAGCAGTACGTCCGTCAGGCAGAAGTGGAGATCCTATTCCACTTGATGCAATATTAAGAGCAATATTTCCTTTCAAACGTATTGCTGCGAAGATCGTTCTCCAAATGAATGTCTTTCCAATTCCACCATATCCAAATAAAAAGAAGACTATTTCTTTTGCAACCAAACAACTTCAAGTATTTCACTAACCACAAGTTTTTGTTCTTGAGTTAGAGTTGAACTTAACTTGTCATATTCTTCTCTTTGTTCAGACCGATCGTAGTTCAATTCTTGACGAATGAGTTTATTTACTACATCATTCTCAAACTCAAAATCTGATATTGGCATTGATGCAAATCTATTCAAAGTGGATTCATTCATCTGCAGTAGTTTCTCAATTTCAATTAAAGCCAAGTTTTTCAACTCTTTATTGTTAAGCTGTAAATCTAATAAAAAAAAATTAGAATAAAACATAATTATAAAATAATTTTACAATCTAAATCAAATTAATTTTTTTAAAAATATTATACCTGGAATATTCAATGTTCGTCTTCTTTGATAGGGTATATCATCCGCCATACACTCCCACGTCTTTTTGAATACGATTTATGGAGAGTTCATTTAAGATGACATGCGAAGAATAGTGAATATGTTCCTTAAGTAATGATTGTTTGCCCAATAACTTGCCTCTGATATCCAATCAATGTATTCACGATCATCATCAAACAATCCCATTGAATAGCAAGCATCCTTAAAGGTATCATACACAGTATCACCAATGGTTTGTATCATCTCATAAGATATTGATCCCTTATTATAAGAAAGTAAGAGATACAAATTATACTCTTCACCAGCCCCTGGTGGAACACTGTATAGTTGACTTGGTCGAAGTTTTTCGAAAAATATTTTCCTACTCCCCCGCAAGAGTACGGGATCGTCGTAGTAGTGAAAGTAGACTTTGACCAAGTAGTTATCGAACCCAAAGGATTTAGGAATGAAGTGGAGCCCCAAAGTTGCACGTTGGCATGGTACTATAGTGACGAGCAAGTTAGCATTTGAAAATTAAACTAATGCAAAAATTAAATCTAGAAAACAATTAAACAATTAAACTAACTTTCAATTAAGAAAGTGCAAGAGAGAACAATGCTTCGAGTGTCTTCACAATGTAATCCATTAGTGTGTGTGACAAATTCACAACCTATCATTCCCTTTTTCTAAATGTTTGCTAAGAGCGATCACGAAAGTGTGTAGACCAATCCCTTTTGAGGCCTAGGTGAACAACGTGGACTAACTAGCTACTCCTAATTATGCCCCATAAGCTCCTAAGATCGTGAATATCTAAAAACACGCGATGCATCTCTAGAATTCCCCCTTCACTAAGTACCCGAATATTCAAATTAAGATCCCTAATGTCTAATGATGGGGGATCTAGCAACCGACCCCCTCTCGGACAACCGATTACTATTTAACTCAAATTAATTACCCAAGACTTTCACCTAAATACCAATCATGCATACCCAACTCTCGTTGCAATACACATAATTAAATACCTAAGCTAATCAAATCAACTAATTAATTGAGACATACAAAGCCCATCAATAGAAACATTCACATCAAGAAATAAGCATAATCAAAACTATAAATCCAACAACACACTAATTTCATACATTGATTCAACACTCAAAGCAATAGGGGATTAGCTCATGGCTAATCTAACACAATCAATAGATAAACAAACAAAAGAAATCAATAAACCCAAGAAGATCATCATAATAAAATTGCAATAAATCATAAATGAGAAAATTATACTAATTAATTGAAAGATAAAATATAAAAGTCACCTCAATGGAGTGATTACAACTTGAAATTGAAATTTGCTTTTCAAATTCTAGCTAAATTACTCTAATAATTGAAAGAAAACTGAAATCTAAAAATTGAAGGTGAAATCTAACTAAAATGGTGTGTGGGGTGTGTGTGGAGCCCTAGAAAATATATGTGCCTCCCTAAGGGGTGTATGGTATTGTGTTGCCTCCCTAAAATCTGAGAAATGAGGGTATTTATAGTGTGAGATGAGGGCTTGATAGGAGTGGGTTGAAAAATGGGATGAGAAATGCAAAAAGGGGCTGAAATCGGACTGTGCACGACCCGGATGGTCGTGCACATCTCACACGACCGTGTTCCTTTGAAAAATGTGCGAAGCTGCTAAAATTTTAGGCTGCACGAGTTGGCTGTTGGTCGAGCAGATTTGCTGGAGGAGGTCAAGGTGAAAATGCGCTTTTCTTAGTAGGGAGAAAGTGCTGAATCTTTTTATTGCATTTCTTCACTTCTTCGTGGGACCCGCACATGTGTTAATTCTATGCGGTGGGAAGCTCAAGGAGGTGGGACCCGGGGCCTCTTTTTCTCTCTCCAACCAAAGCTTTCCGGCGTGCCTTCTTCGAGCTTTTCGATTTCCCAGCGTGAGTTGTGGGTTGCTCGATGAATTCCGGTGAATTTTCAAGCAATTTCGGCGACAATGGTGTCTTTCTTTTCAATTCTCCAACGTCAAGCTTCGAAATTCTGGCGTGAGCTTCATTATGGTGGCTGTGCTTTCTCGGTGGTGGATTTCGGCTTCGAGCAGCTTTCCGGGCGAGGTGGCTTTCCAGGCGTGAGCGGCACGGTGGTTTCCGGCGAGCTTCTCTAATGGCGGTCGACCCTGTTGCTTCAAATTCCGGCCAAACTCTATTTTCCGGCATCCATGGCTTCTAGCTTCGAACTCCGGCGAGAGCTATGGTTTTCCGGCGTCGAGCATCTCCACCATAAATGGCGAATCGAGCTCAATTTCCGGCAATTAAAGGATTGAAACTCTTGAAGCCAAACCTTTCTTTCTTTCGAATTTTAGGTGGAGGAAGAAGATGGGACTTCCAAGACTTTACAAAAGGAAACTTTGACTTTCCTTATTTTGGAAATGGTATGGCCCGCATGTATTTCTTTCCTTCTTAGCTTTCCCGTGATCTGCTGCTTATATTACCAAATGCAATCCCAATGTAACTAGCAAATGGGCCTTTCCTCTTCAGTTGGGCTGGAAACTATGGAATGCAAAAGGGCCTCTTGTACTCTCCAAATTAATTGCAAATGGTTCGAATTGTTGGGCTCAAAATTAATTAAAGAGTCCACCTCAAATTCTTGTTTTCTTCTCTATTTTTCTCTTCTCTCAACCTCGGTAAATTGAAGGCTCGTATTTCTTCCAAAAAAATATCACATTTTCCTGCAAAAATAGTAAACACGCCTTTCTCGACTATTAAGCACAAACGGTTAAATTAATGTGAATAATCACACAAAATTCAATAAAATATGCAAAATAAATGCATGAATTTCGAACAATTCTCACACTAATCAATAGTCTTCCCAAAGAAAATCTATTACTTTTTCTCTTTTTCCACTGATATTTTTTTATATCCCAAACATAGATTTTTTAAAATTTCACAGGGCCAACTTCTTTGCATCCTCATCATTGGTTTTATTTTTATCCATTCATGTCATGAAACATTGATTTACCTGAAGATGGTCTTTCGAGTACATCATCAATGTAATCTTCATCTCGAAAAGCAACTCTTTGCTGATTAGAAAGATGGAAATTCAATCTCATAAACGGCGGATACCCATAATGTATATCGAACTGAAGAGTTCTCCAAACTGCTTCACACGGAGATATGTATCTGCAGTTTACGAATTTTTTTACTTCGTCTTTCAATTTTGATTCTCCTTTAATGACCCCTTCCTTCTCCATAGTAGCAGTAACTCTATCAGCTTCTTCGTAGTAGTATTGGACGGTAAGAACCACAAAATGGTTATTCAAATGAACAATTCCTTTATCAACAATGACCCATGTATTTCTTCTTCTGTACAGTGGGAAACCTTCGTCATCAACAGATGTAAACTAATTATAACTCTTTGGGAAGTTCTTTGAGCAAACGTTGTTGACTGTGCAAGGAGAATTTCTTTTTGTCAATCCACAGGGTCCATGAATCATGTAGTCACTTACCAAATCATACAAAAATACATCATCATCTTTATCTGGTATTTCTGCAGATATCATACGATCAACATCCTCTGAATTTGAAATTTTATTTTCACGGTTAAAAAACAAAAGAATATGAGCATGCATCAATCCTCTTTTCTGAAATTTCACTGCGTATAACACTGCAGATTGAGAATATTTGAATCAAGTTATATACTAAAAAATTCAATAGAAATGTAACATTATTTTATTCATGAAAGAAAAATATTATGGAACTAAAAATTTAAAAATATAAAAAGATAAACTTACATGCATCAATTTTTCCAAATATTTGAAGTTCCTTAAAATCCTTCACGATACAATCAAGTTTCATCTTAAACACTCTGCAGAGAATATCTGGCCCATCAACAGATTAAAAACCTTTCTCATTTAAGAATCTTGTAATCTTAGGTCAATTCGGATTGCAAGTAATTGTGATAAATAAATCTGGGTAAAATTTTCAAGAATTTCTTAGTATATATTTGTTTATTGAGTAGGTTTTATATAAAAATGGTTCATGATAAGTTTATCATGAATTAAAGTATTGAACATTTGTCCTGGAGTATCATTATTCTCATCAGGAGTAACATAAATTTGAGTTCAAGAAATTTACAACAATTACAATATAATACCACTGACCCAGATTAATGATACTCCTGATGAAATTAATGATACTCCTGATGGAATTAATGATACTAAAAAACTGTTTGATGATAATCTTATCATGAACTGTTGTTATATAATATTTTATCTTATTTATTATAACACAAATTTATGTGATCATTGCATGGCATGAGACATTATAAATTAACACTCACCCTTGTTAAAATATTAATGTGTCATGTCCAATTTATACTCAATTCTCTTCTTGTTTGATGTAAACACGAATATATCACTAATATACAAAACGTAAATAACATTACACATAAAATTATATCATATGAACATTATGTGTAATGAAAAATAATAAAATACGCATACAACTCGTTAAGTTTATAATACACGATACCAACAAAGACATAGTAATATTTTAATCTAGCACCATAACAATATAAATTACAATATATCATATTAAAAAAAAAAGTATGTATCGAGTGAAATTGGTTCATACATAAATTATTGAAGAGTATTAGTTGTTTCATCAAAGAGTTTTAGTTTATTTTCACTTAACAACTAAGACTCTTCACTGTAAATAAGTAATACTCTTCAGTGAAAACAACTAATACTCTTTAGTGAAAATAACTAATATCCTTCAATAATTCATGTATAAACCAATTTTACTCTATACTTAATCTTAAAAAAATAGTTACACAATTAATAGAATTGTTTTAATTTACTAAAATTAAAAAAAATTAAATAAAATATTTAGTTAATTTGCAAATGCTTATTAAATGAGTTTAGATCGTAAATCATAATTTTTTGTTGGTCATTTAATAAGATATCAAATTAAAACATATTATTCAAATTTGTGGTGCACTATAAAAATAATTATTATACTAAACATTATATTTTAATTAACATATGTTAAAAATTTACATGTAAACAGTACACAGATAAGTATAATATTATTTTCTCATTCCATTTGATAACCCCATTCCAATATATTAAGGAGGTGTTTGCTGGAGATTTTAGGAGGTGAGTAATGAAAGATTATATTTTAAAAAAGTAATTAATTAGAGTAGTTATAGTGTGCATTTGAGTGTATTGTATGCACATAGATTTTGAAGGAAAAAAAAATTCAAGAAGAAATCAGTAATACTCCAAGAAGTAATTAGTAATACCCCAAGATATAATCAATAATATCTCAAGAAGTAATTAGTAATACTCCAATTGCAATATATATATATATATATATTTATTTATACATAGTTCGGCGTGTTAGTGGCTTATTGCATGTTTGGAAAATATTAAAGTTGAAGTCAAAATTAAACTTAAAATTCAGTTGAATGCTATAATTTATGAATTAATCGTTATTTAGAAAGTAAATATTTTATTAATTTGATCAATATTTTCTAATTGGAAAGATTATATATTATATTTTATATTTTATATATTACATATATGTAAACGAATTGGTAGCATGGTATGAAACTATTAATATCATGTTTTAAGATATTATTGATTACTACTTTAGGTATTATTGATTACCACTTTGGGTATTATTTATTATTGCTCATGATATTCCCGATTATTACTTTAAGATATTGTTGATTATTGTTTTGGGTTTTACTGATTCAAAACATACATTACACACTGAACTATGTATTTTTTGGAATTAAATTTTAAAATTCAAGTGCATATCATGTACTTGGTTGTATAAAAAGAATCGCTAAAACTATAAAATGATATACGTAAATTAATTGGAAGATTTAATTACAAACCATTCATTATTTCATATAATAATTATCGGTCAACATTTTTGAATTATGACATTTAATTATGTAACAAATATAACAATCCCGTCAAATTTTTTCCTACACAAGAATTTTTCTTAATATAATTAATTTGTATTAAATTATATGAAATAATAGAATATAGTTAACTATAAAATTGATCCTAATAATAAAAGTATATAATTAAGATAAGTATATATATATATATATATTGATATATGACTTGTTAATTGGATCACATGATTTAAACACAGGTCAATTTTTCCTAAATTATATAATCAACATTGAATGTGAGATAATATCAAGATACAATCAAATATATAATTGAGGTACATAAGTTAAGTGAATAAATTGAAAAATTGATGGATGGATTGATATATGACTTGTTAATTAAGTCACATATTTTAAAAAAGAGTCAAATTTTCTTAATTTAAAAAATAATAATATCTTAATACAAATAATTCTTTAATTTAAAAATAAAATTTTAATTTTATTCGAACATGTTTAATAAATATTCATCCGTATTTTAAGGGACATGAGATACACACGTAAACATGTTCTCTATTAGACCATATCTTAATAAAATAAAAATAAAAATTGTGTATTCCTAATTTTTTTTATATATATTATTATTCTATACTAATTTTAAGGAAATGTTGGTACACATGAAAAAAATATTGTATCCACCACATTGGAAAGATTCATTTTGAAAATTAACAAAAATATTTTATGTTAATTAATTTTAGTAAAGAAATTAAAAATGTCTTAGTTTATTCAATAGTATAAAAGAAGGGGTTTTCTTAGGTCAGACACTCTATCGAGTTGCCTGATATCAGGTATGCTTTATAAACCATCAGATTTAAAATCTAATAAAATCTAATGGTTTAAAATTCATGACCTGCAACCTGTTGAGTTAATCATCTAATTTTCTATCGAGTTGCTTCGAGTACTATCGAGTTGTATCGTATTATTCCACTATTATATTAAATTTAATAATTTAAAAAATACAATTATAAATTTACAAAATTACCCTTATTTAACATAGTTTAAAATTTTATTTTAATTTAGAAATATTCATTAATAATGCGTCTTCTTCATCTTCTCTCTGTTCCATGGAGTCGATCCCTCCATTAAAGAACTCCTCCATTTGTTCTATTTCTCTTCATCTATATTTATATTATTTCATGGTACAAAACTTGCCAGTACATTCATCGCAAAGAATTATATGATGGTTTTATTACTCCATTTATGGCTGTGAAGTTTGCCATATGAGGCTTACCTTGACATAAAATTTATAATATTCAATTTAAGTTTGACATTATAGAGTGTATCGATCTGTCCAGCAGCCTGGATATATATTAACTTAAAGAACATGTTAGAGTGAGATTGGCATCGGAGAGACGGCGGCGGCGAACGGTGGAAGAAGCGGTGTAAGTTTCGGCGGCCTGTGAGACTGGCGCCGTCAGGAGCAGCCGCGACCTGTGGGAGAGCGGCTGCGGCCGGTGGCGATGGTGGCGCCGGCTCGAACAAGGGTGTAGCGGTGGGAGAGTTTTTTTTTTCAATAGGAATTCTCTGATCTAAAACTGCATTTTTAATTGGAATTAATTAGTTCATCTATTTCAATTAGTTTTCTAGATTTAAATGAATATATGAATAATAATAATTTATATAGTTTTATTTAAAAAAGGATATAACAGTAAATAAAAAATTACAATTTAAAAAGTAATTTTAAAATAATATTTTAACTCGATAGGTAGCAAGTCAGTGCGACACAGTGCAATGACACGGGACACAATTATAGAACATACATGATATCAGGCAACTCGATAGGGTGTCTGACCTAAGAAAAACCCATAAAAGAAGGGGAATAAATCTTAGTTGTTAATTAGAAGGAAATTTAAAAGGTAAGATTAATTGTATTAACATTCCAACTATATTTAAAGTACATCATCATATACATAATTCGAAAACTCATGTTTTCAAAAGATTCATGGACTCAAATCTTGCTTTCAATAATCCATTATTATTTTTCAAGAATATATATTCCGAAAGATATATTCATACGAAGATTTCGAAAGATATATTCATTAAATCGAAGATGAATATATATAAAAGATATCCATCATCCAAATTTAAAAGGTTCTTCATCATCTTAGAATTAAAATAAAATAAAATTATAACTTCACATAAAGAATATTATTTATAGAATTGTAAATAATACATTGAATTGAATGTAATACATTACAATGTTAAAAAAAAAATCTAATTTTTAACATATAATCAATGATTCTTCATCTTCACAATAAAATTGATCTTCCACTTTAACTTCATACGAAGAATTGATCATCCACTTCATCTTCATTGTTGATGTTCAATCCTAAAAATAAAATAAAATAAATCACACAATAATTATTTTCATACGAATAAAATAACATAATTAGTAAATAGAGTAAATACCTTTAGACACGTAGAGATTTGTATTCGTCCAAATCACAAAAAAAAAAATGAGTTCAAGGAAATGATCATTGTTAGAAGAGACTAGACAAAATATGAAGATTTCATACATCAAAATTATCAAAAAACTTAAAATAAAAAATAAATACCTTAAGATGAAGATCCTACAAAAAAGAAATATGAAGATGAAATATATTGGGATGAAGATCCTGCAAGAAAAAAAAATATGAAGATTTAGACGAAAGGAGAATTAATATAGAACTTCGTAGCAAAATTGAAAAAAAAAATTGAATTATTTCTTTGGAGAGATTATTGTAATTGATTTTGGTTGTGTGAGATAGATGGTATATATAGAGGAGATGTGAAAATATCAACGGTCAAGATTAGATTAAATATTAAAATTCAATGGCTGAGAATAGATTTTAAAGTCAATGAATTGGATGAATGAGAGGAGAGTATTTTCAAAATAGAGGCTTAAGAGCTTGCCACATAGACTTCCAAAATTTTGTCTTTATAGTATATTAAGATTAAGATTTATATTGTAATTTATTATATGTGGGGCGGGTCCGTCTAATACCATTACCCATCTCAGATCCGGCGGGTTCTCGGTTAAACAGATTCAAACCCGCCCCGAGACGCGTTTGAACGGATTTTTATCCGGCCCGTACGGGACGGGTTCGTGTCGGGTTCGGGTTTAGACCCGCCTCATTGCCATCCCTATCTGTAAGTACTTTGCAAAAAATCTTTACTCAAGAGTTGAAAGTATCACGATTATAGTTAAGGAATTAATACTGGTATCATTTTTTGAGAAGGATGAATGAATATGTGCAATTATTTTATTACTTATATTTGTACTGTGTTTTATTTACATTCTAATTTTTAAATGGACAAATTTTCTTGCATGCAATTGTCAAAAGATAAATCTAATAGGTCCAACTATGATTTTTAGCTTGCTTAGTTTTTAAATACTAATCAAACATGTATCCATGTCCGTGTAAAAAAAAAAAAAATAAGTTTTATATGAAAACGCTTCATAATAAGCTTAACATGAAATAATTTTAGAGTATTATTAATCTCATCAGGAGTATCATTAAATCTACCAGGGTTATCACTAATCTGGATCAGTGGTATTATATTGTAATTGTTTTAAATTTTCTTGAACTCAAACTAATGATACCCCTGATGAGATTAATGATACTCCCGATGAGATTAATGATATTTTAAAATTGTTTCATGATAAGCTTATCATGAACTATTTTCATATAATAGTTTGCCAAAAAAGAATTCCTTTGTTCCACAATAAACTTCACTTTTTTTTCCGTCCCATAATAATCTTCACACCCCTAAAATATAAATATTACTAGTACTAAACCCGCGAAAAATTGCGGACTTGAAATAAACTTTTATTCTTTGTAAATCTGTTAAATTTTGTTGAATTTTTTGTGCTTTAATATTTTTAGTAACATAAACATTTATTATATGTGATATTATTACTTTAAAATTTTAATATGAAAAAATAAATTGTAAATGAAAAACATATAAACATTAACGAAATCACAAAATATTGCATTTAAAGATAGTAAAAACAACTAAATAGAAAAATAAATTTAAGTATAATATTTTATCAATGGTCTTACTCGACTGCATCTATTCTATTCGTGGCTTCATTTTCAGCGTCGTAGATGTATAATTGGGATAATTTTGGCTTGTTTCCAATTTGAGGCAACAAACTTCTTATTTTGTGGTAATTGACTTCACGCTATCTATACACATACGGTGCACTACCATTGTTTATCGTATCATCAACCTTACCGCACTTGAATTGAGAAAATGCCTACTTTTATCATCGTTATGTGACAGAAGATTCTTCAATATTTGTTGGAGCGGTCTCAACATGAGCAATTTTATTTTTCGATTAGCGCAACACGATGGAAAATTTGGAGGATTGTCATTCCTCTTCTTACAATTTCATTCTTCATACCACATATATATTAGACATACATAGGACTACAAAAATCGTGATAACCTGCAAATATTGTATTCTAGTTAAAATAATTATTTATAGTTGAAAAAAAAAAAGATAAAAAAATATATGGAATCATTACCATCCTGAAAATTGATATTTCTGGTTGTATTCTATTTTGTGCAACACTACATCTCCCAACAAACCCTATATATATATATATATATATATATATACACACACTTAAAATCATATAATATAAATTATAGTGCTAAAACTCGCGAAAATCGTGAACTTGAAGTAAACTTTTATTTAAAACTGTTGAATTTTAATGTAATTTTTTTGTTTAAATTTTTTTAGTAACCTAAACATTTATAATACGTGGTACCATTATTTTAAAATGTAGTATGAATATGAAAAATAGTACTTAAAAACATATAAAACATCCATGAATCCACAAGTTTAATTATTATGTAAAAAAAAAAAAAAAGCTTGCAATCAGGTACCTGCATTGATTTGAATTTTTCATTTATCTGAAATAGTTACCTAAGCTCAATTAAGGCGCAATTCTTTAACTCCTCGTTGCTTAGACACAAATATGAGAAAAAAATATTAGATTTATTTTTAAGAACGTCATATTAATATGTTTTATTAATTTGGTTATCTAATTATTTATTATTTATTTATTGCAAATATATTAACATTTTTTTGGCATATCGTAATCGGACTTTATTTGATCCATATTTTAGAAAATTTGGCCTAAATTGGACAAAATAAAAAAAGTGTCCTAATTTTGCAAGTTTGTAAAGATATTGTCCTAATTTTGCAAGTTCATAAAGATATTATCTCAATCTTGTAAGCTCGTAAAAATTATATCCTAATTGAACAAATACTCATAAAAATAGTGTCATAAATAACAATTTTTCCGTTATAGCCAATTTAGTTGATGGTAACGAAGAGTATTAATTTTAAATTTAAAAAATACTCCCTCCGTCCCAGACGAATTTGCACACTTTCCTTTTTTGGATGTCCCAAACCAATTTGCACACTACCTAAAAAGGAAACATCGATTTGCGTGCACACTCACATAAATATACACATATTTACCCATATGCCACTACTTTATCACTTTTCTTAATATGTGTGCCATCCCAGGGGTGCAAATTCCTCTGGGACGGAGGGAGTATTAATTGGTTAAAGTAAAGTGTATCTAAAAATAATTATAAAGTGGTTCATATATGAAATAATTTAATTCCAAAACATACACTCAATACTAATATTTTAATGTTAAAACACGTAATACCAAGATGAGGTTAATCATATTTCTAATCTATCGCTAATATTATCTGAACTACGAATTTAATTGTATACAATAAATCATACCTTATAATTTATAACTAAATTAACTCATATAAGCAAGAACTAATTTTTTCTCAAGTTCTTAAATATAATTTCTCAATTTTGCACGCCCACAAAGAAAATGTCCTATTTTTACAAACAATAATAAGGTAGTATCCTAAAATAACAAAATTTCCCTTATAACCAATATATTTTAGAAAAGCAAGATATAGAAATAAAAAATAGGATCAATTCGTTCTGTCTTTAAAAAAACTTTCTAATATGTGAATATTGTCAAAATTAATTTGATGGAACAAAAGTTAAAGGACCATAAAATTAATGGTTAAAAAAAATTTGCAAAAAAGAAAAGGACAAATAAGTTGCAAAAAGTTTGATACCATGATTCTGTTAATATATATATATATATATATATATATATATATATATATATATATATATATATTAAAAGTTAAGGACCAAAAATGAATGAGGACCAAAACTATTATCCTGTTTGTACATATACTTCTATTGTAACTGGAATACTATTCTTACAGACTGACGCCATATCAAAAAATCATCAACAAAGTATAGATGACACTCAACTTAAACCACATCACGTGAATAAAAAAAATATAATTACACAAATATAAAAATAGAGACAGATATACGCAAAAGACCGGGAAAATTTAAATTTTTGGTCCTATGAGACAGCCGATTTGCAAAAATGGTGCTTTTTTCGATATTTCATGCCCCGTAGTGTTTTTCAAATTTGATCTCATAAATAATTACAGGTTAGTCCCAAAAGAATGTCTAAGCTGTAATTTTGGTCCAAAAAAAATTCTATTTTCAGTCCAATGTCTACAAATTTGCAAGAAAAAAAAGGAAAGAAAAAAAAAACAGAAAAAAAATGACCGTGGAGCAAAATTATTACATATTTGGACATATGCTTCCATTATAACTCGACTACTATCCGCACAAACTGACGACATACCAAAAAATAACTAACAAATTATAGACGACACTCAAGTTAGACAACATCACGCAAATAAAAATAAATAAAAATCCCCAGATATAGACGGATATACGAATCTTAATGCAGGATTCTTAAATTTTGGTCTCATGAGAATAGGCGGTTCGCAACAATGGTACTTCTTTAGATATCTTAGGTCCCATAGTTTTTTTTTTCAAACTTGGTCCCATAAATAGTTGTAGTGAAGTCCCAAAAGAATGCATAAGTTGCAATTATGGTCACAAAAAATTATAGCCTCAATCAGTAAAATTAATGGATGATAACAAATCTGAAAAAAAATACACACATTGAAAAAAAAGGACCAAAAAGGAGTATGGACAAAAATTATTACATATTTGTACATATAAGTCCATTATAACTCGATTACTATTTGCAAATACTTACCCCATATAAAAAAATCACAAATAAAGTGCAGAGACACTCAAGGTAAACAATATCATGCAAATAAAAAAAAAATATAAATCTCCAAGTATAAAGATAGGGACAGATATATGAATCTTAACCCAATTATAATTATTTTTTTGGTCTCATGAGGACAGGCGGTTTGCAACAATGGTCATTCTTTAGATATTTTGGGTCTCGTAGTTTTTTCAAATTTGGTCACATAAATAATTACAGTTAAGTACCAGAAGAATGCATAAGTTGCATTATTATCCTATAGATATTTTAAAAATATTTCAAAAATATAATAGAGAATTTTTTATATTATAAAGAATTTAGGACTAATTTTGGAATTTTTTAACACAATATTTTTTTAAGAAATTTAATCTTGCGCTTTAAAAACTCGATGCACATTTTTAAGAATATCCTATAGAACTAATTTTGGACTAATTTAAAAACGCAGCGCACGTTTTAGGAATATCCTATATTTTAGGAATAATCTAGGACTAATTTTGGATTTTTAGAACAATTTTTTAGGGACTTTAACACAATACCGAAGAGACATTAGCTAAAAAATATAGAAAACAATCGCTAGAAATCCGTAGTGCATATGACTAATATTAGTCCTTCTAGTTTTTTTATTAGAAAAAGCTAGAGGACCAAAATGACAACATGTATAGCTAATATAAATAAATATTTTTAATAATGGCGAAGATAGTAAAAGATATTTAACAAATATCCTCTGTACCAAAAAGAAAAAATGAATATCGCATAATGAAACTACTAATTCCATTGTGCAACCAAAACCACAACGATTGGTTCATCACATAAAATCAAACATGCCTAGTCTATGACATAAATTATTTCCAAGCATCAAATGACATTTAGTCTGAATATATGCAATTGGTTAATTCGCCAGCCCAAAATCACAAAGTACTATGTTGTCATAAAGTAAAAGTTAATGACCTAAATTCACATTATTACTTCATTGAAATTACTTTGTTGAAATTATGACTACTTTGAGGAACTTAGCTTTTTCTTCTAAATATTAAACATAAATTAATAGGAATGATTAGTGTATGATCGTTGAATATGGACTCCTGACATTTGTTATCTATATTTTTTATTTTCCTTTTGCTAATAAAAAATGTTGAAGATAGTTTGAAAAGATAAATTATGTGAATGATTAGTGATATTAGAAGAAAAATAATTTTGCAAGAAATATGCAGACTAATTTTGGCATGGGATTTTGATTATTTTAAAACTAATTTTGGATAATACAAAAGTTTTTAAAAAAATACCACATCCGATATTAAACTAACATATGCGATACTGAAATACCATGTCCGAGTTTTTTAGAGAAGTTATAATCCTATATATATTTTATGAATATTTCAAAAAACATAATGAGATAAGTTATTATATGTTTGATAATTTAGGACCAAATCCAAAATTGCACGAAGTTCCCCAATTAAAAAAATTTAAGAAAATTTACTGTATTATTTATTATTATAGGACTAATTTAGTACTCATCTAATTCAAGATATAAGTGTTTACATTATACACGTCCTACTTGTATTTTAGTTGATAAGCTGACAACATAAAAAAAAAATCTTTGTATTTTAGTTAAAACTTTGTTATTTTTTGTAAGAATCACATAGATAAATTAGTACACATACATAATTGATAAACAAAATTACCAATGTATGATTCAAGGCAAAGAATTAGCAACATGTGGAAAATATGGAATAGAATATCAATGAGCATTAACAACACCATAATACACTTATCATATTCCATGGTTAATACCAAAAAAAAAAAAAAAATCTCTAAAATTAGGAGTGTATGAATCAATGCAAATACAAAGGAACATGTCAAAACAATGTCATATATTATCAATGAACAATTACTACAACATTGTACAAACATTATATTTCATGCATCATATGATCAACATAGAAGGTGTAAGTTTCTAAATATCCATCCTTATCAAACAAAAAAATTAACTACACACCAATTAAACAATGAAACTCCTAATGTAAAAAACTAAAAATGTCACATACATTTACCATTTTAATATTATGATATAATTGGGACTCAACACTTAAGGACGATTCACACACACTACATGACCAAATACAAAATATCATAAAGTTGCATCAATTACAAAAAATGGCAAGACAATTTATATAAATCTAGATATACACATTAACATAGGTAAGTTTGAAATAATAAGTGAAATTAAAACCTCATTATAAGGTTTAATAAAAAAATTTATGGAACCTAATATCTCATAATATTTCCCTACTTAAAACCAAAATACAATCCAATCAACCTAAATTTAACAATTCAACACCCAATTAGACAACATAGCTCTATACAAACTCATATCTTAACTAACACAACCACACAAAATTAAAAAGACAATAGATATAAGATTGTCAAATTCTACACATTCCATATCTTCGAACAAATCACATAAATTCTAAATATATTCCATATCAGAGAACGCATTGTATGGATTATATATATATATATAAAGGATTATTTTAAATTTGGACACAACATAATCAAGTCAACATGTACAAAATGGCACTCACATACACATATAAAATATATCATGAGAAGTGACGCTAGATATGGCAGGTTGGTACATAACATATATAATGATTTTACTATATAAACATTAGCCAAATAGTGAGGAGTAATTAGTAACAATTGAAAAGGTATTAGTCGATTTAATTAAGAAATATTATTTACAATAAAAAAAACATATATATATATATATATACATAATTGTAAAATTAGTCCTGGTATATTATAATTGTGATTTTGTACTATAGAACCACCACAAATAAGATACAACTAAGCATTTCAGGAAAATAAATAATTTATAATCCGGAACAATGAGCCAAATTTTGAAAAAAAAAATTAAGAAAGATATTATGAGTTATAAATGATTTTGCACTCCTAGGATTAATGATAAAAAGATATGGATTGGGACCTATATACATTTATATACTAATAATTTAAACTATTAAAAAAAAATAGGTCAATGAAATTGGAATCTACGTAAAAAAAAAAAAAACTCGGGGGTTTCTACTTTCTAGGATTGCTGACATTAATTGTAGAATGAAATTATAATTTTAATCTTGCACAGTTGCATTCTTCAAATTTAAAGAGTTAGATTAGAAAAATTATTTAGTATGGACCACCAACTATTATCCTTTTTAATACGCAAACGGTGGATATTAGGCTTAGGTACCTCATATTCTTAATTAAATGAAAAAAGAAAATAAAAAAATAATTAGTGAATAAAATTACTCAGCACCATAAATAATATCCTCTATATAGAATTGTATTAATAATTAAAAATTAATGATACTTATGAGAATTAAACACAATAAATAGCATTAATTCGTACGCGGTCAACTAAACGATACGGACGAACAAAAAAATTTGCAGGCGTTGGAATTGTATTTTGTCTACAATCGCAAGTTAGAAATCAATCACGGTAATACATAATCTACTCGCAAATAATATTACCCATCTATTAGAAACAACAAACCATATTGTCGATCATATAAATTATTTTATACAAATTCATAATAGATATTACGTTAAGCGAAGCACACAAAACAAAAAATCGGATGCAACAAACTTAACCAAAACAATGACAAAAATTTAGATAGAATGAGTGGAATATTATTTAAACTAATAGAACAATGATACATGGAAATCGACACTACATTCCATTCGGCGAAAATCAATATGCTACACAAATTAAAACAACGATGGAAAAAATAAAATCGTCCGAATCCGAATCACTCCTCGACCACAAAAGTACTCTAACAACACAAGAACACCGGTAGCAATAATGTCAAACGACGAATACTCGAACAACGGGAGCACGACGGAAAAATGGAAAAAGACGAACAAAACTTGCACAAAGAAATAAGAACTGTCGAATATCAAGGAATAATACGAATGAAAAATGAGGAGGAAAGAGTCATATTTATAGAAAAATAGAAAACTTTGAACGGTCAAGATGAAATGAATAAATATCAAATAGATGGCTACTATTAGTTGCACACCTTGACTCAATGAAGAGCCAAGGATTGAGAAATGAGAGTGGATGAGAGGTGCCACATAAGCATTTTTTGCTTCCACTATATAAGAGTATTGATTCTCTCACAATATAATTTTATATTCAAATAAAATTCTTAAAAACCTACTCCCTCCAATCCTTTTTAAATGACATTCTTAAACTCTACACACAAATTAAGAATTATTTTATTTTACTAATATGTTCTTCATTATGAAGTTTCATTATTTTTTATTTTTTTTTACAATTTCTGTTTAGTGGCTTTTTTCTATGGTTCATCAATAAAAAATTATACGATGCATTTAATTCCCAACAATTATTAAATTTTGACCAAAATTACAGACTAGAGTATTTTACTATGCAACAACGTTTCATTACACAAGAAGAGACCCTCATATGCAACTCATGACGTTTGATTACTTGTGTATGCTTTAATAACAAACATGAGAAGTATACATCAATTAATTATGTGCACGATATATTATGGACATAAAATTCAAAACGTTAATTAAAAAGAAAAAAGTTGAAAGGTCCATGATCTCAATTATAATGGGTTGGAGAGAGTATTATTTAACAACTCTTCTTTAAAAGTGTGTCTATAAGAAAGTGCAATGTTTCCTTCTGAGGCTATCCTACTATCCAAATATGTATCCTTGTCAGGCCAAACTAATTAGGGCTTGTTTGCTTTGATGGATAGGATTGATAAATAATTATCCCTTGTTCATGGGACAATTAGTCCTACCCTTTTCATGTGTCAATTATAACTATAACCACTTATCCAGGGCCGATGTCACATGAAGCAAACATATGATTGAATGAGATTAAAATATCAATCTCTCCTAGTCCCACAAAGCAAACATACTCTTAGTGAATAGTCTGTCGACCAATATTAGGTGTAACTGAAAAATATTTATTAAGAAAGGTGGAGACTATATATGTACTCGCTTCAACTTCTCAGTTCTCATCTTAATCATATTTAGGTCGAAAATTCATTGACAAGTTTGAATTTTGATGGGTGATTTCAAAATTCAAATATTTTAATGCCGGACCAGACTCATAAGTATACAATAAAACAAATTGTAAAAATATTTGGGCTCTCGATTTTGCTCATCTATGACATCAGCGAGCTATTTTCCCCCCTCTGTCGCTTTTGTGTGTGATGATACTATTTTGTATGATACAAAATTCCACATTAACATTTATATAATAATCTTTCATTTATAATTAATAATAAATGTAGAATTTCGTATTATACATGAGATTATCCTACACAACCGCTATAGATGGAAAAAATAGCTTCGTGATGCCATAAACGAGCAAAACCGTATACTCGTTAAGACCGTGACTTTACTCATTTTATTGAGAGAGCCCAAAATTTGTACCATAAAAAGAAGTTGGAAATGTCAATATATATTCCATCAACAAAACCTATTCCATACACATTCGTAAATACACCAAACATGCTTATAGCCTTCCATACACATTCGTATATACACCAAACATGCTTATACGTTCTAGTAAGCCATAGCCCCATTAGGCTTATAGTTTTCATCTTTTTATTATTTTATCAACATATAATGTGTATAATGCAATACAAAATCATCAATAAGTCATTGAATTGAACTCATAGAATCTTGAGAATTGATGGAACAAACTTCAGCAATCACTCTTTTAAGCGCACCTTCATCCTTCAACAAATCCGTATGAGAAACTCCCTCAATCTTGACCACCTTAATAGATTGATTCCCCACCCCACCCCAAGCCGATTCCAAAGCCAACAAGCTCACCATATTCACCGTTCCATCCCCATCCCCATACCCTACTTCCACCTCCTCCTCAAACCCCCCGGGCCCACACACCACCGTCTCTGCCGTCCTCACCCCACTCCCAACCACGCACGTGACCGGCACATGCGGTGCGGGTAACCTCTCGACCAACGGCAACACTCGCGTCTCGTAGGGACGAACGCCCTCCTGAAACCCGATATCTCTTAGTAAAACCGCGATGTCCGAGCTGGAGTAGGAGCCACGTGGCGTGACCACGAGCGGCTTATTTTTATCAAAAACCGCGGGGGAAGGTAATAGCCATAAATTGCTAGCGGCGCTCCTTTGCTCTTCCCGTACTAGCAACGGATCGACTATGGGCACGCCAAATGTGTTTCCTGAAATGAAAGTGCGCATTTCGTCGACGGTTCCGCCCCATGGGGCGGAAAGGGCGACAAAATGTTTGATGTGCTTTTGGAGCCAAGAAATTGGAGCCCGGTCGAGGAGGTGTAGGGCGAATAGGCCGCCTAAGCTGTGGGAAAGAAGGATAACCGGTTTTCCTCCGTTTGAAAGGGTTGCTGATTCGATTAGGGATTTGAGGTCGGACAGGAATTTTGAGGCGACGCGGGAGGGGTGGCCTTGTGCGGCCAATGCGTAGCGGAAGTCGTAGGGTGCACCGAAGAGGTTTTGTCCGTTGATGTACCCGATTTCTTCCAAGGATCTTACTAGAGGTTCCATGTATGATGTGGATTTTCTGCACGTAATCAAACTTGTGTTTACAAAATATATAGTAGCTTTAATTGTGTACATAAACTATACAAGATCTTAGGATTTTCTATTTCCTTCGGGAAGGGTGTTTGGCTGAGCTTATAAGCTTTTTATAAGCTGTTTAAGAGCTTATAAATACTACTAATGTGTTTGACAAAATAAGATGTTTAACAGTTTATAAGATCATAAAATAAGCTCCTAACATCTTATAAGTTGTAAAAAAATAAGTTGAACTTTCCCAACTTATTTTTCTAACCACCTCCACCCCACCCCTCCCCAACCCCCACCCACCCCACCCCAAGATAAAAAAAAAAAAAAATTATTTTTTATAAATTTAAAAAATATTTTTAATAAATTATCAAAAATCTTATAAGTTGTATTAGCCAAACACTTTAGCAACTTATAAGCTACTTAAAAATTACATCTTATAAGCTCTTAAAACAACTTATAAGAGATTAGAGTTTATAAGATGTTTCAAATAAGCTTAGTTGATAATGGATATAATTTTGGGTCAGTTACTAGTAGATAGTTTTTCTAGTGTCTAATTACTAATGGATAGTTGAAAAATCTCATATGTCCAAGAGGTGCAAAAATGAGCATTTTATTACAGATATGCCCCTATTTTCGTCTGCCATGCTCTGACACCTCCAAAAGCCTGTAGCTTCCCATCCCATCACTCACTGTTCAAGTCTTAGAAGTATATTTCACCAAACCAGTCTTTTATTAACCATTTTTCGGGCTTTTTCTTCTGAAATTTTCACCAGAGAGTAGCTTCGTTTCAAACTCGTTCGAGGCGATTCTTGAAGAATTTAGGTAAAAAATTAATGGCGATATGGGATTTGGATCTCGAGGAGACGAAATCGGCGGCATACGTGCGGGCTGCTGTTGCAGCTGATGGTATCGAACACGAGTTTGACGATGTATTCCGATTCAAAGCGATGGTGAGTTACAGACTTCAAAGCCCAGGACGGTGCGATGGCTTTCGGTTGCTCCGCCGCGCCGGAGTCGGAGCTCCAGGTATCAACTCCTTCTCTTTTCAGCTTTAGTTTCTTTCCCTCGATTATTTCGCCTTTGTTTAGCATAAACACCTTTTATTTTATTTTATTTTCATTTTTAGACCCCTGTAACAGTTTTAAATTCATATGGATCATAGTTGGATCTTGAAATCTTAGGGCTTCATTTTGTTTTCTGGAACAAACTTTTTTTCTTTTGTGTTTGGGTTTAGTTTCCACTTTCTCTAATTTCACATGAACTACGGTGGAACCCAAGTGAAATTGGGTGAAAAAGAGTGAGTTTTCTAAATTTCTATAGAACCAGGATTCAATTTATTTATTTAATTTTACTGAATTTGGGGGTGGGATGCAGGTATCACTTATACAGGGATGAGGACATCTTGGGGGTTTTGCACGATTGATTAATAGTGTGAAGTGTGGAATTACTAATGGAGGTTTGATGATCCTAATCTTAGTTTATAAGTGCAGAATTATGCAAATGCCTTATAGGAAAACATGTATTTTCTTTGAGATTTAGGATTCAAAATCTTTTGGAACTTACTGATTTGATTTGGAGATCGTATTAGGATCACTTGAAGTACATAATATTGAGTTCTCACATATATGTTTCGAAACAATTTTGTCTTGTTTAGAATCAATAGGTGATGTCTTTAGGAAAAACATAATTGCATTTATGATCATCAACTAATCCTTTTCATAATTCATTGTTCAGTAGGGTAAGGTTTTGCCAATTTTTACCCTAGTGGTTGCTATCCTTCATTGTACCTTGTAAAGTCAAAATTCTATTTAATGGACAAGCTTGTACAGCATGTATTGCTGCATTATATTTTGTGTGTGTGTGGGGCTTGGATGCAACCTTTAATACTGTATAAAGAAAAGAAGATTGTGAGGCCAAACTCTGCAGGGCAAATTAATGTTTTGACAAATTTTTTGTTTCCGCATTGGGACAATACATTTTCTATGATCAAATTCACTTGTTTTGGTGCCTATTTCTGTTTTTGTGCCTATTTTGGTCAATTGATTATAAGTTCAATAACAATAATATGTAGAATGTAAGTTCAATATTGACAATGATAAGTTCAAAAAATTGCTGGTGTTTATTCTTGATAGGCTTCAAAAGTATTTGATATAATAAAGCAGCCTATGGATTTCAGTACTGTGAGGAAGAAACTTGATGATGGGCTTTACAGAAACTTGGACGAGTTGGAGGTATGTTTTGAATAATGACAAATAGAAATTGTTGAGCTTGTAAGGTTTTGTTGGTTGTATTATCTCAATTATTTTAATCAATTTAGTTTGTAGCAGGATACTCCTTCATTCGTCGTTCTGATTATTTATTACAATTTATTCTTTATGAGTTATATCATGTAGCATGCTTGCAAATCAATTATTGTTGGAAATAAATGACTCTGGGAGCTCTTATGAGACCAATAATATAGGAATGCCAAGAATTCACCAGGATGGATTTCCACCGTTTTAATTAGCTCCATCTTGTCACTCTTGTTTCTAGCTGAGATTCATTATATTACCTCTGCAGTTCACAGAATTATATATGCTTACCCTAGGATTGTGCTGCTGTATTAGTAATTTTGCTTAACCATCTTAGATCAGTTCTAGATAAAGTTGAATAAAATGTGCATACTTTTCTATGTTGTATATAAATGTGATTATGAGCATGGCATTTGGATTAGCTTAGTTGATACGATTTGGCGAAATTTTGAAATACAACTGATTTCAGCTCCTTTCTGTTAGGCTGATGTGTGTTTGATATGCTCAAATGCCATGCAGTACAATACTGTCTACTTTCGGCAACAATACCTCTGTTGATGGTTTGATTTCAGACTTGTGCACAAAGTTTACCGACGAAGAAGAAAAACTTCATCAAAGAAGGGGAGAGCAGTCACAGGGGAGTGAGGGGTTCCAAAGTTTCTCCGGAGATTCACAATCTGAAGTGGTAGAAACATCAAATGGAGTTGTAATTACAGAACTCGAAGATCTCTTTAAACAAAAGGTTGAAGCCGAAGTGGAGTATTTAGCCATACCAAGAACGGTCCAAAAAGTGAGAGTTGCTGCTGTCGATCATATTACAGTTATTGAAGATCAAAAGACTCTGGCTTCAGAGCAAACACAAATACTGGATATGCTTGGAGAGACTGAAAACAAGGCTGCAGTACTCAAGAAAGATGCTAAAAAGTTGGAAAAGTTTTGTGAAGATACTCTAGAAAAGAGGGTTGGTAAGTTCAATAGTTAACACCTAAGTTCAATAGATAACATCATAAGTTCAATAACATGTAGTAGGTAAGTTCAATATTGTATATATCATAAGTTCAAAAAATTGTAATTCGACTAGATGTGAAGTGTGTGATTTTGGAGCAATATAGTAGAAATATTAGAAGAGAAGGGTGGGGAAATGCTCTGTTTTTCTTTTCCTTGGTGGGGAGGTGTTGTGGGGGTGGGGATGGGGGGTGGGGGAAGAATTTCCTTGCTAATGAGACTACTTGGTGGTGGGGAGGATTTCCTTGCTAATGGGACTACTTGTAGACTTGTAGTGGTAATTGTGGTGTAATATTGTAAGGGAGTAGCATTGAAGTGTGAAATATTAGTTATTCTGCATAGTACCCCAGTGCTCCTTGTGTATATGTGCTACTTTTGTCTTGGGTTAGAAGAAAGCATCATAATAAGCACCTTTCTAAAATTAAGCACCTTATTTATTTCTGTGGAGTGGTGGGGTTACTTGAACTTTGATATTATTGCATAATAAAGTATTCTGCAGCATTTGAACCTTAGTATTCCAATTTTGAGCATCCTGTTTAGCAAAAATACTATTAAGAGAGTATTTGCATCCTGTTTCATATCTTCATTAAAATGGTAAATGCAACTAGCAAAATACTCCTTCCATCCCAATTTTGTTTACCCAAAAACACAAAAAAAGTCTTTTTTTTTTTGTTTGTTTAGTCATTTCCTATTTTATACTCAAAAGTATTACTAATTTTTTTTTTAAAAAAGCTAAGTTATACTCAAAAGTATTAATAAACAACTTCTTTCTTAAATTTTGGATCATTTTAAAATGAGTAATCAAAATAGGGTCGAGAGAGTATAAAATATGAGTTTGAGTATTCAATATCCCACTTCAATAAATAATTTTTTTAATATAATTGCAATTATAATTTTTAAGTTCAATATTATCTTCACCCCCGTTGAAATATTTTAAAGTGCAATTTCTTATTAAAGTTCGACCATATATCTATAAAGTTCAATTTTTTGTTATTTTTAAGTGCAATTGAAAATTGACTATAAGTTCAAATTTATATTATTAAAGTTAAACATTATATTCATAGGTTCAAAATTTTTTACAATTCAAAAAAATCGGCTCTCTCCTTCTTCCTCCCTCCGGCAAGCAACGCCGCTGTCTCCAGCCACCAGGGCCGCCGTCGCAGCGCCTAGCGCCGTCCGCCGTTGCGAGCCCTAGCCCAGACGACCGCCGCCGTTCTCCTCCACTCGCGACCGCAGACGCGCCTCTGCAGCGTCGATCGTCCACGGCGCAACCGCTTCGCGCCGCCCTTCCCGTCGCAACGCCACCGTGCCAGCGCCGCCCTCTTCCCGGCGACCAAGCACCGCCGCACAGCCTCGCACCGCCTCCTTCCTCCACCAATCGGGCGAGCGCCGCTCTTTTCCAACCTCAATCGAAGCCGCCGTATCTCGCCTCCCAAATCCGTCGCCTCCGTAGCGCCGCTGCTCTTCCTCCTGTCTCTTCCAATCGGAAGCAGTGAATTAAATAGTTCAAGCCTAATTTTTCCAAACTATTCAAATTAATTTTTCCCTGTTACGATACTCTAATTTTATTATCTATTGCTGAAAAATAGTTCTGTAGTAAACAATGAAAAATTAATTTACTAGATTTACTCGCCGTCAACGTCTTCGTTTCCTCCGCCGTCCTCTGCTGTCGTTGGGGTGGATCTGTTTGAGTTTGTGGGAGTTGCGGTCGCCATCCTCCGCTGCCGCCGTGGTAAATTAATTTTTTTCTCTCCAATTTTACCGAATCCGCCGTCGACCTCCGCTGTCGCCATGGAAACTTCCTCTCCTTATCTACTTCCACGGCGGTGAATTCTTCAACGAATCCGCCTTCTCCCCCACCTTCCACAGCAACTTCGATTCGCAGCTCCATGAATTCATCGTTGAAATACACAACAACTTCGGTTCACAGCAGCCGAACGCCGATGACATCACCATCGAGATTCACAACAGCTTCGATTTTAATTTCGGACCGAGTTCAATTAAAAAAAAGGTAGAAGACTGGAGAAAAATTAGAGAAGAAGTACGAGAGGCACGGTTTGTTAAGGAGGGATGGGTATTATTTTATTAATAAGGTGAAAAGGAGAAAGATGTGGCAGCTATGAGAAAATAGGTGTGGCAGGTGATGGAAATAGGTTTTTGTTGTTGAGGGTAACTTTTAAAAAGTAGACAACTTAATAGTAAATAAATGTTAAACAATGTACCTAGCAGGCTATTTCTCTATAACTTTCAACTTCGAGCTCAAAATTTTCTCTATAATACCATTTCGGAATTAATTGGAACAAAGAGACGGTCGTGATGTATAGGGCTTGAGGCTGACTTCAAACGTTTGGGTTGAGTTTTTTTACCATTTTATCATTTTTCACAAGGTTTTAATGTTTTTTCTTTTCTTTGGGTGACCCTTCAGTTTATTCATGTACCTAGAATGACCTTAAAAAAAAAAGAGATAGAGAGAGAGAATGACCTTTTAATTGATCAAGCACCTGGCTATATAGGTGATCCATTATATATAGAGAAGACAACTCAAATTTGATATTATTCAGAAATTTTCCTAAATCAATTATATGGAGAATGTCTGTCTTTAATGTTATTTTACGTCCTGTGTCACCTGTTATCGTTGTGTATAATTCGAGACATGAATTGATAGGTGATTTATTTAAGAATTAATTACCCTTCGATATAAAATATGATTACTAGTATCTTCCAAACGTTAAAAAAAAAAAAAAAAAAAAAAAAAAAAAAAGAAAAGGTTATGATGCACAAGTGTAAATTTTGTACATAGGTGGATAACATTTTGTGCACATGTACATAAATTTTATTGTTATGAGTAATATATATATATATATTGGGTTATAGCTATGAGTACTTTTGTGGGGTATTTAATTTGTAGCAATGGACTCTTTATTTAATATACGCAGTGCATGTTAGAAATAATTGAGTTCAAGTTGAAAGACACCAAAGCACTTGAACTTGTACAGCCTCCATTCATGAAAAATGATCATATTTATTTTTTATATAGTAATTCATAAATAATTATTTTATTCATATATGAATTTCACAATACTCCATAATACCCTTCAACAAATCACAAAGAGAAAAAATGGAAAACAAATAAAACTTGAACCATTTTTATGGATGAATTGAGTATCTAATTTAACTTTTTTAGTATTTCCTCCGTCTCCTAATAATTTTTATATTTTTTTTTGGACTTTTCACAATAATTTTCACACTAAAAAATGGAAGTAAAACACTCTCGTACTACTCACTTTATTTCAAAATACTCTTAATTCATTTGTTCAAAAAATTAATAATTTTTTTTTTTTAAATGTGTCACCACACATCTGCTAATTAAAAACAATTTTTTTTAAAAAAATGTATCGCCCCACATATAAAAATTAATAGAGAATAGAGGGAATAACTTTTTAGTAGAGTTAAATACGCAGAGTAATAATCCAGCGCTCCAGATACAATTTTGATTTATAAAAATTCAACGAAACAACGATTTATAAGGTTTGATTTGATATTAGAGGATCAAATTCCAACCCCCTAGCGATTTATCAAATTCACACTCTACAAAATACTCAACTTTATATTATCACCCAAAATAAATAAAAACAAGTAGATAGAATAACTTACTTGAGATTAGGGTCAAGATATAAAAGACCCTCGGTAGAGCCAAAATGAGGTACTCTAGTCTCAACACCAGGGGCATTGTGGTAATCATCCTCATCAGGGTCGTAGTAAATCATCATCCTCTGATTGAAGCATTTGGTAAAGGGTCGAATCAGAACGGTCGGGTCGAACCACATCCGGAACCAGCCATCCGGGTCCTTGATCAACGGGTACCATCTGTTGCACCACAAGCTTGTGGGGTTGTACTTTTCGGTTAGCCTAGCTTCTAGCTGGTTGCCACCACTCCCTGGTATTAAGACCACAGGGTGCAGGGTGAGCGGCGATGCTCTACAGCAGGTGTACAGCACCATGGCCAATGACAAAACGGCAATTTTCGTGTGTTTATAGTGGTACTTCATGGTTACGAAACTAACACTTTTAGATGAGATGGAAAGAGAAAATATTTTTGGGCGCTTTATATTTTTCTTTTTTATTTGTGTTGGGAAATTATCTTCATGTTTACACCATTAGTTTCTTTGCAGTTGTGTAGCTATTGGGTGTTATTCTTTGAGCCACACATTTTTCGTCAATGTAGACATCTGGCTCATTTTGCGTTTGATCAATTTATCTTTGGCTCTTTGCTGGGTGGAAAAAGGTCAGGGCCACCCTATAGGGTCTAGCCTATTTACTAAACGAGTTGGGTTGGAACTCGTTATAAAAGTTTTTCTTTTTTTATTTAAGTATATTAGACTTAAATTTTGTAAAAAATCTTAAAAATTTAATAGACTGACCTATTTAAAATAATGTTCTATTTACAGCTGAGGGTTTTAAGTCAAAATCTTTTTCTTTCTTTTCTTTTATTATTTGAAATTAATAAGGATGAGATTAACTATTAGTGGAATAACTAGTGGAATGAGATTCAATTTAGGATTTGAGGGTCAAATAGTAGAAATGATATTTTAGGGTAAACAAATTTTTTTTACAATTATGGGACAAAAAAGAGTTTGATATTTAAAAAATGAGCAAAATTGATAATTGTGTGATATATATATTATTGCAGATAAATATGTATTTTATATATTTTATTGTATAGTATGGTCAAGTCATGTTAAATATGAATCGTGAAAGGATGGATAATAATTCCAAAGCTACTATTTTTCTTCTTGACAACCTATAGAGTGAAAATTGTTTATACATGAATCACCGAACAATATTAGTTGTTTTGACTCAAGAGTGTTAGTTGTTTTCATTGAAGGATATTAGTTGTTTACACTGAAGGGTATTGGTTGTTTTCAAAGAAGAGTCGTGTATAAACCAATTTCACTCTATACATACTCTTTCACTACAAAAAAATGCGGATTCGGTCGCAAAACATGATTAGCGACTGATTTCTGACCAATAAAAGTCGATCGATAAAACGCGGGTAGCTAATATTAGCAACCGCCTTTGAAAATCGGTCGCCAATCAGAGACCGTCGCCGGTCAGTCGCTGATCTGACCCGGTTGGGTCAGGTTATTGCAACCGCCGGATAGGCGGTCACTAATTTGTTTTTAAATAAAATTAATTGTTTAATTTGAAATTTGTGATTAGCGACCGACCTGAAGGTGGTCGCTGATCAACGAACCTGCTAAAAAATGGCTCAGTGGGTTCAAACCCGCGCCCATTGGGATCCGGGCGGGGCGCGAACCATTGAGTCACTAACCCATTAGCTCATATCAGACGAGCCATATAGTATGTAACCCTTTACAAGGCTTATAGAAAAAATGGGCATGTATGCGCCCAAGGAGAATCGAACTGCCGACCTCCGGGTAACCGGGAGGAGGTGTGAACCACTAGGACACTTGTAATTATTGTTCGTTTTATGCATTTAATTGTATATAACTTCAAATTGACTCCCGTTTTTTCTTTTTAAATTCATCAAATTAATTAGTTTTTGTTTCTAATCCCCCCCCTCTCTCTCTCTCTCTCTCTCTCTCTCTCTCTCTCTCTCTCTCTCTCTCTCTCTCTCTCTCTCTCTCTCTCTCTATCTCTCTCTACTAACTTTTTTTTTTAATTTTGTAAATTTAATATATTAGACTAATATAAATTATTAATTTATTCATTTTTATGCATGTAGTTGTATATAACTTCAAATTGACTCCCGTTTTTTTAATTCATCAAATTAATTCGTTTTTGTTTCTAATTCATTTATATATATATATATATATATATTTACTAACTTTTTCTTATTTTGTAAATATAATATATTAGACTAATATAAATTATTAATTTATTCATTTTTATGCATGTAATTGTATATAACTTCAAATTGACTTCCGTTTTTTTTTTTAAATTCATCAAATTAATTCATTTTTGTTTCTAATTCATTTATATATATATTTACTAACTTTTTTTTATTTTGTAAATTTAATATATTAGACTACTATAAATTATTAATTTAATTATTTTGTATGCATTTAATTGTAAATAACTTCAATTGAGTCTCATTTTTTTAAAATTCATCAAATTAATTCTTGTTACGAAATACAAAAAAATTAAATAATTTTAATCATCTTCGTCTTCATTTTCTTCCCCTTCTTCCTCTTCCTCTTCATCTTCTTCATCATCTTCCTCTTCTTCTTCCTCTTCCATAATCATTTTTGGATTTGTAGCAACCAAGTCCACAACGAGATTGACACCTTCTTCAAGGACCACTGTTTGAGCTTCTTGGACCTCAGTTTGAAATGCGTTTTCAGGTTGTGCAGTGTCTTCCTTGGATGAATTAGAAAGTTCCACCAAAGACCGAGCCCTGACTTTGCAAACTGTCCTTAAGTGTGGTCTACCTGACTCTGGGTATTTGCAATAATATACCTGAGACGCTTGAGTTGCAAAGACGTAGGGTTCGTATGCGGCAGCGTACTTTCTGTTGACATGAATATCAACAATCTTGTAGTTTTGGTCGACTCTTTTTTCCTGCAGGCCCTGGATTAAACCACTCACACAAGAACAAAATAATTTTCCTCAATGGTCGCCCAGGATATTCTATTTCAACCACTTCCTGCAACACTCTGTAGTAATCAATCGGTGCTTCGTTGTAGTTTCCACTTGAAACACAAATACCACTATTTGTAATTCTTTTCGTTGAAGCATATGCATATGTATGGAATTTATATCCATTTACATAATACCCTTTGTATGATGTCAACTGTCGTAGTGGCTTTTTGCTCAGAGCTTTCAGATGTGGGTTGTGAAGTTGGTTATTTAGACCATGTAAATATATAATTATTTTTATATAATGAGTTGTATTAAAATAATAATCATATATATAATTAATCTTAACTCACGTAAGATTGAAACCAATATAGAAATTGTTTGAAAACCAACTGATAGACTGCTTCGTCTGTGATGTCTGGTACTTCTTGTCGAGTGTGGTCACAAAACATCCTTACATGTAAAAAAAATAAACAATTATACAAAGCATTTGAGTATAACACATATATAAAAATAAATTACTTACTGGATGTAAGGTTGAATATCAGGTGTATTCATCAAAACGTATGACTGTATTGTCTCCTCTTCCAAGTTGCTCTTAAACCACCGTTTGACTCCCTTACCCAGTGGTCGACCTGCGTGCAAGAATACGGATAACATACCTTCAAACTCACGAAGGGGATGTTGTACTCCGCGACCATCGTAGTTGCGAGGCTCATTTCTTATCTTGGTTTGAACTTGGTCGCCGAAGTAATAAGAACAAAATATTCCAACCTCTTTGGTATATGCATTCACAATGGATGCTTCAATGTGGGCCGTATTTTTAATATTCTATTTCAAATTGTGTAAATACCTAAATATAAAAGCATTCAAAATAGTCATATACAGTTTCAAGATAAACAAAAAAATATTAGATATCTAAATATAAAATATGTTTACCTCTCAAAGGGATACATCCATCTGTACTGCACTGGTCCACCAATTAAGACTTCATACGCTAAGTGAACGGGTAAGTGCTCCATCAATTCAAAGAAACTGGGTGGAAAAATCCGCTCTAATTTGCACAGTATAACAGAGATGTCTCTATCCAAATGTTGCATGTCTTCGACTGTAATCATTGAAGCGGTTAAATCTTTGAAAAAAGACTTAACTCTGTGATGACACTCCATACAGCCTTCGGAAGTGAATACCGAAAGGCAATCGGTAACAACTGCTGCATGATCACATGACAGTCATAACTCTTCATCGGATTCACCTTCCCTATATCTAACTCAAACAACCGACCCAAATTTGAAATGTAATTGTCTAGAAAGCTCAACTCCGTCACCCACTTAAATAATATCTTCTTCTCTGCTTTGGTGATTGTGTAACTAGCTTGTGGATACTTATTTGTCCATGGATCCTTAGACAGGCCAGAACGAGAACAGAACAGGCACAACTCTTCTCTGGATTTTGAAGTGTCTTTAGTCTTGTCTTCAGTATTCAAGATCGTGTGGAACAAGTTATCAAACACATTCTTCTCTATATGCATCACGTCCAAGTTATGTCGAACCATGACACTTTTTTACTTAACGGAAGATAGAACGCATCAGATCCATCCATACAGTACGGGCATGCTTATTTTCCAGCAGTTGACCAACCAGACAATATAGAAAATGCTAGGAAGTCGCTAATGGTCCACAAAACAGCAGCACTCAACCTGAAGTTCTGCTTCCTATGCACATCGTACTTCTTCACTCCCGTATGCCATATAGATAATAACTCTTTAATGAGTGGCTGAAGATAGACATCCAGCTTAAGCTTAGGGTTATGTGGACCAGGCACCAAGATAGTCAGAAAGATATGTTGTGGCTTCATGCACAACCAAGGTGGTAGATTGTACGGAGTCAATAGCACAGGCCACAACGAATACTTATTTCCATGCATTCTGAATGGAGCAAAATCGTCTGTGCACAAACCCAACCTCACATTTCTCTTCTCTTTCACAAAATCTGGAAACTTTCTGTCAAAATGTCTCCATGCCTCCAAGTCTGCCGGATGCCGCATCTCTCCAGATTTTGGATCAAAACACTCATCAGCGTGTCATGTCATATCTTTAGCAGTGGTACTAGACTAATACAATCTCTCCGAATGAGGAGTGATATGAAGGTAATAAATCGACTTAAATGCCTTCTACTTTTGTTCCTTCTTGTCCTTCTTACGACTAGATGGTTTGTACCGGGGATGATCGCACATCTTGCACTGATCAATACACTCATCCTAGTCCCAAAACAATATGCAACCTTTTGTACAACAATCAATCTTCTCAAACGGTAGACCCATCTCCTTCAATAACCTTTTGCTTTGATAGAAATTTTCAGGCGCTGTGTTCTCTTTAGGTAGGACCTTTTTGAATAATTTTATAAATTGATTGAAGACTTTTTGACTGACTTTGTCTTCGACTTTGATGGATAATATTTGTGCATTGAATGACAACTGCGTCTAGGTATCACAGTCAGGAAACAACTTTTGATCAACAGTGTTTAGCATCTAAAAAAACTTCTTTGAAAAGGGATTTGGTTCCTCCTCCATAGCTGTGTGACCACCCAACACAGATTCATTCACCATCATATGGTACCTACAGGCTTCATCCACCTCCTCCATAGGTGGTCCGAACTGAGTATATGGAACATGAGCCTCCTCCATGGGTGTGTTGGTGAACGAATCTAATCGTAAGGATTAGTGACTGTTTTAATCCGTTTTTACGTCACCAATCAATACGTGTGATTGGTTACCACCGTAAATGGTAAATCGGGGTTCGGGTTATGAAATTGGATGTACGAAAGTCAAAATTGAATTAATTTCGTATGTGTGCACGTTTAGGTGTTATAGTATGTGCTTTTGGGAGTGTTTTTGTATTTTAACTTTTTTTGAACCTGTATTTCACAGCTGGAGAACAACTATTTATAGAGACTAACAAGCATGAGGTGTCCAAGACTCTTGGTCTCCCTAGCCTGCATGCTTGACATGTGTCCCTTTGATCTTATCAAAGCTGAATCTTAGCTACAAAGTCTTCTTTGGTCTTATCTCGGACTCGTTGTTGTTCGCCTAGGTCGGCTTGATTGATCTTGTTGATTCTCCAATTTAAAGTTGTTCGCCTCTTGAGGTTGTACTTTGGAAGTTGTTCGCCTTATGGCTTTGTTCACTTGTTCACCATGGCTGTTGTATCATAATTTGACCAAGTTGTTCGTCATTGATGACTTCACAGTTGGCTCATTCTTGGTCTCGGGTCTAAATACCTGTTCGCCCATTAGTTGTTCGTCGGGGAGTTGTTCGTCACTTTATACACCTCTCAAATTGGTAGATGCACCCCAACTTGATTTTCTTTGTTGATCACCCTTGATTTGAGGTTGGCTCTTCATAATCCTTGATGTAGCTTTAATCCTTGTTCGCCATTTATTGACTTATGTTCGCCTATCAACAATTGCCCCCTATCCTGGCTATATGTTGCCCCAGACGAGCAACTTTGTGGCGAGCAACTATAGTTAGGATATCAAAATGATGAGGGTTGGGGCGAACATCATTGGCTTGGGCGAGCAACATATGGTCTGTCGTTTCGTCTCCCCAAGGTCTGGGGGTTGTACGAAGATGACGTGGGCGGCATGGTTGTGCGCCGTCCACGCGCGAGCAATCCCGAGGCCACGCGCCCCTATATTTGCATGTAGGCCCTTCGATTCTTATACTTGCTCGGAAATTACCCCGTTTTCTTTTAATTTGGCACGTATTTTATTGGAAATTACGCTTTGTGCCCCGTTTTTTGCTTGTGGTATAAATAGAAGGGGAAACAAATTTTTCCCACTTTTTCATCTCTTGCTACAGTACTCCGGCGATTCTTCCTTCTCCGGCAATTTCAAGCTTTCCGGCGTCCGTCCTTCAGCATCTGACTTCAAATTTTAAGACAAGGTAGTTACTTTTCTTTTCTTTTTCTTCATTTCATCTCTTTTGTTTTTCTTCAAAAATCTCCATCGCCGCCGTGTGTGGCTTTGCTCCGCCGTCTTCCCCGACGAAACGCCGCCGTCTGGTTCTTCTTCTCCCTTCTCCTTCCATGTCTTTGCATTCGAGTAACAAATCCGATGAAACACTCGACCCACTCTTCCCAACCGCGGCCCCTGTCGATCAACCTCCCTTCATTATTTCCTCGGCGTCGGATCCTCACGTGGACTCGATTGTACGTTCTTTGGAGGATTCTGGTGCTCGCTCATCTGGAAGGGAAGTGGTGGTTGCTGCGAACAGGGACTCTGACGAGGGCTCCTCGTCTAGCGCTGAATCGGAGGATCCCCAATTCGACGAGTTGACTCGCAAAATTTTTAGAAGGGATAGACTTTCCATCTCCAAAGATGTTGGAAAACGAGATCCCAGTCGGAGTTGCTCGGCCTTTCGAATGGCGAGCATATGCTGAGGAGTGTGCGAACAACTTTGCTCGCCCACAGAGAGAAGTATTGTATCTGGTGAAGACTGAGTACCAGGCGAGCAAGATTAAAAGCGTTGTTCGCGAGTATGAATTGGATTCGATCCGGGAGACCTACAAGATTCCCTTTGATATTCATATGTGGGCTCCCATGAGAAAAGAGAGAGTCGATCGCCCACCTCCTGGATGCACAACGATCAACATTCATACTCTGATTGCTGGATTGAAATTGCCCCTTCCACCCATTGTTGCTCGCTTCCTGGAGGCGACCAACCTTGCCATCACCCAAATCACCCCAATCGGATGGATGAACTTATTGGGGACGATGTGTCTGTTCGCTCTAGAGGGATACGTTGATCGCATAACTGCAGATGAGATCAACTACCTCATGACGATCACGAGATGTCCCTCTGGAGAGGAAGGATATTTTTATCTCATGGCTAGGACAGGACTGAAGATGGTAGAGGGAGTGCCGAACAAAATCCGCGATTGGAAGCAGCACTTCTTTTTCATTGGGGGTGATTGGCGAGCATCTTCTGGCCCATATGGTGGTGATGGACGAATAAATTCCCCAGCCTCTTACGGGAAATTTAAACGTAAGATTAATTTCTTGTTCGTCCACGAGCTGTACTGTTCTAATTTAACTTTTCTTATTTGTTCGCAGGCCCTCGTTTGCCCAAGTGGAACTCGGAGGAAGAAGAGGTCGGCTCAGAGTTCCTATTCACCTCTTGCTTGGTCGGCCTTCGCAACAAAGCGGAGAGGACTATCGAGTACTTGCGCGATAGAAAGTGCCTGAGAGCTGCTCGCCTGCTCACATACCCCCATCACCTGGAAGCTCAAGCTGAGGTGCCCCCAGGTATGGAAATTTCGAACTCCTTAATGAGAACTTTGCTCGTCATTTGACATCCCCAATCTTGCTCGTCTAATTTTTTTTTTAAGCCGAGCAAGTCACTGTTGCCATTCCTCCAAGTTTTGCTCTCTTAGAACAGAGGGTTTTTGAGATGGCGCCTCCGAAAGGGCGAAAGAGGAGAGGTGATCCGCCTACTAAGATCCTGGGGATAACGAATAAGGCTAAGGGAGCCAAAGTTCCGCGATCAGCTGCTCCTCCTGCTCCTGCTCAGCCATCTTCTCCAATTTCTCCCCCTCGTGCGGGGAAGCGCTTAAAGAAGGCGGATGGGACTCCGCTGGCCCAAGACATCCCCACTGGTGGCAAGGGGAAGGAGAAAGTGGGCCACAGTCATTCTCGTCCTGAGGGGGATGCTGTTCGCCGCTCTACTGAGCCTGTAGAAAAATCAGTCAAAGCGAGCAAGGATTCCACCTCTGGTCGCGGCCCCGAGGACCTCACCCATCTGGGTTGGGATGATCGGAAATTTAAAGAGTAAGTTTACCCTTGCCTTTGTCGAGCAAGATTCATCATCATCATTTCATTTTTTTTTCTAAGTGTCTTTTTCTTTCTTGTTCGCAGATATCGTGCTGACGATCATCCCGGTCGAGCAAGTGTTGTACACCAGTACGCTTGCTCGAAGACTCCCGTTAACATAAGGGAGATTCCTGGCGAGCATGTTCGCAGGGCGACGGAGTTGGTCGCCCGAGCTTGGACGCGTCCTCTAGATAAGGCCGTTTTTCAACAGGGGTTGGCGGACAATCTTCACCTCTCAATGATGCTCGTCGCCAACGGCCTCGTCACTGCCCAAAGGGCAATTGCCCAAGTTGCCGAGCAAGAAGAATCTGCTCGTCACTATGCCAGCACTGCTCGGCAACTTACTGAAGAGAAGGATGGCCTGGTCGGCCAATATGAAGCTAAGATTGCTCGTCTCAACAACCAGATCAATGTTTACATTGATGCTGAGCATAAACGCCATGAAGAAATTCAAAGCCTGTCCAAAGAGCTGAAGGACAATGAGGCTCTGCTTAAGGATAAGGAGGCCTTGCTCGGCGAGGGGGAGAAAAAGCTGTCCGCAGCTGAACAAGAAAACGCCGAACTGAAAGCAGAAATTGCTCGTCTTCGGGAGGCGGCAGCCAACCTCTTCACACGCGAGCAACTTGAAGAGGAAGTTCAGGCTCGAACTGCTCCCATTTCCAACCTTGGATATATCTGCACCTATGCGGACAGCATCCGAACGGCCGATGCCTATGACTTCAAGGATTTGGTTGAAGAAATGAGCAAGGATCTGAATGAATTCATGGAGCATTATCCACCGCCGAACAACATCGAAATTCAGTTGGCGGATCTGGCCGTACTAGGGGTTAAGCTTGACAAACTTGACCCCAGTATATCCATCACTCATCCTCCTCCTCCAGTTGATGAAGGCGAATAAGAGGAAGAGGTGGCCGCCGCTGTCGAGCAGAGTGCTAAAGAGACTGAGGATAAGGCTGCCGAAGACTTGGCTCGAGATATGATTGTCGAACCTCCCACCGAGCAAGCTCAAGATCCTCCCCCTGCCGAGCAACAATAGCTCTTAGGACTTAGCTTTTTTCTTTTTCTTTTGTAATAGTTGTTCGTTCCTTTTTTGTAGTACTTGTAATGGCTATTTTCAGCTTGTACTATCTTTTGGGCTTAAAGCCTTTAATTCAATGAATGTCTTTCTTTTGTTCGCTCATCTTCTTATATGTTAATTGCCTTTACATTTTCATGAAATACTTTTGCAATTATAACATATTGTATTGGGCTTTGTTCGCTTTTTGAACTTTGCCTTTGATGGAATAGGGTTTAGCCTTAGGTTCTGCTCATCTTAAAAGACGAACAACCTTTGAATGGCTTTGGTCCTTGAATGGACTGGTACCTCGAGCTTTGGACTTTTCTTTTGCTGACGAACAACTACTGTATTTACATTTTGAACAAATTACAAGTATTATAAGACTTTTCATCACTAACATATACAATATGACGAACAACTTTGAGCATAAACTAAAAACTTGCTCGCTTATAGATTTTTGCCGAGCAACTCTATTGAAAAATAAAAGACGCAGCACCAGACTATACAAATGTGGCGAGCAAATCTTTAATCTATACTTAACCAAATTTTCAAAAAATTATGCAAGTTTTTGATCCTTGATCCATTCCATTTGCTTGATTCACTTCATTCGCCATACTTGCCCCCAAGATAATTGTTCGCCCATTTATTGATAGTACTTCTTGAGATGTACGACATTCTAGGAGTATGAGGCCGGCTTGCCTTCCATATCTTCGAGATCGTATACGCCATTTACGAATTTTTCCGTTATACGATATGGGCCCTCCCAAGCTGGTCCCAGTACTCCTGAAGATTGGGCGAGCAGTTTTCTTAGAACCAAATCTCCAACTCTGAATTCCCGGACTTTTACACGGGAATTATAATAACGCTCCGCTCTTTGCTTGTATGTTGCATTTTTTAACTCAGCATTGAGTCTTTTTTCTTCGAGCAAATCCATTTCAGCACTTAGAGCAGAATTATTTGCTTGTTCATCAAAGTTGGTCGTCCTAATCGTACTGGTCCTTAACTCAATAGGTATTACTGCTTCTGTTCCGAAAGCCATAGCAAAGGGTGTTTCTCCGGTGCTAGGCCTGGGAGAAACTCTGTATGCCCACAAGACTTCCGAGAGTTCGATAGACCAACCACTTTTGCTCTCCGCCAGTCTTACTTTTAATGTATGCTTGATTATCTTGTTCACAGCTTCAACTTGTCCATTTGACTGGGGATGATAAGGTGTGGAGTAATGCTTTCTGATCCCCCACTTCGCACATAATTCTCTCAACTCTTGTCCATCAAACTATGGACCATTGTCTGTCACAATTGCCTGTGGAACTCCGAAACGACAGACAATGTTCTTCCAAATAAAGTTGATCATCTTCTGCTGCGTGATGTTCACCATGGCCTCTGCTTCTGCCCATTTAGTGTAATAATCGACTGCCACAACGGCAAATCGAACATTTCCTACTCCAGCCGGGAAAGGACCAATGATGTCCATCCCCCATTTTGCAAAAGGCCATGGGCTGTAAACTGACACGAGCTCCTGGGCCGGGGTATGAATATTCGGGGCAAAAATCTGACACTGATGGCAAGTTTTTGCTTTCTTGATCGCATCCTGACGTAATGTCGGCCAATAATACCCTTGCCTGATGGTTTTGTATGCCAAGGCTTGTCCCCCAGTGTGATTTCCACATACTCCGGCGTGAATTTCTTCGAGTACCGCTTGCCCTTGCCCCCTAGGCAAACACTTGAGAAGTGGGACTGATATTCCCCTTTTGAAGAGTTGCTCGCCCACCAGAGTATATCTGGAGGCTCACTTTACTAGCTTGGCAGCTTCAAAAGGATTGTTTGGTTTTTCCCCACTTTTCAAGTATTTGACTATACTTGTTCTCCAGTCTTCTTCACTGGTTTGATCGTCGAGTTGGTTGACATTATAGCTTACTGTTGATGGATCTTTCATCTTTGTAACTATAATATCTGCCAACTCTACGGGGCCTTCACTTGTTGCTAGTCGAGCAAGCGCATCTGCTTGAGTGTTGCTCGTCCTTGGAATTTGCTGTATGAAAACTTGCTGCAACATGGACATTAGGTGAGCAACAATCCGTTGATACTCGATCATGTGATCATCTTTTGCCTCGTATTCACCTCGGACTTGGTTCACGATCAATTGTGAATCGCCAAATATTTGCAAGCGTCTGACACCAACTGCGAGAGATAGGTGGAGACCAGCAATAAGAGCTTCATACTCAGCTTCGTTGTTGGTTGCCATGAAACCAAATATGATTGCCGAGGTGAATACTTGTCTATCTGGGCTGATTAAAACTACTCCTGCCCCCGAGGCTATATTGGTTGATGATCCGTCCACATAGAGATGCCAAGGATGATCAAGTCCTCTCGTCGGATCTGGTGGGAAAGTTAGTTCGACTATAAAGTCGGCTAATGCTTGCCCTTTGATCGCTGTTCGAGGAGCATATGTCACCCCGAATTGGCTAATCTCCAGTGACCATCTTAAGAGACGACCTGCAGTGTCGGGGTGATGGAGAATTTGCCTGAGCGGGAAAGTTGTTAGAACTTCGACTTGATGGTCAAAGAAGTATGGTCGTAACTTCTCACGCTCATAACCAAAGCATACGCCAGCTTTTCGGTTGGAGTATATTTGATCTCTGCTTCGTGTAAAGCCTGACTGACGTAATATATAGGTTGGTGAAATTTGCCGTCTTCGCACACCAAAACAGAGCTGATGACAACTTCTGATGCGGCTAAGTATAGAAAGAGCTTTTCTCCTGGGATTGGTTTTGATAGGATTTTGACATCTCCCAGGTATTCTTTAAGTTGATCGAAGGCCGCTTGGCAGTTGTTAGTCCATGCAAACTTTCTTTTTTTGACGGCCTCGAAGAATGGATGGCACTTGTCCCCTGACCTGGATATGAACCGGTTTAATGCTGCTAGGCACCCGGTGAGTCTTTGCACTTCTTTCACCGAACGTGGTGGTTGCATATCCATGATGGCTTTAACCTTTGAAGGGTTGGCCTCAATTCCCCGCTGGCTAACAAGATGGCCCAAGAATTTCCCTGAGTGAACTCCAAAGCTGCTCTTCTTTGGATTCAACTTCATGTTATAGTGTCGAAGAATTTCGAACACTTGAGTCAGATGTTGAAGATGGTCTTCCTTCTTGGGACTTTTGACTACGATATCGTCTACATAGACTTCCACCGTGTCTCCGATTTGTTGGTCAAACATCTTGTTCACCAGCCTTTGATAAGTTGCCCCGGCATTGATGAGGCCGAAGGGCATTCTCTTCCAGCACAACAAGTTTTTGTTAGTGTAAAAAGCCGTGCTTTCTTGATCGTCAGGATGCATTGGGATTTGATGATACCCTGCAAAAGCATCCATGAATGTTAGCATTTCGTGACCCGCAGTGCTGTCCACCAATTGATCGATGTGCGGGAGAGGAAAGTTGTCCTTCGGGCATGCTGCATTCAGATCTGTAAAGTCTATGCATAGCCTCCAGGTTCCGTTTGATTTCCTCACCAGCACAGGGTTTGCTACCCATTGTGGACAAAGTGCTTGACGGATCAGATTGTTGTCTAACAGCTTTTTAACTTCTTCATTCAACGCTTGATATTTGTCCGGGCCGTACTTCCTTCGTTTTTGATGGACGGGCTTTCTTGCTTGATTTATGTTCAGCTTGTGGCAAGCATGTTTCGGGTCTATCCCCACCATATCTGCGTGAGACCAAGCAAAGACATCTAGATTCTTGGTGAGGAACTCTTTCATTCGGGATCTGTAAGGCTCTGGGAGCTCAGATCTTATGAATAATTCAAGATCTTCGTTGTCGGGATTAACTTTGAACGCCTCCAGCTCTTCGACTGGAGTCGCTCGTCGTTTTTGTCCCTTCCAACGGGGATCAAGCATGGGTTCCTCAGGGTTGGAATCATTTTCGATGTTCATGGGCTCTGCCCCCAGGCGGGGTTCTAGATCATCAGTTGGCTCCGTCCCATTGTTGTTCGTTTGTACTTGGCCCTCCAAGTCCCCCACTGAGGGTTGTTCGTTATCACCCCTTTGTTGTTCATCAGATGGAGGTTCCTCGCGGGTGGTAACGAGTTGTTCGTCCAACACTTGCTCGTTCAAGTGTTGTTCGTCCGTATCGTTGTGGTCGTCCATGTCCATCATATTGTTCAGTATTGATGGTTCGTCGATGGGATAACTTGTTGCTTCCATCATGGATATTGTACAAATTTTGCTCGTAGTTGTTGAATGCATTCTCGTGCTCTCCGTTGGTCTCCTTTAATTGTGCCTGCTCCACTGGCTGTTGGAAATTTCAAACAATAGTGGTAAGTGGAACATGCAGCTTTAAATTCATTGAGAAAAGGTCGGCCAAGAAACCCATTATAGGTCGACTCCTGGTCTACAACCAAGAAATCTACCATTCTTGTTATATTTCTTTCGGGTTCATTAGCCGTTACAAGTTGTACTGCTAATGTTACAATTCCCAACGGTGTTGTCACAGCATTCCCGAAGCCTATGATTCTATGTGTTGTATTCCGAACATAACCCGAATAATCTCCCAGATTATCGAGGGTCTTCTTAAATAAGATGTTAGTGTAGGCTCCGGTGTCCACCAACAGTCTGTGGACTCTGGTCCCCATAATCTTTGCGCAGATTACAAGTGAATCATTGTGCGGAGTTAAGACGCCTTCAAGGTCTTTTTCGGTGAAAGTTAATTCTGCCGTTTGCATGATAGACGGCTTAACTCCCATTTCTTGTACTTGGCCAATCGCTCGTAGCTCCGCTTTCCTCTTCCGATTAGAGTCGGGTGGTTGTCCATCAAAACACCCTCCCGCGGGACCTGCAGGTTCCATCATGAAAAGATCTTCTAAAGGTTGAGCCGGTATACTGGGAACTGGTCATCCGGGTCTGTTGTTTCTCTGAGGTTGACCATCCTCTTCGTCTTCTGAGTTGTTCTCCCGGGGTCTCTTCCCAGGTTGCCTTTTAACGAAATCGGAGAGCTTTCCCTCCTCATAAAATCGCCAGAGTTGCTTAAGCAAATCTCTACACTCACTCGTAAAATGCCCCACACTTTGATGGTAGGCACAATACTTGTTTGGGTTGAGTTTGCCAGTATCCTGACGGATTTTACGTGGTGGGGAAAGTAACTCTTTCTCCTTTACGCTCTCATACACAGTATCAACTGATGCTGTCAATACTTGGTTCAATTTTTCCTTCAAATCCGATCCTTCGGTGAATGCTTTCATATTTTTTGGGACCCTGTAGCTTGTCCCGACGGGCTTTTTGTTATTCTCCTTAGGATCAGCTTTATTCTCCCCCAAATTTGTTTGTAGGGCCTCGTGCATGGAAATGAAAATGCCAGCTTGGTTTCTGAACTCGGCATAAGTCTTTGGGCACTTTAGACGTACCTCCTTCCATAACTTCGACCCTTTTTTCAATCCGGCCATCACAGCGACGATCTTTGTATCTTCGCTCACCGGTTCTCCTTCTAGCAAAACTTTATCGAATCTTTCCATAAACGCCCGGTCAGTTTCATCATCATTTTGCCTCAAATCTGACAGCCGGTGTTTTTGGGAAAGATACGACCCCGCCATTGAAAAGTGAGAAAGAAATTCTTGACTTAGTTGGACGAACGAGTGGATTGATGTCGGCGGCATTGATGAAAACCACTTGTGAACCCGATCGCCCAATGTTAAAGGAAAATTCCGGCATTGGGTGGCATCGCTGGCCCCCACGGAGACCATGTAGTCCGTATACTTCGTTAAGTGGACCCGGGGGTCGGCGATGCCTTCATATTGAATGCTTGCCGGAAATTGAATCTTTTTCTGTATCGGGGCCTTCAAAATGTGAGCTGCCAAAGGTGAGGATGGCATGCTAGTCGTTCCCATCCCCCTCTGTTGGTCTAGTTGCCCCTGCATGTTCTCCACAGCCTTCCTTAGGCTTGACAATTCATCAAGAGGTGCCCCCTGACTTGGAGGCTGTTCGGCGAGCAAAGGCATTAACCTTTCTGCTCGTCGCAGTCCCTCGCTTGGAGTGGGCACTTCCTGGGCTTGCCTCCTAATGTTGTTCGCCGCATTTGGCCCTAGGCGCCTAAAGGCTGACTGGGAGAGTCTTTCATGGACTGATGGGCGAGGCTGTTCAAAAGTTGCTCGCCCATCTTCTGCTCCCCGGCGAGCAGCTTCCTGTTGGGGTTGGCTAAGCCTGTCCTGAGCACTGGAACGCGTTGTTCCATGGCTAGACATAGTTGTTCATCCGTGACCAGACTCAGCCTGTACTTCTCTCTAGTCGATCACCTTGGCCTTTCCCTTATTCCGTCTGGCTTGGGCACTATCAACCTCTCGCTGTTCGCCCCTAGTAGTCCTGGGTCTAACAACCTCTAGGGACTTGTCCCTTGGCCTTGCTTGTGTTGGCCTAACCTGCTCTTGTTGCCTCTGGAGGGCCTGGAGAGCAGCTATGGTTTTGACTAACTCGTTGGGGTTGTTCGCCAAAGCCTCCATCTCAGGGGGGAGGTTATGTGTTATGGCTGTATGCTGCGACCTGTTCGCATGTCTCGGGTCACGGTCCTGGTGGTCGGCCGACGTGGCCCGGGTCTGAGATGCTCTTTTTGACAAACGTGATCCTTGGGTCTCTTTAGATTGAGGCATTTCAATTTAAATTATTTCTTAATTTATAAATTGAAGAACACCAAGAACACCAAGAACACTTTTGTTTGTATCTTCAAATATTTCTTAAGATTTCCTATGAATCTTCAAGTTTTCAACCTGAAGTTCTTGAGTAATCACACTAAACCGGAGGTTCGGACCCTCCTTCTAGCGCCAAATTGTTGGTGAACGAATCTAATCGTAAGGATTAGTGGCTATTTTAATCCCTTTTTACGTCACCAATCAATACGTGTGATTGGTTATCACCGTAAATGGTAAATCGGGGTTCGGGTTATGAAATTGGATGTACGAAAGTCGAAATTGAATTAATTTCGTATGTGTGCACGTTTAGGTGTTATAGTATGTGCTTTTGGGAGTGTTTTTGTATTTTAACTTTTTTTGAACCTGTATTTCACAGCTGGAGAACAACTATTTATAGAGACTAACAAGCATGAGGTGTCCAAGACTCTTGGTCTCCCTAGCCTGCATGCTTGACATGTGTCCCTTTGATCTTATCAAAGCTGAATCTTAGCTACAAAGTCTTCTTTGGTCTTATCTCGGACTCGTTGTTGTTCGCCTAGGTCGGCTTGATTGATCTTGTTGATTCTCCAACTTAAAGTTGTTCGCCTCTTGAGGTTGTACTTTGGAAGTTGTTCGCCTTATGGCTTTGTTCACTTGTTCACCATGGCTGTTGTATCATAATTTGACCAAGTTGTTCGTCATTGATGACTTCACAGTTGGCTCATTCTTGGTCTCGGGTCTAAATACCTGTTCGCCCATTAGTTGTTCGTCGGGGAGTTGTTCGTCACTTTATACACCTCTCAAATTGGTAGATGCACCCCAACTTGATTTTCTTTGTTGATCACCCTTGATTTGAGGTTGGCTCTTCATAATCCTTGATGTAGCTTTAATCCTTGTTCGCCATTTATTGACTTATGTTCGCCTATCAACAGGGTGGTTCCTCATGAGTATACGGAACATGACTTGAACCACCAATCTCAAATCGTTCACCAATGCTCCACTGAGTATAAAAGTTTTCAAGAGTGTCGATATTAATATTCCACAGCTCTTCACTGTGGCTGGTCTAATTGTAGTAGCGGGGAACAAGACCAACCCTAAAAAGATGAGTTTTAACCTCATAAATGCTCAAGTATCTCATATTCCTGCATTTTCTTCCTTTACATGGGCATCTAAGCTAATTGAAACGATCAAGACAGCGTGGATGACACTATGTAGACTCAATAAATTCTTCAATTTTACGGTAAAATTGATCATTCATGTCCCCTCCTATCATACGAGGCATTGAGTACATCCAACCACGATTTGGAAATTCCATCTGTTTCAAATTAATAGTAAATAACAAGTTAATTATTCAAAACAACAGAGTTTCGACTGTAAACAGACATATCCATCAAACATAATAAACTAACCAAATACATCATATTAACCAATTCAAAAAAATTGGGCAGAGTTTTGACTATAAATAAACATATCCATATTTATTTTTTTCACATAAATCCAACATAACAATCATATATACTAAATAACTACTATACATTTAAGCATGCATACTAATAACTTACCAAAAACTAAAATATATACAACAAAAGAATTAAATGGTAAAAGTGTGAAAATGCACGGTGAAGTTGAAGCAATGAGCACAATGTGATATAGAACCAGTCGATTGCTACCACCACTTCAAAAATACCTTTGTCGTAGATTAAACGGACGAAAAACGAGTTTAGAAGAGTTTTTTTCATAAAAAAATATGACATAATTTGTTCTGTAATAGATGTTTAGCGATCGCTAAACAACGGACCTAAACCAAGTCATTATTGTCCACCTGCCCACTTTGGAATTCGTGTTTTGTGACAGCCACAGGCGGTCGCTAAACTGGGAACCAAATTTGCGACTGATATCGGTCGCTAATAGGAAGAATGTGACATCATCTAACTTCAACGGTCAAGACGGTCATTAATTAGAGACCGATAGGCCTGGTGGTCGCTAATTTGAAACCTTTTGACCGTTCCAGACCGTCGGTCGTAAATCGATCGCTAATCACACTAATTAGCAACCGATTTGTGGCGGTCGCTAATTTTGGTCGCTAAAACCCGCCTTTTTTGTAGTGTTTCTTCTTTATTTTTTCATTTAACTTTTAAAAAAATTCATTTCATACTCTTTGAATCGATGTTAACAACCCCAATTTGACATGACAACAGTAAAAATAGATTGAAATAATTTTAGATAATTTTAAAAATATGATTTATTTATTTTTTACAATTTTAAGTATTAAATGTAGAACAGATCAAGTTTAATAGACTTCTAAAAGGCTCCTGACCTATTTAGTTTAAAAGGCTAGGTCGAACCTATAAAAAAGACTATCATATATAATAGGTTAGGCTCAAACTATATTTTTGTATAGTAAACCTATACTTTTTTATGTATAGCCTGACCTACTTCCACCCCTACTCTCTACCCATATTCCTTGTCAAAATAAATTAATTCTTGACTAAATTTAAGTTTCATTCAGTTTTTGGACTAATTTGTTGTAAATATAGCAGATTTATTATTCCAAATCTAGAAGATTTGATGTGGACATTACTAATGGACCAATAACACAATGGGCTTTATATTTTAGATTAAGGTTTTACTCTTATAAATATACCATTGTACTCAGAATTGTATACACTCATACACATACATATAAGTGAAACTCCTGGCTTGGTACGCCCCCAGACGTAGTCGTTCTCGACGAACTGGGTGAACAAATCTCGCGCCTTTATTTACGCTCTCAATTTACAACACATTATCAGCACGAGACTCTGCCTGCAATTAATCGGTACGAATTTGAATTTGAATTAATTACCAGTATTTATATATGTGTTGCGTATATACATATATATACTTGTCGTGGACATTGAATCAATTTGAATTAATAATTCACTTTGCTTTGAATATATTGCCTTGAATATGTGTTGCGTATATACATATATATTCACATCCATGCACTAGTATTTCACCATCCATGGCCTTGATTCGAATTATTGAGATTTTTTTATGTGTTTGGCGTTATTCGAATTAACAAATCACTTCGCCTTGAATATATTATCTTGATTCGAATTATTCACACCGCTCCATCAGATCGCGCTCGGCCGCCACCTCACGACGAACGCTTGCTCCCATGCGTGCGGTCGCGCCGTCTCGCACTAGCCAACTGCCGCGCTTGTCCGCCCGTCGTGTGCGACCACCACCATATGCGCTCGCCGGCGTGCGCGGCCCCGATTCTCCCTGTCGTGCGCAGCCTCGATCATTCTCCATATGCCCACCGCGTGTCTCCGCCTCCAGGCGTCGAGACACTGCCGCATGAGCGGCGCCGATAAACAGGGGTTGCTTCTGCAGGAAAGAGAAAGAAATATGGGCCTCTTCTTTTTAATAACTTGGGTTGTGTCCATTAAATTTTTAATCAGTTTGGGTCTATATCTGAAAGGAAGAAGAATAGTATAATGGAACCTTGAATTAATTAGGGTCAATTCTTTTATGAAAAATTAAATAGTAATAATTCCAGTATATTAATTAAGCTTGATTTTTTTAAAATTAATTTAAATATTAGTTCTCAATAAATTGCCCTATATACTTAGTTGATATATTCGCATGCCTTTTATGATTTAATTATCTTGCATGCATTATTACTTTTGTACATAGTCTATTTATTATAGTCCGCATATATTGCCCGGGTAGGCGGCGTCCAGTACTTGTCGGAACGTAAATTATATTTTGGGTAGACGACACCCAATCCTTGCTCCTATGTGCTCTAGAATAATCAAATAAATCCTTATTTCTCCATTGTCAATAAATTAGTCACATCTCTTACCATGTCACTTTAAAATCGTAGTGAATAATGTCTGATATTATCATGAAAGAATTCGATGAGCTTGCTCTCGATGGTAATAATTGCCTGACATGGGCACTAGATGTCGAGATCCATCTAGCCTCAAATGAGTTGAGCGAAACAACTATCGAAGGTTCGAAATCCACTAACGCCCAGAAGGCGAAAGCGTTGATTTTTCCCATGAACCATCTGAATGAGGATCTAAAAAAAGAATTCCTCACTCACTAGGACCCCGGAACGTTGTGGAAGTCCCTGAAGGACCATTTCCAACAACAAAATGATATACTCCTCCCTCCGGTACAATACGATTGGTTGAGACTCCGTTTCCAAGACCTGAAGTCTATAACGGAGTACAACTCTACTTTACAGCGTATTGTAACCTTGTTGATGCAGACGACTCTGTCAACATTCCACACTAGCAATCTTATACTCCAGCAACAGTATAGGGACAAATATATGATTGGTCGCAAACGTGGAAGGGGGAGAGAGGGTAAGAAGTTCTGGACTAAAGGCCGAGGTCATAGTTCATCCAGTGGTCACAGAACCTCGAATTTCGCTCTACAAAAACCTAGCTCTCAAGACAAGATTGAGCAATCCTGCTATAGATGCGGATGCAGAGGCCATTGGTCTCACACATGTCGAACTCCCAAGTATTTGGTTGAGGCTTATCTAAATCAGCAGAAGGACGACAAGGGGAAGACCCCTATCGTAGAACCTCACGATGACAACATGCCTGAAGCAGAACTTGATCAAGACAACGATGATCTCTTGAGCTCGTAGCTCAAAAACTTTAGAGACAATGAGTGATTTGAGTATTTGATTATTTTATTACTTTGTTTTGGATAAAATAATTTATATTTTTTTATCCTATCTTTCGGATAATTTATTTTATGGATGATATTATGTTTTAGCTTCGATGTGTTTACCTTAACGTTTTCCATTAAATTTACGTGGATATTGCTATACATGGCTTGTAAACATATCATCTATTGGGTTTGGGCTATTTCCTCTGGCATGATGGATGCAAATAGTGATTTATGTTTGGTAGATAGCGCCACCACACATACAATCTTAAGAGATAGAAAATATTTTTATAATTTGGTGAACGAAAGGGGAGTATAGTTACGATAACCAATGATAGTATGTTGATAGTGGGCTCCGGAAGAGCTTCCATTGTCCTCCCCATGGGTACCGAACTCATAATCGATAATGCTTTATTGTTTCCACAATCTAAGCATACCCTGCTCAGTTATAAGGATATAAGAACTGATGGCTATCACATTGAAACTAAAACTGAGAACAATAACGAATACCTTTTGATGACTATTACTCGAGGTAGCCGTAAACAAGTTATAGAAAAAACTTCCTTCTTTCTCCCCCGGATTGTACTATTCCTACATCCGGCCATCTAATCTCCATCTAGCTATGAGTATGAAATTTCATGACCCAAACTATTTTAAATTATGGCATCAGCAGTTAGGTCATCCAGGACAAACTATGATACGTAGGATTCTATCTAATTCAAATTGGTCATAGTATTTCGAATAATAGAATCCCTCATGTTGATGAATTTATTTGTGATGCATGTTCTAAGGGTAAGTTAATAGTGCGCCCGTCGTGCACTAAGGTTGGACTAGAGTCTCTTGTTTTCCTTGAACGGATTCAGGGAGATATTTGTGGACCGATTCACCCAACATCATGACCATTTCGGTATTTCATGGTCCTTATTGATGCCTCCACTATGTAGACATATGTCTATTTGCTATCCACCTACAATTAAGCTTTTGCGAAGCTCATTGCGAAAACTATCGAGCTTGGAGCTCATTCCCAGATTATCCAATTAAATCGATTCGCATGGATAATGCTACTGAGTTTAGCTCAAAGGTCTTTACAGATTACTGTATGGCCCTGGGAATTAAAGTGGAGCATTCGGTCCCCTACGTCCATACCCAAAATGGTCTTGTTGAGGCGCTAATAAAACGTATCAAACTTATCGCGAGACCATTGCTTATAAACTCTAAACTACCCACTTCATGCTGGGGGCATGCAGTCCTACATGCATCGCACTTGATACAAATCCGTCCAACTGCATATAATGACCATTCCCCCCTACAGCTAGTGCGTGAGAAAGAACCTAGCATTTTCCATCTGCGTATTTTTTGATGTGCGGTGTATGTTCCGAAAACATTACCTAAGCGGACCTCTATGGGCCCACAAAGAAGTTCGGTACTTATGTTGGATTTGACTCTCCATCCATCGTGAAATACCTAGAGCCTTTGTCCGGGGATCAATTAACGACCCGATTCACTGACTGCACGTTCGATGAAGATCACTTCCCAGCATTAGGGGGAGATCCGAATTCAAAATTGAATGAAGACCGGGAGCTTACATGGAACGTAAGTGATCTTCAGTATCTAGATCCACGCACTAGTTAATCTGAACTGGAAGTTCAGAAGATCATTAACTTGCAAAATTTAGCAAACAATCTGCCAGACGCGTTCACTGACCATAGAGGTGTAACTAAATCGCATATACCTGCAGTAAATGCTCCCCAAAGGGTTGAGGTCCCAAGCAAAACAAGTACTCATGCCCCCACACGCCAGAAGCATAAAGGACTCTCAAGAGATACTAGTACACCTAAATGAAAAGCTAGCAAAACTAGTCAGCCGAATGTAAAATCTATAGAAGAGATTCGTCTAGATAACTCAAAGTCTCTAGAAAAGACTCTTCTAGAAGACGAGCGTCCTAGTGCTGAAGCACGTTCACAAAATATTCAATGCACTAGGACCGCGGAACGACCAGACCCAGATACACTGGGAAATGAGGAAGGTCTGGTTCACATAAACGTTGAAGCCTCTATGAATTTCATAGATATGGGAGAAACATATAATATAAATATTACTGTCGTCGACGACACATTTGCAGCGATAATTACTCTTTTCGTTAACGATTCAGATCCAGAACCCAAAACTATCGTTGAGTGCCGGAAGCGCTCCAATTGGGTAAAATGAAAGAAGGCAATTGAAGCAGAGCTCACATCGCTTAACAAAAGACAAGTATTTGGCTCTATCGTTCGTACACCCGCGCGCGTTATCCCTATAGCATATAAATGAGTATTTGTACAAAAATGAAATGAGAATAATACTATGGAGAGGTATAAAGCGAGGCTTGTAGCTCAAGGGTTTTCATAGAGACCCGGTATTGATTTCGATCAAACCTATTCTCCCGTAATGGACGCAATAACGTTCCGCTACTTGATATCTTTGGCAGTTAAATTGAATCTCTAAATGAGATTGATGGACGTAGTAACCGCATACTTATACGGATCACTAGATGCTGACATTTATATGAAAATCCCCGATGGATTTGACATTCCTCAGATGAAGGATAGTGAAAATCGCAGTTTGTATAGCATAAAACTACATAAGTCGTTGTACGGCTTGAAGCAATCGGGCCTCATGTGGTATAACTGACTTAGTGAATTCCTCTAGAAGAAGGGATACACATTCGATAAAGCTTTCCCATGCGCAATCATGAAGAAATCGCAAAATGGTCTTTGCATCATATCCGTTTATGTTGATGACCTAAACATAATCGGAACATGCAAAGAGATTGAAGAAGGCAATTCAATCTTAAAAGCTGAATTTGAAATGAAAGTCTTGGGTAAAACCAAGTACTACCTCGGCTTGCAGATCGAGCATCTCCCAGAAGGAATACTTATACATCAGTCAACCTACGTGAAGAAGGTATTGGAGAGATTTCACATGGATAAATCTCATCCACTTAGCACTCCTATGGTTGTCCGATCCCTCGAAGTGGATAAGGACCCATTTAGGCCAAGAGAAGATTCAGAAGAAATTTTGGGGCCAGATGTTCCTTGTCTTAGCGCTGTTGGAGCATTGCTCTATCTCGCAAATTGCATAAGGTCGGGCATTGCATTTGCAGTCAATTTTCTTGCGAGATATAGCGCTTCTCCTACAAGGAGACATTGGAATGGTGTTAAGCATGTTCTACGGTACCTCCAAGGGTCTCAAGATCTTGGACTGTTTTATCATAAGAACCAAGACAAAACCTTAGTAGGTTATGCGGATGATGGCTATCTGTATGATCCCCACAACGCCATATCTCAGACTGGTTACGTTTTTCTCTGTGGTGGTATCGTAATCTCATGGAGATCGGTTAAATAAATTATGGTTACCACGTCTTCAAACCACTCAGAGATAATAGCTTTGTTTGAAGCCGCACGAGAATGTGTTTGGTTAAGGTCCTTGGTAAAATACATTGGTGACTCGTGTGGTATAGCTAAAGGCAATACAACTCCCACCATTATATTTGGAGACAACGCAGCTTGCATCGCACAAATGAGTAATGGGTACGTCAAGGGAAACCTGACGAAACATATTTTACCTAAATTTTTCTACCCATACGAACTCCAGAAGAGTGGCGTGATTACCATTCAAAAGGTGCAATCTAGTGACAATCTAGCAGATCTGTTCACTAAGTCCTTACCTATGTCTACTTTTGAAAAGTACGTTCGTGGTATTGGGATGCAAAAGCTCAAAAGTGTTGTTGTCTTCAGGGGGAGTGGTAACCCTGAAATAAATCTAGAAGATTTGATCTGGAAGATCGATTACATTCATCTCTAACTTAAGATTTGGCCGATACCTAGCACGTGGAGTTTTTATGACATGTTATGTCGTAATGTCCAAGGGGGAGTGTTGTAAATCTAGCAGATTTATTATTCCAAATCTAGAAGATTTGATGTGGACATTACTAATGTACCAATAACCTAATGGGCTTCATATTTTAGATTAGGGTTTTACTCTTATAAATATACCATTGTACTTAAAATTGTATGCACTCATACACATACATATTAGTGAAACTCTTGGCTTGGTACGCCCCCAGACGTAGTCGTTCTCGACGAATTGGGTGAACAAATCTCGCGCTTTTATTTACGCTCTCAATTTACAACATAATTAAATTAAGATTGTCAACTACTTCATTAATGGATTGGAAGACTTTGTATTGTTATAAAACTAATAGAAATATGAATACTATATAGAGTGCAAAGTAAAGAGAGAACAACATGTAGGGAGAATAATTTGTATTCAACTTCTTGGTGGTGTACAATGAAGGTTTCATGGTCCTTATTTATAGTGGAGCCATGTATGAATATCATAATGACAATTTATTAGGACATTATGATAATCCTAAATCATTGTTATTAGGACATTATGATAATCCTAAATCATTGCTTGTAACCTCCATAGACATGTAATTCCCTATAATATCTTGTAACTTCTAGGACATTTAAATTGATTCATAACATTCCCCCTTGGATGTCCGTCGTTATACAAACTTATCTTGTTAAAAACCTTACAAGGGAAAACAAACTCAGTGGGACAAAAACTCAAGTAAGGAAAAAGTACATATTACTTAGTGTATCAATACTCCCCCTGATTCAGACTTTATTTAAAATCCTTTAACCGACGCATGCCAATACATTTCACCAATTTTTCAAAGGTAGCAGTCGGTAATGCCTTGGTAAATAAATCTGCTAAATTATCACTTGATCGGATTTGTTGCACATCAATTTCACCATTCTTTTGCAACTCATGAATAAAAAAAAAATTGGTGAAATATGTTTGGTTCTATCTCCTTTAATATATCCTTCTTTCAGTTGAGCTATACAAGTTGCATTGTCTTCAAACAATACAGTTGGAGGATTTTTATTGTCAAGTGACAATCCACAATTTTTCTGGATATAATTGGTCATTGATCTTAGCCAAACACATTCTCGACTGGCCTCATGAATTGCTATAATTTCAGCATGATTTGAAGAGGTGGCAGCAAGCGATTGCTTGGTAGATCGCTATGAAATTGCAGTACCACCACATGTAAATACATATCCTGTTTGAGACCTTGCTTTATGTGGGTCAGACAAATACCCAGCATTAGCATAACCAAGCAATTCAGGTCGAGATTTATTTGAGTAAAATAAGCCAAGATCAATTGTTCTTTGGAGGTAGAGGAAAATATATTTTATACCATTCCAATGTCGTCGTGTAGGAGATGAACTAAATCTTGCTAATAAATTTACTGCAAATGATATATCTGGTCTAGTACAATTAGCAAGATACATTAGTGCACCAATATCACTGAGATATGGTACTTCAGGACCAAGAATCTCTTCATCTTCATCTCGCGGTCTAAAAGGGTCCTTATTAGGATCAAGAGACCGAACGATCATTGGGGTACTTAATGGATGTGCATTTTCCATATAAAACCGTTTTAATACCTTCTGGGTATAAGCAGTTTGGTGGACCAAAATCCCACCTTCTAAATGTTTAGTTTGTCCAAAATCTTTGATCTCAAATTCTTTCTTCAAATATGAAACTGCCTTTTGGAGCTCTTCAGGAGTTCCAATCAAATTGAGATCATCGACATATACTGCAATTATCACAAAATTTGACCCATCTTTCTTTATGAACACACATGGATATATTGGGTCATTGGTATAACCTTCTTTAACTAGGCATTCAGTAAACTGATTATACCACATAAGTCCAGACTGTTTGAGTCCATACAAAGATCTTTGCAATTTGATAGAACACATTTCCTTTGGAATTAATTTACACGCTTCAGGCATGTTAAATCCTTCAGGGATTTTCATGTAGATATCTTTTTTAAGATTACCGTACAAATATGCAGTGACGATATCCATCAAGCGCATGTCAAGTTTTCCATGCACGGTAAAACTTACAAGATACCTGAATGTGTTCGCATCCATTACAGGGGAGTACATTTCATCATAATCAAATCCAGGTCTTTGTGAAAAACCCTGGGCTACCAATTGTGCTTTGTATCTCACAATTTCATTTTTCTCGTTTCTTTTTCGCACGAATACCCATTTGTATCCTACTGGCTTTATACCATCTGGTGTTTGGACTATAGGTCCAAATACTTTTCTTTTTGCCAGTGAATTCAATTCAGATTAGATCGCATCTTTCCATTTAGACCAATCATTTCTACGCCGACATTCATCAACCGATCTGGGATCATGATCCTCATTTTCTTCCATAATATCAAGTGCTACATTATATGCAAAAATGTCATCCATTATTGTTTCTCTTCGGTTCCAACTTTTTCCCGTAGTGACAAAATTTATTGAGGCTTCAATAACCTCATTCTCTTCAGAATCTTGCTCTTCAGGAGCAATATCTTCAGAAGCAACTTTTTTAGGAAGTAGAATTTTATCACTACGTGTGAATCATTCATTATCTATTCACTCATCACTTTTATTTAATCCTCTTTTCTTTCGAGGATTTTTATCTTTGGAACCAAGAGGTCTACCACGCTTCAGGCGTGCTTTAGACTCATTAGCACTTGTTATTTGTCCTTCAGGGACATCAATCTTAACCAGAACATTTTCTGCAGGAATATGTGACTTAGTAACTCTTTTGGAGTCACTCAATACATCCGGTAATTGATTTGCAATATTCTGCAAATTTATAATCCTTTGAACTTCAAGTTCACATTCTTTTGTTCGAGGATCAAGGAAGTCCATTTTTATTTTCCAATTAATTTCATTCTTCGGTTGGTCCTTACCTCCCCCTAATGTCGGGAAATGATATTCATCAAAATGACAATCTGCAAATCGTGTAGTGAACAAATCACCTGTAGATGGTTCAATATATTTTATGATAGAAGGTGATTCATACTCGACATATATTCCCAATCTTCGTTGGGGCCCAATTTAGTACGGTGAGGTGGTGCAATAGGGACATAAACCGCACACCCAAAGACTCTCAAATGTGATATATTGGGCTCATAGCCAAAAGCTAATTGTAGGGGAGAAAAATTATTATTACTTGTCGGCCGAATTCTCACAAGTGTTGCTGCATGTAATATAGCATGTCCCCATGCATGCAAAGGAAGTTTTGATTTCATTAATACTGGTCTAGAGATTAATTGTAATCTTTTGATAAATGATTAAGCTAGACCATTTTGTGTATGAACATGAGCTACATGATGTTCAACACATATTCCAATTGACATGCAATAATCATAGAAATATGTGATGAATTTTTACCAGCATTGTCTAGACGAATTTTCTTAATTGGATGATCTGGAAATTGTGCTCGTAATTTAATTATTTGAGCAAACAACCTCGCAAATGCCAGGTTGCAAGATGACAATAAACATACATGTGACCATCTTGTAGATGCATCAATTAGCACCATAAAATATCGAAATGGTCCACATGGTGGATCTACAGGCCCACATATATCTCCTTGAATTCGTTCTAGAAATGCAGAGGATTCAATCCCAACTTTAGTTGGTGAATGTCTCACAATTAATTTTCCTTGTGAGCAAGCAACACATGAGAATTCATTGGTATTCAACATCTTTATATTTTTTAATGGATGGCCATGTGAATTTTCAATTATTCGTCTCATCATTATGGAACCAGGGGACGATCATGCCAAACCATATAATCTTTGGTAGTAATAGACTTCTGGTCTATTAGGTGATATGTTTCAGTTGTATATATTTTCGTATAATATAGGCCAGAAGAGAGTGAATACAACTTTTCTAACACACATTTCTTTTCAGAAACCACTTGTGTTATCAATAAATATTCATGGTTTTTCTCATTTAAAGTCTTGACATGATACCCATTTCTGCGGATATCTTTAAAACTTAGTAATTTCTTCGAGACTTGGGAGACAGTATTGCATTATGTATAACAAGTTTGGTCCCTTTAGGGAGAAAAATTGTGGCTCTTCCGGAGCCATTAATCAAATTTGCACTACCACTTAAGGTATTAACATTTGTCTCCCCCTTTTGCAAATGAGAAAAATATTTTTCATTTTAAAGTATAGTGTGTGTAGTAGCACTATCAATTAGACAAATATCACCATCTAAATCCATTCCCAAATGTTTGACATCCATTGCTTCTTCATAAAAAATAGAAAAATAAAACATAAATTAGAAATTAAAATTAATGAAAGATGCAAATATATAAATATTTTATTCATAATGAAAATACATATATCATATGCTTAGTTAACATCATTAAAAAAATCAGCTACATCAGATGAGTCATAGCAACATCATCACCATTGGAAGCAACATTCTCATCAACAAAATTTGTTTCAACATTTTTTCCTTTATTTTTCAAAGAGGCTTGATAAAGCTCAACAAGATGATCCGCTGTTCGACATATGCGGGACCAATGACCTTCCATTCCACACCGGTGACAATATTCCTCATATTTCTTCTTTTCACCATTGTCTCTCTTTTGGGAGATAATTTGCTTTTTGTCACGATCATGGTGGGTATTATATGGAGTAAATCTACCACGACCGCGACCACGAAAGTGGCCACGTCCTCGACTTCCACCACGTCCATAATTTTGGGATTGAGTCGCATTCGCTTCAGGGTATGGACTAGAACCAGTGGGTCGGGACTCAAGATTTTTCAATAATAATTCATTATTTTGTTCAGCCAAAAGAAGACAGACAATTAATTCAGAATATTTTTTAAACCCATTTTCTCGATATTGCTGCTGCAGGAGCAAATTCGAGACATAAAAAGTCGAGAATGTCTTCTCAAGCATATCATTATCAGTTATTATTTCTCCACATAATTTTAATTGAGAAGTAATTTGGAACATAACCGAATTATATTCATTAAAAGTTTTAAAATCATGTACACATAAGTGGAGTCAATCATACAGGGCTTTTGGAAGGACGACCATCTTCAGGTGGTCGTATCTTTCTTTTAAATCTTTCCACAAAACTAGTTGATCTTTCACAGTTAAATATTCATTCTTTAATCCTTCATCCAAATGATGATGAAGGAAGATCATTGCTTTTGCACGGTCTTGATTTGATGCATTATTATTATCAATAATAATTTCTCCAAGACCTCTTGCCTCAAGATGAATTTCAACATCTAGAATCCACGATAAATAATTTTTTTCGGTGATATCTAGAGTTGCAAATTCTAACTTTGTGAGGTTAGCCATAATGGAAGAACAAATTGATAAAGAAAATATTACCTCAAGAATAGTATATGATATTTGAACTTGCCCAAATATCTTCAACTATGTTCAAGGTAAAGAATCGTGCTGATAACCTGTTATAAAACTAATAGGAATATGAATACTATATAGAGTGCAAAGTAAAGAGAGAACAATATGTAGGGAGAATGATTTGTATTCAACTTCTTGGTGGTGTACAATGAATGTTTCATGGTCCCTATTTATAGTGGAGCCATGTAGAATATCACAATGACAATTTATTAGGACATTATGATAATCCTAAATCATTGCTATTAGGACATTATGATAATCCTAAATCATTGCTTGTAACCTCCATAGACATGTAACTCCCTATAATATCTTGTAACTTCTAGGACATTCAAATTGTTTCATAACATGTATTTTAATTTTGAATTTATAGCATACAAAATCATGACTTATATAATGACAAGTTACAACACATATTTTTAAATTTTGCAATGTTATCACGTCGCAACTTTTCTGACAAATTACTTATGTGACAGTTTGTGCCAAAAAAAGTTAACAGACTATGATTAAATTAAAATAATAATTAAAAAATGTGATTAACTTGAAATAATAATAAAAAAATTAATAATTGAAAAAACAAGCATTTTGAATTTATAAAAAGTGGAACTGTATTAATAAGTTTTAAATAATTTGGGTACGAATCTTCTTATCCACATAATTAAGTTGTTCACTGCATGGTCCAGTTCACCACTAGAGAAAAATGCCAAAACTGAACAATGTTTGAATTGTATCTTTAAAAAAATGATAATTGATCGAAAAAATTGTCAAACAAAAGTTAAGGTAGGTGAAACTGATGAATTATGGGGGGAAAATATCCGCGACCAAACGCATTTCCATTCCATCAACTTAAATTCCAAAATCGACTATACAAATACAAATGCAAATAAAAATGCCCAAACTTAATTCATTGAAAAGCCCTACTAACAATATAAAAGTTACCTTTGTCTCACAAGCTAGGATCAGGTGGTAAACCTTCATTATCTCTATTTTGAGTGCCTTGGTTCGATTGCTAGGTACTCTTGCCAGAACCTTTGCTCGATTCTTTCGAGCAGGAACCGAGTTTATGTCCAGGCACACTAATAAAATTTATAAATAGTCAAAACACATCTTCTCAAGTGAGAAATGAATAAGCATTAAAATTAATTGCACATAAATAGACAAACGAATGTGCAAGTTTACGTACCCACACTTTCCGCACTTTTGCAATTTATTTGGGGGTGCTCCTTTTGAACTAGACTTTTGCGGATTAGATACTCCAAAATTTTGTGATAGCCTATCCGGATCACGAATATCACACAATTCTCCAGAGAGGCTATCTATATTGGTAGTCTCTGAGCGGGCAGAGGGGTCCACCTCCACATATTTTGCTGCTCGACGTATCTGCTTAACTGTATTTCTGGTGTATGTTTCTATTTGTGAAGCAATTAGAGCCACACTAACACTCTCTTTGTATAATTGCATAAATATTTGGCGTTGGGGATCTCCAACACAAAACAAATTGGGAATATGCTCTAGAAGTTGTTGTCCAATCACTTTTGTCCAACGCTCACGAATGCATTGCGAGGGAATCTTCATAATATTACTGTGCATGAATGTAGAAAATAAATGCCGACACGGCAACCCCATTGACTCTAACATCTGATAATCACAATAAAATGTGTGATGTGCAACATCAAATTTCACACATCATCGCTGCCCATCCAATTCACCAAATTTTTCAAATGTATAGTTCATCACACTATCTTCTTTTCCTATATCTACAACTGACAATCCCTGTTCTTCTTCAATTTCTTTCAACACCTTAACATATATGTTTCCATTATACACTTAAGCAGCATATTTTACAAGCTTGTGTAATGGACCACGATTCGTGTTGGATTTTAGAGGCACGAACACCATGTTCGACGCAACGGAAGATAATGATTCACCAACAACGAATCTGCACATGGTTGTATAATCATAATTTCAAAAGGATAAATAATAACATATAAGTCCTTACAGCGATTTGTACGTGGAATACTCAACTATGGTATCCACGTAACAACTTTTCTACCAACCCGCACCGATATGCCAGCGTTGGATCTCGAGACGAATTTGCTAGGAAAAATCCGACTGGATATTTTATGGAGAAATTATATTTTTTTGTGTGTTTTCAGAATTCTCATAGGACACATATTTATAGATATTAACTTGGTTTAATTCTTAAGCAAGATATCGGGCCTAGCCCGTAAATATAATCTCTACGGATTATATTTCCCTAGATATGTTCCTATGAATAATATCTTTACCATATCTATTATTCTTGTATAATAATATTCTAAATATTATTATTGGGATTTCATATTTAATTAAATCCAATTTAATTAAATAATAATAATAATTAATTTCAAATATAATTATTATTATATTCTCCATAAATTAAATATTATATCCAATACAATATTTAATCAACCAACTATAATTGGTAAATTGTCATTACTTATTGTGTGACCCATAGGCCCTCGTATATCGAGCAATAGTCAAACTAACGGTCTTAATTGAACCCTAGACAATAAATCAGACATTCTCAATATACGAGGTACGTTGCGAGGAAATCTGCAACTACCTGTAATACTGTAGGCTATTGTGATATCTTTCTTTCATTCGCGAATACCCGATTAAGTCTTGAACATGATGAAGTGTCTATTCAAATAACTCAATCATATTATCTCCAATCACTAATTGATCAAGCATATCACACTTAGCCACAAAGTCTAAGATGATGTGCGTCGGCTGACGACTTAGATCCAATTATGATGAGAAGACAAGTATTCTCTTTAAATCCACATTGAGGAATGAATCCTATTCTTGACTCAACTATCACGCACATGTATTTCGTGATGTACCCAATCCATGCCATATCTACTCGTGGAAGGGTGCAAGCGTCGGTCATGGTCAAAGTTCATCACTCCACACATGTCATGCGTATTGACATCAAGTCAGAGGAGTATCACATTGCTCCCACTAACTGAGATACCCATAGACATATTATGTGAAATTACATCAAACGGTTTCTCGGATGGGTATATTAATACCCTCTAAGGTATCTGTGCATTCATCATGAGATACCCGGTATCTCGTAGTAAGTGAGAGCTTACTACACTCTCTAAGAGTATGATGCAGATCGCACACCAATCTCAATTGCATCATCAATATCCCATTCTTGATGATCCTTGATCGGGGCTATTTGAGAATCATACTTAAGTCATCTGAGTTCTCACTCACTCAATGACAGTAGTGATTCATGGGAACACAAATAAGAATATATGTAAACAATCAAACATTATATTCAGATAAGTGTAACGCCATACATTTAATATTAAACAAAAAATAATATTAAATCAAATCTAAATATTATCTTAGTATTATGTCCTTTCGATGGATTGTCTCTAGGACACTAACACTAACAATTCATTGGTTGCGCAGGTGGACTTAGCTCATGTGGACTCTCACAAGCTTCTATCCTAAGCTTATTAAGATCATTAAAAAAATGTTAAAGAAATTCAGTGATCTTGTGTCCTTTCTTACTCCGATCCTTGAAATGAGCATGCAACGATTCAGCTCGTTGAGTGCTCATCATCATTCCCATGAAATAATCTCTACAATGTGCCGCACTCCACATTTCCCTTTTGGAATAGAGATTTAGGACCCAATGATTTGTTTCTACCTTGAGAGTTTCAATTAAGTGTTGCCAGCGCTGCTCAAATTCATCTACAAATATTTTTTTTCTGAGTTCTCCAAGAGATCTGCAGAATATGGGGTTTTTAACATTCTGCATATAATTCCTCAATAAATGTCAGCTACAAAGTCTGTGTTTTGCTATTGGACATACTTCAGATATGGCATTGCGCATTGCCAAGTCCTGGTCAGACATGATTTTCACTGGTGTTTTTCCTTCCATTGCTTCGAGAAATTTCTGAAATAACCAAACGTAAGATTTTGTAGTCTCGTTACACATTAATGCTGCACCAAACACACATGTCTTGAAATTATTGTCCACCCTAGATATAAGTACCAACAGAAATTGATATGTATTCATCTTGTACGTGTTGTCGAGTACAATAGCATCGCCGAATAATTTATACTGAGCACGTGAAAACCCATCAGTCCAAAACAACATGCTCAGTAAGTTATTCTCATCTGATGTCAGGTCATATATGAAGTTTTTATCCTTAAGTTTATCACCATCCAGTAAATTCAATGCCATACTTGCATCTCTGTGCCGCACAAGGTCGTTGCGCTTCTTGTTTTGAAAATTATACACATCTTTGTTGTTGAAAGACATGTTTGAAGTACCTCCGTATGCGAGCTTCAAATAATCTAATATAGCACGTACAGTGTCCAACATCACTCATAATTTTCATTACAGCTTTGTCGCTAGGGTATATAAACCTGATGAAAAATAATTATTATTTGAAAACCTAGCCAGTTTTATACAAATAAAAATAAAGGGGCAAAAATGATTGAGGGCTTGTTTGAGGCCGAAGTGATGGGAAAGGTAAATGAGGTTTTCCTTGGGTCCCAGAAGACAACCGTGGCTGATTCTGGGATGGTGTGCATTGAGAACTACTAGGTGATGGTGACCCTGGAGTCCCTAATGAGGAAGATCTAAACATGCTATGTCCTTGAAAAGTATGATCACATGGATAATAAGCATGTGCAAGCCAAGTTTACTAATAAAATAAAGCTTTGATCATTTCAATCAACTTATTAGCCAGTTTTATCACCAATAAATATTTTAACAGTAGAAATTACACAAAAAATGCTTTGGTAACCTATTCTTAGTAAAGAGCACAAGTAGAGACATTGTTTTACTACCTCTGACTCTGACAGTCTGTAACATAAGGACATAATAAATTCAGGGAAATAATTATCTATCGGTTTTAAACTTGAATTAAACATTATCAATTTTTCATCATAATAGAGTATAAATGGATATGAAACTCAGAAAAAGTAGTGTGAAGTCACGCACCAAAACTAACAGGAAAGCTGGCATATGCTATAATTAATTTAGAATAACATAGATGAATACAAAATAGGCATGTGTCAAGAACATAACACAGTCAATTAGTGACTCTTGAAAGCTGGCATTTTCATGAGTCTAAAAAATATAACATAACTTGACATTTTGATTCTCATAAAAGAACAGAGATAAACTTACATACCTGTTGGACTTCAGTTTATTGGAGGTCAGAGATAGAAGATCGTGGTTGTGTTCTGATACGAACTTGGTGACCCTGTACAGTCCATCTTGTAGAGTAACATGAAAACATGCTTGACACCCAAATTTAGTCTGTGGTTTGGGCTTTCGTATTAAAGGTATTTTACGAATTCGCCGAAAACCAGCTTGTGAACATTCCCATATTGCATTCTTCTCAATCGACTTTTGTTTATCATAACCTCTGCGACATCTTCTGATATTAAAACCCATTCATGTACCATATGTATTGTAAAATAGATCAGCTTCCTCCATGGTTTCAAAGGTCAACCTCTCTTTTTGCTTGTCACCAAAATTATGGTCACTGATCTTATTATTTTCAATGCCATTATCATATAATCCATCTTCTGAACTCATCTGCTCCTCAGAAAATAAGCCATCCTCTTCCAGGTTATGACCATCCATGTGTGGGAGAGCCTTGAATCACGGTTTGCACAAAAAGCGAAATATTATATTAATAAATGAGATGAGAGATGCTTTGATTATAATTATTTTTATTTCTGTAATTCTGTTTCACAAATTCATGAAATATAGAAGATTGCAGATGATTTTCAATCTAAAACACCTTATACTTTAATAAGATCTAAAAAAATAGCATAATATATGGAAATCAGCGAATAAAACACACTCCCCATAATAACACACTTGCAACTCAAGTGATAGTATCAATATTATGTATAGCTCCAAATCACACTGACAAATGCAGTGTATTCATCAAGATATTATTGAGCACCATTGAGTTACTTTCCCACATGTATGATGGGTACATATATGAAAATTTCCAAAAGCATGTAAATACACTAGAGAATTATTTGGTGACTTTTGGAACATAGATGCCTAGACAATTAGTCTACGTGCATGTATCATTATATATTATGTAATGATGGCAGTCAATTTATTAAAAAGACAACGTAAATTTGCACAGAGGATAACTGGAACAATTTATCAAACACATAGAGTGCGTGGAAAAACTCATGATTTTTCCTAACCTTGGGAAGAAAATTGAGAAGGTTTTTCCTAACCTTGTGAAGAATTCGGACTGAGATAGCAAGAAAGGCCGCTTCAAGAATTGATGGCGATATTGATGGTTGGATGGCGGCGGCGTTCTTCTTCGTGGGTTTTAATTTTTTTTCTATTTTATGAACCAGCAATTTTTTTTTCTCGTTGAACCAGCAAGGCAACAATTGATTAGGAAGATTAGGTATTTCTTCTCGTCGAACCAGCAAGGCGGCAATTGAATAGGAAGATTCGGGACTAAAAAAATATACTAATAAGTATAATTCATAATTATTTATTAATTAAAAAATATTAAAGCATAATTTTTTAACTAATATAATACGTGCCACGAAATGAATACAGTGAAAATGTATTTTTGTGATTTTCAAGATATATATTTAATAAGCCAATGAAACACATTATGGTGCTACTATTTGCATTTATTTTTTTAGTTAATTTTTATAATACAATTTAACATGTACTCCCTCCGATTCATTTTAAATTTACATATTTATTTATAAACTGGATTTTTTTCCCTTTTCCAAAATAACAAAAAGTAAATTCTATCACTTTAAATTTACACTTTAAAAAATTGAAGGACTCTTTTATCCTTACTAAAAAAATAAATGTATACCACAAATACTAATAAACAACTCTTTTATTAAAGAGTATATAGAGTGAAAATAGTTTATATATGAATCATTGAAGGGTATTAGTGGTTTTCACTAAAGAGTATTAGTTGTTTTCACTGAACAGTATTAGTTGTTTACATTGAAGAGTCTTAGTTTGTTTTCAGTAAAAAAACTAATACTTTTTAGTGAAAATAACTAATACCATTTATTAAAAATAAATAATACTCTTTAGGGTAAACAACTAATATCCTTCAATGATTCATGCATGAACCATCTTCACTCTATACTTTCTCTTTATTAAAACTCGTGTTTTTTTTGTTTGGGTCAATTTAACATGAATTGGAGGGAGTATGTTAGATTATTTATAAATTAAAAATTGATTTGTAAAATGACATTAGAATTTCAAGTGGTTAAAGTCCTATTACTACTACCTATGATACAAAAGTCATGAGTTCGAGTCACAACTTTATCGATAAAAAATACTGATACCTTATGTTGAAACAACTAATACCTTTAGTGAGAATAACTAATACCACTTCAACTAATACCTTTATTAAAAACAACTAAATACCCTTTGGAGTTGATACCTTTAGTGCAATTCACTGATACTTTTAGTTTAATTTAATACCCTTCAAACAAGTTTCATTGTGAATAGTGTTCACATAATACCTTCTCTTGAATATTATTTGTTAGGAACATGCTTAAGAAAAAAAATCGATTCGAATATTTGACTCAAGTATTCGTATATTTTCTAATAATTCGATATGGGTTTCAAATCAAATTTAAATCACATTTACTATTCGAAAAATATTTGGTTCGAATTCAATATTCGAAATAATTTCACAAATACAAACTCAAACACAATGATATTCGATTCGATGCTATTTGTTTACATACCTTGGCATAATTTTCCCTTAAATTTGAAACAAAGTTCTTTAGATATTGTGATTACAAACAATGAACTTTAATTATAGGCAATCTAGGTCTAATTTGAGGTATTTAACTTTTTTTTTCAATTTTTCCAAACCATCTTAGTTATAGTCGATCAAACATCACAAACATAAAACTAAAACACATGCTAATATTAAAATAGGAACTCGTGATATTATCTTTTGAAATGAGAAGCTCGTATCAATAGCATTCTATATCCGTTGCTTAGTGTGATCAATTAATTGAAGGGGAGAGAATAGCCACATATACCATCCAATATATTGCTTGCTTGTAATAAATTATTTTCTTGACGTGCCACGTAGGAATTCAGAGATTGGAAAATAAGATATAAGGGGATGATTTCACGTGTGGCAGGGATAACATAAATAGTGAGAGTATATGGAATGAATATATTTTAGATGAAATTTTCGAGAATTAAATCTTTCCATATATTGGATTTCTTGAAATTCAAGAAAATATAATATTGAGATTTTTTGGCCCAAGAAAGCATATATTCTTCATCTCCTACAATTATAAATAGGGGTTGATTTTTCATCACGAACATAATAAGTGTTAGGATTAAAAAATTAGAGCAACAAAAAAGAAAAATAATTATTCCTTGAGGATTTAAAATTTTGTGAAGATTTTCCATCGCATCTACGAGCTTGGTAGGGAATACTCAAGAAGGTGTTTTGGTCGAAAGAATTAATCTTCTCAACGGTGTCTCTCCGATTAAACGGTAAACACGATACCCTTAGTTTGCATGTTTAGGGATTTTTTATGATTGACCATATTCAATACATGAATTGCGTGAATTTAATTTATTTAAATTATTTTAATTCAAGGAGATTTAATAATATGTAATTAGGAGATTTAAATGTTTTCAATTAATTTAAACGTATAAAAAGTATATGATTTTTTTTATAATTTAATTGAATACTTTCTCCTAATTAGAACGTTTAATTGAAAATATTTTCTCATAAAAATTATTTTATTATATTTGTAATTACATGAAGATTCCAAGTTAAAATGTATATAATATAAAAAAAATTTGAACTCAATATTTTTAATTGAAAATAATATATTAAAATAATTCAATTTTAATATTTTCGAGTTCAATTTCTTTAAGAGATGTTTTGAATTCAGTCTCCAATTATAAGTATAAGCTTGATACTTTCAAGTAATTAAACATTTTATAATATACTAATTTGTACTAGTTAATAATTAGCTAGGATCCGTGTGATATCATTATTATTTTTATTTGTTAGAGGAAAAATAATTTATTTATTAGTTACCATACATAAGTGGTGTAAAATTTGCTATGGTGTGAGATACATACGATAAAAACCTTTTTCAGATTTTTATTTTGATTATCTTAATTATTTTGGTAGGTAGGATGATGTGTATATTGCCATGAGACTGAAATACAGATAAAAGTGTTGTAAATCTAGAAGATTTATTCCAAATCTTAGTGTTGTAAATCTAGAAGATTTATTCCAAATCTTAGTGTTGTAAATCTAGAAGATTTATTCCAAATCTAGAAAATTTGATGTGGACATTACTAATGGACCAATAAACCCAATGGGCTTTATATCTTAGACTAGGGTTTTATTCTTATAAATAGACTATTGTATTCATGATTGTAATCACCTCATACACAAGATCATTAGTGAAACTCCTGGCTTGGATCGCCCCTAGACGTAGTCGTTCCCGACGAACTGGGTCAACAAATCTTGTTCCTTTAATTTACGCACTTATTTACAACACGTTATCAGCACGAGTCTCTGCCCGAGATTATACGGTACGCCCTAAATTAAATTTCATATGAATTACATGTTTTTGATGTGTACCTTTGCTATGAATTTATTTGATTCATAATTGTATTTGAATTAAATTATTGTGTATTGAATTGACGAGCAACAGCCGAAGTCCCGAAGGCATACGACCGCCGCCCTAGACGCTGCCGCCGCGCGCACGCAGCAGCCCGACTCGCGCTGCCGCCCGACGAGCACCGTCGGCACCCGCACACCCATTCGCGCGCCCGTCGCACACCCATCGCGCACCCGTCGCGCGCCCGTGCCGCCCGCACACTACTGCCCTCCGTGCAACGCCTCCCGTCCGCCGTGCGCGACCCACGCTGTGTTTCCCCCAGATTTTAGTGATCCCTTAATCCAATTGCGATTCCGTTCTTGATATCACAAAATCCGTATTAATTTATTTTTGAATCATGAAAATATTTCGTTAAATTACATTAATATACATGAAATATTTAGCCTTATGAATATGCATGTCTATTAAATCGTATATTTTCCTGGAAATTATTTTCATGTGATTATCATTACTAAATTGTTTATGCATGTATATGTGATTTAATTATCCTACGTGCATTATATTTTCGCACATAGTTTATTTCTTTATAGTCCACATATTATGCCCGGGTAGGCAGCGCCCGGTATTTATCGGACCGTAAATTTATGTTTTGGGTAGACGGCGCCCAATACTTGTCTCTATGTGCTTTAGAATAATTAAATGAATCCTTGTTTTTCCTCGTTGTCAATGAATTTCGTCACCCCCTTACCATGTCACTTTATTAATTATAGTGAATTATGTTTGACATCACTATGAAAGAATTCAATGAGCTTGCTCTCGATGGTAGCAACTACCCGACATGAATGCTAGATGTAGAATTTCATCTAGCCTCGAATAGGTTGAGTGAAACCATCATGGAAGGTTCAAAATCTACTAACACCCAGAAGACGAAAGTGTTGATTTTCCTTAGGAACCACATGAATGAAGGTCTGAAATATGAATATATCACACAAAGGGACCTCGGAATGTTGTGGAAGTCCCTGAAGGAACGTTTCCAACAATAAGATTACATACTACTCCCTCCGGCACAATACGAGTGGTTGAACATCCGTTATCAAGACCTTAAGTCGATAACAGAGTACAACTCTGCATTACAGCGTATTGTAACCAACCTGATCCAGAACTCTGTATCAAAATTTCACGCTAGCAACCCAGTACTCCAGCAGCAGTATAGGGCCAAATACTCGTTTGATCGCAACCGTGGAAGGGGGAGAGTGAGTAAGAAGTTCTAGACTAATGGCTAAGGTCGTAGTTCATTCGGTGGTCACAAAACCCAGTTTTCTGCTCCACAAAAACCTAGCTCTCAAAGCATGATTGAGCAGTCCTGCTTCAGATGCGGATGCAAAGGCCATTGGTCACGCACGTGTCGTACTCCCAAACACTTGGTCGATGCTTACTTAATGGTACAGAAGGACGACAAGGGGAAGGCTCCCATTTATGAACATGTAGACGACAACCTGCCTGAAGCAGAATTTGATCAAGATAATGATGATCTCTTGAGCCCGTAGCTCGAAATTTAGGAGACAACGAGCGATTTACGTATTTAATTAATTCTAGTACTTTATTTTTTAATAAGACAATTTTATGTTTTGTGGATCCTTTCTTTCGGATATTTTATTTCATGAATGAATTTATTATTTTAGATTTGATGTGTTTACCTTAATAGTTGTCCATGCATTTATTTGGATATTGCTCTTCTCATTTATGGCTTGTAAACAAATCAACTATTAGGTTTGGACTATTTTCTCTTGCATGATGGACGCCCATAGTGATTTATGTTTGGTAGATAGCGCCACCACACATACGATCCTAAAAGATAGGAAGTATTTTCATAACTTGATAGAACGTAAGGGCAGTATAACTACAATAGCCAATGATAGTACGTTGATAGTGTGCTCTGGGAGAGCTTTCATTGTCCTCCCCATGGGTACCGAACTCATAATCGATAATGTTTTATTGTTTCCACAATCTAAGCGTACCCTACTCAGTTTTAGAGATAATAGGATAAACGGATATCACATTGAAACTGAAACTGAGAATAACAAATACATTTTGATGACTATTACTCAAGGTAACAGTAAACAAGTTATAGAAAAACTTCCTTTCTTCTCCTCCGGATTGTACTATTCCTACATCCGGCCGTCTTGTTCCCATCTAGCGATGAGTATGAAATTCCATGACCCAAATTCCTTTAAATTATGGCATCAGCGGTTAGGTCATCCGGGACAAACAATGATACGTAGGATTCTATCTAATTCAACTGGTCATAATATTTCGAATAATAGAATCCCTTCTGTTGATGAATATATTTGTGATGCATGTTCTAGGGGTAAGTTAATAGTACGCCCGTCGCGCACTAAGGTTGGACTAGAGTCTCCGGTTTTCCTAGAGCGAATTCAAGGAGACATTTGCGGACCGATTCACCCAGCATCAGGACCATTTCGTTATTTCATGGTCCTTATTGATGTCTCCACTAGGTGGACATATGTCTGTTTGTTGTCTACCCGCAATCAAGCTTTTGTGAAGCTCATTGCGAAAACTATAGAGCTTAGAGCTCAATTTCCGGATTATCCAATCAAGTCGATTCGTATGGATAATGATGGTGAGTTCAGCTCAAAGGCCTTTACAGATTACTGTATGGCCCTGGGAATTAAAGTGGAGCATTTGGTCCCCTACGTCCATACCCAAAATGGTCTAGCTGAGACGCTAATAAAACGTATCAAACTTATCGCGAGACCATTGCTTATGAACTCCAAACTACCCACTTCATGTTGGGGGCATGCAGTCCTACATGCATCGCACTTAATACAAATTTGTCCAACTGCATATAATGATCATTCCCCCCTACAATTAGTGCGTGAACCTAGCATTTCCCATCTGCGTATTTTTGGATATGCGGTATATGTTCCAATAACGATACCAAAGCGGACCTCTATGGGCCCACAAAGAAAACTCGGTATTTACGTCGAATTTGACTCTCCATCCATCGTGAAATACCTCGAGCCTTTGTCCGGGGATCAACTAACGGCCCGGTTCGCTGATTATACGTTCGATGAAGATTACTTCCCGGCATTAGGGGGAGATCCGAATTCAAAATTGAATGAATGTCGGGAGCTTATATGGAATGTAAGTTGTTGGGACCGTTTCAGACCACGTGTTGGATCCGACCGGAAGAAAGTCGGAAAAGGCAACAAGGAACCCAGAGGCCGGGACCGACCCGGCCGGCCAGAATCCGACCTCAGCGGGCTCCGACCACGAGTTTCCGGCCTCGAAAACGAGGCCGGAAACCCGCTTGAGACCCTCGTCCACGTCCGGCCCAGCCACGTTCAAGTCCTGCCGTGGCCGGACCGATCCGACCAAGAGCAGTGAAGTCCAGCAGGATCGCCCAGATGCGACCGACCGGCTGGAGCAATCTCCGACCTCGCTGTCCGCCAGGAGGCCGGCCTCCGATCACTCAAGGCCCCCGGCCGGCAAGAGAGATCTGGAGCACGTGATAGAATCAGGCGAGATCCTCTCCCAAGAGGGAAAAAGGCCGCCTCCGTACCCAGAGACTCAGAGAATATTCCATCCAAATGGGGAAATTCGCCAGAGAATCGTCCTTTTTGGACACGCATCAACTCCCTAGTGGCCGGCCACCTGCAAGCCCTGACGTACCAGAGCCCGCGCGTCCTCAGAGGCAGGAGACATTTAATGCACCTGTCCCCCGAGAGACCGGAAATGACCAGAATACCCCTATAGTGAGAAAACTATAAATACCCCCACTTTTGTAATGTAAAAGGAGGTTCAATCTCTCTCAGTATAATCAATACACATACTCATTCAAGTCCAGGGACTCACAACCCCTGGCAATTCTTGGTGTTCTTAGTGTTCTTATGCATTTATTGCTTTTTTTTCATTCAAGCATTCATTTTAGCATTTAAGAGCCCATTCATTTGATGTTTTTACCAAAAGCTTTTATAAATAGTCATTCAATCCCAGCAAAATATATTTGGTAAACAACATTTGGCGCTAGAAGAAGGGTATCTAACCCATCAAACGCATATCATCTTCACCTCTCTTTGAAGAACACTCACTGTTCTTCAAAGTTTCAAACCTTCAAACCTCAAACTCCTCCTCTTGAAAGTAATGGATCCCCAGAGGTCATCCCATGCCCACTGGAAAGCCACACGAGTGGCCTCCCCAATTCGTTTTCCGGAGGAACCCCTCCCATCCGGGGGTCGAGGTTTCTTTACCCCTGACCAGGCCGGGTCAGGGAGACGCCGCCAGGCGGAAGAGGCGAGAGGGTGCCGGAGCACCACCTCTGCCTCCAAAAAGAAGGCCCAGGCTCGCGCTCTCAAGGGTAAGGCGAAAGCCAGAGAGCACCAAGGCGAAAGCCAATGTCGGGCAAACCCCGTCTCCACCCGTTCACGAGGCTCCGCCCATCCGGTTTTTGACCGTTTGGGCACGACAGACCCGTCGTGGTATCCGAGCTGCATACCCAGTTACGACACTGGGTACGGTGACACCGAGTCCGTCTCCAACTCTGGAAGCACGGCTCAAATGCCCCACAAGAGGGCGGCCGAGGTCAGCCTGACCCCGGCAAACTCCGCCAGACGCAAGCTAAGCTTCGCTCAAAGCGGCCTTTTGGGACGCGGAGTCCCCCGTGCGGCCGTTTTCGACCGAATCGGCCCCCTAGCCGACGTGGGCGACCAGCTGGCCGAAACCCCCAGTCCGGAACTCGTCAAGATGCAAAAGCAACTTGACGAAATGAAGGCGCTCCTCGAAGCGCAAGGCCAAACTAAGGCCCGGCCAGTCGCCAGCGAGCCTTTGGCGGTTGATATTGAGCTCGCGCCGATCCAGCTCAAGATCGTCCCTCCGCCAACTCCTCTCTACGAGGGGAGAACAGATCCTGAGACTCACCTGAGCAAATTCCGGATCTATATGACCGGGCGTGGCGCGACAGACGCCACGAAGTGCAGGCTTTTTCCCCTCACCCTGGGCGATCTCGCCCACAGATGGTACGTGTCCCTCCCGGCACGGTCCATTGACTCGTTCGCCACTCTAAGCGCCCAATTCTCATCTTACTTTGCGGCCAAGATTGCCCGGCCGGAAAGCTGGCACCGCCTGATGCGGATCCGCCAGGAGAAAGAAGAGTCCGACGAGGACTACGTGGCCAGAGTGGATGAGGTCATGCTGACCGGCGAGGCGGTAAGCGATCAACTGGCTTTGACGCAACCCTGGGGGGTTTCCACGGCCGATCTCCTATGTTCAAACATCTCACCAAGGATTTCCCTAAAACCTACGCCGAATTCCGCGCCCGAGTCGGCGATTACCTGGCTCGGAGGAAGCTTCTGGCACTAAGGTTGGGGGAATCCGAGCCAACCCCAAAGGAGACGGAGACGGCAGCCCAAACCTCCCCCAAGAACGGCCCAAAGGCCAGAAGGGTGGCCAAACCGCCCGGCAACTTCAAGTCCTTCGAGGACGTTGAGGTTCACCTAACCCAGGCCATGAGGCAGTCCCCCGCGCATATCTTCAATGCGATTCAGCACCGGGATGTGCTTCCCAGGCCAAGGCCCTATTCTGGAGACCGATCCCGGCTGGACCCTAAAAAGTTCTGCGCTTATCACGACTCTATTGGCCACAATACGAGCCAGTGTCGTGATCTCCTAAAGCAGCTTTGGAAGCTGTTTGAGGAAGGGCGTCTGAGCGACCTCCTTCAGAGGCCAGCCGGCCGACAGGACCAACAGCAGCATCAGCAGCCCCAGCGCCACCCTCGAAGGAACGAGGAAGGCGGCCGGCCTCTTAGGCCGGTCGCAGCTTTGGAGGAAGATGATGACGAGGATGACCTCATCCCCCCGTGAATCCCGGCGGTCGGGTCAACATGATCCAGGCCGGTGGAGGGAACTTAGGCGGCCTCACCCCGATCTCGACGCAGTCCAACCGAAAACGGAAAGTAGAGGTCCGGGCGGCGACCAACGTCAACTTGGTCACGCCCCCAGAACCAAAGATTCACAAGAGCTTGGAGATAACTTTCTCCAACCAGGACAGGACCGGGGTGCTGTTCCCGAAGGGCGATGCGTTGGTGATTGCCGCCCAGATCCTGGGCAAAGAGGTGCAACGCATTTTGGTCGACAATGGGTGCTTTTGCAATATCATCTTCAAAACAGCCCTAGACCAGCTCGGAGACCTCGTCAACTTCATCAGGCCGATCGACCTTCAACTGAAGGGATTTGGGGACGCAACGGTCGCCGCGTACGAGAGGATAAAGCTCTCCGTGGAACTCATCTGCTGCTACAACAAGGAGGTCAGGATAACTAGGCCGCTAGATTTTATAATTGTAGATCAGCCAAGCTCGTATAATGGCTTTCTGGGTAGGCCCTTTTTAGAAGTTTTTGAAGCTGTTGCTTCTTCCTACTATTACTGTATCAAATTTCCCACCCCCGAGGGGGTGGTCGGCACCATTAAGGGTGACCAGGCAATGGCTAGAAGGTGTTTGAACTATTCCTACTCTTACTTATTTTCAATTAGCAACAACCAAACACCGGACGGGCCACACCCCGACTCTGAAACGGCCATTTCGGCCACAGAACCCGTCGCGGAGGTCGGAACCACATCGGCCGACCCCCAGCCTATGCAGATCGACGATCCCGAGCCAAGGATTGGTTTCGAACCATCCGAGCTCGACCTCGATCCCAGATTCGATTCTTCTGACCGGCGGAGCTATGAACAAGCTACGACTTTAGAGGATTTGGAACACATTCCGGTCGACCCCTCGAGGCCGGAATTGGAAGTTCTGATCGGCTCTCGCATACCGACCGAAATACGGGGGGAAGTGATCGAATTCCTCAAAGCCAACGTTGGAGTCTTTGCCTGGTCTCACCAAGACATGGTCGGGATAGACCCAAAGCACGCGTGCCATCGTCTAAAGATCGACCCCAACAGGAGGCCGGTCCATCAAAAAAGAAGAAAGTTCGGCCCAGAAAAATACGAAGCTTTGGCTGAAGAGGTCAAGAAGTTTCTAGACAACAAGCTGATCGAACAAGCCCGAGACGAGCCCCAATGGGTCGCAAATGCCGTTTTGGTCAAAAAGACAAACAACGCCTGGAGACTATGTATAGACTTCACCGACCTCAACGCGGCGTGCCCAAAGGATCACTTTCCGATGCCACACATCGACCACCTGGTGGACAACACGGCCGGACACGAGATGATGTCCTTCATGGACGCCTTTGCCGGCTACCATCAAATCCCCATGGCCGTTGAAGACATCAAGCACACCTCATTCCACACGGAGAAGAACATATTCTCTTGGCTTCGGATGCCTTTCGGTCTGATCAACGCCGGCGCGACCTACCAATGCCTAGTCAACAAGATGTTTGCAGATCAGATCGAAAAGACCATGGAGGTCTACATCGACGACATTGTGGTGAAAAGCTTGAAGAAAGAAGACCATCTCAGAGATCTTGAAGAGACTTTCAAGATCCTCAAGGCCTACAATATGAAGCTGAACCCGAAGAAATGCAACTTCGGGATGGAGGTCGGCAAATTCCTGGGACACATCGTCAGCCAGCGCGGGATCGAGGCCAATCCGGCCAAGATCAAAGCCGTCCTTGACATGCAAGAGCCAAGGACGATCAAACAAGTGCAGCGCCTGACCGGATGCCTCGCATCTCTCAACAGATTCATAGCCCGGCTCGGAGATAAAAGTAAGCCCTTCTTCTCAACTATTAAAAATGGCAAATTTTCTTGGAATAGGGAAAGCCAAGTAGCCTTTGCAAACCTGAAAGAGTACTTGGCAAACCCACAAATCTTAGTCAAGCCGGTCCCAGGAGAGAAGCTTTACTTGTATCTCGCGGCCTCCGAGGTCGCACTCAGCGCGGTACTCGTACGGGCGGACGGTCAGAACCACCTTCCGATCTACTTCGTAAGCCAAGCCCTCCACGATGCCGAGCTCAGATACACCCCGCTCGAAAAGTTAGCTTACACTCTGGTCATGAGTGTAAGGAAACTAAGGCCTTATTTCTTCGACCACCATGTAGAGGTCCTCACCACTCTACCCCTGAGGCAAGTCCTACACCGGCCGGACACCAGCGGCCGGTTATTGAAGTGGTCGTTGGAGATAGCTCAGTACGGGGTCTCATACGCCCCAAGGACGGCCATCAAGGGTCAGGCCCTGGCCGACTTTATAGTAGAACTAACTTTCCCACCCAAGTTCACAAGAATCAACCACCCATCTTGGAAGCTCTATGTGGACGGATCGTCAACTAATACTTGTGCCGGGGCCGGTATCGTCCTGATCGGTCCGGAGGGCCAAAATTTCACCCATGCAGTCCGCTTCAGCTTCCCGGCCACCAACAACGAGGCCGAGTATGAGGCTCTGGTCGGGGGCCTTGAGCTCGCAATCGCAATCGGAGTCTGCCGGCTGCATGTTTTCATGGACTCCCTGCTCGTGGTCAACCAGATCAAAGGAGAGTACGAGGCCCGGGGGGAGCAAATGATGAAGTATCTCGACCTGGTCACAACCTTATGCGAGAAATTTCATCAGGTTTTCATTGAGCAAATCCCGAGGGAACACAACACCCAGGCCGACGCGCTTTCCAAGCTTGCAACAGCGGAGGGAGCAGCCGACCTTGCCAACATTCAACTCTCCACGCTCGGAACGCCCACGGTCATCCGAGCACAGGTGGCGACCGTTCTAAGCACGGATGAGAATTGGATGACGCCGATCGTGAAGTATCTCAAGACTGGCACGCTCCCTGAGGACAGGACTCGGGCCCGGCAACTGCAACTCCGGTCGTCAAGGTACACCCTCATTGACGATCTTTTATATAAGAGAAGCTTTACCCTCCCACTCCTAAAATGTATAACCCCGGAGCAAGGCCAGACCATTCTGGCCGAGATCCATGAGGGGGTTTGCGGAAATCATGCCGGAGGCCGGGCCCTAGCCCATAAAGTGATCAGACAAGGATATTTATGGCCGACCTTGAACAAGGACGCTGTCAGTTTCGCTAGGTCATGCCACAAATGTCAAGTCTTGGGACCCAACATCAAATTGTCCCCGGAGCAGCTCTTCTCCATGTATAGCCCTTGGCCTTTTGCCCAGTGGGGCATCGACCTGATCGGACCGATGCCCACTGCGCCCGGGGGCCACAAATTCGCCGTCGTGGCCGTCGACTATTTCACAAAGTGAGCCGAGGCCGAGCCACTCAACAAGATCAACCAGACTCAAATCATCAAGTTCATTTGGAAAAACATCATCTGTCGTTTCGGCCTACCTCAAGTGATCATCTCCGACAATGGGAAACAGTTTGACGGTCTCCAGATGATCCAGTTTTGTGAAAAATGGAATATCAAGAAGGTTTTCTCCACCCCCTACCATCCGCAAACGAACGGCCAGGTAGAGGCCGTAAACAAGATCCTCAAGCACACTATCAAGGCTAAGCTTGAGGACAAGAAGGGGAAGTGGGCGGCCGAGCTACCCGACGTACTTTGGTCATATCGAACGACCACAAGGAACTCAACGGGCGAATCACATTTCGCTTTAGCTTTTGGGACCGAGGCCGTCATTCCTTCAGAGGTCTCCCCACCAAGTCATCGGATGGCCCAGACGATCACCGGAGACAATGACACCGCCCGGATGATCGATTTGGACATGTTGGAGGAGAGGAGACTCAATTCTGACCTCCGAAATACGGCCTACAAGAAGAAATCCGAAAATTTTTTCAACTCCAAAGTGAAGGCCAGACGATTCCAGGTCGGGGACCTCGTCCTCAAAAAAGTTCAGGTACCAAAAGGGGTATTCGGCCCGAACTGGAAGGGTCCGTTCAGGATATCCAAATGGCTCTCCAAGGGAGCTTACGAGCTGGAACTCATGGATGGAACTCCGGACCAATACCCCTGGAATGCAATCCACTTGAAGAAATACTACCAATGATCTTGTACTATGTATTCAAAGTTCTTATCAATACAAGGCTTTTAACACAGCTCAATCTTTTCCCAAGCACCGGGCTCAGTTCAAAGGCATATGTCGGCCGTATCGAGGACGGCATATCACACTTGAACCCGGAAAAGCCACTCAAGGCCATCCAAAAACCGAGCCCATTTCAAAAGCGTACGCCGACCGTATCGAGGTCGGCGTATCACACTTGAGCTCGAAAAGGCCACCCTAGCCACTTTAAAAGCCGAGCTCGGTTCAAAAGCATATGCCGACCGTATCGAGGATGCATATCACACTTGAGCTCGGCAAGGCAACCAAGGCAATCCTAGAAACCGGGCTCAGTTCAAAACATATGCCGACCATATCGAGGTCGGCATATCACACTAGAGCCCGAGTCAAAATCTCATCCATACTTATGAAATTCACTTTGATAATAGGTATAAGAAAGCAAGAGAGCAATAATAGAACAATAAAATTCAAGGAAAATTTGAATTAGATTAAGTCAAAACCGGTCTGGAAGCCGGGAAGTACAACGTTTTAAAACAAGACAAATCCGGTCGGAAGTCGGTTACATTCAGGAAAGCAGTAAAATAAATCTAAGTTTGAATTCAAGAGCCGCCCTCCCCGGCCGCCGGGCTTGCCTGACCTCCGGCCCCGGCCACATAATCGGCCACCTCATCGACCAAGGCCTCCACCACAGCCCCGTCTCCGCCCGGTGCCTGGGCCCCCTCCGCAGGAACGTCCTCCTCCTCGTCTCCTTCTTCCTCGTCACCGGCCGGCGGATTCTCACCATTCTTGAACAGCCTGTGCCGATGGGGGAACCACGAGAGGTCCACCCCGTGGTCGATCTCGAGGTCGAGGAAGGGGAACCAGAAACCATCACTGACCGGGTTCTCGGCAGCGTATTCCCGGAAGAAGTCTTCCTGGGGTTTGGTGTCGAGGTTGGCCTGGCGCCCGGCCCAGATCACACTGGCGGTGGCCACATAGAAGCAAAACTCGGAAAAGAGCGCCGGGTTCTGGGTCAGATCCGCAGGGTCATAAGCCGGCCGGCTCAGCGCAGCGGCCAGTTCATCATTTTTCCTCTGGAGCTCCTTCTCCGCCTCAACCTGCCGGGCAACAGCTTGATCTGCATCCCCCCGGGCACGATGTGCCTCCAACCGCAGATCGGCGAGGGAATCTTCCATCTCAGACACGCGGTGCCGAGCATCCTCCAGGGCTTTATAGGCCATCTCCGCCCGGCCCAGAGCATCATCCTTCTCCTTCAGGACGGCCTCCATCTGCCCGACCGCACCATCCCTCTCTTTTTTAAGCTTGGCAACTTCGCTCTCGAGCCCGGACTTCTCTTCCCGGGCACGGGTCAGGGCAGTCTCAGTCCTCCGGAGCGACCGAGAGATCTCAGAGAGCTCGTTCTCCATCGTGTTAACCACGATGGCCGCCTGACTGATCAGCACGACCCCAGTCCGGCCCGCGTGCCGGGGACGGTGCTCGACAATGTCGGCCAGATCCTTTGTCCACGCCTGGGGGAGGGAATTCGCAGCCCGGTGCATGTAATCCGGTATCTCAGCCGTTGAACTCGGGGCACGAGAGGAGAGGAAATCGAGCACCATTGGAGTAAGATCGGAGTCATTTCGAGTCAACCTGGACGAGTGAAAAGTTAGATCAGGTACAGAAATGAAATGGTATGAGAGTGAGAATGTCGAAGTAAAAAGACTTACGCTTGGAAGCGGACCGGGTCCCGACCAAAGTAGGTCCGGTCATCCCCTTGTCCAAGAACGGGCTCCAGACGAGCCACAGCTTCTGTTCCGACTGGCCCGGCCCCGGGGGGGTATCGTCGGAAACATCTATCGGGGCCGAACTCGACCCATGCTGGCCGGATCCCTCGATCCCGGCCTCCTCCCAACTCCGTTCCTTCCCCGTAATCGGAGAAGAGGTCGGGATCTCAGCAGCTGCTGCCCCGGCGGCCGGAACAGACTGGAGGGGGAGAGGCTCCTCTATCACGATCCCGGTCCGGACGCCGGTTCCTTTTTTCTTCTTCGCTCCTTTAGCCGCTTTCTTTGCCGCGCAAGCTCCCATCAAGGCAAACATCTCCGGGCAACGATCGGAAAACTCAGGGGGGCACTGCCTGACGATCGGAAAATCTGGCACTGAACGACCAAAATCCAAGTTAAAAAAATAAAATAAATATATATATATATATATATATATATAAATACAGATCGGAACCCGGTCACTTACCCGTCAATTTTATATGACGAGGAAACTGGAAGAACCGGCCGGAAATTCTGGCTTCCCGTGTCCGGAGGACGGCCTGATTTCTTTCCGAGGCAGACAGGGACATGATCCGCTCTCTGACGACCGCGAAATCAAAGTTCAATTCTCGATCGGAAGGGCAAGGATAACCTGCAAAAGAAGGCAAAGATTAGATCAGTACTCTTAATCCAAATTTAAGCTAAAAATTCCTTACTGGGATTCTTGAGACGGATGTCGGTCGGAACGTCAATCTCCATCCCATCCGGATACCCGGTCTTCCACTCCCCACCAACAAAGAACCATTTCTTTCGATCGTTCCGACCTTTACTGGGCAGGCCGGTCACCAATTTCTGCCCTTTCGTCTGGATGTAGACCTCTCCAGTCCCACTCCTTTTGCTCTGGATCCGATAGAGATAAGTCATCTCTCCGGGGGTCGGCATCCGGTAGAGTCGATTCCTGCCAAATAAGGTCATGACGCTCACTATTATCATCCAGGCGTTCGGCAGCAGCTGGATGGGCGCCTGATTCCAGTAGTTCAACAGGTACGATACGGCCGGATGGAGGGGGAAGCAGAGCCCGACCTCCATCATATCCTAGGTTACGGCCACCATCCCACGCGGAGGTTGGTCCGCCCGTTCGTTGGGCTCGGGTGCGTAGAGATTAACGTCAAGAGGTACCTCCCATCCGGCCCGGGCTTCGTCGAGTTGGCGCTGGGACATCTTACTCTGTACTTGGCCAATGGTCCACCTACGGGACTCCTCCAAATCGGCTATCCGAATAGTGGCCGGATCGCGAACGGTCGGCTCGCGCGGGAAATGATCCAGATACTCCTCGTAGTCGAAGGAGAGAGACTCGACCTCATCCTTCCTCTCCACATATTCCGACCACAGACGAAAGGCCTGTCTGACCTGGTCTCGCCGATCTTGGCTGACACTCCGACCAGCTGCGGCCGGCCTCTCAACCTCTTCGGAATCGGATCCCGAAGTCTCCCCCGCGCTCCCAAGCCTTTCTTTAATCATCTCGGCCGCGAGATTTTTGAGGAGATGGTTAGTGGCCCGGTCGTCGCCCTCGCCGCGACCGCCTTCTTCCTCATCTTCCTCCAGGAGGTCATCCAGCGGATCCCTATCCCCCACGGGTCGGGCCGCCACTTCATCCTGGGATCGTTCTGTAGCCAAAGGAACTCCCTCCCGGGCACCTTCACCCAATAATGACCGTCCCGGGCGTGGGAACAGGGCATCTAGGCCATCGTCATCTCGCGCCCAGATGGAGCCCGCCAGACGGGAAGGGGAGGCACCACTCCCAATGCGAGAGCTTCCTCCTTCGTCAAAGAGACGCCGATTGGCGCCACCACCGCCGCCACTTGAGGAAGGGCCGCCCCTTTGCCCAGGCGGAGGACCAGCCCACCGTCGCACCATTGTATAAATAAAAAGAGTTTTGAGGTACGGAAAGTTGAAAATTACCTTCGAAACGCCAATCGCCGCCGTGCAAAGTTCGTCGCCGCCGTGAGAAGCTCGTCGGAAATCGCCTAAGGAACTGCAGCAAAATCGCAAAGAGTGAAAACCTTTGGAAATGAGGTGACACCCCTATTTATAGGAAATGGGTGAGGGCCTATGTCGAAATAAAATCCTAGGTATAGGGACCTAGGTGCAAGAATTTGAAGAGACGGTTTCGACGTCAGACGCCTCGTACATTGCACGCATTAAATGCGCGAGATTCGAGGAGACCAAATCATGTCACGCACGACAGCTTTCAATGCGCGTAATCCAAGGCGTCGCCTGACGTCATGCGCACCTTTTTAGGTGAAATAAGTACAACGCACGTCCTTCCAGTCTTCGTAAAGCCGTAAGCCGGTCTCCGACCACCCCGGGCAAACCAAGGTCGGCACCAACACAAAACGGCAAACGACCACCTCGCCCCACACTAACTTTGAGCGACGAGCTGGGGGGCAATTGTTGTGACCGTTTCAGACCACGTGTTGGATCCGACCGGAAGAAAGTCGGAAAAGGCAACAAGGAACCCAGAGGTCGGGACCGACCCGGCCGGCCAGAATCCGACCTCAGCGGGCTCCGACCACGAGTTTCCAGCCTCGAAAACGAGGCCGAAAACCCGCTTGAGACCCTCGTCCACGTCCGGCCCAGCCACGTTCAAGTCCTGCCGTGGCCGGACCGGTCCGACCAAGAGCAGTGAAGTCCAGCAGGATCGCCCAGACGCGACCGACCGGCTGGAGCAATCTCCGACCTCGCTGTCCGCCAGGAGGTCGGCCTCCGATCACTCAAGGCCCCCGGCCGGCAAGAGAGATCTGGAGCACGTGATAGAATCAGGCGAGATCCTCTCCCAAGAGGGAAAAAGGCCGCCTCCGTACCCAGAGACTCAGAGAATATTCCATCCAAATGGGGAAATTCGCCAGAGAATCGTCCTTTTTGGACACGCGTCAACTCCCTAGTGGCCGGCCACCTGCAAGCCCTGACGTACCAGAGTCCGCGCGTCCTCAGAGGCAGGAGACATTTAATGCACCTGTCCCCCGAGAGACCGGAAATGACCAGAATACCCCTATAGTGAGAAAACTATAAATACCCCCACTTTTGTAATGTAAAAGGAGGTTCAATCTCTCTCAGTATAATCAATACACATACTCATTCAAGTCCAGGGACTCACAACCCCTGGCAATTCTTGGTGTTCTTAGTGTTCTTATGCATTTATTGCTTTTTTTTCATTCAAGCATTCATTTTAGCATTTAAGAGCCCAATCATTTGATGTTTTTACCAAAAGCTTTTATAAATAGTCATTCAATCCCAGCAAAATATATTTGGTAAACAACATAAGTAATCTTCAGTATCTAGATCCGCGCACTAATCAACCTGAACTAGAAGTTCAGAAGATCATTAACTTGCAAAATTTAGCAAATAATCTGTCAGACGCGTTCACTGACCATAGAGGTGTAACTAAATTGCATATACCTGCAGTAAATGCTCCCCAAAGGGTTGAGGTCTCAAGCAAAATAAGTACTCATGCCCCCACACGCCAAAAGTGTAAGGGACCCTAAAGAGATAGTAATACACCTAAACGAAAAGCTAGCAAAACTGGTCAGTCGAATGTAAAATCTCTAGAAGAGATCCGTCTAGATAACTCAAAGTCTCTAGGAGATGAGCGTCCTAGTGATGAAGCACGTGCACAAAATATTCCATGCACTAGGACCGTGGAACAACCAAACCCAGATACAATGGGAAATGAGGAAGGCCTGGTTGACGTAAATGTCGAAGTCTCTGTGAACTTCACAGATACGGGAGAAACATACAATAGAAATATTACTGTCGTCGACGACACATTTGCAGCATCAATCACTCTTTCCATTATAAATGATCTAGATCCAGAACCCAAAACAATCGCTGAGTATCGGAAGCGCTCCGATTGGGTTAAATGGAAAGAGGCAATTGATGCAGAGCTCGCATAGCTTAACAAAAGACAAGTATTTGACTCTATCGTTCGTACACCTGCGTGCGCTATCCCCATAGAATATATAAATGGGTATTTGTGCGAAAATGAAATAGAACAATACTGTGGAGAGGTATAAAGCGAGGCTTGTAGCTCAAGGGTTTTCGCAGAGACCCGGGATTGATTTCGATCAAACCTATGCTCCCGTCATGGACTCAATAACGTTCCACTACTTGATATCTTTGGCAGTTAAAATAAATCTCCAAATCAGATTAATGGACGTAGTAGCCGCGTACTTATATGGATCACTAGATGCCGACATTTATATGAAAATCTCCGATGGATTTGATATTCCTCAGACGAGGGATGGTGAAAACCGCAGTATATATAACATAAAATTGTAAAAGTCGTTGTATGGCCTGAAGCAATCGGGCCTCATATGGTACAACCGACTTAGTAAATTCCTTCAGAAGAAGGGATTCACATTCGATAAAGCTTTCCCATGCGTATTCATGAAGAAATCGCAAGATGGTTTTTATATTATATCCGTCTATGTTGATGACCTGAACATAATCGGAACATGCAAAGAGATTGAAGAAGCCAGTTCAATCTTGAAAGTTGAATTCAAAATGAAGTCCTTGGGTTAAACCAAGTACTGCCTCGGCTTGCAGATCGAGCATCTCCCAGAAGGAATCCTTATTCATCAGTCGACCTACATAAAGAAGGTATTGGAGAGATTTCACATGGATAAATCTCATCCACTTAGCACCCCTATGGTTGTTCGATCCCTCGAAGTGGATAAGGACCCATTTAGACAAAGAGAAGATTCAGAAGAAATTCTGGGGCCAGAAGTTCCTTATCTTAGCGTTGTTGGAGCATTGCTCTATCTCACAAATTGCACTCGGCCGGATATTGCATTTGCTGTCAATTTGCTTGCGAGACATAGCGCTTCTCCTACAAGGAGACATTGGAATGGTGTTAAGCATGTTCTACGGTACCTCCAAGGGTCTCATAACCTTGGCCTGTTTTACCGTAAGAACCAAGACAAAACCTTAGTAGGTTATGCGGATGCTGGCTATTTGTTTGATCCCCACAACGCCATATCCCAGACTGGTTACGTTTTTCGCTGTGGTGGTACCACGATCTCATGGAGATCGGTTAAACAAACTATGGTTACCACGTCTTCAAACCACTCAGAGATAATAGCTTTATTTGAAGCCGCACGAGAATGTGTTTGGTTAAGGTCCTTGGTAAAATACATTGGTGACTCGTGTGGTATCGCCAAAGACGATACATCTCCCACCGTTATATTTGAAGATAACGCGGCTTGCATCGCATAAATGAGTAATGGGTACGTCAAGAGAAACCTGACGAAACATATTTCACCTAAGTTTTTCTACCCATACGAACTCCAGAAGAGTAACGTGATTATCATTCAAAAGGTGCAATCAAGTAACAATCTAGCAGATCTGTTAACTAAATCCCAACCTACGTCTACTTTTGAAAAGTACGTTCGTGGTATTGGGATGCAAAGACTTAAAGTGTTGTTGTCTTCAAGGGGAGTGGTAACCCCGAAATAAATCTAGAAGATTTGGATCTAGAAGATCAATAACATTCCTCCCTAACTTATTATTTGACCGATACCTAGCACGTGGAGTTTTTATGACAAGACATTTATGTTATGTCGTAATGTCCAAGGGGGAGTGTTGTAAATCTAGAAGATTTATTCCAAATATAGAAGATTTGATGTGGACATTACTAATGGACCAATAAACCCAATGGGCTTTATATCTTAGACTAGGGTTTTATTCTTATAAATAGACTATTGTATTCATGATTGTAATCACCTCATACACAAGATCATTAGTGAAACTCCTAGCTTGGATCACCCCCAGACATAGTCGTTCCTGACGAACTGGGTCAACAAATCTTGTTCCTTTAATTTACGCACTTATTTACAACAAAAAGAAACACTTGGTAGATGGCTAAGATTAAAAAATGAGAGATAACAAGAGAAAGATGGGTATTGGGTGAGAAGAGCAATACTGTCATAAGAGGGAGAATATATATATAGGCCTAGGTTATTTGCACTAGCCTTTGGGTTAAATACCCTACCCAGATTAACACACAACCTCTTGGAAAAATACACTATCTCTTTATTTCAAAATATCCTTTTGATATTCATACACTATCTAAAATCAACAAATAATTTCGAAAATAAAGAATAAAAAAGCAAGGGCTACCCGCAACTATGTATGATTATGTATGATTCACATCTTGTTTTTTTGATTTGATGCAAGATTTGATGAAAAAAATCTACGATTACTGTTATTCGAAAATTTCTTCCGAAATATTGTCTAGATTTCGAAAAATTTAGCCGAAATATTGTCTAAATTTCAAAAAAAAAAATTGCCGAAATTCATGTTCGGTAAAATTTTCCGAAAATCAGATGGAATTTCGGCTGGAAATTTCAAAAATTGTACAAATTTTCTCATTTTTTTTGCTGAAATTGTGAACAAAATTCGATTTTTTTCCGAAATTGTATATCAGTTTCGGAAAACCAGTCATGAAAGTTGATGTCGCGATTTTTCGAAAATTTAACACTCAATATGATCAACCAACAACAACATTACCGCACCCATTCAATTTAACACTCTTAAACAATAAAGAAATGTATAAAAAAACATCTCAAATACAATAAACATCATCATGTTCAAAATTTTAAAAACCCAACTTTACAAAAAATTATGAACACTTACATATGTGCGATTAGGGCTTGGAGTATTCACCATCTTGAGTACATAGGCGTTCAACAAACCATAAAACATCCAAATTTTCATTCGTGGTTCAACAAATTCTTGGAGTTCAAAGTTTTCTTCGTTTTTGTTGAATTTTTTAGTGATTTTCGACCAAAATTGTTAAAAAACTGAGGAAGTGTATTTACTACATTAATTTTGGAGGGAATTATTGACATTTTGTATATATGAGTTATAATTAATATGATATAGTAGTGTATTTAACAAAAGAGGCTAGTGCTAATAACCGTGGCCATATATATATCATATGTGTATAGGCCGAAATCCATTTTCTTTGGGCATGATGCAATGGCAATTGGAAAACCATTAATTAACAATAGCAATTTAATGTACATTAATTAAAATATATCTATAATAATTTATAGATTTATGTAAAAAAATGTAAAACATTACTCCATCATTCCCTATTTTCCCATTTACCAAAAAGATCTACAATTCAACTCTTGCATTAAACTCCGTGTAAAGTCAAATGAAAAAATAAAACTGGGATGGAGAGAGTACTATTTTTATAAAATATTATTGAATAATTAAAATTAGAAAATATATAAATTAATTAGCATTACTTTGAAATATTTATATATATACAAGCGTATATCATATACATAATATTAGGCAACTACATTGATGTATTATGTTATTCATGAGATTATTTTTTTGTATAACTCACAATTTTTTTATCACATACTCTTATAAACTTGACTTATCAATTTCCTTTTAGTTTCACAAGTATTAGTACATTTTTCATGCACCTAAACAAAATTACCGAGCAAAAGTTGATATTATTTTTTACTTTCATTATATAGATTTAGACTTCAATTTCTCATTTCGTAGGTTCACTAAAGTTGGCTTTATTATAATGAAACGAAAGTTGTAATATAACTTCTCATTATAAAAATATATATTCATCAATGTAGAATATGAGTAAGAAGAGAAGTGTGGAGGAAATTCACATAGATGAACCAAAGTCTGCGAAACAAACAATATTCAACATAACTCCACCAGACAGTTAGAGAGATTGGACAAATGATGGCAATAAGAATCCTCGCCAAACATGCTCAAAGGCAGACCACAGAACGTCACTCAGTAAACTCATAACTTTAAATAACATTTTATCTGATGAGAATAAAAATGTTGTTAAGTCAATGGGTTTTGGTTCCATGTTGGAACTCAAAATAAAAGTTATAGATAATGCACTGATGGGTTGGTTAATAAAAAAATTTGCTTCGTCTAGTTGTGTGCTTAAGGTGTTTGGTAAAAGTATTCACATAACATTGGATGTGGTGAAATCTGCACTAGGTATACCATGCTCATATCAAAACTTCACAAATCACATATCAAATATAGGGCAGTTGAAATACCAGATTTTATTTAAGGAAGGTAAAGGACAAACCATAGACTTGGCTGCATTAGAATTAAACTTAAAAAATGTGAGTCAGTTGGCGCAGATTTTAAAGTTATGTATATGATATTCTAATGCGCTACTATTTTACTTCTGAAGTATGGCACTTCTCTGGATTTGGGTCTCCTTAATTACATGGTGGATTTAGATAACATGCACACATACAATTGGGGTGCAATTGTTTTGAAAAGCCTTGTGGATGGCGAGGAGATTCACCAGAAAAAAATATAACGAAAGTAACTGGATGCATTTTTTTGCTTCATGTAATATGTTGCAATTGTTTTAATATAATATATCAATTTAATGATTTACTTACTACAACTAATTTTATGTACAGGTAATATTCATAACTGAATTTGCTCTTATGTACCCACATCATGGAAAGTTTATCGTGTTAGCTACACCATACGTGGAACAATGGACTCATGAAGAAGTGAATGATATTCTCCGAATATTTGAAAAAAAATAGAGACGATACAAAATGGAATGCTAAGATAGATATGAATGAAGATAAGCTAGCCAAAAGCCCTTGTCAGGGGGGACAACCTCCACTTCTGAAGTTATTTCACTTCTGCATTTCATTGCCCAGCAAATTGAATAATTAAATGGGCAGATTAGCAATTTGGAGCAAAGATCGACTAGCATGGAGAATGCAGGAAGGCGTTTACTGGTGAAAAGATTTGTGGAGCCAAAAAAATAATTCTGGAAGCTTGAAACAGAAAAGTCATAGAAGTGAATACGAGGATGGCATTCCAACCTTCCTGAACACGTGATTCACACAAAGTAAACATGACATTAGAAATAATTTTCACTCGTGCAATCCATCCTCCTATAATACAACCACAACACTAGAAGAAGAAATCCTTAGAAAGGATTTCAACTCCTACAATTTATCATTCCCAAGTCCAAACATTGTGCAAGAAAAATAAAATATCCCAAGTCCTGTAGCACTAAATTTTGATACTTGTGATATCAATGAGGATGGGTAAAAAACTCAGGGGACCGTTTAGATATTTGAAGCGCAGTAAAAGAAAATATGGAAGGCAATAATACAGGTCATCAATATCTCTTTGAAGAAAGATGTGGATTAAGGTATATTTATTAAACATGTCTTTTTTTTTTATTAATGATTTGTATCCACAAGCATGAAATTGGAAAAAAAAAATACATTTTCAATCTTGCAGTGAAATTTTGGTCCGATTCGAGAATGCAGAACTGACACGTCAGATGATTTTATGCCTTAAACCCAAAACTTGGCTCAACGCAGAGGTGAGGGATGCAACATATCTAATATTAATTATAATGTGTCTAATTTTTCATAAAATATTCAGTAATTGTTTTTTCCCTAATTTTTTTTAATTTTATAACTTGTATATATGTCATTTGACATTATCTTAAATATTGTGTAGGTGATAAATTGTGTGGCATACACTACTTGGTATGACCGCAAATCATGCAGCAGCAGTCAGTTTTGGAACTTGCCTACTTCATTTAATGTAATGTCAAACTATACATTTTCTAACTACTCATTCAAATACTTCATATAATTTGTCCTAATTCTTCAATTGCAGTATTTTGTTCAGGGCGAACACTTTACAGACTCACAAATAAACAGAATTGTATACCAGGGCCTATTCAAAGGAAATCCTTCTGAATGTGATACCATTTCAATCCCGATTCATGATGGAAGACCATTGGTTTTTATGTACGGTGAACTTTCACTTAAAGATGATAGAAATTCAAGACACATTGAGAATGTTGAATTCTGATAAACGAAGGTTATCTCTGGTTCAAAAAGCGGTAAGCACATAATGTTTCCTCAAACAAATATACTATATACGTTTCACTCATATAACTTCAATAGGTGCTGACATTGGAGATCATAAGCAAACTTTGGTCAGGAGAACCATTTAAGCATTCCAATTGGCATGACACGTTTAGCTATTGGTATTCTCAAACTTGTCCACAACAACAAAATGGGTAAGACTTATATACATGCAATATTTACTTCAACACATTGAGAATATTGAGACTTATGTAAATATATCTCGATTTTAATATCAATGCCGATATGATTGAGGTCTATATGTATGCTTGTTCATAATAGGGATAAGAGGTGTTAATCGAGCATTAACAGAGGTAAATTAAATATTTGTTGATCCATTTTTCCTTTAAGAATACAGTTTCACACTCAATTTTCTACAACTGATAAATCAGGAAGAGTCTGTGACCATTCGCAGGAGACTGGCAGTTCATTTGTTTAATCATTCTCAGAATTCAGCACGCCACCAGTAATACATTTGATACTAAGTTTTTTTAATGCTTATGCACTAGTCATGTAATCATTATGACATAGCACATCATATATATTATTTTTGTAGAGATCCCTTTAGCGTGTGGGTTACTCAATTACCTGACAACAAGATAGGTTGTTTACCTACAAAATTTAGAACTGCAGAGTTGACTCTGGGTGGAATATTGAAAGAAGTTTACAAAGTAACGGGACGAGATATTGTTGATGGTGATACTGTTGAATTAAAAGATTATAAAGAGTTAAAGGATTTCACTGATAAAACCTTGGGATGGAGTTCAGGAGGCATAGAAATCGACGTGGCTTGGAATCTTAAAGACACCAAGTATGCGAACATGGGTGATTTCAATGATTAATGATTGCGTATGTATCTCAACCATTATTTCATGACGTATTTGTCAATCTTATTAGACTATTTATTATCATTTATTCTTATTTCTTTGAATTATTCGGGATTAATCATATTTTGTTTTGTTTTTTATAATAAATTTTATTATAATCGTTATTGACTCAAGCGGGAATTTTTTATTTTTTATTTGCTTTTACTTCCAGCTGCATCATGTTGCATTATTGTATATTTATGTAGTACATAAAACTTCCTAGCTTCTATGAGCAATCAAAGTTAGGGGTGAATGTACTGGTTATTGTGGGAAATTATTATGTTTCTTCAGAGATGTGTTCCATAAGGTGAATATTTGGATCTTGTTTGCAAATAATCAATAATAATCAAGTAATATATTTTAATAAAATAATTAATATTATTTAAAAATGCATCTGAGTTGGTACAATTGAAGCATAGAAGTTTTTCGCCCTTATTAATAATTTTTACTCCCATAGAAGTCGTTCCAAAGGATATTCAATGAGCTTGTGCAAGAAAAAGGCAAAAACATCTCTATTCTCAATTATTTTTCAATATGTGAGGAAAAAAAATCATGAACTTAAAATCACATCAACTCGAGTTTACAAAAAAAAAATTCTACTCTTTTATTTGACGTGATTGAGAAATAGATTCAATAGCTAAATGAGAGGTTAATAGCATGACGGAGGGACTACATTTGATTTACAATTTTTTTTTAAAAAAATTCAGGTATTATATATAATAAAATATAAATAAATAGACATATCATTAACGAATCGCACCCTAATTTTTTTTTAAAATTCGAATTATCAAATTCCTATCGCCCCCGCACTCGTGTAACATAGACAATTAACTATCAACTCTTCCATATACATTTGATTGTACCCTTCCAGCTAGCCTCTTTGGGTTTGTTGTATTGGTAACACTTGATGTATTGACCTGAGTTGCTTTTGGAACACTGAAATTTGACCTTTGAGGAGTGCTTGGAGTACTAGCAGTAGCTACAATCAGTATGTCGAGGAACATTTAATACAACGTTAAAAGCCAAATAAGTAGAACAAAAAATGCATGAAAACAAGACAAAGATGGCTTACATGCAATTGATTTAGATTCCTTATTAAGATCTTAATTTTGCTGCTGGACAGAGATCCTTGTTAGTGATCTAGCTTCCTTTCCAGAAGCAGAATTATGAGAGCTAGAAAGCCTGCCCATATTAGTTTTAATATTATCCTCTGTCAGTATAGTTGAGCCACCAGAATTTGATTTTTTTTTATCAAAATCGCCATTTAATCGAGCAGTACTTCCCAATGCATATGGTTCAATCCGCTGGCATCATCACAAGCTAGAAGAATAGGGGTGTTCACGGTACGGACCAAAACGGATATTTGAAAATATCCATGTCCATACCAAAGTTCGGTTATTTTAAAATTCGAGTATCCGTGTCTGTACCAAAATTTAGGTACGGTACGGTACATATATTTTATTTTCCGGTATGGATCGGAGGGGATTTTCAATTACAAATGGACCAGATCAGTTCAGTACGGTACAGAGCGGAGATACGGATTTTTTACCCTTTTTTTATCATTCTCTCCTTTTTTTAATCATTAAAAAAATTATTTCGATGCATGCACACTCACGAATACTACTCAACTTCAATTACAATCAAGCATATATCATTACAAGCTTGAATATAACACATTATACTATAATTGATGGTTAAAATATGATTATAAATCACCACCAATAAAATATTTAAAATGCAGTATATAATATACATATATATATATATAATTTTTTTTTTTGAAATATCTTTTGAATGGAACGTGCAATATTAAAATTATGGTGATCGTAATTCATGACACAAGGTACACCATATCCAAGATTTTGTAAGAAATGAATATACATGAACAATTATATTAAAAGAATAAGAAATTAAATTTAAAACATTTTGATATACACCTAAACATAAGTTAACATTTTATGAACTTAATAAGACAAATAATATAGTGTTTGTATTCTGAAAAGGAAATTATGAAATCGTTTAGTTGTACTTAAATTCAATAACATTATAATAATATTTGATAAATAAAAAATATTTAAAATTTAATACATATTTAATTCGGTTATTCGGTTCGGTTCGGTACGGTACGGTTCGGTTCGGTACGATCACATTCATTTTTTCGGTACGGTTAATTTGGTAATATCCAGATCCGTACCAAAAAAATATTCGGTTCGGTTTCGGTACGGTTAAAATAAAAAAGTCCATAATTTTTTTGGTACGGTTCTTTTTTGGTGCGGATTTTGGTACGGGTTCGGTAATCTCCGAACTCCGTGAACAGGCCTAAGAAGAACATCATCAGTTTGAATTGAAAACATGATGATCATAGCGTTTCGTAGATAATGGACACTTAGGCAACATGATTCATACCGAAATGTCTACAACCCATACTCCGACACAACTTTGATTATAAGAACATCCTAGTAGCTTCATTTCATGAACATTCACGTTTGACAATCTAGATCATCCCACATCTACAATATCATAGTTTCTGATTGGTTTCCATGAGAAAACTTATAACAAAAAACAGAGTACAAGAAAATATCAATATGAAGCAGAAGGTGGTTTCATATATCAATATGAAGCAGAAGGTGGTTTCTGATTGCAAGAGTAACAATGCAGGTTTTCCCTTCAATTCCAAATTGCATATCTTCTGATTTAAAATTATTTTGATTGCTCCGTAACATTGGAAGTGATCAAGGTACATGATAACCCTTCTTAATATTACATTTTACACAATACCACATTTTTCCAGCGAAGTGCACTCAAATCTACATGATACAATGACTACTTAGATGAAGATAAATTCAATATACGTTATTAGTTATTACAGTTTCTGAGCAATATCAACCTCAATCAAGTGATTCATAAACTAAAAGGAAAATTTGCTAATTAAGGCATTTTATTACACAATTTTAGCATGTGAGTACACATAACAAAAAAAATTATCATTTTTACTACGAATTCAACCAAGTAAAATCCATATGCAAATTCTTAAAAAAGCTGAGAAGTAAACCAAATTTCAGAAAAAATCAGTGGGTGTCACATAAAATCAGATTTGGTGAAATCCGTGTACCCATAAACGCCAAATACTGGTGATCTCCATGTTTGTAATCACAACAGTAGGAAGAACACAAAGTCGTAGGAAATGAAAGCAAATACATTAAGGTTGTGTTTGAATGGAGGAATTTTGGGTTATGAATTCTAAATCCACTCTTGTTTGGCTAAGATATTGAAATTGATGAATTTAAAATACTTCTCTAATTCTAGTTCAAATGGGAGAAATTTCAAATAATTATTAAAACAATGTCATTTGATATCTATAAATTTATAAATCCAATCATTTTCAAATCCCTTAGATTACAAATGACTCAATCCAAACACAATCTAAAGGAATAATAAATAAATTGATACATCGGGATAGATGGACCTTGGAAAACTACGAAAAAATTGCAAAACAGAAACCTAGTTAAACATCAAATTGCACCTTGTCGAACATTAACTAAGCACCAAGTCATCAATTTTAAATCTCTCATTAACTAAACATCAAATTGCACCTTGTTGTTGTTGTTTTTTGTGATAGATTTTTAATAGCATGTTTAGGATTTGAGAAAAAAAAAATTAAATCTCATATTACCTTAGTAATTCCATTGGCATAAGACTCATTGAACCTATGGTTTTCATTCCAGAAGTGGTCTTTCATTTGAGAACCTGCAAAAAAATTCAACTTAAAATCATATATATGAAATGGCAACTCATCATATGTCGTGTGATAATCACATCAACATGTAGTTTCAATATATTCTTTCCAGATCATTGTAGTTTTTCCCCTTCTTCTCTAATTTGAGTTGGTGATCCTTTACATTCTAGAAATCTAAAGCCTCATCCATTTACATAATTGACATTTAATAGAAGCCTTAAAAAGGTCAGATCATCTACCACTAATAAGTTTTTTGTATGCTCCTCTTTTGCTCTTTAAAAGCATATGATACGTTTCTACGATTAGAAGAGAATTAAGTTAGAAATATTTTCAATTTAATTTAGAATATTTGACATCTTTAACACGTGGCAGCCAAGTTGGAATATTAATTTTAACACGTGGCAAAAGCTTAGCATATCAATATTGACACATGGCAGAAGCTGGCGAGGAGCATCTTACTTTTATATATAAAAATACTATACATCTCAGTGTTATGTCCTACATTCTTCATATGACTTAACAAGACAACACTCATCACACCTTTTAAAGGCCACTCGGATTAAGTGAAAGGAGAGATTAGATCACTACTTAAAAATGCATTACCATGAGATCCATGACAAAGTTCTGAAGAACTAAGGAACAAGTAAACAACAACTTGCTTTACAAAACATCATGAAATTAAAAACACGGTGAAATAGAGCCAATAACTGTTTAGGTTTATCAATCTGACTAATCTAATTTTTCTTTTCCTGAGCATGTCCAATGTAACAGTCGTACACCTTGTCATTGTAACTAGTGTAGAATATGATAATGCAAGCAAGAAATTACAGACATAAAAACTAGGACAGCAATGCAAATATAGCTTTTCCAACCTGTTGCCAACAAAAACTCATGGGATGGAAGTCAATGCATTGAACTTGGCCTTCGTGAAATTTGAAATCATACAAAAGCTTGCATGCAGTTAAATCCCACAGCTGTGTTTGTAGGAACAACAAGATAATCAGAAATTGAACTATAAGCTTACGATGTCAAATAATTAGCAAGACAAAAGAAGATGAGATATTTTCCAAGTTCTACCAAGACTAGATCAATAACAAACAAAAAAGAGAGTAAATACAGGCAAAATAAAAATGAATGTAATGAAAGATCTAACCTTCACAGTGTTGTCCTCTCCACCAGAAATAACCCAACGCCCATTAGGAGTAAACCTGATAGCATTAACACCTCGTGTATGACCAGTGTAAGTGTGTATACATCCCTTCCTCCGGATATCCAATATCTTTAGATTTGTGTCCAGTGACTCGGATGCAAAGAACTCTCCAAAAGGATGGAAATCCAATGATATGCAATTGGATAGGCGACCAGTGAGGGTGCGAATGACTGCCAAAAGCATAACAAAAGGTCAAACAAAGCAAAGTCTATGGTTTGAATGTGAATGCTAAAATACATAGAGAATTTGGATTGCAGAACAATTAGGAATGGCAAAACGGCCCGCCCCGAGGCCGCCCCGCCCTGCCCCGCCCCGGTTGGGCCAGGTCCGCCCCGCCCCGCCCCGTACGTAGGGCAGATCGGGTATGGGTATGTATATTGCCCTGCCCCGCAATCTATGTAATATATACATATAAATATATCACTATTAAATATTATATATATATATATATATATATATATATATAAAGGTCTCTCATAAATATATCAACAAACGTGCATATTAATTATTGACTCAATTGATTCAATTCTATCATTCAAATTAACATAATCACATCCATAAGTTAATATATTTTTCATTAATATATATTAAACCCTAAGTTTACAATTAATTATGTCATTCACATATATATTTTGTTAATTTTGGACTCGTAATTATCTTAAATTTGTTGATTAGACATATTGTCATTTTTTACTTGAGATTGTGATGAATTTGTGGTTTCATGGTTATGTTTATTGTTTAATTTAATTGTGAATTTAATTTTATAATATACATGTGCTTATATTTTAATATATATATATATATATATATATATATTTTTTTTTTATTTTTCTTGAGATAAGAATGGGGCGGGGCGGGGCGGATCTGCCCCGTGCAAGACGGGCATGGAGCACAAAATGCTGCCCCGCAGCGGGGCACGGGGCGGGGCGGGTCGACTGGGGATAGGTGCGGGGCGGGTCTGGGTACTTAGGTACCCGCCCTGCCCCGCCCCATTGCCATCCCTAAGAACAGTTACTCTTAGCCTCTTCCAAATCCCAAAGTTTAATGGTACCACTAGTTGCCCCTGCAGCAACCAACAATTCCGACGAATCAAAGCCAACTGAATCAATTCCACTTGAATGGCCTCACAAATTCTAATGCATTGAAATTTTTCATCAGTTTTCTTATATAAATTTGTTGGGAACAAAAACAACAAAAATGAAATTCGGAAATCGTTACTTGCAAGATAATGATATGCTAAATTTCACTACTAAAATTGAAAGGGAATGGTTTATGAGTTTGAATCAATTAGGGGATTTTTGAAAGTTAGGGCTTACTTGGTTGATGATGAAGGCCGACGACGAAGGGGGATGACGGACGGCGACCGCGGATTTCAGATGGGGGACGACGACCGTGAATGGCGAAAGGGGGACGGCGGACGACGACCGTGAATAGCAAAAGGGGGCCGGGGGACTGCTGCGACTCTTCAATGCGGCGATAGAGGGGAGGACGAGCGGCGAGAGGTTTAGATTAGGATGAAAATTCAAGCGGACTGCAAGGATGAAAATTTAGAATTTTACCTCTTGGTACTCATCTGGATTAACCTTTTTTCTTCTTCATTAGTGGAGGATGAAGATATGTAGTAAGTCAGGTAGATTAAGCAAGCCTTGATTTAATTTAAAATTTGAATGATTTTGAAAAATTATAATTTGATTTTTTTTAATTATTATAAAAAAATAATTAAAATAGTTACTTTTAAATAAAAACACTGTAAGAATATCTTTGTAATTTTATAATTTTTCTATTAAAAAAATATATTTTTATTCCAGGCGAAGCTAGATCACAAATGACGAAATTAAATGATGTGGCAAGTTCTTATTGGTTTACTGACGTCAGAGTGCGAAAGTCTTCCAGACCGTAGAAAAACCCTTCTTTTAGTATTTTATCAAATGATTCTTTATATACATTCTTTTGTAGCTACTTTAAAATAAAAGCATTTAGGTGATGTTTTTTTTTTCCAAGTGATTTTTAAAATTTAAGTTTTGAAATTTAGGAACTTTTGGTAAACTTGGCATTTGTTTTTTGTTTTTTTTTTTTTTTTTTGAGTAGTGTGATAGCTCTGAGGTAGTGGTTTTCTAAAGCTGATTTTCAAAATTACAAACTAAAATTGATTTAAAATTCAAATCCTAATTTTTAAAAAAAAAAAAAAATCCTTTAACGAGTGGAATTTTTTCTCACTTTTTCATATGTTAATGTAACTACGCAAGTAGCAAGCCCACCATGTGCAGTGCAGGTAGAATTAACTTTACCAAAAGCATTCACATAGGGAGCTGTGAAAGCTTGAAAACTTAGTAAAAAAAGGGGTTTCAAACAGAAGCGTGAAAACGCAGTAAACGAGATTCCAAACACAATTTGGCTATATATGATATAACCGACACCATTTCGATAATTTCATTCAAGTAGAAGATCGGAATTCTCAACGAGACGGAGCACGTGTATGTCAGTAATGAAGAGCGAAGATTGTAGCTATGTTGGTTGATCCAAGTATCGGATCTGAGGCTGATTTCAGTATAGCTTCCAAATCGAAATCATCAGAACACAAATTCTTAATTTGGTGTTGAAATGGTGATTTGGCCTCTGAAATTTACAGTCTCTGATCTGAAACTTGGTTCACCAACATATGTTCAATCCTCTGTCCCTCTTCGTCCCTGCCATAGATGTGATCTGGCTCATTGAGAACCCATCTGGATTCTGAGAACGAATCGCACATCGCGTCTTCAATCATGCTGGTTTGACTACATAGATTTTCGACGGGGAAGAAGGAAGGGGTGAATTCTCATCGAATTGGGTTAATATGGGCCGAGCCCGTTTGTTATTTAATTGTGCTGATGGGCTTTAACTTATTTTCAAAATTTGGGCCATTTATGGTTGAGGTTATATACCTCCTATGATTTGTAAATACACTTCACTTTATTTTTCGATATTTTCTTTTCTGAAAATGCAATAACTAAAGATATGCATTTTTATTTCCCTTATTAAAAATCACTTTATCATTTCAAATAAAAATAAACATCTAACTCATTAAAACACGAGAAGAAAAGTAGTGTGCAAATTATCATGGAACTTAAAGAATAGTAAATTATTATTTACAGTAATATTTACCGTGAGTATAGTTCACATGATACTTTGTGTGCAAAATAATATCAAATCTAGAAACTATTAAAAAAAAAAAAAAAGGAGAGACGAAGTAGTATATTACTATATTTCATGGGTTTGAGCCACCAATTGCTCAATAAAATTAAAAAAAAAACATAATTAATTTGTCCATATATTATTATAATTATATGACATATAAATTATGATAAATTCTTGTATACAACAATGGTAAATGATATATTTTTAAATGATATTAGTTGTTTTTACCTAACATTATTAGTTGTTTTTACTGAAAAATATTAATTAATTTTCACTTTTTACTAAATAATAATAATTTTTGTATTGAAACATATTAATTATTATAATTGAATAATATTGGTTGATTAATATTAATTATATATACTAATAATAATATTAAATGTTTTTGTTGCATAATATTAGGGAGACAATTTAAAATACTCATTTTCAACTTTAAGAAATTTATTTTACCCATTTAAGATATATACTTTTTTCTACCCACTTTACAACTTCAAACAATTTTTTTTTTTTTACACATATGACAAACAACATCATCATTTTCTCACTCAATCATATTAATGAACCCCCAACACCTCAACCCCACCTTACCTTTATATCAATTAAACTTTAATAAATAGTATATAATACTGAATATTACAATAAGATTCTATACTTAAAAAATATTAATTAATAACATATTATTAGTTACAATATATTTATTGTATATTTGCGTGTATGTATGTATTATTTCTTTTTAATAAATAGTGCATATTAATAAATATTAACAATACCCTAATTGAATTTAATGCAAATAATATATACTCCCTCCGTCCCAAACTCAAGTTCCACTTTACTGTTTACACGGTTATTAAGAAAAGAATTGTTTATTAGTATTTAAAGTGATAAAGTGATGATAAAGTGATAAAGTAGATGTTTTGGTTATTAGTGTATGGAGAATATAATATTAAAAAGTATTGTTACTTTTTTGCCAAAAGTAGATGTAGCAAATGAGTATGGGACGGACCTTTTTGGCAATGTAGCAAACGAGTTTGAGACGGAGGGAATATATATATATATATATATATATATATATATATGTATGTATATATATAATATGTAAGTTGTGATGTTCAAAATTAATTGTTTTAATTGAATGGTTGCTATAGTATTTATTTACTAAAGTTTAAGTGATGAGAGGAGAGATGAAGTGGAGGGGTGGGTATGAGGAGAGGTGTGACCCAACTCAAGTTTGTTAACTCTTTATACCTATTTTGTAGGGATATTTTAGTCTTATAACATGAATTGGGTATAAAAGATTTTTTAAAGTTGATCAACAATACCCCAACTCCACACAAAAAAAAAAAAAAAAAAAAAAAACAGCTCGATATATTTGTGTGTGTTTAAAAAAAATGAAAAAAAAAATCAATTTTTTTTATCAATAAAAAGCAATTTTATTACCACAGAGGTATAAGACATACCTCACAGAATAGAACATAAATGGTAATTCTTAAAGCTTACATCAATATTTCTCTTCACATGATCAGAAATGCTAAAACAAATTTCGGATTATCCAGCCATTCTTGATAAGGGAAGCTCATTACTTGATTTTCTTTATTTGCTATCCAACTCTAAAGTCTATTCTTTACCTCTTCGACCATTTTGTTTGGAGATATCTTTTCGTTTTTAAACACCTTTGTATTCCTAGCCATCCCCACTTCCAACACCATTCATTTTCAACCCAAACCCCCATATCTCTCACCACACCCCACTTATTATAACTTAGATTGTACAACCTAGGAAACTTAGACTTTAGATTATCCTCCCCCGCCCATTTCTCTTCCCAAAACAATGTATTCTCTCTATTCCCCAATGATTTCTCTAACCCTTGAAACAACCATCCCCCAAGACCCTGACTTGAACGCAAAATACTAGCTATACTAGTAGTTACCCCACAAGAGTATGGGATCTCTGTAGTATTAGCAAGTATAGGGACCAAGTAGTATCGAACCCAAGGGAAGGTATATATGCGAATAGAGCCCTGAAGATCTACGCGTTGTAGTTAATATGAATTGATGTTCGGTTTTAGGAATGAGATTAAACTATTTTATATTCTACCACTAATATTGCAAGTAATCAAATCAAATGAATAACTAAGGTTTTAATAAAGTATGAGATGATGATGCTTAGGATAGGAATCCCTACGTATACTAACGGAGCTGATACGATAACTAAAATAACCGTGATGTGCAAGTATTAATCCTAAGTGTACTAGAACTAGGCAATCAACTTCCCTAATCTAGCACCAGATTGAAAGACTAAAAGCTCAAGAATTAACCTTAATACTTCGTCATATCAACCTACTTCACAACCCACTAAACAAGTTCTACAAGTTCTATGAATTATGCTTAATTAATGAGACCCTTATTTACCCAAGGTGATGCAGTCATCCTCCCTAGATAAACTGGTATATTATAAACCCCTTCTAAAACCCTATCGTTAAGCCTAATAGTTATTAAAGAGTGATAAGATCGTCCTCTCTCTAATAATTTTCGTACTCAATTCCAAGATAATTCTAGGGTTTATTTTAAGAATTCAATTGATTAAGAGAACTAGCACTAAATATCATGAATTATCCTAATTATGTACCAACATCCTACTTCTACGAGTTTATCCTACCCCAAGCATGCAAGGGTTCTAGCCTAACATGGTAATTGCGAAAACGAAAACAATTGGACGAACAATAAACATAAACATGATGAATTTAGTTGAAGAACTCAAGAACATAAACTAGGTTTAAAGCAATGAATTCAAGTCTAAAAAATGAATCTCAATTAATAAGAAAAGCTAGGTCTGAAAGTATTAAGTGTTGAAGAAAGAAATAACGGAAAGAAAACTCTAATCTATGAATTCGTAGTTCAAAAACCTCGATTACACGTGCAAAACCTCTTGTTAAACTCTCCCAAGCTCCTCTCTATTAAAATTTATCTCTAAGTATGAAATGGTGTCCAAAAACGTGCTCGGGACGAAGTATATATAGGCATGGGCCGGTTAAAAACGTCATGGGCCGATAAATCCCACAAAACACTCTACTCGAGCACCTACTCGAGCGCCTAGTGCTTGAGTAATTGCACTCAAGCACTCACATCTTCCAAACTCCAAAAACCGCTCGAGCTCCATTTGCTCGAGTACTTTGTGCTCGAGTAAAGCCTACTCGAGTGCTATCATCTTACAGAATCTCAGGTGCTCGACCCCACATGCTCGAGCACTAAGTGCTCGACTTGAGTCCCCTTGAGCACCCTGCTCGAGTGCTTGAGCACTTCGTGCTCGAGTCCACTTGTTTGAGCACCTCCAAGTGATCCTTTTGCTTGCTCGAACTAATACTTTTCATATTTTTCAATATCTTCTCATCCGGGCGTCCGTTTGAGTCGATTCAAAGTCCTACGAACTCCATTTTTTGCCCTCTATCCATCTATGCGCATCAAAGAAACAAATTCCTTAGTTCATAAGTACTAAATTGACTCTAAATACTCATCGAATTCACTCAAAACACGGGCAAATCGAGCTATAAATCCTAACAATTTCACGCCTAATCAACCCCCTCAAACTTACCATATTGCTTGTCCTCAAGCAATGAAATAATAAGTCAAGTGAAATTGTTAAGAATGAATCACATAACCAAATCATGCAAGTAATAGAATTTCGAGCTTCAAAGACCGATCACTCAAACACAAACTCACCCCCTTCATCCTACTCATGCAAAATCAATAAGAATCACCAAAATCAAATATGGATGTGCACTCAACGATGTGTTTCACTCCCTCACAAGTGTATATCAATAATAAGGGACTCACTCATTCAATCAATCACACATATCAGCAGCCACAGGCTTGTAGGCACTCTCAACTTCGACCATACTCTAGAATACATGTCGAATAAAAAAGGACTTTATCAAGGTTGTAATGTAGGCTCTTTGGACAGGTGGGGTAACTATATGGGATAAGTGACTCAATTGAATGGAGAATAAAAAATCAAACTTCGGTATTTCGAGACTAGGAATAGAATACTTCAATCATCTTCATGCAATACACTTTTCAATTCCACTGCTCTCAACACTTCAATTTTTTTTAACTCGTTTCACTTTTTCAATCACTTCACTTTTTTTACTTTTCACACATATTTGAGCTCATATTTCTTTTGCTCATTCTCAAATTATTTGTTCTTTCCCACAACTCAAATCATCATTACACATTTTTCTCATATTCACTCAAGCATTAATAATTCTTCTTCTCAACTCAACTCGATCCCTTCTCATTCACAAATTTTCCTATTCTCCACTCAAATTGGGACAAAAAGAATTTAAGAATTTGATTAAGTTCAAATGTGCTAGCAAATAAAATAGGCTAAGGCTCAAACGGGCTAACAAGGGATAAACGCCATTGGTAGGGAAAATTTGGCTAAGTGACTCAACAAATCAAAGATGGCCTACAATCACTTTCGGCATATCAAACTAGACACAATCAAGAAGCGAGAGCACCCACAAGTTCTAGCATCCTCTAAGGTGATGATCCACTCACAAACGAAGAGATCAACATAATGAATTTTAATCTCTAAAAAGCTCAAATCTCACAACTTCCACATCCATGATAGTCCTAGTGAATTCCCACTTTCATCACACAAGTATTCAACAAGAAAATTCGTAAGTATACGAGTTCCCTCTCAAATCAACTCTAACTCCTACACTCACACAATTCAGACTCTTAACTCAACTTCACAACTCACTAACTCATACTCACACTCAAAGATAGCAATCAACAAGCATAAGAGAATTGATAAGCATGGAATATGTAGTAGCACATCAAAGCAATATCAGCTTAAGGAGCATCTCAAGGCACAATATATAACCTAACTCAACTCAAAGAGAGGGTGTGCGCCTGTGCAATGTAACCATAAAACATAACAAAACTCCACCCCCCAAACTTCGACCTTGTGAAGCGGTCTAAGTTTGGGGTGGTGGTTACCTCATCCAAATAATTCAGTTTCTCTTAACAACTTGGCACACTCCATTGTTTCGAGTTGGTCCCTTCAGTCTCCACTTCTTGGGCATTCTTTCACCCTCAAGGCAAGCCTACAAAATAAAACTCTCAAGTACGAGGTTAGAACTTACAATTCACACAAAAACAAAACACACAAAAACAAGTAAAAAGTGGGTTGCCTCCCACTCAGCGCTATTTTTAAGGTCCTAATGCCGGACCGAGCTCAAAGGAGCTTATGGGACATGATACTCAAATTTACCTGCCTTATTCTCATAAGAGAAGATGTCTAAGTTTTTTGCTCGATTCCCATCCTCTTTCTTCACCTCGGGCGGTGGTTTCACTTTCTTTTTCGCTCTCCACGGAGGTACCCACCTCTTGGATTTTGTCTTCTTAACATCAACCCCTCATTTTTTCTCTAATTTGGCCACCTCCATCCTTTTAAATTCTTCATCCTTCAACTTCTTACCTTTATCCCTATCAAGACAATCAAGATCATAATGCTCAACGATTAAATCATTTAGTGAAGGATGAACATAATCATGTATATAAGAAAGGTTAGGGATAGGAGGTGTGTCTTTAACACAAGGATCAATTGCATCAATGGAATGACAACTGTCATCTTCCTTCGGGTGTTTCATGGCCTCATATAGGGAAATTTTCACCTCTTGATCATCTACCTTTACTATGATCTTTCCATTCGCCACATCTAACACAATTCCTGCCGTAGCTAAGAACAGTCTTCCCAAAATCAAAGGAACGTGCTCATCTTCCTCCATATCGAGTACTACGAAGTCGGCGGGAAAGATATGATCTCCAACTTTAACAAGGACGTCTTCAACCACACCTTGAGGTCGAGTAATAGACCGGTCGGCGAGTTGAAGCGTCATCATTGTCGGATGAAGTTCTCCACCTTCCAACTTCTTAAATAGAGACAAAGGCATAAGATTGATGCTTGCTCCAAGATCGCACAACGCTCCCTTCTTGACTCCATTCCCGATATCACATAAGATCATGAAGCTACTGGGATCCTTCAATTTCGAGGGAAGTGCTTTGTGCACTAATGCACTCACCTCATGGTTCAGTTACACCACCTTGGGCTTATCAACTCTCTTCCTCTTAGCTATCAAGTCCTTCAGGAACTTGGCATAATTAGATATATGTTCCAAAGCATCATAAAAAGGAGTGTTAATATGCAACTTCTTAAAAAATCAAGAAACTTGGCAAATTTTTCATCTAATTTCTTCTTCATGAAACGCTGCGGATACGGGACCGGTATCACAGATTTAGGTACCCTCCATTCGTCTCGCTCAGTTGATTAAGCGTGAAATTGTCATGATTCGTAGCTCGTTTTGCCCATGTTTTGAGTGAATATGATGAGTATTTAGAGTCAATTGAGTATTATTTTTATATATTGATGAATTTGCCTCTTTGATGCTCATAGATGGATAGAGGGCAAAAAATGGAGTTCATAGGAATTTGAATCGACTCAAACGGATGCCCGGATGAGAAGATATTGAAGAACTACGAATAATATTAGTTCGAAAGAAGAAAAGTATCACTTGGTTGAAGAGGAGAGCCACTCGAGCAGGTTGAGCTCGAGCGCCCCCGCTCGAGCAAGGTATTTTCTCGAGTGCCAAAACTTACAGAAGACTTTGGGTGCTCGACCAGCTCGAGCGCCACCATTCGAGCCCAAGAACCGCTTGAGCACTTGAGCTCGAGCGGAACCGCTCAACCGCCAGAATCATTCGAGCTACACAGCTCGAGCGCCACCGCTCAAGTGGGTCCAGCTTGAGCGCCCAACGCCTTTGGTCTTTTAACCCGTTTTTCGGCCCATGAGTTCCCGAATCGACCCGTTGCCTATATATACCCATTCCGAACACGTTTTTAGGCACCACTTGACACATAGAGATAGATTTTAGAGAGAGAAAAATACCAAGAGTTCGAGGAATCATATTTTACTTTTGATCGAGGTTTTTACATTACGAATTCATAGTTTAGATTTGGATTTTATTATTTTAATCTTTTGTTCTTCAATACTTGACAATTGAGACTTCATATTTTCTCTTTAATTCAATTTTATTCTCAGACTTTAATTCTTTCTTAAACCCTTGTTTATGTTCTTGAGTTTTTCTACTAGATTAATCATGTTTTTATGTTGGAGTTATACGTGAAAGTATGCTTTTACTTTGTATAACTCGTGTATCAAACACTCGTTTTATGAGAATAATTCTTTTATCGCATTTGCTTTAGATATGATTGAATGTTGAATATTTATTGCAAACCGTTCAATATATAGTACGTGTTACATTGTAGTTAATGTGGTGATACCCGATCACGGAAGACAACATTAACGGTTTCCTTGTAACTAAACGTACATTTTCACGGCCTAGGTGGAATTGAACAATCCGCCGTGAAAGGTCGATGTGCAAGGCTCAGATTGGTCTGTCTTGACTAAGAGATTGCACTAGCACATTTAGTATGTGTTGAAGAGGTCCTACAGCGAGGAGAAATTCTTCTGTTCTGAAAGGTGAAGAATTAGACCTCAGTGGTTGTTGATTTCTTAATCCCCGTCACTTAAATAGGACCGTGTGTGCTTAGTAGTTACTGCTTTGATTCATGTTGGGTGAGAATCATTGTGACTTCGAACTTTGTGTCTTGGGCAGTAATATTAATCATACGACGGTTGCTAAGATTTAATACGGAGAAATGCGTGCGAGTACGGCTCGTGTGATTAGTCCCCTTGGTGGGCTCAGAAGTTTTATTGTACCAAATCTTGCAAGTGAAGAATTAGTTTCTTCGGTACGAATAATAATGTTGAACTGTCTTTACTCCAAGGTGAAATATATTAATTAATTTAGAGCTATTCAGAAGCTCAATTAATTAATGGACTTGATAATCTTAAACGCGGGAAATAATAACCGGGAGCCCATATTATCGTAATATGGATTAAGATGGATAGTGCAATATTAATTTATTAGTGGTAATAATTAATATTAATGGGCTGAATTATATTGGGGCTCAATATTGAAATTCAGAAGTCCATTAGGAGGTCCAATCTTAATTCTCCTTAAGGCCCCTCAAGTAGCCCATTAAGTAGCCCAATAATGATAAGGTGATTAAAATAAAAAGAAAACATTAATGCTGATTTTTCTATGTAAAAATCGAAAATTGCAAAATAAGAAGAAAAAAGATTTTGTTGATTTTCTTGGAAAGATATTATGGAAGATATGTATTCTAGGAATACAAGAATATCTCATATATTCAAGAAGATCCAAATCTTGGATTTTCATCTCATTATTTTCGAAAATTACAAGGCATAATAAGAGGGTGAGATTTTTGTGGGATATTTTATTGTGGAGAAAAGAATATATGAGATATATTCAAGATTTCTTAGAGGCTAAGAAAAGATTTTCTCCAAGCCCAATAAATCATGAAAATTTCGGCCACCCCTTGTTATAAATAGGAGATGATTTTTTCATCTCCAAGTACATAATTCCATGTGTTGGAAAAATCAAGAAGCATAGATATTTTTCTTTTTCCTTAGTTATTAAATTGCTTGAAAGCGTCTCCCACCGGCGATCAAGTGAGGTGAAAAGGGAAATACTTGAGAAGGCTTTGGGTTGATAGAACGTGATTTCAAGTGTCCCGTATATCCAAAGGCCATTACTACGAGAGGTACGTTAATCGCATATTTACTTGTTTAATTCCGCCTAGTTAAATATGTGAAATTAATTTAGCATGCATGATGATAATTAGTTGTTGGAATTATTATTTGAATTAATTAGAATTAATTCATGATAGTAATAATTGTATTTAAATTCGTATTTAAAATTCATCCCGAATAGATTCCGGGCACCCCTATATTTTTCCCAACATTTTATTCGTTGCTTGTTTAATTGCTTTCGTTATCGTTAAAACCATGTTAAGCTAAAACCCTTGTATGCTTAGGGTAGGATGAACTCGTAGAAGTAGGACGTTGGTACATAATTAGGCTAACTTGTGATGTTTAGTTTTAATTCTCTTAATTAGTGAATGCTTAAAATAAATCCTAGATTTATCTTTAAATTTAGTACGAACATTGTTAGAGAGAGGACGACCTTATCACTCTTTAATAACTAATAGGCTTAATGAGAGGATTTAGAAGAGGTTTATTCATCAACCGGTTTATCTAGGGAGGACGACCGCATCACCTTAGTTGAATTAGGGTCTCATTAATTAAGCACAATTCATTAACTTGATTATTGGTTTAGTGAAGTCGATTGATAGGACAAAGTATTAGGGATTAATTCTTGAGCTTTTAGTGTTTCAATCTTATACTTAGGATTATTTCTTGCATATCATTGTTACTTTGATTATGTACCAGCTCCGTTAGTATACGTAGGAACTCCTATCCTGAGCATCATCTTCTTTTATTTGAAACCAAACCTTAGATAATTAATTTTATTCTTTCTTTTGCATACGTAGAGTAATATAGTTTAGATTTAATAATTCTAAAAAAGGCAAAAACATTCACTCATATTAATTACGACGCGTAGATCCCCAGGGCTCTATTCGCATACAACCCATCCCGAGGTACGATATACTTGGTCTCTATACTTGCTGATACTACAGTAAACCCGTACGCTTGCGGGGTAACTTCTAGTAAAAGCTAGTAAAGTTTGGTTCAAGTCATCGGTCTCCTTCACATTCTTCCTAGTTTCTCTTGCCTTTTTCCACTTTGGAACTCTTTCAACCTCCTCAATCTCTTCCTCCTTGTCTTCGTCTTTCTGAGCATCTTCTACCTCAACCTTCTCATCTCCACTTTTCTTGTCCTTATCCTCTATCTCAATCTCTCTATGTATCTCCTTCAAATCAGCATGCATTTGAGGACCATCATACTTGGTTCCACTTCTTAGTTGGATCGCCTTGCATTGCTCTTTCGGGTTCCCCTCCGGCATAGAAGGATATTTCTCGGGCTCTCTACCCAATGATTTTGCGATCTGGCTAATCTAATACTCCATCGAAGTTAACCGCCTACTGTTCTCTTGCTGAATTCTATTCAGCTCTATATCCCTCTTCTGGAGATCTTGATCACGCTGATCATTCTTCTTACTCATCTCCTTTACATCATACTCCAAAGAGGACAGCCTCTTACGACCTTCTTCCACCTTGTAAAGAATGGCACGTAACATCTCATCAGTGGTAGCACCTCCTTCTCCTCCGGGGAGTTTTGAGCCAGGGTCGACATTTGGAGGTACAGTTATCCCCGCTCTCGGATTACTATAAGAGAAATTTTCATTCTTCCTCCATTGATTCTGAGGAGGTTGCTGGCCTCCTTGATACCCCTGAATATTCCTTCATTGATTCTGAGGAGGCTGTGGACCCGGTGGTACAAACGATTGACCATAAGTTGGTCGCCCTTGATAATTTCCACCTTTATAGCCATTCTGATTATAATTAGGCCCTCCCATATAGTTGGCCTTCTCTTGCTGGCATGTTGGGTGGTCCACTTTCTCACTCACTGCAGTATTCCCTCCACTCAGATTTTGCCCAACCTCTAAATTACTTATCTTCTCCATCATTGCCATCAATAACTTTCTAGTACCCCCACTCTCTTCCATCTGATAAGCTCGCTGAAACTCTTGTGCCTCATTCCATTGCCCCGCATTCTTGACAATATTTTCAACTATCTCTCTGCACCGAGCTGCACTACAATTCAGGAACGCTCCATTTGCACATGCATCGAGGTGGTCTTGAGCTTCCTTACTGGCTCCACAATAGAAATAAACCATTATATCACCATCGTTGTACCCATGCTGCGGGTAATCAATTAGCATATTAGAGAATCTCTCCCAAATCTGACGTAATTTCTCTCCTGACTTCTGCTTGAAAGATGAGATCTCTTGCCTTGCTTTGATTGTTCTAAACGGAGGATAGAATCGCTCGAGGAACAGTCGCTCGAGCTCGGCCCATGTGGTTACACCTTCCCTTGGGAGCGTGTTATCATACAACTTCTTCGCAATTCCAGTTAAAGAGAAAATTCCTCAAGTGAGTGTGAGGATTATCATTCCCGACCTCCCCTTTAAACTGATTCTCGACAAGCATCTTCAGGATCCCTGGGGAGATAGAAAAATTGTTGGCTTCCACTGGTGGCATAGCTACTGTTGGGAAAAATAGGGGTGCCCGGAATCTATTCGGGATGAATTTTAAATACGAATTTAAATACAATTATTACTAGCATGAATTAATCCTAATTAATTCAAATAATAATTCCAACAACTAATTATCATCATGCATGTTGAATTAATTTCACATTTTTAATTAAGCGGAATAAACAATTAAATATGCGATTAACGTACCTCTTGTAGAATTGGCCTTTGAATAAACGGGACAATCACGATCTCGCTTTATCAACCCAAAAACCTTCTCAAGTATTTCCCTTTCGCCTTACTTGATCACCGGTGGGAGATGCTTTCAAGTAATTTAATAAACTAAGGAAAAAGAAAAATATCTATGCTCTTGATTTTTCCAACACATGGAATTATGTACATTGAGATGAAATAATCATCTCCTATTTATAAAGGGGGGTGACCGAAATTCGTAGAGATTTTATGGGCATGGAGAAAATCTTTTCTTAATCTCTAAGAAATCTTGAATATATCTCATATATTCTTTTCTCCATGATAAAATATTCCACAAAAATCTCACTCTCCTAATAAATATGAAACTCTCGAAAATTACATAGAAGAAATCCAAGATTTGGATCTTCTTGAATATATGAGATATTCTTGTATTCCTAGAATACATATCTTGCATAATATCTTTCCAAGAAAATCAACAAAATCTTTTTCCTCCTTATCATGCAATTTTCGAAAATAATACTTGAAAAATCAGCATAATTATTTTCTTTTTATTTTAATCACCTTATCATTATTGGGCTACTTAATGGGCTACTTGAGGGGCCTTAAGGAGAATTAAGATTGGACCTCCTAATGGACTTCTGAATTTCAATATTGAGCCCCAATATAATTCAGTCCATTAATATTAATTATTACCACTAATAAATTAATATTGCACTATCCATCTTAATCCATATTACGATAATATGGGCTCCCGGTTATTATTTCCCGCATTTAAGATTATCAAGTCCATTAATTAATTGAGCTTCTGAATAGCTCTAAATTAATTAATATATTTCACCTTGGAGTAAAGACAGCTCAACATTATTATTCGTACCGAAGAAACTAATTCTTCACTTGCAAGATTTGGTACAATAAAACTTCTGAGCCCACCAAGGGGACTAATCACACGAGCCGTACTCGCACGCGTTTCTCCGTATTAAATCTTAGCAACCGTCGTATGATTAATATTACTGCCCAAGACACAAAGTTCGAAGTCACAATGATTCTCACCCAACATGAATCAAAGCAGTAACTATTAAGCACACACGGTCCTATTTAAGTGACGGAGATTAAGAAATCAACAACCACTGAGGTCTAATTCTTCACCTTTCAGAACAGAAGAATTTATCCTCGCTGTAGGTCCTCTTCAACACATACTAAATGTGCTAGTGCAATCTCTTAGTCAAGACAGACCAATCTGAGCCTTACACATCGACCTTTCACGGCGGATTGTTCAATTCCACCTAGGTCGTGAAATGTACGTTTAGTTACAAGGAAACCGTTAATGTTGTCTTCCGTGATCGGGTATCACCACATTAACTACAATGTAACATGTACTATATATTGAACGGTTTGCAATAAATATTCAACATTCAATCATATCTAAAGCAAATGCGATAAAAGAATTATTCTCATAAACAAGTGTTTGATACACGAGTTATACAAAGTAAAAGCATACTTTCACGTATAACTCCAACAGCTACACCATCATAGTACTGTTGAGACTGCACCTCAAACCTTCCTCGGATTGATATACCAGGATCAGCGTTCTGAGGAACGTGCTGAGGATAAACTGGTGGTAGAGGTACTTGCAGAATAGGAGGTTGGTTATAAGTAGGGTGTGAAGGGTAGTATGGTGGATAAGGGTATATGGTGGATACGGGTATGGGTAAGATGGGTTATTCTGTGGATAGACAGGGTTGTTTAGAGGATTTTGGACTTGGTTTTGGGCTGGGTTGTCTCGATGTTGTGGGACTGGGTTTTGGCTCTGGCTTTCCACTGGAGGGACTTGCTTCTGACTACCATTTCCTTCAGCTCCCTCAACCCATTCCACTACCTGATTGTAATTAGCTGCATCTCCATCCACCTCATTCCCTAAGTCCATGTTTGAATTTTCTCCACCGACAGTGTTCATTCTTCGATAGAAGGCTCTGTTTCTTCTAGCGATTGTCTCAGGGTCTAACTTTGTTCGGTCTTTGCTCGATTCTCCTTGTGAGCGAGTTTTCATATACCTGAAACACCAAAAGAAATATAAAAAACGTAATTTCCTGATTACTACTAATAAAACATAAAAGTAAAAGCACTCACTACTAGCTACTAAACTATCTCCAAGTCCTACTCAATGGACATACATCGTCATCCCCGACAACGACGCTATTGACTTGAACGCAAAATACTAGCTATACTAGTAGTTACCCCACAAGAGTATGGGATCCTTGTAGTATTGACAAGTATAGGGACCAAGTAGTATCGAACCCAAGGGAAGGTATGTATGTGAATAGAGCCCTGAAGATCTACGTGTCGTAGTTAATATGAATAGATGTTCGGTTTAAGGAATGAGATTAAACTATTCTATATTCTACCACTAATATTGTAAGTAATCAAATCAAACAAATAACTAGGGTTTTAATAAAGTATGAGATGATGATGCTCAGGATAGAATCCCTACGTATACTAACGGAGCTGGTACGATAACTAAAATAACCGTGATGTGCAAGTATTAATCCTAAGTGTACTAAAACTAGGCAATCAACTTTCCTAATCTAGCACCAGATTGAAAGACTAAAAGCTCAAGAATTAACCCGAATACTTCATCATATAAACCTACTTCACAACCCACTAAACAAGTTCTATGAATTATGCTTAATTAATGAGACCCTTATTTACCCAAGGTGATGCGGTCGTCCTCCCTAGATAAACCGGTAGATTATAAACCCCTTCTAAAACCCTATCGTTAAGCCTAATAGTTATTAAAGAGTGATAAGATCGTCCTCTCTCTAATAATTTTTGTACTCAATTCCAAGATAATTCTAGGGTTTATTTTAAGAATTCAATTGATTAAGAGAACTAGCACTAAACATCATGAATTATCCTAATCATGTACCAACATCCTACTTCTACGAGTTCATCCTACCCCAAGCATGCAAGGGTTCTAGCCTAACATGGTAATTGCGAAAACGAAAACAGTTGGATGAACAATAAACATAAACATGATGAATTTAGTTGAAGAACTCAAGAACATAAACTAGGTTTAAAGCAATGAATTCAAGTCTAAAAAACGAATCTCAATTAATAAGAAAAGCTAGGTCTGAAAGTATTAAGTGTTGAAGAAAGAAATAACGGAAATAAAACTCTAATCTATGAATTCGTAGTTCAAAAACCTCAATTACACGTGCAAAACCTCTTGCTAAACTCTCCCAAGCTCCTCTCTATCAAAATCTATCTCTAAGTATGAAGTGGTTTCAAAAAACGTACTCGGGACGAAGTATATATATGCATAGACCGGTTAAAAACGTCATGGGCCGAGAAATCCCGCAAAACACTTTACTCGAGCACCTACTCGAGCGCCTAGTGCTCGAGTGATTGCACTCGAGCACTCATATCTTCCAGACTCCAAAATCCACTCGAGCTCCCTTTGCTCGAGCACTAGTGCTCGACCCACGACTGCTCGAGCACTTTGTGCTTCAGTAAAGCCTACTCGAGTGCTATCATCTTACAGAATCTCAGGTGCTCGACCCCACATGCTCGAGCACTAAGTGCTCGACATGAATCCCCTTGAGCACCCTACTCGAGTTCTTGTGCACTTCGTGCTCGAGTCCACTTGCTTGAGCACCTCCAAGTGATACTTTTGCTTGCTTGAACTAATATTTTTCGTATTTTTTCAATATCTTCTCATCCGGGCGTCCGTGTGAGTCGATTTAAAGTCCTACGAACTCCATTTTTTGCCCTCTATCCATCTATTAGTATCAAAGAGATAAATACGTTATTTCATGAAAATAGTATCAATTGACTCTAAATACTCATCGAATTCACTCAAAACACGGGCAAATCGAGCTATAAATCCTAACAATTTCACGCCTAATCAGACCTCCTCTGCCGCTTTAACTACATCACACCACCACCCGCTAATGACCCTTCCCCTTGCCATGTTCGACCCCAACAGCCCGCCCCCATTCTACTCCGAGTTTTGACTCTATCACCCTCGCCCACAAATTTTCTCTCTCATTAAAAAAACATCACACCCATTTGGCCAACAAAACTTTATTAAAAATCTCCACATCTCTCACTCTTAAACCCCCTTTACCCTTATTCTTTCAAATCTTACCTCACTTAACTCATGCTATTTTTTTGACACTCAACCCCCTACCCCATAAAAAATTTCTTTGCAATTTCACAATTTCACACAGGATTTATTTGGGAATAAGGTAGGTGGACAAATAGTAGATAGGGATAGAAGATAACACCGTATTAAGTAAGGTAAGTCTCCCTCCGATTGAAAGCTTCTATGTTTCCCACTTTTTTAGTCTATCACGTATCTTTTGAACGACTGCCGCCCAATCTGAAGTGCGTCTAGTTGCCACCTTGCTACCCAGGTACACAAACAGCATTCTCCCTACATTAACTACCAATATTGTTGCCATCTCACTCATGCTTGAATCTGAAACATTAACTCCATATAAGAACCATTTGCTATAATTAACTTTGAGCCCCAAATTTAACTCCCACAATTTCAGAAGTCTTTTCAAGAAACTAGCATTTTCCTTTATGGCTTTGCCCATAAAAATTGTATCATCATCCGCGAACTGGAGGTGCAGTACTTTAACTTTTCTTCTCCCGATTTCAATTAACTCGAATCTTCTTAATTCAACAACTCTGCTCATCAATAGACTTAAGCCTTCCGCCGCTATTAGAAACAAGAATGGAGACAACGGGTCACCCTGTCTTAACCCCCCCTCCAATTTGAATTCCTCAGTAGGACTTCCATTCACTAGGATCGAGGCGCACGCTGTGGATATACACTCCATCACCCAAGAGATCCATTTTTGTTCAAACCCAAAGCCCGCCAGCACACTCCTCAAATATAACCACTCAACAGAGTCGTAGGCATTTTCAGAGTCAATTTTGAAGAATATACACTCCCTTTTTATTTTTCTTGCATCCTCAATTGCTTCGTTGAGAGTCACCACACTATCAAGAATTTGGCATCCTCTAAAAGCGCTTTGATTAGAAGAGATAATAGAATCTAAAACCTTGCTCAATCTGCCCGCCACCACCTTAAAATTTATCTTATAAGCGCTGCCTATTAATGAGATTGGCCTGAAATCCGATATACTCTCAACTTCCTCTTTTTTTGGGATTAGAACAATAAATGAAAGATTCAAACCACGAACAATTTTTCCATGTTGCTAGAATTCTTTCATCATTCTCATAATATCGGCTTTTAAAATCTCCCAGAATTCTTTAAAAATTTTGAAATTAAAATCGTCTGGCCCTGGACTCTTCAAACCCTCACACGACCAAATTGCTTCCTTCACTTCTTCTTCCAAGAATTCCGCTACCAACATTTGATTATCCTCTGCTGATACCTTTTTCAGGAAAATATCCAAATGCAGGGAGGGTCTTCTTCGATTCACTACTCTGAAATGCGATTTGAAATGTTCAAAATTTCCTTTCTTGACCTCCACCACCTCCTCCGTCCATCGACCATTTACGTTGATACCTTGTGTTTCATTCATCTTTCTTCTTTTGTTGATGAAGCCATGAAAAAAATGTGAGTTAGTATCACCTTCTTTTAACCACTTGATTCTTGATTTTTGTTGTAGTAAGCTGTCCCTTCTCTTTAACTCCATGAATAAAGCAGCACTCTCTTTGTTTCTCTTGCAAATTTCTTGCTCTTCTAACCCCATAACCTCATCAATGACATCGAGCTTCCAGTTTTCCTCCTGATGATCTTCAATATTCTTATCTAGCTTTCCAAAGACTTCTTTGTTCCACACTTTCAGATCAGCTTTAAGATGCTTTAGTTTCTCCTTCAAAACAAATCCTCCCCATCCATTCACTGAATAACTGTTCCACTTTTCTGATACAAATCCCTTAAATTTCGGATGGGAGAGCCAAGCGTTTATACATCGAAAGGGTTTGGGCCCCCAGTCATTACCTTTATCCACAAGAATCAGTGGACAATGGTCCGAGATGGATCTTCTTAATCCTCTTTGAAAAGCTTCCAGCCATTTCAAGCTCCAACGATTATTAATCAAAATTCTGTCAATATGACTCTTGCAAGACCCATCCGCCCTATACCAGGTGTAAGACCTACCATTGAGTGGTAGATCAAACATCCCTGTATTGCGAATGAATTCACCAAACACCTCAATTTCCCTTCTATTTGACTCAGCTCTTCTTCCAATTCTTTCTAAAGCAACACAAATTGCATTGAAGTCGCCTACTACACAAACGCATGTTGTGGAGTTCTGCAGAATGACATTTAAAATTCTATCCCATAAATCTTCGCGAGCAACCGGATCGCACGGGGCATATATATTAACTATACAACATCCAGTCCTATCATTACTCCACCTGCCATTCACTATCAAAGCACCTTCCATATCCCAAGAACTTGAACATTAAAATTTCTCTGAGTCCCATATCAAAACAATTCGCCCAGCTCTACCATTAGACTTTCTATGACTGCAGATTAGATTTTTGTAAAAAAAAAAGAAAGAAAAGGAAACGGCCTAGGTTTATGACTTGTTAAATGAAATAATATGTTGTTCCTTTTATTTACGATGAAACGAATTATAAACGCTTTATTGTTTATAAAAAATAATATTATTGTTTTAAAAACTATTGTTATTGTTTCATAAAAAGTAATACTATTTGCTTATGACATACGATGCACAAAGTATACATAATAACTTCACTTTATATTTACAATAACTAGTGTGTATCCCTATGAATTTTGTGAACGATTTTTTTTTTTGTTATTATTAATTTAAATTATAAATAATAATTTTTTTAATATTTTTTAAATTATTCATTAATGCCACCTATGCATTGATATTTGATAAGGACAACATTTAAATATGAGATGCGCATAAAGTATGTCATAATTAACAATATGTTAGTTAAGACGTCAAATAAAACAATGTGATTTTTTATGTAAGAGTAATGGAAGAGACTAATTGCCCTAGCCCATCGGATTATATATAAATTAATTAAAAGTAATAAATAAACATCCAGCCTGAAGGTCCTTTTCCACCTAACTAGCCGGCGCCCATAGTTTAATTCACTCTTAATTATACTCTCATCCACGTTATTTATTTGAATAATACTTGCGTGTAAGGTGCCTTATAGCACTTAACAGCATTACATATCCAACCTAAACTTCTTAAATCCCAATCAAATGTGGTTGTTATTCTTGTCCTTCTTCATTCTTAATTTAATTTCCGTTACTTGTTATTGTTGTTGGCCTAACGGGACCATATACATTAAATTAGATATTAATGACCATTTATTATCCTTAAAAACTTTTCTATTTAGCAGTTAAGACAGAGTTTATCGAATACCAAAGATGCAAAGCCGTCTTAGCTCAGCTGGTAGAGCGCATGGCTTTTAACCATGTGGTCGTGGGTTCGATTCCCACAGACGGCGTAGATGTTTTTGTTTTTATAATTATAATTCAATCGCGATTTACACTCCCCAGCATTAAACTAGTAGAGGTGATCCTAAGTCCTGACGACACTGTTTCGACTTTTGCAATGTTTTTACCCTCAGAAATTTCATAACTGCAATTTACATCCATCATCATGTTTAAAATTTGTATGTCACAATTCAAGTGCTATTTGTTGCATGCGGATCCAGAAAATGCATGCATGCATTCTCCATTTCAAGTAAAGGTAGTGAGTAACGACGACCTTATTTACAAACTTTTTCATCATATTTTCCAATTTTTTAATAATAGCTCAAGTGCATTTTATGTTTTCTACCGACATTTAGCTTATAGGTTTCTAGGCATAACTCAAGTAAGATTTACATCCTCCACCATTGTTCAAGTGGGGGTTCACTTAAATTAACGACGACACGAGAATTAGGCTGTGAGTTGATGGAGTATTAATTAGTGCATATATAATCTTGGACTAAAAACTACATAAGTGCTGGGTCATTCATATATGTTGCACTATACTTTAGATTTTGTATAATAAAAATGACAAGTTCAAACTCTTCTAACAAATTCTACTAGTATCATTGTCTTCATGTTTCTTATTAAGTTAAAATTAGTCCTACTTTCGATTTTAATATGTCCAAAAAATTAGTCATATTTCCTAAAGAAATAATATCGTATATTCATAATTTAATTGAATAGAGGGAGTATTTGCAAGAACTAAAGTCCAACGACAAAATTTAACCATTTTATTCTATTCCATCACTACAAGATGTACATACAGTGGCAGGTCCCATATTTATAATTTCGAGGATGAAAGTAGAATGAAACATATATTTTAAGTTTTACTAATAGGTATCAACACTTGTTAATATAATTATACAATCAGGTGGCTTAGCCCACCTAACCACCGGGTTCCTCACTCTAGAGAGTGACCCGAGTTCGATTCCCCCTGAAAATGAATTATGAGAGTTATAAGGTGGACTTGGAATGAGACACAAAATTAGAGGGAACCATATGTGTTGAATGAGTTTAATTATGCGAAGTATTTTCCCTATAAAGTTTGCCCGTTTGTTTGTTTGTTTTATGACACTCCAATTTCTTCTATCAATCTTTGAAATTTTTAATGTTTTAGTTATTTATAATTTTCTGAACTGTTGCAATGGGTGAACAATCGATTTCGAGCTCCAATACTATTTTTTTTTTTTTATATATATTTGAATTTCCTCTTGTTACCAAAACCAATTACTAATTTGTTGAAGCCACTCAAAAGCTTTAAAAGTTGATTTTTTTTTTTAAATTAATAAAACAAATTTTAATTAAAAAAAAGGAGTATCCAAATTTTAATTAAAACCAATCTGAAAAAGTTATGGTTCTCATTTTGCTAACCAAAAAATGATGGTCCTCATTTTGTCACACCCTTAAAAAAAAAAATCCTTGTAGAATTTAACCAATGGAATGCCCATATATATATATACATGTTGCATAAATGGAGTACATCATTTTCACATTAGAGTTTTTTTTTTTTTTTTTTGAAGTTTTTCACAGTAAAGTCAAATTGCACTTATTGGGCATTGTTTTCTACTCAACTAAAAGGTCAACTCTACTTAATTCAACCCTAAACGCCGTGGCTAAAAAAAAAAAAAAACTACAACCAACCATGAAAAGTATTTAAAAAAGAAGCAGCTGGCGTGTAATGACTAATGATGTAGCACATAATTCACATTTAAGTCGAGCTACATTAATTATTATAAAAACTTTGTCTGAATTTGAAGTTGGTACACCTAGCATTTCAGTAGCTGACTCTAAATCTTATCTGGTGTGCTATTACTTATGGAGAAAGTCCACGCGCTCTTTAATCCGTTCATACCTTTATCCATTCTCGTTTTCTTTTTCCAATTATCAACTTCTAAATTTGGTCTAATATATATCACTATCTACCGTATTCGCTGTTCAAATAAATTTGAAAAACGTCACAGTTCATATATATTTGATGGATGTTCACATTTGTGACTCAAGTAGTCAACTACCACATTAATTTCCAACTGTTTCTTGGAGGAGTCGTTTTTTTACCCTCCTCTCATAATTTTTTGAACTTAAAAAATTATTTTTAAGTTTTAACTTCTAAAAGTTAAAATGAATGTTTATAAAATTTTGTTTCTACTCTTAATTAAATATATAAAAACAGTTTGTCATAAACTTACATCAGACTGTTCCATAATCCATACGTATGATATATTTTATTTACTATATTATTACGATCCGTGAACTTTTACAATAATGTTTAAAAAGAAATAACTCATTTTGTAAAATGATCCATGGTATATGTGCACATCTTATACAAAACTCTTTCAAATAATTGCTGCTTTTGATTAATGTTTATTTTAATTCAAGCATTACCTACTTTTAACAATAAATAATTTTCAAACTATTCAAAAATAAAATATATATATTGTGTGAACAAGTTTAATCGTGAAATTTGTTTGAAGGATATTAGTTGTTGTCACTAAAATATACTACCCTCGTCCCAAAACTTTTTCCATACTATCTTTATTTTCGGTGTTTTAGCGAGCAACTTGTTTATTAATATTTAAAATGATAAAGTGACTTTTAAAATGGTATAATAGATCTACATCTCCCCTATCATTTTAAATATTAATAAAAAATTCGCTCGCTAAAATACGTGAAAACGGTAAACGTGAAGAAAGATGTGGAGCGGAGGGAGTATCAGTTTTGAAAGACATTAGTTATTTTCACTAAGAATATTTTGTATTAGATGCAAACCAATAATTAATAATTAAAAAAATTAAATTCACTACGAACACCCTTAAATATATTTTAAAAAAGTCATTACCTTCTTAAATACTATACAACTTAAGATTTTCTTATCAATTTTGACCGTATCAACTTCAACGAAATTGCCTCACCTCCCTAGCCCCACCCCACCCGACCTACCCCCCTCTATATAAATGGAGTTCATAGGCTTCTAATTCCAAGCCATAATTCATTTCATTTTTTTTCAAAAAAAAATAAAATTCCCAGATTGATCATATTATTCTACCCTATACTTCCAAAAATCATTTCATTTCAAACTATTAATTTCCACAAACCAAATAATTCCCTTTCCAGTTGGATCATAACAGATCAAGCAAAAGTCACAAATAATTTTTTTTTTGTTCGAAAATGAAATCGAAGAAAGCAAGCCAACCCAACAAGCTGGTGAGAATCATTTCCATGCCGGGTCGGGTTCTTTCCAAGGCCCGAGACTTGTACGTGAAGAGCATGAACGGGTACGCGGACAGAATCACCTTCGGGGCGGTCCACGGACCTTCTCAAATTTCGGGCCTGCCGAAAAGCTTCAGCGCTCGGGCCTACAGCGACGAGGATTTGCGGGAGCTTGTTCGGGCCTCATCGGGCCGGAGCTTCGGGGCCAGGGTTGACGGGGACTTGTACATCAAGCCGCAGATGAATACAAGATCGGGCGGCCCGCGGGCCATGCCTCCGCGGAGCAGCAGTGTGGCGATGGGGAGGATTGATGAAGAGAGACCATGTTGCTATTTTAGTGAAGATCATATCGATACTAATTTTAAAAAAGAAATGAATTATTCGAGAAGCAAAAGTCATGCTGTCTCAGCAAAACGAATCTGAGTATTTTTAATTTTTCTTTTACCATCGAAACAATTGTATAGGTCATGTAATGTGCATGTGTGAAAACTGAAATATTATGTTATGTTTTGTTCGTTTGGTTTGTCGATATTTTGGGGGTATAAGAATGGTATTTTTATTTTGGATACTTGAATAATCTAGAATTACATTAATTCACTGATACCATTACATGAATGCACTAATATCATAAAATTTTATACTGTAATTTTGATTTACAATTTTAATAGTATTAGTGAATGCATATAATGGGAGAAAAATAGTTTTTTGGTCCCACAACTTGTATAGTGTCCAATTTTGGTCCCAAGAAAATTAACTTTACAATTTTGGTCCCATAACTTACTGAATCGTCCAATTTTGGTCCCACTTGAGACCAAAATTGGACGATTCAGTAAGTTATGGGACCAAAATTAAAAAGTTAATTTTCTTGGGGCCAAAATTGGACACTAGATAAATTACGGGACCAAAATACACTTTTATGCACCTTCTTAATTAATATTGTACTCTAGGATAATAGTCGATACAACAAAAACACGATACAATGTGTCAATTCCATTGATATAAATACAAATATTTGAAAAACATCTATAAAACGTGAAAAGGAAAAACCCAATATTTTTCAATTCGAATAATTATAATTTAAGATGAATTACAAAGCTCTCATAAAATACTAATAATGAAATTTTAATTACTAACTAAGAATTTAAATCGCGAATCTACATATATAATTAATTAAATAGTGTTTGATATATGTGTACATATATATATATACATATATATATATATGGTGAGAAAAGAAAAAAAAATTAATGAATACGAAAAAATAATTTTTTGTCTCTAACTTGTTTGGTGTCCAATTTTGGTCCCAAAAAAATTTAATTATTCAATTTTGGTCCCGTAACTTATTAAATTGTCCAATTTTGGTCTCATTTGAGGCCAAATTTGGACGATTCAATAAGTTATGAGACCAAATTTGAAAAGTTAATTTTTTTTGGGACCAAAATTGGACACTAGACAAGTTGCGGGACCAAAAAACTATCTGTCTCCATATAATGATATTAGTAAATACATGTAATTTTGTGAATTTTATACTATGAAATTTTTTCATAGGATAGTTTGTGATAATTAAAATACTAGCATTAATAATAAGGATGAAACTTGGAGCATTTTTTCTCCAAATGATTTAAAAAAATATATATTAAATTAATTTAAAGAATTTATGTTATAACAACTAACAAATCATCAATGGACTATTAAAGTACAATACAATTGAAAAAGAAAAGAAAAATTTGTAATAGTAATAATCAAGTAAACTAAATTACAAAACTAGTCATGCAGTACATAATCATTTCATTAATATTCCATGTGAAACTGACAAACCCCATCCCTTTACACCTACGATCACCAGTATTATTATTGAAACTTTTAACTTATTATAGTGTTGAGTGTTTTAACTGTGGGACAAATTAAAATTTTAATTGATTATCACTACTAAAATTAAAACTCGAAAATCAGATCTTGAACCAAGCACCATCTAACCAAATAATTCATATGAAAATCAAAATTTGAACCAAGCACCATCTATCCCTATAATTCATATGAAAATAAAAATTTGAACAAAGCAACATCTGTCACTATAATTCATATTTCAAGATTTGAGTATTATTCAATGATTCTCATTGTATTTCCAATGAACAATGGCCAACAAATGACCCTTAGTGATTTACAATCTTTTTTTAACGATTCCTTCCGATCAACTTTATCCTAATAATATCTAGGGTAAATTTATTTAATTAGGCCAATTTTCAAGTAGTATTGTTAAAATAGGGTATATTGACTTATTGAGAGTGTGTTATTAAAATAAAGTTAATCGCCTGTTGAAAAGGCGATCATAAAAAAGGGTCGATGTCCGTGTGAGCGCTCAAGATTGAAGAGGCGGGACCCACATGGTCGCTGTGGTCAACAACGATCAAAGCCGACAGCAATCTGACATATTGACTCATTTTTTTGGCTGTTTCCCAGCACTTGTGGCTATTTCCGACGTCTGTGGTTTGATTCTTACTGCACCAGTGCTCGCCTCTGTTGCCAGCGCCCATGCCCGACAACTGCTGCAGCAGTGGGGCCCTCTGTTGACTGACCTGAAGACGCTCAAGACGTGCGCTGACCCATTATCAATCTACTCTTCCCTAATTCTCTCTTTACAAAGAAAAAAATTTGCTGCACACCAATTATTTTATATTCAGTGTACTTTCTCCCAACAAAAAAAAAAGTCAAATTTTCTTACTTTGTCAAAAAGGAAACATCTCTGCCAACAAAATAAATTAAATATCCACCAGCCCATGTAAGTATTCTGTTTTGATATTGTTTCTATCTATGCTTTTTTTTTTCTTTTGCAGTAGTAGTAGTAATTTTGCTCAACTTGTTTATTCCATCAGTCCTAGTTTTTGTGTATTATGTTTTATTCTAAAATTTCTTCTCCTCACCTTGCAGCCTCACGTATACACTAAAACAAAAGTTAGGAATTGTAGTTGTTATTTGCTATCAACGAGAGGGCACAAGAGAAGGAAATTCTTAAAATTTTGCCAAAAAATGATAAGTTTAGAGGAGTTGTTTTGCACGCATGCATGTTTGTTTTGTTTTGGTTTTTTTTATCACACTGCAACAACAAAAATTTATTAAACCATATATTTTTGGATTATTTATGATAATTTTTTTAATTCAAATCATTATAGCCCTAATTTTTGTGTACAATGTTTTATTCTAAAATTTATTCTCCTCAACTTGCAGTCTCACATATTCACAGAAAACAAAAGCTAGGTGTTGTTTGCTATCTACGAGAGGAGTACATACACTACTAAGAGGAGGTAAATTCTTGAAATTTTGCAAAAATTATATACTTAGAAGAGTTGTTTTGCATGCATGTATATGGCATAGTATTTTTCATACCTCTCGCACTTGTATTGATGTACAATCGACTATACGCATTAATTATGATTGAATGGTAGAAAGTCTATGACATAATATTTTTGGCCCGTATAATTAAGGTTAGAAATTTATGGCCATTAAATGAATTAAGAAGTATACTTATAACCTCCAAATAATTAAGAATTTTGTCATATGAATTGAAGTTATCTTGTAGAAAAACAATCACCTAGCTAAATTGATGCCCATTAAATGTTATAGGAAAATATATAAATATATCATAAGCATATTTGATAATTATATTTCCATGCTTTTGAAAAATAAGTTGTTAATTTATCTGTTATTCTTAATTAATACGTGGAAAAAAAGTATCTCTTATTTTTCAATAATATTTTATATTATTTATAAAAAAAAGTTGAAATATATCAATATATGGATCATACTTATATATATTTTTCCAACCGTGAATATGATGCATAAATAATTAAAATACCTATATACTACTTTCTTGGTCATAATAATTACATCACTCCATTATCCATTTTATTTTTTGTCAAATCATACTTTACTTATTTATATATTTATAATAAAGCCAATGGTGTGCATATGGTCGTAGGCAACAAGTCTGTAAGTATAATTATAGGGGGGGACCAAATATAAGTATAATTTTAAAATTCTTTAAAAATGATTTTAAAATTCATTTTTTTATTATATAAAGTTTAAAAAATTGAATTTTCTTAAATAATTTGAAGAATCAATTTTTTTTAATTAGTCATTCAGAAATTTATAAGTGTGTTGTTGAAGATATGCCGATCTCTCACGATATTGGAATTCTTGTGCGCTCTTGTGGAGCTGTTATTGGAACAAGAAGAGTTGATCGTATGATTGATTTCTACGATCTACTACGTATGCTGTCTGAGATCACTGGATTAGATTTACAAGTGTATTCCTTGAATGTGTCTTCCATAATTAATAATGTAAATGTCTCGTCTAGTTGTCCTATTAGGAACAACCACGATCTTCATTTTTTCTTCCATCCACAAGCCGATCTCAGTTTTATTGAGCTATTAGTGGAGGTTGAAATGAAGGTGCAGTACCAAGCATCCCATGGCCAGTGGGAGAACCAATATTGTCCTTCTGTATGGTCAGGTCATGGCGGTGCCAATATTGTTGGACCTTCTGACGTTGCATATGAGGCCCCGCAAGTGATGCATAATTCGTGGGATGCTTGGGAAAATCAGCACTACCAATCAGTAAGGTCTAATCATGCCAGTGGTTTAGATCTTAATATTGGACCTTCTGATATCACTAAGACGACTACTGGCAGCACCTCCATAGCTGATATAGATGGTGATTTATATAAGGACTTTACTTGTAATTCTGAACCAAGCGATAATAGTTCTGAGGATGAGGGGCCGCCTGACGAGGGTGATACTGCTGACAATCTTTGGATGGCAAGTGTTGTACCAAATTCTCCAATGCCAAGAGTGAGACCTCATCCAAATTTGGTTGGAGTGCCATTTTTTATAGGTCATATGGTGATGTACCTGTTGATTCAGTAGGCATTCCAAGTGGTGATCTATATTATGACGCGGATGATGGAGTTTTGAAGATAGGGATGATTTTCAAAGACAAAGATACTGTGATCAAGATTACTCGGTTCGACATGCAAGACGTGAGTACAGAGTCGAAGAGAGCAACTCAAAGACAATGAAGTTGGTGTGTAAGCAGAACTATATTAGTGATAATGACAACTGTCCGACAATGCAACATTGTGAGTGGCATTATGCGCCTCATATCGTAAAAGATATAGTAATTGGGAAATCACCAGACTGGGGCCGCCTCATACCTGTCTGATGGATATTGACTCACACAATCATTCAAATCTCTGTAAAAACTTGCTTGCAGCTGACCTGGAGAGTCTTATACAAGTTAAACCAGCATACGACGTTAAATGTGTCATGGAGCATGCATTTGATAAATTTAAATACACTATATCATATCAAAAGGCATGGCAAGCGTTGAAACGTGCTAGGGAGAATGTGTTTGGAACTTGGGAGAGTTCATGTCAGTATTTGCCCAAGTACATGGGGGCCTTGCAGAAATACAATCACAGGACCATTGTGGAGTGGAGTTACAAGGATACGATTGAATGGAATGTACACGTGTTGGGGTATGTCTTCTGGGCATTCAAACCATGCATTGAAGCATTCATGCATTGTCGTAAAATACTCTGTGTAGATGGTACTCACCTTTACACTAAGTATAAACACAAATTGCTGATTGCTAACACACTTGATGCCAATCAGAAGATCATCTCAGTAGCCTATGCCATTGTCGACGATGAGAGTTTTAAGTCTTGGAGATGGTTTCTTACTATGTTAGCTACATATGTTGTCCGTGATATGGATGGGGTATGTCTTATTTCCGATAGACATAAGGGTATATTGAAAGCAGTGAAGCGAGTTCCAGCGTTTTGTGAACCAAGAGGAGTGCACCGTTATTGTTTAAGGCACTTGGCTTCAAATTTCAATTCTCAGTTCAAGAACCAGAAGCTGAAGGACTTGTGCTACCATGCGGGAAAAGCATTATCCGTAAGGCATTTTGAGATAAAGATGAATGAAATTTGAGTTTTAAGTGAAGAAGGCCATGAGTATCTAAGAAATATCGATCCGAGCAAGTGGACATTTTGCCACGATGGAGGTCACCGTTTCGGTGTTATGACAACTAACATCTCTGAATGCATCAATGGTGTTCTTAAGGGTGCACGACGCCTCCCAATCACAGCTATCGTCAGTGCAACTTTCACACGGTCCAAAAATTGCATTTATGGAACGTGCAAAAGAAGCAGGGAATTTAGCGCTGAGAAAATGGAGGTGGCCTGATCACGTTAATGTTAAGTATGATGCAGCACATCGAGAGGGGATGAATCATCGAGTGGACCTTTTTAATCATGAGATGGGAACATCTAGAGTTTCTACTCGTATTAGGGGCTCAGTACAGTTTCGCACATACAGAGTTTCATTATCGAAACGAGAGTGCGATTGTGGGCAATGGAAGTTGGATGGTATCCCATGCTCGCATGCGTTGGAGGTGTGTAGACAATTCAAAGTTGATCCAATTGCATATGTGCCCAACTATTACAGTACAACTGCGTATGCTTCGACTTACACCTCTAGGTTTTTTGAGCCATTGTCGGATCCTGAGGAGTGGGATGAACCCAATTTCCAACTGAGGCATAATCCAGATCGCAGGATAAAGCGTCGTGGTTGGGATGTGACGTCCAGGATTCATAATGAGATGGATTGGACCCAAACCCGCGCTAGACAACAGTACCAAGCACAAGATAGAGCTGGACCTTCGCATTAATGTTTTGAACCCCGCAGTTGAACCAACTTTGTCAATAATTTTAGTTTGTAGGATTTTATTTTGTAATTATTCATGTGAAACACGGGGTACATGCCTTGGTGTTAGTTTATTTGGTTGGGGTAGCATTGTAACATTTTTATGTGAAAAATGAGATCTACATCATTTGTTAAAAGTTTATTTTATTTTATAAATCTTAATATATTGTTTTGTTATTACTGTTGGGTATATGTTGTCATTATATTTTTGCATAGTTGAATCGGATTAAATCATATACAAAATGTTTATGTACATGTGTTTCATGTTTTTCAGGATGGAGACTGCTCCTGCTAGAGAGAGACGTCTATTTGGACCGGCAAACTCATCTATACTCACCCTACAACATGCTCATCGTTCGAGGCTAGAGTCTATCAATCAGGAACAGGACAAAACCTTGTTAAAAACATACCAAGGAGGTGCGGGTTTTTTTGGACATTTAGGATAGATGACCCGGATCACCAAAAAGTTGTACTTCACCACCGTGTTGTGGACAGATTAAAGACGATGGGCTTTTACGGTCCCCTTCGATGTGGATCATTTAGACTTGATCGTCATCTTATCACTGCATTAGTGGAGAGATGGCATCAAGAGACACATACATTTCATTTTCCAGTCGGAGAGGCCACCATTACACCGTAGGACATTGCTATTCTATGGGGATTACCGATAGAAGGAGAGCCCATTATTTGGAAAGATGAAAAATGCAGCTTTGAAGATTGGCGTAACATTTGTAATGATCTAATGGGCATCGGCATACAACAACATGATATGAGAAACAAGAGTGCAATCATGTTGACTTCCCTAAATAATCTAGTGAAAAAATCAGATGTTATTGACGACAGATCGCCACAGGAGGTCGTCGATCGATATGCACGAGGGTGTGCACTTTTACTCCTAGGGACATTAATGATGCCCGACGCCTCTCGAAATTCTGTCCCGTTAGTCTATTTGTATATTATGCGGGACGTGAATAGAGCTGGAGAATATAGCTGGGAAGGGTTGTATTAGCGAGTTTATATCGCGAACTCTGTACAGCTTGCCACGCTAATATGACGAGCATTGGTGGACCATTATGCTTGTTACAGGTAATTCTTGGTTAATTTTAATTACTTTTAAAAAATTCATTGTGTAATTGAATGTTGAAACAAATTTTACCATTTCGTACAGATATGGGCATTGTCAAGGATAACAACGATACAACCATCGAACGTGAGTGGGATGCTCTTAGAAGGAAGATTAATGGGTGTAGGTGGTCGCGATTTAGGGCTTCCACCGTATGGGGCTAGGTATGTTACTCTACACATGTTTGTTTATGAATCGCATAACAAATTAATTGTGTATGCATACTTATTGTGGTATATATACAAATTATAGGTAGATACAGTATCACGATCATACTGAAAGCTCGACCCACGCCGTTCGTCCATATCGAGACTTATTTGACCGTATGTCTGATAGCCAAGTAAGTTATTATTATAATTATTCAGACAAATACAAACTGTTCTGGAGATTATTAATTTGTTGTGTGTCTTTACAGTTTATCCTGGAACCCTATGATATGGATGTCGAAGAGATATCGAGTCTTGGACCTCGTTGTTTGAACGATAATTGGAGGTCACAGTGTCCATTAATAAATATTTGGATAGTGGAGATTCACTATCCAAATAGGGTGCTAAAACGATTTGGAATGGTTCAAGACATTCCAAGTCATGTAGAATCCAAAGACCAGTCGTTGCACAATGACACCCGCCAGGGGAAACCCGGATTCGATTGGACTATTAAACATGCCAGATGGATTCAATATTGGAGGAACAAGCAACCGTTCATACCTTGTAGGCCTATCAATGGAGGTAATGCAGTCGTGAATGACTATATGCAGTGGTACAATAAGATTACACGACGATTGATATCACCTGAGACTTACACTGCAGCAGTTCGAGGCTTCCAACCGCCAAAAACGTCTGCACGAGATGCTTTGGTAAATTATATACCTAAAATTTTGTTATATATTGTTTCATGATGTAAGAAATTTGAAACGTGATAACAATTCTTTTTTTTTTTGTGTTGTAGGTCAACTGGTTTCGAAAACTCAAAATTAGTAAAAGAAGGGCTCACATTGATGACAGGGCATCAGTACAGGAGTTTTTCAAAACAACGAAAGATTACATCGAGAATGTGGAGCCTATACTGGAAACTCCTCCTTATCTTGAGGATCCTGATTAGGTGTGAAATTGTCGGAATTTATAACTTGAAATGCCCGTATTTTGATTGATTTATATGAGTATTTAGAGTCATTGGAGTATCATTTTCATAAACTAATGAATTTGTCTCTTTGATGCTTATAGATGGATAAAAGGTGAAAAGAGGAGTTCGTAGGACTTTGAATCGACTCAAACAAATGCCCAGATGAGAAGATATCGAAGAATACAAAAAGTATTAGTTCGAGGGAGCAAAAGTATCATTGGAGTACACAAGCGAGAAGAACTCGTGCACCTAGTGCACGAGTGGTCGAGCATTGTGCTCGAGCAGATGCAACTCGTGCACCTAGTGCACGAGTACTCGTGCAGTGCGCTCGAGGAAGGTTCACTCGTGCACCTAGTGCACGAGCTCGAGGACTCGAGCACTTTTTGCTCTCTGGAAGATTGGAGCGCACAATGGGATTGTGCTCGTGCACTTAGTGCACGAGCGTGCACGAGCAGTGCTCGAGCATGGGTGGTTTCGGCCCATTAACTTCCGATTCGACCCGTTGCCTATTTATACCCCTTCCGAACACGTTTTACACACCACGGCATACCACTTGATACCATATCGCTTTTAGAGTTAGTTTTTTTAGGGAGGAAGAGAAGAAGAGACGAGCAAGCTTTAGTTTTACGTATTCGAGGTTTTACTTACGAATTCATAGTTCGGTTTTGATTTTTCGTTTCTTTCCTTTAGTTCTTTGTTCGTGAATACATTGAGATTTCGTTTTATTAATTTAATTTCAATTCTTAGTTCTTATTTCTTTAAACCCTAGTTTATGTTTGATAATTTCTTCGTTAAAATCATTATGTTCATGTTCGTTACTTCTTCGATTGTTTTTGTTTCCGTAAAAAACCATGTCTAGATAAAACCCTTGCATGCTTGGAGTAGGATGAACTCGTAGAAGTAGGATGTGGGTACGTAATTAGGGTAATTCGTGACATTTAGTTTTAATTCCCTTAATTAATGAATTCTTAAAATCAATTTTGACTTTACCTTTGAATTTAGTTCGAAAAGTGTTCGAGAGAGGACGACCTTATCACTCTTTAACAATTAGTAGACTTAATGAGAGGGTTTAGAAAGGGTTAATTAATTTACCGGTTTATCTAGGAAGGACGACCGCATCACCTTAGTTAGATTAGGGTCTCGTTAATTGAGCACAATCTATTAACTTGTTAGTGGATTAGTGAAGTCGATTGTTAGAATAAAGTATTAGGGTTTTAATTCTTGAGCTTTCATCTTACAATCTTTTACTTAGGTTATTTCTTGTGCATCACGGTTATCTTGATTATGTACCTGCTCTGTTAGTATACGTAGGAATTCCTATACTGAGCATCACCATCTCATATTTGAAAACAAACTTTAGATAATTAATTTAATTCTCTCTTTTGCCTTAGTAGAGTATTATAGCTTAGATTTTATTTTTTTAAAAACCCAAAAACATACACTCATATTAATTACGACGCGTAGATCTTCAGGGATCTGTTCGCATACACTCCTTCCCTTGGGTTCGATAATACTTGGTCCCTATACTTGCCCATACTACAGTGAACCCGTCCGCTTGCGGGGAAACTACTAGTAGAAAGTTAGTATTTTCGGCTTCAAGTCAATGGCGCCGTTGCCGGGGATGGCGTTGTTTGTCTTTTGAATAGGACTTGTAGATAGCTTAGTAGTTAGTAGTGAGTGCTTTACTTTTCTGTTTTATTCGTACGTATTCGGAAGTTGCATTTTTATTCTTTTGTTAGTGTTTCAGGTTTATGAAAACACGCTCGCAAGGAGATACAAGCGAAGAGAGACTACAGCGAGATCCTGAGACAATAGCAAGAAGAAACAGAGCCTTTTTAAGAAGGATGAATGCTACCGGAGGAGAGAACGAGAACATGGACATTAGTAATAAGTTGGATGATGCTGCAAATGAGTTTAATCAGGTAGTGAACCGGGGTGAGGGCACTGGAGGGAATGGTAGTCAGAATCAAGTCCCGTTAGGGGAAAGCCAGAGCCAAAACCCGGGTACACAGAACGTAAACAATCCAGCTCATAACCTTGTTCAACATCCTCAGAACAACCCTGCATTTCCACAAAATAACTTCCCACAAAACAACTTACCTTACCCTTACCCATACCCACCATATCCGTATCCACCATACCCGTACCCTCCACCTCCTGTTTACAACCCACCACCAGTCTATCACCCGCCACCAGCCCAACAAGTACCCGTACCACCTGCTAACCCTCAGCACGTTCCTCAGAACACAGATTAGAACATGGCTATTCGAGGAAGGTTCGCGGCACAACCGCAACGGTACTATGATGGAGTCGCATTACCCCCTGTAGAGGCAAACAACTTCTCAATTTACCCTGGAATCCTAAAGCTGCTTATCGAGAATCAATTCAAGTGGGAGGTTGGGAAGGAGAATCCTCATACTCATCTGAGGAGTTTTCTGATGATCGCATCCACGTTAAATTATAACGGCATGTCTGAAGATGCCAAGAGGCTCTGGCTGTTCCCATTCTTTTTGGCGGGAATAGCAAAGGAGTGGTACGATAACACGCTCCCATGGGAAGGTGTAACCACATAGGCCGAGCTCGAGCATCTGTTCCTCGAGCGATTCTATCCCCCATCTAGAACCATTAAAGCAAGGATAGAGATTTCTTCTTTCCGCCAAAAGCCAGGTGAGGACTTACGTCAGGCGTGGGAGAGATACTCTAACATGTTAATTGAGTGCCCGCAGCACGGGTACAATGAGGGGGATATCATGGCGTTCTTCTACAGTGGAGCCAGCAAGGCTGGTCAAGCCCATCTTGATGCATGTGCTAGTAGAGCATTTCTGAACCAAGGTATAGCGAGGTGTAGAGAAATCGTTGACAATATTGTCACAAATGCCGGGGCATGGAATGAGGACCCAAAATTTCAGAGCTCTTGTAAGTTGGAGGAGAATGAGGGAACGGGGAAGCTGTTGATGGCTATGATGGAGAAGATTAGTAACATTGAGGTTGGGCAGAATTTGGTTGGAGGGAATGTAACAGTGAGTGAGAAAGTGGATCAGCCCCCAGTTCAGCAAGAAGTAGCCAACTATATGGGAGGACCTAACTACAATCAAGGCGGGTATCCACAAGGTGGCAATCAATTTGGAAGGTCTCCTTATGGCCAGCCATTTGTACCTCCAGGTCCACAACCTCCTCCTAATCAATGGAGGAATACCCAAGGGTATCAAGGAGGCCAGCAGCCTCCTCAGAACACATGGAGGAAGAATGAGAATTTTTCATATGCTAATCCAAATGCCGGAATTACAGTTCCTCTAGGTGTTGATCCAGGTTCAAAGCCTCCGGGTGGAGAAGGCGGTGCCTCAACTGAGGAGATGTTGAGGGCTATCCTTCAGAAGGTGGAGGAAGGAAGTAAGAGATTGTCCTCATTGGAGTATGATGTTAAAGAGTTGCATAAGAAAGGTGATCAGCGTGATCAAGAACTCCAGAAGAGAGATGTAGAGCTGAATCGAATTCAGCAAGAGAACAATAAGTGGTTCACTTCCATAGAGTTTCAGATGAGCCAGATTGCAAAATCATTGGGAAGAGAACCGAGTAAGTATCCTTCTATGCCGGAGGGGAACTCGAAAGAGCAATGTAAGACGATCCAGCTTAGAAGTGGAACCAACTATAATGGTCCTCAGATGCCTGCTGATTCTGAGAGGCCCCAAGGCGAGGTTGAGTTAGAAGGAGAAAAGAGTGAAGAGGTAGGAATTGAGAAAGGTGTTGAGGGTGAAGGCATTCAGAGAAGTAAAGATATAGATGAGTTCCAGAAGGACAAAGGCATTGAGAAGATTGAGAGAGTTCCTAAGTGAAAAAAGGCAAATGAAGCAAGGGAGAAAGTGAAAGAGACCGAGTGTGATGAATGGGGGGTACCTAAATCGGTGATACCCGTCCCGTATCCACAGCGCTTCATGAAGAAAAAGCTTGATGAGAAATTCGCTAAATTCCTTGATGTTTTTAAGAAATTGAATATTAACATTCCTTTTTATGATGCTTTAGAACAGATGCCGAATTATGCCAAGTTCCTAAAGGACTTGATAGCGAAGAGGAGGCGAGTGGATGAGCCCAAGTTGGTGCAGCTGAACCATGAGGTGAGTGCATTAGTGCACAAAGCACTTCCACCGAAGCTGAAGGATCCGGGAGTTTCACGATCTTATGTGATATCGGGAATGGAGTCAAGAAAGGAGCGTTGTGCGACCTTGGAGCGAGCATCAATCTTATACCCTTGTCGCTATTCAAGAAGTTGGAGGGTGGAAAACTTCAGCCGATAATGATGACGCTTCAACTTGTCGATCGGTCTATTACTCGACCTCAAGGTGTAGTTGAAGACGTCCTCGTGAAAGTTGGAGATCACATTTTTCCAGCCGATTTTGTGGTGCTAGACATGGAGGAAGATGAGCGAGTGCCTTTGATCTTGGGAAGACCATTTTTGGCAACGACGGGGATGGTGCTAGATGTGGTAAATGGGAAGATAACATTGAAAGTTGACGATCAAGAGATAAAAATCTCCCTATATGAGGCCATGAAGTACCCGAAGGAGGATGAGAGCTGTTATTGCATGGATGTCATTGATCCTCGTGTTGAAGACACACCTCATCTTCCTAATCTTTCTATTAAGCATAATTTTAGTAGTCCTTCACTTGATGATTTAACTCATGAGCATTATGATCTTGATTATTTTGATAGGGATAAAGGGAAGAAGTTGAAGGATGAAGAAGTGAAAAGTGTGGACGTGGTCCAGTTGGAGGGGAAATGAGGAGTTAAGAAGAAAAAATCAAAATTCAAGAAATTGCTTAGTAAGATTCCTCCAGATAAAGGTGAGAAGAAGTTGAGACCCCCACCACTTGAGGTTGAGAAGAAAGCAAAGGAGCTCATGATGAAGGGGAATCAAGAAAATGAATTTAACCACTACTCTTATGAGAGTAAGGGAGGTAAATTTGAGTATCATGTCCCATAAGCTCATTTGAGCTCGGTCCGGCATAAGGACCTTAAAAATAGCGCTGAATGGGAGGCAACCCATTTTTTATTTATTTTTCAGTGTTTTTATGTTATTAGGGTGTTGTTGAATTGTACGTTTTAACCTCGTACTTGAGAGTTTATTTTGTAGGCTTGTCTCGAAGGAGTAAAGGTATCATGGAGTTATTCAGATTGAAGGAACCAACTCGAGACCAAGGAGTGTGACACGTTGTTGAGAAACTTGAACTATTTAGATGAGGTAACACACAACCCCAAACTTAGACCTCTTCACAAGGTCGAAGTTTGGGGGGGGGGGGTGGAGTTTTTATATGTTTTGTGGTTACATTGCACAGGCGCACACCCTCTTTTGAGTTGAGTTTAGTTATTTGGTACCTTGAGATGCTCCTTGGGCTGATATTGATTTGATTTGCTACTTCATATTTCATGCCTATCAATCATCTTATGCTTGTTGATTGCTATTCTTGAGTATGTTTTGATGAGTAGAGTTAAGTTGTGAGGGTGAGTTAGGAATTTTCTTGTGTGAGTATGGGAGTTAAGGTTGATTTGAGAGAGAACTCGTGTGCTTGCAAATTTTCCTTTTGAGTACTTGCGTGATGAGAGTGAGAATTCACTAGGACTAGCATGGATGTGAAAGCCGTGAGATTTTGAGCCTTTTGAGATTAAGATACATGAATTGATCTCTTCGTTTGTGAGTGGGTCGTCACCGTAGAGGATACTAGAACTTGTGTGTGCTCTTGCTTCTTGATTGCGTCTAGTTTGATATGCCGAATGTGATCTTAGGCCATCTTTGTTTTGATTGAGTCTCTTAGCCAAAATTTTCCTTACCATTGACATTTGTCCCTTGTTAGCCCCGTTGAGCCTTAAGTCTATTTCATTTGCTAGCACATTTAAACACTATTCCAAGTTCCTAAGCCTTTTTGTCCCAATTTGAGTGGAGAATAGGAAAAGTGTGAATGTGAAGGGATTGATTTGAGTTGAAAAGGAGAATTGTGATTGCTTTAGTGATTATGAGAAGAAGGTGTGATGAAAAATATGAGTTGTGGGAAAGAAAAAAAATTTGAGAATGAGCAAAAGAAAAAATGAGCTCATGTGAGTTGTGTGAAAAAGAAAAAAAAAGTGAAGTGATTGAAAAAAGTAAAATGAGTTAGAAAAAAAAATTGAAGTGTTGAGAGTATTGGAATTGAAAGTGTGTTGATTGAAAATGTTTGAAGTATTCTGTTCCTAATCTCGAAGTACTAAAGTTTGAGTTTCTATTCTCCATTCACTTGAGTCACTTACCTATATTGTTATCCCACCTGTCCAAAGAGCCTACATTACAACCTTGAGAAAAGTCTTTTTTGATTCGGCATTGATTTCTAGAGTATGGTCGAAGTTGAGAGTGCGTACAAGCCTATGGCTGCCAATATGCGTGATTGATTGTTTGAGTGAGCCCCTTATTATTGATATACACTTGTGAGGGAGTGAAACACATCGTTGAGCGCCCATCCATGTTTGATCTTGGTGGTTCTTGTTGTTATTGTATGAGTATGATGAGGGGAGTGAGTTCGTTTACATGTGAACGATCTTTGAAACTTGAGCTCGATTACTTGCATGATTTGATTCTTGATTCATTCCTAACAATTTCACTTGACTTATTATTTTGTTGCTTGAGGACAAACAACATGGTAAGTTTGGGGAGGTTGATTAGGCGTGAAATTATCGGAATTTATAGCTTGAAATGTCCGTGTTTTGATTGATTTATATGAGTATTTAGAGTCATTGGAGTATCATTTTCATAAACTAATGAATTTGTCTCTTTGATGCTTATAGATGGATAGAGGGCGAAAAAAGGAGTTCATAGGACTTTGAATCGACTCAAACGGATGCCCGGATGAGAAGATATCGAAGAAATACGAAAAGTATTAGTTCGAGGGAGCAAAAGTATCATTGGAGTACACAAGCGAGAAGAACTCGTGCACCTAGTGCACGAGTGGTCGAGCATTGTGCTCGAGCAGATGCAACTCGTGCAGTGCGCTCGAGCAAGGTTCACTCGTGCACCTAGTGCACGAGCTCGAGGACTCGAGCACTTTTTGCTCTCTGGAAGATTGGAGTGCACGATGGGATTGTGCTCGTGCACTTAGTGCACGAGCAGTGCTCGAGCATGCGTGGTTTCGGCCCATTAACTCCCGATTCAACCCGTTGCCTATTTATACCCCTTCCGAACATGTTTTTACACACCACGACATACCACTTGATACCATATCGCTTTTAGAGTTAGTTTTTGGAGGGAGGAAGAGAAGAAGAGACGAGCAAGCTTTAGTTTTACGTATTCGAGGTTTTACTTACGAATTCATAGTTCTGTTTTGATTTTTCATTTCTTTCCTTTAGTTCTTTGTTTGTGAATACATTGAGACTTTATTTTATTAATTTAATTTCAGTTTTTAGTTCTTATTTCTTTAAACCCTAGTTTATGTTTGATAATTTCTTCGTTAAAATCATTATGTTCATGTTCGTTACTTCTTCGATTGTTTTTGTTTCCGTAAAAACCATGTCTAGCTAAAACCCTTGCATGCTTGGGGTAGGATGAACTAGTAGAAGTAGGATGTGAGTACGTAATTAGGGTAATTCGTGGCGTTTAGTTTTAATTTTTTTAATTAATAAATTCTTAAAATCAATCTTGACTTTACCTTTGAATTTAGTTCAAAAAGTGTTCGAGAGAGGACGATCTTATCACTCTTTAACAATTAGTAGACTTAATGAGAGGGTTTAGAAAGGGTTAATTAATCTACCGGTTTATCTAGGGAGGACGACCGCATCACCTTAGTTAAATTAGGGTCTCGTTAATTGAGCACAATCTATTAACTTGTTAGTGGATTAGTGAAGCCGATTGTTAGGATAAAGTATTAGGGTTTTAATTCTTGAGCTTTCATCTTACAATCTTTTACTTAGGTTATTTCTTGTGCGTCACGGTTATCTTGATTATGTACCTGCTCCGTTAGTATACGTAGGAATTCCTATCCTAAGCATCACCATCTCATATTTGAAAATAAACTTTAGATAATTAATTTAATTCTTTCTTTTGCCTTAGTAGAGTATTATAGCTTAGATTTTATTTTTTAAAAAACCCAAGAACATACACTCATATTAATTACAACGCGTAGATCTTCAGGGATCTATTCGCATACACTCCTTCCCTTGGGCTCGATAATACTTGGTCCCTATACTTGCCCATACTACAGTGAATCCGTCCGCTTGCGGGGAAACTACTAGTAGAAAGTTAGTATTTTCGGCTTCAAGTCAGATCCACCAGCCCCAATTGAAAATGTAGTAGTTGAAGAAAGGACTACAAGACAAAGAAGAAGGAGATATGTAGGATGTGAAGATGGGGCTCCTTCAATGTCTAGGAGTCGAAGGAGGCATTCCTCAGCAGCGCAAGAAGAGTCTCTTTTTACACGACAAGGTATGCAATATGAAGCATCTCAGCCTGTGCCTCACACACAACATGTTGCTGGAAATGGTATGCAATTTACGAAATTACACTTGTAAATAAGAAATTCCAAGGAATTACATTTATTTGATTATTATTTTTATAACGTGTTACAGATGCTTCCACATCGATAGAGCAACAATATGGGGCACCTCCGTTTGGATCTTGGGGTTACACACAACCAACTGCACATGATATGCAATTCAATATTATCAAAGTTACTTTAATAAATTGAAATTATTTAAGATATTATATTTATTTATTTATTATATATTACTGTTAACTTGATAGATGCTTGGCAAAACAATGAGGGGGTACCTCAACCTGCACCTCAACCACAGTATGGGGTACCCCAGTTTGAATATGGAACTTACACACAACCTGCTGGAAATGGTATGCAATTCACTAAACCCAAAATTACACTAATAAATAATAATTTTTAAGAGATTATGTTAACTTATTTATGTTATATTATTGTTAATTTGATAGTTGGTTGGAGTAGTTATGAGGGGGTACCTCAATCTGCTCCTACATCGTTGTGGCCTCAGTCCAGTTTACAGACACCTTATAATGAAAATGGTATGTAATATCAACTTATAACATTAAATGTGTATATTGTAATATATATTATTGATTTAAATTCATTAAATCTGTGCAAATATTCTTACAGCATGGACCGGTACATTTTCACAATTATTAGACACAAATATTAATATGAATACCTATCAAGCTCAATTTGCACCACAACGCCCAACTTACTGTTCATCACCTATACCATTTGCGGGCACAAGTGAAAACCCTAGACCAAGCCAAAATGAACAACGACCTCGTCGTAGTCTTCGTGATAGACGTCCAACAAAATGTGGCACGGGTGGTCATATTCGTCTTCATTAATTGTATGATATTTTGTATAAATAAATATATATTCATTCTAATTAATATTTTATTTTATGTCTGCAGATTTAATTTTTTACTTGTATGAAAATCAATTGAACACTAACTTGAAAATTATAGTATTAAAAATGATCATATCATTATTAATCAAATTATCATATTATTATTGATTAAATTTTTACTATTCATTAATCAAATTTTGTATAGCAGTAGTTTTGACAAAAAATTAAATGTCTTAAATAAATTAAAAATGATATTTATTTTTAAATAAAAATAAAACTAAACATAATTATTAAAAATTATTACACAATCATTATGCTAGAAAATACTTAAAATTTATCACTATAAGAAAATATAAAATTATCTACGAAAATTGCCAATATCGCTACGAAATTAAAAAAAAAATCGTAATGGAGATTACCTATGAATTGTCTACAAAAATTTCTAATTGTATTGACAATTTCCTTCCCCACCTACAAGAAAAATTGTCTACGGAAATTCCGTAGGCAAATTGTGATGTAGGTAAATTTTTGTAGGCAAATGACTTGTAGGTAATTATACTTAGAGATTTTATTTCGTAGGCAAATTAATTCCGTATGCAAAATTGTTTCTAGGTTGAGAAATGTAGATATTTTCATAATTAGAGAATTTTGTGGGCAAATTGTAGACAATTTTTTTTTTAGAGGAATATAATGTATTAATTATACACCTCAAAAGATGTCCTTAACCAACTTCAAGAAATGCATATATGATAATATGTCCAACAACTAGTTCTTGTGATGAGATCATATTGTCTCTACTAGTTTTTCACCCGTGCATTGCACGACTTGTTCTTTAATTCTATTATTATGTTGTTCCATATTATCTATGTGAGCCTTTGCAATTTAATCAATTAATACGTTTATCATGAATTTATTATTATATAATTGAAGGTGTTTAGTTTAAAAGTATTGTTTACTTTTTTAGTTAATCTATTTTACTCGTTCAATTTATAGCCTTTTATGCTTTATAAATAATACTTTTATCACAAATTCTTGTATGCACTCAAGTGCATGACATGCATTTGAATTTTAAGCTCAATTTTGACTTTAATTTTCACCTTTTCAATTAGAAATATATATATATATATATAAAATTGGGGTATCGTTGTTCATAATTTGGTGTATTACCGACTATCACTTGGGGTATTATTGACTATTTCTTGAGGTATTGTTGATTATTGTTCATGATATTACCGATTATTACTTGGGTTATTGTTTACTGCTATAAATATTATCGACTACTGTTTTGGATATTACTGATTCAAAATACACAGTACACATTAAATTTTATATTTTTTGCAATTGATTTCAAAATTCAAGGGAATGTCACATTTGGATGCACACACGAACCACACAACCTTTATAAGTTTTATTAAAATAAGGTGAACTTTAATAAATAATATAAATACAAATTATAGTAAAGATTTAATTGGAAAAAGAAAAATTATTATAATTTTTTTTATAGAAAAGCGAGGATGAAAATGAAAAAAAATGGAATAGAACATATATATATATATATATATCCCACCCTGTTTAATTGGGCTTGCCACATGAGCTAAATTAGGCCCAACTTAGTAAATTAAAATTGCAAATATATTTTGGTATTATTCGAGTTATTTAATAATTATTTAATGGATAATATTCTTTAACCAAGAAACCCTCGAACATTTTTTAAATTTTTAGGATTTTAAAACTTTTGTATTTGTTTTTCTCTTTTTTACAGATTGTAAATGTATTTTTTATTTATGTGTTCTGTTTTTGTAGTCTCATCTTTTAGAAATTCTCAAAATCTAGAGTTTTCATAGAAATTAGAAAGATTCGTCCATCAAACCCAAAGCATTGCTGCCGCCCACTGGAGTTGTTGGACTCACCATCATATTACTGGAGTCGCGAGGTTCATCGTGTTGGTGGAGTACTCATTGTTGTTTCGCTGGTAAGTCGTCATCTCGCCGGTCTCTATGTCTCAGTCCCTCGCCCTTCGACTTTTGCAGCCCTCTAGACGGCAGTGTCGCCTCTCAAGTCTTAATAGAGTAAGATTTGTGCATTGTTGATATTAAGAAACACTTCTACTTTAGAGTAGATATGATGATTTCTTTACCTTTTAAAGTCTTTATGATTTTTTTGGTACAATATACATGGCATTAACTTTTAGACAATGTGTGTGTTGTTTTTGTTTGTAAAAGACCAACGTATATCAGAATCTGATCGAATCCATCTGGTATAGTGTGGAAAATATGTCGGTTGCAGAATGCATGAAAGCCCTGCGTAGTAAAGAAAATTTGGGATGTATTTTCAGAGCTATGATGTAGTTTATAGAAGCTATATTTGTTTGTGGTATGAAGTTTTTGGACCAAAAATGACAATAATTAGTCTATATTATAGTAGAATAGAATAATTATTTCACCTTAGAAGTGTTTATGTTACTGGGAACAATGCCAAATTAATATATTTTTTCATATTAATACAGTTTTTTAATACCATTTTCTTATCATCTCATCTAATTGGTTTCATTTTTTTAAAGTCCATCAAGATCTATATTTTCAATTGAGCACATAAACATGTTGGTTTTCATGAATTGTCCTGTTTTTTTCATGGAATTTTGTACATTTAATTGATTAGTTGGAGATGTTGTCTTGATTTTGAAATTTAATATTCACTAACTATCTTCTTTCTCTACTCTTGTGGTTCATATCTTATTATTGTTCTATTTACAATTTTTACAAAGATATTGCATTTTAACATACACATAGTAGGTAGTTTTTCAGTGATATTTTTGGACAATATACATGACATTAACTTTTATTTCTTGTGGATAGTGTGCGAGAAATAGGGAAAGCAAAGGAGAACTACATATAATGAGGTTGTTGGAGATTGAGAAAAAGACTCGGTGGACTTATCTATAAAGGTATTTATAGGGATAATAGTAATATTGCAAAAAAGTGGAGGTAGGTTGTCACCTATAGGTATGTCAAAAAGTAATTTTCTTCAATGCATTCAACAGTTTACGCTTATTATTTGTAACTTATAAATGCTTAACGTTTTTGCTCGTCAGAGTTCTTCATAGTCATAGAGATTGCTAAATAGTCTAAATCGGGTATACACTTTAATGGTGTTTATGTTCCTGAGAACAATACCCTCAACTCTTGTGGTTCATATTCATGTATCAGTATATATATACATGTTTTAATGTTAATGCAGAATAACATTTGGAATATAACACCTAAAATTCTATTTTTGAAAGTGCTGCAACATATTAAATCGGGAATGATCAATTGGTTTGTATACATACCTTCAACATTGTTTGAATTTTTTACGCTTGGTCCGTGAATTGACTTCCTCATGTTGATCTTTCTCTTATTCTCTATTTATCCCTGAATATGTGTATGAGCCTCAATGTAGTATTTCAAAGTTTTTAAAACAAAATTCCCTTCATTGTGATGATAACGCTACAAACTTGTAGGGGTTGTTTTCCTAAAATTTTACCATCGTGATTTTTAAATGAATAATTATTCTATGTAAAATCTCATCTAATTTATAGAGCATATACATGCAGAAATTTGTACAAAAATATATTTTATAAAAATGATAGAGAACTGTGTTTTAAAATAGATGATGTGTGGGCATACCTTCTTTGGTGTTCTGACTTGATATTCCTAAGGTTGATCTTCTATCTTCTGACTGAAACTTGAGTCAACCCAATATTTTTTCCTCCTTTTCACTTCTAAGCTTTGTATTTGTTGCAGAAACTGATTCAAAACAAAAAGATTTTTCCGTTTCTTTTAAATATTGCTTCAATTGCAATGAGTTGTCCCTCATTGAGTAATGGCTTGAAAGTATGCATCTGCACACATTTAATAGTGGTGTGAATTTTTGAAACCTGTTAGAATTTTGATTACTTGTAAGAATTGCATATTATCACTTCCATGTAAATGTAACCTGTCCGCATTGTTTAGGTATCATTATAATAACATTTGGAATATATTATTGTGTCAGCTTAAAAAAAATTTGGCTGTATTTTTCTTGAATTAATAACCTACTTACATACCTCTTCATCATGTAGCACATGCTCGAATGTGCTGACTTCAAGTTGATTTGGATACCTGATTTCGAATGATCGCACAACTCGAAATTCATGTTCAAGAAGTTAATAATTTAATAAAGCTCCAAAGGGGCGCCATTTGTATTCAGAGAAACTTAGATGATCGAATTGAGTGGAGAAGTCGAATGGTCGAATTGGGTTTATAGAAGAGATGTGTCATGAGCGTGGGGATTAAGTTAATTATTGAGTAGTGAGAGTCTATATAGTGAATAGACTTATGTTGTTCAGATGTTTTTTTTAAGATCATGAATAGTCTCTTTTGAGATTAATTATTGAGTAGTGGACGTTGATTTTTTATTAACATAAATTTTTAGTGGGAGATTGAAGGTTTAATTATGGCAGTTTTTTTTAACAACAATAGTTATGTTTAATTACAGTGAAGGCTGAATAGGCTTTTCAATTATTAGTTATAGCAATTTTTTTATTATTTTTAATAACAATATCTTGTTCAATTGAAGTGGGATGATGAATAGTCTTTTCAGTTTTTAAGTATAGCGGTTATATTAAAAATATTCAAGTTGGATTACAGATTTAGAAAGTAAAGGTTTTTTGCTTTTAAAATGTTACTATATTTAGTAGAAGATTTTGTTATTATATAGTTATAGATTAGTAAGAAATTAAAAAGAAACCTTTTTTTAAAAATGCTTATACATATTTAATGTTTGTGTGAGGACATTTTATTCCCCACCTAGAAGACATCAGAGTATAGCAAAAAAGGAGCTGTCGGCTTTGATCGCTGTCGAACACAGCGACCATGTGGGTCCAGCCTCTTCAACCTTGAGCGCTCACACGGACGACGACCCTTTTTGATGATCGCCTTCTCAACAGGCGCTTAACTTTATTTTCATAAACCACACTCAACATACCCTATTTAAACAATACTACTTGAAAATTGGCCTAATTAAATAAATTTACCAATATCTAAAGTAGTTTTAGTGTGCACTTAAGTGTATGATATGCACTTGAAGTTAAAATAAATAATTATTCAAAGCAGAAATCAGTAATACTCCAATTGCAAAAAAAAAAAAAAAAAAAAAAAAACAAAACAAAAACAACACACTCACAAAAAATAATCAAATTTGAAGTCAAAATTGAGCTTAAAATTAAAGTGCAAGATCCATATTAGAATTTGTGTAATATCTATTACTTGTGAGAGCTCATGGACATCTCATCATGATTTGTCCATAAGTCCTAACATATTCCAACTCATCTATAGTATTTTACGTAAAAAAACTTTATCCTAATATTTACCATATGCTTTCATTTCAATTTAATAATGACATTATGATGTAAGATATGTTAATAAAAAGAGAAGTGTTGGAAAAAAAAAGAGTGAAATAAAAAAAATGAAAGAAAAGAATGAAACTATATCCATTTAACTTGGGCCCATATATTTGAAAGGCCCAAATAGGGATATTTTCACCCCACAGTTTGATTGTTCACCCCCCAAATTTTTGTTTTAAATTTTTTTTAGAACATTTGTCATTTGTTCGAAAAAATGATTAGAATATTATTCACCCGCCAAAAATATCTAAATGTTCTAATCGTATTTTTGAACAAATGACAAATGTTCTAAAAAAAAATTCGAACAAAAATTTGGGGTGAACAATCGTTTGTGAAAATATCCCTACTCAATTAACTGGTATAATCGGGCCCAAATGTTCGCGGGGATATATTGGTAGGATCACTTGGGCCCGTACAATTCCAAGGCCCAAATAAATTAAAAAAAAATACTCTATCAAGTCAAAACCCTAGCTCTCTTGCAATATATACTACTTTTTCGTCTTACAGCATTCTTAGTGCAGCGGCAACAACAACAATGGGTGGGTAATCCTTATCAGGAATACGCCGGAGATCTAATCGCATTTTCCGATCACCGGTTCTTTCACTCAGATTTAGACTGATTTCTTTTATTGGTGGAAATTTTCAGGTGCCTACACTTACGTGTCAGAGCTATGGAAGAAGAAGCAATCCGATGTGATGCGGTTTTTGCTTAGGGTTCGCTGCTGGGAGTACCGCCAGCTTCCTGCTGTTGTACGTGTTACCCATCCGACCCGGCCCGACAAGGCCCGACGCCTTGGGTACAAGGCCAAGCAGGTATTTCGCTTAATATTTTTGCAGTTTCCGGATTTGATAAAATGAGTTAGTTATAGTTGTTGATGGTTTATCCGAAAATGTAGTGTTTGTTAATTCATGTTTTGCTGTTAATTATTTCCTCTGGTTCTATTTTGCTTGAGGAACTGGTTCATCTGATGATTGAATAAGAGTTTATATATGATTTCTGCATCCGTGCTTGGGTACCAATTGAATGGTCTTACACATAAAATATTGTTTGCACATTAATATGTATTTTAGATTGATCTCCTACCATCATTACTTGTATGTATGAAATAATAAAAAGCGTTCTTCCTTTTTTACAACTGAGTTAAACTTTAAGTTAAGTAGTGAATTCACTGCATTAGATGTTGAAGCGTATGAATGATTTTGGATTCTATTTTAAGATAACCCTTGTCCTGTTATACATGTTAAACAGAATAACGGCTCTGTTAAAGGAGAACTAGGAGTAATTAGTTTTTGATATTCCTGACTTGCATTCTAATAGAGTTGCATCTTTGCAATGCTGGAATCCGTAGTTCTTGTCATCCGATAATAGATTATGATTACAATATCCCTTTTCTTTGTGATGAATATCTTATGAGAGTCTTGCCACTGAAAATAGCAGCAATACAGTTGTGTTTGGCTGTACATTTAACATACTTTGTTGAAGTCATGGTATTCTAATATACAATGTGTCTGAAAATGTTATTTACTGACTGCTTCAATCTGGAACATAACTTTGCATCTGAAATTCACAGATAAAAAGGTTTCTTTTGGTCAGCCTGTTAGTGTTCTAATGCGTTAACAGAATTTTTATCACAATTTCACCGACCATCTGTGATGTGCTGCAAGTATAAACAGCAGTTATTTTGCTATTATGGGTTTAACCTGAAGATGCAATGTGGGCATAAGTATTAATTGAGATGTCATTTTAGTCCATCCAGTATTAAGGGTTTAACCTCTTTTCTGTTTTATGAAGTTTTATTCTGCATTTTTTCATCTTTCTTTTCTTTAAATATTTTTGGGCTTGATAAGTGAATATATTTTTAAAAGGGTTATGTTATCTACCGTGTACGCGTTAGACGTGGTGGAAGGAAGAGACCCGTACCCAAGGGTATTGTGTATGGTAAACCCACCAACCAGGGAGTTACTCAGCTGAAATTCCAGCGTAGCAAGAGATCAGTTGCTGAGGAACGTGCTGGCCGGAAATTGGGCGGTCTAAGAGTTCTAAGCTCTTACTGGATCAATGAGGTTTGCCATCTTGATCCTGTCCTTGTATTAATTTATGTGAAATGCTTATATAGTTTACCTGCTTGATGGTATGAATAATCTTAATTTCAAATGGCCACTTTGTTGTTAAAACAATTAATCTTAGTGATTGATTAAAAATTTTATTTGTAGAGATGATCTATTTCTCACTCTGGGGTCAAATTGAAAGTGGGGTGTTTGATTGCAGGACTCAACTTACAAGTACTTTGAGGTAATATTGATTGATCCAGCTCATACTACTATCCGTAATGACCCAAGGATCAACTGGATTTGCAACCCGGTGCACAAACACAGAGAGCTTAGAGGGCTTACATCTGCCGGAAAGAAGTACAGAGGTCTCAGAGGAAGGGGCCATTTGCACCACAAAGCACGTCCTTCACGGAGAGCCACCTGGAAGAGAAACCAGACTCTATCCCTCCGTCGTTATCGCTGATTTTCTTGAAGTCTCGTTGGGCTTGTATAACAGGGTTAAAGTTGGGTTTTATCGCAGTTTCGTCTATCACTATATTCTCAAACTAGATTGTTGGCCTTAATATCCCAGTATTCTGTGGAGTAAGCCAGTATTTCTAGAGTTTTTGGACAATCCGAAAGGAGTTTAGAGTTAATTTGTTGACATGTTGCTCTCGTTAATTTCATATTTATCAGATTGTTCTGCTCTTTTGAAAGATTGTCTACATCTTAATATTCTATATTTTCAACTATTCTTGCCTGGTTATTTTTTGATTTATTTGACTTTCAACATTTCGCTAGATTTTTTCATCAGGAAACTCTTTTCTAGGGACATTTTTCTCAGTTACAATAACTTCTGTTCGGTGGGAATTTGTAAACCTGAAAAAGTTATTTTTATCCAATTCAACCTTACAATTAAGGGCTGTTCTTTTAATACTCTAGTTTTATTTATTTCACCAATCAGGTTTTTTTCAAATAAGAATATCCTTAAAAATTTGCATCCTTTTGTATAAAGATAATAGAACAAAATCAATTTGTTACCAATTACAATTGGCCAACCTAAAACATTTTTGTTTTGTCAACAATATATGCAAGTCCCTTGGGTCTAATTGAACAGAGTAAGTGTAATTTACAAGAGTAAAGTAACTTTAAATGTGTATTTTATGTATTTAACTTAAAAATATGTAAGAGAATAAGTTTACAAGAGGAATACAACAGAATATCATTGAGATGTGTGATCTGGGTATATTAAGTAAAAAAAATATCAGGCGCATATAATGCCACCCAACATTTAATACGATTAATAAATTCATTATTAAAGTTTAATTTCTTTTTAAAAATATCCATCGGGTACACTGCAGAAGAGTATGTATGGAGTAAAATTGATTTTTATATGAATCATTTTGCAATACTTTAGTGTAATCAATTAATACCCTTTATTTAAATAACTACTCCCTCCGTCCCGGTCTAAGTGTCCCATTTCTTTTGGTTGAATGGTTTAAGAAAGTGTATTTGTTTATTAATATATGGTAGAAAAGTAATGAATAGTGTTTAATAAAGTAATGAATAGTGTTGAAAAGTGGATTGAATGAGTGACATTTTTGGTAATATTGTGTGAATTTGAAGGTTAAAGTTTATATGTAGTAGAGTGTTGCCTTTTCCATTTATGGAATGAGACACTTAGTGTGAGACAACCAAAAAAAGAAAGTGAGACACTTAGAGTGGAACGGAGGGAGTAATATTCTTCATACCCTTCAACTAATATCGTTTAATAAAAATAACTTATATCATTCGGGTGGTTCATAGAATCATTTTCACTCTATACTTTGTAATTTAAATGTAACATTTTATAGCCTTCAGTTTTACTTGATGATCGAGTTCACCGAATGATGAATGCTTTTTGGTGGGAGTATGGTTCGAATCCAAAAAAGGGAGTAAAATGGGATGAATGTGAAGATTTATGTGACTATGGGTTAGTTATAAATAAAATAATTTTTTTTTTTGTAAATTATAATTTAATTTAAATTTAAATCTCAATTTAATATTTGATTGTAATTTTAACCAAAAGACAAATTTCAATCGGTTTGAGTTTGAGTTACAACTTTCTCGAGTTCCACTATCTACGACCGAAAGGTCATGAGTTTGAGTTACAACTTTCTCGATTAAAAAAAAAAAACTAATTGAGGAGGTATTTCATATTTGCATGCAGATTTATTTGCACAGCTACTGTGAAAATAAACTGATTCAAAAATTCGAGAACAATGAAATAGCTTGGAAAATTTGGAGACAAAGAAATAGGGTTGTATATATGTTGATAATTGGAAAAATCTCAAGGAACAAAAACATCAATCTTATGCAAATACTCGCTGCAATATATGGCACAAACCAATGACATTTTTTGTGAAACTAAACATAATAATCCTATGGAAACTGGCATACGAATGGTAATTAGAGATGAAGAAGGTGTCTTTGTGGCGTCCATGATGGTGAAATCGGGATTGATGAGAGTGAAAGAAGGAAAAGCAGGAGGTGTGTGGAAGGTATTAAGCGGACAAGGAAGTCGGGCTACACTCGGGTTATCATAGAAATAAATGCGAAGAAAGTGTATGATGCTATAAAATATACTGCGATCTTAGTTGTAGGTTTTCAGTCTAGAAAATAGAATTAGGAAAATGACATTCTTGTATTTTCGCAAAAAAATTATCACAAGAAACACGTATCCAAAAGCTCATAGAGTTGCTATGGTAGGACAAGTAAATGACCAGGTATTATCTAGGACTTAGAAAATAGTGGATTTGGATCCAGTGCTGTACAGGAGGGTCCTGTGCAGCACAAATACATGGTGACACCAATTGGTGTCACCCCACACAAAATCGAATACACGGTGACATTAATTGGTGTTGCCGTGTATTTGTGCTGCACAGAACGCTCCTGTACAGCACTGGATCCAAACCCGAAAACAGTGGATTCCCAAAACTATGTGTTGTCGTAAGCATTAAGTAATTAATCTTAGTCCAGCCGGTAGGACAAGTAAATGGGCCATCTTAGCCCAGTCGGTAGTGCGCATGGCTTTTAACCATGTTGTCGTGGGTTCAATTCCCATAGACAGTGAGCTAGAAATTTTAATTTTTAATATTTCATTTAGTATTATAAGCATCATATATATACAAGGTATTAAAAGAAATTCAGAAACCTAATATTGTGTAAAAAAAGTTAAGACCTAAAAATAAGTTTCATTCCCTTAGAACAATAATCATGCCCATTTGCAAAAACTTGAGCTAGACCGTTTCAACTAAACAATGTTCATTCACTACATATTATAGTATATTCAACATAATTTCATGATTATTTTCACCCGAGCCATTTAATAGATTTTTGCAATTAACATCGTCCATGTGTTTTTTATTCCACGTGTGAGGATTAATGGGGAAGATTTGGGCTTTTTTCCTGTGCGTGAGGGTTGAAGATTTTCAGTCTAGAAAATAGAATTAGAAAAATGATATTTCGCAAAAAGATAATCACAAAAAACACGTATCCAAAAGCTTATACAGTTGCTATGGTAGAACAAGTAAATGACTAAGTATTACCTAGGACTTAAAAAACAGTGGATTCCCAAAATTATGTCTTGTCGTAAGCATTAAGTAATTAAAACAAGAATAAACAAGCAAGAAACAATTAATCTACACTAACTTCTCTGTGAAGTGTAAGTGCGTGAGAAGTATGCTTCAGATGCTAGTTTTATGAATTCCACTTATTTGCTTTCACGTCTTTTATAAATCAAATACCAACTATCTCTTTGTTAGCTAAGGGTGATCATAAAAATGCATAGGCTCTCTCCTTTGTAGGCTCGGGTTAACACGTGAAATAATTAGCACCTAATCAACCAATTCTCTTAAGCCCATAAGATCATATAATTATGTAATTACTAATTTCTAGGTTCGTCCCTCCACTGAATACCTAACAATCATTTACGTATTCAGTATTTAGGGTATGTTTGTTTTAAGCTTACCCTCCGTCCCAGATCAGTTTTCACAGTGCACTATTCATCCCTTGCGAAGACCTCTAAATTACATCTCATTGCACTAATAATTACGCACAAAAATATGTTTGCTTTGTTTCATCCACTTATATCGAACAATATTCCATCATCAAAAAATTATTTTATTCATTTAAACACTGCATATCAACTCTCGTAATAAAGTCTCAAAAAGTCAACTGTGAAAACAGATCTGGGACGGAGGTAGTACAAGATTTCACTTTCAAAATCCAGTGACGTGTTTCAAAATGCACCTATAACACCTTCACTCTTACATTTTCTCTCATGCTTATCTTTTTTCTAATAAAACATACTTTTATTTTACACAACTACTATTTCTCCTGGGCGATGCACGGATTGAAAATTATAAATTTAAATGTGAAATTGCATAATAAATTATATCAAAAGTTTAAATTAGATAAATTTAATTCCATAAACCAATCAAGATGTAAAAATTATATTGTATATTATGTGAGTATTACAACTATATAATTAATCATACAATTTTCAATTATGTATTACATTCATAATAAATACTAAAATTCATAAAATGATTTTAATTTTTAACAAAACTTATATAGTCTAAATAAAAATTATTTAAATTCAATCCATCATATATAGTTAAAGTCAATAAAAAAAAAATTGAAAATAATAAAATAAATATTTTAAATATGGTTTTTCTTTTTATATGTGTAGTATATATGTTAAATTAAAAATATTTAAAAGATAATTTTGTTTATATATAGTGTATTGAAAATAGATTTAAAATTAATAGCTTAATTTTTTTTTGAAATTATTGGTGCAAATTAAATAAGAAAAGAAAATGATAAAGTTAATCCACTCTCTTTAATAGAGAGTGAGACTCACCATTGAACTACAAAGCAAGTGGACTTCACTTGCTCCAATAATAACAATTTTTTTTCTCTCTTCTCACTTCTACTTTTTTATATATAGATATAATAATCTTTCCATCTCTTACTTTTTCACTATATTTTTCTCAATCCTACTCAGGGGCATAAACATGCTGACGTGTGGTAAAGTTAAACTTAACAACTTTTAATGATTCCTATATCCTAATGATAGAGTATTGCATATAAAATTTGATAGAATATCACCTATATAAGCATTGAAGTAAGGCCGCTTCAGACTGAGAAATTCAGTACACGCTTATGAATCCAAGATACAGGGCCAAAGTGGACTACAACATGAGAACAAAAGAATCGTTATTGTGTGAATGTAATTGTCTTGATTTACACAAAAAATTGACCAGTCCAAGACATCACGTTCACTGAGTGGCGAGTAAATCCGATGTCATCTCACTAGGGAAGGTTCAAAGAAAAAAACTACCTATCCCGGTGTAGTAACGGTTCGTCGGAACTTTCTTAGGGTGTCACATGCATTAATTTCATTCATGTGGGGGATTGTTGAAAAATATTGGTTTTAACCATATTTGATCAAATATAAAGTGACAATGTAATTATCCATTTTGCCTAAAGGGATTTGGTTGATTGGTTTCTCAAAATCAAATTTGGGTGAATGAAAAATTAATGTCGTTTAATATGTGAATAAATACATTAATGAGCTGTTGTGACTAATAGACGTGAAAGATCATATCTTTTTGGTGAAAATTATATTCTAAAGGTTGCGTCTTTTAGAATGATTTAAAAGATAACCTTTGACTAATAGTTGTCTATTTCTAAAGGTTGCAACTTTTAGAAAAGTAAAGTTAATGGTGAAGAGTCATGCATACAAGCATAATAGAGTTGTACTTATGCATTAGAGTCGTGTTTGAAAAGTTTTGGATACTCGAGTTAGTTCGCCGATAGCTTTCGTTTCGTAGTGCAACAGACAAAAGACTCCAAAGTCGTTGTATCTTGGGGGCAATTGCTAGGGAAGTGTATTGCACCTGAGTACGAGACAATATCGTCTTACGGAGAGCGAGTGGAACTCGTGCCTCGACTTTTGTATTAAGTCCCTATCTTGCATAAGTCATCTTCGTCTACACACATATCCTAAAATTTTCCAACATCATGTATTAAAGTAATGAAACAAAAGATGAAACAATAAAATAGACTATGTGGTCTTAATTTGTCCTGTAACCGTAACGTATCCCATATTCTACTTCGATGTTTCATTTGTGTTTTACTATTTAATTTTAATACATGACATATTTAATAAATGACATCATAATTTACCATTAATGCTACATTCCACATATTATACATCTATATATTTATTTGTTAATACCCTCCACCCTCTCAAAAGCCTCTATTTTGAAATACTTAGATTCCATGCATTTGTGCTATATATGGTATTATATTTATCTTAATTCATATCTTAATTATTTATGTTCTCTAATTTTAATTATTTTCTGAATCACTCCCTACTTTTCTAGAGCATCTATTTCGAAATCTTGAGTTTGTATTATAGTTCGATCCATAACTTCTTCTTTTTTTATTACGAAATGTTTTTTTTTTAGTTTTAGTTTTTAATTACAATTGATTAATGAATTGTGTCTTATTTTTGATAAATTACAAAGGAATCATCTATTAAATGGTTCGGTCTCTATATCGAAATGATCGATTTGATTGTTCACTCTAAATATATTATCTATATTTTTAGTTAATCTATTCTTTAAAAATATTATCATAAATTTAATTAAAACAATAATCAATTAAAGGTCACAAATTTAAATTAAGAAAGAATAATTAATTAATTAAGAGGATAAATATAACTCTATTTGAATTTAAATTTTTAAATATTTAATTTAAAACTAATAACATAATATTTATAAACCCGCATAATACACGGGGTTTAAGAGCTAATTCCACCTATTAATATTAATATTTGGAGTGCAGCATTAATGGCAAATAAAATTCAAGATGATCAAATATTAAGAATAAAATAAACTATCTTGATATTTTTTCCCTTAAAAAATCTCTTCTTCCCCATTTTTTTATTTGATTCAAGGTATTATAAAAAATTGAGGGGTTTATACAGTTACTATTGTTATTCACACTCACAAATACTAATCTTTCACATATTTCCCCTAACCAAGAAAAAAAACACAAACAAAACAACTTTCCTGGATAATCAATAAAAAAAAGGCAAAATATTATATAAAAATAGTTCATGATAAGCTTATCATAAAACAATTTTAAAGTATCATTAATCTCATCAGGAGTATCATTAATCTGGGCCAGTCGTATTATATTATAATTGTTATAAATCTTTTTGAACCCAAATTCACTACAAGAAAACATAAAATTGCCTATGAAAATTGTCAATATGGCTACAGAATTTCCAACAAAAAAATTTGTAGTGGGGATTGCCTACAAAAAATTCTAATTGTATAGGCATCTTCCTTCCCCACCTACAAAATAATTTGCCTACGAAAATTCTGTAGGCAAAATGTGTTGTAGGTAAATTTTTGTAGGCAAATGACTTGTAGGTATTTATATCTAGAGATTTTATTTCGTAGGCAAATTAATTCCGTAGGCCAGTTGTTTTTAGGCTGTGAAATGTAGATACTTTCATAATTAGAAAAGTCCGTAAGCAAATCGTAGACAATTTTTACTACGAACATTTTTGTTGGAAAAGTTTTGTAGGCAATTTTAATTCCGTAGGCAAATCATTTTTTTTTAGTGATTAGTGATACTCTTGATAAGATTAATGATGCTCCTGATAAAATTAATGATACTTTAAAACTGTTTTATAATAAACTTATCATGAACCAATTTCATATAAAACAATAGCCAAACAAAATCTCCATAAATGTCCACAAATCTACTCATAAATAATAAACGTCCTACCAAAAATATACTTACCATGTAAGCTTCACTTCACCATTTATATAAAGACCAAGGGTTCATCCAAAATACATCAAAACGAATTCAAACCAAAGAAAAAGAAAATGGGATCCCACCTTGTATTGGCCTCCCTCTCATTGACTTTCTTATGCATCTGCCAAGCTGATTTGATATCAGATGTTTGCTCCAAAGCAGTCAATCCGTCTCTATGCACCCAAACCCTAACATTTGACCCACGTTCTCGTGGAGCCGATCTTAAAGGGTTAGGTCAGATCGCAATTGAAAAGGCCGAAGCAGCAACCAAGGATGCCATAGGGGTAATCAAGTCATTTAGCACTGCAAAAACCAAAGGAATAGTCGAGACATGTGTTGAAACATGCAACGACGCCATTGACAACCTAAACGTCTGTTCCCAATTGTTGAAGAATTTCAAAGGAGAGGGTAAAATTCACATTCAGGATGTAGCATCGGCGGCGATGAGTAATGCCGGAACATGTGATGATGAGTGGGAAGATAGCGAGCCGCCTAAGGTGACGGAGGCCACCAAAAGAGCACACAATTTCATTGACATTTTACTTGTTATTGTTAATAAATTGTGATGTATTTTTTTTTTTTAACGGTAATAATAAATTGTTCTTTAAATAATTAACGTAAATATTATTCATATAATACTTTGTCTTAAGTATCATATCTATCTCACAAATCACAATTAATCTTATATTACACCGGCCGGAGTCTTGTACAAAAGAAAAATTCTATTCATAAACATTTCCATTTCCATTTATTTTAATCGAATTATTATAATTATTAGTTGGTCATGTACATGAGGGTTATAATACAGGGGCCGCACAACTAGATTAATATATTTAGGAGCTAGAAATGATGAGAAATTAGACTGATGATAGAAGGGGAGAAATGTAAAAGATAACAAGATAGGGAGGTATATCTATAAGATTTATTTACTTCCTTATAGAGTCATGCAATTAATGTACGAGAGTATCTATAGATTTATTTACTTCCTTATAGAGTCATGCAATTAATGTACAAGTATGTATAAAATGAAATTGGTACATATATGAATTATTGAAGGGTATTACTTGTTTTTATTAAAGAATATTAACTGTTTTTACTGAAAAATATTATTCCCTCTGTCTTAGTTATATTTTTCCGTTTGCCTTTACACGAAGTTTAATGCGAGAATTTGAATTGAAGTATTTAAATGAATAAAATAGTTTTTTTGTGAGGTGAAGTTTAAAAAGGTGAATGCACTTTATTTCTATTTTGAGAAATGAGAAAATAAAATTGGACGAACTTTTTTGGCAAATGGAAAAATAAAATTGGGAGGGAATAATAGTTATTACTGAAGAATCTTAGTTTATTTTCAGTATACAACTAATACTTTTCAATGAAAACACTAATACCCTTTAGTGAAAATAATTAATACTTTTTAGCGAAAACAACTAATACCTTTTAATGGTTCATGTATGAACCATTTTCACTTTATACTTTATATTAATGTACGTATTAGTTTAGGACTTCTTTATTTTTTAATTTTTTTTTAAAGTCATGCACTTAAAGTTATACTCCCTCTTTTCAATAATTATTTGTTCATTCGCTTTATTTTAGTCGTAATTCTAACGCGCACGCTCACACACACATATATAGTGTTTTTATAAACTCTACCCTCAAAACATTAATTATTTATTCAAAATATCATTACTTTTTAGACCCACATTATTTTCAATTTAACCGATTTTTTTATTTTATACATAAAGATTTACTAAATTATCTCTAAAAACTCTTGCTTGTTATATTTTTTTCCTAATAAGTGAGTCCATTTTAATGTACAAATACTTCCTGAATGGAAGAAATAATTCTATTGTATTATATATTACCCCATCCAGTCATGTCATGGTTTCTTTCATATGTTCAAGGACATATAAAAGACAAAGTATAGAGTGAAACTGATTTATACATGTATCACTGAAGGGTATTAGTTGTTTTAATTAAAGAGTATTAATTGTATTTACCGAAGAATATTACTGATTTATACTAAAAAATCTTAGTTGTTCAATGAAAATGAACTAAAACTCTTCAGTCTAAACCAGTAATACTCTTCAGTAAATACAACTAATAATTTTAAGTGAAAACAACTAATACCCTTCAATGATTCATATATAAATCAATTTTACTCTATACATACTCCATATAAAATACTTTAAATAAGAAACTGGAGTAATTAATGAGCATGAATTAGATGGATAATTTTGTAAATACTCGTGTATAAAGTAAAAGAGATGAGTTAAATTTTTGTGTAAATGTCAACTCAAAAGTAGGGATGATAAACGGGGTTGCGAGCCGGCGGGCCTTTCCGTTTAGCCCTGAACCACACAAGGTTAGGTTCGAATATGTAGTGGACCTTAAAAATTGGGCTTCTTGGTCCGGACCGGTTAGCCCGCGGCTAAACGGGCTGACCCGCTTAGCCCGAAAGTCCTTTTTTAATTAATTGATTAATTTACCTTACGTATGAATGAGAATTGAGTAATTTTTTATAATTATTTCATAGCTAATTTATTTTACATAATTAATAACTAATTTATATTTTTGGTGATGATAATGATAATGGTGATGTTTTGGAAGATGATGTTTTGTTATGGTCCTAGGAACTATTGGATATCGTAAATTGAAGAGTCTTGAAACATTTATATTAAATTCTGAATAACTATTAATGCTTAAACTTTATGAACATTAATGTCTAATCGTAATTTTCATGATTTTTTTAACATTATTTGAATTTTAAGTTTCAATGATGTCGTATTACAATTACAAATTTATATTTTATATTAATTTTTTTAAATTTTTTTTTTCTCGGAGTCCGTTAATGGCCCGTTTATCTCAAGAAACACTAGGGTTAGAGTTAGGTTCCGAGTGTTAGTGGACTGATAAATATGAACCGATCGACAAGATCCGAGACCTTCTTTTAGGCCCGCAACCATATAGGGCTGACCCTAATAGATTAGGGACAACGTGTTTAACATCCCTACTAAAAAATAATGACATTTTATGCAATATAAAAAATACTATAAGTAGGGGTGGGGATATTATAAAAATTTAATTTAAATCCAAATAATTTATTCAAAGATGGTGCGGTGGTGCTGGGAAGAAAACCTACAAATTTTCATTTCGTATGTATATATTAAATTTTGAGTATGTATAGGGTGAAATTGGTTTATATATGAATTATTCAAGGGTATTAGTTGTTTTCACTGAAGGGTATTAGTTGTTTTTACTGAAGAGTATTACTGGTTTACACTGAAGAGTCTCAGTTCATTTTCACTGAACAACTAAGACTCTTTAGTGTAAATCAGTAATACTCTTCAGTAAATACAATTAATACTCTTCAATGAAAACAACTAATACTCTTCGGTGGTTCATGTATAAACAAGTTTCATACTTTGTCTGAAATTTTAGCCTGTTTAATGCTAATCTGAAAATATATTAATTTATAATTAATTTTTCAGATTACTTTAATTTTTAATATTAATTTAATTAAAAAAATCAGTTTAATTTGAATAAATTTAATTTTTATTAAATTCATTTGTTTAATTAAATAAATTTATGTTTTCAACTTTTTTTCAATTAACATATACTCCCTCCATCCCATTATTATTTGCACACTTTTCTTATTCGTTCGTCCCAAAATTATTTGCACACTCCAAAAAAGAAAACATTGATTTGCGTGCACACTCACAACAATATACACATATTTACCCATATACCACTACTTTATTCAAAAAATACATTTTTTTTAATGCGTGCCCTCTTTTGTATGCGAAAGATGCTGTGATTCACGACCTTTAGGTTCAATTTCAATTTAATCACAATTTTTTTAGATATTTTTATGAAAATTCATCATCTCTTTATTTGTTTCAATTTGATATACATTTTTAAATTATGATATGATTTTTTCAACCGCGTGCTGGATATTGACATAAAAGTTTTCAATCCAAACACTATCTCACCCTCATGAGTCTTTTTTTTTTTGTTGAAAATGCAAACCATGTATTCGATTGATACAACTAAAAAGATGGTGAATTTTTATAAAAATATTGAAAATTGCTATTAAACTGAGATTGATGCTAAATTTGTGAATTAATATAGAATTAACCCAAAATTATTTTATACGAAGGACCAAGTATGTGACATCAATGTTCCAAGTGATGTGGAATTTAAATGGGATGGAAGTTCCAAATACACCCATCATGTCTACTTAGTTCTAATTCGGCATAGTTGACATTTACATATTTCTGAAAGATATTTCTATAATTTACAAGCTTGAAAAAAAATATTATCCTACTTTTACAAGTTCAAGAATATATTGTCCTACTTTCACATGTCCCCAAACATATTGTCCTTACAACACAACTACCCCTAAGTTACGGATCTAAAAAAATATTTTTCTCATTAATTAATAGACAAAGATTGTCTCCCATCACTGCTTCTCGCCTTCCAATCCTTCAACCTAAAATAGTAAATTACTGAAGTGAGCATGCACGCATGCTCAGTGTGATCAAGTTATACAAAATTTAATGCTAAAAGTAAACAGTTAATTAAGTAACATAGCTTAGTAAATAACATTTACATATGTCACGTAAACTTTGCCATTGAAGCCTTACCAACATTGTCATAGATTTGGGGGTCTTCTCAAGGTCTTTTTAATGACCCCGATATTCTCACACATAGATTTGTGGATCTTTTTAAAGCCGTTTCAAGAATTTAGTATTTTCACACATAGATTTGCGAATCTATCCAAAACTGTATTAAGACTTTAGTATGCCCACACATATAATTTATCATGGAAACAACATATTCATGTTGCAAGCAACTCAAAAATTTATTTAAAATATTAAATAAAGAATAACGAATGCAATTGATTCTACCAACAACTATAAAGTATAAAACAATTGAACTCCATGTCAAAAGAAGAACGTTGAAGTAATATGTCGAAACCTGGTACATACTAGTTCTTGTAGTTTCCGTTCCCTCAACGCCCAATATCATTAGAAAAAACGGTAGACAGAAGAGAGGTGAAACTGTGAATCACAAGCTGCTCGGAAGAGGAGATGAGAGACCAAAGAGAGAGAGGGAAACTATTTTTTTCAGTGTGAAACGACTCTTTATTTTATGGTGAAAGTAAAGAAAAACGACTCTTTATTTTATGGTGAGAATAAAGAAAAACAACTCTTTATTTTATGTTTTAAAATTGCCGTCTCTTTTCCCATTATTAAGGGACAGAAAAATCAATTTATGTGTGAAGAAGAGAATGAGACACTACAAATTGCCGTCTCTTTTCCCATTATTAAGGGACAGAAAAATCAATTTATGTGTGAAGAAGAGAATGAGACACTACAAAAAAAGGTCAGTTTAACGACGGATTATCCGTCGCTAATTATGATTAGCGATGAGATTTACGACGGCCAAGGTTCCGCAGTCAAATCACTTATAGCTAAAATTTACGATGACTTTCGGCATATCGTTGTAAATTAACGACAGATGTATCCCTCGTAAAACCGACCCATCAACGACCTGGCCCGGCATCAAATTTTACAACGGTCAGTGCTCATCGTAAAAACTATCAGATTTTTGGTTTTTTTATTCACACGGAAAATATTTACGACGGACATAAATCCATCGTTAATATATAATTTATGACGGACACGTTTCCATCGTAAGTGTCGAACCTGGAACAAAAAAATGGCTCGTGTGGTTCGAACCTGGACCTCTCGCGCATCCGGGGATGGTGCGAACCACTGGGCAATCGACCCCCAAGCTATATATTTCAGCCCAACTTCTATAATAGCCCTATTGGGCCTGAAACAATTAATTCCAAATTTGCATCCAAGGGGAATCGAACCCATGGTCTCTCTTGCATGTAGAGAAGACATGAACCGTTAGGACACTTGCATCTTTTGTTCGATTTCTTGCAACTAATTATATATGTATCTAAATTGAGTCATTCTTTTTTTTATTATTCATCAAATTAATTCCTTTTCGTTTCTAACTTGTTTTAATAAATGTTGTTACAAATTATATTTTTTTTTGTAAATTTATTTAATTCAAAAAATGCGTAATTAATATTATAATCCGTTCATTTGTACGTAATTAATTGTATACGTATTCAAATTGAGTCATTCTTTTTTTTATTATTCATCAAATTAATTCTTTTTCGTTTCTAAGTTGTTTTAATAAATAATGTTACCAATTATGTATTTTTTGTTTTGTAAATTTATTTAATTCGAAGAACACGTAATTAATATTATAATCCGTTCATTTGTACATAATTAATTGTATATGTATCCAAATTGAATCATTCTTTTTTTATTATTCATCAAATTAATTTGTTTTTGTTTCTAACTTGTTTTAATAAATGTCGTTACCAATTATATTTTTTTTGTTTTGTAAATTTATTTAATTCGAAAAACGCGTAATTAATATTATAACCCGTTCATTTGTACGTAATTAATTGTATACGTATCCAAATTGAGTCATTCTTTTTTTTTATTATTCATCAAATTAATTCTTTTTCATTTCTAACTTGTTTTAATAGATGTTGTTACCAGTTATATAATTTTTGTTTTGTAAATTTATTTAATTCGAAGAACACATATTTAATATTATAATCACTTCATTAGTTTCTAACTTGTTATATATACAATTGTTCAATAATTCTAATCGTCATCCTCTTCCTCTTCTCCATCAACTTCATCTTCATCTTCATCTTCATCTTCATCTTCACGCTCTTGTCCGATTTCCTCATCGCTTTCTATCATTATCATTTCTGGATTTGCAGCTAGTAAATCCACAAAAATATTTATATTTTCTTGATCGAGCTCTATTTGAGCCTCTTGTACCTCCGTTTGAAATGGCTCTGTTGGTTCAGTGATGTCTTTTTTAGACGGATGAAAAACTTCAACCAAAGATCTTACCTTCACTTTGCAAACAGTCCTTATGTTGGGCTTGCCCGATTCCGGGTATTTGCAGTAGTATAAATATGATGCTTGTGTTGCAAAAACATATGGATCGTATGCTGTCGGACACTTATGTGGAGTGTTGATATCAACAATCTTGTAGTTTTTGTCGACTCTCGTTCCATGTCTCCCTGGATCATACCATTCACAGAAGAACAAAATCACTTTTCTTGAGGGCAAACCTGAATATTCTATTTCAACTACTTCAAGCAAGACTCCGTGGTAATCGATTGGTTCTCCGTTGCAAATTCCAGTATTCAAACAAACATCACTGTTTGTTGATGATTTTGTTTCAACATACACTTGTGTATGAAATTTGTACCCATTTGCGTAATATCCTTGGAATGAAACAACGTTACGTAATGGTCTACGACTCAGAGCTTGTAGATGTGGATTGTCAAGTAGACCACACTCTCCCTGTAAATATAAAATTATCAGCTAAGATAAAATTACATCTATCCTACAAAAATAGAGATAGAATTAAGTGATACTCATGTAAAGTTGAAACCAATACATTAATTCACCACGGATGGACTGAGAAACTTCTGCATCAGTGATGCCTGGTTCTTGTGCACGCTTATACTCACAGAACATCCTTATATATCAGAAAAATAAATTAATAATTTTTCAGTTATAAAGATAAAACATGGAATACTATAAAAAAATTACTTACTCTATGTACGGTTGGACTTCAGGACAATTCATCAAAACGTATGAATGTATCGTTTCCTCTTCATTATTGTTCTTGAAAGGTCATCTAGTGCCCTTGCCCATTGGTCGACCCAGATGAAAAAATACAGATAACATACTGACTTAAAGCAATTTTACTAACTTCTACTAGTCGCTTACCCGCAAGTGGACGGGTTCACTGTAGTATAAGTACGTATAATGACCAAGTAGTATCGAACCCAAGGGACAGTGTATATGCGAATAGATCCCTGAAGATCTACGCGTCGTAGTTAATATGAGTGTGTTGTTTTTGGATTTTTTGGAAGATTGATTAAAAGACTAAATTAAACTAAGTAAACTAAAATACTAAAGAAATCTAATTAACTAAGGGTTGTGTTCTGATGAGAGATGGTGATGCTTAGGATTGGAATCCCTACGTATACTAACGGAGCAGGTACATAATCAGAATAACTGTGACACACAAGATTTAACCTAAGTCTAAGAATGCCAGGTGAAAGCTCAAGATTCTAAACCCTAATACTTTACCCTAACACTCGACTTCACGAACCTACTAACAAGTTAATAGATTGTGCTTAATTAATGAGACCCTAATTTAACTAAGGTGATGCGGTCGTCCTCCTTCACTAAACCGGTAGATGAATTAACCTTTCCTAAACTCTCTCGTTAAGTCTACTCGTTGTTAAAGAGTGATACGGTCGTCCTCTCTCTAACACCTTTCGAACGAAATTCAAGAGCGAAGTCTAGATTAATTTTAAGAATTCATTAACCAAGAGAATTAAAACCTAACGTCACAAGTTACTCTAATTACATACCCACAACCTACTTCTACGAGTTCATCCTACCCTAAGCATGCAAGGGTTTTAGCTAGCCATAGATTTAACGTAAACAATAACAATTAAACAAGTTACGAACATGAACATGGTAATTAAAATGAAGAAAAGATCGTACATAAACTAGGGTTTTAAGATATAAAAGAATACTGAAATTAATTGACAAAACGAGGTCTCAACGTATTAAAGAACAAAAGATATGAAGAAACGAAACTAAAATGGGAAATCGTAATTTGAATTCGTAAGCAAAAACCTAAAAAACGTAAAATTAAACTTGCTCGTCTCTTCTCTTCCTTCTCTCTCTAAAAATTTTCTGTAAAAGTGATGTAGTGCGTTCCAGGATCCTTCAAAACGTGTTTGGAAGAGATATATATAGGCAACGGGCCGATTCGTGAACTCGTGGACCGAAAAACGTAAGTTGGTGAAAATGCCTTGGAAGCGCTCGAGCAGACCCGCTCGAGCGGGTCGCTCGAGCTATGGTGGTCGAACGGATCAGGTGCTCGAGCGGTTCTGGTGCTCGAGCGGGACGCTCGAGCTATCTCCCTCGAGCGGCCCAAACGTTCTGTATGTTTTTAGGCGCTCGATCTACTTCACTCGAGCGGGGCGCTCGAGTGACGATGCTCGAATGGGTCTTCCTTCCTTTGTAACTAACACTTTTCTTTACACGTACTAATACCAATCGTATTTCTTCGATATCTTCTCATCCGGGCATCCGTTTGAGTCGATTCAAAGTCCCACAAACTCCATTTTTTGTCCTCGATTCACCTATGAGTATCAAAGAGACAAATTCATCAATGTATAGAAATAGTACTCATTTGGCTCTAAAAACTCAATAAATTTGACCAAAACTAGGGCGTTTCTAGCTACGAATCATGACAATTTCACGCCTAATCACATACCTTCAACATCAAGAAGGGAATGATCTACTCCACGACCATCGTAGTTGCGAGGCACATTTCCAATTCTGGTTTGAACTTGATCGCCAAAGTAGTATGAACAAAATGCTCCAACCTCTTCAGTAAGATATGCGTTAACAATGTATGCTTCGATGTGGGCCGGATTTCTAATATTGAGTTTCAAGTTATGCAAATACCTAAAAGAATTTTTGTTCGTGAATATTCATCAATAATAATGTAAAAGGCTAAATCATAAAAAATAATATATAATTACCACTCAAAAGGGTACATCCATCGATATTGTACTGGACCAGCAGTTAAGGCTTCATAAACTAAGTGTACGAGTAAGTGCTTCATCGAGTCGAAAAAGCTAGGTGGAAAAATCCGCTCAAGCTTGCATAGAATAACAGGGATCTCCTCATTCAAACGTCTCATGTCCTCTACTGTAATTATTGAGGCCGTTAAGTGTCTGAAAAATAGACTTAATTCTGTGATGGCACTCCATACATTCTTCACAAGTGAGTATCGAAATGCAATTGGTAACAAGCGCTGCATGAACACGTGATAACTCATCTCTAGACTTTGAAATGTCTTTGGTCTTCCCTTCATTACCCAAGACCGTATGAAACAAGTTGTCAAAAACATTCTTTTCTATATGCATCACATCCAAATTATGTCGAATCAACAACTTGCTTCAATAGGACAAATCCCAAAAGATACTTCTCTTCTTCGAACAACCTTTTATTTTTTTATTGTTCTCCATTTTACCAAACTCAGTTGTCTTCATCAACCCCGTGACCATAATCTCATACAACAATCTTTCACCTAAAATAATTTGTTTATGGTTTAGTTAGAACAAAACATAAAAATGATTCAATAATTTGAAAAATATGGAATGCTAACTATACATACCGTTACGAATGTCCGGTCTTTGTGCACGTATTTCATCTTTACCCTTAAGAAAGTCTATTTTGTTCCTCCGAAAGGGATGATCAGAAGGAAGAAACTTTCGATGGTTGTCGAACCATGACACTTTCTTACTCAATGGTAGATAGAATGCATCAGATCTTTCCATGTAGTACGGACAGCTTGTTTTCCTGCTGTTGACATCCCAGAAAATATAGAAAACGCTGGAAAATCACTAATGATCCACAAAAGAGAAGCCCGCATCGTGCAGTTCTGCTTCCTATGAACGTCGTAGGTCTTCACTTCCGTATGTCACAAAGATATCAATTCTTTAATCAGTGGTTGAAGATATACATCAAGTTTATGCTTGGGGTTGTGTGGACCAGACACCAAGATAGTAACAAATATATGTTGAGGCTTCATGCATAACTAAGGAGGTAGATTGTATGGAGTCAATAGGACAGACCACAATGAATACTTTTTCCGTGCATTCCGAATGGAGCAAATCTATCTGTGCACAAACCCAACCTCACATTTCTCATCTCCTGTGCAAAATCTGGAAACTCCCTATCAAGATGTTTCCATGCTTCTGAGTTTACAAGATGTCGCATCTCCCCAGAATTCTCATCAGAATACTTCTCAGCATGCCATGTCATGTCTTTAGCAGTGGCACTAGACTGATACAACCTCTCCAAACAAGGAGTGATGGGAGGATAATACATTGACTTCCAAGCTTTCAACTGAACTTTCTTCCTACTTTTGGTACGACCAGATGGTTTGTAACGGGGGTGACTACACATTTTGTAATGAGCCTCATCCTCATCCTCACCCCAAAACAACATACAACAGTTTGTGCAATAATCAATCTTCTCAAACGGTAGACCCATATCCTTCAAAAACCTCTTACTATGATAGAAATTATCAGGCGCCGTGTTTTCTTTAGGTAGAATATTTTTGAATAATTTAGCAAATTGATTGAACACTTTTTGACTCACCTTGTCTTCAGTTTTAATGTTCAACATCTGAGCAATGAATGACAGCTGCGTCTCAGTATCACAACCAGGAAAAAGCTTTTGATCAATTGTTTTAAGCATATCAAAAAACTTCTTTGACCGATAATTTGGTTCCTCCTCCATAGATATTTCATTGAATGGACCTCGACTGCCCAAAACTGATTCTGCAATCATCATCCGGTATCTATCAGGTTCATCCTCCATATGTGGTTCGAATTGATTATAAGGAAAATAACTTGAACCACCAACATCGTAACTTCCACCACTGCTCCAACCAGTATTATAATAGGATTCTATTATACTGATGTCAATATTCCACCATTTTTCACCATGACATGTCCAATTGTAATAAAGGGGAACAAAATCAGACATCACAAGATGAGTTTTAACCTCATCAACACTCAGGAATCTCATATTTCTGCATCTTTTATCTTTACACGGACACCTAATATTACCCGTATAATCCTTACAGTATGGATGCTGTTGTGAAAACTCAATAAACTCATCAATTTTATTGTAAAAGACAGGATTAATGCCCCCTCTTATCTTTCTAGGTATTGAGTACATCCAACCACGATCTGGAAATTGCATCTGTTACAATTTAAAAGTAAATATCACATGAGTTGTAAAAAAATGCGCAGAGTTTCGACTAAAAATAGAGATATACAATTTTTTCCTTCACATAAATCAATTTATATATATCAAATAAACATATATATCACACTCATCATCTATAAACATATATATCTCAATTATTATCTAATATTGTACCCAGAATTGAAATTATAAAATAAGACATTTAAACGGTTAAAAGTGTGAAAACGTACGGTGAAGTTGAAGGTAATGAGTAACAGAGTTGTTCAGTAGCTACGAACAATTCAATGCAATGTTCAACATCAATTACACGCCAAGAATGGATGAAAATGTGTATAGTGTAGTATTTTTCGTGAGAGTGAAAGAAGAAAGAAGAGAAAAAAGTTTCTGTCATAAAACAGCAGAATTAACGATGGACACGTAAAGCCATCGTTAATTTTATCAGTTTGCGACGGAATGACCGTTGCTAGAACTAAAATAAGCACACGGGTTAATTATTGCTCACCAACCCGCCTGTTAGAAAAAAAACACATAATTAACGATGGTTTAGCTGGCCGTCGTTAATTTAAATTCGGTTTTAACGACGGATTTCCATCGTAAAAAGTCGCAAAACGGCGGCGTTTGCAGCCTCCGTCGTAAATTTACAACGGACTGAGAATCCCATCGTTAAATTAGTCAAAAGTCATCCGTTTGACTATTCATGTCACAAATCCGTCGCAAATATTAAAAGTTGCAACGGATATTGTAGATATTGCAGTCCATCACAAATTCTTGTCGTTATTTCATCCGTTTTTTGCAGTGAGAGAGGGGTGGGTTTTAATCTGTTTGTAACAGAAAGAACATGATGTATATAGCTGTTAGGACGGTTCCAAAAATTATATTACAATTTTAAAGGTTAATTTGTGACATGTAACATATATTACATAATACATACACACACATATATATATATATATATATATATATATATATATATATATATATATATATATATATACGAGGATGGAGGCACATGGGGTACAGGGGGGGCACTGGGCCCCCCTGAAATTTTGAATTTTATCAGGGGTATTTTAGTCATCACACACACACACACACACACATATATATATATATATAATAAAATAATATTATTATCCCATATTGAGGAGTTTTCGTATGTAGCAGTAGCAGAGTATAAAAAATGACTAATGGACAATTATTTAGTGGGCTTATTATTTACTTTTTGACTTAGGCTTAAAATTTAATTTATTGAATGGAATAAAATAAAGCCCATTTGTCTTATTCATAAAAATATAGCAGCAACAGCAGATAACCACAGAAAGGTAAAGTGCATTGAATTTATTCCTCCCATTGTTTATACAGAAACATATCACGCACTCGCCATTCCACGTAGGTAGTGCACACTCACAAGGCACTACCATTCCAAAGGTAAAATTTGTCAATTTTATTTTATTCTCTCTCTTTATTACTTTGACCCACCATAAATTGAGATATATTCCTATTATTTTGTCTCATTGATTTCATTAAATTCTAGGGTTCATCAAAGAAATATATATTCCATATTTGAGAGTTTTGAGATAAATTCTTTATATTAAAGTTAAAATATTAATATATCTTGTTTGTTAATGTATTAATTCCCATTATAACCATAATTTAGGGTAACAATTTGTTGCATTGTGTAATAGGTGAAATAATTATTAATATATATGTATTTAATGTAATTTGTGTGTGTTTTTAATTATTTACTTTCTTTAATTGAAAATTATATTTTATTTAATTGTTAGATAATGGAGAGATATTACAAAAAAAAATCCGAACGTTGTGGAGGAAAGGTCATCTTCACCCGTGAATGTATCTACTCAAAACGCTCAACTTCAAGAATCATCAAGTCAAAATGATATTGTGATCGATTTAAAAAATCTTCCTAGCGACCCGGGATTTCGGCCTAAGATAATCAGCTATCCGCCACACTTAATTGAACAGGTTCGTAGAGCTTATTTATTAAAAGGTCCATGTCAACCACGTAATCATGATTTTCCTCAAAAGGTAGATGGGAGTCGAAAACGTAAATTTGTTGCATCTTGGTTTGATGAATTTAAGGACTGGTTGGAGTATAGCATTATAAAGGATGCCGCTTGTTGTTTGTATTGTTATCTTTTTTCTACGGGAATGAGTGAAAAGGGGCATGGTACTTTTATAACGGGGGGATTTAATGCTTGGAGAAAGAAAGAAAGATTGCGGGAGCATGTTGGGGGATCATAATAGTGATCATACCAAATGTAGATTGGCTTGTCAAGATTTGATGCATCAGGCTCAACATATTGAAGTGTCTTTTTCTAAAATTTCGGAGCAATCAAAGATTGATTATCGTTCTAGATTAAATGCATCTATTATTTGTGTGCGTTATCTCATTATGCAAGGATTAACTTTTCGTGGTAATGATGAGTCACAGGAATCATTAAATCAAGGGAATTTCATTAAGCTTCTTAAAGTTATTGCTTCATGCAATCAAGAAATCCATAATGTTGTTTTGAAAAATGCTCCTAAAAATCTCAAACTTACATCACCTGAGATTCAAAAGGATATCATAAATGCAGCTGCAACTGAGACTACCAATTTTATCATCAAGGATATAGGGAATGAATTTTTTCCATATTAGTTGATGAGTGTCGAGATGTTTCGGTCAAAGAGCAAATGGGGGTTGTTATACATTATGTGAACAAGAGCGGTTGTGTTATTGAATGTTTTCTTGGTCTCATACAAGTTAGGGATACAACTGCAGCATCACTTGAGGAGGGCATTAATTGTTTGTTCTCTAGTTATGGTTTGAGTATATCTAGTTTGAGGGGTCAAGGATATGATGGAGCAAGTAATATGAGAGGTGAGTTGAATGGACTCAAAAGTTTAATATTGACAAAGAATTCTAGTGCTTATTATATTCATTGTTTCGCTCATCAACTCCAACTCACATTTGTAGTTGTTGCTAAAACAGATACAAGCATTTTTTTTAACACGATTACACGCTTATGTATTGTTGTTGGATGTTCTTGCAAGCGCCGAGAGATACTTCGAGAGAAGCAAATGAAAAAGATTTTTGATGGGATTGCAAATGGTGAAATCAAGACTGGGAAAGGAAAGAATCAGGAAATAGGATTGAAGCGGCCTGGAGATACTCATTGGAGTTCTCATTATAATACTCTACTCAACCTGATGCATTTATATTCTTCTATTATTATTGTTCTTGAGTATGTTGGAGAGAATGGCGCTGATGATTCACAGAAGGCTGAAGCAATTAATTTGTTAGATATTATTTGTCAGTTCAAGTTTGTGTTTGTGCTACATCTTATGAAGAATGTTTTGAGGATTACTAATGATTTGTCACAAGCTCTACAAAGAAAGGATCAAGATATCGTTAATGCAATGAACTTTGTGAAAGTAGCAAAAGCTCGTTTACAAGCAATGAGAAGAGAAGATTGAGATACTTTGTTAACTGAAGTTTCTAATTTTTCACGCAAACATGAGATAGATGTGATAAAGATGGAAGATCTACATGTAGCCCGTGGAAGATCAAGGCGTGGAGTTCAAAGTATCACTAATCTTCACCATTATCGTGTTCAACTATTTTGTACTGTGATTGACTTGCAAAGTGAAGAGTTGGATAGTCATTTCGATGAAGTGAACACGGAGTTGCTATTGTGTATGTCTTGTTTTGATCTAAGAGATTCGTTGTCGGCCTTTGATAAAAAGAAGCTACTTCGTCTTGCAGAATTTTATCCGGCGGATATTTCTAAAATTACTCTACTTGCACTTGATAGTCAACTAGAGAATTTTATTGTTGACATGCGTTCGGATGAAAACTTCTCTACAATTGTTGGAATATGAGATCTTTCTCAAAAGATGCTTGCTACAAGAAAGCATATTGTGTTTCCATTAGTTTATTTGCTTGTTAAGTTATCATTGATCTTACCGGTTGCCACAACTACAGTAGAAAGAGCATTTTCAGCAATGAAACTCGTCAAGAGTTCACTACGTAATTGAATGAGAGATAGATTTTTGAATGATTGTTTGGTTTTATACATTAAAAAGAATGTTTTTCATAAAGTTAGTAATGAAGCTATCATGCGACGCTTCCAAAACATGAAGAATCGAAGATGGATGCTCTAATTTAGTTGTATTAGATTTTTATTTTAAATGTGAATGTAATCATGTTTAACACTTTGATTATATAAATATAGGTATCGGTCTATGTTCTATTTTTTTTAAGAATTACGTATTCGCTTTTTACTACTAATTGGGCCCCCCTGATCGAAAATCCTGGCTCCGTCTCTGATATATATATATATATCCCAAAAATTAATCCAAAATATATAAAAAAAAAGACAATCCAAAGAAGAGAAAATGACATCCCTATTCCGATTGACCTCTTTTTCATTAGCTTTCTTATGCATTTGCCAAGCTTATTTGATATTAGAAGTTAACTCCAAAAAAGTCAATCACACTTTATGCATCCAAACCCTAACATCGGACCCACGTTCTCATGGAACAAACCTTAAATATGTAGGTCAAATTGTAATAAAAAAGGCCAAAATTGCAACCCGAGGTGTTATAGGGGTAGTTAAGTCATCTAGCATTGAAAAAAATCAAAGAAATAGTTGAGATATGTGTTGAAACATCCAAGAATGACGACGACCTAAATGAATGCTGCTAATTGTTGAGCAAATTCAACAAAAATAGCAAAGGTGATCTTCTGACAAAAGGTCGGGGATGTTGACTAATATCGGAATATACGATGATGAGTTAGGAGATAGTGATTGTTGGAATTTTTATATATTTTGATGATTTTTCAAAACAACTTGCAATAGAAAATATGCAGTCAGGATCGTGTCTTGTAAAAAGTTCAGGATAGGATAAACTTTATTTACAGATACTTAGTTTAGGGGGAATCAATTGAAGACAAACAAGACTGAAGCCTCAAGTTAGAAATCCTGAAGTGGACAAGGAACTTGGGCTATACTAGGTTTATCATAGAAATAAATGCAAAGAGAGTGTATGATGCTATAAAATCTGTTGTGATCTTAAACACGATATTTTGGGACATTGTGGAGGAATTAATGTAATGAATTATTGAGAAGGAATGTATAGTTTATTTGAATATTGTTCGTTGAAATATCAATAGTATGACACATTTTTTTTTTGGCTAGGGTCTCTCACATTTATGAGAGTTTTTATTGTTGGGTTGAGCCTTGATTAGGCGTGAAATTGTCATGATTCGTCACTTGAAATACCCTAATTTTGGCCAATTTTGTCGAGTATTTGGAGTCAATTGAGCATTATTTCTCTACATTGATGAATTTGTCTCTTTAATGCTTGTAGGTGAATCGAGGGCAAAGAACGGAGTTCGTAGGACTTTGAATCGACTCAAACGAATGCCCGGATGAGAAGATATCGAAGGAATACGATTGGTGTTAGTGTTGAAGAAGAAAAGTGCTAGTTGGAGGAATTATGGGAGCATTCGAGTAAAGCACTCGAGCACGTTGCTCGAGCGCCCAAAACATATAGAAAAGTTTAAGCATTCGAGCAGCTCGAGCGCCCTAAAACATGCAGAAGAATTCCACCATTCGAGCAGCTCGAGCGCGAGCGCTCGAGCACTTGTGTCATTCGAGCTCTACGCTCGAGCGCGACCGCTCGAGCAGGCCTGCTCGAGCGCCTTCAATTTTTGCATTTTCAAAGGCATTTTTCGGCCCATGAGTTCATGATTCGGCCCGTTGCATATATATATTCGTCTCAAGCACGTTTTTGGAGAATACCACACTTCACTTGATATTTTTAGATGTTGAGAGTTCGTTTTTGGAGAGGAAGGAGAGAAGCAAGTTTACGTTTACGGTTTTGAGGTTTTCATTACGAATTCATACTACGATCTTGTTTTTTTAGTTTCATTTCTTTAGATTTTTATTCTTGAACACGTTGAGACCTATTTTCTTGAGTTAATTTCAGTTATTCTTTTATTTTGTTAAACCCTAGTTTATATTTGATCTCTTCTTCATCTTGATTATCATGTTTATGTTCGTTACTTATTTAATTGCTCTTATTTACGTAAAACCTATGTCTAGCTAAAACCCTTGCATGCTTGGGGTAGGATGAACTCATAGAAGTAGGTTGTGGGTACGTAATTAGGGTAACTTGTGACGTTAGGTTTTAATTCTCTTGATTAATGAATTCTTAAAATTAATCTTAACTTTACTTTTGAATTTCGTTCGAAAAGTGTTAGAGAGAGGACGACCGTATCACTATTTAACAACGAGTAGACTTAACTAGAGGGTTTAGAAAAGGGTTAATTCATCTACCAGTTTAGCGAAGGAGGACGACCGCATCACCTTAGTTAAATTAGGGTCTCATTAATTAAGCACAATCTATTAACTTGTTAGTGGATTAGTGAAGTCGAGTGTTAGGGTAAAGTATTAGGGTTTATAATCTTGAGCTTTCACCTTGCATTCTTTTACTTAGGTTATTTCTTGCGCGTCACAATTATTTTGATTATGTACCCGCTCCGTTAGTATACGTAGGGATTCCTATCCTCAGCATCACCATCTCGTACTTGAAAACAACCCGTAGTTAATTCGTCTTCTTTAGTATTTTAGTTTACTTAGTTTATTTTAGTCTTTTAATTAATCTTTAAAAAAAACCCAAACACATTACACTCATATTAGCTACGACGCGTAGATCTTCAGGGATCTGTTCGTATACACTCCATCTCGTGGGTTCGATATACTTGACCATTATACTTACTAATACTACAGTGAACCCGTCCGCTTGCGGGTAAGCGACTAGTAGAAGTTAGTATATTCGCTTCAAGTCAAGCCTCCAAATTTTATGGATGAACTTCTCAATTTTGTCATTGTTGCAATTAATCTCTTGTGTTGCTTTAAACATTTTATATACTCTCAATTTGATTAATTGTTATTGCTGGATAAATGTGACCAGTATCACTAAATTAAATATAGATAACCATTAAATTTTAAAAATTATCTTAACAAATTATATAGAGTTTATTGATACAAGAATAAAAAGGCTTAGCTTAGCCGGTAGCACTACAAAAATCACGACGTTTAACGACGGGATTAGCGATGGGTTTTGCGATGGACAAGGACTCGTAGTCAAATCGACCGTAGCTAACATTAATGACGGCTGTTGGAAGGCCGTTGTAAAACTGACCCGTCAACGACCCGGTCGGGCATCAAATTTTACGACGGACGTCGGCCGTCGTTAAAATTATCCGATTTTCATTTTTTTAATTAACCAGAAAAATATTTACGACGGACACAAAGCCGTCGTTATTTTATGATTTACGATGGACACGTGTCCGTCGTAAATACCGAACCTGAAACAAAAAAAAGTGGCTCTTGTTGTTCGAACCCGGACCCCCCGGGCACCCGGGGCGGGTGCGAACCACTGAGCCATTGGCCCCTAGGCTATATACTCCGGCCCAACTTGTATATTAGATTGGAACAATTAATTCCAAATTCGCATCTAAGGGGAATCGAACCCATGACCTCTGTTGCATATAGAGAGGGCATGAACCGTTAGGACACTTGCTTCTTTTGTTCGATTTCTTGTAACTAATTGTATATGTATCTAAATTGAGTCATTCTGTTTTTTTTTATTATTCATCAAATTAATTTCTTTTATTTTCTAACTTGTTTTAATAAATGTTGTTACCAATTACATATTTTTTTGTTTTGTAATTTTATTTAATTCGGAAAATGCATAATTAATATTATAATTTGTTCACTTGTACGTAATTAATTGTATACGTATCCAAATTGAGCCATTTTTTTATTATTCATCAAATTAATTCCTTTTCATTTCTAACTTGTTTTAATAAATGTTGTTACCAATTATATTCCTTTTGTTTTGAAAATTTATTTAATTCGGAAAACGTGTAATTTATATCATAATCCGTTCACTTGTATGTAATTAATTGTATACGTATCCAAATTGAGCCATTTTTTATTATTCATCAAATTAATTCCTTTTTGTTTCTAACTTGTTTTAATAAATGTTGTGACCAATTATATTTTGTTTTGTTTTGTAAATTTATTTAATTCGGAAAGCGCGTAATTAATATTATAATTCGTTCACTTGTACGTAATTAATTGTATACGTATCCAAATTGAGCAATTTTTTTTAGTATTCATCAAATTAATTCCTTTTCGTTTCTAACTTGTTTTAATAAATGTTGTTATCAAATAGGTATTAGTAAGTTTTTTTTGGATTGTTTGTAAACTAAAACATGTAAATTATAATAAAAATATAAAATTTGCACAAAAATATAATAAAAGTAATGTTCGAATAAAAAAAAAGAGTTTAGTACAAGATAGAAAAAATCCTACTCATCCGAATTGAAATTCTCCTCCTCTTCATCCTTCGGATTAGGCCTTCGGAGCTCCGGCGGGGGCTGCGGGATGATGGGATGCACCGGGACCGGCGGTGGTGGTATCAATCCACCTAATGTGGATGTAACTGCCTTCCACCAGTTGTTCACCTCCTCCATATTCTTCCGCTGCGCCTCCTCCTCTGCTGCTCGTCGCCTCCTATCGTACTCCAGCTGCTCCTCTCGCTGCTGGAGGAGCTCCATTTGCTTGACGACAGTCGAGAGCTATCTCTCGATATCGCTGGAATGAGAGTCAATGAAGGACTGGGAGGAGGATGAGTCGGGTCCACGAGATCGGAGTAGGCTCATTTCAAAACCACCCAATCCAGTGAACCGCTCCTTCTTAGCCTTGACGTTCTTAAAGCAGAGCTTATTTTGAACATCTACAGAAGGCTCTAGGGGGGGGGGCATGAAGTCCGACCCTTCTGCCTGAGGCTGGGACTGAGAGGCAAGGTCATCGTGCATCCTCCTCTGCAAATTAACAATACTTTAAATTAATAAATTAAATTTTAAAAAATAATACTAAAATTAAAATTAAAAATAATACGTACATGGATCTCGGTGGTGTGGCCGTAGGTGGACCTTCCGGTCTCCTAATCCAGCGGGTGGACAAGCTGTAGTTTCACAAAATGAGAGGGCTCACGTCCATGCTCCCGCTCCTACAATTAAATATTTAGTAATAAAAATTTTCCAAAACTTCATAAAAATAAATAAAAGAACATATAAAACTGGTCACTTACAAAATGCAACCCGTGCTCATAAATAGACCGAGAACCGGCCCGATGTCGCGCGACCCCTTCTCCATCAGGGTCGTTAAGGCGATTCGCCTTGTTCTTCTGCGACTTCTCCTTGAACTCATCGTTGTTCCAGTAGGCGAGAAATTGGGGCCACACATCCCGGCCCATGTTGTCCGCCCCCATATTTGTCGCCTGTCCTTTCTTAAACCAGGCCTCCCGAATGTGATACATCAAGTCCCTGTATCGTTCGACACTTTTCAAATAGAAGTTCCTCCACATCTGGGCCTCGTGCTCCGGTCTCCACTGGATGAATTTATGCAATTATATTAAAATAAAATATATTATTTACATAATTTATATTAATAAATAATGAATAAATTAAATAAATTACATAAATTATACCTTAAACTCCTCAAAATATTGTTGTTTCCTCGTTTTAGACACCAAACCCCAACTGTAAGCGGTGGGCTCGAATCCACCGCTCATGAAGGATTTGGTTAAGTGAGTAGTAGCCTCATGTCCCGGGATCCAACTGAAACATTAAAATTACAAAGTTAATAATATAATTAGGTTTTAATTAATAAATGTTGAATATAAAAGATTAAAACTTACGAAGTCCCACGAGGCTCAACAACAATCCGCCGCTGTCCAGTGGGATGCTGGCGGGAGGAAGATGATCCCTCACCCGTCTGGGGTGAAGACGAGGACCCCTCGTGGTCGACAATCGGAGCCACAATGGGTCTAAGAGACCCCACTCGTCTCCCTCTCCCTTGACCCCTCTCCTGGCTTCCCCCACTCTCACTGATTAGGTGTGGAATTGTTATGAATTGTAGCTCATTTTGCTCGTATTTTGAGTGAATTCGATGAGTATTTAGAGTCAATTGAGTGATATTTTTATAACCTGATGAATTTTTCTCCTTGATTCTCATAGATGGATAGAGGGCGAAAAATGAAGTTCGTAGGACTTTGAATCGACTCAAACGAATGTCCGGATGAGAAGATATTGAAGAAATACGAAAAGTATTAGTTCGTGCAAGGAAAAGTATCACTTGGCTCAAGAAAGGAGGTGCTCGAGCGCCTAGGCGCTCGAGAAAGATAAGGTCGAGCGTGTTTTATGTTCTAGAAGACAAGACACTCGACCAAGGCATGGTTGAGCGCACCAATTCGACCACCTTACATCATTCGACCAATCCTAGGTCGAGCGCACTTATTCGACCACCTTACATCATTCGACTAGTTCATGGTCGAGCGCCACTGCTCGACCAGGAAGAGGTCGAGCGCCCTGAAGGCACTGGAAAGAAGGACCACTCGACCACCATAAGGTCGAGCGCTAGCGCTCGACCAACCCCCACTTTTGTGCGATTTCGGCCTTTTCCACCCATTTTAGGCCCGTTGTTTATAAATACCCGGTTCTAAGCTCGTTTTTAGATACCCTTTGATCACCTTTCATGTTTTGGCATACTTGGAGCTTAGTAGAGATTTTTGAAGAGTTTAAACGTGTACTTGAGGTTTTTGATCTTACGAATTCATAGATTATATTTTTTTTTTGTTATTTTTTTCTTCAACACTTGATATTACCAAACCTAGTTCGTTATTTATTGAGATTCGTTTTAAGACTTTAATTTATTGGTTTAACCCTAGTTTATGTTCTTAAGTTCTTTCTTTAATTTCACCATGTTTATGTCTATTGTTAATTTAATTGCTTTCGTTATCGCAATCACCATGTTAGGCTAGAACCCTTACATGCTTAGGGTAGGATGAACTCGTAGAAGTAGGATGTTGGTACGTAATTATGATAATTCGTGATGTTTAGTGCTAGTTCTCTTAATTAATTGAATTATTAAAATAAACCTTAGAATTATCTTGGAATTGAGTACGAAAATTGTTAGAGAAAAGACGATCGCATCACTCTTTAATAAGGATTAACCTTAATGAAATGGGTTTAGAAGGGGTTTATAATCTACCAGTTTATCTAGGGAGGACGACCGCATCACCTTAGTTAAATAAGGGTCTCATTAATTAAGCACAATTCATATAACTTGTTTAGTGGGTTCGTGAAGTAGGTTGATATGACAAAGTATTAGGGTTAATTCTTGAGCTTTTAGTCTTTCAATCTGGTGCTAGATTAGGGAAGTTGATTGCCTAGTTTTATTACACTTAGGATTAATACTTGCACATCACGGTTATTTTAGTTATCGTACCAACTCCGTTAGTATACGTAGGGATTCCTATCCTGAGCATCACTATCTCATATCTTAGTAAAACCTTAGTTATTCATTTACTTTCATTTTTTGCATTTATAGTAATAGAATTTAGATTAGTTTAATACAATTCTTGAGCCCGAACATCCACTCATATTAACTACGACGCATAGATCTCCAGGGCTCTATTCGCATACATACCTTCCCTGAGACAATCGCCAGAAGAAACAGAGCCTTCTATCGAAGGATGAACACTGCCGGTGGAGAAAATTCAAACATGGACTTAGGGAACGAGTTGGATGGAGATGCAGCTAATTACAATCAGGTAGTGGAACGGGTTGAGGAAGTTGAAGGAAATGGCAGTCAGAAATAAGTCCCTTCAGGGGTGATTAGGCGTGAAATTGTCATGATTCGTAGCTTGAAATACCCCAATCTTGGTCGAGTTTATCGAGTATTTAGAGTCAATTGAGCATTATTTCTACACATTGATGAATTTGTCTCTTTGATGCTCATAGGTGAATAGAGGATGAAAAACGGAGTTCGTAGGACTTTGAATCGACTCAAACGGATGCCCGGATGAGAAGATATTGAAGAAATACGATTGGTATTAGTGCGGACGAGGAAAAGTATTAGTTGGGATGAGTTGGAAGTCACTCGAGTGACTAGGTCGAGCGCCACCGCTCGAGCGCATTGCTCGAGCGCCTAAGACTTACAGAACTTTTCTTGCGCTCGAGCAGCTCGAGCGCCACCGCTCGAGCAAATTGCTCGAGCGCCCAAAACATACAGTGTAATTTCAGGGCTCGACCGGCTCGAGCGATTGTGTCATTCGAGCTACACTACTCGAGCGGGACCGCTCGAGCGTTTTGCTCGAGCAACTTCAGATTTTTGCCTCTGGAAGCGTATTTTCGGCCCATTAACTCCCGTTTCGACCCGTGCCTATATATACCTCTTCCAAACACGTTTTGAAGGATCACCGAACGCACTACATCACTTTTACATAGAATTTTTAGAGAGAGAAGGAAGAGAAGAGACGAGCAAGTATAATTTTACGTTTTTGAGGTTTTGGCTTACGAATTCATGTTACGATTTCCCGTTTTAGTTTCGTTTCTTAATAACTTTTGTTCTTTAATACGTTGAGACCTCGTTTTGTCAATTAATTTTAGTATTCTTTTATATCTTAAAACCCCAATTTATGTTCGATCGTTCTTCGTTTTAATTACCATGTTCATGTTCGTAACTTGTCTAATTGTTATTGTTTACGTTAAATCTATGTCTAGCTAAAACCCTTGCATGCTTAGGGTAGGATGAACTCGTAGAAGTAGGTTGTGGGTATGTAGTTAGAGTAACTTGTGACGTTAGGTTTTAATTCTCTTGGTTAATGAATTCTTAAAATTAATCTAGACTTTGCTCTTGAATTTCGTTCAAAAGGTGTTAGAGAGATGTTGGTCCCACTCGATAGATTAATTGCGGAAGTTTATGTTATAATGTCTTTCAAAGTCTTTTATAAGAGAGTAATAAACAATAAACAATAATTAAAATAAAGCGATAAATAACACAAGATATATAGTGGTTCGGATTAAATATCCTACGTCCACTCTCCCTTATCACCAAGGGGTCTCACTATCAACCAACTCACAAACTTACTCACTGGAATTTCCGAAGTACCAGCACCTTCTTACAAACTCTTTAGATCTAACTTCGATCTAAAGATAGACTTACTCCAACCTTGTCTAACAAGATGAACAGGTTGAGTATATAAACTCCTTACGAGTAGATGAGTAATTAAGAACAAAAGTGAGTGCAATAGCGTAGTGATCAAAAGCTTAGTATGGCTATATGCGCGTGAATGATTCTAGAGCTTTTTCCAGATCTGCACTCAAGTATATATAGAGGGGATTGGGGACATAGCCGTTGGGAGGCTAATCCAATCAGATCCTCTATATATGGAAGCTTCAATCAATCAATTCCCTAATTGATTGATTGGGTTGGTGGGATCCTTGGATTGATTATCTTCAAATACTTTCCAATCCTGATCTTGTTGACTTGATTTGAATCACCAACGGTCAATGGCTTCCTCTGCCTAACTCTGATTCTCTTCAGAGAAGGCAGGACCAGACACCAGGCAACCTCGGTGTCTTCTGGTCCTTATCTGGTGAACAACCAGAATACTCAGTAGAATAAGGGGATCAAACTGAGCATCTTTTGTTTCACCAGACTCGTCTGGTCAGAACTCGTCTGGACAGGGAATGTTCTCTGCCTCTGGTCTTGATCTTTTCTGCTGAAGTCCTCTGGTGGAGTCCTCTGTTGAAGTCCTCTGGTGGGGTCTTCTGGTGAGGTCTTCTCTGGTAGTTCCCCCTAGACTAAGTCCTAACTAATCCTCATCTGGCTAACAGGTCCAGATGGTCCTATTACAACTTCTGGTTTGTTTTAACTCATCAAAACTAACAATTTTTATCCTAACAATTTTCCCCTTTTTGATGGAGTTAAAACACTACCAGAACTGATCAAAAGTACACTTAAGCAAGAAACAATAAAGGGATGAGACCTTAGAATAGATCTCATCAGGCAAATAATAAGACAACAAGGAGTTGTCTTTAGAACAAAGAAGATATGTATTTTTCCATTAATAATCAGAGGACAAATAATTACAGATTACATTGAAGTTCATAGTCCTACTCTAGGCATATCTTCTGTTCTCTTTAGGGACAAGAAACCAGTCAAGGAACCTATCCTGGACGGCCTTCAACTCTGCAGAAGATGTTGGGGTGAAATTCACCAACACCTTGGTCTTGTAAAGCTTCTTCAGTTCTGCCCAATCCACCTGGTTCCCAATCATGGGAGTGTTAAGATAAGTAAATTCAGGAGCAGTCACCTCCAGGTTGAACTCAATGGTTGAATCCATCAGCTGCTTGTACAAGTCTGCATCATAGGCTTGCATCCAAGAATGGAAGGTTCTGTTGATCAGCTCATCATCTTCTGGTGCTGGCCTCTGGATATAATGCTGAATGAACCAGAGGGTCTTGGCTTCTCTCCATCTCTCAATCAGAGGATATGGCACAGTAGAGTCAAAAGACCCTTCTGTCCTGAGTGGCAAGATGTTCATAACTTCCACAGGAGCTTTCCTCTTCTGACCTGAGCCACCTGCACCAGAAGGAATACCAGCTTCTCTGGCCTTCTTGTTCTGTCTCCTAACATATCTGAGCCTCTGCTCTTCATCTATGTTCTTCCTGATTCTGGCTTGCCTCTCTTCTGGAGTCTCTTCCTTGTATCTCTTCTCTGCTTCTTCGACAACAGATTCAAGGAAACTCTTCTTTACTTTTCTAATCTTCCTCTTAGCAGGACCAGGAATGGTAGAGGGATCCTGCTCAGCTTCAGATGACTCTTCTTCTGCAGCAAGCTGTTTAGCCATAGATAGAGATTTCAACTCTTCTTTCTTCTTCTTCTGCAACTCAGCCTGGGCCAATGTGTTCTCCAGCAGGTCCAGACGAGCTCCATGGCTAAAAAGAGTCTCATTTGTGGTCTTAGCCAGATCAGTTCTGGCCTTTTCTTCCCCCTTTTTAACTTCATCAAGGAGGGGCTCCACTACCTGCCTTATGAGATCAGGCAAGGCAGTGTTGGAGGAAGAGTGAAGATCACGAAGCTGCTTGGCCTCCTCCAGGTAAGCTTTAGACTCTGCAACAAGTCTCTCTTGCTTCTCCAACAACTCCTGGAGGGAGTCTTTCAGCTTTGCAGTCTGAATCATCTGGCTGGCCATCTCCACTTTGAGCACAGAGACTGGCCTCATCTGCTCCATCACGTGCTCCTGGAGCTGCTTCTGGCTGTGCATGACATCTAACTTGACAAATAAGCCATTAGCCTTGAATGAAGCTTTAACCTCTGCCAGAGTGGACTTGATCTGTTTGAGGAAGATTCTCCTCTCTTGTTTGATCTGATGCTCAATCATAGCAGGGGCCATATGTTGGATTGCTTTTGAAAAACGCCCTATCTGCATGATCTGCTCGTTGAAGAAAGCCTTCATCTTCTGGAGCACAGCATGAGACATCTCAAAGTCCTCCTCGTCTGAATAAAGCTCTGGAGGGAAGACAAAGTGAGGACCAAACTTGTAAGTGGGGCCCTCTGGAGTGAGCATTACTCCTCTCTGGATGAGCAGGGTGCGAATCAAGACTTTAGCTGCACCAGGGGTCTCCAGCTCTGCTGGGTTCTGAATGTTCATCTCCTGCTTCAGCTCAATCTCCCAGGCAGTGAAGTTGGAGGCACCCATTTCCTCAAGCAATAGCATCAGGTCCTCCACATCTTCAAGTCTGGCCTTGCTCCAGACCTTGGCATCAGTAAGCTCTGCCAGAAGTGGTAAGTGCTCCAGAAGAACTGGAAAAATGCTCTCTTAGCCAGAGCTGAGCACTTACACTCATACTCTGCCTAATGGGACCCATTTCTGCAGATGAGAAAGTGAAGGGGCAGAGGAGGAAGGGGCTAAGTCAACAGGCTCAAGTGAAGCATCCTCATCTTCACTATCATCGCTGGTTAAACAGGTTGGAGAGCGGGGAGGGCCAACGAATCCCAGAGCCATAGAAATGGTTGGGTTCTGGACTGTATGGGTTTGGGGAGGGTTTGGATTTTGTGAAGTAGAGGTGGTAGGGATTGGTTGCTCTGCACCAGAAGAGGAAGGAATATCTGGTACAGAATGTGTAGGAGGGATTTGGGAGGTGGAAGTGTTTGAAGGGGGGACTTCTGCACCAGAGGAGGTTGAGGGAACCTCTGGTACAGAAGGTGGGGGAGAGGGGTTAGTGGGGATATGTGTTTGGAAATTTGGGGGAGAGGGTGTTTGTGTAGGAATGGTAGAGGGAGTATAGATAGGGGTATCTGGGATAGTCTGCTCTGGTGGAAGAATGGGGTTACCAGAGGCAGATGGGGTTTGGGGAATGTTATCTGGGGGAGAGGTAGAAGGGGAAACAAGATTAATGGGGGAAGAAGATGGAAGGGAAGGGTTTACCTCTGCTGGGTCAACACCAGCAGGCACAACAAGCTCTGGAGCATCCTTCATCATCTGGGAGGCATCCTCAATGGCCTTCTCCAAGGCCTCTCCAAGATCAGATCCAGAGTCTGAATCTTGAAGAAGGGCTCTCTTGGCCTTGGATTTCCTCACAAGAGGCACTTCCTCTTCTTCCTCTTCCTCTTCTGATGGCTCATCCACCAGAAGGGTTTTCTTTGCCTTTCTGCTAATCTTAGACTTTTTAGCAGAGCCTCTCCTGGCCTCCTCTGGCCACTTCCTCTTGGCTGCTCCAGCCTTCTTTACAGCTTTATCATCATCACCCTTCTTCTTAAGCACATCAAGAAGGGGAATCTGGTCCTCCTCTGAGGAACCAGAAAAGACAACGGTTGAAGAACCAGTTGCTTCAGCAGTTTTCTTCTGAGCCTTCTGCTGCTGCTGCTGCTGCTTTCTCTGCCCCTTAGGAGGTGAGGGAATAGATTGGATATGAGGGGCAGGGATGGCTTGCTCTCCATCAGAGTCGGCATGGCCGTGGAGAGGACCATCCTTGGAGAAGAGGATCTTGGACTTGTGATAATTGTGGCACCAAGATGACCTCCACTTCTTCTCTGGAAAAAGAGAATCCAGAATAAGAGTTAACTTAGTCCCCAAAGAGACATTTGCAGTAAAATGGAACTGCAACTCCCCTGGCTTGGAAGGACAGGGCTCCTTCTTCACCTTCAGCTTGTTCTTCCTCAACACATCCCAGAAGAACTCCGCCCAATTACATTGTACACCATCATATAAAGCCCTCATCACACACATCCTACCATTGAAAATGGCATCTGTGCTGTGATTCTCACACATAAGTACTTTAACCACAATGTCAAACAACACCTTGAACTTCTGCCTTAAATGCTTATCCACAAATCCCTTTGTGATATTCTGGCAGGAAGAGCGAGCAAAAAGCTTGAATGATCCAATGATATCATCTTCCTTGTACGTCAACGGATCCACTCCCACCGCAGAAATGTTTTCGAACAGAGCGCAGAAATCGTGCTTCGAAAACACCAAATCATCTTCACCAATCTTTGAAGAGATGTAATCCTCATGAATCTTCATGCGAACCAGAAACTGGGCCGCATAACCGTCAAGGGTGCGAAAATCCTTGGGAACAGTGGAGATCAACTTCTCCACCCCTGCATTCTGGAGCATCTCCAGAACCGACATCACAACTGGATTCTTGGTGGTATAAAAGTCCACCACCACCTCCGTCTTAAGCTTTTTCATCATCAGGACATGATCGAAATTGCACGGAGGAGCCATTACTGTAAAAGAGAGAGAGAGAGAGAAAATGCTTTGTAGAGAGAGGTTAGGGTTTGAATAGTATAGAAACGTGAAAGGACAGATTGAAAACAAAATTGATTTAAATAGAGTAATACGCGTGGCTTGAAAATTAAATGAAGTGTGAACGCGTGTTGTTTAAAATTCAATTTAGGAAACAAAATCAATTTTAGCATTGATTGACATTTTGCACTGTGATTAAATCTGATGGCCACGATGAAAGGCAAGATACAGATTTAATCTGGTGCGTTGGCATAGTCATTGGGACTGGGCATAAAGGGGTTTTGTGGCAGTCAAGAGAAAAAGCGAAATGATTGCCTAGGCCCTATACCCTAGTCTTAAATACACTCCGAAGTTGAAAGGTTTTGAGTGTACTTACTAATTTGAAAAGTGTATCCCAATGATCAGAGGCCAGAGAAGTAAATTCATACCTGTCACCTGATATTGTAACCAGATGATACCACAACTAGTCTGGTGATACTTCTCCTCTGATGGAACTCATCTGGTCCTGGTCAGTAAAGACTTTGGACATATCTCTGACTCAGCACCTCATCTGGGATAAGTGTCACCTGGTGTATACCTCATCTGGAAGTATACCCTCTCTGATATATCTAATCTGCAGGTATGTTAGCATAAGGAAAATTTATGAAGAAAATTAATAAAATAAGGATACTTCTCTGATGTTCCCCCTAAATCAAATCTGTCTCTGGATCCAACAAACCTAACTCTCTGAATCTGGTCTCAGCCAAAGGCTTGGTTAATATATCTGCTCTCTGCCTCTCTGTTGCAATCTTTTCCATCCTTATATCTCCCTTCTCAACATGATCTCTGATAAAATGATGCCTTATATCAACATGTTTGCATCTGGTATGAAGAACTGGATTCTGGGTAATGGCAATGGCACTATTACTATCACAGAAAATAGGAATATCCTTGGCTCTAATCTGGTAGTCCCTAAGCTGTTGACTAATCCAAAGTAGTTGAGAACAACAACTCCCTGCAGCCATGTACTCTGCTTCTGTTGTTGATGTAGCAACTGAAGTCTGCTTCTTGGAAAACCAGGATACCAATTTATTCCCTAAAAATTGGCATGTTCCACTTGTAGATTTCCTATCTATTCTGCACCCACCATAGTCTGAATCTGAAAAACCACTCAATTCCAGGTTGTCATCTGCAGGATACCATAATCCTAAATTCACAGTTCCCTTGAGATATTTCAATATTTTCTTAGCTGCTTCCAAGTGACTCTTCTTGGGGTTAGCTTGAAATCTGGCACAAACTCCTACAGCAAAAGTAATATCTGGTCTGCTTGCAGTCAGATACAAAAGAGAACCACTAAGTGCTCTGTACTGAGTCTGGTCCACACTCTCTCCAGACTCATCTGGATCCATGTTGAAATTTGTCATCATAGGGATCTTGGCTGCCTTGCTAGATCCTATTTCAAATTTCTCTAACATGTTTCTGGTGTACTTAGCTTGATTAATAAAAATTCCCTTCTCTGATTGCTTAACCTGTAAACCCAAAAAGTAATTCATTTCTCCCATCATGGACATCTCAAACTGTCCCTGCATGAGCTCACCAAACTTCTCACACAACTTCTTGTTAGGGGATCCAAATATGATGTCATCAACATATATTTGGACCAGAAGGATGTCCTTTCCTTCTTCTTTCCTAAACAAGGTCCTATCAATTTTACCCTTAGTAAAACCATTGTCCAGAAGAAATTGAGAAAGAGTGTCATACCATGCTCTGGGTGCCTGCTTCAGCCCATAAAGAGCTTTCTTAAGCTTAAACACCTTGTCACCTTGTTCAAAACCAGGAGGTTGTTCAACATTCACTTCCTCAATGAGAATCCCATTAAGAAAGGCAGATTTCACATCCATCTGGTATACTTTGAACTTCATGCGAGCAGCATATGCTAAGAACAATCTGATAGCTTCTAGTCTGGCAACAGGAGCAAATGTCTCATCATAGTCTATTCCTTCAGACTGAGAATAGCCCTGGGCCACTAGCCTTGCCTTGTTCCTAGTAATGACATCATTCTCATCTTTCTTATTTTTGAAAACCCACTTTGTGCCTATCACCTTTTGATGACTTGGTCTGTCTACCAGCTCCCAAACATCCTGTCTGGTGAATTGATTCAATTCCTCCTGCATAGCCACAATCCAATTTGAATCTTTCAGTGCCTCCTTGATGTTCTTGGGCTCAATCAAGGATACATAGCAACTGAATAAGGCAGCTAAGTTAATAGTTCTCCTAGTCTGGACACCCTTAGTTGGATCTCCTAAGATCAGGTCATTGGGGTGATCAACCAGGGTCCTCCTTCCCGTGGTCTTGCCTGGGTGATCATCTTCTGCAGTACCTTGGTGATTATCACCACCTGCAGAAGAGCTTCCCCCTACAGGAGTTCCAACCTCTTCTGGTTCTGCTCCTTGTGAAGGCTGCTGCTTCAGAGAACCAGGAGATGGGTCATCATCTGAATCTGAATCTGAATCAAGAGCAGGTGGATTGACTTTGATAACTCTGGGTGTAGTCTGATTCTGGGTCTCATCAGAAGAATTAGAATCCACCTTGCACTCAAAAGTAGATTCATCAAAAACAACATGAGGTGTTTCCTCCACACAAAGTGAATTCTTATTAAAAACTCTAAAAGCTTTACTGGTGCTGGAATATCCCAAAAATATTCCATCAGCCACTTTAGCATCAAAGGTTCTTAATTTAGATTTCCCATTGTCATGGATGAAACACTTACATCCAAAAACATGAAAATATGAAACAGATGGGGTTTTACCTTTCCATACCTCATATGGGATCTTATTGTGTGTCTGGGCAATCAGGCACCTGTTCTGAGTGTAACAAGCTGTATTGATGGCCTCTGCCCAAAATCTCCGTGGAGTGTTGAACTCTGCCAGAAGTGTTCTTGCAGCTTCTTTGAGAGTCCTATTCCTCCTTTCTGCAACTCCATTTTGTTGAGGTGTTCTGGCAGCAGATGTCTCATGAAAAATCCCATGATCCTTGCAGTAATCTGCAATATGTGAATTCAAAAACTCTGTTCCTTTGTCACTCCTGATCCTGACTATGCTCTGGTTCTGTTCATTCTGAATCTGCTTGAAGAACTCTGGCAGCTTAGTCATAGTTTCATTTTTCTTAAACAAGAACACTACCCAAGTGTATCTTGAAAAGTCATCTACTATTACTAAGGTGTACTTCCTTCCACTGAAACTAAGAGGAGAAACAGGTCCAAACAGGTCCATGTGAAGTAGTTGAAGTACTCTGGTTGTGGTTGTGCTCTGGACATCCTTAAAGGAAGTCTTGGGTTGTTTACCCTTCTGGCATGAACCACAAACCTGATCCTTCTTAAACACTTCATTAGGAAGACCTCGAATGAGACCTTTTCTGGCAATCTTGTTCAATGTTTTGAAGTTAAGATGACACAATCTCTTGTGCCAAATCCAGCTATTCTCTGCAGATCCTTTAGCAACCAGGCAAGCATTCCTTGGACAGCTGCTAAAATCTGCAAGATAAATGTTACCCTTCCTCAAGCCTATTAGCAAGATATCATTATAATCAGAAGAGAAAACAGTGCATGAATCACTAGAAAACTTCACTGAGTATCCCTTGTCACAGAATTGGGATACTGAAAGCAGATTATGCTTGAGTCCTTCTACGTAGTAGACTTCATCTACAGATACTCCATTGAAGGTCAACTTTCCAACTCCTCTGGTGACTCCATAGTTGTTGTCACCAAACATCACTCTTGGTCCATTTAATGGCTTGAAATCTTGGAGATTATCCTTCTGGAAGGTCATGTGCTTGGAACATCCACTATCAATGTACCAGACATGGTTGCTTGAAAATCCTTTCTCCAATGGACTCTTATCTACCTGCAAAGAGATCAATTAGGTCCCCTACTAGTGCTGGGTCCTGATTGGTTAGTTGCAGGTTTTGTAGGAATCCATAGATAAAGATCATCCCTTGATGGATGAGGAGATCTTATCTTCCTTCCAAATCTATCTACCAGCACATGTCCTCTTACTATGACATATTGAGCTACTGGTCTGATAAGGACACCTTTCCTATAAACAGGTCTGGTGTACCTTTTCTCAAATCTGGCCTTTGGAATGGCCTGCCTCAAAGACATGGTCTTAAAGGTCTGGTTATAAGGGTACATCCTAGAAGAACCATCTCTGGTGTCATAACTTCCCAGATCAGTTGGTTTTCTAGAGATGGGTCTGGAAGACCTCCTCTGGTTCTGATAATTAGACCTGTTCTGGTGATTATAGTTCCTTTGAGTATACCTATTCTGGAATTGATTCTTCTGAGAAAATTGTCTCTGGGGTACCTGGTTCTGTTGAACATTGTTCCTTCTCTGGTAGTTATTACTCTGATTGGTATTCCCCCTTTTTGAGTGTTTCCTTTGAGGTCCCCTAATCTGTTTAGGTTCCCTTTGAGGATTTCTCTGGGGTCCTCCAATTTGAGTAATATCTACTCCTTGGGACTCATTGTTCACAGAACCATCAATCTTTAATGGTTCCCCTTGTTGACACTTATTCTCTAACATCTTCTCTTCCAGAACAGTTAACTCTTCTGGACCATTTGTTATGTGATTAACAGAGTGGTTCCTTTTCCAATCAGGATTGTGAACCACCTTGTAACCATTACCAGTTAAGTCTTTATCATTCCAGATTTCTACCAATTTACCAGCTCTTACAGACTTGTCTTTGTTATAAAGGTACTTGTGAGTTTTAGTGGTAATTCCAGAATATCCTAAACCACTCTTATCACAAATGCGCTGAGAAGACTCTGATATGATAGATACAATAGATGGTATCTTAGGAGCTTCTCTGGGCATAGGTATCTCTTCTATGTTGTGGACAACTTGTTTTCCCTTGATAAGAGTTTGGTATTTGGCTCTGAGTTCAGTGATCTCATCCTCTTGAGAATTCCTTTCTTTCATGAGTTGATCTACCAGAGTATCTCTTTCTGTGATCTTATCCTGAAGTTCAGAGACTTCTTTGGAATGATCTTTCATGAGTTCTCTGGTGGATTTATGCTCATGAGAGAGAGATTGAACTTCAGCTCTGAGCCTACCATTCTCTTTCTCAAGTTTTTGATAGAGTTGGACACAATTTTGGAGATCTGATAGCATTTGTTGCATATCAGACTCTCTGGAGTTACCAGATGAATTAGAGGATTCAGTACATTTGGAATTAGATAAAACAAGAGTAGTTTCATTTACCTCAGTGATGTCTGCCATGAGACACACATCATCATCTGATCCAAAGTCAGAAGAAGAAGAACTGGAACTAGTATCCTCCTCCTCTGCTTCTGCCAGCAGTGCTCTCTTATCTGCATATCTCCTATCTCTCTTGATTCTTTTCTCTTCTCTTTCCCTAGGAGTAAGCTGAGGACAATCATAACTGTAGTGACCAGTCTTGTTGCATGTGTAGCAGGCATTGTCTCCTCTGGGACTAGGACTTGGCTCTCTCCTCCTCTGGTTGTAGTCTGATCTGGCTGGACTACTTTCTCTCCTCTGGTAGTCAGGTCTGCCAGAGCTACCATCCCTCCTCTGATGATCTGATCTCCCAGAGTTGCCAGGGTTGTCATCTCTCCTCCTTTCTGGAGTTCTGAATCTGGTCTCCCTTGAGTCTCCAGATATCTTCTCCTTCTCTGCAGGCTTGAAGGAACTCTTCCTGTTTCTGGTAGACTCCTTCCAATGCCTTTTGTACCTGCCATATTTTGAACTTATTTTGTCTAATTTATGAGTTAGAAGTGCTACCTGCTCCTTGAGGCTCAAGTCATCTGCAGTAGACTCCTTTGGCTTGGCATCAGATTTGATGGTTGAAGAGAATGCAACACCTTTCTGACCAGAAGAGGAAACCTCTTCTGTTTGATCCTCCTCTTGAAGATCATACTCATAGGCTTTGAGATCAGACAACAGAAGATGATGATCCAGAGTATTGAGATCCTTGTTGTCCTTGATCACAGTGACTTTAATTCTCCACCTGCTTGTTAGTGAACGCAAGATTTTACTATTAATTTCTTTTTCAGAGTAGGTCTTACCTAAGGCACTAGCCTTGTTTAGAAGGTTTGTGAGACGCATGTCCAGCTGGTCAATGGTCTCGTCTGGTTTCATCTTGAAGGTGTCAAACGAGTGTTGAACAGCTTGGAGCTTGTTGTCTTTGATCTTCTCTGTTCCCTCACAGAGAAGTGCGAGTTTGTCCCACATCTCCTTGGCAGTGACACAGGTTCTGACCTTCTCTATTACCTCCTTAGTGAGAGTGTTGATAATCTCGGTTCTTGCCACCTGGTCCAGGTTATGTAGCTTTCTCTCATCGTTGTCAAGTTCATCTTTCTTTTTGAGGATTCGTTGTCTGGGAACTCTATCCTCTGCAGCGTCGCTAGTTTCTTCTCTAGACTCAGACCTGCCACTATCAATAGGAGTCCAATAAAATTTAATGGGGCCACTTTCAACCACATCTAACATGCGGTGGTGAATAGCTCCAAGATGATTACTCATCATGAAGCTCCAGTGGCTATAATCCTCGAACGAGAATTCTGGCAGTTTGCGACTCTTATAAGAAGATTTCGAAGACATATTTACTAAGATAAAGGATTTATCTAGATTTTGAACAAAAACAATAAATGAGCAATGGATCTGCCCGGTGACCACCAAAAGCTTTTCAAAGCAGTGGTCGTTGGACACACGGCTCTGATACCACTTGTTGGTCCCACTCGATAGATTAATTGTGGAAGCTTATGTTATAATGTCTTTCAAAGTCTTTTATAAGAGAGTAATAAACAATAAACAATAATTAAAATAAAGCGATAAATAACACAAGATATATAGTGGTTCGGATTAAATATCCTACGTCCACTCTCCCTTATCACCAAGGGGTCTCACTATCAACCAACTCACAAACTTACTCACTGGAATTTCCGAAGTACCAGCACCTTCTTACAAACTCTTTAGATCTAACTTCGATCTAAAGATAGACTTACTCCAACCTTGTCTAACAAGATGAACAGGTTGAGTATATAAACTCCTTACGAGTAGATGAGTAATTAAGAACAAAAGTGAGTGCAATAGCGTAGTGATCAAAAGCTTAGTATGGCTATATGCGCGTGAATGATTCTAGAGCTTTTTCCAGATCTGCACTCAAGTATATATAGAGGGGATTGGGGACATAGCCGTTGGGAGGCTAATCCAATCAGATCCTCTATATATGGAAGCTTCAATCAATCAATTCCCTAATTGATTGATTGGGTTGGTGGGATCCTTGGATTGATTATCTTCAAATACTTTCCAATCCTGATCTTGTTGACTTGATTTGAATCACCAACGGTCAATGGCTTCCTCTGCCTAACTCTGATTCTCTTCAGAGAAGGCAGGACCAGACACCAGGCAACCTCGGTGTCTTCTGGTCCTTATCTGGTGAACAACCAGAATACTCAGTAGAATAAGGGGATCAAACTGAGCATCTTTTGTTTCACCAGACTCGTCTGGTCAGAACTCGTCTGGACAGGGAATGTTCTCTGCCTCTGGTCTTGATCTTTTCTGCTGAAGTCCTCTGGTGGAGTCCTCTGGTGAAGTCCTCTGGTGGGGTCTTCTGGTGAGGTCTTCTGGTCTGGCAGTTCCCCCTAGACTAAGTCCTAACTAATCCTCATCTGGCTAACAGGTCCAGATGGTCCTATTACAACTTCTGGTTTGTTTTAACTCATCAAAACTAACAATTTTTATCCTAACAAGAGAGGACGACCGTATCACTCTTTAACAACGAGTAGACTTAACGAGAGAGTTTAGGAAAGGTTAATTCATCTACCGGTTTAGCGAAGGAGGACGACCGCATCACCTTAGTTAAATTAGGGTCTCATTAATTGAGCACAATCTATTAACTTGTTAGTAGATTAGTGAAGTCGAGTGTTAGGGTAAAGTATTAGGGTTTAGAATCTTGAGCTTTCACCTGGCATTCTTAGACTTAGGTTAATTCTTGTGTGTCACAGTTATTTTGATTATGTACCTGCTCCGTTAGTATACGTAGGGATTCCTATCTTAAGCATCACCATCTCATATTTGAAAACACACCTTTTAATATTTCGTTTAATTTTCCTTTTGCATTCGTAGGATAATTTCAATTTAGTTTAATTACTCTTTCAAAAAATTCCAAAAACAATACACTCATATTAACTACGACGCGTAGATCTTCAGGGATCTATTCGCATATACACCATCCCTTGGGTTCGATACTACTTGGTCATTATACGTACTTATACTACAGTGAACCCGTCCGCTTGCGGGTAAGCGACTAGTAGAAGTTAGTAAAATCGCTTCAAGTCAAGGGGAAAGCCAGAGCCAAAACCCGGTCCCACAGCATCGAGACAACCCATCTCAAAACCAAGTCCCAAATCCTCTAAACAACCCTGTCTACCCACAGAACAACCCACCTTACCCATACCCGTATCCACCATACTACCCTCCACAACCTAACTATAACCCACATCCTATTCCACAAATACCTTTACCACCAGTATATCCCCAACACGTTCCTTAGAATGCTGATCCTGACATGTCAATCAAAGGAAGGTTTGAGGCGCAACATGTACTATGATGGTGTAGCGATGCCACTAGTGGAAGCAAAAAACTTTTCTATCTCCCCAGGGATCCTGAATATGCTAGTCGAGAACCAATTCAAGAGGGAGGTTGGAAAGGATAATCCTCACACTCACTTGAGGAATTTTCTGATGATAGCTTCAACTTTCAAACATAATAGTATATCTAAAGATGCCAAGAGGCTCAGGTTGTTCCAGTTCTCTTTAACTGGAATAGCGAATGAGGTGTAACTACATGGGCTGAGCTCGAGCATCTATTCCTCGAGCGATTCTACCCTCCTTCTAGAACAATCAAAGCAAAGAAAGAGATCTCGTCTTTCAAACAGAAGTCAGGAGAGGAATTAAGTCAGGCTTGAGAGAGATTCTCTAATATGCTCATTGAGTGCCCGCAACACGGGTACAACGACGGTGACATAATGGCCTATTTCTACTGTGGAGCAAGCAAGGCAGCTCAAGACTACCTCGATGCATGTGCTAGTGGAGCGTTTTTGAATTGTAGTGCAGCTCGGTGCAGAGAGATAGTTTAAAATATTGTCAAGAATGCGGGGCAATGGAATGAGGATCAAGAGTTTCAGCGGGTGTATCAGATGGAAGAGAGCGAGGGTATGAGAAAGCTGCTGATGGCAATATGGAGAAGATAAGCAATCTAGAGGTTGGACAAAATCTGAGTGGAGGTAATACTGGAATGAGTGAGAAAGTGGACCACCCAGCAAGCCAGCATGAGGAGGCCAACTATAAGGGGATGCCTAATTACAATCAAGGTGGATACTAGCAAGGTGGCAACCAGCAGGTAAGACCTCTCTACGGTCAACCCGTTGTACCACCAGGTCCACAACCTCCTAAAAATTAGTGGAGAAACAACCAAGGTTATCAAGGAGGCCAACAACCTCCTCAGAACCAATGGAGGAAGAACGAGAATTTCTCTTATGTCAATCCTAAGGCCGGAATAACTATACCTCCCGGAGTAGATCCAGGTTCAAAACCTCCAGGTGGAGAAGGCGGTGCCTCCACCGAAGAGATATTACGTGCTATTCTTCAAAAGGTAGAAGAAGGTAGTAAGAGGTTGTCCTCGTTGGAGTATGATGTTAAAGAGTTGAACAAGAAGAGTGATCAAAGAGATCAAGAACTCCAAAGGGGAGACATGGATCTCAATATAGCTCAACAAGAGAACAATAGGCGGTTCACTTCTATAGAGTATCAGATCAGCCAGATTGCAAAGTCACAAACTAGAGAGCCGGGTAAATATCCATCTATGCCCGAGACAAACCCGAAAGAGAAATTGAAGGTGATCGAGTTGAGAAGTGGAACCAAATATGATGGACCTCAAATGCCTGCAGATTTGGAGAAAATACATAAGGAGATTGAGACGGAGGGTCAAGAACATAAGAAAGATGGGGATGAGACAGTTGAGGTATAAGTTAAGAAGGAGGTCAAGGTAGAAGACACTTAGAAAGGAAAAGACAAAGAGGAAGAGGTTGAGGAGATAGAGAGAGTTCCAAGGTGAAAAAGGCAAGAGAAGCAAGGAAGAATGTGAAGGAGACCGAGCGAGACGAATGGGGGGTACCCAAATCTGTGATATCGGTCCTATATCCGCAGCGATTTATGAAAAAGAAATTAGATGAAAAGTTTGCTAAGTTTCTTGATGTCTTTAAAAAGTTGCATATTAACATTACTTTTTATGATGCTTTGGAACAGATGCCTAATTATGCCAAGTTCCTGAAGGACTTGATAGCTAAAAGACGAAGAGTTATGGGCCCGAGGTTGTGCACATGAACCATAAGGTGAGTGCTATAGTGCACAAGGTGCTTCCTCCCAAGTTGAAGGATCCCAGTAGCTTCACGATCTTATGCGATATCGGGAACATGATCAAGAAGGGAGCATTATGTGATCTAGGGGCTAACATTAATTTGATGCCTCTATCGTTGTTCAAGAAGTTGGATGGGGGTGAACTTCAACCCACGATGATGACTCTCCAGCTTGCCGATAGGTCTATCACTAGACCTCAAAGGGTGGTGGAGGATGTTCTAGTGACGGTGGCGAATCACGTTTTTCCCGCCGACTTCGTTATCCTCGATATGGAGAAAGATGAGCATGTACCCCTGAATTTGGGAAGACCATTCTTAGCTACGGTCGGGATGGTGCTAGATGTGGCTAATGGAAAGATCACAGTGAAATTTGATGATCAAGAAGTGAAGATAGCGATCTACGAGGCAATGAAATATCCAATGAGAGATGAAAGCTGTCACTTCATTGATATCTTGGACACTTGTGTTGAAGACACACTTCTTGACACTTGTTATTTCTATGTTCATAATTATGAATATCCTATTCTCGATGAACTAACATATAATTTTTATGACCTTGATTATTTTGATAGCCTAAAAAAGAGCGAGGTTGTAAAGTTCATGGATGTGATGAAAGTTGAGGATGAGGAAGAGTTAGATGCGGATGAATCCACTTTTGAGAAGATGTTCGATAAGGCTCCACCATTGGAGGCGAATAAAGAGTTGAAACCACTCCCGGATCAACTCAAGTACGCTTACTTAGATGATAATGAGAAGTACCTGATTATTGTATCTGCCCTTTTATCTGATGATCAATTAGAGAGACTACTAGTAGTGCTTCGTAAGCACAAATATGTCATAGGTTGGTCAATTGCGGATATTAAGGGTATTATTCCTTCTATTTGCATGCATAGGATTAGATTAGAGGAGAGTACAAAGGCCATAGTACAAAATCAGCGTAGAGTAAATTCGGTGATACAAGAGATAATACATAAGGAGGTCTTGAAGCTGTTAGATAGTGATATGATTTTTGCTATTTCTGATAGTCCTTGGGTGAGTCCGTTACATGTAGTTGCTAAGAAGGGGGGTACCACGGTAATTAAAACCGAATCTAATGAATTGGTAGCCCCTAGATTAGTGACGGGATGACGTGTTTGTGTTGATTATAGAGAGTTGAATAAGGTAACGTGCAATGATCACTTTTCTTTGCCGTTCCTTGATCAAATAATTGATAGATTAGGTGGTTTTGAGTATTATTGTTTCCTAGACGGGTATTGGGGATATAATCAGATTATGATAGCACCCGAGGATCAGGAGAAAACTACCTTCACCTGCTATTAAGGTACTTTTATCTTTAGGAGAATCCGTTTGGGTTGTATAATGCACCCACCACCTTTCAAAGATGTATGATGACTATTTTCCATGGGTTGATTGAGAAGATTATGGAAGTTTTCATGGACGACTTCTCCGTCTTTAGGGAGGAGTCATTTGATAAGTGTCTAACCAATCTTGAAGTTGTGTTGAGCAGGTGTGAAGAGACAGACTTAGTGCTTAATTGGGAGAAATGTCACTTTATGGTGAAAGAGGGTATTGTTCTTGGACATCACATGTCCTCGAAGGGTATTCAGGTTGACAAGGCAAAAGTGATAGCTATTGAGAAGCTTCCTCCACCTTCGACCGAGAAGGGGATTCAGTCATTTCTAGGCTGCACGGGGTTTTATAGACGCTTTATAAAAGACTTTTCACAAATTGCTAAACCCCTTTCGTGGCTTCTTGAAAAAGAAGCCGCCTTTGAATTTACTAATGAGTGTTTAGTGGCTTTCAACAGGTTAAAAGAAGCATTGGTGAATGCCCCCATTCTTGTTACTCCAGATTGGTCGAGTCCTTTTGTGCTCATGTGTGATGCTAGCGATTATGCTATGTGGGTTGCTTTAAAAAAACTACGAGAAAAGTGGTTTCACGCTATTTACTGTGCCTCGAAGATGTTGAATTCGGCTCAAGTGAACTACACCACTACCGAAAAGGAGCTGTTGGCGGTCGTGTATGCTTTTGATAAATTTCGACCCTATCTCGTAGGGATGAAGACAATCGTATATACGGACCACGCAGTGATTCGGTATCTCATGAGCAAGAAGGATGCAAAGCCACGTCTCATTCATTGGATCTTATTACTCCAGGAGTTTGATGTTGAGATTCGAGACAAGAAGGGAAGTGAGATTGTGATAGCCGATCACCTCTCGAGGATGGAGCTTACCAATGAGGACACGGTAGAAGAGCGAGAGGTGAATGATGAGTTTCCGAACGAGAATATATTTGGTTTGGGAGGTGTCCCGGTGTATCGAGTTGAAGGTAAGGCCCCGTGGTTCGCTGATTATGCTAACTATTTAGCAAGTGGAGAGCTGCCGGCGGATATGGATGCGTTGCACCGAAAGGCATTCTTGAAGAAGGTCCGAGAATTTATTTGGGATGACCCATACTTATTCAAAAGAGGGATAGCTCTTGTGCTTAGAAGGCGTGTGCCCGAGGAGGAGTGGAGTGATATCATAAGGCATTATCACGCCTTACCATGTGGAGGATATTTGGGTGGAGAGAAAACCGGTAGGAAGGTGCTTCAAGCCAGTTTCTATTGGCCTACTATATTGAAGGATTGCATGGAATGCGTGAAGAGATGTGACAAGTGCCAATGTTTCAGCTCTATTACTAAGAGGGATGAGATGCCGCTGCACTTGTTAATGAAGTAGAGGTATTTGACATATTGGGGATTGATTTCATGGGTCTGTTTCCTCCGAGTAATGGATTCTTGTACATCCTTGTGTGTGTTGATTACGTCTCGAAGTGGATTGAAGCTGTCCCTACTCAAGTGAACGACTACAGTGTTGTGATTGACTTCTTGAGGAAGAATATTTTCTCTAGATATGGAGTCCCGATAGCTTTGATTAGTGATGGGGGGAGTCACTTTGTGAACAAGTTGATGGAGAAGTTGCTGTCAAAATATGAGGTTAATCATCGGGTCTCTACGGCTTATAACCCTCAATCGAATGGTCTCGCTGAGGTGTCTAATCGACAAATTAAGGAGATTCTTGAGAAGACGGTGAGTGTTAGTAGGAAGGATTGGACTTTGAAGCTTGATGATGCACTTTGGGCATATAGGACAACTTTTAAGACTCCTCTTGGTATGTCTCCGTACCAACTCGTTTTTGGGAAGGCGTGTCACTTGCCGGTTGAGCTTGAGCATAAGGTGTATTGGGCAATCAAAAAGCTTAATTTTGATAGTGCTATGGTGGGTGAAAAGAGACTACTTCAATTACATGAGTTGGAGGAGTTTCGAGATAGTGCATATGAGAGTGCCCGAATTTTCAAGGAAAAGACTAAAAGATGGCATGATGCACGTTTGAGGAAGAAGGAGTTCCAAGTTGGTGATCAAGTCCTAGTGTTCAACTCTAGGATGAAGTTATTTGGTGGGAAGCTCAAATCCAAATGGAATGGTCCTTATGTGGTGAGAAAGGTCTACAAGAGTGGATTTCTTGAAGTAGAGAAAGAGGATGGGAACGTGTTCATGGTGAACGGGCATCGAGTAAAGAAATTCTACAACTTCTCTTATGAGAATAAGGGAGGTAACTTAGAGTCTCATGACCCGTGAGCTCCTTCGAGCTCAGTCCGGCATTAGGACCTTAAAAATAGCGCTGCGTGGGAGGCAACCCATTTTTACTTGCTTTTGAGTGTCTTGTTTTTCGTGTTTGTTTTTGTGTGAATCGTAAGTATTAACCTCGTTATTGAGTGTTTTTGTGTAGGTTTGTCTTAAAGTGAAGCAACTCGTGAAGATGAAGTATGCCTAGTGAAAGAGCAACCGGAATTTGGATTATGAGGTAACCCCGAACCCCAAACATAGACCGCTTCGTAAAGTCAAAGTTTTTGGGGGGGGGGGGTGGAGTTTTTATATGCTTTACATTGTGTGCATTGGTAGTGATTTGAGTTCATTTTGAATTGAGTGCACGCACTCGTTCGTACTCATCTTTTCAAACTTTTCATTGCGTAGCAAGAAAAAAGTTTGGGGGAGGGGTGTGTATTCGTACTTCACGTGCTGTGCACGAAATTTGTATGAAAAATGGTCAATTTTTTTAAAAATATTGGTGCATGAAGTGGGTTTGAATTGAATTGAGTGTGAGTATATCATTGTGTGTTGATTTGACTTGGTGAATTGCACGTTCGGAAAAGACCCCAACTCCTCGGTCGAATGAGCGACTGGCTTAAATCTAGGAGTTTTTCAGGTTAGTACATGTCCTGGAATTGATTTAGTGAAGTTTTGGGTGAGTTTACTTGAAAATTTTGTGTTTTGGGCGTCTAAGAGTAGTGCTTGAGCACTACTGGGTCGAGCACCCCCTAGGTCGAGCGCCTAGTATGTTCTGTAAGTCGGAGCACTCGACCACTGCTTGGTCGAGCGCCCCTTCTTACAGATTCAAGATGCCACTCGACTACCTGGGGGTTGAGCGCAAGCGCTCGACCAAGCAGAGCACTCGAGCGGGTTCGAAAAAGCCCTAGATCGCGCCCCATCTATAAATACCCCTTCCCCACACTTTACACACACTTCTTGGTGCGAATTACTGCAAAAGAGTCGACCCGTCTCCCCCTTGCACTCAAATCTTCCGTTTTTCACACAAAATCACCCCAAGAGCACGAATTCTTCACCTAAGGTATGTGTTTTCTTACTCTTTTCAATCCATTCTTAGTTTAAACTTAGATTAGACATGAATTGAGATATAGGAATTAGGGTTCGTACTTGTTCTTGAGAAGAAATTGGGGATTTTCACTTTGCTAATTGATTCTTGATTCTTTGTTGATAAATGATGCCTATATGCTATGGGTTCACTAATTTGAGTTTCAATTTGAAGATTGCATGAGTAGAATTGGTGAATTTCTAGAGTGAGAAAGTATGGATGTTAGGAATTGATATGTGTATTGCTTGTTGAGTGAATGATTGTGTGATTTGGAATGAATTGAGTGATTAGATGGATTTGAATTAAGTCTTGAGCATGTAAATTGCAAATTTTTGTAATGTTACTTCATGATAGACTTATACTTGGGAATTTATTGATAAATGTTGGGATTGTTGAGTTGGTTGAATTTGTTTTGAGATAGGCATATTACCTCTCTGGAAATTTATTGCCCATTTGGATGATATGAGTTAGATGATTGTACTTTGAGATAGGAATAATACTTCTATGTGAGCTCTTGTGCACAAAGGGAATGAATGTGAGATTGATTGACCACTTGAGTTGATTTGTATTGTCTATGATATTCTTGAGTAGTAAATTGTCTCTAATTGTTTGAGTGTTTGTGTGAGACAGATTTAATGGCTCCTCCAAAGAAGTTCGATGATCATTTGGTCAAGGGAGATAAGCTAGAGGAGTTGACCACTGAGCTCACTCAAAAGAGCTTAATGCCTTCGAGGTGGGACAACTTAGATTACAAAGAAGATTGGTGTAGGTTTACATACTGGTGGAACCTCGTAGTTGGGAGAGTGGAGAAAACCCGACGCCCCAGCATCGAGTTCATGATGGACATTGGGATCGAAGAGGAGATCAAGAGGATTTTTACGAAGAACAAGATGGAGGACTTCTACAAGCTGCTCCTCACGATGGAGACGCATGCGGATTTGGTAGAGTAGTTCTTGGTGTTGGTGGAAAAGAGGGATGATAACTCGTTCAGTTTCAACATCAGGAAAATACCACCCTCATGCTCCCAGCCTTGAAGAGGCCAAACCGACAGTCCAAATCATTTGTGGCCAACGAGTTTTGGAAGGAAATAACAGGAGGAATGGTGGGAGACTATAAGGGGCAAAGTGCACGAGCGTCGGTGATCAGAAATCCGGTGCTGCGATATTTGGAAAGGATACTCGGAAATACTATCTACACCCGATCTGAGACAGACACAGTAACTGCAAAACAACTATATGGGATGTGTTGTCTGCTTAACTCGAGGGACCAAGACTTTGGGAGAGATTTCTTAGAGCATAACTTGGAGGTCCCTTTTCCGACTAGGAGAGCAGAAGTTCAGAGGAGTATGGGATGTGAGCCAGTCTTAGCGTCGATGATTGGGAATGATATAAACTTCTAGTAGATGTACAACACGATGATGTTTGAGAGGTGGATGGACTCTTACTGCATAAGGTTTAAGGAGGACGACTTGTTCCCTCTCCCAAATGAGCGTCTAACAACTTTGAGGGGAAAGAAGAAAGAGAACATTAGGATGAACGGAGACAAGCATTTAAAGCTGAGCAAGAAGTTCACTAAGGAATTGGATGATAAAGGTCTGCGAGATTCGAGGCCGAAGAAGAGGACGAGAGGAGAGGGCACTAGTGGTGCTAGTTCGAGCAGGAATAGAGATTCGGATGAAGAGGAGGAAGCAGCGTACGAGGGAGGAGCTGATGAAGAACAAGGAGGAGGAGTGGAAGCGGAACAAGAACCGAAGAGGTGGAGTTCGAGTCGCCAGAAGTGCAATCTCCCGAGCCATGGTACCCGTCTCACCTGCAGTGGATGGGAATGGAGAACGAGATTCAGACGCTCCATACGGATGTGATGTATCTCCGTGAAGCTCAAGACTGGATGGATGAAAAATCAGCGAGGATGGAGAACCAGTTCTCGGACATGCACCGCTGGATGGAGACACTCTTTGTTTCCCACATTGGAGACGATCATCCGAACTACCGCCCTCTGCCACCTCCGGACGCATGATCTTGGGGACTCCCCCGCTTCTTTTCTTTATTTTATCTTTATTGATGTTGAGACTATTTTTTTTTCTCTTCTATCTTCCATTGTGATTCGGGTCTGTATTAAACTCTAACCCTTTGAGCTGTGATTGTGTTGAATTGTTTTGACGTACTATTTCATATATTTCGTGCTTATTGACTTACCCAGCTTATTGATTGCTGACTTTGAGTGTGATTTTATGAGTTGGTGTGTTGTGAAGTTGAGTTAGGAATTATATTGTGTGAGTGTAGGAGTTAGAGTTGATTTGAGAGGGAACTCGTTTACTTGCGAACCTTCCTTTTAAATACTTGTGTGGTAAAAGTGAGAATTCACTAGGACTAGCATGGATGTGAAAACCGAGAGATTTGAGCCTTTTAGAGATTAAAATTTATTATGTTGATCTCTTAGTTTGTGAGTGGATCGTCACCTTAGAGGATGCTAGAACTAGTGTGTGCTCTCACTTCTTGATTGTGTCTAGGTTGAAGTGTCGAAAGTGATATTAGACCATCTTTGATTTGTTGAGTCACTTAGCCAAATTTTCCCTACCAATGACATTTATCCCTTGTTAGCCCGTTTGAGCCTTAGCCTATTTTATTTGCTAGCACATTTGAACTTAACCAAATTCTTAAACTCTTTTTGTCCCAATTTGAGTGGAGAATAGGAAAAGTTGTGAATGAGAAAAGGGATCGAGTTGAATTGAGGAAGGATAATTATTAATGCTTGAGTGTATCTGAGAAGAAGGTGTAATGAGATTGTGAGTTGTGGGAAAGTACAAAAAATTTGAGAATGAGAAAAAGAGATATGAGCTCATATATGTGTGAAAAGGAAAAAAAAGAGTGAAGTGATTGAAAAAGTGAAACGAGTTAGAGAAAAAAAATTGAAGTGTTGAGAGTAGTGGAATTGAAAAGTGTATTACATGAAGATGATTGAAGTATTCTGTTCCTAGTCTCGAAGTACTGAAATTTGATTTTCTATTCTCTATTCACTTGAGTCACTTATCCCATGTAGTTGCTCCACCTGTCCAAAGAGCCTACATTACAACCTTGATAAAGTCCTTTTTGATTCGGCATGGATTCTAGAGTATGGTCGAAGTTGAGAGTGCTTACAAGCCTATGGCTACTGATATGTGCGATTGATTGATTGAGTGAGTCCCTTCTTATTGATATACACTTGTGAGGGAGTGAAACCCATCGTTGAGAGCACATCTATGTTTGATTTTGGTGGTTCTTATTGTTTATGCATGAGTATGATGAAGGGGGTGAGTTAGTGTGTGAGTGATCAATCTTTGAAACTTGAAGTTCTATTACTTACATGATTTGATTCTGTGATTCATTCTTAACAATTTCACTTGACTTATTATTTCATAGCTTGAGGATAAGCAATATGGTAAGTTTGGGGGGGTTGATTAGGCGTGAAATTGTTATGAATTGTAGCTCATTTTACCTGTGTTTTGAGTGAATTCGATGAGTATTTAGAGTCAATTGAGTGATATTTTCATAAACTGATGAATTTGCCTCTTTGATGCTCTTAGATGGATAGAGGGCAAAAAATGGAGTTCGTAGGACTTTGAATCAACTCAAACGGATGCCCGGATGAGAATATATTGAAGAAATACGAAAAGTATTAGGTTGTGCAAGGAAAAGTATCACTTAGCTCAAGGAAGGATGTGCAAGACAAGGTCGAGCGTGTTTTATGTTCTGGAAGACAAGGCACTCGACCAAGGCATGGTCGAGCACACTAATTCGACCACCTTACATCATTCGACCAATCCTAGGTCGAGCACTCTTATTTAACCACCTTACATCATTCGACCAGTTCATGGTCGGGCGCCACTGCTCGACCAGGACGAGGTCGAGCGCCCTGAAGGCACTGTAAAGAAGGACCGCTCGACCAATCCCTAATTTTGCGCAATTTCGGCCATTTCCACCCATTTTAGGTCTGTTGCCTATAAATACCCGGTCCCAAGCTCGTTTTTAGATACCCTTTGATCACCTTTCATATTTTGGCATACTTGGAGTTTAGTAGAGATTTTTGAAGAGTTTAAACGTGTAATTGTGGTTTTTGAACTTACGAATTCATAGATTAGATTTTTTTTCGTTATTTCTTTCTTCAACACTTGATATTAACAAACCTAGTTCGTTATTTATTGAAATTCGTTTTGAGACTTTGATTTATTAGTTTAACCCTAGTTTATGTTCTTAAGTTCTTTCTTTAATTTCTCCATGTTTATGTCTATCGTTAATATAATTGCTTTCGTTATCTCAATCACCATGTTAGGCTAGAACCTTGCATGCTTAGGGTAGGATGAACTCGTAGAAGTAGGATGTTGGTACGTAATTAGGATAATTCGTGATGTTTAGTGCTAGTTATCTTAATTAATTGAATTCTTAAAATAAACCCTAAATTATCTTGGAATTGAGTACGAAAATTGTTAGAGAGAAGACGGCCGCATCACTCTTTAATAACGATTAGGCTTAACAAAATGATTTTAGAAGGGGTTTATCTAGGGAAGACGACCACATCACCTTAGTTAAATAAGTGTCTCATTAATTAAGCACAATCCATATAACTTGTTTAGTTGGTTCGTGAAGTAGGTTGATATGACGAAGTATTAGAGTTAACTCTTGAGCCTTTAGTCTTTCAATCTGATGCTAGATTAGGGAAGTTGATTGCCTAGTTTTAGTACACTTAGAACTAATACTTGCACATTACGGTTATTTTAGTTATCGTACCAACTCCGTTAGTATACGTAGGGATTCCTATCCTGAGCATCACCATCTCACATCTTAGCAAAACCTTAGTTATTCGTTTACTTTTATTATTTGCATTTATAGTAATAAAATTTAGATTAGTTTAATACAATTCTTGAATCCGAACATCCACTCATATTTACTACGACGCGTAGATCTCCAGGGCTCTATTCGCATACATACCTTCCCTTGGGTATGATATTACTTGGTCCCTATACTTGCCAATATTACAGTGATCACATACTCCTGTGGGGGTAACTACTAGTATAGATAGTATTTTGCGTTCATGTCACCCACCGACCGATCCACTGTCTTGTCCACTCATCTAAAACATTCAATGTATAATCGATTAACAAAATTAACATAATCAATTAAATTAACATAATTGATTAACAAAATTAACATAATCAACTAACAAAATTAACACAATCAATTAAATTAACAAATATAATAAATTAAATTAACATAATCAACTAACAAAATTAACATAATCAATTAAATTAACATAATCAATTAAATATAATCAATTAAATTAACATAATAAATTAACAAAATTAACATAATCAATTAAATATAATCAACTAAATTAACATAATCAATTAACGAAATTAACATAATCAATTAACAAAATTAAAATAATCAATTAAATTAACATATATAATCAATTAAATCAACATAATCAATTAACAAAATTAACATAATCAATTAAATTAACAAAATCGATTAATAAAAATCTAACCAATTAACATTTTTATGCATACTCATATCAAAATAAAATTCTAAACAATTAACATATATAATCAATCTCAAAATCTAACCAATTTTAACATGTATATGCATACTCATATATGATTTTAAACAATTAACATATATGATTTCTAACAAAATGTTATAAAATTCTATACAATTAACGTATATGATTTCTAAAAAAATCTAAAAAACTACACTAATAAAATGTTATAAAATAAAATTTAAACGGTAAAAAATTGAAAAACTTACGATTAAAGAGTAGGGATCGACGAAGAATGAACTTTAATCAGGATGAAATTGACTCCTGAGTGTTCACCGGAAATCGCCCACTTCTTCTTCGAGTTTGCTCGGTTTTGCTCGGGTGAGAAATGAGCTCGCCGATGCTTCCTTTTATAGGCATAAAAAAATTGTGACGGACAGCGTCTGTCGTTAAATTTGCCGACTTTTAGAGTTAAAACGGCGTCGTTTTAATTGATTTACGATGGACTGTCTATCGTAAATATTATATTTAAAATTAACGACGGACATACCCATCGTTAATTAGTCGTCGGTATTAAATTCGCACCGGTTCTCGAAGAGTCACGGTCAAACGGGCGTAAATTTACGACGGGAAAAACTATCGTAAAACATAAATTAAATTTTACGACGGACAGTCCGTCGTAAAATTATCGGCCACTGAAGCGTGCACTGATTACGAAAGGTCGCATTCAAACTGGCTGAAATTTACGACGGTATCGTCCATCGGTAATTTCTACTTTAAATATTACGATGGGTTTCCTGTCGTTAATTTTGGCGGATTTCTCCACCAGTGGGTCCGACTTATTTTACGACGGTCATTTCTATCGTAAAAGTCATTAATTAACTACGATCTTCAATAACCCGTCGTTAATACTTAATTCGGACAAGCTTTGGTTATTGTCCGTCACAAGCCCGTCGTAAATCACCAAAATTAACGACGGAAGAGCTGTCCGTCGTTAATTTTCGTCGTTAAACAACACCTTTTTTGTAGTGTAGAGAGTATGGCTTTATTTATTTATCTTTTTTCTTCTAACTAGATTAGTTTGAACTTGTGAGAATGACTTGCACTAGACAAAGTATTATATGAAAATTGTTCATGATAAACTTATCATAAAACTATATTAAAATGAAATACTTTCTTGTGAAATTTTACATGTGAAATATACATTTAATAGACAAATACTAAAGAATTCACTGATCCTAAATGGGTCAAATTGATTTTTAAAAAAAATTCGCACATGACTTATTTCAGGATTTTTGCGACCCGACCTGCCAAACAGTAAACCAGTGTGTTACTACTCCTTAAAAATAGATTTTTGTATTTTAAAATAACAATAAGGACACATATATATTTTTACAAGAACAAATATTTGCTTTTTAATTTATTCCTCATCTCTTCAAATCTAGATTTAATTGTTTCATACATTAACACACATTTGCTCCAACAATAACCTACATTTAACACATCTCTGCTCCAATATTAACACACATTTGCAGTAACACACATTTACTCCAATAATAACGTACATTTGATCTAACATTAACACACTTTGCTCCAATAGTAACACACTTTACCTCTAACATTAACATACATTTGCTCCAATAGTAACACATATATTTATAGTAACACACATTTACTCTTAACATTAACTCACATTTGTTGTAGCACATATTTACTCTAACATTAACACATATTTGCTCAAATAGTAACACATATTTACTCTAATATTAACATATATTTGCAATAACCAGTGTTGAAAAAGGCGGCCTAGGCGCTAGGTGGCTGCCGGCCGCCCCGATTTAGAGTAAATCGGTCATATTAATCGTACAGAGGTCCAGGCGCCGCCTAGTGACTTGAACCGAATGTACTAACTTCTACTAGTAGATTCCCCGCAAGCGTACGAGATCACAGTAGTATTGGCAAGTATAGGGACCAAGTATTATCGAACCCAAGGGAAAGTGTGTATGCGAATAGATCCCTAAAGATCTACGCGTCGTAGCTAATATGAATGTATTTTTTTGGATTTTGAAGAATTAATTTTAAACTAAAATAAACTAAATAAACTAACGAATAAGAGAAACAAATTAACTAAGGTTTGTGTTCAAGTAAAAGATGGTGATGCTTAGGATAGGAATCCCTACGTATACTAACGGAGCAGGTACATAATCAAAATAATTGTGACGCGCAAGAAATAACCTAAGTTAAAGATTGTAAGATGAAAGCTCAAGACTTAATACCCTAATACTTTATCCTAGCAATCAACTTCACTAATCTACGAACAAGTTAATAGATAGTGCTTAACGAATGAGACCCTAATTTAAACTAAGGTGATGCGGTTGTCCTCCTTAGATAAACGGTAGATTAATTAACCCTTTCTAAACCCTATCATTAAGTCTACTCGTTGTTAAAGAGTGATAAGGTCGTCCTCTCCCTAACACTTTTCGAACGAAATTCAAGAATAAAGTTAAGACTAATTTGAAGAATTCATTAATGAAGAGAATTAAAATCCTAACGTCACGAATTACCCTAATTACGTACCCACAACCTACTTCTACGAGTTCATCCTACCCTAAGCATGCAAGGGTTTTAGCTAGACATGGTTTTGACAATAATAAAAGTAATAGAAGAAGTGACAAATATAAACATGATGATTAGAACGAATAAAAGATCAAACATAAACTAAGGTTTAAAGAAATACTTGCAAAGAACTGAAATTTAATTAATAAAAATGAAGTTTAAAGTGTTTAACGTAGTCGAGCTAATGAAAAGAAACAGCGAAACGAAAATAAACTAAGAATTCGTGCTAAAACCTCGATTAAACGTAAAGTAAAGCTTGCTCCTCTTCTTCTCTCAAAAAACGAACTCTAAAAGTAATAATCTATCAAGTGGTAAGTGGTGGTTCTTAAAAACGTGTTTGGAAGGGGTATAAATAGGCAACGGTTCGAATTGGACTTGCATGGGCCAAAATTCCCGTCAAGCTCGAGTAGTGCTCGAGTAGAAAGTACTCGAGCAAGTTTCACTCGAGTAGTCAAAACTTACAAAACCCAAAAAGTACTCGAGCTCCTTAGCTCGAGTAGTTCTACTCAACCAGCCTCAGCTCGAGTGCACGAGTAGTAGCTACTCGACCAGGCAGGGCTCGAGTGCTCTACTCGAGTGCTTGAGTAGTCAATACTCGAGCTCCTCCAACTTGAGTACTCCAGTGACACTTTTGCTCGCTCAAACTAATACTTCTGGTGTTTCTTCCATATCTTCTCATCCGGGCATCCGTTTGAGTCGATTCAAAGTCCTACGAACTCCTCTTTTCACCCTCTATCCATCTATAAGCATCAAAGAAACAAATTAATTAGTTTATGAAAATGATACTCAAATGACTCTAAATACTTATATAAATCAATCAAAACAAGGGCATTTCGAGCGACGAATCATGACAATTTCACGCCTAATCAACCCCCCCAAACTTACCATATTGCTTGTCCTCAAGCAATGAAATAATAAGTTAAGTAAAGTTGTTAGGAATGAGTCAAAGAATCAAATCGTGCAAGTAAATGAACTCGAGCTTCAAAGATCAATCACACGCATACTCACTCACCTTCCTTCAACATACTCATGCAATAACAACAAGAACCACCAAGTTCAAACATGGATCTGCACTCAATGATGTGTTTCACTCACTCACAAGTGTATATCAATAATAAAGGGACTCACTCAAACAATCAATCACTCATATCGGCAGCCATAGGCTTGTAAGCACTCTCAACTCCGACCATACTCTAGAAATCAATGCCGAATTAAAAAGGACTTTTCTCAAGGTTGTAATATAGGCTCTTTGGACAGGTGGGATAACAATCTAGGATAAGTGACTCAAGTGAATGGAGAATAGAAAATCAAACTTCGGCACTTCGAGATTAGGAACAGAATACTTCAAACATTTTCAATCAACACCCTTTCAATTCCATACTTTCAACTCTTCAATTTTTTTCTAACTCTTTTCACTTTTTTTTTCTTTTTTGCACAAACACATGAGCTCATTTTTTCTTTTGCTCATTCTCAACTTTTTTTTCTTTCCCACAACTCAAAATTCAATCACACCTTCTTCTCATAATCACTCAAGCAATCACATTTTCCTCTTTCAACTCAAATCAATCCCTTCACATTCACACTTTTCCTATTCTCCACTAAAATTGGGACAAAAAGGCTTAGGAACTTGGAATAGTGTTTAAATGTGCTAGAAAATAAAATAGGCTTAAGGCTCAACGGGGCTAACAGGGGACAAATATCAATGGTAAGGAAAATTTAGGCTAAGTGACTCAATCAAAATAAAGATGGCCTAAGATCACCTTCGGCATATCAAACTAGACATAGTCAAGAAGAGAGAGCACACATAAGTTCTAGCATCCTCTAAGGTGACGATTCACTCACAAACGAAGAGATTATTTTATGCATCAAAATCTCATAAGGCTCAAATCTCACGACTTTCACATCCATGCTAGTCCTAGTGAATTATCACCCTCATCACACAAGCACTCAAAAAGAAAACTCGCAAGCATACTAGTTCTCTCTCAAATCATCTCTAACTCATACACCCACACAAAGGAATTATCAACTCCACTTCACAACTCAACTCTTCTCACTAAGTCATACTCAAGAATAACAATAAGCAAATTAGAAGAGTTAATAAGCGTGAAATCAATCAGTTAACAATCAATTCAAATTAAAGCAAATCCCCAATGAGTTTAAAGACTACCAATACAATCCCATAATCAATTCACACCACTCAAACAACTCAAAAGCATAAATAAGAAAAGGCAAGAAAAGAAAAAGGAAGTAGAAATTGGGGAAATCCCATAATTCTTCATGCATCAGGAGGCGGTGGTGGGTGATAGCTCGGGTGATCTGATCCTAAGTGGGAGACAAAGAGTGCCTCCATCCAGCGTCTCAAATCTGAAACCTCCGATCGAACCCCTTGAAACTCCCCTCTCATACTCGAGGCTTCCGTGTACCACTGATTTTGAGTGGTGCTGTTGATGTTGTTGGTAGTGAAGAATTCACTATTTACTTTGAAACAACATGAATTTGCCCTTTCTTCTCATTAACCAACACTTTATGATCATATGTTATCTTAGATGTTTTAACATGCAGGATGAAGATCTAGAAGGATTTACAAGGTTCTGGAATACTCAATGTTGCAGTGAATGTTGCATAACATTGGTTGCAACATGAGCGGTTACGGGTTCCAGAAAGATCTACAAGGATCTACAAGGACCTACATGATCCAGACTTATCCAGGACGTTTTAAGAACTATCTAGATCAGACGGTTGCATCAAGAAGCATGAGGAATAAAGAAAGAGATGTGGGACAACATAAAGATCATGCAAGCGGTTACATAGAGAAGTTATTTTTGGATTGAAGACTTCTGCCTATAAATAGAGGCCGAATCTTTCAGTACCAAGTGTGGAGTAAACAAGTACACCCACTCTAGTGTTGATCCTGAGTTTAAAGGTGATAGGGCAGTTATTCCAACATTTATGTTATGCCTTGAAATAGAGTTTTTCACGCATAGCTTGTGATCGAACTTATATCCATAGATAGTGAGATCATCGATATAGAGTGAGATCAATTTTGACGGTGTATTATGTTATACACTTAGCCAATTTAGATTTGATAGGTGATATCAAGTCTTGTTTCCGTTGTGAACGATCATACTCTTCACACAACTTTTGTATCACTAATCTTTTTATAGTGAACCTTTCGCCATAAGGCTAGCACAAACTATTTATGATAGTTTGTGTTAAAAAGTATTCCCTTTTGCAATTGTGTGTTTAAGTCTTCCGCTGTACACGTTTTATATTCTGATTTACCAGATTGTTGTAATATTTGCTTTAACATTTGTTACAACATCTGCACTTTATAACACACGCACATTTTCAATTGGCACCAGAGCCATAAACTTGATATACTAAGTTTAGATCCTGAGTTTTTAAGTGTGTCTTTTGCTATGGAATATCCTGTAAACACCCCACTTAGGCCCCCTATACTAGATGGAAATAACTATGCCTATTGGAAATCTAAGATGCGCATGTACATCAAGTCTATTGAGAAGACTTGTTAATAGCTCAAATATATGTTGGTGACATTGTTTTTGGTTCAACTTGTAACATTATGTTAAACAAGTTTGTTGAAGCAATGACAGCAACATTTGAGATGAGCATGGTAGGTGATTTGAATTACTTTCTAGGACTTCAAATCAAATAAACTGATAAAGGTATTTTCTTATCTCAGAGTAAGTATGCAAAGAATTTAGTGAAAAGGTTTGGTTTAGAAAGCTCAAAAGTCATGAAAACACCTATGGGATCTACACAAAAGTTGTGTAAAGACACTGTTGGTCAAGATGTTGATCCAACTTTGTATAGATCCTTGATAGGTAGTCTTCTGTACTTAACTTCAAGCAGGCCTGATATTATGTATAGTGTTTGTGTTTGTGCTAGGTACCAAGCTTGTCCCAAAGAATCTCATTTGAATGCAGTCAAGAGAATCATAAGATATGTGGCTGGTACAACTGATCTTGGTATATGGTATACCAAAGACACAAGCAGTGCACTTGTTGGATATAGTGATGCTGATTGGGCTGGAGATATTGATGATAGGAAAAGCACTAGTGGTGGCTGCTTTTACATGGGTAACAATTTGATTTCATGGCATAGTAGAAAATAGAATTGTGTATCACAATCTACTGCAGAATCTGAATACATTGCTGCAGGTAGTTACTGTACACAACTTCTATGGTTGAGTAAAATGTTTAGTGATTATGGTTTAGAGAGTGACACTTTAACTGTATTTTGTGATAACACTAGTGCTATCAACATTTCGAAAAATCCAGTTCAACACTCACTTACTAAACACATAAGTATTAGACATCATTTCATAAGGGATCTTGTAGAGAAGAATATTGTGAAGTTAGAATACATATCCACTGAAAATCAATTTGCTGATGTGTTTACTAAAGCATTAGACCATGAGAGATTCTCATTTTTGAGAAAATCTCTTGGTATGTGCACAATCTGAGTAACTGAGAAGTGGATGTTGTTATGTTTGTTAAAACATCCATAACAACATCAGGGTATTTGCATGTTCTAATTAAAGCTTGTTCTTGTATTTTGTTTCTTAATTTCTTTGAAAAATAAATCTATGTTTGTTGTATAAAAATAAAAAGGAATCACTCTTCTCAAACGCATAATAAGTTTTTGAAAAAACACATCAAGATGTAACTAATTCACTGAGTAACTATGGAGCACGGAGTTTGCTACTACAATGTCTTCTTTTCAAAAGGTGGTTAGTAAAACATCAATATGTCGCAAATCCATTGATTAATTATGGGGCAAGGAGTTCGCTGCTACGATGCACTCTCTTGAAAAGATGGATCAATGTGAATAAAAAGTGCTAAAAAATGTTTGATAAAAAGTGCGACATTGGATATTAAAACCGATGTTGAAGTGTGTGTTCCAATTTTGAACACAACATCATATGCAATTCGTATTTATTTTTCTAAGTTAAGTTATGGACTGATTTTTCAGGAATCTGTTTTTAATTTCCACATGCATAAACCCACGTTTTTCAATTTATTCAAGTAGTGCATGATTTAGTGTGTTTAATTAATTAAAATTCGGATTTTTTAATCACGAAATAACCCACGATCTCTTATGGGGGAGTGGGTAGTTTCAACTTCTTAAAAATTCCAGAATATTCATTTTCATTGGTAATTAAAATAACTTCCGTACTTTCTTCTATATATATTTCCTTCATGTCTTATGTTTAATTCTCAGTGTTCAGCATATGAGTGAAATTTAGATTTTTCGAATAAGTGTTGAAAGTTGTGTGTTCACATCTTAGGGTTTTAGTGTTATTTATTTTAAATTTTATTTTTTGCTTAATTTTACTATCTACTTAATGGCTGGAAATCAAAAGAAGACCTCTCACAGTTCAAAATCTCGCGCAAAACCTTCAACTCCTCCATACTCGAATCTGAACCTTCTTGCAGAAATGGCCTCAAGCCAAAAACCCAAATTCTGCCTCTGTTGCTCCATCATCGAGCACAACACCTCCTACTACTCTAACACCTGTTCAAGCTTTTCCCGTAAACATCTACATCCCAAATGAGGTCACTGTCGATCAGCTTGAGACGATCGCACGCGGCATTGCACAACGCCTTCAAGGAAGCCCTGTGGTTCCCAAACTAACCATTGGCTCTATTGAAGTAGATGTTGCATCCTACTTGAACCAACCTCAAAACCCTTCTCCTACTGTTCATGTTGGAGGTCCTTCTTCGACTGTACAATCAGAAAATCCTAAATCCTCTAGCCAAGCTAAAAGCCCTACTGCTAATGTTTCAAAGAGTGTTGAAACAGGTGATCAGGCTACAAAAAAGACTCCCATTGTCAAGGAAACTGTTGCTGAAGAAACTAGGGAGAAAAGCCCTAATGCTGAAGTCCCTGATGTGGAAATGTCAGAGGAAAACAAAGAAGAATTACCCAAAACTGATTCTTCAATGTCTGAGGATTCTGAACCTGCTCCAATAGCCAAAGCTGTGACAAAAAAGGGTGGCAAGAGGAAAATGAGCCCTGTTCAATCAAGGAGGAGATCAGGTAGAGCAAAGAAGAGGGTGAACTATTCTGAAACCGCAAGGAAGAAGAAGGATGATGAAGGAGATGTTGCTACTCGACCTATTCGAGTGTTTTCAGAATCTGAAAAGGAGTCAAGCTCCAAAGACTCATCTGAGAAAGAGACTAATCAATCTGAAAGCCAGGAGAAAGAAGAAACTGGTGAGAGTGATGTACCTATTTTTGAACTGAGGAGGAGAGCAAGAGTTGAGATGAGGACTAAGAGGAAGTTTGAGTATGCTACTAGTGGTGCTGGAACAAGTGCAGCAACACCAGAACCTGAAGCTGATGACAACAGTTCTGATAGTAGCTCAGACAGAACCAAAACTGATTCTGATCAAGGTAATGCATCTGAACACTCTGTTGAGCATGTTAGTTCTGATAATGATGATGATGAATCTTTAGACCAAAAGTTGGAAAGGTTAAGGAAGAGAAATCTGTTAATTGAACAAAAAATTAACATTGATGAGTTTGAATCCAAGGGTCTAGTTAGATTTTTAGAAGAAAGAAGTTTGATGCATGCTGTTACTTTTGCTGATGCATTTGTTACTGATTGGGTGTATGAGTTTTATGCTTGTCTGAGAAAGAACCAGGCTAGAAGGAATTCTAGGTGGTATGGTGCTGTAAGGTTTAGAGATAGGAGTGTTCCTTTTACTCCTAAGTTAATTAACCAGTTTCTGCATGTTGAGGATGTTGAGGAAGAAGATGTTCCTCATATGGATGAGATCATTACTGTTCTGACTGGGGGAAGAGTTAACAAATGGAAGAAGAATATGTTAGCTGTCTCATTGACCTCTCTGTATTCAGTATTACATAAGCTGGTAGTGTATAACTGGATACCCTCTACAAACTCCACAAAGGTGACCAGGGATCAAGCTGTACTGATGTACATAATTGGTGTGATGAAATTTTTTAACCTAGGCCTGGTTATTTTTCATCACATGATGAAGTTTGCTGGGAAGATATCTGAGAAAGGCAACCCGCCTTACCCTGTGCTGATTTATAGATATTTGAGGAGTCACAACTTTATTCACAAAAGGAATGAGTTGTTGAGGGGGAAAGTTCATCTGATGGGTATATCTCATTATATACTGTCTGGAAATAGAGTGTTAGACTTACCCCTGCAGGATAATGCTGAAGAAGAAGATGCAGAACCACACCAACATGTTCCTGACCCTGCTCCTGCACAAGATGCTGCACAGAATGCTGGGAACATACCGAGCAACATTCCAGCTCCCACAACCTATTCTCTGAATATCTCACCTGAGTTTATTCAAACTTAACTAAAGCACTTGCAAGACTCAATTGATGAACTTCAATTCCTGAAGAACTACTGGGAGAACCTCCTTTCTGCCACAACAGGGGGAGTACCAGTTGCTGCTGCTGCCAGGGAAGTTGAAATTCATGAGGTAAATGCTGATGAGCCTGTTGCTGAGGAAGGTGGTGCAACTGGACCTGATGGAGGAGGTGCAGATGCTGCTGCAGATGTTGTTGCAAACTTTGCAACATTTGATATCCAGGAGGAAGCTGAACTATATGGTGATCTGCCTGACATCTCTGCCAAAGTTTGAAGTTATCTTAGAGACTGGAGGAAGCACAATTTATGGGGGAGCTTAGTGCAAGATGCTTGAAGCTGCAGCTGTATATTTTATACAGTGATATCAAGTTCCTCTTTTGTGATTGCCTCTAAGTACTCTTGGTTGATTTATGTTTTTAATTATTGTTGCTATGATAGGATGTTTTAATTTCTAAAAAGACAGTATTATATTAGTTGTTAGGTTATTATATTAGAATTGTTAGGATTGATTTCAGTTAACTTTATTTTTTGAAGTTGTAATTTGAATGGGTAAACATTATGTTACTCATTCTGTTGATTTTGATGAGCATATATGATGATGTTCATTCTGTTTTGGTGAAATTAACTTAGTGTTATTTCATTTTGTTTTTGGTGGTTCAACTTACAGTTGATCATCTTGTTTTTTGGCTGTTTTGCTACACAAGGATGAAAAGATAAGTGTACAATACGATGTTGATCTCTATTGCACATACATCACTGACTTATATATTGAAAAATATATACATCAGGTGTGTTGTAGCAGAAAGGTCAAATTGGGGGAGATTGTTGATGTTGTTGGTAGTGAAGAATTCACTATTTACTTTGAAACAACATGAATTTGCCATTTCTTCTCATTAACCAACACTTTATGATCATATGTTGTCTTAGATATTTTAACATGCATGGTGAAGATCTAGAAGGATCTACAAGGTTCTGGAATACTCAATGTTGCATAACATTGGTTGCAACATGAGCGGTTACGGGTTCCAGAAAGATCTACAAGGACCTACACGATCTAGACTTATCCAGGACGTTTTAAGAACTATCTAGATCAGGCGGTTGCATCAAGAAGCATGAGGAATAAAGAAAGAGACGTGGGACAACATAAAGATCATGCAAGCGGTTACATAGAGAAGTTATTTTTGGATTGAAGACTTCTGCCTATAAATAGAGGCCGAATCTTTCAGTACCAAGTGTGGAGTAAACAAGTACACCTACTCTAGTGTTGATCCTGAGTTTAAAGGTGATAGGGCAGTTATTCCAACATTTATGTTATGCCTTGAAATAGAGTTTTTCACGCATAGCTTGTGATCGAACTTATATCCATAGATAGTGAGATCATCGATATAGAGTGAGATCAATTTTGATGGTGTATTATGTTATACACTTAGCCAATTTAGATTTGATATGTGATATCAAGTCTTGTTTCCGTTGTGAACGATCATACTCTTCACACAACTTTTGTATCACTAATCTTTTTATAGTGAACCTTTCGCCATAAGGCTAGCACAAACTATTTATGATAGTTTGTGTTAAAAAGTATTCCCTTTTGCAATTGTGTGTTTAAGTATTCCACTGTACACGTTTTATATTCTGATTTACCAGACTGTTGTAATATTTTCTTTAACATTTGTTACAACATCTGCACTTTATAACACACTCACATTTTCAGGTGCGAAGCTCCGTAACATCAGTCCTCAAGCTTTGAATATCGGTTCGCATTCCATCCCACTCTAGCTGGCTCGGGTACCACGACACGGGAGTAGACACTTCAGGTGTCCCAAACTCCATCTCTTGAGGTCCTTGACCTCCTTCACCCACATTAGCCTCGGCCTCATCAGCAGTATTTCCTCCTTCTTCATATTCATCTTCCTCTTCCTCCATAAGGTCTTGGAGTCCACTCGATCCCGCTCCGCTCATCCCCGCTGCATTCTTGCCCTTCTTCCTTGGCCTTTGTTCCCATATTCCATTGCTTTCCAATCTCTGCTTGAACCTCTCCATAACCGACACATGATGCAGTCCATCCATCCTTATGTTCTCACGCTTCAACCCTTTCAAGATTACCAACTTCACATTTGGCAACTGAAATAGCTCATGATATCGGAGCCTCATGCAATATCGATCAAGCCAATGCTCACACAGCCAAGTTTGGTACATGTGCTCAAAATCGATATCCCTTCCTATAGTCGGGACCACCACAGACTCAATCTCCACATGCTTCAGGAACACACAAATCAGGCCCCCTCCTCGGATTCTAGAAGTCTTATGCCCACACTAGAAAGGAGCCTTAATCATCTGCTCAAGGAAGTCCTTCCCAAAATCATACTTTCTATGATGAAGTAAGCACCACAATGCGTACAATTCCTTAGCTGTCATCGTTCCTGTTTCAGATCTAGCATAGAGTGTGTTCCCCAAAATTCTTTCGATGTACCGGATAACAGGATTCCGGATGTTAGACGCTCGTGCATCCTTCGATGAATATTTCCCAGCAACTCCTCCAGTTATAAGCTGCCAAAACTCCTCTGCTTTGTATGAGCTCGATTTCCGGCTCGTATCTCCCGATTGCGGCAGGTGAAGAGCTTCATTGATTGCTCCCATTTCGTACGCATACCACCGATTCCTGATCATAAACTTGAACGTCCCATCATCCTGCATGCCCACAGAAGCCAAGAATTGCTCCACCAAGTCTATATGAGTATCCATGGTAAGCAATATCTCATAGAACTCCTTCATGTTATTCTTCTCAAAGATTCTTTTCACTTCGTCTTCAATCCCCAAATTATGCATAAACTGAACGCTTGGCCTACGAGTTTTCTCCACCTTCCCTGTTACTAAGCTCCATCGATAAGCATGAACGGACCACCTATCCCAATATGTCAAATTGTCAAAACGAGAGGGCATCAATCCCTTATTCGTCAAATTGGCAGTCAAGGCAAGTAGCTCATCACCCTTAACCTCTCTATCCTCATTCCTCTTGGTACGGGCCATTGTCCTATTTATCAAATAAATCAAAACACATCCCATGCATATCAATGTCAACACGATTCAAATAAAGTACTATCTAAACCTCCAAAATCAATCAATCATGCTCAAGGATTCACATAAGGTGATTCAACATCTCAAATCAATTTCACAATTCCCTCAATCCTTCAAGTTCAATGAGATAATCAAAACACAAGTCTATCATGAAGTAACATCACATATTCATGCAATTTACATGCTCAAGACTCACTTCATCATTCCCTCTTCTCAATTCAATTCAAAGCATCCAAATATTCCAAATTTCACAATACCCATGTCATTTCCTACTTTCTCTCTCTAGAAATTCACCAAATTCACTCATGTAATTTCGAAATTGATGCTTGAATTCATAAACCCATAGCATTGAGACATCAGTTTACATCATATAAGCAAAAACCACCAAATAATGTGAAAATCCCCAATTCCTATCAATAGCATATGAACCCTAACTCTTCCTACTTAATTCATGCAAAAGTCAAGTTCAAAACTAAGAATAGGATGAAGAAAGTAGTAGAATACGTACCTTTTGTGAAGAACCGAAGAAATTTATGAAGAAAAACGAACAAATATCGAAGAACCGAAGAAAAGGGAGTAAAAAAAACGCCTCTATCGCGTCCCAGCGTGTTTTGTGTGTGTTTTTGTGTGTGAAAAGGTATTTATAGTGGTGAAAAACCGGTTTAGGGCATCTGTGAACCGGGTCATACTCAACCGGTTCACGCTCGAGTGGTGAGTACTCGAGCTCATTCCGCTCGAGTAGTACAAACATACAGAACGTCAAAAGTACTCGAGCTAGACTGCTCGAGTAGTGGCTACTTGACCGAGGATGGCTCGAGTGCACTAGAGTGCTCAAGTAATGGCTACTCGACCAAGCCCTGCTCGAGTGCACTACTCGAGTGCTCGAGTAATGACTACTCGACCGAGGATGGCTCGAGTGCTTTACTCGAGTGCTCGAGTAATAGATACTCGACCAAGCCCTGCTCGAGTAGTTTCACCACTCCAACTCAAATTTCGACCTTTTCGTCTTGATTTCCAAAAATTAACGACCAACACAAGTACTAACCTCGAAAACTCCTCGATTTAAGCCCGATCGCTCATTCGAACAAGGAGTTGGGGTCTCTTCCATCGTGAAAATCACCAATCCTTTCAAGTCGAACTTAAGCACTCTCACTTAATCCGATCCCACGCATCGATATTTTCGAAAAATTTGACCAATTTTTCATTAAAATTTCATGTACGAACTCGAAGTACGAATACACACCCCCCAAACTTTGTTCTTGCTAGGCAATAACAAAGTTTGAAAAGAACAAGTACGTACGAGCAAGTACACTAAATTCTTATGAACTTAAATCACTATCAATGCAAAGTAACGAGCGAAAAGAAACATCACCCCCCAAACTTTGACTTTGCAAAGAGGTCTACGTTTGGGTTCGGGTTACCTCAAACTCCATCAATCGCATGCTCTACTACTCGAGACATCTCCGTCTTCATGAATTGCTTTCCTTAAGCTCACTTGCTCACATTAAGCCACAAGAAACACGCCTACACCAACAAAAAATACTCTACAAACGAGGTTAACACTTACGACTCACAAAACGGCAAAATAAACAAAACACATAAAAACAAGTAAAAATGGGTTGCCTTCCATTAAGCGCTAGTTTTAAGGTCCTAATGCCAGACCGAGCTCAAAGGAGCTCACGGGACTTGAGAATCTAAAATACCTCCCTTATTCTCATAAGAGAAGTTAAAGAACTTCTTTACTCGATGCCCGTTCACCATGAATCTCCGTCCATCCTCCTTCTCGACCTCAAGATATCCACTCTTATGCACGTCCTTCACGATATACGGCCCGATCCACTTGGACTTGAGCTTTCCACCAAACAACTTCATCCTCGAATTGAATACGAGGACTTGATCTCCCATCTTGAACTCCTTTTTCTTCAACCATGCATCGTGCCACTTCTTGGTCTTCTCCTTGAAAATTCGGGCATTCTCGTAGGCACTGTCTCGAAACTCATCCAACTCATGCAATTAGAGTAATCTCTTCTCTCCAACTAAGGCACTATCAAAATTCAGCTTCTTGATCGCCCAATATGCCTTGTGCTCATCTTCCTCCATCTCTAGGACTATAAAATCGGCTGGAAAAATGTGATCTCCAACTTTCACGAGGACGTCTTCAACTACACCTTGAGGTCGAGTAATAGACCGATCGGCGAGTTGAAGCGTCATCATTGTCGGCTGAAGTTCTCCACCTTCCAATTTCTTGAATAACGACAAGGGCATAAGATTGATGCTCGCCCCAAGATCGCACAACGCTCCCTTCTTAACTCCATTCCCGATATCACATAAGATCGTGAAACTCCTGGGATCCTTCAACTTCGGTGGAAGCGCTTTGTGCACTAATGCACTCACCTCATGGTTCAGCTGCACCAACTTGGGCTCATCCACTCGCCGTCTCTTTGCTATCAAGTCCTTCAGGAACTTGGCATAATTCGGCATCTGTTCCAAAACATCATATAAAGGAATGTTAATATGCATCTTTTTAAAAACATCAAGGAATTTAGCAAACTTCTCATCAAGCTTTTTTTTCATGAAGCGTTGTGGATACGGGACGAGTATCACAGATTTGGGTATCCCCCATTCATCACGCTCGGTCTCTTTCATTTTCTCCCTTGCTTCCTTTGCCTTCTTCCACTTAGGAACTCTCTCAATCTTCTCAATGCCTTCCTCTTCAGGCTCTTTGCTCTCATAGGACTCATCCACATCTTTACTCTTCTGAATGCCTTCACCCTCATTTTTTTTTATCTCCATCTCAATCTTTCCTTGGGGCGTCTCAGAATCAGCAGGCATCTGAGGACCATCATAGTTGGTCCCACTTCTAAGCTGGATCGCCTTGCAATGGTCTTTCGGGTTCCCCTCCAGCATGGAAGGATATTTACCCGGTTCTCTTCCCAATGATTTTACGATCTGGCTCATCTGAAACTCTATCGAAGTGAACCGCCTAATATTCTCTTGCTGAATCTGATTCAGCTCTACATCTCTCTTCTGGAGTTCTTGATCACGCTTTCTTATGCAAATCTTTAACATCATACTCCAAATATGACAATCTCTTGCCACCTTCCTCCACCTTCTGAAGGATAGCTCTCAACATCTCCTCGGTTGAGGCACCGCCTTCTCCACCCGGAGGTTTAGAACCTGGATCAACACCTGGAGGAACTGTAATTCCGACATTTGGATTAGCATATGAGAAATTCTCACTCTTCCTCCATGTATTCTGAGGAGGCTGCTGGCCTCCTTGATATCCTTGTGTGTTCCTCCATTGATTTTGAGGCGGCTGTGGACCTGGAGGTACAAATGGTTGGCCATAAGAAGGCCTTCCAAACTGATTGCCACCTTGTGGATACCCGCCTTGTGGATAGTTAGGCCTTTCCATATAGTTGGCCTCTCCTTGCTGGCTCGTAGGTGGGTCCACTTTCTCATTCACTGCTAAATTCCCTCCAACCAGATTCTGCCCCATCTCAAGATTACTGATCTTCTCCATCATAGCGATCAACAACTTCGTTGTACCCTCATTCTCCTCCAACTTACAAACTCTCTGAAATTCTGGATCCTCGTTCCATGCACCGGCATTCGTGAAAATATTGTCAACGATTTCTCTACACCTCGCTATACATTGGTTCAGAAAAGCTCCACTGGCACAAGCATCTAGATGGGCTTGACCAGCCTTGCTGGCTCCACTATAAAAAAAATGCCATAATATCCCCTCATTGTACCCGTGCTGCGGGCACTCAATCAACATGTTTGAGTATCTCTCCCACGCTTGGCGTAAATCCTCTCCTGGCTTCTGGTAGAAAGAAGAGATCTCTATCCTTGCTTTAATCATTCTAGATGGAGGGTAGAATCGCTCGAGGAACAAACGCTCGAGCTCGGCCCAAGTGGTTACACCTCCCCGTGGGAGCGTGTTATCGTACCACTCCTTAGCTATTCCCGTCAAAGAGAATGGGAACAACCTGAGCCTCTTGGCATCTTCAGACATGCCGTTATAATTGAATGTGGATGCGATCATCAGAAAACTCCTCAGATGAGTATGAGGATTCTCCTTCCCAACCTCCCCCTTGAATTGATTCTTGGTAAGAAGCTTAAGAATTCCTGGGGAAATCGAGAAGTTATTTGCCTCTACAGGGGGCAATGCCACTCCATCATAGTACCTTTGCGGTTGAGCCGCGAACCTTCCTCTAATAGCCATATTCTGATCTGCGTTCTGAGGAACGTGTTGAGAATTAGCAACTGGTACGGGTACTTGTTGGGGTGGTGGTGGTTGATAAGCTGGAGGTTGGTTGTAAACAGGAGGTGGAGGATACGGGTATGGTGGATATGGATAAGGTGGGTATGAGTAAGGTGGTTAAGGTAAGTTGTTTTGTGGAAAGTTAGGATGTGGGTAAGCAGGGTTATTCTGAGGATGTTGGACAAGATTATGAGCTGGATTGTTCACGTGCTGTGTACCCGGGTTCTGGCTCTGACTGTCGCCTGACGGATCTTGGTTCTTACTGGTATTGCCATCAGTGCCGTCAGCTCGGCTCAATATCTGATTAAACTCATTCTCGACATCGTCCAACTCATTAGTAATATCCATTGGTTCTTTCCCTCCTCCGGCAGCGTTCATCCTTCTTAAGAAGGCTCTATTTCTTCTTGCTATTGTCTCAGGATACAACGGTAATCTCTCTTCGCTCGTAGCACCTTGTGAGCGTGTTTTCATAAACCTGAAACACTAATAAAAGAATAAAAACGCAACTGCCGAAAATACTATAAAATAAAACAGAAAAGTAAATCACTCACTACTAACTACTAAGCTATCTGCAAGTCCTATTCAAAAGACATACAACGCCATCCCCGGCAACGACGCCATTGACTTGAAGCGAAAATACTAACTTCTACTAGTAGATTCCCCGCAAGCGTACGGGATCACAGTAGTATTGGCAAGTATATGGACCAAGTATTATCGAACCCAAGGGAAAGTATGTATGCGAATAGATCCCTAAAGATCTACGCATCGTAGCTAATATGAATGTATTTTTTTTGGATTTTGAAGAATTAATTTTAAACTAAAATAAACTAAATAAACTAAAGAACAAGAGAAACAAATTAACTAAGGTTTGTGTTCAAGTAAAAGATGGTGATGCTTAGGATAGGAATCCCTACGTATACTAACGGAGCAGGTACATAATCAAAATAATTGTGACGCGCAAGAAATAACCTAAGTTAAAGATTGTAAGATGAAAGCTCAAGACTTAATACCCTAATACTTTATCCTAGCAATCGACTTCACTAATCTACGAACAAGTTAATAGATAGTGCTTAACTAATGAGACCCTAATTTAAACTAAGGTGATGCGTTCGTCCTCCTTAGATAAACTGGTAGATTAATTAACCCTTTCTAAACCCTATCATTAAGTACTCGTTGTTAAAGAGTGATACGATCGTCCTCTCCCTAACACTTTTTGAACGAAATTCAAGAATAAAGTTAAGACTAATTTGAATAATTCATTAATTAAGAGAATTAAAACCCCAACGTCACGAATTACCCTAATTACGTACCCACATCCTACTTCTACGAGTTCATCCTACCCTAAGCATGCAAGGGTTTTAGCTAGACATGGTTTTGACAATAATAAAAGCAATAGAAGAAGTGACAAATATAAACATGATGATTAGAACGAATAAAAGATCAAACATAAACTAAGGTTTAAAGAAATACTTGCAAAGAACTGAAATTTAATTAATAAAAACGAAGTTTAAAGTGTTTAACGTAGTCGAGCTAATGAAAACAAACAGCGAAACGAAAATAAACTAAGAATTCGTGCTAAAACCTCAATTAAACGTAAAGTAAAGCTTGCTCCTCTTCTTCTCTCCAAAAACGAACTCTAAAAGTAATAATCTATCAAGTGGTAAGTGGTGGTTCTTAAAAACGTGTTTGGAAGGGGTATAAATAGGCAACGGTTCGAATTGGACTTGCATGGGCCAAAATTCCCGTCAAGCCCGAGTAGTGCTCGAGTAGAAAGTACTCGTTTCACCCGAGTAGTCAAAACTTACAGAACCCAAAAAGTACTCGAACTTCTTAGGTCGAGTAGTTCTACTCGACCAGCCTCAGCTCGAGTGCTCTACTCGAGTGCTCGAGTAGTAGCTACTCGACCAGGCATGGCTCGAGTGCTCTACTCGAGTGCTTGAGTAGTCAATACTCGAGCTCCTCCAGCTGTTGGAGTTATACGTGAAAGAATGTTTTTACTTTGTATAACTCGTGTATCAAACACTTGTTTATGAGAATAATTCTTTTATCACATTTGCTTTAGTTATGATTGAATGTTGAATTTCTATTGCAAACCGTTCAATATATGGTACTAGTTACATTGTAGTTAATGTGGTGATACCCGATCACGGAAGACAACATTAACTGTTTCCTTGTAACTAAACGTACATTTTCACGACCTAGGTGGAATTGAACAATCCGCCGTGAAAGGTCGATGTGTAAGGCTCTGATTGGTCTGTCTTGACTAAGAGATTGCACTAGCACATTTAGTATGTGTTGAATAGGACCTACAACGAGGATAAATTATTCTGTTCTGAAAGGTGAAGAATTAGACCTCAGTGGTTGTTGATTTATTAATCTCCGTCACTTAAATAGGACCGTGTGTGCTTAATGGTTACTGCTTTGATTCATGTTGGGTGAGAATCATTGCGACTTCAAACATTGTGTCTTGTGTAGTAATATTAATCATACGACGGTTGTTAAGATTTAATACGGAGAAACGCGTGCGAGTACGGCTCGTGTGATTAGTCCCCTTGGTGGGCTCAGAAGTTTTATTGTACCAAATCTTGCAAGTGAAGAATCAGTTTCTTCGGTACGAATAATAATGTTGAGCTGTCTTTACTCCAAGGTGAAATATATTAATTAATTTAGAGCTATTCAGAAGCTCAATTAATTAATGGACTTGATAATCTTAAACGCGGGAAATAATAACCAGGAGCCCATATTATCGTAATATGGATTAAGATGGATAGTGCAATACTAATTTATTAGTGGTAATAATTAATATTAATGGATTTAATTATATTGGGGCTCAATATTGAAATTCAGAAGTCCATTAGGAGGTCCAATCTTAATTCTCCTTAAAGGCCCTTCAAGTAGCCCAATAATGATAAGGTGATTAAAATAAAGAATATATTAATGCTGATTTTTCAAGTGATTTTCGAAAATAAGAGAATCAAGAAGAAATAAGACTTTGTTGATTTTCTTGGAAAGATATTATGGAAGATATGTATTCTAGGAATACAAGAATATCTCATATATTCAAGAAGATCCAAATCTTTGGATTTCATCTTGTATTTTTCGAAAATTAGGCCTTAATATGTAGGATGAGGTTTTTGTGGAATATTTTATTTTGGAGAAAAGAATATATGGGATATATTCAAGATTTCTTAGAGTCTAAGAAAAGATTTCTCCAAGTCCATATTTGACTAAAAATTCGGCCCCCTCATATTATAAATAGGGGATGATTATTTCATCCCCAAGTACATAATTCCATGTGTTGGAAAAATCAAGAGCATAAATATTTTTCTTTTTCCTCAGTTTATTAAATTACTTGAAAGCATCTCCCACCGGTGATCAAGTGAGGTGAAAGGGAAATACTTGAGAAGGTTTTTGGTCGATAGAGCGAGATCGTAATTGTCCCGTTTATCCAAAGGCCAATTCTACAAGAGGTACGTTAATCACATATTTACTTGTTTATTCCGCCATAGTTAATATGTGAAATTAATTCAACATGCATGATGAAAATTCGTTGTTGGAATTATTATTTGAATTAATTAGGATTAATTCATACTAGTAATAATTGTATTTAAATTCGTATTTAAATTTCATCCCGAATAGATTCCAGGCACCCTATTTTCCCAACAACTGGAATCAGAGCCACGGTTTCGGGCTCTGATTTTTAAATTGGAATTTAAATTGTTAAACATTAAATTGAAATTGGATAGTAGAATTGCTAGATCTTTTTTGCAGGTATCCAATTGTCATGGTTTTAATTTTGTTAATTTCATGCGTGTTAATTAATTATTTTTAATTCAATTCGTTCGAATTCGTTTTTCTCGTGAGAAAATCCACGAGTAGATTAGTTGATTTTATTTTGATTCGATCATTGTAATAGACTAGTCTAGATCTAGTATTTATTTTTTTGTAAAATAAATTGTAACCGGATCGTGACGAAGAACGAAGAATTAAAAACGCCGTACCCGGACGATGCATACAAGCGTGGCGCGTGTATGGACATAAAATCATGCAAGGGGTGAAGAAAATGAGAACGAGTGGTGAAAAACGGCGCACGGGGTGCACGGCGCACGCCCGCGCGCGACGGGAGGCCGGCGCCGCGCGCACACGCGCGCGCGCCTCGGGCGCGGCCTGCGGTGCCACGGGGCACTCCGTGCGGTACCTCGGCGCGCCTCCGTGCAGCGCCTCGGGTGCGCCTCTGTGCTGCGCCTCGGCGCGCCTCCTGCAGCGCTTCGACGCTTCTGGCCGAGAGGCGCGCGGGCCCACTTCGTGGGCGACGCGCGCCGTATTTCGGGCCGTGGAATTTTTCGGTTCGTGTTTTTTTCCGTATGACTTTAAACGTCGTCCCGAACCCCAAACGATGCTAATTTTGATGAAGTGTTGCTTTTCGAGTGGGAGCGTGTCGAGACGAACGTCGGAAAGCAACAAAGACGATTTTTCGCATCAAGACGTGAAGAAATTAAACCGTGACAATTGGATTTAAGTGCTCCAATGTGTTTAATTTTGTTTTGATGGATGTTTTATTTCGTGCAATTATTATTATTTGTTAATATGTGTTTGCATGAATTTAATTGTCCAAGAAAAACCTTACTTTCGAAAATTACTAAGTATGTTTAATTTAATCCCAATTTTATTCCGGATATTAAAATTGGATTAATTTGGCCTCCATAATTTATTTATTTGTGAAGTTCTTTTGGAATACATTTCCCCCTCAGATCGGCCAAAAGAACGGATTTCACATGAATAAATTCCGAAAGGATGATTGTGGATTATTACTAGTGGCGGTATTGACCCTCACCCCGAGTGACTTGCTCAAAGCGAAATAATAATCCTGTATTTAATTATGGTTATTACTTAGGCATAGGAAATTGATATTAACTTACTCCCCTCGGAGTCCCTGTCAATTTCTATGTGGTCAAAGTGGGAGCCAACTATTAATTTTGAATTAAGGATTTGTAACTTTTAAAGTTTGTGATCCGCTTGAATGTATTTAAATGTATAGACCACCCCTCGTGGCGCATTTAAATTATTTTGAGATGTTGGCTGATGCATGATTATATTGTTTTAAGGTTTTCTAGATATTGATATAAATGTATGTTTTATTCTCATTACATCATGTCGCAACCTTTTAATCCACTGTTTAGTATACTTAAAGTTAATAAACTTTTTGGAGTGATTTATATCGATTGGAAATGTTTTTTTTTTAAATTTGTCCTTACTGCACGAAAACACAATTGGGTTATTTACGTTAATATACCCGGCAAGCCTAATGATAAGTCAAGCAATGGGAAGAGGCAATTTATGATTGGAAGCGTGACAATGAACACATGAAGTGCATCATCTTGACATCTCTGTCTGAGGATTTGAGGCGCGTTCATGGAGACATTGTATCCGTTGTTGAAATCATGGAACACCTTGAAGAGATATCTTCACATCAAACCCATGACTAATCAGTTCGCCAAACATGACTCGGTCAAGTTGGAAATGGTGGAGGGAACGCCCGTGAGGGAGCATGTTCTCAAGAAAATGGCATACCTTAACAAGTTGGAAGTACTTGGTGCGGATTTTGATTGATTCCATATACCATTCTCTACCGAGAAGCTTTGAGCAGTTTCATCTGAACTGTCAGATGAATGAACGGACAAATCGTTTGCCCGAGCTATTGCAAGCTTTAGTTTCAGTGGAGGTGAAAATGGAGCACCAGTCTAGTGCTATGGTGGCAAATGGTCCGTCTACCTCTTTTGGTCCCAAGGGAGGGAAAAAGAGGAAGAGAACCAAAGGCCGGATCCAAGCAAATCCAATTATTGCGAAAGGCAAATGCAAAGGCTAGCATCGAAGGGGAAATGTTTTAGTTGTGGTGAGAGAGGACAATGGAGGTCTGCCTGTTCCAAGCCTAAGAGGCTAGGAAAGTTAGGTAATTCACACACCTTAGTCGTCGAAACTTGTGAAGTGGCGTATGCTGTCTATTCGTGGATAGTGGATACGAGAGCTACTGATCACATTTATTTCATGGGTTTAAGCTAATCCGACGACTTAACGGAAGTGAGATCCCCATCACATCGGACAATGCTACGAGAGTGGCAGCTGAAGCAGTGGGAGAAGTGCGCCTATCTTGTGAAGATAGAGTCATGGTCTTGAGAGACGTTCCTCATATTCCTAGTTTAGAAAGAACTCAACCTTCAGTTTCTAAACTGTTTGAATAGATACTCAGTTTCTTTTAATAAGAATGTTATTATTTCTTGAAACGATGAGTTTATCTGTTCCGGAACTTCAATGGATGATCTTTATACCATTTTTTGGGCACACCACTCACAAAATTGAATCTAATAACACATCCATTATTTCGAGTAATAAAAGAAAGTGTTCTTCGAAGATGAACGAAATACTTCTATGGCATCTTAGACTAGGTCATGTTAATCTAAAGCGGATAGAGAGATTGGTGAAAGACGGATCCTTGGAATCATTCCAAGTCGAGCCGTTTCCAACTTGTGAATCCTGTTTAGAGGGTAAAATGACCAAGATGGCATTTGGAGCCAAGGGGAATAGAACCACGGAAGTGTTAGAACTCGTTCATACCGATATGTGTGGTTCAATGACGATCATAGCAAGAAGGGGTATGAGTAAATTGTCTTTTTCAATGATTACTCGAGATATGGATACATCTACCTTATGATGCATAGGGAAAGAAGTATCAAGTTTCTACGATTTGATCGTAGAGGCGAATACCTTAGCGATGAATTCTTGAACTAGCTATCAGACGAAGGGATTGAATCCCTGTTGACCGCACCAGGAACCCCTCAATAGAACGGTGTGGCGGAACGAAGGAGCCAGACTCTTTTAGAAATAGTCAGATCCATGATGATTTATTCGGATTTACCCAAGTCGTTTTGGGGTAACGCCTTGGAAACAACGACTTACATTCTAAACTTGGTGCCATCCAAATCGGTTCCTAAAACCCCAATGGAATTGTGGACCGGGCGCAAGCCCAGTCTAAGACACTTGCGGATTTGGGGTTGTCCGGCATACGTGCTAGACAAGGAAGCCGGTAAATTGGATCTACGTTCGGAATTAAGGTTGCTTATAGGATATCCCATGGGAACGAAAGGGTGTATGTTCTATAGTCTCAAGGATTTAAAGACCGTGATTAGTTCGCACTTTAAATTCTTGGAGGAAGACTATATGAACAAAAGAAAGCCCAGAAGTGAGATTACCTTAGACGAGTTAAGAGGGCAAACTCCTATACCAAGAATACAAGATGATATACTACACGTCACATCTTCACAACCGGAACCCTATCGTAGTTGAAGGATTGCAAGGCAACTCGAGAGATTCATGGGAATTAGAGAATCTTCAGATTTGATTCCCGGCGATGAATCAGACCCATGAACGTACGACGAGGCAATCCAAGACAAAGACGCGGAGGCGTGGCAAACCGCAATGGAAACCGAGGTGGGTTCGATGGATCATAATCAAGTGTGGGAGTTGGTCGAACCACCCAGTGGGGTAGAACCCATTGGATGCAAGTGGGCGTACAAGAGGAAAAGAGGACCGGACGGAAGGGTAGAGACCTTCAAAGCGAGGTTTATGGCTAAAGGATATACTCAAGGGATCGATTATGAGGAAACCTTTTCGCCTGTAGCTATGCTTAAGTCCATCCGTATTCTCTTGTCGATCGTTACGCACTTAGATTACGAGATCTGGCAAATGGATGTCAAGACAGCTTTCCTTAACGGAAGTCTTGATGGGATCTATATGCAACATCACAAAGGTTTCGTTGAAAAAGGCCAAGAGCACCTCGTATGCAAGCTTAAGAGATCCATTTATGGACTTAAGCAAGCATCGCGTACTTGGAACCAGTATTTTGATCAAGTAATTAAGTCTTATGGGTTTGTGATCAAAACAAGTTCGAAAGTTGTGTGTATAAAAGGTGTGATGGAACTGCGGTGGTATTCTTAGTATTATACGTAGCCGATATTCGGCTCATTGGAAATAATGTAAAGGTTTTGTCAGACGTAAGGGTATGGCTGTCAAATCAGTTTGATATGAAGGACTTAGGGAAAGCCGGTCACATCCTTGGGATCAAGTTCACTCGAGATCGCAAGAGGAGGATGTTGGGCTTATCGCAAGTTTCATACAAAGCCACTGTTTTGAAGCATTTCAGCATGCAAGATTCCAAGAAAGGTTTTGTACCTTTTAGGCACGGAATCCATCTATCTAAAGAAATATGCCCTAAGACGCAAGTGGAGATAGATGACATGAAAGACATTCCGTACGTTTCGGACGTAGGAAGTCTTATGTATGCAATGTTGTGTACGAGACCGGATATCTGCTTTGCCGTGGGCATGATGGCAAGATATCAAAATAACCCCGGGAAAGCACATTAGATTGCAATTAAATGCGTTCTGTAGTTTCTGAAAAGAACTTTTGATGGAATGCTGATTTAACAGTCAGACAATCTAATTCTCGTGGGATACACAGACTCAAATTTACAATCAGATATAGAATCCAAAAATATCTACCTCGGGAGTGTGTCTTGCATGGGAGAAGGAGCCATGACATGGAGAAGCGATTTGTAGAAATGCATCGCCGATTTGACCATGAAAGCCGAATAAGTAACTGCTTGTGAAGCAGCGAAAGAAGCGGTTTGGCTCAAGTACTTCTTAGTGGACTTGGACGTTGTTCCGAATTTGCCCATCACAATCATTATGCCGGAGCAGTTGCAAATTCAAGGGAACCGAGAGCCCACAAGGCCAGCAAACACATAGAAAGAAAATACCGTCTTATATGAGAAATCGTTAAGAGAGGAGATAAAGAGGTGGCAAAGATATGCATCGGGGACAACCTAGTAAATCCATTCACAAAGGGTCTGCCTCTGAATACATTCGACAGACATGTGGATGGAATGGGAGTCAAGACTATTGCCAATCTGCTTTAAGTATAAGTGGGAGGAATTATTAGGTTAGTGTAGGTTGACATGAGATGTCACGTAGAGCTACTACACTAAGACATGCATGATGTATACTAAAAAGCAGAATTTAAGTATAAGTGGGAGATTGTTGGAGTTATACGTGAAAGTATGCTTTTACTTTGTATAACTCGTGTATCAAACACTTGTTTATGAGAATAATTCTTTTATCACATTTTCTTTAGTTATGATTGAATGTTGAATTTCTATTGCAAACCGTTCAATATATGGTACTAGTTACATTGTAGTTAATGGGGTGATACCCGATCACGGAAGACAACATTAACTGTTTCCTTGTAACTAAACGTACATTTTCACGACCTAGGTGGAATTGAACAATCCGCCGTGAAAGGTTGATATGTAAGGCTCAGATTGGTCTGTCTTGACTAAGAGATTGCACTAGCACATTTAGTATGTGTTGAAGAGGACCTACAGCGAGGATAAATGATTATGTTCTGAAAGGTGAAGAATTAGACCTCAGTGGTTGTTGATTTCTTAATTCTTGTCACTTAAATAGGACCGTGTGTGCTTAATGGTTACTGCTTTGATTCATGTTGGGTGAGAATCATTGCGACTTCGAACTTTGTGTCTTGGGCAGTAATATTAATCATACGACGGTTTCTAAGATTTAATACGGAGAAACGCGTGCGAGTACGGCTCGTGTGATTAGTCCCCTTGGTGGGTTCAGAAGTTTTATTGTACCAAATCTTGCAAGTGAAGAATCAGTTTCTTCGGTACGAATAAAAATGTTGAGTTGTCTTTACTCCAAGGTGAAATATATTAATTAATTTAGAGCTATTCAGAAGCTCAATTAATTAATGGACTTGATAATCTTAAACGCGGGAAATAATAACCGGGAGCCCATATTATCGTAATATGGATTAAGATGGATAGTGCAATACTAATTTATTAGTGGTAATAATTAATATTAATGGATTGAATTATATTGGGGCTCAATATTGAAATTCAGAAGTCCATTAGGAGGTCCAATCTTAATTCTCCTTAAAGGCCCCTCAAGTAGCCCATTAAGTAGCCCAATAATGATAAGGTGATTAAAATAAAGAATATATTAATGCTGATTTTTCAAGTGATTTTCGAAAATAAGAGAATCAAGAAGAAATAAGATTTTGTTGATTTTCTTGGAAAGATATTATGGAAGATATGTATTCTAGGAATACAAGAATATCTCATATATGCAAGAAGATCCAAATTTTTGGATTTCATCTTGTATTTTTCGAAAATTAGGCCTTAATATGTAGGATGAGATTTTTGTGGAATATTTTATTTTGGAGAAAAGAATATATGGGATATATTCAAGATTTCTTAGAGTCTAAGAAAAGATTTCTCCAAGCCCATATTTGACTCAAAAATTCGGCCCCCTCATATTATAAATAGGGGATGATTATTTCATCCCCAAGTACATAATTCCATGTGTTGGAAAAATCAAGAGCATAGATATTTTTCTTTTTCCTTAGTTTATTAAATTACTTGAAAGCATCTCCCACCGGTGATCAAGTGAGGTGAAAGGGAAATACTTGAGAAGGTTTTTGGGTCGATAGAGCGAGATCGTAATTGTCCCGTTTATCCAAAGGCCAATTCTACAAGAGGTACGTTAATCACATATTTACTTGTTTATTCCGCCATAGTTAATATGTGAAATTAATTCAACATGCATGATGAAAATTCGTTGTTGGAATTATTATTTGAATTAATTAGGATTAATTCATGCTAGTAATAATTGTATTTAAATTCGTATTTAAATTTCATCCCGAATAGATTCCGGGCACCCTATTTTCCCAACACCAGCTTGAGTACTCCAGTGACACTTTTGCTCGCTCGAACTAAAACTTCTCGTGTTTATTCCATATCTTCTCATCCGGGCATCCGTTTGAGTCGATTCAAATTCCTACGAACTCCTCTTTTCGCCCTCTATCCATCTATAAGCATAAAAAAAACAAATTAATTAGTTTATGAAAATGATACTCAAATGACTCTAAATACTTATATAAATTAATCAAAACAAGGGCATTTCGAGCGACGAATCATGACAATTTCACGCCTAATCACCTAGGTGGCGCGGATTAGGAGAAAAAGGAAACTTAAATCCCACATTCTCACCGTGACGCAGCGGAACCAAGGACAACGGCGATGGTGTCGCAACGTAGGGAGAAGGCGCCGGCGGCGTTACGACGACGAAGGGAGAAGGGCGACGGCGGCGGAGTCGCGACGACGAAGGGAGAAGGGCAACGGCTGCAGTGTTGCGACTGAGAGAGAAGGGCGGCGGCGTCGCGTCTGAGGAAAAAGGACGTCGACAGCGGCGTAGCGACTGAGGGAGAAGGGCGACGGTGCTCTAAGGAGGGCGATTCGGCGATGAGGTTGATTGAGCGTGGTGTTTGTAGGATTGATTTGGGCGATGGAATTGATTCTGCAATTCAAGTATTCAATTGAAACCCTATATGGCAATATCCCAAATTGATTTGAGAGGGGAATTGACCGACGGTTTTTGCGGGATTGATTGGGCGTGGTGCATAATTTCAGGAGAAACCGTGTACTGCCTTTTGGGCGGTTTCAAAAAAATGAAAAAAAAAATTGGGCGGTTTCCTAGGCGGTCGAGAAAGGCCCGACTAGCGTTTTCCGACTTCTGCATCCTTGGCAGTAACACATATTTACTGTAACATCAACACACATTTCCTCCACCAGTAACACACATTTTGACGCAGTGGGAACACGATACAACGTAATATCCGTTGACTTTGAGAATACCCGGAATATACGTATACGCGATTAACGTGTTAATTCATAGATTCACGCATGGATACTAGAATAAAAACGATAAAACACGAAAAGGGAATAACCCAATATTTTCAATTGATTCAACAACTGAATAATAACGAATTACATAACTCCTATTTATAATAGATAACTAGGGTTTTAGGCGTATACGCCCTAAAAGTCCGACCCACTAATAGTTAATTAAAACTTAAATAAAGCCCTAGAACTATAAAATAGAAATAATAATAAATAATTAAATACAATCTTTACCTCCATCACATTTGCTCTGACATTAACATATATTTGCTTCAACAGTAACACACATTAATTTTACAGTAACATATGATTGTTCTTATGGTAACACAACCTGGGAGAGTGATTTTATGTATTTGTGCAAAAACATCTTTATCCATTGAGTAAGACATTTATGTTATTATAGTAATATATTTTTCACTACCTTACATATTTTATTGCATGGAAAATAATTATTTTCGTAAAAATAAATAAATATTTGAATAGATAATAACACACATTTTGCTCCTATATATTGATTTTAGGATCCGAAGGGCAAAATGTGTGTTACTATTAGACTCAATGTTATTTTTTCACCAATTTTTGTGTGTTTTTATTGAAATATTTTTCCATAAATTTTTTAAATATGGGTTACTCTACGGATCCTATATTCGTAGAATATTTCATATAACAATTAGTCTATTAAAAAATCGATACTCCTTACATCTGGTCAAATAATCGATACTTTAAAACAGTTTCATCATAAGCTTATTGTGAACCGTTTTCTTATAAAACTTACACTACAAAAAAAATATTGTTTTGCGACGGAATTTCCGTCGCAAACAGTTCTTTGCAACGGAATTTGCGACGGACACATGTCCATTTTTAAAACAGCCGTAGCTAATTTTTGCGACGGATTTTGGAGGTCCGTCGCAAATTAACGACGGATAAATCCGTCGCAAAAATGGCGGGTCAGACCCGGCCGGGTCGCAGAGATTTTGCGACGGACAATATTCCGTCGCAAATCTTTCGGGTTAGACCCGATCGGGTAAAAAACATTTGCGACGGTCATCTTCCGTCACAAATGTTTTTATATATTTTTTTTTATTTTTTTCTGTTATAATTTGCGACGGGCTGTTTTCCGTCGCAAAATTAAAGATTTGCGATGGAATTTGGCCGTCGCAAATTACCGAGCCTATACAAAAAAAAAGTGGCTCGCGTGGTTCGAGCCCGGGCACCCGGGGCGGGCGGGGCGGGCGCGGACCACTGGGCCACTCAGCCCATTGCTTAATATATGCGGCCCACCTTCTATATTAGTCTTATTAGGCCTTGAACAATTAATCCATTTTTGCGTCCAAGGGGAATCGAACACGAGACCTCTTGAGCAAGAGGAGGGGACGCGCGCCACTAGGGCACAAGCTACTTTCGTTCATTTTTATGCAATTAATTGTATATGTATTCAAATTAAGTCATTTTTTGTATATTTCACCAAATTAATTTCTTTTCGTATCTAAGTTGTTTATAAAAATATTTTGCACAACTATTTTTTTTATTTTGTAAAATTTTTTATTTCGACAATGCATAATTAAACTATAATTCGTTGATCATTTGTACGCAATTAATTGTATATATATCCAAATTGACTCGTTTTTTTTTCCATAATTCACCAAATTAATTCATTTTCGTTTCTCACTTGTTTTTATAAATGTTGGGGCCATTTAATTTTTATTATTTTGGTAAAATTATTTATTTCGACTCTCTCTTAAATTTATAATTCGTTCATTTGTACGCAATTAATTGTATATGTATCCAAATTGACTCGTTATTTTTCCATAATTCACCAAATTAATTCATTTTCGTTTCTCACTTGTTTTTATAAATGTTGGGGCCATTTATTTTTTATTATTTTGGTAAAATTATTTATTTCGACTCCCGCTTAAATTTATAATTCGTTCATTTGTATGCAATTAATTGTATATGTATTCAAATTGATTCATTTTTTTTTCATAATTCACCAAATTAATTTCTTTTCATATCTAATTTGTTTATAAAAATATTCGTTCATTTGTACGCAATTATTATTTTGGTAAAATTATTTATTTTGAACTAAAAGTAAATAAATTGTAGTACTTCACAAAAAATTAAATAAAAATAACATCAATTCAAACTAAAAAAAATTGTATTTCACATTTATTAAAATTAAAATTTTTCTACTCGTCGGAATTAAATTCGGCTTCCTCTTCCTCCTCATCCTCGCCCAGGTTAACAATCGGCTGCATCGGGGGCATCGGTGGCATCGACGGATGGGTCGGCGGGATCGGCGGCATCGGTGGCGCAGGCATGAACTCTCGTGGCACATCAGAGGTGAACAACCGCCACCACTCCTGCATGGCGGCTATATACTGCTGCATTTGGAGATTGTACTGCCTCTCAGACTCTTCCTTCTCTCGCTGTTGCCTCTGCATGTTGTTCATCTGCTCTACCACCGTGGCAAGCTGCCTCTCGACCTCACTGGGATGAGAGTCGATGGAAGACTGAGAGGAGGATGAGCCCGAGCCACTAGGTCGGAAAAAGTTCTTTCCGAAGCCACCCAATCCAGCGAACCGCCCCTTTTTAGCCTTGACATTCTTGAAGTACAATTCATTTTGAACGTCAACAGAAGGCTGTGTGGGGGGCATCGACCCCGACCCCTCTGCCGTTTCCTCAGGCTGAGGCTGGGGGGCAAGGTCCTCGAGCATCTTTCTCTGCAAATTAATTATACAAAAAATTAAATAAATTGAACACAAAATATAAAATAATACTTTTAATTTTAAAAATTAAAATAATATTATTAATATTGAAATAATATTTACGTGGATCTCGGTGGTACGACCGTAGGTAGACTTCCCAGTCTCCTCGACGAGTGGGTGGGCGAGCTGCAATCTCTCAAAATGAGAGGGCTCGCGTCCTTGATCCGCCGCCTAATTAGAAAAAAAGATAGTAAAAATTAATATCACTCATAAAATATTAGGAAAAAAATAATATAAATTCAAAAACTACAAAATTAAAGACGAAACTTACAAATCTCAACTCGTGCTCATAAATGGACCGAGAACCGGCCCGATATCTCGCCATCCCTTCTCCATCAGGGTCACTACGCCGATTCGCCTTGTTTTTCGCCGACTTCTCTTTGAATTCAGCGGAATCCCAGTAGCGGAGGAATTGATCCCAAATCGGCCGGTTTTCACTGTCAGTCCCCAGGTCGGTGGCCTCTCCCTTCTTGTACCACTTCTCCCTCATTCTAAAAATGAGGTCTTTGTACCTTTCCGCCGCATATTTTTCGAAATTCTTCCACATCTGGTCATCGTTGTTGACGATCCTTTCTAATCTTGATGATTAATGGCTATTTTAGGTAGTTAATTGATCATCAAACAATTACGTGTGATTGGTCACTAACGTAATTAGTGAATACGGATTTTCGGGTTTAGGTGGATTATAATCGTATGAGAGCTTACGTGTTTAAGTTCGATTGTAAGTTAATCGAGCTGCTTTAGATTCATAATCAAAGTTTGGACGTGTATAATAAATTGTGCTTGTTTTATTGCTGAAAAAATCTAAGTATTTATAGACTTTTGCCCAGCAGGAGGTGGCACGACCTTTGACCGACCAAGCCTGCATGCTCGACACCTGTCCTTTGACTAATTTGACCTTATCTTAACTAAATTCTATCCTTATCTACTGGACTTGCTCGCAGTCAGGAGCTGTTCGTCACTTTGGACTTGTCCTTGAGGAGTCTTTAGTCTGATTCTGATGGTCTTTCATCTTGTTTAATTGTTATTTCGGCGCTGTGGTTGGATCTGATCGGCAGGATGCCGTTTGAGCTCGTCATGTGGCTTTTGATCTGATTTTGTTCGCCTATGTATCTTGATCGCATGTAGGTTTTGCTCGCCGGATATCTTGGGTGAATCATGTGTTAACTCCACTTTAATTCTTGAGTGATTTGCGCTAATCCTGGTCGCCCAAATGTTGTTCCTCCTCGCCTATCAACAATTGCCCCCTTGCCGATCAATAAATTGTGAAGATGGTTAATGAGCACTTTTTGGGTTGGCAACTTTTAAGTGTCACTAGTGCGAGCAAGAATGTCGTGGGGGCGAGCAGCTTTTCACGGGCGGACAACATTGGTCGAGTAGACTCGGGTCGGGGACGGTTGGGATCCCAAGGTCTGGGCACGGCTCGAGGTGTGACGTGGGTGGAATGATTGCTGGCGCCCACGCGCACACGATCCCGAGGTGACGCGCCTTCCCGTTTTGTCGGACAGGTGCTGCACGCGCCCAGAATTTGCAATTTGGTCCTTCAACTTTCAACTTTGTTCGCCCGGTACCCCGTTTTTCCAGGAGTATATAAGGAAAAATTTTTCCATTTTTTTTCATTTTCACACTGTTTCTTAAGCGCGAATTCCTCTTTCTTCCTTCTTTCAAATTTCCGGCGATCGTTTCCAGTTTCCGGCGATCTTCAAACAACGTCAAGGTAGTTTCTTCTCTGTGTTTTTCTTCTCTTTCTTCTTTTCTTGCGTTGTGTGCGTTATAGACTCACCAAAAATCCCTACTTCGCCGTGGAAAATTCCGAGCCGCCGTGTTCTTCCCTTGCCGGAATCTGCAAAACACTAACTTCCTCCCCTTAACTTATTGGATGGCGTCGCACTCTGAGACTGGTTCTTTTCCTCCCCGGAACCCTGAAAAACGGCCCGTCGGAGAGAATCTTCCCATAGTCAATTTGGAATCCGATCTCGAGGCGGCTTCGGTTGCACGCTCGGTCAGTTCTGGAGCTCATCCCTCCGGGGAAAGAGAGGAGCGAGGAAATCCTGCTCGCCAGCTCTTGGAAGAAACGAGCTCAGACCTCCTCGAAGACGAGGACGAAGAGGTCGAGGTACTTCAGCCGGTGAACCTTGACGAACTAACCTGGGCCTATCTCAAAGACATCAACTTCCCTGCGCCCAGACTGATCGAGCATCGGGTTCCAGTCACGGTTGCTCGCCGTGTGAACTGGAATGAGTACGAAAAGGAGCACTCCAATCGCTTCGTCATTCCTGCTCGCGGAGTACGGAAGCTAAAGGCGACAGAGTTCGCAGCGAGCTGTATCGAAGTTGACCGAGATTCGAAGGGATTACAAGATTCCCTTTGACATCCCGATGTATGCTCCTTTGGCGGACGACAGAGCTGATCGCCCACCACGCAGATTGACGGCGATCAACCTCGCCACCCTAAATGCTGGAGTTTCTTTGCCGTTGCATCCTTTGGTCGGCCAATTCCTACATGACGTGAACTTGGCTATCACCCAACTTACTCCCGTTGGGTGGATAAATCTGATGGCTCTGATGGTGATGTTCGCCCTGGAGGGGTATCCCAACAGGCTGTCCGCCGAGGAAGTTGGCTACCTGATGACGATGACCGGCTGCACTGGGGAAGAGGCGGGCTGGTACTATCTGAAGGCGTGACCAGGCCAAAAACTAGTCGAGGACATCCCTGGGAAGGTGCGAGATTGGAAGCATGACTGGTTCTGGATCGGAGGCGACTGGCGTGCTTCTGCTCGCTCTTCAGGGGGTTCTGAACGAATCGAGACCCCGGCGGAGTTTAGGGAATTAAAGCGTGAGTCTTACCTCTTCTGTATCTTTGAAGTGGTTGGACTAATTTTAATTCTCTTTTTCCTTTGTTTCAGGTCCCAAGAACTTGGGGTGGCGAACTGTGAAGAATAGCATAAGCGATCAATTCCTGTTCGTTGCGTGTTTGATCGCCCTTCGTCGCCGAGAGGATCGAAGCATTGGCCATCTCTTCTCCGAGGATACACTGCGAGTCGCTCATCTCACGACCTACCCTCACCATCTCGAGGCTCTAGCTCGTATCCCAGAGGGTAAGTATCTTCATGTTGGGCGAACAGATCTGGTCGGCCTTACACTTAGTATTAATTTATTTTTCATGTCCTTTACAGATCAGCTCGCCACAGTTGCGCTTCACCCTTCCTTCCTAGAGCTCGATAACTGTGTTTGGGAGATGCTGACTAAAAAAGGACACAAGAAGTCGGATCCCCTCTCGAAGATCATCGCCCTTGCGGCCAAGGGTGGAAAAGACGACCCTAGGCAAGCCAGAGGGTCGAGCTCGGCACAGCCTCCTGCCCCAGTGGCGAGTCCGCCCAAGACACTGGTCCCGAGGACGGAGAGGCTTCTTCACGGAGATGGCACTACCGTCTCTAAGGCTAAAAAGGCAGCCAAACGAGTAAAGAGTGCTCAAGAAAAAATAATCGTGGCTGTCCGACCATCCGAAGGCGACAGCGAGCAAACTCCTTCTGTTGAGTGCCCCGGCGAGCAAGCTTTGGTCGTCACTACCCGTGAAGGTTCTGGCCCTTCATCCGACCCCACCTACCTCGGTTGGGACAAGGGTCGTCTTGACAGGTACAACCCTGCTCGCCCATGACACTTAGCACTTTTTCTCATCTTATTTTTTACTAACTGAATCTTTCTTTTCAGTTACTCGCCCGAGCAGTACCCAGGGCGATCTAACCTTCGTGAGATCCCGGACTCTTTTGTCCGCTGCGCCTCCGAGGTCGTTGCTCGTAGCTGGACCAAAGAGCTAAACGAGACCGTCAAGATACAGACGCCTCGTGACAATGGCCGTCTATGTCTTGTTGAGGCAGGCAACACCCTGGCGGCCGTGCAGCGCTTGGTCGACCAGGTTGAGGACCTTGAGAAGGACTCACGTCAGCATGCGGCCACCGTCAGCCGTATTGCTAAGGAGCGCAATGACGTTAAGGCTGAGGCGAAGAAGATTATCGCCGACCTTGAGAATAAAGCCAAAGCTCATCAAGTTAGCGAGCAACGTGCCCTGGACCTGCACGTCAAAGTCTCCGAAGAGCTGAAGGTCAAGATGGCCGAGGTCGAGCAAATGCGGGCAGAACTTGCCCGCACTCAGCAGCAGAAGGAGGTCGCCGAGAAATTCGCGACTGAGGCGACAGCCAAAATTGCGGACCTTGAAATCCAGCTCGCCAACTCCATTACCCAAGAGGAACTTATTCCTAAGATGGAGGTGAGCTCGATTCTTGGTTACGTAACTGGTTATGCGGAGAGCATCCGAATTGCTCACGAATTCAAGGTTGCCGCAGTCGTTGAGGAGATCGGCAAAGAGCTGTACAACTTCGTCGAATCGAACCCTCCAGCCCCAGGCACAACTCTCCAAATTGGCGACCTGCCTGACTATGGAGTCAAGCTTGACTTCCTCGGCCCTGAAATAATTATCACAAGTCCTCCCGAGGACGAGGAAGAAGAAGAGGGCGATGCTGCGGAGGGCGAGCAAATCCTCCCTACCGATCAAAGTGAGAGAGCTCTAAAAGAGCGTGCTGACGCTGAGGGGCTAATTGCCGAGCTAACCCAAGTGGTCCCAGTTGACCTTGCCCTCGAAGGTTCTCCTCTTGAAGACCCCAAAGATGATAACATCTCTCCACCTGCCGGGCAAGGATCTTAGCGGACAGGATTAGCTAGGGACTTGTACTTTTTGTTGTTGTAGTTGTTCGTCTTTTTGTAATTTTTGGGCGATTAAGCCTTATCTTCAATGAATATATTTTGCTTAATTGCTCGTCTTTTATCTTACATTAATTTTTCTTTGCATCTTTATCCGTGCTTCAACAATCTTAATGTAATTGAGCCTTGTTCCTTGAGAACTTTTTTGGCCTTAGGATTTAATGGGCTTTTGGCCTTAGGCTATGTTCATTTAAAAACGAACAGCCTTCAATGGGCTTGGCTGTATAACCAACTTGCGCCTTGAGCTTACATTTTTGCTTAAACGAACAACTTAACATTGAAAAGATCTTAGAAAATTACAAGTGCTGAAAGCGACCAAAAAAAGTAATCCTGTACTAGCTAGGTTGGATCTGCTAGATAAAGACAATGTTAAACCTCCAACCAATACAAGACATTATTTACATCAGGAGTCAAAGTTGCTCGACTACTATACAATTTGTCAGGGCATCCTTTAGACTTCTTAAGAGGAAATAAAATCATACAAGATATTGGCCTTCTAGCCCGCGACCAAACTTGACCCAATTCAACTCTATTCGACCACTTATACTTGGTGAATTTTTCAAAAAATTAGGCAAGTTTTTGGATCCATCTTGTATCTTTGCCATTCCAGTTCGCCCAGTGGACTTAGTAGCTCGCCCAACTCAACTCCACTCTTTCATAAGGCAAAACTATTCGCCTACTGAAAGTACTTTCTTAGGTTAGCTGCATTCCAAGAATATTGGGCCGAGTTGCCATCTAAGTCCTCTATGTCATATACTCCATTGGGTAACCTATCTGTTACCCTGTACGGGCCCTCCCAAGTCGGGCCAAATATGCATGGAGGTGGGGCAAGCTTCTTTCTTAGAACGAGGTCACCAATTTCGAATTTTCTTATCTTGACTTGGGAATTATAGTAACGCTCTGCTCTTTGCTTGTACGTGGCATTCTTTAGCTCAGCATGTAATCTTCTTTCTTCGAGCAAATCTGCTTCTGTGGCCAGAGCAGAATGATTTGTTTGTTCATCAAAGCTGGTCATCCTGACTGTGTTAGTCTTTAACTCAATTGGTATTACCGCCTCTGTCCCGAAAGCCATTGCAAAAGGTGTTTCTCCGGTGCTTGACCTGGGAGAAACCCTATACGCCCACATGACTTTCGGGAGTTTTTCTGACCAGCTACTTTTGCTTTCTGCCAGACGTATTTTCAATGTATGCTTGATGATCTTATTTACAGCTTCAACTTACCCGTTTGACTGGGGATGGTAGGGAGTCGAATAGTGTTTCCTGATCCCCCATTTTGCACAGAAGTCTCTCAACTCCTTTCCGTCAAACTGTGGGCCATTATCTGTCACAATTGTTCGTGGAATTCCAAAGCGACAGATGATGTTCTGCCATATGAAGTTGATCATGTTCTGCTGTGTAATTTTCACCATGGCCTTCGCTTCTGCCCACTTTGTATAATAGTCGACTGCTATGACGGCAAATCGAACATTTCCCACTCCTACCGGGAAAGGACCAAAAATGTCAATTCCCCATCTTGCAAATGGCCATGGGCTGTAAACCGATACAAGCTCCTGGGGCGGGGCATGAATACTTGGAGCAAAAACCTGGCACTGGCGGCAAACTTTGGCTAACTGGATTGCATCTTTCCGTAAGGTTGGCCAATAATAACCTTGCCTTACAGTCTTGTGGGCCAAAGCTTGCCCCCCAGTGTGATTTCCACAAACTCCAGAATGTATATCCTCCAGGACTGTCCTTCCTTGCCCCCTAGACAAACACTTGAGTAGCGGGTGTGAGAAGCCCCTTTTGTAAAGCTGTTCGTCTACCAGAGTATATCTGGTCGCTTGTTTTTTAATTCTTTCAGCTTCAAATGAGTTGCTTGGTAACACCCCGTCTTTCAAGTATTTGGCTATAGGAGTTCTCCAATCTTCATCGTTGTCGTGTTCGACTATTTGGTTTACCTCGTAGTCCATTGTTGATAGTTGGGCTTTTCTGGTAATGACAATGTCCGTCAGGTCTGCTGGCCCATCGTTTGTTGCTAATCTTGCTAGGGCGTCAGCGTGTGTGTTGCTCGTTCGTGGTATCTGCTGGATAAACACTTGGTCTAACAGAGATACCAAGTGAGCAACTATTCGTTGATACTCGATCATTTGCTCGTCTCTGGCCTCATATTCACCTCGTACTTGGCTTACAATGAGTTGGGAGTCTCCGAAAATTTGGAGTTGTCTTACTCCAACTGCTAGTGACAAGTGAAGACCTGCAATGAGGGCCTCGTACTCAGCCTCATTGTTGGTGGCCATAAATTCAAATCTGACTGCTGAAGTGAATACTTGCCGATCGGGACTGATGAACACTATTCCTGCCCCCGAGGCTAGATTCGTTGACGAACTATCCACATAAAGATGCCATGGGTGATCCAGCCCTCTCGTTGGATTTTGAGGGAAGGTTAGTTCAACTATAAAGTCGGCTAACGCTTGTCCCTTAATCGCGGTTCGAGGTGCATAAGTCACGCCAAGCTGGTTGATCTCTATGGACCATTTCAAAAGATGGCCAGCGGTGTCGGGTCGATGTAATATTTGTCTGAGTGGGAAAGTTGTCAAGACTTCGACTTGATGATCGAAAAAGTATGGTCTTAATTTCCTGACACTCATGACAAGAGCATATGCCATCTTTTCAGTTGGTGAGTACTTCACCTCAGCATCATGCAGGGCCTGGCTGACATAGTAGATTGGCAGGTGAAACTTGCCATCCGCCCGAACTAGCACCGAACTTATGGCCGTGTCAGACGCTGCCAGGTACAAATATAACTTCTCACCGGGAATCTGTTTTGACAAAATTTTTACATCTCCCAGATATTCTTTCAATTGATCAAAGGCTTTCTGGCAGTTTTCTGTCCAGGCAAAGTTGCCCTTTTTGATGGCCTAAAAAAATGGACGGCACTTGTCTCCTGATCGTGATATGAACCTGTTTAAAGCTGCTAGGCAACCGGTCAACCTTTGCACTTCTTTAACAGAGCGTGGTGGTTTCATATCGACGATCGCCTTCACTTTTGCTGGATTAGCTTCGATTCCGCGTTTGCTGACCAGATGGCCCAAGAACTTCCCAGAATGTACTCCAAAAACTACTTTTCTTCGGATTTAGCTTCATGTTGTATTTTCGGAGTATGTCGAATACTTGGGAAAGATGATGGAGGTGATCTTCCTTCTGTGTACTCTTGACGACTATGTCGTCGACGTACACTTCCATTGTTTCCCCTATAAGTTCGTCAAACATCTTGTTGACCAACCTCTGCTAGGTTGCTCCAGCATTGATTAGACCAAACGGCATCCTCTTCCAGCATAACAGATTTTTATTTGTATAAAAGGCCGTATTTTCTTGGTCGTCTGGGTGCATTGGAATCTGGTGGTATCCTGCGAAAGCATCCATGAATGTGAACATTTCGTGACAGACAGTACTGTCCACCAGTTGATCGATGTGCGGGAGCGGAAAGTTATCCTTCGGGCATGCTGCATTAAGATCTGTAAAATCTATGCATAGCCTCCAGGTTCCGTTCGGCTTCCGTACCAGGACAGGATTTGCAACCCATTGTGGACATAACGCTTTTTTAATTAGATCGTTGTCCAGCAACTTTTTGACTTCTTCGTTTAAAGCTTGATACTTGTCTGGTCCATATTTTCGCCGTTTCTGGTGGACAGGTTTTCGGACTGGGTTGATATTCAACCTGTGACAAGCATCCTTCGGGCTGATTCCCACCATATCAGCATGGGACCATACAAAGACGTCCAAGTTAGCCTTTAGAAAGTCCGTCATGCGTGTTCTGTAAGGCTCAGGGAGTTCAGACCCGATGTAAAGTTCAAGACTGTCACGCTCAGGATCAATCTTGATGGCCTCCAATTCTTCAATGGGAGTTGCCCGTCGTTTTTGCCCTTTCCATCGAGGGTCAACTATTGGTCCTTCCGGACTTAGCTCATCCTCGATGTCCATGGGTTCAGCACCCAACCGGGGGTCAAAATCGTCCGCGGGCTCTGGGTGAGACTCGGCCACCAAAGTTGGACTCCCCTGGTTATCATTTGGGCATAGACAGTCGGCCACGGGGGGTAACATTGCTTTTGGCAGGTTTTGCTCGTCGCCCTACTGTGCCTGGTCGCCCGTGGGCGAAGGTTGGTCGTCAATGTCCATCTTATCGTTTTGAGCTCCAAGAATGTCCTCCAAGATTGAGGGTTCATTTTCGAGTTGACTAGTTGACGCTTCCATCATAGATACTTGTCCCTATCTTGACTGAATTTGCAGAAGACATTCTCGAGCTTTTCTCTGGTCTCCTTTCACCGTGCCAACTCCACTTGTTGTTGGGAATTTTATGCAATAATGGTAAGTTGAACACGCGGCCCTGAATTCGTTTAAGAAAGGTCGACCCAGGAATCCGTTGTATGATGACTCTTGATCGACGACCAAGAAATCCACCATTCTTGCGATATTCTTCTCAGGCTATTTGACTGTCACAAGTTGCATAGCGAAAGTTACTATTCCCAACGGGATTTTCACAGCAATTCCGAATCCCAGGATACGGTGATTTGTGTCTCTGATGTAGCCTGCATAATCTCCCATTTGATCAAGCGTCTTTTTGAAAAGGACATTAGTGTAAGCTCCAGTATCCACCAGCAATCTATGCACCCTCGTTTCCATAATCTTGGCACATATCACAAGCGAATCGTTGTGTGGGGTCAGTACTCCTTCTAAATCTCTGTCGGTAAAAGTTAATTCCGGTGTTTGCATGGTAGGTGGAATGACCCCCATTTCTTGTACATGTCTGATCGCTCGTAATTTTGCCTTTCTTTTCCGATTAGAAATTGGTGGTCGTCCATCAGAATAACCACCTATGGGTCCTGCAGGTTCCATCATCTGGATGTCTGGTACTGGTCCCCCGGCAGGCGCCTGAGCTGGTCGCCCAGCTCGATTCCGATGAGGTGCCTGTTCCTGGTCTTCTTCATCAGAATCTTCGTCTCAGTTTCTTTTGCCGGGCTGTCTTTTAACGAAATCAGATAGCTTTCCTTCTTCATAAAAACGCCACAACTGCTTCAGCAAGTCACGACATTCGCTTGTAAAGTGTCCCACGCTCTGGTGGTAGGCACAATATTTATTCTGGTTCAACTTGCTCGTATCCTGACGTATCTTACGGGGAGGTGTTAGCAATTCTTTGTCTCGGACACTATTGTAAACTGTATCGATTGATACGGTAAGAATATGGTTCAGTTTGTCCTTCAGCTCCGTCCCTTCAGTAAATGCTTTCATGTTCTTGGGAGCTCGATAACCAGTTCCAGGCTTCTTCGCACCCTCTTTCTGCTCTCCTTTGTCTCCCATATCCTTTTGCAGGGCTTCATGCATGGAGACAAAAACGCCTGCCCATCCCGAAACTCGGCATATGTCTTCGGACATCTTAGGTGCACATCTTTCTAGAGTTCAGTACCCTTCTTGAGCCCAGCCAAGACGGCCACAATCTTGGTGTCTTCACTGACGGATTCTCCCTCTAACAAGACCTTGTCGAATCTTTCCAAATATGATCGGTCCGACTCGTCGTCAGTTTGTTTCAATTTGGATAACCGATGTCTTTGGGATAGATAAGACCCGGCCGTAGAGAAATGGGATAAGAAATCTTTGCCCAGCTGGGCAAACGAATGAATTGAAGCTGGTGGCAAGGCCGAAAACCACTTATGGACACGATCCCCGAGAGTTAAAGGAAAGTTTTGACATTGCGTTGCGTCACTTGCCCCCATTGATACCATATAATTGGTATACTTCATCAGATGCACTCGGGGATCCGCCGTGCCCTCATATTGGATACTTGCTGGAAACTGGATCTTTTGTTGAATTGGAGCCTTCAGAATCACCACAGATAAGGGTGAGACCGGAAGAGTCGTGTTCTCGTATCCTCTTTGTTGATCTAGCTGGCCCTGCATGCTTTCGATGGCCTTTCTCATGGAGGCGAGCTCTTCTAAGGACCCCCCCTGACTCTGAGGCTATCCGGCGAGCAGAGGCGCACAGCCGTCTGTTCGCTCCAGTCCCTCATTGGGAGCGGAAACCCCCTGGATTGGCCTCCTAGGATTGGGCTCTGCATTTGGGCCAAGGCGACCAAAAGCTGACCTGGTCAGCCTGTCATGGACTGATTGGCGAGCAGGTGCTACGGCTGGGCGAGCTGCTCCTGCAGTGGACTGGACTTCCATGACTCCTCGGCCACGATGACCCAATCTTTCAAGAGCACTTTGGCGTGTGCCCTGACTTTCTATCATGGCCGGATTCTGAGTTGAACCTCCCTGACTGGCAGCCTCAACGTTCAATTTTTCTTTGCCTTTGGCCTTACGAGCTTGGGCGCTATCAGCCTCATTCACATGATCCCTCTTAGCCTTTTCATATTCGCGAGTCTTTGTGGGGCTACACCTTGCTCGCACATATGAAGGGCCAGGTTGGGCTTGTTGTCTTTGTAAAGCCTGGAGCATGGCGATTGTGCGCGCCAATTCGTCGGGGTTACGGGCAATGGCGTCCAACTCTGGTGGTATTAACTGGCGAGCAACATTAGTTTGATTTTCTTGGTTGTTTCTGCTCGCCCCTGCTCGCCCACCAGCTTGGGACATTCGGGAGTGTGAATCCCGGGTTATATGTTGAGAACGTTGTGTCTCCCGTGATTGAGTCATTTTCACAGAAGATATCAAGTGTTGTTCTTAGTGTTCTTGAGTTTTCTTCTTCAAAGACTCAAACTTGTTCTTCAATTCTGGGGTAATCTTCTCGTATTCAATGATTCGAAGGTTCGATCCCTCCTTCTAGCACCAATTTGTTGACGATCCTTTCTAATCTTGATGATTAGTGGCTGTTTTAAGTAGTTAATTGATCATCAAACAATTACGTGTGATTGGTCACTAACGTAATTAGTGAATACGGATTTTCGGGTTTAGGTGGATTAGAATCGTATGAGAGCTTACTTGTTTAAGTTCGATTGTAAGTTAATCGAGCTGCTTTAGATTCATAATCGAAGTTTGGACGTGTATAATAAATTGTGCTTGTTTTATTTGCTGAAAAAATCTAAGTATTTATAGATTTTTGCCCAGCAGGAGGTGGCACGACCTTTGGCCGACCAAGCCTGCATGCTCGACACCTGTCCTTTGACTAATTTGACCTTATCTTAACTAAATTCTATCCTTATCTACTGGACTTGCTCGCAGTCAGGAGCTGTTTCTCACTTTGGACTTGTCCTTGAGGAGTCTTTAGTCTGATTCTAATGGTCTTTCATCTTGTTTAATTGTTATTTCGGTGCTGTGGTTGGATCTGATCGGCAGGATGCCGTTTGAGCTCGTCATGTGGCTTTTGATCTGATTTTGTTCGCCTATGTATCTTGATCGCATGTAGGTTTTGCTCGCCGGATATCTTGGGTGAATCATGTGTTAACTCCACTTTAATTCTTGAGTGATTTGCGCTAATCCTGGTCGCCCAAATGTTGTTCCTGCTCGCCTATCAACAATCGTGCTCCGGTGCCCAGACACATTCTTTCTGCAATTACAATTTAAATGTAAATATCTGTTTATATATTTGATATTAATAAACGGTGAATTAATAAATTAAATTAATACCTTAAACTCCTCGAAGTATGTCTTTTTCTTTGCATCGGACACTAGCCTCCAACTGTAAGCGGTGGGCTCGAATCCACATCCAAGGATGGACCGGGAAACCTGGTTAGTAGCCTCATGACCAGGAATCCAACTATAAAATTAAAACTTCAAAGTTAGTAAAATAATTAGGTTTTAATTAATAAAAAAATTTAGTATAAAATATTAAAACTTACGTTGAACCATGTGGCTGGACAGTCATCCGTGCTTAAACATCAATTCTAAACTTAACAAATTCAACTATTTCTAAACATGCTTTAAAATTAAATTAAAATTCAAAAAATTCAACTAAAATCAATTCTAAACTTAACAAATTCAACTATTTCTAAACATGCTTTAAAATTAAATTATAATTCAAACAATTCAACTAAATCAATTCTAAACTTAACAAAAATTAAACATGCTTTAAATTAAAATTCGATCAACTAATTAAATTATAATTCAACTAATTCAACTAAAATCAATTCATTTCTAATATAATTCAAACAATTCAACTAATTCAATTCTAAATTTAACAAAAATTAAACATGCTTTAAATTAAAATTCGATCAACTAATTAAATTATAATTCAACTAATTCAACTAAAATCAATTCATTTCTAATATAATTCAAACAATTCAACTAATTCAATTCTAAACTTAACAAAAATTAAACCTGCTTTAAATTAAAATTCGATCAACTAATTAAATTATAATTCAACTAATTCAACTAAAATCAATTCATTTCTAATATAATTCAAACAATTCAACTAATTCAATTCTAAACTTAACAAAAATTAAACATGCTTTAAATTAAAATTCGATCAACTAATTAAATTCTAATTCAACTAATTCAACTAAAATCAATTCATTTCTAATATAATTCAAACAATTCAACTAATTCAATTCTACACTTAACAAAAATTAAACATGCTTTAAATTAAAATTCGATCAACTAATTAAATTATAATTCAACTAATTCAACTAAAATCAATTCATTTCTAATATAATTCAAACAATTCAACTAATTCAATTCTAAACTTAACAAAAATTAAACATGCTTTAAATTAAAATTCGATCAACAAATTAAATTATAATTCAACTAATTCAACTAAAATCAATTCATTTCTAATATAATTCAAACAATTCAACTAATTCAATTCTAAACTTAACAAAAATTAAACATGCTTTAAATTAAAATTCGATCAACTAAATCAACTAAAATCAATTCATTACTAATATAATTCAAATAATTCATTTAAAATCAATTCTCTAAACATGCTTTAAAATTAAATTTTAAACGGTAAAAATGAAGAAAACTTACGGTTTATTTGTAGAAGATGACGAAACGAGAACTCGGTGGGGACGGATTGGCTCTACAGCGACGGCACCCGACTTCTCCTTCCTTTTCCTCTCTTCTTCCTCCTCCTCCTCCTCCTCCTCCTCCTCCTCCTCCTCCTCCTCCTCCTCCTCCTCCTCCTCCTCCTCCTCTTCTTCTTCTTCTTCTTCTTTTCTCTCTTTCTCCATCTGCAATTCGGCGGGTCTGTATATATAAGTGGAAAAAAATTTGCGACGGACGCCTGTCCAACGCAAATTTTGTCCGTCAAAAGAAAAACGACGCCGTTTTTTACTAATTTGCGACGGCTTTTCCGTCGCAAATCAGTCAACGCACCGTTTCCCGATAAGACGCGTAAAACGGTTCGGATTTGCGATGGACATTCCGTCGCAAATCAGTCAATGGGCCGTTTCCCGAAAGGTTGCAAATATAAATGTAATATTTGCGACGGCTTAGGTCCGTCGCAAATACAAAGTTAAAAATTGCGACGACAAATTCCGTCGCAAATCAGTCAAACGGGTCGCTTCATGAACGGTCACCTTTAAACGGGTATATTTTGCGACGGAATGGACCGTCGCAAATACAAAGTTGAAATTTGCGACGACTTTTCCGTCGCAAATGTAGCCGGTTCAAGACGAAGTCGGTGGGCCCTAGTGTTTGCGACGACGTATCCGTCGCAAATTACTATCATTTGCGACGGACTTCCTTAGTCGTCGCAAATTGACATTTTTTGCGACGACTTACAAAAATCCGTCGCAAATTCACTGTATTTGCGACGGATGTTCTGGTCGTCGCAAAATTGTCGTCGCTAATCTCCGTCTTTTTTGTAGTGTTACTTCTTACAGTAAACATGAATCAGTGAGCTAGAAATATTAATTTTTAATATTTCATTTAGTATTATAAGCATAATGTATATACAAGGTATTAAAGAAATTCAGACCCCTAATATTGTGTAAAGGAAATTAGACCTAAAAAAAAGTTTCATTCCCTTAGAACAACATCATGCTCATTGCAAGAACTTGCGCTAGACCGTTTCAACTAAAATAATGTTCATTTACTACATATTAGTATATTCAACACATAATTTTAGGATTGTTAGCACCCGAGCCATTTTATAGATTTTTTGCAATTGACATCGTCCATGTGCTTTTTATTCCATGTGTGAGGATTAATGGGGAAGATTTGGGTGTTTTTTCTGTGCATGAGGATTGAAGATTTTCAGTCTAGAAAATAGAATTAGAAAAATGATTTTTCGTATTTTTGCACAATTTTTATCACAAGAAACACGAATCCAAAAGCTTATAAGATTGCTATGGTGGGACAAGTAAATGACCAAGTATTACCTAGGACTTAGAGAACAGAGGATTCCCAAAACTATGTTATCGTAAGCATTAAGTAATTAGTCTTAGTCTAGTTTTGAAGAGAATTTTTAAAACAAGTAATGCAAACAAGTAAACAATAACAATAAACAAACAAGTAAACAATTAATTTAAACTAGCAAGTGCGAGAGAAGTATGCTTCATATGCTAGTTTTATGAATTCCACTTGCTTGCTTACACGTCTTTTATAAGTCAAATACTTTGTAGCTAAAGGCGAAGCCCTCGCCCCCAGGGCCCCCACCCCCTGGCCCGACAGGATTGGGTGGAGGAAGTAAATCATGGTGACTCAGCGGCCCATTTTTATAAGTCAAATACTAACTACCTCGTTGTTAGCTAAGGGCAATCACAAAAATGAATAGGCTCTCTCATTTTTAGGCTTGGGTGAACACGTGAAATGATTAGCACCTAATCAACCAATTCTCTTAAGCCCATAGGATGAATCGTATCATGTATTAAAGTAAAACACAAGATGAAACAATAAAATAGACTACGTGATCTTAAAATCTGTCTTGTAACTCCCATATTAAAATACTTCGATGTTTCATTTGTGTTTACTATTTAATTTTAATGCATGACATCTTATTATAATATATTTCCAAACCTCTCTAAATTGATGTGTCAACACCATCTTATTCTAAGGATGAGGTGTCATGTCTCAAATCTTATCATTTCAAAATACTGCGCTCTCATTAAAAGTTGGTTTAAGTTTTGATCTCCACCATCCATCTCACCCAATTAAATCTAAACCATACATTTATTCATTTAGGTTTAATATAATGATTTACTCTTTATTCATTACCTTCGCTCTTCTCTCTCACGGACTCGCCCGTCTCCGCCGCTGCGAGGCGACTCTCTCTCTCTCACACACACGACTCTAGTAAGAGATCAACTCTTCTTCTTTTTTCTTTCAATTTGATTTTTTGAATTTATATTAATTTTGTAGGAAGTTCAGTTTTTCAATTTCAGGGTTTTCAAGGTTGAGTATCATATATGTCGGTTTCTATTTAATTATCTGAATTACTGTTTGATTTGTTAGAAAAAGGGGAGAAAATATTCAGCCGCTTCATCCGTCGAGGCGCTTTAGCTCCCGCCGCCATCCATCTTTTCAGTCTGCTTCAAATCAAAACAGATTGTGCTAGGTTTGTACCATTCTCCCATCTCGTTCCGCTGCTTGATTGCGCTTACAGCCGCTAACCATGATCTGTCGTCGCTTCTATTCATCAGAGGTATGAATCTGAGTCACCATCCGCAAGCCGCCCAAACCACGTTCCGCAGTTTCGCTCCATGGCCGGTTAGATATTCTTTCTCTAATTTAGAGATTCTTTCTCTAATTAGGCCATTTCTCCGCCCGAGGTGACCAATTTGACCACCTCATAATTACTATCTCCCTCTCGCACACAATCCTATGTTCGTCTCCAAGGAATCAGATTATTGAAGGCTACTAAAAATTGAAGGTTGTTGTAGTTGCTTCACTTGCGCACACGGTCAGATTCATTTAAATTTTTTATTTGTGGATTACCTCAATTTAATGGTGAGAATCTCCATCATATGAATTTCAATTTAATGGTGAAAATTCTCCTATGTCTCTAATTTTTATATTGCAGGTTCATTGTCAGAAGAAATTTTCTAAGTTTATATATTCTACTCAGTAAATTAGATTCACGATTTGCTGAAAAATATATTATTTTCTTGATTGTAATTGTCAAATTTAGGTCCTTTAATTTCATTTTGTATAATTTTGATGTTGCATGTATTGAGCGGAAGAGAAATTAGGGCATGAAAGCATGGAGGGATTGAATTTGATGGAAAATTAACTAGGCTTAAAAAGGCTTTGTAAATAGGAGAAATTGGTTGCCAAAAAGCTCCAGCACCGCTCTGTTTCTATCTGTTTGGTCGAAGATAAAAGGTATTTAGTAGATCCTACTTTCAGTTCCTTATTATTTCAATTTTTAGTGTCTGATTTCTGGAGTTTTTGTTCAATTTCAGTTTTCAGGTTTTCTCTAGATTCCGGTTTCTCTATAAATCACTGATCATATGCAAATCGTCATTGTCGTTCTTCCAGTTCCTGCAACTGGTGGGAGATTGATGCTGTTTCTCAAATGTTTAAGTGATGGAGTGGTTGAATATGGGTGCTTCAAGACTCCAGCTTGGGGACTAGCTTTAGAGTAGGAATGGTAGCTAATATTTGTCTTCTGATGAAGATATGCAATAATATTTTCTAAAATTTTGATTCATGGATGGAAAAGTGGATGAATTATTCTTATCTATGAATGATCTTGGGATGGTATTATTGTAAATCAATAGGGGGCTTCAAGACTCCAGCTTGGAAACTAGCTTTGAGTGGGAATGGTAGCTAATATTCGTCTTTTGATGAAGACTTGCAATAATGTGTTCTGAATTTTTTATGGATTGAAGAGTAGATGAAATATGATGGTGGAATTTATTTGGAGAAGGGTTAATGATGGTTGAATTTGTTTAAGTGCACTGGATTGCAGGCATCCATACACATGTTATATTTTTGTCTACATTGTCACTTTTATATTAAACAAAGGCTAGAAGAAAATTGTTACTCACATTACAAAAATGCTTATGCTAACGAACCAGAGGTGTACCTATGTGCTTAGACCTGAGGAAAATTTGTATTGTTGTAGTGCCTAGGGAAATACTGCTTCTTCTGATTACCTTTATTTTAGCCTATAATGTATGTTGAAATCTTATTTGTGAGGAATATCGTTCTTACCATTCTGTTTCAAGTGCGAAACCAGTTTTCATTAATGCTTTCTTAAATTAAGTTGTTCCTGTTGCACACTTATACAAACATATATATTATACTAATAATCAATGTTAACAAATTCTTTAAAAAAACTTTTCGACTTACAGAGTGGTATTATATAAAGCATTGAAGCAATTAAAATTCAAAGCAGACCCTACAGGCTACAACTAATCTAGCCAGCAAAAAAATTTATTAGTATTTCGCAAATTTTAGAATGCATTTGAATTTTAAGTATAAGTTTAATATTGATTTAAAAAAACATGCACTAACACACCAGACATTTTTTTTTTTTTTTTTGCAATTGGAATATTACTAATTATTTTTTGAGATATTACTGATTTTTTTTTTGGTATTACTGACTATTACTTGGAGTATTACTGATTTTTTGTTGGTATATTACTGATTTCTATTTTGAGTAATTTTTTTCCAAAATCCAAGTGCATACCATTCACTGAAGTGCACACTAAAACTACTCTAATATTTATATTTTATCTAAGAAACAAAGTATTTTTTTTTTTTGAAATTGTACGGAATCCATATAAAAAAAGCACAAATTTTTTTTTTTTTTTTTTAAGTATAGGGTTCCTTTGGCATAATTAGAAGAGGGATTAGGGTTCATTTGGTAAAAAAAAAAAACCATTATATTGGTTGATAAAAGTTAGATAATGGAAATGCAATAATTCATGGTATAGGTCGTAGTGGCCGGAATTTGCATGTGTGATTTTGAATTTTTGGGATCTCATTATTTTAAAAATAGGACACCAATTTTGTGTAATATATTCTTAATTCAATATAACTTTTAAGAATAAAAAATTTCAGCATGTGATTCAATTGTGTAATATATTCTTGACTTTTAAGCTTAATTTTGATTTCAATTTTTATTTTTTCAACATACATAATAACACACCGAACTTATTGATAATTACTTTTTGAGGTATCAGTGATGATTTCTTTTGGTATTACTGATTTTTTCTTGGAATTTTTTTTTATATTCAACTCCATACCATGCACTCAAGTGCATACTAAAATTACTCATAGGAAATAAATAAGTATAATAAGATATTAAAATTGATATCTTTTAAATATTCTTTTCACATTTATAAATATGGTTGAAATCTTTGTGGATTTTTTTATTCAATACTCCCTCCGATTAAAAAAGATTGATGTTTTAACATTTGTTGTTGAAATTAAGAATTAATGTATATTGACAAATATACCCTCATAATTTCTTAATTGCAGCTCCTAATAAATTTATTAAAAGTAAATTTCAATAAGAGTGAGATTTTTTGGAAATTGATTAGGGGTATAATGAAGAAGTAGAGTAAAAAATAAGTAAAACATCAAATATTTTGAAACAAAAAATCTACTCTAAAACATCAATCATTTTGAATCGGAGGGAATAATTATTAGTAGATCTTCATGAACGTTATTTTTGTAATCTTCATGGACGTTATTAAATTACAAAATATAGATATTCTTTTCTATACTAGAATTTTGATTTTTAATGTATTTTTTTAACATAAAAATATTAAAAGAATATTGTAATTTATAAATAATAAATTTATATTTTTTTTCTTAAAATATTAGGAATAATATTTTTATGGATAGAAAATTATAGTATTGGCAATAAAAAGAGGACATTAAGTTTCTTTACTCATTATTTAAGTATTTTAAACTTAAAAAATATCTTACTCTAACATACAATAAACCTGAGTATATATTAATCAATAAAAACAAAATATTTACATAAAATATGAAATATTATTTTAAACATTATGTTAATGCAGGCATATTTTTTTTCATGATTGAACAATTTCTGTTCAAAAATATTTTTTGAAGTTATTTTTGCAAAATATTGATAAATATAAAATTTGTAGGAGGGGACTGAAATATTTCATAAGAGATATTGTCACCGAAATAGTGTATGATACCAAAATAATTTTTGCCTTCAATAATATATTGCAATACAAAAGTTTATATTTGGATAAAATTGTGCAGTCAAAATAGACTATTAAACTATAAAGTACATGTACTCTTTTATAGACTAAAATTTCGATTTTCTTCTATATTGTTTTAACATACAAATCCTAAAACAATATTGTAAATGATAAATAAGTAAATGACAATTATATGTTATATAATTAATGTATATATATATATATATATATATATTTTTTTTTTTTAAATATGTGGAATAAGTTTTTTATAGATAAAAAATTATAGTGTTGGCCAACAAGAAAAAAGAACAAAAAGATATTAAGTTTCTTTACTAACAATTTAAGAATAATACCTATTAAAAGTATCTTACTATAAAATACTATAAATCTAAATATATTTTAATCAATGAAAAAATAATATTTACGTATAATATGAAATACTATTTTTAACATTAAATTAATACAAACAAATATTTTTTCAAGGTTGGACGTTTTCTTTTCTTAAATATTTTTGCAAAATATTGATAGATGTAAAATTTGTAGCAAAAAAATGATATATTTCGAAAAAGATATTGTTACCGGGATATCATATGATTCCCAAAAATTATTGTCACCAAATATAATATCTTACTATTAATAATCGATTACAAAATTTTTTATTTTGGATAAAATTCTATCTGCAAAGTAATAGAATTTAAAATTGTAAAATATTGATATTGTTTTGTAAAGTAGGATTTCGATTTTTTTAACTATTTTTTTATTTTTTGTATATATATATAGGTAAACTGTTTAGAAGGGAAATTGAATTAAAAAAAAAAAAAAAAGATTGGCGCTAAACATAAATTCTTATTGTTGAATTTTGTATTATAAATACAAACACATTAATCAATTTTTTCCATACAAAAATTTACACAATATTTCATTTTAATTATAATTTTTTTTTTTTTTTTGTCAAATGTTACCTTTAGATTTGAAATGTGTGATTCTATCTTTAGATTTAAACTTTTGCGTTCGATTGCTATTGTATCTTCATATATGGGGAAAAATTTGGCATGCAAGTATACAATAATTGTAATTTTAAATAATATTGTGTTATACTAATTTGAAATTGAATGTGTGAATTAATTAATATTTTTCAAAAAAATTATTTGTTCATGTTTAATATTTTTTATTGTTCAATAAATTATAATTACAATTTTAATATTATATAGAACTACAAGATATTTATTAAAATTTTAATATTAATAATTTATTGCAATAATATTAATTTTTTTCAGTCCGTGAAATTCGCGGGGATACGCACTAGTATTTAATAAATAACATCATAATTTACCATTAATGCTACATTCCATATATTATACATTCCACCTATTAATATTAATATGTGGAATGTTGCATTAATGGTAAATAAAATTCAAGATGATCAAGTACTAAAATGATTAATATATATATTCTAAACGTATACTCCTTTTAAATTTCACGTTTTATCTCATTTTCGCCACTTTTAATACAGGGTAAGAGTTACATCACAAATAATCTAGAATAGAATATATGATCTTGATTTGTCCTATAACTGGAACATATCTCCAATTCTACTTCGGTGTTTAATCTTGTGTTTCACTACATTTAATATGTAACACTTGAAATTACAATTTATTATTGATGTAACATATCATATATTAAAATAATGAAACACAAGATGAAACAATAAAATAGACTATGTGATCTTAATTTGTTCCGTAACCATAACGTATCCCATATTCTACTTCGATGTTTCATTTGTGTTTTTACTATTTAATTTTAATACATGACATATTTAATAAATGACATCATAATTTGCCATTAATGCTACATTCCATATATTATACATTCCACCTGTTAATATTAATAGGTGGAGTGTAGCTTTAATCGTAAATAAAATTCAAGAAGTCAAATACTAAAATGAAATAAGCTATCTTGATTTTTTTCCCTTCAAAAATTAATTCTTCCCCTTTTTTTTATTTGATTCAAGGTATATTTAAAGAACAATTAATATAAAAATTTGAGGGGTTTATACAGTTACTATTGTTATTCACCCCCACAAATACTAATCTTTCACATATTTCCCCCAACCAAGAAACAAAACAAACAAAAAAACTTTCCTGGTTTTTTTTTTTTTTTTTACAGAAAATTTAAATTTTTCATTGATTCAAGATAGGCTTGCGCCTTACATCCTTTAGAAAAGCTCGATTACAACAACTTGGAATTTCTTCAATCCAAAATTCTTCATAGTTTTCTTCATACCTATATATAAAACGAAGGAAAAATATTACATAAAAATAGTTTATGATAAATTTATCATAAAATAGTTTTAAAGTATCATTAATATTATCAGGAGTATCATTAATTTGGGTCAGTTGTATTATATTGTAATTGTTGTAAATTTTATTGAACCTAGATTAATAATACTTCTGATAAGATTAATGATACTCTTGATAAGATTAATGCTACTTTAAAACTGTTTTATGATATATCTATCATAATCCATTTTCATGTATAAAATAATAGCCAAAATCTCCATAAATTTCCACAAATCTACTCATAAGTAACAAACCTACCCAGAATGTAAGCTTCTCTTCACCAATTATATAAAGACCAACGTTTCATCCAAAATACATCAAAACGAATTCAAACCAAAGAAAAAGAAAATGGCATCCCATCTTGTATTTGCCTCCCTCTCATTGGCTTTCTTATGCATCTGCCAAGCTGATTTGATATCAGATGTTTGCTCCAAAGCAGTCAACCCCTCTCTATGCACCCAAAACCTAGCGTCTGACCCACGTTCTCGTGGAGCCGATCTTAAAGGGTTAGGTCAGATCGCAATTGAAAAGGCCAAAGAAGCAACCAAGGACGCCATAGGGGTAGTTAAGTCGTTTAACACTGCAAAAACCAAAGGAATAGTCGAGACATGTGTTGAAACATGCAACGACGCCATTGACAACCTTAACTACTACTCCCAATTGTTGAAGAATTTCGAAGGAGGGAACAAACGTCATATTCGATATGTAGCGGCGGGGGCGTTGACTAATGCCGGTACATGTGATGATGAGTGGGGAGATAATAATGAGCCGTCTAAGGTGACGGACGCCACCAAAAGAGCACAGGATTTAATTGACATTTTACTTGTTATTGTTGATAAATTGTGAGATGTATTTTTCTTTTCTCTAGATAATAATTACATGTTTTCCTTTTTATTATCGCACTACAAAAACAATACAAAAAAAACACTGTTTTGCGACGGACACGTGTCCATTTTTAAAACAGCCGTAGCTAATTTTTGCGACGGATTTTGGAGGTCCGTCGCAAATTAACGACGGATAAATCCGTCGCAATAATGGCGGGTCAGACCTGGCCGGGTCGCAGAGATTTTGCGACGGACAATATTCCGTCGCAAATCTTTCGGGTTAGACCCGATCGGGTCAAAAACATTTGCGATGGTCATCTTCCGTCGCAAATGTTTTTATATTTTTTTTTTATTTTTTTCTGTTATAATTTGCGACGGGCTGTTTTCCGTCGCAAAATTAAAGATTTGCGACGGAATTTGGCCGTCGCAAATTACCGAGCCTATACAAAAAAAAAGTGGCTCGAGTGGTTCGAGCCCGGGCACCCGAGGCGGGCGGGGCGGGCGCGGACCACTGGGCCACTCGGCCCATTGCTTAATATATGCGGTCCACCTTCTATATTAGTCTTATTAGGCCTTGAACAATTAATCTATTTTTGCGTCCAAGGGGAATCGAACACGGGACCTCTTGAGCAAGAGGAGGGGACGCGCGCCACTAGGGCACAAGCTACTTTCGTTCATTTTTATGCAATTAATTGTATATGTATTCAAATTAAGTTTTTTTTTTTTATATTTCACCAAATTAATTTCTTTTTGTATCTAAGTTGTTTATAAAAATATTTTGCCCAACTATTTTTTTTATTTTGTAAATTTTTTTATTTCGACAATGCATAATTAAACTATAATTCGTTCATTTGTACTCAATTAATTGTATATGTATCCAAATTGACTCGTTTTTTTTTTCATAATTCACCAAATTAATTCATTTTCGTTTCTCACTTGTTTTTATAAATGTTGGGGCCATTTAATTTTTATTATTTTGGTAAAATTATTTATTTCGACTCCCGCTTAAATTTATAATTCGTTCATTTGTACGCAATTAATTGTATATGTATCCAAATTGACTCGTTGTTTTTCCATAATTCACCAAATTAATTCATTTTCGTTTCTCACTTGTTTTTATAAATATTGGGGCCATTTATTTTTTATTATTTTGGTAAAATTATTTATTTCGACTCCCGCTTAAATTTATAATTCGTTCATTTGTGTGCAATTAATTGTATATGTATTTAAATTGATTCATTTTTTTTTCATAATTCACCAAATTAATTTTTTTCGTATCTAATTTGTTAATAAAAATATTCGTTCATTTGTACGCAATTATTATTTTGGTAAAATTATTTATTTTGAACTAAAAGTAAATAAATTGTAGTACTTCACAAAAAATTAAATAAAAATAACATCAATTCAAACTAAAAAAATTGTATTTCACATTTATTAAAATTAAAATTTTTCTACTCGTCGGAATTAAATCCGGCTTCCTCTTCCTCCTCATCCTCGCCCAGGTTAACAATCGGCTGCATCGAGGGCATCAGTGGCATCGACGGCTGGGTCGGCGGGATCGGCGGCATCGGTGGCGCAGGCATGAGCTCTCGTGGCACATCATAGGTGAACAACCGCCACCACTCCTGCATGGCGGCTGTATACTGCTGCATTTGGAGATTGTACTGCCTCTCAGACTCTTCCTTCTCTCGCTGTTGCCTCTGCATGTTGTTCATCTGCTCCACCACCGTGGCAAGCTGCCTCTCGACCTCACTGGGATGAGAGTCGATGGAAGACTGAGAGGAGGATGAGCCCGAGCCACGAAGTCGGAAAAAGTTCTTTCCGAAGCCACCCAATCCAGCGAACCGCCCCTTTTTAGCCTTGACGTTCTTGAAGTACAATTCATTTTGAACGTCAACAGAAGACTGTGTGGGGGGCATCGACCCCGACCCCTCTGCCTTTCCTCAGGCTGAGGCTGGGAGGCAAGGTCCTCGAGCATCTTTCTCTGCAAATTAATTATACAAAAAATTAAATAAATTGAACACAAAATATAAAATAATACTTTTAATTTTAAAAATTAAAATAATACTATTAATATTGAAATAATATTTACGTGGATCTCGGTGGTACGGCCGTAGGTAAACTTCCCAGTCTCCTAGACGAGTGGGTGGGCGAGCTGCAATCTCTCAAAATGAGAGGGCTCGCGTCCTTGCTCCACCTCCTAATTAGAAAAAAAGATAGTAAAAATTAATACCACTCATAAAAAATTAGGAAAAAAATAATATAAATTCAAAAACTACAAAATTAAAGACGAAACTTACAAATCTCAACCCGTGCTCATAAATGGACCGAGAACCGGCCCGATGTCTCGCCATCCCTTCTCCATCAGGGTCACTACGCCGATTCGCCTTGTTTTTCGTCGACTTCTCTTTGAATTCAGCGGAATCCCAGTAGCGGAGGAATTGATCCCAAATCGGCCGGTTTTCACTGTCAGTCCCCAGGTCGGTGGCCTCTCCCTTCTTGTACCACTTCTCCATCATTCTAAAAATGAGGTCTTTGTACCTTTCTGCCGCATATTTTTCGAAATTCTTCCACATCTGGTCATCGTGCTCCGGTGCCCAGACACATTCTTTCTGCAATTACAATGTAAATGTAAATATCTGTTTATATATTTGACATTAATAAACGGTGAATTAATAAATTAAATTAATACCTTAAACTCCTCGAAGTATGTCTTTTTCTTTGCATCGGACACTAGCCTCCAACTGTAAGCGGTGGGCTCGAATCCACATCCAAGGATGGACCGGGAAACCTGATTAGTAGCCTCATGACCAGGAATCCAACTGTAAAATTAAAACTTCAAAGTTAGTAAAATAATTAGGTTTTAATTAATAAAAAAATTTAGTATAAAATATTAAAACTTACGTTGAACCATGTGGCTGGACAGTCATCCGTGCTTGAACAATCGGATACTGTCGGGAGGAGGGTGAGCCCTCAGCAGTCTGCTGTGAGGAGGAGGAGGAGCCCGCACCAGGCTGTGAAGAGGTCTCTGATTGAGACCTCGGTCTGAAAATAGGTGGAACCACGGGTCTTAGTGAGGCCCGTCGTCTCCTTCCTCCTCGCTCTCCTCGACGAACCTCGTCATCCCTCGGAGGCCCCTGACTGCCACTGCTACTGCCACTGCCTTGTCCGCTCATCTATAACAAAATTCGAAATATTAAATTAAAATCAATGAAAATAAACATGCTTTAAAAATCTATAACATAATTCGAAAAAAAATCAATTCAGCTCTACAATTCAACTATTTCTAAACATGCTTTAAAATTAAATTAAAATTCGATCAACTAATCTAATTCAACTAAAATCAATTCTAAACTTAATAAATTCAACTATTTCTAAACATGCTTTAAAATTAAATTAAAATTCAAACAATTCAACTAAAATCAATTCTAAACTTAACAAATTCAACTATTTCTAAACATGCTTTAAAATTAAATTATAATTCAAACAATTCAACTAAATCAATTCTAAACTTAACAAAAATTAAACATTCTTTAAATTAAAATTCGATCAACTAATTAAATTATAATTCAACTAATTCAACTAAAATCAATTCATTTCTAATATAATTCAAACAATTCAACTAATTCAATTCTAAACTTAACAAAAAATAAACATGTTTTAAATTAAAATTCGTTCAACTAATTAAATTATAATTCAACTAATTCAACTAAAATCAATTCATTTCTAATATAATTCAAACAATTCAACTAATTCAATTCTAAACTTAACAAAAATTAAACATGCTTTAAATTAAAATTCGATCAACTAATTAAATTATAATTCAACTAATTCAACTAAAATCAATTCATTTCTAATATAATCCAAACAATTCAACTAATTCAATTATAAACTTAACAAAAATTAAACATGCTTTAAATTAAAATTTGATCAACTAATTAAATCATAATTCAACTAATTCTACTAAAATCAATTCATTTCTAATATAATTCAAACAATTCAACTAATTCAATTCTAAACTTAACAAAAATTAAACATGCTTTAAATTAAAATTCGATCAACTAATTAAATTATAATTCAACTAATTCAACTGAAATCAATTCATTTCTAATATAATTCAAACAATTCAACTAATTCAATTCTAAACTTAACAAAAATTAAACATTCTTTAAATTAAAATTTGATCAACTAATTAAATTATAATTCAACTAATTCAACTAAAATCAATTCATTTCTAATATAATTCAAACAATTCAACTAATTCAATTCTAAACTTAACAAAAATTAAACATGCTTTAAATTAAAATTCGATCAACTAATTAAATTATAATTCAAATAATTCAACTAAAATCAATTCATTTCTAATATAATTCAAAAAATTCAACTAATTCAATTCTAAACTTAACAAAAATTAAACATGCTTTAAATTAAAATTCGATCAACTAAATCAACTAAAATCAATTCATTACTAATATAATTCAAATAATTCATCTAAAATCAATTCTCTAAACATGCTTTAAAATTAAATTTTAAACGGTAAAAATGAAGAAAACTTACGGTTTATTTGTAGAGGATGACGAAACGAGAACTCGGTGGGGACGGATTGGCTCTGCAGCGATGACACCCGACTTCTCCTTCCTTTTCCTCTCCTTTTCCTCTTCTTCTTCTTCTTTTCTCTCTTTCTCCGTCAAAAGCAAAACGACGCCGTTTTTACTGATTTGCGACGGCTTTTCCATCGCAAATCAGTCAACGCACCGTTTCCCGATAAGACGCGTAAAACGGTTCGGATTTGCGACGAACATTCCGTTGCAAATCAGTCAATGGGCCGTTTCCCGAAAGGTCGCGAATATAAATGTAATATTTGCGACGGCTTAGGTCTGTCGCAAATACAAAGTTAAAAATTGCGATGGCAAATTCCGTCACAAATCAGTCAAACGGGTCGCTTCATGAACAGTCACCTTTAAACGGGTATATTTTGCGACGGAATGGACCGTCGCAAATACAAAGTTGAAATTTGCGACGATTTTTCCGTCGAAAATGTAGCCGGTTCAAGATGAAGTCGGTGGGCCCTAGTGTTAGCGACGACGTATCCGTCGCAAATTACTATCATTTGCGACGGACTTCCTTAGTCTTCGCAAATTGACATTTTTTGCGACGACTTACAAAAATCCGTCGCAAATTCACTGTATTTGCGACGGATATTCTGGCCGTCGCAAAATTGCCGTCGCTAATCTCCATCTTTTTTGTAGTGAAAAAACACTGTTTTGCGACGGAATTTGCGACGGAAAATCCGTCGCAAATAGTGTTTTGCAACGGATTCTGCGACGGACACGTATCCGTCCCTAAAACAGTCGTAGCTAATTTTTGCAATGGATTTTGCACTCCGTCGCAAATTAACAACGGAAAAATCCATCACAAATTTGGCGGGTCAGACCCGTCCGGGTCGCACAAAATTTGCGACGGACAGTAATCCGTCTAAATCTTTCGGGTTAGACCCGTTCGGGTCAACAATATTTGCGACGGCCACATTCCGTCGCAAATGTTTATATATATTTTTTTATTTTCGATTAGAATTTGCGACAGGCTGTTTTCCGTCGCAAAATTCAATATTTGCGACGGATTTCGGCCGTCGCAAATTACCGAGCCTATACAAAAAAAAGTGGCTCGCGTGGTTCGAGCCCGGGCACCCGGGGAGGGCGGGGCGGGCGCGGACCACTGGGCCACCCGACCCATTCCTTATTATATGCGGCCCACCTTATATATTAGTCTTATTAGGCCTTGAACAATTAATCCATTTTTGCGTCCAAGGGGAATCGAACACGGGACCTCTTGTGCAAGAGGAGGGGCCGCGCGCCACTAGGGCACAAGCTACTTTCGTTCATTTTTATGCAATTAATTGTATATGTATTCAAATTAAGTCATTTTTTTTTTATAATTCACCAAATTAATTTCTTTTCTTATCTAAGTTGTTTATTAAAATATTTTGCCCAACTATTTTTTTTATTTTGTAAAATTATTTATTTCGACAATGCATAATTTTATAATTCGTTCATTTGTACCAATTAATTGTATATGTATCCAAATTGACTCATTTTTTTTCTATAATTCACCAAATTAATTCATTTTTGTTTCTCACTTGTTTTTAAAAATGTTGTGGCCATTTAATTTTTATTAGTTTGGTAAAATTATTTATTTCGACTCCCGCTTAAAATTATAATTCATTCATTTGTATGCAATTAATTGTATATGTATCCAATTGACTCGTTTTTTTCCATAATTCACCAAATTAATTCATTTTCCTTTCTAACTTGTTTTTATAAATATTGGGGCCATTTAATTTTATTATTTCTGTAAAATTATTTATTTCGACTCCCGCTTAAAATTATAATTCGTTCATTTGTATGCAATTAATTGTATATGTATCCAAATTGACTAATTTTTTTCCATAATTCACCAAATTAATTCATTTTCGTTTCTCACTTGTTTTTATAAATATTGGGGCCATTTAATTTTTATTATTTCTATAAAATTATTTATTTCGACTCCCGCTTAAAATTATAATTCGTTCATTTGTATGCAATTAATTGTATATGTATCCAAATTGACTCATTCTTTTTCCATAATTCACCAAATTAATTCATTTTCGTTTCTCACTTGCTTTTATAAATTTTGTGGCTATTTAATATTTTTTTGGTAAACTTATTTATTTCAACTCCCGTTTAAATTTATAATTCGTTCATTTGTACACAATTAATTGTATATGTATCCAAATTGACTCATTTTTTTTTCAAAATTCACCAAATTAATTCATTTTCGTTTCTCACTTATTTTTATATATGTTGTGATCATTTAAATGAAACTCACGTGGTATATAAATGAATAATAGAACAACATGATCTAAGATCATGTATATGTTTTCTACAAGTAATTAATTAATTAACACTGAATCTAAACATTCCAGGTCACAAGGTTTCTGCCATTATTACAGAGATAATGAGGGATAATCTAGAGGAGAACACAATGAAGTTCAAACTCGTCTCGTCGCAGCGGAAGCAGTACTACTTGGATGATTTTCGGGTATATATATGCAAATATTTTTAAACCAACTTATTTCCATATATATACCCGAAACTCATCCAAGTAGTACTGCTTCCGCTGCGACGAGACGAGTTTGAACTTCATTGCGTTCTCCTCTAGATTATCTCTCATTATCTCTGTAATAATGGCGAAAACCTTGTGACCGGGAATGATGCTACAAAAATTGTTCAAAAAACATAACTGACTCTCCCTTCTCTCTCTCTTCTCTCCCTCTCCACTCTCTCTCTCTCTCTCTTCATGATCTTCTGAATGATGGTTCACTGTTCCAGTGATCCACCAAACCATCCCATATCGATAGTCCGTCTGGTGCTCGACCCAACTCCACCCGATCCCCACGCTCCCACCGCTTCTTCAGGCCGTAGATAATATTTTTGTACCATTCTTGCGCTTTCGCACAGAATAATTGGTACATAATACTATCATTGGCAGGGTCCCAAACTCACCGCCTCTGCAAATAAATTAAAATAGAATATTAACGAATAAATTAAAAAAATTAAAAGTTAAATTAAAATCATAATAAATAAATATATTATACCTTGAAGTCATCAAAGTACTCCATCCTCTTTTGCTCGGACACTTGACTCCACGAGTGGGCACGGTACTCAAACTGTCTCATCCTAATGATTTGTGAGACGATTGAGCTAGTCTCATGGGCTGGAAGCAGTCTGTGACATCAGAATAAAAAAAATCAAGTTAATTATATTAATATATATAATTAAAAGTATACATAATTCATTAAAAAAATACTTACTTGTTGTCGACTATGATGACAGTGAGAAAATTATCTTGACCTGGGTTCATCTGTAATAATTTTAAATTCAACTAATAAAATCAATCAACTAATATTATTCAACTAAACTAAAATCAATCAACTAATAATATTATTTTGTAAAACTATTAAACTTAAATCAAGCAACTAATATTATTCAAACTACCTACTCAACTAAATTCATTCAACTAAACTAAAATCAATCAACTAATAATATTATTTTGTAAAATTATTAAACTTAAATCAAGCAACTAATATTATTCAAACTACCTACTCAACTAAATTCATTCAACTAAACTAAAATCAATCAACTAATAATATTATTTTGTAAAATTATTAAACTTAAATCAAGCAACTAATATTATTCAAACTACCTACTCAACTAAATTCGTTCAACTAAATTAAAATCAATCAACTAATATTATTTTGTAAAATTATTAAACTTAAATCAAGCAACTAATATTATTTAAAATCATTAAACTAAAATCAAATAACTAATATAATTCAAACTACCTACTTAACTAAATTCAATCAACTAATATTATTTTGTAAAATTATATATTAAACTTAAATCAAACAACTAATATTATTTAAAATCAAACAACTAATATTATTTAAAATCAATTAACTACCTACTCAACTAAATTCAATCAACTAATATTATTGTGTAAAATTATATATTAAACTTAAATCAAACAACTAATATTATTTAAAATCATTAAACTATCTACTCAACTAAAATCAAACAACTTATAAATATTATTTTGTAAAATTATATATTAAACTTAAATCAATTTACTAATATTATTTTGTAAAATTATTAAACAATTAAACTAAAATCAATCAACTAAAATTATTTTGTAATATTATTTAAACATGCTTAATTAACAATTAAAAATTAACAAATTACTAAAACAATTCAACTAAAATCAAACAACTAAAATTACTGAAATTAAAAATATAATATAAACTTAACAATTCAACTAAATTCAATTCTAAACTTAACAAATTCTAAACATGCTTGGAAATTAAATTTTAAACGGTAAAAATAAAGAAAACTTACGATTTAATGAAGAAACAAGCACTCGGTTGGGACGGATTGGCTCTACAGCGACTGCACCCGACTTCTCCCTCATTTTCCTCTCTTTTTCCTCTTCTTCCTCTTATTCTTCTCGCCGTCTGCGCTGTCCTTTATATAAGGCGAAAAAATTTGCGACCGCCAAACACCTGAACGACGTCGTTTTTTAGTATTTGCGACGGCCAAGCCGTCGCAAATGTGAAATTTAAAATTTTGCGACGGACAATCCGTCGCAAATCAGTCAACGCGATGTTTCCCGAAAGGTCGGGTCAATATTTGCGACGGAATAGGCCGTCGTAAATTCGAAGTTAAAAATTGCGACGGCAATATCCGTCGCAAAATAGTCAAGTGGACTGTTTCCCCAACGGGTATTTTTTAACGGGTCGGTTTGCGACGGACACGTCGCAAAATTGAAATTAAAATTTGCGACAGCTAATCCGTCGCAAAATTTGTCGGTATGAACGAAGTTAATGGACCCCACACTTTGCGACGGACTAGCCGTCGCAAAACAGTGCAGTTTGCGACGGTTTTTTATTTCCGTCGCAAATTATCTTTTTTTCCGACGGGTCTCCAATATCCGTCGCAAATGCATGAAATTTGCGACGGATAATTGTCCATCGCAAGTTTCCCGTCGCAAAACAATATTTTTTTTGTAGTATCGGTTAGGTTGGTATTAGTTATTTTTAAAAAAATATATTAAATGTTTCTAACGTATCATTTACATAATACTTTCCCTTAACTATCATATCTATCTCACAAATCACAATTAATCTTATATTACACCAATTAACGTCTTGAATAAAGAAAATGACTATTGATCATAAACATTTCCATTTCCATTTATTTTAATCGAATTATTATGAACATTAGTTGGTCGTGTACACGAGAGTTATAATAGAGGGGCGGCATAGCTAGATTAATATATTTAGGAGCTAGAAATGATGAGAAGTGGGAATGGTGGTAGAAGGGGAGAAGTGTGAAAAATAACAAGATGGAGTAATATTTAATAGATTTATTTACTTCCTTTTAGAGTCATGCAATTAATGTACGTATTAATTTTAGGATTTCTTATTTTTTAAAATTTCTTTTTTAAGTCATGCAAAGTAATACTCCAATCTGATAGAATTTCATCTCATCTAAAAATCCAAATTTATAGAGATGTGTGAAAGTAATTTATTTAATAAAGGTGGAGTTGATTTAAGCGAGAATCGAACTCAGGATCTTTGTCTGGGAGTGAGCCTTTTGACTTTGATACCATAAATCTCATCTAAAAATTCGAATATGTAGAGAGGTGGGAAATTAATTAATTAAAATTTTTTCCCTTAACATTCCTTACTATAATTATTTGTTCATTTGCTTTATTTTAGTAGTAATTCTCATAATTGCACATGTATATATTTGACTTTTTTTCTATAAACTCTACCCTCACAATATTAATTATTCATCATTACTTTTTGGCCCGTGCTACAATTCAACCATTTTCTTTTTACTGGATACATAAAGGTTTACTAAATTATCTTTTTATATTAAAAATCCTAGCTTGATTTATTTTATTAAAAAAAGAAGATTCTAGTAGGTACTATTACTTCATAAATATATGAAGTAATTAAAAAATAAAAAAATTAGATGGTAAACGAAACCTCATGTGAAGAAACAAATTACTGCAAACTTATAAGTGAAAAAAAAAAAAAAAGAGAAATGTTTTTTTTTTTTTTAATATGCTGCAAACATAATGGCGCTGTTATCCCTGCCCAGCACAAGGTGTTGGATTGATAAACCAGTAGAGGATCCGTGTCCATGCATACGCAAGGTATTAGATAAGTAGTTATTAAGTGTATTTTCCCTCTTCTCCATGATCATAAGGTAGTTACTTAGTTGAGGTAGTTACCAAGTTGAGATTCTATAAATACCTTAATGATACACATTGTATAACTAACTTTTGATTCCTTTGTCTTAATATGAAAAATATTACTTCCAGTTCAATATGGTATCAGTTTAGCCAAGGTTTTTCTCCGTAATCGCGTTCCCTGATCGCGATCATTCCCTATTCTGCAATCGCGTTCTCTTAATCGCGACTGGCGAATTAAGCCCTTAAGGAATTTTTCCCTAATTCCTTCAATATTCTTTTCCGATTGCTCTAATCGGCTCCGCTTTCTTCTCCGATTGCTCTAATCGGATTTCTTGGTTGGTACGGATTCTTTTGCTTTGCATCTTCAAGCGTCTGTTCGTGTGCGATTTTTCAACCGCTCAATCGATGGAGATGAACCCACCCGTTCCTGTTGTTCCGGCAATTCCAGACCCTAATTCGCTCATTCCGGCGCTCAATCCTTTCTCTCCCCTGGCGCTACATCATAACAATAATCCGGCGGTCGCTATCATTCTAGATCCATTGGTGGGAGCAAACTTCGTATCTTGGAGCCATTTAATCAAAAGGGCGTTGAGTGTCAAGAACAAGCTTCCCTTAATTGATGGCACACTATCCACACCTCCTGAAACGGATCGCCAAATCATTGTTGCATGGGTGCGAGCAAACGACCTGGTATTGAATTGGATTCTCAATTCAATATACCCAGACATTAAACGTTCTTTAGAGTATTTTACGAATGCTCGTGAGGTATGACTTGAACTCAATGCTAGGTATTCTAGGTCTGACCTTACTAGGGTTTATCATCTGAAGAAATCCTTTTGTACCATTACTCAAAACTCCCAGCTATTAATCTCTTATTTCAATACTTTTAAAACCCTATGGGATGAATTTCAGAATTATAGATCAATTTTGAAATGTCACTGTGGTAGTTGCACTTGTGATCTAGCTACTGCACAAGCAAATATGAATGAGCAAGATGCTGTCATGCAATTTTTAATAGGATTAGATGACACTTATTCTGTTACAACCATGTCTATGATACAGGATCATTTCACGAAATAAAAATTTTGAGATGATATTTTAAACTGCGATCGTCATTCTTTATAATTATTCTGTTAAAATAAATAGAAATATTTATAAATTGACGTTTTTGACAAAATTGTAATTTGTGAAACAAATTCAAATTAATTAAGTATATTAGTATTTAGTTATATATCAATTTCTAATTAATTAATAATTGTGAGGATGTATCTGTTACAAATTAGAATAGGCATTTTGCATCCAATTGAAAAAGAGAAGTAAATATATATCCTCATCACCTTCAACACATATATTTTTGAATAGCGAAAATCGATAGACATATATCTTATTTCTCTCATAATCTAAGCATAAAAAATTAAAATTTTCTTATATTAAATTTGGATGATATAATGTTGTAATGAATTAATTTTAGTAAAAATCGCAATACTAATGCGACACATATAATATTTATTAATTGACAAAATTTTATATGAAAATAGTTCATAATAAATTTATCATAAAATTATTTTAAAGTATCAAATATTTGATAAAAAATATCAAGAATTTTATCATGAGTATAAAAATCAAGTTCAGTGATATTATATTGTACTCCCTCAGTCCCCAAATACTTTTCATAGTTACTCTATGTCTCGTGTTTTAGCGAGCCAAGTTTTTATTAATATTTGAAATGATAAAATAATTTTTTTAAAGTGTTTTATAATAGAGGAGAGATAGATTTATCATACCCCTTTTTTAAAATCACTTTATCATTTTAAATATTAATAAACAATTCGCTCGCTAAAACACAAAAAAAAAAAAAAAAAAAAACTATGAAAAGTGTTTGGGAAAGGAGGGAGTAATTGTTATTGATTTTTTTTACCCCAACTTTTAATCAAATATTTGATAATTTAAGACAATCTCATGATAAGTTTATTATAAATTATTTTCATATTAAACCCACTCTTATTAGTTTACTTTATTTTATGGAATAATGTCAATTTAGGGTCTCAAAGATGGTAAAACTATCAATTTAAGATCTAAAAGATTTTTTCCTATCGATTCAGGGTCTGAAAGATAGAAAACTATCAATCAAGGACTTGAAAGATTGAACCTATCAATTTAAGACTTATGAATATTAAGACCATGTTTGACATATTATAATTTATATTTTTATTTAATTTTTATACATTATTATTCTTTCGTTATTTCTTTTATTTTTTATTTTTCCAATCACGTGAAATTAATATACTTTTTTTTATATTTTTAGAATTGTGATTTATAAAAATATTATCGGATAACAAGACATTATTAGAGATCAAACACGGTCTTACAATGAGTGAGTCATAGAATTAATAGTTTTACCTTTTAGGTCTTGAATCGATAGTTTTCAATCTTTCAGGCCCTGAATCGATAGAAAAAAAAATCTTTCAGGCCTTAAATTAATAGTTTTACAATCTTTCAGATCTTGGATTGATAAAACTCCTTATTTTAGAGTCATGCAATTAATATACATTTTAATTTTAGATTTTATTTTTTTGAAATTAGGTTTTCTTGGTTTTATCTATTTCCTTTTAGAGTCGTGCAATTAATGTAGTACTCACTCTTCTATCACTGTTAACACACTTGATAAATAACATCTCAATTTATCATTAATGCTACATGCCATATGTCAAAAGTAATAAATTCAATATGAAATAATAAAATGGAATATGTTGCATTAAAAGTAATATACTCAAGATGAAATGCTTAAAATGGAATATGTGACCTTATTTTTTTTTTTTTTTGCTCAGGGAATATGTGACCTTATATTTTTCATTTTCCTCTAAATTTTAATTCTTTCCCTATTTCCTCATTTAATTCAAGGTATATTTAAAGAAAAAAAATATATAAAATTTAGGGATATATACAAATACCATTAATATTCACCCTTATATAAATACTAGTCTTCACATACTTGCCCTAGCAAAAAAAGCAATGAAAACAAAATTTCCATTAAAAAAATCAATAATGAATAATAGTCAAACATAATCTCCTCAAATTTTCTCTGTATGAAATGTATCTACCCAAAATTTTCTCATAATCATATTACTTTATCATGTAGAGATCTCTTTATTAAATAATTAAATATAATTGATATATAATCCATATATCTATATAAATTCGATCTTTCATTTAAATGAGGTAGATGAAATTATTTCACTCTTCACCAACTATATATTACCCCAAATTAATCTAAAATGTATTCAAAAGAAAACTCAAGAAAGAGAAAATGACATCCCTCATTCTATTGACCTCTTTCTCATTGGCTTTCTTATGCATTTGCCAAGCTGATTTGATATCAAATGTTTGCTCCAAAGCAGCCAATCCCACTTTATGCACCCAAACCCTAACGTCGGACCCACTTTCTCGTAGAGCCGACCTTAAAGGCTTAGGTCAGATTGTAATAGAAAAGGCCAAAGCTGCAACCCAGGGCGCTATAGAGGTAGTTAAGTCATCTAGGACTGAAGATATAGTCAACATATGTGTTGAAACAAGCAACAATGCCATTGATGACCTAAATGAATGCTCCCAATTGTTGAGCAAATTCAACAAAAGTAGCAAAGCTGAACTTTTGACAAAAGGGTCGGGAGCGTTGACTAATATCGAAACATGTGATGAAGCGTTCGAAGTTAGTGAGCCGCCAAAGGTGAAAGTGGCCACCAAAAGAGCAAAAGATATCATTGACGTTCTTCTTGTAATTGCTGATGGCTTGTGAGATGGATTTTATTTTCTTTAAGAAACAAGAGATTAAATTGTAGGATTATGAGTTTTGAAATTAACGATGGATGTGTACTCAAGATGTTAGATTATGAAGACTTTAATATTATATAAATGTATCGTTTTTCTCTTTAACTATTAGTTTTATGTCACAGATCACAATTCGTCTTATATTCCACAGTTGGGAATAAAGTTTTTTTTGGCCCCATAAATTTTACCTTTTTCAAAAAATGTCCTAAAAATTTACTTTCTCCCATTACGTCTTAATATTTTGTTAAGTGTACAATTTATGTCTCAATCTCACCTTAAAAAAATAAAATGGCGTCATATTTTCTCATGTGCTATGCACGTGATTTTCGAATTATTTTCCAGCTAATAATCAATTAATAATAAGTCCAGTACCCCAGTTTAATATTTAAAAGAAAGTTTTTGATAAAATAAAATTAACAAAACTAAAAAAAATTCAGTAATTAAACAAAACGTGAAACTAGGGATGTAATCAAACCAAGCCGTTCGCAAGCTATTCGGGACTCGGCTCGAAAAATATTTGTTCGAGTTCATTTGTTAAGTTTCACGAGCCGAGCTCGAGCCTGATTTCGAGCTCGATTATTTTATTGAGTCGAGCTCGAGCCTGACAGTATTTGGCTCTAAAGCTCGCGAATAGGCTCGTTTACTGAGCTCGCGAACAGGCTCACGAGCAGGCTCGCGAACAGGCTCGTTTACTGAGCTCGCGAATAGGCTCGCGAATAGGCTCGATTACTGAGCTCGCGAATAGGCTCGTGAGCAGGCTCGTTTAATTAATTTTTTTCTTTTTATATAAATATTTAAAAAAATATATCTATAAGAATGTAATGTAGAGACAAATTTATTATGATATTAGTATTATTGTGTTATTAGGGACAAATTTATTATTATGGAGTATGGACTATTATGTTTTTAAGTAGACATAGTTTAGATGTGTTATTTTTGTATATTTTTTTAAAATTTTAATTAGCTTTTCGAGCCGAGCCTTTCGAGCCGAGCCTTTCGAGCCGAGCCTTTCGAGCCGAGCTTTTTGAACCGAGCCTTTCGAGCCGAATTATTCGAACTCAAGCTCGAATTACGCTTGATTAATTTGAAAATGAGCTTTTTTCGAGCCGAGTTCGAGCTAAACTCGTTTACTTGGTTAACGAATATTTCACGAGCCGAGCTCGAGCTATTCGCGAGCCTAAAAATTTGCAAAACGAGCCGAGCTCGAGCTCAACTAATAAAGCTCGAGCCGAGCTCGAGCCTATAAAAACCCAAACGAGCCGAGCTCTGAGACCTTACCGCTAGTCTCATGGCCTGGAAGCATACTGTAACATAAAAAAAATTCAAGTTAATATTAATGAATACAATTAAAATTATTTAATTCGTTATCTAAAAATACTTACATGTTGTCGCTAGGGACACCAGTGAGACGGGTATCAATCAGGGTATGTTGTCGTGAAGTCAAAGATCCGACAACAGTAGTAGAGCCAGCAGCATTGGACTACTGGGAGGAGGATGGTGTCATCTTCGGGGCCCGTCGAACCTCCGGGAGCACCGGTCTCAACGACCCCGACCTCCTCTTCCCCCGACCCTGTGACCCACTCTGATCGGGGTTATCATGAGAGCTCATCTGTAATAAATTTAAGTTCAAAAGATTAACATAACATATTATATTTATACACAACTACGAAAATTCCTAAACTAAATTCTCCACTACGAAAATTCCTAAACTAAATTCACAACTACGAATATAAATCAACTAAATTCACAACTACGAAAATTCCTAAACTAAATTCACAACTACGAAAATAAATCAATTAAATTCACAACTACAAAAATTTCTAAACTAAATTCACAACTACGAATATAAATTAACTAAATTCACAACTACGAATATCCCTAAACGAAATTCACAACTACGAATATAAATCAACTAAATTCACAACTACAAATATCCCTAAACGAAATTCACAACTACGAATATAAATCAACAAAATTCACAACTACGAATATAAATCACTAAATTCACAACTACGAAAATTCACAACTACGAATATAAATCAACTAAATTCACAACTACGAATATCCCTAAACGAAATTCACAACTACGAATATAAATCAACAAAATTCACAACTACGAATATAAATCACTAAATTCACAACTACGAAAATTCACAACTACGAATATAAATCAACTAAATTCACAACTACGAATATCTCTAAACGAAATTTACAACTACGAATATAAAACAACAAAATTCACAACTAAGAATATAAATCACTAAATTCACAACTACGAAAATTCACAACTACAAATATAAATCAATTAAATTCATGCATTATTGATTTATATATATATATATATATATATATAACTTCATGCATTATTCAAATATACAAAGATATATAATAAACGGCTAAAATTTGAAAAACTTAAGTTTATTAGATAGACGGAGAAGCAAGGAGGGTATTGACCGGAACATAAAGCTCGACGGACGGCGGCGGCGGCGATGATCGGCGGTGGCGGCAGATTTTTTTTTAGCGTAGGCTGAAAGTGAGTATAGTCTATGACTAAAAAGGGTAAAAAAATTAGCCAAAGGCGATCTCTAATCCCCCAACATTAAATGACTCTTGCCCGTTTCCAAGAACGGGTCAACTGACCGATCTGTGACCGCAAACTGGCGGTCGCTAACCAAAAGTTTGAATTTAGCGACCGCCGTGGCGGTCGCTAAACAGGCGGTAAATAGTTTGACTGACCTTTGAGTTTTCGCGACCGCCTAGGCGGTCGCTAATCCTTCAATTCAGCGACCACTTATCTCATCGGTCACAAGATAATTTGATTTGAGGCCAGTGGTCTACGGCGGTCGCTAATATAATATTTAGCAACCGATTTTTAGGTGGTCGCTAATTTCGGTCGCTAAAACGCGAATTTTTTGTAGTGATATACACATAGTGACAGAGCCAGAAGATTGGTTCAGGAGGCCCAATTAAGTAAGCAGAAAATTTGCATTTAAACCTATAAAGTATTACCTCATGTCGAAAGAAGCTCTTAAAATATATTTTTTTGGTCCAAATAAGCAATCTTTATGAAATTAAAAAATAAAAATAGTTTCAATATGCCTAATTTTAAATATAAATTTCTTTTTTCTCAATCGAAAATATACACAAAATTAATTCAAGAAACACTTTCATTAATAATTAGAAAGAAATTAAGATAAATTAGTATATAAGTAATCAAATTATTTTGTGTCTTAAAAAGTGTTCACTTTTATAAAAAAATATAAGTAATTACTAATATAGTAGATTCATATATTAAAAAGTCTTTAAGAACAAATTTAAAAGAAAGAAAGAAAAAAGTAAAGACCCATAAATTTAAATGAAAAACAGGGGAACAAAATGCTTCAAATATTGACACAAGATATAGAATAATAATATGGCTTTACGAGGTTTTGAATCTGGGCAATTTAGTGGGGGTTCTTATCCTTCCCTGCAAATCAACTAGGAAAGTAATACTTCAACTTACAAATGGAAATCATAACCATGAAATTTTGAAAACTTCCAGGGGGCCCAATGACCCCACTGTCCCTCCGTCCTCGTATACACGCAAATCTTATTCACCTAACTAAATATTTAAGTTTTGCAGGTTACACTACAGTAAGATAAAATATACTTGCTCAAGCGTAACCCCACACCAGTATCCTAATTTCGGATCCTTTTAGATCATGTCCATATCTAAATTTAGAAAATTTGAAAGTCGGACTCCTAGATACGTACCCGTGTCGGATACCCGTGCTGGAGTCCAAGAAACATAGTCTGTATAGAGAATACTAGTTGTAGACCCGCGAGTTTCGCGGGTATAAAGAAGTATGTTAGATTTTTTTGTTCAATAACACAATATAAGTAACTTCATAAGAACGTGATTGTATTATTTTTAATAAATTATTCATGACAGAGACATAATTTTCCAATAAAAATATAATTATTTCAATAAATACAAATGACTGTTTCATACTTTCAAGGTCTCCATTCGGAGTCAAGACGCAGTATAGTCCAACGATCGAAAGAGATCGATCTTGACTTTTATTAATAGTCATTGCAAAACACAACAACAGAAGAATTTGCATCCTCATAAATTTTAACAAACCACACCCTTTCAATCTTAACACTACGAATCTGTCATGTAGAATCAATATGTACCAGAGATACATCGACCTTTGACTATTCTTTTCTTTCCTCTCCAACTGTACGTCATCGCGGTCAACTCCCTCAACAATGCTAATAGTGTGACGGCTCATTTGCTGAAATATTACATAAACATTTCAATGTCCAAATAACTAAAATAAAAACAAAAATAATATATATATATATATATATATATATATATATATATCACAAAACAACAACAAAAGAAAGAGGCACGACTCGCTCCTCCTTGCACTTGCCAAGACACACTTGAACGGACCTATGATTTCATAGATTATAAAAATTAAAGGATTAAAGTCTGAAATATATATACGTGCCGTGACATTGGATGCAATAAATATAATATTAAATCACATTAATTCACATCCAATACATAAAATCATGCACATAGTAAATGAAAATTCAATAATGTAGGAAAGACAAATAAAATTGATTAAAAAAATTGGACAACTTAAAGTAAATCAACAGAAATGTTAAGTCGCTTACTTCCTCATGCGCTGAAGGAATTAGTCAAAATATGTAGATAACTAAATATTAACAAAAAATATTTCCAAAATTTTTGTAGTATTTTGCATTAAAATCATATAAATAAATAATAATTTCTTCCAGAATTAGAGTACCACAAATAATGATCAAACTTAACACACCAAATAAGAAAAATTAAATGGCATGGGAATTAATTGCAAAATATTCATAAAACACTATAGAAAATCATAGTGATTTGAACAATAAACTTAAATATATAATCTTGTTGCAGTTTCCAAAATTCCAATAAACTTACACAACACAAAGAGTATTTTAGGAAAGAAGTATAAATCTAATAAAATTAAGACATCATATATTAAACATATTAATATTTATAAATATTATGTGAGTCAGAGATGAAAAAAAAAGGGACCATATGTCCCCTGAATCCTATCTTTATAAGCTTCCGATGTGGACTGTTACTCATTCTGTCCTGCAATCGATTCTTAATTCATTGCTCTTATTTTTATTTTCTTGGACATGGGTAATAATGTTTTGTGGTTGACTTTAGGGCAATCCTTCATGATCTGGCTGTGAAGTTGGGTTATCTATGTGCTGCGTATGAAACATTTGATATTAATACCAATAGTGTTCCCATTTTCCAGACGAATGTCTACCTCCATGGTGCTTACGATGTTCGCGACATTCATGGTGATTTTCTAGAAACCGCTGAGGAGGCCGTTATCGATGTTGTGCACCGAGAAATTAAATATCTGGAGAAACTATATTCTTTCAAAATTGTAGATGTTACATCCTATTAATATCCAATATCTCAATACTATAATTTCAAGCAGTGAAGTTATTGTATCTTGCACACATCTTTTGGGTGTATGAATAAAAATAGTTATATTATCTCCTAATTCTGCGTATAATGTATTTACCCTCGATTATGATTAATTGTAAGATTGAGATTGTAGAGTGTATCTAAAAATAATTATAAAGTAGTTCATATATAAAGTAATTTAATTCTAAAAACATACTCTCAGTAATAAAATTTTATGATTAAAATATTTAATACCACAATGGTTCAAAAAATTTATAAAAAATTGGCCAAAATAAAAAGATAGTATCCTAATTCTACAAGTTCCTAAAGATATTGTCCTAATTTTACAAATTCCTAAAGATATTGTCTCAATTTTGCAAGCCCGTAAAGATAGTGTCATAATTTTACAAACACTCATGAGGTAGTACCCTAAAATAACAATTTCCACTTAAAATCAATATATTTAAGAAAAAGCAGATCGAAAAACAAAAAGATAAGGTCAATTTAATGGAGAAAAGTATTGAACTTTTAAAAAAAATATTCTTATGATAGCCGCTCTAGGGAAAAGTTGAGAGAGTTGACACAATCTCTAGTTATTATTTTGTATAATCAAAACCATAAATAATTAATCTATTAGACATTATAGACTTATAATTACTTTTTTTTTAAATAAACTTTTTAATATGTGAAAACTATTTTCAAGTTAATTATCTACGTTTGTTGTAGAGTTGTAATGTATGACCTCATCTTCCACTTAAACAAAATTTAAGCCAAATTTTATAAAATGTGGGTCAAATAAAGCCCTATTATGATATGTCTAGATAGCCGCATTTTATAAAATTTGGCATAAATTGACCAAATTTAAAAGACAGTGTCCTAGTTTTGCAAGTTTGTAAAGATAATGTCCTAATTTTGCATGTTCGTAAAGATATATCTCAATTTTGTAGTTTCCTAATTAACATTCATAAGATAGTCTCCTAAAATAACAAATTTTCCCTTACAACCAATTTAGTTAATGATAACGAAGTGTATTAATTGTTTATTTAAAGAACATTAATTGGTTAAAGTAAAGTGTATCTAAAAATATTTATAAAGTGGTTCATATATGAAACAATTTAATTCTAAAACATACTCTCCATAGTAATATTTATGATTACTATATGTAATACAACAATGAGGTTAACTATATTTCTAATCTATCATCAATATTGTCTTAACTACGAATTGATATGTATACAATAAGTTATACCTTATAATTTATCGCAAAATTAACTCATATACGCAAGAAATAATTACTCCCTTCATCCCAACTCTTTCTTCATATTTTCCTTTTTGAGACGTCCCAACTCCTTTTTCACACCCTTAAAAAGTAAATAATTCATACTCATAAAAGTCAATAAAATATTTTTTTATTATTATTTAACTTCATACTCACATGCTCCATTTTTCTTAAAATTTGTGTCATGTGCCGCTATGAAGAAAGATCCGGGACGAATGTAGTATTTTTTAGGACATTATCTTATGAGTTTTTGCAAAATTAGGAGGGTATCTTTTTGGGGTTACAAATTTAGGGAACTATCTTTATGAACTTATAAAATTAGAACATTATTTTTACAATCTTGCAAAATAAAAATACTATTTTTTATGTTGGCAGAACTTAGGCCAAATTTAATCAAATATAGGTTAACTAAAGCCCAATTATAATATGCCCAAGTTCCCGTATTTTATAAAATTTTGCCTAAATTGACTAAAAATTAAAAGATAGTATTCTAGTTTTGCAAGTTTGTAAAGATATTGTCCTATTTTTTCATGTTCGTAAAGATATTGTCTTAATTTTGCAAGCATGTAAAGATAGTTTTCTATCCTACAAACACTCATAAGACAGTGTCTTAAAATAACATTTTTGTCCCTTATAACCAATTTAATTAATGGTAACAAAGATTATTAACTGTTTACTTAAAGAATATTAATTGGTTAAAGTAAAGTGTATCTAAAAATAATTATATAGTGATACATATATGAAATAATTTAATTCTAAAATATCTTCTCAATAGTAATATTTTATGATTAAAGTATGTAATAACACATTGAGGTTAAATATATTTCTAATCTATCACCAATGTTGTCTAAAATACAAATTGATATGTATAATCAAAACCATAATTAATTAATCTATTAGACATTATAGTACCATTAATTTTTTTTAAAATAAACCTTTTAATATGTGAAAACTATTTTCAAGTTAATTATCTACTTTTATTGTAGAGTTGTTATTTATGACCTCATCTTCCGCTTAAATAAAATTTAGGCCAAAATTTATAAAATTTGGGTCAAATAAAATCCTATTATGATATGCTCAGATAGTCGTATTTTATAAAATTTGGCATAAATTTACGAAAACTAAAAAATAATGTTCTAGTCTTGCAAGTTTATAAATATAATGTCCTAATCTTGCAAGTCCGGAAAGATGTGTCTCAATTTTGTCAGCCTGTAAAAATAGTGTCTTAATTTTACAAACACTCATACGATAGTGTCCTAAAATAACATATTTACCTTACATCCAATTCAGTTAATGGTTACAAAGAATATTAAATGTTTATTTAAAGAACAGTAATTGGTTAAATTAAAGTGTATCTAAAGATAATTATAAAGTAGTTCATATATGAAACAATTTAATTTTAAAATATACTCTCAATAGTAATATTTTATAATTATAATATGTAACACCACAATGAGGTTAACTACGTTTCTAATCTATCGTCAATATTGTCTTCTCTATGAATTGATATGTATACAATAAATTATACCTTATAATTTATGACAAAATTAAGTCATATACGCAAGAAAAAATAATAATTTTTAGGACATTATCTTACGAATATTTGCAAAATTAGGACACTATCTTTTCGAGGATACAAATTTAGGAAACTATCTCTGTGAGCTTATAAAATTAGAATATTATCTTTAAAATTTTGCAAAAAAATAGCCCTATCTTTTATGTTGGAGAATTTAGGCTAAATTTAATAAAATGTAGTCAAATAAAGACCAATTATGATATGCCCAGTTGATCGTATTTTATAAATTTTTCATAAATTGGCTAAAGTTAAAAGATAGTGTTCTAATTTTTCAAGTTTGTAAATATATTGTCCTAATTTTTCATGTTCGTAAAGATATTGTCTTAATTTTGCAAGCCCGTAAAGAGAGTGTTCTATACAACACTCATAAGGTAGTGTCCTAAAATAACAAATTTTTCCTTATAACCAATTTAATTAATGGAAACTAAGAGTATTAATTATTTATTTAAAGAACATTAATTGGTTAAAGTAATGTGTGTCTAAAAATAATAATAATGTGGCACATATATGAAACAATTTAATTCTAAAATATACTCTCAATAGTAATACTTTATGATTAAAGTATGTAATATCACATTGAGGTTAACTATGTTTATAATCTATCACCAATATTGTCTACACTACAAATTGATATGATACAATAAGTCATACCTTATAATTTATTACTAAATTAAATCATATACACAAGAAAATATTTTTTTGGACATTATCTTATGGGTGTTTGTAAAATTAGGACACAATCTTTTCGAGCTTACAAATATGAAACTATCTTTACGAGCTAATAAAATTAGAACATTATCTTACAATCTTGCAAATTAAGGATATATACTATCTCTTATGTTGAGCAAATTTAGGCCAAAATTTATAAAATGCAGGTCAAACAATGCCCAATTACGATATGTTCATTTAGCTGTATTTTATAAAATTTAGCCTAAATTGGTCAAAATTAAAAGAGAGGGTCTTAGTTTTGCAACTTTGTAAATGTACTGTCTTAATTTTGCAAGTTCGTAAAGATATTGTCTCAATTTGGCAAGCCCGTAAAATTTTTAAATACCTGATCATAAATGACAAATAAAAAAGCCCAATGAATGAATCAATAAAGACCCAAGATATTTTAAAACATAATTAAAAAAATATCAAGTCAAACTTAGCTAAAATACAACAATTGGTTTAATAGGATATTCGAATTATAAATAAATGCCCGAAAATTTAGGTTAAGATACGGATGAGTAGAATTTTTTTAAAATAATTTATGTTGATTTTGGTATATATAAAAATATAATTTAATTATCTTCATAAAAAAAATGATATATATATATGTGTATGTATAATAATTTATAATAGGAAATTGGTTTAGTTTCATTTGGTAGTCACCAAATAATTTCATACTCCCTCCGTCCAATATTAGTAGGCCTACTTTTTGAGCAGTTATTTTTTTGTCATAAGTTGGAGGGTATTATGAGGTATTGTGAAGTTTATTTATCAATAAAGTAATTGTTTATGGAAAATATGATACTCATATTTTCCATAAACAATTACTTTATTGATAAATAAACTTCACAATACCTCATAATACACTCCAACTTATGACAAAAAAATAACTGCCCAAAAAGTAGGCCTACTAATATTGGACGGAGGGAGTACATTAGTTCCAAATTCCAGACTCATAAACAACGTTACTCTTCTAATTCTAAATTATGATAATTCGGCAATAAATAAGGAATAAAAAGATTTTAAATACCTATCATAATTAACAAATTAAAAAGACCCAATAAATGAATAAATAAAGACCCGGGATATTTTAAAGCACAATAAAAAAAAATATACAAAGTCAGACTTAATTAAAATATATCAATTAGTTAAATAAGGCATCCAAATTATAAATAAATGCCCGGAAATTTAGCCTAAAATGGAAGTAGGGAATTTAAGAAAATTATATATATGAGATAGTTATGGAATATATAAAAATTTATTTTGATTATCTACCCAGACAACACGGTACATATATATGTATAATGATTTATAATAGGAAAATAGTTTCCTTCCAATTTTTGGTCACCAAATAATTTCAACATAAAAAAGCCTTACTTTTCTTCCACTAAATTACAGTAATTGGTCAATAAATAGGGAACTACTTTAATAGTCTATAATGCAAGATAAAAAAATAATGATTAACCCTTTTTACATTATGGATGAACTAATGACCGCAGATTTGGATCACCAACCACATTTTTAATAAGATCTAATTAATAAAAAAATTTAAAATCGATCCTCAAGAATTTAAAGATTTTATTCCGAAACTTGGACACTTAGATAAACAAAAAAAAACTCCCACTTTATATAATCGATAGAAGATCCAATTCAATGTATATCATATAAAATATGCGTAACCATCTTAAAAAAACCCGCACATTCCCTTAACTTAAGGAGAACCACCAACAAATTTGGAAGATTTGTTATAACCATGTCAAATCGGAAAAAAAAGGGGAAAATCAAGGATTGGGGAAAAGGGAAATAACTTAAATATGGGCAATGACAACTAAATAAAATTGACTAATTAATGGAGATAAAACATGGATAGATAGTCGCCACACAAATCTATCAAAAAAATCGAAGCAATGGAAAAAAACAAACACTGCAATGACAACCAAAAATTGATTCGCATATGGAAAATTATCATTATGAACAAAGGAGATAAACTATACATACAAGGCGTACAATGACACAAAATTAAAAGTACAAATCAAAAGTAATTGGAAAAATATAAAATTAAAATTTTATAATCCTCATTCGATAACAACAATCAATCCCATAAGGATATACAACTATCATCCAACCATGGACGTATCAAGCACTGAAGTTGTGTACCAAAAAAAGAAAGAAAAAAAATCGAACCACCTATACATCAATAATACAAAATGGGAATCAACGATTTACAGTCTTAGGCCCAACACCAAAAGATACTATTCTTCGCCGAAGACGATCGGACTTGGCGCACACCAACAATGCGGAGATTTGAGAATGCACGGTACCTAAAAAAAGAGAGATGCAATAGATAATTCAACTACAAATATACGATTCCAAAAAAAGAAGGAAAAAAAAGTCATTACAATGACGAATAGAGAGGAGGAATAAAGAATGAATGGAGGAATAATGGAGTACAAATTTATAGATGGGATGGGATATATCGAGAATGGATGAACACGGTCAAAAAAAAAAATTAACGGATGAGATCATTTTGCAATTAATTATCGAATGAGAGTGTATTATTCTTGCAATAGAGGCATTATAGCCATGCCACATAGGCAAATTAGGTTTGGTTATATAAAGGTTATGATGTCAATTCATAAGTATTTTTATTTATTTTAATTGGATGACATAAACATTAGTTGGTCACATACATGCGGGTTGAATTTAGGGGGATAGAAGTAAAAATTAAAGTGTCGACTATAATCTATATTCAATTGAAGTTGGTTCGAGTTTTCAATATGAGAAATGAGAATAAAAATCTTTTTTCCCTAAAGAATATGTCAATTCATAAGTATTTTTTATTTATTTTAATTGGATGATCATAACTATTAGTTGGTCACGTACATGCAGGTTGAATTTGGGGGGATATAAATAAAAATTAGAGTGCTATAATTCATATGTCAATTCATAAGTATTTTTTTATTTATTTTAATTGTATATGTATCCACATTGATTCATTTTTTTTCCATAATTCACCAAATTAATTTCTTTTCATATCTAAATTGTTTATTAAAATATTTTGTCCAACTATTTTTTTTATTTTGTAAAATTATTTATTTCGACAATGCATAGTTTTATAATTTGTTCATTTGTACCCAATTAATTGTATATGTATCCAAATTGATTTTTTTTTTCCATAATTCATCAAATTAATTCATTTTCATTAAATATTTATTTTGATATTAAATTAAATTAAATTCAAACTAAAATAAATTCACAAAATTATAAATTAAAGTAACAATTCAGACTAAAAAAAATTGTACTTCATATTTATTAAAAATCAAATTTTTTTAACTGTCGGAATTAAATCCGTCTTCCTCTTCCTCCTCATCCTCGTCCAGGTTAAAATCGGCGGCTGGCTCGGGGGCATCAACAGCATCGGTGGCTGGGTCGGCGGGATCAGCGGCATCGGTGGCACAGACATTTGCGCTCGTGGCACTGAATCAGAGGCGAACACCTGCCACCACGCCTGCATGGCGGCTGTATACTGCTACACCTCGACTGAATACCGCTGCATCTCGGCTGTATACCGGTCGTGCGCCGCTCGCTACTGCCTCTCATACTGTTCCTTCTCTCGCTGCTGCCTCTACATGTTCTGCATCTGCTCCACCACCGTGGCAAGCTGCCTCTCGACCTCACTGGGATGAGAGTCGATAGAAGACTGAGAGGAGGATGAGCCCGAGCCACGAGGTCGGAAAAAATTCTTTCCGAAACTGCCCAATCCAGCAAACCGCCCTTTTTTAGCCTTGACGTTCTTGAAGTACAATTCATTTTGAACGTCAACAGAAGGCTGTGTGGGAGGCATCGACCCCGACCCATCTGCCGTTTCCTCAGGCTGAGGCTGAGAGGCAAGGTCCTCGAGCATCTTTCTCTGCAAATTAAATATACAAAAAATTAAATAAATTGAACAAAAAATATAAAATAATATTTTTAATATTAAAATTTGAAATAATAATATTAATATTGAAATAACACTTACATGGATCTCGGTGGTACGGTCGTAGGTAGACTTTACAGTCTCCTCGACGAGTAGGTGGGCGAGCTGCAATCTCTCAAAATGAGAGGGCTCGCGTCCTTGCTCCGCCGCCTAATTAGGAAAAAAAGATAGTAAAAATTAATACCACTTATAAAAATTAGGAAAAAAAATAATAAAAATTCAAAAACTACAAAATTAAAGACGAAACTTACAAATCTCAACCCGTTCTCATAAATGGACCGAGAACCGGCCCGATGTCTCGCCATCCCTTCTCCATCAGGGTCAATACGCCGATTCGCCTTGTTTTTCTCCGACTTCTCTTTGAATTCAGGGGAATTCCAGTACTCAAGGAATTGTTCCCAAATCGATCGCTTTTCACTGTCAGCCCCCATGTCGGTGGCCTCTCCCTTCTTATATCACTTCTCCCTCATTCGAAAAAGGAGGTCTCTGTACCTTTCCGCCGCATATTTTTCGAAATTCTTCAACATCTGGTCATCGTGTTCCGGTGCCCAAACACACTCTTTCTGCAATTACAATTTAAATGTAAATATTTGTTTATAGATTTGATATTAATGAACGTTGAATTAATAAATTAAATTAATACCTTAAACTCCTCGAAATATGTCCATTTTCTTGCATCGGACACTAGCCCCCAACTGTAAGCGGTGGGCTCGAATCCACCGACAAGGATAAACTTGGAAACCTGATTACTAGCCTCATGACCCGGAATCCAACTGTAAAATTAAAACTTCAAAGTTAGTAAAATAATTAGATTTAAATTAATAAAAAAAATTGAGTATAAAATATTAAAACTTACGTTGAACCATGTGGCTGAACAGGCATCCGTGCTTGAACAACCGGATGCAGTCGGGAGGAGGATGAGCCCTCAGCAGTCTGCTGTGAGGAGGAGTCAGGTTGTGAAGAGGTCTCTGATTGAAACCTCGGTCTGAAAATAGGTGGAACCATGGGTCTCAGTGAGGCCCGTCGTCTCCTCCCTCCTCGCCCTCCTCGACTCGCCTCCTCATCCATCGGAGGTTGTTGACTGCCACTGCCTTGTCCGCTCATCTATAACAAAATTTGAAATATTAAATTAAAATCAATGAAATTAAACATGCTTTAAAAATCTATAACAAAATTCGAAAAAATTCTAAACATGCTTTAAAATTAAATTAAAATTCGATCAACTAAGCTAATTCAACTAAAATCAATTAATTAACTACAATTCAACTAAAATCAATTCTAAACTTAACAAATTCTAAACATGCTTTAAAATTAAATTAAAATTCGATCAACTAAGCTAATTCAACTAAAATCAATTAATTAACTAATATAATTCAAACAATTCAACTAAAATCAATTCTAAACTTAACAAATTCTAAACATGCTTTAAAATTAAATTAAAATTAGATCAAATAAGCTAATTCAACTAAAATCAATTAATTAACTACAATTCAACTAAAATCAATTCTAAACTTATTAAAATTAAATTAAAATTCGACCAACTAAGCTAATTCAATTAAAATCAATTAATTAACTAATATAATTCAAACAATTCAACTAAAATCAATTCTAAACTTAACAAATTCTAAACATACTTTAAAATTAAATTAAAATTCGATCAACTAAGTTAATTCAACAAAAATCAATTAATTAACTAATATAATTCAAACAATTCAACTAAAATCAATTCTAAACTTAACAAATTCTAAACAGGCTTTAAAATTAAATTATAATTCAAACAATTCAACTAAAATCAATTCTAAACTTAACAAATTCTAAACATGCTTTAAAATTAAATTAAAATTCGATCAACTAAAATCAATTCATTTCTAATATAACTCAAACAGTTCAACTAAAATCAATTCTAAACTTAACAAATTCTAAACATGCTTTAAAATTAAATTAAAATTCAATCAACTATAATTCAACTAATTAAAATTAATTCATTTCTAATATAATTCAAACAATTCAACTAAAATCAATTCTAAACATGCTTTAAATTTAAATTTTAAACGGTAAAAATGAAGAAAACTTACAGTTTATTTGTAGAAAATATCGAAACGAGCACTCGGTGGGGACGGATTGGCTCTACATCAACAACACCCGACTTCTCCTTCCTTTTCCTTTCTTTTTCCTCCTCTTCTTCTTCTTTTCTCGCATTCTCCGCCTGCATCGCGAGGGGAGTATTTATAAGTGAATTTTTTTTTGCGATGGACGTCATTCCGTCACAAATTATGCCTGTCAAAGCAAAAACGACGTCGTTTTTAATGATCTGCGACGGCTTTTCTGTCGCAAATCAGTCAACGCACCATTTTCCGAAAAGTCGCGCAAAATCGGGTCGAATTTGCGATGGACTTTCCGTCGCAAACCAGTCAATGGACCGTTTCCCGAAAGGTCGCAAATATAAATGTAAGATTTACGACGACTAATGCCCGTCGCAAACTCAAAGTTAAATTTTGCGACGGTCTTATCCGTCACAAATAAGTCAAATGGGCCGCTTCCCGAACGGGCACTTTTAAACGGGTATATTTTGCGACGGAATGAGCCGTCGCAAAATCAAAGTTGAAATTTGTGATGACCTATCCGTCGCAAATGTAGCCGTTTTAAGACGAAGGTCGTGGGCCCTAGACTTTGCGACGGGCATTGCCGTCGTAAAACACTAACTTTTGCGACGGTCTTCCCAAGTCGTCCCAAATTGTCATTTTTTTCGACGGCTTACCACAATCCGTCGCAAATTCACGAAATTTGCGACGGATATTTAGCCGACGCAAATATTCCGTCGCTAAACACCGTCTTTTTTGTAGTGATTCAACTGAAGATTGTTTTGAGTTTTCAATATGAGAAATGATAATAAGAAATCTTTTTTTTCCCTTTGTGCTCTCGAATATATTGAATTAATTATTGTCTCTACATGATTGCATCACCAATGTTGTTCTCTAATGTTGGAAAATAATGGACAAATAGGAATAGAGTAGGAAAAAATAATATAGTTGATCATCTTTTAATTTCATGAGTAACCACTATAATCATCTAAAGATGCTAAAGGAGATGATCCTAATCCATATTAGAGCTAGCCCTATAGAGTTATGGACATAAATGTTCAAGGATTTTAGCCGTTCACTCTTAACTAGCTATTAATTAATTGTTAGTTGAGATCTAATTCCAACTCTAGCGATCTGGGGGTTAAACATAACACTCACAAGCTATTGAATAAAAAAAATTTAAAAATCAAGTTACAATTTAAAATTTTTATAATATAACATAGTGTATAATTAATGTGTTATTAATTATATTAAATTATATCGACCATTTATTTTAAATAAAAAATTATCGAAAAAATAATAATATTTAATACTCAACATCTACATTATTTTATATTTTTATTCATATTTGAATAAAATGCTATCTATAAACTCAGTATATCAAAAATATGTACAACGATAAAATAAATTATTATTAAAATTAAATTAAAAATATTAAACAGATGACGGGCTAGTTCTAACTCTATAGGGCTCAACTCTATAGGGCTTCAAGCAAAATGGTCTAGGGCCAAAACGACCCTTATACAAATAGGCCTAAAGTGAAACTAGCCATAAATTTTGATTTTACTGATTTAAACGGGTTGGCCTTGCAGGCCATGACCCTTTTAATATTTCTAAAGTTACAATATATTCAATTTCACTCTTATTTCCATTATAAAATAGTGAAATTTATTTATGTTTTTAACACCAATAAATTAAAAATGAGGGATAACTTCATCCTATTACGCGATTTTCCTCTTGCAATTTATTGCTCCGTGTGATGGAGTAAACAGGAACTGGGTTCCCGTGCATCCGGAAATAAAAATTTGAAAAGATTTCTTGAAATCATTTCTCCCAATGTTTAAGACGTCATGAATATCCCATATCAATTTTAAAAAAGTATCACCTTAATTTTTGGGTCATCCCTCCCATTAGTATCCACTATTGGTGCGCCCATAAAATGCAACATACTTACAATTTATTATTATAATATTTAGCACCAACAGTGAATAATAATAGGAGGGATGGCTAAGAAAGGTGATGCTACCTATCATCATTATTAGATATATCTATTACTCATCTCGTATAACATTGTGTGGTCTTTTCTGTTAATAAAATAATTGTTTATAAAAAATATATATTAACTAACAATAATAACTCTGCATGCGCAAGGCTACAATCACCCCTTATAATTAAAGATAATAATATTTAATTATAATTAATACAGTTCTAATTTAACTAATGAATTAATTGTGAGGATATCTCTTATGCATTGCCATACGCACTATTCATCCAATTGAAAAAGAAGTAAATATATATATACTCTTCAAATTATTCATTTTATAATGTACCGTAAAAAAGTACTACACAACCGCCGTTAATCTCAAGATCTAAACACATACTACTTATTTTTGTCTATTGAAAATTAAAATCTCACAATTTATTAGCAACAACAAGAATTATACCAATGATATCATGTGCTCTTTTGTTGGCCTGCTTGACCTTAGGCGGCGCACTCGATCCGAACTCATCATCACACGTTTCGACATTAGTCATTGCCGCCGACCCATGTGTCTGAATATCACTTTTGCGCCCCGCTTTCAAAGCTTGGGAGGATTTATTTAGGTCATCAATGGCGTTGGAGAATGTTCCAACACATGTGTTCACTATTTTCTGGTTTGCGGCGGTGCTACTTGACTTAACTGCCGTTATGGCGTCCTGGGTTGATGTCAAGCTTTTGTCGATCGCAATTTGACCCAAGCCTTTAAGATCGGCCCCACGAGAACGTGGATCTGAGGTTAGGGTTTGAGTGCATAGAGATGGATTTGGTGCTGTGGAGCAAACCTCCGATATTAAATCAGCTTGACAGATGCATAAGCATGCCAATGAGAGACAGGCCAATAGAAGGTGGGATGCCATTTTCTTTTTCTTTTGGTTTGAATTTGTTTTGGTGTATTTTGGATTAACGTTTGGTGTTTATATAGCTGGGGGAATGAAAAATATGTGGTAAATGCTAAAATTATGAGGAAGATTTCATGAGTATATTTTGTGCACATTTATGAGAATGTTGCGGAATTTATGCAGATTTTGTTCTACTCTTTATTTGTTGATTTATGAGAGGGCGTATATATATATATATATATATAAAGTAGTATATATATATATAGGCAAAGTGTTATATATAGAGTAGTGATAAGAAACCCACCAACCAACTAAATGATGTGTCAATCCATGTCATTAAAATTAAATAAGAAAAATAAATGAATTTTCCTTTCTCCCCCAATATATATATCGAATTTCCTTCTCCAGAAATTGCGCCATGAATAAATGTACTTATTTTTCCTTCTCTCCCAATATATACCATTGAATATTAGAGGTAAAGTGTTCCAAACTAATGACAAACATTGTCATTTCCATTTCCACATATATCATACTCTTTAAAGGTTATCGATATTAAGAATGTTAATAAACACATTTTATTAACCACTTTATAACTTTTAGATATATATACCTAAACCTCAAAAATTATAAAATTGGAACACGAAATTTTGTCACGGTGAACTCTTTAGTTCTGGCTTCCTTGATAAAGTACTTCCATTTAACTTGTTAAAAAAATTCTACAAGACACAAATTGCTTTAGATTTTCCATTTAAATTCAAAATCACGCCACACATCAAATTCAAATATATCAATGGAAAAACCTCTTCTTCCCCCACATTCGAATTTATCCATGGCGAGAACTCATCCCCCATATTCGAGATTGCTCGTCCATTTTATTTAATATTTCACTAAATATTAATTTGGACACAATTTCGAAATAAATTGGAAAACCGACATTTGAAGTTACACTTCAAATCCGAAATTTAATCTTGGTCAAATACCAAATTAAATTCAATTTCCATTATGGCCGTAATTGCCACATTTGACTCACAAATTAATCGTCATTGATACAAGTCAAATCTTGTGAATTAAATTCACATTGCCCATGCTCTCAAAGCACATGTTCAAATGAGGCCTTAATGCCACCATTTATTCGCGAGCAAATCTCAAGCGAATTATACGACTTAAACTTCTGGACTAAATTCAAAAATAATTTATGCCTCTAGCACAAAAATATTTGATCCCATATCAAATTATTATTTTGATATCAAGGAATCCAAATCCATGGAAAAGTATTTAATACCTCAAGTATTATTACTATTTCCATAATATTACCCGGTCTAAAATTCAATTAATTTCGTCCCATGTTTCTCTCAACAATTCAACAGAAATTTGAGTTTCAGCCTTAACTCATCAATTTGGCAAATTGAGATCAACAACAGGCCTACGCACTCAGCTAAACTAGTCAATATCCTCATTAATTTAATTTGGGTCAATCATATATGTATAATCTTCAACCCAAAATTTGACATCTAACATTTCAAATGACAGAGAGAGACACGGCCATTCATGTCACTTTCTCTCAAAACAACAACGTTAATCGCCGATTTATATAAATCGCGACATACTCGAATGCCACCACGGGCATTTCGATTCAATCTTTTCCCGAAAAGCCACCAATTCTTATTTCAAATTGTTGCTTCATTCAGAAAAAGCCTCATTGGGATCCGGTTCATGATTCTCACCAACAATCGATAACCGGCTTTAATCAATCACGTGACTTTATTCCCATCGCCACCATTTGTCACTAACATCCTCATTTTGCGTATCGTTCTCAACGAACGCAAGTGGATCCTCAGTGACAAATCTTGTCAACCACAAGGTGGTAAAAAATAGTATTCTCTTCTGCCATTTTTTTTAATTCTTACCCGAGAACTTCTCGGATCTCTCGCTATGGACCATGAAAGGTCCAGCGTCATTAAAAGGGAAAAGGCTCACCACATTGGGATTCAAAGTCTTGCGAGAAGAGGCATTCCTCGACTCGACACACTGCAGTCTTACTTTTTTCGTATTTTGTGTAAATTTAAGTTTCGAGTTGTAATTTTATTTATATAATTTTTTGTGATCGAATTATTATTTTCACAGTTATCAAAATTTCAACAGCAACATCTCTCCTGGGAAAAGACGGAAGTACCACTTTGTATACAGTTCTGAAAGATCTCCTGCCTGACTGCTGTTTGAACCCTCCCGTTGCCTCCTCGAGTTGTTTGTACGACTACATTTTGACCCCGTGCACGGTTGAAGCTGATTGTTTCTTATGGTGGCACGCCAAGAAAATGGCGATGGCCACATCTATTGACAGAAGGAAATTTAGGAAAACGGAGCTGCCAAGAAATGCTGCCAGGAGAATCACCTTAGACATCGTACTGTCCCCTGTCGAATTGTTCTCAGGAACACGAACAACCTTCAACAAAGCAAGCGTGTCGTTCAGGTCACTGGCCTGCCTTCCTGTCGAAAGAGGAAACCTTTTCTTCCAAGACCCACAACTACTTAATATCAAACCATTACCATTGTCTTCGGAGATATGCTCCAGTACTCTAGGAAACTCGTATCTTTGGCCCAATAATTTCTTCCAATGATCCAACTCCTAAGTGCATCTTTTAAGATCCTCAAAAAATTTCTCCTTCAACGGTGACACATTTCGGAATATAGCCGCGTTTCTAGCACTCCATAGTAGTCAAATTATGCACTCACATATACACACTGCTCAGTTTTCCTCTCTTCCCCTTTAGAAGCCTACTAAAATATAGAAGACTCGGTGAGAAATTTGAGGATAAAACTGCCCTCCTTCCTAGCCAGTTGGTGCTCTTCAACCACACATTGTAAGAGAATGAACATTCAAACAACAAATGCCTTAAAGATAACGGCTCTGAATGGCAAAAAACACAGAAAGAGTTGATATTCAACGGGATAATACTGTGCTCTTGCAACTTCGTTATAGTAGGACGTCGCTCCCAAAGGACTTCAAGCAAGCACTCGATTAATTCAATAGATGATGAAATAACAAGACAATAAAAATTCAGTGCAATTAAAGAACTATATAATGACAACAAACACTTCGTTTAAATTATTAACAATACTATCTCTGTAATTAAAAAAGTGATTAAAGTTTAAAAACATTAAAATTATGAACGTGATCTTCCCCAATTCAAAATCGCTAGTAACCTAACTTCTCACCAAGCCAAAATGTTTCCATGATTAAAGTCGCTCCCAAAATTAATTCTTAATCTTTTAAATTAATTCTTAATCTTTTGATACTTTACATGGCATCAACACATTCATTTATAATTAATCACTAGTAATATCCCCACGATTTTTGTGGGTTTCGACAAAAAATGTTAGATTTATCTTTAAGAATTTTATTAATTTGGCTATCTAATTATTAATTATATATTATTTATTTTTGGCAAATGTATTAACATTTTTTGGCATATTGTGATCGAATTTTATATGAAACATATTTTTATAAAATTTGGCTTAAATTGGACAAAATAAAAAATAGTGCCCTAGTTTTGCAAGATTGTAAATTAAGGTATTGTCCTGATTTTGCAAGTTTGTAAAGATATTATCTCAATCTTGCAAGCTCGTAAATAGTTTTTTGGTCCCGCAACTTGTCTAGTGTCCAATTTTGGTCCCAAAAATATTAACTTTTCAATTTTGGTCCCATAACTTATTGAATCGTCCAAATTTGGTCCCAAATGGGACCAAAATTGGACAATTCAATAAGTTACGGGACCGAAATTGAATAATTAAAATTTTTGGGACCAAAATTGAATAATTAAATTTTTTGGGACCAAAATTGGACACCAAACAAGTTAGGGACAAAAAATTATTTTTTCGTATTCATTATTATTTTTTTCTTTTCTCACCTTATATATATATATATATATATATATATATATATATATATATATATACATCAATGGATTTATTTTTCATGAATATAAATACAAATATTTGAAAAACATCTATAAAACATGAAAAATAAAAATCCATTATTTTTCAATTCCAATAATTATTATTTAAGATGAATTACAAAGCTCCCATAAAATACTAATAATGAAATTTTAATTACAAACTAAGAATTTAAATTGCGATAGAGTAAATAAAATAATAAATTAATAATTTTCATATAAATTTTGATTCTCCATATCTTCGTAAAATAATTCCAAATTGCTATCGTGATCTCGTCTCCACCAATAATATATACATGATTATTACAAAGATTATTTTAGGTATAATTAATTAAATAGTGTTTGATATATGTGTATGTGTGTATGTATATATATATATATATATATAAGGTGAGAAAAGAAAAAAAATAATGAATACGAAAAAATAATTTTTTGTCCCTAACTTGTTTGGTGTCCAATTTTGGTCCCAAATTTTTTAATTATTCAATTTTGGTCCCAAAATTTTTAATTATTCAATTTTGGTCCCGTAACTTATTGAATTGTCCAATTTTGGTCCCATTTGGGACCAAATTTGGACGATTCAATAAGTTATGGGACCAAAATAAAAAAGTTAATATTTTTGGAACCGAAATTGGACACTAGACAAGTTGTGGGACCAAAAAACTATTTATCTCCATAAAGATAGTGTTCTAGATAACAATTTTTCCATTATAACCATTTTAGTTGATGACGAAGAATATTTTAATTTTAATTTAAAGAACATTAATTGGTTAAAGTAAAGTGTATCTAAAAATAATTATAAAATGGTTCATATATGAAATAACTTAATTCCAAAACATACTCTCAATACTAATATTTTAATGTTAAAACACGTAATACCTAGATGAGGTTAACATGTTTATAATCTATCACCAATATTATCTGAACTACGAATTGAATTGTACCTTTACAATAAATCATACCTTATAATTTATAACTAAATTAACTCATATAAGCAAGAAACAATTATTTTTTTGCAAGTTAGTAAATATATTTTCTCAATTTTACAAGCCTGCAAAGATAGTGTCCTATTATTACAAACAATCATAAGGTAGTGTCCTAAAATAACAAAATTTCCAATATAACTAATATATTTTTGAAAAGCAAGATTTAGAAATAAACAAAAAAGGGGTCAATTCGTTCTGTCTTTAAATAAACTTTTCAATATGTGAATACTATCAAAATCAAGGGATGGAACAAAAGTTAGAGGACCATAAAATTAATGGAGGAACAAAATTGTAAAAAAAAAGGACCAAAAATTTGCAAAACAATTGGAAAAAGATTGATACCATGATTCTGTTATCTAATATATATATATATATATATATATATATATATATATTTATAAATCTAAGGACTAAAAAATGAATGTGGACTAAAACTATTCTCCTGTTTGTACATATGTTTCTAGGAGTTTTCTTAGATCAGACACCCTGTCGAGTTGCCTGATATCAGGTATGGTCTATAAATCATCAGATCTTAAATCTAATAAAATCTAATGGTTTAAAATTGATGAATTGCAACCTGTTGAGTTAATCATCTAATTTTCTATCGAGTTGCATCGAGTACTATCGAGTAGTGTCGTATTATTCCACTATTATATTAAATTTAAGGGAAAATTAGTTTTTTGTCCTTTAAGTTTTGTCAATTTTGTTTTTCATCCTCTAACTTTTGACTTTATTTTTTAGTCCGATAACTTTCAAGAAATTAACGTTTTCATCCTAAAATATAAGTTATCGGACTAAAATATTAATTTTAGGACTAAAAAATTATCGGTTTTAGGACGAAAATGTTAATTTTTTAAAAGTTATAGGACTAAAAAATAAAGTCAAAAGTTAGAGGACGAAAAACAAAATTGACCAAACTTAAAGAACAAAAAAGTGTATTTTCCCTAAATTTAATAACTTAAAAATCTATAATTATTGATTTACAACTTTATCCTTATTTAATTTCTATTAAAAAAATTCATCCATTTAATTCTTTCATCTTTTAAAATTCACATTTGTTCATCTCGCATTCATCATCTGCGCGAGTTAACTTACAGAGAATTTCAATATCACATGGATTAATTTATTTCGAATTACTGAATTTTTTTCTTTTGATTTTAAATCCCAACAATGTTCATGGAAATTTAATTTTTCTCATCTTTGAAGGGAATTTCAAATTTAGCTGTTCTTTCTCCAAATATTTGGAGAATTGAAGTTTTTGTTTCAGATTTATTCAAGAGGAATCGATAAATCTGGATGTAAATATTAAAGTGTTGGACATAGCAAAATTAAACATTCAATTTAGGGGCATTAATTTTCATTTTCCTTGCGGAGTAAAACCCGTAATGGGTTCGTATACTTATTCACCAGTCATGGGTGGTTTCAGATGTCTTGATTTCGTTGACGATATATTGAGATAGTCTTTGTTAGAATCATTTGAATGTATTTCGCAGAGATGGGAACGGTGGCGGTTGGCGGTAAGATGGGAGCGGCGATGTCAGGCGGTGAGACGGCGCAGCGGGAGCAGTTCTTTTTTCCATCATCTAATTCTTTTATTCTTTGGTTTAATTTTTTAATTTTCTTTTCTTTTATTTTAATTAATTAATGTATGATATTTAGTAAAAATATTATATATGGATGGATGTTATTAACTTAGGTAATATAATTTAAAAAGGGCATAGTAGTAAATTAAAAATTATAGTATAAAAAATTAATTTAAAAAAAAATCTTAACTCAATAGGTAGTAGGTTAGTGCGACACAGTACGACGACACGTGACATGGTTATAGAGCGTACCTAATATCAGACAACTCGATAGAGGGTCTGACTTAAGAAAAACCCATGTTTCTATTGTAACTCGAACACTATTCTTACAGATTGACATTATATCAAAAAATCATCAACAAAGTATAGACGACACTCAACTTAAACACATCATGTGAATAAAAAAATATAAATACACAAATATAAAAAAAGAGACAGGTATACCCAAAAGACTAGAAAATTTAAATTTTTTGTAACACCCCGTCCCGTTTTATACCTTTTATTTTGCTAGAAACCTTATTTTATATTATTATTTTGGTTTCTCTTTAATTTTATTATTTTTGTATGCTATTATGTGATTTAAATTTATACCTATTTTAAATTCTCAAATTCGAAGAAAGAAATTGAATATTTCAAATAGATAAGAGACTACGAGAAATTAAATGTTTAAGTTTAAAAATTAAGATTTCGATCCGTATAAATTAATGAGAATAATTTAAATACAATAAAATATTAACTGAATTCTAAAACTGTATTAATTTCCAAATTAGAAACAAAAGGACGAGCCAAACAACACCAAGTTAAATTCTTAAGTACATGATACCTAAGGAAATATTATTCCTTTAAACCCCAACCACATAATTTATTTTCTCCCTCTAAATTAATTAATTAATTAATTAAATATTTTAACTCTATAAATAAAGGAAACCCGTCTCTGCCTTTTCAATACCCAACTTTCTCTCTCTTAAACAAATTTGCCTCTGCCTTCTCTCTAAATAAAAGAACCACCGCCGCTCAGCCTCCTTCAGCGCTGACTCACGTCGTCCCCAGCCGATGCCGTCGCGCTGCCTCCCTTCTCCGATCAACAGTTGAGCGCCTCTCACTCCCTGCCGTCGCCCCTCTTCACGAAATCAGCCGCGCCGCCGTAGCCACCGCGACGTAGCCCAGCGTGCCCAGCCCTTAAGCGCCACCGCGGACAACTGTCATAGCCGCCGACCCCTATCCTGGTTTAGGTGAGCCTCGTATTCGATTTACTTTCCGTTCCTTCCAATTCCAGTTTGTCCTTCGATTAATTTCTCTCAAAAGAAAACTTACAATCTAGTTTTCCTTTCACCGTTTTCACCCTTTCCGATGAAGAGCCCGATGAACGCTACGTGGAACTGCTGCCCGTTCTATTTTGGGGAAAGTAAAACTACGCCGTTAGGCTGCCGACCGAAATTATCCGATGAACAATCAAGCCTATGAACTATACGCCGTTAGGCCGCTCGACTTAATTTATGAAACACCGATCGATGCTGTTAGGCTGCCCTATTTGGAACTCGTAAGATTGCTAGTCTCCTTTCTATTTCTCGAAATTATTGGAATAAGGATTGAACCGATTTAATTTCCTGATGTTGACACTTTATAAGTTGATAATTGTTTTTGGATTGGAGACCGTGAGATTGTAAATGGACTTTTGATTATGGTTAAATTTGGATTCAAGTTTCTACGGTAGCACCGTTTAATCCTTATACTTGGCTGTTTAGAGGGCTGATAGTATGGACTTAGCTGATTGGGACGATGGAATTAATCTAATTGGTACGTTGCAGTTTCCTTTTGAAAATTGGAATACAGTTTGTCTCAAAAATATTATTTTGTAGTATTAGTTGAAATGAGAAAAGAGAACAAAAAGGGATATATGTTTATACCCAAAATTAGTAACAAATAGAAAAAAGTTATTTTTGGAAAATAGAATTATTCTTTTGTTTTGAAAGTGACACAAGTCAATTTAATTAGTAATACTAATAATAAAAAAAAATATATATTATATTATTTTTAGTATTTATTATATAAATTTTTTTAAGCAAAATAATTAATAATAAATGGAGTTTTATTTATAAAATAGCAATTGACCTTTGGAAATTTTAGTCTTTCAATAGTTTTCTAAAGACAACGACCTCTTCCATTCCCGTAACACAAACTCTCAAGTTTTCCTAATAATTCAAAGGTCAACTTTAATCAAATGATTTCATACTAGGATTCTATGCTAGATGGGATACACACAGGGGGTCTGTTAACGTACATTCTCGGGACGTAACTTATCTATAAATTTAAGAGGTGGGTGATTGATCTGTGATTAGGCGTGAAATTGTCATGATTCGTAGCTAGAAACGCCCTAGTTTTGGTCGAGTTTATAGAGTATTTAGAGTCAATTGAGCATTATTTCTATACATTGATAAATTTGTCTCTTTGATGCTCATAGGTGAATAGAGGACGAAAAACGGAGTTCGTAGGACTTTGAATCGACTCAAACGGATGCCCGGATGAGAAGATGTTGAAGAAATACGATTGGTATTAGTGCGGACGAGGAAAAGTATCACTTGGGAGGAGTTAGAAGTCACTCGAGTGACTAGGTCGAGCGCCCCCGCTCGAGCGCATTGCTCGAGCGCCTAAACGTACAGAAACTTTCTTGCGCTCGAGCAGCTCGAGCGCCACCGCTCGAGCGAATCGCTCGAGCGCCCAAAACATGCAGAATGATTTCAACGCTCGACCAGCTCGAGCGGAACCGCTCGAGCGATTGTGTCATTCGAGCTACACAGCTCGAGTGGGACCGCTCGAGCGTTTTGCTCGAGCGCCCATGGATTTTTGCCTCCGGATGCGTATTTTCGGCCCATTAACTCCCGTTTCGACCCGTGCCTATATATACCTCTTCCAAACACGTTTTGAAAAAACCCCGACTTTTAGAAATAATTTTAGACTTAGTTTTTGGAGAGGAAGGAGACGAGCAAGCTTTACTTACGTTTTGTTGAGGTTTTTCATACGAATTTTAGTTTCTTTTCAATTTGTAGTTTCTTTTCATTAGCTTGATTACTTTAAACGCTTTGAACGTTGTTTTGATTAATTCAATTTCAGTTCTTCGTATTTATTTTCTTTAAACCATAGTTCATGTTTCGTATTTTCTTTCTTCAATTCATCATATTTATGTTCGTCGTTTCTTCTATTGCTTTAATGTTTGTTAACGTCATGTCTAGCTAAAACCCTTGCATGCTTAGGTTAGGATGAACTCGTAGAAGTAGGTTGTGGGTACGTAATTAGGGTAATTCGTGACGTTAGTTTAAATTCTCTTAATTAATGAATTCTTATAATTAATCTGAACTTTACCTTTGAAATTAGTACGAAAGTGTTAGAGAGAGGACGACCGCATCACTCAATAACAATTAGTAGTCTTAACGAGAAGGTTTAGGAAATGTTAATTCATCTACCTGTTTAGCGAAGGAGGACGACCGCATCACCTTAGTTAAATTAGGGTCTCATTAATTAAGCACAATCCATTAACTTGTTAGTGGATTAGTGAAGTCGAGTGTTACGGTAAAGTATTAGGATTTAGAATCTTGAGCTTTCACCTTGCATTCTTATACTTAGGTTAATTCTTGTTTGTCACGATTATTTTGATTATGTACATGCTCCGTTAGTATACGTAGGGATTCCTATCTTAAGCATCACCCTCTCCCATTAGAAAACAACCTTAGTTAATTCGTTTCTTACGTTCTTTAGTTTAATTAGTTTACTTTAGTTGCTCTTAATTAATTCTTTCAAAAAAACCCAAAAACATTACACTCATATTAACTACGACGCGTAGATCTTCAGGGATCTATTCGCATATACACCATCCCTTGGGTTCGATAATACTTGGTCCCTATACTTGCCCATACTACAGTGAACCCGTACTCTTGCGGGGTAGCTACTAGTAGAAGCTAGTGTAGTTCGCTTCAAGTCAATGGCGTCGTTGCCGGGGATGGCGTTATATGCTTTTTGAATAGGACTTGTCGATAGCTTAGTAGTTAGTAGTGAGTGCCTATTTTCTGTTTTTATTCCTTATTGTTATTTTTATTTATTCGGCAGTTGCGTTTTGATCCATCTGCTAGTGTGTCAGGTTTATGAGAACACGCTCACAAGGCAACACGAGCGAATAGAGAATACCGTTGGACCCTGAGACAATAGCTAGAAGGAACTGAGCTTACTTGAGAAGAATGAACGCAGCCGACTTAGGGAAGGGACCAATGGACCTCAATAATGAGTTGGACGATGCTGCCAACGATTTCAATCAGGCAGTAAACCGGGTTGATGGCTCTGGAGGGAGTGGTGGTCAGAATCAAGACCAGTTCGTGGATAGTAATAGCCAGAACCCGGGTGCACAAAATGTAAACAATCCAGCTCAGAATCTAGTCCCAAATCCTCTGAACAATCCTGCTTATCCACAAAACCCAAATAACCCTTTCCACAATCCAGCATACCAACATTACCCATACCCACCATACCCTTATCCACGATACCCGTATCCTCCACCTCCTGTCTACAACCAACCACCTGTTTACCAACCACCACCCCAACAAGTACCAGTACCTGCTGCTAATCCTCAACACGTTCCTCAGAACGTAGATCATAATATGGCGATTAAAGGGAGGTTTGCAGCGCAGCCACAGCGGTACTATGATGGAGTGGCTTTGCCTCCTGTTGAGGCGAACAACTTCTCGATATCACCGGGGATTTTAAAGCTGCTGACCGAGAATCAGTTCAAAGGGGTGATCGGGAAGGAGAATCCTCACACACATCTGAGGAGCTTTCTCATGATAGCCTCAACATTTAATTATAATGGCATGTCTGAAGATGCCAAGAGGCTTAGGCTGTTCCCATTCTCATTGACGGGAATAGCCAAGGAGTGGTACGATAATACGCTCCCGCGGGGAGGTATTACCACTTGGGCAGAGCTCGAGCGTCTGTTCCTCGAGCGATTCTACCCTCCATCAAGGACAATAAAAGCAAGAATTGAGATATCTTCTTTCCGCCAGAAGCAAGGAGAGGACCTACGTCAAGCGTGGGAGAGATACTCAAACATGCTGATTGAGTGCCCGCAGCACGGGTACAATGAGGGAGACATTATGGCGTTCTTCTATAGTGGTGCCAACAAGGCGGGGCAAGACCATTTAGACGCTTGTGCGGGCGGAGCATTTTTGAACCAAGGCATAGAGAGGTGTAGAGAGATCGTGGACAACATTGTCACGAATGCCGGTGCTTGGAGTGGAGATGCAGATTTTCAGAGAGTGCATCAGGTTGAAGAGGGAGAAGGAACGAGAAGGCTATTGATGGCCATGATGGAGAAGATCAACAACCTCGAGTTGGGGAAGAGTTTGGGTGGAGAGCATGCAGTAGAGAATGAGAGAGTAGACCAACCAAGTGGGCAGCAAGAGGTAGTCAATTACATGGGAGGTCCGTATTACCATCAGAATGGCTACCAAGGTGGTAATCAGTATGGAAGGCCTTCTTATGGCCAACCATTTGTACTTCCAGGCCCACAGCCGCCTCAAAATCAATGGAGGAACACACAAGGGTATCAAGGAGGCCAGCAGCCTCCTCAAAATACATGGAGGAAGAATGATAATTTTTCTTATGCTAACCCAAAAGCTGGTGTTACTGTTCCTGCAGGTGTTGATCCGGGGTCTAAACCTCCTGGTGGAGAAGGCGGTGCATCAACCGAGGAGATGTTGAGAGCGATCCTTCAGAAGGTGGAGGAAGGGAGCAAGCGGTTGTCATCCTTGGAGTACGATGTGAAGGAGCTGCACAAGAAGGGTGATCAACGTGATCAAGAGCTCCAGAAGATGAATGTTGAGTGGACTAGAACTCAACAAGAGAACAATCGAAGGTTCACCTCTTCAGAGCTCCAGATGAGCCAGATTGCAAAATCAGTGAATAGAATGCTGGAGGGGAACTCAAAAGAGCAGTGCAAGGCGATCCAGCTGAGAAGTGGAACTAACTATGAAGGTCCTCAGATGCCTGCTGATTCTGAGATGCCCCACGAAGAGATTGAGCCAAAAGGAGATGGAGTTGAGATTGAAAGTGAAGGGATTGAGAAGCATAAAGATATGGATGAGTCCCAGAAGGGGAAAGACTTTGAGGAGATAGAGAGAGTTCCTAAGTGGAAAAAGGCAAATGAAGCAAGGGAGAAAGTGAAAGAAACAGAAAGAGATGAATGGGGGGTACCCAAATCTGTGATACCCGTCCCGTATCCACAGCGCTTCATGAAAAAGAAGCTTGATGAAAAATTTGCAAAATTTCTTGATGTTTTTAAACAATTGCATATTAATATTCCTTTTTATGATGCTTTGGAACAGATGCCGCATTATGCAAAGTTTCTGAAGGACTTGATCGCGAAAAGACGGCGAGTGGATGAGCCGAAGTTGGTGCAGCTGAACCACGAGGTGAGTGCATTAGTGCACAAGGCGCTTCCACCGAAGCTGAAGGATCCCGGGAGCTTCACGATCCTATGTGATATTGGGAACGGGATCAAGAAGGGAGCGTTGTGCGACCTCGGGGCGAGCATAAATCTCATGCCCTTGTCGCTTTTCAAGAAGTTGGAAGGTGTTGAACTTCAACCCACAATGATGACGCTTCAACTTGCCGACCGGTCTATTACTAGACCTCAAGGTGTGGTTGAAGACGTTCTAGTGAGAGTTGGAGATCACATCTTTCCAGCCGACTTTGTAGTGCTAGAGATGGAGGAAGATGAACACGTACCCCTGATCTTGGAAAGACCGTTCTTAGCTACGGCGGGGATGGTGCTAGACGTGGCGAATGGGAAGATCACGTTGAAGGTTGATGATCAAGAAGTGAAGATCTCCCTATATGAAGCCATGAAACACCCGAGGGAGGATGAGAGCTTGTATTGCATGGATGCAATTGATCCTCGTGTTGAAGACACGCATTCTCTCCCTAATCCTTCTCATATTCATGATTTTGCTAGTCCTTCAATTGATAATTTAACCCATGAGCGTTATGTTCTTGATTATTTTGATAGGGATAAAGTGAAGAAGTTGAAGGATGAAGAGGTGAAGAAAGTGGACGTGGTCCAGTTAGAAGGGAAAGGAGGAGTTAAGAAGAAGAAGTCAAAATTCAAGAAATTGTTTAGTAAGACTCCTCCAGATAGAGGCAAGAAGGAGTTGAGACCCATAACACTTGGGGATGAGAAGGGAGCAAAAGAGCTCATGATGGTAGGGAATCAAGGAAAGGAGTTCAAACACCACTCTTATGAGAGTAAGGGAGGTAAATTTGAGTATGATGTCCCATAAGCTCCTTTGAGCTTGGTCCGGCATGAGGACCTTAAAAATAGCGCTGAATGGGAGGCAACCCATTTTTATTTGCTTTCATTTATTTTTGGTGTCTTTTTATATTATTAGGGAGTATTTTGAGTCGTATGTTTAACCTCGTACTTGAGAGTTTTATTTTGTAGGCTTGTCTCTAAAGGAGTAAAGGTATCATGGAGTTACTCAGATTGAAGGAACCAACTTGAGACAAGGAAGTGTGCAAAACTATTGAGAGAAATTGGATTATTTGGTTGAGGTAACCCACAACCCCAAACTTAGACCTCTAGCAAGGTCGAAGTTGGGGGGGTGGAGATTTTTATGTTTCTTGTTACATTGCACATGCATGCACGCCCTTATCTTTGAGTTTAGTTTGATTGATTATTGGTTTGTTGAGATACTCCTTGGGCTATTATTAATTTGTTTTGTTACTCAATATTTTATGCCTATCAATTACCTTATGCTTGTTGATTGCGATCTTTGAGTATGATTTGATGAGTAGAGTGAGTTGTAAGGGTGAGTTAGAATTCTTTTGTGTGAGTGTTTGAGTTTGAGCTGATTAGGGAGAGAACCCGTATGCTTATAAGTTTTCTTTTGAGTGCTTGTGTGATGAGATTGAGAATGCACTAGGACTATCATGGATGTGAAAGCTGTAAGATTTGAGCCTTGTGAGATTTAAATGCATGAATTAATCTCTTCGTTTGTGAGTGGATCGTCACCGTAGAGGATGCTAGAACTTGTGTGTGCTCTTGCTTCTTGATTGTGTCTAGTTTGATATGCCGAATAGGATCTTAGGCCATCTTTGATTTTATTGAGTCACTTAGCCAAAAATTTTCCTTACCAATGACATTGATTCCTTGTTAGCCCCTTTGAGCCTAAAGCCTATTTTATTTGCTAGCACATATGAACACTATTCCAATTCCTAAGCCTTTTTGTCCCAATTTGAGTGGAGAATAGGAAAGTGTGAATATGAAGGGAGTGAATTGAGTTGAAAAAGGAAAATGTTGTTTGTTGAGTGAATATGAGAAGAAGGTGTGATGAAGTTATGAGTTGTGGGAAAAAGGAAAAAAAATATTGAGAATGAGCAAAAAGAAAAAAATGAGCTCATGTGTTTGTGTGAAAAAAAAAAGTGATTGAAAAAAAAGTGAAAGAGTGAGAAAGAAAAAAAAAATTGAAGTGTTGAGAGAAGTGGAATTGAAAGAGTGTTGATTGAATATGTTTGAAGTAGTCTGTTCCTAATCTCGAAGTGCCAAAGTTTGATTTTCTATTCTCCATTCACTTGAGTCACTTTACCATATTGTTATCCCACCTGTCCAAAGAGCCTACATTACAACCTAGAGAAAAGTCCTTTTTGATTCGGCATTGATTTCTAGAGTATGGTCGGAGTTGAGAGTGCTTACAAGCCTATGGTTGCCGATATGAGTGATTGATTGTTTGAGTGAGTCCCGTAATCATTGATATACACTTGTGAGGGAGTGAAACACATCTTTGAGTGCACATCCATGCTTGATCTTGGTGTTTCTTATTATTGTTGCATGAGTACGATAAAAGAAAGTGAGTGAGTATACGGGTGATTGACTTTTGAAGCTTGAGTTCATTAGCTTGCATGATTGATTTTTTTGACTCATTCCTAACAATTTCACTTGACTTATTATTTCATTGCTTGAGGACAAGCAATATGGTAAGTTTGGGGGGGTTGATTAGGCGTGAAATTGTCATGATTCGTAGCTAGAAACGCCCTAGTTTTGGTCGAGTTTATAGAGTATTTAGAGTCAATTGAGCATTATTTCTATACATTGATAAATTTGTCTCTTTGATGCTCATATGTGAATAGAGGACGAAAAACGGAGTTCGTAGGACTTTGAATCGACTCAAACGGATGCCCGGATGAGAAGATATTGAAGAAATACGATTGGTATTAGTGCGGACGAGGAAAAGTATCACTTGGGAGGAGTTAGAAGTAACTCGAGTGACTAGGTCGAGCGCCCCCGCTCGAGCGCATTGCTCGAGCGCCTAAACGTACAGAAACTTTCTTGCGCTCGAGCGCCCAAAACATGCAGAATGATTTCAATGCTCGACCAGCTCGAGCGGAACCGCTCGAGCGATTGTGTCATTCGAGCTACACAGCTCGAGCGGGACCGCTCGAGCGTTTTGCTCAAGCGCCCATGGATTTTTGCCTCCGGATGCGTATTTTCGGCCCATTAACTCCCGTTTCGACCCATGCCTATATATACCTCTTCCAAACACGTTTTGAAAAAAACCCCGACTTTTAGAAATAATTTTAGACTTAGTTTTTGGAGAGGAAGGAGACGAGCAAGCTTTACTTACGTTTTGTTGAGGTTTTTCATACGAATTTTAGTTTCTTTTCAATTCGTAGTTTCTTTTCATTAGCTTGATTACTTTAAACGCTTTGAACGTTGTTTTGATTAATTCAATTTCAGTTCTTCGTATTTATTTTCTTTAAACCCTAGTTCATGTTTCGTATTTTCTTTCTTCAATTCATCATGTTTATGTTCGTCGTTTCTTCTATTGCTTTAATGTTTGTTAACGTCATGTCTAGCTAAAATCCTTGCATGCTTAGGTTAGGATGAACTCGTAGAAGTAGGTTGTGGGTACGTAATTAGGGTAATTCGTGACGTTAGTTTTAATTCTCTTAATTAATGAATTCTTATAATTAATCTGAACTTTACCTTTGAAATTAGTACGAAAGTGTTAGAGAGAGGACGACCGCATCACTCAATAACAATTAGTAGTCTTAACGAGAAGGTTTAGGAAAGGTTAATTCATCTACCGGTTTAGCGAAGGAGGACGACCGCATCACCTTAGTTAAATTAGGGTCTCATTAATTAAGCACAATCCATTAACTTGTTAGTGGATTAGTGAAGTCGAGTGTTACGGTAAAGTATTAGGGTTTAGAATCTTGAGCTTTCACCTTGCATTATTATACTTAGGTTAATTCTTGTTTGTCACGATTACTTTGATTATGTACCTGCTCCGTTAGTATACGTAGGGATTCCTATCTTAAGCATCACCCTCTCCCATTAGAAAACAACCTTAGTTAATTCGTTTCTTACGTTCTTTAGTTTAATTAGTTTACTTTAGTTTCTCTTAATTAATTCTTTCAAAAAAACCCAAAAACATTACACTCATATTAACTACGACGCGTAGATCTTCAGGGATCTATTCACATATACATCATCCCTTGGGTTCGATAATACTTGGTCCCTATACTTGCCCATACTACAGTGAACCCGTACTCTTGTGGGGTAGCTACTAGTAGAAGCTAGTGTAGTTCGCTTCAAGTCAATCTGCTAATAATACGTTGTGCTGGTATACTCTGAACTCGACTAAATCAATCTAAAATAATTATCTAACATAAATGTATACCTATTATATGATACAATTAGATGATACAATTATATATATCTTATATGAATTGTTTGTGTTTATTTGATTATACGAATTGATGACGATTGCATGGTATAAGGGCACTTTGTGAGCATGTATCAATTTAAATATGAATTATGTGAACTCTCCCCACTTTTTGGAAAGTCGGTTTTTATGAGAAAGAGAAAAGCTAATGATTAATAATAAATTCGGCCTCCGGGTGAGCACTCATTAGAGTTCCGGACGAGGTGTTCATTGGTAATAAATTCGGCCTTCGGGTGAGCACTCATTAGAGCTCCGGACGAGGTGGTCATTAATAATAAATTTGGCCTCCAGGTGAGTACTCATTAGAGTTTCGGACGAGGTGGTCATTAATTAATTAATTAAATAGATTTGAGCAGGAGAAAAGATTTGAGGAAGATTTATAATATGTGAGAAATGATCTTTGGCAGATTAGACCATTATGTGAAAATGATTTTGGGCTTTACCCCTTAACGTGAACCAACTTGTGATATACTCCCTCCGATTCATTTTTTATTATCCGTATTACCATAAAAGGAAGGTTTTTTTTTTCCACATACCTAAAATAGCAAAAAGCAAACACTACCCCTTTTAACTTACCCCTTAAAAACATCATTTATTTACACGTATGCCACTACTTTATCAACTTTATACCCACAAATACTAATAAACAACTCTTACACCTTTTTAAAAATCTACTTTATACCCATAAATATTAATAAACAACTATTTTTATTAAAACATGTGTCACTTAGAAAGTGGTAAACAAAAATGAATCGGAGGGAGTATCAATTATATGATGTGAAATCGGGTATGCCCAATTAATTATTACGTGCACTTGTTACTTCTGTAATATATGTTATTCTTTTCAATATGTGGAATTGCTTAAATGAATTAAATACTTTATCAATGGGTACAATTTAACATACTTCGGATTTATGAATCTCATGACGTTGTGAATCACCCATAAGTGAGAATTCAAATCTCACGCCCCATTTTTAAAACCCTTGCAGATTATAATTTCGTGGAGCAAGAACAGTAATATAGAAGACACAGAGTTCCCCGCTTAAATAAAATATTACTGTTAATGCTAAGCTTTATATACACATATATGCGTGTGTGAAACTTATTAAAATTATTCTACTCATTTTCTTCCGCTGCATAAAACTCATCTCTCATTTTATTATCCCTTTTTATATCAAATTTTTTATAGTTCGGAACTTAGCACAAGTGGCACCTCGAATCTGAGATATTTAATGTGTTTCGGATTCGGGGCGTTACATTTTGGTCCTTTGAGAACAGCAGGTTTGCAACAATGGTGTTTTTTTCGATATTTGGCCCAATGAATAATTACAGGTAAGTCCCAAAAGAATGCATAAGGTGCAATTTTGGTTCAAAAAATTCTATCTTCAGTGCAAAAAAAAATTGTCAATGTCTACAAATTTGCAAGAAAAAAAAAGAAAAAAAGAACCAAAAAAGAAAGTGGAGCAAAATTATTACATATTTGTATATATGCTTCCATTATAACTCGACTACTATCCGCACAAACTGACTTCATACCAAAAAAATCACTAACAAGTTACAGACGACACTCAAGTTAGACAATATAAAGCAAATAAAAAATACAAATCTCCAAATATAAAGATAGAGACGGATATGTGAATCTTAACGCAGGAATATTAAATTTTGGTCCCATGAGATCAAGCGGTTCGCAACAATGGTCCTTCTTTAGATATTTTAGGCAGTGTTCTAAAAGTCGCTAGTCGCTAGTCGGTCGGTCGACTGGGGACTAGCGACTAGAGCGACTAGTCGGGGATTAGTCGGGAACTAGTCGAAACTATAAAATAATAATATAGATACCTAATTATGCTAATTTATATGAATGCAGTAGAATCAACTCAACCAATTATCAAATATCAATTAGTACAACCTCTCATATAGACATATATACTGAATTTTTTCTTCATGACAATAACAATCAACACAAATTAAGTAATTAAAATTTAACAATAGGAAATATAATCAACACCAACCTATATTTTCTTTTATGGCCGAGTCCGACAAGGCAACAATTATAAAAATGAGTTGAATAATGAATCTTAATTCTTTTATGGCCGACAAGGCCACATATGACTATATGAGTTGAATACTTGAATCTTAATTCTTAACAATTATGTTTATGGCCGACAAGTTTGTAATTTAAAGAGTTTAAAATTTAAATCAACATAATTTCTCAATACTTGAATAGTGAATACTTGAGTACTCGGCGGTCTGGGAACGGCAGCAGACGAACGATGCGCAGTGGCCAGGGAGAGCTTGAGCGACGGCCGCGGCCTGGGATGGCTTGCGCGCGGCGGCCTGGGGCTGGGAGGGCTTGTGCGCAGCGGCCTGGGGTTGTGAGGGCTTGCACGCGGAGGCCTGGGGCTGGGAGGGCAGGGTGCGACGACGGCGCTGAGAGGGCAGGGTGCAACGGCGGCCTGGGGTTGGGAGGGCACCGCGACGGCTGATTTTGGTGTTTCAATTTCAGACTTTTGGTTTTAGATAAGATCCCTAATTCTATTTTTGAATTTTAGATACTGTAATTTATTTAATTAAAAAAATGGCGAATACATGGTTAGTCGACGACTACACGGTTCTAGTCGCCGAGTAATGTCGGAACCGTGTAATTTCACCGATTAGAGGATAATCGGGTCGGCCTAGGGCCGACTAGGCCGACTTTTAGAACACTGATTTTAAGTCCCATAATTTTTTCTAAATTTGGTCCCATAAATAGTTGTAGTGAAGTCTCAAAAGAATGCATAAGTTGCAATTATTATCACAAAGAAATTGTAGCTAGCCTCAATCAGTAAAATTAATGGATGACAACAAATCTGAAAAAAAAAAAAAAGATACACATATAGAAAACAAAAGGACCAAAAAGGATAGTGTCCTATTTTTATAAACAATCATAAGGTAGTGTCCTAAAATAACAAAATTTTCAATATAACTAATATATTTTAGAAAAGCAAGATTTAGAAATAAACAAAAAAGGGGTCAATTCGTTTTGTCTTTAAATAAACTTTTTAATATGTGAATACTATCAAAATCAAGGGATGGAACAAAAGTTAGAGGACCATAAAATTAATGGATGGAACAAAATTATATAAAAAAAAGGACCAAAAAGTTGCAAAACAATTGCATATATATAAATTTAAGGACCAAAAAATGAATGTGGACTAAAACTATTCTCCTGTTTGTACATATGTTTCTATTGTAACTCAAACACTATTCTTACAGATTGACATCATATCAAAAAATCATCAACAAAGTATAGACGATAGTCAACTTAAACCACATCATGTGAATAAAAAAATATAAATACACAAATATAAAAAAAAAGACAGATATACACAAAAGATTGGGAAATTTAAATTTTTTGTAACACCCCGTCCCGTTTTATACCTTTTATTTTGCTAGAAACCTTATTTTATACTCCCTCCGTCCCAACATTATTCGCACTTTTACTGTTTTCTCGTGTTTTAGCGAGCGAGGTTTTTATTAGTATTTAAAATGATAAAATAACTTTTAAGTCATTTTATAATAGAGGAGAGATAGATCTATCAAACCCTACTTTAAAAGTTACTTTATCATTTCAAATACTAATAAACAACTCGCTCGCTAAAACACGAAAATAAAGTTAGTGTGCAAATAATGTTGGGACGGATGGAGTATTATTATCTTGATTTCTTTTAATTTTATTATTTTTGTATGCTATTATGTGATTTAAAATTTATACCTATTTTAAATTTCCAAATTCGAAGTAAGAAATCGAATATTTCAAATGATTAAGAGACTACGAAAAATTAAATGTTTAAGTTTAAAAATTAGGATTTCGATCCGTATAAATTAATGAGAATAATTCAAATACAATAAAATATTAATTAAATTCTAAAGCTGTATTAATTTTCAAATTCGAATAAAAGCACGAGCCAAACAACACCTAGTTAAATTCTTAAGTACATGATATCTAAGGATATATTATTCCTTTAAACCCCAACCTAATAATTTATTTTCTCCCTCTAAATTAATTAATTAATTAAATATTTTAACTCTATAAATAAAGGAAACCCCGTCTCTGCACGTGATTTTTGATTTATTTTCTAGCTAATAATCAATTAATAATAAGTCCACCCCAGGAGGCGCTTGGTTAGCAATTCTTCAATGGCAATAGGAATAAAAATTTATTTTCATCTATGCCCTCATAAGAAAAATGATATATTAGGGGAAGAAGTGTTCCAATGGTGATATCATTGCTAGTGTCATGCCCCAATTTTGGAATAGAAGTTAACAACAAATGGTTGTTGGTAGAGGGATGGAGGAGTGATTGGGGAGGAGGATTGTAGGAAGAGAATAAGTTAATCAAAATGGAGTAGTGATTACCTTATTTAGGAGGAGAGGTAGTGATTTTGTTCTCATAAACCATGCTAATTACACTAATTTTCAATCTCATTTTCATTACTAACTCAGCGCCCCCTCAGTTTAATATTTAAAAGAAAGTTTTTGATAAAATAAAATTAACAAAACAAAATAATATTCAGTAACTAAACAAAACATGAAACTAATCAACAAAGAACCAGACTAGCTATGAAAATTAAAATAACTCTGACGTCAGAAATTACGGCGAAGCGCAAACAATATTTGCCCATAAATCCAGCATAAATGAACTCCAACAGTGGAGAGAACAACAAGCACAATCTAAATCAGAGATAGAATTTGCAGAATGAATAATTTTTTTAAAGAAAAATCAGCATATCTAATGAAAAAGAATTGTTGGAGGCCGACGTCGTTTGGTAAGCCGTAACCCAAAATCTTAAAATCGCTGGAAATAATAATCCGTTGAATTGAAAGAAATTGGCAAACAAAAAGTTATTCCTGATAGGAAGGAAGATTTGTAGAAGCATGGAATCAGGGAAATCAGATCGTGATAGTGAGAATTAGAATTATGAACCCATAAAAACTTGAATCATGGCAACAATTTGGGTTGGCGACAGGGTTACTTTCACAAAAAAATTTGGAGTTTTTTGCGATTGAAATTAGCGACCGCCTAAATTGCTGTCTCTAAATCATATATTTGCGATCGATCAGCGACCGAAAAATACCAATGGTCTCAAACTAAAAAAACTTGCGACCGACAGAAAAACCGATCTATAAATCGAACAATTAACGACCGCTTCGGAGGTCGCTAAACTCAAAGGTCGGTCAAAATTGACCAATAATTTTAACCGCCTGATCAGCGACCGCAAAGACGGTCGCAAACGGGTCAGTTTGACCTATTCTAGATAACGGGTGATGATCATTAATGCTGGTTATTTAGCGACCGCCTTAGGCGGCCGCTAATCCAAAAATTGGTCAATCATGACTATTTTTTTTACCCTTTTTAGGCGGGTCCGTACCTCACTTTCGCCCAACTCACATAAAAATCCACCGCCTCCGTCGACCAATCCGTTCCGGTCAAATCACTCGTTGCTTTCCCGTTTACACAATAACCGTAAGTTTTTTAAATTTTAACTGTTTATTATATGTTTGTTTGTATAAGTCATGCATGTTTGCTTATAGGATTTATATATATGTATATGTATGTATTTATATGTTTGTATATATATTTTAAAATCATGCATATATATGTTTAATATTTATATATATGTCTACACAATAACCGTAAGTATTGTATTTAGTTGGTACATAGTTGATATATTTAATTAGTTGGTATGTTAGTTTAGGAATATACATATTTACATGTTGATTGGTATGTTAGTTGATTGATATATATTTAGTTGATGGATATTCTTAGGTATGAATTTAGTTGATTGATGTACGTAGCTAGGTATTAATTTAGTTGATTGAAATACGTAGGTATGAATTTAGTTGATTGATATACCTAGTTATGAATTTAGTTGATTGATATACGTAGTTATGAATTTAGTTGATTGATATATGTAGGTATGAATTTAGTTGATTGGTATATATATGTATGGATTTAGTTGATTGATATACGTAGTTATGAATTTAGTTGATTGATATATGAAGGTATGAATTTAGTTGATTGATATATGTAGGTATATATGAATTTAGTTGATTGATATGCGTAGGTATGAATTTAATTGATTGATATGCGTAGGTATGAATTTAGTTGATTGATATATGTATGTATGAATCTAGTTGAATGTGTATAAATATAATATGATATGTTGATCTGTTGAATTTATAATTTTTACAAATGAGCTTTCAAGATAACCTTGATCAGAGTGGGGGGCAGGGTCAGGGTTGGGGGAGGGGTAAGAGGAGGTCGGGGTTATTGAGACCGGAGATCCTGAGGTTAGATGGGCCCCGAAGATAACATCATCCTCTTCACAGCAGTCCAGTGCTACTGACTCTACTTTAGTAGCCGGATCTTCGGCTTCACGGCAGCATCCTGCGTTTAATAGGCGTTTCACAGTTGTCCCTTGCGACAACATGTAAGTATTTTGTAATGAATTAAATAATTTTAATTATATTCATTAATATTAATTATTAATATTAACTTGATTTTTTTATGTCACAATATGCTTCCAGGCCATGAGACTAGCTATCGCGTTTCAGAGGCCATTAAGAAGATCCCGTTCGAGGTTGGTGCCTCCTCGTGGTTCATGGTGTCCGAGCGAAAGAGGATAAACTACTTCAAGGAGTTCAAGGTATATTTATTATGATTTTAATTTTTAATATTTTATTTTGAATTTATTTCTTAATATTTTATTTTTAATTTAATTGCAGAAGCTTTGCGTTTGGGACCCTGCCCATGATAGTGTTATTTACGGCATATTTTGTGCGAAAGCGCAGGAGCGGTACAAAAACATCATCTACAATCTGAAGAAGCAGTTTGATGAGGGGAAACAGCTGGAGCTGGGCGGAGGGCCAGACGGACGTTCCGCCTGGGACGCTTTGGTTGCTCACTTGAATAGTGATGCATTCAAAGTCAAGCCCTCAAAGTCCATGGAGCACCGGTTGAAGGACCCCACCGGGCACGGCGTAGCCAGACATTGGGCTGGATCCAGGTCCATCTATGAGCACTCCCTCGCCTTTGTAAGTATTATAATTTTTATTTACATCTGAATATTAATAAATTTTTAAATGTTTAATATTTAAATATCTATTGAATTTGGTTCGCAATAGGAGAGGGAGCACGGACGAAAGCCCTCTCTCTATGAGCAGATGGAGATCTCCCACCCAGTGAACCTGGAGACTGGGAGGTCTACCTACGCTCGCACCACCGAGATCCACGTAAGTATTTTATAAATTTTAATTTAATTATTATAATTGTAATTTAATTATAATTCTATTTTATTTATATAATTTCAGAACTAGTTTAAGGATCGTTTCGCCCAGGCCTCGCAGCAGGTTGCTCCCACCGACGACAGTGGGGAGAACCCCACCCCTCCCCGGATCGTCCGCTAGACCAGTGGATCGTCCTCCTCGATCGACTCTACTCCCTCTCAGGTGGAGCGTGAGCTGAGAGACGTCCAGAAGCAAATGGAGGCCCTGACGAGCTACAACGAGACTCTTTGTAACTGGTGCTCCAACATCTCTCAACAGATGGGATTCAACGATCCACCTCCACCCCCACACCCACAAAATTTTAATGTCGGGGGGAGCTGTGCCGGGGGGAGCGGACACAGAGGGAGTGCAGCCGGTGGGGCGGGTGACGAGGATGACGATGACGAGGACACCGAGCCGCGGGTGAACTACTTTGTCTCTGATGATGAAAATTAGGTAGAAGGGGGGGGGGGGGGGGGGGGGGGGAGGAGGAAGTATTTTTGTTGAATAATTAGTTTTTTTGTTGAATATTTTATTTTTTTGTTGAATATTTTATTTTTGTTGTTGAATATTTTATATTTTTTGTTGAATATTATAGATTTGCATATATTTTATGAATCTATATAAATGAACTAAAACAAAAAAAAAATTATTTAATTTGATGAATTTAAATAAAATGGGACTCAATTTGGAGTTATATACAATTAGATGCATAAAAACGAATGAATTAATAATTTATAATAATCTAATATATTAAATTTACAAAATAAAATAAAAGTTAGTAAATATATATACATATACATATATATATATATATATATATAAATGAATGGTATACAAAAATGAATTAATTTGATGAATTTAAAAAAAGGGACTCAATTTGGAGTTATATACAATTAAATGAATAAAAATTGAATAAATTAATAATTTATATTAGTCTAATATATTAAATTTACAAAATAAAATAAAAAGTTAGTAAATATATATATATATATATATATATATAAATGAATTAGAAACAAAAACGAATTAATTTGATGAATTAAAAAATAAAAAGGGAGTCAATTTGAGTTATATATACAATTAAATGCATTAAAATGAACAATAATTGCATGTGTTCTAGTGGTTCATGCCTCCTCTGGTTTACCCGGAGGTCGGTGGTTCGATTCTCCTTGGGCGCATACATGCCCATTTATTTCTACAAGCCTTTTAAAGGCTTACATTTTACATACTATATGACTCACCTAATGGGTCAGTGACTCAGTGGTTCGTGCCCCGCCCGGACCCCAATGAGCGCGGGTTCGAACTCACTGAGCCTTTTTTTTCCACAGGTTCGTCGATTAGCGACCGCCTAAATGTAGGTCGCTAATCACAAAATTCAAATTAAACAATTAATTTTATTTAAAATAAATAAGCGACCGCATCGGCGGTCTCAGATTACCGACCGATTTTCAAAGGCGGTCACTAATATTAGCTACCCGCGTTTTAACGATCAACTTTTATCAGTCAGAAATCGATCGCTAATCACGTTTTGCGATAAAAAATTTGTCGCTAAGTCGCTTTTTTTTTTTTTTTTTGTAGTTTTAAGCATTTTTGAATTGGGGAAGAACACATTCATAATTTTAATGTTTCATAACTTTAATAACTTTTTCTTATTTACCGAAGTGTTAATGATTTTAATCGAAGAATTTGTTTTCATTATATAGTTCTTACACGTTTGATTTCAATTGCATTGAATTTTTATTTTGTTTAGTTATTTCATTATCTATTAATTTTTTTCAGTTTCAACTTATTATGGGTCCATTTCCTTGATTTTATTGGGTGAATTTGTGTGTTACTGTTAACATGTCACGTATATGATATATCCACATAAGTATATTGACCGGAAACCCCCAAATTTGATGATCACGCGCAACATGTGAGGGAATATGACACCATCTTGTTTTTTTAATGCTAGTTTGAAATGTAAATTGTGGGCTTTTCTGCTGCGCCCCGGGGGTATCCGTGCCCCCGTTGACCAGCAGACAAAAAAACATATGTGTCATATTGATTGGACGTGTGTCGCGCACTTGTTCCCCGGTAGCCCATGCTCGCAGGCGCTGTATGAGTAAAATATGATTCGTTCCATTTTATTTTTTTGGGTTGGGCTTTGAACTTTCAATTTGGGTAGTTTTTTTTCAAATATTTGGACCCCATTTTTTCGATAGTTTGGGCTGGTCTCTTTTTTTTTTTTTTTAAATCCAATACAATGATATTTGAGCTTATTTAATTTTTCTTTTCACAGTGGAGGTTTTATTATTTTACAACAAATTGTGTTTTTATGTATATTTATAATGTTATTCCTATGAATTATTTTGTTGAGTTTTCTAAATACTTTTCTTTTTCATGAGGTGAAATGATGCTTCAAAAAATAATATTGTATATTTGCAAAAAAAAAAAAAATATATATATATATATATACATATATATATATATATATATAACTCGACTGTAATATTATTATTGTAATAATATATATATATATATATATATATATATATATAATATAAAAAATAAAATACATTAGTAAATTTTGTATTTAACAAATTAATTACCACTACTCTAATACTCTATACATGTATGAACTGATTCACTCTACACATACTTATAATTAAGAATGGGAAAGACAAATAAGGATAAAATATCTCATAATATTATGAGTATGTATAGAGTGAAATTGGTTCATATATAAATCATCGAAGGGTATTAGTAGTATTCACTAAATAATATTAGTTGTTTTCACTCAAGGGTATTAATTGTTACCCTTTAGTGAAAACAACTAATACCCTTTAGTGAAACAACTAACACGTTTAGTGAAAATTATTAATATACTTTAGTGGTTCATGTATGGACTATTTTCACTTTATATTTTGTCAAAAATGAAATTATAATGATACATATTCAATTTTATTAAAAAAAACTATTAAATATTAAAATTTCATTGATATCAACACTGGTGTAATTCAAATAACGTTCTAAAATAATAATTTATTTAAATATTGCTATACTTATCAAGTTAAGCCAAAATTTTGGTGTTAAAGTTTGGATAAACGAAGTGTGATATAATAAGACTTTGAATCAACCTAAATTATTTAATAGAAAAAAGTATAGAGTGAAAATGGTTCATATATGAATCATTGAAGCGTATTAGTTGTTTTCACTAAAAGGTTTTAGTTGTGTTCACTGAAGAGTATTAGTTGATTAGTGAAAACAAACTAAGACTCTACTGTGAAAACAATTAATACTCTTTAGTGTAAACGACTAATACCCTTCAATGTTTTATGTATGAACCAATTTCACGCTATACATACGCATTAAATAATATTTTTATGTGGATAAAGTATAGAGTGAAAATGGTTCGTACATGAACCATTGAAGGATATTAGTTGTTTTAACTGAAGTGTATTAGTTGGTTCCATTGAAGATTGTTAATTGTTTACTAAAACCAAACTAAGACTCTTCAGTGATAACAACCAATACTCTTCAATGAAAACAACTAATACTCTTTAGTCAAAGTAACTAATACCCTTCAGTGTTTCATGTATGAACCAATTTCACTATATACATAGTTACATACTCTTTTATGTGATGTACAACACATAATATTGTTAATCAATATTTATAAGAGTATGTATAGAGTGAAATTGGTTCATATATGAATCATTGAAGGGTATTACTTGATTTCACTAAAGAGTATTAGTTGTTACCAGTGAAGAGTATTAGTTGTTACCTGTGAAGAGTATTAGTTGTTATTACTGGAGAGTCTTAGTTTATTTTCAATAAACAACTAATACTCTTAAGTGAAAATAACTAATACCCTTCAGCAAAGACAATTAATACTTTTTAGTGAAAACAACTTATACCCTTTAATGATTCATGTATGAACCATTTTCATTCTATACGTTGTCTATTCATAATTTTATATTAAAAAGATTATTTGTATTATTGTGATATTATTCTAAAATCATGAAATAAATATCATTAAATATTTTTTTTCCTATTTAAGTGAACACAACTAATGCACTTTAGTGAAAACAACTAATATCCTTCAATAGTTCATGTATGAACCAATTTCACTCTTTACTTTGTCTACAATGATTAATGTTTGGTATTACAACTAATAGATAATTAAAATTTAACCTTATTCTTGAAGTGATATCTAATATTTATTACAAAACTCAATATAAGTATCTTCAATATTCATTCATTATCATTTATATATGACAAAAAAAATGTGTGGACAAGTTTCACTAAAGAGTATTATTTTTTTCACTATTAAGTATTCCCTCCATCCCAGTTTTATTTTTCCATTTGTCAAAAAGGTTCGTCCCAATTTTGTTTTCACATCCCTAAAATGGAAACTAATTTATTCATTTAAATAATATTTTATTCATCATTCATCATTCCCAGTATTACTTTATTCATTTAAATACTACTCTATTCACCATTCATCATTCTCAATACTACTTTATTCATTTAAATACTAAAATTCAACTCTCGCATTAAACTCCGCGCACAGTCAAACGGGAAAACAAAACTGGGACGGAGGGAGTATTAGTTTTAAGAGTAAAACTTTTGTGAAATCGAGTTCACGTGAACTAGGTTTCTTCAAATATCATTGTTATGTATACACACTATCATTGTTATGCATGTCTACTATCACTATTATGCATACACACTATAAATGTCTAAAAAATAAAGTATTTTTTAATAGTGATAGTACCTTTACATAATAGTTATGCTCCTAAAATAAAATTTATGTAAACTCGGGTTTACAGGAGACATACTCTATTTTTAAAGGATATTAGTAGTTTGGTTTAAGGGTGTTAGTTGTTTCGTTAAACTTTATTAATTGTGTTATTAAAATATATTAGCTATAAATCAATTTTACGGTGAGACATGTTTACACAATACCAACTCATTTATACAATTAATGAATATGTATCAAAAGAAATTGGTTCATACATGAAATAATTTACAATATTTTTTAATGTAACCAATTAATATTATTTAGTTAAACAAATAATACTCTTCGTATCCTTCAACTAATATATTTCAACGAAAACAATTACTCCCTCCGTCCCCTCTTAATATTCACATTTTTCTATTTGGGATGTCCCACAATAATATTCACACCCCAAATATGGAAATAAAACACTCTCACACTACACACTTTAATTCAAAATACTCTTCATTCATTGGTTTAAAAAGTTAATAAAATATTTTTTCTTAAAACTTGTTCCCACACAAGTGTGAATATTAATAGGGGTCGGAGGGAGTAATATCTTTCAATAAAAACAACTAATACTAAAAACAACTAGTAGCGGCCTTCAAATGGTTCATGTATTATGAACCATTTTCATTCTATACTTTTCCATAATCAATTTTGACAAAATGTAGAGTGAAAATGGTTCATACATGAACCATTGAAGGGTAGTAGTTATTTTCACTAAAGAGTATTAGTTATTTTCATTTAAGAGTATCAGTTGTTTTTATTAAAATTTTGAAAGAATTACTCCCTCCGTCCATCATATTTATACCCATTTTTCTTGTGTGGTTGTCCACTAAATTTTTACCCCTTCCCATTTTGGAAATAAATATCACTCACAAACAAATAAATGAGTTCATAATACCTCCTACAATACTTTTACTTTATCTATTTTATCTATTTTTTTAATAAAATACTAATTTTCATTAAATTTTGTGTCAAAAGTAATGAAATATCAATTTGGTGGACGGAATTAAAAAATATTATTTTTAAATGTTAATTTGTTTTGGATTGTATAAGCACTACTTATAATTTTTATTTTTGGTATAATTTATTTTTTGGGAAAATTGAGTTTTTTGTCCTCTAAGTTTGGTCAACTTTGTTTTTCGTCCTCTAACTTTTGACTTTATTTTTTAGTCCGATAACTTTAAAAAAATTAACGTTTTCGTCCTAAAACATAAGTTATCGGACTAAAATGTTAATTTTAGGACTAAAAAATTATCGGTTTTAGGACGAAAATGTTAATTTTTTAAAAGTTATAGGACTAAAAAATAAAGTCAAAAGTTAGAGGACGAAAAACAAAATTGACCAAACTTACAGGACAAAAAAACCAATTTTCCCTTATTTTTTTTATCTTAAATATATATTAAAATAAAGCAATAATAATAGAAAGACCATTTAAAATAATAAAAATAACATAAAACACATAATTTAATTTATTTTCAAATTTTTGTGTACAATATATACAAATATTTAGTTCATTTAAATTTGCTTTATGTTTCAAAGTTATTAAATCATTTTAAATTTATTTTCAATAAAAAATTTATACTACAAATTATATCATAAGATTATTATAGTTATATTTTTGTTAATTTTAAAATTAAACATGGTGTAAAATTTTAAAGAAATAATAAAGTAATTATTTTAAAATTATATTACTTAACTTGAATTAATTATTAGTAAAATTTGATTGAGAAATATAAGGGCTTGTTTGTTTTCAGCTTACGAAGTCCGAATGGGGGATGGGCCTCCCCCCGTCCCGGCCATTTTTCGGATTTGCACATCACATCCCCCATCCAAATACACATCCATCCCTATTATACACCTACACCCCTATTTTCACATAACTCAATATCTATCAAATCAACTTTATCTTTTCACATTAAATATATATTTTATTAATCTCTATCTTCTACTTTATAATACACCATCAATTAAATTAGTATAATATTTATTTTAAATTATTTACAAAAAAATCCAATGAAAACATATTAATATTAAATATCCATGAAATTAATTGTTATTTTCATTAATTATGCCTATCATATAAATAAATGCATCTTATAAAAAATTGTATTGAATATATATCCATTAAAACAATGGTTATTTATTTTATTTTATAAAATTCATTATTAGACACAAAATTTAAAAATGAATAAAAATAATATTATGAATCTTTAAAAAAAAGAATAAAAATGATATTATAAATCTTTCTAAGACGGCAGACAAGTTAAAATGATTTTATAATTCATTATGAATCTTTTATTAATTCAATTGTTTTGTGTTTTAATTCAATTCAAATAATATAATATAATTAAATAATTATATAATTATACATAATAATATTAATTATTTTATATTACAATTCAACACAATTATTCAATCATTACACCTTTAATAAATAATAATATAATAATACATCATCATTATTGATTTGACATAAAGCCTCATCCACCCCTACTACATTCAACCCAAAACAAACAAAGAATTACTATTCACAGGATTTCGCCCATCTACTTTTTTTTCCCATCCGGATTTCCCCCATCCACCTCAAGACGAAAACAAACGTGACCTAAGGATTTTGTTATGTATATGATATACCATCGGAGATCTCGTCACAAAACAAATGTTAAAAAATATCTTATATATAATATATTTATTTATCATCATAATCATTATAATTTTTAAGATAAAATTTATCCTTATCCTTAATTACTTTCATTATATTAATGTTTTAATGAACTTTTACGAATAGATGGCAGTTTTAGATTTACAGATTATTTCGGATTTTTATATATTAACTGGACTACATGATAATTTCGAATTTTTAAAATTGATTTTATAAATTTTAAATAAATTAAATTATAGTATAGATTATATCTATTAGATTTTATATTTTAATTGAAAAATTCCCTTCCTTTTTTTTTTCTCTGATTTCCACGTTTCCATCTTCCCCTCCACGATTTCTCTGCCTTATCATTAATCTCCTCTCCACAATTATCTAATTAGATATTTCTCTCTTTCATTTTTTTATTTCTTTCTTTCATTTCCTTTATTTTTCTCCTTGGAGTGATTATTTCCCCATATTACACGCCCAAAAAATTCTCTACATATCTTCTACGGCTTCTCTTTCGAATATTGAAAAAAAAAAAACTGTAAATTAAAAAATCAGAGGCGTAGAACTCAGATCACGCGTGACAAAGAAACTACAAGCACCTACACTCAAACTCAGGCTAAGAAATGAGATGGAAATTAGAATTACCCAGAAATAAAAAAATAAAATCCTGAGAAGTAAAAAACATGCTTCAATTTCAAATTTGACGAGATCAAATCCAATCAACTAAACTGAAAATTCACAAATCCGAAGATGAACAGTAAATCTGCTATATTGCCGTCGTTAGAAATGCCAAATAAACAATGCTGCCGGAAATTGAAAACTTTGACACCATTGCATCGCCGGAAAAACAGGGACACCCCGAAATTGTCAAAAATTGAAAGCTCGTCGCACCTGGAAGCACACGCCATGGCCGCCAAAGGGAACCGATGTCTGGAACCTGTGTCGCCGGAATGCACAGCGGCAATTGCAGAGCGCCATTAATGATGGAAATGAAAGCCTCCCACCTGAATTCGTGTGGGGGATGCAGAAGAAAATCGTCGGAACAACACCGGAGAAACTCTATACTCATATTTAAAACTACTGTGAAGAGAGAGAGAATAAAAGTGAGAGGATGAATTGAATGGAAATGGAAGATCATATGAGCAAAACCCAACAGAGAAAGGGAGATGTAAAGACAGTGAGTGGACAATAAAAAAGTTTGTCGATTTATGTATGTTGACGTATCTTGAGGGCTTAAAAACGGACGGCTGAGATCAAAATTGAACGGCCAGGATGAAACGGGGTACGCACAGGGGCGGATCCAGGATTTAACAGTGGGGTGGGCTGAATATTTTATTTTTTTGACACATTTAAGTTATAGGTGTGTGTTCACAAAAAATTTTGCCTATGAAACTTCAACCATAATTTTTAAGGAGAAAATGAGTGTAAAACACTTTAGGCACCTATGTGCAAAAGTGGTCTTTCTTTTTGTCTCATCTGTTAATTTTCAGGACCAAAACTATAAATTTACAAAAAAATTTAGGATCAAAACTGCAATTTATACATTCTTTTGGACCAAATTTATAATTCTCTTGGGACCAATAGTGTTAAAAAATTATGGGACCAAGAAGTTCCACAACTAAAAAAAAAGGTTTCTCCTTATTGTTCATTATTGTTCATTATTATTGTTCATTATTGTTCATTATTCTATTCTCCATGTTATTTGTTATAAGTGACACTTTGATTATTCATTTAATTTGAAAAATTAAATGATGTTCTACACTTTTCAATGTAAATTAATTGTTCTTTAAAAAATTATCCTTAAAGCTGTTCAAATATTTAAATTAATGTGTTAGTATAATGAAGAATATAAATATTTATTAAGGGCATATCAGAAATTCAAATATTTATTTGCAATACGTGTACATTGATTTAAAATGATACTCTCCCCGTCTCAATTTTATTTTCTCATTTGAATTTTTTTTACTTTTAGTATGAGACTCGATTTGTATTATTTAAATGGATACAATAGTTTTTTTTTTTTATGATGACGTATTGTTCAATTTAAATAAATGAAACAAAATGAAAATATTTTTTTAATGTAATTATTAGTAGAATGAGATATAATTTAGAAGTGTTTGAATGGAGGTGAATATTGAAAATGAAAATATTTTTTTAATGTAATTATTAGTAGAATGAGATATAATTTAGAAGTGTTTGAATGGAGGTGAATATTGAAATGGAAAATCAAAATTAGAAGGATTATATATTTTTAAATATAATGAAGTATATTATATTTTGAAAAAGAAAATTTGAGAGCAGTATTGTACAAAACTTTCACGCTAATCTCAAATTCTCAACCAGAATCGAGGAAGACATAGTGGTGTGTGGATATGATAATATTTTAATTTCTTTACCCATTCTCCAACACTTAGGAGTGAGCCGTGCTTTGCCTAAATTATATTGTTGGTGGGCTCAGCTTTCATAATTTCTTTTGGGCTGGGCTCAGATTATTAAATTAACTTAAGACGTGTAATACATACTGGTGATTGTTTTGGGTTGCACTGGGCTGGAGCCCAGTGCTGCCCTCATATAGATCCGCCCCTGGGTACGCATACCCCGGGGCGCAGCAGTAAGTCTCGTAAATTGTACATTTAACAACAATTGAGATACCGAAGAAAGTAACTTTTTGGGACCTTTATAGAAAAATGCAAGAAGTTATGGAACCAAAGAAAACGCTAAGCCTACACCGTTTCATGGGAAAAAACTTGGTTTACCCAGTGGGTAATCTACCCACCTAATAAAAAATTTAAAAATAATAAAAAGTGTTTAAGGAGTTATTGAAATCCTTAAATATATGATACTCTTTCCAAAGCAATGCATTTATTGTTGTATGGTTAACTTTTTTCTTTTTTTCTACATATTTCTCTCCTCTATATTAATAGATGAATAAATTTCTTAATTTCTCTCCATCTAAACATTGGTTATATCAAAGATTGGTAAAATATTTTTTACATTTCTTTCCTCTCTACTAATATATTGATAAATTTCTTAAATTTTTCTCGACAACTCCTGTTGGTATCAATGGATTTTTTTTTCTAATTTTTAATTCTTGTATATTGATATTAATGAATTTTTTTTCTAATTTCTTAATTTTTAATTATGTGTTTTTTTATCTGCTATTTATGTTATGCTCTCGTTTTTTTTAATATAAAATAATTTTTTTATTATTATTTAACGCAAAGAGCACAAATGTAAGTAGATTTTAAAAAAAAAATTGTGTTATCAACGACATGATTAGAAATTAAAATTTAATCTATAGTGTTAAGATCGGGTGTTTCTTGTTATTAGAGTTTGATAGTCGAACTACTCAATAGTAATATTACTATTGTTGGTGACAATAGTACTATTAATTTTTTTTTTAAAATTTTCTGCATTGAATTAATTTAATTAAAACTTATAATGGTGATTAAAAATTAAAATTTGACCCATAGTGGTAAGATTGATGTTTCTTGTTACGGTTAGGGGTCGATAATCGGACTAGTCAATCGTAATAATACTATTGTTGGTGACACTAGTACTATATATATTTTTTTAATTTTTGACATTGAAATAATTTAATTAAAACTTATAATGGTGATTAGAAATTAAAATTTTATCTATAGTGATGAGATAGATATTTCTTGTTATGATTAGAGTTTATTAGTAGATTAGTCAACAGTAACATATTTATTGTCATTTACACTAATATCTTTTTTTTTCCAATTTTCTATATTAAAATAAGTCAATTATAATTTATGATGATAATTACAATTAATATTATTTATTTTCATATAATGTTTAGTACTACACACCCCACACACCATTAGAAATATAACCGGGATATACTATGGTTTTAATTTCAAGGAAATCTAATATTAATAATATTATTTAAAAGTTGGAATTATCTAAAAATATTTATTGTAATCTATTAAAACAAATTGAAATATAACCACCCACATACCCCACATTTTTGCATCACTATTTCAATTTTGAAATGGTTAATTTAACTCCTTATATTTAAAAGTAATCTAGAATTGAGAAATAACTAATAAATATAATTTAGGATATTTTTTATTAGTATTTAATATGATAAAATAATTTCTAATTTTTTTTACAATAAAGGAGAGATAGATATATCATACTTCTTCTTAAAAATTATTTTATCATTTTAAATACTAATAAACAACTCGATAGTTAAAACATAAGAAAAAAGTAGTGTGAAGATTATTAGGGGGAGGGGGAGTATATACTTGAGGTATGATTATTTTAAAAATTAATATACAATGAAAATCTTTAGATGTCAACTTAATTAGCTTACACACGTATATAAATACCTAAATCTAAAGAGTTGGTTTTATGTGAATCAGTTTCACCTGTATAACTGATTTAGACTAATACTTTACAGTAATAATTAATACTCTCCAATTAATATTATTGGAACAATCGATTTCATTAAAAAAAGATAATATCATATAGTAAAAATAATTAATACCCCTTTAATGAAACAACTAATATTATCAACACAAGTTTCAAGGTGAATTTTGCTCACACTCTGCAAAACATTGTATGAACCAGTTTCACGTGCGTGAATCTGAATTTGCTACTGAAAGGTATTATTTGTAATGCAAAAGGGTATCACTTATATCACTGAAAAATTATAATTATATTGCTAAAAGGTTTCACTTAAATTACTTAAATGTGTTGCTTGTTACTCTAAATGATGTCACTTGAATTACTGAAAGGTATTAGTGATATTGCTAAAGGGTATCACTTATATTGCCTAAATGTATTAGTGGTAATATTAAATTGTATCACTTAAATTATTAAAAGCATTGGACATGATGTTAAATAGTATCACTTAAACTACTGAAAGGTATTAATCACGTTAGTCTAGTTTCATGGTGAAACTTTTTCACATAATACCAACTCCTTAAAAATGTAATAATTTAAATTGAACTCTTTGTTATATCTCAAGGTGATTCGAATTTATGACCACATTGGTCTAAATAGTGGTGTTCTTACACCATTTGGTAGCATTAATATAATTGATATTTGATGTACTATGTAAGATTTCATATAATCATTAACTTGTTACTATAACTATGATGACTAAGTATATCCAACTATTTTATTTGTTGATTTTTTTAATACATACTACACTTTTTTTTATTTAACATATGATGTGTGTTAAATTTCATCTTTTAAATTACGCACATAAATTGTTTTACCCTCAACATGTGAAATTGTTAAGTAAGTTAAGTTTGAAAAATATTATTTTGTCTCAGAATTTTTAAATATTTTCTCATAAACTACGTTAGTTGTTATTTGTTTGTGTCGATATCTTTACCAGTCGTAGCATATAAAAAATTAGATTTTTTTTTCGTTTGGTTACTATGAACATCGCAACAAAAAATAATTCACAGTTAAAAAATGGCAATCTCAAGGCTACATAATTTTGTAATATTTAAGCATGCACATTTAGAATTGCTCCGGAGAACTATTTATTGATAATGTATTGCATGAACCAGTTTCAGGTCGTGGTGAAATTGCTTATGTTACTCAAAAGTTTTATTCGTAATGCTAAATGACATCAATTAAATTATTGAAATGTATTAGTCGTAATATTAAAGTTATCAATAAATTGCTTAAATGTATTACTCGCAATGTTAAAGGTGTCACTATACATTATTGAAAGATATTAGTGGTAATGCTAAAGTGTATCACTTAAATGAGTGAAATGTATTGGTCATAATAAAAAATGGTGTTACTTAAATTATTAAAAGGTATTAATTGTAATGCTAAGGGGTGTCACTTAAACTACTGAAAGATATTGATCACGTGAATAGAGTTTCATTGTGATTTTTTTTTTCACACAATACCAACTTCTATAATGAAAATGCTAAATATTTATATATTGATTTAATTATTTAATTAGTCATATAATACATGACCTTCGAAGACCATAATTTTTTTTTAATCTTTTGGTCTATACATTTGGCGATAATAAAAATGCTATTCAATATAAAATACTCATCTATACATTTTACAAAATTTTAAATTAAATCCTATATAAAATTTCAATTTGTCTCATTTAAATATTATATAAATAAAAATATATATTGGACTAACTTATGTTTACGGATCATATTGCAAAATAATCATTTATATACTTAGTTTGCACTTCAAATTTCAAATTTGTTATATATTTAATTTACATTTTCCTATTTTTCTTTCAATTCAAGACTAGTTATATAAATCACCCTAAAACCTTGTGTTTATGGAGAATTAATTACGTAGTTGTGGAATATTGGATAGACAATGTGTCAATCTTCTAAATTAAAAATTAAGTTTAAATGACTCGCTTCTCAAAACTAAACAATAGAAATAAATAATTAATTTCTACTAGTAGTAATTTTTAAATTGAGTACGGAGTAATAAAATAAAAATAAAGTTATTAGTTCAAAAGAACACAATTAGTCTATATTTAGGCCATAAATTAAATTATAAATAAGAAAGTTACATTATAATGTAAAGGTTGTGAAAAATGAAGGTGGTCTATATATTAACTTCATTTGAATTGGGAATTGTGAAAGAAGAATTAATTCATGGTAATAAATAAGGTGAGAGAATAGTAATATAATATTTAATGTTTCTTATTATAAATTAATTTTTTATTATTTTTATTTGGCGGGTGGATTACCCGGTGGGTAGATGTAGCATTCTCCCCGTCTTCATGCTCCGATGTTCGGACTCTCCCAAAAAGGAGGAGTACCCGTGTCCACCAGGTACAACACGGAAATGGGTGTGGGATCCATACTAGATTCTCCAACTTTCACACGGAGCATTTTTACTACTCTCTTCTATTTAAAATATCAAGATTAATTTAATATAAATAATTTAATCACTATCCAAAAACCTAGGACTAGATTTAATATTAGTTACCACTTTCCGCAAACTTAGGGCCACATATAATTTAAGTTTCCCGCTTGAATATATATATATATTCTCTAAAACCTATAAGTCTAAAAGATTGAATATGTACACACAGTCACAGAGCCCGAAAATTGGTCCAGGAGGCCCAATTAAGTAAAGAGAAAATTCACATTTAAACCTATAAAATATTACCTCATATCGAAAGAAGCTCTTAAAATATACATTTTTGTCCAAATAAGCAATCTTTGTGAAATTCAAAAATAAAAATAGTTTCAACATGCCTAATATTAAATATAATTTTTATTTTTCTCAATCGAAAATATACACAAAATTTGAAAGTAATAATTAATTAATTTAAGTATTTAATAATATCCACCCTTGAAGTGGATAAGGTGGAGGAGAAGTTAAATAACTTATCATAATAATTGCCTGAGATTTAAGTTAATTAAATCTCTCTGCAAAATATATATCTGACGCTGGCTCTCTCTCTGGTGTGAGAGAAGAAAGATATATCTGACGCTCGCTCTCTCTCAGGAGAATTCCTTCTCTCCCAAAATACACAGATCACACATATACTATCTTAAAAGACATTTACATTGTGGAGTACGAATCAATTTGTGAATAAATTCACATAATTGAATTCTGACTACGAGGAGCACGGATACGTACGAAGAATTCAACCAGGCTTGATTCATTCCGCTGCAAATTACGAGAGGTTGGTCGTTCCAATTTCCCTTTGTGATTATCGAAATCCAACAATGGTATCAGAGCCAATGTGTTGGATTCTCGTGTTTGAAAAACTTGTATAATCCTGTGTGAAAATTCATGTCATATATGTGATGTATAATTTTCACAGTTTTTGATTCGTTATGTATGAGTACTGTATTTTACAATTTTTTGGATTTTTTGAAATGGTGGAATTTGGCTATGAAATTTTTACTGTATGTAGCATATATGATGATATTGATGTTTGGAAAGTTTCGAATTTTTTGGCCAAGCCGTTTGTGAGAATTAAATCAGTCTTTGAGAAAATACAGAAACTTTGACTATAAATTACGAACTATATATTATGATTCGTGATGATTTCTTATTACTGAATTAAATTACATTGAAATAGGATTCTATTTATATAAAGTTCGTGATTTTTGGTTAAGTACTGAGTGAGTTATCAATTTTGCAAGTTTCGGTGATTTTCTAGATTTTTTTTTAGAACAGAAATTTAGATCCGAATTTTCGAAACCAAATTGAACAAATTGAATTTTGTTCTTGTTACTGGATGAATCTAAGTTTCATATGGATTCCATCCATGCATTTTTTGTAAATTATGGATGAGAAACGAGTAAGATATGAATTTTCAAAGTTTTTCCACGAATTGGGGGTTTTTTTGTAAAGCTTCAGAAACTTTATGGGCTTGTTTTAGATAATTAGATATTTTCAAAGGGCCAAAACATATTTTTTCAAAAATTTCGTGGATGAACTGGTCAATAACGGTCAGACCGAACTGGACCAGACCGAACCGAACCGAACCAGATCAGGCTGAACCGAACCGGACCAGAGCGCCGGCCGGCGGCGCGTGGGCTTCACGCGCTGGCCGACGGTAGGTCACGGTGGCGCATGGGCTTCACGCGCCCGCCGGCGGTTGGCCACGGCCACGCGTGTAAGTCACGCGCCGGTCTCTGGTGGTCGACGGTTGTCCTGTTTTATGCTTCGAGCTCATGCAATCTTTTTTTGGCACGTTTGAGCTCATTTTAACTCCATTTTTTGTGCCGAAAATTCCTATGTGCTCGTTTTTCAGTGTAAAATCTTAATATTCAAAGTATAGAAGCATTTAAACTAGTTATTTTTTAATACTTGTTTATCAATTCAGATGAGAATCATAATTAAGTTTTTTAATGTGAAAATAGCTGGTTACACTTAGAAATTAATTTTTTTTTATGTATTTATGAGCTTTGAATTCATGAGTTGACTTTTTCCTAAGTTTTTTAATGTTCAAATGGTTGCTCATTTTTTATTGATATTTGTCGAATAAGAAGTTCGATAGTGTTTCTGCGTGTTAAATTTCTTGTGTTGATTCCTCATTTACATAACATAATAGTATTTGAACTAAGCATGTTTGAATACTGATTTATGTAAAGAAGGTGGGGGCCAATGGTTAGACTTGAATTCACTTGTGAATTCCCTTGATACGCTTTTGGAAATTTGATTTCTTAAGCGTGAAAGAGAGCTGAGATTCATGTGTTAAAGTTTAACTGACATTATCATGCTTTGTTGGTGGCTCATTTTTTTAGGTATGATGATGAGGGAGACATATACTACACATGACCAGAGGGCTGGAGACGAAGTACTCCATAAGTTCTTAACTTATAAGATGAAGTCTGAACATAACTTGAGAGATCACCATCTAGTCCTAGCTGAATATTTTTTTCAATTGTTTTCCCTGATGAGCAAAAAGTCATCCCACTTTATATGTTAGATGAGATTCAGAGTCCAAAAACCTGGGCTAAAATCCTTCCTCCTTACTTGGAAGATGTCTATTGGAAGAAGTGGTTGGACTTAGAGAAAGAGGCTTCAGGTTACACGATTATGAATGCAATCACCATTGATTCAGTGGTGGATGAAGTGGGAAATCGCTTAGACCAGCATGCTTGAGGATGGGAGGCATTCGTCGATCTGGTTTTCTTAGACTGAAAGATCGAAATAAAAGTCAAATGAAGAATCCTCACTTGGATCCTTTGGCACATGTGATCTATTGTGCAGGAACTAGAGCACCTGACATAGATCGGCATGATAAATTGATTGAAAAGTTGCAGTTTCTAGGGACTCCTTTCTCTTAAGTTGTTAAAAGAAATACTAATTGAATCTTTGAAAGTTGATTGTTGGTTTTTCCTAATTTCGTATTAATTATGACTTTAAGTGGTTGTGATTAATTTATTTTTTGAAATTTCATGTTAATTCATGTAATTTAGTGGTAGTTCTAAGTAATTTAAATTGTTTTAAATACTTTAACAATGTTGTTTTGTGTTTTGGAGCTGAATCTGTTTAATGAGGATACTTTATGCGATTGATGATTAATAACTTTAAGTTATTTTTCGATTTCAACTTTTGTATCAAATTTTATAGATGTCGGTTTGGAATCTTTAATCTGATAAACCTGAAAATAAATTCAACAACGATCATTGCTGAATTAAACCAAGAAGTAAAACTAAAATGCATAGTAATAACACGTAGCGTCGTATGATATAATATATGTTCTTGGAGAACATTATGTGTTAGACACTATTAACTATGATGAAATGTATTCTGGAGTAAAGATAAGGCTCAAACTGAAAACAATCTGGACGGTTATCAGACTTGGAATATTGAAAATTTCATAGCTTGTGAAATATTGGTAATTGAGGTCAATGATGACATATTCCATGATTGTGAATTGCATCATACTACCTATAATATCTGGGAATATTTAAAAGGAAAAGTATGGTGACACTTTATTTTTTTGAGAAATATCGAATTCAAGATCTTATCCATTCACTTCTTAACAGTAGGGAACACTTAAGAGTCAACATGACTCTTGGTGAAAATGTTGAAACTTTCACTCATACAACTCATAATGTTGAGCTAAAGGATGAAGGTTTTGAAACTTTAAAGTCTTTATTAAGTGTTCTCATTACATTTATTAGTTCCATAGGAGTTTCAGGCTCTGAACGTAAAAGAAATTGGAGGGAAGGTAAAAATGATGAGCAGTCTCAAACTGGGAGAGTTGATCAATCTTGATGTCTATCATAAATGCTAGGAAGATTAAAGAAAAGAAAAGTGTTAAACTGAAAATGGATAAGAGAGAAAAAGACATGTTTCAGTTGTGAAGTGCATGGTCATTTTTTGCTCGTGAATGTACTAAGTCCAAGAGGGACAATGTAGTTCATTCTATTTTTTGTTTCAAGCATAGTTTTCTTTAGTAATGTGTGTTGGGTTTTAGAGGCACGAACATCATGTTCAAAGCAGCGGAAGATAACGATTCAGCAACAACGAATCTTAAACATGGTTGTATAACATAAAAACAAAAGGATAAATAATAACATATATCTTACAACGATTTGTACGCGGAATCCTCAACTATGGTATCCACGTAATGGTTTTCTACCAACCCACAACGATATGCCAACATTGAATCTCGAGATGAATTTGCTAGGAAAATTCCGACTGGAGATTTTATGGAGAAATTATATTTCTCGTGTCACTCTCTGAATTCACATAGGACACATATTTATAGGGATTATCTTAGCTTAATTTCTAAGCAAGATATTGGGCCTAGCTCATAATATAATCTCTATGGATTATGTTTCCCTAGATATGTTCCTACAAATAATATAATTACCATATCTATTGTTCTTGTATAATAATATTCCAAATATTATTATTGGGATTTCATATTTAATCAAATCCAATTTATTTAAATAATAATAATAATTAATTTAAAAAATAATTATTATTATATTCTCCATATATTAAATATTATATCCAATATAATATTTAATCAACCAACTATAATTGGTAAATTGATATTACTTGATGTGTGACCCATAGACCCTCGTATATCGAGCGATTAGTCAAACTAATGGTCTTAATTGAACCCTAGACAATAAATCAGACATTCTCAATATACGAGGTATGTTGCGAGGAAATCTGCAACTACCTGTAATACTGTAGTGATATCTTCCTTTTATTCACGAATACTCGATTAAGTCTTGAACATGATGAAGTGTCTATTCAAATAACTTAATCATATTATCTCAAATTACTAATTGATCAAGTATATCACACTTAACCACAAAGTCTAAGTTGATGCGCGTCAGCCAACGACTTAGATCCAATTATGATGAGAAGATGAGTATTCTCTCTAAATCCACATTGAGGAATGAATCATATTCTTGGCTCAACTACCACGCACATGCATTTCGTGATGAACCCAATCCATGTCATATCTACCCGTGGAAGGGTGCAAGCGTCAGTCATGGTTAAAGTTCATCACTCCACACTTGTCGTGCGTATTGACCTCAAGTCAGAGGAGTATCACATCGCTCTCACTAACCGAGACACCCGTAGATACATTATGTGGAATTACTTCAAACGGTTTCTCGAATGGGTATACCAATACCCTCTAAGGTATCTGTGCATCTATCATGAGATACCCGATATCTCGTAGTAAGTGAGATCTTACTACACTCTCTAAGAGTATGATGCAGATCACACACCAATCTCAATTGCATCATCAATATCACATTCTTGATGATCCTTGATCGGGGCTATTTGAGAATCATACTTAAGTCATCTGAGTTATCATTCACTCAATGACAGTAGTGATTCATGTGAACACAAATAAGAATATATGCAAACAATCAAACATCATATTCAGATAAGTGTAACGTCATATATTTAATATTAAACCAATAATAATATTATCTTAGTATTATGTCCTTTCGATGGATTATCTCTAGGACACTAACACTAACAATGTGTTCTTAACTGAATCTTATCCTTGTGGATTATAGATTCTGAAATGGCAAATCATTGACTAAAGACTGTTGAACATTAAGACGAGATGAAATTAAAGGAACTAACCTTGAGTGAACTCTTTGAACTTGTAAACTTGAGATTGACAATGGTCAATATTTTATATCGCATAGTATTTTGTTGCTCAAGAGATCACTCAGGATCTCACCACTGTATCTGATCTTCTATATCTGGAATATGATTAACGTCTTTTCTGTGAGATATGGTTATGATTAGTATGTGATGGCTACGTGTGAGCTTTACGCATCGGCCACCATCGGGTGAACAGCGGCGCGTGGTGCATATATACATAATTTATGGTATTAGACTTATTTTTCCATGTTTTTTAAATGGTTATGGACTATAAGTGATCAATTGTTTTAGTTATATGAAGTAATTTCATGTAGACTAAATGTTTTTTCCTCTAGCAATGCTTATGAAGACGATATTTTGGCATGCTAGATTTGGTCATGCTGTACAAGATATGGTGAACTGACTTATGATAGAAGGATTACGATGTCCGTTCTTTAAAAGTCGTGTTGTCAAATTGTGGAATATCTTGCTCATAAGTGACTAGAAAATCATTATAAAATAGTTATTGTTAATTCTTTATTGCAATTATTTCATTTTTGATAAATGTGATTCTATGAATGTCAATGCCAAAACTTGGAGCTTATTGTTTCTTCATTACGTTAAATGGTAATATCTCACGTTTATGACATGTCTATTTTAAATTCACATAAGTTCGAGACATTGATCTGTTTTGGACACCACCTGAATGAGATGTGAATGGAAGACATAACTTTAATGGTTTTAAGAACCTATAGAGCACGTGAATATCTATCCAAACAAGTTCAGGGAACTGTGTAGTGAAAGAGGCATAATTCAACAATCATAAAACTTTGTACACCATTACACAATGGTATGACTTAAAAAAGTTTTTTGAACATTGTTGGATGAGATAAGATCCAATTGAACTCTGGACACGTGAATTGACTGATCTAAGTAACCTTGGGATCTTGGGATCAACAACTTGTGTACATAACTAGTAGTACTAATTATAAGAGTTGGGTCCAATGATAAATGCGTCTTCATAAGATGCTTCGTTAAATCCAATAGTTACGTGATGATTGGAGTTCATTGAAATGAAAGTAGTACATTAGATAGAATCACATGATATTAATTTTCTTGGAAATTGAATTTTCTAGTAAGGGCAGCATTTTTTGGATGCTAAACCACTGTATGATTAGAATAATCACTCTATCAGATCCAAGTGGGAGTGAGTTAATGTGATTTTTAATAGATGTTTACCCATTAAAGATCATATGGATCTTGATGAGAGTAATTATCTAGAGGAGATATCATCTACAGAATTTCACAGCATTTTAATCTCTTCAGATACTAGGAAACATGTGCTTGAGAAGCATCACGATCTCCATAAAATATGATGAATCTTTAGGGAATGAGAAACCTACAGATGTTTGAGAGGTTATATCTTGTTCTAGTAAAAGATTGATGAAATAAAGCAATAGAAGAAGTTATAGAGGTGATGAAATCAAATCAAGTTTGGAAACTTGTAGTTTTTTCATCGAGACACAAAATAGTTGAGAATGTGAATTCTCAATAGTCAAAGAAACATCAATGGGTCTCTCTTGAGGTGACCAAATTCACATGATAGAAAAGAGTATACTCTAAAAGGGGGTGAATACATTTTTCTGTATAATGCGAGTTGTACCTCGATTCGTCACAACTTTAGCTAAAGTAAATTATAATTTTGAATTACATAAAGATGGACGTTGAACATTGTATTTTCTCAACGGAGAGTTAGAAAAAGAAATCTACATGTAAAGCAGTAGGACTCTTTCTTCAAGGAGGATAATGTTTGTAAATTGAGGAAGTCAATTTACAGAATTAAACAATCCTCAAAGACAGTGGAACTGAGACTTTATTAATTGATTGTCTCATTAACTTTATTATAATAGACAAAGGCCACTGTGTTTATGTTGAAAGGTCCAAGACAATTTTTTGTAATTCTATCGCTAGTTGATGATACATTTGCTAGAATTATAACAATGAGTAAGTTTCTTGGTGAAAATATTCATTGAATTCATTCAAAGAAGTTACTTGAGTTGTCTCAAGAGGCATACATAAAGAGTCTTCTAAGAATGATTCGGAATGAACCTTGAGAATGTGTTGATACTCATGTTATAAAAGAACGAGTCATTGAACTATGATTAGTGTCTAAGAACTCTAAATATGAAATGTTTAGTACCATATGAAAATGGAATTGGATGTTTGATGTTTGCTAAATTGTGCACGCATCGAGACAGTTGTTGATTTATTTGTCTTGGTTAGCAGATATCAATTAATCTGGGAAAACACACTGAAAGATAGTGTGAGAGATTTTGAGATATCTGAAGGGTACTGCATATTATTATCTCGAGGAGATAATCTAGAATTGAAAGAATATACAGACAATAATTGGAATTGTGATTTAGATGGATATAAATAAAATTCCAATTATGCCTTTTTTGCTTAAGTGAGAAGCAATCTTAAGGCATAACATGAACTAGATCTGTATAACACTGTCCACTTAGGAAGTCGAGTTTGTGGCATGTGCATTTGCAGTCCAATATGTAGTTTGGTTGAGAGATTTTTAGATATCTTTGGAAATAGTAAGCACTTCAAAGGAAGCTGTGATGATTCATTTTGGAATCAAACAGTCGAGTGGGAGTTGTAGTGATTCATTGTAGAACCGAACACTTCAGTCGGAGCTATAATTGTTCATTATGGAATTATACACTTCAGTGGGAGTTGTTCCAATTCATTATGATAACCAAACAGCTAAAGCTTACTCTAAGTATTTCAAGTATCAAGAAAACCAAATATCTTAATATAAAGTTTGACTTTATAAGGATGTTACAAAGTAGAAACAAATATTTCTTAAAAGATTCTCTACTCGTTTAATGTTAGCAAATCCACTTGACAAACCTACCCAAGAGATATTTAGGACATATATGGTTAAAGTTCTTGCGTGGATTTGAACATGGTAAGATGTAGATGTTAATGTTCCTGAAAAGTTTATGTATTGTGAATTATGTGAAAGGTTCATATAATATTATGTCAACAAGTAAAGATTAGTTCTCTCATACGAGTAATCGCCTCTTACATCTGAGTATGTGAAGAGATGAGATTATTTGAAAGATAATCGTAATAGATTTTACCACAAATCTATTTGACTTGTTACAAAGTTAAATCAGTGGATTCCTTGACAAAAGTGGGAGGAAATCCAAGTTAAGTGTCGAGGATACACTTGAACTATGATTTACACGATGTTAGAAAAATGACATTTATGACATACGCTTCCATTCTTGGAAGTTTAGACATCGTGACATGTGTTTCATACCACATGTGCAAAGTTGACCATAACAAAATAAGAAAGATATCCCTATTTTCTCATTGTATGAGGCCTTGAGGTTTGGATAAGCCTCTTATAAGTACCCTTAAGACTTTCTACAATTTTCTAAGTCTTCACTTTAGTGTTGCTACTTTAGCATGTTACCAATAGATATGAATTATAATGGCGATGCGGTGTATGTCTAGGAAAGCATCTATAGTGGGAGTCTGTAGATATTTTGTATGAAAAGAAGGACATCTTTATTAACACTTTCTATTGTGTTCATTGACCGTCAATCGAGTTGAGAACTTGATTATGAACAAATAGATTCGATAAAAGTTGAATATGCTCTAATAAATTAAGGGGATTGAAAGAGATATGTCAACTTGTGTTAATCGACAAGAGTTCTGGGGTATAATGAGAATTAAATTCTTCATATAAATCTGGTTGAGTAGCTATATATCCTTAACAAGTGTATAGTGAGAAAACTCATATTCTCGAGGGTCACACGATATATTTACCTGTATGAATAAGTATAATGTGATAAGTATAAAGATGTGAAGCAGATGGGCACAATGCTCAAACTTCAAGTGTGAGTGGGAGATGAAAGTAATAATTAATTAATTTAATTATTTAATAATATCCACCCTTGAAGTGGATAAGGTGGAGGAGAAGTTAAATAACTTCTCATAATAATTGCCTGAGATTTAAATTAATTAAATCTCTCTGCAAAAGATATATCTGACGCTGGCTCACTCTCTGGTGTGTGAGAAGAAAGAAAGATACGTAGGAATTCTTCCTTCTCTCCCAAAATACACAGATCACACATATACTATCTTAAAAAGCATTTACATTGTGGATTAAGAATTAATTTGTGAATAAATTCACATAACTGAATTCTAACTACGAGGATCACGGATACGTACGAAGAATCCAACCAGGCTTGATTCATTCCGCTGCAAATTACGAGGTTGATCGTTCCAACTCCCCTTTATGATTATCGAAATCCAACAAAATTAATTCAAGAAACACTTTCATTAATAATGAGATATAAATTAAGATAAATTAATATATAAGTAATCAAATAATTTCATGTCTTAAAAAGTGTTCACCTTTATAAAACAAATATAAGTAATTACTAATATAGTAGATTCATATATTAAAAAGTCTTAAGTTTTAAGAAAAAAATTAAAAGAAAGAAAAGAAAACTAAAGACCCATATGTTTAAATGAAAAACATGGGAAAAAAAATGCTTCAAATAGTTGACAAAAAAAAGAAAAAAAGAATAATAATATGGCTTTGCAAGGTTTTGAACCCTGAGTGTTTTAGTGGGCGATTCTTATCCTTCCCTGCAAATCAACTAGGAAAATAATACTTCAACTTACAAATAAAAAAACATAACCATATATATAATTTTTTGGAAAATTCCAGGGGGTCCAATGACCCCCATGGCCCCACTATCCCTTAGCCCTTGTATACACACACATCTTATTCACCTAATTAAATATTTAAGTTTATGCAGGTTACACAACAATAAGATAAAATATACTTTCTCAAGCGTAATCCAGCACCCATATCCTAATTTAGGATCCTTTTCATTGTGTCCATATATAAATTAAGAAACTTTGAAAGTCGAACTCCTAGATATGTACCCGTGTCGGATACCCGCACTCAAGTCCAAGCAACATAGTCTGTATAAAGAATATGTCAATTCGTAAGTATTTTTATTTATTTTAATTGGATGATCATTAATATTAGTGGGTCACGTACATGCGGGTTGAATTTGGGGGGATAGAAATAAAAATTAAAGTGTCAACTTTAATTCATATTCAACTGAATATTGGTTAGAGTTTTCAATATGGGAAATGAAATAAGAATTTTTTTCCCTCCGCGCTCCCAGATATATTGAATTAATTATTGTCTCTACATTGATTGTAGACCAATGTTGTTCTCTAATGTTGGAAAAAATTGGACAAATAGGAAAAGTAAGGACAATAATATAGTTGATCATCTATTAATTTCATGATTAACCACTATAATTATCTACAGATGTTTCATTAGGCGTGAAATTATTATGATTTGTAGCTCGATTTGCCCGTGTTTTGAGTAAATTCGATGAGTATTTAGAGTCAATTGAGTACTATTTTTATAAACTAATGAATTTGTCTCTTTAATGCACATAGTTGAATAGAGGGCAAAAAGAGGAGTTCGTAGGACTTTGAATCGACCAAAACAGACTCCCGGTTGAGAAGATTTAAAGGTTTTTCGAACAAGTGTACAACATCCGAAAACACTCGACCAAGCAGTGGTCGAGCGCCTAGTGCTTGACCACATGCACCACTCAACCACCTAGGCGCTCGACCAGTTAGAGCTCGAGCGCCCTGTTGGCGCTGTAAGTTTGGACCACTCGACCACCTTCAGGTCGAGCGCCTAACACTCGACCAACACTCAAGCTCGCACAATTTTGGCCTTTTTCACCCGTTTTAGGCCTATTGCTTATAAATACCCGATCCCAAGCTCGTTTTTAGACACCCTTTAATCACTATTCATATTTTTACATACTTGGAGCAATGAGAGAGATTGGAAGAGTTTCATACTTTGTAATCGAGGATTTTTACGAATTCATAGTTTAGTTATTTCTTTCGAACTTATTAGATTACTTCTTTCTTCTTTGTTCTTTGAGACTATAAACCCTAGCTTATGAGATTATAAGAGATTATTTTTTAGACTTTGATTCATTCGTTAATTATGCTCTTTAATTTAGTTGTTAATTCAATTATGTTTATGTTTATCATCGTTATTGCTATCATTGTTTCAATCACCATGTTAGGCTAGAACCCTTGCATGCTTTGGATAGGATGAACTCGTAGAAGTAGGATGTTGGTACGTAATTAGGATAACTCAGAATCAATGGAGGAAGAACGAGAACTTGTTCTACAATAACCCGAGAGCGGGGATAACTGTACCTCCAAATGTCGAACCTGGCTCAAAACTCCCCGGAGGAGAAGGAGGTACTACCACTGATGAGATGTTACATGCCATTCTGCACAAGGTGGAAGAGGGGAGTAAGAGGTTGTCCTCAGGAGATGAGTAAGAAGAATGATCAGCGAGATCAAGATCTCTAGAAGAGGGATATGGAGCTAAACATAATCCAGCAAGAGAACAATAGGCGGTTCACTTCCATGGAGTATCAGATTAGCCAGATCGCAAAATCATTAGGTTGAGAACCCGGGAAATATCCTTCTATGCCGGAGGGGAACCCGAAAGAGCAATGAAAGGTGATCCAGTTAAGAAGTGGTACCACATATGATGGACCTCCACTATCTGCTGATGGGGAGGAAGCCTATGAAGAGAAAAAAGAGGGTGAAGAAGTTGTGATGGAAGAAGCTCAGCAAGAGAAGGGGAAGAAAGACGAAGAATGAGTCCCAAAGTGGAAGAAGGCCAGAGAAGTGAAGCAAAACGTGAAGGAAACCGAGCGAGATGAATGGGGAGTACCAAAATCTGTGATTCCAGTCCCATATCCGCAGCGGTTCATGAAGAAATTAGATGAAAAATTTGCTAAGTTTCTTGATGTTTTTAAAAAGTTGCATATTAACATACCTTTTTATGATACTTTGGAACAGATGCCTAATTATGCCAAGTTCCTGAAGGACTTGATAGCTAAGAGGAGGAGAGTTGATGAGCCCAAGTTGGTGCAGCTGAACCATGAGGTGAGTGCATTAGTGCACAAAGCGCTTCCACTGAAATTGAAGGATCCCGACAGCTTCACTATCTTATGTAATATCGGGAATGGGGTCAAGAAGAGAGCGTTGTGCAACCTTGGAGCGAGCATTAATCTAATGCCAATGTCGCTATTTAGGAAGTTGGAGGGTGGAGAACTTCAGCCGACAATGATGATGCTTCAACTCGCCGACCGGTCTATTACTCGACCTCAAGGTGTGGTTGAAGATGTCATTATTAAAGTTGGAGATCATATCTTTCCCGTCGACTTCGTAGTACTCGATATGGAGGAAGATGAGCACGTTACTTTGATTTTGGGAAGGTCGTTCTTAGCTACGACAGGAATGGTATTAGATGTGGCGAATGGAAAGATCACGGTAAAGGTAGATGATCAAGAGGTGAAAATTTCCCTATATGAGGCCAAGAAACACCCCAAGGAAGATACGAGTTGTCATTCCATTGATGCCATTGATCCTTATGTTGAAGACACACCTCCTATCCCTAACCTTTCTTATATACATGATTATTATATTAATCCTTCACTAAATGATTTAACTGTTGAACATTATGATCTTGATTTTCTTGATAGGGATAAAGGCAAGAAGTTGAAGGATGAAGAATTAAAAAGGGTGGAGGTAGCCACATTAGAGAAAAAAGGAGGAGTTGATGTTAAGAAGACAAAATCCAAGAGGTGGGTACCTCCGTGGAGAGCGAAAAAAAAAAGAAGTAAAACCACTGTCCAAGGTGAAGTAGGAGAATGGGAATCGAGCTAAAAACTTAGATATCTTCTCTTATGAGAATAAGGGAGGTCAGCATTAGGACCTTAAAAATAGCGCTGAGTGGGAGGCAACCCATTTTTATTTGCTTTTGAGTGTTTTTAGTTATTAGAGTTTTTGTTTTGAGTCGTAAGTTTTAACCTCGTTCTTGAGAGTTTTTGTAGGCATGTCTCGAGAATGCACGAGTTTCCAATGAGAGATTAGGAAAGCAACTCGAGATGGGAGTTTGCTACATTGCCAAGTGCAAAGGGGATTATGCGTATGAGATAACCCACTATCCCAAACTTAGACCGCTTCACAAGGTCGAAGTTTGGGGGGTGGAGTATTTATATGTTTTATGGTAAACATATGCACCGGCGCACTTGAGAGGTTTATTTGACATTGCACAGGCGCACATGCTCTCTTTGAGTTGAGTTAGGTTATATATTGTGCCTTGAGATACTCCTTGAGCTGTTTTTATATTGTGAACTAATTGGGTGCCACTACATATTTCATGCTTATCAATTCTCTTATGCTTGTTGATTGCTATCTTTGAGCGTGAGTATGAATTAGTGATTTGTGGAGATGAATTAGAGTCTAAGTTGTGTGAGTGTAGGAGTTAGAGTTGATTTGAGAGGGAACTCGTATACTTACAAACTTTTCTTTTGAATACTTGTGTGATAAAAGTGAGAAATCACTAGGACTAGCATGGATGTGAGAGCCATGAGATTTGAGCCTATTACGAGATTAAATTCATTAAGTTGATCTCATTGTTTGTGAGTGGATCGTCACCTTAGAGGATGCTAGAACTTGTGAGTACTCTCTCTTCTTGATTGCGACTAGTTTGAAATGCCGAAAGTGATTTTAGGGCATCTTTGTTTTGTTAAGTCACTTTGCCAAATTTTCCCTACCAATGACATTTATCCCTTGTTAGCCCGTTTGAGCTTGAGCCTATTATTTGCTAGCCCATTTGAAATATTCCAATTTCTAAAACTATTTTTGTCCTAATTTGAGTAGAGAATAGGAAATGTTATGAATGAGAAATGGACCGAATTGAGTTGAGGAAGGAGAGTTATTAATGCTTGAGTGAATTTGAGGAAAGGTGTAATGATATTTTGAGTTGTGGGGAAGAACAAAAATTTGAGAATGAGCAAAAGAAAACATGAGCTCATGTATAGAGTGTGAAAAGAAAAAAAAAGTGAAGTTATTGTAAAAAAGTGAAAAGAGTTAGAGAAAAAAAATTGAAGTGTTGAGAGTAGTTGGAATTGAAAAGTGTATCGCATGAAGATGATTGAAGTACCGAAATTTGATTTTCTATTCTCCATTCACTTGAGTTACTTATCCCATATAGTTACCCCACCCGTCCAAAGAGCCTTACATTACAATATTGATAAAGTCCTTTTTAATTCGGCATGAATTCTAGAGTATGGTTGAAGTTGAGAGTGCTTACAATCATATAGCTGCTGATATGTGTGATTGATCGATTGAGTGAGTCCCTTAATATTGCTAAACACTTGTGAGGGAGTGAAACACATCGTCGAGAGCACATCCATGTTTGATTTTGGTGGTTCTTATTGTTTATGCATGAGTATGATGGAGGGGGTAAGTTTGTATGCGAGTGATCGATCTTTGAAGCTTGAATACTATTACTTGCATGATTTGGTTCTATAATTCATTCTTAATAATTTCACTTGACTTATTATTTCATTGCTTGAGGACAAGCAATATGGTACGTTTTGGGGGGTTGATTAGGCGTGAAATTGTTATGATTTGTAGCTCGATTTGCCCGTGTTTTGAGTGAATTCAATGAGTATTTAGAGTCAATTGAGTGCTACTTTCATAAACTAATGAATTTTCCTCTTTGATGCTCATAGATGGAAAGAGGGTGAAAAGAGGAGTTCGTAGGACTTTGAATCGACCAAAACGGTCTCCCGGTTGAGAAGATCTGAAGGTTTTTCGAGCAAGTGTACAACAGCCGAAAACACTCGACCAAACAGTGGTCGAGCGCCTAGTGCTCGACCACATGCACCACTCGACCACCTTCAGGTCAAGCGCCTAGCGCTCGACCAGTTAGAGCTTGAGCGCCCTGTTGGCGTTGTAAGTTTGGACCACTCGACCACCTTCAGGTCGAGCGTCAAATGCTCGACCAACACTCAAGCTCGCGCGATTTTGGCCTTTTTCCACCCGTTTTAGGCCCGTTGCTTATAAATACCCGATCCCAAGCTCATTTTTAGACACCCTTTGATTACTATTCATATTTTTACATACTTGGAGTAAGGAGAGAGATTGGAAGAGTTTCATACTTTGTAATCGAGGTTTTGATTTACGAATTCATAGTTTACACTACAAAATACTGTTCAATTAGGGAGGGATTTAGGGAGGGGCAGAGGGTTAAAGAGGGATTTAAAGAGGGGGAGCTGCCCTCGACAAATTACTCCTCGCCAGGTCATCCCTCGCCTCGCCCCTCGCCAATTAACGAGGAAAAGTGGCCCTCGTCAACTAACGAGGGGAAGTCGCCCTCGCCAATTAACGAGGGCAAAACCCTCGCCAAGTTCAAAAGGAAGCCCCTCGTCAACTAACGAGGGGACAAGCCCTCGTCCAGATTCGCATGGGCCACGCCCTCGGCTCGGGCCAATGTAAATTGGCGAGCGCCATTCCCCTCGGCAAGCTCGTGAGCAGAGCCCTCGTTTCGCCCCTCGCCTATTCGCGAGGGTGAAGCCCTCGTCAACTCTTATTATTAAAAAAAAATAACCGGGTCGCGCTCGCGGGGCGGGGAGGACCCAGCCCAACCCGCAAGCAACCCGCGCGCGACCCGCAAGCGGCCAGTTTCGAACCCGAGACCTCCCCCAAGCATGGGAGACTTATGACTTTTGCCTTACCACTCGGACAAGGCTTGTTTTCGAAATAAATTCTATTGTAATAGTATATGTATTATTTCTTATTTTGATTTCATTTAATTCCTATTTTGTTTACACTTTAAATTAACTAATATTATTATAAATCATTTTATTTATAATAACACCTTCAAAATTTATTAAATTACTATTATCATTTTAAATTACATGATTTTCATATTTTGATTTATTTGTTAAAACTTTGAATTATTCTAATAATTTCTATTATGATTACACTTTTAATTAATTATTATATATCATTACAACTTCAAAATGAATTTTATTTATTCTCACATATAAAATGAAATTAACACTTGCAAAATTAATTATATTTTCACTTATCTATATAATCTTTTTAAACACGATATATAAAAAATTAACCTAAATAATTCATTAAAATCTTACTAAACACGATATATAGCTCCGAATTTCACACAAACATTAATGAAAATTAACATCTTAAGCATAATAAAGACGATGCACAATAATTCATACTCCAAATGTACTCTCAAACATTCATGAAAATAGTTAACAATTTTTTAAAAGTTTCAACTTCAACATGATCAAGATCTCGGTCCTTTGCCACGGCTCGAACCCGGTCCTCGGGGTGGGGGTTGGGGATAACCATCGGATGGAGGCGGGGGTGGTGGGGGATAACCACCAGCTTGTGGGACGCTGGGTCCGGATCCCTGTTGTGATGCCCGCAACCACTCGGTAAACTGGTTTTGGAAGTTCTGGGTCGTCTCCTCACGCATTTGTCGTTGTCTCTCTTCTACTTGCTCCAACAATCGTCGATTCTCCTCAGCCGACTCTCTGCGCGTTCTCTCACGCTCCTCAGCGAGTAGTCGATCCACATCAATTTGACTGTAGGCTCCAATATGAGTCCCAGCTGATGTCCCGCCTGGGCCGGAGACTATGCGTCTGGACTTTCCCAATTGTCCGAGCCCACGAACTTTACCGTGCTTTTTCCCCATAGTCTTGACGTACATCTGAGATAACTCTGGAAGACTAGGTTCAAGAGGTTGCTCGTCAGAGTCAGAGGTAGGGTGCAGTTGGGAGACTCTTGCTTGTACATCAGCCTACACATTTTTTTTAGAGAGTTATTTTTCTAGATATCTAAATATTCATAGTATTTTAAATTAAAATGTAACAAGAATACGTACCAATGTATCAGATATAAGACCGTATGTATACTGTCCTGGACCACGGTAGTGGAAGTGCTCCACAATTTCCCAATCTGTGGCGGGGCGTCCCTTCTTCCTCTCCTATAATTTAGAACATGATGATTAAAACTTAAAATATGTATACATATTATAAAACTTTACCGAATTTGGTATCAACAAATGACTTACAATATCCAGAGCAACCTCGATGGCACCACGAGATCCACCTTTATGGGTGGAGATGCCAGTACCCCGGCCAGCAGGCTCAGATAGTCTGTTCCGTCTACATTGTGCGGATTTGGCTTTCACGTCATCTCTGTCCCAGTACGCGAGCAAGGCCTTCCACACTTTCGTATCCCACTGTGGCTTCTTACCCTTCAACTTGCACAAGATCAGCGGAATATCTACTTCCAACCGAGTCATGTTCTCAACTGTAATCGTCGTAGAAGTCAACTCCTTGAAGAATAAACAAACTTCAGTTATAGCTTTCCACACGTTCTGTGGAAGAATTTCACGGAAAGCAATCGGGAGTAGCCTCTGCATAAACACATGACAATCATGACTCTTCAACCCAAACATTTTCAATTTTGTCCAGTCAATAGTTCGAGACAGGTTGGACACATAGTTATCAGGAAACTTTAGCTCATCTACCCATCTGCACACAACATCCTTTTGTCTCTTATCAAGTGAATAACAAGCTTTGGGGTACTTTCCTGTACGTGGACATTTCACAAGTGATGGACGACGACAATATTCATTAAGTTCATCTCTGGACTTATTCGTGTCCTTTGTTTTCCCTTCCACATTCATTACAGTGTAGAATAAATTATCAAAGAAGTTTTTTTCAATGTGCATCACGTCCAGATTATGACGGATCAACAAGGTACTCCAATACGGAAAATCCCAGAAAATACTTTTCTTCTTCCAACCAGTTTCCAATCTCTTGTTGTGGGCCTCGGCACCATCTTCTGTCACTTTTCGATATCCCACCCAATTGATTTCATTTAGGAGTGATTCACCTGATCGAATGGGTGGTGGTGGGTTATCCACTATCACATTCTTTCTGAATGCAGTCTTGTTTCTCCGATACGGATGGTGTCTAGGTAAGAATTTACGATGGTTATCGAACCACGACTGTTTACGACTGAGCCTCAGAGTGAAAGCATCAGTGTATTCTCCACAGTAAGGACAAACTGTCCGTCCAGCAGTGCTCCATCCAGACAACATTGAGTAAGCTGGAAAGTCACTGATGGTCCAAATTAGTGCAGCTCGCATCAGAAAATTTTGCTTTGTAGCAACATCGTACGTTTCCACCCCAATTTCCCACAAATACATCAAATCACGGATCAACAGTTGTAGAAAAATATCCAATTTATCCTTAGGATTTTTAGGACCAGGCACTAGTACCGTAAGAAACATGAATTGATCTTTCAAACACAACCATGGAGGTAGATTGTACGGTGTCACTATCACTGGCCATGAAGAATAGTGTTTCCCAGACTGTCCGAATGGTTGAAAACCATCGGTGCTTAGGCCCAACCTTATGTTCTGAATCTCGGAAGCAAATTCAGGATACGAATTATCCAGGTGTTTCCAAGCCAATGAGTCTGCAGGGTGACGCATAACACCAGAATCATCGTTAGAGCAACTTGCATGCCACGTCATATCTTTTGCAGTAGCATTGGACTGATACAATCTTTGTAATCGAGGAATGATAGGAAAGTAGAACATCTTCTTGTAAGACTTTTTCTTTTCCCATTGACCATCAACACCACGCTTACGGGGTTTAAATCGTGGATGACCACAAACTTTACAATGTTCAAGTTCACTATCATTACCCCAATATATCATGCAATTCTGTGCACAACAATCAATCCTCTCTACTGGAAGACCCATCCCACTCATTAATTGTTTGCTATCAGAAAATTTCCTAGGCACTAGATTTTCCGGAGGAACAATTTCCCGAATCAAGTCAACAACTTGATTAAAACCCCTCTCAGACAGTCTATTTTCAGTTTTAATGTTCAACAATCGGGCGTTGAATGATAATTGTGAGTGTGTTTTGCAACCAGGATACAAATCCTGGTTTGCTGCACGAAACATGTCATAGAATTGAGCAACATGCTCATTTGGGGGCTCCTGGTCATTAACGGGTTCATCTTCCACAATTCCAAAATGAAGGTTAGGACCAGTTAGGTCTGTGATCATGTCATGGTACGAGGTAGACCCTGCAGTATCATCTACTCTGTACGAAGTCGATGCCGACTGATCATAGTTTTGGTATGGTAGATGACCCCAATTTTGTTCACCGTGTAAAACCCAATTGTGATAATTGGGCATAAACCCATTTATATACAAATGTGTTTTCACGTCAATTGGTGCTCTAAACCTTTGGTTCCTACATCTGGATTTCGAGCAGGGACACCTAATTTCTCCTTCACTCATCCAATCAGGATTGCTAGTAGCGAATTGTATAAATGATTCAAGACCACTAAGAAAATCGGGAGCTATCATTCCATTAATTGTTCTTGGACCATACATCCAAGTACGACTTGAATAACTCATATTAGAATCTGTTTCAAATTAAAGAATATTCAAAATTTAATAAAAATTCATGATCAATTGTATTTATCCTAGTGTTAAATAATTAGCTCATCTAAAATTTTCGGCAGAGTTTCGTTTATTTTTATCGTATTCTCAAGTTATAACTAAGATCTATATAGTGCATCCATTTCCGACTTAATTAAAATTAATCAAGTCGGAACGCACATTCTACAGCTAGCAAACAACCAATAATATATTCATCAACCCGGCCCCTCCACTCCAAAATAATTAAATATAAACTTAATTTGAACAAAAATAACTAATTAACTAATATATTCATCAAACTAATAATAATTAAAATTAATGTAAATAATCGAAAATCAATATTTATCACATGAATATATATATACTTAAATATATATCATACAAATTAATTTAATTAAATACAACAAATATATATTAGCTATTAATTATTTCTAATTAATTATAATAACATGAATACATTATCAAATTAATTAATTACCCACTAATTACAAATAACAAGCTAAAAACTACATAATTAGCAACTAATTAACACCTATACATGCATATATACATACATATAAACATATATATACATGAAATTAATTTGCATTTTACAAAGTATTTAATGGATTAAAACGAAAAATATTACCGTAGAAATGTTCACGAGGACGAGTAGGCCAAAACCCGACCGGTGGAGGACACTTTCCGGCGACGGTGGCGGCGGCAGGTACGTGGCGGCGCGGCTAGAGGAGGGGGAGGGAAGGGTTTCTGCTGAAAAAGGGGAAGAAGGTGTATTTATATCCAATTTTTACCGAGGGGGTTAAAGAGGGCAACACCCCTCGGTAAAATTCTAGAATTTCACGTGGGCGAGGGGCCGAGCCCTCGGCAAACTGGGCGAGGGGCCGAGCCCTCGGCTCGCAGCCGCGCATAAATGGGCGAGGGGATGAGCCCTCGGCTCGCAGCAGCGCCACACTGGGCGAGGGGCAACACACTCGTTAATGCGCGAGGGGGCCCACCCTCGTTAATGCTCGAGGGGCCCGCGCTCGCCAGCCATTTTTCAATTTTGACGAGGGGCCCGCGCTCGTTAAGTAACGAGGGGGCCCCTTCCCTCGCCTCTGCCCTCGTCCATCTTTTTTTTTTGCCCTCGCCTCGGCCCTCTTTAGGGACGAGGGCAAACATTGCCCTCCTTAACTCCCCTCGCCATTTCTGCCTTTTTTTGTAGTGTTAGTTATTTCTTTCGAACTTATTAGATTACTTCTTTCTTCTTTGTTCTTTGAGACTATAAACCCTAGCTTTTGAGATTATAAGAGATTATTTTTTAGACTTTGATTCATTCGTTATTTATGCTCTTTAATTTAGTTGTTAATTCAATTATATTTATGTTTATCATCGTTATTACTATCGTTGTTTCAATCACCATGTTAGGCTAGAACCCTTGCATGCTTAGGATAGGATGAACTCGTAGAAGTAGGATGTTGGTACGTAATTAGGATAACTCGTGATGTTTAGTCTTAGTTCTCTTAATTAATTGAATTCTTAAAATAAACCCTAGAATTATCTTGGAATTGAGTACAAAAATTGTTAGAGAGAAGACGACCGTATCACTCTTTAATAACGAATAGGCTTAAGGAAAGGGTTTTAGAAGGGGTTTATCATCTACCGGTTTATCTAGGGAGGACGACCGCATCACCTTAGTTAGATTAGGGTCTCATTAATTAAGCAAAATCCATATAACTTGGTTAGTGGATTAATGAAATAGGTTGATATGACGAAGTATTAGGGTTAATTCTTGATCTTTTAGTCTTTCAGTCTAGTACTAGACTAGGGAAGTTGATTGCCTAGTTTTAGTACACTTAGGATTATTGCTTGCACATCACGATTATTCTAGTTACTATACCAACTCCGTTAGTATACGTAGGAATTCCTATCCTGAGCATCACCATCTCATATCTTATTAAAACCTTAGTTATTCGTTTAACTTCATTATTTGCATTAAGAGTAGTATAGTATAAAATAATTTAACAGAATTCTTAAACCCGAACATACATTCATATTAGCTACGAGACGTACATCTCCAGGGATTTACTCGCATATTCACTTTCCCTCGGTTTCGATACTACTTAGTCCCTATACTCGTCCATACTACAGTGATCTCATACTTTTGTAGGGTAACTACTAGTATAGCTAGTATTTTGCGTTCAAGTCAATGTTAAACGAGACGATCCTAATACATTATAGGGCTAGCCCTACAGAGTTGTGGACATAAATGGTCAAGAACTTTAGCGGTTCTCTCTTAACTAGCTGTTAATTAATAGCTAGTTGAGATCTAATTCTTACTAGTGGTCTGCAGGTTAAACATAACACTAACAAGCTATTGAATAAAAAAATTAAATATCAAATTACAATTTAATCCCCTATTATACTAATATGAAGTTTTACTTACTTATGTGTCGATATGTGGTTGATTTGGATGACGTGTTGTATTTTTATGAAGTTTGAAAATTTTATAGATGATGTGTTGGTATACTATTGGTGTATGTTCAATATATGGCTCCATGTGACATCATAACGATGAGTCTAATTAAAATAATGTAATGACATAGATTCGAACCTTGCACCTCTTGCATAATTAATTTTTAGTATTACATACCAACTAGACTAATTTATAGGTTTTTACAAGTTTTGAATAACTATTTAACTTATGTCCATTAAGCTATCAAAGTGGGTTAGGCGCGTTGGGCCGGACCGCCCCGCCATACTTAAAATGAGGGGTTAGAGATTTCTTAGTCCATTTGTAAGCGGGCCTAAATGGTCTGACCCGTTTGGCCCACGGGCTTTTGCGGGTTGGAGCGAGGCGGTCAGCTTTAAATTATTATTTTTTTAAAATGAACTTTTAAATTATTTGTACATTGTCAACTGTTATAGTATCATTTTAGAGCTATTTTATAAGATTTATGTTCATAGATGATGAATTTGAATTGTAGGAGCCTATTTTTATGAATTATTATTGTTAATATATTGTGAACTTCAATTTGTATAAAATTATTTTTCTAATTAAAGATAATAAACTTTATTTTTATATTTTTACAGTGATAATTATCAAGATAAATTATTTGATTATATTTTATTTTGATTAATTTTGTATATTAGAACTTTTAAATTATATATTTTAATTTTTTTTAAAAATATAAATATATTTAAAATTTAAAAGTGTGCTGGCCCGCCAATAGTTGGGTTGAGTTAGAATTTTGCAGCCCGCCCTGCATCGCCTCGCCAGAAGGCGGACTTTTGCGGGTTTTAGTTCGCCCCGCCCCGCTAGCCCGTTTTGACAGCAATAATGTCCATAAATATTGTTATATAATCTATTGTATCTCACTATATTGATAAATTGATTAATTAAATTTTAATAATTCTAATTACGTGAAAATTAATATTTTAATTAAAATTTTCATATTGTCTTAAAATCAAAATAATTTTATTTATTTATTCTTGTCATATTAATAAGCATTAGACCTCGAATTGCATGATGCACCTGAGTTGCACGGAAAACTTCATATTAGTATAATAGGTAATAAGAGATATTCAACATTGAAAAGTATGATTTGGTTACACTGAAAAGTTTACATTGAATCTGATTTCAGTGTAAACTTTACAATGTAATCTAACCATATTTTTCAGTATAAACAATCTCAATTGTTGAGTGAGTGCACTATGAAAGAGCATAAGAGTTACTTATATATATTTAATAAATCTCTTGTGCATTAGCTGCAATATGCCATTCAAGTATACTTTTAAAAAGTTATGATTATTCTTACATAACATTTAGTGTTGTTTACATTGAGCAATTATGACAACCCTAGTTGTTCAGTGTAAACAACACTTATTATTCAGCAAATTAAAAATATATTTAAGTTGCATGGTGCACTTGATGCACCTAAGACCTTGACATATTTAAAAAAAAAAAAAACTTAATTCAACCCGCGTAATACGTGGGGTTATGTTCGGGTTTTTTTTTTTATTAATATAACATGGTGTATAATTAATGTGTTATTAATTATATTAAATTATATCGACCAATTTTTTTTTAAATCAAACATTATCGTAAAGATAGTAATATTTACTACTCAACGTCTCCATTATTTTATGTTTTTATTCATAGTTGAATAAAATGCTATCTTTTAACTCAGTATATCCAAAATATGTACAACAATAAAAGTAAATTATTAGTAAAATTAAATTAAAAATACTAAACGGATTGACAGGCTAGTCCTAACTCAATAAGGCTGAGCCCTATAGAACTTCAAGCTAAATGGTCTAGGGCCAAAACGATCCATTCAGACTGGCCTAAAGTGATACTAGCCATAAATCTTGATTTTATCGATTTAAACGGGTAGGCCTTGCGGGTCATGGCCTTCTTAATATTTCTATAGTTACAATAGTGAAATTTCGGAAGCACCAATAAAAAATGAGGGATAACTTCATGTCTTCATCCCATTACGTGATATTCCCCTTGCAATTTATTGCTCCGTGACAAGGTAAACTAGTAGTGGGTTACCATCCGGTAATATAAATTTGAAAAGATTTCTTGAAATTATTTCTCCAAATGTTTAAAGACGTCATGAATCCAATATCAATCTTAAAAATAATAAGTATCGCCTTTCTGAGCCACCCCTCCTATTACTATTCATTGCTGATACGCCCATAAAAAATGCAACATATTTACAATGTATTATTATAATATTTAGCACCAATAGTGGAGGGGTGGCTAAAAGAGGTAATACTACCTATCATCATTATTAGATATATCTAATACTCATCTCGTACTACAGAGTACCGTGTGATTTGTTTTAATAAAATAATTATTTATAAAAAATATATTAACTAACTCGGGCATGCGCAAGGCTACAATCATCCCTTATAATTAAATATAATAATATTTAATTATAATTAATACAGTTCTAATTTAACTAATGAACTAATTGTGACAATACTAACTCGTGCATGCACAAGGCTACAATCATCCCTTATAATTAAAGATAATAATATCTAATATTAATTAATACAGTTCTAATATAATTAATGAATTAATTGTGAGGATATCTCTTACGCATTACCATACGCACTTTTTATCCAATTGAAAAAGAAGTAAATTAATATATATATACTCTTCAAATTATTCATTTTATAATGTACCATAAAAAAGTACTACACAACCGCCGTTAATCTCAAGATCTAAACACATACTACTTATTTTTGTCTATTGAAAAAAAAAATCTCACAATTTATTAGCAATAACAAGAAGTATACCAATGATATCATGTGCTCTTTTGTTGGCCTGCTTGACCTTAGGCGGCGCACTCGATCCGAACTCATCATCACACGTTCCGACATTAGTCATTGCCGCCGACCCATGTGTCTGAATATCACTTTTGCGCCCCGCTTTCAAAGCTTGGGAGGATTTATTTAGGTCATCAATGGCGCTGGTGAATGTTTCAACACATGTCTCCATTATTTTCTGGTTTGCGGCGCTACTTGACTTAACTGCCGTTATGGCGTCCTGGGTTGATGTCAAGCTTTTGTCGATTGCGATTTGACCCAAGCCTTTAAGATCGGCCCCACGAGAACGTGGGTCCGAGGTTAGGGTTTCGGTGCATAGAGAGGGATTGAGTGCTGTGGAGCAAACGTCGGATATTAAATCAGCTTGACATATGCATAAGCAGGCCAATGAGAGAGTGGCCAATAGAAGGTGGGATGCCATTTTCTTTTTCTTTTGGTTTGAATTTGTTTTGGTGTATTTTGGATTAACGTTTGGTGTTTATATAGCTGGGGGAATGAAGAATATATGGTAAATGGTAAAGTTATGAGGAAGATTTCATGAGTATATTTTGTGCACATTTATGAGAAAGTTGCGGAATTTATGGAGATTTTGTTCAACTTTCTATTTGTTGGTTTATGAGAAAGTATATATATTTATATATATATATTTATATATATATATATATATATATATATATATATATATATATATATATATATATAAATATTATATGAATATGGTTCATGATAAACTTATTATGAAATTATTTTAAAGTATTGAATATTTGACCAGGAGTATCGATAATCTCTCTAAAAGTATCATTAATTTGGGTTCAAGAAAATTTACAACAATTACAATATGATTTGGGTGTTGTAAACTACAAAATTTCGTATTTAAAATATTATCAAATGCGAAAGAGAATTACGAAGAATATGAATCAAAAGAATGTTTGGCATAATCTCTATCAAGTACTCTAATTTTTCTATTGATAGTTGAATTTGACTTGATTTCGGATTTCTTGGAGACTAATACCCGCAGTTGAATCTTATCGGATGATGATGATAATATTAATTCGAGGACGTTGAGTCGTGTTTCGAATTAATTAATGATCCTGGGAGTTCCGTGGAGATAGACGCTGAGTTGTTGAGTCCATGAAAAATTTAAAGTTGAAGAACATCGATCGTAGGCGCTTGACACCGTGATCTCAGATCGAAGACCGTTTTTTATGATGATCTTCCGTGAAGAGCTTGAGAGGTTTCTGTGGGAAACTTGAAGGACTTCGGTGGGAAAACGTTGATCGGAGGGGCTTAGCACCGTGATCTTGGATCAAACGTCGATGTTGATGAAGAACTTGGAGAACATCGCAGGAAAAACGCGACCGGAGAGGTTTATCACCATAATCCCGGATCGAACACCTTTAAAGTCGCGAAGAACGCTTTTGATTAATCAAAGAATGCATTTGAAGTTGCGAAGATCACCTTTAAATCTTCAAGAATTCTAGACTCTTGAATCTTCTGACTCCTTGAGTTCTTCTGAATGTTTTATTTGATGTGTTGAATGACTAGAATGAGATCCTATCTATAAGTGTAGAATTCTAGGTTTATGGGCCAGATTTGATGGACCGGGAAAATATTTGTATTTATCCGGAAAGCTTTATCGGACTTCCATAACATAAATTACCAGGGCTTTCTTCTCGATAGAATTCAAGGATATGGAAGAGATATGATTTGACTTGCTTGGCTTTAGGAGACATGTTTGATCAAATTTATTGGATTTAGAGGCCCAATTTGAATTTATTAGAATTTCCAATAAAAAACTCAACTCGATTCAATCTATTCCCACGCCTAATTGCAAGAGTGAAATTTATGTTAAATTTTTTATTTTAAAGGTGTGAAAGTTATATTTGGGAGGGAAAAAAAAAGTGAAAGTAGTTGCACAAGGAGAAAGTGAAATTTAAAGTCGATAGATATGGAATATGATATTTCTGTATAAATTATATTCTCCAAATTATTTTTGTCTCTGAACAGGATATCTTTTTTTTAGGACACCAACTTATGGTATTTGTAAAATTAGAATATTATTTTTACGGATTTGTAAAATTGGGACACTATCATTACGAACTTGCAAAATTAGGACATTTTTTTTACAAACGTACAAAATCTAGGACACTCACTTTTAATTTGACAAATTTAGATCAAATTATATAAAATTCAGGCCAACTAAAAACATCTTAATAGGACTTTATTTGGCTCATTCATCATAATCCTAAACATTTTTGTTTTCAATAGTACAAAGTTCATCTCATAAACTCTTAGTAATACAAGAAGAACATCAATGAGATCGTGTGCCTTTTTGGTGGTCTCATTTACCTCAACCGGTTCACCACCTTTGCTGGCAGCATGATCACGTGTTTCCACATTAATTAACGCGGCGGACTCTTTTGTCTGAAGTTCAGTTTTGCTCCCTTTGTTCAACAATTTGGAGCATTTGGTTAGGTCATCAATTGCACGGTTGCATGTTTAAATACATACACCCACTATATCCTATTTTTTTTCCTTTTTATTAACTACCCTTATAGTGTCTTGGGTTGCGGCTTTGACATTCTTAATTGCGATTTGACCCAAGACTGTAGATCAGCACTATGAGAGAACGGGGGTCCGACGTTAAAGTTTTGGTGCATAAAAAGGGATTAACTGCTTTGGAGCAAAACATCTGAGATCAAATCAGCTTGGCAAGGGCATAGAAAAGCCAATGAGAGACCAAATGTGAGAGGGATGCCATATTTTATTTGTTGGGTTTTAATTCCTTTCAATTTATTTTAACTAGATGAGTACCCCGCATATTATGCGGATAGTTCGTAAAATTAATTTAAAAATTTATATTTTATTAACACATCACATTATTCAATATTATAACATTATATAATACAATCTATTTAAAAAAATATAATTTAGTCGAAATGAAAAAAAAAAAACACCATAGATAATCTTAAAATTTTCCTTGAAAATCTTCACCCATCAATTTACAATACATAGAAAACAAACATAATATTGTCAAGATAGAAGAAGAGAGAAAGAAAGTAGAGTTTATATGAAAAAATATATATCTTTAAAAATAAAGTAATCGTCAAATATTAGCAATTTGACATTTATGTGTGCACAAATAATCGAGGAACAACTAAAATATTGTGAAAAGAAAAAGACAAAGAAGGAATAAGAAAAAATATAGAGTTTAGAATATTAAATTGCAAATAATTAAGAGCCTTTCAGAAGATATATATATATATATATATATATATATATATATATATATATATATATATATATATATATATATATATTTAACTCAAGTTGTATATAATAAATATTTAAATTTCACAATGATTCATAGATAGCTTAATTGGTAAACATAATATAAAATACTCTTGAGGTCCTTGGTTCAAACCCAATTAAATCCAATTTTTTTTATTAGACTTCTTCTTATGAAAGGTTACAATGCCACATGAATGACACATAGGATAAAGTGACGCACAATCATGCCACGTAAGACTTGACACGTAAGCGAAATGCACCAAAAGTCGACACATAAGCAAAACGCACCAGAAATCGACACATCAGCAAAAAAAAAACTCCCTATTAGTATACAGAGGGATTGGACTAATTGTAGAGGTTTACATAATGGTCTTTACTAACAAATTCCTGAATTTATTATACATACACCAATTTTTTTTAGACATAAATAACTTTATACTAAATGTCTATAATAACCTTAATTAACTTATATATACAAGAATTAAATCACGGAAACAAAGCCCTAATTCCATTTTATGGGTTGATTAACAAAGACGAAGCCTTTCCAACGTTCATTCAATAACCAGCACACAGTGCTATGTTTTCCACCTTTCTGCCTAATTTATTTGACGATTTCTTTTATTTTGTATATCATTATTTTCTTTTTAATCGAAGATATGAGTTTATAAACACTAAATAATAATTGTAATGGTTGAAAACAATAAACTAGATTAATTAAATGGGTCAAAATTATGGATAAACATTGAAGAATACATGAATGAACTTTGAACTCTTGGTTAATACATGTATGAGATTAATTAGAAGTTCATAAATTAGAATTAATTATGATTCACGCATTTTCTGTAGATGCATTATGGGTATCATCTATAAATACCCCATGTATTCATTATTTTGTATTAAGTCACAAGAAAATTAAGTTGAGAAAATTCAAAATAGTTTCCTCCACTCTTGAGTTTTATAATCTTGTAGAAATTTATGCTCTTCAATTTCTAAAAAATTGGTATCAGAGCCACTTGTATTTGGAGACAAAGCTTGAAGAAATGTCGAATGTAACTCCATTTGTCGTTCCATCTCTCACCAAGGATAATTATGATAATTGGTGCATAAGGATGAAGGCTTTGCTTGGAGCCTATGAAGCTTGGGATCCTGTGCAAAATGGTGTTGATGAAAGTGAAGCATCCGCCAAGAAGAAGGACCAAAAGGCACTCACCCCCATCCATCAAAGTTTGGATGAGAAGATGTTCGAGAAAGTCGCTACGGCAACTACTTCCAAGCAAGCATGGGAAACTCTTCAAGCTTCATTCAAAGGCGTGGATAAAGTGAAGAAGGTACGTCTCCAAACAATTAAGAGAGGAGTTTAAATCTTTACACATGAAAGATTCCGAATCTATTTCGGAATACATTTTAAGAGTTTTGGCTATCACGAAGCAAATGAAAAGATATGGAGATGACATGAAAGATGATTGCATTGTTGCAAAAATTTTGAGATCTTTGGATCCAAAATTTAATTACATTGTGGTTGTCATCGAAGAGTCTAAGGATTTAGACATCATGACCGTTGATGAACATTACGGTTCGTTGCAAGCTCATGAAGAGAGATTGTTGAAACCAGTTCAAGAATCAGTTGAACAAGCCTTGAAGGAAAAGTTGTCTTTGAAAGAGACAAATCAAGGCACATCACAAAGAGGTTGAGGACGTGATCATGGAAGAGGTGGACAAATAAACACACCTTACATAATAATTATGAGACGGGTCAAAACTCCAATAAAGGAAGAAATCGTGGAAGAGGAAGAAGCCGTGGAGGAAATAGGCCAAACCAATCAAGGTATGACAAATTTGAAGTTGAGTGTTTTTCTTGTCATCGTCTTGGCCATTATGCTTGGGAATGTAGAAGTGGAGGAGAAAAATAACTTTTCGGAAAGCAGCAATGTAAAAGAAGATGGAGATTCTACTTTGCTTCAGGCATGCAAAACCAATCAAGTTGAGAATGAGAATTAATGGTACCTTGACTCTGGTGCAAATAGTCACATTTGCGGAAGGAGAAATTTGTTTGTGGAACTTGATGAATCAACCGGAGGTGATATAACTTTTGGAGACTCTTCAAAAGTTCAAGTAAAGGGAAAATGTACGATTTTGATTCGTTCAAAAGATGGAAGGCATCAATTAATTTCCAATGTGTTTTATGTGCCGGCCATGAAAAGTAATATTTTGAGTTTGGGTCAATTATTGGAGAAGAATTGTGATATTCATTTGAAAGATAAATGTTTGACAATGAAAGATGAAAATGGAAGGTTGATTGCTAAGGTGCATATGACAAAAAATCGAATGTTTTTACTTAACATTCAAAATGGTGTTCCTATGTGCTTGAAATCTTGTTTCAAAGATTCATCTTGGCTATGACATATGAGATTTGGCCATCTAAATTTTGATGGGCTAAAAATAATGAGCAAAGGAAGCATGGTGAAAGGTTTACCTTCTATAGATCATCCTAATCAACTTTGTGAAGGATGTTTTTTTGGCAAACAAGCAAGAAAGAGTTTACCGAAGGAGTCTGAGACGAGGGCTCAACATCCATTATAGTTGATACACTCGGATGTGTGCGGACCAATCAATCCATCACCATTTGGTGAGAACAAATATTTTGTACTTTTCATTGATGATTATTCTCGAAAAAGTTGGGTGTATTTTTTTGAAGGTAAAATTGGAAGTGTTGGTGGAGAAACAAAGTGACTATCAAATCAAAGTCCTTTGGTCCGATAGAGGTGGAGAATTCACATCAAATGAATTCAAGATTTTTTGTGAGCAACATGGCATTCATCGTCCCATGACGACTTTGTACTCACCATAACAAAATGGAGTGGCGGAGTGGAAAAATGGACCATTCTCAACATGACGAGGAGCATGTTGAAGAGCAAGAATATGTCAAACAAGTATTGGGCTGATTCTGTCTCTTGTGCAGTCTACTTGATGAATCGGTGTCACACTAAAAGTGTTCGAGGTATGACGCCTCAAGAAGCTTGGAGTGGATACAAGCCAAGTGTTTCACACTTGAGAGTTTCCGGAAGCACTGCCTACACTCATGTTCCTGATAAAAAAAAGAACCAAACTTGATGATAAAAGTGCAAAGTATCTCTTCATTGGGTATGATCAAAGTTCTAAAGGGTACAAGTTGTAAAATCCAACCAATGGGAAGGTTTTCATAAGCAGAGATGTGGATTTCGATGAAGAAGATGTTTGGGAATGGAATACTACGAAGAAAGAAAGTGGATATAGTCCTCTCTTTGATAATGATGAGAAAGAAGATGACATTACACCGCCAAATACTCCACCACCAATACCAACCACAAAATACACAAGTTGAGGAAGGAAGTTCGAGTGAAGGGCCTCGGAGATTTTGAAGTTTGAGGAACATTTATGATGCCACCGAAGAGGTAAACTTGAGTAACTTTACTCAATTTTGTTTACTTGCGGAAACAGAGCCCATAAACTATGATGACGCCACTCGAGATGAAATGTGGAGAAAGACCATAAATGAAGAATAAAATCAATCACAAAAAATGATACGTGGGAGCTAGTATCATTACCGAAAGGCAAAAACACCATTGGAGTGAAATGGGTGTACAAAATAAAGAGAAATGCACAAGGCGAGATTGAGAAATACAAAGCAAGATTAGTTGCAAAGGGGTATAAGCAGAAGGCCGAAATTGACTATGATGAAGTGGTTGCGCCCGTTGCCCGCCTTGAGACGATTCGATTGATAATTTCTCTTGCATTCCAAAACCATTGGAAATTCATCAAATGGATGTGAAATCCGCCTTTTTGAATGGATATTTGTAGAAAGAAGTCTACATTTGATCAGCCTTTGTGTTATGTTGTTCCCAACGAAGAAAATAAAGTACTAAAATTGAAGAAGACTCTCTATGGCTTGAAGCAAGCTCCTTGCGCTTGGAATAGAAGGATTGATAAATACTTTCAAGAAAATGGCTTTATCAAGTGTCCATATTAACATGTTCTCTATGTAAAAATTGATAAAAATGACGATATGTTACTTGTTTGTTTGTATGTGGATGACTTGATTTTTACAGAAAATAATCCAAAGATGTTTGATGAGTTCAAGAAAGCCATGACTAAGGAGTTTGAGATGACAGACATTGGCATGATGTCCTACTATATTGGGATTGAAGTGAAGCAATGAGATGATGACATATTTATTTCTCAAGAAGGATATGCTAAAGAAGATCTCAAGAAGTTCAAGATGGAGAAAAGCAAGCCAGTAAGCATGCCCGTAGAATATGGAACCAAGTTGCATGTGGATCAAGATGGTGAGAAAGTTGATCCAACTTTGTCCAAGAGCCTCATTGGAAGCTTGCGGTATCTAACTTGTACGAGGCCAGATATTTTTTTGGCATTGGACTTGTGAGTCGCTACATGGAAGCTCCAACTACTTCGCATTTGAAAGTTGCCAAGAGAATACTTCGATACATCAAAGTTACAATTGATTATGGCATCTTGTATGCTTTTTCTTATGATTTTAAGCTTGTTGGTTATTGCGATACCGATTGGGCTGGTGATGTTGATAGTCGGAAGAGTACGACTGGGTTACTTTTCTTTATGGGAAATTCAACTTTTACTTGGAATTCAAAGAAACAGCCTATTGTGACTCTTTCTACTTGTGAGACTGAATATGTTGCTACTACTTCTGGTGTTTGCCATGCTGTGTGGCTAAGAAGTTTGTTGAAGGAATTGAAATTGGCACAAGAAGATCCGACGGAGATTTATGTTGATAATAAATCTGCAATTGCGTTGGCAAAGAATCCGGTGTTCATGAGAGGAGCAAACATATTGATACTAGATATCATTTTATTCGAGAATGCATATCAAAGGAGGAAGTGAAGCTCGAGTACGTGAAGTCACAAGATCAAGTTGTCGTTATCTTCACAAAACCATTGAAGTTCGATGTCTTCAAGAAGCTATGTTTTTCACTTGGAGTAATTAATCTTGTTTAAGAGGGGATGTTGAAAATAATAAACTAGATTAATTAAATGAGTCAAAATTATGGATAAATATTGAAGAATACATGAATGACCTTTGAACTCTTGGCCAATATATGTATGAGATTAATTAGAAGTTCATGAATTAGAATTAATTATGATTCATGCATTTTTTGTAGATGCATTATGGGTATCATCTATAAATACCCCATGCATTAATCAATTTGTATTAAGTCACTAGAAAATTAAGTTGAGAAAATTTAAAATAGTTTCCTCCCAGGGACGGATCCAGGATTTCGGTCCAAGGGGGGTGAAATATATAAAGGATAAAATAAATTAATTCAAGGGAGGCGAAATGACAAAATTTCATGAATTAAAGACATACAAAAAAATTCTACATTGTTAATATAGAAAATTTAAATCCCAAGGGGGGCGAGTTTTTGAAGGAGAGAGCTTGGGGAAGAGTTTAGCAAGGTTTTTGAACGTGTAATCGAGGTTTTAGCATATGAAATTCATAGTTTAATTACTTTACTTTTGAACCGATTAGTTTTTGTTCTTGATTTCTTGATACTTGAGATTTCTAAACCTAGTTTTTCTGGATTTATTGAGATTACTTTTGAGACTTGAAATCATTCTTTCGTTTATGTTATTGATTTCTTTCGTTCATTCAAGTATGCATACGATTATTGTTCTTGTTAATGCTTTTGTTATTCAAACCACCATATTAGGCTACAACCCTTGCATGGTTAGGATAGGATGAACTCATAGAAGTAGGATGTTGGTACGTAATCAGGGTAATTCGTGATGTTTAGTTTTGATTTTCTTAATTATTGAATGCTTCTAATACACTCTATAATAATATTGGAATTGAGTACGAAAATTATTAGGGAGAAGATGACTGCATCACCTTATTTAAATTAGAGTCTCAATAATTAAGCACACCCCGTATAATTCGATTATTAGATTGGTGAATAGGTTGATAGGACGAAGTATTAGGGTTAATTCTTGAGCTTTTAGTTTGTAAATCTTGTGCTAGATTAGGGAAGTTGATTGCCTAGTTTTAGTACGCTTAGGATTATTACTTGCACATCACGATTATTTTAGTTATCGTACCAACTCCATTAGTATACTTAGGAATTCCTATCCCGAGCATCATCATCTCATATTTGCATTAAACCAAAAGTTATTTAGTTAATTTCATTGATAGCATTTAGATAGTATAATATAGTTTAGAATCAGTTTATAAACCAAAACATTACATTCATATTTTCTACGAGACGTATATTTCCAGGGATCTATTCGCATACAAACTTTCCATTGGGTTCGATAATACTTGGTCCATATACTTGCCCATACTACTATGATCTCATACTCTTTTGGGGTAACTACTAGTCAAGCTAGTAAATTGCGTTCAAGTCATATTTGATCAACTTTCTTCTTTTATTTGCTTCTCTTCTTCACTTGAGCAAGAGGGACATTCATCTTCGAGTCTGAATCTGGAAATTGTGCAGGTTCAGATTGCACTTCTTCAGTTTCTGTTATCTCAGGATCAATAACAGTTTCTTCCGAGCTTTCATCAATCAAGATGGGCTTTGTAGTATCTTCTTTGTCTCAACATAGTCAACTTTCTTTCCCATGGTCCTGTACGATCTTCTTCTTTTTCCTCCTTTCTGTGCAGAGTTTCCTTTCCTTTTCCTATACGCATTTTTTATTCTCTTCCCAAGTTCAGAAGATGTTTCACATTGTGGGCCAACAACAGGCTCTTGAGCCTCAGCTTCTTGAACATTAGCTTCTTGATCTTCTTGATGAGGATTACACATCCTCTCAAGTTCAGTAAGATCAACCTCTTCATCTCCAAGCAAGAATTTAGGGTATTTTGTTTCAAGCCTAAGAACTTGGTAAGCAGTAACTATTCAATCGAAGGGGGTTCCTAAATCAAAGCTTATAGTGATAGGAGTGGGATCAAGGAAAACAACCATTTCAGAAGAGGGTTTAACAGAGGATGAAGGGATATCGGTTGAATCCTTCACTGGAGTGGATTTTTCAGTAGGTTTGTAAAGGGAATCGATTCTGGAGCAGGAATTGAAGTAGAAGGAGCAGTGGCTTGAGAGGTTTGTACCTCAATTGAAAAAATAGTAATAGAAGGGGATGTTGGCGAAGAGGGCGCCAACATTAGTCAAAATATTCTGGGAATCAGTTCTTATCGCCATTGATGCTAGTATGTTGAGTGGATTTTTGGAAGTGGAGGAAGAAGTTGGATGTTTGGGGGATTTCGAATGTGGAGAAGTCGGAACATTTTCTTGAGAAGACACTTTAACCTGCATTAATGTTGATATTAGTTTCGAAATAATGAATAAAAATATTCAAAGCTTTAAAAACCATTCTATAGGTCGAAGAAGATAATACTAACTTTTTGTTGTAAGTAATACTAAAATTCTATATCAATAAAACCTCTGGAATCAGAATTAACAATACTCGAAATAAGCTTATAAGTAATGAAGATGAATCACTTAATTAAGAAATCTTATATAGAAAGAAAAATAGAAGTTATTACATATGCTCCATATATGTCGTGCACTATGTGGTGGTTTTTGTGAACCTCCACAAAGAAAACTGATTTCGAACGTGTGATAATTCTATGGAAAAAAAATAATTACCCACGATTTTTATGCTAAAACATAAACTAAATAATTACTGCAGAATATTCTCAATAGATTCTCTTAATAATACTATATTTTGGAAATAAATTAATCCATACAAAATTAAACTAATTTGAATTCTCAGCATGTTGTTATTTTTTTTGGAACACATATCTCAATATTTCAATAACACAATCAACATTAGATTGTTTTATCAATTTAAACATTTTTATCACAAGATTTCATATTGATCCACATTTTGAAAAGAGAACAGTGTAGTAGCGAACTCCGTGCCCCATAGTTACTTAGTGGATTATGAATAAATTGATACATTTTTAATCACCCTTTGAAAAGAATACATCGTAGTAGCGAGTTCCGTGTCCCATAGTTACTCAGTGATTAAAGTATCTTGTTTGTTATATTTTAAACTTTTTAGCACGCAATAATATGTGACCACAAAAATAAACACATATTCCAACCCGAATAACCATAAAAAAGTACAGACAATTAAAAATCAAATAGAACCAATACTCTATAAATTTACTAAATGTTTTCTGATATTGTGTCAAATGCTGAGACATTTTTCACAACACAGTAATAATATATCCAGTGAGAGCATAAACCATGAGATTTCCTAAGTGAAGAAAACCTCTCAAAATCAAGAGTTTTAGTGAATATATCTGCAAGTTGTTTTTCAGTGGAGATATACTCTAATTTCACAATTTCTTTTTCAACAAGATCCTTAATAAAGTGATGCCTAATACTTATGTGCTTAGTTAAAGAATGTTGAACATTATTCTTCGATATATTGATTGCACTCATATTATCAGAATATATAGTCAGTATGTTACTATCTAGACTATAATCATCAAACATTTTCTTAATCCACAGTAATTGAGTACAACAACTCCCTGCTGCAATACATTCAGACTCAACAGTGGATTGTGAAACACAGTTTTATTTTCTACTGTGCCATGAAATGAGATTGTTTCCCATGTAGAAACATCCTCCACTTGTACTATTTCTATCATCATCGTCTCTAATCTGCATCACTATAACCAATCAATGTACAGTTAGTGTCCTTACCATACCAAATCCCTAGACCATATGTACTTGCCACATATTTGATAGTTCTTTTTAAAGCATTCATGTGAGATTCCTTCGGATTTGCTTGATATCTAGCACGTAAACATACACTGAACATAATATTTGGTCTACTAGAGGTCAATATAATTGACTTTAAGTAACATCTTATTGTAACACATTTTGTTTATGTAACACATTATGATAACACTTATTTTAGTTTATATATTATGTAACACTTTGTTAATGTGCAACACTTATATGTAACACTTTTAAATAAGTAACGCTTTTAGGTAACACTTTATAGTAGGTAACACTTTTTAGGTAACACTTTTATATATGTAACACTTTTTTGGTAACGCTTTTACAAAGGTAACACTTTTTAGTAATAATTTAACATAAGTAACACCTTTCAGGTAACACTTTTATATAGGTAACATATTTTGGTAACACTGTATAATAAATGTTGATGGGCGAACAGAATCGTCGCATGGGCGATTAGGACTAGCTATAAATACCCACGATTAAGGCGAAGTTAAGCCAAGATTAACCAAGGCATCTGGCGAGCAGAACCTGCACACCACATAAAGATAAATAGGCGAACAAGGACAAATCAAAATGTTCTGAATTCGGATCAAGGTCGAACAAGTCCACCTACTGCATGGCCGACCAGGTTCCACCTCAGTCCCAAAGCCACCTTTCGACAAAGATCAAAGACCAGCAGAATCAGACTAAAGACTCCTCCAGGACAAGTCCAACTTGGCGAGCAACTCTTGACTGCCAGCAAGTCCAACAAGATAAGGATAGAATTTAGTCTAGATAAGGTCAACTTAGTCAAAGGCCAGGTGTCGAGCATGCAGGCCTGGTAGGCCAAAAGTAGCGACACCTCCTGCTAGGCAATTGTCTATAAATACTTATATTTTTTCAGCTAATAAAACAATCACAAATTATTATACACGTCTAAACTTCGATTACGAATCTAAAACAGCTCGATTAACTTACAATCGAACTTAAACATGTAAGCTTTCATACGATTCTATCCCATCTAAACCCGAAAATTCGTATTCACTAATTACGTTAGTGATCAATCACATGTAATTGTTTGATGATCAATTAACCACGAAAACAGCCATTAATCTTCGAAATTAGATACCGTCATCAACAATAAATATTTAAATTCAGCATATATGTAATCATACATTATCAATAATAATAATATTATTAGTTTGAGAAATATATATATATATATATGTATATATATATATATATATATAATATGCATATGATTTAAAAAAATAAATTCATATGCATAAAATTTATTTATCATTTAAATCAATTTATTAATTAAAATATATATTTATTACATACATACAAAATTATTTATATTTTTCATTTAAAATTATTAAATAATACAATTATACTATTTATGAATTTATATTATATGTATACAAACACACACACAAATATATATATATATACACACACACACACACACACATATATTATTTTATAAAGTAGGTAGAAAATTGTTTGGTCCATTAAGAATTAGTAATTTTAATTATTAATGTGACTTAATATTACCATGGTTCTACTATAAAAAAATGTTAATAAGTTAAATAATATTAAAATTCAAAATGTGTAAAGTGTTATAAGTAGCCTAAATGGTAAGTACCTTGTTTTCTGCGTATAAGAGGCCCAGGGTTCAATACCCAGAGTTTACATATTTTCCCTTTGTTCATTATTTATTTATTTATACAAGTGTTACCTAAAGTTTTTATATAGGTGTTACATATATATGTAACATTTTTTTTAAAGTGTTACATATATTATAAACAGTGTTGCATTAGACTTTAGGCTACGCCAGCAACTGCAACGCCCTTAAAAGTGTTACTTATTGTATATAGGTAACACTTTATACATATTATGTAACAATTTTTAGACGTGTTACATAATATCACTCATGTTGTAGTAATAAACTGTCTATCATTGATCTATATAATGTTGGATCAACATTTTGTCCAGCATCATCTTTACACAATTTATGTGTTAAACCCATAGGAATTCTCACTGTCTTAGCAGTTTCAAGTTCATACCTCTTAACAAGATTTTTTTGCATATTTACTTTGTTAAAAGAAAATCTCATCTTTATCTTGCTTAATCTGAAGACCTAAAAAGAAATTTAAATCCCCAACCATTGACATTTCAAAAGTAGCAGTCATTTCTTTCACAAAATGTTCAATCATCTTATTACAAGTAGAACCAAATACAATATCATCAACATATATTTGAGCAATCATGATGTGATCATCAATTTGTTTGATGAATAAAGTCATATATGCTTCACCTCTAATAAAACCAAAATCAACCAGATAATCAGTCAACCTTCCATACCATGCTCTAGGGGCTTGTTTAAGACCATATAGAGTCTTATTCAGTTTGTACACGTGGTTTGGAAAGTCGAGATTTTCAAAACCTTTTGGTTGCTCAACATATATTAATATTCCATTTAAAAAAAACAACTTTAACATCCATTTGATGCAATTTTATGTCCATAAAACATGCAATATCAAGCAACAACCTAATTGATTAAATTTTTGCAATTGGAGTAAAAATTTCATCATAATCAATTCCTTATACTTGAGTGTATCCTTGAGCTACTAACCTAGCTTTATTTCTTAAAATATTACCAGATTCATCAGTTTTGTTCTTGAAAATCCATTTAGCTCCTATAACATTTATGTGTTCAGGCCTAGAAACTAATGTCCAAACATTATTTCTCTCAAACTGATTTAACTCTTCATGCATAACATTAATCCAGTTTTCATCCTTTAAAGCTTCAATTACATTCTTAGGCTCAATCAAAGAATGATAACACTCATAGTTTACCTTGTTGCAGATTAAAGACATACAAATTGTTCTTACCAGATTACTTACTATACTCATTCTTCTTCTTGTTTGTACTCCAGAGTAATTTTCACTAATGATTTGATCTGCAGGATGATCCTTAATAATTCTGGAAGATGGAACTTTGTTATACTCAAATGAATTCCCAGAAGATTCTGATTTTTCAAGTAATGTTGTTCTAGATGATGGAACATTTTGAACAACATCCTTATTCTGACCAGAAACTGTAGGACCCACTGGTATATCAATAAGTCCAGAAACATCATCTTTAATAGCCGGGCCTGCAAGACTTGCATTATTATCAAATACTACATTAACAGATTCTTACACAGTATCAGTTCTCAAATTATAGATTCTATATGCTTTGCTATTTCTTAAATAACATAGAAAGAATCCTTTATCACTTTTTGAATCGAACTTGTGCAGTTGTTCTCTATCATTCAAAATATAACAAACACAACCAAACACATGAAAATATTTCACATTTGGTTTGTTGTTATTTATAATTTCATATGAAGTTTTTGTAGTACTTGATCTCAAATAGACTCTGTTTGAAATGTGACATGCAGTGTTTAAAGCTTCAGCCCAAAATCTCTTTGAAAGATATTTTGACACAAGAATGACCCTAGCCATTTCCTGTATAGTCCTATTTTTTTTTTCTGGAATACCATTTTGTTGTGGTGTTTTTGGTGAAGAAAACTCTTGCATGATACATTTATCTTCACAAAAATTTAGTAAAATCATTATTCTCAAATTCCTTACCATGGTCAGATCTAATTTTCTTGATCTTGGAATTGAAAACATTTTTGAATTTCTTGTAAAGATTTTTATAAACAGAAAATGTTTTAGATTTTTCTTTAAGAAACCCAATCCAAGTGTATCTAGAATAATCATCAACCAAAACAAAAGAATACATTTTTCCACCAATACTCTAAGTTTCCATTGGACCCATAAGATCCATATGAAGAAGTTCAAAACATCTTTGTGTAGAACAATCTGACAACATTTTGTGTGACGCTCTAACTTGCTTACCTTTTTTTTAATGGACCACACACTTTTGACTTGTTCAGTTGTAGTTTAGGAAGACCATTTACATCTCCTGTTCTAATCAATTACAAAATATTCTGGTAATGTGCATGACCAAGTTTTTTATACCACAAGAAACACTCATTAGTTTCCACATTGTTATAGGTTTTGAAGGTATCTATCACATAACAGTTATCCACAGATCTATGATCAATCATAAGGCATTCAACTTTTTCATTTTTCACATAGCATGAATCCTTATCAAAATCCACATGCAAACCATCATCACACAATTGACTTACTGGTCAAATTAGCAATCAAACCATCAACATGCAGTATCCTGGAACATTTAGAGCACCTTTACCAATAACTTTACTATGGGAACCACCTCTAAAAATTACATGATCGTCAACATCTAATTTATAATATGTTAAATAATCAATATTGTCAGTCATATGTTTAGAACAACCACTATCAAATACCATGAACCGGGTGCATGTGATTTTAATGAATTATAAACAACATTACAACTTTTAGACTTACTGACCCAAGTAGTTTTTGACAAATGTACTTTTAAATAAGGTGAAAAACTTGGTGGCACAGTTTTTCCATGCATGTCTCTTTTCAACTCCAGCAGTATGGTCTAATATGTCCCTTTTTATGACAATAATGACATAGAAAATCCTTATTAGATTTTGTAAAAATTGTTTGTAGAGTCAGGAATGTTGACATCATAAATTACCCCTGATTTTACAAACGTAACAGGTTCATTGCTTGTCACAGGTTTAGCAGAATCATCAATATAATCAAGACCTTTTCTATCAGAATTACTAAGTACCTAGGCATTGTCCAGGTTTTCAGTGCCTTTTTCAAACTTTTTGAAGTTGAGTGTTGAACCTTTCAGTTCTTCCTTTAGCTTTTCAGCCTCCATATCCTTCCTAGTAAGGATTACTTCAAGCTTGGTCAAAGAATCTCTCAATTCAGAATTTTCTAAAGTCATAGACTTGAGAATCTGTGTTTGTGACTCAATCTCCTTGATGTTCTCTTGACATGAGATACAACCTGGTCTCATTAGTGGGAAAGTACCCGTCTCCACAAATGAACTTGTAAAACAATTCACATCTGGACTATTATTACCATATGTTGTGTCAAATGAACATTTATTTCAACATCTGAATAATAGTCATCCAGATGATCATAAAAAATATCATCATATTCAAATTTTGCAGAGAAGACACATTCTTCATTTTTCTCAGACTCATTTTCATATTTTGATTCATCACTAAAAGTAGCATTGAAGTTCAGTTTCATTCTTAGAATAGTGTTGGCACATCCATTCGCATAATGACCAAAACTAGTACATGCATCGCATCTTACTGACTTCCTATACTCAAGATCATACTTAGGTTTGCTACTACTACTACTACTTGTCCTTCTATTTGATTAAATCTATTTATTCTTTCAGGCAATTGTTGATTATTGTTGATTTTCACTTTAGGTTGAATATTTCCCTTTAACCTATTAGCCATGTTCTTTAGAAAATACTTAAACTGATTGGTTAAGAAAACAATGTCCTCAGAATTGTCATCACATAAATCAATACAATCAGAATCAGAATCAACTTCAGTTACAAACGAAGACTTTCCATTGCTAGATGAGGTTTCACCTTTGAAAACAATCACTTTCTTATCAGATGAACCATTCTTTTGATCAAGGTTCATTTCATAGGTTTTTAAGATACCTATCAATTCAATTTAACTCATAGTATCAGTATCTTTAGCCTCTTCTATAGCACATATTTTAGCATCAAACCGTTTCGGAACAATTCTTAGAATTTATGAACTAACCTGGTATTCGAAATTGGATCTCCTAGAGAGTGAGATTCATTGGCAATCTCAGAAAGTCTCTCGTTGTATGCAGTGATGTTTTCATCCTCCTTCATCTTGAGGTTTTCGAATTTAGTGCCTAGCATTCGTAGCTTTGTCCTACGAACACTCTCGAATCCTTCACAGTGCTCTTGCAATCGATCCCAAACATCTTTCGCAGAGATACAATTTGAAATCAATTTGAACATAGATACATTAACTGATGTAAAAATCTCATTCAAGGCTTTCGAATTGTAACTGGCCACGATTATTTCATCGTTCGTCCAATCTAGTTCACGTTTGATCCGTGCTTCGTTATCCTCATCAGCTGGAGTTCTGGGTTGAGTCAATCCAGATAGTACACTCCTCCATGCTTGTTCATCAAGGGATTTGATGTACATCCGCATCTTTGATTTTCAATATGCGTAGTTCAAACCATCTAAAATTGGTGGTTTAAGAGCGGGGGTAAGTGGATGTTCCATTACAAATGAAATTACACACTCAAAGGCATAGGATCTAACTAAGTATATCTAGTTATGGCTCTGGTGCCAATTGAAGGGTGTGTGCAGGTGTTTTTCCAAAATGTTGAAATATAAAAGACAACATGCACAACGGAAGACTTAGAAAAACAGAAAATAAACTTGCAAATGGGATATCAAAATAATCTATGATGCCTCATGACGAAACTTCACTATATTAAAGTAGTGATACAAAGACAAAGTAAAATCCTACTGTAAGATTTTACATCAAGATCGTATACCCTAGATATACAATCAAAAGCCTAGAACTCTAATCGTGTAAAACAACCTACTCAAAGGCATAACAAAAACACTCTTAGAATTACAATTGAGAGAACCGAAACAACTACACTTGCAATAGGTAAATAGGTATCTCGATTTCTTCACTTGATTGTGTCCAATGCGTACAATATTTATAGAGTTCGAATCTATCATGTAAACACATAAAAATCATGGTTTCTCATGATGTAAAATCGTCCAACACTTAAACTCCATGACTTCGATAACCTCTCATGTTTAATCTTCAACTTTTCACTCTTAAAACTGCAACCGCTGGACTTGGTAACTTCTAGGTCATCATCCTATATGTTTAGACATTAAAGACAACATTGAAACAATTGGAGTTAGTGTTAGAAGAAAGGGCAAATTCTGATGTTGCGGAAAATGTTGTAACACTCTGGACAACATTGACCCAACATCAACAAACCATAAATAATATAATTGTTATTTAAAATAATATTATAAATTATATATTTTGTAGATATAATGATCTATAATAAACATATAATTTTTTATGTATTATTTTAATAAAATATAACATACATTAAATATATTAATATAAATATTAAATATACTATTTATTAAGGTGTCTTACTGCATGATGTAAAATTATTCACACAAATTAAACGTAAATGTATAAAGAGCATGTATATTAAATGTAGTGTGCAATGCATAACTAATATAATTATTTTATATATTTTAATAAAGTATGTATACTTATTTAATATAGTTATCTTAAAGTGTTACTAAATTATGTTACATATATAAAAGTGATACAAAAAAAGTGTTACTTATGTTATAGTGTTACTTATAAGTGTTACTTATAAGTGTTACATTTATAAAAGATGTTACCTAAGAGTGTTGCTTATGTAAAAGTGTTACCTATGAAGTGTTACCTATGAAAAAGTGTTACCTATAAAGTGTTACATGTAAGTGTTATATATTAACAAAGTGTTATCGAAAATGTTATATATGTATTTAAAGTTAATATTATATATGTAGATCAAAATGAATTGGGATAGGACTAGACAAACCCACCTTACCCCACTACTGATCACATGACGGACAATCCAACTGCAAGGTGGACCAAATTGCTATTCTAAGTTGCATGCACTTTAATTAATTGGCTTTCCAATGCGTGATTTATTCATATTTTTATTATAGTATCGAAATAAATGTAGTAATTCTCTTGTGCACTTAATGTATGGTGCACTCACTCAACAACTCTGTTTATTTTCAGTGTAATCCAAAACACTTTTTTCAGTGTAATTGAAACAAACTTTTCAATGTAAAGAGAGTCAACTGTTGAGTGAGTGCAGTACCGTACACTTGGTGCATATAAGAGTTTGTCTTCGTACAAATGCTAATGATAATGGACACGAACCTGCCATTTTCTCTATTTCATCTTATTTTTTACGTGGCAATTAAATTTGGATGATATAGTGTAGTAATGAATTAATTTTAGTAATAATAGTGTAATAATAATACGATACATATAAGATTTATTAATTTACTTCATTTTAGAGTCATGCAATTAATGCAGGTTTAAATTTTTGGGGTTTTTTTTTAAATTAAGTTTTCATTATTTGATTTATTTTCTTTTAGAGTCATGCAAATAATGTAGTACTCAATTTTTTCATAAATTTTTATACACTTACTTTATTTACGTTTTATAATTTTTTGTTCACTTATCTAATTTATACGTTCCATAATTATTTTCACACTTAATTTATTTATACGACCCAAAATTGCTTGCATATATATTCAAAAAAATCAAAATTATAAACTTCATCCTCACAACAATTATTAACACAAAATGTTATTTTTTTCAATCCAACCAATTTATTTACTTTATACATAAAGGTTTTACCAAATTACCATTCAAAACTCTATTACAAGTCGAAGTAGGAATAAATCAAACAGCCCAATGGGAGCCTACGACACAACTAGACTCGACCTTTTTAATAAACAAGTTAAACAGACCACACTTAAGCCTTTATATAGGTTTTTTTAAACTCACCAAGTCTACTTGTTTCAAAGTAAAAATATATATATATATATATATATATATATATATCAATTATAAATATTATGTATTTATTAACTTCTTTTATATTCATAACAATTAAAAAATCACAAATTTTTATATGAAATATTTCACATGTAAAATATACTTAAAATAGACAAATATTTTTTTTTAAACATGGGTCGGGTCCTTCCAGATCAAAATTTGTGGATCTTGACCGGGTCGGGTTGGATTTGGTGAATTATTCACAAGCTCTCGCACAAGCCAAGTTTCAGGATTTTCGCTCACAGTTTATGCATGTTACTGAAGGGCAAAATGTGTGCTATTATTAGTCTAAATGTTAATTTTTTCACCAATGTTTGTGTTGTTACTATTTGCTAAAAGTGTATTATTATAATAACATGAATGTCTTACTCAATTGATAAAGATGTGTTTGCACAATTACATAAAAGCATCCTCCCAAGTTGTGTTACCATAAGAACAAACATATGCTACTGTAAAAGAAAATGTGTGTTACTATTGTTGATGACCTTTTCTAATCGATGATGATTAGTGGCTGTTTTTACTACATAAGATCATCAAACAAGAATTTAAATCATAGATTATGCTCAAGAATGAAATTTGCAAGAGTTTGATCTCTTTTTTATTATGGAAAAAATCCTCCCCCTTCATGCAAATGAAGGGGTATTTATAGACATACAAAGAGGCTAGGTGTCACCATCTTGATGGCTTAGCCATAGGATTTTTGCCAAGTGTCAAGATACTTGTACAACATCTAGACTATTGCCCAATGAATGGGTGCCAAGTGTTAAGACACATGGACTATTTCTAAAGTTAGTGACTCTTGGAGTTCCCAATGTTGTACTTGGTCTTTGGAACCACTCAGCTGCTCTCCTTGGTGGCCAGCTACTCGTCTGTATGTCTTCGTTGGGTGTTGGAAACCTTTGTAACCCAAGTTGCTCGCCTGCTCGCCTCTTGTTGAGACTTTGGATCTTCTTGTTCTTGTTGTTCGCTACATCGTAATGATTTCTATGATCAGTTGCTCGCCTCCTTCATTAGGACCTTAGTCCCTGCTGCTCGCCTCCTAGGGCATACAGTCCCTGCTGCTCGTCCTCTTCCATATTATTACTTTTGATGATTTCTTAATCTAATAAGATTGATATTTTTTATGTTAATATCATGTCCCTGCTGGTCGCCTATCAACAATGCCCCCTAGTTTGGCATATAAGGATGAATTTTTATCCTTTTATGTCAAACTATAAGGTAAGATATGTTTTGCAGTGTGAGGCGAGCAACAGGGAACTCGGCCTTTTTCCATTTTGTATGGAGCGAGCAACTGGGTTTTGAATTTCTTTTAGGCGGGAACTTTGGGAAGCGACCAGCGGGGAGCGACTCTTGGACTCGCGTCGTTTCGCTTCCCGAGGCACGAAACACAAAGCGACGTGACGTGGCTGTCCACGCGTGTGCCCCTAAAATTGCATCTAGGGGCCTCAACTTTTCAATTTTCTTAATTTCGCCCCCGAATCCATATCTATAAATTGCTCCCTTCTTCCATTTTCTTTCTTTTTCGATTTCTCACAAGCAAACCGCTATTGAAGAGTTCTTGAGCTTTTCTTTTCGTTGTTTTCTTCGATTCTACAGCCAACTTCATTCAAATCAAAGGTGAATCCTTTGATTTTTCTTGTTTACTCTTGTTATTACTTGCATTTTTCTTTCAATTTCGCAATTTTCATTCTTCTTTTTGTTATTCCGCCATTGCCGCCGCCGCATCGCCACCGCGCCGCCGTCGTATCGCCGCCGCATCGCCGCCGTGCTGTCGTCTTGATCTTTCGCTTCTTCGTCAAATCTCCTTACTTGATTTGTACGAAGGGTTTTCAAAAATTTCTAAAGATGACATCACCTTCTTCGAGTAATACGCCATTTGTTGAGTTTGTTGGGAGAAATCCGGGAAAGAGACCCATGGAAGACGAACCGTTAGTCCCTGTTCCTCGCCGCTCGCTCCGGCGAGAAGCTGGGCGAAACCCTAGGACTTTGCTCGTTGACGAAGAGACGGGCTCTGAGGCGAGCTCTGTTGCTCGCTCCATTGACTCTTTCTATGCTGTGGAAAGCTCGGGCGAGCAGGACGTCCAAGGCCCCGTTGCTCGCTCCTCGGCTCGGGAAGGAACTTCCTCGAATTTGGGTGAAGATTCCGCTGAGGTCGCTGCTGAAATAGAAGAGATGAGTCTTCCTGAAGAAACGGGAGCGAGCAGCGAGCACCAGGCAAGGAGCGAGCAGCGAGCAACTGGATCAGGGGGCGAGCAAGTGGGAGTTACATGGGAATTTCTCCGAGAGATCAACTTTCCCGTTTCAAGGCCAATGCCCGAGTCTCTTATTCCTAAAGCTGTAGTCCGAAGGCAAGATTGGATTGACTACGCCAATAAGTATCATAAGACTTTTCCTACTCCCGCTCGACCCATTATGGAAACTCGTCCATCGACATATACAGCGAGTAAGGTAGCCAGTGCGGTTTTAGAGGAGGATTTAGTTCGGATACGGTCTCGCTATCGTATTCCGTATGATATTCATTTGTACGCCCCTCAACCAGGAGAGAGAGCTGACGACCCACCTCCAGGCTGTACTGCCATCAACCTTGACATACTCAACACAGGGTTCCCACTTCCCTTACATCCAGTGATCGGGCGATTCTTGAAGGATATAAACCTGGAAATCACCCAGATTACTCCTAACGGTTGGAGTAGTCTGTTAGCCTTTATCACCCTTTTCGGGTTGGAGGGATATCGGAATAAGATCAGCACGGCGGAGATACACTACGCACTGACCATCTCTTCGGCCGTTAATGAAGATGGGCTTGGTTGGTATTACATCAAAGCCCGTAGCGGCGTTAAGTTAATTGAAGGGGTGTCTAATAAAGTCAAAGGTTGGCATAGGAAATTTCTTTATATCGGCGGCGATTGGCGGGCGTCCTCCGATCTTTCGGGAGGACCGGGACGTATAGACTCTCCTACGCATTTCGGCGAAATTCGGCATAGGTCTTAATTCTTAGTTCATCAAACTTTTAGGTGAACTAATTTTAATCTTTTTCCTTGTTTTGCAGGTCCGCGTATCTTGAGGTGGGGGCATCCGGATTTGAGCGAAGAGTTTTTGTACGTCCTTGCGCTGATTTCTCTGCGGGACGCTAAAGATCGGAGTGTTGAACATCTCTCTCAAGCACACTGCCGCAAGCTTGCTCAGCTCACTACTAGTGCTCATCACTTGGAAGCGCAGGCGGAAATCCCTGAAGGTAACTTCACATAATTCTTGATTTTCTCCTTGCTGCTCGACTTATAACCGTTGCTCGCCCCCACCCCTGTTGCTCGCCTGATCCCGGCTGCTCGCCGCTATCATGTCTTATTTTAATTCTTTGTGTTTTTTGTTTTGTTTTAGCTCAAAGGGTAACGGTTGTTGTTCCCCCTATTCCCGAGAGTTACCACCTGCTTGTGCGCCGGGTTAAGCAAATGGCAGCCAATCAACCTTCAAGGAAGAAGAAGTTTGATCCTTGCACTTCCTTGATCAGACTTAGAGCTGAAGCAGACGAGGAGGAAGAAGAAGCTCCTCAGGCTCCTCCCCCTGTTCCTCAGGCTCCTGCTCCCGTTCCCCGCCCTCCTGCTCGCTCCTCGCCGCCTCCCCAAGACACGAGGGGCAAGAAAAGACTTGCCAAGGAAACTGCCCCTCGCAAGGGAGATGACCGTGCCAAGCGAATAAAAGGGCAGGGTTTTTCCCAAGTGGGTAAAACTGCTCGCTCCTCACCGGTGGAGGAGGTGACCGAGCAGCAAGTTGTTGGCGCGATGATCGTTGGTCAAGGTAGGAGCTCATCCCCTGACAACTCGTACTTGGGCTACGACCCCGTAAAAATGAGGGAGTGAGTATTTTCCTATTCAGTTTGATTGTTTATTCCTTTTAACTTTGTTTTTTGACGGTTTTTTCCCTCGAACAGGTACCGGAAAAACGACTATCCTGGTCGCTCAAAAGTACTTCACCAGTTTAGCTGTGTGAAATCCCCTCCGGCACCTCATGAGATTAAGGACTCCCACGTCCGCAGAGCCATGGAGTATGTTCCCCGCTCGTGGACCAAGACCGGCGAGGAAATCATTCAGAGCCAAAGCCTTAGTGATAACGCTCGTTTATTGAGCTATAATGCGAGCCATCAATCAATCTCACCTCAACGAGTCTTGGATCAAGCCATCGAGTTAGAGCGAACAAATCGCGGTCTGGGGCGACGGATCGAGCAAGTTGAGGCAGATCGTGATGCTCAACTTGTTCAATTGAAGAAGAAGGATGAGGAGCTGAAGAAGAAAGATGAAGAGTTGGCTAAGATGAAGGCTGACTTTGAGAGAGCCAAGCTCACATGGACGCGGGAGGTAAAGGCTGCTGAGGACCGGGAGATGATAGCGTCTAATGCTTCAAAGAAGTTTAGACTGGATTTGGGTGTCGCTACTGACCGTTTGCAAGTCCTGGAGACTGAGCGGGTGGGTCTGGTGGAAAGAGTGGAGTCTTTGAAGGTTCACGTCGACCAGCTGGAAAAGAAGAACAAGCGTGCCATTTCTTACACCACTTATGTGCAAGACGTAACCGACAATACCAATCTTGGTTACATCATCGCATATGCTGATAGTGTGAGGAATGTGAAGTACGCTCTGGATAATGGTCTGGATGTGATGACTTCGACCATCAAGGACTTCACGGATTATGTCACCGAAAACCCTCCAGCACCTGGCTTTGAGATCCCGGTAGCCGACCTAGGAGAGATGGGGGTTAACTTAGACATCTTCAAAGACGATGTTCGTGTTGTGGCCCCCAGGGAAAGAGTGGAGGCGGATAGGGACATGACTATCTTTGAAGCTCTGGGTCCCCTTCTCCCGAATCCTCTTGGTGAAGCAAGCTCCTCTGCTGCAGTAGGCGAGCAGCAGGTCTCCGGGGTCACTGTGCAAGATGTTCCACCTCCTCCTTCTTCCCAAGATCCTTCGGTGCCACCTGCTCCGCCAGCTCCCGAGACTTAGGCTTCGTATCTTTTTTGTTTAGTTGATGTAGTATGATGATGGTTGTACGCTCGTCTTCTGTAATTTTTTAGTGCTAATGAATGAGGATTGCACTTTTTATTTTATTGTTCGCCTCTTATTTGCCCTTTACTTATTTTTTGCTTAAGTATTTCTTTCTTAAGTTGAAAGTAAAATACTTTTCTTTGCAAATTTATACATGTTGTTCATGTATGGGTCTATTTTGTTCTTTAAGAACTTAACCCTTTATCATGCTTCTTTCTATGCCTTGTTGCTCGCCACTTGCTGTGTTTGTGCTTAAGTGCATTCAGCTTCGGGACGAGCAACTATGTGTTGACATGTGCCCTGTTGCTCACCTCCACCATACTTGTGCTTTATGCACTTAGTAACTTTGGCGAGCAACTCTCTGTGAGGGGGCGATCAGGTGGGGCTTCTGAGTCTCGTGGACCCTGCTGCTCGCCTCATCCTGGACTTGTATTTTTTATACTTGTTTGTCTCCGGCGAGCAGTTTTTCTGTTTGGCGAACAGTTGGGTTTTAACACCTTTTGCTTTCTTATGTACATAATTCATTGAACAATCATTTATCTACTTACAAATTTTGTCCAAAAAAGTGTGAAGATTTCATCGATCTCACACCTTACAAAAATATAAACGACACGATAGTCTATAAAAAACTTTACATTGGTTTCCTAATTATTGATAATATTTCTTCAACAATGCCGCGTTCCAGTTGTATTGGGCCGAGTTGCCTTCCATGTCTTCGAGATCATATGTGCCGTTGTGCCACTTTTGAGTTATCTTGAATGGGCCCTCCCAAGTCGGTCCAAATACACCTGGAGGTGCTGCTAGGATTTTTCGGAGTACCAGATCCCCGACTTCAAATTCCCTGACTTTTACTTGTGAGTTGTAGTACCTTGCAATCCTTCTTTTGTATATCTCGTTTTTTATTTCTGCTGAGATTCTTTTTTCGTCGATCAAATCCATCTCTGCAGCTAGTGCCTTGTTGTTTTCCTGTTCATTGAACTCGGCTACCCTCTCAGTTGGTATTTTGAGCTCTATAGGTATAACTGCTTCTGTACCGAATGCCATAGCGAACGGTGTTTCTCCAGTGCTTGTTCTATGTGATACCCTATATGCCCAAAGCACCTCGGGCAGTTCTTCCGACCACTTGCCTTTCTTATCCACCAGACGGATTTTGAGGACATGCTTGATTATCTTGTTAACTGCCTCGACTTGACTGTTAGACTGAGGATGATATGGTGTTGAAAAATGCTTCTTGATACCCCACTTTTTGCAGAAATCTCTTATCTTCTTTCCTTCGAATTGCTTTCCATTGTCTGTCACTATTGCTTGTGGGACTCCAAACCGGCAAACTATATTTTTCCAGATAAAATTGATCATTTTCTCTTGTGTTATCGTTACTAGTGCTTCAGCTTCGGCCCATTTCGTGTAATAGTCCACGGCTACCACTGCAAATCTGACATTCCCCTTTCCCGTTGGGAAAGGTTCTATGATGTCTATTCCCCACTTTGCGAACGGCCATGGACTATTTACCGAAATCAGTTCCGTTGGGGGCCTATGTATGTCGGGGGCGAATAGCTGGCATCGGTGACAAGTCTTCGCAACTTTGATTGCGTCTTGCAATAAGGTTGGCCAGTAGCATCCTTGTCTTACTGTTTTATATGCCAATGCCCGCCCCCCTGCGTGATTTCCGCATACTCCTTCGTGTATTTCTTTCAGAACTTCCTGGCCTTGCCCCCTTGCTAGGCATTTTAATAGGGGCAGTGAAAATCCTCTTTTGTAGAGTTGGTCATCCATGATTGTGAACCTTGCTGCTCGCTTGGCTACCTTTGTTGCTTCTAGTGTATCTTCGGGTACTGTGTTATCTTTGAGGTATCTATATATCGGTGTTCTCCAGTCATCCTCTGTCAATTCTTCTTCGATCTGATTGATCTTATAGTCACTAGTGGATGAGTTAGAAATTCTTGTGATGGTGACTTCTGAAAGCTTTGCTGGTCCAGTGCTAGTGGCCAAACGAGCAAGTGCATCTGCTTGCGCATTGTTGTCTCTTGGCGCTTGTTCGATATAAATTTGCTCGAAAAGCGAAGCCAGGTGAGCAACGATCTTTTGATATAAGGCCATGTTATTCCCCACGAACTTGGTTGACTATCAGCTGGGAATCTCCATAAATTTGAACTCTCCGAACTCCCGGCCAGAGCTAGTCGTAATCCGGCTATCAATGCTTCGTACTCCGCCTCGTTGTTTGTTGCCATGAACTCAAACCTTACGGCTGAGGTGAATACTTGTTCGTCTGGACTGATCAGCACTATTCCGGCTCCTGCTGCTGTGTTATTTGATGATCCGTCCACGTACACGTGCCATGGATGATTATGACCTCTCGTCGGATCTTGAGGGAAGGTTAATTCGACAATAAAGTCGGCTAACGCTTGTCCCTTGATCGCTGTTCGAGGTGTATAAGATATTCCAAACTGGCTTACTTCGAGTGACCACTTGAGGAGGCGACCAGCGGTGTCAGGCCTTTGTAAGATTTGCCTTAATGGAAAAGGTGTTAAGACCTCCACCTGATGATCGAAGAAGTACGGCCTTAGCTTTCTCACACTCATCACCAGTGCATAGGCTAACTTTTCCATGGGCGAATACTTAATCTCCGCCTCATGCAAGGCTCGACTCACGTAGTAGATTGGCAAGTGAAATTTCCCTTCTGCTCGAACTAAGACCGAGCTGATGGCCACCTCTGATGCGGCTAGATACAGGTACAGTTTTTCTCCAGATACGGGTTTCGATAGAATTTTGGTATTACTTAGATATTCTTTCAACTGCTCAAATGCTTGTTGGCAATTACTCGTCCACTGGAACTGTCCTTTTTTGTTGGCATCAAAGAAGGGTCGGCACTTGTCTCCAGATCTGAAAATGAATCTGTTCAGGGCCGCCAGACATCCGGTTAGTCGTTGAACTTCCTTAACAGACCTTGGCGGTTGCATATCCATAATTGCTTTGACTTTTGATGGATTCGCCTCAATACCCCGTTGACTGACCAGGTGCCCAAGATATTTTCCCGAGTGTACCCCGAAGCTACTTTTCTTTGGATTTAGCTTCATGTTATACGCTCGAAGTATCTCAAATGTTTGTGCGAGGTGTTCCAAATGATCTTCTTTTCTCGGGCTTTTCACGACGATGTCGTCCACGTACACTTCCATAGTTTTGCCGATGTGCTCATCAAACATCTTGTTAACGAGTCTTTGGTACGTGGCCACTGCGTTGATTAGTCTGAACGGCATTCTTTTCCAACATAATAAGTTTTTATTGGTGTAGAATGCTGTGTGCTCCTGGTCATCCGGGTGCATTGGTATTTGATGGTACCCGGCAAATGCGTCCATGAAGGTAAGGAGCTCGTGTCCCGCCGTGTTGTCCACCAGCTGGTCGATCTGAGGTAGTGGGAAGTTATCCTTAGGACAAGCGGCATTCAGATCAGTGAAGTCGATACATAACCTCCATGTACCATTTGATTTCTTCACTAACACCGGGTTTGCTACCCATCTAGGACATACTGCTTCTTTGATAAGATCATTATCGAGTAACTTCTTCACTTCCACGTCCAACGCCTCATATTTGTCGGGCCCAAATTTTCTTCTTTTTTGTCTCACTGGTTTCTTAGTTGGATAAATATTTAGCTTATGACAGGCATGCTCAGGGCTGATGCCTACCATATCAGCATGTGACCACGCGAATACATCGAGATTGGACTTGAGGAACTCTTCCATTCTGGATCTGTATGGCTCAGGGAGCTCAGATCCAATGAATAATTCCAAGTCTTCTCGATTTTGGTAAACTCTTATTGCCTCCAACTCCTCTACCGGGGTTGCTCTCCTTTTTTGGTCTTTCCATCGAGGATCGATAATGGGCCCTTCAAGGTTGATCTCATCCTTGATCATTGGTTCTGCCCCCAGTCTTGGCTCCAAGTCTTCAACCTAATTTAGTTCGGGTACGGCCTCTCTTCCCCGTTGCTCGCCCATGCCCTCCTGCTCGTCCACGCCCTGCTGGTCGTCCACCTCCATCATTTCAGTGTCGACGGGCTCCATGATTTCATCTAGGATGGGGGGTTCACCTTCGTCCCTGTTGCTCGGCTGCTCGTCCATCATGGATATTCTGTTGCCAGTGGGTTGAAGTTGCAGGAGGCATTCTCGGGCTTTCCTTTGATCACCTTTAACCGTACCTGACCCTTTTGGAGTTGGAAATTTAAGACAGTAGTAGTACGTCGAAACGGCCGCTTTGAATTCATTTATGAAAGGTCGACCAAGAAACCCGTTGTAGGCAGACTGCTGATTTACAACTAAGAATTCTACCATTCTAGTCAGTCTCCTTTTGGGATTCTCGGTCGATACAAGTTCAACCGACAACGTAACTAGTCCTAAAGGAACGGTTACAGCATCTCCGAATCCTACTATCTTATGATCACATTCCTTTATATACCCCTCACAATCATCTATTTGATCAAGTGTGCTTTTGAACAAGATGTTTGTGTAGGAGCCTGTGTCCACAAGCAAACGGTGAACTCGGGCCCCCATGATATTAGCACAGATGATTAGTGAGTCATTGTGTGGGGTAAGTATCCCGTCTAAGTCCTTCTCTGAAAACACCAACTCGCCTGTCTTTTTAGTAGCTTGGTTTACCCCAACTTCTCTGACTTGAGCTACCGCCCTCAATTCTGCTTTCTTTTTTCTTTTAGACATCGGTGGCCTACCATCAGAACAGCCTCCTACCGGTCCGGATGGCTCAAGCATTAAGATCTCTCGGACGGGTTCGGCTGGGGCTGTCATCGTTTTCTTCCTTTTTTGATCCCTCCTGCTTGGCTGTTCGTCGCTCTCATCATCTTCCGAGTCGGAGGATATCGCCACCCTTGGTTTCTTTCCCGGCTGTCTCTTCACAAATTCTGATAACTTTCCTTCTTCGTAAAATCTCCATAACTGTTTCAAGAGATCTCGGCATTCACTCGTGAAGTGACCTATGGTCTGATGGTATGCACAGTATTTGTTGGGGTTCATTTTTCCTCGTTCCTGTCGTATCTTACGTGGTTCAGACAACATATCTTTATCCTTCACGTTGTTGTACACAACCTCAATTGATGTGGACAGGACATGGTTCAACTTCTCCTTCAGTTCGGACCCTTCATTGAAAGCTTTCATGTTCTTAGGGGCCTTGTATTCCCTTCCTAACTTCTTTCCAGATTTCTTGGTATCAGCTTTGTCTCCCAGCTCTCTCTGTAGAGTTTCTTGCATCGAAATGTATACTCCAGCCTTGTGCCTGAATTCGGAATAAGTTTTAGGGAAAGCTAGGTGCATTCTTTTCCACAGATCTGTCCCCTTCTTAAGCCCTGCCATAACCGCCACTATCTTAGTGTCTTCACTTACTGGTTCTCCTTCCAGTAGGACTTTGTCGAATCTCTCAAGGAAGGCTCTATCAGTCTCCTCGTCTCCTTGCCTTAGATCTGCCAACCTATGTCTCTGCGTAAGGTAAGATCCGACCGTGGAGAAGTGCGAGAGGAATTCCTTGCTGAGTTGCACGAATGAACTGATAGAGCCCGGAGCTAGTGCGGAGAACCATCTGTGAGGACCGTCACCAAGAGTTAATGGAAAATTCCGACATTGAGTTGCATCAGATGCTTTTACCGATATCATGTAATCGGTATACTTGGACAGGTGTACTTTCGGGTCTGAATTTCCTTCGTACAAATTAATGGCCGGGAATTGCACTTTCTTTTGTACCGGCGCATTAAGGATATCCGGGGACAGGGGTGATGATGGCAATATCGTCGATCCGACGCCTTTTTTGTCCTCCAACTGTTTTTGCATCTCTTCCACCGCTTTCTTCAAAGCTTGCCACTCATCTGGAGACGTTTTTCCACTAGAAGGTTGTTCGTCATGATTGGGTTCAATGACTTCTTCATGACGCAGTCCCTTGCTAATGGGACGTTTCTCTTGAGTGGCGTGCCTAGTGATGTTACTGGCTCCATTGGGACCTAATCGCCCAAAGGCTGATCTTCTCAGCCTTTCGTGTACTGAGCGGCGAGCAACATGGTGTGTTTATCCTGGTGCTCGCTCCTCACCTCTCAGTTGATCCTCCCTATGCGTTCCGTGATAACTTGCCCTTCTTGTGTGACAGTGGCTTATACTCCTTGTGTCCTCGCTGCTCGACTCCTCACCTGTCCCCGGAGTGGACTCTCCTCGACTTCCAAGTCGCTCACTTATTGGCCTTTTGCCCTTAGTTCTTCTTACTTGTTCGCTGTTGACTTCTTCTATCCTTGTGTCTTCTCGCTGTTTTGTTCTTTGCTCCGTTGCCCGGTTGCTCGCCTCCGGGGCCTTGGATAGTCTTTGCCCTGTTGCCCGGTTGCTCGCCTCCCGGGCCTTTGATGGTCCCGCAGCCTCTTGCCGCCGTTGCAAGGATTGCAGAACGGCTATTGTTTTGGCCAACTCCTCCGGGTTTTGAGCCAATGCCTCTACTTCCGGGGGAAGAGTGTCAATGGTGACTTGAACATTTTGTCGGGACATCGCTCGTACCGTTCTTGCATGTCCTCTGGTTGACGATACCCTCGTTCGTGACTTGTTTGACGGGTGATTACTCGATTCTTGTGGTTCTTGTGATCGCACCATTTTCCAAATTTTAATGTTTCTTTGAAGACGATCTTGTGTTTGTGGATGTTTTGACCATTCAACAACTAGCCTTGTGTATGAGAATTTGGTTGTTTACAAACCCTTATTCTCATATACATGCATTCAAGTTTGTAGGTCTTGTGTATTACCACCCAAAAATACTCAAACTTACTTACAAATCTCAGTTTCCGGCGACTTGTTGCCGGAATATTGCAATTTCCGATGAGTTTTTGTAGAAACTCCTTCAAATCTTCAACAAACGAAGGTTCGAACCCTTCTTCTAGCGCCAATTGTTGATGACCTTTTCTAATCGATGATGATTAGTGGCTGTTTTTACTACATAAGATCATCAAACAAGAATTTAAATCATAGATTATGCTCAAGAATGAAATTTGCAAGAGTTTGGTCTCTTTTTTATTATGGAAAAAATCCTCCCCCTTCATGCAAATGAAGGGGTATTTATAGACATACAAAGAGGATAGGTGTCACCATCTTGATGGCTTAGCCATAGGATTTTTGCCAAGTGTCAAGATACTTGTACAACATCTAGACTATTGCCCAATGAATGGGTGCCAAGTGTTAAGACACATGGACTATTTCTAAAGTTAGTGACTCTTGGAGTTCCCAATGTTGTACTTGGTCTTTGGAACCACTCAGCTGCTCTCCTTGGTGGCCAACTACTCGTCTGTATGTCTTCGTTGGGTGTTGGAAACCTTTGTAACCCAAGTTTCTCGCCTGCTCGCCTCTTGTTGAGACTTTGGATCTTCTTGTTCTTGTTGTTCGCTACATCGTAATGATTTCTATGATCAGTTGCTCGCCTCCTTGATTAGGACCTTAGTCCCTGCTGCTCGCCTCCTAGGGCATACAGTCCCTACTGCTTGTCCTCTTCCATATTATTACTTTTGATGATTTCTTAATCTAATAAGATTGATATTTTTTATGTTAATATCATGTCCCTGCTGGTCGCCTATCAACAACTATTAGAGCAAATGTGTGTTACTGGTGTAGCAAATATGTGTTGATGTTAGAGTAAATATGTGTTACTGCAAATGTGTGTTAATGCTAGAGTAAATGTGTGTTACTACAAATATGTGTTACTTATGGAGTAAATGTTGGGATATGTTTAGTTTTGATAATTTTCCAAAACCACTTGTAATAGGTTTGAAAGCAGTCAGGATTGTATCTTTAGTTTCAGGTCAGGCTAGGTATTTCTCAGTAGAATAGGTTGTCAGTTGAAAAGAACCCAATTGAAGGAACACTCAGTTGAGGGGAAACTCAGCAACACAGCCTGTGGATATCAAGATGACACCAAGAAGATCTAACTGAAGCCATGCTAGTGACCTGAACCTGAAGAGAAACCTGAAGGATGTCCCACTGAGTGTAAATCTGGCTGATCTAAGCTAAGTCAGGTGGACCACTCAGTGAAGAGCATGATCAAGAGGATCAGTGCTGCACCAAGTAGGCCCTGAAGCAGTCAGGCTACCGTGGTCAGAGAAGTTTGTCATTCAGCCTTATGACAAACTTCTTGGAGTGATCTTCAAACAGTCTCTGAAGGACAACTACACTGAAGACGTTCAGTCCACTGAAGACCATCAGTCAGTGAAGGAGGAAGCTACCTAAAGTCAGTTGGGTCATGGTCAACCCACTGAGTCAAAGATCCGTTGAATCTAGCCCACGTGGACCAATCAGCACAAGACAGCAACTCTGACACTGACAAGGCCGCATTCCAAGAAAAGTGGTTGAAACCATTAATTGTATGGATTCAAATGTAATTTCATCCAACGGTTACATTTGAATCCACACTATAAATACAAGCACATAGCTTCGTTTCAAAGTGTGTAAAAAGAAAAATAAACACCTACAAGCTGTGAGGGTGTGTGAGTTGTTAGGGAGTCATAAGGAAGTGTTTCACACCCACGACACTGATCATTAGGTTTTCACTTACATTCATTGAGTGTCAAGCTTGTAACTCTTAGCTTAGAGAGGTTTTCCCAATCTTAGCTTGAGGCTAATACATTGTAAGGGAAAACCTCACATAGTTGGAGAAACCAAACTGAAACCAAAACCCTCTAGTTAGGTTTGTTGGAAGTAAGTTAAGTTAGTTAGTAAGAAGAGGCAGCCCAGGGAGTGGCGTGAGTCCAGTTGTTAGTGCACCTTGGCACGTTAAAAACAAGAATCCCAGTTAGTGGATTTCCTGTTAAATCAGGTTGTGGATGTAAGAGCTCGAGTTTCTGAACCACGTTAAACTGAGCGTTCGTTTCATTTAAAGTGTTGTCAAAATCTGCTCACTGAGAGCATTGTTAAAAAGGAAACTTTAGTTAATCAATCAAGTCAGGGAGGATCCTCTCACTGACCAGTTGAGGCAACGCACTCGAGAGTTCAGCATCTTGAGTCACTGCTTTGCTTAGAGCATGAGCCTCCAAGTCTCCACTGACTTGGTAGCTTAGCCTCTAAGCAGAGCAGTGACTTGAAGTGTAATCTCTCGAGTCACTGTGTTGCTAAGAGCATGAGCCTTCCAGTCTTCTCACTGACTGGGTAGCTCAGCCTATTAGCAATGCAGTGACTTGAGAACTGTTCACTCTTGCTGAACTTCCTGAGGAAAAGTTTAAAAAAAAAAAATTGCTCCTGAATTCCCATTTTGTTTTTCAGAACCGGGACCATCAGTAAATATATGTTAATGTTAGAGTAAATATGTGCTACTGCAAATATGTGTTACTACAAATATGTGTTATTATGGGAGTAAATGTATGTTAATGTTATAGTAAATATATAAGTGTTATTACAAATATATATTACTACAAATATGAGTTATCATTGGAACAAATGTATGTTAATGTTAGAGTAAATATGTGTTACTACAAATGTGTGCTAATGGTAGAGTAAATGTGTGTTACTAAAATATGTGTTATTATTGGAGCAAATGTGTGTTATTTAGAGGAAATGTGTGTTAATATATGAAACAATAAATCTAAATTCAGAAGAATGATAATAAATTTAAAAAAAGACATATTTGTCCTTATTGTTATTTTAAAGTACATAAATTAAATTTTTAAAGACTAGTAATCCACATTTTGCTCTTCAGTAACATGCATCTACCCATATAGTAACACAATTTGAGAGCGAAAATCGTGAAACTTAACTTGCGCGAGATTTTGGAAAAAATTCACCAAATCCAACCCGACCCGGCCAAGATCCGTGAATTTTGATTTAGAACGGCCCGACCCATGTTTTTCTTTTTTTTAATATTTGGCTATTTTAAGTATATTTTACATGTGAAATATTTCACAAGAAAGTCTCTTTATAAACTTAATAACATAAAACAATATATATTTAAAAATTATTCAAATAAATAAATTACAGAATTAAATCCTAAAACATCGTTAAAAGTATAAAATAACCAAATCTTAAAATCATAACATTAGTAATTATTTTTATATATTAGACATGGCATGTGATATGTTACAATTAATCTAGATGGTCTGGATTGTCCTGTAACTAAAAGTCTAAAACATATCATCTGTTCCACTTCGTGTTAAACTTTGTGTTTCACTGCTCTCAATAAATGATATGTGTAACAATTGAAATCACAATTTATCACAAATGCAATTACCTATTTTATTTCATTGTTTCATCTAGTGTTTTAACTACTTTTAATACGTTATATATGTAATAAATAACATCTCAATTTATCATTAATGCTACATGTCATTTATTGAAAGTAATAAATTCATGACGATATACTAAAGTGAAATATGTGGCATTAAAAGTAGTGAATTAAAGATGAAAATTTTCCTTTTTTGTTTTTCCTTAAAAAACTTTAATTCTTCACCTCTTTCCTCATTTGATTCAAGTTATATTTAAAGAAAAAGTAATATATAAAATTTAGGGATATATACCATTACCATTAATATCCTCACAAATACTATCTTCACATATTTGCCTTAACGAAAAAGGAAACGAAAAATTTTCCATTAAAGAAATCATTAGAGAATAATAGCCAAACAAAATTTCAAAAATCTGCATGAAATGAATCTTCCCAAATTTTACTCATGATCATATTACTTTACCATGTAGGTTTCTCTTAATTAAGAAATTAATTAAATAAATTGATTTTATTTCCACAATTTTATCTATATTTGATTATAACTAGTGATTGTAAATCCCGTACTTCGCACGGCCGGAATTTGTTACATTGTTTAAACTATAATAATGGACACATTTTAATTATAAAATTAAAAATATACAATTTTTAAAAAATAATATAACTAAAATATTTCATGGACTCAAACTAACGTTACTTTCTCATTAAATTTAATATATTTTATTTGTAATATTCAATGTTTTAAAACAGTTTTATGATGAGCTTATAATTAACCATTTTCATATAAAACTGACTCCTGGGATAGAATATGAATTTGACCTATCACACTAACATTTCAACATAGGTGTATTTAAATTTGTATTATCTAGTCTCACGAGACAATCTCACACAATTTTAAGTTATACTTAAAATACTTTAAACAATAATTTGCAATATAATATTTTTTTAAATAATACCTTTTCTTTGTAGAAGAAAAATAAATAAATGTCAAGATCAAACACATAATATTAATGTATGACTTATTGAATATATATGTAAAAGTTAACTTTATTGGTTAAAAGAATTAGATGAATCCCTACAAATAATTAAATAATGGTAATCAAATCAAGCCAATTATAACAACACTTTTGTAACGCTCCGAATCCAGAATATATTAATTATATCGGATTCGAAGTGTTATTGTGATCAAAAGTCCGAACTATAAAAATTTTGAAGGAAATATAACGGAAATGAGAGATGGTGAGTTTTTATACAGCGGGAGAAATGAATAGAATAATTTTAATAAGTATCTCACACACATATATGTGTATATAAAGCATAGTATCAACAGTAAGGTTTTATTTAAGTGGGGAACTCCGTGTCGTCTCTATTACTGTCCTTGCTCCACGAAATCATAATCTGCAAGGGTTTAGGAAAATGGGGCGTGAGAATTGAATTCTCACGTATGGGTGATTTGCAACATCATGGGATTGGTAAATCCGAAATATATTAAGTTATACTCATTGATAAAGTGTTTATTTTATTTAATCAGTTTCATATAAAATTTAAACAGCATTTAAACATATTTCGCATAATATAATTAAAATAACACAAGTTGGTTCACATTAGGGCAAAGCCCAAAGTCATATCACATATTATCACAACTGTCAAACCATAAACGTACAATCATTCCACTTCCAACAAAGTTACTCTTTTCAACTCCAATCATCAACAGCCTTGATTCCGAGGGCGTCCAACGACAGCGTCCCCGGAGACCGGAAAATAATCAACAACCTTGATTCCGAGGGCATTCAACAACAGCTCCCCCGGAGGTCGGAATCTAATCTAAATCAACAACCTTTATTCCGAGGGCGTCCCCGACAGCTCCCCGGAGGTTGGAAATAAATACCCACATCACAATTCCGTACTTACAGACTTTCCATAAAACTGACACAACAAACTTCACTGAGAAAAATACTCGATTGACAACAGAACTGATTCATGCTCACATAAGGTGTTTACTCATGCAATGGCGATCGATTCACAAAACAACAGGCATTATATAACATATATAGTAATATCACATAATCCAAACAGTTATATAGATAGGTGTTACATTTATGTTGGATTAGATATTTTTTATTTGATTTAATCGAGTTCAGGAAATACCGGCACGACGTTATTATTAGCAGATCAATCAACAGATCATCACCCACCTGTTTGCTCCGGGTCCCGTGAATGATGTATAGACAGAGGGTCGAGTCTTCTGTGCGTGTCCCGAATAGTATAGAATCCTAATAGTGAGTAATCCGATTAAAAGATCGACTTTTGAATTTGAAAAGCTTAAGCGTTTGTAACTCGAGGATTGAGTAGATTGTTGTCTTTAGAAAACTTATCGAAAGCTAAAACTCCTAAAGGTTGATTTCTAATTGATAAGTACACCCCTTTTCAAGAGGAGGTGTATTGGGGGTGTATTTACTAATTTCAGGGGTGTCCTTAACAAAAGCCTTTTATAAAAATTAAAAGTATATTCATAATTATTATTATTCTTGGGAATTCTTAAAAGAATAAAATAATTATTTTAAAAAGTATTAATAAGACAAAAGAATAGGAATTTATTTAAATAACATTAATATAATAAAAGTCTCAAATTCAATATTATTCTTTCTAAAATCTATATTTTATTTTAAAAGAACTCTTGAATATAATTATATTTTTATAAATAAAACCTCTTTATTAATCTTATTTGGTTTTTTAGAGAAAACTTGTATAATAGTATCTATGTAATTTTCTTCTTATTATTAGTTATACTTCTAAAGTTGATTAGTGATACTTTCAAAACAATAGAATAATACTATTTTCATTTGTTACTAATTTTGGATATAAACATCTTTATCTTTTCTATCCTTTCCCAAAACTTTAATTCAGTACTAAACAATTAATTCCATCACCATATCATCAGCAAAACATGCCAAACTAATTCTTCCATTTAATAAATACCATCCAACTAAACTAATAATACTAAACACCTAAACCAAGGATACTAAACAGCTATTCCAATGACACTAAACAACAAATTTAACAATACAAAATAGGGAAAGTAAAGTCCATAGTACACAATGACTCCTACTGCTTCGAGCAACAATGTCAAACTCAACATTACAAGGTTTTCGAATAAGAAGGCTTCGAAGGCTACGGCAAAATCAAGGAGAAAGAGGCTAGAATTCTTACGAGTTCCGGTTCGGTTCGTGGCAGTAAACGGGCGGCCTAACGGCGTCGTATAATTATTCACCGGATAAATTGGACAGCCTTACGGCGTTGTTCGGAATTTCCAAAAGTACGGGCAGCAGTGGGCTTTATCGACGGCACCTCCATTCAAACGAAAAGTACAAAATGAATTTACGAGTTTCAACAGCAGGATTAATTGAACAAACGGGATAAATTGAACAAACGGAATAAATTGAAGGAATTGAAATCGAATTAACGAATTTCAATCGGAGAAATTGAAATGAAATTGGAACTCACTGAGAATCAAGAGGCGGCAGCGTTCGACGGAGAAAGGGGCGGCATTGGGGAAGGGAGAGAGGTGGCGCTGATGGCGGCGTTCGGCAACGGAGAGGCGACGATCGGCATCGCGTCTAGGAGCGAGGCGAGAGGCGCTGGTCGCGAGAGGGCATCGTGGCCGGAAAAAGAAAAGAGGCGTCGCGGTGCTGGGCGGCGGAAGAAGAGGCGTTGCTGCCTGGCTTCGGCGGTGGCTACGGCGGTTGAAGCAGCGGCGCTTCGTGAAGCGCGACACCGTGTCGCGACGGCTGGAGACGGAAGGGCAGCGCGACGGCGTTCGCGGCTGGGCTGAGCACGGTGGCGCTCGATCCGCCGGAGAAGGAAGAGAGACGATAGGAGAGAGAGAGAACTGAGAGTGAAATGAAATTTGGGAATTGATTTTGATTTTTGGGGAAAGGGAGAGGCGTACTCGTTTTGCTTCTTGGAGGAGAGAAGGAGATATTTTAATTTTTGTTTCTTAATTAATTATTTTAAAAAGGGATAATAAACATGTGGGTGTGATTTAATCCTTAAATTAATTTAATTTAAAAAGGAAAGTAATTTATGTGGTTAATAATTAATCCCCTTAAATTCTGATATTTTCGATCCCACTAGATACGGTTTAGGGATCGTTTGGTTCACGAGTTTAATCCCGATTTAAGAATTAATACAGTTTTTTTTAAAACTAAATTAATATTTTATTGTATTTGAATTATAAAAGTATATTTTTATCAATAAATTATACGGATCGTAATTCTTAACTTAAACTTGAATATTAAATTTCTCGTAGTCCTTTATTCGCTTTGAAAGATTCGATTCTTTCGACGAATTTAGGAATTTGTAAAAAGGGTATATATTTAAATTAATAGCACACAAAATAATAAAATAAAAATAAATAAAGATAATAATATAAAATAAGGGTTCTAGGAATATAAAAGGTATAAAACGGGACGGGGTATTACATCCTCACCCCCTTAACAGAATTTCGCCCCCGAAATTCATCTCCTAGGTATTGCTTAAGCATTGAGGGTATTTGGTTAGGACTTCATCCTCTATTTTCCCAAGTTGTTTCTGCTTTCTCGTGTCGGCTCCACTGGACTAGAACTAATGGTATCTCTTGATTCCTTAATAAGTGTAACTTCATTCCTAGGATAGTAACTGGAACTTCTTCATAAGTCAGGTCACAACTTAAACCTAAATCTATACGACTAATAACAGGGTTTGGATCGCTTATGTACTTCCTGAGTGTAGATATGTGGAACACATCATGCACTCGTGATAACTCTGGTGGTAGTGCTAAGCGATAAGCCACATCCCCGATTCTATTCAGGATGTCAAATGGCCCATTGTATCACGACTTTAGCTCACCTCTTTTCCCAAAATGGATTAGACCTTTCATTGGTGCCACTCGGAGAAATACTTTATCGCCAATGTCGAATTGTAAATCTCTTCTCCTAGCATCCACATATGACTTCTGACGGTCTTGAGCCGTTTTGATTCTTCCTTTAATCTTTGCGACTATCTCAACCGATCTTTCAACTAGTTCGGGTTTGAGAATCTTTCGAATTCCGACTTCATCCCAACAAACTGGTGATCTACACCTTTTCCCGTAATGTGTTTCGTACGGTGCCGTTTGTATTATCGCCTGATAACTGTTGTTATATGCGAACTCTACAAATGGCAGGTAGCTCTTCCAACTTCCTGCAAGATCTAGAGCGCAAGCTCTCAGCATACCTTCGAGTGTCTGGATAGTTCTTTCCGATTGTCCATCAGTCTGCGGGTGGTATGCGGTGCTGAATTTCAATTCAGTCCCTAAGGCTCGTTGCAGACTTCCCCAGAACTTAGAGGTAAAACGGGATCTCTATCGGACACTATCGAGACTGGTACACCGTGCAGTCTAACTACTTCTGCTATGTATAGTTGGATGAGCTTGTCCAACGTATAAGTCATTCTAATAGGGATAGAGTGGGAAGTTTTCGTAAGTCTATCTACGATAACCTAAATGGCATCGTGATTTTTCACCATTTTCGGAAATCCGGTGACAAAATCCATAGTGATGTTCTCCCATTTCCACTCTGGCATCTCCAGAGGATGCAACAACCCTGGAGGTTGTTGGTGATCTATTTTAACTCATTGGCAGGTTAAACAGCTCCTGACGAATTGAGCTATCGATCTCTTCATACCCTTCACCAAAAGTTTTCTTCCAGTCCCCGCCGATACATCATCGTCTCTCCGGGGTGAATGGTGTATGGAGTGTTATGTGCCTCTTTCAGAATTTCATTCCTCATTCCTTTATCCTTAGGCACACAGATTTTGTTATCGAACGTCAAAGCTCACTCAGTACTCAATACGAACCTCTAAATGGTTCCTTCCTCAGCGCGCTTACGTATTCCTCTCAAGAATTTTATCATTCTTTTTCGCTCCTAGGATCCTTTCTCGTAAGGTTGGTTATAGGGTGAACGCGTAAACCATGGTATCTGCACAATACTGCGTGGAAAAATTCTAGGTTTAGGATGAAATTGGTACTATATCTTACTCCACTCAAAAAAGTTTTGTCTATCTACTTACTCTAAAACTTCTGGTCCAAAAAGGGTGGTAAACCTTAGTGGGGAGGTTTGATTTTTTTGAAAGGTCCTCCATTATTTAAAACCAAAATAACTTCTCGGTTTTCTTGGTCGACTAAGTTTGTTGTCGTCCTACCAGATCTAATACTTTGAAGGTTTTCTAGTCCTCAAGCATGCAAATTTTTCTTCCTACATAGTTGCAAATTCTCCTGTACTTCGAAGTCTACTATATATCCCATAGATAAAAATCAATTGTCCTTTCTATTTCAACTAAAGTATTCCCATAACATATAAATGTTAATCTTAACACGTAAGACTTAAGATCACATCTAGCTTACTCATTCCACAAAAGGGCTCTACTTAAGCTTAAAATCTTATGTTATCCCAAAAGAAAGTAACTATGCCCATGTTTCATATTTCTTCTTATGCATAGAACTAGTTCGTTTTCAATAACGTCTAGCTACTCAACTTAAGAACGTGCAGTTCAGTTTCTATTTGATGTTCATCCAAGTCCATCTCCAATCAATTCACTTGACTTTGGGTTCTCATTGTATTCCTCAAAAGTTCACTTTCACTTAAGGTCTATTCTTCTATACTCTATATCCCCAAATTTTCTTAAATTCTTAGACATAAGGGAGTGAGATGCTCTAGTACTAATCGATACATAAGCAGTTGATCCAAAATTCACACTTGCTGAATTTGGAATACAACTTCTCCCGTCTCATTATCTTTAAGACTGCTTTGAGATGTTCTTCGTATTGCTCTTTGCTCTTAGAGTACACAAGACGATGACGAATTGGTCCAGGTACGGATGAAACACTCTGTTCATCAGATCCATGAAAATTGTCGGAGCGCTTGTTACTCTGAAAGGTATCACGGTGAACTCGAAATGTCCATATCAAGTCTGAAATGCTATCTTCGGGATATTCTCGCTCTTGACCTTTAGCTGGTGGTAACCAGACCTTAGATCGATCTTTGGGAATACCCTAGCATTCTTCAACTGGTCGAACAAGTCTTCTATCCTCGGAAGAGAATATTTGTTCTTAATGGTCAGTTGATTGAGACCTCGATAGTCTATGCACATACGGAAAGTTCCATCTTTCTTCTTTACGAACAACACGGGTGTTCCCCATGGTGATGCACTATGCCTGATGAACTTCTTTTCAAGCAAGCCTTGCAGTTGTTCCTTCAGTCCTTTTAATTCCTTTAGCGTCATTCGATAGGGTGCTTTAGATACTGGTGCTGCCCCAGGTATCAAGTCGATGGAGAACTCTATCTGACGATCCGGAGGTAACCCAATTAATTCCTCAGGAAACACGTCAAGATATCCATCCACAATTGGCACCTTGATGAGTAACTTATCGTCTTTCTCTCCTGCTGAGATGTGGACGAGGTATGCTTGGCATTTCTCCTTCGTAATATTACTGCAGCTTGGATTGCTGATATTACTCGGGTTTCCTTCTTGGTCTTGATTTCACGAAAGGTGAAGCGTTGATCATTATGGGTTTTGAGGTCGATCTCACGTTCTGTGCATTTTATTATCGCTTCGTCCTTTGTTAACTAGTCAAAGCCTAAGATTATGTCAAAGATTTTCATCATAAGGATGTGGAGATCGGACTCTATCAAGTGATCGCTTAGCATTAGGGGTAAACCTCAAATTCGGTCCTTAATTTCCATAGTAGTTCCAGACATTTCTTAGCGCGGCCTGCTAAGGTGGCTTAGGTTCAGCCTGAGGAGGTGGGTTCTGTCCTATAGGATTCATTGGTACAGGAATGGGGTTAACGTGGGGTCGTCCACGTCTACGGCCTGGTGCCATTCTAAAGGTGGTTCTAATCGGAAAAGAATAATATTGTTACGATATGTATAGGTGTGAGAAAGTTATAAAAACATAACCGGATTAACCAAATTAACACAAAACGTTAACACTGAAAACACGTGTGGTACGTAATTCACCGCTTCGCATTGGGGCCCCAATGGTACAGTGCTCATATTCGCACAGTATTCTAGGAACTAGTAATGTGTCATTAAGTGATAATCAGATAAAATATGACAGTTAATATATAAAGCAAGTAAAATACATTGACAAGTAGTGAGCACATAATAAGTATATATATATCTAAAAAGTTTTGGTCCTACGGAGGTCAGTCTCCTTTCATTACGTCATAGAACACAAAAGGTTTCTAAGTAATAATTCTAACGCATCGTATCCTTGCATTAGTACGGACCACGAGCGACAAAAGAGCAGGTTGGAGCTACGCTTCTATGGTCTAAGTAAAACAGTCATACGTCTGACTACTACTATATATCAGGAAAGGGTGGCACATCTATGTTGTACGTATTTGTGACTATATCAAAAGGATAACTGTTTAAAAGGATTTGATCACTTTGACTGATCACTACCATCATACGGAAAAACCCATTGTCAACTTTTCTAGATATGTCTCCAAGTGAATGTGGGGTCTTTGAACTGGGTCTTCTATTCTCATCCGTTCGACTAGTCTTACAGCGATAGGACGGAGAACAACTCAGTAACCCTTCTGGCAAAACAAATCACGGCTGTCAAATATGTCTCGTCTGGGGATATTGGAGTGGTTATTGCCTTTGTACGCAGTCTCGTGAACTGGGTTATAAAGCGACGATCGGCGTCGCGTCTGGGAGCGAGGCGAGAGGCGCTGGTCGCGAGAGGGCATCGTGGCCGGAAAAAGGAAAGAGGCGTCGCGGTGCTGGGCGGCGGAAGAAGAGGCGTTGCTGCCTGGCTTCAGCGGTGGCTACGGCGGTTGAAGCGGCGGCGCTTCGTGAAGCGCGACGCCGTGTCGCGACGGCTGGAGAAGGAAGGGCGGCGCGACGGCGTTCGCGGCTGGGCTGAGCACGGCGGCGCTCGATCCGCCGGAGAAGGAAGAGAGATGATAGGAGAGAGAGAGAACTGAGAGTGAAATGAAATTTGGGAATTGATTTTGATTTTTGGGGAAAGGGAGAGGCGTACGCGTTTTGCTTCTTGGAGGAGAGAAGGAGATATTTTAATTTTTGTTTCTTAATTAATTATTTTAAAAAGGGATAATAAACATGTGGGTGTGATTTAATCCTTAAATTAATTTAATTTAAAAAGGGAAATAATTTATGTGGTTAATAATTAATCCCCTTAAATTCTGATATTTTCGATCCCACTAGATACGGTTTAGGGATCGTTTGGTTCACGAGTTTAATCCCGATTTATGATTAATACAGTTTTTTTTAAACTAAATTAATATTTTATTGTATTTGAATTATAAAAGTATATTTTTATCAATAAATTATACGGATCGTAATTCTTAACTTAAACTTGAATATTAAATTTCTCATAGTCCTTTATTCGCTTTGAAAGATTCGATTCTTTCGACGAATTTAGGAATTTGTAAAAAGGGTATATATTTAAATTAATAGCACACAAAATAATAAAATAAAAATAAATAAAGATAATAATATAAAATAAGGGTTCTAGGAATATAAAAGCTATAAAACGGGACGGGGTATTACAACTTTACTATCATTACAATGTATGAAAAAATTTATACCTCAATACTGAAAATAACATAAAATATTTGTAACATGAACTTTTATGATCTAATAATATGAAATAATTATTAGATTCTAATTCAATACGAATAACATTGACAAAACAGGTTACTGTGAATTAAATTAATCAATCATAAACATAATTAATAGATGTGCATCATAATAATTGTTTAGATCTATTGTACACATAATGTATAGACTAATCACATGATTTGATTATACCAAAAATATGGTTAGATTATACTGAAAAAGTTATATTATGGTTAAGTATTATCAATACATAATTTCTCAATATAATCTAACAATTTTTTTCACTATAACACAAATTTTTTAAGCGAAAATAATAACAATTATTAATTAGATGCACCGTGCACCCGGTGTATATGAGTCTAGACACAATAAATTACGGTGAAAGGAAGCAACATTTGGAACAATACATTAATCGAAAATGAGATAATAAATAATTATACTACAATTTCCAACAAATTATTGGAAAGACACGTGTATTAGATATGACAAAGGTGGAAGTGAGTCATTCAAATATTGTGTGTCATTTTCAAAACGTATACTCCCTCCGTCCCCAAACACTTTTCACAGTTACTTTATTTTCGTGTTTTAGCGAGCGAGTTATTTATTTGTATTTGAAATTATAAAGTAATTTTTAAGGTAGGGTATGATAGATCTATCTCTCATCTATTATAAAGTAATTTTAAAAATACTTTATCATTTCAAATACTAATAAAAAATTCGCTCGCTAAAACATGAGAGAAACAATAACTATGAAAAGAGTTATGGGACGGAAGTAGTACTTCTTTTAACATTATTCATACAATAACTATCTCACTAACCTATTTTAATTATTATTATTTTTCAAAAATTGACTCCCTGTTTATCTTCCTTCAACTATCTCTCTCTCTTCCATAATTGGAGTCCATTTCTCGTCCGATAACCGATCATCATAGAAATTCATAATCAAGACTACCTTATTTACAACCATCACAGAACAAAACTTGATCAGATTTGAAAAGATACAAAAATCTAAATCATATAGCAAAAATTCTTATAAGATTTCAGGTACATTTCGCATTTTCAAATTTAATTTTAACTATAATTATTTATATTTTTTTTATGTTTTATGGGTTTCAATAATATATTACTTCAAATATTAAATAATTTATAATTTATTTTAAATATAGACTTACTTAAATTACTTCATCATCAAATAAAGGCACGAAACAACCAAAACATTTAGTACATATAATGTGATGGAGAGAGAAGAGAATAAAGTGTAACATGTTTAAATGAGTGGATATGAATATAGTGTACTTCGGCTAAATTGAGTCAGATGAGACAACAAATAAGACACCAACTATAATTTTGCATGCCTTAAATCACAATTAGATCATCATAAAAGGAGATCAAACTTATCTAAATATCATTCCATGTTTTGGATAAAAATACGAATAAATATAAATTACTAAGAAAAATGTGTAGACTAAATATGCAATAATCGAAATAGAATAATAATCAATGGAGAAATTATAGCATCAAAGTTTAAGAAAGTCACCACCCATCCTCGTCCACCGTATCCTCTATAATTGTTGTGCATGTAATAAGCATCTCCATTTGACAAAAATAATAGCTGAAAAATTAAAGCAATTGTAATTAGATTACTAATTATGAAATCATAGTCAAACCATGCTTCTTTCATTTATATTACATCATTAACTTTAGTTTTTAAAAATTAACCAAAATCATCATGGATTATATGAGAGAAGTGATGAACTCAAAACTAAAGGAGGAACAATAAAAATATGTAGGATAAAATATACTGCTTCTAACCTAAATCAGTGGGTATTATAAAAGAATATGATAAAAGAGGGTCACACCTCAGACCCAATAGAAGAAGAAAATTTCTTGATGACATTATTACAATTACACATGTTGATATCTGACACCCCTTTCATAATTGTCACTTAAAAAAATTAACTCTGGGATACGTTTAAATGAGAACCACAATTTTTTGGGCTGACAAATTAAGAATAATAATCTAAAAAGTGAAGAATTGAGGCCATACCAGTCCGAATCAACTCAAATCGGGCCAGGTTTTTGTTGGATTTCGAGCTCAAAGTTGGGCTTGTTGAGCAATTTAGCCTCAATTTGTGACTTTTATAAGTTAAAGTCCTTAAATTGTTAGTTAAAAAAATTATTGTCCTAAACTTACGCTTCTTAAAGTTTTTTTTTTTACCTAAAAACATATTTTGTATCCTTACAATTTTGATTGTTCCAATATTTTTTTAACCAAACTCCAGTTGTATCTTATATTTAATGAGTTAATTGTGCTTTTAGTCCCACGATAATGCATCTATTTCAAAATAGTCATTTTTAGACACTTTTGGTCCCAAGAGAATACGATAAATTGCAGTATCCAAGAGAATTGATAAATTGCAGTTTTTGTCCAAAAAAATTGGATAAATTTATAGTTTTGCTCCTAAAGTTTAAGGATGTTACAAAAAAAAATCACATTTCCCACAGAGGTATCAAAAGTAAGGTTGTTCACGGAGTTCAGATGTTACCGAACCCGTACCGAACTCCGCACCGAAAAAGAACCGAATCAAAAAAATTATGGATTTTTTACTTTAACCGTACCGAAATCAAACCGAATATTTTTTTGTACGAATATGAATATTACCAAATTAACCATACTGAAAAACTGAATGTGACCATACCGAACCGAATAACCAAATTAAATATGTAATAAATTTAATTATTTTTTATTTATCAAACATTATTATAATATTATTGAATTCAAGTACAACTATACTGTATCATAATTTCTCCTCCTTTTCACAATACAAAACACTATACCACCTCCGTCCCATAATTGTTTTCTACCTTACTGTTTGCACAAATTTTTTAAAAAATAGTTTATTAGTATTTAAAGTGATAAAGTAGATGCTTTTAATTAGGAGTGTATGAAAAATATAATATTAAAAATTACTGTTGTTTTTTGCCAAAAAATGATGTAGCAATTGAGTATGTGGCAGACCTTTTTGACAATGTAGCAAACAAATTAGGGACGGAGGGAGTATTATTTATCTTAATAAGTTCTTAAAATGTTAACTTATTTTTAGGTGTATATCAAAATGATTTAACTTAATTTTTATTCATTTAATTCATTTTTCATGTATATTTATTTTTATATAAATTTGGATATGGTGCACCATGTGTCAGGAATTACGATTAACATGATTTTAGTATTGCATTTTCATTCACAAGATATTTAAAAAAAGTTCTTAAATTATATATTTTATATACTGTATTTTAAATATTCTATTGGTGGTGATTTCCCTTAATTTTTTAATAATCCATTAACATATAATATATTATATTCGAGCTTATAATGATATATGTTTTCCCTTAATTTTTTAATCATCCATTAACATATAATATATTATATTCGAGCTTATAATGATATATGTTTAATTGTGGTTGAAGTTTTGTAGTATTCGCGTGAGAGTACGTGCATCAATATATTTTTTTTAAATTGATTAAAAAAAAAGAAGAGAATGATAAAAAAAATTGGTAAAAAAATTCGTTTCTCCACTCCGTTTCGTACCGGTCCGATCTGGTTCGTTTGTAACTGAAAATCCGCTCCGATCCGTACCGAAAAATAAAATATTTGTATTGTACCATACCGAAATTTCGGTATGTATATGGACACACGAATTTTAAAATAACCGAACTTGGGTACGGATACAAATATTTTCACATATCCATTTTGATCCGTACCGTGAACAACCCTAATCAAAAGTATTTTGCACACATTCCCCTAGGCTGAAAAGTGCAACTTTCCCTATTTTTAATCTAATTAATGCATACTACGTGCATATATAATATCATTATTAATTATAAAAAAAGAAAAGAAAAAGGCATGCATGATTTAGTGTCCTACTAATTACATGTTTGGTCATCAATTTGATTTAGTTAATTGCATTTTGTTTGAGAGCTTTAGAGTATATGATTGAATTTCATGAAAACAAATCCATGGATAATGTGTGTATAAGCTTAGTTTATACAACTGATATTTATATTCTCATTTCATTTTTTTAAAGTAAATTTATATTTGAATTAAAACAAAAATATCTGAAATTATGCATCTCAATTATATCTTTTAATTTAGACAAATTCGATTCTACATAGTTTATATCAAATTTGCTTCCAGAGTTAAATCCCACTTACATATTGCTTTTAAAAGATAACAAAGTCTTATTCCTCTAAACAAATTAATACACATATATATATGATATTACGAATATTCAATGGTTTAGCATAATCCTATTAGAATTTTTTCTAAAATAAACCATTTTACGTTTGTTTTGTGATGAGTTTAGATATGGACACTGTGTATTTAATTAAAAAAATTCAAGAAAATATTTAATAAAATATATAATTGAAAAAATTATTGCATAAATAACAATTAAAAAAGACATGCCTTTAAACTTAGGTTGTTAGGCGTGAATACATTAATTCATTTTCATTGAACTTATGCTAATAAGTATTAGAGATACACAAGTTGACTAAAATAATAACAATATAATTTTTTTATTTAATTGTGTAATTTGTAAAATAACCTGTGTAGGTTAGGTCTAAGTTTATATTAAGAAAAACAATCATATATAATAATACATGCAAATGACTTAATTAGTGGTATAAATTGTGGAATATTTATGAGCCATGGTGGTAATATAAATAAATCAACTAATTTTCCTGCAAGACTTAATTAGTGGAATAAATAGTGGATATCATACATATATAATAGCAATAGGATTTCCTTTTTTAGTTTTGGAGGGAGAATCTTTTGGCCCTTGATCATATTTTCTTGGATTGATCTTAACCGTTCATTTTATTTTCATAATAATTATGGTAGATCATAATATTATTTAATCCTGATTGCTACTAATTTGGAACCGTTATAATTATTTATGATCTATTTATACTCTTGAACCATGAACTTCACAAAATAGTATAGAGTGGTTTATCTTTCTTATGTATTAGACAAAATAGTCATTGAATTTGCATTTGTTATTCTTTAGAATTATTTTATCGAAAGAATGTATATATTTTATTGAATTTGTAATTGTTGAGGATATTCGTTGTAGATTTCTAGACTACTATCAGAGAACGAATTTTTTGAATTTTGAAGAATTACTCGAAGATTTAAAGACATTCATGGGAATTTTTAAGAGCTAAGGTTGCCAGAAAAAGTTTGATATACGTGAATCTTTATCTTCTATTTATACTATTGGATAGTCAATTTCTTAACTATTGTATGAAGATTGACAAAAGGTATAGATTTGTCGTTCTTATATATTAGACAAAAAAAAAATCACTAAATCTGTATTCGTTTATTTGTAGTAATTTTTTTTATAAATAAAAATGTGTAAATTTCATTGAATATGTAATTGTTATAAATATCTTGAAGATATATTCGTCAATTTTTTTAAAATACAATTATCAGATATTTTTTTATTACATAAGATACTCATTTAATAGCTAACTATCACACTTTGCAAGTATTCTATTGTTTTTGTTGTTTTTCAGATTTTCTGAATTTTATCTTCATATTTATTTATTAGTTGTAGAATTCATCAAAGATTTAAAAAAGATATTAGAGATATATTCAAATATTTAAGATTTTTTATGAATAAATGTTCTTCTCATTTGTGTACCTGAGATTCACGTTTGAATATTATTTTAACATAATTGCATGATTTGCAAATATAGTCACCGTAATAAAGAGATGTAATAATTACAATAGAATTACTTAAAACACATTGTAATCCTAATAATGTTTATCTTCCAAAATCTTCATTTCATTTGAATATATATACTATTTTACTATAGCCTTTACATGATTAATTAATTTATAGTGTTAGTGGTAGTATATATTAACAAGCTAACTTTATAGAGTACACGTCAATGAATAGTACTATTGAATAATACATTTTGCACTGTCTAATTTTAAATGAAGAGAATTATTTAATATAATATATATGTATATATATATAAAAGATTATAGGAGATAAATTTGCATTTTTTATTTGTAAATTATCCGTCTGTGGAACACTTTTTCATTAACATATTTGAATTAAAACTTCTTTGTTTGATTTTTTAATTTTTGAATTCCCCCAAACCATTTATTAGGATATTAATTTTATAATTAATGTGTAATAATCTTAATCTCCGGATTACTGTGTAATTATTAGATATCGGATCATTTTATATTATTCTTTTATGATTATCCAACTTCATTAATGAATTTTTTTATTTTTTTTACAAGTTAATAATATTTTTGAGTTACATTTCATTTTATTACCTATTTTACTAATTTATTAACTTAACAATATAAATTTTAATGGAATGTTTGATTATCAAATGGTATTTATAGGAATTAAATCCTAAACTCTAATGATATGAAAAGTGTGATTATTAGAATCTGCATTATAGGAATAAAAAACTGCATCTATTTAATTCTACACATAAAATTTTTATCCTTTAATTTGAACATTAAAACTTAACTGTATTTCTATATTTATTTTAATAAGTCAACTAAATAACATAATCATGTTAATTTTCATTGATCTCTACGCATTAAAATATTCTAATATGGCATTTCAAATTTTTGTTATTTTAATAACAACCAATTATATAATAATTACAGTATAAAATTGTATATAAAAGTGGTTTTTAGATCATCAATATAAATTTATTTAAATGGTTTTATTTTAAGATACATAAATTTTCGCAATATACAACAACTAATTGATATTCATGGTAACTATTATCGTGAACAATAATTTATCAATATCTTATGATGAAAGAACTAATATTTTTGTGAAAATAACTAATTCCACTTTAGCTAGTACCTTTATTGAAAATAACTAATACCCTTCGGAGCTAATACCTTTAGTGCAATTCATTGATACCTTTAATATAATTTACTAATACACTTCAAATAAATTTCACTGTGAATTTCGTTCTCTTAATACCTTCTCAATATAAAAAATATATATCATATATCACAAATTCTAGCGTTCACTCAAATGTGTACTTGAATTATAAATTTAATTTTGACTTCAATTTTTTATGTGAGTATGTATAAAGTGATATTAGTTCATACATGAATCATTGAAGATTATTAATTGTTTTTACTAAACAATAATTAGTTATTTTCACTGAAGAGTATTAGTTTGTTTTCACTGAACAACTAATACTCTTTAGTGAAAAAAACTAATATCTTTCAGTGAAAACAACTAATACCCTTAAATGATTCATGTATGAACCATTTTCACACTATACTTTGTCATTTGATTATTTTTTGAAACACACACTAACGCAGTACACTGTGTGTGTGTGTGTGTGTGTGTTTTTCAATTGGAGTATTACTGATTACTTCATGAGGTAATACTAATTACTTCTTGGGGTATTACTTATTTCTATTTGGAATTTTTTTTTTTAAATTCAAGTGCATACAATGCACTCAAGTGTACACTAGAACTACTCATCATATGTAAATTTTAAATTTTTAATTAGATTAAATATGAAATTGTTAATATATAAATTTATTATTTGGTGTAACTCTACACCCACAGTTTTTATTAAGTTCACCCGCCTTATTTTATATATTTACTAATATACCCACTATAAAATTAATTTTTTATCCAAATGATAATACTTATAAATATTAATATTAATGTGATGGTTTTTTTTTTTTTAATTTGTATAATATTATATTTTGGCAAAATATAGAGTGAAAGGATCTTAATTTTTTATAATTATAGGGTATTAGTTATTTACACCGAAAAGTATTACTTCTGGAGGGTTTTAGTTATTTTCATTGAAGGGTAAGAATAAATGGTACGAAGAGTATTAATTATTTAACTAAAGGGTAGTAGTTGATTGCACTAAAGATTATTAATTTTTTACACTAAAAAATATTGTAAAGTGATTCATGTATGAAACAATTTCACTTCATACATACTCTTATGTTTTTTTATAATTTTTTGTTTGATAGTGAGAAAAAAAATTCTAAGCGACCATATACAAATATTCTAAGTTTTCATCCAAAATATTAACTGACCATGTGTAAACAATTTAAGTTTAAAATTTGATTATATTTATGAAGAAAGACAGGTCTTTTACACGGATCATCGATAATTTGTCTCACCAAAGCTTGATTTAAATTTATTATAATTGTTGTATTGCATAAAAAACGATTAAATTCTTTTACTAAAGAAGTATAATGGTATTCATGTCGGAGAAAGAATGATTTTCGTAAAGATAACTTGGGGTGACAGGAAAATTAGGACTTTCAAACTTTGGGCATACATTTTAAGGACAATAACTTTAAAAAAAATCGAGATTCGAGGCTAAATCTGCTTGAATCAACGCAAATCTATAATCATAAATATATAATAGCAAAATAATTTCCGAAAATAGTTTTGGAGGGAGAGTTTAAGAGTCGTTGATCATATTTTCACCATTCGATCATGACCATCTAATTTGTTAATTAGTCTTCACATGTATTTAGCCCTTGATCTGCTTAATTTTAGGAACAATTACATTTTTTGGTACCTATATATATTCTATTATTCTCATTCACTTTGATGCATTGTGTAGCTTAGAAAAATTCAGTGAAGTTTTTTGGCTTCTTTGTAATCTTCAGAATTTTGTATTATTTAAAAATTTCTTATGTGTTTCTTATACACATTAACGTATCATAAACATGTAATTTTTTTTCCTATAGATTAGATGTTCCTCTTTGTAAGTATGTAAACTTAGTTTTGTTATTTTATGCAATTTAGAGAAATTCTACTTTGATTTGAAGATATTAAGTGGTGATTTGATCGAAGAAGCTTCTTCCATGATATGAAGACGATCATCAAAAAATTCCTTCCAATTATTTGCAGATTTGAAGATATTCATCGTTGATTTGAAGTGATGAAGCAATTACTTAATCGAAGAATAATCATTTTTTTATATGAAGACATTCATAAAAAAAAATCATTTTGACGTATCTTCTATTTTTTAAATATTGATTCATATATATCTTTGTATACCAAGAGAAATTTGAGAATTATTTTATAGAATTATCCATGTAATGTATTGTATCAATATGAGTTAATTTTTTTTTGTGATAATAGTAAAATATTATGCATCTTATTTTTATTTGTGTTTGTCTCCCGAGATTATATGGTTTTTTTTTTTTTTTTTTTTTTTTGTGAAAGTCATTCTATAAATTCATAAGATTACCTGAGCAAGTTTGTAGATCATATTCATGTTTAAACGTGTTCACCAATTCTGTAAAAAAAAAAAAAACCTTTTCAGCAATTTTCCAAGATTTTAGGAACTATTTTTGAAATGTATATTCAGTGTTAATATATATATATATATATATATATATATATATATATATATATATATATCATTTTACGGTTTCTATGTTTTGAACTGTCTCCCATAATTGTAGGATATAATTTTATTAAAATATTTTTTAAATATATATATTCAATAAATATTTTTCAAATTGAATGAATATTTGTAATTTCAAAGCATTATACCCTATTTTAAACGGTATAGTTATAAAATTTGGTCAACTTTAGTAAATTAATTTAAGAATATATGGAATGATTGTTTAACAATTCCTCTTGAGTTTATGAGTTATTTTGTAAAAAATAATTCAATTCATACATGTTTATCATTAAGGATGGAAATTATTATCATTAAGTGTTTATAGCACTAGATTAGCGCATTAATTGACGCAACTTGCCTCTTTTATTGATTTCTTTAAATTTAAAATTAATGTAGTTCCTTTAATTTTGCAATATAAAATACTGATTGATTTTGTCAATGTTTGAGTAATTTATGCTGGTATACTTAAAAAAAAGTCATTTTAAGTTTTTTACTACAAAATAATTCAATTTGATTTGATTAATGATTTTTTAAATATTATTATTCTCTTAATTAATTAAATTTTAATTTAAAAAAATATTGTGATTAGAGCTTTAAAAGTTAGGTGAATTAGAAAATTAAAAAGTACATTTATAATATACCAAGATAATTTCTTAGAAAAAAAAGAATAGTTGAGGTTACTTGACTGGCCATTAATTCGGTTGAATTAGTTGATTTAATTAAAGAATAAATAATGAACATACAACACATATATTGAAATATTTTCTCTTAATGGAAAAATTGCACTTTTGATCCCAAAAGAATGGGTGCAAAAAACTTTTGATACCTATATGCAAAAGTGGTCTTTTTTTTTTTTTTTTTTTTTGCAGTTTTAGTCTCATCCCTTAAATTTTAGGACCAGAACTAAAAAAATATGAGGCTAAAAGTATCTAAAAATGGACCATTTTGAAATGGACGCATTCTCTTGGGACAAAAGATGCAACTAACCCTTCTCTTAATTAAAATAACGGAAGAAATCTAAATTAAACAATTAATTGACCAAAATACAATCAAACAAATTTCATAGTTATCAAATTAACAATAGTTTTATGCTTATCAGAACATTTCATTCTCTAATGTTTCATATAAAATATTGTAATCAATATCTTCAATTTTAATGTTATTTTTCATATTTTCAATATTTTTCATTCACCATAATTTAGTTTATTTAATGATACATTTACTATTTTAGCAAATCAAATTATGTCGATGTAGTATTATAAACTTTCACAATTTTTTTTTTATAACTTTAATCTCAAAACCTCTTATTTTCATCACTTTCATTAAGACGTGTCCCATTTTAATTGGATTTACGTAAACTATCTTTTTAAATATCCATATTTAGTATACAAAGTGTAATTGTTTAATATATATAGTATCATTGTTTAAAAATACTTAACTTTATTTGTTTTTCTTCTCAAAATTATTGAACAACGATATGTTGTTTATTAAATAGTATTACTCTGTATTGTAAATATTTATAATTCATAAACTAAATAGTGATACTATAAAGGAAAGTTTACGTGAAATTATATTCATATAATTTTTTTTTTGTTTTCTCTCATGGAATAGGAGATATTCATATACTTAAGAGGTTATAAATTGAATATTCATGGTATGATGATTTCAATCAAATTTAAGTGTTATAAGGTGTAAAAAATGATAAAATTATTTTTAAAAAGTATAATGATATTGATGTCAGAGCAATAATTATCTTCATTATTTTTGTACCAAGGTTAAGTACTTTATATTGATATTTTTAATTAAGTTTCTTTTGTTGATTCTCTTATTTATATTGCTAAATTTTAATGGTGATATAATATTTTGTTATTATATCTATGATCACAATTTTATGTGGATGTTAAGGTTTATAAACTATACAATGTCGGCTTATTAAATTTTTAGTTTGCAAATAATTATTATTATCAGAGGTACTTAATTACTTTTGTTATATTTGTCTTAAATTATTTTATACTATTTAATATTGTTTATGTGTTTGATATCATTATTCATATAAAATTGCTTTTCTTAAAGTTTAGAAATAACATTGACTTTAAATAAACAAGTTTCTTTCTTTGTTTTTTTTATTAAAAATAAAAAAGATTAACAATTCTAAATCAAATCAAGTATGAAATTTTTTCTTATTAAACATTGTTATAGGGCATTACTTTGGTCCTCGGATTAGTCGACCCATGGACAGTATACCCAATTATAAAATATTATATAGCGCATCTATCTACACTCACTATTTTACTAAAGTCACCCACCTTATTTATAATTGTACTAAATATGACCATTTCAATATTATAATTTTACCCATCGCGTAATACTTATGCACAATCCCTAAAGAAATGGTCACCCATTAATTTTATTCAATTTCAATACAACCACTAAATACACCCTGTAACGCCCCGAATCCAAAATACATAAATATCTCAGATTCGAGGTGCCACTTGTGACTAAAAATACAAACTGTAAAATTTTTGATATAAAAAGGATAACAAAATCAGAGATGAGTTTTATGCAGCGGAAGAAATGAATATAATATTTAAATAAGTACCTCAGACATATATATATATATATATATGTGAATATAAAGTTTAGTATTTAACAGTAACATTTTATTTAAGTGGGGAACTCCGTGTCGTTTCTATTACTGTCCTTGCTCCGCAAAATCATAATCTGCAAGGGTTGTAAAAAGGGGGCGTGAGATTTGAATTCTCACGTATGGGTGATTTGCAACGTCATGGGATTGGTAAATCCGAAATATGTTAAAGTATACTAATTGAGAAAATATATAATTTATTTAAGCAGTTGATATACAACACAAAAGTAACAAGATCACGTAACAATTAATTGGGCATAACAGGGTTTCACATCATATAATTGATACATCACAAGTTAATTCACATTAAGGGACAAAGCCCAAAATCGTTTTCAAGTATCGGCCAAATCTGCCAAAATCATTTCCAACACATTGTGAATCTCCCCCAAACCATTTCTCACCAACAAATCCATCCATTTCATTCATCCATGTGACCATGAATCTGAATAATTAATATCACTCATGGCCACCACATATAATATCAGCGACCATGAATCTGACCTATTGTCACTCATGGCCGTACGTGTCAATCCACAAACATAACTGCTCAATGATTACTCGCTTTCCTCTTTCTCATAAAAACTGCCATTTCAAATTGTGGGGAGAATTCACGTAATTCACACTTAAATTGGTTCATGCTCAGATAATGCCCTTAATCATGCAGTCGTGATTAATTTGAATAGAAACAATAGATATTTGTATCATATATAAATATACCACGTAATTCAAATATTTATATTATAGGGATACATTTATGTTGGATTAGTTGTTTTAGATTTATTTAGTCGAGTTCAGAGTATACCAGCACAACGTATTATGAGCAGATCAATCAACAGATCATCACCCACCTATTTGCTCCGGGTCCCGAGAATGATGCGTTAACAGAATGTCGGATCCCTCGTGCGTATTCCGATTAGCACAGAGTCCTAATACGAAATTATTTGATTAAAAGTTGGCCCTTGAATTATTGAAAAGGTCTAGAAGTACGTGTTACGAAACGAGGAAGTTGTTGTCTTATAAACTTGCTGAAAATAGACCTACTTAAAGACACACACTAATTTGGTAAATACACCACTTTCAAAAAGGGTAGTGTATTGGGGTGTATTTACTAATTTTCTTGTTGTATTACTATTTCGACTCTTATAAAAACGATCTTTTGATTTCCATTGTTCTTTTATAAAACCTTTTATAATTTTAAAAGCATAACTATATAATTCTTTTCTTGAAAGAATTTAAAGGTCTAAGTAATTTATTTAAAAAAATAATACTAATATAATATAGGTCTCAAATTACTATTTTTCTTGAAAATAATTAAAAGAAAAAGAAAGTTTAATAAATAATATTAATATAATTAAAATCTCAATTTAATATTTTCTTTCTAAAATTCCATTTTATTTTAAAAGAACTTTGAATATAAATTATACTTTATAAATAAAATTCCCTTTATTAAACTTATTTTGTTTAAAGAATTCTTTATATAATAAATACTAAAAAATAATATAATATATATACTTTTCTTTATTGTTAGAAATACTTTTAAAATAGAAGGATAATACTATTTTCCAAAATACTCTTTTTCATTTGTTTCAAACATTTGAACAGTAGAAGACGAGTTTCCCTTTGTCTTTAAAAAAATCAACTAATATTACTAAAGAGTAATTTAATCACCATTCAACTAATTCGATAATACCAACCAGTTAAAACAATAACACCAAATAGTTAAACCAACCATACTAGACAACCATTCCAAATAATACTAAACTATAAAACCAATAATACTAAACAATTAAAACAATTAACACTAAACAACCATAATCACTGTTTTGAACCATCAACAACCAAAATCCGTATCACTGCTTGAACACCACTTCTACCTCTAATTTCATCTTACAAGATTAACCAAAATAGCCTTGACTTATTTCTGGAATTTACGAAAAGGAAAGGAAGAAGGTAGAAACCTTACGAGCTCCGGTTCGAGGTGGTAAACGGGCGGCCTAACGGCGTCGTATAAGAATACGTTCGGATAATTTCGGCAGCATAACGGCGTGATTCTGGATTTTCCGAAAACAAAACAAGCAGCTAATCAATACTACGATAACGTCTCGATCGGAATTGAAAAGAAATTAAATCAAACTGCGAGTATTTAAATCAAAGGGTTGTGGATTTGAACAAAATAGATTTTGGATTCAAACGAGACTCACCCAGGGAGGAGGGCGAATCAGCGGCGTCGGCGTCTGGCTTTGATTGGAAAGAGGAAGGAGACGTCGCGGCTGGGCTTCGAACGCGGAAGGAGAGGGAGCGTCGCGGCTGGGCTGGGCCACGACGGCGCTGACCGAAGGCCGAAGTCGCTGCTTCGATCGGTGGTGAGCAGAGGACAGAGGCGTCGCGACTGTGTTCGGCACGGAGAGGCGGCGGTCCGTTGGAGTCGGCGTCGCGGTGGTCGATCGGCGGTGGGAGGGCGCGACGGCGGCGCTTTCGTCGCCTGGTTCGGAACAGGGGCGGAGCGATGACGGAGGGGAAAGGCTGGAGGCGACGCGAGCGGTGGCTGGGCTGAAGGCGGCGCGACGGCTGAGCGAAGGAGGAGGAAGACGCGTCTGGCTGGAGAGAGAAAAGGAAAAAAAAACGCGTGGGATATTTTTTTCCTTGGAACTGATCCAAAGAAAGGAAAGGGACGTGTCTTCTTATAGAGAATAAGTCAAATTAATTTAATGAATTAATTTTAATACTCTTAATTAACTTGTGGCCATGAATTAATGAAACAAGATTTTGAATCCTTTTGTACTACTAACGTCTGTTTGGCCCAAAACGTAACATTAATATTTCTTTCTTGAAATTTGATTAATTAATTAGTTCTTTTAAGACATTGTAATTATTCTTAATAAATTATACGGATCGAAAACATAATTTTAAACTCTGAGTAATTAATTTCTCGTAATCCCTTATCCGTTTGAAATATTCGATTTCTTTCTTCGAACTTGGGAATTTGAAATAGAGTATATATTTAAATTACACAGTAGCACACAAAATAATAAAATTAAAAGAAACAAGGATAATAATAATATAAAATTATATAATTTAAGGTTTCTAGCAAAATAAAAGGTATAAAACGGGACGGGGTATTACATCCTCACCCCCTTAACAGGAATTTCGTCCCCGAAATTCGACTTCTAGGTATTACTTAGGTATTGCTCGGCTAAACCCTACCCTTATTTTAAGCAGTATCTATACGTTTTTTTTTTTTTTTTTTTTTTTACCCCTATTCTGCTCGGTATCTATACGGGATGTTCAGGTCCTTTCAATCGGAGTTGTCCTCCACTGTTTTCCCCTTCTTCAAGAATAGCATTCACGTGTCCTGACCACTTCTGACCTTGGTGAGGTGGAACTCTGACTGGTGGCCCTAACTGACGGTTGTTGGGTGCAGGTGGCTGGTAAGTTTTGTAGTTATCCACTTGCTGTGGGTAGTACTGGATGTTGTTAATTGGTTGGTAGTTGGGATTTGATGGTAGAGTGCATTCATTCCTCTTGTGGCCTGGTTGGTTGCATCGGAAACAAGTAATTCTACTCTGGTTGCATTGTCCCCAATGTCTTTTCCTACATCTTGGACAGTTTGGAATATTTCGAGGATCATTGTAGTCGTCCTCCCTTGGTTGTGGAACTGAATTCCTCTTGAAGTTTGGCTGCCAATTACGATTGACGGGGACCATCGTCGAAGTCTGCTTGTACTCCAAATCCTGGCTGATCGAGACTAGCAGTGCTCGATGAAAAACTCCTCCATAGCTCGGCACTTGAAGGCCTATCACAATTCCTGCTATTTCGGGCCTCAGACCCTGTTCAAACCTCCGGGCTTTTCTATCATCATTGTCCACCAGATGTGGAGCATAACGGGACAGTTGGTTGAATTTTCTCTCATACTCTATCACAGAGGGTGTTCCTTGTCGGAGATTAACAAATTCATGTTCCTTCCGATCCCTTAGTACTCGTGGAAAGTACCGGTCTAACACAGCTTTCTTGAAATTCTCCCAAGTAAGGGCTTGTCTTTCATCTTCATTCATAGTTCGCTCATAGGATTCCCACCATTGAGCTGCGTCTTCCACCAATTGGAATTGTGCACAGGAGACTCTCTGTACATCAGTTAGCACCATGTGTCTGAAAATACGCTCCAATCCGGCTATCCATTCTTCAGTCTCGAAAGGGCTTTCTCTCCCATTCAGCTTGGGTGGCTGCAGTCGTCGAAATCGTTCAACGAAGTCATTCATCCTTGGTGTGATTTGAGGCATAGGTTCATACAGTGGTGGAGGAGGTGGCGGAGCTTGTTGTTGTATGTAGTTCTGGAGGGAGATCAGTATTTCTGTTGCAATATCGTTCACAGGTGCGGCTTGCTGGGGTAGTTCAGGTTCAGCTTGAGGAGGTGGGTCTATAGGATTTCCTGGGGCTGGGATACGGTTAACACGGGGTCGTCCACGTCTACGTCCTGGTGCCATTCTAGTGGTGGTTCTAAAGAGAAAAGAATAAATATTATTACATCATATAGGTATGAGAAAATTTATAAAAACAGAATCGAATTACGTAATCAACACAACGCTAGTACTGAGATACACGTGAGTACGTAGTTCACCGCAACGCACTGTGGCCACCAATGGTACAGTGATTACATTCGCACCGTATAATAGAAACTAGTGACGTGTCATTTATCGATAATCAGATAAAATATAACAGTTAATATAGAGCAAGTAACACACATTGCCAAGTAGCAATTTCATAACACATGTATATCATATAAAAGTCTCGACTTCTATGTAGGTCAGTCTACTTACGTCATATCCGAAAATAAGTTTACTAGGTACCGAGCTACTACTATCTTAGGTGGATTCTAACATAGAAAGGAAATTTCTAGTCAAAATTTTAGTTATGCAGAAATATAAATTAAACAATTAAAGCACATAATTTAAACAATTAAAACACATAGTTCAAATAGTCATATAACAACATTTATGAAATTTATAAACTTTAAACAAATATATTCATTTATGCCATTTACAAAATATTGAATATAAACGACATTTCGTAGTTCTTTCTACACCACGTAGGTGTTGTTTTGAGTTCTCGATCTTTTGATTTGAGTTTTATTATGAAAGTCAACTCGTTACAAGTTTATAAACTTATAGGCACTTTTGATAGTAAAACAAGAACATACCTTCGAGGAGCTTCAGACGGTAATAGGAGACACATTTCCCCTCACATGATTTAATTAGTGATCTAAACTTAAATGATAATAAAAATTTAATTAAAGAAAAAGAATTTTGGTTTGATGAAAACAATGATTTGAGTTTAGGTCCGAAAGTTTGAACCTAAGCTCTGATACCACCTGTAACGCCCCGAATCCAAAATACATAAATATCTCAGATTCGAGGTGCCACTTGTGACTAAAAATACAAACTGTAAAATTTTTGATATAAAAAGGATAACAAAATCAGAGATGAGTTTTATGCAGCGGAAGAAATGAATATAATATTTAAATAAGTACCTCAGACATATATATATATATATATGTGAATATAAAGTTTAGTATTTAACAGTAACATTTTATTTAAGTGGGGAACTCCGTGTCGTTTCTATTACTGTCCTTGCTCCGCAAAATCATAATCTGCAAGGGTTGTAAAAAGGGGGCGTGAGATTTGAATTCTCACGTATGGGTGATTTGCAACGTCATGGGATTGGTAAATCCGAAATATGTTAAAGTATACTAATTGAGAAAATATATAATTTATTTAAGCAGTTGATATACAACACAAAAGTAACAAGATCACGTAACAATTAATTGGGCATAACAGGGTTTCACATCATATAATTGATACATCACAAGTTAATTCACATTAAGGGACAAAGCCCAAAATCGTTTTCAAGTATCGGCCAAATCTGCCAAAATCATTTCCAACACATTGTGAATCTCCCCCAAACCATTTCTCACCAACAAATCCATCCATTTCATTCATCCATGTGACCATGAATCTGAATAATTAATATCACTCATGGCCACCACATATAATATCAGCGACCATGAATCTGACCTATTGTCACTCATGGCCGTACGTGTCAATCCACAAACATAACTGCTCAATGATTACTCGCTTTCCTCTTTCTCATAAAAACTGCCATTTCAAATTGTGGGGAGAATTCACGTAATTCACACTTAAATTGGTTCATGCTCAGATAATGCCCTTAATCATGCAGTCGTGATTAATTTGAATAGAAACAATAGATATTTGTATCATATATAAATATACCACGTAATTCAAATATTTATATTATAGGGATACATTTATGTTGGATTAGTTGTTTTAGATTTATTTAGTCGAGTTCAGAGTATACCAGCACAACGTATTATGAGCAGATCAATCAACAGATCATCACCCACCTATTTGCTCCGGGTCCCGAGAATGATGCGTTAACAGAATGTCGGATCCCTCGTGCGTATTCCGATTAGCACAGAGTCCTAATACGAAATTATTTGATTAAAAGTTGGCCCTTGAATTATTGAAAAGGTCTAGAAGTACGTGTTACGAAACGAGGAAGTTGTTGTCTTATAAACTTGCTGAAAATAGACCTACTTAAAGACACACACTAATTTGGTAAATACACCACTTTCAAAAAGGGTAGTGTATTGGGGTGTATTTACTAATTTTCTTGTTGTATTACTATTTCGACTCTTATAAAAACGATCTTTTGATTTCCATTGTTCTTTTATAAAACCTTTTATAATTTTAAAAGCATAACTATATAATTCTTTTCTTGAAAGAATTTAAAGGTCTAAGTAATTTATTTAAAAAAATAATACTAATATAATATAGGTCTCAAATTACTATTTTTCTTGAAAATAATTAAAAGAAAAAGAAAGTTTAATAAATAATATTAATATAATTAAAATCTCAATTTAATATTTTCTTTCTAAAATTCCATTTTATTTTAAAAGAACTTTGAATATAAATTATACTTTATAAATAAAATTCCCTTTATTAAACTTATTTTGTTTAAAGAATTCTTTATATAATAAATACTAAAAAATAATATAATATATATACTTTTCTTTATTGTTAGAAATACTTTTAAAATAGAAGGATAATACTATTTTCCAAAATACTCTTTTTCATTTGTTTCAAACATTTGAACAGTAGAAGACGAGTTTCCCTTTGTCTTTAAAAAAATCAACTAATATTACTAAAGAGTAATTTAATCACCATTCAACTAATTCGATAATACCAACCAGTTAAAACAATAACACCAAATAGTTAAACCAACCATACTAGACAACCATTCCAAATAATACTAAACTATAAAACCAATAATACTAAACAATTAAAACAATTAACACTAAACAACCATAATCACTGTTTTGAACCATCAACAACCAAAATCCGTATCACTGCTTGAACACCACTTCTACCTCTAATTTCATCTTACAAGATTAACCAAAATAGCCTTGACTTATTTCTGGAATTTACGAAAAGGAAAGGAAGAAGGTAGAAACCTTACGAGCTCCGGTTCGAGGTGGTAAACGGGCGGCCTAACGGCGTCGTATAAGAATACGTTCGGATAATTTCGGCAGCATAACGGCGTGATTCTGGATTTTCCGAAAACAAAACAAGCAGCTAATCAATACTACGATAACGTCTCGATCGGAATTGAAAAGAAATTAAATCAAACTGCGAGTATTTAAATCAAAGGGTTGTGGATTTGAACAAAATAGATTTTGGATTCAAACGAGACTCACCCAGGGAGGAGGGCGAATCAGCGGCGTCGGCGTCTGGCTTTGATTGGAAAGAGGAAGGAGACGTCGCGGCTGGGCTTCGAACGCGGAAGGAGAGGGAGCGTCGCGGCTGGGCTGGGCCACGACGGCGCTGACCGAAGGCCGAAGTCGCTGCTTCGATCGGTGGTGAGCAGAGGACAGAGGCGTCGCGACTGTGTTCGGCACGGAGAGGCGGCGGTCCGTTGGAGTCGGCGTCGCGGTGGTCGATCGGCGGTGGGAGGGCGCGACGGCGGCGCTTTCGTCGCCTGGTTCGGAACAGGGGCGGAGCGATGACGGAGGGGAAAGGCTGGAGGCGACGCGAGCGGTGGCTGGGCTGAAGGCGGCGCGACGGCTGAGCGAAGGAGGAGGAAGACGCGTCTGGCTGGAGAGAGAAAAGGAAAAAAAAAACGCGTGGGATATTTTTTTCCTTGGAACTGATCCAAAGAAAGGAAAGGGACGTGTCTTCTTATAGAGAATAAGTCAAATTAATTTAATGAATTAATTTTAATACTCTTAATTAACTTGTGGCCATGAATTAATGAAACAAGATTTTGAATCCTTTTGTACTACTAACGTCTGTTTGGCCCAAAACGTAACATTAATATTTCTTTCTTGAAATTTGATTAATTAATTAGTTCTTTTAAGACATTGTAATTATTCTTAATAAATTATACGGATCGAAAACATAATTTTAAACTCTGAGTAATTAATTTCTCGTAATCCCTTATCCGTTTGAAATATTCGATTTCTTTCTTCGAACTTGGGAATTTGAAATAGAGTATATATTTAAATTACACAGTAGCACACAAAATAATAAAATTAAAAGAAACAAGGATAATAATAATATAAAATTATATAATTTAAGGTTTCTAGCAAAATAAAAGGTATAAAACGGGACGGGGTATTACACACCCACTCTCCCACCTCTTAAATTCATGGTGTTCGGGATTATAATAAAAAAACCACATCCTTTGATTGAGCAATTCAATATAATTTTTTTATTTCCGACCTGTAACAGATGATATTGCTGACTAAATTAGTGTCTTTTGTCATGTTGGATGTCATATCGAATGAAATGTCTTAAAATATTCCATGTCATAAAATATAAAAGAAAATAAATGAAAATTTGTGAATCATTTTTAAAATCTGTAATTTTAATTAAAATAAAAAATTCAAACCCACCTGAATGAATCTTCTCGCCCAGGCCCAAATGTGAAAGATCTTTTTCCCAAGTTTCACTTTTTGAAATATGCCCTGATTTGAAGAATGATGTATAACCCTATATTGAAATACTCTTCAACACCTCTAACTCTACAAAGAAGTGATGCAAAAAATGGACTAGGCGCCGCCTAAGCACTAGGTTGCCTCCTCCTGATCCAATTTCTGTAAAATCGGTAAATCTAGGCATTTTCGGACCTAGGCGTACCTAGGTGGCTCTAGGCGGCCCTAGACGGGTTCTAAGAAGCCCTATTATGTAAAAGATAAAAAAATTACCAAAAAAATAGAAATTTCTAGGCTCCGCTTAGGCTGCTAGAAAATACCCGATCATCGATTTCCTACTTTTGCAACCTTGCTACAAAGAGAAAGTGCGATCTACAACTCTGTTTTTATTATATCAAATTTGTTGTACGGAGTAGACATTAATGACTACTGTGGCAAAACGAAGCAGGAGAAGATGATTATGGAAGTGGTACTAGACGGAGAGACGACGAAGCACAAAAATACCTGCCTTCAATGGATTTGGTGCCAAACCCAACTTGCATAACTCAATTTTGGGAATTCCCTTAATTCAATTTTGTGGTTTTTTTTATTTTTGGTATTTTTAGACTTCAGGTTATGCAGAATTATAGTGAAGATGTGGGGGAGGGGTGGGAGTGAGGCGGCGATAACAAGAAGGTGGGTGGGTTGCAGGGGACACTAGCGGGAGCTTGAAAGATGAAGATAAAATGTCTTTATAATTTTATTCATTTTTGTTTTTAATTCATTTTTAAAAATATTAAGAATAAAAGATGTATAATATGATGTGGAAACTGAAGAAAAAATAATTAAATTTGCATATGCCAACATGACAAGAATTCACGTGCGAGACACATGATTAGTTGTCGGTGGGAGGCGAAAACGTGTTTGGAATTGTAACTCGATCAATGGTGGAGATTTTTTTTAATAATTCAAAAACTTGTGATTAAATTGATATTCAACCTAAACTTTGTGAATTAATATAGAATTAGCACTTGATTTTATTATTATGTAACTATATTAAAAATAAAAATATTTTTTTATTGAAAATATTATTTCTTTTACTCGCATTATTTATAGTTATTTGCTAAATATACCCACTTTAAAATTGTGTAATTTTCTTATTGAAACTGCAAATTTAATATTTTTTTCATCTTTTCTAAATCATACCAGTGTTGGGAAAAATTATTTTGAGGAAGAATTGAGTTTTACTATATTGAGATATTTAAGAACTGAAGATTTAGGTAAAAAATTTGTGTGAGACGGTCGCACAATAAGATAGTTCACAAACCAGTACAACTTATGCTTCATTTCACCGTTAGACCGTCTCACGTAAGATCTATAAAAGATTTATTCCCAAGTTATAATGGATCCCACTTAATTGATGAAACAGGTTGTCACATGCTTCGCCTCAATAAAGTACCTATAATATAAATATGTTAAAAATGTTGGATTGCGTAGAGATAATAAAATTATTTAAAAATAGTATAATGTTATTCATGTTAGAGCAATAATAATTTTTGGTATTTGTGTACAAGATTGAGTATTTGATATTGACCTTATTAACTAAATTCATATTTTTTATATTTTTATTCGCACTACTAACTTTCAAAGGCGATATAATATTTTGGTATTGCATTAGTTTTAGTTTATGCAGATATTAAGGTTTGGGTTCACTATCGGCTTACAGAGATTTGAGTTAAATCATTTATTATTTAATTTTATTTTTGTGTATACTTATGTAATTAATAAAAAATTGAGTACTGGAAGCTTTTAAAATAATATTGACTATATTATGTAACTATTTTATAAATAAACGAAATCCAATTAAATATAAAAATGTCTATAAATAAGTATATTATAGGGCGCAATTTTTATACCCTGAATTATTTGGTTCTTGGATATATAACAATTCACCAAAAATGAATAGGGTAGACCTGTCTACACTTTCTGTTTTACTAAGTACACCCAATTTATTTCATATTTTTTCTTAAATATACTCACTTTAAGATATTAATTTTAGCCAACATATAATATTTGCACCTACATATCTAAAAAATTCTCACCCACCAATATCATTTAATTTCAGTACAACCACCGAACATACCTAATCCCGTATCTGTAATCCAGCAAAATATGATTAACGTATTTGTTCAAAAGTATCTATTGCGTATTAAGATTTAATATTTGTTGTGAAATAAACCAAAATCAAAGAGCTTTATGTGGAGTGTAAAAATGTTGAATTTAAACGTTGTTTGACGAGATATATATATTTCTTTGGGTTCATATTATTTTTAATTTCTTACCATATGTAATTTAAAATTTAATATGTTTTTCTTCCTTTTGTTTTAATAGCATATACTTGTGTTGATAAAAAAAACTTTTTGATAAATAATTTGGTTTTATTATATGAAGTATGTCATAATTGAAAAGCTTACTGAAATGAAAATATTGTCATAATGGATTTAATCAATTTGGGATGGAAGTATTAGTTCAAGAACTGATTATGATTCCGATATAATAATCTCCGATGATATTTTGTCAAGTGATGGTAATGATATTGTAGCCATTGTAGATTATATTTATCCACATTTCAAATCTCGGATGTTTGATCATGAATTTTTGCAAGACAGAGATATTCTTGCACTGACACTTGATGTCTTTAGATGTATAAATAAATACATGGTTCAGTTTAATCAAAAAGTATCCTGTAAGTAATTACTATTTGTGGGACTGGTTTAAATTTTGATGTTCTTGCTGATGTGCATACATCTGATTCTCTTAATACATTAAACTTTTTTATATGCCAAATCATGAACTTAATCTTAAAGTTGGAGCATCAGTCATACTGTTGAGAAATATAGACCATTCAAATGGATTGTGTAATAGAACCAGGTAAGTGCATAATTTGTGTGTGTGTGTGTGTGTGTGTATATATATATTTATACATATTTTTGTAGTTTTTTGTATAGTAATTTTTTTTATAAATTAAAATTTAATACTTTTTTTAAATGTAGAGTGATTGAGAGGAAAGTTCTTGCTGGTAGTAGTGTTGGTGAACTAACATTGATACCTAGATTGTCACTGACTCCTTCTGATCCGAGATTAGCATTCATTTTTAATAGTTTCTAATTATTATTTCTTAAGGTCAATCGTTTTATATGTTGGAGTCTTTCTCAAGAATCCTTTATATAGTCATGGTCATCTTTATGTTACAGTCTCAAGGATTACCAATCAAATTTGGTTGCAGAAAATGTTGTGTCATAATGATTTTCATGAATGTAATACTTCAAAAAATGTAGTATGTCAAGAAGTTTTTAGAAATATTTTATATTTTACAAACTCATAATTTTATTTTTTTCTTTTGTTATATATTTTGATTTTTTTAAAAAGAGCTAATATTGGAATTTAATTTTTAGGTAATCATTTTTTATTCATTTATCATATAACTTAGTTTGTACATGGTTGTTAATAAATTTCTGCTAATTTATTTTATAATTGTTTAGGTTTTATAAATTTATATGTATATATATTAATGTGTTGTTTATAGTTATATAATATTTATATATGAGTATGTATAGAGTGAAATTGGTTTATACATGAATCATTGAAATATATTAGTTGTTTTTATTAAAGAGTATTAGTTGTTAAAAACAACTAATACTCTTTAGTGAAAACAACTAAACCCTTCAATGAAAACAACTAATACTCTTTGTGAAAACAACTAATACTCTTTAGTGAAATGTTATAGCCTAAATGGTGTTTTGCGATATAAATTATACAGATATATATATATATATATATATATATATGTGTGTGTGTGTGTGTGTGTGTGTGTGACTTAAAAAACTATTTAATAAAAAATTAGACATATATATATATATAATCATATATACATATATTGATTAAATAACATTTTTCATTAATGTATTTATGCTAATAACTATTTTATAAAAGATATGTAACTGTGATGTAATATTTAAATTATAAAAGAGACATATACTAATATATTACGTTTTTATCCAATTATTATCCCCGTTTAAGAATAAAATGTGAGGAATGTTAAATGTTTAAATAAGATGATATTTTATTGCAAAATTATTGAGTGAATATATAAGAAAACAAATTAGAGAAATATATTGATTTAATTGTAGAAAGCGTATAATGTATATATATAATTCTTTTGGAGAAATCTTTCCAAAGAATTTTTTTAATGTTATAAATAATGTATTTTTGAATATATATTTAACTAAAAAAGAATGGAGAGAATATTATATTGTGTTTAAAAAATTACAATCGTACAAATTTGTATTATATTTACACTTTATATGTGAGAAATTATTTGAATTAAAATATGTTGAAAATAAAAAAATTAATTTAGTATTTGTTTACTAATGTATATGTGATAATAAAAAATAAATTATCATATTACAATTACGTTTAATAAAAAAAAGTTCATATACAGATTTTCTTCAAATAACAAGTGTAACAAATAAATAACAGATATGAGACAAAGTATAGAGTGAAAATGGTTCTTCCATGGATCATTGAAGTATATTAGTTTTTCTCTTTAAAGAGTATTAGTCTTTTTCATTGAAGAGCCCTAATTTATTTTTAATAAACAACTAATACTCTTCAATGAAAACAATTAATTCCCTTCAGTGAAAATAACTAATAATCCTTAATGAAAACAACTAATATCATTCAACATGAACCAATTTCACTCTATACATACTCTAGGTAGTAGGGTAAAAATATAGAACACTTATAAATTATTATATTAAAATGTTAGTGATTAACACGATCGTCGTGCAAATCACGGATGGGCTTGATAATACATGGATGATGAGCACCACAATGGGTGGGGGTCCTACATGAATTTCTACTCCCCAGGATAGACGTGATTGGGAGAGTGATGATGAGGCAGTGAAGGATTTTTGGATGAGCAACAGTCCTCATCAGGAAGCACTATTGAAGGGAGGAAAAGATTAATACTCCTTAATGAAAATAACTAATTCTCTTTAATGGTTCATGTATGAATCATTTTTACTTTATACTTTGTCTTTTATCAAATAGTGCATACTTTTTATGCAATTTATTTTGTTTTTCTCATTTAGAATCAATCATCTTAGTTGTGTATATAATTAATTAAATTTAATACTTAATTTGTGAGTATGCTCTATTATGTACCAACGGCATACTATGCACTTGAACTTTAAACCCAAGTTTAAATCCAATAAAGATGTTAAAAGTAATAATTACTTTATTAAAAAAAAAAAGTAAATTGTCCAAACATTTGTAGATTATTTTAAAAAATTAAAAGAACGTGTTTTGATGTTAAAATAATTTATTTCACACACACATATATACATATAACAAATTGTTATAATGTGAATGAATTTATATAATTTTTCTTATAGCATAAGTTAGGTTTAAAACAATGAAAATGTTTTATCAGTATAATTTAATATAGTTAATTATTATATATAGTAAAACATTGAAAATAATTTATGATAGTGAATTATTGTCAAATAAATTAATATTAGTGGAAACAATTGAGCCGTTACGTAATTAACATTTTGGTTGGACAAATTATTTAAATTCTTATTTGATAAAATGTACTGTGATTTTTTTTTTGCCGTATTGTAATACTCTCTCCATCCCAAAACTAACTTCATATTTTGGTTTGACATGATTATTAAGAAAAATCTACTTTTATGTAATGTTACACCAATATGAGTGAATACTTTTGCTTTTTAGTATACAATGTAGTTAAATATTAATATTTATGTTGAGTTTTGTTTTGTTCTTAAGAGTTTGAAGATATAGTTGAGACAAACCAAAAATAGAAAGTGTGAAGATAAAGTTGGGACGTATAAAGTACAAATTAATAACCACTGAAACTAGAATGTTAACATAATAATATTCAGGTTATACTCTAATATATTCTATATATTCTTAAATTTGACATGTAAAAACTGATTAACTGAACAATAATTGATTATTTGTTTGTTATATTATATGTAAATACAATATATTCTTTTAAATTTTTAAATATTATACACATTTTCGATATTATTAATTATTGATTTTCAATATATTAATTATCGTGTTTTTGTAGTTGTTAAGTATATTGTTTTTAAAAAAATTAAAATTTACTGATTAATATAAATGCATTAACATTTGAATAAATAACACTGTTTTGTGTAGAGGTTTAAATATTTATCAATTGATGTAGTGTGCAATTAAAAATAAATGAATTGTTTTTGTCTATTGATAAGTATATTGTCAGAAATATTGATTCGTGTATCTTTAGTTCATAATTTCATATATTTAACCACATCTTTTAAATTTTAAATTTTTATATATTTAAGTCATCTTAATATTTATTTTATATCTATATATTAGAATTGAAATGTTCACATTCACACTAATAGGTACTCCTTCCGATTCATTTTAGATTGTCCGTACTACCATTAAAGGAAGATTTTTTTTTCACTTTCTCAACGTGTTTACTAAAATAGTAAAAAAGTACACGTATAATTTTAACTTTATACCTTAAATAGTGAACGAATCCTTTTACCCTTGCTTTATATCTACGGAAAAAAACTTTATACCCACAAATACTAATAAACAACTCTTTTATTAAAATCCGTACCACTTTGAAAGTGTAAAAAAAAATATGAATCGGATGGAGTAAAAATTAATATATATATATATATATATATATATATATATTATTTTTATACCATGAATATAGTTCTGGTGTGTCTATAACCTTTTGTGCAGTAGTGTGAATTTCACCATTTTATTTTTTTAAAATATAAAATGAAATATGTTAGTAATTAATAAAAAAATATAAGCTATTTTATAATTTTTATAGATAATGTGTACATCGATGGTTAAATAGAGGCTATATTTATTCTAAGATAAAAAAATAAAAAATAATTGGTAGATTTCCTTAAAAACAATAATAATTTATATGTTCAAAATTTAAAATACATTATTATTATTAGTGTTAATGGTAAACAATTACGTCCGTGCGAAGCACGGGTGAGAAGAATACTAGTTTGTAAGTAGTAGTGTTAACATTGATCAATAAACCAAATACTTAATTAGTGAAGTCAATTACATCAATCCTAATAAATTAAACTAAATTATAATCTCAATCAATCAGCTAACTTCATTAGTCAATTATAATATATATTTTATTGCAATATTTTTTTAAAAAAAAAATTCAACTATAATTTTAAAAAACGACAGTAAAAAATCAAAATAATTCACCAACACCGAACTCTACATTAGACGACACCAATTGCACTTTTTTTTAGTTTGTGTTCTAAATGAATTTCTCTTCCACTTAGAGTTTTGATATTCTTAGGAATACGTCAACTAATACCATAAACAATTGCTTCTAATTTTTGTTAGGCACTCAAGACATTATCAACGTTATCAAACATGATATTCCACAGACTATTGCCAGGACCGAGTACTTCGTTAAATTACATAAAATAATTTTAATGTTGTACAATTAAATGAAAAAAAAATCATAAATTAATAAAAAATATTATATAAAATATAAATTATTTACATGGTAAAATGTATACAATATATTTTATATCATACATAATATATAAAAAAAATCAAACACAAATAAATTTTAATTGATGAATTAATGAGCAACATCAAAGCAAATTATGATCAGTTTAAATAAGTTTTCACTTCCTAAAAAAAACATTCTACATCTAATTTAATGTCAAAATGTGACAATATCACTTTTAGTCATAAAAAAATTTGATAATAAATAAATTTAGTTATTTTCTATGCATGGTTTTGAAATTAATATACTAAAGTTGACATATTTTAGTAACTACACTTTTTTTAATAGAATGGAAATATGCGACTATATTTTGAAAATAGATACATTGAATATGTAAAACATTATATTTCTAATTACATTTTTTTTTATATAATCTATTTTATGTCTCTTATAATCATAACTCACGGCTCCACACGTCTATATATCTTCATAAATACTATGCATAGAAATAGACAAAATTTACTAAATACCTAAACTTTTTGTATAAAAAGTAGAATTCAAATACATTTACTCTAAATTTTATTGACAAATCAGTTCCTATAATCTCGAGAGATTGAACACATGAAAACGTTAAAATGATTAGCAAAATTAGCTCCTATAATTTTGTGGATTTATTTTTTGTAAAAAACACAAGAATTTGTGCATTTAATATCGAAAATACTAAATAAATATCGAAACAAAGTATTAATATGGATAGTAAAATTTGTACATATATCATATATATAAATGGGAGAATGAACAAAAAAAAGGTGGTTAAGAATCCAATATGATATTTAAGCTGGGATGAATATACATATTAATTTTCTAAAACTCTAAAAAAATTTATTCGAAACAAATTTCAATAACTTAACTCAAGCTAATACAACAAATATATTACGAAAATTATCTAAAAAAAATTCATATTTCTTTGTATACAACATAATATATGAATCCAAGATGAAAACAACTGAAGATACAAATTAATTGGAAGAGGAGTCTCTGATGAACATCTTGGAAAATCCCTCAATCTCTGAAAAATAACTTCAAATCTTTGATTAATGTCTTCAAAATCATCGACGAATAACTTTATATCTACTAATAATTATAACTAAATAACATAGTACCACAAAACTTACATATCCACGATGAAGAACACCCGTTATATAGTATAAAAAACTACTATATCTAGGATGAACAATGCCTATAATTACAAATAGGCTAGAAATTTACATAATATCCAAAATAATTTGATTACAAAGAAACCACAAAACCTACACAATGATTCCAAGAGGATGAGGTTGGAGTATAAATAGGCACCATAACGTAACTGACCCTAATTTTAAGCAAAACAAGGGCAAATTATAAGTAAAGACAAATTAACACATTGAACGGTCATGATCAAAGAATAAAAATATGATCAACGGCTCAGAAATCTTGACGCCAAAACTATAAATGGCAAAATAGGCTGTATTATATATTTATTTATAGATTTAGATGCGATTGATGAAATTGCTTCACTCTTCACCAACTATATATACCCCCAAATTAGTAAAATATTTCAAAAAGAAAACCCAAGAAAGAGAAAATGGCATCCTTCCTCCTATTGTCCTCTTTTTTATTGTCTTTCTTATGCATTTGCCAAGCTGATTTGATATCAAATGTTTGCTTCAAAGCAACCAATCCCATTTTATGCACCCAAATTCTAAAGTCGGGCCCTCATTCTCGTGGAGCCGACCTTAAAAGCTTAGGTCAGATTGTAATAAAAAAAGGCTGAAGCTGCAACTCGGGTTGCTATAAAGGTATTCAAGTAATCTAGCACTGAAAAAACTAAAGATATACGATCAAAATATGTGTTGAAACAAGCAACAATGCCATTGATGACCTAAATGAATGCTCCCAATTGTTGAACAAATTCAACAAAAAGAGCAAAGGCGATCTTCTGGCAAAAGGGCCGGGGAGTTGACTAATATCGGGACATGTGATGATAGTTAGCCGCCAAAAGTGAAGATGGCCACCAGAAGAGCAAAAGATATCATTGACGTTCTTCTTGTAATTGCTAATGGCTTGTGAGATGTATTTTGTTTTCCTTAAGAAACAAGAGATAAATGTGTAGGATTATGAGTTTTTGAAATTAACGATGGATGTGTACTTGTGATATTAGATTATGAAGGGTTTACCACTATATTGTGAGAAAAACGTAGGGGTATGTGGGTGTATTTCGAAACACTGTATGAAATAGAAAAATAAACACGAAACGAATTCGTGATAAAAACCGAGTCTAGGAATAACCTATTCCCGCAAGACTAAATACGTCCGTATAGTGCTTACGGTGATTGCGTACAAGTCTCCAAAGGTAAAACGGTTTATCGATTCACACTGGTAGCACCATCAAGTATGAATTTCCGGCGAACTAAATCGGAATTATGAGCGTAAAAGGAATTCTGGACGAAAAGGATTTCGGGAATTTTCTGGGTTCGTAAGTGAGTTCGAAAGAATGGACGAAATGAGATATATATAGGTGGAAAATCGACCCATCTGAAGGTTGCTGGAGTGGAGTACGTGGTGATCATGGATCACCCACGTTCTGTAGTGGGGAGAAACGCAGTTTCTCATTCTTGGGAAGCAATAGGGAATATTCCAGATACTCTGGAGTGTATTAATTAAATTCGTAGATGTATTAAACAAGTTCGTGGGCCGACCCAATTCTAAATGGGCCAACCGAAGTGGGCCGCCCCAAGTTTATATGGGCCACCGAACCGATTGGATCCAAAAAGGTATTGTGCCATTTTATATTTTTGGTACTCTAAAAATATAGGTAAGGCCCCAAAGCCCACCCAAAGCCCAATTGCCAAGAACCACGGACCCGGGCCCGGGCGTGGCGGGGTGCGCGCGCGTGTGTGGTCCATGGTTAGGGTCCCCATGTCCCAATTTAGAGAACATGAATACTTTCCTACTTATATACAAGACAATCTTCTTGTAATTTTCCAATGTGGGATGAAACTTCATTTTCCATTTCTCATGGATTTATTCAACACAAATGATTAATACTACAACTTCCCAAATTAATTTCTCACTCACCGGAAATCGGTTTTGAGATATTAAATATACCACGCTCATCTACTCCGCGAGTAGAACAACATCGTTAATTTTATTTTCTCAAAAACTAACGTTTTTACTCCTAAAAAAATTGGTCAAAGTCAGGGTATGAAACCTTTAATAAAACCAATTTCCAACAATCCTCCACATGAGTGAGAATTGCACATATACAGAGTCAAACTTCTCCGTTTAGCTCATTTGAGACCTCATTGCTTCCGGATAAGTAACCAATAGTTTTGAACTTTCTGTAGCCCGACACCATCGGGTATACCGGCGGCTTAGTGGACACGATGCCTTGAACTAATCCTCCTTAGTGTATACCTTACAGACAGTGTAGACACAAGTCAATCTCGATTCCGATTTGTTCTCACATTTTTGTCCATTTTGGCCCTGGACGCCCTTTGTATTCATAAATGTTTGGTCGAAGCGGCCCTCACTTCTCATTTATATAGGTGATCTCCTTTCGAGTATCCCGTCATACTCAGTCCCACATGGACTCATAGGAATCATTAAAAGTCAAAGACTTATCCTTTACCACAACTCACGGGGTCACTAACACTTGACACTGTGCTGTCAGGAATGATCATGATTTTCAAGTGTTGTACAACTAACATTCACAGTTTAGTTTTCCCTTTTGAACCAAGTTCTTGGGATCTCCAGTCATCATGGTTGGGTTACCACTGTTTCAGTTTTATTTGTGGATTTCAGACTCATTCCCTCTATCAGCTTATTTATTTGATCTCGGTTCAAGCTCTTCGTGAGCGGATCCGCTATGTTATCAATTGATCTTACATAATCAATTGTTATAATACCAGTTGAGATCAAATGTCTAACGGAGTTATGTCGACGACGAATATATCTCGACTTTCCGTTGTACATACTGTTCAAAGCTCTACCAATAGCAGCTTGACAGTCACAATGTACCATTACAGATGGTACTGGTTTGTTCCAACAAGGAATGTCTTCTAAGAAATTATGAAGCCAATCAGCTTCTTCACCAGCTTGATCCAAAGCGATGAATTCAGATTCCATTGTGGAACGGACAATACACGTTTGCTTTGTGGATTTCCACGACACAGCAGCTCCTCCAATAGCGAATACATATCCACTAGTTGAGAACGAGTCTTTACTATCGGATATCCAATTAGCATCACTGTATCCTTCAAGTACAGCTGGATGTTGCGTGTAGTGTAGCCCAAAGTCAAGAGTATACTTCAAGTATCTCAAGACTCTTTTCAGAGCCTTCCAATGTTCATGACTTGGATTGCTCGTGTACCTGCTTAGTTTGTTCACAGAGCATGCAAGATCAGGACGTGTGCAATTTGTAATGTACATCACGCTTCCAATGATCCTTGCATACTCTAACTGATTCACAGGCTCACCTCGGTTCTTCTTCAAATGAACATTCGGGTCTAATGGTGTTTTAGCAGGTGGATCATCAAATGCTTTGAATTTATTCAAGACTTTCTCAACATAATGAGATTGGGTAAAGAAATTCCATTTGAAGTTCTTTCTATCTTGATTCCTAGAATCACGTCTGCTAAACCCATATCTTTCATGTCAAAATTTCTTTTTAATATGTTTTTCGTATTAACGATCACATTTGAATTGTTACCTATGATTAACATGTCATCAACATATAAGCATACGACAACAAATCCATTTGGTGTATCTTTCACATACACACATTTGTCACATTCGTTAATTCGAAATCCATTTGACAACATAATATTGTCAAATTTCAAATGTCATTGTACAGGAGCTTGCTTAAGTCCATACAACGACCGAACGAGTTTACAAACCTTTTTCTCGCTCCCGGGTACAACATAACCCTCTGGTTGATCCATGTATATCTCAGCATCCATCTCTCAATTAAGAAAAGCAGTCTTTACATCCATTTGGTGTATTTCGAGATTGTGCAAAGCAGCAATCGCGATAAGTACACGAATGGATGTAATCCTTGTAACTGGAGAGTAAGTGTCAAAGAAATCATGTCCTTCTCTTTGTTTAAAACCCTTTGCAACCAAACGGGCTTTATACTTGTCAATAGATCCATCTGCTTTGTACTTTCTTTTAAGGATCCACTTACATCCTAAGGTCTTGCAACCTTTAGGGAGGTCAACCAACTCCCATGTATGATTTTGCAGAATTGAATCATATTCACTGTTTATTGCTTCTTTCCAGAGAGATGCATCTGGTCTGGAAAGAGCTTCTTTGATAGTCCTAGGTTCTTCTTCTAACACATACGTGATAAAGTCTGGACCATAGGTCTTATCAATTCTAGCTCGTTTACTGCGTCTTGGTTCTTCACTCTGCTGAGTGGAAGGGTCTGCAGCTTCACTTGATTCTTCATGAGTTCGTTTATTTGAACTCACTTCATCTTTGTCCCTACACGGGAACACATTTTCAAAGAACACAGCATTCCTTGATTCTATTGTAGTACCTACTGTCATATCGGGTATTTCTGATTTATGAATCAAGAACCGATAGACACTACTATTGAAGGCGTATCCTATAAAGATTCCATCGACCGTCTTAGGTCCGATTTTCACTTGTTTAGGAAGTGGCACTTCAACTTTAGCCAAACACCCCCACACTTTGAGGTATTTGTATGAAGGTTTGCGATTTTTCCACAACTCATAAGGTGTCTTATCTTGAGTCTTAAGTGAAATTTTATTTAAAATGTGGTTAGCTGACAGAATAGCTTCCCCCCACATGTTCTGAGGTAAACCCGAACTGATTAACATTGCATTCATCATCTCTTTCAAAGTTCGGTTTTTCCTCTCTGCAATACCATTCGATTGAGGTGAGTAGGGAGCTGTCGTTTGATGTATAATGCCGAATTTGGCACATAATTGTTCAAACGGAGCCACATACTCTCCACCTCTATCACTACGAATTGCTTTAATTGTAGTGTTCATTTGATATTCTACTTCACTTTTATAATTTTTAAAAGCTTCAATAGCTTCATCTTTACTTCGTAGTAAGTAAACGTAGCAGAATCTTGTGCTATCATCAATAAAAGTAATAAAATACTTTTTTCCACCTCTAGTTTGCATAAATTTTAAGTCACACACATCAGTGTGAACTAATTCTAGAGGAGTAGTGTTCCTTTCAACTGACTTAAATGGTAATTTAGTCATCTTTGCTTCTACACATATTTCACATCTTTTGGATGTATCAACATTTTCAATTTTAAGTAAATCCAAATTTACTAAACGTTTTATAGATTTTAGATTAACATGTCCTAATCTAAAATGCCATAAAGAGGAACACTCAACGATATAAGCAGAAGTAGAAGCATTCTCATTGATAATAGTATTTTTGCCATCACGGCTTACAGTCATGACAGACATCTTAAAAAGGCCATTCTCGAGGTAACCTTTTCCTAGAAAGATGCCAAACTTGCTAAGTACAACACCGTTTGACTCAAACACTAGTTTAAACTGACTACTAACTAAAAGAGACCCCGAAATCAGATTCTTCCGGATGTCCGGGACATGCAGCACGTCCTTCAGTTTCAGCTCCTTTCCCGAAGTCAGTTTGATCACCACCATTCCGACACCAGCCACTTCAGACGAGGCTTGGTTCCCCATGTAGAGCTTTCTCCCCTCAGCAGGAGAATAAGTGGAGAAAGCAGACTTCTCCGAACAAACGTGGCAAGTGGCACCAGTGTCCACGAACCAACTTTTCTTGTTGTCCACCAAGTTGACCTCGGTCACCACAACGGACATGTCCATCTCCGTAAGCTCACGTTCAGCAACGTTCACGGAGTTCTTCTTCCCTTTGTATTCTTTCTTGGGCTAACGACAATCAGCTGCCCGATGGTTGGGTTTGCCACAGTTGTAGCACTTCCCGCTGAACTTCTTCGGGGCAGGAGCAGCAGCAACAACCTTGCCTTTGCCCTTGTCGTCTTGACGCTTCCTTTTCTTTGATTGTTCGTCTTTCTCCATCAGGTTAGCTTTAGCCTCGATGGAAGCAGTCGAGCCCCTCTTTTCTCTTTTCTTGTTATCCTCCTCGATCTGGAGTCGGGTAACAAGGTCCTCCATCGTCACTTGCTTTCGCTTGTGCTTGAGGTAGGACTTAAACTCCTTCCAAGAAGGAGGAAGTCTGTCAATCACAGTAGCCACCTGAAAGGCTTCAGGAAGCTCCATCACTTGCACTGCAATATTGTGGAAAATCACTTGCAGCTTCTGCACTTGCTCGACAACAGATTTGTTGTCCTCCATCTTGAAGTCATACAAGGTGGAGACGATGAACTTGCTAGTTCCCGCGTCTTCAGTCTTGTACTTCTTCTCCAAGGACTCCCATAGAGCTTTGGAAGTCGGGTACTCATCATACACATCACATAGGGCATCAGACAGCCCATTCAGAATGTAGTTCCTGCAGAGATAGTCATCGTGGATCCAAGTGTCATAAGCGATCCTTGTCTCACGAGTGGCATCATCAGCAGGAGCAATCAGACTATCCTCCTTGATGTATTTCACCAAAGAGATGGTGGTCAAATAGAAGTGCATCTTCTTTTGCCACCTTTTAAAGTCACTACTCGAAAACTTTTCGGGTTTCTCTCCTTTCACTACCACCGACCTAACAGCCCCTTGAAGGGAGGTCTGGTTGGTAGCCAAAAGTGGATTGACTCCGGCATTTCCTACAAAAGGATTGCCGCCAACATTTCCCACGAAGGAATTAGCACTTGAACTTCCCACAAAGGGATTAGTGCTAGAGGTTCCCACAAAGGGATTAACATTTCCCACGAAGGGATTGCCATTGGCCTGCTTCTTCATCCATTCGGCAAAAAAGTTGCCAAAATTTCCAAACTCGAAAGGGGGTATAGTAGTTGGATTACCTGAGGTGATTTCCTTGGAAGGATCAGGATTACCAACCTTATTGGTGTCAGAAGGATCATCTTTGGTATGTGAAGACACGTCCATCTCGTTGTCAGAGTTATGGTTCGACATGACAGTGTATCGAAATTACTATTTAGTCTTGCGACTGTGAGAAAAACGTAGGGGTATGTGGGTGTATTTCGAAACACTGTATGAAATAGAAAAATAAACACGAAACGAATTCGTGATAAAAACCGAGTCTAGGAATAACCTATTCCCGCAAGACTAAATACGCCCGTATAGTGCTTACGGTGATTGCGTACAAGTCTCCAAAGGTAAAACGGTTTATCGATTCACACTTGTAGCACCACTAAGTATGAATTTCCGGCGAACTAAATCGGAATTATGAGCGTAAAAGGAATTCTAGACGAAAAGGATTTCGGGAATTTTCTGGGTTCGTAAGTGAGTTCGAAAGAATGGACGAAATGAGATATATATAGGTGGAAAATCGACCCATCTGAAGGTTGCTAGAGTGGAGTACGTAGTGATCATGGATCACCCACGTTCTGTAGTGGGGAGAAACGCAGTTTCTCATTCCTGGGAAGCAATACGGAATATTCCAGATACTCTGGAGTGTATTAATCAAATTCGTAGATGTATTAAACAAGTTCGTGGGCCGACCCAATTTTAAATGGGCCAACCGAAGTGGGCCGACACAAGTTCATATGGGCCACCCGAATCGATTGGATCCAAAAAGGTATTTGGCCATTTTATATTTTTGGTACTCTAAAAATATGGGTAAGGCTTCAAAGCCCACCCAAAGCCCAATTGCCAATTGCCAAGAACCACGGACCCGTGGCTCGGGGCAGGGCGCGCGCGCGCGTGTGGTCCATGGTTAGGGTCCCCATGTCCCAATTTAGAGAACATGAATACTTTCCTACTTATATACAAGACAATCTTCTTGTAATTTTCCAATGTGAGATGAAACTTCATTTTTCATTTCCCATGGATTTATTCAACACTAATGATTAATACTACAACTTCCCAAATTAATTTCTCACTCACCGAAAATCGGTTTTGAGATATTAAATATACCACGCTCATCTACTCCGCGAGTAGAACAACATCATTAATTTTATTTTCTAAAAAACTAACGTTTTTACTCCTCAAAAAATTGGTCAAAGTCAGGGTATGAAACCTTTGATAAAACCAATTTCCAACATATATAAATGTAGCGTTTTTCTCTTTAACTATTAGTTCTACCTCACGATTCACAATTTGTCTTATATTACACTGTCAGGGATATAAAAAAAATTCTGACTCCATAACTTTTTACCTTTTCTAAAAACATCATAAAAAAATTATTTTCTCCAATTACATTTCAATATTTGGCTAAGTGTACAACTTACCTCTCAATCCTGCCAAAAAAACAAAATGGTGTCGTATTCTTTCATGTGCTACGCCTTTGATTTTTGAATTATTTTCCAGTCAATAATCAGTTAGTAATAAGTCCACCTCAATTTAATATTTAAAAAAAAAGTTTTGATAAAATAAAATTAACAAAACAAAATAAAAATTCAGCAGTTAAACAAAACGTGAAACGAATCGACATAGAATTAACCCGATAACGAAAGTTAAAATAACTCAGACATGAGAAATTATGACGAAGCGCAAACAATTTGCCCAGAAATCCAACATAAATGAACTCCAACAACAATCATAACCTAAATCAGCGTTAGAATTTGCAGGAAAATCAGCAGATCTCATGAAAAGAAATTGTCGAATATTGAAGCTGGGACGATTTTGTAAGCCGTAACCAGAATCCTGAAATCGTCGGAAACGTCGAATTGAAAGAAACCGGCGAACAAAAAGTTATTCGTGATAGGAAGGAAGATAGTTAGAAGCATGGAATCGGGGCAATCAGATAGTGATTTTGAGAATTAGAATTAAATATGAACCATAAGAACTTGAATCATGACAACAATTTGGCTTGGTGAGAGATTAGGTTACGAGCGTTTTTGAATTGGGGAAGAACATGTTCATAATTTTAATGTTTTATAGCTTAATCATTTTTTTTAATTACAGAAAGGCCGCGGCTATTAACACCCCAACTTTTGCTCTTTAAACCCGAAATATTTATTTTACCAAAATAGTCCAATGTAATTAGACTATTATACCTTTTACCCCTTAAAATCTATTAAAATATAAATTTTAGTTTTGCTCAATACACCAAATCCAATATTTTTTCTTGTTGATCGTGACTTTATTTCTCCCACACCCAAACTCTTTCTTCTTCATTTTTCACTCAACCACTTAAATCAATACTCATGATAAATGCCATGGAGGAAGAACACACTTCGAAAAAATACATGTAATGTAAAATTTCTATGAATTTATTGTTCTATATGATGTGTTATGGTATAAATCTATATAGAGAAGAATATTTAGGGTTTAAAAGTTGTATTACTTGAGTTACGATGATGATTTTGAGGTTTAAGAATTCTGAAAATCGCGCATGTTTGGCAAACAAGAGCCGAACATTTTTCATTATGTTTGGCCAGAGTTGGCCAAACGCAATGATAAATGTTGGATCAATGTTGGTCAAACATTATGAATACAGTTCGGCTGTTGTTGGCCAAACATTATGAACAAAATTCGGCCACTGTTAGCCAAACATCATGAACAAAGTTCGGCCACTGTTAGCCAAACATTCTGCGTTTTTTTTTTCTTTCTCTAATCTTCAGTGTGCGAGTGCTCTGCGTTTTGGGTGTGGGTGCGTGATTGTTTTGCATTTTGGGTGTGGGGGGTTTTTTTTTTTTAGTTTTGGTTTGGGTGTGTGGGTTTATTTTAGGGTTTAAAATTTGGGTGTATGAAAATATTAAAATTTAAGTTGAGGGGTAAAATAGACAATATATTAAGGGTGTTTTGAGTAAAATAAAAATATAGGTTCGAGTATGAAGAGCAACGGGTGTGATGAGTAAAAGTACGGGTGTTATTAGCCGCGGCCTTTCTGTAATAAAAAATGATATAATCGAAGAGTTTTTTTTCGTTATATATTTTACTAGTGTAGTGCCCGCGAATGTCGCGGGCATTTAAAAAAAATCTTTAATATTTTAAAAAAAAATCAATCTTTCGAAAAGTATTGTGTAGTATTTTATAAATGACTCATGATGCTAATTTTGTGAATTTTATTTTAAAATATATATACTATTCACTACAAATTGAAATTTGGTCCACATCAATAAGTACATTGTTCAAAAATATATAACGAAAAATTAGATAATTTTTTCTTACGCTCATCCACTAATGGAAAATAGATACTAAATTGTACTTGAATAATATTACAAATTTCTAAAGATTTTCCTATACACAACATTTGTTGTATACTTTGATGGTTTACTATCGGAATCAAGACTCAAAATTTTTAGTCCTCTCTTACTTTTTACTCTAGAGACCGTAACGTACAACTGCCTATGCGTGAAGATCGGTTTGGGAAGATACAATCCTATAGTGGGAAGCGACTGACATTGATACTTATTTATTGTCATGACAAAACAAAGCAACACTGGAAATTGATGCCTAGTAAAATTCACAGACATAGTTTGATCCAAGTTTGTCAAAGTCATTCTTGGAAATAGACTTTACTGCCAATAAATTTCTTTACAGGCCAGACTTCTAGTCAAGATTCTTCAAAAGAACTATTGACACACCTTCTTTCAAGATCAAACGATGCTTTAGCATCCCTGAACAATTGACAGAATTCAAGAATTCAACAGGCACCGCGTCCTCATGACCCCCATCACGAAACTTCGATTTACACACACTATCGGAACTCAATTATACTTTACTATCTCCGGGAAGCATTGAAAGAATTTTTTTATTGATAGACTCTACATCACAATGCGTAGGTGCAAGTATTGTTCTATCCTCAAAATATTTATGTGTGCAAATTATCAACTAAATGGATAAACACTCTGAAGTATAGCTGCAATTGGATCACTCAAATTGAAAATCAAAATACCATCTGGAATTTCAATTTCAGTAAAGCCATCAATGTTATCTCCAAGCATTCAATCACCTACTTTCAAAATCCATCTCGAGAACTCGCCACTATCATCCTCATTAGAGCTGCTATCAATATCTCCATACTGCAATCTCATGTTTTTTGTCAAAGTTAGCACCTGTCATTTAAAAAAGGAAAAATTAACTGATCATTTTTATCAGATAATTTGAATCAATGAACAATTTTGAAAATTTATAGATGCTACATTGTAATAATCACACAAATACGAAGTATTGATAGTCCCATGAACGTTATCCTCTCTACTTCCTTTGGGTATAACAGGAAGAATTTGTCTAAAATCAGCTCCATGTACAATTGTTTTACCACCGAACAGCAAGTCTCTGGTCGAACTATTAGGAGATCTAATAATATCCCTTATTGTCCAATCTAAAGCTTCAAAACTAAACCTGTTCATCATCTGCATAAATCAGGTCCCCCCGATTTTTGCGGGATTGTAAATAAAGTTATTTGGAGAATAAAAAATTATATGAAAATATATATTTTAATTTTATAATATATTTACAAATACAAAAATATTGATTTTAGTTGAAATTTAAATACTCAATTATGTAATTATGTATTATTTTTTTCAACATCATATAAATTATATAAAACAATAATAAAACTACAATATCTATCTTTACTAAAAAAAATTACAAATTAAATAAAAAATCTTTATATACAACTTTCGTTGTGTACTTGGAAATCGAGAAACTAACTTAATATATGTATCACGAATCTCACATCTTAAATTTTTTTTTTTTTTTGAAGATTACCTTTTGAGTTTGCAAAAGTATGACACTATTTTTTTGGGCTTACAAATTTAGAAAAATATCTTTATGGGCTTATGAAATTAGAACACTATTTTTACATTCTTACAAAATAAGGACACATCTTTTATGTTGGGTAAATTAAGTCCAAATTTTATAAAATATGGGTCAAATAAAGTCTGTAGGTGGTCGTATTTTATAAAATTTGGCCTAAATTGGCCAAAATTAAAAGATAACGTCATACTTTTGCAAATTTGTAAAGATATTGTCCTAATTTTGCAAGTTCGTAAAGGCATTATCTCAATTTGGCAAGCCTGTAAAGATAGTGTCCTAATTTTACAAACACTTATAAGGTAGTCTTCTAAAATAAAAAATTTCTCTTGTAACCAATATATTAAAAAAAAAGTAAGATTGATAAACAAAAAAATAAGGTCAATTTTGATGATTATATCTTTCAAAATAGTTGTATGTCAAAATTCCCTTCCACATAGCTTCATTATATTGGATGCACAGTCTTAGTAAAACATTAAGAAAAAAATAAATTATTAAAAAAACTTAGAACATAAGAATGTCATAAGGGAAAATTAAATTTTTAGGACACTATCTTATAGCAATTTGTAAAATGAGGATATTTTCTTTACGGTTGACAATTTTAGGACACTTTCTTTTAATTTTATAATTTCAGGACATTTTCTTTTAAATTTTGCAAATTTAGGCCATTTGATACTAATTTTGGGCCAGACGAAAATTTGGAACCCTAATCCCAACTCTTCCCGCAAATAATAAAAAAATCAATTTTGCAAAATTCCAATTTCACTAATTTTGGTTGAAAAAATCCCATGGGATCAAAATTATTAAAAAAAAAGATGAGGCGAAAGTTTTATTGGAATGAAAAATGCAGTTACATTTTTTAATTTCTCAAAATTATTTGCATACCAGCCAAGAATGGTGAAAGCAACGGGGAGAACAAGCAAGGGCTTGAATCCCAATCCCAGAGGGCAAAGTATGATAAGCAGATTTTTAATTGTCCAGATTTTTTTAGATTTTAAATTCGCCAAATATTTTAATAACGTGGAAGAATTTTAGTGATATGACGTCTACGAAGCAGTCAAGCTGGAGGATCAAGCCCGTTTGACCCGTAATTAGTATCAGTTGGCCTAAATTTGCAAAACTTAAAAGAAAGAGTCCTGAAATTGTCAGTCCGTAAAGAAAGTGTCCTGAAATTGCAAAATTTAAAAGAAAGTGTCTTAAAATTGCCAACCCGTAAAGAAAGTGTCCTCATTTTGCAAATTGCTATAAGATAGTGTCCTAAAAATTTAATTTTCCCTAACCATCTATAATAATTAAGACATTTAAACACTTAAATGTTGTTAAACGAAAAGATACCATTACAATGAAAGCAAGGACAACTTGTCTTCAAAAATGCTCACATTGCACCTTTTTCCAAACAACTATTTTGTCAAAAAAAGAATATAAAATTTAATTACAAAATATATCTTAAATTATGACAATTCATGCCTCTGGACTTGATTCCTGCCCGTACTTTGCACGACAACCGTTTGCATAACTATACTTTTAAAATAATTATTAATATTTCTATACTTTACAAATGTCACAATATCTTCGCACAATGATTTAACAGAAATTTAAATACAAACTTTTCTACTCATATATAGATGTAACATGAAAATTTATCTATTTTATTATTTTATAATTCTTACTGTCAACTCATTTTATCATAACTACAATCTAAATTTGTTCAATTTAAAATTATTTACAATGATAACCACCGAAAATATTAGAATATATCTCTCTATAATCAATAATTATAATATCAATTATATTTTAAGTGAATATATTTAGTAAAAGTCATAAATTGAAATGTATGAACTTAGTAATATAGTGGGTGTAGATAGTTACACCATATAAATTTTTGGAAGATTTGTGTCCAGCCCAAGAACCAACTAATTCGAGAGACCAAAGTTGTGTCATAGAATATAATCTAATTATCTATCTCTAAACGATTTCATTTTTAATTTAATTAGTTTTTTTTTTTTTTACATAGTAGTTGACCTTGGTTCTGCGTTTCTGTCAAGCACGGTGATTAGTTTTAATATTCATGTTCATTTATTTTATGTCTTTTTATTTTTTTTATTAATTTTTTTTAAACCTTTATTATTATTTATTTTTAATCATTATTTTGAAATAAAAAAAGAACTACTAAACTAATTGATTTTTTTTTTAATTTAATATTTTTACTAAATCTTTTAACCATTCTAAATTTACACAAATTATTTAAAAGTATTGGTTGTAATACTAATGACTCATTTCAATATATTTATCATAATTCTAAAGTGTATTGATTGTTATATTAAAAGGTATATTAAAAGAACTAGATGAGTACCCCGCATTTTATGCGGGTTGTTCGTAAAATTAATTTAAAATTTTATATTTTATTAACACATCACATTATTCAATAATATAACATTATATAATACAATCTATTTTAAAAAATACGATTCAGTCGAAATGAAATTAAAAAAATAAATAAAATTACCATAGATAACCATAAAATTCTCCTTGAAAATCTTCACACGTCAATATACAATACATAGAAAATAAACATAATATTGTCAAGATAGAAGAAGAGAGAAAAAAAAATATCTTTAAAAATAAAGTAATCATCAAATATTAGCAGTTAAACATTTATGTGTGGACAAATAATCAAGGGACAACACTAAAATATTGTGAAAAGAAAAAGACAAAGAAGGAATAAAAAAGTATAGAGTTTAGAATAATTAAATTGCAAATAATTAAGAGTCTTTCAGAAGATATATATATATATATATATATATATATATATATTTATATTTAACGCAAGTTGTATATAATACATATTTAAATTTCATAATGATTCATAGTTAGCTTAATTGGTAAACATAATACAAAATACTCATGAGGTCCTTGGTTCAAACCCAACTAAAACCAATTTTTTTTATTAGACTTCTTCTTATGAAAGGTCACAATGCCACACGAATGACACATAGGATAAAGTGACGTACAATTATGCCACGTAAGACTTGACACATAAGCGAAATGCACCAGAAGTCGACGCATAAGCAAAACGCACCAGAAATCGACACATCAACAAAAGAAACTCCCTATTAGTATAATAGGGGATTATGCAATCTACAATTTAATATCTCGACTTATACTCATTTGTAAAATAGGTCAAACATTTTCATAACACGGTTAATATCCTCTAGTAATATGGATTATACTCTTTAGTTATCACAACTGATATACATACTCTTTGTTATCAGAATTGATACCCTTTGTAACATATGTCATACCCTTCGATTATCACTAATAATAAAGTCGTAACCTTTAGTTATAGTGACTAACACTCTTTACTTATCATGCCCAAAACTCTTTACAGATATATGTCATACCATTCATTTATCACAACTAAATACAATAATATAAGTCATATCCTTCAATCATGGCCGCTCCTCTTTGGAGGTGTACCAAATTTTAGTGAGATCAAGCATGCGACGGCCCGTGTTTTCAGTTAACCTGAATTTATAATAAACTTATCACATTGTTCTTCAGTTTTGACATACTTCAGTAGAATAAAATACGATTCTTCTACAAAAAAAAGTTATGCCACATTATTATGTGCTAAAAAACTAAAAAAATATATAATATATTTACAGTTTCAGTAAAGAATTTTAGAAAATAGACATGCATCCAAAGATAAATAAATCTCATAAAACGGTGTTTAAATTCAATATTATTGAATTTTATGGAATGGGGAACTTATAATGAGACGGGGTGATTTTAAAAAAAAAAGTAAGTCTCTTGTGCATTTGGTGTATGATGCACTCACTCAACAGTTGATACTGTATACACTGAAAAGTTAGTCCCAATCACACTGAAAAGTTAGTCTCAATTGCACTGAAAAGTTTACACTGAAAACTGATTTTCAGTGTAAACTTTTCAGTGTAATTGAGACTAACTTTTTAATGTATACAGTATTAACTGTTGAGTAAGTGCACCGTGCACTTGGTGTATATGAGACTTTGCCTTCAAAGAGTAACTTTCTTGTGCACTTGATGCATAGTGCACTCGCTCAACAATTAAGATTATTTACACTGAAAAGTATGGTTAGCTTACACTGAAAAGTTTACGCTCGATTTTCAGTGTAATCAACCTACACTTTTTAATTTAAACAACCTCAATTGTCGAGTGAGTACACCGTGCACCTTGTGCATATGCAAATGCGCGTACATTATAATAAAATAATAATGACAAAGTATTATATGAAAATAGTTCATGATAAACTAACCATGAAACTGTTTTAAAGTATCGAATATTTGACCAGGAATATCATTAATCTGGGTCGATTATATTATACTGTAAGTGTTGTAAATTTTATTGAACCCAAATTAATGGTACCCCTGATGAGATTATCGATACTCCTAGTCAAATATTCGATACTTTAAAACATTTTCATGATAAGATTACCATAAAGCATTTTCATATAAAACCCACTCAATAATAATTCAATATTCTTGTTTGGCAGTATATTCATGTCATCCATAAATTCATATATTAAATCATCGACTAGTCATAAAAATGTATAGAATGGTTTTCTGCAAATATTATTAAAATAAGATTTGATATAAATAAAATAAAAAATAACACAAAACTTTATTTATACTCCTCCTGTCTCAAGATAAGTTTTACATTTTGCTATTTAGGACGTTCCAGGGTAAGCTTTACATTTTCATCTACTTTTATATTATTTCTCATCTTTTTTACATTTTATCACATCTCAACCACAAACTCTATATTAAATATTATTTCCTCAGAAAATGTGTAAAAGACAAATGTTAAATTTTACTCGGGACGGAGGGAGTAACATAATGATACTCTTCCCATTCCATAAAAGTTTTCATACTTTAGTTCGTCCATACCACAAAATTTCACATATTCTAAAAATTAAAATAACTCGAAAATTACAATAAAATAAGAAACTAATTACATGAGCATGTCATAATAAAATTAGTTAGTTTAATATGAAATTTCAATATACAGCATCATAATAAGTCTCTAGCAAGATTAAAATATTAATTGAAGTGATATTAGTTATTTTCACTAAAGATATTAGTTGTTTCAACATAAAAGATTCTAATAAATTGTTGTTTACGTAATAGTTACCATTAATATCATTCACATAATATTTTGTCTTAATTTCAATATATATTTAAAAAAAAGTTATAGATTGCATCGTAGGAGTTAATATATTTAAATTTTAATAATTGATTCTTAAAATCTTAAGCATGAGGCTAGATGTAAAAGAAAGAATAACTTTTCTTTTAATTATAGTTAAATTTAAATTAATTATTAATAAGATTTGATTGAGAGAAAATAAATTTTTTCTCTAAACTTATAGTTAATGTGATTAAGTTTACATTTATACATTATGACACATGACAACAATTGTTATAGGAGATATTACATCATTATTTTTAAAGGAGATCATGTGTAGTTAAAAACACATTAAGTAACAGATACTAAAGATTGTCAATTAATTGTATTATAAAAGAGTTAAATTATGCGTGAATGTATCTGAATTCAATTGATATTGTTCCATATGTTAATAGTCAACAAAAGCTTAATCTAAGTAATTATACATTCATGTTTGAGTGTTATTCCATATATTAAGAGTTCTTAGCTTACACATGCAATTGTAATTCAATGATTTATTCAAACACATGAGAAGTAAATAAAGCAACAAAAAAATTTGATTTATGTAAAAAGTATAATTATTCAAAATGTTAATAAACAAAAAAGTTTTTTTAGTTTTATAATATTAAACGGATTTTTTCTTTAAAAATTCACCTTTTTTTAAAAATTATGTATCGATAATTTTCTTTAAAAAATAAATTTGTAGCATATATGACAAATAAATATTTATTGTTTTGTGATGGACAATTTACATAATCACTAAATTTGTGATTGAAAGTCTATTTATTATTAATGATTGAAAATTAAGATTGCTAAAATTAATTTTAATCACTACTACCAATTGCCAAACATACTATGTTTAGAATAGTTAATAATTCAAATTAATAATTTTATAGGATTGTCAAACCTACTCTATATAATTATTTGTCAGTACCAAAATATTACTGCATAAATATTTTTTTTTCCAGGATATTGATTATTAGTCAATCATTCTTTAAATAATTTTTTTTATGAAAATTAGCATTATAATGGAAATTCTAATTTTGGAAAGTGTCGAATAAGTGACTGCTCTTGTGCTGTTCTAGAATGTAAAGAGTATAAAATATTCTTAAATACATTGTTCTTTTAATAAAAAAAATATAATTACTAATCATTTTAATTAAACTGTATTTGTGAACGATCTTATGCTTAAATCTGTAGAAATATTTGTCAAATATTCTTAATATAGTTATCAATGAAAATACAATTAAAATGACAAATCGATCATTCCTAAATGTAGTAGTCACCATATTGCCACAAAATGTGTGGGTGAATTGTCACATAGCAAAAAATAAGCCTAGTTAACAATTATTAATTAAATAAAAAAAATTGATGAAAAATACACGTTTTTAGATATGGAATCAAATTAATGAGAGATCCTTAAGGTTGTGGATTGAGATGGAGATCTTTATTGCAGTAGTTATCATCCTAAAATTAGTTAAATAAAAGAATTTAAGGTAATGTAATTAAGTTAAGCATATAATTGAAATTGAAATTAAGTTTAATAACAAACATGATAGAGTTATACATATATACTCAACTCAAATTACTCCCCAGCTTAATTACCAACATCAATAACTATATGTCCTAAATTTATGTCACAAAATTGTATTGTAAATACATTCCTATAGATGTATTTGTTGAAAACAATTGCCAAAAAAAAAAAAAAACACTTTAGTTGGTCTTATAAATTAGAATAAAATACCAAATTTATTTAATTTTGTAGGCAAATTAATAATTATCCATATTAGCTCTATAAAAATTGATAACCAAAAAACATTATTGGACATTATACATATATACTCAACTCAAATTATTCCTCAACATAATTAACAATGTCAATAATAACATTTCCTAAATTTATGCCACAAAATTGCATTGTAAATACATTTCTATAAATGTATTTGTTGAAAACAATCGCCACAAATACCGAATTTATTTAATTTTGCAGTCAAAATAATAATTATCCATAATAAAATAAGTAAATTATCCATAATATTAGCTCATTTCAGTTCGTATACTTATGAATTGATTGATTGATCATTTGACTTTATACATATACTTTAACTTAAATTATTCTTCACAAACACAAAAAATAACTTGAGAATTATTTGCAAATATTTTCATCCCATGAGTATTAAAAATATTAAACTTTATTAATGAAATAATCATTGTATTACATTACATTCAAATAACAATAAACATTAACACAATTAATTATAAAGGATGACTCATATTTCTAGATTTATAACACTCCCCCTTGGACATTACAACACAACATAAATGTCTTATCATAAAAACTCCACGTGCTAGAGATCGCCCAAATAATGAGTAGGGAGGAATGTCATTGATCTTCTAGATCTAAATCTTCTAGATTTATTTCGAGGTTACCGCTCCCCCTGAAGACAACAACACTTTAAGTCTTTGCATCCCAATACCACGAACATACTTTTCAAAAGTAGACGTAGGTAAGGACTTAGTAAACAGATCTGCTAGATTGTTACTAGATTGCACCTTTTGAATGGTAATCACGCCACTCTTCTGGAGTTCGTATGGGTAGAAAAACTTAGGTGAAATATGTTTCGTCAGGTTTCCCTTGACGTACCCATTACTCATTTGTGCGATGCAAGCAGCGTTGTCTTCAAATATAACGGTGAGAGGTGTATCGCCTTTGGCGATACCACACGAGTCACCAATGTGTTTTACCAAGGACCTTAACCAAAAACATTCTCGTGCTGCTTCAAATAAAGCTATGATCTCTGAGTGGTTTGAAGACGTGGTAACCATGGATTGTTTAACCGATCTCCATGAGATTGCGGTTCCACCACAGAGAAAAACATAACCAGTCTGGGATACGGCGTTGTGAGGATCAGACAAATAGCCAGCATCCGCATAACCTACTAAGGTTTTGTCTTGGTTCTTACGATAAAACAGTCCAAGATCTTGGGATCCTTGGAGGTATCATAGAACGTGCTTAACACCATTCCAATGTCTTCTCGTAGGAGAAGCACTATGTCTCGCAAGCAAGTTGACAGCAAATGCAATGTCCGGCCGGGTGCAATTTGCAAGATAGAGCAAAGCACCAATAGCGCTAAGATAAGGAACTTCTGGTCCCAGAATTTCTTCTGAATCTTCTCTTGACCTGAATGGGTCCTTATCCACTTCGAGGGATCGGACGACCATCGGGGTGCTAAGTGGATGAGATTTATCCATATGAAATCTCTCCAATACCTTCTTCACGTAGGTCGACTGGTGAACAAGGACTCCTTCTGGGAGGTGCTCGATCTGCAAGCCGAGGCAGTACTTGGTTTTACCCAAGGACTTCATTTCGAATTCAGCTCTCAAGATTGAACTGGCTTCTTCAATCTCTTTGCATGTTCCGATTATGTTCAGGTCATCAACATATACGGATATGATGCAAAAACCGTCTTGCGATTTCTTCGTGAATACGCACGAGAAAGCTTTATCGAATGTGTATCCCTTCTTCTGAAGGAATTCATTAAGTCGGTTGTACCACATAAGGCTCGATTGCTTCAGGCCATACAACGACTTTCGCAGTTGTATGCTATACATGTTGCAGTTTTCACCATCCCTTAATTGAGGAATGTCAAATCCATCTGGGATTTTCATATAAATGTCGGCATCTAGTGATCCGTATAAGTACACGGTTACTACGTCCATTGATCTCATTTGGAGATTCAACTTAACTGCCAAAGATATCAAGTAGCGGAACGTTATTGAGTCCATGACGGGAGAATAGGTTTGATCGAAATCAATCCCGGGTCTCTGCGAAAACCCTTGTGCTACCAGCCTCGCTTTATACCTCTCCACAGTATTGTTCTCATTTCGCTTTCGTACAAATACCCATTTATATCCTACAGGGATAGCGCGCGCGGGTGTACGAATGATAGAGCCAAATACTTGTCTTTTGTTAAGCGAGGCGAGCTCCGCATCAATTGCCTCTTTTTATTTAACCCAATCGTAGCGCTTCCGGCACTCTGCGATTGTTTTGGGTTCAGGATCTAGATCATTTATAATGGAAAGAGCTATTGACGCTGCAAATGTGTCGTCGATGAAAGTAATATTTCTATTGTATGTTTCTCCCGTATCAGTGAAGTTCACAGAGACTTCGACGTTTACGTCAACCAGACCTTCCTCATTTCCAATTGTATCTGGGTCTGGTCGTTCCACGGTCCTAGTGCATGGAATGTTTTGTGCACGTGCTTTATTACTAGGACTCTCGTCTCCTAGAGACTTGGGATTATCTAGACGGATCTCTTCTAGAGATTTTCCATTCGATTGACCAGATTTGCTAGCATTTCGTTTAGGTGTGTTACTAACTCTTGAGGAACCCTTACGCTTTTGGCGTGTTGGGGCATGAGTACTCATTTTGCTTGGGACCTCAACCCTTTGGGGAGCATTTACTGCAGGTATATGCGATCTAGTCACACCTCTATGGTCAGTGAACGCGTCTGGCAGGTTATTTGCTAAGTTCTGCAGGTTAATGATCTTCTGAACTTCTAGTTCAGATTGATTAGTGCGCGGATCTAGATACTGAAGATTACTTACGTTCCACGTAAGTTCCCGGCATTCGTTTAATTTTGAATTCGGATCTTCCCCTAATGCCGGGAAGTAATCTTCACCGAACGTTCAATCAGCAAACCGGGCCGTTAATTGATCCCCGGACAAAGGCTCGAGGTATTTCACGATGGATGGAGAGTCGTATCCGATGTAAATACCGAGTTTCCTTTGTGGGCCCATAGAGGTTCGCTCGGGTATCGTAATTGGTACGTATACCGCAGATCCAAAAATACGCAGATGGAAAATGCTAGGTTCTTTCCCACGCACTAACTGTAGGGGGGAATGATCATTATATGCAGTTGGACGGATTTGGATTAAATGCGATGCATGTAGGACTGCATGCCCCCAGCATGAGGTGGGTAGTTTAGGGTTCATAAGCATTGGTCTCGCAATAAATTTGATACGTTTTATTAGCGCCTCAGCAAGACCATTTTGGGTATGGACGTAGGGGACCAAATGCTCCACTTTAATTCCCAGGGCCATACAGTAATCTGTAAAGGCCTTCGAGCTAAACTCAGCTGCATTATCCATGCGAATCGATTTAATTGGACAATCTGGGAATTGAGCTCTAAGCTCGATAGTTTTCGCAATGAGCTTCGCAAAGGCTTGATTACGGGTGGACAACAAACATGCAAATGTCCACCTAGTGGAGGTATCAATAAGGACCATAAAATAACAAAATGGTCCTGATGCTGGGTGAATCAGTCCACAAATGTCTCTTTGAATTCGCTCAAAGAAAACCAGAGACTCTAGTCCAACCTTGGTGCACGACGGATGCACAATCAACTTACCCTTAGAACATACATCACAGAAATACTCATCAACGGAAGGGATTCTATTATTCGAAATATTATGACCAGTTGAATTAGATAGAATCCTACGTATCATAGTTTGTCCCGGATGACCTAACCGCTGATGCCACAATTTATAGGAATTTGGATCATGGAATATCATACTCATCGCTAGATGGGAACTAGACGGCCGAATGTAGATATAGTACACACCGGAGGAGAGGGATGTAAGTTTTTCTATAACTTGGTTACGACTACCTCAAGTACAAGTCATCAAAAGGTATTCGTTATCGTTTTCAGTTTTAGTTTCAATATGATACCCATTTACCCTAATGTCTCTAAAACTGAGTAGGGTACGCTTAGATTGCGGAAACAATAAAGCATTATCAATTATTAATTTGGAACCCATTGGGAGGACAATGGAAGCTCTTCCAGAGCCCACTATCAATGTACTATCATTTGCAATTGTACTTATACTCCCCTTACGATTAATCAAGTTATGAAAATACTTCCCATCCTTTAGGATCGTATGTGTGGTGGCGCTATCTACCAAACATAAATTACTATCGGCGTCCATCAAGTAAAAGGAAATAGTCCAAACCTAATAGCTGATATGTTTACAAGCCATAAATGAAAACAACAATATCCGAATAAACACATGGACAACTATTAAGGTAAACGCATCAAAGCTAATAAATTCATTCATAAATAAAATATCCAAAAGAAAGGATCCAAAACATAATGTGAAATTGTTTTATTCAGAAAAACAAAATACTAGGAATAACTAAATACGTAAATTCTACTCGTCATCTCCAAAATCCCTAAGCTCAGTGCCCTTATGATCTGCGTTGTCTAGGTCGGAATCTGCTTCGGGCAGACTGGCATGGTGAGATTCAACTCTAGGAGCCTTCCCCTTATCTTCCTTCTGCTGCTTTTGATAAGCCTCGACCAAATGTTTGGGAGTGCGACACGTGCAAGACCAATGGCCCTTGCATCCGCATCTGTAGCAGGACTATTCACCCTTATCTTGATTCTCAGATTTTCGGGTAGCGGAGTTCGTGTTAGGTGCAGTCTTCCCACGAACCTGAGCTTGATTGTCAGTCAAGGCACCTGAACCACCAGATTTGTTACGACCTCGGCCTTGGCCACGGGTTCGTTTACTCCCTCTCCCCCTTCCACGCTTGCGACCTCTTGTACCACTTTGAGCTACAGCATGTGCTTCGGGTACCACTGTCGAGCAAACCGGCCTCGCATTATAATTCTGCATAAGGAGTTGGTTGTGCTTTTCCGCTACTAAAAGTGCAGAAATTAGTTCAGACTGTACAGTGTAGTTTTTAGCCCTATACTGCTGCTGGAGTACAAGGTTGCTTGTGTGGATAGTCGACAAAGTCTTCTGGATTATGTCGTCCTCAATTACAGTTTTTTGACATAACTTTAACTGAGACACAATACGATGTAGGGCTGAGTTATACTCCGTTACAGACTTAAAGTCTTGGAAACGGAGGTTCAACCAATCGTATTGAGCTTGAGGGAGGAGTATTTCATATTGTTGTTGGAAACGGTTCTTCAGTGACTTCCACAATGTTCCAGGATCTCTTTCAGTGAGATACTCATTTTTCAGGTCCTGATTGAGATGATGCTTAAGAAAAATCAAAGCTTTCGCCTTCTGGGCGTGAGTTAATTTTGGATCATCAATAATCGTGCCGCTAAGGTTGTTCGAGGCTAGATGTATTTCGACATCTAGCGCCCATGTCAGGTAGTTACTACCATCAAGAGTAAGCTCAGCAAATTCTCTTTTGGTAATATCAGACATTATTCACTACAATTAAAGTGACATGGGTAAGGATTGACCAAAATCATAGACAACGGGGAGACAAGGATTTATTTAGTTATTCTAAGGCACATAGATGCACGTACTGGGTGCCATCTAACCAAGGCATAAATTTACAGTCTGACAAATACCGGGCGCCACCTACCCGGGCATAAAAGCGGACTATAAATAAACTATGTGCGCAGGATTAAAGCATGTAGGATAATATCACATAAACATGCAGAAAATATACGGTTTAATAGATAGAGGAAATAATCATAAGAATAATTATTTCGTATATAGTAACGTAATTTAACGAAATATTTTCAGGATTAAAGAATAAAATTATGCTCAAGAAAACATCGCGTGAGTCGCATACGACGAGTGGGAAACGTCGCACATAGGTTGGCAACAAAAAGGCTGCGAGTGCGACGGACGAGGGCGCACGGGCGCGGACGCGGTGACGGGCGGCACTAGGCGTGCAACGGGCAGCGCTGGTGTGTGCGTTGTGCGGCGCTGGGCGACGCAACGTGCGGTTCTGGAGCGTGCGCGACGTGCGGCGCTCGACGCTCACTCTGTGCGGTACTTCAGCGGCAGCGAGGATACCGCGGAGGCGGCGGCGGCGGCGAGGAGGCAGCGCAGCGCTGCCAAGGGCGGTACTTTAGGGCCATTTCGGGCAGTGCGATGGCGCGCGTCTCGCGGCGGTGGCCATGGGGCTTCGGACGATGGCCGGCGATCGTTTTTTGATCTCGATCCAAGAATTAAAACAATAAATTCAACACAATAACATATATGTTCAATTAATATCGAATATAAGAATCAAATAAGATAATAATATACGAGCATATAAATCTTGCAAAACATGGATTGAATAATTCAAGTACGGGAATTAATTCATGTGATGTAAAGGGGATTAATTCTGAGGCGTACCATTTTATCTCGGGCAGAGACTCGTGCTGATAACGTGTTGTAAATAACTGCGTAAATAAAGAGACACGATTTGTTGACCCAGTTCGTCGGGAACGACTACGTCTGGGGGCGATCCAAGCCAGGAGTTCCACTAATATTCTTGTGTATGAGAGTACATAATTTATGAGTATGTATGGATATATATAATAGTAAAACCCTAGTCTAATGGAGAAAACCCAATATGTTTCTTGGCCCTTAAGTAATGTCCACACCAAATCTCCTAGATTTGGAATATTAAATCTTCTAGATTTATAACAATATTTACATGATTCTAAGAAATAGTCAACAATCATTCCTCAATTACTGGAAATTTACAAACTTACATAAAATTTGAAAATAAATAAAAATAATTTAGAATTCCTTCCCAAAAGTTGGTTGATCAACATAACAAATTCAAGGAAAATTCGACCAAAACGTTACAATCTAGCGAGAACAAAAAAAAAGGCAAATCTATACGAAAGAAATTGCAAAAAAATAAAATATAAACTCCAAACTATATTCGAATACGCAAGATGATCAGCAATCCTACAAAAAAAAGAACCAAACAAACAACGAAGGTGAGATAATGAACACCACGCTGGAAAAACAAAATGAAAAAGAAGAAGAGAGAATGGAACAATTTGTTAACCATTGTTGAATATAGCCAATAGGCACGACCAAGTTCAATGCTTTGTAAAATAGAGAAAGATAGGTAAGCTAGATAAATGTAACAGAAAGTCAGTTACAACTCCTTCTGTAACAAACTCTGAGGAAGACTATAGAAGCATCTAGATCACCTCATGAGTCTATAAATATTGTAACAGAAAGGTGAATAATTAGGAATGAAATTATAATTTTCAACATGGTATCTTAGAGTCGCATGCTTACCTATCCTTTCCTCTCTCCATAACCGTTTTCTACACATCTTCAACTGCTGTTCTTCATTTCTTCTTCTTCAGCACTTCACATCTTCATACCTTCTGCATATTTTTTGTTCTTCGATCCTGTTTCATTCCTCTTCCTACTGAAAATGACACCGCCTACCAAAGAAAAACTTCCGCAATTTATCACTCTTTCTATCAAATTGGATCGCAATAACTATTCGTATTGGCGATCGCAAATTCTCGCCACCGTGCGAGCACATGGATTCGAATCCATTTTGTTATCTACTGCAGATTCAATTCCTTCGCCCACAGTAATTGATGGTATTAATGGATCGGAAGAATCCAATTCGGAGTTTCTGCAGTGGATGAGAAAGGATCAATTCCTTCTCAGCTGGCTTTTCAGCTCTATTTCTGAGCCCATGCTTGGGCATATTAATCGATGCCTACATTCGTTTGAGGTTTGGTAAATTTTAGAAGATTTATTTCGTTCGAGATCTAAGGCGAGTCTCATGAGTCTTCGATATCAACTACAAACACTTAAGAAAGGAGATCTTGCCATTGACGATTACATCCTGCAACTTAGGACAATTGGAGACAATCTCAAGGCTGCAGGTCATGAAATTTCTGATGATGACCTAGCTATGTATTTACTCGGTGGATTGGGGCCCGAATTCGATGCTGTGGTTGTGAATCTCACAACCAGATCTGAATCATTCACTCTCTCTGAGATTCAGTCCATTCTACAGACTTATGAGATGCGTATGTTGCGAAACTCTACTTTGAATCATGTTCACCCTGTCTCTTCTTCTCCTGCTACGAATCCTTCAGTGAACATTACTAGCAAGGATTCGGCTGGACACGCTAAAGGAGGTTCCAATTCCAATTCTAATTACAACCGCTTCAAAGGGAAACAAAAGTCTTATGGCAAACCAAAGGTTATATGTCAACTATGTGGCAAGTCCAACCATGTCGCTGCTAAATGTTATAAGAGATTTGACTCCTCTTTCCTTGGCTTGGAAAATGTTTCTGTCACACCTCCTCCTCAAGCTTCACCTCAGTCTCGATCCTTTTCCTCTCCACACAATTTCCAGGCTCACCTTACTCAATCTGCTCCTTATCCGTCACCTGCTACCTATGCTCCTTCAATTTACTCTGTAGCTAATGTTGCTAATGATGGTTCTTCTTCCTCTCAGAATGTAGGAGGTGGAGAGTGGTTCGTTGATAGTGGCGCCACTCATCATGTCACCTCTGCATTGGGTAATCTGCAGTTACAAACTCCTTATCAAGGTACAAGTTCTGTTATGGTTGGCAATGGTGCTAGTATTCCTATTCAGAATGTTGGGTATCTTCAAATACCTAGTTTGGATGCTTCAACTTGTGTACAGTTAAATAATGTCTTGCATGTTCCCGACATTACCAAAAATTTACTCAGCATTTCCCAGTTTTTGAAAGACAACAATGCTTATATTGAGTTTCACTCCACGTGTTGTATTGTCAAGGATCTGAACACTCACAAGGTCCTACTGAGAGGAACACTTAACAAGGGACTGTATCAGCTGGACTTGGGTCATTTAAAGCAAAATAAAGCTGGCCATACTCATGTTGATTGTAATACAATTACTTCTTGTACTTCCAGCAGTAGTATTCCTTCGATTACTGTACTAAATAATGATCAGCTGAGCCTTTGGCATTGTAGACTTGGACACCCTTGTAGTGCCACCTTATCTTCTGTTTTCAAGTTGCTTAAACTTCCGTTTGGTTCGAAACAATTATTCTGTGATGCGTGCTAATGTGGTAAAATGCATCAGGCTAGTTTTCATTCTATTACTCATTCATCGGTTGCGCCTTTTGACATTGTGCATATGGATGTTTGGGGTCCTGCTTCAGTCTTGTCTCTTGATGGATTTAAGTTTTATCTATCTTTGGTTGATGACTTTACTCGATACACGTGGATATTCCCTTTGAGGATGAAGTCTGATGTAGCACGGGCAGTTCAACATTATTTTGCCTTCATTGAACGACAATTTAATACCAGAATTAAGGCAATACATTGTGATATGGGTGGTGAGTTTTTGGTCCTCAAACCCTTCCTTCAACAGCTGGGAGTTAAAATTAGACACTCTTGTCCTCACACACATCAACAAAACGGGTTAGTTGAACGGAAACATCAACATATTACTGAGATGGGGTTCACATTGTTGGCTCAAGCTATGTTACCGTTTAAATTTTGGTGGGAGGCGTTCTCCACTGCTGTTTTTCTCATTAACACCCTTCCCTCTCCTGCTCTCTCACACTCATCTCCCCATCAGCTTCTCTATCATAAACTGCCAGATTATGTGCACTTGTTTTCCTTTTCTACGGCCTTACAACACATCAAAACTTCAATTCCGTTCATCCAAATGTGTCTTTCTTGGGTATAGTACTTCGCATAAGGGGTACAAGTGTCTACATCCTTCGGGTCGGGTTTATATTTCCAAAACTGTAGACTTCAATGAAGTTGAATTCCCATACACATCGTTGTTTGCTTCCAATCCCACCTCAAACCACTCTGCTACTGTAAAGTCCCTATTACCTTTTTTGCCTTTACCATTACATGGTTCTTCTCATTCTTCTACCCAATCTCCACCACCTATTCACTCCCCATATACATCGCATACATCCGGCTCTATTTCTACCAGGTCTTCACCAACTCCAATCCCTATCTCAAGTCCCGCTCCTCCTCAACACACTACATCTGCTCCTATATCCTCAAATACATCTCCTCTACCTGTCCCTCTCTCGATCCCTCCATCTCCTTCTCCGCCATCTTCTACTTCCCATCACCCCATGCAAACGAGGTCCAAGTCCGGAATCTTTAAACCGAAGGCTCTTGTTACAAATCTGCCTTCCGATGTGGATCTCTCTGAACCTCATTCAGCGGCCGAGGCTTTGACTTCTCCACGCTGGAAACTTGCTATGGAGGAAGAGTATTCTGCACTGATTAAGAAAGGCACTTGGGAACTTGTTCCATGGACATCCGATATGAATGTCATCACAGCGAAGTGGATTTTCTGTGTTAAATATCATATGGATGGTTCGGTTGATAGATTCAAGGCACGTCTTGTTGCTCGGGGATTTCAACAGACAGCCGGTGTTGATTATTTTGATACTTACAGCCCGGTTCTCAAGCCAATTACCCTACGTATTGTTCTTTCTCTTGCTGTCACACGAGGTTGGAAAATCAATCAAATCGATATCAACAACGCTTTCTTAAATGGTGACTTGAGGGAACCTGTTTACATTCAGCAACCCCATGGTTTTGAGGATCCTCTGAAACCTGATTACGTTTGTCGTTTAAAGAAATCGTTGTATGGTTTAAAGCAGGCGCCTAAGGCCTGGTACGATAAGCTTAAAGGGGTTTCTTCTTCACTACGGATTTTGTCACTCCGTCTCCGATCATTGTCTGTTTCATATGTGTCGTGATGGCAAGATGCTCCTGTTATTGCTGTATGTTGATGATATCTTAGTTACCGGTGACGATTCTCATTTGATCACCAGGCTTATTGCTGACCTTGACACTCATTTTTCACTCAAAAATCTTGGGCAAATCAACTATTTTCTTGGCCTTGAGGCAGCCGTGTCTCCATCTTGTATCAAACTTACTCAGTCCAAATACATCACTGATCTTCTTACCAAAACAAATCTTCTTAATTGCAAACCTTTACCTACACCATCCTGTTCTGGTCATAAACTTTCAGCTCTTGACAGTGCTCCATTTGATAACCCTACTCTTTATAGAAGTACTGTTGGTGCTCTTCAATACCTTACTATGACCCGTCCTGATATTTCCTTTAGCGTTAATAAACTTAGCCAATTTCTCCAAGCTCCAACACAAAATCATTGGCAAGCATGCAAAAGGGTTCTTAGATACCTCAAGGGTACTACATTCCATGGTCTATCTTTTTTCTCCGTTTCAAATTTTTCTTTGCAGGGTTACGCCGATGCGGATTATGCTTCCAACGTTGATGATCGCCGCAGTACCAGTGGCTATTCTGTATTTCTTGGTCCGAATCTTGTTTCTTGGTGCTCCAAAAAGCAGAGTGTGGTCGCTCGCAGTAGCACGGAAGCAGAGTATCGATCCCTTGCTCTTGCTACTACAGAATTGCTTTGGATTCACAATTTTTTTTCTGAGCTTCGTCTTCCACTGTCCTCTCCCTCCTTGCTTTGGTGTGATAACTCTGGCGCCATCACTTTGGCATTTAGTCCTTCATTTCACTCCAGAATGAAGCATGTGGAGGTTGACATTCATTTTTTACGGGAAAAGGTTCAGAGTAAACTACTTGACATCCGGTTTGTTCCCTCCGAAGATCAAGTTGCGGACATATTGACTAAACTGCTCTCTCCGACTCGGTTCCATGCTCTGTGTCAAAAACTCAGATTGCCATCTAACTCTCGCTTGGTTTCCAATGGAGCATGTTAACCATTGTTGAATATAGCCAATAGGCACGACCAAGTTCAATGCTTTGTAAAATAGAGAAAGATAGGTAAGCTAGATAAATGTAACAGAAAGTCAGTTACAACTCCTTCTGTAACAAACTCTGAGGAAGACTATAGAAGCATCTAGATCACCTCATGAGTCTATAAATATTGTAACAAAAAGGTGAATAATTAGGAATGAAATTATAATTTTCAACACAATTTATTCTAAAAAATAATTCGAACCACATCCGACTATGCAAGGTGGTCGGCAAAGAATGTTGCATAAAGGACCATAAATAGATGTTAGAGATACTATAACTCCTTCTTAATTCACCACAACAACACATATGTATTAGTAATTAAAGTCGCATTCAACACCAATAATAATGCAATCAATTATAAGCAATCAAAAAATATTTAACTTTTAAAAAAATAGCAAAGACTTAAAAAAAACACTTAAAAAAGATATTAAAGTGGACCATAATCGAAAAAAGAAAAAAAATTAAATGGAACACAATATCATTTAATTATATTTAAACAATGATTAATTATATCACACAAAATACATGGTATTTATTGTAAACCAAAACCATGACACCTATTTTTAACCAAAATCATGGCAGTTATTATATAAATTAGCATATATGAAGGATATAAATTAGCATAATTGTTTAAATATATCACTTATATTGAGACACAAAATACTTATATTGAGACACAAAATATATCATTTTTGGCAAATCAAAGCACAAATTACCAATTTTATAACCTATTTAATTCAATCATGGAAAAAATTTCGGTAATCTCCTCAATTTACGGCTAGTCAAAAGAAATTAGTAATTAAAGTAGCATTCAACACCAATAATAATGCAATCAATTATAAGCAATCACAAAATATTTAAATTTTAAAAAAAATATCAAAGACCTAAAAAAATATTAAAGTGGACCAAAATCGAAAAAAGGAAAAAATAAAAAAAGAACTAAATGGAACACAATATCATTTAATTATAATTAAACAATTATTAATTGTATCACACAAAATACATCTCATTTATTGTAAACCAAAATCATGGAACATATTTTTAACTAAATTATAGCTAATCAAATCAAATCAAATCAAATAACTTATATCTAGCAAGAAATATCGAACACACATTTTTATATAAGCTTATAATAATTGTGGACAAAAATGTATAATTAACAAAGACATGTGTATAATTATATCAAAATTTCTAATCTATCAGGATTACAAAAAAGGCAACTAAGTATACATGTAAAGATAGCACGAAATTGAGGAAATAATGAAATCAATCACCAATTTTGTGGTAAAATTTAACAATTTGCTTCATTAGAAAATCACTATTAGAAAAAAGGCGCTATCCAAGGACCAAATTAAAACAAACACCAATTTAGAGCCAATCAAATCAAATAAGTTATATTTAGCAATAAATAATAAACACATATTTTTATATAAGCTTATAATAATTGTGGATGAAAATGTACAATTAACGCAGACATGTGCATAATTGTATCACATTTTCCAATCTATCACGATTAAGGTCTTCGAAGTATTTTTCGAGGAATACAAAAATATTATTCGAAAAAGTGGACCAAATGTAAGTAGACAAAAAATGGAGAAAATGAAAAAAAAAATAAGTGGACCAAAATCTAAAAAAAACATATTGGCTCAATATCATTTAGCTTTATTTAATAAACTTAAACGCATGCAATCACGGGAAAAATTTGGTGACTTCCTCAATAAGACCGGTCAATAACAAAAAAACATACTATTTATAGATGTACACAAATTTGGATGATTTGTACATTGATAGCACATCTAATAAAAATTATAAATTTTTGGCAAGAACACATCTCGATTGAGTCAACCGTGATAAAATACAGTTTCCTAAAATAAAATGTTAACAAATTGATTAGTTTTGGCATATCAATTAATTAACAATTGGAATCAATTAACTAAATAAATGACATTTAACACATGTCATAATTACATATTGTTGGGAAAATGTATAAGACTTCTTTTGATTAGATGCCAACATGTCCCTCCCTAAGTTGTTTGTAAGTAAATTATTCAGCAGAGTTAGAGTTTAAATTAAACAGTTCTAAGTGTTAAGAACTGAAGTGCAGTTAGTAATAACTAGAGTGTATTTTAGTATGAAGTCCGCTGAAGTAAAGTCCGCTGAAGTAAAGTCCGTTGAAGTGAAGTCCGCTGAAGACTAAGTGATCTAAGAAAGAAGTCTAAGTCTTGAATGTTTTCTAAGTACATTCTCACTAAGACTAAATCTATCAGTAGAGGACGAAGGTCCACTGATGGGAACTAACAAAGTACATTTAATGCTAAACATATTTAAAGCTGTTAGTTAATCTGGTTGGAACAAGGCAAAATGAATTTCAGTGAAGCTTACAATAAATGAAGGAATAAGAAGGTTCTCATCAGAGGAGTTCCACCTAAAGCAAGACAAGAATTTGGGCATGCAGACTTAAGGTCCAATGAGAAGATGACACGTCAGTGTACCTTACTGACAGCCGACCTGTCCCAGCCTGACAAGTACCAAAAGTCTTTCACCTAGCAATCTACAGAAAGTTGGTGAACAGGCATGGTTTTGCAGCCGTTTCTTGACAAGACTTAAAGCTTCAAATAGAGCCGTTTGAACCAATCAGATACAAGAAGACTTACTTGAGAAGATTCAAATCCAACGGGAAGATTTTCAAGGAAGCCTATAAATACAGAAGGACGTGCACTTTTTACAAGCACGGGAAACTCACAAGATCAAAGCTATCTCTACATTCTTAACAATCTAGAAACACTCGAAATTATCATTGTTTCCCAAGTGTTTCACAATAGTAGAGAAACTAACAAACCTTCTGTAACCAAGCTTAAAGCTATATTCAAACCTTAGAAAGAGATAATTCAATCCTAAGCCTTGAGCTAAACTTGTAAGGATTATCTCAAAATAGTTGGAACCAAAACCCTACTCAAAACCCTACTCAGTGTTTAGGTTGAGAGCTAGTGTTAAGTGGTGTTAGTAAGCTGATTGTTGTATCAGTCTGAAAGCTGGTTTGTTTTTGGGAACTAGGACCTGGAATTTCCTAGTGATCAATCATCCTAAGAGAGGAAAAGTTGATCAGTGCACCTTGGCACTATAACACAAGGAATTCCAAGTGAAAGGAATTCTCCTGTTTGATCAGGCCAGTGGACGTAGGAGATTTATCTCTGAACCACTTTACATCTTGTGTACTTACATTCTGCTATTTCATAAGTGTGTGTTAATCTCAAGTTTATCAAAGTAAAATGAGTTTTCTAAAAGGGCTCACTAATCCGCATCTGAAAGCTAATTAGATAGTAGTTCAACTGAAAGTCTTGTGCTTTCAGTGGAGGTATTATCTCAGTAAGCTTTCACAGAGTAACTCTCAGCAGACCTCAAGTCCACTGACGAGCTACTGTCTTAAGTAACCTGATAAGTTTTAAAGAAGTTTAAATTTGTAACCACAGGTGTATTCCCCCCCCCCATACACCTGTTTACTCGTTTCGGGACCATCAATTGGTATCAGAGCAGTGGTTCTAAAGACCATTGTTCTAAGTATACCTTGTGCTCAAAGGTATTTTTATAAGGTCACCTGAATTGATCTTTTGATAAACTTGTTTTTATTCTATGGCTGACAACACAGCTAGGGTTGCACCACCTGCAGAGAACAACATGGGAGTGAATCCCTTGAACCATATGTCTCATCACAAGCTTCCACAATTCTCAGTGGAAAACTATGACTTCTGGAAAATCAGAATGAGAGCTCATCTTGCCTGTGTGCATGATGAAATGTTAAGGGTTATTACTAAAGGTCCATTTGTGTTTATGACACCTAACCCTAGAACTACAGCTGAAACTATTGCAGATCCTAGAGAAGAATGGCCCAAAGATGAAGATAATTTCACTGCAGATGAGAGGAGGAGAAACAACCTCAACTTCATTGCCATGAACATTCTCTACACCACTATTCCAGACTCTGTAATGGGAAGAGTGATCCACTGCAAGACAGCAAAGGAACTATGGGACACTCTTGCTCTCATGTGTGAAGGAACTGACAAAATAAAAGAGAACAAGCTTTCAGTAGCTGTTCAAAAGTATGAGCAGTTCACCATGGAGTCCACTGAGACCATAGACCAGCTTGATGGGAGGTTCACTGACATCATGAATGAGATTAATTCTCTGGGAAAGGTCTACACCAAAAGAGAAGTTGCCTTAAAGATCCTGAGAGGTCTAACCTCAAGATGGGATGTGTACTCTGTGATGATGCAGAATACCAAGGATCTATCCAGCATGTCTATGCAACAGGTATTCTCTGAACTTAAGGCTTATGAGTTTGATCTGAACAGGAAAAGGGCTCCTGATGAGACCTCAGCTGAGAAGGAAGTTGCCTTCAAAGCTAAGGAGCCTGAGCCAAAATCCCCAAAGCCTCAGAAGAGTTCAAAGGCAAGTAAGTCTCAAAGCAAGGCTGAGATGCAGGAGGAACTCAGCCTGATGGCTAGAAGGTTTGAACAACTTAACAGCCGTTTTGGCAAATATAAGAGATTTTACAGGGATAACAGGGAAGGTAGAAGTTATCCACAAAAGACTACCAGAGAAGGAGAGAAAAGCTCATCTGAGCTGGAAAAGAAGAAGGAATACAAGAATTACACCAAGGCTGAAGGTTCATCATCAAAGACCAGAGAGTCCACTGAAGAAAAGAATGATGATGCCAACAGGTGTTTTCAGTGCAAGAAGATTGGGCACTTTCAATATGATTGTCCTCAACTGAGCACTAAAGAAAGAAGAGAAAGGCAAGCCAAAAGAGACAGAAGATATGGAGAAAGGAAAGCCATGATGGCTGGGGATGTTGATGAAAACCTGGAGTCACCTGATGAACTGTTCTCTGACAGCAGTGAAGATGACATGTGCCTCATGGCAAGAGAAGAACCAGAGGTACAATCTAAACCATCCATTTCTCTAGAACACACACCTGAGCTAAGCTCAGAGTCAACTGAGGAACTCAATCTTCAGTCCGCCTTGGAACAATTGATGATTGATTTCTAAAGGTTGCAAGAAGCAAGTTTCTGTCTTCAAGATGAGAACAAACAACTCTTGAGTGAAAACTCCAAGTTAATCGAGTCTGGGAATCAAGTAGATCTGAACTCAGCCAAATCTACCATTGAACTGACAAAAGAGGTGGAAACCCTCAGGAGTCAAGGAAATGGTAGAGATCAACTGATAAAAGATCTCAATGAATCTAAAACAAAGTTAACTGAAGAGAATTTAAAATTAGTAAGCCAAATAAAGGATTCTATCCTGAAAATTGATGTCTTACAAAAATCTGAAGAGACCTTGTTAAAAAGGATTGATGCTCTAAACAAACCCTCTCTTGCCATAGAGGAGATCCAAAGTTTTCAAACCAATCCAAATAACAAGTGTGGGATAGGCTTTATTCCAAAACCTTCAGAAGGTCCTCTGAGTGTTGCTTCTTCAAGTGGCACAAAGAGAGTTTTTGTTAAGTCTGTGACATTTCAACCACAGATTGTAGATAAAGGAAAAAGACCAGCTGAGATCACACAAAAGAAAAGTCAATCTAAGCCAAAACCAAATGGAAAGGCTCAGGTGACTTATCAAAATAGATCTCAGCAGAGGTACTATCAGCCGAGGTCTTCACAGATGAAGCAACCTCAGCTGAGAACACCCAGGCATGAGCAGTCCTCAAGGAATGACTCATATGGAAGACCTAGTCCTTTTGTGCCTAAAGGAAAAGGTCCTTCATATCTTTATCAACAAAAACCAAGACCAGGTGCACCCAAGCCAAAGAGAAAGAATGTGAAGAAGGTTCCTGTTCCTTCAAAGGCTGACACCCATAGAAAGTTTACTCCCAAGGCACCCAGGGAGATAACAATCTATGTAGATGTTTATGGAAGACAAATTAGCCAATCTAAAATAATTAGAACTGTGAGGCAAATTTGGATTCCGAAAGGTACAGCTAACCTTGTAGGACCCAACACCAAATGGGTACCTAAAGCTTGATCTGTGATTGCAGGGCTCAGTGGACCTCAACAAAGGAGAAGCTCTTAAATCATCAGTCTGGTACTTGGACAGTGGATGTTCTAGGCACATGACTGGCAACAAAAATCTCCTAACAGAATTTGTTGAGAAGGAAGGTCCACAAGTCACCTTTGGTGACAACTCTCAAGGAGCCACTAGAGGTTATGGTACTTTAATAATTGGCTCAGTAAGAGTAAGCAATGTATCCTTTGTCAGTGGACTTAAGCATAATCTTCTGTCCATAAGTCAATTCTGTGATAAGGGATACAGTGTTGAATTTTCATGTAACCTATGTTTTGTTAAGAATATATCTTCACAACAGGTATTACTAACTGGGTCAAGAAAGGGAAATATCTATCTTGCAGATTGGAAGTCTTGCACACCAAATGCATGTCTTATTGCCAAAAGCTCAACTGACACTAATTGGTTGTGGCACAAAAGGCTAAGTCATCTGAACTTCAAGATGATGAACAGGATAGCAAGACATGGACTGGTAGAAGGAATGCCAAATGAAGTATACAATAAGGAACATATCTGTAAAGCCTGTCAGGAGGGGAAGCAAGTAAAGGCATCCTTCAAAAGCAAAGTAGCAACCTCTACTGACAGAGTACTTCAACTAATACATATGGATCTTTTTGGTCCAGTAACCCCTGTAAGTATCAATGGGAGAAAATATACACTTGTTGTTGTAGATGACTTCTCCAGGTACACATGGGTGATATTCCTTACAAGCAAGAAGGAGACTCAACTGAGACTGCCAGAGCTCCTGAAGAAAGTTAGCAATGAAAAGGGCCTGAACATTGTAAAAATAAGATCAGATAAGGGCACTGAATTCATAAATTCTATCATATCTGATTATTGTAAAGAATTAGGTATTTTTCATGAGACATCAGCTGCAAGAACTCCACAACAAAATGGAGTAGCTGAAAGAAGAAATAGGACTCTCAAGGAGGCAGCAAGGACAATGTTAGCTGAAGCTCAGGTTCCTAAAAGATTCTGGGCTGAAGCTATTAATACTGCCTGTCACACTCAAAACAGATCCATGGTAACCAAACATCAAGGAAAAACTCCATATGAGTTATGGAATGGCAGAAAGCCACAGGTATCTTACTTTCATATTTTTGGTTGCAAGTGTTTAATTCACAACAATGGGAAAACACAACTAAAAGCTTTTGATAGCAAAGCTGATGAAGGAATTTTCTTAGGATATTCCCAAATCAGTAGAGCTTTCAGAGTTTACAACTGTAGAACTCTTGTTGTGGAAGAAACACCTCATGTGGTATTTGATGAATCTACTTTTGAGTCCAGAAGTAAGGAGAATGAGGATATGATAAGCAAAAGGCTAACTAGACTGAGTATCAAATCAAAAGGATATCCTGAGAATTCTGTTGATACATTCATCCCAACCTGGGACAACCTCAATGATCAACAATTCAAAGAGGACACTCAAAATCAGACCACTCCTCAAAGCTCACCTGAGAGCTCTCCTGAAGATGTAACTGAACTGATGAACACCATCCCAGTTCAAGAGGTAACCAATGTCAATGAAGATGTGGTCACAGCTGAGACATTCACTGAACCCATCATTCAAGGGGGAACCAATGAAGTTACCATTGAGAATGAAAATACCTTGAATGATGACTCAGGACTTCAACCCTCTGTCTTATTTCCTGAATTCGATTTCATTCCAATATCTAGTGACTCAACTTCAGAAGAGTTAAACTCAACTGAAGGGCATCAGCCTAGGAGGACTTGGCTCTCAGATCATCCTGTTGAGCAAATCCTAGGTGATCCTTCCCCAGGAGTCAAAACTAGAAGTTTTCATGGTGAAAGTGCTTTGTTTTGTTGTTTCTTATCAAACCAGGAACCAAGTTCCATAGCAGAAGCACTTCAAGATTCCAACTGGATTATTGCCATGCAAGAAGAGCTCAACCAGTTTACAAGGAATCAAGTATGGGAGTTGGTGGACAGACCATATCACTGCAATGTGATAGGAACCAAGTGGGTATTCAAAAACAAGAAGGATGAGAATGATATCATAGTCAGAAACAAGGCCAGGCTAGTTGCAAAGGGCTACTCTCAAGTTGAAGGATTTGACTATGATGAAACATTTGCTCCAGTAGCCAGATTGGAGGCAATAAGGTTATTTCTTGCATATGCTGCTCACAAGAAATTCAAAGTGTACCAGATGGATGTTAAAAGTGCCTTCTTGAATGGAGTACTAAATGAAGAAGTCTATGTGGAGCAACCCCCAGGTTTTGAAGAAAGTCACAAAGTATATAGACTGAGGAAAGCTCTATATGGACTGAAACAGGCTCCAAGAGCTTGGTATGATACTTTGTCTCAATTCCTTTTGGATCATGGTTTTATCAAAGGGAGAGTTGATAGAACACTTTTCAGAATCACAAAAGGAGAGGACACATTGCTGGTTCAAATCTATGTGGATGATATCATCTTTGGTTGCCCTAACCAAGTCCTCTGTGAGAAGTTTTCTCAACTGATGAAGGGAAAGTTTGAGATGTCTATGATGGGAGAAATGAATTTCTTCCTAGGACTTCAAGTCAAGCAGTCCACTGAAGGAATCTTCATCAACCAAGCCAAATACACAAGGGAGCTGATCAACAAGTTTGGATGCCAGACCAGCAAGGTCGCAAGAGTTCCACTCAACACCAACACCAAGATGGAACCAGATGAGGATGGAGAATCAGTAGACCAGACTTCCTACAGAGCCATTATTGGATCTCTACTGTATCTCACAGCAAGCCGGCCTGATATCACATTTGCAGTTGGCATTTGTGCTAGATATCAAGCCAATCCCAAGAAAAGTCACCTGGAAGCTGCCAAGAGGATTCTCAAATATCTTAAGGGTACTGTGAATATGGGATTATGGTATCCCTCAGATGACAATCTAGAACTCACAGGATACTCAGATGCTGACTATGGAGGATGCAGAATTGATAGAAAATCAACCTCAGGCACTTGTCAATTCTTGGGAAGTAAACTGATTTCTTGGTTCTCCAAGAAACAAAATTCAGTAGCCACAAGCACTACTGAAGCTGAGTATATGGCAGCTGGTAGTTGTTGTGCTCAAATTCTTTGGCTAAGACAACAACTGAGAGATTACAACATCTTTGCCAATGAAGTCCCTATTTTCTGTGACAACAATAGTGCAATTGCTATTTCAGAAAATCCAGTTCTCCACACAAGATGCAAACATGTGGATATAAGGCATCACTTCATCAGAGATCATGTGGAGAAGAAGGACATCAAGATGCTCAAAATCCACACTGACAAGCAGAAGGCAGATATCTTCACTAAACCTTTGGCTGAAGCAAGGTTTCAAGATTTGTCAGTGGAGCTTGGACTCCTAGATCCAGGAGAGTAAAGAAAGGATTGAATCTCAGTAGAGTTACCTTCAACTCAGTGGAGGTTCATACTCAGAAGAGGATCTTCTCTCAGAAGAAGCTCCCCATCTCAGAAGAGATCTATATCAGACGAGGTCGAACCTCAGTAGAGGTCAAATCTACTTATGTTATTTTTTCAAAGATAAAGTCTCTTAGTATTATATATTTTAATGTGTTTCAAAATATTTACTAATGAGTGCTTTCTGGAAAATTAAATCCCTTTCCACTGTTCCGAAGAGATTTTGGTATGACAAGCATTTAATGCGCGTGGTACAAGTCAGACATGCTTTTTCAATTTCCTATCTCACGCGCCCTAAAAGCCGGATGATGTGACCTTCCGGTTACCAACCTTTTCAATCCTTACCATTCAATAAGGCGGTTCTTTTTTAACCGTCAAGATTTCTTAAAACTCCCCCCTAAACCCTGCAACTATCCACGATCTCAAAATCATTCAATCTCAAACGTTGATTGTGAAATTAGATCTAACCGTTTATTTCTAATATAAAATCCCCAACCTTAAGCTTGTAAACCTTTTCGAATACACTTCCAAGCAAACACTTACTATCCTACTCTGTAATCTGTTCTCTCAAACCCTCTTGTTCTAATGGCGAAACTAAATCTCAGTTTCCTTACCCAAAAAGATAACTTCTGGTATGAACCCATAGTGGTTTTCGATAACCCAGAAATTGAGTCCAGACCAGAGTACGCTCACATCAAAGAGGCCCTTGAAATGATAAAAAGTGCTGGGTTAGAGAAATTCCTATCTGTTCATCCAGAGAACTGTTTTGACAGACAGGTTCTTGATTTCTACAACAATGTCTCCAACTCAGACACAAAGATCAGGTCTCATCTGATCTTGCAAAGGAAGAAGAAAGTTATGAGGGATGACATGGAGGTCATTGAACACCAGAAGATAAAGAAGGAGATTCGTGTAAGCGGAGATGTCCTGAAGGAGCTTTTTGATCTTCCTTCTGAAGGTCCCAATCCAGACACATGCATTGTGGAGAAGGGGGAAGAATGGGTCAAAACCATAATGCAGAGGAAGGTACCATACACTCCAACAATGAACAGAAGTGAACTCCTGCCAATTTACAATGTTCTCTGTGAAATTGTGAGTAAGTGTATTTTGGGAAACCAAGGGAGTACTGAGCAAGTGAGCAAGCCAAAGCTCAGGCTGATGAAGGCGATTGTTGAGAGCAAGGAAAGGCCATACAACTGGCAGCAGTTCTTTCTGAGGGCCTTGAATAAGGAGCATTCAAAATTTCAACCCGACAAAACTCCTCAACTATCAAGTAAGCTGAACTATGCAACAAAAATCTCTTACTTGATAGAGAATGTAGACTTGGGCGTAGATTGGATCCCTGACAGGAAATGGAGCACTCTAAAAATTCTATTCAAGTCTGGAAAGACTCTGGAGGCTAGGATGATTAAACCTACTGTGGAAAGCCCAGAGGCAGTAGAGGAGGAGGAAGATACCCCAGCTGAGGGGAAGAAAACAAAGCTGAAAAGGAGACTGGTAAAGTTGAGTGACAAAATGGCTCAACACAAGGAGGCTGTGGCTGAGAAGGCCTTTAGGAAGGAGAAGAAGAGGTCTTCTGAAGCAGTGAAGGAGGCTGTTTTGAAGAAAGTCAGAGTCACAGACTCTACTGATGAGTCTTCATCAGGTAACCCTACCTCTTCCCCCAACACTATCTCAACTGAGTCTGACTCAGATGTTCCTGCTCCTACTCCTATTAAACCCAAGACCAAACCTCGCACCCCTGCAGCCAAAACCAAACGCATCTCCAAAATAACTCACACTCAAACCCCCACTGATGGCTCTCAAAAGCCAGCCAGTGGATCTCAAACTCAAACCCCTACTGAACTCATCTCCACCCCAACTGAAACCACCCCATCAAATCCTACTGAACCCATTCCCTCAACCCCCACTGACCTAAACCCAACCTCACCTGACACTCAAACCTCTTCTGAACCTAACCCCCCTGAAACCCAAACCTCAACTCACCTGGAATCTATTCCAGAAGAACCCACTGATATCAGATCCCCTACCCCTTCCCTTCCTTCAGACGATGAAGAAGAGTACTCATTCTTAGACACCCTTAAGGATGAGGTTGCTTACTCTTTGGAGTCTAAGTACCCTGAACTTGACAACTACCCCACTCTCAAGGCTTTATTCTTGAGGCTGAGACTCCTTGTCCAGCTTAAAGATAGGAGGCTAGGAGAAATTCTATTGGCAGTCAGAGGCAGCAATGCCGATGATTGGAAGAAGGAGGAGATGGAGGTGATGCAGTTTGCAGGGATGACCAAAACCAGACTTCTCTGTGATGAGAAAATATTTGAGAGTCTGGTGATGGAGAAGATAGCTGAGGCTAAGAAGTCAGCTGATGTGGTTGCTGAAGCAGAGGAGGAGAAGGAGAAAGAGGTGGAGGAAAATGTACAAGGAGGAGGGACCTCACCAAGGCAAGGTGATGGTGAGGTAGCCAAGGATGTATCCAAGGCAAGGGATACTGAGGCTCAAAATTTGCCACAGGAGAGTCCAGTAGAGGTGTCTACTGAGATTCTCCCACAACAGCCCTCAGTGGTGGCTTCAGAGTCAACTGAGGTGACTGGAATAGAAGGAGTTGAAAAGGAGAAAGAAAAAGATGAGGGTGCTGAAAGAGATGTTGAAATCACAGGAGTTGTGAGTGGCCAAATAAAAGCAATCATTCCTGCAAAGGATGAATTGGCTGAAAAAACCTTAGTTGAAAATAAGAGTGATGAAAGAAGTAAGCTGAGTGAGGAGGAGGGAGTTCCAATGGAGTTAGAGACTTCAGGTGATCTAGGTTGTGAGATTGAGGGAGGAAACACTAACACTGTCTTAAATGCAGGTACCCAAACTGATGAGATTCCCTCAGTCCAGGTCAACCTAACTCCCCTGAAGAATGAAGTGCTTAAACTTCAAGAAGAAAGAATCCCTGCTCTTGAAACTCAGCTGAAAGATGTCCAAGAAGTTGTCCAAGAGGAGGTAGACGAAATGATCATCCTCTCAGATCACATTGACGAACTCATGGAGTCCACAACTACATCACTTCAAAATCTCACACTGAAGATTGAAGATTCACAGCAGATGGTCACTGATGTAGTTGAGGGACAAAGTGTGCTAGTCATTGAGGCTCTGAAAGATCTGGAGAAGAAGGAGGAAGAAGCCAGAACTCAATTCCTGAAGGACTCAGTGGAGAACGTGTCCATCAAGCTAAAGTCTTCTGTTGAAGCTTTCTCAGCTGACCTTGTTGGGAAAGTTGAAGGGTTGTGGAACCAGAAGATGCAGGAGTTCGAAGCAAAGCACGAAGAACTCGGAGCCAAGCTTGGTGAAGTTCTCAAAAAGGCTGCTGAGGACTTCCCAACTCAAGAAAAGACCAATGTGCTAATCAATGAGAAACTGGCCCAATTTGTGCAATTTGGTCAAACTGCTGGAGCTGCACTGGAAAGGATGGAAGATGAAGTTGACCACTGCTCGACTGAACTGAAGGCCATCGCTCACGATCAGATGAAGTTAAACATCACTGTGGCTGAGTGCATGATTAATGCCGGAAAGGGGGAAAGATTGAGATCTTCTAAAGAGCTGAAGGCTGATCCAAGGAACAAAATGCAAATCATCTTTGAAACCCCGGAGTTCGAGAAAGGTCAACAAATCAAAAGCACCATAAAGAAAGTTGATGCTGAGGCCCAGAAGCTGGCTGAGGAAAAGAAGGGAAAGGAGATCGCATCAGTGGACCTCTCAAAGTTCAAGGAAGCTCATCTGAAGGAGAAGGAAGAGAGAGCTGCAAAGAAGGGGGAACCTGCCAAGAGGAAGGCAACTGATGTACTCTCAGCAGAGGTTACTAAAAAGACAAGAACCTCAGAGAGGTTGGCAGCTAAGTCCACAACCTCTACTGATGAAGTTGAGGTACTTCCCATTCTTAACCCTGATCCTTTGTCTTCTGAAATTCCCAAATCTGCACCCACCCGAGTCACGGAGCTCACTGAGCTAATCAAAGAGGCTGGTGGAATGAACGAGAGAGCAAGGAAGCTAACAGCCCAACAGCAGGAGAGGAGAGATAAGGTGGTTGGGAAGATGGAAACCATTGCAGAACTGGCTGAGAGGAAGAAGCAGGAGAGGTTAGCCACTTTTGACAAAACTACTTCCAAAAAGTTCAGAAGTGGTTATCTTAAGTGGGCTGCCAAACTAAAGAAAGACAAGATCACACCTTCTCAGAACAGATACCCTCACCACGATGCCTGGGTTCCTAAGAAGCTCAATGATGCTTGGGAGACTGCAAAAAGGGACTTTGTATATTCCTTCTATGTCAGTGGAGAGTTAGGAAGGGACAATGCACAAGAAGTCTTCAACTCATGGTTGTTTGATGCCTATCCCAAAATCTACCCCGAGATCTGTGATGCTTGGAATGATGCCTTCCCAGATCATGCTCTAAAGGCCCCTGAGCCAATCACATACTGGCCTCCTCAAGATGCAACAGGAGCTGTTGATAGAGAAAGGATCACTGAAGAGTGGACATCCTTATGTGAACACCTTGGTCTCAGAGGACATTCCAAGGAGATGATGGAGAGGAAGAATGAGCTGAAGATTAGAGTTTTTAAGCAATATGGACTTGAACCTCTTTTTGAGTCCATCTGAGTAAGTTGTATCTTTTGCTGGGCATTTGTTTATAAGTCCCAGATGTTTTTAAGTTTGAAACTTTTTGAGAGTTGACTTCATGTAATTTGTACTTCATATTTTTTCAATGAAAGGAACTCTGCTGATGTTTTGCCCAAGATAATATCTCATTATCATTTAGGCTTATGTACTTGAATGTTTTACTTACAAAACTGTGAACTTTGAATGTCATCTGAAGAACTTCATCTGGAAGAAGATATGTAATAAGATGGGTTCCGGCATAATCAAAAAGGGGGAAATTGTTGGGAAAATGTATAAGACTTGTTTTGATTAGATGCCAACATGTCCCTCCCTAAGTTGTTTGTAAGTAAATTATTCAGCAGAGTTAGAGTTTAAATTAAACAGTTCTAAGTGTTAAGAACTGAAGTGCAGTTAGTAATAACTAGAGTGTATTTTAGTATGAAGTCCGCTGAAGTAAAGTCCGCTGAAGTAAAGTCCGTTGAAGTGAAGTCCGCTGAAGACTAAGTGATCTAAGAAAGAAGTCTAAGTCTTGAATGTTTTCTAAGTACATTCTCACTAAGACTAAATCTATCAGTAGAGGACGAAGGTCCACTGATGGGAACTAACAAAGTACATTTAATGCTAAACATATTTAAAGCTGTTAGTTAATCTGGTTGGAACAAGGCAAAATGAATTTCAGTGAAGCTTACAATAAATGAAGGAATAAGAAGGTTCTCATCAGAGGAGTTCCACCTAAAGCAAGACAAGAATTTGGGCATGCAGACTTAAGGTCCAATGAGAAGATGACACGTCAGTGTACCTTACTGACAGCCGACCTGTCCCAGCCTGACAAGTACCAAAAGTCTTTCACCTAGCAATCTACAGAAAGTTGGTGAACAGGCATGGTTTTGCAGCCGTTTCTTGACAAGACTTAAAGCTTCAAATAGAGCCGTTTGAACCAATCAGATACAAGAAGACTTACTTGAGAAGATTCAAATCCAACGGGAAGATTTTCAAGGAAGCCTATAAATACAGAAGGACGTGCACTTTTTACAAGCACGGGAAACTCACAAGATCAAAGCTATCTCTACATTCTTAACAATCTAGAAACACTCGAAATTATCATTGTTTCCCAAGTGTTTCACAATAGTAGAGAAACTAACAAACCTTCTGTAACCAAGCTTAAAGCTATATTCAAACCTTAGAAAGAGATAATTCAATCCTAAGCCTTGAGCTAAACTTGTAAGGATTATCTCAAAATAGTTGGAACCAAAACCCTACTCAAAACCCTACTCAGTGTTTAGGTTGAGAGCTAGTGTTAAGTGGTGTTAGTAAGCTGATTGTTGTATCAGTCTGAAAGCTGGTTTGTTTTTGGGAACTAGGACCTGGAATTTCCTAGTGATCAATCATCCTAAGAGAGGAAAAGTTGATCAGTGCACCTTGGCACTATAACACAAGGAATTCCAAGTGAAAGGAATTCTCCTGTTTGATCAGGCCAGTGGACGTAGGAGATTTATCTCTGAACCACTTTACATCTTGTGTACTTACATTCTGCTATTTCATAAGTGTGTGTTAATCTCAAGTTTATCAAAGTAAAACGAGTTTTCTAAAAGGGCTCACTAATCCGCATCTGAAAGCTAATTAGATAGTAGTTCAACTGAAAGTCTTGTGCTTTCAGTGGAGGTATTATCTCAGTAAGCTTTCACAGAGTAACTCTCAGCAGACCTCAAGTCCACTGACGAGCTACTGTCTTAAGTAACCTGATAAGTTTTAAAGAAGTTTAAATTTGTAACCACAGGTGTATTCCCCCCCCCCCCCCATACACCTGTTTACTCGTTTCGGGACCATCACATATTATGGAATGATTAAATATGTGCATAATTATGATCAATTTCGTATTGATCGTATATACAGAAAAGAAAAGGACCAAAATCGGAAAAAAAGTAAAATAAAAAAAATTGGATCAATGTAATTTACTTACACTTATACATAGACTAATTAAAAACGAAATTAGACATACATAAAAAAAAATTGGATCAATGTAATTTACTTACACTTAAACATAGATTAATTAAAAACGAAATTAGACATACATGGACATGACTGAATAAGACAAGTCATAATTCTTTGGCCTAACAATTTTTTTTTACTATAGATGTACACAAATTTGGATGATTTTCACATTGATAGCACATCTAAAAATAAAAAAATTTAAAATTTTTGCAAGAACACGTCTCGATTGAGTCAACCGTGATAAAATACAGTTTTCTAAAATAAAATGTCAACAAATTGATTAAGTTTGACATATCAATTAATTAACAATTGTAATCAATTAACTAAATCAATGACATTTAACAAATGTCATAATTACCTATTATGAATGATTAAATCTGTGCATAATTATGCATAATTATGATCAATTTCACATTGATCGTACATATAAAAAAAAGACCAAAATCGGAAAAAAAAGTAAAAAAATAAAAAGGATCAGTGTAATTTACTTACACTTAAACATAGATTAATTATAGCACACAAAATACATGGAATTCACCGTAAAGCATTTTTCAATATACGGTAGAATTATTACATTGATATCACATCTAAGACAAAAAATTAGAAAGAACCTAAAATAAAATGTCAACACATTGTTTAATTTTGGCACATCAAATAATTAGCAATTGTAATTAATCTACTAAATACATGGCATTTAAGATGTAATATACGTATCCAAAATATGGAATAATTACAATTGAATTTAGACACATTATTTTCGATTCACAATAGATATGAGAAAAAAAATACTGGATTTGTTCCCCAAGGTTGGATTCACAACAGATATTTCATTGAATACGATTCTCAAACCGGATCTGGATTTTATACAAAATAATGAACAAAATAAAAATTTCACATCCAAACTATGGAGTTCGAAGAGACAGGACATCCGAAATACTAAAGTTAAGTTGAAATCGACTTCAAAATGATCATCACCAAGTTGAAGAAAAGCCGCAAGATCTAAACACATTGATTAAAAGCAAAGTTGAACTCGCGTTCGAATTGATCATCACCAAGTTGAAGAAAAGCCGCACGATCCAAACACAATGCATAAAAGCCAAGTTGAACTCGCCTCCGAGTTGATCATCACCAAGTTGAAGAAAAGCCGCACGATCTAAACACACTGCACAATAGCCAAAAAAAATATACTATGACAAAATTACGAATATCAAAACTTTAAAGAAACAAAAAAATGATGAGAAATCACAAATCCCAAAAGTTAATGAAAGAAAGCGAAAAAGAGATAGAAAAACACTCTATTACAGAGGAGAGGAGCTTGCAATGAAAAAAAACTACAATATAGAGGTCCTTATATAGGGAAAATAAATAAATCCTACGGTCTAGATTAGAGAACACTACCTTTTAACCACAAAGCAAAGAATGACTACTAAAATAATATGACTTTGCCACATAGGACAAAACAACTTATTCTTTATTAGTGATTAAGATTTCAATTGCACTGAATTTTTATTTTGTTTTGTTACTTCATTATCTATTAATTTTTTCCATTTTTAATTTATATATGTGTCCATTTCCTTCAATTTTATTGGGCGAATTGTGTAGTCAGCATGCCAGGTATATCCACATAGGCATATTGACTGGAAACCCCCAAATTTGACGATCATGTGCGCAGCATATGTGGTAATTCAACAGGGAAAATTGCAAATTTGGTCCCTTAAGAAATTTTCAATAATAATTTTAATAACATGTTCTTTTTTTGTCTATTTTATTAATTTTTAGAACCAAAACTGCAATGTAAACATTCTTTTCAGATCAAAACTGTATTTTTCTTGGGACCAAAAACATCGATAAAAAGACCAATTTTGCAAACCACCTAATTTTATGCGACCAAAATTGTCATTTGCCTTACACCGTCTTGTTTTTTCCGGCAAGTTTGGTAAACTGTACATTTGACCAAAAAATTAAAATTTTATCGAAAAAAATAATATATTTGGAATGTTTTTGAAAAATGTAAAAAGTTATGGGACCAAAAATACTTTATTCCTACACCGTGGTCATGTATAAAGAAAATGTCAATTTATAAGTATTTTTGTTTATTTTAATTGGATAATTATAAATGTTGGTGGGTCACGTACGTATTTGGAGGATTAAAAAAGTTATGTATTTGAATACTTGATATAAAAATGTTACTGTTTTATATTTTTTTTTTAATTCATTTCATTCAAAATATATACAACAATAAAAATACACTACTTCTTGTATGCACCATACACTTATTTGTTCAATTTCAAATTAATTTTAACTTTTCAAAGTTGATTATGTAAATTGGTCGTTAAAAAGTCAAAATTAATTTTAAAATCCAAGTGTATGTTATACATTTGAATGTGTTATAAATCCAGTAGAATTATTATACAAAATTCATAAGATTTGATGTGGACATTACTAATGGACTTATAACCTAAATAGGTTTTAAGCTTAGATTAGGGTTTCTAAATTATATTTAGACTTATGTACTCAATATCGTATACACGCACATACACATATATATTAGTGAAAACTCCTGGTTTGGTACGCCCCCAAACGTAGTCGTTATCGACGAACTGGGTAAAAAAACATGCATCTCTATTTTACGTTTATGATTTACAACACGTTATCAGCACGAGTCTCTGCCAGAAGCCAATAGACCGCCGCCGTGAGCCACCAAGCCGTCGGGCACGGCGCGGCCCCAATTACCCCATGCCTCGTGCCTGCCGCTGCGCGCCTACCGCGGTGCAGCCGCCGCCGTGCACTGGAGCCTCCGCCACTGTGTGTCGAGCCTATAGCTCCGCCTCCATGCGTCGAGCAACGGCCGAAGGCCGCGCACCGCCGGGCGACGACGACTGAATGCTGCATTGCCACACGGGGGTGCAGCGCGTGCCTCGCGCCGCCGCCTGAATATCGTCGCGGCCACCCCAGCCCTTCGCGTAGCCCTCTCCCCTCTTTGGGCCAAACAGACCCAATGCGATTGGGTAATTTTCAATAAAAAAAATTTGGGCCGTCAACCCTATTGTTGTGCTGGAACAAATTTTATTTTCTGGGTTATTGTTTTTTTTATTTTATTTCTTTGGGGCCTGAAGCCCTCTTCATAGGCTAAATTTTTTTAATCATTTATGGGCAATTACCTTAAAAATTGAACTTTATTATTTAATTTGGGCCTCATGTAATTTTTTCTAGTATTTTTGTGCCCTCAATTTAATTTATCAAGTTCCGAAAAATACTTGAAAATTAAAAAGTAATAATTCTTTACATATTAATTAAGCTCAAAATTTTTTGGAATTAATTTTAAATTAGTTCTCAACAAATTTATTATTTTATGTGGTTAATTGCTATATGCGCATTGTTGGGACAATGTTAGTTTTGATTAGATCTCAAAGCCCCTGAAAAGATGTTTGCATTTGTTTGTCAGGCTAGTCTTGGTTAGGGTTTATACTTAGTCATTTTACACTTCACAGGTAATCAGTAAGAGGAGCACTTACTGATGACAATCAAGACAAGAGCCTGAAGACGTTTACCATCCTGAACTTATGGCAGTCTTCTAAGCTGGCTGAGTAAGTCTCAGTGATGAAGAGTATGACCCTGAGGTCATTACTACTCAGTCCTGAAGGAAACATGATGATACTGAGTTTATGGGAAGACTTGGAGTAGAGCCAAGCAATGCAAAAGGAATGCCAGAGTCAGGACAAGAACGGTGAGCTCAAGACCAAAGGAACTTAATAAGATAAGCCTGAAGCCTAGGAATAAGTTCTGACATTCTCACCAACCTGATGACGTGGACCAATCCGAGAAGGACACGCACGTACAGAACCTGACAGGAGACTGACTTCAGACTGCATTTTCAACGGGCAAGCATTTAATGTGCATTTCAAATCACCTATAAATACAGAAGGCCTTGAACCCATTCAAGGTTACGGAAAATTTCCAAACCAGGAATTACTCAAACTCTCAAGCACTCAAATCATTCAGTCTTTAGAAGAAGCACTCGAAACCCTTATTTCCCAAGTGTTTCTTAGCAACTGAGAGTTAATCTGTATTCCAAGAGCGTACAAGCTATATCTTAAGCTTAGAGAGATTATCCAACCCTTAGCATAGCTTTGTCTTGTAAGGATAATCTCAACCTAGTTGGAATCCAAACTGTAACCAAAACCCTAAAGTTAGGTTTGTTGGAAGTAAGTTAAGTTAGTAAGGAAGTTTGTATAGGTCAGTGAGATAGCTGATTTTGGTGCACCTTGGCACGTTAAAAACAAGAATCCCTTGAGTGGATTTCCTGTTAAATCAGGCCGTGGACGTAGGAGCTTGAGACTCTGAACCACGTTAAACTTGTTGTGTTCTTATTGCTTTGATATATTGCATACCTGCCATATTAACTGTTCATTCATTGCATAAGATTTATCAGTCTTGAATCAATCAGCCTGATCTATTAAAAAGAGCACTGCCCTTACTAAACACTATTCATTTGAGTAATCAAGGTTTTCAGAAAGCAAACTAAACAAGACTTTAAACTATCAGGGCTCACGCAGTTCCGCACTGAACTTAAGCTGATAGTTAGCCAACTGACCCGCACCAAGTGTAGTCAGTAGGTGTATTATCAGTACCTAGTTCTTTATCACTCTAAGTAAAGGGGACTCAGTAAGGTTTTAGTTTGAAAAATTGGTATACGTGTATTCCCCCTCCCCCCCTTACACGTATTCCTCAGTCTTGTATCGGGACCAACAAGTGGTATCAGAGCAGTGGTTCAAAAGACCACTGACTTTGAATACTAATAGTTTCAGATGAGAAACTGTTGGTGGTCACTGAACAGATCTGAGTTTACTTTTCATAAAACTTGCATCATCATGACTTCGAGGAGACTTGAAGCTTCATTACCTGAATTCTCTGTATCTAACTTTGTCTATTGGAAGTTCAGATTAGAAGCGCATCTTGATGCCATCCATGACCAGATGCCGCGTGTTCTCAGTGAGGGACCGATCAAGATCACTATTCCCAATGTCAGAGGACTGGGATATGAGCATCTTGAGATTGGCGTGCAGGTTCCGAAAGAAAGGAAAGACATGACCAACGATGAATTCAAGATGGTGGGACTGGACAACGTTGCCAGAAATATCATTTTGCATACGGTGCCATTCGAGGAGTCAGCCAGGCTGATGAACTTAAAGACGACAAAGGATGTTTGGGATGAGCTGACAAGGATGTGCGAGGGGTCAGAAAAGATAAAGGAGAACAAAAGAAACATTGCCATTCAGAAATTCGAAGCATTTGAGATGTTACCTGATGAGACAATTGATCAGATGGAGTCAAGGTTCATAAAGTTGATGAATGAGCTGGTGATGCTGGACAAGGATGTCCCAAAGAGAGATGTTGCTTCAAAGATCCTGAATGCCCTTCCTGAGAGATGGGATAATAGTGTAATTATGCTTAAGAACACTCAGGATATGAGTAACATAACTTCTGCTTTACTTTTTTCAGAGCTTAAAACACTGGAATTTGATCTTAACAAAAGAAAGAAGAAAGTTCAGCCAGAAGAGGAAGAAAAGGAGAAAACTCCTGAGAAAAGCGTGGTGTTCAAAGCGAGGTCTGAACCTGTTAAATCTTCATCAAAGTCACTGATGGAGATGAGCAAGGAAGAGCTTGCTGAGGAGTACAGCCTGATGGCCAGACGCTTTGATAAGCTTAATTCCAGGTTTGGTCGTTATAAGAAATTTTATCAGGACTCACGTGACAGGAAACCTGAAGGAACCCACCAAAGCTCAAGGAGATATGAGGAGAGAAGAAACACTGATCAGAGAAGAGATCGTGGCGATGAAAGAAGATACTCAGACCCAAAGCCCGATCGCAGAGATGAACAGAGACGTACTCATGACGACAAGCACTCAGGAAAGACTGAAAGCTCATCAAGACAGAAGGAACCTGACTCAAGGAGGATCCCTGAACTAAGGAGAGAAAGAAGAGATTAGCAACCGGTATGTTACAACTGTAACAAGAGCGGGCGCTATCAGTATGATTGTCCGAAGCTGAGTGCAAGGGAAAGAGAAGACAGGAGGGCCAAGAGAGACCAGAGACTGGCAGACCGGAGAGCGATGCTCGCTGAGGATGCAACTGACTCTGATCGTCCTGAGGAGAGGTCGCCTGAACTCTTTTCTGATGATGAGTACGATGATGTCTGCCTGATGGCAAGAGAGGAACCTGAGGTAACATCTAACTCTATATGAGGTTCCTACACTGGTCAAAATCCCGAGCTTAGCTCAGAGTCAGTCAGAGAAATGAACCTTCAGATCTGTCTGGATCAATTGATGGTTGATTTCTCCAGACTGCAAGAAACTAATGTCTTCTTGGTAGAGGAGAACAAGAAATTGAGTACTGAGGTTCAGAACCTGAATGATCAGCTCACTCAGTCTGATCTTAAAGAATTAACTCAGATTGTGAGACTAACTCAGGAAATTGATTTAATCAACGCTGAGCGTCTCCCAAGAGAGAAGCTTCTGAAGGAATTGGCTGAGGAAGAGTTGGTCAGGAAGGAAGAACTGAAAGCACTCAAGAGTAAGTTTGATGACCTCTTTGCCAGACATGAAATCCTGAAAGAGAGTGAGGACTCACTCAAGCAAAAGGTTGCAGCAATGAATAAACCTCAGTGGCTAGAGAGGAAATAAATAGCAGCCAGATGCTTGGGAACGAGAAAAAGGGACTCGGATATGTTCCTAAGAAATCCTCACCGGGTAAATCTCATGTTGCTTCAGGGAGCAACACTGAGAGGGTATTTGTTCAGGCAGGCCAGAGTGCACCTAAGGTTGTACTTCAGGCCCGTCAAACTGATAAGGGCAAGGAAACCGTTGACATAGTCAGGAGTGTCCCTAAGGTAGCTAAGCCAAAACCCAAGGGAAAGACAAAGCAACCAAAGGAGGTCCCTGAGAGCTCATGCCAGAGAAAGCCTCAGTGAAAGCAGAGGAAGACTCAGGCCAAGAGCCCTCAGATTGGTCAGCGAGGGTACCATCATGCTTGGCAATACCAACAGGGAAGGCCAAATATGATGAAACCACCATGGTTTTGGCATCCTGAGGCCTTTAACTGTTTTCCATTCCCTCACTTGCCTAGGGGGAATAGAACACAGGGCCCTTATCAAGAACAAGGCCCAAGACCCGCTGCACCCAGACCTAGGAAGAACAGGAAGCCAGCCCAAAAGGCACCCACTCAGGCTCCTGTGAAGCCTAAGTCTAGCACTCATACACCATCTTCCTCTCAGGAAAAGAAGAAGAAAGTTGTGTATGTTGATGTTTCAGTGAGACAGATTCATCACTCCGAGGCAATCAGGGTTGTGAAGCAAGTCTGGATCCCGAAGGGTACATCTGACACGATAGGACCCAACACCCAATGGGTACCTAAAGTCTGATTCGTTTGCAGGCAGCTGTGGATCACAACAAGAGGAGAGGAGACTCAAACAAAGTTTTTTGGTACCTAGACAGTGGATGCTCAAGGCATATGACTGGAATGAAGAGTCTTCTCCAAGAATTTCAGGCTAAAGATGGTCCACAGGTAACCTTTGGTGATAACTCAAAAGGTGTTACTAAAGGTTTTGGTGTCTTGATAATAGGTACAGTCAGAGTGGAAAATGTGTCCTTTGTGGAAGGACTGAAGAATAACCTGTTGTCAGTAAGCCAATTCTGTGACAAAGGTTTTAGTGTTGAGTTCTCATCAAATATATGTTTAGGCAAGGACGAATCACCACAAGTGCTTCTATCAGGTATCAGGAAAGGTAATGTTTATCTTGCTGATTGGAGCAACACTATTCCTAATACTTGTTTTGTTGCTAAAAGCTCTCTAGAGCTCAGTTGGCTATGGCATAAAAGATTAAGCCACCTGAATTTCAAGATTCTTAACAAAATTTCTAGACAGTCACTTGTTGATGGTCTACCTAATGAAGTTTTTAGCAAAGATCATGTGTGCAAAGCTTGTCAGGAAGGGAAGCAGGTTAGAGCTTCATTCAAAGAGAAAGCTTCCCATTCCACTGAAAGGATTCTTCAGCTCTTGCACATGGATTTATTTGGTCCTATTACACCTGTGAGTATGAATGGTAGGAAATATACCCTTGTGGTTATTGATGATTATTGTAGATATACTTGGGTTATTTTCTTGTTAAATAAGAAGGAAACACATGTAAAGCTCCCAGAGTTGCTCTGAAGACTCAGCAATGAGAAGAATCAGTCCATTACTAAAATCAGATCTGACAAGGGCACTGAATTTATAAATTCATATATTTCTGACTTTTGTAATGAACTTGGTATAGCTCATGAGACTTCTGCAGCTAGAACCCCACAACAAAATGGTGTTGCTGAGAGAAGGAACAGGACACTGAAGGAAGCTGCCAGGACCATGCTGGCTGAGTCAGGATTGCCTAAGAAATTCTGGGCTGAGGCAATCAACACTGCATGCTACACTCATAACAGATCCATGCTGAATAAACAACATGCACAGACCCTATATGAGACATGGAATAAGAGAAAACCTCGTATCTCTTACTTCTATATATTTGGTTGTAAGTGCTTCATCCTAAACAATGGAAGACCCAATTGAAATCCTTTGATAACAAATCTGATGAAGGGATATTCTTAGGATATTCTGAAGTTAGTAAAGCTTTCAGGGTTTACAATTGTAGGACCCTTGTTGTGGAAGAATCACCACATGTTATGTTTGATGAATCTGCTAATGAGTCCAGGGTAAGAGTGTTGGATCCTGATACTGAGGAGGTCACAAGGAGAGTGACAAGGCTTAGCTTAAAGAACAATGTGATCCAAAGGTCAAAGTCGTGCCAATTCCAAGATGGGATGATGATGATGATCAGGATGATGAACCAAGTGCCACTTCTAAGCCTAGCACATTAGGGATAGTTGAGCCTCAGACTGGGGAACAAGCTCAACCTGAGGTAAGCACCATCTATGAAGATGTTGTTGCAGCTGAGACGGTTCCTGAGTCACCTCATCAAGGGGGAACCAATGTCCCTGACATTGAGCTTGTTAATCCCTTTGGTATAGACTCAGGTTCATCCCATTCTATTCAATTTCCTGAATTTCATGAACCTGTAGACACTAACCTTGCAGGTACTTCAGGAACAACTCCTGGCAAAAGAACATGGATAGAGGATCATCCTATTGATCAAGTCATTGGTGATCCAACTGAGGGAGTCAGGACCAGATGGTTTCATGGTGAGAGTGCATTGTTCTGTTGCTTTCTCTCTGAGCAAGAGCCTCAGAACATTGAAGAAGCTCTCATTGACTCGAACTGGATCATTGCCATACAAGAGGAGTTGAATCAGTTCACAAGGAATCAGGTTTGGGAACTGGTTGATAGACCTAGGCATCAAGGTGTTATTGGTACCAAGTGGGTCTTTAAGAACAAGAAGGATGAGAATGGTGTTGTAGTAAGGAACAAGTCTAGACTGGTTGCAAAGGGGTATTGTCAGTCTGAAGGAATAGATTATGATGAGACTTTTGCTCCAGTGGCTAGATTGGAAGCTATCAGATTGTTCCTTGCATATGCAACATACAAGAAGTTTAAGGTGTATCAAATGGATGTCAAGAGTGCCTTCCTGAATGGTGTACTCAATAAAGAAGTATATGTTGAACAACCTCCCGGGTTTGAGGTTGGAGATAGAGTATACCATTTAAAGAAAGCACTCTATGGACTTAAGCAAGCACCAAGAGCTTGGTATGATACCCTCTCTCAATTCCTGACAGACCATCAGTAAAGGTGATGACATTCTCTTGGTCTAGATTTATGTGGATGACATAATATTTGGATCACCAAATCATCAGCTCTGTGAGAAATTCTCTAAGTTGATGACTGGTAAATTTGAGATGTCAATGATGGGAGAGATGAACTTCTTTTTAGGATTGCAGGTCAAGCAGACTGATCAAGGTATTTTCATTAATCAGGCCAAGTATACAAGAGACTTGATTCATAATTTTGGTGTTCAGAACATCAATCCAACCAGTATCCCTTTGAACACAAATTGGAAGATGGATCCTGACACTGAAGGGACTTCAGTAAATCAGAGTGAGTATCGAGGGCTGATAGGTTCGTTGTTATACCTGACTGCAAGTAGGCCTGACATTACGTTTGCAGTTGGTGTATGTGCTAGGTATCAGTCTGATCCCAAGATAAGTCATTTGGAGGCTGCTAAGAGGATACTTAAGTATTTGAAAAGAACAGTCAATATGGGACTATGTTATCCTTCAGATGACAACTTAGAACTGACAGGTTATTCAGATGCAGATTATGGAGGTTGTAGGATTGATAGGAAATCAACCTCTGGGACATGTTAGTTTTTAGGAAGTACGTTGATCTCGTGGTTTAGTAAGAAGAAAAATTCGGTTGCAACATCCACAACTGAGGCTGAGTATATGGCTGCAGGTAGTTGTTGTGCTCAGATTTTATGGTTGAGGCAACAGTTGAGGGACTACCAAGTGTTTGCTAATGAGGTTCCAATCTATTGTGACAACAATAGTTCTATAGCAATTACTCAGAACCCAGTGCTTCACACAAGGTGCAAGCATGTGGATATTAGGCATCATTTCATTCGAGATCATGTGGAAAAGAAGGACATTAAGATGGTGAAAATTCACACTGACAGGCAAAGAGCTGACATCTTGACTAAGCCCTTGGCTGAAGCAAGGTTTATGGAACTACCAGTAGAGTTAGGACTTTTAGATCCGGGAGAGCAGTCAGTGTAGGGTCTAGGGGGAACTCAGACCAGACTCGACTCAGCGAGGTATCAGGGTGCTACAATGTCTCCCTGACAGGTATGAGTTTCAACCTGACTTTGTGAATTTCAAGCGTCTCCCTGAGTCCTTCGTCCTGAAAATCTTTATTAAATGTATTCTGTTTTCATTAAAAGCACGCCTTTTCATATTTAAACCCACGCGCAATGGAGCATTTAATGCTTCAGTTACTTTTTCGTATACGTGTCCGTATGACTGACATGGGTAATTGATTGAAACTGAGATTAATCCTGGCCCTTCATTTCAAAACCTTTCAAATTCAGGAATTAATCTCAACCCCACGACTGAGTAACTGACTTAGTCTAATCAATCAATAGTGCCATTTGAGGTCTTTACGCAAACACAAAGCACATCTGCACACTGAGTATTCTCTTGCTCAAAATACTCACAGCTTTCCTAAAAACCTCTCTTTCTTTCAAAATCAATGGCACTTCTTGATTCCAACTGGACAACGGACAAGCTTGAGGATGTTGTCAATAATAAGCTGGTACACATGGAGCAAGTCATCTCCATGGAGGGTACATGTCTAACAGTTGAGGAAATCAAACCAGTTTTCAATTGGATTTCCAAAGCTGGGTTGGAAACATACTTCACCACGCGTCCTCTATCTATACTTCCAAGAACAGTTGTGGAAGCCTACTTCAACATGTTCCTGCGTAAGGGAGAACTTTTCACGAAGGTGACCGCGCTCAAGCCGACGAGAGAGAAGGACAACCACAGTGAACCTCTCTATAACTCAGAGGTGGTGGATATCAACTTTTGAAGGGCAATCAAGGAGGTTTTTGACTTACCATCCTCAGTAATCAATCCCAGGTTTTACAAGGAGAATTCGGAGGGAGAATTTCTTAGGAAGTGGACCAAGACTGGCTCGCCTGAGTTCAGAGCCCGTCAAAACAAGAGTACTCTGAAGTTTGAGTACAGAGCTCTTGTGGACTTAGTGTTCAAGGTGGTGATGGGGTCCACAGGCTCTCATGAGCAGTTGAGCTTGCCCAAGCTGAGGATTATGGGAGCTATAGTTGATGGAGTGGAAACGAACTGGGAGCAGTTCTTCCTTGATCAACTCCATCAGGCTGGATTGGACAAGCTGAAGTGGGATGAGGAGAAGAAGCACGTATCTGTTGGTGCCATCATGCCCTTTGGAACGAGGATGTCCATTCTGATTGCTCATGCTTGCCATGAGTACACCTTCGACTTCGAGGACAATCTTTCCTCCAAGAAGGTGATGTTTTTCTTGCTGAGTGATACCTATGCGATGCTAGGGTTGACTGATCCCAATGCCAAGGCAAAGGGTCAGGCCAAAAAGCCAGCTGGTAAGGCCAAAAAAGTGGTTACCAGTCTCATCGAAAAGGTAAATGAGCTCTTCGTGAGGAGAGATGAAGCTGAGGAGGCTGTGGAGCCTGAGGTTGAGGAGGCGCAGCCGGTGGTGGAGAAGGCCGTGAAGAAGAAGGTGAAGATTGTGCTGTCAGGGAAGAGCACGAGCTCTGGGACTGGGCCACTTCCCATGAGGGCCGACTCTGAGACTGAGGGAACTGACGATGACTTTAGAAGAGTCAGGGAGATAGGCCATTGAAACGACTTAGGAAGGGACCCAAAAAGTTCCCTGCTAAGGGTCTGCCTGAGGTAGAAGAGTGGGAGAAGTCAAGTTCTCCTAGAGCCTCTGACTTGGAGGAAGTGAGAAGTCTATCGAGACAGCTGAGTTGTTGCAGCCTGAGATAGCAGCCCATTCATCCCCCACTCACCCTGACCCCCAACCCCAAACCAACCCTGATTCCACACCACAACCCACCAACTCACCCCAAACATCAGAGCCAAATATTCCAGAGTCAGTGCCATCCCCTCTGAGGCCTGACCATCCATCAGATCCTACCCCTAACCCTGATGATTTCCACTCATACCCCAACCCCAAAGATTGCCCCAAATTCGTACTCAATGAAGAGGATGACTTTCTCGAGTTGTAGGAGGAAGAGGAGTTGGACAAACACATGATGGGAGGTATGTTGGAGAACATCCTAAGGGGGAATGCCACAGAGTGGGCAGCTAAGTGTTGGCCCGGGCTGAATAAGTACAAGGAGCTGCTGGCAAATGTTGTTGAGCTAAAAGTGTGGCTGGAATTTAAACAATCCAACATGCAAGAGCAACATATGCTGGTAGATGCTCGTGGCTGGGAGCACTGGGAGACTGAGGAAGCTAGGTTGTGCACCTTCTTTGGACTGACTAGCTGGCTGCAACTACTAAACTTCGAGAATCTGAAGCAGCTGGTAGTTGATTTAATGGCTAAGACAAAGGTCGACATCCTTTCTGACGATGAGGAGGATGGTGATGAAGGTGCTCAGGGTGGAGCATTGGAGAAAGCCGTGGAGGAGACGGCAAGGGAAGTAGATAGCATGGAGCCTGAGTCTCAAACTCAGGGGGAAAGTGTGAAAGACACTGGTGCCAAGGATGGACCAGTGGCTGAGGATGTTGTGAACATCTCAGCCGCCGATGAGACATCTGTCAATGACGGGATTCCCTGCCCTGAGACAAGGGAGAAAGATGTTGAGGCGTCAAAGGAGACTCTCAGTTCCGAAGGACAAGTTCCTAAGGTTCGAGATGGCGAGGCTGAGCCTGAGCAGGCATCCACGACCACTCAACAACTGCCTTCAGTGCATCCTTGACTTGAACCGAAAATACTAGCTTTTACTAGTAGCTTCCCCGCAAGAGTACGGGTTCACTGTAGTATGGGCAAGTATATGGACCAAGTATTATCGAACCCAAGGGAAAGTGTGTATGCGAATAGATCCCTGAAGATCTACGCGTCGTAGTTAATATGAGTGTATGTTTGCGGATTGAAAATTATTAAATCTAAACTATTCTACTCTACTAATGCAAAAGAAAGAAATGAGTTAATTATCTAAGGGTTTTGTCTCAAATATAAAAGGGTGATGCTCGGGATAGGAATTCCTACGTATACTAACGGAGTTGGTACGATAATTAAAATAACTGTGACGCGCCAGAAATAACCTAAGTAAAAGAATGCAAGGTGAAAGCTCAAGATTCTAAACCCTAATACTTTACCCTAACACTCGACTTCACTAATCCACTAACAAGTTAATAGATTGTGCTTAATTAATGAGACCCTAATTTAACTAATGGTGATGCGGCCGTCCTCCATAGCTAAACCGGTAGATTAATTAACCTCTTCTAAATCCTCTCGTTAAGACTACTAGTTGTTAAAGAGTGATACGGTTGTCCTCTCTCTAACACTTTAGTACGAAATTCAAAGGTAGAGTTAAGATTAATTATAAGAATTCATTAATTTAAGAGAATTAAAACTAACGTCACGAATTACCCTAATTACATACCCACAACCTACTTCTACGAGTTCATCCTATCCTAAGCATGCATGGGTTCTAGCCTAACATGGTGGTTTGAATAATAAAAGCAATCACAAGAACAATAAACATATGCATAATTGAATTAACGAAAAAAAATCAAGAACATAAACGAAAGAACAAATTAAAGCCTCCAAAGAAATCTATATAAATCTGAAAAACTAGGTTTAATCGTCTCCAAGGGTAAAGAAAGAAAGAATTAATCTAATACGTTCAAAAGAAATACTAAAACGAAGAATTCGTAAATTAAAACCTCGATTACAACGTATAAAACTCTTCCAATCTCCCTCCCAAGCTTTCTCCTCGCTCAAAATATGTAAAAATTTGTGTTGGTATGTTGTGATATGTGAAAATATGCTTGGAAGGGGTATATATAGGCTTTGGGACGAATTTGGGCGATTTTGGGCCAAAAACATGCAAAAACGCTCGAGCAACACAGCTCGAGCGCCCCATTCGAGCTTGGTGGTCGAGCGGGTCAAGAGGTCGAGCGAGGCGCTCGACCGCTGGCTGTACACATGTTCGTAAAACCTTCATAACTTCTCAACCGGGAGTCCGTTTTGGCCGATTCAAAGTCCTACGAACTCCTCTTTTCGCCCTCTATCCATTTATGAAAACCAAAGAGACAAATTAATAAGTTTATAAAAATGATACTAATTTGACTCCAAACACTCATAAAAAACACTCAAAACATGGGCAAATCGGGCACCAAAACATAACAATTTCACGCCTAATCAATCCTGAAGAGGGGACTGATGTCGCAGGGGCTGACAAGGGAAAACAGTCTGCCACTGACGAGGCCACTGATGGAGACGAAGATGTGCTAATCACTGGGGTCAGACGTGCTAAATTCACAAGTATAGTCGAGGTGAAGAAGGAGAAGACTACTGAGAATCTAGCTGAACTTCAGGAGGAAGTAATGAGGCTACGCGCTGAAAAGGAGGAGGAAGCCAAGACCCTGGCCAAGCACATCAAGTGGACAAAATCAGCATACAACACTCTTGCAAAAAAAGAGCTGATTTTGTTAAAGCGTACAATGACTGATACGGCCAAATCAGTGAGGAGCGAGAGGAAGCGTACGAAGAAGATGCTAAGGCAAAATCTCAAACAGCTTGAAGAGAGGGATGCAATCAGAGAGGACAAACTAAATCAGGCAGTGGAGAGGCTTGCTGCTCAGGCTGGAGCACTCTTCACTCAGGCCATGAATGACTCAGCGTCCAAGTTGGAGTGTGTCAGGGAAGATTGATCACACCTCTTAGACTGCTACAGATGTTTTGGCTAAGGCCACGGAGGAGTCAGTGAAGAAACTAACTGATGCTAGCAGAATCAGCGGTGAGTCCTTGAAGGTGGAGGAGAGGATCACGAAGGCTGAGCAAAGTCTCCAACACAACATGGAGGTCTTTGAGAAGAAGTTGCAAACTATTATCAGTTCAGTCTCGTATGCTGGCACTGGGATTGCCACGGGAGTTGAGATGTTGAAGGAAGGTGTGCTAGAAGTTCAATCGTTAGCTTCCTTCGTAATCAACAGTGGAGCTGAAGGACTCCCATCCCAGGCCGATGATGATGCCAAAAAGGGGGAAAAAAGAAGAAAATATCTGAAAAATGAATCACCTCAATAACGCTCAGAAGGCGAAAGTGTTGACTTTTCTCATGAATCACCTCAATAAGGATCTGAAAAATGAATACCTCACTGAAAAAGACCCGGAGCATTGTGGAAGTCCCTGAAGGACCGTTTCCAACAACAGATCGATATAGTCCTCCCTCAGGCACAATACGATTGGTTGAACCTCCGTTTTCATGATTTTAAGTCTATAACAGAGTACAACTCTGCTTTGCAACGTATTGTATCCCATTTGATACAGAATACTCTATCAACAGTCCACGCCAGCAACCTTATACTCCAGCAGTATAGAACAAAAAATATCACTAAAAACTCTGAGCTAGCTTCTGCACTTCTAGTAGCAGAAAAGCACAACCAACTTCTTATGAGGAATTTGAGACTGGTTGCCTCACAAGCAGTGCCCGAAGCACATGCTATAGCTCAGGGATATATAAACTGTCGCAAGTATGGAAGGGGGAGGGAGAGTAAGAAAATTTGGGCCAAAGGCTGTTCACAGAACCTCAAACGACAATCAAGCTCAGAATCGTGGAAAGGGTGTACCCAACACTAATTTCACTCCACAAAAATCTGACTCTCAAGACAAGGTTGAGCAATCCTACTACAGATACGGATGCACAGGCCATTGGTCTCGGACGTGTCGAACTCCCAAGCATTTGGTTAAGACTTATCTAAAGCAGCAGAAGGACGACAAGGGGAAGGCCCCCATAGTCGAATTTCACCATGCCAACCTGTCTGAAGCAAAATTTGACACTGACAATGATGATCTCTTGGGCTTGGAGCTCAAAGACCATGGAGGAAATGAGTGATTTTGATATTTGATCATTTTAGTATTTGGTTAAGACCTTTTTATTTGGATCCTGTCTTTCGGATATTTTTATTTTCAAGTTTGATATGACATCTATAATTTAGCTTTGATATATTTACCTTAATATATGCTATCTGTTAATTTATTTTGATATTGCTATTCTTATACATGACTTGTAAACATATCAGCTATTAGGTTTGAGCTTTTTCCTCTGGCATGATGGATACAAATTGTGATTTATGTTTGGTAGATAGAGCCACCATACACACAATCTTAAGATATAGGAAGTATTTTTATAACTTGGTAGAAAGAAAGGAGAGTGTAACCACAATTGCCAATGATAATATTATGATAGTGGGCTTCGGAAGAGCTTCTATCGTCCTCCCTATGGGTACCGAACTCATAATTGACAATGCTTTATTGTTTCCACAATCTAAGCGTACCCTTCTAAGTTTTAAAGACATAAGATCTAATGGCTATCACATTGAAACTGAAACTGAGAATATTAACGAATACCACTTGATGACTATTACTCGAGGTAGCCGTAAACAAGTTATTGAAAAGCTTCCCTCCTTCTCTTCCGGATTGTACTATTTATACATCCGGTCGTCTAATCTCCATCTAGCTATGAGTATGAAATTTTCCGACCCAAACTCTTTTAAATTATGGCATCAGCGGTTAGGTCATCCAGGAAAAACTATGATACATGGGATTCTATCTAATTCCATTGGTAATAATATTTCGAATAATAGAATCCCTCCTGTCAATGAATTTATTTATGATGCATGCTCTAAGGGTAAATTAATAGTGCGTCCGTCGCACACCAAGGTGGGACTTGAGTCTCTGGTTTTCCTTGAACGGATTTAGGGAGACACTTGTGGACCGATTCACCCAGCATCAAGACCATTTCGGTAATTCATGGTCCTAATTGATGCCTCCAATAGGTGGACATATGTCTGTTTATTGTCTACCCGCAATCAAGCTTTTGCAAAGCTCATTGCGAAAACTATTGAGCTTCAAGCTCAGTTCCCAGATTATCCAATAAAATCGATTCTGAGTTTACCTCAAAAGCCTCACAGATTACTGTATGGCTTTGGGAATTAAAGTGGAGCATTCGATCCCCTATGTCCACACCCAAAATGGTCATGCTGAAACGCTAATAAAACATATCAAACTTATCGCTAGACCATTACTTATGAACTCTAAATTACCCACTTCATGATGGGGGCTGATTAGGCGTGAAATTGTTATGTTTTGGTGCCCGATTTGCCCATGTTTTGAGTGTTTCTTATGAGTGTTTGGAGTCATTTGAGTATCATTTTTATAAACTGATGAATTTGTCTCTTTTGTTTTCATAGATGGATATAGGGTGAAAAGAGGAGTTCGTAGGACTTCAGCTAAAACGGACTCCCGGTTGAGAATATTTGAAGATTTTACGAACATGTGTACACCTGTCGAAAAGTGCTCGAGCTCGACCACTCGTGCACTGTGCATGAGTTGAATCAGGTCGTGCACTAGTGCACGAGCAGTGCACGAGCGTACATGATTTTTGGCCCAAAAACGCCCAAATTCGATCCCAAGCCTATTTATACCTTTTTCCAAGCATATCAACAGCTACCAACACATTTTTTACATATTTTGAGCGAGGAGAAAGCTTGGGAGAGAGATTGGAAGAGTTTTATACGTTGTAATTGAGGTTTTAATTTACGAATTCTTAGTTTTAGTATTTCTTTTGAACGTGTTAGATTAATTCTTTCTTCTTTACTCTTTGAGACGATTAAACCTAGTTTTTTCAGATTTATATAGATTTCTTTGGAGACTTTAATTTGTTCTTTCGTTTATGTTCTTGATTTTATTAGTTAATTCAATTATGCATATGTTTATTGCTCTTGTGATTGCTTTTATTATTCAAACCACCATGTTAGGCTAGAACCCTTGCATGCTTAGGATAGGATGAACTCGTAGAAGTAGGATGTTGGTACATAATTAGGGTAACATGTGATGTTTAGTTTTAATTCTCTTAATTAATGAAAGCTTAAAATAAATTCCGGATTTACCTTTGAATTTTGTACGAAAATTATTAGAGTATGAACGACCTTATCACTCTTTAACAACTAGTAGGCTTAACGAGAGGGTTTAGAAGGGGTTTATTCATCTACCGGTTTATCTAGGGAGGATGACCGCATCACCTTAGTTAAATTAGGGTATATTTAATTAAGCACAATCTATTAACTTGTTTAGTGGATTAGTGAAGTCTATTGATAGGATAAAGTATTAAGGTTTAATTCTTGAGCTTTTCATCTTACAATCTTTTTGTTGGTCCCACTAGATAGATTAATTGCGGTAGCTTTAAAGATTATGTCTTTTTATCAAGATCTTTTATAAGAGCACTATAAGTAAAATTAAGACAGAAATGAAGAAAGCAGTAAATGGACCAGATTTATAGTGGTTCGGATTTCAATATCCTACGTCCACTCTCCCTTTGATCAAAAGGGGTCTCACTATCCAACCAACAAACCACTTACGTACTGGAATTGTAAAGTACCAGTTCCTTCTTACAATCCATTTAGATCTAACTTCGATCTAAAGTCTACAGCCTTCAACCTTTTCTTAGAGATGAACAGGTTGAGATCCAACAACTCCTTTTAAGAGTGTATGCAAAATATGATAGCAATAAGAGTGCTTAAGAGTGAATGAACAAGACTTGGAAGATGTCTTCTTGCGCGTGAGAATCTCTATAGCCTTTCTTTGAGTCTGCACTCTTGTATTTATAGAGGTGATTAGGGTTTAGCCGTTGGATAACTAATCTAATCAGATCCTTTATTTAGGGAAGCTTTCAATCAATCAATTCCCTAATTGATTGATTGGGCTGGTAGGATCCTTGGATTTATTGACTTTAATACTTTCCAATCCTGATCTTGTTGACTTGATTTAAATCACCAACGGTCAAGTGCTTCCAATGCCTAACTCTGATTCTCTCCAGAGAAGGCAAGACCAGGTACTAGGTAAATTCAGTGTCTTCTGGTCTGGATCTGGTCAAGAACCAGAATACTCAGTAGAATCAAGAGATGATTCTGAGCATCTTTTGGTTCACCTGACTCGTCTGGTCCGGACTCGTCTGGTTTGGGGAAGGTTCTCTGCCTCTGGTCAGTCTCATTTGGTGAAGTCTTCTGGTGGAGTCCTCTGGAGAAGTCCTCTGGTGAAGTCCTCTGGAGGGTCTTCTAGTAGGTCTTCTGGTGACTCTTCTGGTGAAGTCTTCTGGTCTGGCAGTTTCCCTAGACTAAGTCCTAATCTAGTTCCTCATCTGGCTAACAGGTCCAGATGGTCCTATTACATTATCTGGTTTGTTTTAACTCATCAAAACTAACAACTTTTATCCTAACAATTTCCCCCTTTTTGATGGAGTTAAAACTTAACCAGAACTGATAAAAAACATAAACACTTAAGCATAAAAATAATAAAGGGATAAGACCTTAGAATAGATCTTATCAGGCAGAAGATAACAAGAGGTTATCTTTTGAACAGAGAAGATATGACTTTTCATTAATAATAGAGGACAAAAGATTACATGTTACATTTCATTTCAGAGTCCTAAACTATGCATATCTTCTATTCTCCTTTGGCACCAGAAACCAGTCAAGGAATCTATCTTGAACTGCCTTCAACTCTGCAGAAGATGTTGGAGTGAAATTCACCAACACCTTGGTCTTGAACAGCTTCTTCAACTCTATCCAATCAATCTGGTCCCCAAGCATAGGTGTGTTGAGATAGTGAAACTCTGGGGCAGTGACTTCCAGATTGAATTCTATGGTGGAATCCATCAGCTGCTTGTAGAGATCTGCATCATAAGCCTTCATCCAAGAGTGGAAGGTTCCGTTGATAAGCGCATCATCCTCTGGAGGGGGCCTCTGGATGTAGTGCTGGATAAACTACAGATTCTTGGCTTCTCTCCACTTCTCAATGAGAGGAACAGGCACAGTAGAGTCAAAAGACCCTTCTGTCCTGAGTGGCAGAATCTCCATCACTTCAACAGGAGCCTTCCTCCTCTGGGTGGATCCACTGGCACCAGGAGTAATATCAGCTTCTCTGGCTTTCTTGTTTTGCCTCCTAACATATCTGAGCCTCTGCTCTTCATCTATGTTCTTCCTTATTCTGGCTTGCTTTTCTTCTAGTGTCTCCTCTTTGAATCTTTTCTTTGCTTCCTCAACAACTTCTTCAAGGAAGCTTTTCTTTACCTTCCTTATCTTCCTCTTGGCAGGTCCAGAAACGGACATAGGATCCTGCTTTGTATCTGTGGACTCCTCTTCTGCCGCCAGCTGCTTAACCATGGTAAGAGATTTCAGCTCTTCCTTCTTCTTCTTTTGCAGCTCCGCCTGGGCTAATTTATTCTCCAGCAGGTCCAGACGCGCCCCATGGCTAAAAAGAGTCTCCAGAGTGGTCTTCGCCAGATCAGTTCTGGCCTGCTCTTCCCCCTTTTTAACTTCATCAATAAGGGGCTGCACTACCTGCCTTATGAGATCAAGTAAGACAGTGGAGGAGGAAGAGTGAAGATCACGGAGTTGCCTGGCTTCTTCCAGGTAGGCCTTAGACTCAGCTACCAGCTTCTCTTGCTTCTTGAGCATCTCCTGGAGGGAGTCTTTGAGCTTTGCAGTCTGCAGCATTTGTGTGGCCATCTCCACCTTCAGCACAGATACAGGCCTCACCTGGTCCAGAACGTACTGCTGGATCTGCCTCTGGCTTTCATGCACATCCATCTTCAAGAACAGGAAGTCAGACTTGAAAGCTGCTTTGGCAGAGGCAAAAACATCCTTGATCTGCTTCAAGAATCTTCTTCTCTCAACTTTAATCTGGTGCTCAACCAAAGCAGGAGCCAGGTGCTGCATGGCCTTAAAGAATATGCCAATATGCATGATTTGCTCATTGAAAAAGGCCTTCATCTTCTGGAGCACGACAGGAGTCACATCAAAGTCCTCCTCATCAGAGTAGAGCTCTGGAGGAAAGGTGAAGTGGGGGCCAAACTTGTAAGAGGGGCCCTCTGGGGAGATCATAACTCCCTTCTGGATTAACAAGGTGCGAATCACCACCTTGGCTGCCTCTGGAGTCTCTAACTCCGCTGGATTCTGGAGATTAAGCTTCTTCTTTAAATCAATCTCCCAGGCAGTGAAATTAGGAGGACCCATCTCCTCAAGCAACAACATCAGGTCCTCCACGTCTTCAAGTCTGGCCTTGCTCCAGACCTTGGCATCAGTCTGATCCGCCAACAGGGGTAAGTGCTCCAACAGGATGGAAAAATGCTCTCTTAGCCAGAGCTGAGCACTTACACTCATACTCTGCCTGATGGGACCCATTTCTGCATAAGGGAATGAAAAGGGTTTGGGCCCAGAGGCAGAGGAGGATGGGGCTAAGCCAACAGGCTCAAGTGAAGCATCCTCATCTTCACTATCATCGCTAGATAGGCATATGAGAGAGGGAGAGGGGGCAACAAATCCCAAAGCCATGGAAGAGAGGGGAATCTGGTCAGTGTGAGATTAGGGAGGGGTGGGAATTTGTGTAGAGGGTGTGGGGAGGGGCTTCTCTGCACCAGAAGAAGTAGTTGGAACTTCTGGCACAGAGGCTGGGATGGGAATTTGAGAAGAGGAGGAGGGTGGAATGGGTTGTTCTGCACCAGAGGTTGATGGTACCTCTGGTACAGGGGCTGGGGGAGAAGGGTTTGTGGGGATAGGGATTTTTGAAGAGGGGGGAGAGGGAGTTTGTGTAGGGATGGTGGAGAGAGTGTATTGAGGTGTATCAGGTAAGGTTTCCCCTGGTGAAGAAATGGGGGCACCAGGAGCAGGGGAGGGGTTTTGTGTATGGGTTTCTGGGGAAGAAGTAGAGGGGGTTACAAGGTTTATGGGGATTGATGGGGGATTAGATAGGTTTACCTGCTCTGAAGCCGTGGCCTCCTCCATCAGATGAGAGGCCTCCTCCTCAATGGCCTGCTCCAAAGCATCTCCCAGGTCAGATCTAGAGTCTGACTCCTGAAAGATGGCTCTCCTGGCCTGAGACTTCTTCTTCTTAAGAGGCTCAACCTCTTCTTTTACCTCCTCTTCTGATGGCTCATCCACCAGAAGTGTCTTCTTAGCCCTTCTTGAGGTCCTGGGCTTCTTAGCAGAGACCTTCTTGGCATCATCTGACCTCTTCCTTTTAGCTGCTCCTGCCTTCTTAGCAGCTTCTTCACCATCACCCTTCTTCTTCAGGATAGAGTGAAGGGGAATATGGTCCTCCTCAGAGGAACCAGAGAAGACTATGGTTGTAGAACCAGTAGCCTCAGCAGCCTTTTTCTTGCTCTTCTGCTGCTTCTGCCCCTTAGCAGGTGAGGGCACTGCTTGGAGAGGGTGGGCGGGGATGACTTGCTCTCCATCAGAATCAGGATGGCCATGAAGAGGCCCATCCTTGGAGAAGAAGATCTTGGACTTGTGAAAGCCCTTGCACCATGACTCCTTCCACTTCTTCTCTGGGAAGATGGAGTCTAAGATCAGGGTAAGCTTGGTGCCAAGAGACACGTTGGCATCGAAGAAGTACTGCTGCTCTCCTGGCAAGCTGGGACACTCCTCCTTCTGCACTTTCAACTCGTTCTTCCTCAACACACCCCTGAAGAACTCAGCCCAATTACACTGGACACCATCCAAAATAGCCCTCATAACACAGAGCCTGCCAGTGAAGATGACATCAGTGCTATGGCTCTCACACATCAAAATTTTGACAACAATGTCAAATAAAACCTTGTACCTTTGCCTCAAGTGCTTATCCAAAAAGCCCTTCGTTAAATTCTGGCAAATAACTTGAATGACTCCAATGCTTCTCCTTCCTTATACTTCAAAGGGTCCACACCTTCTGAAGAAAGATTCCCAAAAAGTCTGCAAAAGTCATGCTTCGAGAAGACGACATCCTCCTTGTCAAGCTTGGAGGAGATGTGGTCATCGTGGATCTTCATCCTGACCAAAAATTGGGAAGCGTACCCATCCAAAGTGCGCAAGTCCTTGGGAACCTTGGAGATCAACTCCTCCCCCCCCAGATTTTCTCAATAATTCCAGAATCTCTAGCGCCGCCGGATTCTTGGTGGAATAGAAGTCCACCACCATTTCTGACTTTAGTTTCTTGCATACGTGCTCAGGATCGAAATTGCATTTGGGTGCCATTTCTGTGATAGAGAGAGGGAGAGAGAGTGAGAGAGAACTTGCAGAGAGAGAGGTTAGGGATTTGAGAGTAAGGAAACGTGAAATGACAGATTGAAGAAAAGTTTGATTTAAATAGGGCAAGACACGTAGCTTGATCAATTAATGAAGTGTGAATGCGTGTAATTGTAAAATTTAATTTAGGGAATAAAATCAATTTTAGAATTGATTGACATATTGCACAGTAATTAAATCTGACGGCCACGATTAAAAGACAAGTTACAGATTTAATATAGTGCGTGGGCATGGTCATTGGGACTGGGATCGAGGGGGTGTTGTGGCAGTCAAGAGAGAAAGTAAAATGAGTACCTAGTCCCTCTATCCTAGTCTTAAATACACCCTGAAATTGAAACGTTTTGAGTGTATTTACTAATTTTGAAAGTGTATCCCAATGATCAGAGGCCAGAGAAGTAAATACATACCTGTCACCTGGTATTGTAACCAGATGACACCACGGTTAGTCTGGTGTCACATCTCATCTAATGGAAACTCATCTGGTTCTGGTCAGATTTAACTCCTGGATTCTCTGGAATCTCTCTCTGTACCTCATCTGGAATGTACCTCACCTGGCACACACTTCATCTTGTACAGATACCATCTGGAGATATAACTGCCCTGGTATATCTAACCTGTAGGCATGTTAGTTTAAATACATAAAAATTATGAAACAGAGGACATTTCTCTGATGTTCCCCCTAAACCAAATTTGTCTCTGAATCCAAAAGTCCTAACTCAAAAGCTAACTCTCTGAATCTGGTTTCATAGTCAAGATATCTGCTCTCTGCTTCTCTGTTGCAATCTTTTCCATCCTTACATCTCCCTTCTCAACATGATCTCTGATAAAGTGATGTCTTATATCAACATGTTTGCATCTGGTATGAAGAACTGGATTCTGGGGATTGCTATTGCACTATTACTATCACAAAAGATTGGGATATCTTTAGTTCTAATCTGGTAGTCCCTTAGCAGTTGACTAATCCAGAGTAGTTGTGAACAACAGTTGCCTGCGGCCATATACTCTGCATCTGTTGTTGATGTAGCAACTGAAGTCTGCTTCTTAGAGAACCAAGATACCAATTTATTTCCTAAAAATTGGCATGTTCCACTGGTAGACTTCCTATCTATTCTGCACCCACCATAGTCTGAATCCGAATAACCACTTAACTCTAAATTGTTATCTGCAGGATTCTATAACCCCAAGTTTACTGTCCCTTTAAGATACTTCAATATCTTCCTAGCTGCTTCCAAATGACTTTTCTTAGGATTAGCTTGAAATCTGGCACACACACCAACTGCAAAGGTTATATCTGGTCTGCTTGCTGTCAAGTACAGAAGAGAACCAATGAGTGCTCTGTACTGAGTCTGGTCCACACTCTCTCTAGACTCATCTGGATCCATGTTGAAATTTGTCATCATAGGGATCTTGGCTGCTTTGCTAGATCCTATTCCAAATTTCTCTAACATGTTTCTGATGTACTTAGCCTGATTGATGAAAATTCCCTTCTCTGTTTGCTTTACCTGCAGACCTAAGAAATAATTCATTTCACCCATCATAGACATCTCAAACTGGCTCTGCATGAGTTCACCAAACTTCTCACACAACTTCTTATTAGGGGATCCAAATATAATGTCATCAACATATATTTGAACCAGAAGGATGTCCTTTCCTTCTTCTTTCCTAAACAAGGTCCTATCAATCTTACCTTTAGTAAAACCATTGTTCAGAAGAAACTGAGAAAGAGTGGCATACCATGCTCTGGGTGCCTGCTTCAGCCCATAAAGAGCTTTCTTAAGCTTAAACACTTTGTCACCTTGTTCAAAACTAGGAGGTTGTTCCATATACACTTCCTCAATGAGAATCCCATTAAGAAAGGCAGATTTCACATTCATCTGGTATACTTTGAACTTCATGTGAGCAGCATATGCTAAGAACAATCTAATGGCTTCTAGTCTGGCAATAGGAGCAAATGTCTCATCATGGTCTATACCTTCAGAATGAGAATAGCCCTGAGCTACTAGCCTTGCCTTGTTCCTAGTAATGATATCATTCTCATCTTTCTTATTCTTGAAAACCCACTTAGTGCCTATCACCTTTTGATGTCTTGGTCTGTCTACCAGCTCCCAAACATCTTGTCATGTCTGGTGAATTGATTCAACTCCTCTTACATAGCAATAATCCAATTTGAATCTTTCAGTGCCTCCTTGATGTTCTTGGGCTCAATCAAGGACACATAACAACTGAATAAGACAGCTAAGTTAAGAGTTCTCCTAGTCTGGACACCCTTAGTTGGATCTCCAATTATCAGGTCATTGGGGTGATCAACCAGGGTCCTCCTTCCCTTGGCCTTGCCTGATTGACCATCCACTTCAGTACCTTGGTGAGTATCACCAACTGCAGGAGAGCTTTCCCCTACAGGAGTTCCAACCTCTTCTGGTTCTGCTCCTTGTGAAGACTTCTCCTTAATTACTCTGGGAGTAGTCTGATTCTATGTCTCATCAGAAGACTTTAAGTCCACCTTGCACTCAAAAGCAGATTCATAAAAAACAACATGGGGTGTTTCCTCCACACAAAGTGAATTCTTATTAAAATCTCTAAATGCCTTACTAGTGTTGGAATATCCTAAAAATATTCCATCTGCTACTTTAGCATCAATAGTTTTTAATTTTGATTTCCCATTGTCATGGATGAAACACTTGCAACAAAAAATGTGAAAATAAGAAACAGATGGGGTTTTACCTTTCCATACCTCATATGGAGTCTTGCTATGTCTCTGGGCAATTAGGCATCTGTTCTGGGTATAACAGGCTGTGTTGATAGCTTCTGCCCAAAACCTTTGTGGTGTGTTGTATTCTGCTAGAAGAGTCCTTGCAGCTTCCTTTAGGGTTCTATTTCTCCTTTCTGCTACTCCATTTTGTTGGGGTGTTCTGGCAGCAGATGTCTCATGAAAAATTCCATGTTCCTTGCAATACTCTGCAATGTGTGAATTCAGAAACTCTGTCCCTTTGTTACTCTTGATCCTGACAATGCTCTGGTTCTGCTCATTCTGAATCTGCTTGAAGAGTTCTGGCAGCTTAGTGATAGTTTCATTTTTCTTAAACAAGAACACTACCCAAGTGTATCTTGAAAAGTCATCTACTATCACCAAGGTGTACTTCCTTCCACTGAAACTAAGAGGAGAAACAGGTCCAAACAGGTCCATGTGAAGTAGTTGAAGTACTCTGGTTGTGGTTGTGCTCTGGACATCCTTAAAGGAGGTCTTGAGTTGTTTACCCTTCTGGCATGAACCACAAACCTGATCCTTCTTAAACACTTCATTAGGAAGACCTTGAATAAGACCTTTCCTGGCAATCTTATTCAGTGTTTTGAAGTTAAGGTGGCTCAATCTCTTGTGCCATAACTAGCTATCTTCTGCAGATCCTTTAGCAACCAGGCAAGCATTTCTTGGGCAACTGCTAAAATGTGCAAGATAAATGTTACCTTTCCTCAAGCCTATAAGCAGAATATCATTATTATCAGAAGAAAAGACAGTGCATGAATCACTAGAAAACTTCACTGAGTATCCCCTGTCACAAAATTGGGATACTGAAAGCAGATTATGCTTGAGTCCTTCAACATAGTAGACTTCATCTACAGATACGCCATTAAAGGTCAACTTTCCAACACCTCTGGTGACTCCATAGTTGTTATCTCCAAACATCACTCTTGGCCCATTCAATGGCTTGAAATCCTGGAGATGATCTTTCTGGAATGTCATGTGCTTGGAACATCCACTATCAATGTACCACACATGTTTGCTTGAAAGTCATTTCTCCAATGGGCTCTTATCCTCCTGCAGAGAAATTAATTAGGTCCCCTACTAGAGCTGGGTCCTGTTTGGTTAGTTGCAGGTTTTGTATGAATCCAAAGATAAAGATCATCCCTTGCTGGATGGGGAGATCTTATCTTCCTTTCAAATCTATCTACCAGCACATATCCTCTTACAATGACATATTGAGCTACTGGTCTGATCAGAACACATTTCCTATAAACAGGTCTGGTGTATCTTTTCTCAAATCTGGCCTTTGGAATGGCCTGCCTTAAAGACATGGTCTTAAAGGTCTGGTTGTAAGGGTACATCCTAGAAGAACCATCTCTGGTGTCATAACTACCCAGATCAGTTGGTTTTCTATAGATGGGTCTCTGGTCTTGATGAAAACTGGACCTTTTCTAGTGGTTATAGTTCCTCTGAGTGTATCTGTTCTGGAATTGATTCCTCAGAGAAAACCGTCTCTGGGGTACCTGGTTCTGTTGAACAGTATTCCATCTCTGATAGTTCTTATTCTGATTGGAATTCCCCCTTCTTGAGTGTCTCCTCTGAGGTCCCCTAATTTGGTTAGGTTCCCCTCTTTGAGGATTCCTCTGGGGTCCTCCAATCTGAGTAAGTTCTACTCTTTGAGATTTATTGTTAACAGATCCATCAACCTTCAATGGTTCCTCTTGTTGACGTTTAATCTCTATGATTCTTTCTTCCAGTACAGTCAACTCTTCTGGACTATATTCTATGAGATTAGCAGAGTGATTTCTTTTCCAACCAGGATTGTGAACCACTTTGTAACCATTACCAGTTGAGTCTTTTTCATCCCAGATTTCTACCAATTCACCAGATCTTACAAACTTATCTTTGTTGTAAAGATATTTATGAGATTTGGTAGTAATTCTAGAATATCCTAAACCACTCTTATCATTAATGCGCTGAGAAGACTCTGATATAATGGATACAACAGATGGTATCTTAGGAGCTTCTCTGGGCATGGGTATCTCTTCTATGGTTTGCTCAACTTGTTTTCCCTTGATAAGAGTCTGGTATTTAGCTCTAAGTTCATTGAACTCGTCTTCCTGAGAGTTCTTTTCCTTCATGAGTTGATCTACCAGAGTATCTCTTTCTGTGATCTTATCCTGAAGTTCAGAGACTTCTTTGGAATGATCTTTCATGAGTTCTCTAGTGGATTTTTTCTCATGAGATAGGGATTGAACTTCAGCTCTGAGCTTACCATTTTCTTTCTCAAGTTTTTGACATAGTTGAACACAATTTTGGAGATCTGATAGCATTTGTTGCATATCAGACTCTCTGGAGTTACCAGATGAATGAGATGATTCAGTATATTTGGAATTAGATAAGCATAGGGTAGGTTCATTTACCTCAGTGATGTCTGCCATAAGACATACATCATCATCAGATCCGAAATCTGAAGAAGAAGAACTGGAACTAGTATCCTCCTCCTCTGCTTCAGCCAGTAGTGCTATCTTGTCTGCATATCTCCTATTCCTCTTGAGTCTTTTCTCTTCTCTTTCTCTAGGAGTCAATTGAGGATAATCATAGTTGTAATGACCTGGCTTATTACAGGTGTAACAGGTGTTATCTCCTCTAGGACTGGTACTTGGATCTCTCCTCCTCTAGTTGTACTCTGTTCTGGCTGAACTACTCTCTCTTCTCTGGTAGTCAGATCTGCCAGAACTGCCATCCCTCCTCTGGTAATCTGATCTCCCAGACCTGCTACCTCTCCTCCTCTCTGGAGTGCTGAATCTGGTCTCCCTTGAGTCTTCAGATGTTCTCTCTTTATCTGCAGCTTTGAAGGAAGTCTTCCTATCTCTAGTAGATTCCTTCCAATGCTTTTTGTACCTGCTATATTTAGAACTCATCTTATCAAGTTTATGGGTTAGAAGTGCTACCTGCTCCTTGAGACTCAAGTCATCTGCAGTAGACTCCTTTGGCTTATCATCTGTCTTGATAGTTGAGGAAAATGCAACTCCTTTCTGGCCAGAAGAGGAAATCTCTTCTGTTTGATCCTCCTCTTGAAGATCATACTCGTAAGCTTTAAGATCAGACAGCAGGAGATGATGATCCTGAGTATTGAGATCTTTATTGTCTTTAATCCCAGTCACTTTGATTCTCCACCTGCTGGTTAGTGAACACAAAATTTTACTATTATTCTCTTAATTTCTCTGAATAAGTCTTACCAAAGGCACTAGCCTTGTTGAGGAGATTTGTAAGGTGCATATCCAGCTGGTCAATGGTCTCGTCTGGTTTCATCTTAAATGTGTCAAACGAGTGTTGAATAGCTTGGAGTTTGTTGTCCTTAATCTTCTCTGTTCCTTCACAGAGAAAGGCAAGTTTATCCCACATTTCCTTGGCAGTGGCACAAGTTCTGACTTTCTCTATCACCTCCTTTGTGAGTGTGTTAATAATTTTAGTCCTTGCCACTTGGTCCAAATTATATAACTTCCTTTCATCATTGTCAAGCTCGTCGTTCTTCTTGAGGATCTTCTGTCTGGGAACTCTGTCCTCAGCAGCTTTCTGGGCAGTTTCACTTGTTTCTTCTCTGGACTCTGACCTGCCACTATCAATAGGATTCTAGTAAAATTGAATTGGACCACTCTCTACCACATCTAACATGCGGTGATGGATAGCTCCAAGATGATTACTCATCATGAACCTCCAGTGGCTGTAATCCTCAAAGGAGAATTCTGGTAACTTGCGGCTCTTATATGATGATTTTGAAGACATTTTTACTCAAAAAAAAATTTAACTAGAAGTTTGATCAAACACAACAAGGAGCAATGGATCTGCCCGGTGACCACCAAAAAGCTTTACAAAGCAGTGGTCTTTAGACACGCTGCTCTGATACCACTTGTTGGTCCCACTAGATAGATTAATTGCGGAAGCTTTAAAGATTATGTCTTAAATCAAGATCTTTTATAAGAGCACTATAAGTAAAATTAAGACAGAAATGAAGAAAGCAGTAAATGGACCAGATTTATAATGGTTCGGATTTCAATATCCTACGTCCACTCTCCCTTTGATCAAAAGGGGTCTCACTATCCAACCAACAAACTACTTACGTACTGTAATTGTGAAGTACCAGTTCCTTCTTACAATCCCTTTAGATCTAACTTCGATCTAAAGTCTACAGTCTTCAACCTTTTCTTAGAGATGAACAGGTTGAGATCCAACAACTCCTTTTAAGAGTGTATACAAAATATGAGAGCAATAAGAGTGCTTAACACTGAATGAACAAGGCTTGGAAGATGTCTTCTTGCGCGTGAGAATCTCTAGAGCCTTTCTTTGAGTCTGCACTCTTGTATTTATAGAGGTGATTAGGGTTTAGCCGTTGGAGAGCTAATCTAATCAGATCCTCTATTTAGGGAAGCTTTCAATCAATCAATTCCCTAATTGATTGATTGGGTTGGTGGGATCCTTGGATTGATTGACTTCAAAACTTTCCAATCCTGATCTTGTTGACTTGATTTAAATCACCAACGGTCAAGTGCTTCCAATTCCTAACTCTGATTCTCTCCAGAGAAGGCAAGACCAGGTACCAGGTAAATTCATTGTCTTCTGGTCTGGATCTGGTCAAGAACCAGAATACTCAGTAGAATCAAGAGATGATTCTGAGCATCTTTTGGTTCACCAGACTCGTCTGGTTTGGGAAAGGTTCTATGGCTCTGGTCTGTCTCATCTGGTGAAGTCTTCTGGTGGAGTCCTCTGGTGAAGTCCTCTGGAGGGTCTTCTGGTAGGTCTTCTGGTGACTCTTCTGGTGAAGTCTTCTGGTCTAGCAGTTCCCCTAGACTAAGTCCTAATCTAGTTCCTCATTTGGCTAACAGATCCAGATGGTCCTATTACATTATCTGGTCTGTTTTAACTCATCAAAACTAACAACTTTTATCCTAACACTTTTACTTAGGTTATTTCTTGCACATCACGGTTATTTTAATTATCGTACCAACTCTGTTAGTATACGTAGGAATTCCTATCCCGAGCATCACCATCTCATATTTGCATACACTTAGTTATTTATTACGTTTAATTAAGTTATTAGAATATAGAGTAGTTTATTAAATTTTCAATCCCCAAACATACACCCATATTAACAACGACGCATAGATCTCCAGGGGACTATTCACATACTTACCTTCCCTTGGGTTCGATAATACTTGGTCCCTATACTTGCCCATACTACAGTGAACTGATTAGGCGTGAAATTGTTATGTTTTGGTGCCCGATTTGCCCATGTTTTAAGTATTTTTTATGAGTGTTTGGAGTCAATTGAGTATCATTTTTATAAACTCATTAATTTGACTCTTTGGTTTCCATAGATGGATAGAGGGTGAAGAGGAGTTCATAGGACTTTGAATCGGCCAAAACGGATTCCCGGTTGAGAAGAAATGAAGATTTTATGAACAAGTGTACAACAGCTGAAAACCACTCGAGCGCCAGCGCTCGACTGATTGCACCACTCGAGCTACATGCTCGAGCGACCCTGCTCGAGCACTTTCCTATTTTTTGCCTCCGAATTCATTTTTCGGCCCATGAGTTTCCGGTTCGCCCCGACGCTTATATATACTCATTTCAAACTCGTTTTGGAGGATAATAACATACCAACACATATTTTTACATACTTTGAGCGAGGAGAAAGCTTGGGGAGGAGTTTTGAAGAATTTTATACGTTGTAATCGAGGTTTTAATTTATGAATTCTTAGTTTTAGTATTTTTTTTTAACGTATTAGATTAATTCTTTCTTTCTTTACTCTTTAAGACGATTAAACCTAGTTTTTTAGATTGATATAGATTTCTTTGGAGACTTTAATTTGTTCTTTCGTTTATGTTCTTGATTTTATTAGTTAATTCAATTATGCATATGTTTATTGTTCTTGTGATTGCTTTGATTATTCAAACCACTATATTAGGCTAGAACCCTTACATGCTTAGGGTAGGATGAACTCGTAGAAGTATGATGTGGGTACGTAATTAGGATAATTCATGACGTTTAGTTTTAATTCTCTTAATTAATGAATTCTTAAAATCAATCTTAACTTTACCTTTGAATTTCGTACGAAAATGTTAAGGAGAGGACGACCGTATCACTCTTTAACAACTAGTAGTCTTAACGAGAAGGTTTAGAAGGGGTTAATTAATCTACCGGTTTAGCGAGGGTGGACGACCGCATCACCTTAGTTAAATTAGGGTCTCGTTAATTAAGCACGATTCATTAACTTGTTAGTGGATTAGTGAAGTCGATTGATAGGATAAAGTATTAGGGTTTGAAATCTTGAGCTTTCATCTTACGATCTTTTACTTAGGTTATTTCTTGCACGTCACGATTATCTTGATTATGTACATAGAGATTCCTATCCTGAGCATTACCCTTTTATATTTGAGACAAAACCCTTAGATAATTAACTCATTTCTTTCTTTTGCAATAGTAGAGTAGAATAGTTTAGATTTAATAATTTTCAATCCCCAAACATACACTCATATTAACTACAACGCGTAGATCTTCAGGCATCTATTCGCATACATACGTTCCCTTGGGTTCGATAATACTTGGTCCCTATACTTGCCAATACTACAGTGAACTCGTACTCTTGCGGGGAAGATACTAGTAGAAAGCTAGTTTTTTCACTTCAAGTCAATGGCGATTTTTTTTTCACAACTCAAAACTCAATCACACCCTTATTTTATCACCACTCAACCATCATAATTTCTTTTCTCAACTCAAATCAATCCCTTCACTTTCACACTTTCCTATTCTCCACTCAAATTAGGACAAAAAGGCTCATAAATTGGAATAGTGTTTAAATGTGCTAGCAAAGAAAATAGGCTTAAGGCTCAAAGGGGCTAACAAGGGATAAATATCAATAGTAAGGAAAATTTTGGCTAAGTGACGCATTCAAATAAAAGATGGCCTAAGATCACATTCGGCATATCAAACTAGACATAATCAAGAAGCAAGAGCACACACAAGTTCTAGCATCCTCTAAGGTGACGATCCTTTCACAAACGAAAAGATCAAATCATGTATCTTAATCTCATAAGGCTCAAATCTCACGGCTTTCACATCCATGCTAGTCCTAGTGAATTCTCACTCTCATCACACAAGTACTCAGAAGGAAAATTTGCAAGCATACTAGTTTTCTCTCAAATCAACTCTAACTCAAACACTCACACAAAAGAATTCCTAACTCAACCTCACTGTTGGGACATTGTCAGTTTTGATTAAGATCCCAAAGCCCCTGAAAAGATGTTTGCCTTAATCTGTCTTTGTCAGGATAGTCTTGGTTAGGATTATTACTTAGTCATTTTACACTTCACAGGTACTCAGTGAGAGGAGAACTCACTGGTGACAATCAAGACTAAGGGCCTGAAGAAGAAGAGCACCATCCTGAACTTATGGCAGTCCTCTAAGCTGGCTGAGTAAGTGTCAGTGATGAAGAGTATGACCCTGAGGTCATTACTAACTCAGTCCTGAAGGGAAAGGATGTCACTGAGTTAATGGAAAGACTTGGAGTAGAGCCAAGCAATGCAAAAGGAATTTCAGCGTCAGGACAAGACTGGTAGGCTCAAGACAAAATGAACTTAATAAGACAAGCCTGAAGCTCAGGAATAAGTTCTGACATTCTCACCAACCTGATGACGTGGACCAATCCGAGAAGGACACGCACGTACTGAACCTGACATGAAGACTGAATTTAGACTGCACATTCAACGGGCAAGCATTTAATGTGCATTTAATGCATCTACCAAATCTGTGCAAGGACGGCTGCTGCATGAAGATATGTCCGTTTGAAGCCACTCTACATAGATGACTAGAAGGCTATCTCTCCAATGGATAGTTTTTCAAATCACCTATACATACAAAAGGCCTTGAACCCATTCAAGGTTACGGGAAATTTCCAAGCCAGAAATTACTCAAACTCTCAAGCATTCAAAGCATTCAGCCTTTAAGAGAAGCACTCGAAAACATATAAATTTCCCAAGTGTTTCTTAGCAACTAAGAGTTATTCTGTATTCCAAGAGCTAAATAGCATTATCTTAAGCTTAGAGAGATTATCCAATCCTTTGCATAATTTTGCCTTGTAAGGATAATCTCAACCTAGTTGGAATCCAAACTGAAACCAAAACCCTAAGTTAGGCTTGTTGGGAGTAAGTCAGTTAGTGTGTTAGTAAGTGGAGTTGTATAGATCAGTGAGGTTAGCTGGTCTTGGTGCACCTTGGCACGTTAAAAACAAGAATCCCTTGAGTGGATTTCCTGTTAAATCAGGCCGTGGACGTAGGAGCTTGAGTCTCTGAACCACGTTAAACTCCTTGTGTTTTTACTGCTTTGATATTGTGCAGACTTGACATAGTACTTGTTCATTCATTGCATTCGGTTTATCAGGCCTGAATCAATCAGCCTGATCTTCAAAAAGAGCACTGCCCTACTAAACACCTTTCAGAATTGAGTAAAACAAGTTTTCAGAAATCAAACCAAACAAGACTTTAAACTATCAGGGCTCAAACATTTCCGCACTGAACTTGAACTGATAGTGAGCCAACTGACCAGCACCAAGTGCAGTCAGTAGGTGTGTTATCAGCTCCTAGTTCTTTACCACTCTGAGTAAAAAGGGACTCAGTCAGTTTTAAGGTTGAAAAATTGGTATACATGTATTCCCCCCTATACACGTATTCCTCAGTCTTGTACCGGGACCAACAAGTGGTATCAGAGCGGGTTGTTCACATGACCACTGATCCAGTTTTGTTAAGAAAAATGGTCAACCGAACAGATCTTAAACGTGTTAAGCTATGGGAATTCCTGCATATTTCAAACTATTACTTATGTTCTGACATTATTCTTGTAATAGAAAATCATTTGGTTAGAAGTTTTGGAATCATCAAAAAGGGGGAAATTGTTGGGATATGTTTTAGTTTTGATGATTTTTCAAAACAAGATGTAATAGGTTTGAAAGCAGTCAGGATAGTTTTATTTTATTTCAGGTCAGGCTTGATTAGCTTTCAGTAGAATAGGCTGTTCAGTTGAGGGGGAACTCAGTGAGGGAGAACTCAGCAACACAGCCTGAAGATATCTAGATGACACCCAGAAGAACTGACTGAAGCCATGCCTGCAACCTGAACCAGAAGAGAAGCCTGAAGGATGTCCCACTGAGTGTAAACCGGGCTGATCTAAGCTAGGTCAGGTGGACCACTCAGTGAAGAGCATGATCAGGAGGATCAGTGCTGCACCAAGTAGGCCCTGAAGGAGTCAGGCTACTGTGGTCAGGGAAGTTTGTCATTCAGCCTTATGACAAACTTCTTGGAAATGATCTTCAAACAGTCTCTGAAGGACAACTACACTGAAGACGTTCAGTCCACTGAAGATCATCAGTCAGTAAAGGAGGAAGCTACCTAAAGTCAGTGGGTCTTAGTCAAACCCACTGAGTCAAAGATCCGTGAATCCAGGCCACGTGGACCAATCAGCACGAGGCAGCAACTCTGATACTGACAAAGGCCGCATTCCAAGAAAAGTGGTTGAAACCATTTAATGTTGGATTCAAATGTATCTTCCCTCCAACGGATACATTTTAATCCCCATTATAAATACAAGCTCATAGCTTCATTGTAAGGTGTGTGTGAGGAGAAAATCAACACCTACGACCTGTGAAGGTGTGAGTGTTTTAGTGCATTATAGGGAGTTATAAGGAGACACAATTAACACCTTGTACACTGACCATTAGGGTTCAAATACATACACAAATGAGTGTTTCAGCTTGTAACTCATAGCTTAGAGAGGTTTTCCTAATCTTAGCTTTAGGCTAACACAATGTAAAGGAAAACCTCACCTAGTTGGAGAAACCCCAACTGAAACCACAACCATTGTCAGGTTCGTTGGTAGTAAGTTGTTTGTAAGGAAGTAAGGAAGGAAGTAAGATCTGGAGTATAGATCTGGTGCACCTTGGCACGTTAAAAACAAGAATCCCAAGTAGTGGATTTCCTGTTAAATCAGGCCGTGGATGTAAGAGCTTGAGCCTCTGAACCACGTTAAACTGAGCGTTGTTTATCGTTTAAGCACTTGCTAATTAATTGTAGTGTATGCTCTCTGAGTGTACTTGGAAAGTTTTGAAAAGAAGATTAGCTAAGTATTTTAATCAGGGAGAATCAATCTCACTAACAAGCTTAGGCTAGCACTCGAGAGTTCAGTCTCTCGAGTCACTGCCTTGTTAAGAGCCTAAGCTCACAAGTCAGTCTGGACTGACTTGAGTGCTTTGACTCTTAGCAACGCAGTGACTTGAATATTCCGTCACTGAACTCAGTCAGGGTGCAAGCTGTGTTTTATAACACACTCGAGAGTTCAGCATCTCAAGCCACTGTCCTTGCTCAGAGCATGAGCTTCCAAGCCTTCTCACTGACTTGGTAGCTCAGCCTCTGAGCAGAGCAGTGACTTGAGTATTTCTCACTCTTGCTGAACTCCCTGAGGAAAAGTTTAAAAAAAAAATTTGCTCCTGAATTCCCATTTTGCTTTTCGAAAACGGGACCATCAATTGGTATCAAAGCAGTGGTTCAAAAGACCACTGACTTTGAATACTAATAGTTTCAGAGGAGAAACTGTTGGTGGTCACTGAACAGATCTGAGTTTGCTTTTCATAAAACTTGCATCATCATGACTTCGAGGAGACTTGAAGCTTCGTTACCTGAATTCTCAGTGTCTAACTTTGTCTATTGGAAGTTCAGATTAGAAGCACATCTAGATGCTATCCATGACCAGATGTCGCATGTTCTCAAGGAAGGACCGATCAAAATCACTCTCCCTAATACTAGAGGGAGAGGATATGATGATCTCGATATTGGTGTACCCATTCCTAAGGAAAGGAATGATATGACCACTGATGAGATCAAGATGATGGGAATTGACAACGTCGCCAGAAACATCATCTTGCATACGGTGCCCTTCGAGGAGTCAGCTAGACTGATGAACTTAAAGACGGCAAAGGAGGTTTGGGATGAGCTGACCAGGATGTGCGAGGGATCAGAAAAGATAAAGGAGAACAAGAGAAATATTGCCATTCAGAAATTTGAAGCGTTCGAGATGCTGCCTGACGAGAGCATAGATCAAATGGAGTCTAGATTCATCAAGTTGATGAATGAGTTGGTGATGTTGGACAAGGATGTCCCAAGGAGAGACGTTGCTTCAAAGATCCTGAATGCCCTTCCTGAAAGATGGGATAACAGTGTAATTATGCTTAAGAACACTCAGGATATGAGTAACATAACTTCTGCTTTACTTTTTTCAGAGCTCAAAGCGCTTGAATTTGATCTTAACAAAAGAAAGAAGAAAGTTCAGTCAGAAGAGGAAGTGAAGGAGAAAACTCCTGAGAAAAGTGTGGCATTCAAGGCCAGGTCTGAACCTGTTGAGCCCTCATCAAATTCTTCATCAAAGTCACTGATGGAGATGAGCAGGGAAGAACTCGCTGAAGAGTACAGCCTGATGGCCAGACGATTTGACCAGCTCAATTCCAGGTTTGGTCGTTATAAAAAGTTTTATCAGGACTCACGTGACAGGAAACCTGAAGGAACCCACCAAAGCTCAAGGAGATATGAGAAGCGAAGGAATACTGACCAGAGGAGAGAACGTGGTGATGAAAGGAGATATTCTGAACCAAAGCCTGAAAGAAGAGACGAACAGAGACGTACTCGCGATGATAGATATCCAACCAAGCCTGAAAGCTCACCAAGAACCAGGGAACCTGACTCAAGGAGGAACCTTGAACCGAGAAAAGAAAGAGTAAGTGAGCAGGTAGCATGTTACAACTGTAACAAGATTGGTCACTATCAGTACGACTGCCCGGAGCTGAGTGCGAGGGAGAGAGAGGAAAGGAGAGCCACTAGGGATCTAAGATATGCTGATCGGAGAGCAATGTTCATTGAAGATGCAACAGACTCTAACGGTCCTGCTGAGAGGTCACCTGAACTCTTCTCAGATGACGAGTACGATGATGTCTGTCTGATGGCTAGGGATGAGCCTGAGGTAACATCAAATTTTGTTTGTGCTTCTTACACTGGTCAAAATCCTGAGCTTAGCTCAGAGTCAGTTAGAGAAATGAACCTTCAGATCTACCTTGATCAATTGATGGTTGATTTCTCCAGACTGCAGGAAACTAATGTCTTCCTGGTAGAGGAGAACAAGAAATTGAGTACTGAGATTCAAAACTTGAATGAACAACTCACTCAGTCTGATCTTAAAGAATCAGCTCAGATTGTGAGACTAACTCAGGAAATTGATATGATCAATGCTGAGCGTCTCCCAAGAGAGGAGATTCTGAAGGAGTTGGCCGAGGAAGAGTTGGCCAGGAAGGAAGAATTGAAAGTACTCAAGAGTAAGTTTGATGACCTCTGTTGGGACATTGTCAGTTTTGATTAAGATCCCAAAGCCCCTGAAAAGATGTTTGCCTTAATATGTCTTTGTCAGGCTAGTCTTGATTAGGATTAGTACTTAGTCATTTTACACTTCACAGGTACTCAGTGAGAGGATAACTCACTGGAGACAATCAAGACTCAGAGCCTGAAGACGAAGAGCACCATCCTGAACTTATGACAGTCTTCTAAGCTGACTGAGTAAGTGTCAGTGATGAAGAGTATGACCCTGAGGTCATTACTAACTCAGTCCTGAAGGAAACAGGATGTCACTGAGTTAATGTGAAGACTTGGAGTAGAGCCAAGCAATGCAAAAGGAATTTCAGCGTCAGGACAAGACTGGTGTGCTCAAGACAAAATGAACTTAATAAGACAAGCCTGAAGCTCAGGAATAAGGTCTGACATTCTCACCAACCTGATTACGTGGACCAATCCGAGAAGGACACGCACGTACGGAACCTGACATGAAGACTGAATTCAGACTGCATATTCAACGGGCAAGCATTCAATGTGCATTTAATGCAAATACCAAATCCATGCAAGGACGGTTGTTGCATGAAGATATGTCCGTTTGAAGCCACTCTACATAGATGACTCGAAGGCTATCTCTCCAACGTATAGTTTTCAAATCACCTATAAATACAGAAGACCTTGAACCCATTCAAGGTTACGGTAAATTTCCAAGCCAGAAATTACTCAAACTCTTAAGCATTCAAAGCATCCAACCCTTAAGAGAAGCACTCGAAACCTTCTAAATTTCCCAAGTGTTTCTTAGCAATCGAGAGTTATTCTGTATTCCAAGAGCTAAATAGAATTATCTTAAGCTTAGAGAGATTATCCAATCCTTAGCATAGCTTTTCCTTGTAAGGATAATCTCAACTTAGTTGGAATCCAATCTGAAACCAAAACCCTAAGTTAGGCTTATTGGGAGTAAGTCAGTTAGTGTGTTAGTAAGTGGAGTTGTATAGATCAGTGAGGATAGCAGGTCTTGGTGCACCTTGGCACGTTAAAAACAAGAATCCCTTGAGTGGATTTCCTGTTAAGTCAGGCCGTGGACGTAGGAGCTTGAGACTCTGAACCACGTTAAACTCCTTGTGTTCTTACTGCTTTGATATTGTGCATACTTGCCATATTACTTGTTCATTCATTGAATTCAAGTTTATCAGGCCTGAATCAATCAGGCTGATCTTCAAAAGAGCACTGCCCTACTAAACACTATTCTGAATTGAGTAAAACAAGTTTTTCTGAAAGCAAACTAAACAAGACTTTAAACTTTCAGGGCTCAAACATTTCCGCACTGAACTTGAACTGATAGTTAGCCAACTGACCCGCACCAAGTGTAGTCAGTAGGTGTGTTATCAGCTCCTAGTTCTTTACCACTCTGAGTAAAGGGGACTCAGTCAGATTTAAGTTAAAAAAAATTGGAATACGTGTATTCCCCCCCCCCCCCCATACACGTATTCCTCAGTCTTGTATCGGGACCAACAAGTGGTATCAGAGCAGTGGTTCGAAAGACCACTGACTTTGAATACTAATAGTTTCAGAGGAGAAACTGTTGGTGGTCACTGAACAGATCTGAGTTTGCTTTTCATAAAACTTGCATCATCATGACTTCGAGGAGACTTGAAGCTTCGTTACCTGAATTCTCTGTGTCTAACTTTGTCTATTGGAAGTTCAGATTAGAAGCACATCTAGATGCCATCCATGACCAGATGCCGCGTGTACTCAGGGAGGGACCGATCAAGATCACTATTCCTAACGTCAGAGGACTGGGATATGAGGATCTTGCGATTGGCGTGCAGGTTCCTAAAGAAAGGAAAGACATGACCAACGATGAAATCAAGATGGTGGGACTTGACAACGTCGCTAGAAACATCATCTTGCACACGGTGTCCTTCGAGGAGTCAGCTAGGCTGACGAACTTAAAGACGGCAAAGGAGGTTTGGGATGAGCTGACAAGGATGTGTGAGGGGTCTGAAAAGATCAAGGAGAACAAGAGAAACATTGCCATTCAGAAATTCGAGGCGTTCGAGATGCTGCCTGACGAAAGCATAGATCAAATGGAGTCTAGATTCATCAAGTTGATGAATGAGCTGGTGATGCTGGACAAGGATGTCCCAAGGAGAGATGTTGCTTCAAAGATCCTGAATGCCCTTCCTGAGAGATGGGACAACAGTGTAATTATGCTTAAGAACACTCAGGATATGAGTAACATAACTTCTGCTTTACTTTTTTCAGAGCTCAAAGCGCTTGAATTCAATCTTAACAAAAGAAAGAAGAAAGTTCAGTCAGAAGAGGAAGTGAAGGAGAAAACTCCTGAGAAAAGTGTGGCGTTCAAGGCCAGGTCTGAACCTGTTGAGCCCTCATCAAACTCTTCATCAAAGTTACTGATGGAGATGAGCAGGGAAGAACTCGCTGAAGAGTATAGCCTGATGGCCAGATGATTTGACCAGCTCAATTCCAGGTTTGGTCGTTATAAAAAGTTTTATCAGGACTCACGTGACAGGAAACCTGAAGGAACCCACCAAAGCTCAAGGAGATATGAGGAACGAAGGAATACTGACCAGAGGAGAGAACGCGGTGATGAAAGGAGATATTCTGAACCAAAACCTGAAAGAAGAGACGAACAAAGACGTACTCACGATGATAGATACCCAACCAAGACTGAAAGCTCACCAAGAACCAGGAAACCTGACTCAAGGAGGAACCCTGAACCGAGAAAAGAAAGAGTGAGTGAGCAGGTAGCATTTTACAACTGTAACAAGATTGGTCACTATCAGTACGACTGCCCGGAGCTGAGTGCGAAGGAGAGAGAGGAAATGAGAGCCACCAGGGATCTAAGATCTGCTGATCGGAGAGCGATGGTCGCTGAAGATGCAACAGATTATGACGGTCCTGCTGAAAGGTCACCTGAACTCTTCTCAGATGACGAGTACGATGATGTCTGTCTGATGGCTAGGGATGAGCCTGAGGTAACATCAAATTATGTTTGTGCTTCTTACACTGGTCAAAATCCTGAGCTTAACTCAGAGTCAGTTAGAGAAATGAACCTTCAGATCTGCCTTGATCAATTGATGATTGATTTCTCCAGACTGCAGGAAACTAATATCTTCTTGGTAGAGGAGAACAATAAATTGAGTATTGAGGTTCAAAACCTGAACGAACAACTCACTCAGTCTGATCTTAAAGAATCAGCTCAAATTGTGAGACTAACTCAGGAGATTGATTTAATCAATACTGAGCGTCTTCCAAGAGAGAAGATTCTGAAGGAACTGGCTGAGGAAGAGCTGGTCAGGAAGGAAGAACTAAAAGTACTTAAGAGTAAGTTTGTTGACCTCTTTTCCAGACATGAAATCCTGAAAAAGAGTGAGGACTCTCTCAAGAAAAAGGTTGCAGCAATGAATAAATCCTCAGTGGCTAGAGAGGAAATAAATAGCAACCAGATACTTGGGAACAAGAAAAAGGGACTTGGATATGTTCCTGAGAAATCCTCACAAGGTCAGTCTCATGTTGCGTCAGGGAGCAACACTGAGAGGGTATTTGTTCAGACAGGCCAGAGTGTACCTAAGGTTGTGCTCCAGGCCCGTCAAACTGATAAGGGCAAGGAATCTGTTGACACAATCAGGGTTGCTCCTAAGGTAACTAAGCCAAAACCCAAGGGAAAGGCGAAGCAACCTAAGGAAGCCCCTGAGAGCTCAGGCCAGGGAAAATCTCAGCGAAAGCAGAGGAAGACTCAGGCCAAGAGTCCTCAGACTGGTCAGCGAGGGTACCATCATGCTTGGCAATACCAACAGGGAAGGTCAAATATGATTACACCCCCGTGGTTTTGGCATCCTGAGGCCTTTAACTGTTTTCCATTTCCTCACTTGCCTAGGGGGAATAGAAATCAGGGTCCTTATCAAGAACAAGGCCCAAGACCTGCTGCACCCAGATCTAGGAAGAACAGGAAGCCAGCCCAAAAGGCACCCACTCAGGCTCCTGTGAAGCCTAAGTCTAGCACTCATACACCATCTTCCTCTCAGGCAAAGAAGAAGAAAGTTGTGTATGTTGATGTTTCAGGGAGACAGATTTACCACTCTGAGGCAATCAGGGTTGTGAAGCAAGTCTGGATCCCGAAGGGTACAGCTGACACGATAGGACCCAACACCTAATGGGTACCTAAAGCCTGATTTGCTTGCAGGCGGCTGTGGATCACAACAAAAGAAGAGGAGACTAAATCAAAGCTGTTTGGTACCTAGACAGTGGTTGCTCAAGGAACATGACTGGAATGAAGAGTCTTCTCCAAGAATATCGAGCTAAAGATGGTCCACAGGTAACCTTTGGTGATAACTCAAAAGGTGTTACTAAAGGTTTTGGTGTTCTAATTATAGGTACAGTCAAAGTGGAAAATGTGTCCTTTGTGGAAGGACTGAAGCATAACCTACTGTCAGTAAGTCAATTCTGTGACAAAGGGTTCAGTGTTGAGTTCTCATCGAATACATGTTCAGTCAAGGACAAATCAACACAAGTGCTTCTATCAGGTCATCAAACTTACTCTTAAGTACTTTTATTTCTTCCTTCCTGACCAGCTCTTCCTCAGCCAATTCCTTCAGAATCTTCTCTCTTGGGAGACGCTCAGAATTGATCATATCAATCTCTTGAGTTAGTCTCACAATCTGAGCTGATTCTTTAAGATCAGACTGAGTGAGTTGTTCATTCAGGTTTTGAACTTCAGTACTCAATTTCTTGTTCTCCTCTACCAAGAAGACATTAGTTTCCTGCAGTCTGGTGAAAATCAACCATCAATTGATCAAGACAGATCTGAAGGTTCATTTCTCTAACTGACTCTGAGCAAAGCTCAGGATTTTGACCAGTGTAAGAAGCACAAACAGAATTTGATGTTACCTCAGGCTCATCCCTAGCCATTAGGCAGACATCATCGTACTCGTCATCTGAGAAGAGTTCAGGAGACCTTTCAGTGGGACCGTCAGAGTCTGTTGCATCCTCAGCAACCATTGCTCTCCGATCAGCAGATCTTAGATCCCTCGTGGCTCTCCTTTCCTCTCTCTCCCTTGCACTCAACTCCGGGCAGTCGTACTGATAGTGACCAATCTTGTTACAGTTGTAACATGCTACCTGCTCACTTACTCTTTCTTTCCTTGGTTCAGGGTTCCTCCTTGAGTCAGGTTCCCTGATTCTTGGTGAGCTTTCAGCCTTGGTTGGATATCTATCATCGCGAGTACGTCTCTGTTCGTCTCTTCTTTCAGGCTTTGGTTCTGAATATCTCCTTTCATCACCACGTTCTCTCCTCTGGTCAGTGTTCCTTCGCTCCTCATATCTCCTCGAGCTTTGGTGGGTTCCTTCAGGTTTCCTGTCACGTGAGTCTTGATAAAACTTTTTATAACGACCAAACCTGGAATTGAGCTTGTCAAATCGTCTGGCCATCAAGCTGTACTCCTCAGCGAGTTCTTCCCTGCTCATCTCCATCAGTGACTTTGATGAAGAATTTGATGAGGGCTCAACAGGTTCAGATCTGGCCTTGAACGCCACACTTTTCTCAGGAGTTTTCTCCTTCACTTCCTCTTCTGACTGAACTTTCTTCTTTCTTTTGTTAAGATCAAATTCAAGCGCTTTGAGCTCTGAAAAAAGTAAAGCAGAAGTTATGTTACTCATATCCTGAGTGTTCTTAAGCATAATTACACTGTTGTCCCATCTCTCAGGAAGGGCATTCAGGATCTTTGAAGCAACATCTCTTCTTGGGACATCCTTGTCCAACATCACCAACTCATTCATCAACTTGATGAATCTAGACTCCATTTGATCTATGCTCTCGTCGGGCAGCATCTCGAACGCTTCGAATTTCTAAATGGCAATATTTATTTTGTTCTCCTTTATCTTTTCTGACCCCTCGCACATCCTGGTCAGCTCATCCCAAACCTCCTTTGCCGTCTTTAGGTTCATCAGCCTGGCTGACTCCTCGAAAGGCACCGTGTGCAAGATGATGTTTCTGGCGACGTTGTCAAGCCCCACCATCTTGATTTCATCATTGGTCATGTCTTTCCTCTCTTTAGGAACCTGCACGCCAATCGCAAGGTCATCATATCCCAGTCCTCTGACGTTAGGAATAGTGATCTTGATCGGTCCTTCCCTGAGTACACGCGACATCTGGTCATGGATGGCATCTAGATGTGCCTCTAATCTGAACTTCCAATAGACAAAGTTAGACACAGAGAATTCAGGTAGCGAAGCTTCAAGTCTCCTCGAAGTCATGATGATGCAAGTTTTATGAAAAGTAAACTCAGATCTGTTCAGTGACCACCAACAGTTTCTCCTCTGAAACTATTAGTATTCAAAGTCAGTGGTCTTTCGAACCACTGCTCTGATACCACTTGTTGGTCCCGGTACAAGACTGAGGAATACGTGTATGGGGGGGAATACACGTATACCAATTTTTCAACCTTAAAACTTACTGAGTCCCCTTTGCTCAGAGTGGTAAAGAACTAGGAGCTGATAATATACCTACTGACTACACTTGGTGCGGGTCAGTTGGCTAACTATCAGTTCAAGTTCAGTGCGGAAATGTTTGAGCCCTGAAAGTTTAAAGTCTTGTTTAGTTTGCTTTCTGAAAACCTTGTTTAACTCAATTCTGAATAGTGTTTAGTAGGGCAGTGCTCTTTTGAAGATCAGCCTGATTGATTCAGACCTGATAAACTTTGAATGCAATGAATGAACAAGTAATATGGCAAATATGCACAATATCAAAGCAGTAAGAACACAAGGAGTTTAACGTGGTTCAGAGTCTCAAGCTCCTACGTCCACAGCCTGACTTAACAGGAAATCCACTCAAGGGATTCTTGTTTTTAACGTGCCAAGGTGCACCAAGACCAGCTAACCTCACTGATCTATACAAACTCCACTTACTAACACACTAACTGACTTACTCCCAACAAGCCTATCTTAGGGTTTTGGTTTCAGTTTGGATTCCAACTAAGTTGAGATTATCCTTATAAGACGAAGCTGTGCTAAGGATTGGATAATCTCTCTAAGCTTAAGATAATTCTATTTGATGGTCCCGAAACGAGTAAACAGGTGTATGGGGGGGGGAATACACCTGTGGTTACAAATTTAAACTTCTTTAAAACTTATCAGGTTACTTAAGACAGTAGCTCGTCAGTGGACTTGAGGTCTGCTGAGAGTTACTCTGTGAAAGCTTACTGAGATAATACCTCCACTGAAAGCACAAGACTTTCAGTTGAACTACTATCTAATTAGCTTTCAGATGCGGATTAGTGAGCCCTTTTAGAAAACTCGTTTTACTTTGATAAACTTGAGATTAACACACACTTATGAAATAGCAGAATGTAAGTACACAAGATGTAAAGTGGTTCAGAGATAAATCTCCTACGTCCACTGGCCTGATCAAACAGGAGAATTCCTTTCACTTGGAATTCCTTGTGTTATAGTGCCAAGGTGCACTGATCAACTTTTCCTCTCTTAGGATGATTGATCACTAGGAAATTCCAGGTCCTAGTTCCCAAAAACAAACCAGCTTTCAGACTGATACAACAATCAGCTTACTAACACCACTTAACACTAGCTCTCAACCTAAACACTGAGTAGGGTTTTGAGTAGGGTTTTGGTTCCAACTATTTTGAGATAATCCTTACAAGTTTAGCTCAAGGCTTAGGATTGAATTATCTCTTTCTAAGGTTTGAATATAGCTTTAAGCTTGGTTACAGAAGGTTTGTTAGTTTCTCTACTATTGTGAAACACTTGGGAAACAATGATAATTTCGAGTGTTTCTAGATTGTTAAGAATGTAGAGATAGCTTTGATCTTGTGAGTTTCCCGTGCTTGTAAAAAGTGCACGTCCTTCTGTATTTATAGGCTTCCTTGAAAATCTTCCCGTTGGATTTGAATCTTCTCAAGTAAGTCTTCTTGTATCTGATTGGTTCAAACGGCTCTATTTGAAGCTTTAAGTCTTGTCAAGAAACGGCTGCAAAACCATGCCTGTTCACCAACTTTCTGTAGATTGCTAGGTGAAAGACTTTTGGTACTTGTCAGGCTGGGACAGGTCGGCTGTCAGTAAGGTACACTGACGTGTCATCTTCTCATTGGACCTTAAGTCTGCATGCCCAAATTCTTGTCTTGCTTTAGGTGGAACTCCTCTGATGAGAACCTTCTTATTCCTTCATTTATTGTAAGCTTCACTGAAATTCATTTTGCCTTGTTCCAACCAGATTAACTAACAGCTTTAAATATGTTTAGCATTAAATGTACTTTGGTAGTTCCCATCAGTGGACCTTCGTCCTCTACTGATAGATTTAGTCTTAGTGAGAATGTACTTAGAAAACATTCAAGACTTAGACTTCTTTCTTAGATCACTTAGTCTTCAGCGGACTTCTCTTCAACGGACTTTACTTCAGCGGACTTTACTTCAGCGGACTTTACTTCAGCGGACTTCATACTAAAATACACTCTAGTTATTACTAACTGCACTTCAGTTCTTAACACTTAGAACTGTTTAATTTAAACTCTAACTCTGCTGAATAATTTACTTACAAACAACTTAGGGAGGGACATGTTGGCATCTAATCAAAACAAGTCTTATACATTTTCCCAACACTATTTAGCTCTTGGAATACAGAATAACTCTCAGTTGCTAAGAAACACTTGGGAAATTTGAATGTTTTTTAGTGCTTCTCTTAAAGACTGAATACTTTGATTGCTTGAGAGTTTGAGTAATTTCTGGCTTGGAAATTTCCCGTAACCTTGAATGGGTTCAAGGTCTTCTGTATTTATAGGAGATTTGGAAAAACTATCCGTTGGAGAGATAACCTTCTAGTCACCTATGTAGAGTGTCTTCAAACGGACATATCTTCATGCAGCAGCCGCCCTTGCATGGATTTGGTATTTGCATTAAATACACATTAAATGCTTGCCCGTTGAATATGCAGTCTGAATTCAGTCTTCATGTCAGGTTCCGTACGTGCGTGTCCTCCTCGGATTGGTCCGCGTCATCAGGTTGGTGAGACTGTCAGAACTTATTCCTGAGCTTCAGGCTTGTCTTATTAAGTTCATTTTGTCTTGAGCTCACCGGTCTTGTCCTGACGCTAAAATTCCTTTTGCATTGCTTGGCTCTACTCCAAGTCTTCCCATTAACTCAGTGATATCCTGTTCCCTTCAGGACTGAGTTAGTAGTGACCTCAGGGTCATACTCTTCATCACTGACACTTACTCAGCCAGCTTAGAGGACTGCCATAAGTTCAGGATGGTGCTCTTCGTCTTCAGGCTCTGAGTCTTGATTGTCTCCAGTGAGTTCTCCTCTCACTGAGTACCTGTAAAGTGTAAAATGACTAAGTACTAACCCTAACCAAGACTAGTCTGACAAAGACAGATTAAGGCAAACATCTTTTCAGGGGCTTTGGGATCTTAATCAAAACTGACAATGTCCCAACAATTTCCCCCTTTTTGATGATGCCAAAACACTGAAAAGATCCTCAAAACACTTAGAGGAAACAAGATAAACCTATCTATAAGATAAGACAGTGTTAGAGGAATTCTTGATAAAGTACAGAATTTAAACAATAAGCCAAAAAGACAATGAGTTTTTATCTGTGGGCAAAAGTAATAGATTTCATTGATTGATGTGGAAATGATTACAATGAATCTAATCTATTACAAAGAAGCCTGTGAACACCTAGACTAATCTCATTTCAGGCTTGAGTCCATATCCTGCATAAACTCTTGCCTTCAGCTCGTCAAACCTTCCAGGTTGGTTCACGTACCCTTCAGCTCTGGCTATCTTCAAGACTTCCATCATTATGGCCTTTGTATCATGCTTTTGAGTTCCAGGAACCAAGGGAGGAGCTCGAATGGTGAACTCAGGAGCCTTCACTTGAACTTGAGCTGCCTCAGCCTCCTCCAAGATCTTCTGGAATAGCTCAGGATGATTGTCCAACATGTAGTCAGTGAAGTGGGCATCGATATCGTCAGTGTCGCCCCACTTCTTCACAACAAACCATAGCCTGACAAATTCATCCCTTGCATCAGTCCAAAACTCCTTCAATGTTTCTGAGACGAACTCATCAACAAAAGCTTCCCTTGCTCCTGATTCTGGCCTACTGACTTGAAGAATTGTTGATTTCCTAACTGTTGGCTTCTTCCTGTACTTCCTTGGCTTAGGTTTCGCCTTCTTCCTCCTTAGCAAGCTGATCACTGCATCATCTAGTTCTCGTTGTTGAAGCTCATTGATGTCAGTCAGCTTCTCAACCTTCTTCTCCAAGATGCGCATCTTCTCCTTCTGAGCGATTTCAGCTCTGCGCATAGCCTCAGATTTTTCAGATTGATCTCCCCACGCTTCAGCACATAGCTCTGCAACCAACTCACCTGAATAAGTGATTGGATTCTTCCTTGAGCTCATGGGAGACGATCTCTGAATTGGCTCAGGTTGATGCTTGGAAGGTTCATTAGCCTTTGCCTTTGTTGCCTCCTCCCTCAGCTTGGCAACAATTTGTTCTCCTTCCTTCTCCACCGCCGCTAACCTAGCTGACTTCCTCACCCTTAGAATGTTCCCTTCAAGATTGGTTTCAGGATCAGCTAGAACGGTCTCTCCTTGGTTAACTGCCTCATATGCCTCAGGGCAGGATCTTTTCTTCTTCTTTTCCCCCTTTTTGGCATCATCATTGGCCTCAGATGGGAATGCGTCAGATCCGCTGTTGATTACGAAGGAGGCTAGGGAATGGACATCGTTAATTCCCTCCTTCAATAATTCAACTCCCATCGAAATTCCAGTCCCTGCAAAAGAAACGGAATTGATGGCAGCATTGACTTTCTTCTCAAAGACCTCCATAGAGAGTTGGAGACTTTGTTCAGCCTTGGTGATCCTTTCCTCCACCTTCAAGGACTCACCGCTGACTCTGCTGGCCTCAGTTAGTATCTTTGCAGACTCCTCAGTGGCCTTTGTCAAAACGTCCGCCACTGACTGAGAAGTGCGATCCAGCTTCCCTGACTCCAGCTCCAATTTGGATGCTGAGTCCTTCAAGGCCTGAGTGACAACGGCTCCAGTCTGAGCTGCAAGCCTGTCCACTGCCTGATTCATCTTTTCGTCCCTGATCGCATCCCTCTCTTCAAGCTTTCTGAGAGTGTTCCTAAGCATCTGCTTGGTGCGCTTCCTCTCATTCCTCACTGACTTGGCCGTGTCAGTCATCGTTTTCTTTAACAAGATCAGCTCCCTGTTAGCAAGGGTGTTGTAAGCTGACTTTGTCCACCTGATGTGCTTCGCCAGGGCCTGGGAGTGTTCTTCCTTCTCAGCTCGTAGCTTCATCACTTCCTCCTGAAGTTCAGCTAGATTTTCTGTGGTTTTCTCCTGTTTGACCTCCACTATGCTGGTGAATTCAGCGCGTCCGACCCCGGTTATGATCACATCCTCATCATCAATGGCCGCCTCAGTGATTGGCTGCTTTCCCTTGTCAGCCACTGCGTCATCAGTCTCTTCTTCAAGGTGCACTGAAGGCAGTTGTGAAGTAGTCATAGCCGCCTCCTCAGGCTCAGCTAAGCTAACTTGAACCTTGGGAGCAAGTCCCTCGGAACTGAGAGTCTCCTTGAATGCCTCAACATCTTCCTCTCGTGTCTCAGGGCAGGGAATCCCTTCATTGATAGATGTCTCATTGGCAGCTGAGATGATCACAACATCCTCAGCCACTGGTCCACCCTTGGCACCAGTGTTCTTATCACCTTCCCCCTGAGCCTGAGGCTCAGAGTTCATCTCATCAACTTCTCTCGCAGTCTCCTCCACTGCCTTCTCCACAGCTCCACCTTGAGCTTCATCATCCTCCTCATCACCATCCTTCTCGTCATCAGAAAGGAGGTCAGCCTTTCTCTTGGACATCATTTCACTCACTAGCTGCTTCAGGTTGTCAAAGTTCAAGAGTTGAAGCCAGCTAGTCAGTCCAAAGAAGGAGCAAATCTTGGCCTCTTCCATCTCCCAATGCTCCCAGCCACTAGCATCTACTAACATATGTTGCTCCTGCATGTTTGATTGTTTGAAGTCCAACCAAACCTTGAGCTCAATCACATATGCCAGCAACTCAGTATACTTGTATAGCCCAGGCCAGCACTTTCCTGCCCATTCCGTGGCGTTCCCCCTGAGCGAGTTCTCCAGTATCCCTCCTGCCATGTGCTCATCCAACTCCTCCTCCTCTATTTCAAGGAACTCATCCTCTTCAGCTGAAATAGATTTGTGACAGTCTTTAGGATTGGGGTATAAGGGAAAATCTGAGGGGTTTGGAAGATTTGGCTCGGCTAACTGGTCAGGCTCATTTGTAGGTGAAGTTGAGGGCGCTGACTCAGTAGGCTGATCTGGCTGTGAAGGTTGGGGGGGTTGGGGAGTTTGAGGTGTGGGGTCAGGGATGGAAGGTGTTTGGGTTTCAGGATGTGGGGGTGTTTGAGTGGGTGCTGTCGCAGGCTGCAACGACTCAGTCGTCTCGACAGTCTTTCTCACTTCCTCCAAGTCAGAGGCTCCAGGAGAGCTTGACTTCTCCCTCTTACTCAGCTCAGGAAGCTTCTTAGCAGGGGACTTCTTTACTCCCTTCCTAAGTCTCTTCAGGGGCCTCTCTCCCTGAGCACCCTCCTTTCTGACATCATCGTCAGTTCCCTCAGCCTCAGATCTGGCCTTCTTGGGATCAGACTCAGTCCCAGATTTCGTGCTCTTCCCTGACAGCACGATCTTCACCCTCTTCCTCTTCTCAACCGCGTCCACCTCAGGCTGCTCCACCTCCTCAGCTGCAATCTCCTCACCCTCCTTACTCCTCTCAAAGAGCTCATCCACCTGTTCAATGAGGCTGGTTGCCACTCTCTTGGCCTTACCAGCTGGCTTTTTGGCCTGACCCATTGCTTTCGCATTGGGATCAGTCAGCCCTAGCACTGAATAGGTATCACTCAGTGAGGAAAACATTACCTTCTTTGAGGAGAGACTGTCCTCAAAGTCGAAGGTATACACATGGCAAGCATGAGCAATCAGGATGGACATCCTCGTGCCGAATGGCAAGATGGCACTGACGGAAATGTACTTCTTCTCCTCGTCTCGCGTGAGCTTGTCCAATCCTGCCTGATGGAGTTGATCGAGGAAGAACTGCTCCCAGTTCGCTTCCACTCCATCAGCAATTGCCCCCATGAGCCTCAGCTTGGGCAGACTCAACTGCTCGTGAGAGCCAGTTGCACCCATCACTAACTTGGACACCAAGTCCACCGCGCTCTGTACTCAGGCTTCAGAGTGTTCTTGTTCTGACGGGCCCTGAACTCCGATGACCCTGACTTGGTCCATTTCCCAAGGAATTCTCCCTCCAAGTTCTCCTTGTAAGTTTTGGGGTTGATGCCTGAGAATGGCAGCTTGAAGACTTCCCTCACCGCCTGCCGGATATTGATCGTGACCACCTCTGTTTCGTAAAGAGGTTCACCGTTGCCGTCCTTTTCTCCCATCGGCTTCAATGCAGTCACTTTCGTGAAAACCTCCCCCTTCCGCAAGAACATATTCAAATATGCTTCCACTACTGTTCTTTGGGAGCACGGAAATGGGGCGGGTGGTGAAGTATGTTTCCAACCCGGTATCGGAAATCCATTTAAACACGGGTTGGATTTCCTCAACCGTTAGACAGATACCTTCCATGGAGATGACTTGCTCCATGTGTACCAGCTTCTTCTCAACAACGTCGACGATCTTGTCGGTTGTCCAGTTGGAATTAAGGAATGCCATTGTTTTTGAAAGAAGGTTTTTGAAATTTCTGTGTAGAGCAAGAGAAAACTCAGTGTGCAGATTGTGCGTTGTGTTTGCGTAAAAACCTCAAATGGCACTCTTGATTGATAAGACTAAGTCAGTTGCTCAAACGTGGGGTTGAGATTGATCCCTGAATTCGAAAGGTTTTGAAATGAGAGGCCAGGATTAATCTCAGTTTTAATTAAACCCCATGTCAGTCATATTCCATATAAAACGGACACGTATATGAAAAAGCAACTGTAGCATTAAATGCTCCGTGCGCGTGGGTTTAAATATGAAAAGGCGCGCTTTTAATGAAAACGGAATGCATTTAATAAAGATTTTCAGGACGAAAAACTCAGGGAGACGCTTGAGATTCACAAGAGTCAGGTTAGAACTCATACCTGTCAGGGAGACATTGTAGCACCCTGATACCTCGCTGAGTTGAGTCTGGCCTGAGTTCCCCCTAGAACCCTACACTGACTGCTCTCCCGGATCTAAGAGTCCCAATTCCACTGACAGTTCCATAAACCTTGCTTCAGCCAAAGGTTTAGTCAAGATGTCAGCTCTTTGACTGTCAGTGTGAATCTTCTCCATCCTAATATCTTTCTTTTCCACATGATCTCGAATGAAGTGGTGTCTAATATCCACATGCTTGCACCTTGTGTGAAGCACTGGGTTCTGAGTAATTGCTATTGCACTATTGTTGTCACAATAGATTGGAACCTGATTAGCAAATACTTGGTAGTCCCTCAACTGTTGCCTCAACCATAAGATCTGAGCACAACAACTACCTGCAGCCATATACTCAGCCTCAGTTGTGGATGTAGCCACTGAATTCTGCTTCTTACTAAACCACGAGATCAACTTACTTCCCAAAAACTGACATGTCCCTGAGGTTGATTTCCTATCAATCCTACAACCTCCATAATCTGCATCTGAATAACCTGTCAGTTGTAAGTTGTCATCTGAAGGATACCATAGTCCCATATTGACTGTCCGTTTCAAATACTTAAGTATCCTCTTAGCAGCCTCCAAATGACTTCTCTTGGGATCAGACTGATACCTAGCACACACACCAACTGCAAACGTAATGTCAGGCCTACTTGCAGTCAGGTACAATAAAGAACCTATCAGTCAACGATACTCAGTCTGATTTACTGAAGTCCCTTCAGTGTCAGGATCCATCTTCCAATTTGTGTTCATTGGGATCCTGGCAGGATTGCTGTTCTGAACACCAAACTTATGAATCAAGTCTCTTGTATACTTGGCCTGATTAATGAATATACCTTGATCAGTCTGTTTGACCTGCAATCCTAAGAAGAAATTCATCTCTCCCATCATTGACATTTCAAACTTACCAGTCATCAACTTAGAGAATTTCTCACAGAGCTGATGATTTGGTGATCCAAAGATTATGTCATCCACATAAATCTGGACCAAGAGAATGTCATCACCTTCAGTGATCCTGAACAATGTCCTATCCACTGTTCCCTTCTTGAACCCATGATCAGTCAGGAATTGAGAGAGGGTATCATACCAAGCTCTTGGTGCTTGCTTAAGTCCATAGAGTGCTTTCTTTAAATGGTATACTCTATCTCCAACCTCAAACCCGGGAGGTTGTTCAACATATACCTCTTCATTGAGTACACCATTCAGGAAGGCACTCTTGACATCCATTTGATACACCTTGAACTTCTTATATGTTGCATATGCAAGGAACAACCTGATAGCTTCCAACCTGGCCACTGGAGCAAAAGTCTCATCATAGTCTATTCCTTCAGACTGATAATACCCTTTTGCAACCAGTCTAGCCTTGTTCCTTACTACAACCCCATTCTCATCCTTCTTGTTCTTGAAGACCCACTTGGTACCAATCACACCTTGATGCCTAGGTCTATCTACCAGTTCCCAAACCTGATTCCTTGTGAACTGATTCAACTCCTCTTGCATGGCAATGATCCAGTTCGAGTCAGTGAGAGCTTCTTCAATGTTCTGAGGCTCTTGCTCAGAGAGAAAGCAACAGAACAATGCACTCTCACCATGGAACCGTCTGGTCCTGACTCCCTCAGTTGGATCACCAATGATTTGATCAATGGGATGATCTTCTAACCATGTTATTTTGCCAGGAGTTGTTCCTGAAGTACCTGCAATGTTAGTGTCTACAGGCTCATAAAATTCAGGAAATTGAACAGAAGGAGATGATCCTGAGTCTATACCAAAGGGATTAACAAGTTCAATGTCAGGGACATTGATTCCCCCTTGATGAGGTGACTCGGGAACCGTCTCAGCTGCAACAGCATCTTCATAGACGGTGCTTACCTCAGGTTAAGCCTGTTCCTCAGTCTGAGGCTCAACAACCCCTGATGTGCTAGGCTTAGGAGTGGCACCTGATTCATCATCCTGATCATCATCATCATCCCATCTAGGAATTGGCACAGTCTTGATCTTGGGATCAGGTTGATTCTTCAAGCTCAGCCTTGTCACCCTCCTTGTGACCTCCTCAGTGTCAGGATTCAACACCTTTGCCCTAGACTCATTAGCAGATTCATCAAAGACAACATGAGGTGATTCTTCCACAACAAGGGTCCTACAATTGTAAACCCTGAAGGCTTTACTAACTTCAGAATATCCTAAGAATATTCCTTCATCAGATTTGCTATCAAAGGCTTTCAACTGGGTCTTCCCATTGTTGAGGATGAAGCACTTACAACCAAATACATGAAAATAAGAAATACGAGGTTTTCTCTTATTCCATGTCTCATATGGGTTCTGAGCATGTTGTTTGTTCAGCATGGATCTGTTCTGAGTGTAGCATGCAGTGTTGATTGCCTCAGCCCAGAATTTCTTGGGCAATCCTGACTCAGCCAGCATGGTCCTTGCAGCTTCCTTCAGTGTCCTGTTCCTCCTTTCAGCGACACCATTCTATTGAGGGGTTCTAGCTGCAGAAGTCTCATGAGCTATACCAAGTTCATTACAGAAGTCAGAAATATATGAATTTATAAATTCAGTGCCCTTGTCAGATCTGATCTTAGTAATGGACTGATTCTTCTCATTGCTGAGTCTCCTTTGCAACTCTGGAAGCTTCACCTGTGTTTCCTTCTTATTCAACAAGAAAATAACCCAAGTATATCTAGAATAATCATCAATAACCACAAGGGTATATTTTCTACCATTCATACTCACAGGTGTTATGGGACCAAATAGATCCATGTGCAAGAGCTGAAGTATCCTGTCAGTGGAGTAGGAAGCCTTCTCTTGGAATGACGCTCTGACCTGCTTCCCTTCCTGACAAGCTTTGCACACGTGATCTTTGCTAAAAACTTCATTAGGTAGACCATCAACAAGTGACTGTCTAGAAATTTTGTTAAGAATCTTGAAGTTCAGGTGGCTTAATCTTTTATGCCATAACCAACTGAGCTCTAGAGAGCTTTTAGCAACAAGACAGGTATTAGGAATAGTGCTGCTCCAATCAGCGAGATAAACGTTACCTTTCCTTATACCTGATAGAAGCACTTGTGTTGATTTGTCCTTGACTGAACATGTATTCGATGAGAACTCAACACTGAACCCTTTGTCACAGAATTGACTTACTGACAGCAGGTTATGCTTTAGTCCTTACACAAGGGACACATTTTCCACTCTGACTGTACCTATAATTAGAACACCAAAACCTTTAGTAACACCTTTTGAGTTATCACCAAAGGTTACCTGTGGACCATCTTTAGCTTGATACTCTTGGAGAAGACTCTTCAATCCAGTCATGTGCCTCGAGCAACCACTGTCTAGGTACCAAACAGCTTTGATTGAGCCTCATCTCCTCTTGTTGTGATCCACAGCCGCCTGCAAGCAAATCAGGCTTTAGGTACCCATTGGGTGTTGGGTCCTATTGTGTCAGCTGTACCCTTCGGGATCCAGACTTGCTTCACAACCCTGATTACCTCAGAGTGGTGAATCTGTCTCCCTGAAACATCGACATACACAACTTTCTTCTTCTTTGCCTTAGAGGAAGATAGTGTATAAGTGTTAGACTTAGGCTTCGCAGGAGCCGGAGTGGGTGCCTTTTGGGCTGGCTTCCTGTTCTTCCTAGGTCTGGGTGCAGCAGGTCTTGGGGCTTGTTCTTGATAAGGACCCTGATTTCTATTCTCCCAAGGCAAGTGAGGGAATTGAAAACAGTTAAAGGCCTCAGGATGCCAAAACCACGGGGGTGTCATCATGTTTGGCCTTCCCTGTTGGTATTGCCAAGCATGATGGTACCCTCGCTGACCAGTCTGAGGGCTCTTAGCCTGAGTCTTCCTCTGCTTTCGCTGAGGTTTTCCTTGGCCTGAGCTCTAAGGGGCTTCCTTAGATTGCTTCGCCTTTCCCTTGGGTTTTGGCTTAGCTACCTTAGGAGCAACCCTAACCGTGTCAACGGTTTCTTTACCCTTATCAGTTTGACGGGCCTGGAGCACAACCTTAGGTGCACTCTGGCCTGTCTGAACAAATACCCTCTCAGTGTTGCTCCCTGAAGCAACATGAGACTGACCTTGTGAGGATTTCTCAGGAACATATCCAAGTCCCTTTTTCTTGTTCCCAAGTATCTGGTTGCTATTTATTTCCTCTCTAGCCACTGAGGATTTATTCATTGCTGCAACCTTTTTCTTGAGAGAGTCCTCACTCTTTTTCAGGATTTCATGTCTGGTAAAGAGGTCATCAAACTTACTCTTAAGTACTTTTAGTTCTTCCTTCCTGACCAGCTCTTCCTCAGCCAATTCCTTCAGAATCTTCTCTCTTGGGAGACGCTCAGAATTGATCATATCAATCTCTTGAGTTAGTCTCACAATCTGAGCTGATTCTTTAAGATCAGACTGGGTGAGTTGTTCATTCAGGTTTTGAACTTCAGTACTCAATTTCTTGTTCTCCTCTACCAAGAAGACATTAGTTTCCTGCAGTCTGGAGAAATCAACCATCAATTGATCAAGACAGATCTGAAGGTTCATTTCTCTAACTGACTCTGAGCTAAGCTCAGGATTTTGACCAGTGTAAGAAGCACAAACAGAATTTGATGTTACCTCAGGCTCATCCCTAGCCATTAGGCAGACATCATCATACTCGTCATCTGAGAAGAATTCAGGAGACCTTTCAGTGGGACCGTCAGAGTCTGTTGCATCCTCAGCAACCATTGCTCTCCGATCAGCAGATCTTAGATCCCTCGTGGCTCTCATTTCCTCTCTCTCCCTTGCACTCAGCTCCGGGCAGTCGTACTGATAGTGACCAAACTTGTTACAGTTGTAACATGCTACCTGCTCACTTACTCTTTCTTACCTTGGTTCAGGGTTCCTCCTTGAGTCAGGTTCCCTGATTCTTGGTGAGCTTTCAGCCTTGGTTGGATATCTATCATCGCGAGTACGTCTCTGTTCGTCTCTTCTTTCAGGCTTTGGTTCTGAATATCTCCTTTCATCACCACGTTCTCTCCTCTGGTCAGTGTTCCTTCGCTCCTCATATCTCCTCGAGCTTTGGTGGGTTCCTTCAGGTTTCCTGTCACGTGAGTCTTGATAAAACTTTTTATAACGACCAAACCTGGAATTGAGCTTGTCAAATCGTCTGGCCATCAAGTTGTACTCCTCAGCGAGTTCTTCCCTGCTCATCTCCATCAGTGACTTTGATGAAGAATTTGATGAGGGCTCAACAGGTTCAGATCTGGCCTTGAACGCCACACTTTTCTCAGGAGTTTTCTCCTTCACTTCCTCTTCTGACTGAACTTTCTTCTTTCTTTTGTTAAGATCAAATTCAAGCGCTTTGAGCTCTGAAAAAAGTAAAGCAGAAGTTATGTTACTCATATCCTGAGTGTTCTTAAGCATAATTACACTGTTGTCCCATCTCTCAGGAAGGGCATTCAGGATCTTTGAAGCAACATCTCTTCTTGGGACATCCTTGTCCAACATCACCAACTCATTCATCAACTTGATGAATCTAGACTCCATTTGATCTATACTCTCGTCGGGCAGCATCTCGAACGCTTCGAATTTCTGAATGGCAATATTTCTCTTGTTCTCCTTTATCTTTTCTGACCCCTCACACATCCTGGTCAACTCATCTTTTCTGACCGCTTCGAATTTCAAATTTCCCAAGTGTTTCTTAGCAACTGAGAGTTATTCTGTATTCCAAGAGCTAAATAGAATTATCTTAAGCTTAGAGAGATTATCCAATCCTTAGCATAGCTTTGCCTTGTAAGGATAATCTCAACTTAGTTGGAATCCAAACTGAAACCAAAACCCTAAGTTAGGCTTGTTGGGAGTAAGTCAGTTAGTGTGTTAGTAAGTGGAGTTGTATAGATCAGTGAGGATAGCTGGTCTTGGTGCACCTTGGCACGTTAAAAACAAGAATCCCTTGAGTGGATTTCCTGTTAAGTTAGGCCATGGACGTAGGAGCTTGAGACTCTGAACCACATTAAACTCCTTGTGTTCTTACTGCTTTGATATTGTGCATACTTTCCATATTACTTGTTCATTCATTGCATTCAAGTTTATCAGGCCTGAATCAATTAGGCTAATTGAGTAAAACAAGTTTTTCTGAAAGCAAACTAAACAAGACTTTAAACTTTCAGGGCTCAAACATTTCCGCACTGAACTTGAACTGATAGTTAGCCAACTGACCCGCACCAAGTGTAGTCAGTAGGTGTGTTATCAGCTCCTAGTTCTTTACCACTCTGAGTAAAGGGGACTCAGTCAGATTTAAGTTAAAAAAAATTGGAATACGTGTATTCCCCCCCATACACGTATTCCTCAGTCTTGCACCGGGACCAACAACCTCTTTACCAGACATAAAATCCTGAAAAAGAGTGAGGACTCTCTCAAGAAAAAGGTTGCAGCAATGAATAAATCCTCAGTGGCTAGAGAGGAAATAAATAGCAGCCAGATGCTTGGGAATGAGAAAAAAGGACTAGGATATGGTCCTAAGAAATCCTCACAAGGTCAGTCTCATGTTGCTTCAGGGAGCAACACTGAGAGGGTATTTGTTCAGGCAGGCCAGAGTGCACCTAAGGTTGTGCTCCAAACCCGTCAAACTGATAAGGGCAAGGAAACCGTTAACACGGTCAGAGTTGCCACTAAGGTAGCTAAGCCAAAACCCAAGGGAAAGGCGAAGCAACCTAAGGAAGCCCCTGAGAGCTCAGGCCAGGAAAAACCTCAGCGAAAGCAGAGGAAGACTCAGGTCAAGAGCCCTCAGACTGGTCAGCAAGGGTACCATCATGCTTGGCAATACCAACAGGGAAGGCCAAACATGATGACACCTCCGTGGTTTTGGCATCCTGAGGCCTTTAACTGTTTTCCATTCCCTCACTTGCCCAGGGGGAATAGAACACAGTGCCCTTATCAAGAACAAGGCCCAAGACCTGCTGCACCCAGACATAGGAAGAACACGAAGCCAGCCCAAAAGGCACCCACTCAGGCTCCTGTGAAGCCTAAGTCTAGTACTCATACACCATCTTCCTCTCATGCAAAGAAGAAGAAAGTTGTGTATGTCGATGTTTTACCACTCTGAGGCAATCAGGGTTGTGAAGCAAGTCTGGATCCCGAAGGGTACAGCTGACACGCTAGGACCCAACACCCAATGGGTACCTAAAGCCTGAATTACTTGCAGGCGGCTGTGGATCACAACAAAAGGAGAAGAGACTCAATCAAAGCTACTTGGTACCTAGACAGTGGTTGCTCAAGGCACATGACTGGAATGAAGAGTCTTCTCCAAGAATATCAAGCTAAAGATGGTCCACAGGTAACCTTTGGTGATAACTCAAAAGGTGTTACTAAAGGTTTTGGTGTTCTAATTATAGGTACAGTCAGAGTGGAAAATGTGTCCTTTGTGGAAGGACTGAAGCATAACCTGCTGTCAGTAAGTCAATTCTGTGACAAAGGGTTCAGTGTTGAGTTCTCAACGAATATAAGTTCAGTCAAGGACAAATCAACACAAGTGCTTCTATCAGGTATAAGGAAAGGTAACGTTTATCTCGCTGATTGGAGCAGCACTATTCCTAATACTTGTTTTGTTGCTAAAAGCTCTCTAGAGCTCAGTTGGTTATGGCATAAACGATTAAGCCACCTTAACTTCAAGATTCTTAACAAAATTTCTAGACAATCACTTGTTGATGGTCTACCTAATGAAGTTTTTATCAAAGATCACGTGTGCAAAGCTTGTCAGGAAGGGAAGCAGGTCAGAGCATCATTCAAAGAGAAAGCCTCTTATTCCACTGACAGGATACTTCAGCTCTTGCACATGGATTTATTTGGTCCCATAACACCTGTGAGTATGAATGGTAGAAAATATACCCTTGTGGTTATTGATGATTATTCTAGATATACTTGGGTTATTTTCCTGTTGAATAAGAAGGAAACACAGGTGAAGCTTCCAGAGTTGCTCAGGAGACTCAGCAATGAGAAGAATCAGTCCATTACTAAGATCAGATCTGAGAAGAGCAATGAATTTATAAATTCATATATTTCTGACTATTGTAATGAACTTGGTATAGCTCATGAGACTTCTGCAGCTAGAACCCCACAACAGAATGGTGTCGCTGAAAGGTGGAACAGGACACTGAAGGAAGCTGCAAGGACCATGCTGGCTGAGTCAGGATTGCCCAAGAAATTCTGGGCTGAGACAATCAACACTGCATGCTACACTCAGAACAGATCCATGCTGAACAAACAACATGCACAGACCCCATATGAGACATGGAATAAGAGAAAACCTCGTATTTCTTATTTTCATGTATTTGGTTGTAAGTGCTTCATCCTCAACAATGGGAAGACCCAATTGAAAGCCTTTGATAGCAAATCTGATGAAGGAATATTCTTAGGATATTATGAAGTTAGTAAAGCCTTCAGAGTTTACAATTGTAGGACCCTTGTTGTGGAAGAATCACCTCATGTTTTCTTTGATGAATCTGCTAATGAGTCTAGGGCAAAAGTGTTGGACCCTGACACTGAGGAGGTCACAAGGAGTGTGACAAGGCTGAGCTTGAAGAATCAACATGATTCCAAGATCAAGACTGTGCCAATTCCGAGATGGGATGATAATGACGATCAGGATGATGAATCAGGTGCCACTCCTAAGCCCAGCACATCAGGGATTGTTGAGCCTCAGACTGAGGAACAGGCTCAACCTGAGGTAAGCACCGTCTATAAAGATGTTGTTGCAGCTGAGAAGGTTCCTGAGTCACATCATCAAGAGGGAATCAATGTCCCTGACATTGAACTTATTAATCCCTTTGGTATAGACTCAGGATCATCACCTTCTGTTCAATTTCCTGAATTTTATGAGCCTGTAGACACTAACATTGCAGGTACTTCAGGAACAACTCCTGGAAAAAGAACATGGTTAGAGGATCATCCCATTGATCAAATCATTGGTGATCCAACTGAGGGAGTCAGGACCAGACGGTTCCATGGTGAGAGTGCATTATTTTGTTGCTTTCTCTCTGAGCAAGAGCCTCAGAACATTGAAGAAGCTCTCACTGACTCGAACTGGATCATTGCCATGTAAGAGGAGTTGAGTCAGTTCACAAGGAATCAGGTTTGGGAACTGGTGGATAGACCTAGGCATCAAGGTGTAATTGGTACCAAGTGGGTCTTCAAGAACAAGAAGGATGAGAATGGTGTTGTGGTAAGGAACAAGGCAAGACTGGTTGCAAAAGGGTATTGTCAATCTGAGGGAATAGACTATGATGAGACTTTTGCTCCAGTGGCTAGGTTGGAAGCTATCAGGTTGTTCCTTGCCTATGCAACATATAAGAAGTTCAAGGTGTATCAAATGGATGTCAAGAGTGCCTTCCTGAATGGTGTACTCAATGAAGAGGTATATGTTGAACAACCTCCCGGGTTTGAGGTTGGAGATAGAGTATACCATTTGAAGAAAGCACTCTATGGACTTAAGCAAGCACCAAGAGCTTGGTATGATACCCTCTCCCAATTCTTGACATACCATGGGTTCAAGAAGGGAACTGTGGATAAGACATTGTTCAAGATCACTGAAGGTGATAACATTCTCTTGGTCCATATTTATGTGGATGACATAATATTTGGATCACCAAATCATCAGCTCTGTGAGAAATTCTCTAAGTTGATGATTGGTAAATTTGAGATGTCCATGATGGGAGAGATGAACTTTTTCTTAGGATTGCAGGTCAAGCAGACTGATCAAGGTATCTTCATAAATCAGGCCAAGTATACAAGAGACTTGATTCATAAGTTTGGTGTTCAGAACAGCAATCCTGCCAGGATCCCAATGAACACAAATTGGAAGATGGATCCTGACACTGAAGGGACTTCAGTAAATCAGACTGAGTATCGAGGGCTGATAGGTTCTTTGTTGTACCTGACTGCAAGTAGGCCTGACATTACGTTTGCAGTTGGTGTGTGTGCTAGGTATCAATCTGATCCCAAAAGGAGTCATTTGGAGGCTGCTAAGAGGATACTTAAGTATTTGAAAAGGACGGTCAATATGGGACTATGGTATCCTTCAGATGACAACTTAGAACTGACAGGGTATTCAGATACAGATTACGGAGGTTGTAGGATTGATAGGAATTCAACCTCAGGGACATGTCAGTTTTTGGGAAGTAAGCTGATCTCGTGGTTTAGTAAGAAGCAGAATTCAGTGGCCACATCCACAACTGAGGCTGAGTATATGGCTGCAGGTAGTTGTTGTGCTCAGATTTTATGGTTGAGGCAACAGTTGAGGGACTACCAAGTATTTGCTAATCAGGTTCCAATCTATTGTGATAACAATAGTGCTATAGCAATTACTCAGAACCCAGTGCTTCACACAAGGTGCAAGCATGTGGATATTAGGCATCACTTCATTCGAGATCATGTGGAGAAGAAAGATATTAGGATGGAGAAGATTCACACTGACAGGCAAAGAGCTGACATCTTGACTAAGCCTCTGGCTGAAGCAAGGTTTATGGAACTGTCAGTGGAGTTAGGACTCTTAGATCCGGGAGAGCAGTCAGTGTAGGGTTCTAGGGGGAACTCAGACCAGACTCGACTCAGCGAGGTATCAGGGTGCTACAATGTCTCCCTGACAGGTATGAGTTCTAACCTTACTCTTGTGAATTTCAAGCGTCTCCCTGAGTCTTTCGTCCTGAAAATCTTTATTAAATGCATTCCGTTTTCATTAAAAGTGCGCCTTTTCATATTTAAAACCCACGCGCACGAAGCATTTAATGCTACAGTTACTTTTTCATATACGTATCCGTTTTATACGGAATATGACTGACATGGGGTTTTGATTGAAGCTGAGATTAATCCTGGCCCCTCATTTCAAAACCTTTCGAATTCAAGGATTAATCTCAACCCCACGTTTGAGTAACTGACTTAGTCTTATCAATCAAGAGTGCCATTTGAGGTTTTTACGCAAACACAACGCACATCTGCACACTGAGTTTTCTCTTGCTCAAACATAGAAATTTCAAAAAATCTCTTCCTTTCAAAACAATGGCATTTCTTGATTCCAACTGGACAACCGATAAGATCGTAGACGTTGTCGAGAACAAGCTAATACACATGGAGCAAGTCATCTCCATGGAAGGTATCTGTCTTACAGTTGAGGAAATCAAACCCGTATTCAAGTGGATTTCCGATGCTGGATTGGAAACATACTTCACCACCCGCCCCATTTCCGTGCTCCCAAGAACAGTTGTGGAAGCATACTTAAATATGTTCTTACGGAAGGGGGAGATATACACGAAGGTGACTGCGCTTAAGCCGACGTGAGAGAAGGACGGCGATGGCGAACCTCTTTACAACTCAGAGGTGGTCACTATTGACGTCAGGAGGGCGGTAAGGGAAGTCTTCAAGTTGCCATTCTCAGGCATCAACCCAAGAACGTATAAGGAGAACTCGGAGGGAGAACTCCTTGGGAAATGGACCAAATCTGGGTCATCAGAGTTCAAGGCTCGTCAGAACAAGAATACGCTGAAGCCTGAGTACAGAGCTCTGGTGGATTTGGTGTCCAAGATGGTGATGGGTGCAACTGGCTCTCACGAGAACTGAGTCTGCCCAAGCTGAGACTCATGGGAGCAATTGTTGATAGAGTGGAAGCGAACTGGGAGCAGTTCTTCCTTGATCAACTCCATCAGGCCGGACTGGACAAGTTAAAGCGAGATGAGGAGAAGAAGCACATTTCCGTCAGTGCCATCTTGCCGTTCGGAACGAGGATGTCCATCCTGATTGCTCATGCTTACCATGGGTATACCTTCGATTTTGAGGACAGTCTCTCCTCAAAGAAGGTAATGTTTTCCTCACTGAGTGATACCTATTCAGTGCTAGGGCTGACTGATCCCAATGCGAAAGGAAAGGGTCAGGCCAAAAAGCCAGCTGGTAAGGCCAAGAGAGTGGCTACCAGTCTCATTGAAAGGGTAGATGACCTCCTTGAGAGGAGTAAGGAAGGTGAGGAGGAGGTAGCAGCTGAGGAAATGGAGCAGCCTGAGGTGGATAAGACTGAGAAAAGGAAGAAGGTAAGGGTCGTGTTGTCAGGGAAGAGCACAAAATCAGGGACTGAGTCTAATCCCAAGAAGGCCGGGTCTGAGGCTGAGGGAACTGACGATGACGTCAGGAAGGAGGGTGGTCAGGGAGAGAGGCCCCTGAAGAGGCTTAGGAAGGGATCCAAAAAGTCCCCTGCTAAGAAGCTGTCTGAGGTTAGTGAGAGGGAGAAGTCAAGCTCTCCTGGAGCCTCTGACTTGGAAGAAGTGAGAAAATCTGTCGAGACGGCTGAGTTATTGCAGCCTGAGACAGTACCCACTCAAACACACCCACATCCTGAAACCCAAACACCTTCCAACCTTGACCTTACTTCTCAACCCACTGAAACACCCCAAACATCAGAGCCAAATCATACTACTGGGTCAGTGCCATCAATTTCACCAACGAATGAGCCTGACCAGTCAGCCGAGCCAAATCTTCCAAACCCCACAGACTTTCCATCATACCCCAATCCCAAAGACTGTCCCAAATCCATTTCAGTTGAAGAGGATGAATTCCTCGAAGTGGAGGAGGAGGAATTAGATGAACATATGGCGGGAGGGATTCTGGAGAACACTCTCAGGGGGAATGCCACAGAATGGGCAGGTAAGTGTTGGCCTGGGCTATATAAGTACAATGAGCTGCTGGCGTATGTGATTGAGCTCAAGGTTTGGTTGGATTTCAAACAATCAAACATGCAGGAGCAACATTTGCTAGTGGACGCTCGTGGCTGGGAGCACTGGGAGTCTGAGGAAGCCAAGATTTGCTCCTTCTTTGGACTGACTAGCTGGCTTCAACTTCTAAACTTTGACAACCTAAAGCAGTTAGTGGCTGATATGATGTCCAAGAGCAAGGCTGACATCCTGTCTGATGGAGAGAAGGATGATGAGGATGATGATGAAGCTCAGCGTGGAGCTATGGAGAAGGCAGTGGAGGAGACTGCAAAGGAGGTTGATGAGATGGTCTATAAGCCTCAGGCTCAGGGGGAAGGTGAAAGGGACACTGGTGCCAAGGGTGGACCAGTGGCTGAGGATGTTTTGAACATCTCAGCTGCCAATGAGGCATCTGTCGATGAAGGGATTCCCTGCCCTGAGACAAGAGAGGAAGATGTTGAGGCATCCAAGGAGACTCTCAGTTCCGAGGGACTTGTTCCTAAGGTTCAAGTTAGCTTAGCTGAGCCTGAGCAGGCGGCTTTGACTACTTCACAACTGCCTTCAGTGCACCTTGAAGAAGGGACTGATGCCGTAGGGGCTGACAAGGGAAATCAGTCAATCACTGATGAGGCCGTTGATGATGAAGATGTGATAATAACTGGGGTCGGCCGTGCTGAATTCACAAGCATAGTGGAGGTCAAGCAAGAGAAAACCACAGAAAATCTAGCTGAACTTCAGGAGGAAGTAATGAGGCTACGAGCTGAAAAAGAAGAAGACTCCAAGGCCCTGGCAAAACACATCAAGTGGACAAAGTCAGCCTACAACACCCTTGCCAACAGGGAGCTGATTTTGTTGAAAAGAACGATGACTGACACGGCCAAGTCAGTGAGGAATGAGCGAAAGCGCACTAAGAAGATGCTAAGGCAGACCTTGAAGCAGTTGGCTGAGAAGGATGAGGAAAGGAAGGAAGATCTCAATCAGGCTGTGGAGAAGCTTGCAGCTCAGGCTGGAGCACTATTCACTCAGGTTATTTCTGGCTCAGCGTCAAAGTTTGAGCTGGAGTCAGAACGCTTTGCTCAGACTTCAAAGGACATTGCCGAGAGACTGGCCCATGCAGATGAGCGATCCGCTCAGGTGGAGGAGAAGATTGAGAAGGCTGAACAAAGACTCCAACTCTCCATGGAGGTCTTTGAGAAGAAAGTGAAAGCTGCAATCAGTTCAGTATCATTTGTAGGAACTGGAATTTCAATGGGAGTTGAGTTATTGAAGGAGGGAATTAATGATGTCCATTCCCTAGCCTCCTTCGTAATCAACAGCGGATCTGACGCATTCCCATCAGAGGCCAATGATGATGCCTAAAAGGGGGAAAAGAAGAAGAAAAGATCCCGCCCTGAGGCATCTGAGGCAGTCAACCAAGGCAAAATTGTTCTAGCCGATCCTGAAGCAAATCCTGAAGGGAATGTGCTGAGGGTGAGGAAGTCAGCGAGGTTGGCAGCAGTGGAGAAGGAAGGAGAGAAGATTGTTGCCAAGTTGAAGGCGGAGGCAGCAAGGGCGAAGGCTGATGAACCTTCCAAGCAACAACCTGAGCCTGTTCAGAGATCTTCTACCATGAGCTCAAGGAATCCCATCACTTACTCAGGGGAGTTGGTGGCAGAGCTATGTGCTAAAGCATGGAGAGATCATTCTGAAAAATCTGAGGCTATGCAGGCTGAAATTGCTCAAAAGGAGAAGATGTGCATCTTGGAAAAGAAGGGTGAGAAGCTGACTGATATCACTGAGCTTCAACAACGAGAACTGGATGATGCAGTGATCAGTCTGCTTAGGAGGAAGAAGGCGAAGCCTGAGCCTAGGAAGTACAGGAAGAAGCCAACAGTTAGGAAATCAACAATTCTTCAAGTCAGTAGGCCAGAATCAGGAGTAACGGAAGCTTTTGTCGATGAGTTCGTCTCAGAGACATTGAAGGAGTTTTGGATTGATGCAAGGGATGAATTTGTTAGATTGTGGTATGTTGTGAAGAAGTGGGGCGACACTGATGATATCAATGCACACTTCACTGACTACATGATGGACAATCATCCTGAGCTATTCCAAAAGATCTTGGAGGAGGCTGATGCAGCTCAAGTTCAAGTGAAGGCTCCTGAGTTCACCATTCGAGCTCCTCCCTTAGTTCCTGGAACTCAAAAGCATGACACAAAGGCCATTATGATGGAAGTATTGAAGATAGCCAAAGCTGAAGGGTATGTGAACCAACCTAGAAGACTTGACGAGCTGAAGGCAAGAGTCTATGCAGGATATGGACTCAAACCTGAAATGAGATTAGTCTAGGTGTTTACAGGCTTCTTTGTAATAGACTAGATTCATTGTAACCATTTCCACATCAATCAATGAAGTCTATTACTTTTGCCCACAGACAAAAACTCATTGTCTCTTTGGCTGTTTGTTTAAATTTTGTACTTTATCAAGAATTGCTCTAACACTGTCTTATCTTATAGATAGGTTTATCATATTTCCTCTAAGTGTTTTGAGGATCTTTTCAGTGTTTTGGCATCATCAAAAAGGGGGAAATTGTTGGGACATTGTCAGTTTTGATTAAGATCCCAAAGCCCCTGAAAAGATGTTTGCCTTAATCTGTCTTTGTCAGGATAGTCTTGGTTAGGATTAGTACTTAGTCATTTTACACTTCACAGGTACTCAGTGAGATGAGAACTCACTGGTGACAATCAAGGCTAAGGGCCTGAAGACGAAGAACACCATCCTGAACTTATGGCAGTCCTCTAAGCTGGCTGAGTAAGTGTCAGTGATGAAGAGTATGACCCTGAGGTCATTACTAACTCAGTCCTGAAGGGAAAGGATGTCACTGAGTTAATGGAAAGACTTGGAGTAGAGCCAAGCAATGCAAAAGGAATTTCAGCGTCAGGACAAGACTGGTGGGCTCAAGACAAAATGAACTTAATAAGACAAGCCTGAAGCTCAGGAATAAGTTCTGACATTCTCACCAACCTGATGACGTGGACCAATCCGAGAAGGACACGCACGTGCGGAACCTGACATGAAGACTGAATTCAGACTGCACATTCAACGGGCAAGTATTTAATGTGCATTTAATGCATCTACCAAATCCGTGCAAGGACGGCTGCTGCATGAAGATATGTCCGTTTGAAGCCACTCTACATAGATGACTAGAAGGTTATCTCTCCAACGGATAGTTTTTCAAATCACCTATAAATACAGAAGGCCTTGAACCCATTCAAGGTTACGGGAAATTTCCAAGCCAGAAATTACTCAAACTCTCAAACATTCAAAGCATTCAGCCTTTAAGAGAAGCACTCGAAAACATATAAATTTCCCAAGTGTTTCTTAGCAACTGAGAGTTATTCTGTATTCCAAGAGCTAAATAGCATTATCTTAATCTTAGAGAGATTATCCAATCCTTAGCATAGTTTTGTCTTGTAAGGATAATCTCAACCTAGTTGGAATCCAAACTGAAACCAAAACCCTAAGTTAGGCTTGTTGGGAGTAAGTCAGTTAGTGTGTTAGTAAGTGGAGTTATATAGATCAGTGAGGTTAGCTGGTCTTGGTGCACCTTGGCACGTTAAAAACAAGAATCCCTTGAGTGGATTTCCTGTTAAATCAGGCCGTGGATGTAGGAGCTTGAGTCTCTGAACCACGTTAAACTTCTTGTGTTCTTACTGCTTTGATATTGTGCATACTTGACATAGTACTTGTTCATTCAATGCATTCGGTTTATCAGGCCTGAATCAATCAGCCTGATCTTCAAAAAAAGCACTGCCCTACTAAACACCTTTCAGAATTGAGTAAAACAAGTTTTCAGAAAGCAAACCAAACAAGACTTTAAACTATCAGGGCTCAAACATTTCTGCACTGAACTTGAACTGATAGTGAGCCAACTGACCAGCACCAAGTGCAGTCAGTAGGTATGTTATCAGCTCCTAGTTCTTTACCACTCTGAGTAAAAGGGGACTCAGTCAATTTTAAGGTTGAAAAATTGGTATACGTGTATTCCCCCCTCCCCCCATACACGTATTCCTCAGTCTTGTACCGGGACCAACACTCACAATTCACCCTTCTCATCAAATCATACTCAAAGATAGCAATAGGTAAGTGATACGAGTAAATGAGCGTGAAGTAAATCAATCCTCGCATTAGTTCATCACAAATCAAACCCAAAAGTTAAAAGCACTTAAATACAATCCCTTCAACAAACAAATCACTCAAACAAAAATTCATCACACATTACTCACAAGAAATATAAATTAAGAAATTGAAATAAAAGAAGTGAAAGAGTAAAGAAAAGTGGGGGGAATCCCCATCATCACTGGTCAGGAGGAGGTGGTGGAGGACGATAGTTGGAATGAACAGCTCCCAAGTGAGACACAAAAAGTGACTCCATCCAGCGGTGCATATCTGAAAACTGATCTCCCATCCTATCTTGCGTCTGACGCAAGTGTGACACGTCCGTCTGGAGCGTCTGAATCTGGTTCCCCATCTGAGTCCAATCGTCATATGTAGGGTACCACGGTCTCGGTGACTGCACCTCAGGTGACTCAACCTCCATCTCTCGCGGCTCCTTGCCCACAGCTTCACCCTCCTCGTACTCTCGTTCTTCCTCTTCTTGGAGGTCTCCTACTCTACTCTATCTGGCACCGCTCGTGCCTTCTCCCCGGCTTCTCTTCACAGGCCTCGCATCTCGGAGCCCTTGACTATCCACATCATGAGTATACTTGGCACCTAAAGCTAGGTGCCGCTCTCTGTTCATCCCCAGGTTTTGCTTCTTCTTCAACGTCACGAGCTTTTCATTTGGGAGAGGGAAGAGATCATCTTCCTTGTATCGAATACAAAAACTCCACATCCAATGCTCAAACATCAGAGTGTGGCTCAACTGATCAAAATCTAAATCTCTCCCGGGAATAGGAGCTGCACAGGGCACAAATCCTAAGTGCTTCATGAACACCAAGATTAGACCTCCTCCTCTCACCTTTGAGGTCTTGGGCCCGAGCTTGAATGCCGCCTCGTAGTGGTGCTCCACGAAGTCCCGTCTGAAATCGTAATCCTTCACATACAGAAGACACCAAATCCCGTAGAGTTTCTTACTCGTTACGGTTCCCGTCTCAGAACGGGCGTAAATGGTGTTTCCCAAAATTTGCTCCAAGTACCGAATCACTGGGTTTCGGATAGCCGAGGCTCGAGCACTCTAGGCCTTGTATTCACCGGCCTTCCCTCCCGTGATGTCATTCCAAAATCCGTTCGCGTTATACGCCTTCGACACACGGTTGGGCCTTGGTAGAGCAGGGAGCCCAAACGCTAAGTTGACATCGCTGACGTCACAGTGTTGCCACTCGTTCTTATACTTGAACTTAAATGAGTTCTCATCTTTCTTTTCAACGGTCGCCAAGAACTGCTCCACCAAATCGGCGTGGGTGTCCATCGTGAGCAATATCTAGAGGAATTCAGTCATTTCGTTCCTGGTGAAAATTCTCCTAATTTCCTCCTCAATCCCGATATCCCGCATAAAGCTCACCACAGGCCTACGGGTTTTCACTACCTTCCCAGTGACTAAATTCCACCGGTAGGCTATGTATCTCCAGCTCCCCGCATAATCTAAGCCGTCCCATCTCGAAGGCAACAACTGCCTAGTGGCCAAATCTCGGGTAAGAACCTCCAACTCAGCAATGCTCAAGATCTTATCTTCGTTCCTCTTTGGGGCCATTGTACCTAAGCAAGAAATATCAAGGATTTTCAACACCATCCTAGAAATTCAAAGCAATTCACCACTTATTCATTCAAACTTAAGCAATTCAAAGTAATTCTCAAGTCAAAGCAATTCTCCACATTTCAAAGCAATTCTCAAGTAGCATTTATTCAATTCCCCTAAGCTTTTTCTATCAAAGTTCTCAAGTATCAAACAATTAATTCCTCTAATTCAACCCAATAATTCCCATAACTAAGTCTATCATGAAGTAACATTACACAAATTATGCAATTTACATGCTCAAGACTCAATTCAAACTCATTTATGCAGAATACCTTCTCAACTCACAAAAATTTCATCTCAACATGCAAAACCCATTTCCTTTTCTCAAATTCCTACTTTCTCACTCGAGAAATTCACCTATTCTATTCATGCAATTCCAAAATTGAGAATGAAACAAGCAAACCCATAGCAAATTATCAACATTCCTACAAAAGGAATTAAGAATCAACGAGTTCATCCTATCCCAAGCATGCAAGGGTTTTAGATAGACATGGGTTTTACGTAAACAAGAACGATTAAATAAATAACGTACATGAACATAATGATTAGAACGAAGAAAAGATCAAACATAAACTAGTGTTTCAAGCAATAAAGGAATAAACTGAAATTAAATCAATAAAACGAAGTCTCAACGGTTCAAGAACAAAGGTCTGAAGAAATGAAATTAAAAAGTAAAATCGGATTAAGAATTTGTAAAGAAAACCTCAAAAACATAAAAGTAAAGCTTGCTCGTCTCTTCTCCTCTTTCTCTCTCTAAAAACCCAGTCTAAAAGTGATGTCTCCTGTGTTGGTTCGTGGATGGTTTTTCAAAGACGTGTTCGAAAGAGGTATATATAAGCGTCGGGCTGAAACGGGAGTTAATGGGCTGAAAAAATGAACTTAGAAATTTGCTCTCTGAGGCGCTCGAGCGGACGCGCTCGAGCTTAGTGGTCGAGTGAGGCAAGTGGTCGAGCAAAGGCGCTCGAGCGTAGTGCTCGAATGGAATGGGTGGTCGAGCGGAGACGCTCGAGCATAGTGCTCGAGCGAAGAAAACTTTGTGTAAGTCAGGGGTGCTCGACCGGCTTTGCTCGAGCGATGGTGCTCGAGTGTGTAGCTCGAATGGGCCTTCTCACCTTTCAACTAACACTTTTCTTCTCACGCACTAATACCAATCGTATTTCTTCGATATCTTCTCATCCGGGCATCCGTTTGAGTCGATTCAAAGTCCTACAAACTCCATTTTTCGCCCTCAATTCACCTATGAGCTTCAAAGAGACAATTTCATCAATGTATATAAATCATGCTCAATTGACTCTAAATACTCAACAAAATCGACCAAAACTAGGGTATTTCAAGTGACGAATCATGACAATTTCACGCCTAATCATGAACCCATACTCTTGTGGGGAAAATACTAGTAGAAAGGTGGTATATTCGCTTCAAGTCAATGGCGCCGTTGCCGGGGATGGCGTTGTATGTCTTTTGAATAGGACTTGTGTTGGTGTATACTGTAAAGCAAACTTTTGTTGGGCTTTTATGGATATATTCGATTTCCTTATTATCTGAAATAAATGGTTTTTCACATTATTGCAATCTTATTAATTGCTTGTATTACTTGTATGTCTATTTATCTTATATTGTAGATAATGTGGTGAGTTTGTAGTCACACAGAAGATCACATTGTCAGTTCCTTATAAGATATAAACAGTATTCACAACTGAGATAGTTCTGGACATAACTATTGGTATAAGTTGTAGTATGAACTTGTTAGTGGCTTGTCTTGGCCATTAGTTCATACTAGTACGCTATGTCGTATTGAATAGATCACAGTTAAGACATGTTCTTCTATTCTGACTGTTATGAAGAACTAAAGGTCTTGGTGACTCTTGTAATTCTTAACCCTAATTGTGATATCTAGATATGTGGAGCGCTTGTTCACTACTTTGATTTACTATGGGTGAGAATCTTGTTAGATTCAACGCACTATGTATTTTGGGTAGTGACATCGTTTGCACGATGTCTATTTATTGACATTAAGGCACTGTGTCCTGGTGATCCAGGTTGATGACGTCCCCTTGAGGAAACTCATAAAGGAATGGCGTATTAAACCCTGCAGGTTGATTATATCCGTACGACAACAAGGTTGAGTGGTACTACTCAAGGAATAATAGATGTTAATTAATTAAAGCGGTCAGGAGCTTTAATAATTAATGGACGTGCGATATCTTTAACACGGGGAATTATAGTGTCTAATAGAAGCCCTGATTCGGTTCGGGATAGGATGGGAGTGCAATATTAATTCTCTAGTGGAATGAATTAATGTTCACGGGCCAAATAAATGTTCTGGGCTGAACATAAGAGTATTTGGGTCCGTGAGGAGCCCAAACCCTATACCTTCTAACAGATCCCTAGTCTGGCCCATGAAACTTAAGGAGTCTATATAAAGGCTTCAATTTCGTGTTTAAAACCCTAGCACTCTAAGATAAAACGTGCAGCAGCTGAAATTCGTGAGTGGGGTTGAGAGGGAGACGAAATTGTGAGGCACTTTTCTCCACGTTCGCTAGTTCGCCGTCCACCCGGTGTACGAACGAGGTTGGGAGATAGACTAGAAGATCAGTAGTGGAATCAACGCCTCGGTCTTCAAGGGTAACGGATCCAAACTTGTCTTTAGATGCATGTTTAGGTCTTTAATTGTTTATACATGTTTGGTATCCCAACAACGATCTTGGGGACGGACCGCCTTCACCGGCGCGTTCCATCAAATGGTATCAGAGCCAAGGATTCGTGGATTGTTGGCTCTGCCTAAAACGTGTATTTATTTTCTAGATTTCTGTTATTGTGGTTTTAGATCATTTCTCTATCGCAACCCTTGTGTGATTTTGTAATCGTTTTTCCCACCAGATAATAAGTGTGGGTAGTATAGGTTTCTTTTGCAATAGATCACTGTATTAGGGTTTCGTTCACTTGTAATGGTTGTATTATATGATCACAAGAGCGGGCGATGTCGGATGGAGGATGTGGAAACGTATTTCAGGTTTCTCGTGTTAAAGGTTTTTTGGCCCTAGGCGGTGACGTTCACTGTTTTGGCCATAACTTTTGACTCGGGAGTCCGTTTTCTGCAAGTAAGCCCATTTCGGAAACCTCGTGACATTATCTACAGACCTCAAGGCTTCAATTTTGTGACCCCCTGTGGCGAGAGCTAATTCAATCGTCTTGATGAAGTTTTTTGCCAGTTTAGTTCGGGTGACGTGAATTCGAGCCGTTCGAGACCGTTTCTTGCTTTGCGTGAGAGGCCGATGCGAGGCATCCGTCCGCGCCCTTGATTTATCATTGTAATAGCTTTCATAGGCTGTTTTTGATAAATTTTAGAAGGGGTTGCGATAGATATGCATTTATTTATGCTTTTATTTATCGTTTTTGGCATGTTTGTATTTTATAATTTTTTTTTTATTATAATCTGTTATGCCTGCGAATAATCTTCAATTTTAAATGAATAAGTGAGTAGAATTTAATTTAATTAATTCATTGGCCTCCACAATTGGTCTTTAAGTAAGGTGATTGTTGCTCGTGGGACCTTGGGGGTCCCCCCCTAACGGATGCAACATTCACAAGCTTACTAGTTAAGACTTCTAATCAAAATGTTTTAATCTTTAGATGAAGTGTGTGATCATCCCCAACGGATGTATTATTCATGAGTTCATCAGTTAAGATTAGTGCAAGATAACTGTAGTGAATTATTTACTGGCGATGTGTTCTTGGAATGAGCCCGTCAATAGTGAATAATTTTGCTTACAGTTAAATTTTGGTCATCACTTAGATGTGAATTTTGATATAACCCCCCAACGGGGTCCCTGTTCTAATTCACATGGCCAGTTAAGGTCCGACTATTAATTTCATTCATCATAAGGATAAGTTGACGTGATATTGAAATTAAAGACTTGGTGTCTAGTTAATGAACACATGCGTAAACGACCATCCTAACGTGGCTTGCGTGTGTGTTTGTTGGGCTGTTGGAGGTTGTGTTAAATGTTGGTTTTGAAGGTTTCCAATATTTTATGCTTCAATTTATGTGATTTTAATGCTTGCTTGCATTTAATTTATTTCAGATTTAATAAGATGACGTTCAACCCGCTTATGGTTATTTTAAAAGAAAATAAGCTTACTGGTCCGAATTATTTGGATTGGAAGAGAAATCTGGACATTGTCCTAGTTGCAGATGAGTACAAGTTTGTGCTCAATACTCCTGCTCCTGCCGATCTGGCACCCGATTCCACTGAAGAGCAAAAGGAGGCTCATAAGAAGTGGCACAAGGATGATGAGATGGCTCGTTGTTACATTTTGGCCTCTATGTCAAATGTTTTACAACAGCAGCATCAAAACATGCCTACTGCCGCACATATGATGATGAGCCTAAAAGAGCTTTTTGGTGATAAAGATAGGGCTGCTCGTTTTGAGGCTATGAGGAAAATTATGACTACCTCTATGCCAGAGGGAGCGTCGGTGAGGGACCACTGTCTCAAGATGATGGAATATCTGAATGAGATAGAGGTACTCGGGGGAGAAATCGACGGTGATGCCAAGGTCGATATGATCCTCAACTCGCTCCCAAAATCCTTTGAAAACTTCCGTTTGAACATAATCATGAGTAAGAAGGGCTATACTGTAGCTGAGCTTCTTGCGGAGTTGGTTGCGGCGGAAGGTCTCATGGGTAAGGGTCCACAAGCCCATGTTTCTGTTCAGGCTGGATCTTCTTCGTCCAAGGGCGGGAAGAAGAAAAAGCCTTCTCAGAAAAAGGCTGGTGGAAGTAGTGGTGGAAGAAGTGGGAGCAAGGTTTTGGCGCCTTCTGGTGGCGTGAAAAAGCCGAAAGGCAAATGCTTCAAGTGCAACAAGACAGGACATTGGAAGCCTGATTGTCCTCTCCTGAAAAAGGATAACTCTGGTACGTCTCTTGCTCTAGTTGTTGAAACATGCTTTGCGGCTTGTTCTGCCCTTTCTTGGGTAGTAGATACAGGAGCCACTGATCATGTTTGTTATACCTTGCAGGGGTTTCTGCAAACAAGGCAACTGAGTGAGGGCGAGATTACTATCAGTTTGGGCAATGCTACGACTGTAGCAGTGGTCGCAGTGGGAGATGTGCACTTATGTTTTTCTAATTCTGTTTTAGTATTAAAGAACGTTTTGTACGTGCCGAATTTTCGGAAGAATTTAATTTCTGTATCGAAGTTGTTTTTGGATGGATGCTCAGTTGTTTTTAATGACAAAGTTGTTATTATGAGAAATAACTTTTTAATCTGTTCTGGCACGTTAGAAAACAGTCTTTACACTATTACTTGTGCATATCGTACTATGATTGAAACTCATTCATCATCATCAAATAAGAGAAAAGAACCTTCAAAAATGAATCAAACATATCTTTGGCACCTAAGACTAGGTCATTCAATCTGAGGAGAATTCAAAGACTTGTAAGTAGCGGTTCTTTGGAGTCTCTCCAAGTGGAACCATTCTCAGTCTGTGAATCCTGCTTGGAAGGCAAGATGACTTCAAGGCCTTTTAAGGCCAAGGGGAATAGGGCCAGTGATGTGTTAGAATTGATTCACTCTGACTTGTGTGGGCCTATGTTTGTTCAAGCTAGAGGTGGTTTTGAGTATTTCGTCACTTTCATTGATGATTACTCAAGATATGGGTACATCTATCTGATGCGCCACAAGTCTGAATGCTTTGGCAAGTTCAAAGAATTTAAGGCAGAAATGGAGAAACGTCATGGTAAGAGTATCAAGTCACTACGATCTGATCGTGGTGGCGAATACCTTAGTAATGAATTTAGGCAATACTTATTAGAGAATGGGATTACATCCCAGCTTACTGCGCCTGGTACTCCCCAACAGAATGGCGTGGCTGAAAGAAGGAATAGGACTCTATTAGAAATGGTGAGATCAATGATGAGTTATGCTTCATTACCTACCTCGTTTTGGGGATATGCCTTGGAAACAGTGGCGTACCTTCTAAATTACGTACCTTCTAAAGCGGTTCCAAAAACTCCGATTGAACTGTGGTCTGGGCGAAAGCCTAGTCTCAACCACATTCGGATTTGGGGTTATCCAGCACATGTGCTGGATAAGGAAGCTGATAAGTTGGCACCTAGAACTGAAGTACGGTTGTTTGTAGGATATCCTAAGGGAACAAAAGGTGGTTATTTTTATAGTCCTAAAGATCAGAGGGTGATAGTCGGTACTAATGCCCGATTTTTAGAGAAAGACTATATGAATGAGCATAAGTCCAATAGTGAGATCATTCTCAATGAGTTAAGGGGAGACAATGGCACACCGAGTGTGCAAGAGGAAATACCACAAGAGACTGCACAACGTGATTACTCTGATGAACCTTTGCATGCATTGCCTCGTCGTAGTGGGAGGGTTGTACGTCAACCTGATCGTTTCATGTTTGTGGGAGAGTCTGTGGACTTGATTCCAAGCGATGAACATGATGATAACGATCCCTGGACTTACAAAGAGGCAATTCAAGACAAAGATGCAGAGTCTTGGCACAAGTCTATGGATTCAGAAATTGAATCTATGGATGCTATGGAAGTGTATGACCTAAGCGAACTTCCCCATGGCAAGGAAGTCATCGGGTGTAAGTGGGACTACAGATGTAAGAGAGGATCTGATGGGAAGGTTATTGCCTTTAAAGCAAGGTTGGTGGCCAAGGGTTTTACCCAGAAAGAAGGAATCGACTATGACGAGACCTTCTCACCAGTAGCCATGCTAAAATCGATCCGGATTCTCTTATCCATAGCTAATCACATGAACTATGAGGTTTGGCAAATGGATGTCAAGACAGCTTTCCTTAATGGAAATTTGAATAAGGACATCTACATGCGGCAACTTGAGGGTTATGTGAAGAAAGGCCAAGAGCATCTGGTCTGGAAGCTGAAAAAGTCCCTTTATGGGCTAAAGCAAGCTTCCAGGTCTTGGAACATTCGTTTTGATGAGGTGATCAAATCTTTTGGATTTGAACAATGTCAAAATGAAAGTTGTGTGTATAAGAAGAGTAACGGAGACGTCGTGGTATTCTTAGTATTGTACGTAGATGATATTCTTCTCATTGGCAACAATGTGAAAGTATTATCAGACGTAAAGGTGTGGCTTTCAGAGCAGTTTCAAATGAAGGATTTGGGAGATGCATCATACATTCTTGGTATAAAGGTCATTCGTGATCGGAAAAAGAGAATGTTGTGTTTATCTCAAGCATCTTACATTGATACTGTGATTGCTCGTTTCAGCATGCAAAACTCAAAGAAGGGTTTACTACCTTTTAGACATGGAGTTCCCTTATCTAAGGATATGTGTCCTAAGACACAGAAGGAGATAGAGGAGATGGCTAAGGTTCCTTATGCTTCGGCTGTAGGAAGCCTTATGTATGCGATGTTGTGTACGAGGCCTGATATTTGCTATGCAGTCGGGATGGTAGCAAGATATCAGTCTAACCCTGGTCAAGGACATTGGACTGCTGTCAAGCATATTCTCAAGTACTTGAAAAGGACTCGAGATTATATGCTGGTATACCAGTCAGATAGTATTGTTCCTTTGGGTTATACTGATTCGGATTTCCAAGCTGATCTAGATGAACGGAAGTCTACCTCGGGTTATGTGTTTGTGTTGGGAGGCGGAGCCATATCTTGGAGAAGTGTGAAGCAGAAATACATCGCGGACTCCACTATGGAGGCCGAGTACGTAGCTGCCTCAGAAGCTGCCAAAGAGGCTGTTTGGCTACGTAATTTCCTTTTGGACTTGGAGGTGTCCAAGAGTATGCCAAGGTGTATCACTGTTTACTGTGATAACGCGGGTGCAGTGGCAAACTCAAAGGAACCTAGAGCCCATAAAGCGAGTAAACACATAGAGCGGAAGTACCACATTATACGAGACATCGTAAATCGAGGAGACGTGGCTGTAGCTAAAATTGCATCGTTGAACAACCTGGCTGATCCTTTCACAAAGACTCTGGGGATGAAAGTTTTTGAGAAGCATGTGGAAGGTCTTGGTTTACGATGTATACCAGCTAGACTTTAAGTATAGGTGGGAGAATTGATATGTCTTTATGTGTATACTAAAAGTTTAGCTTTAGTATAAGTAGGAGATTGTTGGTGTATACTGTAAAACAAACTTTTATTGGGCTTTTATGGATATATTCGATTTCCTTATTATCTGAAATAAATGGATTTTCACATTATTGCAATCTTATTAATTGCTTGTATTACTTGTATGTATATTTATCTTATATTGTAGATAATGTGGTGAGTTTGTAGTCACACAGAAGATCACATTGTCAGTTCCTTATAAGATATAAACAGTATTCACAACTGAGATAGTTCTGGACATAACTATTGGTATAAGTTGTAGTATGAACTTGTTAGTGGCTTGTCTTGGCCATTAGTTCATACTAGTACGCTATGTCGTATTGAATGGATCACAGTTAAGACATGTTCTTCTATTATGACTGTTATGAAGAACTAAAGGTCTTGGTGACTCTTGTAATTCTTAACCCTAATTGTGATATCTAGATATGTGGAGCGCTTGTTCACTACTTTGATTTACTATGGGTGAGAATCTTGTTAGATTCAACGCACTATGTATTTTGGGTAGTGACATCGTTTGCACGATGTCTATTTATTGACATTAAGGCATCGTGTCCTGGTGATCCAGGTTGATGACGTCCCCTTGAGGAAACTCATAAAGGATTGTCGTATTAAACCCTGCAGGTGGATTATATCCGTACGACAACAAGGTTGAGTGGTACTACTCAAGGAATAATAGATGTTAATTAATTAAAGCGGTCAGGAGCTTTAATAATTAATGGACGTGCGATATCTTTAACACTGGGAATTATAGTGTCTAATAGAAGCCCTGATTCGGTTCGGGATAGGATGGGAGTGCAATATTAATTCTCTAGTGGAATGAATTAATGTTCACGGGCCAAATAAATGTTCTGGGCTGAACATAAGAGTATTTGGGTCCGTGAGGAGCCCAAACCCTATACCTTCTAACAGATCCCTAGTCTGGCCCATGAAACTTAAGGAGTCTATATAAAGGCTTCAATTTCGTGTTTAAAACCCTAGCACTCTAAGATAAAACGTGCAGCAGCCGAAATTCGTAAGTAGGGTTGAGAGGGAGACGAAATTGTGAGGCACTTTTCTCCACGTTCGCTAGTTCGCCGTCCACCCGGTGTACGAACGAGGTTGGGAGACAGACTAGAAGATCAGTAGTGGAATCAATGCCTCGGTCTTCAAGGGTAACGGATCCAAACTTATCTTTAGATGCATGTTTAGGTCTTTAATTGTTTATACATGTTTGGTATCCCAACAACGATCTTGGGGACGGACTGCCTTCACCGGCGCGTTCCATCAACTTGTAGATAGTTTAGTAGTTAGTAGTGAGTGTTTTTATTTTTATTTTGATTTTATTATTTCTCTATTGTTTGCCTGGTTGTGTTTGATCTTTCTTGTTGAGTACTCATGTATACGAAAACACGCTCAAAGGGAAAAACGAGCAAAGATCGAATAAAGTTAGACCCTGAGACTATAGCCAGAAGGAATCGAGCAATCCAGAGAAGGATGGGTACCGCAGGAGGTGATGACATGAATTTGGATTTAGGCGGAGATTTGGGTCTTGAGACAGAAGGGCTTAATCAGAATGTGAAGAGGGTTGAGGGAACTGAGGGAGTCAATAATCCAAAGCTAGCACCCCAAGGGGAAAGAAACAACCAAAACCCAAACCCACATAACCAGAGCAATCTCACTAAAAACAAGAATCAAGTCATCCACCAAAACCCATTTAACAACCCTGTCTACCAACACAATAACCCATACCCATACCCATACCCACCATATCCTTATCCACCATATCCGTACCATCCACCTCCAGTTTACAACCAACCACCAGTCTATCAACCACCACCAGTCCAACAAGTGCCCGTACCACCTGTTATTTCTCAGCCCGTTCCTCAGAACGCCGATCAGAACATTGCCATTAGAGGAAGGTTTGCGGCACAACCGCAACGGTACTATGATGGAGTGGCATTGCCCCCTGTAGAGGCAAACAATTTCTCAATTTCCCCTGGAATTCTAAATCTACTTACCGAGAATCAATTGAAGGAGAAAGTTGGGAAGGAGAATCCTCACACTCACTTGAGGAATTTTCTGATGATTGCCTCGACTTTCAACCATAATAGCATATCTGAAGATGCCAAGAGGCTCAGGTTGTTCCCGTTCTCTTTAACTGGAATAGCAAAGGAGTGGTACGATAACACGCTCCCACGGGGAGGTGTAACCACATGGGCCAAGCTCGAGCATTTGTTCCTCGAGCGATTTTACCCTCCATCTAGAACCATTAAAGCAAGGATAGAGATCTCTTCCTTCTGCCAGAAGCAAGGAGAAGACTTACGTCAAGCGTAGGAGAGATACTCCAACATGTTGATTGAGTGCCCGCAGCACGGGTACAATGAGGGAGATATCATGGCATTCTTCTATAGTGGAGCCAGCAAGGCTGGCCAAACCCATCTTGATGCGTGTGCTAGTGGAGCATTCCTAAACCAAGGAACAGTGAGGTGTAGAGAAATCGTTGACAATATTGTCACAAATGTCGGGGCATGGAACGAGGACCCAAAATTTCAGAGAGCTTATCAGATTGAGGAGAGTGAAGGGACGAGGAAACTGTTGATGGCTATGATGGAAAAGATAAGTAACCTCGAGATGGTGCAGAATGTGGTTGGAGGGAATGTAGCAGTGAGTGAGAAAGTGGACCAGCCCCTCCAGTTCAGCATGAGGTAGCCAACTATATGGGAGGACCTTACTACAATCAAGGCGGGTATCCACAAGGTGGCAATCAATTTGGAAGGCCTTCTTATGGCCAACCATTTGTAACTCAAGGTCCACAGCCGCCTCAAAATCAATGGAGGAACACACAAGGGTATCAAGGAGGCCATCAACCTCCTCAAAACACATAGAGGAAGAACGGGAATTTTTCATATGCTAATCCGAATGCCGAAATTACAGTTCCTGCAGGTGTTGATCCAGGTTCGAAACCCCCGGGTGGAGAAGGCGGTGCCTCAAATGAGGAGATGTTGAGAGCTATACTTCAGAAGGTAGAAGAAGGAAGAAAGATATTGTCCTCTTTGGAGTATGATGTGAAGGAGTTGCATAAGAAAGGTGGTCAGCATGATCAAGAACTCCAGAAGAGAGATGTAGAGCTGAATCGAATTCAGCAAGAGAATAATAGGCGGTTCACTTCTATGGAGTACCAGATAAGCCAGATCGTAAAATCATTGGGAAGAGAGCCGGGTAAATATCCTTCTATGCCGGAGGGGAACCCGAAAGAGCATTGCAAGACGATCCAGCTTAGAAGTGAGACAAACTATGATGGTCCTCAGATGCCTGCTGATTCTGAGACACCACAAGGAGAGATTGAGATGGAGGGATAAGAACATAAGAAAGATAGAGGTGAGACAGTTGAGGAAGAAATTGAGATATAGAGCAAAGAGCCTGAAGAGGAAGGCATTGAGAAGATTGAGAGAGTTCCTAAGTGGAAGAAGGCAAAGGAAGCAAGGGAGAAAGTGAAAGAGATCGAGCGTGATGAATGTGGGGTACCCAAATCAGTGATATCCGTCCCGTATCCACGGTGCTTCATGAAGAAAAAGCTTGATCAGAAATTCGCTAAATTCCTTGATGTTTTTAAGAAATTGCATATTAACATTCCTTTTATGATGCTTTGGAACAGATGCCGAATTATGCCAAGTTCCTGAATGACTTGATAGCGAAGAGACGGAGAGTAGATAGACCCGAGCTAGTGCACTTGAACCATGAGGTGAGTGCATTAGTGCACAAAGCGCTTCCACCAAAGTTGAAGAATCTCGAGAGTTTCACAATCTTATGTGATATTGGGAATGGAGTCAAGAAGGGAGCATTGTGTGATCTTGGAGCGAGCATCAATCTTATGCCCTTGTCACTATTCAAGAAGTTGGAGGGTGGAGAACTTCAACCGACAATGATGACGCTTCAACTTGCCGACCGGTCTATTACTCGACCTCAAGGTGTGGTTGAAGATGTCCTAGTGAAAGTTGGAGATCACTTTTTTCCAGCCGATTTCGTGGTTCTAGAGATGGAGGAAGACGAACACGTTTCGTTGATCTTGGGAAGACCGTTCTAAGCAACGGCCGGGATGAGCTAGATGTGGCAAATGGGAAGATCACGTTGAAAGTTGATGATCAAGAAGTGAAGATTTCCCTATATGAAGCCATGAAGCACCCGAAGAAGGATGAGAGCTGTTATTGCATGGATGCCATTGATCCTTGTGTTGAAGACACACCTCCTATCTCTAACCTTTCTTGTATTAATGATTTTGATGATCCTTCACTTGATGATTTAACCCATGAGCATTATGATCTTGATGGTTTTGATAGGGATAAAGGGAAGAAGTTAAAGGATGAAGAAGTGAAAAGTGAGGACGTGGTCCAGTTGGAGAGGAAATGAGGAGTTAACAAGAAAAAGTCCAAACTCAAGAAATTGTTCAGTAAGACTCCTCCAGATAAAGGTGAGAAGAAATTGAGACCCCTAACACTTGAGGTGGAGAAGGAAGCAAAGGAACTCATGATGGAGGGGCATCAAGGAAAGGAATTCAACCACCACTCTTATGAGAGTAAGGGAGGTAATTTTGAGTATCATGTCCCATAAGCTCCTTTGAGCTCGGTCCGGCATGAGGACCTTAAAAATAGCGCTAAATGGGAGACAACCCATTTTTATTTGCTTTTGAGTGTTTTATGTTATTTGGGTGTTGTTGAATCGTAAGTTTTAACCTCGTATTTGAGAGTTTATTTTGTAGGCTTGTCTCGAAGGAGTGCCAAAGAAGTGGAGATTGAAGGGACCAACTCGAGACAAGGGAGTGTGTCAAGTTGTTAGGAGAAACTGAATTATTTGGATGAGGTAACCCACAACCCCAAACTTAGATCTCTTCACAAGGTCGAATTTTGGGGGGGTGGAGTTTTTATTTGTTTTATGGTGACATTGCACAAGTGCACACCCTCGCTTGAGTGAGTTTGGTTATTTGGTATCTTGAGATGCTCCTTGAGCTATTATTGATTTGATTTGCTACTACATATTTCATGCCTATCAATCATCTTATGCTTGTTGATTGCTATCTTTGAGTGTGAGTATGAGTTGGTGATTTGTGGATTTGAGTTAGGGACTATATTGTGTGAGTATGGGAATGAAAGTTGATTTGAGAGATAACTAGTATACTTACAAGTTTTCTTTTTGAGTACTTGTGTGATGAGAGTGAGAATTCACTAGGAATAGCATGGATGTGAAAGCCGTGAGTTTTGAGCCTTTTGAGATTTTGATGCATGAATTGATCTCTTCGTTTGTGAGTGGATCGTCACCTTGGAGGATGCTAGAACTTGTGTGTGCTCTCGCTTCTTGATTGTGTCTAGTTTGATATGTCGAATGTGATCTTAGGCCATCTTTGTTTTAATTGAGTCACTTAGCCAAAAAAATTTCTTACCATTGATATTTGTCCCTTGTTAGCCCCTTTGAGCTTTAATCCTATTTCATTGGCTAGCACATTTAAACACTATTCCAAGTTCCTAAGCCTTTTTGTTCCAATTTGAGTGGAGAATAGGAAAAGTGTGAATGTGAAGGGATTGAATTGAGTTGAAAAAGGAAAATGTGATTGTTGAGTTAGTTTGAGAAGAAGGTGTGATGGAGTTTTGAGTTGTGGGAAAGAACAAAAAAAGGTTGAGAATGAGCAAAAGAAAAAAATGAGCTCAAGTGTTTGTGAAAAAGAATAAAAAGAAGAAAGAAAAAAAGGGTGATTGACAAAAGTGAAAAAAGTGAGAAAGAAAAGAAAAAAATTGAAGTGTTGAGAGTGTTGGAATTGAAAGTGTGTTGATTGAAAATGTTTGAAGTAGCCTGTTCTTAATCTCAAAGTACCGAAGTTTGATTTTCTATTCTCCATTCACTTTAGTCACTTACCCATATTGTTATCCCACCTGTCCAAAGAGCCTACATTACAACCTTGAGAAAAGTCATTTTTGATTCGGCATTGATTTCTAGAGTATGGTCGGAGTTGAGAGTGCTTACAAGCATATGGCTGCCGATATGTGTGATTGATTGTTTGAGTGAGTCCCTTATTCTTGACATACACTTGTGAGGGAGTGAAACACATCGTTGAGTGCACATCCATGTTTGATCTTGGTGTTTCTTGTTGTTGTTGCATGAGTATGATGAAGGAGGATGCGTTTGTGTACGTGTGAACTATCTTTGAAGCTTGAGCTCTATTACTTGCATGATTTAGTTCTTGATTCATTCCTAACAATTTCACTTGACTTATTATTTCGTTGCTTGAGGACAAGCAACATGGTAAGTTTGGGGGGGTTGATTAGGCGAGAAATTGTTATGTTTTGGTGCCCGATTTGCCCATGTTTTGAGTGTTTTTTATGAGTGTTTGGAGTCATTTGAGTATCATTTTATAAACTGATGAATTTATCTCTTTTGTTTTTATAGATGGATAGAGGGTGAAAAGAGAAGTTCGTAGGACTTTGAATTGGCCAAAACGGACTCCCGGTTGAGGAGATATGAAGATTTTACGAACATGTGTACAGCTGCCGAAAAGTGCTCGAGCTCGACCACTCGTGCACTGTGCACGAGTTGAATCAGGTCGTGCACTAGTGCACGAGCAGTGCACGAGCGTACGTGATTTTTGGCCCAAAAACGCCCAAATTCGATCCCAAGCCTATTTATACCTTTTTCCAAGCATATCAACAGATACCAACACATATTTTTACATATTTTGAGCGAGGAGAATGCTTTAGAGAGAGATTAGAAGAGTTTTATACGTTGTAATCGAGGTTTTGATTTACAAATTCTTAGTTTTAGTATTTTTTTTTAGCGTATTAGATTAATTCTTTCTTTCTTTACTCTTTGAGACGATTAAACCTAGTTTTTTCAGATTTATATAGATTTCTTTGGAGGCTTTAATTTGTTCTTTCGTTTATGTTCTTGATTTTATAAGTTAATTCAATTATGAATATGTTTATTGCTCTTGTGATTGCTTTTATTATTCAAACCACCATGTTAGGCTAGAACCCTTGCATGCTTAGGATAGGATGAACTCGTAGAAGTAGGATGTTGGTATATAATTAGGGTAACATGTGATTTTTAGTTTTAATTCTCTTAATTAATGAACGCTTAAAATAAATTTCGGATTTACCTTTGAATTTCGTACAAAAATTGTTAGAGAGAGGACAACCTTATCACTCTTTAACAACTAGTAGACTTAACGAGAGGGTTTAGAAGGGGTTTATTCATCTACCGGTTTATCTAGGGAGGATGACCGTATCACCTTAGTTAAATTAGGGTCTCTTTAATTAAGCACAGTCTATTAAATTGTTTAGTGGATTAGTGAAGTCGATTGATAGGATAAAGCATTAAGGTTTAATTCTTGAGCTTTTCATCTTACAATCCTTTACTTAGGTTATTTCTTGCACATCACGGTTATTTTGATTATCGTACCAACTCCGTTAGTATACATAGGAATTCCTATCCCGAGCATCACCATCTCATATTTGCATACACTTAGTTATTTATTCCGTTTAATTAAGTTATTAGAATATAGAGTAGTTTATTAAATTTTCAATCCCCAAACATACACTCATATTAACTACGATGCGTAGATCTCTGTTGATAGGCGAGTAGGAGCAACATTTGGGCGACCAGGATTAGCGCAAATAAATCACACAAAAACTAAACTGGAGTTAGCACATGATTTACCCAAGATATCCGGCGAGCAAAACCTACATGCGATCAAGGCACATAGGCGAACAAAATCAAATCAAAAGCCACATGACGAGCTCAAACGACGTCCTGCCGATCAGATCCAACCACAGCGCCGAAATAACAATCAAACAAGATGAAAGACCATCAGAATCAGACTAAAGACTCCTCAAGGACAAGTCCAAAGTGACGAACAGCTCCTAACTGCGAGCAAGTCCAGTAGATAAGGATAGAATTTAGTTAAGACAGGGTCAAATTAGTCAAAGGACAGGTGTCGAGCATGCAGGCTTGGTCGGCCAAAGGTCGTGCCACCTCCTGCTGGGCAAAAGTCTATAAATACTTAGATTTTTTCAGCAAATAAAGCAAGCACAAATTATTATACACGTCCAAACTTCGATTACGAATCTAAAGCAGCTCGATTTACTTACGATCGAACTTAAACACGTGAGCTTTCGTACGATTCTAATCCATCTAAACCCGAAAATTCGTATTCACTAATTACGTTAGTGATCAATCACACGTAATTGTTTGATGATCAATTAACCACCTAAAACAGCCTAAAACAGCCATTAATCTTCAAGATTAGAACTGATCGTCAACAAATTGGCGCTAGAAGGAGGGTTCGAACCTCCGAGTCATTGAATACGAGAAGATTACCCCAGAATTGAAGAACAAGTTTGAGTTTTTGAAGAAAAAACTCAAGAACACTAAGAACAACACTTGATATCTTCTGTGAAAATGCCTCAATCAAGGGAGACACAACGTTCTCAACATATAACCCGGGATTCACACTCCCGAATGTCCCAAGCTGGTGGGCGAGCAAGGGCGAGCAGAAATAACCAAGAAAATCAAACTAATGTTGCTCGCCAGTTAATGCCACCAGAGTTGGACGCCATTGCCCACAACCCCGACGAACTGGCGCGTACAATTTCCATGCTCCAGGCTTTACAAAGACAACAAGCCCAACCTGGCCCATCATATGTGCGAGCAAGGGGTAGCCCCACAAAGACTCGCGAACATGATAAGGCTAGAGGGGATCATTTGAATGAGGCTGATAGCGCCCAAGCTCGTAAGGCCAAAGGCAAAGAAAAATTGAACATTGAGGCCGCCAGTCAGGGAGGTTCGACTCAGAACCTGGCCATGGCGGCAAGTCAGGGCACACGCCAAAGTGCTCTTGAAAGATTGGGTCAACGTGGCCGGGGAGTCCTGGAGGTCCATGATGGTCCCGTTTTCGAAGGGCAAAATGGGAATTCAGGAGCACAATTTTTTTTTTAAAACCTTCGCGTTGCACCCTGACTGAGTTCAGTGGCGAAATACTCAAGTCACTGCGTTGCTGAGAGTCAGAGCTATCAAGTCAGTGAGGAGACTTGAAAGCTCAGGCTCTCAACAAGGCAGTGACTCGAGAGACTGAACTCTCGAGTGCCTTGCCTGATCTGGTCAGTGAGAGGAATCTCCCTGACTGAAATGCTTATCCAAAGTTTTCTTAACAAAGCTCTCAGTGAGCTGATTTTCACAACACTTTGGTAAATACTTAAAACAGTAAACAACGTAAGGTTTAACGTGGTTCAGAGTCTCAATACTCTTACATCCACGGCCTGATTCAACAGGAAATCCACTCAAGGGATTCTTGTTTTTAACGTGCCAAGGTGCACTTACAACTGGACTCACGCCCCTCCACGGAGCTGCCTCTCCTCACTAACTTACTCCCAACAAACCTAACTAGAGGGTTTTGGTTTCGGTTTGGTTTTCTCCAACTAGGTGAGGTTTTCCCTTACAATGTGTTAGCCTTAAGCTAGGATTGGGAAAACCTCTCTAAGCTATGAGTTACAAGCTGAACACTCAGATAATATATGTGAAGACCCTAATGGTCAGTGTTCTAGGTGTAAGATGTGCTTCCTTATATCTCCCTTTGAAACGCACAAAAACTCTCACACCCTCACAGCTCGTAGGTGTAGATTTTCTCCTCTCACACACCCTTCAATCCGCAGCTGGAAGCTTGTATTTATAATGGGGATTCAAATGTATCCGTTGGAGGGAAGATACATTTGAATCCAACATTTAATGGTTTCAACCACTTTTCTTGGAATGCGGCCTTTGTCAGTGTCAGAGTTGCTGCCTCGTGCTGATTGGTCCACGTGGCCTGAATTCACGGATCTTTGACTCAGTGGGTTGACCAAGACCCACTGACTTTAGGTAGCTTCCTCCTTCACTGACTGGTGATCTTCAGTGGACTGAACGTCTTCAGTGCAGTTGTCCTTCAGAGACTGTTTGAAGATCACTCCAAGAAGTTTGTCATAAGGCTGGATGACAAACTTCCCTGACCACAGTAGCCTGACTCCTTCAGGCCTACTTGGTGCAGCACTGATCCTCCTGATCAGGCTCTTCACTGAGTGGTCCACCAGACTTGGCTTAGATCAGCCTGACTTGCACTCAGTGGGACATCCTTCAGGCTTCTCTTCAGGTTCAGGTCTTCCTTCAATGGCTTCAGTCAGTTCTCTTGAGATGTCATCTTGACTCCCTCAGGCTTTATCAATGAGTTCCCCCTCACTGAGTTCCCCCTCAGTTGAGTTCCCCCTCAACTGAGTGCTTCCTCAGCTAAGTTCTTCTCACATTACAACCCGTCTAACTGAATACACAAACTATCCTGGCCTGAATCTAAAGATACTATCCTGACTGCTTTCAAACCTATTACATGTTGTTTTGGAAAATCATCAAAACTAAAACATATCCCAACAATTTCCCCCTTTTTGATGATTCCAAAACTTCTAACCAAATGATTTTCTATTACAAGAATGATGTCAGAATACAAGTAATAGTATGAAATATGCAGGAATTCCCATAGTTTAAAATATTTAAGATCTGTTCGGTAGACCATTTTTCTTAACAAAACTGGATCAGTGGTCATGTGAACAACCCGCTTTGATACCAATTGATGGTCCCATTTTCGAAGGGCAAAATGGGAATTCAGGAGCACAATTTTTTTTTTAAAACCTTCGCGTTGCACCCTGACTGAGTTCAGTGGCGAAATACTCAAGTCACTGCGTTGCTGAGAGTCAGAGCTATCAAGTCAGTGAGGAGACTTGAAAGCTCAGGCTCTCAACAAGGCAGTGACTCGAGAGACTGAACTCTCGAGTGCCTTGCCTGATCTGGTCAGTGAGAGGAATCTCCCTGACTGAAATGCTTATCCAAAGTTTTCTTAACAAAGCTCTCAGTGAGCTGATTTTCACAACACTTTGGTAAATACTTAAAACAGTAAACAACACAAGGTTTAACGTGGTTCAGAGTCTCAATACTCTTACATCCACGGCCTGATTCAACAGGAAATCCACTCAAGAGATTCTTGTTTTTAACGTGCCAAGGTGCACTTACAACTGGACTCACGCCCCTCCACGGAGCTGCCTCTCCTCACTAACTTACTCCCAACAAACCTAACTAGAGGGTTTTGGTTTCGGTTTGGTTTTCTCCAACTAGGTGAGGTTTTCCCTTACAATGTGTTAGCCTTAAGCTAGGATTGGGAAAACCTCTCTAAGCTATGAGTTACAAGCTGAACACTCAGATAATATATGTGAAGACCCTAATGGTCAGTGTTCTAGGTGTAAGATGTGCTTCCTTATATCTCCCTTTGAAACGCACAAAAACTCTCACACCCTCACAGCTCGTAGGTGTAGATTTTCTCCTCTCACACAACCTTCAATCCGCAGCTGGAAGCTTGTATTTATAATGGGGATTCAAATGTATCCGTTGGAGGGAAGATACATTTGAATCCAACATTTAATGGTTTCAACCACTTTTCTTGGAATGCGGCCTTTGTCAGTGTCAGAGTTGCTGCCTCGTGCTGATTGGTCCACGTGGCCTGAATTCACGGATCTTTGATTCAGTGGGTTGACCAAGACCCACTGACTTTAGGTAGCTTCCTCCTTCACTGACTGGTGATCTTCAGTGGACTGAACGTCTTCAGTGCAGTTGTCCTTCAGAGACTGTTTGAAGATCACTCCAAGAAGTTTGTCATAAGGCTGGATGACAAACTTCCCTGACCACAGTAGCCTGACTCCTTCAGGCCTACTTGGTGCAGCACTGATCCTCCTGATCAGGCTCTTCACTGAGTGGTCCACCAGACTTGGCTTAGATCAGCCTGACTTGCACTCAGTGGGACATCCTTCAGGCTTCTCTTCAGGTTCTGGTCTTCCTTCAATGGCTTCAGTCAGTTCTCTTGAGATGTCATCTTGACTCCCTCAGGCTTTATCAATGAGTTCCCCCTCACTGAGTTCCCCCTCAGTTGAGTTCCCCCTCAACTGAGTGCTTCCTCAGCTAAGTTCTTCTCACATTACAACCTGTCTAACTGAATACACAAACTATCCTGACCTGAATCTAAAGATACTATCCTGACTGCTTTCAAACCTATTACATGTTGTTTTGGAAAATCATCAAAACTAAAACATATCCCAACAGTCCATCCCCCTGCTGGAGCAGCTCACCCAGCCGCAGTACCTGCTCGCCAATCAGTCCTTGACCGGCTGACTAGGTCAGCTTTTGGTCGCCTTGGCCCAAATGCAGAGCCCAATCCCAGGAGGCCAATCCAGGGGGTTCCCGCTCCCAATGTGGGACTGGAGCGAACAGACGGTTGTGCGCCTCTGCTCGCCGAACAGCCATAGAGTCAGGGGGGATCCTTAGAGGAGCTCGCCTCCATGAGAAAGGCCATCGAAAGCATGCAGGGCCAGCTGGATCAACAGAGAGGATATGGGAACACGACTCTTCCGGTCTCACCCTTATCAGTGGTAATTCTGAAGGCTCCAATTCAACAAAAGATCCAGTTTCCAGCAAGTATCCAATATGAGGGCACGGCGGATCCCCGAGTGCATCTGATGAAATACACCAATTATATGGTATCAATGGGGGCAAGTGACGCAACACAATGTCGAAACTTTCCTTTAACTCTCGAGGATCGTGTCCATAAGTGGTTTTCGGCCTTGCCACCAGCTTCAATTCATTTGTTTGCCCAGCTGGGTAAAGAGTTCTTATCCCATTTCTCTACTGCTGGGTCTTATCTATCCCAAAGACATCGGTTATTCGACTTGAAGCAAACTGATGACGAGTCGGACCGATCATATTTGGAAAGATTCGACAAGGTCTTGTTAGAGGGAGAATCTGTCAGTGAAGATACAAAGATTGTAGCCGTCCTAGCTGGACTCAAGAAAGGCACTGAACTCTGGAAAGATGTGCACTTAAGATGCCGGAAGACATACGCCGAGTTTCAGGATCGGGCAGGTGTTTTTGTCTCCATGCATGAAGCCCTGCAGAAGGATATGGGAGACAAAGGAGAGCAGAAGGAGGGTGCGAAAAAGCCTGGAACTGGTTATCGAGCTCCCAAAAACATGAAGGCATTTACCGAAGGAACGGAGCTGAAAGACAAACTGAACCACATTCTTACCGTATCAATCGATACAGTTTATAATAGTGTCCGAGACAAAGAATTGCTAACACCTCCCCGTAAGATACGTCAGAAAACGAGCAAGTTGAACCAGAATAAATATTGTGCCTACCACCAGAGTGTAGGACACTTTACAAGCGAATGTCGTGACTTGCTAAAGCAGTTGTGGCATTTTTACGAAGAGGGAAAGCTATCAGAGTTCGTGAAGAGACAACCCGGCAAGAGAACCAGAGACGAAGATTCTGATGAAGAAGACCAGGACCAGACACCTCATCGGAATCAAGCTGGACGACCAGTTCAGGCGCCTGTCGGGGGATCAGTTCCAGACATCCAGATGATGGAACCTGCATGACCCATAGGCGGTTATTCCGATGGACGATCACTAATTTCTAATCGGAAAAGAAAGGCAGAATTACGAGCGATCGGACATGTACAAGAAATGGGGGTCATTCCACCTATTATGCAAACACCGGAATTAACTTTTACCGACAGAGATTTGGAAGGAGTACTGACCCCTCACAACGATTCGCTTGTGATATGTGCCAAGATTATGGAAACAAGGGTGCATAGATTGCTGGTGGATACTGGAGCCTACACTAATGTCCTTTTTAAAAAGACACTTGATCAAATGGGAGATTATGCAGGCTACATCAGAGACACAAATCACCGTATCCTGGGATTCGGAAATGCTGTGACAATCCCGTTGGGAATAGTAACTTTTGCTATGCAACTTGTGACGGTCAAAGAGCCTGAGAAGAATATTGCAAGAATGGTGGATTTCCTGGTCGTCGATCAAGAATCGTCATACAATGGATTCCTGGGTCGACCTTTCTTAAACGAATTCAGGGCCGCGTGTTCAACTTACCATTATTGCATAAAATTCCCAACAGCAAGTGGAGTTGGCACGGTAAAAGGAGACTAGAGAAAAGCTCGGGAATGTCTTCTGCAAATTCAGTCAAGACAGGGACAAGTATCAATGATGGAAGCGTCAACTAGTCAACTCGAAAATGAACCCTCAATTTTGGAGGACATCCTCGGAGCCCAAAACAATAAGATGGACATTGACGACCAACCTTCGCCTACGGGCGATCAGGCACAGCAGGGCGAGGGGCAAAACCAGCCAAAAGCGGTGTTACCCCCCGTAGCCGACCGTTCGTGCCCAGATGATAACCAGGGAAGTCCAACTTTGGTGACCGAGTCTCACCTAAAGCCCGCAGATGATTTTGACCCCCGATTGGGTGTTGAACCCATGGACATCGAGGATGAACTAAATCCGGAAGGACCAATTGTTGACCCACGATGGAAAGGGCAAAAACGACGGGCAACTCCCGTTGAAGAATTGGAGGCCATCAAGATTAATCCTGAGCGTGACAATCTTGAACTTTACATCGGGTCTGAACTCCCTGAACCTTACAGAACCCGCATGACGGACTTTCTGAAGGCTAACTTGGACGTCTTTGCGTGGTCTCATGCTGATATGGTGGGAATCAGCCCGAAGGATGCCTGTCACAGGCTGAATATCAACCCAGGCCGAAAACCTGTCCACCAGAAACAGCGAAAATATGGACCAGACAAGTATCAAGCTTTAAACGAAGAAGTCAAAAAGTTGCTGGACAACGATCTAATTAAACAAGCATTATGTCCACAATGGGTTGCGAATCCTGTCCTGGTACGGAAGCCGAACGGAACCTGGAGGCTATGCATAGATTTTACAGATCTTAATGCAGCATGCCCAAAAGATAACTTTCCGCTCCCGCACATCGATCAACTGGTGGACAGTACTGCCGGTCACGAAATGTTCACATTCATGGATGCTTTCGCAGGATACCACCAGATTCCAATGCACCCGGACGACCAAGAAAATACGGCTTTTTATACAAATAAAAATCTGTTATGCTGGAAGAGGATGTCGTTTGGTCTAATCAATGCTGGAGCAACTTACCAGAGGCTGGTGAACAAAATGTTCGACCAACAAATCGGAGATACAGTAGAAGTCTACGTTGATGACATCGTAGTCAAAAGTCCCCATAAGGAAGATCACCTCCATCATCTTTCCCAAGTATTTGACATACTCCGAAAATACAATATGAAGCTAAATCCTAAGAAAAGTAGTTTTGGAGTACATTCTGGGAAGTTCTTGGGCCATCTGGTCAGCAAACGCGGAATCGAAGCTAATCCAGCAAAAGTGAAGGCGATCGTCGATATGAAACCACCACGCTCTGTTAAAGAAGTGCAAAGGTTGACCGGTTGCCTAGCAGCTTTAAACAGATTCATATCACGATCAGGAGACAAGTGCAGTCCATTTTTTGAGGTCATCAAAAAAGGCAACTTTGCCTGGACAGAAAACTGCCAGAAAGCTTTTGATCAATTGAAAGAATATCTAGGAGATGTAAAAATTTTGTCAAAACCAATTCCCGGTGAGAAGTTGTATTTGTACCTAGCAGCGTCCGACACAGCCATAAGTTCGGTACTAGTTCGGGCGGATGGCAATTTTCACCTGCTAATCTACTATGTCATCCAGGCCCTGCATGATGCTGAGGTAAAGTACTCACCAACTGAAAAGCTGGCCTATGCTCTTGTCATGAGTGTCAGGAAATTAAGACCATACTTTTTCGATCATCAAGTCGAAGTCTTGACAACTTTCCCACTCAGACAAATATTACATCGTCCTGACACTGCTGGCCGTCTTTTGAAATGGTCTATAGAGATCAGCCAGTTTGGCGTGACTTATGCACCTCGAACCACGATTAAGGGGCAAGTGTTAGCCGACTTTATAGTTGAACTAACCTTCCCTCAAAATCCAACGAAAGGGCTGGATCACCCATGGCATCTTTACGTTGATGGTTCGTCAACAAATCTGGCCTCGGGGGCAGGAATAGTGCTCATCAGTCCCGACCGACAAGTATTCACTTCAGCAGTCAGATTTGAATTCATGGCCACCGACAATGAAGCTGAGTACGAGGCCCTCATTGCAGGTTTTCACTTGTCACTAGCAGTTGGAGTAAAATAACTCCAGATTTTCGGAGACTCCCAACTCATTGTAAGCCAAGTACGAGGTGAATATGAGGCCAAAGATGAGCAAATGATCGAGTATCAACGAATAGTGGCTCACTTGATATCTCTTTTAGACCAAGTGTTTATCCAACAGATACCACGAACGAGCAACACACAAGCTGACGCCCTAGCAAGATTAGCAACAAGCGATGGACCAGCAGACCTGGCGGACATTGTCATTACCAGAAAAGTTCAACCATCAACAATGGACTACGAGGTAAACCAAGTAGTTAAACACGACAACGATGAAGATTGGAGAACTCCTATAACCAAATACTTGAAAGATGGGGAGTTACCAAGCCACTCATTTGAAGCTGAAAGAATTAAAAAACAGGCGACCAGATATACCCTGGTAGACGAACAGCTTTACAAAAGAGGCTTTTCACTCCCGCTACTCAAATGTTTGATTAGGGGGCAAGGAAGGACAGTCCTGGAGGATATACATTCTGGAGTTTGTGGAAATCACACTGGGGGGCAAGCTTTGGCTTACAAAACTATAAGGCAAGGTTACTATTGGCCAACCTTACGGAAAGATGCAATCCAATTAGCCAAGGCTTGCCACCAGTGTCAGGTTTTTGCTCCAAGCATCCATGCCCCAGCCCAGGAGCTTGTATCGGTTTACAGCCCATGGCCATTTGCAAGATGGGGAATTGACATTATTGGTCCTTTCCCGGCAGGAATGGGAAGTGTTCGATTTGCCGTCATAGCAGTCGACTATTATACGAAGTGGGCAGAAGCGAAGGCCATGGTGAAAATTACACAGCATAACATGATCAACTTCATATGGCAGAACATCATCTGTCGCTTTGGAATTCCACGAACAATTGTGACAGATAATGGCCCACAGTTTGACGGAAAAGAGTTGAGAGACTTCTGTGCAAAATGGGGGATCAGGAAACATTATTCGACTCCCTATCATCCCCAGTCAAACGGGCAGGTTGAAGCTGTAAATAAGATCATCAAGCATACCCTGGAAAATACGTCTGGCAGAAAGTAAAAGTAGCTGGTCAGAAAAACTCCCGGAAGTCCTGTGGGCATATAGGGTTTCTCCCAGGTCAAGCACCGGAGAAACACCTTTTGCAATGGCTTTCGGGACAGAGGCGGTAATACCAATTGAATTAAAGACCAACACAGTCAGGACAGCCGCTTTGATGAACAAGCAAATCATTTTGCCTTAGCCACAGAAGCAGATTTGCTCGAAGAAAGAAGATTACACGCTGAGCTAAAGAATGCCACGTACAAGCAAAGAGCAGAGCGTTACTATAATTCTCAAGTCAAGATAAGAAAATTCGAAGTTGGTGACCTCGTTCTAAGAAAGAAGCTTGCCCCACCTCCAGGCATATTTGTCCCGACTTGGGAGGGCCCGTACAGGGTAACAGATAGGTTACCCAATGGAGCATATGACATAGAAGACTTAGATGGCAACTCGGCCCAATATTCCTGGAATGCAGCTAATCTAAGGAAATACTTTCAGTAGGCGACCAGTTCTGCTTCATGAGAGAGTGAAGTTAAGATGGGTGAGCTACTAAGTCCACTGGGCGAGCTGGAATGGCAAAGATACAAGATGGGTCCAAAAACTTGCCTAATTTTTTAAAAAATTTCACCAAGTATAAGTGGTCGAACAGAGTTGAATTGGGTCAAGTCTGATCGCGGGCTAGGAGGCCAGTATCTTGTATGGTTTTATTTCTTTTTAAGAAGTCTAAAGGATGCCTTGACAAATTGTATAGTAGTCGAGCAACTTTGACTCCTGGTGTAAGTAATGTTTATTATTGATTGGAGGCTTAACCTTGTCTTGGTCGAGCAGATCCAACCTAGTTAGTACAGGATTACTTTTTTTGTCGCTTTCAGCACTTGTAATTTTTTTAAGATCTTTTCAATATTAAGTTGTTCGTTTAAGCAAAAATGTAAGCTCAAGGCGCAAGTTGATTATACAACCAAGCCCTTTGAAGGTTGTTCGTTTTTAGATGAACATAGCCTAAGGCCAAAAGCCCGTTAAATCCTAAGGCCAAAAAAAGTTCTTAAGGAACAAGGCCCAGTTACATTAAGATTGTTAAAGCACAGATAAAGATGCAAAGAACAATTAATGTAAGATAAAAGACGAGCAATTAAGCAAAATATATTCATTTAACACAAGGCTTGATCGCCCAAAAATTACAAAAAAGACGAACAACTACAACAAAAAAAAGTACAAGTCCCTAGTTAATCCTGTCCGCTAAGATCCTTGCCCGGCAGGAGGAGATATGTTGTCATCTTTGGGGTCTTCAAGAGGAGAACCTTCAAGGGCAGGATCAACTGGGATCACCTGGGTTAGCTCGTCGATTAATCCCTCGGCATCAGCACGCTCTTTTAGAGCTCTTTCACTTTGATCGGCAGGAAGGATTTTCTCGCCCTCCGCAGCATCGCCCTCATCTTCTTCCTCGTCCTCGGGAGGATTTGTGATAATTATTTCAGGACCAAGGAAGTCAAGTTTGACTCCATAATCAGGCAGGTCGCCAATTTGGAGAGTTGTGCCCGGGGCTGGAGGGTTCGATTTGACGAAGTTGCACAACTCCTTGCCGATCTCCTCAACAACTGCGACAGCCTTGAATTCATGGGCAATACGGATGCTCTCCGCATAACCAGTTACGTAACCAAGAATCGAGCTCACCTCCATCTTAGGAATAAGTTCCTCTTGGGTAATGGAGTTGGCGAGCTGGATTTCAAGGTCCGCAATTTTGGCCGTCGCCTCAGTCGCGAATTTCTCGGCGACCTCCTTCTACTGCTGTGCGCGAGCAAGTTCTGCGCGCATTTGCTCGACCTCGGCCATCTTGATTTTCAGCTCCTCGGAGACTTTGACGTGCAGATCCAAGGCACGCTGCTCGCTAACCTGATGAGCTTTGGCTTTGTTCTCAAGATCGGCGATAATCTTCTTCGCCTCAGCCTTAGCATCATCGCGCTCCTTAGCAATACGGCTGACGGTGGCCGCATGCTGACGTGAATCCTTCTCAAGGTCTTCAACCTGGTCGACCAAACGCTGCACAGCCGCCAGGGTATTGCCTGCCTCAACAAGACACAAACGGCCATTATCATGAGGTGCCTGTGTCTTGACGGTTTCGTTTAGCTCCTTGGTCCAGCTACGAGCAACGACCTCGGAGGCGCGGCGGACAAAAGAGTCTGGGATCTCACGAAGGTTGGTCGGCACCTTCGAGCAGGCAAAACGATGCACCAAGTTAGATCGCCCTGGGTATTGCTCGGGCGAGTAGCTGAAAAGAAATTTTTCAGTTAGTAAAAATAAGATGAGAAAAAATGACTAAGTATCCCGGGCGAGCAGGGTTGTACCTGTCAAGACGACCTTTATCCCAGCCGAGGTAGGTAGGGTCAGATGAAGGGCCAGAACCTTCATGGGTAGTGACGACCAAAGCTTGCTCGCCGGGGCGCTCCACAGAAGGAGTTTGCTCGCTGTCGCCTTCGGATGGTCGGACAGCCACGGTAACTTTTTCTTGAGCACTCTTTGCTCGTTTGGCTGCCTTTTCAGCCTCAGAGACGGGAGTGCCATCTCCGCGAAGAAGTCTCTTCGTCCTCGGGACCAGTGTCTTGGGCGGACTCGCCACAGGGGTAGAAGGCTGTGCCGAGCTCGACCCTCCGGCTTGCCTAGGGTCACCTTTTCCACCCTTGGCCGCAAGGGCGATGATCTTCGATAGGGGATCCGACTTCTTGCGTCCTTTTTTGGTCGGCATCTCCCAGACACGGTTATCGAGCTCTAGAAAGGAAGGGTGAAGCGCAACTGAGGCGAGCTGATCTGTAAAGGACATGAAAAACAAATTAATACTAAGTGTAAGACCGACCAGATCTGTTTGCCCAACATGAAGACACTTACCCTCTGGGATACGAGCTAGAGCCTCGAGATGGTGAGGGTAGGTCGTGAGATGAGCAACTCGCAGTGTATCCTCGGAGAAGAGATGGCCAATACTTCGATCCTCTCAGCGACGAAGGGCGATCAAACACGCAAGGAACAGGAATTGATCGCTTATGCTATTCTTCACAGTTCGCCACCCCAAGTTCTTGGGACCTGAAACAAAGGAACAAGAGAATTAAAATTAGTCCAACCACTTCAAAGATATAGAAGAGGTAAGACTCACGCTTTAATTCCCTAAACTCCGCCGGGGTCTCGATTCGTTCAGAACCCCCTGAAGAGCGAGCAGAAGCACGCCAGTCGCCTCCGATCCAGAACTAGTCATGCTTCCAATCTCGCACTTTCCCAGGAATATCCTCGACAAGTTTTTGGTCTGGTCGCGCCTTCAGATAGTACCAGCCCGTCTCTTCCCCAGTGCAGCCGGTCATCGTCATCAAGTAGCCAACTTCCTCGGCGGACAACCTGTTGGGATACCCCTCCAGGGCGAACATCACCATCAGGGCCATCAGATTTATCCACCCAACGGGAGTAAGTTGGGTGATAGCCAAGTTCACGTCATGTAGGAATTGGCCGACCAAAGGGTGCAACGGCAAAAGAGACTCCAGCATTTAGGGTGGCGAGGTTGATCGCCGTCAATCCGCATGGTGGGCGATCAGCTCTGTCGTCCACCAAAGGAGCATACATCGGGATGTCAAAGGGACTCTTGTAATCCCTCCGAATCTCGGTCAAGTTCTCTTCGGTGATGGCAGACACGATACAGCTCGCTGCAAACTCGGTCGCCTTTAGCTTCCGTACTCCGCGAGCAGGAATAACGAAGCGCTTGGAGTGCTCCTTTTCGTATTCATTCCAGTTCACACGGCGAGCAACCGCGACTGGAACCCGATGCTCGATCAGTCTGGGCGCAGGGAAGTTGATGTCTTTGAAATAGGCCCAGGTTAGTTCGTCAAGGTTCACCTGCTGAGTACCTCGACCTCTTCGTCCTCATCTTCGTGGAGGTCCGAGCTCGTCTCTTCTAAGAGCTGGCGAGCAGGATTTGCTCACTCCTCTCTTTCCCCGGAAGGATGAGCTCCAGAATTGACCGAGCGTGCAACCGAAGCCGCCTCGGGATTGGATTCCAAATTGACTATAGGAAGATTCTCTTCGATGGGCCGTTTTTCAGGATTCCGGGGAGGAAAAGAACCGGTCTCAGAGTGCGACGCCATCCAATAAGTTAAGGGGAAGATGTTAGGGTTTTTGCAGATTCCGGCAAGGGAAGAACACGGCGACTCGGAATTTTCCACGGCGGAGTAGGAATTTTCGGTGAGTCTAGAACGCACACGACGCAAGAGAAGAAGAAAGAGAAGAAAAAAAAGCAGAGAAAAAACTACCTTGACGTTGTTTGAAGATCGCCGGAAGCTGGAAACGATCACCGGAAATTTGAAAGAAGGAAGAAAGAGGAATTCGCGCTTAAGAAACAGTGTGAAAATGAAAAAAAAATGAAGAAAAATTTCCTTATATACTTCTGGAAAAACGGGGTACCGGGCGAACAAAGTTGAAAGTGGAAGGACCAAATTGCAAATTCTGGGCGCGTGCAGCACCTGTCCGACAAAGCGGGAAGGCGCGTTACCTCGGGATCGTGTGCGCGTGGGCGGCAGCAATCATTCTGCCCACGTCACACCTCGAGCCGTGCCCAGACCTTGGGATTCCAACCGTCCCCGACCCGAGTCTGCTCGACCAATGTTGTCCGCCCGTAAAAAGCTGCTCGCCCCAGGGACATTCTTGCTCGCACTAGTGACACTTAAAAATTGCCAACCCAAAAAGTGCTCATTCACCATCTTCACAATTTATTGATCGGCAAGGGGGCAATTGTTGATAGGCGAGCAGGAGCAACATTTGGGCGACCAGGATTAGCGCAAATAAATCACACAAAAACTAAACTGGAGTTAGCACATGATTTACCCAAGATATTCGGCGAGCAAAACCTACATGCGATCAAGGCACATAGGCGAACAAAATCAAATCAAAAGCCACATGACAAGCTCAAACGGCGTCCTGCCGATCAGATCCAACCACAACGACGAAATAACAATCAAACAAGATGAAAGACCATCAGAATCAGACTAAAGACTCCTCAAGGACGAGTCCAAAGTGACGAACAGCTCCTAACTGCGAGCAAGTCCAGTAGATAAGGATAGAATTTAGTTAAGATAAGGTCAAATTAGTCAAAGGACAGGTGTCGAGCATGCAGGCTTGGTCGGCCAAAGGTCGTACCACCTCCTGCTGGGCAAAAGTCTATAAATACTTAGATCTTTTCAGCAAATAAAGCAAGCACAAATTATTATACACGTCCAAACTTCGATTACGAATCTAAAGCAGCTCGATTTACTTACGATCGAACTTAAACACGTGAGCTTTCGTACGATTCTAATCCATCTAAACCCGAAAATTCGTATTCACTAATTACGTTAGTGATCTATCACACGTAATTGTTTGATGATCAATTAACCACCTAAAGCAGCCTAAAACAGCCATTAATCTTCAAGATTAGAACTGATCGTCAACAATCTCCAGGGGTCTATTCGCATACTTACCTTCCCTTGGGTTCGATAATACTTGGTCCCTATACTTGCCGATACTACAGTGAACTCATACTCTTGTGGGGAAACTACTAGTAGAAAGCTAGTATATTCGCTTCAAGTCAGGGGCATGCAGTCCTACATGCATCACAGCTGATACAAATCCGTCCAGCTGTATAAAATGATCATTCCCCCCTACAGCTAGTGCGTGGGAAAGAACAAAGCATTTCCCGTTTGCGTATTTTTTAATGTGCGGTGTATGTTCCGATAATATTACCGAAGCGTACCTCTATGGGACCACAAAGGAAGCTATGTATTTACGTTGGATTTGACTCTCCATCCGTCTTGAAATACCTAGAACCTTTGTCCTGTGATAAATTAACGGCCCGGTTCGCTAACTGCACATTCAATGAAGATCACTTCCTGGCATTAGGGGGAGATCCGAATTCAAAATTGAATAAATGTCGGGAACTTACGTGGAACGTAAGCGATCTTTAGTATCTAGATCCACGCACTAGTCAATCTGAACTAGAAGTGCAGAAGATCATTAACTTGTAAAATTTAGCAAACAATCTACCAGACGCGTTCACTGACCATAGAGGTGTAACTAAATCGTATATACCTGCAGTAAATGCACCACAAAGGGTTGAGGTCCCAAGTAAATCAAGTATACATGCCCCCACATGCCAAAAACACAAAGGACCCTAAACCCAAACAAACCTAAGGGAAAGCTAGCAAAACTGGTCAGTCAAACATGAAAGCTCTAGAAGAGATTCGTCTAGAAAACTTAAAGTCTCCAGAAGAGATTCATCCGGAAGACGAGTGTCCTAGTAATGAGGCACGTGCACAAAATATTCAATGCACTAGGACTACAAAATGACCAGACCTAGATACATTGGGAGATGAATAAGGTCTGGTTGATATAAACGTTAAAGTCTATGAATTTCATATATACGGGAGAAACATATAATAGAACTATTACTGTCGTCAACGATACATTTGCAGCGATAATTGCTCTTTCCAATCTAAATAACGATCTAGATCTAGAACCCAAAACTATCGCTGAGTGCCGAAAGCGCTCCGATTGGGTAAAATGGAAAGAGACAATTGAAACAGAGCTCGCATCGATAAATAAAAGAAAAGTATTTGGCTCTATCATTCGTACACCCGGGCGCGCTATCCCCGTAGGATGTAAATGAGTTTTTGTACGAAAACGATATGAGAACAATACTGTTGAAAGATACAAAGCGAGGCTAGCAGCTCAAGGGTTTTTGCAGAGACCCAGTTGTTGTTTGCCAAATAATGGAGCTGGTGATTAATGGCTATTTAAGTGAGCATTGGCAAAAACATCAAATGATTGGAAATATAAATGTTGAATGAAAGACGATGATGAGGAAAGTTAATGATAAAGATGAACTGAATGTAAGAACACCAGGAATTGCCAGGGTTATTTAATACCTGGACTTGAATGCAAATTGTATTGCTCTATTGATTGATTGTGATGAACTCTCCTTTCTTGTTACAAATGTGGGGGTATTTATAGTGTTCTCCCTACAGGGGTATAATCGTCATTTCTGACCCCTCAGGGGACAAAGGCATTAAATGCCTCCAGCCTCTGAGGGCGCGCGGGCGCCCGTACGTCCTAGCTTGCAGGCTGCCGACCACTTGCGTGTTGACGCGTGTCCAAAAAGGACGATTCTCTGAGAACTTTCCACTTTTGGGTGGAATATTCTCTCTGCCACGGAGTACGGAGGAGGCTCTTTTCCTCTAGGAGGTGAATCTTGCCTGATTCTATCACGTGCTCTTCTTTCCCTCTGCAGGTCGGGAACAGTTCGAGGTCGGAGACCGGTCTCCCAGTGGATCTTGAGGTCGGAAAGTCTTCCTAATTGCTGGTCGTCCCCCAGCAACCTCTATTGGCTTTATTGCGTCGAGGTCGGACCGGTCCGATCCAGGTCTATCCGGCCTGTTTCTTTGCCGGAGCAAACGTGCATTTTAAATTTGCTTCCGACCTCGTTCTTGAGGTCGGAGAATGGGGTCGGAGCCAGCGGAGGTCGGACTCTATCCGGCAGGATCGAGACCACCGTGGACGTGTGGCCTTACCATTTTGGCTTGCTTTAGGTCGGTGCCGACCTGTGGTGCAAAATGGCTACAACACCAGTATTAATTTCAATCAAACTTATTCTCCCGTAATGAACGCAATAATGTTCCGCTACTTAATATCTTTGACAGTTAAATTAAATTTACAGATGAGATTAATGAACGTTGTAACCGCATATTTATACGGATCACTAGATGCCGACATCTATGTGAAAATTCCTGATGGATTTAAGATTCCCCAGATGAGGAATGGTGAAAATTGCAGTATGTATAGCATAAAACTGCAGAAGTCGTTGTACGGCCTAAAGCAATCAGGACTAATGTGGTACAACCGACTTAGTGAATTTCTCCAGAAGAAGGGATACACAAGTTATATAGTTTTTCCATGGGTATTCATGAATAAATCGCAAGGTGGTTTTTGTATCATATATGTATATGTTGATGATCTAAACATAACGGAACATGCAAAGAGATTGAAGAAGCCAGTTCAATCTTGAAAGCTGAATTTGAAATGAAAGTCTTGGGTGAAACCAAGTATTATCTCGCTCTGCAGATCAAGCATCTCTCAGAAGGAATCCTTATACATCAGTCAGCCTACGTTAAAAAGGTATTGGAGAGATTTCACATGGATAAATCTCATCCACTCAGCACACCAATGATTGTCTTATCCCTCGAAGTGGATAAGGACCCATTTAGACCAATATAAGACATAGAAAAAATTATGGGGCTAGAAGTTCCTTATCTTACCGTTGTTGGAGCATTACTCTATCTCGCAAATTGCAATAGACCAGATATTGCATTTGCAGTTAATTTTCTTCTGAGATATAGCGCTTCTCTCACTAGGAGACATTAGAATGATGTTAAGCACGTTCTACGGTATCTCCAAGGGTCTCAAGATCTTGGACTGTTTTACTGTAGGAACCAGGACAAAACCTTGGTAGGTTACGCGGATGCTGGCTATTTGTCTGATCCCCACAATGTCATATTCCAGACTGGTTACTTTTTTCTCTGTAGTGGTACCGCGATCTCATGGAGATCGGTTAAATAAACTATGGTTACCACATCTTTAAACCACTCAGAGATAATAGCTTTGTTTGAAGCCTCATGAGAATGTGTTTGGTTGAGATCATTGGTAAAACACATTGGTGACTCGTGTAGTATCGCTAAAGGCAATACGCCCCCTACTGTTATATTTGAAGACAACACAGCTTGCATCGCACAAATGAGTAATGGGTACATCAAGGGAAACCTGACGAAACATATTTCACCAAAGTTTTTCTACCCATACGAACTCCAGAAAAGTGGCGTAATTACCATACAAAAGGTGCAATCTAGTGACAATCTAGCAGATCTGTTCACTAAGTCCCTATCTACATCTACTTTTGAGAAGTATGTTCATGGTATGGGATGCAAAAGCTCAAGGGTTGTTGTCTTCAAGGGGAGTGGTAACCTCGAAGCAAATCCAGAAGATTAGATCTGGAAGATCAATAAATTGCATTCTTCCCTAACTAAATATTTTTTTGCTACCTAGCGTGTGGAGTTTTTATGACAAGACATATATGTTATGTCGTAATGTCCAGGGGGGAGTATTATAAATCCAGTAGATTTATATACCAAATCCAAAAGATTTTATGTGGACATTACTAATGGGCTTATAACCTAAATAGGCTTTAGTCTTAGATTAGGGTTTCTCTATTATAAATAGACCTATGTACTCAGTATTGTATACATGCGGATACACAGATATATTAGTGAAAACTCCTGGCTTGGTACGCCCCCAGACGTAGTCGTTATCGACGAATTGGGTAAACAAATTTGCATCTCTATGTTACGCTTACGATTTACAACAGAATGCGTTACTTATAAAAATAAATTATTAATAAAATTATCATAAAATTATATTAGCACTGAATTAAAACTATTAAACAGGTTGGCGGGCTAGCTCTAATAAGGTTCAGCATGCCCCGATATATCCACATAAGCATATTGATCGGAAATCCCCCAAATTTGACGATCAGGTGCGCAACATATGAGTTAATTCGACACCATCTTGTTTTTTTCGGCGAATTTGGAATGTAAAGGGTACACTTAACTAAATTAAAATTGGGATGTTATCGAAGAAAATAAGTTTTTTGGAATATTTTTGGAAAATATAAGAAATTATGGACAAAAAAGAACTCTATCCCTACACCGTGGTCATGTATAAAGAAAATGTCAATTCATAAGTATTTTTGTTTCTTTTAATCGGATTATTACAATATGTGTGGGTCACGTAATTTGGGGGATGGAAAAAAAAATGTACTTGAATAGTTGATATAAAAATGCTGTCTTATATTTTTTATTTGTACTTGAATAAAATGTTACTAATTTTTTTAACTCATTTCATCTGAAATATATAACAAAATAAAAATACACAACTTCTTGGATACTTAGCCAAATATTGAGATGCTGATGGAGAAAATAATTTTTTTGGACGTTTGTAAGAAGTTATGGGACCCAAAAAAATTGTATCCCTGTATAAAGAAATTCTCTATTTGTAAGTAATTTTGTTTATTTTAATCGGATTATTATAAATATTTGCGGGTCACGTACATATTTGGGGGATAGAAAAATATGTACTTGAATATATAAAAATGTTATCGTATATTTTTCATTTGTATTTAAATAAAATGTTATATTTTAGCTCATTTCATTCAAAATATATACAAAAATAAAAATACACAACTTTTTGTATGCACCCACGTGCAATGCATGCTATAGTGCATAGCATAGCATATCATGCACTTGAATTTAGAGTCCAATTTCAAATCAATTTTGATTTTTTAAAGCTAACTAAGTAAATTGGGTTTTATAAATTGATATGAAATTAGGTCTTACTAATAAATTATTAGTAAAATTAGGGTTAATTGCAAATAAAATCACGACATTTTCGCTAATTGCAATTTAATTTAAACTTTTGAATCTTCGTAAATAAAACTTTAACTTTAAATTTGTTAACAATTCTAACCAAATGGCAGATTTCAATCTGCCCGAAAATGATGATTAATTATGTGTTGTCATCCGAACCAATCTAAAAATATTAGTACAATTAATTATTCTTTGTTGAGTAAGTGAAACATCATTTTCGGACAATAAATTTATTATTTATTAGTTCGAATTGCAACCAAATGTTAAGTTGGGGTTTTGTTTGCAAAGATTTAAAAGTTTAGATTAGATTGCAATTTGCGATAAGGTTGTGATTTTATTTGCAATTAACCCGTAAAATTAACATAAAATTATAATAAAATTGTATTAAAGATATTAAACAGGTTGGCGGAGTAGCTCTAACTCTATAAGGTTCAACTCTGTAGAGCTTCAAACTAAATGACTTAGGGCCAAAAACGACCCTTATTCAAATGGGCCTAAATTAATACTAGCCATAGACCTTGATTTTACCGATTTAAACTTGATCTTGCGGGCAATGACACTTTTAATATATCTATAGTTACCATATTTTCAATTACATTTTTATTTCCATTAAAAAAATTCAAACCAACTGTCCCCTAAATATAAATATACTAGTCCATATTCAATTCCCGCGACTAGAAAAAGAATGCCATTTTTATTTTTAAATTATAAATATAAATATTTTTATTTTAAATATCTTGTAATTTCGATATTATATTAAACGTTAATTCAAATTATTACTTTGAATTTTTTTTAAATCTAAATTTAAAATAAAAATTACTAATTTTCAGTATCATAGTATTATACATGGTAATATATCATATATCATGGCAAGATTTTTTTTTTTTTAAATAATGTGTTATTACAGTGATAATATCTTTTGGGTAGTAAAATTTTATCCAAAAAAAAAATAATGTTATAATCTATTATCCATGGTAAGATATGGTATTAGATGACAAGATTATTTGGGAATCTTGCCATCTTTTACGCGATAATATCTTTTGCAAAATATTTCATTATCCTCTTAGAAAATTAGCATATATAAATATTTTGCTAAAATATTTATTGCAAAAATATCTATTATTGTATTATACATGGTAAGATATTGCATTTCATGACAAAAAAAAAAATTGGAATAATATTCTATTTCAGTGACAATATCTTTTGGATAGTAAATTTTTTTCCAAAAAATAATAATGTTACAATCTATTATCCATGATGAGATATATTATTGGATGAAAATATTCTTTGGGAATCTTGCCATCTTTTATGTGACAATATCTTTTGCAAAATATTTCAATATCCTCTTACAAAAATTAGCATATATAAGTATTTTGCAATAAATTCCAAAAATATCTAAGTAAGAAAATTGTTAGCTGTGGAAAATATATTTGTTGGCGCCGAGACTGTTCAATGGAGGATGACAAAAACTAAAAAAAGAGGCGAGAATAAAAAAAAAAAAAACTAAGACCAAGATAAATACTATAAAAAAATCAGTATCATACCTTCGGTTCAAAGCCGCGGTATTTGATGCGGTTTGAGGTGGTGGGAGTAGAGCAGCGAGACGACGCCGGTTTGTAAACAATCTGATAGGAAAGGGATGACAGAGTGAGAAAAGATAGAGAAGGGGCGGTGGCAGTTCGGGATGTGCATACCTTGGATGTATCCTTATTTTGCATATCCGCTTTCGACGCACTCGTCGGAGTCCACGATAGATCGATGTTGCCCCTGAATCACTGGGTTAGACGGAGAAGTCACCTGAGATGGGTTCGGATTAGGCACAATGATCGATCAAGTCGGAGCAATGACGGCGCGTAAGCAATATTGGTGACGAAGATATCGGCTGTAATAGTAGAGGCGCGGCCGATGATGGTTGCAACGGGAGAGAAACAGGCGGCGTATTTGAGAGAAAGAGGATAATGTGTGCAATACTCTTAATAAGAGATTAATAAAACCTAAATATAAAATGAATGATTTAGATTTAATTTTGTGAGATAAATGGTCGAAATCAAAACTTAAACCAACTTTTAATGAGAGCGCAACATTTCGAAATGAAGAGATAGCCTAAGAATAAGGTGGTGTTGACACATTATCTTGGAGAAGTTTGAAAATATATTATAATAAGTTATATATATAATAATGAAATGAAAACCTTATTAAAAAAAGGTGTGAAATCTCTTTTTCTTTTTTACATGGTTAAATGAGATAAGGGAGATATTGTGAACTCCGTTTTTGATAAAATAATCGTTTACGAATAAAATCTTATTAAAATAAATAGAAATATTTATAAATTGATAAGTTTTTGACAAAGTTTTAACTTGCGGGACAAATTCAAATCAATTAAAGATAACAATATTTAATTGTAATTAATACATTTCCAATCAACTAATGACTTGAAAAAGAAGTAAATATATATTCTCTTCACATTCAACACATATGTTTGAATAGAGAATATCGATACACATATATCAAATTATTTCTTTCATAATGTAGCATCAAAAAGTACTACACAACAGCCGTTACTATCAAGTTCAAAACACATATTTATTTTTTTCTATTAACAAAAAAAGTTCTCACAATTTATTAGCAACAACAAGAAGTATATCAATGATATCATGTGCTCTCTTGTTGGCCTGCTTCACCTTAGGCGGCTCACTTGACCCGAACTCATCATCACACGTTCCGACATTAGTCAGCGCCGCCGACCCATATGTCTGAATATCACCTTTGCTCCCTGCTTTGAAATTCTTTAAAGCTTGGGCGGATGTATTTAGGTCATCAATGGCGTCGGTGAATGTTTCGACACACGTGTCGACTATTTTCTTGTTTGCGGCAGTGCTACTTGACTTAACTACCTTCACGGCGTCCTGGGTTGAACTCAAGCTTTTGTCGATTGCGATTTGTCCCAAGCCTTTAAGATCGGCTCCACGAGAACGTGGGTCCGACCTTAAGGTTTGGATGCATAGAGAGGGGTTGACTGCTTTGGAGCAAACGTCAGATATCAAATCACCTTGGCAAATGCATAAGAAGGCCAATGAGAGGGTGACCAATACAAGGTGGGACGCCATATTTTTTTTTTTTTTTTTTTTCTTTTGATCTGAATTTGTTTTGGTGTATTTTGGACTAATGTTTGGTGCTTATTATATAGCTGAGGAAGTGAAGAATATATGGCAAGTGGTAAAATAATGAGGAAGATTATCATGAGTATATTTTGTGCACATTTATGAGAAAGTTGCCGAATTTACGGAGATTTTGTTCGATTTATTTGTTGATTTATAAGACAAAATTTAATTAATTAAAAAATTGTCACTTTTAAAAAGTTATAATATTTTTGTTAAAAATAATTTGTTATTTTTTTTTAAACATTGTTTTAATCTAATTACTCTTTTTAATTTACTAGTAGCTAAATTCGTGCGATGCACGACTATAATTATACAATTAATTTATAGATTTCCAGTTTATATTGAAGTTTATTTGTTTACGTTTAAGAGTGTTTATTAGTATTTCTATTAAAATATTTTTCATTTCAAATAGATAATATTATTTTTCTTTTATTTGAATTGTTACTTTTTTAAAGAGAAAGTAATGCATATGTCGCGAAACTTTTGTGAAAACAAAGTGTAATAAATGTTATCCCCTTCGTTTATGAAAAGTATGCTTAGATTTTTGCACGTGTTTAATGCAATATGTCGGAGGGTATTACGGCGTATTCTGAGGTTCATTTATAAATAAAGTAATTGTTTATTGAATACCCTCCGACATATCGCATTAAATCACGTAGAAAAATTTGAGCATACTTTTCATGGACAGAGGGAGTATATTTTCTTAACATTATTTGTATTTCATCAAATAATTTTTGCATGATCTATGAAATAATAACAACGAATCTATATTAAATAGGATGTAAAAAAAAATCAAAAGAATTATAGATTTCGAAACAGCTCTATAATAATTACATTTATTTTTTATTTTCGATGAGCGTCCATCATCAGTCGTCACACGTTAAAATGTTCAAATTATTGTGATTGATGACTTTCAAAACATTCACGTAAGATTGGTTGTGAGTTGTGACTTAAAACATGATTCTTCAAGGATATGTCAATATTAGCGAGCGATTGTCATTGACTCTTATTTCGTATGTCATTTAACCAAACCAAAGACAGCTCCTAAACTTATTCCAATATGATAGATATGGTCATATGTATTTGGTGGTTCGCCCAATAGAATATATGTATATATTAACTGTTATATTACTACTATAATCATTCTTCGAAGTAATTAATTTAGCTAACATCTTTCTTCTAAATATAAGAATATGTATAAAGTAAAATTGGTTCATACATAAATCACTTTACAATACGTTTTAGTGTAACCAACTAATACCCTTTAGTTAAACAACTAAACTCTTCTTATCCTTCAACTAATACCCCTTAGTGAAGACAACGAATACCCTCTAAAACTAATATTCTTCACTGAAAACAACGAAAACCCTCTATAACTAATACTATTCTGTGAAAACAACGAATACCCTAAAAAATTAATACACTTTAGTAAAAAAAACTAATACACTTCAAATGGTTCATGTATAAATTATTTTCACCTATACTTTGTCAAAAATTAAAGAGTAGTCTTATTTCTTTTTTTTTTCAGGTTAATAAATATTTATTATAATAACTTCTACAAAAAATAATAAACTTCTACAAACTATATATCGAATTATTTCTATACATTGATCATTTTAAAAAATATTGAATAATTATTATTCTAAAATAATTAAAATGTCTTTTATATCACAAAATAGAGGAATTTATCTTAATATATATCTCAGAGATATATTCAATATATTTTTATATTATTTCTCAATATTTATTATAAACTATATTTCAAAAATATATTCAATATATTTTGCAATCAATTATTTGTCAATATTTATAATAAAAAAATATTTCAAATATGTATCAAAGATTTAAAAAGATTTAGAAGGACTATTACTCAATTTAGTAATAATTTTAGTGAGAAAAATCAATAGTTTCTAAATGTAGGCCGGTTAGCGTTATTACAAATATATATATATATATATATATATATATAGAGAGAGAGAGAGAGAGAGAGAGAGAAAGAGATTTCTCACACAAGATTTTACCTATATATATATATACTAGTCTGAGCCCCTGCGTAATACGCACGACGAAAAAAATCATTTTTTTTAGAGTATGTATAGAGTGAAATTTGTTCATACATGATTGGTTGAAGAGTATTAGTCTTTTTCACTAAAGAGTATTAATTATTTTCATTGAAAAGTTCTAATTATTTTCACTAAAGATTTGTAATTTGTTTTCAATAAACAACCAATACTCTTTAGTTAAAACAACTAATATCATTCAGTGAAAACAATTAATACTCTTCAGTGAAAAAAACTAATACCCTTTATTGATTCATGTATGAACCATTTTCACTATATACTTTATCATTTTTTTAATATACATTTAATTTAGAAATTTTTAGATTGATGTTGTTCGTATATTTTATTTTATTAATCGAATACTATATACAAATTAAAATTAAAATTGAATATTAAATGTAAGATACTTTATAAAATTTCAAAACTATATGAAACCATAAACCTATGTGTAGTTTGTTAAATTTATAAAATAGTTTCTAAAATATATTTATTATAAGATTTGTATTCAATTATGGTTAAATATATCCATATTTAAATTTTAAATATATAAAAATATGTGCAGATTTAGTTGTAATACTTTGAACAAATACTTGGTGGACTTATTTCGATTGCGCCGCTTAATATTTATATGTCCTTGATATCTCTTCAAACAAAATTTGAATGTAAGGTACAATAAAACCATTGTCCAAAGCTCGTAGCACCGTATAATAAGATCATACCACCATTAATTCACCCTATACCACATATTATATGCTTGTACCCTCCATTATTGAATTATGTATATATATTCTTATATTAAGCTTGTACCATCATTTAACACATATTACCATTAATTCACCTCGTACCCACTTTATTCAAGTTCATGTCACTATATATTTAGTATTTACCAGAATTAATCAACCCGTACACAACTTTATTTAAGCATGTACAATCAAATATTTAGCTTGTACCAAAATTAATTCATCCCGTACCACACTTTATTTAAGTTCGTACCACCATTTATTCACATCATACCACGCTTTATTAAGCTCTTATTAAATTTGTACCACAATTAGTTCACCTCGTACCATAATTTATTTAAGCGTTTACATCCATTATTTCACCTTGCACCATACTTTATTATATTTGTACCACCATATTTTAAGTCCATACCACCTTAAAGATCGCTTAACTTTTATTTTTAGCCCCACACCATTACTTTAAAGACAATATAACCATATTTTTTAGTCTCGTACCACCATGTTAAATCTTGTATAATAGTATTTTAAAACATGTATCACCTTATATTCAAAATTCTAAATTACATTCACCCATCATACACCCACACCTAAATATCTACAAATGACAACACAAAAATGATGAATATACCCATTTAAAAAAATTAGTGGATTTAATAAAAAGATAGATGTAAATATATGTGTTGTCAATTATAGGAAGAATACACTTTTTTGTCCTTAAATTTGGTTGATTTGGTTTTCGTCCTGTTAACTTAAAAATTTTGGATTTCGTCATATAACTTACAAAAAAAATTGTGTTTTTATCCTATTATCTGCTACACCATAATAATACTTTAAATCTCATAAGCATTCTTTACGTACGGTGAATAAGATAGTCATCTTATGTAACGATTAAAAATATTGTATATGGTATCAGATAAATAAAACACCATTAAACTTTAGGTTTCTCCCTATCTCCAATTGTGTGTTTCATCCACTTTCCACATAACTCTCTCGTCCCTTACAGACCTCATGATAGAAATGACCTCCACTTCCTCTACATCTGATTATGTTCCTCTAGCTACTCTTCAATGATTAAAAACTAATAAAATTGTATTCATTCATTTCTAACAAAAAATTTATACAAAATAAAATAAATAGGAGGTATAAGTAGATTTCATGACGAAACTTTTAATTGTAAATGTGTTGATTCAAAATAATTTAAAAATTTATTAGAAAATCCATTATTACAACATGCAAGAGAAAAGTCTTCAAAGCTAAATGATAAAAAAATAAAAATTATTGTCGCATGTATTGGAAAAACTAATTTTGGACAAATAATTATCAAGTCAACTTTTGTGTTTTTTAATACAATTGATAAGTACATCAATGATGTGGTGTTGTAATAGTTGATACATTAATTGAAATACTATTTTTCATTACAAATTTTATACACCTTGAAATTTTAATACTATGATTAAATATATTTTGTTATGGTATTTATAACAGTTTAAAGATTAATAGGAGAGACTAACATTAACATCAATTCCCATAATTTTATATGGAGTACTTTCTTAACACCTTTTAGAAAATATATGATATTTATTTATTATAATAATGAATATAAAAAGTATACGTATAATGAGATTAATATATATAATAATTTCAAATATTTTTATAAAATTGTAAATATATCAATATATTGTATATATGTAAAGATTTTATTTAACATAAATTATATTAGCTTAAAATAATAACATTCAAAATATACATCTTACATATGATATTTAAAAATATTTAACCATGTGAATTTTGCGAGTGTTTAATGTTTAAGTGTGAAATTTAAGATTACAATTAAGTTTTTTATTCAAAGGATAAAAATTACATGTGAAACTATATATGAATATTTAAGCACATGATTCAAACAACTGCAATTTTTCAGATTTGACATTACTATAATAAGGAGCATAAAAAATGAAATACTAAATTTGTACGAATATAATCACAATTTATTCCCCAACAAATTTCTGGATCCGATTACAAAAATACATATGAATGAGCCATAATACAAATAGAAATGATAAAACTTAAACTAAAACATCTTAGTCCGTTTAGATAATCGTACAAATGATCTTAAAGTTGAAGTTTGAAAGACGGCGTACAAACAATGTTCAAAACAAAATCTTCAATGAATATAAACCTAAAAACAGAGAGAAAAGAAAAGAAAAGAAAAGAAAAGAAAAGAAAAAGCATATATGGAATACTCTTAGATATGAATGTAAAACCTTCAAATAAAAAATATTGTAATTAGTTGGATCATCACATATAAATATCATAAGAAAAAGAAAGAAAGAGACGTGAGCAATGGAAGAAAAAAATACGATTAAATCAAAATATCATCTAATAATCACTAATTCAAACTAAAAAAGAATGAACACACCATGAAAAACCTAGACCAATATTGTAGATTCACAATCGTTTTGTGAAAATAAGCATTGAAGTAGAGATTATAAATAGGGAGAAAAAAAATTAAATGGTAAACTATACCAAAAAACTTATTCCTAATTTGTAGCTAGGCATTCAATTGTCATCATGATGGAGAAATTAATTCAATAAATGTGAATGAATTAATTGGTAAACCATAACTTATATATGAGAAGAAATAAGCTAGAATTTAGAAATGGTGTGATTTGAAATGTTGAAAGAAGAAGTAGAATTCATATGAGCTTGACACAAAAGCATGTGTATACTTGTTCTTTAGTAGTGTTATATATATACTAGTGTTAGACCCACGATATTCACGGGTTCATAGTTTTTTTGTATAATTTTATGATATTTTGTAAATAAATTTTGCGACACATAAAATACTTTATAATAATATTATTGTATTTTATTTTAGTAAAATTAATAAAATATGTTAAAACATAGGTAATGGTATAAGTAATAAAACAACAATATTTATCTAAACACCAAAATAAAAAAACTAATGGATCACAAATAACATGTTATTACAAATTTCTAAAAATTTCTCTATAAACAACATTCGTCGTGTATTGCGATGGTACACCTTTATCATCTAGATTCAAAATTTTCAAACCTTTTCTGCTCTTAACTCTAAATAGTGCGACATACAACTGTCCATGCATGAAAACTGGCTTTGGAAGATACAATTCTACATTTGAAAGCGACTAGCCTTGACTTTTATTTATTGTCATGACAAAATAAAGTAATACTAGAAATTACCGTCTAGTAAAATCCACAGGCACCGTTTGTCTAAATTAGTCAATGTCATTCTCGAGATATAGACTTTGTTTCCAATATTTCTTTAAGAAATTATCTCAGCCTTAATTATTACATGATTTTCAAGTTTAGTGACGACCAATCTCGTACCATTGCACAAACCAGACTTCAGGTCGATATTTCTCAGAAAAACTATTGGAATATTTTTGTAAGAATCAAACGATGATTAGGCATCCCGAAACACTTTACTAAATTAAAAAATCAACAGTTACCATCTCGCCATGACCTCCAGGCGGTACTCGGATACGCACATGCTATCAGAACTTAAGTATTCTTTTGTTTCTCCAGGAAGCATTAAAAGAATCTTCTCATTGATGGACCAAAACAACAATCTCTTAAGCGTCGAAATAAAATTATGGGACTAAAACTATTGAAAAAGGGACCGTTTTGAAGTTGACTCATATTTCTAGGAGCAAAATGCAATTTATCATTTGTCCAAACAATGCAAACATATATACACAGTACAAATTAGCCCCTATTATTTAGAAAATTTATTCAAAATAACACAAACTGGAATTAGTTTAAAACATACACAGACAGCATAGGAAACTTACTATTAAAATTAACAAAGCAAAATTAATTAGAAAATTTAGACTAAGATTGTTTTTCATAATACTTTTTATATTATTATTGTTTAATGTAAAATTAGGATATTAAAGTAATTATGGTTTTTGTATACATCACACCCTTCATTATACAATTAATTATAATTGTACATTATAATTAATTTTAATTATATATTAGTACATCACTATACAATTAATTATAATTATACTTTATTATAATTATTATTAATTATAACTATACATTACATCATAATAATTAAGTATAATTAAATTATTATAATTATAATTACACGTAACATATTAATATAATTAATGATACGTCTTTCATTATACAATTAATTATAATTATACCAGTCAAATAATCACTAAATCTATTTAACACCATTAATTAATTTGAGAGCTAAGTAAGATATATAAAAGAATAAATAAATTACCTGTGAAAGTTTATCCAAGTAGTCATGATTTGGAATATTAACAAAATCACTTTATCCAAGTAATCATAATTTGAAATATTATCCAAGTAGTCATAATTTGGACCAAAATTGCAATCTTTGGGACCAAAACTGCAATATTTGGGACCAAAACTACAATCTCCTAAGTGTCAAAATAAAGTTATGGGACTAAAACTGTTGAAAAATTGACCGTTTTGAAATTGACTCATATTTTTTGGAACAAAATGTAATTTATCATTTGTCCAAATAATGCAAACATATATACACAGTTCAAATTAGTCCCTATTATTTAGAGAATTTATTCAAAATAACACAAACTAAAATTGGTTTAAAATATACACAAACAACATAGGAAACTAACTATTAAAATTTATAAAGCAAACTTAATTAAAAAATTTGGACTAAGATTGTTTTTCATAATGTTTTTTTATTATAATTGTTTAATGTATACTAAGGTACTAAAGTAATTCTGGTTTATGTATATATCACGCTCTTCATTATAAAATTAATTATAAAATTAATTATAAAATTAATTATAATTATATATTATAATTATACGGTACTATACATCATTATACAATTAATTATAATTATACACTATTATAATTAGTATTAATTATACATTACATCATTATAATTAATTAAATTTATATCATTATAATTACAATTATACGTTACATAATTATACACAATTAATGATATGTCTTTCCTTATACAATTAATTATAATTATACCACTCAAGTGAAGACTAAATTCATTTAATTAACACCATTAACTATACGTTACACCATCATATTAATAATCACCAACGCAAACTAATTTCCACAAAATACCAATTGGTCAAAAGTTAATATTCTTTAAAATGGATTTTTAATAAACTCTGGAAATCGGTACAACGTATATTCACTTGCCGATTTGCAGAAATTGAGAAGCAAATTCTGTCAAACATGAAATCTCACTTACATGAATGCATTTCAAAGGATGCTAACTAATAGATTTTTAAATATTACAATAGACAGGAATTTCAACATTAATTAGGCGTGAAATTGTCATGATTCGTCACTCGAAATGCCCTTGTTTTGATTGATTTATATGAGTATTTAGAGTCATCTGAGTATCATTTTCATAAACTAATGAATTTATCTCTTTGATGCTCATATATGGATAGAGGGCGAAAAGAGGAGTTCGTAGGACTTTGAATCGACTCAAACGGATGCCCGGATGAGAAGATATCGAAGAAATACGATTGGTGTTAGTGCGGAAAAAGAAAGGTATTAGTTGGGGTAAATTTGGAGTCACTCGAGTGGATAAGCTCGAGCACTAGTGCTCGAGCGTGTTGCTCGAACGCCCAAAACATACAGAAGATTTCTTGCGCTCGAGCAGCTCGAGCGCCACCGCTCGAGCGTGTTGCTCGAACGCCCCAAAATTCCAGCATTCGACCAGCTCGAGCGGAGGCACTCGAGCACTTGCATCATTCGACCTATTGAGCTCGAGCGCCACCGCTCGAGCGTGCTAGCTCGAGCACTTCCCAGATTTTTGCCTTCGGATGCGTTTTTCGGCCCACGAGTTCCCGATTCGGCCCGACGCTTATATATATTCATTCCAAACTCATTTTTTTGGAGATAACACCTTGACACCACTTGATACCATATTACTTTTAGAGTTAATTTTTGGAGAAGAGGAGACGAGCAAGCTTTACTTTACGTTTAATCGAGGTTTTAGTACGAACACTACAAAAAATATTACTTTTAGCGACAATATTTTTAATGAGAGGATGAATTACCCTCACTAGAGGTTGAGTTTGCACATCTTTAGTGAGGGTAAAATAATCCTGTAGTTAAAGGCCTGATTTCCGTGAAGGAAATTTAATCACCGTCACTAAAAGTGCAAGATACTGGCATTTATTGAGAGTTTAGAAAGGTACTCTAATTGAAGATCTAGCAATAAACACGTATATTTATCACAAAAGCCAAAGTTAACCAATCTTTTCTCCAAGGAACCATGCCCTAGCAATGGTGATATTCCCTCTCAGGAACCTCTTGTGTAAGCCTAGCTATGACGATTTTTCACTCTCCTTACTCTCTCTCTCTCTCTCTGACGCTTGAGCCTCTCTTCCCCACCATTTTCGCGCCTCCAACCTCGCTCAACCACTATGCTTTCTCTCACAAATCTAGATTAATGGCTGATGATTCTCATCGATGATGACGATTGACAAATGATTCTCACTTCTATTATTTTGATGGTAGCTTTTCGTCCACTTTCACCATTTTACCCTACTAATTTTGATTTTTATTTGAAATGTTGCTTCGAAATGTTAAGGCGCATGATTCTGACTTCGAGTTTTGAAGGTAGGTTTCACTTCTCAAAAACTTTGTTGATTTTTTAATCGAATTTATATTATATGTCATCTAAATTTTGAGTTGAGAATCAAATAGGTAGCATAATTGCTAGGTTTTTCTAAAGTAGCTAAAAATATATAAATTCTATAAATTTTCTACAATAAATTAGAACGTGAACAAATAAATGACAGAGCATAATAATGTAGGTTTTTAGACGAGATCCTTTTCATTCTTACGTGCTAATGGTGAGTTCAACATAAATTTTAAATTATTAGTGTAAACCTTTTCAGGTAAGCTTAATTCACTTTATTTAAGCGCCAGCTCTGAGATTGGGTGAATTCACCATAGTCTTGATTGAAAGGTTAGTTTTTATGTTCTTTTTAACTAAGATAAAGATGAATTTGTTGTAGTAAAGATCACTTCTGGATTTTTAAGAATTAAGATTATTAACAAGCTCAATTAATCTGTGAGAGTGAGAATCACTAGCAGAAGCAGGGATTATTCCCCCGTATTTTGTTTTCATGCAGTAACATTTTCCTTTTAGGTCAGTGGATTGAAGATAATGAACTTAATAATATTATTGGAGATGTGGTAGGTAATTGATTTTGTACAAGCACTCATTTGTTTTGGAACTATCCAAGGAGTTTTTTGAAAAATTAAAAAAATAACCTGCCCCTAAATCCGGGATACATCTTGTTTTGCAGAAAGGTGATTTTGGGATGTTCTGCCTTCTCTAAACGCCAGAGGCAAAAGCTTAAAGAAGAGAAGACAAAGGTAACAACACTGCTTTTTGATCTTATCCAGGAGATTATCAGAAAATGAATATAGCTTGAAAATATGTTTGTTGGGAAAAGATAATATGATGTATATTTGTGAGAGATTTTATTCATATAGCTGACTTGAAATTTAGTATATTCTCATGATTTGCATTTGCTGCAGAGTATCTGGATTATTTATTGTGCTGTTCAGCTTCCATTCTTTTGCTAGTAAAACTGCCAAATTGATGAAGATGTTATAATTTGTGTCAGAATGCTCAGCGAAACAGGGCACTTGAACTGGCTTCTAAGGAACAAAAAAAATAAATTTTGGGATAGTGTAGTGTAGCCAATAACCTGGGCCTTTTCCATGCCTGGAATTCCAGGTTTCAATTTTGGGATTTTGAATGTCAGTTGCACTTTTTTCCCCCCCTTGTGCCAATTTTTTTTTCACATGTTCGACATAAGGAGTTTTAGTTTATTAATTTATAAATTAATTACATTTTATCATAATGATTTAATTCCCACCGACTTGTACAAAACATTATGAAAAAAATTCTACAATTCATTTATAAGAATAAATTATTTTATTAACTTTTGTTTATAAAGATTAATATGATCCACTATTATATATTAGTCCCTTCGCACTTACTAAAATTATGCACACTCCAGAAAATAAATTATTGATTTGTCTATATGCACACTCATAAATGTGTGCTCAATTTAGCAAGCGAAAAATTCCGGGATGTAGTAGGCAAATATTTTTTTAAATATTTTTTCAAAAATTTCCGTAGACAAATTGTTTGTGGATAAATTTTTGTAGGCAAATAATTACCTAAGAATTTCATTTTGTAGGCAATTTGTTTATGGATTAAGGAAAGAAAATGCTTACATGATTTAGAAAAATTATAGATGTGTAAATAAGCAATATCCAATACAAAATTTTCAAGAAAAAATAAATAGAGATTTTTAGCACACCAACCATACTTCAAATGGGAATAATTTTTTTTAAGGCCAGTAGGTTAAGGGGGGGAGGTAGCAAAAGAAGGACCACAGGTCTTCGGGTTGGCAATTTAAGGACACCAGATTTAAAATGTTGCAATTTGAGGCCAAATTGGCCCGAATTGGCTCTAATTGGAGTCAATTTGGGCCAACCTGACCTCAATTTGCAAAATTTTAAACCTATGGTCCTTAAATTGTCAGCCCCAAGACCTATTCATTACAAGATTTTCACGTTTTAGCAACAAAAAAATTATGTTGCTAATCAATGAATTTGCATTTAGTAATGGATTTACAACGAATATTTTTCATTGTTATTATGCTCGTTGCTAAATATGCCAACGAAATAGTATCGCATTAGTAAAAAATACCGACAGATTATCAACGGAATACCAACAAAAAATAAAATATTTATATGACCAATCTGTTGGTAATCCATTGGTAAAACGGTTAGTGAACATAATCCGTTGTTAAATTATTGTGGTAATTTTTTTATTCCGAATTAGCACTAACTAACCCCTGATTTCGAGATATTTTATACACATTGCACCCGTCCAACAACACTTTGAGACATAACTATTACCTTTCTAAATATAAGTATATATTTTAAAAAAATTAATACAAAAAAAAATAAATGCTTCTTCCTCATACCAACCCCACACCCCAGTCATTTTTCACCCAAAGTTTAGACCGTCGTCCCTACCCACCCCTGCCCTCACCTCGACCGTCCAACCCCAAGTTTTTGACCGTCAATGGTGCTGAGATAGAATAGTGTGAACTACACATAAGCAACAGACTTTGTTTTGGTCAACCGAGGACCATGTTCCAAGCACATGTATAAAATAGCCCGAAATCGGGGTCATGTCTCAAAATAGTTATTTTTACAATATTTGTTTTAAATATATATTTATATTTATAAATAAAAAATATTTATTTTCAAAGTGGTATCGGACGGGCTCCACGAGTATAAACTAGTCAAATATCGGGTGTCATGTCCCGAGTACGTGAAATTTGGGTCCAATTAGATCTAATTTGGGATTAATTTTTTAAGACCACAACTTAGAGGGTAGCAAGAAGGACGGTAGGTCTTGGGGCTGACAATTTAAGGACCGTAGTTTTAAAATTTTGCAAATTGAGGCCAGGTTGACCCGAATTAGCTCTAATTAGAGTCAATTCGGGCCAATTTGGCCTCAAATTGCAACATTTTAAATCTGGTGTCCTTAAATTGCCAGCCCGAAAACCTGTGGTCCTTCTTTTGCTACCCCTCTAACCTACTTGCCTAAAAAAAAATTATTCCTACTTCAAATTAAAGATAGAGAAATACATCAATGTCATTTTCTTTATTTTTTCCTCCAGTTATCATTTTACAATTTTTTTTAATTATATTTGCATAAAATTTATGTATATCTTTTTATAATAAATTTCTAATTTTAAATCAAATCTACATAAATTTTTGCATATGTATTATATTTAAAGGTGAAAGACCGAGCAAACTTCACGAACATCGATCGATCATTAAAAATTGAAACAAACACGAGAAAATAAATGAAAATTAAAAAAAAAAATTAAGTAAACACGTAATTTATTTTGGTAAATTAATTTCATAATTCTAATAATGCATAACATAAAATTTTAATTATACCTTAATTTAATTCAAAATTGAAAGGAAATATAGAAAACCATGCAATATAACGTATTATTGCTGGAGAATAACTTTGATGCAGAAAATGAAGCACTACATTTAGAGGGCAAATTAAAGTTTAAGTAGTACAAAATAGTGATCTTATTGGAATGCCCTAAAACAAGAGTAACAGATGGGGATGTTAAACGGGTTGGCCCTAAACCACTAGGGGCAGCCCTATGAGCTGCGGGCCTAAACGGTCTCAAACCTTATCGGTTCATTTTAATCGGTCCACTAACACTCGAAACTTAACCCTAACCCTAGCGGTCCGCGGGCTAAACGGGCCACTAATGGGCTCCGAAAAAAAAAACTAAAAAAAATTAATTTTTAATATAAAATATAGGCATGTAATAGTAATACGATATTATTTAAAGTTGAAATTCACACGTCGTTAAAAAATTCATGAATGTTACATTTAAACATTGTTCAACATTTCATTTTTTCATGGATAAATTTATAATGTCAATGACGATTTAAGAGCGGGCGGCAACCGACAATGACAATTTGAGAGTCATGCGACGACCGATGAACCCTAATTGGAAAGATAATAATATTGAAGTACGGTTGTTGAAGCCCTTCATTGTTCATGAATTTATAAAAAATTACATTCACACATTGTTCATAAAGTTCAAGTATTAATTAAATGGCTAAATTCAATTTCAAGTAATTTAATAAATTATCTAAATAAAAACTTGAATATATATATATATATCTCGGACAGTTGGACTTGAATTGAAAATTTGAAATTGAAGTAAAATAGGTAGGTTGCATACACGATTGTAATTGTACAAGTAAAATATATAAAAAGTAAAAAAAAAAAAAAAAAAGAATCGGGCTAAACGGGCTGGCCCGATAGACCGGCGGGCTAGCCCTTTAGCCTGCGGGCTAAACGGTCCGGGCCAAAAAGGCCCGGTTTTAAACGGCCACCAAATGCTTGGACCTAACCCTTGTTCGGTTTAGGGCTAAACGGGACAGCCCGCCAGCTCGCGGCACGTTTAACATCTTATATTTTATTATGAATTCCCCATTTCTAGCCCCTTAACCTTACAAACTAGCAACAACAATATATTTTGGTAAATTAATTTCATAATTTTAATAATATGCATAACATAAAATTTTAATTATACCTTAATTCAAATTAAAATTGAAAGGAAAGATAGAAAACCCATGCAATATAACGTACTATTGCTGGAGAATATTTTTGATGCAGAAAATGAAGCACTACATTTTAGAGGGCAAATTAAAGTTTAAGTAGTCCAAAATAGTGCTCTTACAGGAATGCCCTAAACCAAGAGTAATCAATATATTTTATGATGAATTACCCATTTCTAGCCCCTTAACCTTACAAACTAGCAACAATAACAGAAAGAGTATTCACCAACACCACAGGTCTAAGAGTAGCGGCGCTTAATTGCGGCGGTTCCTTTTCATTCCTCCCAAATTGAGTATCACAAAAGTTGATATCCCCAAAGGCAGAGCTAACTTGCGTCCCAAGATTAGGGCCGCGACTGCCGCCCAACTCACCTCGAACTTGATTCAACGTACCAATTGCCGATTTACAATTGTTGACGCATACCTCAGCCTTTGGTTTGATGGGACCACTCAAGAGTGAAGTCGCCACCTTTAGGGCGTTGCTAGTGGCAGCAATCGACTGGTCCACCGTAATTTTACCAAGTGTTAAAAGATCGACTCCACGAGTACGTGGGTCCGATCTTAACGAGCTATTACATACATTCGGATTGACTGATTTGGCACAAATGTCACCTATCAAATCAGCTTGAATGTGGCTGAAAAATAATGAGAGGGCGATCAATAGAAAGAAGGAAGCCATTTTGGGATGAGTTGGATGATGAAATGGTGTGGAGATATATATATATATAGGAAAAATTATCAATGCAAATTAATTAGAGTTGCCGAGATTTGGCTGTCCATATTTACGGAAAATTGAATATTTAAATTTCGAAATTTAATCCTAATTCATATCAAAGTTGCCATTTAATTTTCATAAAGTTAATGGACTTTCTCCTTTAAAAAAAAAAAAAGAAGAAAAAAGTTAATGGACTTTCCTATTCCAATTAACCTCTATATTTGTAGCTACTGTCACCTAATTAATTAATTAGTTTCCTAATTAGTTGTTTTTGTGGTAAATTACGTCATACCCTTGGTGGTTTGAAATATCAGCGTGAAAGCCTCCATGCTTTAAAATTTGCATGAAATCCCCTTGCAGTTTTATAAATATAAGCATGAAACTCCCTTGTGGTTTTATAAATATAACATGAAACCCCTCAATTCTGTTAAGATTAACATTAGTATAATAAACACAAGCTTCATGCGAATTTTAGTGGATTTTTTTTTTTTTCATTTTTTAATATATTGACACAATTATCCCTCAATTAACTATATAAATGCTCATTCTATTATGATTTTTTTTAATAATCTTATACTTTTATATAGTTAATTTATTTGATAATTATTGTCTATAAAATATTATAAATAGACAAGAAGTGAGAAATACATTTAAAAATCCTCTTATATCAAATTATATATTAATATTTTTTTGACGGGTTTGTAAATTAATATATCATCTAATAAATAATTTGTAGTTAGAAAAATTAAGAAAGATACAAATAAAAAATTAAAGAAATTGGAACCTACCTTGCACACTTTTCGTTCTAAACAAAACCAGTATCAACGAAAAAAAAAATCTTCTTTGTCATATTTTTATATAAGTTTCTTCAAGAAATTCACAGATTTCTAATTTTTTATTTATAAATTTTGAAATTTTTATTTGGAGATAAACCTTGTTTGCATTCTGGTGTTTTATAAAATAACATCAACATGTTAGAAATATATAACGGGTCATACGAGTTAAAAATTAACATTATTATGAAGAAAAAGAGGGATCTTGTGCTATATTTATAAAACTATAAGGGTGTTTTATGTAATTTTTAAAGTATAGATGGATTTAAAACCCATTTTTTGAAACCACAAGAAGGTTTGGCGCAATTTACCCATTGTTTTAGTTACTTTCATCATTAATATTCAATTACTTAGATTAGCACGAACATCTTATAATTAAATGCAGAGATTATCGTAAAATGGCCTTGAAGATTGATTAAAATCATTAATTAGTTAAAAATTTATATAGTGGGTTATTTTATTGAGTATGTGTAGAGTGAAATTGGTCCATAAATTAATTATTGAAGGATGTTAGTTATTTTTACTAAAGAGTATTAGTTGTTTTCACATAACAATATTAGTTGTTTTAACTAAATGGTCTTAGATTATTTTTAATAAACAACTAATACTCTTCAGTGAAAATAACTAATATCCTTCAGTGAAAGCAACTAATACTCTTTAGTAAAAACAACTATTACACTTCAATGGTTCGTGAATGAACCATTTTCACTCTATACTTTCTCTATTTTATTTATGTTAGATCTGCCAATTTTACATTGCATCATGTCACATAAAAAATTATCTTATTAGTGATTGTGTTCTTTTATAAGTAAATTACTTGTAAACCAGTTTTACTAAACGATATTAATTATTTAATTTATAATTTTAGTATTTAATTAATATTTTTTAATAAAACAATTAATTAATCTATAATATATATAATATTAATATTAATATATATTAAAAAGTGACTTGGCCATGTGAAACATTTTTAAACAATGTTACCCCTTCTATCTTTTATCTTGTACACTTCCAACCTTATTTATTCACATTATCAATTTATTTATTTTGTAACCCTTAGAATTCTTGCCGTTAACATTCACATGATTTGCAACACCTTTGGGATTCTTGCAAAAGTAGAATTATTAACTATAATGCATATACTTTCACCTCCTCTCTGTCTCGTATTTAAAACCATCATGTTATCTTTGACAGAGAAGAAAATCGTCCACGGAAAAATTTCACGTGGTATCTGATTGTATTGATGATTTTTGTCTTCACACATGCTCATGAGATTTGTCAATTAGAACGGATGAGCATAAGAGATTGAATGGTATTATTCTTTTGGGTCTCTACTTTGGTTGTTATGCAATACGCTTGTCTTTAGGTGTTTGATGATTTAACAGTTGTTTCGTCCATTCTGTAGTCTCTTACGAGATAAATGCTCTTACAAGACTTGCTACATAGGGTCCACATTTATTCCAAAGCTCCAAGGAAATTTTCTAGCAACTGAGATATTCTTTGATACATCTATGAGGTATTCTACTTTTGATCTAATTATTGAAGTTATTTTCACTTCTCTCTTGTCTTCTTCTGAATTTTTCCTCTGCTCGCCTATCAAATAGTTCTTTAGATTTTTCAACAATCCTTTCTTTTAGAGATGGTGGTCGCTGGGCAAAATTATGTGATGAGGATTGGTGAAAGTAGACAAAGAAATACAGTTCTCTCGAGGATGATGGTCTTATTTGCTAATGTTTCTCTTCTGCATATATTGTGGCCTTGCTTCATGGAATTACTCTGGATGATCAAAGGTTTTAGTATATTTTACAATCTACTTATTGTCCAAATTCATTATACCTCATTTTTCGTATTTTCATACAATCCATAATCTATAATTTATAACATATTAAAAAAGAGAAAAATAGTTTTTTGGTCCCGCAACTTGTCTAGTGTCCAATTTTGGTCCCAAAAATATTTAACTTTTCAATTTTGGTCCCAAAAAAATTTAATTTTCAATTTTGGTCCGATAACTTACTGAATCGTCCAATTTTGGTCCCAAGTGGACGATTTGGGACCAAAATTGGACGATTTAATAAGTTATGGGATCAAAATAAAAAAGTAATTTTTTTGGGACCAAAATTTGACACTAGATAAATTACGGGACCAAAATACCATTTTTATGCACCTTCTTAATTAATATTGTACTCTAGGATTATAGTCGATACAATAATATAAAGTCCATTAATTTTTAATTCCAATAATTATTATTTAAGATGAATTACAAAGATCCCAAAATATACTAATAATGAAATTTTAATTACTAACTAAGAATTTAAATCGCGATAGAGTAAATAAAATAATAAATTAATAATTTTCATATAAATTTTGATTTTCCATATCTTCGTAAAATAATTCCAAATGGCTATCGTAATCTCGTCTCCACCTATTGTATATAAATGATTATTACAGTGATGATTTTAGAGTATAATATGAAACTATAAGATTGGAACAACTCTCATGCTCGTCATCAATATTTTAGAGAATGTCATTTTATCTTCCAAAATCTACATATATAATTAATTAAATAGTATTTGATATATATATATATATATATATATATATATATATATATAAGGTGAGAAAAGAAAAAAAAATGAATGAATACGAGAAAATAATTTTTTGTCCCTAACTTATTTGGTGTCCAATTTTGGTCCCAAAAATTTAATTATTCAATTTTGGTCTCGTAACTTATTAAATTTTCAAATTTTGGTCTCATTTGGGACCAAATTTGGATGATTCAATAAGTTATGGGACCAAAATTAAAATATTAATTTTTTTGGGACCAAAATTGGACACTAGACAAGTTGCGGGACCTAAAAACTATTTTTCTCTATTAAAAAATGACTTGGTAATGTGAAATGTTTTTTTTGAATGATTTTACTCTTGCCATCTTTTATTTAGTACATTTTCAACTTTATTCACATTATTAATTCCATTTATTTCGTAACACCTGAAATTCTTGCAGTTAATATTGTAACAAACATGTTTTCAACCTTACTTATTCACATTATCAATTTCATTTATTTTGTAACCTTTGAAATTCTTGCGGAAAATAATTAACAATGATGCACATTTTTTCAATTCCGCTCTCGAATTTAAAAACGTCCTCTTATTTTTGACAAGGGAGAAAATCATCCACAAAAGAATTAGATGTTGGCGTTTATTGGGAGTACTCTCTAGAGATAAAGAAACTTCCATTAAGACTATATTAAAGTTATTGTGCATAAAAGTTTGTATCATCATTTTAAATCCAGTAATTAATTTAAATTGTTTTAGGGTTTTTCAATAAAAAAATTCTTGTAAAAACTAAATTATCTAAATTATGTTGGAGTTAGTGACTGAGGAAATAATAATTTTTTTTACAAAATAAAATAAATAAAATTACAACTCGAGAAGAATTACAAAGAATACGAAAATAAACAAGAAAACAGTGTGTCGAGTCGAGAAAAGCCTCTTCCCGCAAGACGAAATTTCCCTATATAGTGCTCTTCGGTTCTGGAAATACGTCCCCAAAGGTAAAAAGACACTTCCGTCTTCAAGAGTGCAGCACCGCAGGTCTTGAAGCTCCGCGGAACAGGAAGAACGTATGAACTGGACTGATTTCTTAAAGACTCTATCTGTTAGAATACTTAGGGAGAGAGTGGGAGAGATTTTCTGTGTGGCGCCAGAAACTATGCATGAGGACACCTATTTATAGGCCTCCAAGACCCACACATGCATGGAAGGATTATTAGTCAAACTACAAACCTGGACCTTTCTGCATTCCGGTTCGTCTCAGCCAAAATTAGGGAGGCGTAAGTCACTCCCAATTAAACAAAAATCAGGGAATTTGCCAACAATTGAATTTCATCATATGTTTTGCATGTTTATCATGCACTTTCATGTCCTCTTCAACATATCTGGACTCTCCAAATTTTCGGGCTAAGTCCAAACTTTGGCTCAACAAACTTAGAAAACTCTTCTAAAGCCCAAATACAACCCAAAGATCAATTGTCTGTTGGGAAAAATTGGGGTGCCGGGAATCTATTCGGGATGATAATTAAATACGAATTTAAATTCAATTATTACTAGCATGAATTAATCCTAATTAATTCAAATAATAATTCCAACAACAATTTTATCACCATGCATGTTGAATTAATTCACATAAAATCTATGGCGGAAAATCTAAGAGATTATGTGATTACGTACCTCTCGTAGATATGACCTTTGATTATCACGGGACAATTATGAACGCATTACCAACCCAAAGACCTTCTCAAGTATTTCCCTTTCGCCTTGCTTGATCACCGGTGGGAAGTGCTTTCAAGCAATTTAAATAACTAAGGAAAAAGAAAATTATATATATGCTCTTGATTTTTCCAACACATGGAATTATATACTTGGGGATGAAATAATCACCCCCTATTTATAATAGTAGTGGCCGAATTTTTGTGTATTTTATGGGCCTGGAAAAAATCTTTTCTTAGTCTCTAAGAAATCTTGAATATATCCCATATATTATTTTCTCCATAATAAAATATTCTACAAAAATCTCACATTCCTATTAAGCTTGTAAGAAAATCACAAGATTTGTATCTTCTTGAATATATGAGATAATCTTGTATTCCAAGAATACTTATCTTCCATAATATCTTTCCAAGAAAATCAACAAAATATTTTCTCTTCTTAATTCCTAATTTTCGATTTTAACAAAGAAAAATCAGCAATATATTTTCTTTTTATTTTAATCACCTTATCATTATTGGGCTACTTAATGGGCTACTTGAGGGGCCTTAAGGAGAATTAAGATTGGAACTCCTAATGGACTTCTAAATTTCAATATTGAGCCTCAATATAATTCAGCCCATTAATATTAATTAGTACCACTAATAAATTAATATTGCACTATCCATCTTAATCCATATTACGATAATATGGGCTCTTGATTATTATTTCCCGCGTTTAAGATTATCAAGTCCATTAATTAATTAAGCTTCTGAATAGCTCTAAATTAATTAATATATTTCGCCTTGGAGTAAAGACAGCTCAACATTATTATCCGTACCGAAGAAACTGATTCTTCACTTGCAAGATTTGGTACGATAAAACTTATGAGCCCACCAAGGGGACAAATCACACGAGCCGTACTCGCACGCGTTTCTCCGTATTAAATCTTAGCAGCCTTCGTATGATTAATATTACTGCCCAAAATACAAAGTTCGAAGTCACGATGATTCTCACCCAACATGAATCAAAGCAGTAACCATTAAGCACACACGGTCCTAATTAAGTGACGGAGATTAAGAAATCAATAACCACTGAGGTCTAATTCTTCACATTTCAGAACAGAAGAATTTATCCTCGTTGTAGGTCCTCTTCAACACATACTAAATGTGCTAGTGCAATCTCTTGGTCAAGACAAGCCAATCTGAGATATACACATCGACCTTTCACGGCGGGATTGTTCAATTCCACCTAGGTCGTGAATTCGTACGTTTAGTTACAAGGAAACCGTTAATGTGATCTTCCGTGGTCGGGTATCACCACATTAACTACAATGTAACATGTACTATTTATAATGAACTGGTTGCAATAAATATTCAACGTTCAATCATATCTAAAGCAAATGTGATAAAAGAATTATTCTCATAAACAAGTGTTTAATACATGAGTTATACAAAGTAAAAGCATACTTTCACGTATAACTCCAACATTGTCAAGGACCAATAACCAAGGTCCAATGTCTTCAGCCCAGTCTCAATTGAAATTCTCTTTTCATTTTCACTCACATATTATTATTGGTAAACACCAATAATTCCAACAATCCCTCACATGAGTGGACATTAGAGCCTATAATATGTAGACTCACAGTCCAGTTTAAACGAGACGTTATTGCATCTGGATAGGTAGTTTGGAGCTTTAAACCTTCCATAGTCAGACATTACCGAGTACACCGGCGGCATAGTGGACACAATGCCTTGAATCATTCCACCTTGGTGTGCACTGAGACAATAATATTGACACAATAAAATTTCTACGCTCTTCTCTTGTTCTCATGTTTTTGTCCGTTTCGGCCATGGACACCCCTTGGATTCATAAGTGTTTAATATCCAGTGATATTTGAGGCGGTCTTGTTGGTGATCAAATTTAATCGTGAGGATTAGTGGCTATTTTAATTCGGTTTAGGATCACCAAATAAGAATGTGTGATTGATTATAACCGTAAATGATAAATCGAAGGTTCGGGTTGTAAAATCGTAAATACGAGAGTCGAATCCGTATTTATTTCGTATGTGTGCACGTTTAGGTGTATTTGTGTGTGTTTTGGGAGTATTTGTGAATTTGAACTTATTTTTATTGCTGGAGAACAACTTATTTATACTAAACATCAAGTAGGTGGTGTACATGATCTTGGACTACCAAGCTTGCATGCTTGACATGTGTCCTTTTGACCACATTTGACCTTATCTAAGCTGAAACTTAGTTACAAAGTCTTGTGTTTGATCTTATCACGTGTCTGTAGTTGTTCGCCATCATTTGCTTGGAGGATTCGGCCCTTGATCAACTTATGTATTAGTTGTTCGCTTCTTGATTATATGGTTCATAAGCTATTTGCCCATATGTTTGATGCAGATGTGCCTCTGGATCTTTAATATTTGTTCGTCAGGCCTTGGTGATGTGAGGCTGATGGGCGTTGTATATTTCATTATCTGCTGAGCACACCACCTTTTAACATTGTTGCTCGTCATCCATGACCCGGCATAAGGTTCATATCCGGCCTCAGATCTTAGGATTTGTTCGCCAAAAAGCTATTCGTCAAAGATGTTGCTCGTCATATAATACACTTCCTGGATTGATTTATGCACCCCCTTTTTTATTTTTCTTGCTAGTCATCTCTGGTTTAAGAATTATTTCTCATAATCCTCATTTACGCCTCAATTCTTGTTCGTCAAACAACATTAATTATTCGTCAATCAACATGGAGCAGTTGTTCGCCGGGTGATATGGTAGCAGGATTGACACATCACTTTCTGATTTAGGCACCACCCTTACGTCATACCTATTCGTCACTCTTGGCTTAGTTAGATTAAAATATAATCCAGGCATTAGTGCCTAAAACTTGTTCGCTTATCTTCAGAAGTTATTCGCCAATTGGAGTGGCTCGCCTAACAAGGTTGCTCGTCATGTTGGTCATTTGTGTAGCATAGTTGTTAGTTATATAGGGCAGCTGCTCGTCATGGGATAGCTGCTCGTCAGGAGGACAACTGCTCGTCCATATCGATTGACTTGGCTCAATTATGTACCAGCTGCTCGTCATGGGAAAGCTGCTCGTCAAGAGGACAGTTGCTCGTCCATATCGATTGACTTGGCTCAGTTGTGTACCAGTTGCTCGTCATGGGGAAGCTACTCGTCAAGAGGACAACTGCTCGTCCATATTGATTGACTTGGCTCAGTTGTGTACCAGTTGCTCGTCATGGGGAAGCTGATCGTCAAGAGGATAGCTGTTCGTCATGGGGAAGCTACTCGTTAAGAGGACAGTTGCTCGTCCATATGGAAGCAACTCGTCCAGAGGAAGTAGCTTATCCATGTGGCAGCTGCTCATCATATGTCAACAATTGCCCCCGTCATTCATTGACAGTTGTTCATCCTCGACCATGGGCTTAATCTTCAAATCTTCAAATGAAGAACACCAAGAACACTTTTCTTGTGTTTTGAATGAAAACTCAGTACACCTTCAAATCTTCAAGCTTTCGACTTTAATTTCTTGAAGATTTCTTTGATAATTAAAGGTTTGAACCCTCCTTCTAGCGCCAAATTGTTGGTGATCAAATTTAATCGTGAGGATTAGTGGTTGTTTTAATTCGGTTTAGGATCACCAAACAAGAACGTGTGATTGATTATCACCGTAAATGATAAATCGAAGGTTCGGGTTGTAAAATCGTAAATACGAGAGTCGAATCCATATTTATTTCTTATGTGTGCACGTTTAGGTGTGTTTGTGTGTATTTTGGGAGTATTTGTGAATTTGAACTTATTTTTATTGTTGGAGAACAACTTATTTATACTAAACATCAAGTAGGTGGTGTACATGACTCTTGGACTACCAAGCTTGCATGCTTGACATGTTTCCTTTTGACCATATTTGACCTTGTCTTAGCTGAAACTTAGTTACAAAGTCTTGTGTTTGATCTTATCACGGGTCTGTAGTTGTTCGCCATCATTTGCTTGGAGGATTCGGCCCTTGATCAGCTTATGTATTAGTTGTTTGCATCTTGATTATATGGTTCATAAGATGTTCGCTCGTATGTTTGATGCAGATGTGCCTCTGGATCTTTAATATTTGTTCGTCAGGCCTTGGTTTGATGTGAGGCTGATGGGCGTTGTATATTCCATAATCTGCTGAGCACACCACCTTTTAACATTATTGCTCGTCATCCATGACCCGGCATAAGGTTAATATCCGGCATCATATCTTAGGACTTGTTTGCCAAAAAGCTGTTCGTCAAAGATGATGCTCGTCATATAATACACTTGCTGGATTGATTTATGCACCCCTTTTTTATTATTCTTGCTAGTCATCTCTGGTTTAAGAATTATTTCTCATAATCATCATTACGCCTCAATTCTTGTTCGCCAAACAACATTCATTGTTCGTCTATCAAAATGGAGCAGTTGTTCGCCAAAAAGCTGTTCGCCGGGTGATATGGTAGTAGGATTGACACATCACTTTCTGATTTAGGCACCACCCTTGCATCATACCTTTTCGTAACTCTTGGCTTGGTTAGATTAAAATATAATCTAGGCATTAGTACCTAAAACTTGTTCGTTTATCTTCAGAAGTTATTCGCTTATTGGAGCGGCTCACCTAACAAGGTTGCTCGTCATGATGGTCATTTGTGTAGCATAGTTGTTAGTTGTATAGGGCAGCTGCTCGTCATGGAATAGCTGCTCGTCAGGAGAACAGCTGCTCGTCCATATCGATTGACTTGACTCAGTTATGTACCAGCTGCTCGTCATGGAGAAGCTGCTCGCCAAGAGGACAGCTGCTCGTCCATATCGATTGACTTGGCTCAGTTGTGTACCAGTTGCTCGTCATGGGGAAGCTTCTCATCAAGAGGACAGCTGCTCTTCCATATCGATTGACTTGGCTCAGTTTTGTACCAGCTGCTCGTAATGGGGAAGCTGATCGTCAAGAGGACAGCTGCTCGTCCATATCGATTAACTTGGCTCAGTTGTGTAGCAGCTGCTCATCATGGGAAAGCTGCTCGTCAAGAGGACAGTTGCTCGTCCATATCGATTGACTTGGCTCAGTTGTGTAGCAGCTGCTCGTCAAGAGGACAGCCGCTCGTCCATATCGATTGACTTGGCTCAGTTGTGTACCAGCTGCTCGTAATGGGGAAACTGCTCGTCCATGTAGAAGTTGCTCGTCCATGTGGAAGCTGCTTGTCAAGAGGAAGCAGCTTGTCCATGTGGCAGCTGCTCATCATATGTCAACAGGTCTCTCACCTCACACTTATATAGGTGATCTCCTATCTTGAGTATCCCATTATACTATAGGAATCATTAAAAGTCAAACTTAACCTATACCACAACTCATGGGTTCCAACACTTAGTGTTGTGCTCTTCTAAAAATGGTCAAATTACCAAGTGTTCTTAACAACAAACATCAACAACTTAGTTTTCCCATTAAACCAAATTCTTGGGATCTTCAGTTTTTATTTTGTGGATTTTAGACTCATTCTTTCTAGCACTTTATTTGATCTCAGCTAGCTCTTTTCATGAGTGGATCCACTATTACTAGAGATCAAATTTTCATCATGCACCCCCACATTTTAGGGTATACACCTCTAAGTTACACCAACTTCAAATCACACACGTATGTGTGATCTAAGTATTAGAGGTAGAGTGTTCCAAACTAATGACAAATGTTGTCATTTCCATTTCCACATATATCATACCCTTTTAAGGTTATCGATATTAGAAATGTTAATAAACAAAATTTATTAACTATTTTACAACTTTTAGATTTATACACCTAAACCTCAAAAGTTATAAAATTGAAACTCTAAATTTTGCCACAGTGATTTTTTTAGTTTCGGCTTCCTTGACAAAGTACTTTCATTTAACTTGTGGAAACAATTATGCAAAGCACCAACTGCTTTAGATTTTTCATTTAAATTCAAAGTCACGCCACACATCAAATTCGAATATATCAATGGAGAGACCTCTTCTTCCCCCACATTCGAATTTGTCCATGGCGAGAACTCATCCCCCATATTCGAGATTGTTCTTTCGTTTTATTTAATATTTCACTAAATATTAATTTGGACACAATTTCGAAATAAATTGGAAAACCGACATTTGAAGTTACACTTCAAGTTCGAAATTTAATCTTGGTCAAATACCAAATTAAATTCATAATTGTCATCTTTGACTCTCAAATATATCGTCATCGATACGAGTCAAATCTTGTGAATTGAATTCACATTGCTCATGCTCTCAAAGCACAGTTTCAAATGCGGCCTTAATGCCACCATTTATTCGCGAGCAAATCTCAAGCGAATTATACGACTTAAACTTCTGGACTAAATCCAAAAATAATTATGCCTTTAGCACAAAAAATATTTGATCTCATATCAAATTATTATTTTGATATCAAGGAATCCAAATCCATGGAAAAGTATTTAATACCTCAAGTATTATTACTATTTCCATAATATTACCCGGTCCAAAATTCAATTAATTTTGTCCCGTGTTTCTCTCAACAATTCAACTGAAATTTGAGTTTCAGCCATAATTCATCAAATTGACCAATTGAAACCAACAACAGTCCTATGTACTCAGCTAAACTAGTCAATATCCTCATTAATTTAATTTTGGGTCAATCATGTAAGTGTGATCTTCAATCCAAAATGAATTAAAACGCATGACTCAACTTATTTGACATCTAACATTTCAAGCGACAGAGAGAGACACGACCATTCATGTCACTTTCTCTCGAAACAATAACATCAATCGCTGATTTACTCAAATCGCGATAGACTCGAATGCCACCGCCGGCATTTCGATTCAATCTTTTCCGAAAAGCCACTAATTCTTATTTCAAATTGGTGCTTCATTCGGAAAAAGCCTCGTTGCAATCCGGTTCATGATTCTCATCAACAACCAGCTTTAATCTCAATCATGAGATTTTATTTCCATCGCCACCATTTGTCACTAACATCCTCATTTTGCGTATCGTTCTCAACAAATGCAAGCGGATCCTCAGTGACAAACCTTGCCAACCACAAGGTGGTAAGAAAAAATAGCATTCTCTTCTGCCATTTTTTTTAATTCTTACCCGAGAACTTATCGAGTCTCTCGCTATGAACCATGAAAGGTCTAGCGTCATCAAAGGGAAAAAGGTTCACCACATTGGGATTAGATGTCTGCCTAACTTGGACAGTTACAGGGGGAACGGGGGTAGTGGTGCCCTAGGGAATGGGAGTACCAAAAGGAACAACAGTGTTTCCCTAGTTCAAAGACTCAGAATTATTATTTCCATCAATCATAATTTCGTCTTGCGATTGTTGGAATTTTGATGACTGTGGAAATAATAATTCGATCACAAAAATTAAATAAATAAAAAATTACAAATCGATTTAACTTTTTACACAGAAAGGAAAAAGAAAAAACAGCAGCGTATGACTAGTCGAGGAAAGCCTCTTCCTGCAAGATAAAATTTCCCCTGTAGTGCTCTTCGGTCTTGGAAATTTGTCCCACAAGGTAAAACGTCACTATCGTTTCCAAGAGTGTAGCACCACATCCGGCGAACAAAATGAGTGCTTCGAACTGGACTGGCTCTTAAGACTCTATATGCAGAAAGACGAAGGGAGAATAGAATTTCTAAGTGACGCCAGAAACTATGCATGAGGACACCTATTTATAGGTCTCCAAGACCCACACATGCATGGAAGGATTGTTGGTCAAACTATGAACCTGGACCTTTCTGCAACCCAGTTCATCTCAGCCAAAATAAGGGAGACGTAAGTCACTCTCAATTAAATGAAGATTAGGAAATTGTCAACTTTAGAATTTTATCACATGTTTTGCATTTCTATCATGCATTATTCATGTTCACTTCAACAAATCTGGACACTCCAGATTTCCGGGCTAAGTCCAAACTTTTGGGCTCAACAAACTTAGAAAACTCTTCTAAGGTCCAAGTGCAGCCCAAAGATCAATTGTCAAGGACCAATAACCAAGGTCCAATGTCTTCAGCCCAGTCTCAATTGAAATTTCCTTTTTATTTTCACTCACATATTATTATTGGTAAACACCAATAATTCCAACAAATTATGGGCTTCATTCGCAAGCTTCTGTCAATGAAATGAATGAGGAGGAACTTCTCGGCTACGAGGAAGAGGATGATTAATCCCCAAACTCTAAACAACAATAAAGTTGACAGTGGAATGGTCATAAAGTATGTTTTTGTGATAAATAAAATTTGAATTCTGTTTAGATGAGCGTAAGCAATATTATGTTAAAAAAAATTAAGATTGTCAATTAATGCATTAATTTCATTTCTTTAATCCAAGAAGAATTTCAAAATATTTTATTGTCAAATGGAATCTCTCCGCATCGTTTGCTACTGAAAGAACACATATTTTCCGTAAACAATCACTTTATTCATAAACGGACCTCACAATACCTCATAATACCCTCCAACATAGTGCATTAAACCACGTGCAAAAAACTGAGCATACTTTTCGTGGATGAAGAGAGTATGTCTAGCAGAGATTTTTGTAACAATGATAAAACTAATGCACATATGAACTCCAAAAAAAAAAAGGCAACACTTTTAATTTTGCAATATAAATATATTTTGATGAACTACAATCAATAGGTGCACATTTGCAAAGATCAAAGCAAAAATCCAACATACATAATCTTTAAAAGAGTTACAGTGCAAAAGTGTGCTTAATTAGCTTATTTTTCAATGACTAAATCAAATTTTTTGCTTCATCATTCTTCCAATTCAACTCAACACACAAGTTTTAAAAAGACCACGTCAACTAAGCGAGCCAAGTAAAAAACAACGTGCAACGCACGTTACAGATGGCTAGTATTATTAAAAACTACGATAAAATTCATAGTAGTTTCACAATAAAATTGACGGATGATGGTATATATACTTTGCATTGCCTGTATGCATATATTATGTTAAATATGGATAATTTATCCTAAAGATCATACTAGTTAACATTTATAATTGTCTTTAGGGCCCAGCTATATACCCCTCCAACATTAGGGGATACACCTACATAAATTTTGAATTTTTAACCCTTCCCCAAAATTCATTTCATTTACGATTCAAAATTGGTAACCCGTTTACGTAAGCCGCCCCCACCCATCCCCCCCCTCCCAACCACCAATTTACCAAGCCTTGCGGACCAATTCACTATTCCCCACAACAATTTTACAACACCAGCTTTTCCTTCGCACCATTCTTCCGGCAGAGAACCAAGACAGGACAGTCGACGGTAAGCACCATTTCATTTCTTCTTTTCCATGATCGAACAATTAATGAATATTTTGTCATCCTAATTGAACAATTAGGAGTCATTTAGTTTGAGGAATTGTCTGGGATTGTCTTTATACTTCCGGTAATCTCATATTTAGTTTGAGGGATTGCAAAAGACTATGACCCTGGATTATATTAAATTTTAGACATAATTCAATCCTACAATCCAAACATATATTCACACTCAAATAATCTCATCTAATCCAATCTCTTAAGTCTAATCTCATCTAATCCAACCCTTTTTATCCACTCATGTCCCGTGAACCAAACGACCCCTTAATGATTATTTGACCCTTGTAATCGAAGGGAACAACAATTTTCGAATTTGATATCTACAAAAATTCTTTGGATATATTTTTCAATTTATTTTTAAGAAATATTTTGTTATTTAAATTAATTTTTGTTGCTTGCTTCTTGTTTCTTATTTTCAATTTTGATTATAGATTCTTGATAGTGGAAGACGGTGAAGGCACTGACAATGCCGTCACGGCACCTTGGAAAGCGGCAATGTGTTTGGAATAATGGGTATTTAAAAAAAAAAATATTTGCAAGTATGGAGGAGTGTATTAAATTAATGTATTTTATATGAGAAGGGCAAAATAGAAAGTTCATATTTTTTTATAGGTGTATTCACTAATATTAGAGGGTTATATAGTCGGACCCATTGTCTTAATGTTAATGGACTTTCTCCTTTTAAAAAAGAAAAGTTAATGGACTTTTATTCCAATTTACCTAAATGTTTGTATCAACTGTCGCCTAGTAAATTAATAAGTTTCCTAATTAATATTTTTCGTTACTTTCATTTATTAATATTCAATTATAGAAAAAGTATAAAGTAAAAATGGTTCTATATATGAATTATCGAAGGATATTAAGTTATTTCTCTAAATAATATTAGTTGTTTTTGCTGAAGAGTATTACTAGTTTACACTGAATAGTCTTAGTTACTAATAATTTAAAGATTTTTTTTTTGTTTTATCAAGTTTTTCTTCATCATGATTTAAACCTCTGTTTTTTTTTTGCGATTTCACAATGTTTCTGATATAGTAACACATGCGTACTCTTACAGTAACACTCACTTGTCCTTAAAGTAACACAAACCTGAGAGCAAATATTTCTGTTTGCTTTTGCGTGATTTTCTGGGGAAGATGCAATTGACCCGTGAATTTTATTATGTTGACCCGGTCCACCTGGATCTCAATGTTTATCCACGAATTTTAGAAACTTTTCTTTATTAGAGCGAAATTGCACGGTGCAATATTGCACAAGAGACCTGCTCTTTTAAAAAATATGAGATAATTATTAAACCAAAATTAAAAATTATCTTCGTATTATGTCCTCACAAAGGATTGTCTCTAGGACACTAATACTAACATTCGGGTGTTGACATACGAGTCATATGGAAGTTATGGGACCAATTGTCCAATTATGTATGGTATGACTAATGAGTCATACATTTATGAGCAAGTTATGTGACCAAGTGTCCATTTATGCATGATATGATTTGCTGAACAATAATGTGTATGATGAGACTTTAGGATACTGTCAATCTGCATGACATCATGCCCCAGCTCTACAGTAGACATGCCACTCCCCACACTTTTTGTCGTTGTGTCATACCAAAAAATCTCTATGTTTAAATTTTTTAATAATATGTTAAGTTTTCGAGTGACAAACTCTTTAGTCGCTCGATGTTAAGTTTTTAAGACTTTCGCTAATTTTATTAAACTATGTAAATTATTTTCCTTTGAATCGTGTGTTTTCAATTAGGATTTTGTGCAAGTCATTTATGTTGCAAAATTATTCTAGTTACTACTATTTATGTTTATCTATTAAATAGCTCGGTTTAATCCCTTTTTATACTAATAGAGAGTTAGTTTTGCTTATGTGTCGTCATATGGTTGAGTTTGCATATGTGTCGAGTTTGCATATGTGTCGTCTTATGGTTGATTCTGACATGCTTGTAAAAATTCTACATGTCATTTTGTTATACTTATGTGTCTATCTATGTGTTCTTATGTGCCTCATAAAAAAAATATACATGTACAAGGATTTGAACCTTGGACCATATAAGAACAATTTGTAACATTAACCAATTAAGCTACACTATGAACACATGCAAAATTGAAATATCCTATTGTATATAACTTGGGTCTATAAAAAAAACATATTAAATTGAATTGATCAATTAAATTTAAGACTCTAATAATATGAAATATTAATGTTAAATTAGCTTATTTTTATTGTCTCACTATATTTGAGGTTTTAATTATTTGATTTTTTTTTTAATCTCAAATCGAATTTAATATATAGTTATCATATTAACTTAATTGTGTTTAACATGTGATATTATATTTGAATATAATTATATCATTTTATGATGAACAAATTTATTATGTTATTGTATATATAATATATTATAATGTATAAACAACTTTTTACAAAAATTCCACGGTATACGCGAGACACTTGTCTAGTATTTTACTAAAGATAACCATAAGATTGAGTGCAAAGTTATTTAAAGGTTGCATTCCGGATTTGGAGCGCGTTGCAATTTTGATATAGAAAATGAAGCACTACATCTTAGAGGTTAGAGATCTTTTGGAATGCCTAAAATTAAAGTAAGTCCTCCATCACTAGCCCCTTAACTTTACAAACTAGTAACAATCACAAAAAGTGTATTCACCAAAATCATATCTCTAATAAGAGCTTCTTTCAATTGGGGTGGTGCCTTTTCAGCCCTCAAAAATTTAGAATCACAAAAGCCGATGTCTGAATATGCAGAGTTCACTTGCGTCCCAAGATTAACACTAGTCTGGCGGCCGCCCAACTCACCTTGGACTTGATTCAATGTACCAATGGCCGAGTTACACATGTCGACACATGTTGCGGCCTCTGGTTTGAGGGGACCACTCTCGAGTGAAGTAGCACCCTTCAGGGTGGCCCTAGTGGCTGCGATTGATAAGTCCACCGTGATTTTACCAAGGGCTAAAAGATCAGCCCCACGAGTACGTGGGTCCGATCTTAACAAGCTATTGCATACATCTGGATTGTCTGATTTGGTGCAAATATCACCGATCAAATCAGCTTGAGAGTCGCTGAAAAATGCTAATGAGAGAACGATTAATAGAAAGGAGGAAGTCATTTTGGGATAAGTACTGGATGATGAAATTTGGTGGAGTAATATATAGGAAAAAATTATCGTTCGCAATTAATTAGAGTTGTGGAAATTTGGTTCGCCATATTTATGGTAAATTTAAATGTTATGTTAATATGGAATTTTTATCCCAATTCATAAATTGTCATAAAGTTATGTTTTTTCAATTACCTTAATATTTGTAGCTATTGTCACTCACTTACTTAGTAATTTATTACTCTCTTCGTCAAATAATAATTGACAAAATTGTTATATTGGAATGTTTCACTATATGAACTTGTTTTGCATTCCAATAATCATTAACTACATTTTTTACCCTAAAATATTCTTATTTAATTCCATAATTTTATGTGAATGAAATATAAGAAGAAATTTACTATATATTAAATGAGTTAATCATAAATTTTAAACTTGTCTATTATTATTCAACTTTCCTGATTAATGGAGAGTATTGATCTTTACTGTCCTAAGTTTCAATGAATTGCAAAATTTCCACGGCCATCTGAAATTTTTATTACTATTTATTTTTATATACTATATATAGAGTGGTGAAAACAAAATAAATTTTATAATATAAGAAATGAAATGTACGTAGGAAACCATCTACAAAAATAATAAAAAAAATTACAAAAGCATCACATTTCATGTAGAATCATCTCATAAATTTTTGCCCTCATCTATTCTATTTGCTTATTAATTCTTATCTTTTTTTGGTTGATTATTTAATGTATTTGAGACATTTCCATAAAAGAGTGTCTATAATTTATTAGATAGCTACATCCAAAAGAATGATTTGGATGAGAGAAAATACATTCTCCATCCAGATGAACACATTCCAAATCAAACATAATCGTCGTGTTTTGATTCATCTGAAATTTATGATAATTATTATAAGATGTAATCATATTAATAATTAGATATTTTTTACATAGTATTGTCATAATTTCGAAACATGATCCAATTATGTAATAGAGTGAACATACCTTATAAAAAATAACAATAAAAACTAAAAACGGCATAATGAAAAAAATATTCGTATTGAACAAAATTAGAGCTAATAAATTGGGCAGTCCGGCCCAACTTAGCTCATCAGGCCAAATGATGTTCATGGACCAGGACAGGCCGGCCCATTTTCTGATTGGGTCTATAAAAACAAAGTTTAGTCCTGTCCTATTTGGGCGCGCGCTAATGAGCTACCCCAACCCATTTTAATATTTTTTTTAATTATGAATAATGAACATAAAAAGTTGTACTATAAATATTACATATAATAATGAAAATATTTGCACATAAGCATATATTATATATATATATATATATATATATATATATATATATATATATATATATTTGTATAAATCTCTTGAATCGATTTGTAACTATGGTTTCTTTTTTGAACCAATTTATAATTATAATTTTTTTACCCTAAATCAGGAGAAGGAAGAGGTGGACAAGGCGGAAGGCGAGCTTGAGCCACCGGAATTGGTGGTGGAGGAAGTGGTGGCGGTGTGGTGGAGGAGGAAAAGAGGTGGTGCTATGTTGCACGGGTGCGGGTGCGGGAGTGCGGGTGCGATACGATACGGGTAAGAGAATACGAATTTTCAAAAAACTTAGGGTGCGATTTATCAAGGATACGTCTGTTTATTTATATTTTATTATATATAATATTTAATGAAAAGCAATATATTTTAAAATTTTGTAAATCGAAGGTATATAATTCACATTTTCTCTGACTCAAAACATAAACATAATCAATAATTTAATTAATATAATTAAGTAACCAAAAATTAATTTTAAGTTCCATTAGCCTAATACATTCGTCATAACAGTGATTTCAATATAAAGCAAGTGTCATATTGTCAATTTAAATTATATTATATAATAAATTTCAATTGAAATAACATATTTAATGCTTAATAAGTAGGATTCGCGAGGAGGATTCGAGTATCCGTTAGTGGATTCGTCATGTGGCAGCCGGATTCGCCACGTGGAGAATCTAATTCGCGTATTAAAAAATCGCACCCTTTTTAGAGGCGGGTGCGAATCCGATACTGCATTGTTATATTTTTTTAGGAGAATCCGTGCATCATGTGTTGAGGTAGACTGTCGAAGATTGATATTTTGTTCCATAAAAAAAGGTTCGCTAGTGGAGCTACTACCTAGCACGAATGCCAACTATGGTGGATATTGATATTGATTGGGTTTATAATATTCCTCCACAAAATGGCATGGACTAATTTATATAAAGAAATGTTTACATAAAAAGCAGAAGCACCCAATGTGCTTACAATTAAAAAAAAAAAAAAAAAACTAAACCATATAATTAAAAAAAATAATTATATGTAAATGATATTTTACTAAACAAAATGCGGATTAGCGACCAATTTTTGGTCGCAAAACAAGATTAGCGATCAATTTCTGACCGATAAAAGTCGGTCGTTAAAACGCGGGTAACTAATATTAGCGACCACCTTTGAAAATCGGTCGCCGATGAGAGACCGCCTCGGCGGTCGCTAATGTTTAGAGACTGCCGACGGTCAGTCACTGATCTGACCGAGTCTAACCCTGTTGGATCAGGTATTTCCAACCGCATGAGAGGCAGTCGCTAATTTATTTTTTAATAAAAATAATTGTTTAATTGTTTATATTAGGCGAACCATATAGTGTATAAGCCTATAAAAGGCTTGTAAAAATAAATGGGCATATATGCACTCAAATGGAATCAAACCGCCAATCTCCGGGTTATCCGGAGCAGGCGTGGACTACTAGGACACTTGCAATTATTGTTTGTTTTTATGCATTTAATTTTATATAACTTCAAATTGACTCCCGTTTTTTTTTTAAATTCATCAAAATAATTTTTTTTTCTAATTCATATATATATATATATATATATATATATATATATATATATATATATTTACTAACTTTTTTTTTGTAAATTAAATATTTTAGACTAATTTAAATTATTAATTTATTCGTTTTTTATTCATTAAATTGTATATAACTCCAAATTGAGTCCCATTTTTTTTAAAAAAAATTATCAAATTAATTTATTTTTGTTTCTATTTAATTTATATATATATATATATATTTACTAACTTTTTTTTATTTTGTAAATTTAATATTTTAGACTACAATAAATTATTAATTTATTCATTTTTTATGCATTTAATTGTATATAACTCCAAATTGAGTCCCTTTTTTTTAAATTCATCAAATTAAACCTTTTTTTTAGTTTCTTGTTGATTTATATAGATTCATACAATATATGCAAATCTATAATGATTCATAAAAATTAATTATAAAATTATAATAAAAACATAATAGAAATATTAACATCAATTAAAAATATAAAATATTCAACAAAAAAAATATAAAATATTAAAAAAAATTCAAATTTAATTATTTTTTTACTTCCTTCCCCCCCCCCCCCCCCCCCCCCCTCCCCCTCTCTCTCTTTCTCCACCTACTCCCCATCAGAGACGAAGAAGTTCACCTCTGGCTCGTTCTCCTCGTCATCCTCGCCACCTGACCCACCAGCTGCATTCCCTCCATGCCCGCTCCCCCCCCCCCCCCCACATCGCTCCCCCCGACATCAAGATCTGGTGCAGGTCGAGGTGGAGGGTTGAATCTCATCTGTTGAGAGATGGTGGAGGACCAGTTAAGAAGAGACTCGTTGTAGCTCGTTAGGATCTCCATCTTCTTTCGGACGGCTCTCAGCTCATGCTCCACTTGAGAGGGAGAAGAGTCGATCGAGGAGGACGATCCACTGGGCTGGCTGTAGGATTGCAGGACAGTCTTACGGTGACCGTCATGCCCAACAACCTTCCCCTTTTTGACTCCGGTCACATCTAAATAGATGTGGTCCTCGTCAATCGGAAGAGGGGTGGGGTTCTCCCCGCTGTCGTCGGTGGGAGCCACTTGCTGCAAGGCCTGGACGAGACGATCCTTGAACCAGTTCTAAAATTATATAAATAAAATACAATTATAATTAAATTACATTTATATTTAAATTATAATTAAAATTTAAAAAATACTTACGTGGATCTCGGAGGTGCGGGCGTAGGTAGACGTCCCAGTCTCCGAGTTCACTGGGTGGATGATCTTCATCTGCTCATAGAGAGTGGGCCATCGTCCGTACTCCCTCTCCTATTACGCCTAAATTCAATAGATAATTAAATATTAAGCATTTAAAAATTTAATAATATTCATATGTAAATAAAAATTATAATACTTACAAAGGCGAGGGAGTGCTCATAGATGGATTGGGATCCAGCCCGTTGTCTGGCGAGGCCGTGTCCTTGGGGTCCTTCAATTGGTTCTCCTTGGCCTTCGTGGACTTGGTTTGAATGCATCACTATTCCAGTGAGCAACCAAAGCATCCCAGACGGAACGTCTGTCTTGCCCTTGGCCCAGCTGCAGCTGTTGCCCCGCGTCATACTGTTTCTTCAGATTGTAGATAATTTTTTTGTACCGCTCCTGCGCTTTCGCACTGAGAAAGTCGTACATAACACTATCATGGGCAGGGTCCCAGACGCACAGCTTCTGCAATTAAATTAAAAATAAAATATTAACAAATAAATTCAAAATAAAATATTAAAAATTAAAACCATAATAATAAATATTTTATACCTTGAACTCCTCGAAGTAGTCCATCCTCTTTCGCTCGGACACCATGGACCACGAGGAGGCACCAACCTCGAACGGGATCTTCTTAATGGCCTTTGAGACGCGAAAGTCAGTCGCATGGCCTGAAAGCATACTGTGACATCAAAATAAAAACTCAAGTTAATATTAATAATTAACATTAATGAATATAATTAAAATTATTCAATTCATTAAAAAAATACTTACATGTTGTCTTTAGGGACAATAGTGAGACGATGATCCAACGTAGGATGCTGCCATGAAGTCGATGATCCGGCTACTGAAGAAGAGCCATCAGCATCACTAGACTACTGTGAAGAGGATGGTGTCATCTCTGGGACTCGTCTAACCTCCGAGATCTCCGGTCTTAACGACTCCGACCTCCTATTACCCCTCCCCCGACCTTGACCCCCACTCTGATCACTGTGATCTTGAGAGCTCATCTGTAATAATTATAAATTCAACAGATCAACATACCATGTTATATTTATACACATTCAACTAAATTCATACCTACGTATATCAATCAAATAAATTCACATATATCTACGCATACCAATTAACTAAATTCATACTTGTGTATACTAATCAACTAAATTCATACCTATGTACATCAATCAACCAATTCATATATACATACGTATACCAATCAACTAAATTCATACCTACGTATATCAATCAACTAATTCATCTATACATACGTATACCAATCAACTAAATTCATACCTACGTATATCAATCAACTAAATTCATACCTACGTATATCAATCAACTAAATTCATACCTAAGAATATCAATCAACTAAACATACACCAATCAACTAACATACCAATCAACATGTAAAGATGTATATTCCTAAATTTGTAACGCCCCGAACCCAATATATATTAATTATATCGAATTCGAAGTGTTATTGTGATCAAAAGTCCAAACTATAAAATTCTTGAAGGAAATATAACGGAAATGAGAGATGATGAGTTTTATGCAGCGGAAGAAATGAATAGAATAATTTTAATAAGTATCTCTCACATATATATGTGTACATAAGGCATAGTATTAACAGAATGTTTTGTTTAAGTGGGGAACTCCGTGTCGTCTCTATTACTGTCCTTACTCCACGAAATCGTAATCTGCAAGGGGTTAGGAAAAAGGGGCGTGAGAATTGAATTCTCACATATGGGTGATTTGCAACATCATGGGATTGGTAAATCCGAAATATATTAAATTATACTCATTGATAAAGTGTTTATTTTATTTAATCAGTTGACATATAATATAAGATTATAAAGTTTAAATGGTATTTAAGCATATTTCGCATGATATAATTGAAATAGCACAAGTTGGTTCACATTAGGGCAAAGCCCAAAGTCATATCACATATTATCACAAACTGACAAACCATAAACGTACGATCATTCCACTTCCAACAAAGTTACTCTTTTCAACTCCAACCAATCAACAAAGTTACTCTTTTCAACTCCAACCAAAACTTACTTCATACAACCACACAAGCTCACATCATCCAACCTTATACATCCCTCAAAATAAGCAAGTATCAATGGCGTTCTTCCCAGTGCGTCAAACGACAGCTGACCGGGGACCAGATCTACTTGATCAACAACCTTGATTCCGAGGGCGTCCCCGACAGCAGCCCCGGAGGTCGGATTTAAAACTCGATCCCGACTCCGTACATACTGACTTTCCATAAAACTGACTCAATAAACTTTACAAAGAATAAATACTTGACTGACAACTGAACTGATTCATGCTCATAAAAGGTGTTTACTCATGCAGTGATGATCGACTTACAAAACAACATGCATTATATAACATATATAGTTATATCACATAATCCAAACAGTTATATAGATAGGTGTTACATTTATATTGGATTAGATATTTTTTATTTGATTTAATCGAGTTCAGGAAATACCGACACGACGTTATTATTAGCAGATCAATTAACAGATCATCACCCACCTGTTTGCTCCGGGTCCCGTGAATGATGTACAAACAGAATGTCGGATCCCTCGTGCGTATTTCGATTAGCACAGAATCCTAGTACGAAACCATTTGATTAAAAGTTGACCTTTGAATTATTAGGAAAACTTGAGAGTTTGTGTTACGAGAATCGAGAAAGTTGTGGTCTTATAAACTCAAAAAGGACTTGCTTAAGGGTCACACCCTATTTTGGTAAATACACCACTTCTAAAAAAGTGAGTGTATTGAGGGAGTATGTATTTACTAGTATACTTGTGGTATGACTATTTCGATTACTACAAAAATAATCTTTTGATAAGTACACCCCTTTTTAAGAGGAGGTGTATCCGTGAATGAAGGAATAGAGGAAGAGATATTTGATTTGATTTTTAATTTCTTAGTTAATTAATTTTAAAGAAGGAAAATAATATGTGGTTGATTAATTTTCTAATTAATATTAATTAAAAAAGAAAATAATTTATGTGGCCAGAAACTAACCCCCTTTAATTCTGATATTTTCGTTCCCACTTGATACGGTTTAGGGATCGTTTGGTTCACGAGATTAATCCCGATTTGAAAATTAATACAGTTTTAAGATTCAATTAATAAATATTTTAAAGTATTTTAATTATTCTCAACAAATTATACGGATCGAAAATATAATTTAAAACTTTAATAATTAATTTCTCGTAGTCCTTTATTCGCTTTGAAAGATTCGATTCTTTCGACGAATTTAGGAATTTGTAAAAAGGGTATATATTTTTAAATTACACAAAAGCACACAAAATAATAAAAATAAAAAGAAACAAGGATAATAAAATAAAATAAGGTTTCTAGGAATATAAAAGGTATAAAACGGGACGGGGTATTACATCCTCACCCCCTTAACAGAATTTCGCCCCCGAAATTCAGCTTCTAGGTATTGCTTAGGTATTGAGGGTATTTGGTTATGAATTCATCCTCTATTTCCCAAATTGTTTCTTCTTTCTCGTATCGGCTCCACTGGACTAGAACTAATGGTATCTCTTGATTCCTTAATAAGTGTAACTTCCTTCCTAGGATAGTAACTGGAACTTCTTCATAAGTCAGGTCACAGCTTAAACCTAAATCTATACGACTAATAACAGGGTTTGATCGCTTATGTATTTCCTGAGTGTAGATATGTGGAACACATCATGCACTCGTGATAACTCTGGTGGTAGTGCTAAGCGATAAGCCACATCCCCGATTCTATTCAGGATGTCAAATGGCCAATTGTATCGCGACTTTAGCTTACCTCTTTTACCAAAACGGATTAGACTTTTCATTGGTGCCACTCGGAGAAATACTTTGTCGCCAATGTCGAATTGTAAATCTCTTCTCCTAGCGTCCGCATATGATTTCTGACGGTCTTGAGCCGCTTTGATTCTTTCTTTAATCTTTGCGACTATCTCAACCGATCTTTCAACTAGTTCGGGTTCGAGAATTTTTTCAAATTTCGACTTCATCCCAACAAACTGGTGATCTACACCTTTTCCCGTAAAGTGCTTCGTACGGTGCCGTTTATATTGTCGCCTGATAACTGTTGTTATATGCGAACTCTACAAATGGCAGGTGGCTCTTCCAACTTCCTGCAAGATCTAGAGCGTAAGCTCTCAGCATACCTACGAGTGTCTGGATAGTTCTTTCCGATTGTCCGTCAGTCTGCGGGTGGTATGCGGTGCTGAATTTCAATTCAGTCCCTAAGGCTCATTGCAGACTTCCCCAGAACTTAGAGATAAAATGGGATCTCTATCGGACATTATCGAGACTGGTACACCGTGCAGTCTAACTATTTCTGCTATGTATAGTTAGACGAGTTTGTCCAACGTATACGTCATTATAACAGGGATAGAGTGGGCAGTTTTCCTAAGTCTATCTACGATAACCTAAATGGCATCGTGATTTTTCACCGTTTTCGGAAATCCGGTGATAAAATCCATAGTGATGTTCTCCCATTTCCACTCTGGCATCTCCAGAGGATGCAACAACCCTAGAGGTCATTGGTGATCTGCACAATACTGTGTGGAAAATTCTAGGTTTAGGATTAACTGGTACTATATCTTACTCCACTCAAAGTAGTTTTGTCTAACTACTTACTCTAAAACTTCTGGTCCAAAAGGGGTGGTAAACCTTAGTGGGGAGGTTTGATTTTTGAAAGGTCCTCCATTAGTTAAATCCAAAATAACTTCTCGGTTTTCTTAGTCGACTAAGTTTGTTGTCACTCTTCCTGATCTAAGACTTAGAAGGCCTTCTAGTCCTCAAACATGCAAACTTTTCTTCCTACATAGTTGCAAATTTTCCTCTACTTCAAAGCTATGTTTTAAAAAGCGGGTTGGACCGGCCGGTCGGACCGCTACTCGGCAAGCTTAACGAACGGTTCAACGACATTGGGCCGGTCTCCTTCCAAAGCGGCTGCGAACCGGCCAAAAGCGGCAAAACCGGGTTGGACCGGTTAACCCGGTGGTTCGTTAGATTTTCAAAAAAAAAAAAAAAAATTAGGGCCTTTTTTGCAATTTTTTTAGTGAAGCCTTAATTGAATTATTGACATCAATTTTTTTATCCCTCATATTTTCTTGCCGTTTTTGCTTCTCCTTCTATGGTTCTGTCGGTTTCTCCATCTTCGGCCGGCGAGGTGCGCGCGACTGCTTCTCTATTTAATCCCAAAGGTTTATTTTTATTAATTAAACTCTTGATTAAGTAATGGACTAAATAAAATCCAGTAAGCTTGATTGTCGTAATGTTCCTCTACTGAAATTCAGTAAACTTGATTGTTGTAAATGATTATTGCAAAACCTTTTTTTTTCAGTAGGCTTTTGGCATCTCCATCTTTACCATCTTAATTAATATACTTTCTTATTAGATGTATATTATTTGATTTTCGTCATAATTTGTACATATGATTTATTATTACAAGGAAAAAATATTTATATATTTATAAATTTTATATTTAATTATAAATTATATAATTATGACGTCATCCGACTCAACCGCTTTACTAACGGTCAGACCCCGATCCGACCGGTCCGACCAAAAGCGCTGAGGCTGTCCAGTTCAGTCTCCGCTTCCGCTTTTAAAACATAGCTTCAAAGTCCACTATGTATCCCATAGATAAAAATCAATTGTCCTTTCTTTTTCAACTAAAGTATTCCCATAACATATAAATGTTAATCTTAACACGTAAGACTTAAGATCACATCTAGCTTAAGCTTACTCATTCCAAAAGAAAGTAACTATGCCCATGTTTCATATTTCTTCTTATGCATAAAACTAGTTCGTTTTCAATAACGCCTAACTACTCAACTTAAGAACGTGCAGTTCAGTTTCTATTTGATGTTCATCCAAGTCTATCTCCAATCAATTCACTCGGCTTAGGTTCTCATTGTATTCCTCAAAATTTCACTTTCAGTTAAGGTCTATTCTTCTATACTCTATATCCTCAATTTTTTCTTAAATTCTTAGGCACAAGGGAGTGAGATGCTCTAGTACTAATCGATACATAAACAGTTGATCCAAAATTCACACTTGCTAAATTTGGAATACAACTTCTCTCATCTCATTATCCTTAAGACTGCCTTGAGATGTTCTTCGTGTTGCTCTTTGTCCTTAGAGTACACAAGAATGTCGTCGATGAAGACGATGATGAATTGATCCAGGTACGGATGAAACACTCTATTCATCATATCCATGAAAATTATCGGAGCGTTTGTTACTCTGAAAGGCATCACGGTGAACTCGAAATGTCCATATCAAGTCCGGAATGCTGTCTTCGGGATATTCTCGCTCTTGACCTTTAGTTGGTGGTAACCAGACCTCAGATCGATCTTTGAGAATACGGTAGCATTCTTCAACTGGTCGAACAAGTCTTCTATCCTTGGAGGAGGATATTTGTTCTTAATGATCAGTTGATTGAGACTTCGGTAGTCTATGCACATACGGAAAGTTCCATCTTTCTTCTTTACGAACAACACGGGTGCTCATGGTGATGCACTAGGCCTGATGAACTTCTTTTCAAGCAAGCATTGCAGTTGTTCTTTCAGTTCTTCCAATTCCTTTGGAGCCATTCAATAGGGTGCTTTAGATACTGGTGCTGCCCCAGGTATCAAGTCGATGGAGAACTCTATCTGACGATCAGGAGGTAACCCAATTAATTCCTCGGGAAACACGTCAAGATATCCATCCACAATTGGCACCTTGATGCGCAACTTGTCATATTTCTCTCCTGCTGAGATGTGGACGAGGTAAGATTGGCATTTCTCCTTTCGTAATATTACTGCAGCTTAGATTGCTGATATTACTCGGGTTTCCTTCTTGGTCTTGATTTTACGAAATGCGAAGCGTTGACCTTTACGGGTTTTGAGGTCGATCTCACGTTCTGCGCATTTTATTATCGCTTCGTCCTTTGTTAATTAGTCAATGCCTAAGATTACGTCAAAGATTTTCATCTTAAGGACGTGAAGATCGAACTCTATCAAGTGATCGCTTAGCATTAGGGGTAAACCTATAATTTGATCCTCAATTTCCATAATAGTTCCAGACATTTCCTAGCGCGGCATGCTGAGGTGGCTTAGGTTCAGCTTGAGAAGGTAGGTTCTGTCCTATAAGATCCTTTGGTACAGGAATAGGGTTAACGCGGGGTCGTCCACGTCTATGTTCTGATGCCATTCTAAAGGTGGTTTTAATCGGAAAAGAATAATATTGTTACGATATTTATAGGTGCGAGAAAGTTATAAAAACATAACCGGATTAACCAAAATTAACACAACGCTAGCACTGAAACACGTGTGGTACGTAATTCACCAGCTGCGCATTGGGGCCCCAATGGTACAGTGCTCACATTCGCACAGTATTCTAGGAACTAGTAATGTGTCATTAAGTGATAATCAGATAAAATATGACATTTAATATATAAAGCAAGTAAAACACATTGACAAGTAGTGAGCACATAATAAGTATATATATATCTAAAAGTTTTGGTCCTACGGAGGTCAGTCTCCTTACATTACGTCATAGAATTCAAAAGGCTTCTAAGTATAATTCTAACGCATCGTATCCTTGCATCAGTATGGACCACGAGCGACAAAAGGAGTGGGTTAAAGCTATGCTGCTATGGTCTAAGTAAAACGGTCATACGTCTGACTACTACTATATGTCAGGAAAGGGTGGCACATCTAGGTTGTATGTATTTGTGACTACACCAAAAAGATAACTGTTTAAAAGGATTTGATCACTCTGACTGATCACTACTATCATACGGAAATACCCATCGTCGACTTCTTTCTAGGTATGTCTCCAAGTGAATGTGGGGCCTTTGTACTGGGTCTTCTATTCTCGTCCGTTCGAGTAGTCTTACAGCGATAGGACGGAGAACAACTCAGTAACCCTTCTGGCAAAATGAATCACGACTGTCAAATATGTCTCCTCTGGGGATATTGGAGTGGCTCTTGCCTTTGCACGCAGTCTCGTGAACTGGATTATAAACACACTTATAGATTCTAAGGTTAGCTAAGTGTCTTCTAATTATCGGGATATAACTATCTTAGGTGGATTCTTATATGGGAAGGAAATTCCTAGTCAAAATTTTAGTTATTCAGAAACATTATTTAAACAATTAAGACACATAGTTCAAATAATCATATAACATCATTTATGAAGTTTATAAATTTACACAAATATATTTATTTCTATCTTTCACTAATTACCTGCATTTCAAAAGTAATATAAACGACATTTCGTGGTTCTTTCTACACCTCGTAGGTGATGTTTTGAGTTCGCGATCTTTTGATTGGAGTTTTGTTATGAAAGTCAAGTTGTCGTAATATCATAAACTTTTAGGCAATAAAATAAGAACATACCTTCGAGGAGCTTTTGACGGTAATAGGAGACACATTTCCCCTCAAGTGAATTTATTTAGTGATCTATACTTATATGATAAGAAAATTTAATAAAGAAAGAGAATTCTGGTTTGATGAAAACAATGATTTGGGTTTTGGTCCGAAAGTTTTGAACATAAGCTCTGATACCACCTGTAACGCCCCGAACCCAATATATATTAATTATATCGAATTCGAAGTGTTATTGTGATCAAAAGTCCGAACTATAAAATTTTTGAAGAAAATATAACGGAAATGAGAGATGATGAGTTTTATGCAGCGGAAGAAATGAATAGAATAATTTTAATAAGTATCTCTCACATATATATGTGTACATAAGGCATAGTATTAACAGAATGTTTTGTTTAAGTGGGGAACTCCGTGTCGTCTCTATTACTGTCCTTGCTCCACGAAATCGTAATCTGCAAGGGGTTAGGAAAAAGGGGCGTGAGAATTGAATTCTCACATATGGGTGATTTGCAACATCATGGGATTGGTAAATCCGAAATATATTAAATTATACTCATTGATAAAGTGTTTATTTTATTTAATCAGTTGACATATAATATAAGATTATAAAGTTTAAACGGTATTTAATCATATTTCGCATGATATAATTGAAATAGCACAAGTTGGTTCACATTAGGGCAAAGCCCAAAGTCATATCACATATTATCACAAACTGACAAACCATAAACGTACGATCATTCCACTTCCAACAAAGTTACTCTTTTCAACTCCAACCAATCAACAAAGTTACTCTTTTCAACTCCAACCAAAACTTACTTCATACAACCACACAAGCTCACATCATCCAACCTTATACATCCCTCAAAATAAGCAAGTATCAATGGCCTTCTTCACAATGCGTCAAACGACAGCTGACCGGGGACCAGATCTACTTGATCAACAACCTTGATTCCGAGGGCGTCCCCGACAGCAGCCCCGGAGGTCGGATTTAAAACTCGATCCCGACTCCGTACATACTGACTTTCCACAAAACTGACTCAATAAACTTTACAAAGAATAAATACTTGACTGACAACTGAACTGATTCATGCTCATAAAAGGTGTTTACTCATGCAGTGATGATCGACTTACAAAACAACAGGCATTATATAACATATATAGTTATATCACATAATCCAAACAGTTATATAGATAGGTGTTACATTTATATTGGATTAGATATTTTTTATTTGATTTAATCGAGTTCAGGAAATACCGGCACGACGTTATTATTAGCAGATCAATCAACAGATCATCACCCACCTGTTTGCTCCGGGTCCCGTGAATGATGTACAAACAGAATGTCGGATCCCTCGTGCGTATTTCGATTAGCACAGAATCCTAGTACGAAACCATTTGATTAAAAGTTGACCTTTGAATTATTAGGAAAACTTGAGAGTTTGTGTTACGAGAATCGAGAAAGTTGTGGTCTTATAAACTAAAAAAGGACTTGCTTAAGGGTCACACCCTATTTTGGTAAATACACCACTTCTAAAAAAGTGAGTGTATTGAGGGAGTGTGTATTTACTAGTATACTTGTGGTATGACTATTTCGATTACTACAAAAATAATCTTTTGATAAGTACACCCCTTTTTAAGAGGAGGTGTATCCGTGAATGAAGGAATATAGGAAGAGATATTTGATTTGATTTTTAATTTCTTAGTTAATTAATTTTAAAGAAGGAAAATAATATGTGGTTGATTAATTTTCTAATTAATATTAATTCAAAAAGAAAATAATTTATGTGGCCAGAAACTAACCCCCTTTAATTCTGATATTTTCGTTCCCACTTGATACGGTTTAGGGATCGTTTGGTTCACGAGATTAATCCCGATTTGAAAATTAATACAGTTTTAAGATTCAATTAATAAATATTTTAAAGTATTTTAATTATTCTCAACAAATTATACGGATCGAAAACATAATTTAAAACTTTAATAATTAATTTCTCGTAGTCCTTTATTCGCTTTGAAAGATTCGATTCTTTCGACGAATTTAGGAATTTGTAAAAAGGGTATATATTTTTAAATTACACAAAAGCACACAAAATAATAAAAATAAAAAGAAACAAGGATAATAAAATAAAATAAGGTTTCTAGGAATATAAAAGGTATAAAACGGGACGGGGTATTACAAAATTAGCATACCAACTAAATATAGTACTTACGGTTATTGTGTAGACATATATATTCAAACACATATATATAAATACTAAACATTATATATATATATATATATATATATAAATCCTACAAATATATATATACAAACACACACATATATATAAACATATATATACAAACACATATATCCTACAAATATATATATATATATATATATATATATATATATATATATATATAAATCCTACAAACAAAGATATATATAAATCCTACAAACATAATAAACGGTTAAAATTTAAAAAAACTTACAGTTATTGTGTAGACGGGGAAGCAACAAGTGATTTTACCGGAATAAATTGCTCGACGGAAGCGGCGGTGGCGGTAGAAATTTAGGTGTATGTGAGCGAAAGTGACGTACGAACTCGCCCTAAAAAGGGTAAAAAAATTAGCGATTGCCTACGTCGGTCGCTAATCACAGATTTTACTGGTCCAGATTGACCAATTTAGGATTAGTGACTGCCTTACCGCCTAAGGCGGTCGCTAAGTTACCAGCACTAATGACCATCAACCGTTTCCAAGAACGGGTCAAACTGACCGTTCTGCGACCGCCAACAGGTGGTCGCTAAATACAAAATTGAAATCAGCGAGCGCCGATCTGGCGGTTAAAATTATTGGTCAATTTTGATCGGTCTTTGAGTTTAGCGACCGCCTCAGCGGTCATTACTTATGTTGCATTAGTGACCGTCAGTCATCGGCGGTCGCTAATCGTTAGATTTGGAGACCAATTTTTGAGGTGGTCATAAATTTTTTTACTTTGAGGCCACTGGTCTATTTCGGTCGCTGATCGGTCGCTAATACATGATTTAGAGACCGATTTTTTGCCGGTCACTAAAAGCAGTCGAAAAAATGCAAGTTTTTTTGTAGTGTTTACCATATAAATCACATAAAATATTTTTATCCATCTAAATCACATAAAATATTTTGAAAATATCACCTAAACCATATAATTAACAAGATTAAAAAATATCTTTTTTTGATATGTAAATGATATTTACCATATAAATTGCATAAAAACACTTTGATGCAACAAAAAATGTTAAGTTCAATGATTGAATGGAAAATACATATAATTTATAATGTTTAAATTAAATAAACCTTTACAGATGTAAAGGTTTTAACTAAAAATAATAAGAAATAAATATATATACAATATTAATAGACTATCATAACACTTGTGTGACCGCAAAATACTTAGAGAAATAAAGTTTAGGTTGCGAATTGATAATATTTTTTAGTATAGGTTGCAATTTGCTAAAAAAATTGATAATTTGCAAAGTAATAAAAGATCAATAGTACATTGCAATTTGATATTAACCTTAATTTTCTTCTTTTTTTTTGTTGATTATTTTTTGTATTTGAGACGATCCCACAAGAGAGTGTCTCATAATTTATTAGATATATGGCTACGTCAAACTAGGGTTGTACACGAATCAAAAAAATTATTCGATTTGGTATTTGTATTCGAAATTCGGTATTCGTGTTCGAAATTTTATAATTCGAATTCGAGTACAATTTTTTTTTTGTAACACCCCATCCCGTTTTATACCTTTTTTACTCCTAGAATCGTTATTTTATATTCTTATCTCCTTTTCTTTTAATTTTATTATTTTGGGTGCTATTGTGTAATTTAAATATATACCCTTTTATAGATTCCTAAATTCGAAGAAAGGAATCGAATCTTTCAAACGAATAAAGGACTACGAGAAATTAAATATTCAAGTTTAAGTTAAGGATTTCGATCCGTGTAATTTATTGATAAAAATATACATTTATAATTCAAATACAATAAAATATTAATTAAGTTTTAAAACTGTATTGATTATCAAATCGGGATTAAACTCGTGAACCAAACGATCCCTAAATCGTATCTAGTGGGATCGAAAATATCTAGAATTAAAAGGATGAATCTCAACCACAAGATTATTCCTTCTTTTAATTTAAATTAAATTAATTAATTAAATAGTAAAAAAATCCCAGCCATATATTAATTCCTTCCTTTAAAATTAATTAATTAAGAAATTAAATTCCAATCAAATATCCCCTTCTCTCTCCTTTATAAAAAAAAATGCGTACAACTTATCCCTCTTCCTCTCTCCATATCAATTACAGAAGAAGCTTACGTCTCTTTCCCAAAATTCCCAATTTCACTAATCTCTCTCTCGGTTTCCAAATTCCCTCTTCCTCTCTCTAAAATCCGATCGCCGTCCTCCAGCCGCCGGCGACCACCGCCTGGTCTCGCTCTCAGTCGCGCCGCCTCTTTTCTCCACCAATCGAGCGAGCGCCGCTCTTCCCCTGCCTCTATTGGAGCGCCACCGCCTCTTCTTTCTAGCAAGACACCACTGTGCCTTCTTCCGCCAGTCGCGCCTCTGTCCTTCGCACAGCACCGCCTCGACGTCACCGCTTCCAGTCACGCCGACGCCTCTGCCATACTTCAGCCCGTCGCGCCGCCTCTTCGCCCAGCAACCGCCACCGTCTCTCTCTCGATCGGAGCAGGGCCGCCGCCATCCGTCCTCTGTTCGTTTTTAAGTAAGTCCCTTTTATCGATTCTTACACTCACTTTTCCAATTAAATTTCCTTATTGATTCAACAGAATCTGTTCAATCTAATTCCCTTTTTTATTCAATAAAATTCTGCTCGATTAACCACTCATAAGCAAAGACTCACGTTCCGTTTCGTTCTATGCTTGATTGAGGTGAAGTCTTCATCTCCGACCTTTTTCCGATGAAGCCGAAGGACCAACTGCTGCCCGTTTTATTTCAGAGAAATTGAAATAGACGCCGTTAGGCTGCCCAATTTGGGACTCGTAAGGTTGCTAGTCTTTTCTCTTTAATTTTTCGTAGTGTTTGAGATAGGAATTGAACTGTCTTAATTTCCCCTGAGACTTTATAAAATTGAGATTAGTATTTTGGGTTTGGAAGCCTGCAAGTGATAGACGAAATGTTATTCTTGTTGAATTTGCTACTGTTGAGTTTGGACTAGATGTTGGGTTGTTGAGTACTGTTAAGAAATTGGTTAGTTTTGTTGGATGGACTGTTGGTTTTTTTTAAGTTAAGTATTATTGAAATAATTGTGTAGTATCACGAATTAGTGGATTGGTATGATGTGGTGCTTTCTTTTCTCTAAGAGTACATTTTCTGTTTATTTTGAAAAAGACTAAGTAGTACCTTTGGTTCTCAAAATTATCGTATTGGATGAGTTAGAAAAGAGGCAAAGATATAAATTTTTAATATTCAAAATTAGTAGTAACAAATAGAAAAGAGTTTTTGGAAAAATAGTATAATTCTTTTAAAAGTAACACTAATCAGCTTTAGAAGTATTACTGATAATAAGAAGACAATTATATATATAATATATACTATTTTAATATTTATTATACAAGTTTTCCTAAAATCAATTAAGTTTAATAATGAGATTTTTATTTACAAAATATAAATTATATTCAAAAGTCCTTTTAAAATAAAATATAGATTTTAGAAAGAAAAATATTAATTTGGGAACTATATTATATTAGTAATATTTAAATAACTTTATTTTCTTTATTTTCAAGAAAATATTATATGGATATACTTTTAAGTATAAAAGCTTATAGTTATAAAAGTCTAAAATATTAAGAGATTGTTTTATAAAGATCGAAATAGTCACACAACAAGGAAATTAGTGAGTACACTCCCCCAATACACCAACCTTTTAGAAGTGGTGTATTTACCTAGATAGTATGTGTTTTTAAGTAGGTCTTTTCCAATAAGTTTATAAGATAACGATCTCCTCAATTCTCGTAACACAAACTCTCAAGTTTTCCTAATAATTCAAAGGTCAACTTTTAATCAAATGGTTTCGTACTAGGATTCTGTGCTAATCGGAATACACACGAGGGATCCGACCTTCTGTTTGTATATCACTCTCGCGACGTCTCTACAACGCGAGTTATCTTCCAAAGGAATTTCAAGACAGTTGTAACTTAGCTATAAAGTTAACAGGTGGATGATGATCGGTTGTTTGATCTGCTAATAATAACATTGTGCCGGTTTTTTCTGAACTCGACTAAATCAATCGAAAATATCAAATCCAACATAAATGTAACACCTATTATATAACTGTTTGAATTATGTGATATAACTATATATGATATTTAATGCCTGTTGTTTTATAAATCTATCACCATTGTATGATTAAGTACCTTATGTGAGCATGAATCAATTCAGTTGTCAATCAAGTAATTTCCTCTGTAAAGTTTGGTGTGTCAGTTTTATGGAAAGTCAGTAAGTACAGAGTTGGGATCGAGTTTTTATCCAACCTCCGGGGAGCTGTCGGGGACGCCCTCGGAATGTAGGTTGTTGATTCAAACATATCTGGTCCCCGGGTCAGCCGCCTACGTTGCACACTGGAAAAAAGACCATTGATGGTTTGCTATTATTTTGAGGGTTGTTGTGGTTGGATGAAGTAAGTTTGTTGTGGTTGGAAGGAGTAAGTTTGTTGTGGTTGGAAAGAGTAAGTTTGTTGGAAGTGGAATGGTCGTACGAATATGGTTTGACAGTTTGTGACAATACGTGAATATGATTTTGGGCTTTGCCCTAATGTGAACCAACTTGTGTTATTTCAATTATACTATGTGAAATGTGTTAATACTGATTAATTATTATATAAACTATTTCTTCTATGGAATATCGAAATCATGTATATATGTGAAACTGATTAAATACATTAAATATTTTATCAATGAGTATAACTTAATATATTTCGGATTTACCAATCACATGACGTTGCAAATCACCCATACGTGAGAATTCAAATCCCACGCCCCATTTTTTACAACCCTTGCAGATTATGATTTCGTGGAGCAAAGACAGTAATAAGGACGACACGGAGTTCCCCGCTTAAATAAAACATTACTGCTAATACTATATTTTATGTACACATATATGTGTGTGAGATACTTATTAAAATTATTCTACTAATTTCTTCCGCTGCATAAAACTCATCATCTCTCATTTCCGATATATTTTCTTCAAAAATTTTATAGTTCAGACTTTTGATCACAATAATACTTCGAATCCGATATAATTAATATATTCTGGATTGGGAGCGTTACATTTTTAATTCGATTAGTTATCAAATATGAATACAAAACTATGATATTTGATTCAATATTCATAAATATTCTATTAAATATTTGGTTAAATATATATATATATATGTATATATTATAGTAGTAATAATAAATATAACTAATTACAAATTTAAGTTCATTATAATTATATTAAGGATGTTAAGTCTTTATGACTTTATCCAACATGTGGACTTTTAGGTAGTCCATAATTTAATACTTTAATTAAAAAATAATTAATATAATTTAATTATTAAAAATAAAAACTCTAATATTAAAAAGAATGTATGTGTATGCTCTTTATTTATTTAAAGTGTTTTTTCTTGAATTTGATAATTAACTTCTTCTTTTTTCATTTACGTACTTGATTATGTTATTCAACTATTTAAATTATGGCTTGTTTGTGAATTCAAACAATGAAATTAATTTTGAAATTAATATTTAAATATTATTTATTTTGATAGATGCTTGAGAAAAAAAACCGATTCGAATATTCGACTCAAGTATTCGTATATTTTCCTAATAATTCGATATGAATTTCAAAACAAATATAAATCACATTTATTATTCGAAAACTATTCGATTTGAATTCGATATTCGAAATAATTTCACGAATACAAATTAAAAATAGTGGTATTTGTCTCAATTTGATTCGTTTACAATCCTACATCAAACACCCCTCCCCCCTCTCCCCCCTCCACTCCCCGAATTTTTTAATGTGTGATTTCAGTTAGAGGTGGATGGAACATATCCACATGGTAAAAAAAAAATGGATTGTGCAAATACGTTAAAAGTAAATTCATTTTTGGTTGATATCAAATTAATATTTTTAAGTGATGATGAATTGATAATATATTATTTTATTATTATTAAATATGGAAAATTATCCTAATTTATAGTTAGTTGACATTTTTAATTGTCTTAAATTAAAGTTAATGGACTTTCTCCTTTCAAAAAGAAAAGTTAATGAACTTTCTTATTTCAATTTACCAAAATGCTTGTAATTACTGTCACCTGTAAATTAAAGTTTCCTCATAAATATTTTTCATTACTTTTATTATTAATACTCTCTCCGTCCCATTTTTATCTAAAATAGTGTCTCTTTTTAATTGTCACTTTACTAATATCAATGATTTTTTTATCTACCTTTTTCAACAATACCCTAATAAATTGTAAATTTACACATCATTTTGTAATAAATATGAATAATAAATAAGAATGTAAATATCTTTTGATAACATAATAAATTAAAAAAATTGACTTGTATGAATGAATAAAATGAGATAAATAATAAGGACGGATGAAATATATTCAATTACTTAGATTATAGCGACCATCTTATTAAATGGAGAGATTTGCGTGTGTGCGCGCATACACACATATATAAGATTGCCTTGAAGATTGATTAAAATTATTAATTAGTTAAAATTTTATATAAATCAAATCTATATAGTGGGTTATTTCATCTAAGTTAGATCCGTCAATTTAATATTGCATCTTGTCACATATAAAAATTATCTTATTAGTGAGACAAATTTTAGGGCGCATCCAAGTGCATAATATGCACTTGGATTTTAAGCTCAATTTTGACTTCAATTTTGATCTTTTCACCGAATTGTATGTTTTTTTTTTACAGTTGTGGTATTACTGATACCTTCTTGGGGTATTACTGATGTCTTCTTGGGGTATTACTGACTATTTTTTGGGGTATTGCCGATTTCTACTTGAGATATTTTTTTTTTCAAAATTTAAGTGCATATCATGCACTCAAGTGCACACTAGAACTACTCTATTGGTGATTGTGTGTTTTTTGTTTGAGTAAGTCATTAGTAAACCAGTTTTACTATGTAATTCAAAACAATATTAGTTGTTTAATTTAAAGGCAAATAATTATTATTTTTTAATAAAATAATTAATATTGATAAAAATCTATATAAAATGCATATAAGTTTCCAGTAGATAGCAGTATACTTTGCTTTGCATGTATTTATATACTAAAATGTATTAGTTTTTTATGTTATAAGATATTGGTTTATATTTTCTTAAACGTATTAGTTGATTTATTAGCAGTATTGGTTGATATATCAAAAGGTAATATAAAAAATTTAAATAGTGAGAACGAAGGAAACAAGAAAAACAGAAAAAGAAAGATATGGTATTATGTTTGTATTTAAATAATATTAGTATTTAAAAAAAAACTGTATATTAAAAAATAGAGAAACTAAGTGATTATTATTGTTAAAGTAAAATTTAAAAAAAAAAAAAAAAAGTGAAAGCTACAGCCCGACTTTCAAAGGATATTAACATCGAAATACACATTTAAAAAACATCGAAAGGGTATTTTTTGAATACATCGAAAAACCATGTATAATGAAACCCCTTAGGCAAAACCGGTACACGGGGAAAAAGATTAAAAACAGAGCAAGTACCAAACCCTAAGGTAATATTCTTTTTGTGTTTTAAGTGACTTTTAAAAATTATTGATTTATAAAATTCATAAAATTTTAAAATTTTAAAATTAATGTTCTTTTTGGATTTTAAGTAGGATATATTTTAACTTAAAGATGAAAAAATAAAGAATATTGTATATGCTATTTATAGTTCTAGGATTAGGATTTTGAAATTATAATTTTGAAACTCAAACTAGAATTGATTTTATAATACAAAATTTAAATTCGAATTTTTAAAACCAAAAAAGAACATACCCTAAAGATAAGACCCGAAACACAAGGTCAGAAAAGGTAAAAAATAGATAAAGGTCCTACAGAAGAAACAACACAAATACATGACCCAAAGGGGGTAAAAATAACCACTAAAAAAAGGAAGTAAAAACCAAGAGAAGGCCTAAAGCAAAATATATTTTTGAAAGCCCACTTGAAAAAAATTAACATAAAAATATCGGCTCAATAAGTCAAATACAAAGCCTAAAGGGCAATTTAAAAAGAAAAAGATTCAATGAGAGTTGCAGTCTCATAATTTACATGTTCACTGTACGGTTTAGTTCATCATCCTATAGTCAATCCACCGCTCATGATTTACCCAAAATATCCAATCTTTCCTTAGTCGTCCTCTTTCATATGTGTTCCCCCACACCCCCTGGTCTTTCAAACTTTACACAAAAAGAACCAATACACCACCAACACTCCGTTTAGCGCCAGTCCCCACCGCCGCTGTCGTCGCCCATCCCGTTCCATCGTCGTGTAGTTTTATTTCAATTCTAGGTAAGTTTTAATATTGAAAACTTGTGTTTAGAATGTGTTTTGTTTAAAGTAATAATATTACATGATTTTAGAAGTAATGAACGGTGTAGAATCCTGAATTTTGTACAAAAATTCGAAAAATTATCAGGTAAAAGCATTAAATTTTGGTTTTCCGAACAAATGAGCAAAGTTTGGAATTTGAAAAAATATTCCAAACAAATGTACAATGTTCACAAAAAAAAAAAAAAAAAAATCAAAACAAAAGGCAAATGTTCGGGTTTTTTTATTTCAAACATATTACTTAGTTCATCCCCCATATTACTTAGTTCACACCAACTATTTTACAGTATCATGATTTTCGCTTTTCGAATTTTTTTTTTCAATTTTACGCAATTTAATTAGGGGATGAGCTAATGAATTTTGGATTAAAATTTACAAAAGGGTAGTCAATCTCTTTTTTTAGGTCATAAAATAAAATATTAGAGGGGTGGGTGAAAGTAAGTTTTATATGAAAATGTTTTATGATAAATTTTTCATAAAATTATTTTAAAGTATCAAATATTTAATTAAGAGTTTCACTAGTAGTATAAGAAATCGGGTTTAGTGGTATCATATTTTAATTGTTGATATTTTTTACTCCAAATTTTTATTCTTCTGATAAGATTTTTAATACTTTTAATTTAATATTTTAAAATAATTTTTTAATAAACTTATCATGAACAATTTTCATTAAAACTTTGCTTTAAATTAGGGATAAACATATAGGAATAAGATTGTTTCAAATCTTAATTTACATGAATCATTTTTCGTTGGTGGTTGTTGGGTATTGATTTAGAGTTTTGACTAATTATTTTGTGGACTCTTGGGTTTAGTTAGTTTCTAATCTTCTCTTGGGCCAAGCTCGTTTCCTTGTACATGCTTTAGATGTTTCATTCAAGCAATTTCTGTCAGTGGTCTTTTTTTATGATCTTAATCTGTTGTGACCATTTCAATAAGAGGTCAACACCGACCTCCCCAAGGAAGGCCACGTGTATAGACCCGACCGGGAGGCGTCAAAGAGAGGCTTTAGGAGTCACCGACCTCAAGCGCACCCGGCCTCCTGGCAACCCCTTCCGACCTCCACGGACCCAGGCTTTAGATGACTATTTCTGATCGTCACTATCTCCGACCTCTCCGGGAGGCTGGAGATCGCTATCTCCAACTCTGACCTGGCTCAAAGTCCCCGCCACAGGGATCCAGGGTCAAGTCTCCCTCGTCCGATCTCCGACCTTATGTCAGGTCGCCGAGGCCGGCGACATACCGATCTCCGAGAATCGTCCAGTTAAGAAGGCCCCTTGAGCACGTGACAGGATCCAAGAGAATCGTCCCAAATATGGCAAAGAGCCACCTCCGTACAACGCGACAGAGAGAATATTCCTACCAAATAGAGAAATAACTCAGAGAATTGTTCTTTCGGGACACGTGACGACGTCTCAGTGGCCGATCCCCTGAACACAGGTACAAACGGGCGCCCGCGCGCATTCAGGGCCTGCAACCATTTAATGTGGTTGTCCCCCATGGAGTTCTGAAATGACCAAAATATCCCTGTATATGAAACCTATAAATAGGTCCACTCTTGTACAAAATAAAACAACTATTGAATCAATATAAAAAGCTCTACAAGCATTCAAGTCCAGGGATTAAAAACCCCTAGCAATTCTTGGTGTCCTTTCATTCATTCCTTTATCATCATCACTCTTTAATTCTTGCATTTATGGAGCATTCAATCCACCTTTGATGTTTTTATCTAAACTCATTAAATAGCCATTAAATCCCAGCATATACTTTTAGATAAACAACATTTGGCACTAGAAAGAGAGTTCTCAAACCCTTTAAACCCAGATTTCTCATCTTTTATTTGAAGAACACTCACTGTTCTTCAAAGCTTCATTACCCATCTTTAAATCTTCAAGAAATTTCGTCACCACACCTTCAAGAAGAATATGACCAACCAGAGGTCATCGCAGGTCCTCAAAGGTGCAGGGGCTCCGTCCACGCCCCAGGCCCTCGCACCTCGGGTCTCAGGGGAAGCTACCCCCGGCTGGCCTGGGAAGGCCACTCGCGCAGCTTCTCCAATCCGATATCCAGAAGAGCCGCGCCCCTCGCAGGCTCAAAACTTCATCACTCTCGATCAAGCGGAGTCAGGCCGGCGCCGTCGCGCCGAGGAAGCGAGAGCTTGCCAAAGCACCCCATCGGCTTCCAAGAGGAGGCAGCGAGCTCGCGCCCTCAAAGGGAAGTCAAAGGCCCGAGAATGCCATGGGAAAAGCCAACTCCAGGTCTACCCTGCTCCCATACGTTCCCGCGACTCTTCCCACCCAGTCTTTGGCCGACTGGGCACTAGCTCTCCCTCGTGGTACCCGAGCTGGCTCCCAAGTAACGATACCGGCTATGGCGACACTGAATCCATCTCCAACTCTAGGAGTACGACACAGATGCGCCAGAAGAGGGCAGCTGAAATCAGTCTGGCGCCGGCCAACTCCGCTAGGAGGAAGCTTAGCTTTGCACAGAGCGGCCTCCTGGGGCAAGACACCTCTCGAGGGGCTATTTTCGACCGGATTGGACCTTTAGCCGGTGGAGATGACCAACTGGTCGAGCCGCCGAACCCGGAGATCGTCAAGATACAAAAGCAGCTTGATGAGATGCGGGCCCTCATGGAAGTGCAGGGCCAGCCCAAAGCTCAGCCGATCGCAAACGAGCCTTTGTCCGTAGACATTGAGCTCACCCCCGTCCAGCTCAAGATCACTCCACCGCCGACCCTTCTTTACGAGGGGAAGACGGACCCGGAGACTCACCTGAGCAAGTTCCAGATCTTCATGACCGGACGGAGCGCAACGGATGTGACGAAATATAGGTTTTCCTCCTTACTTTGGGCAACCTCACCCATAGGTGGTACGTCTCGCTCCCGGCCCGCTTAATGGACTCTTTCTCCGCCCTAAGCACCCAGTTCACTTCGTACTTTGCGGCCAAGATCGCCCGACTGGAGAACGGGTATCGCCTAATGCGCATCCGCCAGGAGAAAGATGAGTCGGACGAGGATTATGTCACCCGGGTGGACGAGGTCATCCTGACTGGAGAGCCGATCAGCGACCAGCTGGCCCTACATGCCACCCTTGGAGGTTTCCATGGTAGATCCCCCATGTTCAAGCACCTCACTAAGGACTTCCCTAAAACTTACGCCGACTTCTAAGCTCGGGCCGGAGACTACCTGGCTTGGAAGAAGTTATTGGCCCTCAGGCTCGAGGAATCCGAGCACGCTGTGAACGAGCCGGAGGTCGCTCAAGCCTCTCCTAAGGGTGGTCCCAAAGCCAGGAAGATCGCCAAGCCCCCGGCAACTTCAAGTCCTTCGAGGACGTCGAGGTCCATCTTACTCAAGCCTTTAGGCAGTCCCCCGCTCATGTTTTCAATGCCATCCAGCACAGAGACATGCTCTCTAGGCCCAAACCGTACATGGGGGACCGATCAAGATTGGACCCTAAAAAATTCTGCGCCTATCACGACTCAATTGGCCACAATACGAGCCAGTATCGTGATCTCTTAAAAGAACTCTGGAAGTTGTTTGACGAAGGACGTTTGAACGACCTAATTCAAAGGCCGGTAAGATGGCAGGAGCACCAGCAACAGTAGCTGCATCAGCAACGACCTCACAGTAGGGGTGAGAAAGGCGGCCGACCTCTCCGGCCGGTCGCAGCTTTGGAGGACGACGACCTCCCCCCACTAAATCCCGGCGGCCGAGTAAACATGATTCAGGCCGGGGGAGGGAACCTGGGCGGCTTGACCCCCATCTCCACACTTTTAAATAGAAAGCGCAAGGCTGAGATCCGTGCGGTGACCAACGTGAATCTGTTCACGCCGCCTGAGCCCACCATCCATAAGGACTTGGAGATCACTTTCTCCAATAGGGACTAGAATGGGGTACTTTACCCCAAGGGTGACGCACTGGTGATCGCAGCTAACATACTGGAGAGAGAGGTCCAACGTGTACTGATCGACAATGGGTGTTTCTACAATATTATTTTTAAGTCGGCCCTAGATCAGCTTGGCGACCTCGTCAACTTCATCAAGCCAGTCGACCTCCGGCTCAAAGGCTTTGGGGACGCTACTGTGGCCGCCTACGGAAAGATCAAGCTCTCGGTAGAGCTTGTCGGCTGTTATGACGAGAAGGTTAGGATCACTTGACCATTAGACTTCATAATTGTAGACCAGCCGAACTCTTATAACGGCTTCTTAGGTCGCCCTTTCCTAGAAACTTTCGAGGCAGTTGCCTCTTCGTACTTCTATTGTATTAAGTTTCTCATCCCTGAGGGGGTGGCCGGCACCGTTAGGGGTGACTAGTTTATGGCAAGAAAGTGTTTGAATTACCTTTATCCCATTTTACATTATGTTTGTAATGATTAAATTCAAAAAGATGTATCACAAACCGATATCGAGGTGACCCCTCCGATCTCAAAAAAATTAAAGGAGGTCGGATCGTCCTCAGCCGATCACAGCTCCCATAGCGAACTCGGTCCTCAACCAATGCAAGTCGATGATCTTGAGCCAAGAATCGGATTCGAGCCCTCCGAGCTCGATCTCGACCCAAGATTCAATGCTGGTGATTGACGAAGCTTCGAACAAGCCACGCCTCTGGAAGACTTGGAACATATTCCAATCGACCCTTCGAGGCCGGAATTAGAGGTCCTCATTGGCTCTCGAATACTGACTGAACTACGGGAGGGAGGTGATCAACTTCCTCAAGGCCAATGTCGACGTCTTCGTCTGGTCTCACCAGGACATGGTCTGGATCGACCCCAAACATGCTTGTCCCCGAATGAAGATAGACCCCAACAAGAGGCCGGTCCATCAAAAAAGAAGGAAGTTCAGCCCATAAAAGTACGAGGCATTGGCCCAAGAGGTCAAGAAGCTACTGGACAACAAGCTCATTGAACAAGCGGAAGACAAACCAAAAATGGGTCGCCAACGCCGTTCTGGTCAAGAAAACAAACAACACCTGGAGGCTGTATATTGATTTCACCGACCTCAACGCAGCATGTCCGAAAGATCATTTTCCGATGCCTCACATAGATCACCTGGTGGACAGCACGGCTGGCCACTAAATGATGTTATTTATGGATGCTTTTGCCGGCTACCACCAGACATCAAACATACCTATTTCCATACAGAGAAGAACATGTTCTCATGGCTAAGAATGTCGTTCGGCCTGATCAACGCTGGAGCAACTTACCAACGGCTGGTCAATAAAATGTTTGTGGACCAGATCGAAAAGACCATGGAGGTCTACATCGACGACATTGTAGTAAAGAGCCTGAAAAAAGAAGACCACCTTAGAGATCTCGAGGAGACCTTCAAAATCCTAAAAGCCTACAACATGAAGTTGAACCCTAAGAAGTGTAATTTCGGGGTCGAAGTCGGCAAATTCTTGGGACATATTGTCAGTCAAAGGGGAATTGAGGCTAACCCGACAAAGATCAAAGTCGTTCTCGACATGCAAGAGTCGAGGGCGATCAAGCAAGTTCAGCGCCTGACCGGGTGTTTAGCGTCATTGAACAGATTTGTCTCTCGGCTCAGAGATAAAAGTAAGCCTTTCTTTTCCACCATTAAGAACGGAAAATTCTCTTGGAATAGAGAGAGCCAGGTAGCCTTTGCGAAATTGAAGGAATACTTGTCAAATCCCTAAATTTTGGTCAAGCCGATCCCGGGGGAAAAGCTTTATCTATACCTTGCAGCCTCCGAGGTCGCTTTAAGCGCAGTACTCGTCCGAGCAAATGGCCAGAATCATCTCCCCATCTACTTTGTAAGCCAAGCTCTGCACGACGCCGAGCTCAGATACACCCCTCTAGAAAAGTTGGCATACGCCTTGGTTATGAGCGTTAGAAAGCTAAGGCCTTACTTCTTCGACCATCAAGTGAAGGTCCTGACCACCTTGCCTCTAAGACAAGTTCTACACCGGCCAGACACTAGTGGTCGACTTTTAAAGTGGTCGCTGGAAATAGCCCAGTACGGGGTCACCTATGTCCCGAGGACGGCCATCAAGGGCCAGGCCCTCGCCGATTTCATCGTGGAACTTACATTCCCACCAAAATTTTCCAGAATCAACCACTCCCATGGAAACTCTACGTGGACGGGTCCTCGACCAGCTCATGTGCCGGGGCCGGCATTGTTCTGGTCGGACCGGAGGGCCAAAGTTTCACTAATTTGGTCCGGTTCAATTTCGTCGCTACAAACAACGAGGCCGAGTATGAGGCCCTGGTCGGAGGTCTCGAGCTCACAATCGCTATTTGGGTGTGTCTTCTTCATATTTCATGGACTCCTTGCTCATAGTAAATCAGATAAAAGGAGAATATGAGGCCCGGGGAGAGCAAATGATGAAATATCTCGACTTGGTCATGTCCTTGTGTGAGAAGTTTCATCAAGTTTTCATAGAGCAAATCCCGAGGGAGCACAACTCCTAGGCCGACGCCTTGTCCAAACTTGCAACCGCCGAGGGAACCACCGACCTCGCCAACATCCAGCTCTCCACGCTCGGCATCCCCACTGTGGTCCGAGCACAAGTGTCAACCGTTCTAAATATCGAAGAAAGCTGGATGACCCCGATTGCAAGGTACCTGAAAACCGACGAACTTCCAGAAGATAAGATTCGAGCTCGACAGCTTCAACTCCGGTCGTCAAGGTACACGCTCATCAACAACCTCTTATATAAAAGAAGTTTCACCCTCCCACTCCTAAAATGCATAACCCCGGAACAAGGCCATAATATTCTGGCCGAGATCCATGAGGGAGTATGTGGGAACTGTTGGGAAAATATGGGTGCCCGGGAACTATTCGGGATGAAATTTAAAAACGAATTTAAATTTAATTATTACTAGTATGAATTAATCCTAATTAATTCAAATAATAATTCCAACAATAATTTTATCATCATGCATGTTGAATTAATTCACATAAAATCTATGGCGGAATAAACTAAGAAGTTATGTGATTTATGTAACTCTCGTAGAATTGGCCTTTGAATAATACGGGACAATCACGAACGCGCTTTATCAACCCAAAGACCTTCTCAAGTATTTCCCTTTCGCCTTACTCGATCACCGGTGGAAAGTGCTTTCAAGTAATTTAAATAACTAAGAAAAAAGAAAAATATATATGCTCTTGATTTTTCCAACATATGGAATTATGTACTTGGGGATGAAATAATCACCCCCTATTTATAAGAGAAGTGGCCGAAAATTTTGAGTATTTTATGGGCCTGGAGAAAATCTTTTCTTAGTCTATAAGAAATCTTGAATATATCTCATATATTCTTTTCTCCATAATAAAATATTCCACAAAAATCTCACTCTTCTATTTAACTTGTTATTTTCGAAAATAATTAGGGAAGAATCCAAGATTTGGATCTTCTTGAATATATGAGATAATCTTGTATTCCAAGAATACTTATCTTCCATAATATCTTTCCAAGAAAATCAACAAAATCTTTTCTCTCCTAAATATCAAATTTTTGAAAATTAAGAAGAAAAATCAGCATCATATGTTCTTTATATTTTAATCACCTTATCATTATTGGGCTACTTAATGGGCTACTTGAGGGGCCTTAAGGAGAATTAAGATTGGACCTCCTAATGGACTTCTGAATTTCAATATTGAGCCCCAATATAATTTAGCCCATTAATATTAATTATTACCACTAATAAATTAATATTGCACTATCCATCTTAATCCATATTACGATAATATGGGCTCCCGGTTATTATTTCTCGCGTTTAAGATTATCAAGTCCATTAATTAATTAAGCTTCTGAATAGCTCTAAATTAATTAATATATTTCACCTTGGAGTAAAGACAACTCAACATTATTATCTGTACTGAAGAAATTGATTCTTCACTTGCAAGATTTGGTACGATAAAACTTCTGAACCCACCAAGGGGACTAATCACACGAGTCATACTCACACGCATTTCTCCGTATTAAATCTTGGCAACCGTCGTATGATTAATATTACTGCCCAAAACACAAAGTTCGAAGTCACAATGATTCACACCTAACATGAATCAAAGCAGTAACCATTAAGCACACACGGTCCTATTTAAGTGACGAAGATTAAGAAATCAATAACCACTGAGGTCTAATTCTTCACATATCAGAACAAAAGAATTTATCCTCGCTGTAGGTCCTCTTCAACACATACTAAATGTGCTAGTGCAATCTCTTGGTCAAGACAAGTCAATCTGAGATATACACATCGAACTTTCACGATGGATTGTTCAATTCCACCTAGGTCGTGAATTTGTACGTTTAGTTACAAGGAAACCGTTAATGTGATCTTCCGTGATCGGGTATCACCACATTAACTACAATGTAACAAGTACCACTTATAATGAACTGGTTGTAATAAATATTCAACATTCAATCATATATAAAGCAAATGTGATAAAAGAATTATTTACATAAGCAAGTGTTTAATACATGAGTTATACAAAGTAAAAGCATACTTTCACGTATAACTCCAACAGGAACCACGCCGGAGGCCGGGCCCTGGCCCATAAGGCGATCAGGCAGGGATACTTTTGGCTAACCTTGAACAAGGATGCGATCAACTTCGCGAGATCGTGCTACAAATGCCAGATTTTGGGACCCAATATCAAATTATCTCCAGAACAGCTCTCCTCTATGTACAGCCCTTGGCCATTTGCACAGTGGGGCATCGGCCTCATCGGATTGATGCCCACTGCGCTCGGGGGCCACTAATTCACCGTAGTGGCCGTCGATTATTTCACAAAATGGGCAGAGGCCGAGCCGCTCAACAAAATCGATCAGAACCAAATCATAAGATTCATTTGGAAAAATATTATCTGCCATTTTGTTCTACCGCAAGTGATCATCTTGGACAATTGAAAGCAGTTCGATGGCCTCCAAATGATCCAGTTTTTTTAGAAATGGAAAATCAAGAAAATTTTCTCCACCTCCTACCACCCACAAACGAACGGCCAGGTAGAGGCCGTGAACAAGATCCTCAAGCATACCATTAAGGCAAAGCTCGAGGACAAAAAGGGAAAGTGGGTGGCCGAGCTCCCTGACGTACTCTGGTCTTACCACATGACCACCAGAAACTCAACGGGCGAAACACCTTTCGCCTTGGCCTTCGGGATCGAGGCCGTCATCCCCTCGGAGGTCGCCCTCCCAAGCTATAGGACGGCCCAGACGATCACTGAAGATAACGACACAACTTGAAGAATCAACTTAGACATGCTAGAGGAAAGAAGACTCAACTCCGATCTCAGGAACGCGGCCTACAAGAAAAAATCCGAGAATTTTTTTAACACAAAGGTGAAAGCCAGACAATTCCGAGTCAGTGATCTTGTTCTAAAGAAAATCCAGGGTCCTAAAGGGGTATTCAGCCCGAACTGGGAGGGTCCGTTTAGGATATCCAAGTGGCTCTCCAAGGGAGCATACGAGCTCGAACTCATGGATGACACTCATACGAGCTGGAATGCGATTCACTTGAAGAAATATTATCAGTAATTACGTTGTATCTTGTAACAAAGCTCCTACCTATCAATAAAAAGCCCTTTTTTACAACGCAAATCCCATCTAAAAACCGAGCTTAGTTAAAAAACATGTGCCGACCGTATCGAGGTCGGCATATCACACTTAAGCTTGGAAAGACCATCAAGGTCATCAAAAAACCAAGCTTAGTTTAAAAGCATATGCCGACCGTATCGAGGTCGGTATATCACACTTAAGCTCGGAAAGACCATCAAGGTCATCTAAAAACCGAGCTTAGTTCAAAAGCATATGCCGACCGTATCGAGGTCGGCATATCACACTTAAGCTCGGAAAGACCATCAAGGTCATCTAAAAACTGAGCTTAGTTCAAAAGCACATGCCAACTGTATCGAGATCGGCATATCAAACTTAAGCTCGGAAAGACCATCAAGGTTATCTAAAAACTGAGCTTAGTTCAAAAGCACGTGCCGATCGTATCGAGGTTGGCATATCACACTTAAGCTCGATAAGACCATCAAGATCATCCAAAACCGAACCCAGTTCAGAACGAAGCCGACCTCACAAAAAGGAGGCCGGAACGCTCGACCATCAAGGAAAAAGGCGACCCCGGCACCTGACCAAAGTTAAGTCCAAATTCCCCTTTTTATTTTTCCTTAATTTTCCCTCTTACACTTAGCCAGATTTGCCACAAGTCCTCTTTCCCCCCCATACTTGGCCAATTTTTCAAAGCCACACTTAGAAAATTTCCACATACATACAAATACTGAAACACAAAGTAAACAAAACCCAGAAACATAGCAGCCAAAAGAACAAGAATTCATAAGTTAAGATAGAACAAAAGTTATCTCGTTCAAAATAAAGGAAAGACAAAGTGCATATTGTTTAAAGCCCGGTCAGAAGCCGGTTACAAAAACATGGTAAATTGAAATAAGTGTAGCAAAGCAAAAAGAAAGAGAGAACTAAACATCGCCAATGCCGGTCCCGGCACCCGCCCCAGCTGGATCGCCGCCCTCGGCCATGAACTCTGCGACCTCCTCCACACAAGCTTTCAGCCCGTCTCCGACCGGTGCCGCATCCACAGCCTCGTCCTCGCTTTCTTCTTCTTCTTCTTCCCCGTCCCCGGCCTCCTCAACTTGAACAGCAGGAGGATCGCAGCCTGGAAGAAGCAGTCTGTGCCGATTTGGAAACCACGATAGGTCCACCCCGAGCTCAGTCTCGAGGTCCAAGAAGTGGAGATAGTAGCTTTTGTGGAGGGGAGACTTGCGACGTACTCCCAGAAGTAGTCTTCGTATACTTTGGTGTCGAGGTTAGCCTTTCGTCCCACCCGGATCAAGTCGGCAATTGCCATGTAATAGCAGAACTCCGAGAAGAGCACCGGGCTGGTGGTCGGGTCGTTGGGATCATAAGCTAGCCTATGCATGGCCGCGGCCACTTCGGCAACTTTGTCCTGTACCTCTTTCTCCAGCTCAGTCTGCCGGGCGCGGGCCTAATCGGCATCCCTCTTCACAGCCTCATTCTCCAGACGAAGAGCCGCCATAGCCGCCTCCATCTCCGCCATCCGGGTCCGGCTCTCGTTGTAAGCCTTCCGGGCCATCTCTGCCCAGGTGAGAACATCATCCTTCTCCTTCAGCACAGCCTCGAACTGGCCGACCGCATTGTCCCTATCTTTCTTGAGCACATCATTCTCGCTCTCGAAATCAGCCCTCTCCTCCCGAGCCCGGGTAAGATCCATCTCGGCCTTCCGGAGTGAGCTCACAGCATTATTAAGCTCGTTCTCAACAAAATTGGCCATGATCGCCGCTTGGTTGGCCAAAACGACGATGGCTCTGCCAGCATAGCGGGGATGGCGATCGGTAATACCCGCCAGGTCGCGGGTCCAGGACTAGGGAAGAGAGTTTACCGCCCGGCTCATGTACTCCGGCATCTCGACAATGGAGCCCAGAGCTCGGGAAGAGAGGAAGTCCAGCACCAACGGTGGCAGGTCAGAGTCATTTCGAGTCAGACTGAACTAAAGAAAAATTTCAGTCGGACACACCATAAAACAATAAAAAGAAGATTCTCAAAATAAAAAGAGAACTCACGCTTGGAATCGGGCCGGATTGTGACCAAAGAAAGTCCGATCATCTTCCCGTCTAGGGGCATCGGAAGAGTAGGCCGCGGGGACAACGCGGCCGATCTCTGCCCTGGAGGCGTGTCGTCTGAAAGCTCAATTGGCGCGGGACTCGACCCTTCAACACCAGCTTTGTCCCTCTCAATTTCTTCCCACCCTCGTTTCCGACCAGTGAGGAGGGGACGGCTCCAGACGTAACTCCCTCGGCGATCGGAATGGACTGGAGGGGGGTAGGCTCTTAAATGACAAGTCATTTCCGGGCTCCGGTCCCTTTCTTCTTCTTCTTCGTCACCTTGGTGACCTCCGGTTTCTTGAGAGCGGCTCCGAGCCGGGCAAACATCTCTGAGCACTGACTGAAAAAGGCTTTGGGGCATCTTGGTACAACCCGAAACTCGAACACTGTAACAAGGGAAAGAGGCCGTTAAAAAAAAGTAAAGATACTAGCAACAAGGCACATACCCGGAAGCCTCAAATGTCGAGGATAGCAAAAAATCCAACCCCTCAACCTCGCTTGCCGGGTCCAGAGGAGCGCTTGATTCCTTTCATTCTCTGGTAACTGTAGGATCCGCTCGTGAACGACCGCTAAATCAAAGTTAAGCTCCTGTTCAGTATGGGCCAAATAGCCTGCAACAAAAGACGAGAATTAGATCAATACGACACACCCTAAAGTCAAGTCTTAATTTTCTTACTCTCATGTTTTGGCCGAGGATTAGTAGGAATATCGATCTGCTCTCCATCGGGGTAACCAGTTTGCCAGGCTCCGGCCATAAAGAACCACCGGTCTCGGAGATTCCGAGCCTTGCTCGGGACGCTGGTCACGAACTTGGGTCCTTTCGTTTGTACGAAGACCTCCTCTTCTTTGACTTTATCGCTCATAAGCCTTAGCATGAAGGCCATCTCCCCGGGGGTCGGAAGCCGGGTGAGATAGTTTTGGCCGAAAAGGGTCATAATCTCCAGAACGATCATCCAGGCGTTGGGGAGCAGTTGGATCGGCGCCTGGTCCCAAAAGTTCAAGAGATAGGTGACGGCCGGGTGTAGAGGAAACCGGAGCCCAACCTCCATCATGTCAAGAGTGACGGCCACCATACCTCGGAGAGGTTGATCCGCCCTCTCGTTAGCCTCGGGGGCATAAAGCTGCACATCGAACGGGATGTCCCAATCAACCCGAGCTTGATCCAAGAATTCTTGGCTAATTACGCTCCAGTCCAACCCGTACGTCCACTTCTCCAACTCTGTAAAACCTGTCGGCCTCACCGTGGCGGGATCTCAGGGAGTTGGGACATGGACATGACGATCATGGCGTCGAAGTTGAATTTTAAGACCTCATATCCATCCTGGCTCTCCACAAACTCTTTCCAAAGTTGGAAGGCCCTCCTCACCTGGTCTTTGTACTCCTGGCTATCCCGGGCCCCGGGGTTCACCTTTTTGGCCTGTACCGGTTCGCGCCGACTCGGAGAGACATCGACATCCTCCGACCCCGCCATTTCCTCCATCTCGGGCCTCTCGCCGGCTCTCCTCCAACAACCTCCTGGCTCCTTTGGGCCAGAATCGACCTCTCCCAGAATTCAGTCGTGGACAGCTGCTCTTGAACCCGCTCAGCCGCTAGATTCCTTAGAAAGAGGTTGCCGGCCATATCTTCCCTCTCATTTTCCCTTTCGAAGAGTTCGTCGTCTTCCACCAACAAGTCATCCAGGGGATCTCTGTTCTCCGCCGGCCCCGCAACACGGATGGTATCAAAGTTTCCGACCAGGGCAACTGCCGCGCTAGACGACCCTTGCACACCCCCATCCCTTGCACCGGCCAAAGAACTGCCTTCGCCCAGCAGAGAACGACCCGGGTTAGAGAAGATTAACTCCAGGCCATCTTCATCGTGGGCCTAAAATACCCCGCCGTCATGCGCGGCAACAAAGGATCGCCACCGCTTGAACTTCCAGCTTCATCACACAGCCGCCGTCCGGCGCCACCTCTCCTACCTGGTGGAGGACCAGTCCACCACCGCAACATCGTAGCAATTCGAAAAGAAATAAGAGATTAAAGAAATTGAATCTTACCAATGAATCACCACCGCAGTCGCCGCCGTGAATACTCTATCACCGTCGTATACTTCGCCGTGAAGAGAATTGGGAACTTAGAAACTTGCTAAAAGCTCTCAGTGAAGCGCGAAAGTGAAAAATCCAAAACAAATGAAACCCCAACTATTTATAGAGTGGGGAAGGGGTCAATTTGCGATTAAATTTTTAGGCCTAGGGGCCTAGGTGCAAGGATTCGAAACGGCGGGCCCCTACTTGAAATGACTGCGCAACATTAATTACGTACCCAGAATCTCAGGCGATGCATGACGTCACGCATGCTTTCCTAAATACGCTTCCCCGTGCGCATCCTTTTAAATGTCCAGAGCAATCATGATCTGACCTCCGACCTCATAGACCGGTCCGGGGTCAATGCCGATCACCCCCTCGAAACGACCAGTTCACCCCTCACACTTTCTGTGAATGCTGAACTGGGGGGCAATTGTTGTGACCATTTCAATGAGAGGTCGGCACCGACCTCCCCAAGGAAGGCCACGTGTATACACCCGACTGGGAGGCATCAAAGAGAGGCTTTAGGAGTCGCCGACCTCAAGCACACCCGGCCTCATGGCAACCCCTTCCGACCTCCGCGGACCCAGGCTTTAGATGACTATTTCCGATCGTCACTATCTCCGACCTCTCTGGGAGGCCGGAGATCGCTATCTCCAACTCCGACCTGGCTCAAAGTCCCCGCCACAGGGATCTAGGGTCACGTCTCCCTTGTCCAATCTCCGACCTTACGTCAGGTCGCCGAGGTCGGCGACATACCGATCTCTAAGAATCGTCCAGTTAAGAAGGCCCCTTGAGCACGTGATAGGATCCAACATAATCATCCCAAATATGCCAAGGAGTAGTCTCCGTACAACGCGATAGAGAGAATATTCCTACCAAATAGAGAAATAACTCAGAGAATTGTCATTTTGGGACACGTGGCGATGTCTCAGTGGCCGATCCTCTGAACACAGGTACAAACGGGCGCCCACGCGCATTCAGAGCCTGCAACCATTTAATGCGGCTGTCCCCCATGGAGGTCGGAAATGACCAAAATACCCCTGTATATGAAACCTATAAATAGGTCCACTCTTGTACAAAATAAAAACAACTATTGAATCAATACAAAAAGCTCTACAAGCATTCAAGTCCAGAGATTAAAAACCCCTGACAATTCTTGGTGTCCTTTCATTGATTCCTTTATCATCATCACTCTTTAATTCTTGCATTTATGGAGCATTCAATCCACCTTTTCTTTGATGTTCTTATCTAAACTCATTAAATAGTCATTAAATCCCAGCATATACTTTTAGATAAACAACATAATCCATTTGTTATTCTCTTATTTATTTTTTGGAAGAACTTAATTGAAGTTAATCCCAATAATAATAATAAAAATGATATTCCCTCATTTTTTAATACATGTCATTATAGATATTGTTGGGACATTGGCAGTTTTGATTAAGATCCCAAAACCCCTGAAAAGATGATTTGCCTTTTGTTTGTCTTTGTCAGGCTGGTCTTGGTTAGGTTTTGTACTTAGTCATTTTACACTTCACAGGTACTCAGTAAGAGGAGCACTTACTGATGACGATCAAGACTTAGAGCCTGAAGATAATTTACCATCCTGAACTTATGGCAGTCTTCTAAGTTGGCTGAGTAAGTCTCAGTGATGAAGAGTATGACCCTGAGGTCATTTACTACTCAGTCCTGAAGGGAACAAGAGGATACTGAGTTTATGGGAAGACTTGGAGTAGAGCCAAGCAATGCAAAAGAAATGTCAGCGTTAGGACAAGACCGGTGAGCTCAAGACAAAAAGAACTTAATAAGACAAGCCTGAAGCCAGGAATAAGTTCTGACACTCTCACCAACCTCATGACGTGGACCAATCCGGGAAGGACACGCACGTACGGAACCTGACAAGAAGACTGACTTCAGACTACATTTTAAACGGGCAGGCATTTAATGTGCATTTAATGCGACTACCTAATTCCATGCAAACGACGGCTGCTGCATGAAGATATGTCAGTTTGAAGCCACTCTACATAGATGACAAGAAAGGCTATCTCTGCAACGGATAGTTTTTCAAATCACCTATAAATACAGAAGGCCTTGAACCCATTCAAGGTTACGGGAAATTTCCAAGCCAGAAATTACTCAAACTCTCAAGCATTCAAAAGCATTCAGCCTTAGAAGAAGCACTCGAAACCATCTAAATTTCCCAAGTGTTTCTTAGCTACTGAGAGTTATTCTGTATTCCAAAGAGCGTACAAGAAATATCTTAAGCTTAGAGAGATTATCTTAAGCTTAGAGAGATTATCCAACCCTTAAGCTTAGAGAGATTATCTCCCTGACAGGTATGAGTTCTATCCTGACTCTTGTGAATACCAAGCGTCTCTCTGAGTCCTTCGTCCTGAAAATCTTTATTAAATGTATTCCGTTTTCATTAAAAGTGTGCCTTTTCATATTTAAACCCACGCGCAACGGAGCATTTAATGCTTCAGTTACTTTTTCATATACGTGTCCGTTTTTTACGGAATATGACTGACTTGGGTAATTGATTGAAATTGAGATTAATCCTGGCCCTTCATTTCAAAACCTTTCAAATTCAGGAATTAATCTCAACCACACGTCTGAGTAACTGACTTCGTTTTATCAATCAATAGTGCCATTGGAGGTCTTTACGCAAACACAAAGCACATCTGCACACTGAGTATTCTCTTGCTCAAAATATTCACAGATTTCCTAAAAACCTCTACGTCTCTCAAAATCAATGGCACTTTTTAATTCCAACTGGACAACGGACAAGCTCGAGGATGTTGTTAATAACAAGCTGGTACACATGGAGCAAGTCATCTCCATGGAAGGTGCCTGTCTTACAGTGAAGGAAATCAAACCTGTTTTTAATTGGATTTCCAAAGCTGGATTGGAAACATACTTCACCATGCGTCCCATCTCTATACTTCCAAGGACGGTTGTAGAAGCCTACCTCAACATGTTCCTGCGTAAGGGAGAACTCTTCACGAAGGTGACTGCACTCAAGCCGATGGGGGAGAAGGACGGCGACGGTGAACCTCTCCATAACTCAGAGGTGGTTGACATTGACATTCGGAGAGCCATCAAGGAGGTTTTTGCTTTGCCATCCCCAGGAGTAAATCCCAGACTCTACAAGGAAAACTTGAAGGGAGAATTCCTTAAGAAGTGGACCAAGACTGGCTCCTCTAAGTTCAGAGCCCGTCGGAACAAGAGTACTCTAAAGCCTGAATACAGAGCTCTTGTGGACTTAGTGTCCAAAGTGGTAATGGGATCCACAGACTCTCATGAGCAGCTGAGCTTGCCCAAGCTGAGAATAATGAGGGCTATTGTCGATGGAGTGGAGGCAAACTGGGAGCAGTTCTTCATTGATCAACTCCATCAGGCTGGACTGGACAAGCTGAAGCGGGATGAGGAGAAGAAGCACATTTCTGTCAGTGCCATCCTGCCCTTTGGAATGAGGTTGTCCATCCTTATTGCCCATGCCTGCCATGAGTACACCTTTGACTTCGATGACAATCTTTTCTCCAAGAAGGTAATGTTTGCTTCAGTGAGTGACACTTACTCGATGCTAGGGCTGACTGATCCAAATGCTAAGGCAAAGGGTCAGGCCAAAAAGCCAGCTGGGAAGGCCAAGAAAGTGGCAACCAGTCTCATTGAGAGAGTTGATGAACTCTTTGAAAGGAGTAAGGAGGCTGAGGAGTCTGCTGCTGAGATGGAGGAGGCTCAACCTGCAGTGGAAGGAGTGGAGAAGAGGAAGAAGGTGAGGTTAGTGCTGTCAGGGAAGAACACTAAATTTAGGTCTGAGTCTGATCCCAAGAGAGCCGAATCTGAGCCTGAGGGAACTGACGATGGCGTCAGGAAGGAGAGTGGTCAGGGGGAGAGGCCCTTGAAGAGACTTAGGAAGGGAGTCAGAAAGTCTCCTGCTAAGAGGTTGCATGTAGTGAGTGAGAGGGAGAAGTCAAGCTCTCCTAGAGCCTCTGACTTGAAGGAGGTGAGAAAATCTATCGAGACGGTTGAGTTGTTGCAGCCTGAGATAGTACCCACTCAAACACCTACTAACCCTGAAACCCAAAAACAACCCAACCTTGACCCAATACCTCAACCCACCCAATCACCCCGTACCTCAGAGCCAAACGTTCCAGAGTCAGTGCCTTCACCTCAGAGGTCTGACCAACCCTCAGATCCCACTATTCCCAACCCTGAAGATTTCTCCACTTACCCAAACCCAAAAGATTTTCCTAAAACCACTTCAAATGAAGAGGATGACTTCCTGGTTGTGGAGGAGGAAGAGTTGGATGAGCATATGGCAGGAGGCATTATGGAGAATACCCTAAGGGGGAACGCTACTGAATGGGCCTCCAAGTGCTGGCCAAGACTGACAAAGTATGGAGAACTTGCTGCTAACGTTATTGAGCTCAAAGTCTGGTTGGAGTTTAAGCAATCCAACATGCATGAGCAGCACATGTTAGTCGATGCTCGTGGCTGGGAGCACTAGGAGAATGAGGAGGCAAGATTATGCTCTTATTTTGGACTGACTAGCTGGCTTCAAGTGCTTAACTTCGAAAACCTGAGGGAGCTAGTCAATGACTTAATGTCCAAGAGTAAGGCTGATCTTTTGTCTGATGAGGAGGGAGATAGGGATGGAGAGGATGATGAAGATGCTCAGGGTGGAGCTATGGAGAAAGCTGTGGAGGAAACGGCTGGGGAGGTTGATGCGATGGTCCCTGAGTCTCAAACTCAGGAGGATGGTGCAAAAGACACTGGTGCCAAGGGTGGACCAGTGGCTGAGGATGTTTTGAACATCTCAGCCACCGATGAGACATCTGTCGATGAAGGGATTCCCTGCCCTGAGACAAGGGAGAAAGATGTTGAGGTGTCTAAGGAGACTCCCAGTTCCGAGGGACAAGTTCCTAAGGTTCGAGATGGCATGGTTAAGCCTGAGCAGGCGACCATGACCACTCAACAACTGCCTTCAGTGCACCCTGCAGAGGGACTGAGGATGCAGGGGCTGACAAGGGAAAACAGCCTGCCACTGATGAGGCCGAGGATGGTGATGAGGATGTGATCATAACTGGGGTCGACCGAGCTGAATTCACAAGCATTGTGGAGGTCAAGAAGGAGAAAACCACAGAAAATCTAGTTGAGCTTAAGGAGGAAGTGATGAGGCTACGCGCTGAGAAAAAAGAGGACTCCAAGGCCCTAGCAAAACACATCTGATGGACTAAATCAGCTTACAACACCCTTGCCAATAGGGAGCTGATTTTGCTCAAAAGAACGATGACTGACACGGCCAAGTCAGTGAGGACTGAAAGGAAGCGCACCAAGAAGATGCTAAGACAAACCTTAAAGCAGTTGGCTGCGAAAGATGAGCAAAGGAAGGAGGATCTCAATCAGGCTGTGGAGAAGCTTGCAGCTCAGGCTGGAGCCCTATTCACTCAGGCCATTAAGGACTCAGCGTCCAAGTTGGAGCTAGAGTCAGGACGAATTGCTCAGACTTCGAAAGATATTACTGAGAGGCTGACTCAAGCAGATGATCGATCCGTCAGGGTGGAGGAGAGGATCGAGCAAGCTGAACAATGACTTCAACTCTCCATGGAGGTCTTTGAGAAGAAGGTGAATGCTGCAATCAGTTCTGTTTCTTTTGCAGGAACTGGTATCTCGATGGGAGTTAACTTACTGAAGGAGGGAATCAATGATGTTCATTCCCTAGCCTCCTTCGTAATTAACAGCGGATCTGACGCATTCCCATCCGAGGCCAATGATAATGCCAAAAAGGGGGAAAAGAAGAAGAAAAGATCCCACCCTGAGGCATCTGAGGCAGTCAACCAAGGCGAAACCATTCAAGCCGACCCTGAGGCCAATCCTGAAGGGAATGTGCTGAGGGTAAGGAAGTCAGCAAGGTTGGCAGCAGTAGAGAAGGAAGGGGAGGAAATTATTGACAGGCTGAAGGCAGAGGCAACAAAGAAGGCGAGGGCTAATGAACCTTCTAAAGAACTCCAAGTATCCAAGCAACCTGAGTCAGTTCAAGAATCTCCCCCCATGAACACAAGGAAGAACCCCATCACTTACTCTGGGGAGATGGTGGCGGAATTATGCGCTGAGGCGTGGGGGACACCTTCTGAAAAGACTGAGGCTGTACGCAGGGCTGGGATTGCACAGAAAGAAAAGATGCGTATCTTGGAGAAGAAAGTGGAGAAGCTGACTGATATCAATGAGTTTCAACAAAGGGAACTCGATGATGCAGTTATCAGTCTGCTTAGGAGAAAGAAGGCGAAGCCTGAGCCTAGGAAGTACAGAAAGAAGCCTACAACAAGAAAATCAACAATTCTTCAAGTCAGAAGGCCGGAGTCGGGATTAAGGGAAGCCTATGTCGACGAGTTCATCTCCGAGGCACTGAAGGAGTTCTGGGCTGACGCGAAGGATGAGTTTGTGAAATTATGGCATGTTGTGAAGAAGTAAGGCGACACTGATGATATTAATCCAAAAAATCCTGGAGGAGGCTGAAGCAGCTCAAGTTCAGGTGAAGGCTCCTGAGTTCACGATTCGAGCTCCTCCCTTAGTTCCTGGAAATCAGAAGCACAATACAAAGGCCATTATGATGGAAATTTTGAAGATTGCCAAGGCTGAAGGGTACGTGAATCAACCTAGCAGAGTTGACGAGTTAAAGGCAAGAGTCTATGCAGGATATGGACTTGAACCTGAAATGAGATTAGTCTAGGTGTTCACAGCTTCTTGTAATAGATTAGATTCATTGTAATCACTTCCATATATATCAATGAAATCTATTACTTTTGCCCACAGACAAAAACTCATTGTCTTTTTTGTTGTTATTTAAATTCTGTATTTTATCAAGAATTGCTCTAACACTGCCTTATCTTATAGATAGGTTCTTATATTTCCTCTAAGTATTTTGAGGATCTTTTTAATGTTTTGGCATCATCAAAAAGGGGGAAATTGTTGGGACATTGTCAGTTTTGATTAAGATCCCAAAACCCCTGAAAATATGATTTTCCTTTTGTTTGTCTTTGTCAGGCTAGTCTTGTTTAGGTTTTGTACTTAGTCATTTTACACTTCACAGGTACTCAGTAAGAGGAGCACTTACTGATGACGATCAAGACTTAGAGCCTGAAGAAGATTTATCATCCTGAACTTATGGCAGTCTTCTAAGCTGGCTGAGTAAGTCTCAGTGATGAAGAGTATGACCCTGAGGTCATTTACTACTCAGTCCTGAAGGGAACAGGAGGATACTGAGTTTATGGGAAGACTTGGAGTAGCAATGCAAAAGGAATGTCAGTGTTAGGACAAGACCGGTGAGCTCAAGACAAAAAGAACTTAATAAGACAAGCCTGACGCCAGGAATAAGTTCTGACACTCTCACCAACCTGATGACGTGGACCAATTCGGGAAGGACACGCACGTACGGAACCTGAAAAGAAGACTGACTTCGGACTGCATTTTAAACGGGCAAGCATTTGATGTGCATTTAATGCGACTACCTAATTCCATGCAAAGGACGGCTGCTGCATGAAGATATGTCCGTTTGAAGTCACTCTTCATAGATGACAAGAAAGGCTATCTCTCCAACGGATAATTTTTCAAATCACCTATAAATACAGAAGGCCTTGAACCCATTCAAGTTTACGGGAAATTTCCAAGCCATAAATTACTCAAACTCTCAAGCATTCAAAAGCATTCAGCCTTAGAAGAAGCACTCGAAACCATCTAAATTTCCCAAGTGTTTCTTAGCTACTGAGAGTTATTCTGTATTCCAAAGAGCGTACAAGCAATATCTTAAGCTTAGAGCGATTATCCAACCCTTAGCATAGCTTTGTCTTGTAAGGATAATCTCAACCTAGTTGGAATCTAAACTGAAACCAAAACCCTAAGTTAGGTTTGTTGGGAGTAAGTCAGTTAGTGAGTTAGTAAGAGGAGTTGTATAGATCAGTGAGGTTAGTTGGTCTTGGTGCACCTTGGCACGTTAAAAACAAAAATCCCTTGAGTGGATTTCCTGTTAAATCAGGGCGTGGAAGTAGAAGCTTGAGTCTCTGAACCACGTTAAACTCCTTGTGTTCTTATTGCTTTGATATTGCGCATACCTGCCATATTACTTGTTCATTCATAAGCATTTGGTTTATCAGGCCTGAATCAATCAGTCTGATCCTTAAAAAGAGCACTGTCCTACTAATCACTATTCGAAATTGAGTAAACAAGTTTTTCAGAAAGCAAACTAAACAAGACTTTAAACTATCAGGGCTCACGCATTTTCGCACTGAACTTGAATTGATAGTTAGCCAACTGACCCGCACCAAGTGTAGTCAGTAGGTGTGTTATCAGCTCCTAGTTCATTACCACTCTGAGTAAAGGGGACTCAGTTAGGTTTTAAGTTTGAAAATTGGTATACGTGTATTCCCCCCCCCCCCCCATACACGTATTCCTCAGTCTTGTACCGGGACCAACAGATATTAAGGTAATATTTTTTTGCCAGTATGGTCCTTAAATAATTAGACATTCCTAAATTATGGGAAAATATGATGTTAAGATTTGTCGTAGATATTAATTTTCTTTGAGTTGAAAATTAACAGGGGTTAAAAATTGAGATATTTGAGAGAAAGTAATCAAAATGTCATGTATTGAAAAATTAGTGTAAAATATTAAAATGACATGTATTAACAAACGAAAGGAATAATAAGGAAGAGTGGTAAAAAAGTGGAAAACAGACAATTAAGTTTAAACATGTGAGGGTCTCACCATGGGAGAAAGCAATTCTTCAACCACCAGGTCGTCACATTTGTTGGTGTTTATATCAAAATGTGTTTCTTAAAATCAAACTCATAACTTATTTACAAATTGAGTTAACTTGTGTCCAGTTATACAGAAGAAATGTTTTCGTCTACTTTATAGTGTAATAAATAATATTTATGTTGGTCTCGGACAAGTCTAAGATACGTGTATGGGGGGTAATACATATATATCAAATCTTTTAAAAAATGAGTATCCTCCCTACTCAGAGTTTAGTGCTCAGTGAGGCTTCGATTAGATAATACACCTACTAACAGCTCTGAAGCTTATCAGTTGGCTAACTATCTAATTAAGCCTGAGTGCGGAAGTGTAAGCCATGAAAGATTTGGACTTGTTTTTAGCTTTCTGAAAACTGAGTTTTTCCTTTACTTTAAGAAGTCGTGGTTAAGGACTGTGCATTGAATTATGCAGCCAGGCTAATTAATTCAGGCCAGATAGAATATGTAATGAAGAAATGATATGACAGTATAAGAACAATATCAAAGCAGTAAAGAACTCAGAATTTAACGTGGTTCAGAGACTCAAGCACCTGCTTCCACTGTCCTGATTTAACTGGAGAATCCCTTAAGGATTGACTTATTTTTAACGTGCCAAGGTGACAATGATCAACTCCCTGTGATCCCAAGAATTACACTGAGTTCTTGTCCTCTTCTAACCACTTAACTACCTTACCAAAAAATCTATCACTGACTAAGCTCTAGGGTTTTGGTTTAGCAAAGATTTCAACTATTATGACAATCTTTACAACACAAAATTATGCTAAGGATTGGATTATCACTTCTAAGTTTGATATGTATATGCTAAGCTCTGGAATACAGAATGACTCTAGACTTAAGAAGAAATTCTTGGGAAATTATAGAGGTTTCGAGTGCTTCTTTGAATGCTTGAGAGTCTGAGTAATTTCTTTGGCTTCGAAATTTTTCCTTAACCTTATTTGGGCTAAGGTCTTCTGTATTTATAGATGATTTTAAAAAAACTATTCGTTGGAGGAGATAGTCTTCTCACGTCTATTTTGTAGGAGGTTCAACGGCCTCAAGTCTTATATCCAACCGCCTACTTGCATGGATTAGGTACGTGTATTAAATACATACTCGTTGAAAATGTGCAGAAGTGATCAGGCTTTTGTCAGGTCCGTACATGCATTGTCATCCTCTGATTGGTTCACGTCTTCAGTTAGGTGAGAATGTCAGAACTCATTCTTCAGTTCAGTATTATCTTTTATGAGTTCAGGTTTATCCTCATCCTTATGAAGTACATGTTCCAGCTTTGTCGCATCCTAACATTCCTTTTGTCATTGCTTGGCTCCTACTCCAAGTCTTTCAAAATACTTAGTGCAGTCTGACTCCTTCATGTCTTTTGAGTTAACAATGATCTCAGGATCATACTCTTCATCCTGACTCTCAGTTAACCAACTTAGAAAAGCTAACTTGAAAGGTCAGTGATGGTGCTCTGTATCTTCAGGCTTGTAGTCTTGATGGACTTCAGTGATTTCTCCCTCACTGAGTATCGGTGAATATAAAATATTCTAAACCTGATCTAACCTATCAAGACTAATCCTAACTAACCAACACTTAGGCAAATTCATATCTTCAGGGGTTTTGGGATCAATACAAAACTGATATTGTCCCAACAATTTCCTCATTTTCATGATGCTAAAACACTGAAAAGATCCACAAAACACTTAGTGGAAAACCTATCTGTTGGTCCTACCATGTATTAAAGGGGATAAGAAGTCTAGAAAGTGAAGGGGTTGAATAGACTTCTATAACCAAATCCAATTTTTGGTAAAATAAAATATCAAAAGACTTGGTGTCTTCTAATCAGAGTAGTCTAACTTTACTAGGCTAATTTGCAATAAAATCTTTTTGAAACAAAATAGAAGATGTGCTAGAAATTAAATGGACACGCGATGTATAGTGGTTCGGATTTGAATATCCTATGTCCACTCTCCCTTTGACAAGGGGTCTTACTCACTTACTCACTCACTGGATTTGATAAGTACCAGTTCCTTATACAACCTTGAGTAGATCAACCAATCTATCTCAATATTTGCAACAATCCTTCTTATTGTAAAAAAGGATTGAGTAAAAACTCCTAAATGAGTGTATATGAATATAGCTCTAAGAATACTGGAATAACTTTTGAATATTGTGTAGGGTTTTAGAGTTCTTGAGCATTTTTTTTCATTTCAAAATTCTTGGTATTTATAGAGGAGGGTTAAGTTAGCTGTTGAAAAGAGAAAATCAATTAAATCCCCTATTCTTGGAAGTTAATCAATCATTGACCAATTGATTGATTGGGTTGGTGAGATCTTGATTGAAATAAACGTGTTTGACTTGTTTAAATCGGATCTTCAAATTATCTTCAATCACCAATGGTCTCTAGACTTCCTTTAATAGATTTCTTCTTGTCTGCGTGAGAAATGACAGAACCAGAATACTAAAATATCTTCTGGTCTGACCAGGCTAGTGATATGTCAGAGTGCCAAGATTCTTATAGAGATTCTAAGACATTCTTAAATCACCAGTCTAGTCTAGTCCATAGAACTCTTCAAGTCAGGGGTAGGCTAGTGAGAATTCTGCTCTTGTATTTGGTTGACTCATCTAGTTCTGGTCTTCTAATCTTGATTAACTCTCTGGTTCAATAAGTTCCCCCTTGATTAAGTCCTATTCCATATATTAGCTGACTAACGGGTTCAGTTGGTCCTATTATACATCTGTTTTTAACATCTTCAAAAATAAGTACAAATTTTATCCTAACAATTTTCCCCCGTTTTGATGATGTTAAAACACTTAACCAAAACTGTAATAAAGGAGGCATTAAAGAAAAACAAAAGAGATCTTAAAAATAGAGCTCAAGACACAGCTGGCAACAAGATGTTATCTTGGCAAACAAGAGTAGTAATTTTATTAAGAATGATAAAGAGTGATTACAGATTACAATAAAATTCTTATCTTCTAGTCTTGTCAGCAGTATCTTCTTCCTTCTTTGGGCACTAGAAACTAGTCGTAGAATTTTTCTTGAATGGTCTTGTACTCTTCTTGGCTGGTTGGACCAAAGTTGTGCATTACTTTGGTCCGGAATAGTTTCTTCAGCTCTGCCCAGTTTATCTGGTCACCTTCCAGAGGAGTGGGTAGATACTCAAAAGTAGGAGCAGTTACCTCCAGATTAAACTAAATGGTAGACTTCATGAGAATGTCATGCAACTTCTTGTCATAAGACTGCATTCTCATGAAATATATTATTGGTAGTTTCTTCATCTTCTAGAGATGTCTTGTAGATGAAGAGGATGAAGAAGATTATCTTGGCTTCTCTCCATTGCTCCAGATAATCCATTGGAACTGTTAGATCAAAGGATCCTTCAGTTCTGTGGGGAAGCACAAAATGCTCATCTACCACAATCTTTTCTCTTCTTCCTCTACTATTGCTACTGCTACTAGCCTGCTTCTACTTCTTCTGGTTCAGTTCCCATTTCCTTCAGTGCTCTTCATCAATGTTTCTTTTGATTCTGGCCTTCCTTTATTCTTTTGTTTCATTCCCTTCCACCTTCCTTCTCTCTTCAACTACTTACTCTAGAAAGCTTTTGGGAGCTTTCCTCAACATTATTCTCAGCCTGAGCCATGGTGCTCTCAATGATGTCTAGCCTGCTAGTGAAGGTAGCTGAGGTCTCTTCTGAACTGGTAGCCATTTTAGTTCTGACTCTTTCTTCTCCCTCTTTAACTTCATCAAGAAGGGGCTCTACAATCTGCCTCACAAGAGTAGGTAGTCCAGTGGAGGAGGAAGTGTACATATCTTTCAGCTTTATGACCTCTTCAACATAAGAATTGGCCTCATCAACCAGCTCTGACTGCCTTTCAACTAGTTTCTTCAGTTCATTCTTCAACTCAATGGCCTCAGTCAATTAGTTAGCCACAAACATCTTCAACTCAGAAACTGGGCGCAGCTGTTCTGCCACATGCTCTTGAAGCTGCTTCTGGCAATCAATGATGTCCAGCTTCAAGCGAAGGCCATTAGCCTTGAATGTTACTTTGGCGCTGTCAAAGGTGTTCTTAATCTGTTGCAAGAAGATCTCCCGTTCTTGCTGAATACGATGCCCAATCGAATCAGGGCCAAAATGTTGCATTGCCTTGAAGAAACGGCCAATTTATATAAATATTTTTTCTAACACTTTCCTTTCCTTTCTTATTGTAGATCAAGGAATGACAGTAGTTGTACCCCCAACTTTCTCCCTATTACAAGAGAGGGTTCAAGAAAAAGCCTCCAAAGAAGCAACAAGGAAAAAGATTGATCCTTTTATCGCTCTTATAAAGCTTCAAAAAGGAGGCGAGCAACCAGCTCCTCACCCACCTGGCCAGTCCTCTTGTCCTCCAGCCCAACCTTCTGCATCTCCTCAGCCTAAAGACCATGGGAGAGGAAAACAGAGGATCACAAAGAATGAGGCCCAGGTGGGTAAATCTGACGTGAGGGTCTCCAAGCGCTCCAACGAGAGTGAGGAATCAAGCAGGAGGGAAGTAGCTCTTGCCATATCAAAGTCCACCTCGCTGGAAGTGGTGGATGAACAACAGGTGCTCGCCAGTGTGGAAGCGAGCAGGGGGAGGAGTTCTTCCCAGGACAACTCCTACCTAGGTTGGGACCCAGCTAAGGTCCAAGAGAAAGTTACTCGATTGCCCGATATGTCTATCTTGATTACATATATCTTTTGTTCAACTTTTCTTATTCTTCATATATTTTCCTTGCCGTAGAAACCATCCGGAGAACTATCCTGGTCGCGCCAAGGTCTTGGACCAACAAAGTTGTGTGAGGAGCACTCCTCTTTACTGGGATATTCCCGACGCTCATGTGTGCCACGCCGCCGAGTAAATTTCCAGGTCTTGGATAAATCGGCCGAGTTCCTCATCCAAGGCCAAAACTTGAGTGGCAATGCTCATCTTATGAGCTACAACGCAAGTCATGAGGCAGTCATAGCTCAAAGGGTGCTCGACCCAGCCCTGGACTTGGAGAGGACCAATCAGAACTTGGGCCAAAGGATCGAGAAGTTTGATAAGGAGAAAGTTGTTGCCCTAAAGAAGAAAGACGTTGAGGTCACCATGGAGCGAGCAGACCTGGAGAAGAAAGTTAGCGCATCCCTGGTGAGCGAGCAAGCTGCCCTGGCAAGCTCCGAGAAGATGTTGCTGGAGTTGAAGGCAGCCAACTTAAGAGTGGCTAAGCTGGAGGCTGAGCGAGCAGATTTGGCTACTCGCCTCAAAGCTGTAGAGGAAAAGAATGTTGAGATGGAAGGCAAGGTGGAGCGCCTAGAAGTGGAGAGAAAGGTCATGGTCCCCTATGAGGAGTATGCCCAAGAAGTGATGGACAACACCAACTTTAGGTACATATGCTCCTTTGCGGAGTGTATGAGGTATGTCCGCTTCACCTTGGACCATGGGCATGATGTTTTTTAGTCGATGAAGAAAGACTTCATTGACTCTGTAAAGGAAAACCTTTCGGTGCCTGGGTCCACACTCTTCTATTGGAGTTATACGTGAAAGTATGTTTTTACTTCGTATAATTATGTATTAAACACTTTATTTTATGAGAATAATTCTTTTATCACATTTTCTTTGAATATGAATGAATGTTATATATTTATTGCAACTCGTTCAATATATGTAGTATGTGTTACATTGTAGTTAATATGGTGATACTAGATCACGGAAGATCACATTAATGATTTTCTTGTAACTAAACGTACAAATTCACGGCCCAGGTGGAATTGAACAATCCGTCGCGAAAGGTCGATATGGATTAAGATGGATAGTGCAATATTAATTTATTTGTGGTAATAATTAATATTAATGGGCAGATTAATATTGGGGCTCAATATTGTAATTCAGTAGCCCATTGGAGGTCCAATCTTAATTCTCCTAAAGGCCCCTCAAGTAGCCCAATAATAATAAGATGATTAAAATAAAAGAAAATATAATTGCTGATTTTTCTAGATTATTTTCGAAAATTATGATATGGAGAGAGAAAAGATTTTGTTGATTTTCTTGGAAAGATATTATGGAAGATATGTATTCTTGGAATACAAGATTATCTCATTAATTCAAGAATATCCAAATCTAGTGATTTTAATCTCTAAATTTCAAAAATTATATGTATAGTTGGAAGAATGAGATTTTTGTGGAATATTTTATTAGGGACAAAAGAATATATGGGATATATTCAAGATTTCTTGGAGATCAAGAAAAGATTTTCTCTCCCCTAATTCCATGGAAAAAATCGGCCATCACATCCCTATATATAGGGGATGATTATTTCATCTCCAGTTTACAGTTTCATAATTTCATGTGTTGGAAAAATCAAGAGCAAAAATATTTTCTTTCTTCCTTATTATATTAAAATTGTTCGTGAGCGCTTCCCACCGGCGAACGAATAAGGCAAAAGGGAATACTTCAGAAGGTTTTTACGGTTGATAGGATCGGTACGCTTGTCCCGTAGGCTCGGTTGGACGTTGCTTCAAGAGGTACGTAATGGAATAAAATTCTTAGTTTTTCCGCCGTAGAATTTTACATGAATATATTCATATGCATGATTAATTTGTTGTTGGTATAATTATTATTTGAATTAATTTAAGATTAATTCATGCTAGTAATAATTAGATTTAAATTCGTATTTAAATTTCATCCCGAATAGATACGGGCACCCGAATTTCCCCAACAACTGGTATCAAAGCCACGGATTCGGGCTCTGATCTTTAAATTGAAATTTAAATTGGTAAACATTAATTTGAAATTGGATAGTAGAATTGCTAGATCTTTTTTGCAGGTATACAATCGTCATGGTTAATTTTATTTTTTTCATGCGTATAAATATTTATTGTTTAAATCGATTCGTTCGAATTCATTTTTCTTGTGAGAAAATCCACGAGTAGATTAGTTTTTTTATTTGTTTGATTCGATCACTGTAATAGACTAGTCTAGATCTAGGTTTATTTAATTTTTGTAAATAAATTGTAACCGGATCGGAACAAAGACGGAGACGAAAAATTAAGAACGACGTACATGGACGACGCATGCATGCGTGATGCATGCATGGACGTGGATCGTGCATGGGGTGAAAAACGAGCACGGACGGCAAGACCCGAGCGCACGGCGTGTGCTAGGCGCACACGGCCCGTGCGCTATGGGTGAGACGCGAGCGATGGGTGCGGGCTGCCCGTATAGGCGCCGCACGCCCGCATGGGCGCCGAGAGGGCGCGCGGCCCACCTCATTGGCCGACGCATGCTGGATCTCGGCCCGTACAATCGTGTTTTTCATGTTTATTTTTTTGTGCGATGCCAAACATCGTCTCGACCCCAAATGAAGGACATTTTTTTACGATTTATTGTTGTTTGAGTGAGAGCTTTTTTAGACGAACGATGAAAGTAACGAGGATGATTTCTCGCATCAAGACTTGAAGAAAATTAAACCGTGACAATTGGATTTGAGTGCTCCAATGTGTTTTAATTTTTATTTTGATGGATGTTTTATTTTTGTGCATTTATTATTTTTATAATATGTGTATGCATGATTTTTAATTGTCCAAGAAAAACCTTACTTTTGAAAATTACTAAGTATATTTTTTTAATTTCCGATTTTATTCCGGATAATAAAATTGGATTAATTTTGACCTCCATAATTTATTTATTTGTAAAGTCTTTTTGGAATACATTTCCCCCTCGAATCGACCAAAAAGACAGATTTCACATGAATAAATTACGAAAGGATGATTGCGGATTATTATTAGTGGTGGTATTGACCCTCACCATGAGTGGCTTGCTCAAAGTGAAATAATAATCCTGTATTGAATTATGGCTATTACTTAGGCATAAGAAATTGATATTAACTTACTCCCCGCGGAGTCCCTGTCAATTTTTATGTGGTCAAAGTGGGAGCCGACTAATAATTTTGAGTTAAAGGTTTGTAACTATTAATGTTTGTGATCTGCTTGAATGTGTTTAAATGTATAGACCACTCCTCGTGGCGCATTTAAATTATTTCGAGATATCGGCTGATGCATGATTATATTGTTTTAAGGTTTCAATATAATTGATGTGATCGAATTATGTGATAATTTCGTATTTTTCTATATATTAATATGAATGCATGTTTTATTCTCATTTCATCATGTCGCAACTTTTTAATCCACTGTTTAGTATACTTTAAGTTAACAAACTTTCTGGAGAGAATTATATCGATTGGAAATATAATTTAAACTTTTTTCTTATTGCACAAAAACACAATTGGGTTATTCACGTTAATATATCGGGCAAGCCTAATGATAAGTCAAGCAATAGGAAAAGGTAGTTTATGATTGGAAGCGTGACAATGAACACATGAAGTGCATCATCTTAACATTTATGTCTGAGGATTTGAGGCACTTTCATGAAGACATTGTATCCGCTGTTGAAATCATGGAAAGCCTTGAAGAGATGTTTTCACATCAGAAACCCATGACTAATCAGTTCACCAAACATGACTCGGTCAAGTTGGAAATAGAGGAAGGAACTCCGATGAGGGAGCACGTTCTTGAGATTTCGGCATACCTTAACAAGTTGGAAGTACTTGGTGCGGATTTTAATGTCCTTACTCAGGTCGATTTCATACTCCATTCTCTACCGAAAAGCTTTGAGAAGTTTCATCTGAACTGTCAGATGAATGAACGGACAAGTCGTTTGCCCGAGCTCTTGCAAGCTTTAGTTTCGGCGGAGGCGATAATGGGGCACCAGTCCACTGCTATGGTGGCTAATGGTCTGTCTACCTCTTCTGGTCCCAAGGGAGGGAAGAAGAGAAAGAGAACCAAAGGCCGAACCCAAGCAAATCCAACTGTTACGAAAGACAAAGCCAAGGCTAGCACCGAAGGGGAAGTGTTTTAACTGCTGTAAGAGAGGACATTGGAGGTCTACCTGTTCCAAGCCTAAGAGGCCAGGAAAGTTAGGTAATTCATACACCCTAGTCGTCGAAACTTGTGAAGTGGTGTATGATGTCCATTCGTGGATAATGGATATGAGAACCACTGATCACATTTGTTTTATTTTACATGGGTTCAAGCTAACCCGACGACTTAGCGAAAGTGAGACCCCCATCACACCGGGCAATGCTACGAGAGTGGCAGCTAAAGCAGTGAGAGAAGTGTGCCTATCTTTGAAGATAAAGTTATGGTCTTGAGAGACGTTCTTCATGTTCATAGTTTTAGAAAGAACTCAACCTTCAGTTTCTAAACTGTTTTGAATAGATACTCAGTTTCTTTTAATAGGGATGTTATTATTTCTTGAAATGGTGAGTTTATTTGTTCCGGAACATTGTTGGATGATCTTTATACCATTAATTGGGCACACCACTCACAAATTGAATCTAATAACACATCGACTATTTCAAGTTATAAAGGATAGCGTTCTTCTGATATGAACGAAACACTTCTATGGCATCTTAAATTAGGTCATATTAATCTAATGTGGATACAAAGATTGGTGAAAGACGGATCCTTGGAGTCTCTTCAAGTTGAGTCATTTCCAACTTGTGAATCCTGTTTAGAGGGTAAAATGACCAAGAGGGCATTTGGAGCCAAGGGGAATAGAGCCACGGAAGTGTTGGAACTCGTTCATACCAATATGTATGGTCCAATGACGATCATAGCAAGAAGGGGGTATGAGTATTTTGACACTTTCGTTGGCGATTACTCGGGATATGGATACATCTACCTTATGTTGCATAGGGAAAGAAGTATCAAGTTTATACAATCTGATCGTGGAGGTGAATACCTCTGTGATGAATTCTTAAACTACATATCGGACAAAGGGATTGTATCCCAGTTGACCGCACCAGGAACCCCTCAATAGAACGGTGTAGCAGAACGAAAGAACCAGACTCTTTTAGAATGGTCAGATCCATGATGAGTTATTCAGATTTACCCTAGTCATTTTGGGGTAATGCCTTGGAAACGGCGGCTTGCATTCTGTTAGGATATAGATTAGATGTTTTGAAGATGTTAAAACAAGAACTTATAATAGGACTAGCTGAACCTGTTAGTCAGCTACAGATTAGTATAGGTCTAGAATAGGTCTTTGGTTAAGGGGGAAGAAATCTGTGCAGACCAGATGAGGTGACCAGAGGAGGTACCAGAGAAGGTGACCAGAGAAGGTGACCAGAGAAGGTACCAGATGAGGTACCAGGTGAGGTGACCAGATGAGATGTCCAGAGCAGAAGAGTCACCAGAGCAGATGAGGTCCAGAGGAGTCTGACCAGATGAGTCTGACCAGAGGAGTCTGACCAGATGAGCTCTGACCAGAGGAGTCACCAGAGGAGTCTGACCAGAAGACCTCTCCCAGATGAGGTTCAGAGCAGAAGTGTTACTTGACCAGATGAGACCAGACCAGTAGACCCCAGACCAGACGAGTCCTGACCAGACGAGGGAGGCGGATTAGTTCACCCACTTAGAGGCTGCATGTAATCTGGAGACAAGGAGTTTTTGGAGTTCTATGATAGAGAAGAAGGCAATCTGGAAGTCAACTGATGGAGGATCTGATTGATTGATTGCTTGATTAAAGTCAACTAATCAATCAATATAATCAATCTTTGATTGATTATATTCCTCCAATTATGGTTGTTTGAATTTCTAGCTTCCAACGGCTAGTTTATTCCACAACTATAAATAGGAGTGCTTGGATTAGTTCATTAGACAAGAGTCTCGCGAGAGCACACAACAAGAACACACGAACTCTTCCAAACACTCACCTTGTTCATTAATGTTTATACACTCTTTAGGAGTTTCAGTTGGATCTTATAATTAACCTGTTCATCTTGAAAGGTTGTTGTAAGTTGTTGTATGAAGGAGCTGTTACTTCGGAAATTCCAGTGGTTAGTGAGTACGTTGGTGAGAGAGAAAGTCCCCTTTGGAGAAAGGGAGAGTGGACGTAGGATAGTTATATCCGAACCACTATAAATTCCGGTGTCATTTACTTTTCTGCATTTAAGATTTCTGCATTTCAATTTTAGTACTTAATTTATAAATTGGGTTTTCATTAAAAATAAACTCAAAACGCTTTCCGCTGGATAACCATTTTGGGACCAACAAGTGGTATCAGAGCAGTGTGTCCTATAGACCACTGTTTTGAAATTATTTTGGTGGTCACCAGGGCAGATCCATTCTTTTGAAAACCCAAATATTTGTTGTGCTAACAAATTTTGCAGAAATGGGCTCAAAGAGATGCAGTAGAAGAGACACCAGGAGGTACTCCAAAAGAAGCTTAGCAGATGAGGAAGAAGAGGTATCCACTTCTGGTTCATCATCCAATTATGGACCAGACGAAGAGATATGTCTTATGACAGATGAGGTATGTAATCGAACTCCCTCTTCTTCTTCTCATTCTTCTTTTTCTGAACAATCAGAGGAGTCTTTTACGCAAAATTTGCTATTAGATCTCCAAAAATCTATACAACTTTGTCAAAAGTTGGAAGATGAGAACACAAAGTTGAAAGCAGAAAATCAGAGGCTTTCACAATGTTTAGGCAACCCAACTGATCTACCAGCTGAACAAGTTCAAACACTGGTAGAAGAGTCCACTGACTTGAAAACCATATGTGATGAACAAACTAAGCTGATAGAAAAGTTTCTTGTTGAAAACATTGAGAAAGATAATGAATATATTCTGCTGAAAGCTAAGTTCGATGAACTCTTCCATCAAAACGAAATTGTAAAAGATAGTGAGGACAAGCTCAAGATGAGAGTGGAGCAGCTGACTACAGCAAACAATGTTGTGTCACACATAGCTGCCTCATCTCAAAGAGAGCATGATAAGACAGGCCTTAGTTATGCCAAACCTGAATCCTCACCTGATCAGAAAGAAGAACAGTCTAGTAATTTCATTGATAAGGGTAAAAGGCCAGCTGACCAGGCAACTCAGCCTAATGGGCAGATGAGTCCTAAAACTCAAAAACACAAAAGGCAGAGGAGGAATTTTAAGAAGGGTTATACCCAGAATAAAAGACCTCAGCCAGGCCAGCAGAGTAGAAGACAGTCTGGATCTTCTCAAAAGAGGCAGAACCAGATGACTCCTACTCACCTGCAGAGGACTTTCAAGTCACCTGCCAGACCAGCTGGAACCTTTGATGGTTCTAGTAAGACTTACCCATATCAAAAGAATTTCAAGTCTGTTGTTTAAGACAAGTTATTCCTTCTACTGGACAAGCTCATAAGAGAAGAAGAGCCTCTAGAAGAAATAACCATGTCGAAGCCTCTTATGTTCAGTGTGTTTTTGTGGATATATATGGAAGAAAGATAAGATCACCTGATTCAAAAAGGGATGATCTATTCTTGTGGCTTCCTAAAAATTGTGCTAACCCCCCTGGACCCAGAAGGGTACCAAAAAGTTGATTTCCTGCAGATACACAAGAAGACCAGCTGATGTTTTGCCCCAATATCAGCTGAGCATACTTTGAGGGGGAAGATCAGTTGACCCAGCCTGCTAGAATCTCTATTTTGATAATTCAAGTTTTCTTGTCTTGTTTTTATTTAAGTTCTTCCAGTTTTAACATCATCAAAAAGGGGGAAATTGTTAGGATATAGATTAGATGTTTTGAAGATGTTAAAACAAGAACTTATAATAGGACTAGCTGAACCTGTTAGTCAGCTACAGATTAGTATAGGTCTAGAATAGGTCTTTGGTTAAGGGGGAAGAAATCTGTGCAGACCAGATGAGGTGACCAGAGGAGGTACCAGAGAAGGTGACCAGAGAAGGTACCAGATGAGGTACCAGGTGAGGTGACCAGATGAGATGTCCAGAGCAGAAGAGTCACCAGAGCAGATGAGGTCCAGAGGAGTCTGACCAGATGAGTCTGACCAGAGGAGTCTGACCAGATCAGCTCTGACCAGAGGAGTCTGACCAGAAGACCTCTCCCAGATGAGGTTCAGAGCAGAAGTGTTACCTGACCAGATGAGACCAGACCAGTAGACCCCAGACCAGACGAGTCCTGACCAGACGAGGGAGGCGGATTAGTTCACCCACTTAGAGGCTGCATGTAATCTGGAGACAAGGAGTTTTTGGAGTTCTATGATAGAGAAGAAGGCAATCTGGAAGTCAACTGATGGAGGATCTGATTGATTGATTGCTTGATTAAAGTCAACTAATCAATCAATATAATCAATCTTTGATTGATTATATTCCTCCAATTATGGTTGTTTGAATTTCTAGCTTCCAACGGCTAGTTTATTCCACAACTATAAATAGGAGTGCTTGGATTAGTTCATTAGACAAGAGTCGCGCGAGAGCACACAACAAGAACACACGAACTCTTCCAAACACTCACCTTGTTCATTAATGTTTATACACTCTTTAGGAGTTTCAGCTGGATCTTATAATTAACCTGTTCATCTTGAAAGGTTGTTGTAAGTTGTTGTATGAAGGAGCTGGTACTTCGGAAATTCCAGTGGTTAGTGAGTACGCTGGTGAGAGAGAAAGTCCCCTTTGGAGAAAGGGAGAGTGGACGTAGGATAGTTATATCCGAACCACTATAAATTCCGGTGTCATTTACTTTTCTGCATTTAAGATTTCTGCATTTCAATTTTAGTACTTAATTTATAAATTGGGTTTTCATTAAAAATAAACTCAAAACGCTTTCCGCTGGATAACCATTTTGGGACCAACACATTCTAAACTTGGTGTCATCTAAATCAGTTCCTAAAACCCCGATAGAATTATAGACCGGGCAAAAGCTCAGTTTGAGACACATTAGAATCTAGGGGTGTCCGACATTCATGCTAGACAAGGACGGCTGTAAATTGGATCCACGTTCGGAATTAAGGCTGTTTATAGGATATCCCATGGGAACGAAAGGGTGTATATTCTATAGCCCCAAGAATCAAAAGACTGTGTTTTGCACACTCTTTAAATTCTTGGAGGAGGACTATATGAACAATACAAAGCCTAAAAGTGAGATTACCTTTGACGAATTAAGAGGGTAAATTCCTATACCAAGTGTACAAGATGATATACCAATCGTTACACCTATACAACCGGAACCCCATCGTAGTGGGAGGGTTATCAGACAACCCGAGAGATTCATGGGAATAGGAGAATCCTCAAATTTGATTCCTGGTGATGAATCGAACCTATGGACATACAACGAGGTAATCCAAGATAAAGACGTAAAATCTTGGCAAACGACAATGGAAGCCGAGAAAGGTTCAATGGATCATAATCAAGTGTGGGAGCTGGTCGAACTACCCAGTGGGGTAGAACCTATTGGATGCAAGTGGGTATATAAGAGGAAAGAGGACCGGACGGAAGGGTTGAAACCTTCAAGGCTAGGCTAGTGGCAAAAAGATATACTCGAAAAGAATGGATCGATTATGAGGAAACCTTTTCACCTGTAGCCATGCTTAAGTCCATCTGTATTCTCTTGTCGATCGCTGCGCATCTAGATTATAAGATCTGGCAAATGGACTTCAAGACAGCTTTCTTTAACGAAAATCTTGACTGTTTAGATATCTATATGTGACAACCTGAAGGTTTTATTGCGAAAGGTCAAGAGCATCTCATATGCAAGCTCAAGCGGTCCATCTATAGACTTAAGCAAGCATCACATAATTGGAAGTAGTGTTTTGATCAAGTTATTAAGTCTTATGGGTTTTGATCAAAATGAGTTCGAAAGTTGTGTGTATAAAAAGTGTGATGGAACTGCGGTGGTATTCTTAGTATTATACGTAGACGATATTCTGCTCATTGGAAACAATGTAAAGGTATTGTCACACGTAAAGGTATGGCTGTTAAATCAGTTTGATATTAAGGACTTAGGAAAAGCCGGTCGCATCCTTGGGATCAAGATCACTCGAGATCGCAAGAGAAGGATGTTGGGCTTATCGCAAGTTTCACACAAAGACATTTTTTGAAGTGTTTCAGCATGCAAGATTCCAAGAAAGGTTTTATACCTTTTAGGCACGGAATCCATCTATCAAAAGAAATGTGCCTTAAGACACCTACGGAGATAGATGACATGAAAGGTGTTCCGTACGCTTCGGCTGTAGGAAGCCTTATGTACGTAATGTTGTGTACGAGACCGGATATCTGCCTTGTCATGGGCATGGTGACAAGATATCAAAGTAACCCCGGGAAAGCTCATTGGACTGCAATTAAATGCATTCTATAGTTTCTGAAAAGAACTAGCGATGGAATATTGATTTAGCAGTCAGACAGTCAAATTTCCATGGGATGCACAGACTCAAATTTCTAATCAGATATAGAATCCAGAATATCTACCTCGGGTAGTTTGTTTTGCATGGGAGAAGGAGCCATGACATGGAGAAGCGATTAACAGAAATACATCGCCGATTCGACCATGAAAGTCGAGTAAGTAGCTGCTTATGAAGGAGCGAAAGAAGCAGTTTGGCTCAAGTACTTCTTAGTGAACTTGGATGTTGTTCCGAATTTGCCCAGTACAGTCACTGTCTATTGTGATAGTGCCGGAGCAGTTGCAAATTCAAGGGAACCAAGAGCCCACAAGGCTAGCATATACATTGAAAGAAAACATCATCTTATACGAGAAGTTGTTAAGAGAGGAGATAAAGAGGTGGCAAAGATAAACATAGAAGGACAACCTAGTATATTCATTCACAAAGGGTCTGCCTCAGAGTACATTCGAGAGGCATGTGGATGGAATGGGTGTCAAGAATATTGTCAATCTGCTTTAAGTATAAGTGGGAGAAATTATTAGGTTAGTGTAGGTTGACATGTGATGTCACGTAGTACTACACTAGACATACATGATGTATACTAAAAAGCAGACTTTAAGTATAAGTGGGAGATTGTTGGACTTATACGTAAAAATATGCTTTTACTTCGTATAACTCATGTATTAAAAACTTTGTTTTATGAGAATAATTCTTTTATCACATTTTCTTTGAATATGAATGAAAGTTATATATTTATTGCAACCCGTTCAATATATATAGTATGTGTTACATTGTAATTAATGTGGTGATACCAGATCACGGAAGATCACATTAACGGTTTCCTTGTAACTAAACGTACAAATTCACGGCCTAGGTGGAATTGAACAATCCGCCGCAAAAGCTCGATGTGTATATCTCAGATTGGCCTGTCTTGACCAAGAGATTGCTCTAGCACATTTAGTGTGTGTTGAAGAGGACCTACAGCGGGGATAAATTCTTATGTTCTGAAATGTGAAAAATTAGACCTCAGCAGTTATTGATTTCTTAATCTCCATCACTTAAATAGGACCGTGTGTGGTTAATAGTTATTGCTTTGATTCATGTTGGGTGAGAATCATCATGACTTCGAACCTTGTGTTTTGGGCAGTAATATAAATAATACGACGGTTGTTAAGGTTTAATACGAAGAAACGTGTGCGAGTATGGCTCGTGTGATTTGTCCCCTTGGTGGGCTCAGAAGTTTTATCGTACCAAATCTTACAAGTGAAGAATTAGTTTCTTCGGTACGGATAATAATATTGAGTTGTCTTTACTCCAAGGTAAAAGATATTAATTAATTTAGAGCTATTCAGAAGCCCAATTAATTAATGGACTAGATAATCTTAAACACGGGAAATAATAACCGGGAGCTCATATTATTATAATATGGATTAAGATGGATAGTGCAATATTAATTTATTTGTGGTAATAATTAATATTAATGGGCAGATTAATATTGGGGCTCAATATTGTAATTCAGTAGCCCATTGGAGGTCCAATCTTAATTCTCCTAAAGGCCCCTCAAGTAGCCCAATAATAATAAGGTGATTAAAATAAAAGAAAATATAATTGCTGATTTTTCTAGATTATTTTCGAAAATTATGATATGGAGAGAGAAAAGATTTTGTTGATTTTCTTGGAAAGATATTATGGAAGATATGTATTCTTGGAATACAAGATTATCTCATTAATTCAAGAATATCCAAATCTAGTGATTTTAATCTCTAAATTTCAAAAATTATATGTATAGTTGGAAGAATGAGATTTTTGTGGAATATTTTATTAGGGACAAAAGAATATATGGGATATATTCAAGATTTCTTGGAGATCAAGAAAAGATTTTCTCTCCCCTAATTCCATGGAAAAAATCGGCCATCACATCCCTATATATAGGGGATGATTATTTCATCTCCAGTTTACAGTTTCATAATTTCATGTGTTGGAAAAATCAAGAGCAAAAATATTTTCTTTCTTCCTTATTATATTAAAATTGTTCGTGAGCGCTTCCCACCGGCGAACGAATAAGGCAAAAGGGAATACTTCAGAAGGTTTTTACGGTTGATAGGATCGGTACGCTTGTCCCGTAGATCTCGGTTGGACGTCGCTTTAAGAGGTACGTAATCGCGTAAATTCTTAGTTTTTCCGTCGTAGAATACTACGTGAATATATTCATATGCATGATTAATTTGTTGTTGGTATAATTATTATTTGAATTAATTTAAGATTAATTCATGCTAGTAATAATTAGATTTAAATTCGTATTTAAATTTCATCACAAATAGATCCGGGCACCCAAATTTCCCAACATCTTCATCGCCGACTTGGCGGATATGGGCTTCCCCCTTGACATTTTTGAAAAGATAGTCCTAATCGTACCTCTCAAATAATCGGGTGAAGGGGTTGAGGAGGCGACCAGAAATGATGAGGTCTTTGACGGCCTAAGCTATCTTTCCCCCAGTCCCATTGATCCCTTAACTGATGGGGCGGGCACATCTATCGTAGTCGACGAGAAACCAAGCAATGAGGCCGCCAACACTGAAGCTCCACAAGTCGACGCTCCTCTAGCTCCTCAAACTTGAAGACTATTTCCCTTTTTAGTTTACAATAGGATCAAATTCACTTTATACTCATCTCACTATTTCCTATTGTAAACTTTAAATTCTATGAATGAAATGATCTCTTTTCTCCTTATGACTCAACTATTCGCTTGCTTATTCTTTTAGTCTGCTTAAATTTCGACTTTATTTTCTAAGGCAAAACACTTAACATATACTTAGTAAAGATTTTCACATGGGTCCCCTTGGTTTTCAAGGAACTTGACCTTTAATAATGTGGGTCTTTGGTCTCTTACGGACTTGGCCTAATGATAATGCCTCTTGAGCACAGCTGGACGCCACGTAGTGGACTTGTGCTTTCGGGGCCAGTCTATTTAGGCGAGCAACTGAGTTATATGAGATTTTTTTACAACATTTATAAGTATTACTAATACAACTCATACAACTTATACCATATTAAATTACACAATACAAAGTTGTTTGCCTAATTCATGAGTAATTTATACAAGACAAAAAAATTTGAAATTTACAAAATTTTACACCTTGGAATTTACAACCTTGCACAACTTACATCTTGAAATTTACGAACTTGCACAACTTTATTGATAATATTTCTTCAGCAAAGCTTCATTCCAGGAGTATTGGGCCGAGTTGTCTTTCATGTCTTCAAGATCGTAAGGGCCATTATGCCACTTAGTGGTCACCCTGAATGGGCCCTCTCAAGTCGGTCCAAATACTCCTGGTAGAGGAGCTAGTACCTTGCGAAGTACCAAGTCCCCGACTTTAAAATCCCTAATTTTTACTTGACAATTGAAATATTTTGCCACTCTATTTTTGTAAATGGGATTTTTCATCTCTGCTGCAATTCTCCTTTTTATCAAGTAAATCAAATCCTGCTGCCAATGATGAATTGTTCACCTCTTCGTCGAACGCAATTGTTCGCTCTATTAGTACTTTCAACTCAACTGGTATTACTGCCTCGATTCTGAAGGCCCTTGTGAATGGTGTCTCGCCAGTGCTTGCTTTATAAGAAACTTGGTATGCCCATAGCACTTCTGGTAGCTCTTCAGACCATTTTTCGTATTTGTCTATTAGATGAAGCTTCAATATGTGTTTAATTATTTTATTTACTGCCTCCACTTAACCATTTGACTGGGGATGATATGGAGTTGAGAAATGTTTCTTATCCCTCATTTATTACAGAAATATCTTATCTTTTTCCCTTTAAACTATTTTTCATTGTCTGTCACAATTGCCCGAGGCACTCCAAAGCGACACACAATATTTTTCCATATTAAGTTGATCATCTTTTCTTGTGTGATTGTTACAGGTGCTTCTACTTCAGCCCATTTTGTGTAGTAGTCCACTGCTACTACTGCAAATCGAATACCTTTTTTTTCCTGGTGGGAATGGTCCTATGATATAAATTTTCCATTTTGCAAATGGCCAAGGACTATTTACTGAAATTAGCTCGTGTGGTGGTTTGCAAATGTTAGGAGCGAACAGTTGGCATTTGTGGCAGGTTCGAGCAATTTTGGTTGCATCTTGGAGAAGAATTGGCTAGTAGTATCATTGTCTTACAGTTTTGTACGCCAATGCTCGCCCCCCAGCGTGATTTCCGCACACTCCTTCATGAATTTCTTTCAAGTCAGCTTGTCCTTGCCCCCTGGCTAAACACTTCAAGAGTGGGAACGAGAATCCCCTTTTGTACAACTGCCCGTACATCATGGTATATCTTGCTGCTCGTTTGGTCCCCTTGCTAGCCTCCAAGGGGTTTTCTAGTTGCTCGCCATCTTGAAGTTACTTGATTATGGGTATCCGCCTGTCATCTTCCTCCATTTTTTTGTTAACTTGATTAATCTTGTAATCGTTGGTCAGCAGAATAAGTATTCTCGTCAATGTGACCTCGGATAATTTTGTTGGTCCTATACTGGTCTCTAGGCGAGCAAGTACATTTGCTTGTGCATTATTGTCTCTTGGCACTTGTTTAATGTATATTTGTTCAAACATCGAGGCCATGTAAGCAACAATTTTCTGGTACAAAGCCATGTTTTGGTCTTTTGCTTCATACTCGTCTTGGACTTGGTTTACAATCAGTTGTGAGTGTCTGAAGATTCGACGTCTTCTTACTCCCGCAGCCAACGCTAATCGGAGTCTGGTGATTAATGCTTCATACTCAGCTTCATTGTTTGTTGCCATGAATTCAAAGCGAATAACCGAGGTGAAAACCTGCCTGTCTCGGCTTATCGGGACTATCCCTACCCCCGATATTGTGTTGGTTCATAATTCATCAACGTATAAATGCTAGAGATGACTATGTTCTCTCGTTGGATACTGATGGAAGGTTAGTTCGACTATGAAATCACCTAACACTTGTCCTTTGATCATTGTTCCAGGAGCTGGCTGATCTCCAGAGACCACTTTAGGAGGAGACCATCTATGTCAGGTCTGTGCAATATCTGTCTGAGTGGAAATATTGTTAACACTTCCACCTAGTGATCAAAGAAGTACAGACGAAGCTTTCTTACACTCATTACCAACGCGTATACTAACTTCTCCGTTGGAACTTTCCTTTCTTGATGGCTTCGAAGAATGGTCTGCACTTGCCCCTAGATCTTGAAATGAACTTGTTCAAAGCTGCTAGACATCCGGTTAACCTTTGAACTTCTTTAACTGATCTGGGTGGCTACATCTCCACGATTGTTTTCACATTTGTTGGATTGGCCTCGATTCCTCGTTTGCTGACCAAATGTCCAAGGAATTTTCCCGATTGCACTCCGAAAATGCTCTTTTTTTTATTTAGCTTTATATTGCAGGCTTAGAGTATCTCGAATGTCTGGGCAAAATGTTGCAGGTAGAGATGTCAAAATAGGTCCGGCCCAAAAAAGCCCGGTTTTAAGGAAGGGTCAGGCCTCCAAATTATAGGCCCAAAAAGAACCGGGCTTTTTTGGCCCGGCCTGATAGGTTCGGCGGGCCGCTCGGGCTTGGGGCGGGCTTGGCCCTATGGCCCGGTAGGTTAATTTTTTTTAAGATTTAGGGTAATTTTTTTTCTTCTTTAGCTTACACCAAATACTAATTAAGATTAAAATATCACTTGTGTTGTTTATGAATATAGTAATATTTATTTAAGGTTCTTGTAAGAATACATTATACATATCTTTTAAAAGTTGTTATGTTGGATTATGGACTTTTGAGTTTATTTTGGTGAATTTAAATTTATTAAGATTTGTTGAATTATTGTTGTTTGAATATTATTTAGGAATTTAAGTTTTAATTTAGTTATTAAATTGTTGTTGACAAACTAAACAATTTTTATAACAATGTTAGTAGAATTTGTATACTAGATTATAAACTAATGAGGTAAATATATAAATTAAGTAAAATAATAATATATATAAAAAATTAAAAAAATTGGGCCGGTTTGGCTCGGTGGCCTTGTGGCCCGAGATGGGCCAGGACGGGCCTCAAAATAAGTGGCCCAAAACAACCGGGCCGGGCTGTCCCGTTTGACACCTAAAGCTGCAGGTGATCCTCTTTCTTTTGACTCTTGACAATGATGTCATCCAGTAAACCTCCATCGTCTTGCCAATATGCTCATCGAACATTTTATTGACTAGTCTTTGGTATGTGACCCCGATATTAATCGATCTAAAGGGCATCCTCTTCCAGCACAATAGGTTTTTGTTGGTATAGAATGTTGTATTTTCCTGGTCGTCCGAGTGCATCGCAATCTGGTGGTAGTCAGCAAATGCATCCATGAATATTAGAAGTTCGTGTACAGCTATCGTCCGCCAGCTGGTCGATGTGTGGTAATGTGAAGTTGTCTTTTGGACAAGTAACATTTAGATCTGTAAAATTGACTCACAACCTCCACGTCCCATTTGGCTTTCGTACCAACATCGGATAGGCCACCCATTTTGGACATAAAGCTTATCGGATGAGATCCTTATCTATCAGCTTCTTGACTTCAACATTGAGTACTTTGTGCTTAACAGGCCTGTACTTTCTCCTTTTCTACTGGACCGGTTTCTTCATTGGATTGATATTGAGTTTTTGGCAGACATGTTCAGGACTGATGCCCACGATATCCGCATGCGACCATGCGAATACATCGAGGTTTGGTTTAAAAAACTTAGTCATTCTGGATCTGTATGGCTCTGGGAGCTCAGATCCAATGAAGAGTTCTAAGTCTTCTCAGTTCAGATCGACTTTTATCGCCTCCAATTCTTCAACCGGTGTTGCTCTTAATTTTTGTCCTTTCCAGCGAGGATCTATAATGGGCCCTTCCATGTTCAGCTCACCTTCTATCTCCATTGGCTCAACACGCAATCGTGGTTCAAGATCTTCCACCTTATTATTGGTCGGTACTGCATCCTCCACTTCGTTGCTAGCTGATGCGGCCTCTTCGTTTCTTTCCTCACTTAACGGCTCGTCCCCATGGATCTACTCATCTACCTCCATCATATATGTAATAATGGAACCTATGATTTCATCAAGGATGGAGTGCTCATCTTCAGCGCAACTGCTCGTCTGCTCGACCATCATTGAAACTCTTTGTTCTTTAGATTGCAGGTGAAGAATACACTCACGGGTTTTCTTTGCCCCCTTAATGGTACCTGCACCTTTGGAGGTCGGGAATTTTACACAATAATAGTATGTGGAAACAACTTCTTTGAATTCATTTAAGAAAGGACGGTCGAGGAAACCATTATAGGTAGACTATTGATCTACAACTAGGAACTCTACCATTCTAGTCAGTCTCCTTTCCGGGTCCTCGGCTGATACAAGCTCGACTGAAAATCTAATTATCCCTAGTGGGATTGTTATAGTATCTTCAAACCCTAGGATTCAATGCAGTCCTCGATGTAACTTACATAGTCGTCCAACTGGTCCAACGTCTTCTTGAACATAATATTGGTGTAAACACCTGTATCGACAAGCAAGCGGTGCACCTTGGTACCCATGATATATGCACAAACGACAAGTGAACCATTGTGAGGAGTTAGAATTTCATCCAAGTCTTTCTCAGAAAAAGATAAATCTATCGTCTGCTTGGTTGATGGATTGACTTCTACTTCATTCACTTGTGCAACTGCTCTTAGTTCTGCTTTTCTCTTTCTCTTTGACAGGGACAACCTTTCATGTGAGCAGCCACCAACCGGGCCCGTTGATTCTAACATTAAAATTTCCCGGACTGGTTCTGCGGGAGCTGTCGGGACCTTTCTTCCTTGTTTGTTCATTTTGCCCGACTGCTCGTCACTGTCCTCTCATCTGAACTAGATAGCACAACTACTCGTGGCTCTTCCCTGGTGCTCTCTTCACGAACTCCGAGAGCTTTCCTTCCTCGTAGAACCTCCATAGTTGCTTCAACAAGTCCCCGCATTCACTTGTGAACTGTCCGATGTTCTGGTGATAAGCGCAGTATTTATTGGGGTTTAATTTCCCTCTCCCTTGTCTGATCTTCTGTGGTGCAGACAACATGTCTTTGTCCTTGACACTGTTATATACAGCATCCACTTACATTGTAAGTACTTGGTTCAATTTTTCTGTTAACTTAGCTCCCTTGTTGAACGCCTTCAAGTTCTTTGGAGCTTTATAATCACTTCCACCAGACTTCTTTGGATCTGCTTTATCTCTCATCTCCTTTTGCAGGGCTTCTTGCATGGACACGTGAATTCCTGCTCTATGCCTGAACTCCGAGTATGTTTTTGGACAGGTCAAATGCATCTCTTTTCAGAGACCAGACCTTTTCTTTAAACCAGCCATCGCTGCTACTATATTTGTATCCTCACTCACCATCTCGCCCTCCAATAGAACCTTATCGAACCTTTCCAGGAATTTCCTATCTGATTCCTCATCTTCTTGTTTGATATCCGCCAGCCAGTGCCTCTGTGTTAGGTAAGACCCGACAGTTGAGAAGTGAGACAGAAACTCCTTGCTCAATTGTGCAAAAGAACTGATGGATCCGGAACTAATGCTGAAAACCATCTATGCGGTCCATCTCCGAGGGTGAGCGGGAAGTTGCGGCATTGTGTAGCATCGGTAGCCCCCATCGAAATCATGAAGTCTGAATACTTTGTTAAGTGTACTTTGGCGTCTAAAGTTCCTTCGTACAAGTTGATGGCCGAGAACTGGATCTTCTTCTAGACTGGTGCATTAAGGATTGATGAGTCTAATGGTGAAGATGGGAGAACTGTTGATCCAACTCTTTTTGCGACTCCAGATGTTTTTGCAATTCCTCAATTGCTTTCTTCATGGCTTGAAGTTCATCGGGAGAAGTCCTCCCGTCGGAAGGTTGTTCATCATGATCGAGTTCTTCGACTCTCTCCTGATGCAATCCCTCACCAACAGGATATTTCTCCTGTGTTGGTTTTCTAGCAACACTGCTAGCTCCGTTTGACCCCAGATGGCCAAAAGCCGACCTTCTTATCCGGTCATGTACCGAGGGACGAGCAGTTGTGCGCGCTCCCTCCTTGTTTACTGGGGATGGTTCCCTCCTATCTTTATTTCTTATGCCTAACCTCTCCAAGGCACTGGTGCGAGAGGTGCTCTTGCTCGACTCCTCAACTCGGCTCAGGGTCGACTCTCATTGGCTTCCCAATCGATCACTCGTTGGATCTTTTCCTTTATTTCTATGTACTTGCGCACTGTCTGCCTCATCTTGTTGTCCGTCTTCCCTCCTCTTACTCCGCTGCTCGCCTGCCCAATTCTGATCCTCTGGGGCTTTTGATGGCCCTACGGTCTCTTGCTGTTTTTCCAAAGAACGAAGCATGGCTATTATCTTCGCAAGTTCTTGGAAATTTTGGGCGAGAGCCTCAAGTTCCGGAGGAAGGGTATCGATGGTAACTTGGACATTCCTATGAGAAGTTGCACGTACGGTTCTCGTATATCCACTCATGGATGAAACCTAGTTTAAGGGTTATGACTAAGTGCGTTCGATGATCTCACTTCTTGGGATCTTGTCATTCCGATTGCTTGGGTATATGTTAAGGATGATGAATTAGGATGGTTTCGTGTCTCAATACTTCTTATTTTAAGGGCAACTAGCCTTGAATGTGTAAATGTGGTCATTTACAAATCTTAATTCACACATGCATGCATTCAAGCACTCCTAAAATAGTGTAGAAGTACCACAAATGTCATAAAAGTCAAAATAAACTCCAACTTCCGGCGACTATTCCCAGATTCCAGCGAGACTTTCTGAATCTCAATCGAATTCTTCAACACTCGGAGGTTCGAACCCTCCTTCTAGCACCAATTGTTGATGACCTTATTCCTAAGAAGGTCACCAAACAAGATCAAAGTTGATGAATTTGGATAAGTAATGATCAAGAAAGAAAATGGCAACAATTTGGTCTATTTTTTAAGGGTTAATTGCAAATAAAATCACAACATTCTCGCAAATTGCAATTTAATCTAAACTTTTGAATCTTTGCAAACAAAACTCCAATTTAATGTTTGTTGCAATTTGAACCAACAACCAATTTTTTTTATGGTCCGAAAATAATATTTCATCTACCTAACAATGAACAAGTAATCGTATTAATATGTTTAGATTGGTTCGAATGACAGTGCATAACTAATCATTATGTTGGGGCAGATTGAAATCAGATTTTTAGTTGGAATTGCTAACAAATTCCAAATTGAAGTTTTGTTTGCAACTACTCAAAAGTTTAGATGAAATTGCAATTTGCGAAAAGATCGTGATTTTATTTGCAATTAATCCATTTTTTAATAATGGAACTTATTGTCTTATTCATGTGAGGAGGTATTTATAGATACACAAGCAAGTAGGAGGTGCCATCCTCTTAGCCATTCTAAATTACATGTTGACAGGTGTTAAGACACTTGTTTATTCCTAAGTTATTGTATTTTATACAAATGACAAGTGTTAAGACACGTGTTTGCTTCTAATACAATGTTTAGTTAGTGGAATTATTGGTTGTTCTTCGAGGTACTCAACTGCTCGCTTGTATATCTATTTGGTGGGTGTTTGAACCTTCTCCTCCTTAGCTGCTCGCCCATCTCTTTTTGACCCTTGACCGGTTGCTCGTCTGAGTGGTTGACACTTTGACCAACTACTCTCTCTTAGTCACTTCGTGCATTATCTACTCAATTGCTCGCCTCTTAATCCATTTTCTAATTACTCTTTCTTTGCATTAATCTCTACTTAACTGCTCGCCTATCAACAAAATTCATTTTCAGTGTAATCAATCTACACTATTCAGTGTAAACAACATTAACTGTTGAGTGAGTGCACCGTACAACAGGTGCATATGAGAGTGCTCCAACATTATTTTGCAATAATGATTTAAATTGGATTACATCAATGTTGCACAAATTACTTAGAAGAACACAATTTTCAACATTTTTTTAAGCTATAGAAGTATGTGCGGTATGGTTCTCCTAATTCAGATTCAGAATTTTAATATCTCCGCGTCATTTTTATGTTGAATTTAAACGTTGAATTTTAAAATATGATGTAACTAGAACAGTATTTCGCATTTTACGCGAGTTAAATATTTCTTATTAAAAAAATTATATTAAAAATAGTATTTTATCTCCTTTTAATATTATATATGTATGAATTAATATATTTTCTTTCGCATATGTTTGAAAAGCATGTTGAATATTAAATAAATAATCAACATTGTAACAGGCTAATTTCAAATATAAATTAGAGGTGTAAATTTTATTTTGTAAAGGGTGTAGAATTCATTCCAGTAATTATAAAAAATATAAAAAAAAAATTGCAAGAAAAATCATGAACTTTATGAATTTTATCAATTACAACATGCATTTTTTTATTTGCAATTTAATACATCACCTTTTTAAATTTTGCACTTTAAACTATCTGATAATTTTTCGACAATAATTAAATAATGTCCTTGTCGAAAATGTCACATAAATTTTCACATAAACGTCCATAAATAAAATATTTAAAAAAATAAAAATAACATCTTTAAAGATATTTTAAACTTATTTTTGTAAAGTTAAAACATATTTTAAGGGTATTGTTTCCATTATAGAAAAAAAATCATAATTTTATTTGTTGGCATTTACGTAAGCTCTATATGGCATACGGAAATTATCTGATGGTTCAAATTGTAAAATTTGTAAAGTTGGTGCAAATTGAAAAGAGAAAAAATTTCATATTGTAATTGATAAAAGTTATAAAATTCGTGATTTTTTCCAATTAATTCTACTAATTAAATTATTATATATAAAAAAGAGTTTCATCATTTAATTGGTCAAAATTTCCGAATAGGATAATTGTATGTGTGTACTTTAGAAAATCTATAAGTACGCAACTAATAGTAACTAGGGGTGAAAACGGATCGGATATTTCCCGACCGATCTGGAGCCGTATCCGGTCGGTATCGAATTCGGTATAAAAAATTAGTATCCGGGCGGATACGGAATCGGATACGGATAATTGACTTCGAATTCGGAATCGGATTCGGAATACAGAATATCCGACCGTATTCGACTTTTACCATATTTTATCGGATATTATTCGGATATCAAATCCGGATATCCGGATATCTGGATTTTATTTTATATTTTATATTAATATATATATTATATGAGTAGGTTTTATATGAAAACGCTTCATAATAAGCTTAACATAAAATAGTTTTAGAGTATCATTAATCTCATCAAAAGTATCATTAAATCTGTTAGGAGTATCACTAATTTGAGTCAGTGGTATTATATTGTAATTGTTTTAAATTTTCTTGAACTCAGACTAATGATACCCCTAATGAGATTAATGATACTTTAAAATTGTTTCATGATAAGCTTATTATGAACTATTTTCATATAATATTTTGCCTGAATATATAATATCAGTCCCATTCCAAATTCTAATATTATTAGTTTCATGTTATTAGCAGTAGATATAATTTTTATAATTTGCATTAAAACTTCTATGAAATATTGCATAGGTGGTTTTTTTATGTGTTTCAATCACATTTTGATGATTTTCGTAAGAAATATATTATCCGATTATAGTTGTTCGAATCCGGCCCGAATTTGTTCGATATCCGTCCCGTATCCGTATACCGAATATTCCGAATTCGTATCCGAATCCGACTTTTCCGTATCCGATTCCGAATTCGAGAAAAAAATATGGTTTAGGATATGGTATAAGCACTATCCGTCCGTATCCGATCCGTTTTCACCCCTAATAGTAACTAAGATTAGTTATATATGAAGGGAATACATAGTTTTCATTAAAAAAAAGTAATAATTGAAGGTATGAATAATATGAGTTATTTCACTTAAAAGGTATTAATTGTTTTTATTTAAAAATATGAATTGTTCTTCTAAAAATATATTATGGGGTAGTTAATGCATGAACAAATTTTCTAAAATATATTATGTGGTAGTTAATGCATGAACAAATTATCCACTATACATATAATTACATACTTGTTAGGATATATTTTAGTTTTGATAATTTTCCAAAACAACATGTAATAGGTTTGAAAGCAGTCAGGATAGTATCTTTTATTTCAGGTCAGACTAGGTTAGCTCTCGTAAGAATAGGCTGTCAGTTGAGGAAACACTCAGTTGAGGGGGAACTCAGTGAGGGGGAACTCAGCAACACAGCCTGAGGATATCAAGATGACATCAAGAAGAACTGACTGAAGCCATGTCAGAGACCTGAATCAGAAGAGAAGTCTGAAGGATGTCCCACTGAGTGTAAACCAGGCTGATCTAAGCTAAGTCAGGTGGACCACTCAGTGAAGAGCATGATCAAGAGGATCAGTGCTGCACCAAGTAGGTCCTGAAGGAGTCAGGCTGCTGTGGTCAGGGAAGTTTGTCATTCAGCCTTATGACAAACTTCTTGGAATGATCTTCAAACAGTCTCTGAAGGACAACTACACTGAAGACGCTCAGTCCACTGAAGATCATCAGTCAGTGAAGGAGGAAGCTACCTAAAGTCAGTGGGTCTTGGTCAACCCACTGAGTCAAAGATCCGTGAATCCAGGCCACGTGGACCAATCAGCACGAGGCAGCAACTCTGACACTGACAAAGGCCGCATTCCAAGAGAAGTGGTTGAAACCATTAATTGTATGGATTCAAATGTAATTTCCTCCAACGGTTACATTTGAATCCACACTATAAATACAAGCTCATAGCTGCGTGTTGTATTGTGTGTGAAGAAAGAAAAATTAACACCTACAAGCTATAAGAGTGTGTGAGTTGTTAGGGAGTCATAAGGAAGAGGTGCTCACACCCACGACACTGACCTTTAGGGTTATCACTTATATTCATTGAGTGTCAAGCTTGTAACTCATAGCTTAGAGAGGTTTTCCTAACCTTAGCTTAAGGCTAGCACATTGTAAAGGAAAACCTCACATAGTTGGAGAAACCAAACTGAAACCAAAACCATTTAGTTAGGTTTGTTGGTGGAAGTTAGTCAGGAAGGAGACGCAGCCCAGGGAGTGGCGTGAGTCCAGTTGTAAGTGCACCTTGGCACGTTAAAAACAAGAATCCCAGTTAGTGGATTTCCTGTTAAATCAGGCCCGTGGATGTAAGAGCTTGAGTCTCTGAACCACGTTAAACTGAGCGTACTTATCTTTAAAAGTATTTACTAAAGTGTTGTGAAAATCTGCTCACTGAGAGCATTGTTAAAAAAGAAAAACTTTAGTTAAGTATTCAGGTCAGGGAGATTCCTCTCACTGATCAGTTCAGGCAACGCACTAGAGAGTTCAGTCTCTCGAGTCACTGTGTTGCTAAGAGCATGAGCCTTCAAATCTCACTGACTTGGTAGCTCAGCCTCTTAGCAACGCAGTGACTTGAAGTGAAACCTCTCGAGTCACTGCCTTGTTACGAGACTGAGCTCGCAAGTCAGTTGCACTGACTTAAGTGCTTTGACTCGTAGCAATGCAGTGACTTGAGTATTATTCACTCTTGCTAAACTCCCTGAGGAATTGGTTTTTAAAAAAAAAAATTGCTCCTGAATTCCCATTTTGCCCTTCGAAAACGGGACCATCAATACTCCTAAGATAGAAGTTTTAGAGAGGCCGGATTTTGATTCTCAAATAATATATAAGATGTCATCCTATTACTGTTTTTTAAACCCAATCTTTTAACAATCACCCAATCATCATCTCCAACTCTATTAATTATAATCATGTATACCGTGCAAATTTATGTACATATATTAGATATTTTCACTTAAAATATTTATTATTTAAAAAAAAATTAATTATGTACCATTGCACAATACCATCTTATAATACTATATTTTCAAACCTCACTAAGGTGATGTGTCAACACCATCTTATTTTTAGGCTGATGTGACATGTCTAAAATTTCTCTATTTCTAAATACTGCGCTCTCATTAAAAGTTGGTTAAACTTTTGATATTGACCTTTGATCTTAAACAATTAAATCTACACCATTAAAATTAATTTAGTAATTTTATAATAAAACCCCATACATAGAAACCTTAATCTCAAAGTTTCATTCTCATTTTTTTCATCTTGAATGTCGTCTCTGCCGCATCTACTTCACACGAATGTTCCTCCGCCACATCTATTTCAAATGTCACGCTTCCATCACATCTACTTCACACGGCCGCGCTTCGCCACCTATACTTCATACATGCGTCGTCCGCCGTCTCCATTGTTATTATATGCGGCTATCACCTCTGTCGTTATAATAGGTTCATAATTGTTCAAATCTAAATTTTATAATCGTCCATACATTCGTCCTTTTTTATCTGAGTATCATTGATCTGATTTTTTTTTTTTCTCTTTTCTTTCGCCTTGAATACCGTCTCGCCACATTTATTGCACACGGTCGCCATCTCCACCGGTATTGCACATGGACGTCATCACCGTTGTTATTGAAGGTTTTGATTTGTTCAGATCTACATTATTTAATTGTTCATATATTCGTCTGTTGCTGCTTTTTCCGAATATCTTTTATATGATTTTTTTCCTACGTATAATATTTTACCTTTTTTTAGATCGATTGAGAATATCGAAGACTTCTACAAATTGAAGATACCAAAATTATTTGCAAAGTAAAGTATGCATTGCCGAACATTTAGTGTGATTTTGTAGTATTCTTTTCATTTAGTGTCATTTTGTAATATTCTTTTCATTTAGTGTGATTTCGTAATATTCCTTTTATTATTACTTTGGAAATAATATTGTTACCAAAATATTGTATGATTCCTAAAAATATTTCCATTAAATGTAATATTTTGCCATTTATTAGGGAGAAAATTCTGATACCGAAATAGATTATTATATTGTAAAATTTAGATATAAATTTCTATATTTACCGATTTTTATTAGATTATTTGATTTTATTAATTTTTTTTTTTTTTTTTTTGCAAAATAATAGTAGATGTGAAATTTATAAGACCAAAACTAGAAATTTTTCTAAAAAAAAATCCCACTTCATTTAAAAAAATATTATAGTTATTCTCTTAAAATAATATGTTTAAAAAATAATTATCAATTTCTCAAAATAAAAAAATTAGCGAGAATACTTCCCAAACAAGTAATGTCTAACATTTAGTTTGATATTGTAGAATTGTTTTTTTTTTTTCTATATTTTGGAAATAATATTTTGACAGGAAATAGTATATGACTTCTAAAAATCTTTCCACCAAATGTAATATATTGTCATTAACAATAGATTCACTAAAGTTATTCGGGAGAAAAATTTGCTACCAAAATAGATTATTAAATTATAAAATTTAGATATAAATCTCTATTATTTTGTACCGATATTTTATTAGATGATTAGCAATTTTTTTCTTCTTCAAAATAATGGTAGATGCGAAATTTGTTAGATCAAACTTGAAATTTTCTTTAAAGAAAAAATAAATTACCTATTCATTTTTTTTAATTTTTTTATTTATTCTCTAAAAAAGTAAAATTTCCAAAATAATTATTCATATCTTAAAATAAAAAGATAAGCAAGAATATTTCTATGATTTAGTTTGATTTTCTAATATTCTTTTATATGATTATTTTTTGAAATAATATTGTGATCGAAATAGTGTATGATTCTTAAAATTCTTTCCACCAAATGTAATATCTTGCCATTAAGAATATTTTTTTTGACAGGGTCATTAAGAATAGATTAAATAAAGTTATTTGAGGGAAAATTTTGTTACCGAAATAGACTATTAAATTGTAAAATTTAGATATAAATTTATATTATTTTGTATAATTTTTATTAGATGATTTAGGAAATAATGATAGTTATGAAATTTGTAGGATCAAACTTAAATTTTTTCTTTAAAAAAAATAACCCTTCATTTTTTAAAAAAATTGTTAGTTATTCTCTAAAAAATAATAAGTTTTTCAGAATAATTATTCATATTTTAAAATAAAAAGATTAGGCAAGAATATTTCTATACATAAATAAAATCTAAAATGTTTGGCAGAAGATTTAGTTTTATTTTCTAATATTCTTTTTTTTATAATTATTTTGGAAATAGGGTTGTCACCAAAATATTGTTTGATTTCAAAAAATCTTGCCACCAAAATTTTATGTAACGCCCCGAATCCAAAATACCTAAATATCTCAGATTCGAGGTGCCACTTGTGACTAAAATCCGAACTATAAAATTTTTGATATAAAAAGGGATAATAAAATGAGAGATGAGTTTTATGCAGCGGAAGAAATTACTGTAATATTTAAATAAGTATCTCAGACACACACACACACATATATATATATGAAGATAAAGCTTAGTATTAACAGTAACATTTTATTTAAGCAGGGAACTTTGTGTCGTCCCTATTACTGCTCCACGAAATCATAATTTGCAAGGGTTGTAAAAAGGGGGGCGTGAGATTTGAATTCTCACATATGGATGATTTGCAACGTCATGGGATTGGTAAATCCGAAATATATTAAATTGTACTCACAAATAAAACATATCAATTTCTTTAAGCAGTTGACATATAAACATGAATATAATGTATCACATATGTAACAAGTTCACATAATGATTAGTTGGGCATAACTAGTTTCACATTCACATAATTTATATATCACAAGTTGGTTCAGATTAAAGGGCAAAGCTCAAAACTATTTTCACGTATCGGCCCAATCTGCTAAAATCATTTTGCACATATTGTAAATCTCTTTCAAAATAATTAACGTACCACATCTATACTCATTCTACTAACCTTCCAACCTCAAAATCTATATATAAAGATAGTAAGTAATCAATGGTCATATTCCCAGTGCGCACGTAGGCAGCTGACCGGGGACCAGATCTAGTCTAAATCAACAGCCTTGATTCTGAGGGCATCCACGACAGCTCCCTAGAGACCGGAATATAATTAACAACCTTGATTCTGAGGACGTCTAAAAACAGCTCCCCGGAGGTCGGAATCTAATCTAAATCAACAACCTTTATTCTGGGGGCGTCCACGACAGCTCCCCAGAGGTTGGAAATAAATACTCACACTACAACTCCGTACTTACTAACTTTTTGTTCTTTTATAAAAATGACATTTCAAACTGTAGAGAGAATTTACTTGAGTGACAACTGAATTGGTTCATGCTCACATAATGCCCTTAATCATGCAATGGAGATTGATATGAATAAAAATAATAGGCATTTTATATCATATATAATTATATCACATAATTCAAACAGTTATATAATAGGTGTACATTTATGTTGGATAAGTTGTTTTAGATTGATTTAGTCGAGTTCAGAGTATACCAGCACAACGTATTATTAGCAGATCAATCAACTAATCATCACCCACCTTTTAACTTTATAGCTAAGTTACAACTGTCTTGAAATTCCTTTGGAAGATAACTCGCATTGTGGAGACGTCCCGAGAGTGATACACAAACAGAATGTCGGATCCCTCGTGCGTATTCCGATTAGCACGTAGTCTTAATATGAAATCATTTAATTAAAAGTTGACCTTTGAATTATTAGGAAAACTTGAGAGTTTGTGTAACGAGAATCGAGGAGGTCGTTGTCTATAGAAAACTATTGAAAGACTAAATTTCTCAAAAGGTCAATTGCTATTTGATAAGTACACCCCGTTTCAAGAGATGGTGTATTTACTAATTTCCTTGTGGTATGTCTATTTGAATTTCTATAAAAACAGTCCTTAATATTCTAAGACTTTTATAACTAAAAGATTTTATAACTTAAAAGTATATCTATCTAATATTTTCTTGAAAATAATTAAAAGAAAAGAATTTTATTTAAGTAATATATTTCTCAAATTTAATATTTTACTTTCTAAAATTTCCATTTCTTATTTTAAAAGAACTTTGAATATAATTTATATTTTATAAATAAAACTCCTTTTATTAATAAATATTTTGATTAAAGAATTTTATATAATACATACTAAAAATAATATAATATATATATTTGTTTTATTATTAGTATTACTAATCAAACTGACTTGAAGACTTTTGTATTATAAAACTTATATATTATATATATTCTTCTTTTCCTAATATTAGTAATACTTCTAAATTGATTAGTGACACTTTCTAAACAAAAGAATAATACTATTTTCCAAAATACTCATTTTCATTTGTTTACTAATTTTGAGCATAAACACCTTTGTCTTTTTCGATCTTTTTCCAAACTCTACTACAGTGTTAAACAATTAATTCCATCACTATATCATCAACAAATCAAACCAAACTAATTCATTCATTCAATAATACCATCAAACTAAACTAATAATACTAAACACCTAACTCAAGAATACTAAACAGTTATTTCAATGACACTAAACAACATATTCAACACAACCATTATGCTAACAACTTAACTTTTTCGAACAGTAGAATTTTAACAATAATAAAGCCCATCTACAAGCTCACAGGCTCCAATCCAAAAACTATTATTCTAAACTTACAAAGTCTCAACAAGGAACTAAAACTGATCAATTACTATCCAACTACTACGAGAATTAGAGGGAAGATTAGTAATTCTTACGAGTTCCAGTTTGAGGAGGTAAACGGTCAGCCTAACGGCGTCGGTCGGTGATTCGTGAATTAAGTCGAGCAGCCTAACGGCGTAGTTTAAAGGTTTAATTGTTCATCGGATAATTTCGGCAGCCTAACGGCGTCGTTCTGGATTTTCCATAAATGAACGAGCGGCAATTCATCCTTCGGGCTTCATCAATAGAAGGCGGAGGAGACTACGGTACCTCGATTATACACAAACGAATTAAACTGTGAGTATTTGAATATATAGCATGAAACCATAAAATTGGAGAAATTAAAACGAATGGGGAAAGAACTCACTTAAAGAAGGATGGTGTTGGACGGGGCGGTGCTGCGCTGAGTGCGACGGCGACGGGCGTCGCAGCGGCGATTGCTGGAGGAGGGAGGCGTACGAGTGGTGCGACTGAGGGAGGGCATCGCGATGGTGGTCACTGTGAGAAGAGAGGAGGGAGCTGGGCGTGATTTCCATCGGGTATGGGAGAGAGAGAAAGCAATTGTTGGGTCAATTGAAAGAGATGGAGTGAAATTGGAAACTGCGTACTGAGACTTGGAGGGGCTTTTTATAAAGAAATAATACTTTAATTAAAGAGTTAATTTAAAAGGAGGGAAAAACATGTGGATGAGATTAATCCTTTTTAATTCTAGATATTTTTTATCCCACTTAATACGGTTTAGAAATCGTTTGGTTCACGAGTTAAATTATGATTTGATAATTAATACAATTTTAATATTCAATTAATATTTTATTGTAGAAATTATATTCGTATATTTTTATCAATAAATTATACGGATCGAAATCCTTAATTAAACTTGATTATTTAATTTCTCGTAGTCCTTTATTCGTTTGAAAGATTCGTTTTCTTTCTTTGAATTTAGGAATTTGCAAAAGGGTATATATTTATATTACACAATAGCACACAAAAATAATAAAAGAAACAAAGATAATAATATAAAATAAGGTTTCTAGAAAAATAAAAGGTATAAAACGGGATGGGGTGTTACATCCTCACCCCCTTAACAGGAATTTCATCCCTGAAATCCAGCTTCTAGGTTTTGCTTAGGTATTTCTCGGTTAAATTTCATATGCTCATCTCTAAGTTGGATTCTTCCTCTATAAGCCAAACTTATTGAACTAACACCAAAGTATCACAGCTCCCTAGAGACCGGAATATAATTAACAACATTGATTCTGAGGACGTCTAAAAACAGCTCCCCGGAGGTCGGAATCTAATCTAAATCAACAACCTTTATTCTGGGGGCGTCCACGACAGCTCCCCAGAGGTTGGAAATAAATACTCACACTACAACTCCGTACTTACTAACTTTTCGTCCTTTTATAAAAATGACATTTCAAACTGTAGAGAGAATTTACTTGAGTGACAACTGAATTGATTCATGCTCACATAATGCCCTTAATCATGCAATGGAGATTGATATGAATAAAAACAATAGGCATTTTATATCATATATAATTATATCACATTATTCAAACAGTTATATAATAGGTGTACATTTGTGTTGGATAAGTTGTTTTAGATTGATTTAGTCGAGTTCAGAGTATACCAGCACAACGTATTATTAGCAGATCAATCAACTAATCATCACCCACTTTTTAACTTTATAGCTAAGTTACAACTGTCTTGAAATTCCTTTGGAAGATAACTCGCATTGTAGAGACGTCCCGAGAGTGATACACAAACAGAATGTCGGATCCCTCGTGCGTATTCCGATTAGCACGTAGTCCTAATATGAAAATATTTAATTAAAAGTTGACCTTTGAATTATTAGGAAAACTTGAGAGTTTGTGTAACGAGAATCGAGGAGGTCGTTGTCTATAGAAAACTATTGAAAGACTAAATTTCTCAAAAGGTCAATTGCTATTTGATAAGTACACCCCGTTTCAAGAGATGGTGTATTTACTAATTTCCTTGTGGTATGTCTATTTGAATTTCTATAAAAACAATCCTTAATATTCTAAGACTTTTATAACTAAAAGCTTTTATAACTTAAAAGTATATCTATCTAATATTTTCTTGAAAATAATTAAAAGAAAAGAATTTTATTTAAGTAATATATTAATATAATAAAAGTCTCAAATTTAATATTTTACTTCCTAAAATTTCCATTTCTTATTTTAAAAGAACTTTGAATATAATTTATATTTTATAAATAAAACTCCTTTTATTAATAAATATTTTGATTAAAGAATTTTATATAATACATACTAAAAATAATATAATATATATATTTGTTTTATTATTAGTATTATTAATCAAACTGACTTGAAGACTTTTGTATTATAAAACTTATATATTATATATATTCTTCTTTTCCTAATATTAGTAATACTTCTAAATTGATTAGTGACACTTTCTAAACAAAAGAATAATACTATTTTCCAAAATACTCATTTTCATTTGTTTACTAATTTTGAGCATAAGCACCTTTGTCTTTTTCGATCTTTTTCCAAACTCTACTACAGTGTTAAACAATTAATTCCATCACTATATCATCAACAAATCAAACCAAACTAATTCATTCATTCAATAATACCATCCAACTAAACTAATAATACTAAACACCTAACTCAAGAATACTAAATAGTTATTTCAATGACACTAAACATCATATTCAACACAACCATTATGCTAACAACTTAACTTTTTCGAACAGTAGAATTTTAACAATAATAAAGTCCATCTACAAGCTCACAGGCTCCAATCCAAAAACTATTATTCTAAACTTACAAAGTCTCAACAAGGAACTAAAACTGATCAATTACTATCCAACTACTACGAGAATTAGAGGGAAGATTAGTAATTCTTACGAGTTCCGGTTTGAGGAGGTAAACGGTCAGCCTAACGGCGTCGGTCGGTGATTCGTGAATTAAGTCGAGCAGCCTAACGGCGTAGTTTAAAGGTTTAATTGTTCATCGGATAATTTTGGCAGCCTAACGGCGTCGTTCTGGATTTTCCATAAATGAACGGGCGGCAATTCATCCTTCGGGCTTCATCAATAGAAGGCGGAGGAGACTACGGTACCTCGATTATACACAAACGAATTAAACTGTGAGTATTTGAATATATAGGATGAAACCGTGAAATTGGAGAAGTTAGAACGAAGGGGGAAAGAACTTACTTAAAGAAGGAAGGTGTTGGACGGGGCGGTGCTGCGCTGAGTGCGACGGCGACGGGCGTCGCAGCGGCGATTGCTGGAGGAGGGAGGCGTACGAGTGGTGCGACTGAGGGAGGGCATCGCGATGGTGGTCACTGTGCGAAGAGAGGAGGGAGCTGGGCGTGATTTCCGTCGGGTATGGGAGAGAGAGAAAGCAATTGTTGGGTCAATTGAAAGAGATGGAGTGAAATTGGAAACTGCGTACTGAGACTTGGAGGGGTTTTTTATAAAGAAATAATACTTTATTAAAGAGTTAATTTAAAAGGAGGGAAAAACATGTGGATGAGATTAATCCTTTTTAATTCTAGATATTTTTTATCCCACTTAATACGGTTTAGGAATCGTTTGGTTCACGAGTTAAATTATGATTTGATAATTAATACAATTTTAATATTCAATTAATATTTTATTGTATTTGAAATTATATTCGTATATTTTTATCAATAAATTATACGGATCGAAATCCTTAATTAAACTTGATTATTTAATTTCTCGTAGTCCTTTATTCATTTGAAAGATTCATTTTCTTTCTTCGAATTTAGGAATTTACAAAAGGGTATATATTTATATTACACAATAGCACACAAAAATAATAAAAGAAACAAAGATAATAATATAAAATAAGGTTTCTAGGAAAATAAAAGGTATAAAACGGGATGGGGTGTTACATCCTCACCCCCTTAACAGGAATTTCATCCCTGAAATTCAGCTTCTAGGTTTTGCTTAGGTATTTCTCGGTTAAATTTCATATGCTCATCTCTAAGTTGGATTCTTCCTCTATAAGCCAAACTTATTGAACTAACACCAAAGTATTTCTCGAATTCTTATAAATATAAATCTCAACCGTACTATAGTCATAAACAATTCTTCATAAGTTAAAAACACAACTTACTTCTAAGTCTTCTATTACAGGTTACAAGAACTAAAATACTCAAGTATTTTGTGGTAGAAGAAAAGTGAGATATTTTCTGCATGGTATGTCTCGATGGTAAAACTAAGCGGTAGACAACATATCTAATCTTATCCAATATATCCAGCATTCCTATGCAGCAAGACTTTAACTTGCCTCTCTTTCCAAAAGTAAATCCCTTCGTCAGTGTAACCTTAAGAAACACTTCCTTAATAGTCTCAACATCAAAATTAATCTCTAATGATCGTGTGTTGTTTTAATCCTTCACATGGCTTGTGAAATAATTCTCTATGTACTTCTATCCACAAAGTTTTATAAGCGGCATCAAAAGTACCGCCACTTGGTAATTATTTTCATAAGAAAATTTTCATTAGTTGTAAGGTGAGTATCTAAATCTTAGATTGAGTAATTATGTTCATGTAGCTTTGGCAATTGTACACATAGGCAATGACCTACTCTTGTTGTATAAGAACATACCTTATTCTAGGTTTTGGATGAACTGGTACTATATCATACTCTACTCAAAATAATTTTGTCTAAAAATCTACTTACTATAAAATTTCTGGTTCAAAAGTGGTGGTAAACCTTGGTGGGGAGGTTTGATTTTTGAAAGGTCCCCCATTAGTTAAAGCCAAAATAAACTTCTCGGTTTTCTTAGTCGACTAAGTTTGTTGTCACTCTACCAGATCTAAGACTTTATAAGGTTTTCTAGTTTTTAAACATGCAACCTTTTCTTCCTACATAGTTGCAATTTTTTCTCTACTTCAAAGTCCACTATGTATCTCATAGATAAAAATCAATTGTCGTTTCTTTTTCAACTAAAATATTCTCATAACATATAAATGTTAATCTTAACACGTAAGACTAAGATCACATCTAGCTTGCTCATTCCACTTTATCCTAAAAGTCTCTACTTAAGCTTAAAATCTTATGTTATCCCAAAAGAAAGTAACTATGCACATGTTTCATATTCCTACTTATGCATAAAACTAGTTCGTTTTCAATAACATCTAGTAACTCAACTTAAGAACGTGCAGTTCAGTTTCTATTTGATGTTCATCAAATTCTATCTTCAATCAATTCACTTGGTTTTAGGTTCTCATTGTATTCCTCAAAAGTTCACTTTCACTTAAGGTATATTCTTCTATACTTCATATCCCCAAATTTTCTTAAATTCTTAGACACAATGGAGTGAGATGCTCTAGTACTAATTGATACATAAGCAGTTGATCCAAATACTTTGATCACAAGAATTCTATTTCTAATTTTAAGGCATTGGCACTAAGGGTGTGGAAACTTGAAATTGCATTAAGGTACGTAGAGTATGGTAGAATCTTCTAACTATTTTAGTTTTCGGAGTTAGGTCTCATAATTCCTACACATTTGTTTCTTCATAAAGTTTTAAGGTCATATAATACTTAGTACGTGACATTCACCCTGTTGTCATTCTATTGGTAGTTCTAAAGAGAAAATAATAATATTGTTATGTCGTATATGTATGAAAAATTATAAAAACATAATCGAATTACGTAATCAACACAACGCTAGTACTGAGATACACGTGAGTATGTAGTTCACCGCAACGCACTGTGGCCACCAATGGTACAGTGATTACATTTGCACCATATATTAGAAACCAGTGACATGTCATAAAACGGTAATCAGATAAAATATAACAGTTAATATAGAGCAAGTAGCACACATTGCCAAGTAGGAATTTCACAACATATCATATAAAGGTCTCGGGGTTCTAAGAAGGTTAGTCTTCTTATCCCAAAAAGAAAACTAAGGCTTCCAAAAATAATGTTAACGCATCACATCTTCTCTTCATCACGGATTGCAAGCGACAAAGGGAGTCGGGATTAAGACTACGTTGTTATGGCCTAAGTAAAACAGTCATACATCTGACTACTACTATATGTCGGGAAAGGGTGGCATACCTATGTTGTATGTATTTGTGACTACATCAAAAGGATATATGTTTAAAAGGATTTGATCATTCTGTCTGGTCGTTACTATGGTAATCTCCATCGTTGGTTCCTACTGGGTATGTCTCTAAGTGGAAGTGGGGCACTTGAATTGGGTCTTCTATTCTCATCCGTTCGAGTAGTCTTACAGCGATAGGATGAAGAATAACACAGTAATCCTTCTGGCAAAACAAACCACAACCGTTAAATCTATCTTCGTCATGGGGTATAGGAGCAACTCTTTCTTTTGCACGCAGTCTCTGAACTGGGTTATATACACACTGATAAATTCTAAGGTTAGCTAAATAATTTCTAATTATCGGGATATAACTATCTTAGGTGGATTCTTATATGGAAAGAAATTCCTAGTCAAAATTTTAGTTATGCAGAAACATAATTTTAACAATTAAATCACAAAATTTAAACTATTAAAGCATATAGTTTAAATAATTAAAGCATATAATTCAAACAATTAAAGCATATAATTTAAAAAATTAAAGCATATAGTTTAGACAATTAAAGAATATAATTTAAATAGTCATATAACATCATTTATGAAATTTATAAACTTACACAAATATATTTATTTCTATCATATTTACTAATTATCTGCATTTCAATAGGAAATATAAACAGGTATTTCATGGTTCTTCCTATACCTCATAGGTGTTGTTTCGATTTCTCGATCTTTTGATTGGTGTTTTGTTATGAAAGTCAATTCATCGCAATGTCATAAACTTTTAGGCAATTTAAAATAAAATAAGAACAAACCTTCGAGGAGCTTCTAACGGTAATATGAGACACATTTCCCTTCAAGTGATTTAATTAGTGATCTATATTTAAATGATAAGAAATTTTTAATTAAAGAAAAAGAATTTTAGTTTGATGAAAACAATGATTTGGGTTTTGGTCCGAAAGTTTGAACGTAAGCTCAGATACCACCTGTAACGCCCCAAATCCAAAATACCTAAATATCTCAGATTCGAGGTGCCACTTGTGACTAAAATCCGAACTATAAAAAATTTTATATAAAAAGGGATAATAAAATGAGAGATGAGTTTTATGCAGTGGAAGAAATGACTGTAATATTTAAATAAGTATCTCAGACACACACACACATATATATATATATGAAGATAAAGCTTAGTATCAACAGTAACATTTTATTTAAGCGGGGAACTCTGTGTCGTCCCTATTACTGTCTTTGCTCCACGAAATCATAATCTGCAAGGGTTGTAAAAAGGGGGGCGTGAGATTTGAATTCTCACGTATGGTGATTTGCAACGTCATGGGATTGGTAAATCCGAAATATATTAAATTGTACTCATAAAAAAAATATATCAATCTCTTTAAGCAGTTGACATATAAACATGAATATAATGTATCACATATGTAACAAGTTCACATAATGATTAGTTGGGCATAACTAGTTTCACATTCACATAATTTATATATCACAAGTTGATTCACATTAAAGGGCAAAGCCCAAAACCATTTTCACGTATCAGCCCAATCTGCCAAAATCATTTTGCACATATTGTAAATCTCTTTCAAAATAATTAACATACCACATCTATACACATTCAACTAACCTTCCAACCTCTATTCAAAATCTATATATAAAGACAGTAAGTAATCAATGGCCACATTCCCAGTGCGCACGTAGGCAGCTGACCGGGGACCAGATCTAGTCTAAATTAACAGCCTTTATTCTGAGGGCGTCCATGACAGCTCCCTAGAGACCGGAATATAATCAACAACCTTGATCCCGAGGACGTCTAAAAACAGCTCCCCGGAGGTCGGAATCTAATCTAAATCAACAATCTTTATTCTGAGAGCGTCCACGACAGCTCCCCGGAGGTTGGAAATAATTTCCGACACTACAACTCCGTACTTACTAACTTTCCGTCCTTTTATAAAACTGTCATTTCAAACTGTAGAGAGAATTTACTTAAGTGACAACTAAATTGATTCATGCTCACATAATGCCCTTAATCATGCAATGTAGATTGATATGAATAAAAACAATAGGCATTTTGTATCATATATAATTATATCACATAATTCAAACAATTATATAATAGGTGTACATTTATGTTGGATAAGTTGTTTTAGATTAATTTAGTCGAGTTCAGAGTATACCAGCACAACGTATTATTAGCAGATAAATCAACCGATCATCACCCACCTTTTAACTTTATAGCTAAGTTACAACTGTCTTGAAATTTCTTTGGAAGATAACCCGCGTTGTAGAGACGTCCAGAGAGTGATATACAAACAGAATGTCGGATCCCTCGTGCGTATTCCGATTAGCACAGAGTCCTAATATGAAATCATTTAATTAAAAGTTGACATTTGAATAATTAGGAAAATTTGAGAGTTTGTGTTACGAGAATCGAGGAGGTCGTTGTCTTCAGAAAACTATTGAAAGACTAAATTTCTCAAAAGGTCAATTGCTATTTGATAAGTACACACTCTTTCAAGATATGGTGTATTTACTAATTTCCTTGTGGTATGTCTATTTGAATTTCTATAAAAAAACAACCTCTTAATATTCTAAGACTTTTATAACTAAAAGCTTTTATAACTTAAAAGTATATCGAAAAGAAATTTATTTAAGTAATATATTAATATAATAAAAGTTTCATATTTAATATTTTACTTTCTAAAACTTCCATTTCTTATTTTAAAAGAACTTTGAATATAATTTATATTTTATAAATAAAACTCCTTTTATTAATAAATATTTTGCTTAAATAATTTTATATAATAAATACTAAAAATAATATAATATATATATTTGTTTCATTATTAGTATTACTAATCAAATTGACTTGAAGACTTTTGTATTATAAAACTTATATATTATATATATTCTTCTTTTCCTAATATTAGTAATACTTCTAAAATTGATTAGTGACACTTTCTAAATAAAATAATAATACTATTTTTCAAAATGCACATTTTCATTTGTTTACTAATTTTTAGCATAAGCACCTTTGTCTTTTTCGATCTTTTTCCAAACTCTACTACAGTGTTAAACAATTAATTCCATCACTATATCATCAACAAATCAAACCAAACTAATTCATTCATTCAATAATACCATCCAACTAAACTAATAATACTAAACACCTAACTCAAGAATACTAAACAGTTATTTCAATGACACTAAACAACATATTAAACACAACCATTATGCTAACAACTTAACTCATTCAAACAGTAGAATTTTAACAATAATAAAGTCCATCTACAAGCTCACAGGCTCCAATCCAAAAACTATTATTCTAAATTTACAAAGTCTCAACAAGGAACTAAAACTGATCAATTACTATCCAACTACTACGAGAATTAGAGGGAAGATTAGTAATTCTTACGAGTTCCGGTTTGAGGAGGTAAACGGGCAGCCTAACAGCGTCGTTCTGGATTTTCCAAAAAATGAACGGGCGGCAATTCGTCCTTCGGGGTTCATCGAAAGAAGGCGGAGGAGACTACGGTACCTCGATTATACACAAACGAATTAAACCGTGAGTATTTGAATCTATAGGACGAAACCGTGAAATTATATTCGTATATTTTATTGTATTTGAAATTATATTCGTATATTTTTATCAATAAATTATACGGATCGAAATCCTTAATTAAACTTGATTATTTAATTTCTCGTATTCCTTTATTCGTTTGAAAGATTCATTTTCTTTCTTCGATTTTAGGAATTTACAAAAGGGTATATATTTATATTACACACTAGCACACAAAAATAATAAAAGAAACAAAGATAATAATATAAAATAAGGTTTCTAGGAAAATAAAAGGTATAAAACAGGATATGTATTACATTTTGTGTCTTGCTATTAAATTTGATATTTTTCACCCAATTTTTTTGGCAGAAAATTTTATTATCGAAATAAAATATTAAATTGTAAAATATAGATATGAATTTTCATAGTTTTAAAAGATTTTTTTCTAAGATAATTTAGGAAAAAAATTACAGGGGGAATTCGATTTTTGTATGTATAAATATGAATTTTGTAGGGAGAGAATTTAAGATGTCAACTTTGCATGGTGGAATTGAGTTTTTTTTTTTTTTTAAATTCCGCTTAGAACGTATTTCTTATCGTTTGATTTTTTTTTTTTTTTGTATTATAAATATCTACACGTTGATTTATTGTTCCTGCACAAACTTCCGCATAATATTGCATTTTAACAATGAAATCACTTTGGTCAAATATTACTATTAGGTCTGACATGTGTGATTCTATCTTTAAAAATAAAGTTGTTCGTTTGATGAAGTTGGGCATGGTCATGATATTGAGAGATTTACAAGTTATACATTTAATTGTATTTCAAAATACTTTTTAATGATTTATTAATACATATTGATAATATTTTTTAAATGTTATATTTTTATGAATTCTATATAATTAATATATGTATGCAGGATATGAAAATTCATGCTTTTATTCTTAGAAATCTTATATCTCTGTAATTACACATATAGATTAAATGTCATTTTAATATTTTTTCCACATAATTTTCAAATTCCAACTGGACATCGGTGTGATGTGGACTGAAAATTTGGTGGGCTGCAAAACCCCTAACCCAACCCACTTAATATTGGTGTGAGTTTAGGCGGGCCGCCCAATTTCAATATTTTTAATATATTTTAAATTATTAAATTTTAAAAAATATAATTTAAAAGTTCTAATGCATAAAATTTATCGGAATCAAACAATTTATCTTCATAATTATCATTATAAAAATATTAAAAATAAAGTTCATAATTCATTAATAAAAAAAATTCTACAAATTGAAGTCCACAATATATTAACCATAATTCATAAAAATAATCTTCTACAATTTAAATTCATATAAAAATAAATTTTACAAAATAGTCCTAAAATTGATATTATAATGGTTAAGAATGTACATAACAATGGAAAATAAATTTGAAGGTGGGCCAGCCTGACAAAGCCCGCCCCTAACCTACCAAAACTCGCTCCTCAAACAAGTCAGCCCATTAAGTTCCGCCTTCAAACGGTCTAAAAATATTTCACCCAATTAACTTTGATGGCTGTAAAGGTTGGTATATGTATAATTCTTCTAAAAAATATTGATCAAAAGTCAGAGTTGTGTAATAGAACCAAAATTGGTAGTTACGAAATTTAAAAATTATATTCTAAAAGTTGAGTCATTTTTGAAATAAATATTGGAAGTAAGGTATATGCACCCTCAGAATAATACTGACTAATTCGGCGAATACTTTGTCGTTTATGATTTAAAGGAAATTGTTTTCGATTATTTTGTGTTTGGCAATAACTATAGATAAATGTCAAGGTCAATCATTGTCCACTGTGGGTGTCTATCTTTCCAAGCTTGTTTTTACACATGGACAATTACATGGTGTAGCCCCGAGAGTTAAAAGCCAAAGAAAATTCTTTACTTTAATTTCAGTGGAAGACAATGCAAGTATATAACAAATATTGTCTACAGATAAGTTTTCAGAAATTTGCAATTTGAAATAATATTGTCTGATAGTATTTTAAGATTTATTGTCTGAAATTTTTAATATTTTTTAAAATCTTTTTATTTATTCATATTTAATAATTTCAGTATTCGTTAAATTACAATTATAATTTTAATATTATACTAAAATTATTAAATATTTAAAAAAACATTAATTATTATAATATAAATTAATAATAACAATTTTATTTTCAGTCCGCGAAATTCGCGGTAAATATCACTAGTCTCAATCTCATATATTTGTCAATCTCCCCTCATCCTACGTGGCTTCTCCACTGTCCATCTTTTTGAAATCCTGCAATTTTAGGCATTTTTACAATTTTTTTTATTTCAATAACTTCCTCTAATTCTAATCTTAACCCTCCATATTCTAAAAAATTATCTTGACCGCTCATTTTGTTTTATACGGTTAATTCACTTTTCAATTTTCATTGCCTTCTTCTATAAAAAAAATTCTCACGGTCTTCTTCCTCTTTCTGCCTGTTGATCTTCCCCCTTCAATTCTCCCCAGTCAAAGTCGCCTGGTGCGGTAATTTTTTGTAACGCCCCGAATCCAAAACACATAAAATATCTCAGATTCGAGGTGCCACTTGTGACTAAAATCCGAACTATAAAATTTTTGATATAAAAAGGGATAATAAAAGAGAGATGACTTTTTATGCAGCGGAAGGAAAGAGTATAATAATTTGTATAACATATCTCACACATATATATAAAGCTTAATATCAATAGTATCATTTTATTTAAGCGGGGAACTCCGTGTCGTCTCTATTACTGTCATTGCTCCACGAAATCATAATATGCAAGGGTTGTAAAAAGGGGGCGTGAGATTTGAATTCTCACGTATGGGTGATTTGCAACGTCATGGGATTGGTAAATCCGAAGTATATTAAATTATACTCATTGATAAAGTATTTAATTTATTTAAGCAGTTGACATATAAATACGAATAACATATATCACAGAAGTAACAAGCTCACGTAATAATTAATTGGGCATAACAGGTTTCACGTTCACATAATTGATATATCACAAGTTAATTCACATTAAGGGGCAAAGCCCAAAACCATTTTCACGTATCGGCCCAATCTGCCAAAATCATTTTCCACATATCGTAAATCTCTCTCAAATCCTTCCTCATATTAAATTTTAACTTATTAATGACCTTGCCCGGAACTCTACTGAGCACCCTACCCGGAGGACGAACTTATTAATGACTTTACCCGGAACTCTAATGAGTTCTTGTCCGGAAGCCGAACTTATTAATGACTTTACCCGGAACTCTAATGAGTTCTTATCCGGAAGCCGAACTTATTAATGACCTTGCCCGGAACTCTACTGAGCACCTTACTCGGAGGACAAACTTTATTAATGACCTTGCCCGGGACTCTAATGAGCACCTTATCCGGAGGCCGGGTTTATTATTAATCAATAGCTTTCCTCTTCCTCATAAGCTGACATTTCACAAAGTGGGGAGAATTCACATAATTCATACTTAATCAGATTCATGCTCACAAAATGCCCTTATATCATGCAATCGTCATCAGTTCATATAATCAACAAACACAAACCATCCATATAAGGTATATATAATTATATCACATAATTCAAGCAATTATATAATAGGGTGTACATTTATGTTGGATTAGTTGTTTTAGATTGAATTAGTCGAGTTCAGAGTATACCAGCACAACGTATTATAAGCAGATCAATCAACAGATCATCACCCACCTGTTTGCTCCGGGTCCCGAGAGTGATATACAAATAGAATGTCGGATCCCTCGTGCGTATTCCGATTAGCACAAAGTCCTAATATGAAATCATCTAATTAAAAGTTGACCTTTGAATTATTAGGAAAACTTGAGAGTTTGTGCTACGAGAATCGAGGAGGTCGATGTCTTATAAACTTTAAAAGGACTTGTTTAAGGGTCACACCCTATTTTGGTAAATACACCACTTCTAAAAAGGGTGGGTGTATTTGGGGTGTGTACTTACTAATTTTCTTGTTGTATGATCATTTCGATCTCTATAAAACAATCTTCTAAAAATTCCAAGACTTTTATAACTAAAAGCTTTTATACTTAAAAGTATAACCATATAATATTTTTCTCAAAATAATCAAAAGAAAAGGAAAGTTATTTAAATATTATTAATATAATAAAAATCCCAAATTAATATTTTTCTTTCTAAAATTATTATTTAAAAGAACTTTGAAAATAGTTTATATTTTATAAACAAAACCTCTTTAATAATCTTATTAATAAACTTTGTCTTGAAGAAGTTTGTATTATAAAACTAAAATAATATATAAATATATTCTTCTTTTAGTAATACTTCCAAAGTTAATTAGTGACACTTTTTAGAAAATGAAAGAATTATATTAATTTTCCAAAAATACTCTTATTCATTTATTTACTAAATTGGATATAAAAACTTTTCTCTCTTTCAACCTTTTATCCAAAAACAACTAACATAACAATTTTAATAACAAAAGGTACTACTTCTAAAATCTAATGGTATTAGTCTATTTCCCGAGGAAACAAGAATAAGATTTTAAAGGAGAATAAAGTGTTCTTCTCGTTTTTCTAATTTGTAATTTGAACCGGGAGTAGGCGAACCAAGCTAATTCAACAGCTAAACCAAGGATACTAATTCAACCATTTCCAATACTACTAAACATTCAATTCAATAATACTAATCAGTAAAACCAATAATACTAAACACCTAAACCCACAATACTAAACAGTTATTCCAATAACACTAATAACAAAACATTAGTAACACAATTCCATCTAAAAGATTACAGGTTCTAAACCAACAATAATTGATCAATTTCTATCTCAACTAGTACAAGAATTAGAGAGAAGGTTAGTGATTCTTACGAGTCCCAAATCGGGCAGCCTAACGGCGTTCGATTGGTGGCTCGTCGGATAATTTTGGCGGCCTAACGGAGTCGTTCGGTTTCCTTAAAAAAAGAACGAACATCAGTTTCACCTAGTATTCACTGGGCTCTTCATCGAAACAGTAGAGAGGACTACGAGCCTCGATTGAATACGAAAAGGATAAAATTGAGGTTAAACAAAGAACGGTTGAAACGAAAGGATATTTAATTGAGGAAAATAAAGTTGAAATTGAAATCGAGACTCACTAAAGATAGGCGGACGATGGCTGGTGGCGTCCGATGAAGAGGATGGCGGCGCTAGTGGTTTGAGGCGGCGATTTTGAGGCAGGGAGAGGCGTTGCGATCGGCGAAAGAGGGGCGACCCACAGCGGCGGCGAAGGAGAGGAGCGACACGGTGGCTCTTGGCTAGAGGCGATGCTGCTTCGTGGGTGTCGCACGGCGGCGTGAAGGAGGGCGCTGCGCAGCGGTGGACGAAAAGAGGCCCGGTGGCGCTCTTCCATGAGAGGCGACGACGGCTATAACAAGGGACGCGTCTGGGCGGCGCTACGCGATGATCGGAGGTGAGACGTGGCGGCGCTGGACTTCGTGAAGGGAGATGGCGTTGCTTTAACTAGGGGAAGGCGTCACTCGCGGCGGTGCTGGAAATAGAGGAGGGATTATGAGGCGGTGGTCGCCGGATTTTGAGAGAGAAAGAGATATGGTTTTTAGGAATTTGGAAAGTATTTTGGGGGAAGAGTACTGCGTAAGGTTGGGGAGATCTTATAGGATAGAAATATTCTTTAATTAATTTAATTTAAAAAAATAAAAGGAAGGTATAAGTATGGCTGAGATAATTCTAAAATTAATTTAATTCAAAAATGGATAGTAAAACATGTGGTTAGGGATTATTCCCTTTTTTCTTGATATTTTCGTTCCTGCCTGATACGGTTTAGGGATTGTTTGGTTCACGAGTTTAATCCCTATTTAATAATTAATACAGTTTTCAAATTCAATTAATATTTTATTGCATTTGAATTATATTAGTATAATTTTATCAATAAAATATACGGATCGAAATCCTTAATTTAAACTTGATTATTTAATTTCTCGTAGTCCTTTATTCGTTTGAAAGATTCGATTCCTTTCTTCGAATTTAGGAATTTATAAAAGGGTATATATTTAAATTACACAATAGCACACAAAAATAATATAATTAAAAGAAACAAAGATAATAATAATATAGAATTATATAATTAAGGTTTCTATGAAATTAAAAGGTATAAGACGGGACGGGGTATTACATTTTTCAATCTCCATTTTCTCACATTCTTCTTACAAATTGTGCCCTGATTTAATTTCTGTAGTTTTATTTCTCAAATGTTAACAATTTTCAATTCTTTATGTCTCCTTCTCTATTGATCTCTCTTGGTTTCTCTCTGCCTCTCTCCGCTGAATGCAACGTTTCGCCGTACTCAAGATTGTTAGGTGAGTCATTTTTCTTATCATTGACTTTCTCATCCAGCAATTTTCGGTTATTGATTTGGTTCTTTTCCAGTCCGTTATTCAAATTTAAGACAGTTCCCTTTTACGATTAAGTTTCAAAAACCGATGCCTCCACGAACCCTGACTTCTTTGATCTCTGTGTTCATTTTATCTACGGTTACTACAACGGTTTACTTTTTATCTCAATTTCATTTTTTCGCTCTCCCTCATCCGTTTCAAGGGTTGCTCGCTGTTCTCCACCAGCACTACCAGCCTCAAATTCTGCAAATAACTTTCGACTGCAGGTTTCTATTGTCCAATTACCGACGTCTTGCTGAAATTTTATGTTTTGTCATATTTTCTCTGTTTATTATTTATGGATCTTTTTTTTCCTGCCTCTGCAAGTTGGAATTGTTGCTACTACACAAATCTTTGCTAATTCCCACTTAAGGGAAACTTGAATTTTAAAAATTATAGTTTCTTTGCTAATTCACACTTGATTAAAAGACTGACATAAGGGGAGATATCGAATTTCCCAATAATGAATGGGAAGAGCCCTTTCCACAAAATTAATGGTAAATCTTCTTTACTAATGATGCTATCATGTTCTTTGATTTGTTTTTTTTTTTTTATCATTAAGTTGATTATTCTGAATTTGTATCCCACATTATTTTTATTGGGGATGTACAGGAGAAAATTCCCTACCAGGTGATGATGATTCCCATACTCAAGCAAAGTCGATGCTCTTATTTTCATTAATCACAAAAAATTGAAATCTTTTCGAATAAACGTTCAACCGAGTCTTGAATGAATTATTGATCAATTAACAAATCCATACTTCTCATAGTCGTATTAACTGTCAATGCCATAAGGGTATCAATTTTGGTTAATACGCCTGAACGCATCAATTTTCTTTTTAATCTCAATTTAATTTCATAAGGTTTCCAAAATATTTCTTTGTTATGATTTTTGCATAATAGACGGCGACTATGTCTCTATCTATGGTTTGGAAGACTATTCATAGTAAAATTCTCATGTGGGATAATCTTTCTGTGAGAGGGCTTAATGATCGTTCAATTTGTGATTTATGAATCAGGAATGCAGAAAATTGCTGACTATTTATTTACACAATGTTGCTACTCCATTTAAGTTCTTAATAAGTTGATTTCATCTTTTAATATTTGCATAAATGATTGTCGTGGTATTCTCTCTTTTATATTTCAAGACATCTTGAATAAATTTTCGTAGCAAGTAACCGTTTCTTGAGGCTTAGCATTGGTACCTACTGACCTACATTTGGCTTATTTAGAAAATCTGTAACATAGCAGTTCCGGAGGGCAACCTGTTGTGGATTCACTCCACCAATCAAATTATGGGCAGTCTTTGGATCAAATTAGCCTTTGTATTTGGAAGGCTCCACTCTATAAGGATGTGTATAGTTATATGTTCCACTATTGTTATCTGATCAATAATCAGGAACTCCTGCCTTGACAACCAAGAGCGTAGGGCAGACAAACATGTAAATATATTTGGTGTTGATTTGATTTTCTCCATAAATGGACAAGTACGATACATCAAAACATTGTCTGAAAGAATACAATTTGTCATTTTGGGGTACGAGTTTCTGTTTAAATCTTCTCTTCAATTTTGTTTACTCTACTAGTTTTCACAATGAACCATGCATCTCTCACGCTCCTATTTTTCTTTCATCAAGATATTACTTTTCTTGCATATTGTTTATTGATTCTTTACATAACTCACTATTAATATTGTCTTATTTTATTTTATTTTAATTTCGGCAAAACTTACTGCTAACCTAACAACTTTAAGCAAGTTTTCTATCAAAATTTGACGGCTTTAACTATAGACATCTCACGAAATATTGCTTCCAAACTAATTAAACATAAACACATTTTTTAATATAAACTAATCAAACATAAACACATTTTTTATAATAAATGAATCATTCAAAGGGTATTAGTTATTTTTATTGAACTATATTAGTTATTTGCACTAAAAGATTATTAGTTGTTTTAGGATAAACTAATACTTCTTAAAGATAACAATTAATACTCCTTCTTTAATAATTTATGTATTAACCAACTTTTCATTATACACACTCATTGTTTAGAATTGAAATATAAAAATAATATAGTTTTTAGGTATCAAAATAAAATTTTAATATAAATTATTTCTTTAACCTCGCGTGGCACGCAGGTTTTACTATAGTTAATCCTATACAAGAGTGTTATTCTTTTATCAATTACCCAATTCAATCCTTTTTTTTTGGGTAATATCACCCGTCCAATTATTCAAATATTACACACAATATCACAAAATTCCTAACGCTCGTATCGAGCCTCGACTCCCTCTTTAATTAGTGCCGTGAAATTTTAATGTTACAAAAAAGTGCACCAATTCTTTTTTTCTTTCTATTACTATATCGGATCATATTAGTTTTGTTAAACCTAATTATTTCGACATAATTAAATGAGTTTTGACGAAGTTGACATATATTCACCACCTATTTGTTTATAACTGCGATTGTTGTGAATCGAAGGATGAAGTTAACCTTGTTAAGGCACATTAAATGATAATGACGTCGACGAGATTAGAGATAAAAATAATATGATAGATGTTGTACTTGAATTTTTTTAAGACAAGAGTATAGAGTGAAAATGATTCATACATGAATTATCGAAGAGTATTAATTGATTTATCTAAACAGTATTAGTTGTTTCCACTGAAGAGTATTATTAGTTTACAATGAAGAGTCTTAGTTTTTTCTGTGAAAACAAACTAAAACTTTTCAGTGAAAACAACTAATACCCTTTAATAAAAATATCTAATACTCTTTAGTGATAACAACCAATACCCTTCTATGATTCATGTATGGACCAATTTCATTCTATACATAATTTTTTTTTTAATGTTTATGATATTTTTTATTATTTTTCAAAACACATGTTATAATTGAACAATTACCCAAAATTCTTTGAATTTTTATAAATTAATCCGTTAAAATTTTACTTACAATTGAATAACACCTAAATTCAAGATATTATTTAAATAATGAGGTATAGTTATCACGCTTCATATCATTCCTCTCAGATATTTCGAACTTAATACTACATATATATATATATATATATATATATATATATATATATATATATATATATATATTTTATATTCTTATCAACTTGGATTATTCAATTTCATCTTGTGAATCTATACTATATTAAAAAGTGGCATGAGTTTGGGAAACATTTTCTTCCCATTTTACTCCTGCCACTTTTTTCCTTGACCAAATTGTTGTAAATAAGTGTGTAAAATAAAATACGAGATTTGTTCACCGAGTTCGTCGGGAACGACTACGTCTGGGAGCGAGCCAAGCCAGGAGTTTCACTAATGTTCTTGTGTATGAGTCACTACAATTATGAGTACAATAGTCTATTTATAAGAATAAAACCCTAGTCTAAGATATGAAGCCCATTGGGTTATTGATCCATTAGTAATGTCCACATCAAATCTTCTAGATTTGGAATAATAAATCTTCTAGATTTACAACACTCCCCCTTGGACATTACGACATAACATAAATGTCTTGTCATAAAAACTCCACGTGCTAGGTATCGGCCAAATAATAAGTTAGGGAGGAATGTAATCGATCTTCTAGATCAAATCTTCTAGATTCATTTCGGGGTTACCGCTCCCCTTGAAGACAACAACACTTTGAGGCTTTGCATCCCAATACCACGAACGTACTTTTCAAAAGTAGACGTAGGTAAGGACTTAGTAAACAGATCTGCTAGATTGTTACTAGATTGCACCTTTTGAATGGTAATCACGTCACTCTTCTGGAGTTCGTATGGGTAGAAAAACTTAGGTGAAATATGTTTCGCCAGGTTTCGCTTGACGTACCAATTACTCATTTGTGTGAAGCTTGCGTTGTCTTCAAATATAACGGTGGGAGGTGTATCGCCTTTAGCGATAACACACGAGTCACCAATGTGTTTTACCAAGGACCTTAACCAAACACATTCTCGTGCGGCTTCAAATAAAGCTATTATCTCTGAGTGGTTTGAAGACGTGGTAACCATAGTTTGTTTGACCGATCTCCATGAGATCGCGGTACCACCATAGAGAAAAATATAACCAGTCTGGGATATGACGTTGTGGGAATCAGACAAATAGCCAACACCCGCATAACCTACTAAAATTTTGTCTTGGTTCTTACGGTAAAATAGTCCAAGATCTTGAGACCCTTGGAGGTACCGTAGAACATGCTTAACACCATTCCAATGTCTCCTTGTAGGAGAAGCGCTATGTCTCGCAAGTAAATTGACAGCAAATACAATGTCCGGCCGAGTGCAATTTGCGAGATAGAGCAATGCTCCAACAACACTAAGATAAGGAACTTCTGGCCCCATAATTTCTTCTGAATCTTCTCTTGGTCTAAATGGGTCCTTATCCACTTCGAGGGATCGAACAACCATAGGGGTGCTAAGTGGATGAGATTTATCCATGTGAAATCTCTCCAATACCTTCTTCACGTAGGTCGACTGATGTATAAGAATTCCTTCTGGGAGATGCTCAATCTGCAGGCCGAGGCAGTACTTGGTTTTACCCAAAGCTTTCATTTCGAATTCGGCTTTCAAGATTGAACTGGCTTCTTCAATCTCTTTGCATGTTCCGATTATGTTCAGGTCATCAACATAGACGGATATGATGCAAAAACCATTTTGCAATTTCTTCGTGAATACGCATGGGAAAGCTTTATCGAATGTGTATCCCTTCTTCTGAAGGAATTCACTAAGTCGGTTGTACCACATGAGGCCCGACTGTTTCAGGCTATACAATGACTTCTGCAGTTTCATACTATACATACTACGATTTTCACTATCCCTCATCTGAGGAATGTCAAATCCATCGGGGATTTTCATGTAAATGTCGGCATCAAGTGATCCGTATAAGTATGAGGTTACTACGTCCATTAATCTCATTTGGAGATTCATTTTAACTGCCAAAGATATCAAGTAGTGGAACGTTATTGAGTCCATGACGGGAGAATAGGTTTGATCGAAATCAATCCCGGGTCTCTGCGAAAACCCTTGAGCTACAAGCCTCACTTTATACCTCTCTACAGTATTGTTCTCATTTTGTTTTTCTACAAATACCCATTTATATCCTACGAGGATAGCGCGCGTGGGTGTACGAACGATAGAGCCAAATACTTGTCTTTTGTTAAGCGATGCGAGCTCTGCTTCAATTGTCTCTTTCCATTTAACACAATCGGAGCGCTTCCGACACTCGGCGATTGTTTTGGGTTCTGGATCTAGACCATTTATAATAGAAAGAGTAATTGACGCTGCAAATGTGCTGTCGAGGACAGTAATATTTCTATTATATGTTTCTCCCGTATCTGTGAAATTCACAGAGACTTCGACGTTTACGTCAACCAGACCTTCCTCATTTCCCATTGTATTTGGGTCTGGTCGTTCCACGGTCCTAGTGCCTTGAATATTTTATTCACGTGCTTTATCACTAGGAATCTCGTCTCCAAGAGACTTGGTGTTATCTAGACGAATCTCTTCTAGAGATTTTACATTCGACTGACCAGATTTACTAGCCTTTTGTTTAGGTATATTACTATCTCTTGAGGGTCCTTTGTACTTCTGGCGCGTGGGGGCATGAGTACTTGTTTTGCTTGGGACCTCAACCCTTTGGGGAGTATTTACTGCATGTATATGCGATTTAGTTACACCTCTATGGTCAGTGAACACGTTTGGCAGATTATTTGCTAGATTTTGCAAGTTAATGATCTTCTGACCTTCTAGTTCAGATTGATTAGTGCGCGGATCTAGATACTGAAGATTACTTACGTTCCACGTAAGCTCCCGACATTCATTCAATTTTGAATTCGGATCTCCCCCTAATGCCGGGAAGTAATCTTCATCGAACGTGCAATCAGCGAACCGGGCCGTTAATTGATCCCCGAACAAAGGCTCGAGGTATTTCACGATGGATGGAGAGTCAAATCCGACGTAAATAACGAGTTTCCTTTGTGGGCCCATAGAGGTCCGGTTTGGTAATGTTATCGGAACATATACCGCACATCTAAAAATACGCAGATGGAAAATGCTAGGTTATTTCCCACGCACTAACTGTAGGGGGAATGATCATTATATGCAGTTGGACGGATTTGTATTAAGTGTGATGCATGTAGGACTGCATGCCCCCAGCATGAAGTGGGTAGTTTGGAGTTCATAAGCAATGGTCTTGCGATAAGTTTGATACGTTTTATTAGCGCCTCAGCAAGACCATTTTGGGTATGGACGTAGGAAAGCGAATGCTCCACTTTAATTCCCAGGGCCATACATTAATCTATAAATGCCTTTGAGCTGAATTCAACAACATTATCCATGCGAATCGACTTAATTACAGTGATGCAAAAATCCCTCTAGGCTCCCGCTTAGGCGGCGCCTAGGCGCTAGGCGGTCATCAGCCGCCCGATTTATAGTGTAATCCGCCTAGGCAGATAAAATATTCATTATTTTATTTTTTCCACTTTGAAACGATGTCGTTTGGAGAATTTCTATTAATTTGATAAATGTAAGTGATTGTCTAGTTGGACTATATGCATATGAAAGTTGTTATTATGTTGTTACCTTGTTACTTCAAAAAAATTAGCTATATTAAAATATTATCAAATAATTTTTTACTATATTACTGAGATATAGAGGGTAAAAAAATTAAATAAAACAAAAAAAACTCCCAACGACTAGTCCCCGACTAGGCAGCCTAGGCGCTAGGCGTTCCAAATCCGCCCGACTAGCGATTACCGACTTCTACAACCTTGCTTAATTGGATAATCCGGGAATTGAGCTCTAAGCTCGATAGTTTCCGCAATGAGCTTTACAAAAGCTTGATTGCGGGTGGACAACAAACAGGCATATGTCCACCTAGTGGAGGCATCAATAAGGACCATGAAATAACGAAATGGTCCTGATGCTGGGTGAATCGGTCCGCAAATGTCTCCTTGAATTCACTCAAGGAAAACTGGAGACTCTAGTCCAACCTTAGAGCGCGACGGGCGTACTATCAACTTACCCTTAGAACATGCATCACAAATAAATTCATCAACATGAGGGATTCTATTATTCGAAATATTGTGACCAGTTGAATTAGATAGAATCCTACGTATCATATGAATTAATCCTGGATGACCTAACCGCTAATGCCACATAAAAGAATTCGAGTCATGAAATTTTATACTCATAGCTAGATGGGAACTAGACGGTCGGATGTAGGAACAGTACAATCCGGAGGAGAAGGAAGGAAGTTTTTCTATAACTTGTTTACGGTTACCTCGAGTAATAGTCATCAAAAGGCATTCATTATTGTTCTCAGTTTCAGGGCAGCGGCAGCGGCTGCTGGCGGGCGGCGGCCGTTGCTCGTTCGATTCTCAATTTGAAATTAATCTAATTCGAAACACGATTGATTCAATTAATTATAAGAACAAATCAAATTAATAATTCTAGAGCATATAAATCATGCAACGCATGGATCAAATAATTCGGTACGGGGATTAATCCATATGATTTGTAGAGAATTAATTTTAGGGCGTACCGTTTAATCTCGGGTAGAGTCTCGTGCTGATAACATGTTGTAAATAAGTGCGTAAAATAAAATACAAGATTTGTTCACCCAGTTCGTCGGGAACGACTACGTCTGGGGGCGAGCCAAGCCAGAAGTTTCACTAATGTTCTTGTGTATGAGTCATTACAATTATGATTACAATAGTCTATTTATAATAATAAAACCCTAATCTAAGATATGAAGCCCATTAGGTTATTGGTCCATTAGTAATGTCCACATCAAATCTTCTAGATTTGGAATAATAAATCTTCTAGATTTACAACACAAATTACTGTCTTTTTCATTTTATAAGTCATATACATTTACCCGTACGGCATCGTATTTTCACCGTCCTCTCATCATAGCGTGCCTTTTCGCCTTCTCACATCTCTTCACCCATCTCACATCCTAAACTCCCCTGCTGGAGAAACTCCCACGTCCAAATTTAGAATTAAAACTCTCTTATCTTTCTTACAATCAACACTGTTGGTGAACGAATCTAATCGTAAGGATTAGTGGCTGTTTTAATCCGTTTTTACGTCACCAATCAATAACGTGTGATTGATTACCACCGTAAATGGTAAATCGGGGTATGAATTTATTGAATTTGTAAATTCGGTAGTCGAAATTGGACTTATTTCGTGTATGTGTAGGTTTTGGTGTATTTGTGTGTGTTGGGAGTGTTTATCCATTTGAACTTGTATTTCATAGCTGGAGAACAACTATTTATAGAGACTAGCAAGCATGAGGTGTCCAAGACTCTTGGTCTCCCTAGCCTGTATGCTTGACATGTGTCCCTTTGATCTTATCTAAGCTGAATCTTAGTTACAAGGTCTTCTTTGGTCTTATCTCGGACTCATTGTTGTTCGTCTAGGTCGGCTTGATTGATCTTGTTGATTCTACAACTGAAAGTTGTTCGCCTCTTGAGGTTGTACTTTGGAAGTTGCTCGGCTTATGGCTTTGTTCAGCTTGGCTTTGGGATCTTTATCCTTTGTTCACTTGTACACACCTCCTTGGCTGTTTGTTGTATCATAGTTTGACCAAGTTGTTCGTCATTGATGACTTCACAGTTGGCTCATTCTTGGTCTCGGATCTTAATACCTGTTCGCCCATTAGTTGTTCGTCGGGGGAGTTGTTCGTCACTTTATACACCTCCCAGATTGGTTAATGCACCCGAATCGTGATTTTCTTTGTTTAGACTTCAACAATTGTTCGCTCCATATTTAGATGATGTTCGCCTATCAACAAACACGACTCTTCGTCTGTAGGAGAATCAACCTATTCAATCTATCTCTCACATTTCTTCCATCCAAAATGACATAATTTCCTCGATTTTACACTTTTCTCTTTCCAAAACATCGAACATTACATCCTCTATTGGTAGGGTAACCCTAAATTCTTATTTTCCGTCCTCTTTGCACGTAATTACTTGATGTGTATTATGCCTTCTTAAATTGAAATGGTCTTTCTTCAATTTTGTTTTTTATATTTATTTCTTTACTAATTAATCGCCATACGAACTGAAGCAAACAATCAATTCTGGCGGCGCTCTGACGAGGGCGACAGCCAACCGAGCCACCGTGGTGCCACTGCTTTCTTCGCAACCCTTCTGGGCAGCCATAACTCGATCGACAATAGGACCTTCTTCACCCCTCCACCACTCAATCAGGTATCCGATTGTGTATGTGATTTCAATTTGTTTTTATTTTTCTATGGACGTGATTTAGAGTTTGTTAATATTATATAGTTGAAAACAAATATGTTGATTCTTTCTAGATGAACTTATATAGTTTTCATTGTATAAATTTTTTTAATCAATTTTGTTAATGCAGACATTGCGGTTTGCGAGTGAAGGTTAGAGTTCCATTGACATGAAGAACTTGGAATACACTCTACTTGACTAGTATGGTACAAATTATATAAGTGTATTTGTGTGAGTGTTTTATTTGATCTAAACCCGTATATTTGTATTTCTCCATCTGTGAAAAAATAATGTGCAGCTTATTTGATGACCCAAGTAAATTTTATAGGTTGTATATATTTTATATTGTGTTTATGCTAATAGAAGTTGAGTTTGTGCATTTGGAATTTGTAGGTGGATAATTTAACGAGGGTTGAATTGTTTGTGCCTTTTATGACAATTTTTTTTATCACTACTGATTAGAATGCAATTTGGTTTATTTGAATATTTTTTGTGTGCTTATAGAAGGACTAATTATTCCAGAGTCTTTGCTGGAGAAACAGGGAAAAGAAAAGGGGGGATGGGCTTTGACAAAGAATCATGAGCTTGGGCTGTCAAGGAAAAGAAAATTGCAAACAAAAAATTGATTTTCAATATGTCTAAGTAATATGCTAAGGACTAATATTAGAGCAGGTATTGTTCCACTCCTTATCTTCTATTGATGTTGATAACTTTGCTATATAATTTCATAGTTGCCTTATATTGCAGCTGTGTATGAGTGTATGGAAGGGAGCCGATTCCGTCGAAGCGCGAGGCATGGGTGAAAGGAGAATTCTATGTGACCTCTGAAGCTAATTTTTTATTCATCGTTTGAATTCATTGGTATGACAAGAACCCGTTTAACTAAACTTATTTGAAATAATTTATAAACTCTAACCTCTTATAAGTTATTTTAAGAGCTTATAACATTTAAATTTTAAGTAGCTTATAAGTTTCTAAAGTGTTTGGCTAATACAACTTATAAGATCTATAATAATTTTTTAAATTTTAATATATATTTTTTTTATGTTTAGTTAGAGGTGGGTGAGGATGAGGGATGGGGAGGGCTGGAGGTGGTTAGGAAAATAAGTTGGGAAATCCAAACTTTTTTTTTCATTTTATAAATTGTGAGGAACTTAATTTTTTTAATCTTATGAGTTGTCATCTTATTTTCTCAAACATATCGAGCTCTTAAAAAACTTATATGTTGTTTTAAGGAGCTTATAAGCTTAGCCGAATAGTGCTTAGTGTTGCATAAAGTTATTTGATAGTTTTTTTTTTTTTATAATTGTTATTATGTTGCTAAATTTCTTCCCACATGAATTAATATCAATAATATGATGCACGCAAGGCTTACAAAGATCATATACAGTTCTTGAGTCTTTAGCATGCGTTATATTATGTTTCTGACTTTTAATATATTGTTTTGACTACAAAATTATACTGTTTAAAAACTATTTTCTCATTTGCTTTATTTAGATGGCTCACTACTATTTTTACAAAAAAATCAATAAAGTCTATTGTTAAGACCGGCCTCATCTTGCTTCTTTAGCATGCATTATATTATATTTCTGACTTTCAATATATTGTTTTGACTACAAAATTATATTGTTTAAAAACTATTTTCTCATTTGCTTTATTTGGATGTCTCACAACTATTTTTTACAAAAAAATCAATAAAGACTATTGTTAAGACCGGCCTCATATATACCAATTGAGATACTATTTTTGTCTTTATTATTCTCATGATCCTCTTTTGTAAATCTAATGTGGAACATTGTTTGCACCCTAACATCAATAAAGTAATTTTACTATATTATAAAATATATAATCACACTCTTACTCCATTTTCTTAAAAAATGTATTATTCTTTAGTACAAAATTAGTTTTAGGACGAGTAATTTATTATTTGAAGTACATTGTGTTGAGTAATTGAGATACTAATTACTGCTTGCTTTCCTATATTTTAATTTAATATTTGAAGCACATTGTGATGAGAACTAGAGATACTCCACTAATTACTGTCTCTATTTTCTGCGCACCTTATTGGGTTTCTGATTGCTGCCCATTACTATGTCAATCCTTGTCTTTTTTCCCCTCTATGCTCATTAATAAATATCATGAAAATAATAGTTAAATCCTAGAACACTACTAATTCCTCGCCCTCATTTTTTTTGTTCTCGTACCTTTTATTCATAAATCAAATTAGTGCTTATATTTTATTCCTTTTATGCGTTCGCCGAAGTAATATATATTCATATAATGAGTGAAATTTTGAATGCGGATCAAAGGAGCTTTTCCAAAAGTCAACAAAGCAATAGTGAATATGTTGCATATGGTAGAGCCATATGTAAATTTTGGGTATGCTTATAAATTGTGCCCGAAAATAGGGAAGTTTTCTCATAAGTTGAATGCACTTGATTTCACTTCAGGTACCCCAACTTGAAGAGTGAAACAATTTATATACAAGAGGAGCTTCGATAAGGTCAACAAGCAACAAATTCCATTGACAAGCAACTCAATCATAGAAGAGGAAATTTAAATTAATGACTACTACCTTGTGCGTTATACGATCTGATTTAATTTAATGTAATTGTTATAAATATTAATTGCAATAGTGTAATACCCCGTCCCGTTTTATACCTTTTATATTCCTAGAACCCTTATTTTTATTTTCTTATCTTTGTTTCTTTTTATTTTATTATTTTGAGTGCTATTTGTGTAATTTAAATAAATATATACCCTTTTACAAATTCCTAAATTCGTAGAAAGAATCGAATCTTTCAAACGAATAAAGGACTACGAGAAATTAAATATTCAAAGATTAAAAATTAGGATTTCGATCCGTTTAATTTATTGAGAATAATTAAAATACTTTAAAATATTATTGGAGTCTTAAAACTGTATTAATTTTCAAATCGGGATTTATCTCGTGAACCAAACGATCCCTAAACCGTATCAAACGGGAAAGAAAATATCAGAATTTAAAGGGGTTAGTTTCTGGCCACATAAATTACTTTTCCTTTTTAATTAAATTAATTAGAACATTAATTCTCACCCACATACTTATTTCCTTCCTTTAAATTAATTAAGTAATTAAAGATATTTTCTTTATAAAATATCCCTTTCCAAAAACTGCATACGGGTTTTTTTCTTCCTAAACCAAAATCAATTACGCTCTCACTCTCCTCCTCCGAGCTCCGTCGAAGCCCTCTCCCTCCCCGCAGAGCTCAGACGCTGTCGTCTCATCCATCTCCGGTCAACCGCGGCCGTTCTCTTCCCAGCTCACGCCGCTCTACTCCCAGCGCCGATCGAAACCACCGAAGCTGCCGCCCAAATCGCAGCGCCGCCGTGGCCTCAGCCCTCCGTCGCGCCGCCCTCCCCGCCGAACGACGCCCTTCGTCGCGCCGCCGTGCTTAGCCCAGCCGCGAACGCCGCTCGCCGCCGCGACAACGTCGCTCCGAACTTCGCGTAGCCACCGCCGAAGCCAGGCAGCAACGCCTCTTCTTCCACCTCTCGCCCCGTTTTGCTCCGCCGCGCTTCTCCCCTTTTTCCAGCGACGCCGCCCTCCGTCGCTCCTCCGCCGCGACGCTCCGCCTCCGGCCTCGCGCCTCTGTTTCCAGCCCCCTGCCTCCTCCGTAAGTCTTGAAATTAAACCCATCAATTCCTAATTCCAATTCTTAATTTCAATTCGTAATTTCAGATTTTCTCTCACACTCGTTCCGTTTCTTTTCCGATCGATATGACGCCGTTAAACCGGTTTGATGTTGCCGGAATTTTTGGAGACCTCGAACGATGCCGTTAGGCTGTTCGATTCATTTTCCCGAAACCCCGAACGACGTCGTTAGGCTGCCCGATTTGGGACTCGAAAGAATTGCTAATCCCCTCTCTAATTCTCGTAGTAGTTGGGATAGAAATTGGACTGTTTTAATTCCCTGAGACTTTGTAGTTGAGATAGGTGTTTTTGGATTGGAGAGTTGTAAATGGACTTTTGTTGTGAAATTCCTACTGTTGTTATTGGACGAACTATTAGTATCTTTGGATTTATTCTTTAGTATTGTTGATATAGTTGTTTAGTATTGTTAGTTTTATAGTTTAGTATTGTTGGATTAGTTGTTTAGTATTGTTGTTTTAGTTGGAGGGTATTAGTGAATGGATGAATTAGTTTGGTTTGGTTAGCTGTTGAATGGTGATGAAGTTGTTGTTTAAACACTGTTGGGTAATTTTCATAGACAAATGGAAACTCGTCTTCACCTCGTACCCCTGTTAGAATTTTTAGAAACGCAAAATAAAGCCTTTTAATATAATCCGTTATTTTAGAAGAATTACAAACCAACTTTAGGAATACCACTAATATTAGAAAAAGAAGAATACCTTTTTATAAACTATTTTTAGTTTATAATATAATTCTCTTAGAAAAAGTCCAAGTCTTTAATAAGTTTTAATAAGAAGTTTTTATAAAATATAAATTCTTATACTTTTAAATTTATAAAAGGCCTTTATTAAGGACACCACTGAATTCAGTAAATACACCCGCCCTGTAACATCACTGCTTTTAGTAAATACACCCCTTTGTTACACAACTGAAATTAGTAAATACACCCCCCTAATACACCTCCTCTTAAAAAGGGGTGTACTTATCAAAAGATTGTTTTTGTAGTAATCGAAGTAGTCATACCACAAGTATACTAGTAAATACACTCCCTCAATACACTCACATTTATAGAAGTGGTGTATTTACCAAAATAGGGTGTGACCCTTAAGCAAGTACTTTTGAGTTTATAAGATCACAACTTTCTCGATTCTCGTAACACAAACTCTCAAGTTTTCCTAAACGTTTTCAAAGGTCAACTTTTAATTAAATATCTTCCTACTAGGATTCGGTACTAGTTGGAACGCACACGAGGTTTTCGACCATCTGTTCGTACATCATTCACGGGACCCGGAGTTAACAGGTGGGTGATGATCTGTTGATTGATCTGCTAATAATAATGTCGTGCCGGTATTTCCTGAACTCGATTAAATCAAATCAAAAATGTCTAATCCAACATAAATGTAACACCTATCTATATAACTGTTTGGATTATGTGATATAACTATATATGTTATATATTAGCCTGTTGTTTTGTGAATCGATCACCACTGCATGAGTAAACACCTTACGTGAGCATGAATCAGTTCAGTTGTCAGTCAAGTCTTATTCTTTGTAAAGTTTGTTGAGTCAGTTTTGTGGAAAGTCAGTATGTACGGAGTCGGGATCGAGTTTTAAATCCGACCTCCGGGGCAGCTGTCGGGGACGCCCTCGGAATCAAGGTTGTTGAGCAAGTAGATCTGGTCCCCGGTCAGCTGTCGTTTGACGCACTGGGAAGAAGGCTATTGATACTTGCTTATTTTGAGGGATGTTATAAGGTTGGATGATGTGAGTTTGTGTGGTTGGATGAAGTAAGTTTTGGTTGGAGTTGAAAAGTGTAACTTCGTTGATTTGTTGGAGTTGAAAAGAGTAACTTTGTTGGAAGTGGAATGATTGTACGTTTATGGTTTGACTGTTGTGATAATATGTGATATGACTTTGGGCTTTGCCTTAATGTGAACCAACTTGTGCTATTTCAATTATATTATGCGAAATATGCTTAAATGCCGTTTAAACTTTATAATCTTTTATATACGTCAACTGATTAAATAAAATAAACACTTTATTAATGAGTATAACTTAATATATTTCGGATTTACCAATCCCATGATGTTGCAAATCACTCATATGTGAGAATTCAATTCTCACGCCCCATTTTCCTAACCCCTTGCAGATTATGATTTCGTGGAGCAAGGACAGTAATAGAGACGACACGGAGTTCCCCACTTAAATAAAACATTACTGTTGATACTATGTTTTATGTACACATATATGTGTGTAAGATACTTATTAAAATTATTCTACCCATTTCTTCCGCTGCATAAAAACTCATCATCTCTCATTTCCGTTATATTTCCTTCAAAAAATTTATAGTTCGGACTTTTGATCACAATAACACTTCGAATCCGATATAATTAATATATTCTGGGTTCAGGGCGTTACAGGTGGTATCAGAGCTTATGTTCAAAACTTTCGGACCAAAACCCAAATCATTATTTTCATCAAACCAAAATTCTTTTTCTTTAATTAATATTTTCTTATCACATAAGTATAGATCACTAATTAAATCACTTTAGGGGAAATGTGTCTCCTATTACCGTCAGAAGCTCCTCGAAGGTATGTTCTTATTTTATTGCCTTAAAGTTTATGATATTACAACAACTTGACTTTTATAACAAAACTCTAATCAAAAGATCGCGAACTCGAAACAACACCTACGAGGTGTAGAAAGAACCCCAAAATATCGTTTATAATACTATTGAAATGCAAATAATTAGTGAAAGATAGAAATAAATATATTTGTGTAAAGTTATAAACTTCATAAATGATGTTATATGATTATTTGAACTATGTGCTTTAATTGTTTAAATAATGTTTCTGAATAACTAAAATTTTGACTAGGAATTTCTTTCCTATATAAGAATCCACCTAAGATAGTTATATCCCGATAATTAGAACACACTTAGCTAATTTTAGAATCAATCAGTGTGTTTATAACCCAGTTCACGAGACTGCGTGCAAAGGCAAGAGCCACTCCAATATCCCACGACGAAACATATTTGACAGTCGTGATTCATTTTGCCAGAAGGGTTACTGAGTTGTTCTCCATCCTATCGCAGTAAGACTACTCGAACGGACGAGAATAGAAGACCCAGTTCAACAACCCCACATTCACTTGGAGACATACCTAGAAAGAAGTCGGCGATGGGTATTTCCGTATGATAGTAGTGATCAGTCAGAGTGATCAAATCCTTTTAAACAGTTATCCTTTTGATATAGTCACAAATACGTACAACCTAGATGTGCCACCCTTTCCTGACATATAGTAGTAGTCAGACGTATGACCGTTTTACTTAGACCATAGCAGCATGGCTTTAACCCACTCATTTTGTCGCTCGTGGTCCGTACTGATGCAAGGATACGATGCGTTAGAATTATACTTAGAAGCCTTTTGTATTCTATGACGTAATGTAAGGAGACTGACCTCCGTAGGACCAAAACTTTTAGATATATATATACTTATTATGTGCTCACTACTTGTCAATGTGTTTTACTTGCTTTATATATTAAATGTCATATTTTATCTGATTATCACTTAATGACACATTACTAGTTCCTAGAATATTGTGCGAATGTGAGCACTGTACCATTGGGGCCCCAATGCGCAGCTGGTGAATTATGTACCACACGTGTTTTCAGTGAACGTTTTGTGTTAATTTTTGGTTAGTCCGATTATGTTTTTATAACTTTCTCGCACCTATACATATCGTAAAAATATTATTCTTTTCCAATTAGAACCACCTTTAGAATGGCACCAGAACGTAGACGTGGACGACCCCACGTTAACCCTATTACTATATCAGTGAATCCTATAGGACATAACTCACCTCCTTAGGCTGAATCTAAGCCACCTCAGCAAGCCGCGCTAAGAAATGTCTGGAACTACTATGGAAATTAAGGATCAAATTTGAGGTTTACCCCTAACGCTAAGCGATCACTTAGTAGAGTCTGATCTTCACACCCTTGAGATGAAAATCTTTGGCATAATCTTAGGCTTTGACTGTTTAACAAAGGACGAAGTGATAATAAAATGCGCCGAACGCGAGATCAACCTCGAAACCTGTAATGGTCAACACTTCACATTTCGTGAAATCAAGACCAAGAAGGAAACCCGAGTAATATCAGCAATCTAAGCTGCAGTAATATTACAAAATGAGAAATGCCAAGCTTACCTCGTCCACATCTCAGCAGGAGAGAAAGACGACAAGTTGCGCATCAAGGTGCCAATTGTGGATGGATATCTTGACGTGTTTCCCGAGGAATTAACCGGGTTACCTCCAGATCGTCAGATAGAGTTCTCCATCGACTTGATACCTGGGGCAGCACCAGTATCTAAAGCACCCTATCGAATGGCTTCAAAGGAATTAGAAGAACTGAAGGAACAACTGCAATGCTTGCTTGAAAAGAAGTTCATCAGGCCTAGTGCATCACCATGGGGAGCACCCCTGTTGTTCGTAAAGAAGAAAGATGGAACTTTCCGTATGTGCATAGACTATCGAGGTCTCAACCAACTGACCATTAAGAACAAATATCCTCTTCCGAGGATAGAAGACTTGTTCGATCAGTTGAAGAATGCTACGGTATTCTCAAAGATCGATCTAATGTCTGGTTACCACCAGCTAAAGGTCAAGAGCGAGGATATCCCAGAGACAGCATTCCGAACTCGGTATGGACATTACGAGTTCCCCATGATGCCTTTCAAAGTAACAAACGCTCCGATAATTTTCATGGATATGATGAATAGAGTGTTTCATCCGTACTTGGATCAAGTCGTCATCGTCTTCACCGACGACATACTTGTGTACTCTAAGAGCAAAGAGCAACACGAAGAACATCTCAAGGCAGTCTTAAAGACAATAAGACGAGAGAATTTTTATTCCGAATTCAGCAAGTGTGAATTTTGGATCAACTGCTTATGTATCGATTAGTACTAGAGCATCTCACTCCCTTGTATCTAAGAATTTAAGAAAATTTGAGGATATAGAGTATAGAAGAATAGACTTTAAGTGAAAGTGAACTTTTGAGGAATACAATGAGAACCAAAACCGAGTGAATTGATTGGAGATAGACTTGGATGAACATCAAATAGGAAACTGAACTGCACGTTCTTAAGTTGAGTAGCTAGACGTTATTGAGAACGAACTAGCTCTATGCATAAGAAGGAATATGAAACATGGGCATAGTTACTTTCTTTTGGAATAACATAAGATTGTAAGCTTAAGTTGAGCCTTTTTGTGGAATGAGTAAGGTAGATGTGATCTTAAGTCTTACTTGTTAAGAATTAACATTTATATGTTATGGGAATACTTTAGTTGAAAAAGAAAGGACAATTGATTTTTATCTATGGGATACATAGTAGACTTCGAAGTAGAGAAAATTTGCAACTATGTAGGAAGAAAAGTTTGCATGCTTGAGGACTAGAAAACCTTCTAAGTCTTAGATCAGATAGAGTGACAACAAACTTAGTTGACCAAGAAAACCGAGAAGTTATTTTGGCTTTAACTAATGGAGGACCTTTCAAAAATCAAACCTCTCCACTAAGCCACCCTTTTTGGACCAGAAGTTTTAGAGTAAGTAGTTAGACAAAACTATTTTGAGTGGAGTAAGATATAGTACCAATTCATCCTAAACTTAGAATTTTCCACGCAGTATTGTGCAGATACCATGGTTTACGCGTTCGCCCTATAACCGACCTTACGAGAAAGGATCCTAGGAGCGCAAAAGAACGATAAATTCTTGAGAAGAATACGTAAGCGCGCTGAGGAAGGAACCATTTAGAGGTTCGTATTGAGCACTGAGTGAGCTTTGATGTTCGATAACAAAATCTGTGTGCCTAAGGACGAAGGAATGAGGAATGAAATTCTGAAAGAGGCACATAACACTCCATACACCATTCACCCCGGAGAGACGATGATGTATCGGGGACTGGAAGAAAACTTTTGGTAAAGGGTATGAAGAGATCGATAGCTCAATTCGTCAGGAGCTGTTTAACCTGCCAACGAGTTAAAGCAGATCACCAACGACCTCCAGGGTTGTTGCATCCTCTGGAGATGCCAGAGTGGAAATGGGAGAACATCACTATGGATTTTGTCACCGGATTTCCGAAAACGGTGAAAAATCACGATGCCATTTAGGTTATCGTAGATAGACTTACGAAAACTGCCCACTCTATCCCTGTTATAATGAAGTATACATTGGACAAGCTCGTCCAGCTATACATAGCAGAGGTAGTTAGACTGCACGGTGTACCAGTCTCGATAGTGTCCGATAGAGGTCCCATTTTACCTCCAAGTTCTGGGGAAGTCTGCAACGAGCCTTAGGTACTGAATTGAAGTTCAGCACCGCATACCACCTGCAGACTGACGGACAATCGGAAGGAACTATCCAGACACTCAAAGGTATGCTGAGAGCTTGCGCTCTAGATCTTGCAGGAAGTTGGAAGAGCCACCTGCCATTTGTAGAGTTCGCATATAACAACAGTTATCAGGCGACAATACAAACGGCACCGTACGAAGCACGTTATGGGAAAAGGTGTAGATCACCAGTTTGATGGGATGAAGTCGGAATCCGAAAGATTCTCAAACCCGAACTAGTTGAAAGATCGGTTGAGGTAGTCGCAAAGATTAAAGGAAGAATCAAAGCGGCTCAAGACCGTCAGAAGTCATATGCGGACGCTAGGAGAAGAGATCTACAATTCGACATTGGCGATAAAGTACTTCTCCGAGTGACACCAATGAAAAGTCTAATCCGTTTTGGTAAAAGAGGTAAGCTAAAGTCGCGATACAATGGGCCATTTGACATCCTGAATAGAATCGGGAATGTGGCTTATCGCTTAGCACTACCACCAGAGTTATCACGAGTGCATGGTGTGTTCCACATATCTACACTCAAGAAGTACATAAGCGATCCAAACCCTGTTTTTAGTCGTATAGATTTAGGTTTAAGTTGTGACCTAACTTATGAAGAAGTTCCAGTTACTATCCTAGGAAGGAAGTTACACTTATTAAGGAATCAAGAAATACCATTAGTACTAGTCCAGTGGAGCCGACCCGAGAAAGAAGAAACAACTTGAGAAATAGAGGATGAAGTCCTAACCAAATACTCTCAATGCTTAAGCAATACCTAGAAGCCGAATTTCGGGGACGAAATTCCTGTTAAGGGGGTGAGGATGTAATACCCCGTCCCGTTTTATACCTTTTATATTCCTAGAACCCTTATTTTTATTTTCTTATCTTTGTTTCTTTTTATTTTATTATTTTGAGTGCTATTTGTGTAATTTAAATAAATATATACCCTTTTACAAATTCCTAAATTCGTAGAAAGAATCGAATCTTTCAAACGAATAAAGGACTACGAGAAATTAAATATTCAAAGATTAAAAATTAGGATTTCGATCCGTTTAATTTATTGAGAATAATTAAAATACTTTAAAATATTATTGGAGTCTTAAAACTGTATTAATTTTCAAATCGGGATTTATCTCGTGAACCAAACGATCCCTAAACCGTATCAAACGGAAACGAAAATATCAGAATTTAAAGGGGTTAGTTTCTGGCCACATAAATTACTTTTCCTTTTTAATTAAATTAATTAGAGCATTAATTCTCACCCACATACTTATTTCCTTCCTTTAAATTAATTAAGTAATTAAAGATATTTTCTTTATAAAATATCCCTTTCCAAAAACTGCATACGAGTTTTTTCTTCCTAAACCAAAATTAATTACGCTCTCACTCTCCTCCGCCGAGCTCCGTCGAAGCCCTCTCCCTCCTCGCAGAGCTCAGACGCTGTCGTCTCCTCCGTCTCCGGTCAACCGCGGCCGTTCTCTTCCCCGCTCACGCCGCTCTACTCCCAGCGCCGATCGAAACCACCGAAGCCGCCGCCCAAATCGCAGCGCCGCCGTGGCCTCAGCCCTCCGTCGCGCCGCCCTCCCCGCCGAACGACGCCCTTCGTCGCGCCGCCGTGCTCAGCCCAGCCGCGAACGCCGCTCGCCGCCGCGACAACGTCGCTCCGAGCTTCGCGTAGCCACCGCCGAAGCCAGGCAGCAACGTCTCTTCTTCCACCTCTCGCCCCGTTTTGCTCCGCCGCGCTTCTCCCCTTTTTCCAGCGACGCCGCCCTCCATCGCTCCTCCGCCGCGACGCTCCGCCTCCGGCCTCGCGCCTCTGTTTCCAGCCCCCTGCCTCCTCCGTAAGTCTTGAAATTAAACCCATCAATTCCTAATTCCAATTCTTAATTTCAATTCGTAATTTCAGATTTTCTCTCACACTCGTTCCGTTTCTTTTCCGATCGATATGACGCCGTTAAACCGGTTTGATGTTGCCGGAATTTTTGGAGACCTCGAAAGACGCTGTTAGGCTGTTCGATTCATTTTCCCGAAACCCCAAATGACGCCGTTAGGCTGCCCGATTTGGGACTCGTAAGAATTGCTAATCCCCTCTCTAATTCTCGTAGTAGTTGGGATAGAAATTGGACTGTTTTAATTCCCTGAGACTTTGTAGTTGAGATAGGTGTTTTTGGATTGGAGAGTTGTAAATGGACTTTTGTTGTGAAATTCCTACAGTTGTTATTGGACGAACTATTAGTATCTTTGGATTTATTGTTTAGTATTGTTGATATAGTTGTTTAGTATTGTTAGTTTTATAGTTTAGTATTGTCGGATTAGCTGTTTAGTATTGTTGTTTTAGTTGGAGGGTATTAGTGAATGGATGAATTAGTTTGGTTTGGTTAGCTGTTGAATGGTGATGAAGTTGTTGTTTAAACACTGTTGGGTAATTTTCATAGACAAATGAAAACTCGTCTTCACCTCGTACCCCTGTTAGAATTTTTAGAAACGCAAAATAAAGCCTTTTAATATAATCCGTTATTTTAGAAGAATTACAAACCAACTTTAGGAATACCACTAATATTAGAAAAAAAAGAATACCTTTTTATAAACTATTTTTAGTTTATAATATAATTCTCTTAGAAAAAATCCAAGTCTTTAATAAGTTTTAATAAGAAGTTTTTATAAAATATAAATTCTTATACTTTTAAATTTATAAAAGGCCTTTATTAAGGACACCACTGAATTCAGTAAATACACCCGCCCTGTTACATCACTGCTTTTAGTAAATACACCCCCCTGTTACACAACAGAAATTAGTAAATACTCCCCCCTAATACACTTTCTCTTAAAAAGGGGTGTACTTATCAAAAGATTGTTTTTGTAATAATCGAAATAGTCATACCACAAGTATACTAGTAAATACACTCCCTCAATACACTCACCTTTTTAGAAGTGGTGTATTTACCAAAATAGGGTGTGACCCTTAAGCAAGTCCTTTTGAGTTTATAAGACCACAACTTTCTCGATTCTCGTAACACAAACTCTCAAGTTTTCCTAAACGTTTTCAAAGGTCAACTTTTAATTAAATATCTTCCTACTAGGATTCGGTACTAGTTGGAACGCACACGAGGTTTCCGACCATCTGTTCGTACATCATTCACGGGACCCGGAGTTAACAGGTGGGTGATGATCTGTTGATTGATCTGCTAATAATAACGTCGTGCCGGTATTTCCTAAACTCGATTAAATCAAATAAAAAATATCTAATCCAACATAAATGTAACACCTATCTATATAACTGTTTGGATTATGTGATATAACTATATATGTTATATATTAGCCTGTTGTTTTGTGAATCGATCACCACTGCATGAGTAAACACCTTACGTGAGCATGAATCAGTTCAGTTGTCAGTCAAGTCTTATTCATTGTAAAGTTTATTGAGTCAGTTTTGTGGAAAGTCAGTATGTACGGAGTCGGGATCGAGTTTTAAATCCGACCTCTGGGGCAGCTGTCGGGGACGCCCTCGGAATCAAGGTTGTTGAGCAAGTAGATCTGGTCCCCGGTCAGCTGTCGTTTGACGCACTGGGAAGAAGGTCATTGATACTTGCTTATTTTGAGGGATGTTATAAGGTTGAATGATGTGAATTTGTGTGGTTGGATGAAGTAAGTTTTGGTTGGAGTTGAAAAGAGTAACTTTGTTGATTTGTTGGAGTTGAAAAGAGTAACTTTGTTGGAAGTGGAATGATTGTACGTTTATGGTTTGACTGTTGTGATAATATGTGATATGACTTTGGGCTTTGCCTTAATGTGAACCAACTTGTGCTATTTCAATTATATTATGCGAAATATGCTTAAATGCCGTTTAAACTTTATAATCTTTTATATACGTCAACTGATTAAATAAAATAAACACTTTATTAATGAGTATAAGTTAATATATTTCGGATTTACCAATCTCATGATGTTGCAAATCACCCATATGTGAGAATTTAATTCTCACTCCCCATTTTCCTAACCCCTTGCAGATTATGATTTCGTGGAGCAAGGACAGTAATAGAGACGACACGGAGTTCCCCACTTAAATAAAACATTACTGTTGATACTATGTTTTATGTACACATATATGTGTGTAAGATACTTATTAAAATTATTCTACCCATTTCTTCCGCTGCATAAAAACTCATCATCTCTCATTTCCGTTATATTTCCTTCAAAAATTTTATAGTTCGGACTTTTGATCACAATAACACTTCGAATCCGATATAATTAATATATTCTGGGTTCGGGGCGTTATAAATAGTGTGGATAGAACTGAAATTTTCGATGTATATATGATTTTAGAAGAGATTTTGTATTAAAAAATTTATCAATTACATACAATGAATTCATATGTTTAACATATATATATTTTAAGAATGGGTAATCGTGATAATATAAAATGTTTTTGTTAGGAAAAATAAATATAACTTATCATGAAAGTTTTTTTTTTAAAAAAACATACACTCTCAGTTCATGAATTTTAATCTCTTTTAATATTGGACACAATATTTAATAAAAAAAGAAATAATAATAATTAATGATGGTGAACAACATAAAAAAAGAAATTGAGAATAAGTGTGGTGGATCAAGAAAGTAAAAGAAAAAATGAGAAACAAATTTAAGGGTGTAACATATGGTTTGACATGAAAAATTCAATACTCTTTGTCGACTATTTACACGTGACATGCAACGCACGTTATATAAAACTAGTTGTTAAAAGACGATCGTTGCATTTGTACAACTTCAAAAGGTAATTTGAGCTCATCTGGATGTAAGAATTTCACCTAGGGATGGCAATAGTCAGGTCGGGACGGGTAGTCGATTACCTAAACCTGCCCCGTTTATATTTCCCTTGCCCCAGACCCGCTCCGCGACCCGCACGGATCCTGAATAGCTGCCCCGTGTGGGTCCGGGCCGCCCCACCCCATTTTCAAATTTTCACTTTTTCTTTTTTACTTTTTATTTTATTTTAATAGTTTACTACCATACCTATATTATGATAAACTTAAGTTCGATTATCATATGGTTAAATCATAGATTGAAGACATGTGAGAGATAATAATTTGATTTATTATATAAAACTAGGAATGAATATTGACGCAATTAAATACTAAAATGAATTTTAAAAAAATATTAAAAATTAAAAGATGAAATATCTAGGGGAGAGTAGAGTTCGGTTAAAACTGAAAAACTGAGTTGAACCGAACTGAACTGAACCGAACCGAAATATCAATTCGGTTCGGTTATTTTGGTTTTCGGTTCGGTATCGGTTTTAAATTTTAGAAATTTTAACTTTCGGTTTCGGTTATTTAGGTAAAAATACCAAAATAACCGAAATTGAAATCGAAATGAGAGGATATATATAAGTATCTAATTTCTAACTCTAGTTACATTTACTCATTTCCAAATTTACCGTCTTCGTCTCTTCTAGTCTTTCCTTCCCATTCTCTAATTTTTTTATTATGATTTTTTTGTTTTGGTTGCAATTTATTAATACATATAGGGTTGGGCTGTTAGCAGGTTATAAGCGTAAAAATATGGTCCAATTTAAAAGTCCATTATATTTCGATTTCAATATTTTCGGTTTTAAGAAATTTCGGTTCGATTTCGGTTAGTTTTATATATAATTCGGTTTATTTCGATTATGATTTTTCGGTTTGGTTCGGTAACCGAACCGAGTCATGCTCTGCCCTAGAAATATCGAGTTCGATTCCCTTAATTTATTTTCATTGTACTAAAATATACACATATAACATATAAATATAACCTTTTTTTTTTATCGGCAAAATAACTTTATTGAAGCTCAATAGAAAAGTAATAAGACATACCCCCTCTTCAGTGGATTACAACATGGGAGGTTCTATAGGGAGAGAGGGAGTTTATGGGCCATCGAGGTGGGGCGGATACACACGGGGCCATTATAATACCCAGACCTGCCTCATTCTCAAAACGGGGTTGGGGGGGGCCCAAATGCCTCGGGGCAGGGCGGGTACCCACGGGGCAGGCCAATATTGTTATCCCTAATCTCACCTCATATAAAAGTTTGCACTTGTAGAGAGGTGTAAAACCACTTCATTTATTTAATTTCTCTTAACACTCAATAAATATCTTTTAGAAACCATTATAAACCACTTTATATATAAGCATTTATTTGTTGCATAAAAAAAACGAAAACGAAAAAACAAATATATATGAAATATCTACTACACACCCCATGATATTTGCCTCAAATTTAATTTATTTCAAGGGAATTATTCTCAATTATTAGAGGTGTGGCATGAAGTGAGAGATTCTTAGGACTGATGGACACATAGCTGGGATTTCTTGTCCTTTTTCCCAAAATCTCTTTATGTATGGTTGGCTTTTCTCAACACAATCTCTCTCCCCAACAATCAAACACATTCGTATTTTTCGTGGGTATTTTTTCAAAAAAAGAAAAAATTATAGTACGCCATATTGTTTAAATTAAGTTTTAACAAAATTATTTTCAAAATATTCTATCCAGAGAAAATGGTCTCCACAAATACAGACGTGGACTTCAAATTCTAAGGATGACAAGAACTTGAGTGCAAATATGGAAGAACCCATGAACCTGAAATATATTAAATTGTAACAAATGGTCATAATTATGAGGATCAGTAATACACACGTATATGTATATATAACAAATAAAAATATGTGTGTATTATATGTAGCTGTCACTAAGTGGTGACACGTCCCTTTTGACATCGGTGGAAAGAAATAGGAGTTAAGTTGGCACCAAGTTTTCATCAAGATTTTTGTCCCCTTTCTTTATAATATTTCAAAGAACATTACATTCCCTAAGATTTTCTTCTCATGTTACTCCACCTACAATTATGTTTCATTCCTTTTCATTTTAATTCATATAATTCGGTTATTCCTTTAATTATGTATCATTGTGCTTAATTAATTACTCGTAAATTTTGTACGAGATTTTTTACTTTTTGATACATGAGATATGAAATTTCTACATGTTTCTTATATATAATAGAAAATATTACTTAAAAATTTCGAACTTAGAGAGAGGAGATTCATTAATTTCTGGATTTCAATCGAAATGGTAGACGGATGTAAAACTAATCTATATATATTAATTCTCCTAACAATATTAATTTTTTTTTTTTTTTAATCTGAATGAAGATTTGTCTAAATTTATGCAAGTGATACAAATGAGTATTATAATCTGCTCACAGGATTGCGCAAAAATGTTGCTGCATGTGCTTGTTTTTCGGACCAGCTGCTATATCATGTTTTAAGGGGGGAAAAAATCAACTACGCTTCTTTGCGTAAACGCGATGTAGAGTTTAATTATATAAATAATTATCTAGCTACCTTAATATTTATTTATCATTTTTTACCATGTTTAAGAATATTGGTAAAGCAGATCAGCATAGGTCGTTTCAAAAAAATTCAGTCGTGAAAATTGATAGATCATACACATTATTAATGTATAAGCTCCATGCGTTGTTTTCAACAACTACTACTGATGAAAGATACTTCTGCAAGAATATTTTTTTTCTACTTTTTTTTTTTTATTTTACATTTTTGAAATTTGGTTGTTCCCCACTGCATGGACAAGAACAAATAACAGGTAGAAAAATTAAAGAAAAAGAAAAGGAAAATTGAATTTGGAATATTTCAGCTGCTGTTTTCTCTTACATCAAGAATCTGGCCTCTTCAGAAATTTCAGCAAAATATACAGAAAAAGAAACATATTCTTGCCTCTTCTTACTGCCTCTTTCTTCCCAGAAAACTTCCTGAAAAAACACATGATGCATATATTAGTTCAAAAAAACACCTTGAGTAAGTCACATGTGTATCAATTGTACTATGCAACTAAAATATCCAGATTAAATTTGACTGAAAACGCGAAATGTAATTTGCAGAAAATGTAACTGAAACATGCATATAAGATTTACACAAAACGTGGTGCATATAAGATTTGGTGTTAATCATTACCCAATAATAACTAAAAAAATTGCAACCCAAGAATTAAAGCAAAATAAGCACCTGATTTCCCTTTTCCAGAAGATTTAAAAAATCCAAACCGCTTCTTCGGCGTGGAATCATCCTGAAAAATATTAGACACACCACAATTTTAATCACAATATGTGTATACTTAGAACAAGATAATTAAATTATTAAATTTGGGCCAGAAAATTAATACTTGTGACAATTGCTCCCCCGAGTAATGATTTTGATCAGGAGGAGCTGCATTGTCCTGAAAATCAATATATTGCACAAAATTAACTAAAGAAATTCAAATAAATTAAATATGGGTGATCGAATATTAATCAGTACTTAATTATAAACTACCTGGTTGAAATTATGAGAGCTAGCAGTATCATCAAGACAAAAATTTTGTTGCATATCCATCATCTCTTTTGATTTATAATTACACTTCTTCTTCTTGCCTTTCTTTGTATCTTCTTGAAAAACTGAGCCACAATAGTTGGGGCCCACACGTAAATTAGGAGGCCCAGATGATGCATCCGAGACCATCGATAAATCTTCATCATCTTCGTTCAAATTTCGTCCCTTTTCTTCATAATTTTGAACGTAATTTTTTATGTTGGGGTTGGTGGAGTCGGAGAAATGATCTAAGTACGTCGTCCATCCCGATTCGCAGCCGCTGCTGCATTCAGATGTTGATAAATTCATTTTAAAGAAAAAATAATCTTAGAGAATTATAATTGTGGAGATATACAAGTGTCACATAATTTGTTTCTATTTATAAGAATGAGGAGAATTATGTGAGACCAAATAAATCACTCTCAAATCCTAGACTATATAATAATATTACCTTGGCTCTATCCTTTGGCCTTAATATTATACATCTGTTTGAACAAGAATCAAAGTTGCCAGTTGTCTAGGTTACTTTGGCCATATATATTTTTGGAGAGAGAAAGGGGGAGAGAGAGAGAGGTCCATGGAAAATAATAGTGGTAACACATGTATGGAAGAGCCAATATTTAATTTGATTATATCAGAGTTTATCAGGAAAGGATTAGACAAATGTACCTCCAATTGTACCAGGTTAGACTATTTTTGGCCTTGCAGTAAATTTACTCTAAAAAAAATGAAAAACTAAATTAACAACTTACCGAGATTTTAAATTATTGGAGTTTCATCGGTTCATGACTAAAACTAATTTGTAAAATTGTCAATACAAGACCTGCACAAATTTTCCTATCAAGTTGATCAGATTTGAAAGATAGAAGCTAAAAAGTTAGAACTCATACTTTCTAAAACTATGTTTTACATATTATGCTTTCCACTTAATCAATAATATTTTATAAATCACAATTTCAAAATAGAAGAGATATATTAATTAATTTCATGTAAGTGGTAAAAAGAAAGAAAAGAAAGTAAAAATAAAAATAATTATTATTGACATTAATTACTCTCTCGTTCAAAATAGATGTTATTTTAGACGACACTCATATTAAGAAAATATATAATTGATTTCTTACAATATATTTACTCCTTGTTTGCTTTAATGAATATAATTGATAAATAATTATTTTTTGTACAAGGGACAATTAGTCCAACCCCCTTCATTTGTCAATTATCTCTATGACCACTTATTCTGGGCCGCATGAACCAAACGCATGATAAATGAAGTTATCCTCCTAATCCAACAAAGCAAATATACCTTTAATAAATATTTGTCTTTCTCATTAAAATAACACATTTACCTAAAAAATTAATATTTTAGGAGTACATTTAAAAGAAATACAATTAATTTAGTTTGAAAAGTGCAAAACATCATCTAATTTGCAAATGAAATTAATGACCAAAGTGTCACTTATTTTAAATGGGAGGGAGTAAAAAGAATAAGAATATAAGCTATATATCAGATGTCAAATATGATTTTAATAATATTTATGAATTACTATAAATTAATAGTTTCTATCTTCCCGACTCCATATTAATAATTTTCTATTTATTAGACCCGAAAAAATCAACATGAATTTTTTTCCTAAGACCTAAGTTAATAATTTTAGTAATTTTCAGGTTTTGAATCGACAATATTCTTTAAAAAAAATTGTTGCATCACTCGTAAGTTTTGGGGCACAGCTGTATTGAAAAACAGGCGAAAGGTCTGCACGAAAATGTGATGTCACATTTAAATTATAGTATGAAACACGAAAAAGAAAGCTCAGATGCGTATAGCTGAGAGTAATTAGATTGTTCACATGTATCTCTTATCGTGACAACTATCAACTGAATCAAAAGGGAAAAAACAAACCAAGAAACGTGCTTTCTCCGCGGATATTAAATGTCAAGCCTAATTAAGTTATGAAATTTAAGTGGCGACATATATTATTTCCCAACAAAATCCTAATCTTAGAAGGTGATGAGGCCAAAAAAAAGTGATTTTGAAAGTTGTTTGTATCATTTCATATTTTTTTCATGGCAAAGTATATGTCAAAATGGTTCATATATAAAATATTAAAGAGTTTTAGTTATTTTCACTGAAGGGTATTAATTATTTTCACTGAAAAATATCAATTGTTTACTTAAATAACTAATATCCTTAAAAATTTTATGTATAAACCAATTTCATGGTATACATACTCTTCCTTCATTAATTGATAGACGTGTAACAAATTTGCTGAACATACTTCCGTTGTCCATACCCATCACAAACCTCTCTTCCTCCGAGTCTCTTTAAATGGGGACATTCTCTCCGAAAATCTTACATCAGATAGTCGAAATTAATTAACTTTTAATTGGACTAGACTTCATAGTTGACTAATTAAGAATTAAGATTGATAGAGTTTGACAGTTTAACAAATATGTCATTTTACATAGGAATTTGTCTTTAATTATTTTACTTCTACCAATTAATTACTCAACAAATTAATTAAAATCTAACTTCTTTTGTTGTATAGTAAAGACGAAGCCCAAGAAAGTTTCGACAATAGATTCGGTCATTAAATATCTTAATTTCCAGAAAGAAAATTATAATCTCGAATTGCGATCTAACCAAAAAAAATTAAATCATGATAAAAAAAAAAAAATCTTAATTTGTATAACACATCATTGTTGAATATGAGCAAATTTGTCAATAAGTTCGAATTGCAAAGATATTTCAAATTAAAATTTATTTACCAAAATTCAAAAGTATAACTAGATTAAATTGTAATTTCAGGGAAGGTTTGTGATTTCATTTGCAGTTAAATTTTAAATGTTATATGCTTCTGTCAACCTTTTGATGACTAAATTGAGTTCTTGATGAACATATAATACGACATGTTAGGTCTTCATTTCATTACTGTGATATGTCCTTTCTTTTATCACCAGACTACATATAATAGTAAATAATGTTACACAATAAATTAACATTATTGTCATTTTTGTTGAAGAATTCATAGAATTGACGTAGTTTATAAAGAGGAATCAATCAATGTAGTGTTGGCCCATATGAGTAAGAGACTTGCAAGGATGTACAGAAAGCCAGCTGAGACTAAAACGGTACATAGGTTAAGAGGCCCATTCATGTGCTTCTGATCATATATATAGTTATGATAGATACCATATAGTACTATACATATATATATATATATATATATATATAAATAGTTTCACTGCACTTAAGTGCATAGTATACACTTGGATTTTGAAAAAAAAAATTCCAAGCATAAATCAGTAATACCCCAAAAAGTAATCAGTGATACTCCAAGAGGTAATTCGCAATACCCTAATTGCAAAAAAAAATAAAAAATTACAGTTCGGTGTGTTTGTGTGTGTTTTGAAAAAATTAAAATTGAAGTCAAAATTAAACTTAAAATTCAAGTGCATGTTATGCACTTGAGTGCATGCTAATATTTTTGTGAATTCGAGTTCACGGGAATTCAGTTTCGTCAAATATTATTGTTATATGTATATACTATCACTATTATGTATGTACAATATTTATGTTATAAAACCAAACATATATTATAACAATAATAGTATATATGCATAACAGTGATACTTGAAAAATAAAGTTTACGTGAACTCGAATTCACTAAAAAAAAAACTATTTATAATATTATAATATAAAGATTTTCGACATTCTTGAAATAAAAAATTCTAGTTCCGTTCCTTTTAGCTAAATACACAACCAATGTTATTCGTCACATATATAATATTAATTTCTCATCATTTTGCACAAAAAAATCATCTCGTCATTATTAAATTTACATGATCTAATTCTTCTAATAAGGTTACCAGAGTTATCCGACACACTTCAGTTCATTGTTGACGCTGAGGCAATTTCTCTCAATTAATTTATATATTTAATTAGTTGTTGGTTCTAAAAAATTATTTCGCTTAAAAGTTCGTTTAATTTACTACATTAACATATGTGCCCCAGTTATGGGAAGCGGGAAATTAATGGTCGTAAAGAGAAAAGGAAGCATTAAAATGCGGGATGAATAACCAGCGTTGTGAAAAATTAAAGGTTGTCGCACATAAAATTATAATATTTTTGTAAATTATAATTCAATATAAACTTTTGAATTTTGATCATCAAACGGAAACCTGGTTTCTTTTTTGATACAAAGCAATTGACAGATTTGCTATGTCAAGAAATAATGTCTCACCTACCCTGATAATAATAATTAAATGTATTAATATATTTATATGTTCGGATAACAATGAACTTAATCGTCATTTACGAACAAAAGCGGCGTTGTTTGTTGGTTCTAATTGCAAAGTAATTTGAATTGTTATTTTGTTTGTAAAGATACTCCCTCATATTCAAATTAAATGGCATTTTCACTCTTCATTTTATTTGTGATTTAAATAATATTTTGCATTTTTTAATGTAAGTAAATTGTGTTTCCTCATAATTTACCCTTAAAAATAACTTAGATAATAATGTTTAAAGTTTAATATAGAATTTCAAAGCAATTTAATGGTGTAATAGGATGTTGAATTAACTGCGTCGAAAATGTAAAATGCAAACTTGAACTCACCAAATGAAACAATAAGGTGTAATTGGAAAGTAAGGAATGAAATCGACACGTGGCTCAATCAAATATGATATACATTTATGGAGGGTCAATACTTCATTATTTCACTATCGAGGATTCAAAGAATACAAATTTAGAGAATTCTTCACTCTAATCGCCTAAATTGACAACTGTAAACAATGAATTTCATGGGGAAAAACTATACAATATCACCAGTTATATATATCTAATCAAGCCCAATGGGTAATTGAATCGAATTCATACTCCAACAGACCCAACGACTTCGCGCTAATCATCAACTTCCGCATTCCATCTTTGTAATTAATTTTTGGTTATGAACAAGTCGGACCGGCTCTGAGAAGTACACTCCTATTCAATATACCTCAAATTGATACTAATAGACCATTGCACTGATACTATTATTGCATAGAAAGTCAATAATTTTCTTAATATATGTGTATTAAATTAGAATGACATATATTTTAAAAATTAGAGAATATAAAATTTAGAATATAGTGAAAACGTCTAATTAAGCTAAACTTAAATGGTTGTAGGCCTAAGTCCATAGGGGGCAAGTCGAGCTTTGGGAAATGGTCCCTAAGCTTATGTCCACCTGCACGTGCTCATTGCTGCACCTATTTCTATTTCTACATCATTTTCTAACTAGGATCATCTCTAATTGATTGTTGCAATGATTTAAAATGGCAAAAATCCCAAATTTATACTAAATCTTGTTAGCACTACCAAATCAAACACTGCATGTTGCAATAAATACTGTGAATATCTTCATCACATGTGCCGATTATTAATTCTTTGGGATTTTCTTCTAATTTTGAGGTGATAATCAAGGATGAAAATATCGCGATATATCGCGGATATATCGCAAATTTTGAGACTGAGATACGGATATTGGGGTGCAATGTATTTTTTACAGCGTATCGCGGATATATCGCGATATATCGCAAGTTATCGATATCGATATCTATATCGGTTCACTTGTAGTACAAAAATGAATGAGTATCAGGAAATATCGCAGATATATCGCAAAATATTGCGGATATATAAAAATATCGCGATTTTTTTGTGTTTATTGTTTTTATGTTTATTTTTTTTATGTGTTTTACTATTTATATGTTTAATATTTTTCTAAGTTGACTTAGCATTAAAGTGAGTATGTATAGAGTGAAATTGATTCATATATGAATTACTTTACAATACTTTTTAGTGTAATCAATTAATACTTTTTAGTGTAACCAACTAATACGCTTTAGTTAAATAAATATTGTTCTTCGTACCCTTCAGTGAATACAACTAATACCCTCCCAAACTAATATCATTTAGTAAAAACAACTAATAGGTCATCAACTAATACCCTTTATCTAGGATTACTCCAATATAATGAGTTGGTGTCAATATTATTTGGACAAAGATGACATTACGGTACTTGAACCTCATAGGTCATCATTTTGGTACTAAGTGTATTGTATCATGTAATATTCATAATCTTATATTGTATTATATTATGTATTTATGTCTTGTATTGTATTGTATAGTATTAAATATTATATTTTCAATTTTTTTTTTTACGTTGAACAGTGTTTATATAGTCTATTATCTATATGCCTACTTTAAACATGTAATGTTATAGTGATTTTAAATGGAATATATGCATAATATCATATTATAATACTCCCTAAAATTTCATGTTAAATTTCCAAAATTTTAATAAAGTTTCCGTCTTTTTTTCAAAAAAATTGCGATATCAATATATCCGTAAATTTAAGGTTGTGATATTACTTACGATAGCGATATTTTCATCCTTGGTGATAATTAATTACCTTCTGAGTTGTGACATCTTCAATTGTATTTAGGGACAATACTAAATTATTCTTTTTTGGTAATATATTTTGTGTGTATTTTTTAATAATATTAATTGTTTCATTTAAAGATACTTCATATCATATAATAAAAATCAGTAGACTTACTTTTCCTTTGATAATTACAGAATACATACATAGCATGTGTAGCTGTCATATTGATGAAGTTGATATTGGCTTGTTTATGGATATTTACTGATCCAGTATGGGCTTTCTGCATAAACCTCAGCTGCCCATATGGTCCCTTGCAAATGTAGAGGTCAAAAAGGACACATATAAGTTTTCACAAGAGGACATTATTACAATTGTCCTTGGATAGAAGTCAAATTGTCCTTTTACAATTGTTTGTAACCTTATATTGATATAATAACACACTGAAAATTTAATTTCGTGAGTGATTATATAGTCAGATAGTAATAATTAATCTTATATATTGACAATAAATTAATTTTATTTTTTTAGAGGAATTTGTAAACCAGTTTCACTGTGTGCAATTCAAAGTAATTTTAGTTGTTTTCATTATATATTATTATCAAGCATATGGTACATTTTAATAAGACAACAAATATTATTAAAAATGCACATAAAATACGAGCAAATTTTACAATGAAATTGGTTTACAATATAATATGTTCTATGGTTTGAATAATACTTGTGAAATTGATCATTAACATTTCTTTTTTCAAAAATCACATAGTATCTAATTTTTTATTTTTTTTAGTTTTAACTTAAGTTAATATAAAATTAAACATGAATGAAACAATTCCAAAATGACAAAATATAGAGTGAAGATAATTCATACATGATCCATTGAAGGGTATTAGTTGTTTTATTAAAAAATATTAGTTAATTTTACTGAAGAGTATTAGTTACATAATGAAAATAAACTAACTCTTCACTAAAACAACTAATATTTTTATTAAAAACAACTAATACTCTTCAATAATTCATGCATGAATTCATTTCATTCGATACATACTTTTCCAAAATATATATCATTGGTTTCCCAATGGTCCCTTGTGAATTCAAAGGTCAAAGGACTGATTTTCATAACTTTCAAAATCTTCTATTGGTCAGCTACCTCGCAGAAGAGGACATTGCTTACCATCAATTCAATGGCAATCACTAAAATTCATGTCTACATCAATTCCTTGTAAATGTCCCTCTCCCAATTATGCATGGAAAAGCCTTCCCACAATAATATTAGTATAATCACTTGGATCAATTTGAAAAATAGAAAATAATTATATTAAACACATTTTAATCAGAAAAATCTTATTAAAACATTACAACTCAATCTCATTACATTAGAAATTGTATTCACTTCCACTCTTATTTTTCAAAAAACGTGTCACATCAATTATAATAACTTTTTTTATCATATGCAACTACGGACATCCAACAAAAAAAAAAAAACCCCTCATTGTTCTCTCGTGGACATTGAAAAACAAAAACCAACATATCTCATCCGAGCATACCCTTTGCCTCTCACAAATCACCTTTCTAGGTCCTTGACTATAAAAAAATAAAATAAAATATCTGAAAAAAATCATTTTAGCTTATATATACATATATATATATATATATATATATTTAATTTAAATGATAAAATGGATCGACTCAACTTGTAGTTCATAGTTAAATAAAAACTAAAATATGTATGAAAAATCAAACCCCACGAATTCAAAAGATAAAACTTGTTAAAATTTAATTCAAATGGAAACTAATTAAATAAGTCTTAAAATAATATAACCTAAAAAAAAAATTATACGACTCGATTCATTTATATTTGTGATCTAACCATTCTCTCTTTCTAGTTGTACAACAACCAATCATGTCAACTTTGTGGTCACCTTCTCATGTGGGGAGTGCATGCTAACATGATACTTCTTGGCATTTTAGGTGGCATTTAAATAGTGTCAACAATTCAAAAGCTTTTAGGTTCAACACATCAATTAATATAATAAAATAATATTATTATCAAGTAAAGAAAACATCCATTGCTCCTAATTGTCACAATCAACCACGTTCTTATGTGACTTAAAAATGATGTTTGAGGCAGGTTCAACTTATCCCAATATAGTAATTCAAAGTCTTGTCAGTGTGACGAATTAACATTTCGTTCAGTGTACGTATAATGATGCCTTATTAATCAAAAGCAATGTCAATTTGTCTTGACAATAATTCCATACCACAATAAAAGATACGCCCCAAAAGACCTACTATTCTCTGGACAGCTGGCGAAGAACTATCCATTTACATAAAGGTTTTGGCGGCCACAACTCCATTATTAATTTTATTGACTTTAGGTATATTATCTTGGATGATGTTTTTTTAGATTTTATAGAAGTTCATTTTATGTCCGTACGATGATAATCTAGCAGTGGGTCATATCAAATTGGGATAGAATAGCTATAAAATTGTTAAATGAAATGCGCCGGTGGCTATTTGAGGCTCCCGAATCAATTGGCTAAATCGGGCCAACTCCATTTTTTTTTTTACCCAACAATTAATTTAATTTAAAGATGAAATTATAGAAATAAGTAAGTAAACAAAAAATAACTTTATATAAAATTATGGGAACTCAAAAAAAAAAAAAAAGGTTTGATCATTTTTTATATTTATCTATAATTTATATTCAAATAAATTAATATTTTTATTTGTAGAATTATAAAAAAATGTATTTTTCTATATTTGTCAAATATTTAAATTATATATATTTCTCTTTCCTAAATATCGTGTATCCTCTTTAAAATCTCAGATATATAAATATTAAAAAAACTACTGGCCAATTGGCTAGCTGAGTCCACCGGGCCAAATAGACCGAGCCCATCTAGCCCACAGGCCACTTGAATTGTACCATATAGGCTCTTTTTTTCTTTTTCCCTGATGGCCCTGGCTATATAACCACCATCATTGATAAATACACCTAGATATGATATAAACTCTATTTTACCCTCTTTATAAAAATTATTAATGGCCAATACACACCTAAACATATGAATCTATTTAAACACACCAGCCTCAAAATTGTCTCCCGTCTCCACCCCACCATCCCTCGCCCCACTCTTTTGTCCTCCTTCACTTTTCCAATTTAATTTTACTCTACTCTTCTTTCTTTCTTTAATTTTCCGATCTCTTAAGAACCTCAATCATTCCCCATGCCCTGCAGATCAGTTTCATAACTCTACAACAATTTCATGTTGGAATTATTGGTGTGTACCAATAATAATATATGAGTGAAAATGAAAAGGGAATTTAAATTGAGACTGGGCTAAAGACATTGGTTATTGATCCTTGACAATTGATATATGGTGTGTAAAGACTGGGCTAATATATGGTGTGTACCTTGGACATTGTTTATTGATCATTGACAATTGATATTTGGGTTGTATTTGGGCCTTAGAAGAGTTTTCTAACTTTGTTGAGCCCAAAAGTTTGGACTTAGCCCAGAAATCTGGAGTGTCCAGATTCGTTGAAATGGACATGTAAGAGCAAATGAAATGCAAAACATGTGTTTAAATTCAATTGTTGACAAATTCCCTGATTTTCGTTTAATTGGGAGTGACTTACGTCTCCCTAATTTTGGCTGAGACGAACCGGAATGCAGAAAGGTACAGGTTCGTAGTTTGACTAACAATCCTTCCATGCATGTGTGGGTCTTGGAGGCCTATAAATAGGTGTCTTCATGCATAGTTTCTGGCGCCACACAGAAAATCTCTCTCACTCTCTCCCTAAGTATTCTAGCATATAGAGTCTTTAAGAAAGCAGTCCAGTTCATACGTTCTTTCTGTTTGCCGGAGCTTCAAGACTTGCGGTGCTGCACTCTTGAAGACGAAAGTATCATTTTACCTTTGGGGACGTATTTCCAGAACCGAAGAGCACTACCGGGGAAATTTCGTCTTGCGGGAAGAGGTCTTCCTCGACTCGACACACAGTTTTCTTCTTTTTTCTGTTTCAATGTAAATTTCTGTATTGAGTTGTAATTTTATTTTTATTTTTCAAATTATTATTTCCACAGTCATCAAAAATTCCAACAATCGCAAGATGAAATTTGACTGACGGAAATAATAATTTTGAGTCTTCGAACCAGGGAAACACTGTTGTTCCTTTTAGTCCTCCCCAGGGCAACACTACCCATATCCCCTCTGTAAATGTCCAAATTTGGACAGACCTCTTCCTAATGTGGTGAACCATTTTCCCTTTGATGAAGCTAGACCTCTTATAGTCTATAACGAGAAACCCGAGAAGTTCTCGGGTAAGAATAAAAAAAAATGGCAGAAGAAAATGCTATTTTTACCACCTTGTGGTTGGCAAAGTTTGTCACTGAGGATCCATTTCCGTTCGTTGAGAACGATACGCAAAATGAGGATGTCAGTGACAAATGGCGGCAATATAAATAAAGTATCGTGATTGAGATTAAAGCCGGTTATTGATGAGAATCATGAACCGAATTGCAATGAGGCTTTTTCCGAATGAAGCAACAATTTGAAATAAGAATTGGTGCCTTTTCGGGAAAAGATTGAATCGAAACCCCCGTGGTGGCATTCGAGTCTATCGCGATTTGTGTAGATCGGCGATTGACGTTGTTGTTCCGAGAGAAAGTGACATGAATGGTCGTGTCTCTCTCTGTCGCTTGAAATGTTAGATGACAAATAAGTTGAGCCATGTGTTTTAATTTATTTTGGATTGAAGATCATACTTACATGATTGACCCAAAATTAAATTTATGGGGATATTGGCTAGTTTAGCCGAGTACGTAGGCCTATTGTTGATCTCGATTGGCCAAATTGATGAATTAAGGCTGAAATTTAAATTTCAGTTAAATTGTTGAGAGAAACATGGGACAAAATTAATTGAATTTGGACCGCGTATTGTTATGAAATTTATTTAATAATACTTTCAGGTGTTATAAATATTATTTCATAAATTTGAATTCTTTGATATCAAATTAAATATTGATATGGGATCATATACTTTGTGCTTGAGAGTACAAATTATTATTTGGATTTAGTCCAAATGATTTGAAAATTTGCTTGAGATTTTCTCGCGAATAAATGGTGGCATTAAGGCCTCATTTGAAACTATGCTTTGAAAGCATAAGCGATGTGAATTTAATTCACAAGATTTGACTCGTAGCAATGACAATTTATTTGAGAGTCAAAGATGACAATTATGAATTTAATTTGGCATTTGACCAAGATTAAATTTGGGACCTAAAGTGTAACTTCAAATGTCGGTTTTTCAATTTATTTCGAAATTGTGTCCAAATTAATATTTGATGAAATATAAAATGAAACGGACGAACAATCTCAAATATGGGGGATGAGTTCTCGCCATGGATAAATTCGAATGTAGGAGAAGAAGTCTCTCTATTGATATATTCGAATTTGATGTGGAATTGTGGAAATGGAAACTCTAAAGCAGTTGGTGCCTTGTGGAATTGTTTCCACAAGTTAAATGGAAATGCTTTGTCAAGGAAGCCGGAACTATAAAGTTCATGGTGACAAAATTTAGTGTTCCAATTTTATAACTTTTGAGGTTTAGGTGTATAAATCTAAAGTTATAAAGTGGTTAATAAAATTTGTTTATTAACATTTCTAATATCAATAACCTCAAAAGGTGTATGATATATGTGAAAGTGGAAATGACAATATTTGTCATTAGTTTGGAACACTTTACCTCTAATACTTAGATCACACAGACGTGTGTGATTTGAAATTGGTGTAACTTAGAGGTGTATACACTAAAATGTGGGGGTGTGTGATGAAAATTTGATCTCTAGTAATAGTGGATCCACTCATGAAAAGAGCTAGTTGAGATAAAATAAAGTGCTAGAAAGAATGGGTTTAAAATCCACAAAATAAAAACTGAAGCAGTGGTAACCCAACTATGATGACTGGAGATCCCAAGAACTTGGTTCAATGGAAAAACTAAGCTGTGGATGTTTGTTGTAAAGAACACTTGGTAATTTGACCATTCTTTAGAAAAGCATAACACCAAGTGATGGAACCCATGAGTTGTGGTATAGGTTAAGTCTTTGACTTTTAATGATTCCTAGAGTATAATGGGATACTCAAGATAGGAGATCACCTATGTAAGTGTGAGGTGAGAGGCCGCCTCAAATATCACTGGATATTAAACACTTATGAATCCAAAGGGCGTCCATGGCTGAAACGGACAAAAACGTGAGAACAAGAGAAGAGCGTAGAGATTTTATTGGGTCAATATTACTATCTCAGTGCACACCAAGGTGGAATGGTTCAAGGCATTGTGTCCACTAGGCCGCCGTTGTACTCGGTAATGTTTGACTATGAAAGGTTCAAAGCTCCAACTACCTATCCAGATGCAATAACGTCTCGTTTGAATTGGACTGTGAGTCTGCATATTATAGACTCTGATTTCCACTCATGTGGGGGATTGTTGGAATTATTGGTGTGTACCAATAATAATATATGAGTGAAAATGAAAAGAGAATTTAAATTGAGACTGGGCTAAAGACATTGGACCTTAGACATTGGTTATTGGTCCTTGACAATTGATCTTTGGGTTGTATTTGGGCCTTAGAAGAGTTTTCTAAGTTTGTTGAGCCCAAAAGTTTGGACTTAGCCCAGAAATCTGGAGTGTCCAGATTCGTTGAAATGGACATGTAAGAGCAAATGAAATGCAAAACATGTGTTTAAATTCAATTATTGACAAATTCCCTGATTTTCGTTTAATTGGGAGAACTTAAGCCTCCCTAATTTTGGCTGAGACGAACCTGAATGCAGAAAGGTACAGGTTCGTAGTTTGACTAACAATCCTTCCATGCATGTGTGGGTCTTGGAGGCCTATAAATAGGTGTCTCCATGCATAGTTTCTGGCGCCACACAGAAAATCTCTCTCACTCTCTCCCTAAGTATTCTAGCATATAGAGTCTTTAAGAAAGCAGTCCAGTTCATACGTTCTTTCTGTTCGCCGGAGCTTCAAGACCTGCGGTGCTGCACTCTTGAAGACGAAAGTGTCGTTTTACCTTTGGGGACGTATTTCCAGAACCGAATAACACTATCGGGGAAATTTCGTCTTGCGGGAAGAGGCCTTCCTCGACTCGACACACAGTTTTCTTCTCTTTTCTGTTTCAATGTAAATTTATGTATCGAGTTGTAATTTTATTTTTATTTTTCAAATTATTATTTCCACAGTCATCAAAAATTCCAACATTTCACAGTAGTAGTATCAATGTATTTTCTTCACTTTAATTTTTCAGTAAAGCAACAACACAGTGTAGTTAATGGCGAATACACATTTTTTTCTCTTCTTTTTTGTTTTATTTTTTTGATGTTTGGTCAACAAATATTAAAAAATAAATGTATTTTCTGTTATCTTAATCGAACAAGTAGTGGTTATTCGACCACTGTAATTGAAGGTAACAATAATTTTCGAATTTGATATCCACAAAAATTCTTTAGATTTGTTTTCAATATTTTTTTTGGGGAATTTTTGTTGTTTAAATTGATGTGTTTATTTCAATTTTGATTATAGATTCTTGGTTGTAGAGATAGTGGAGGCACCAACTTCGACATCGTGGAACCGTTGAAGGAGTCGGCATGTTTGAAAAAATTGGTGTTGAACGATTATTTTTATAGTGCAGAAGGGTGTATTAAAAATGTATTTTGTGTGAAAGGGTAAAATAGGTATTTTACAATTTATGGAAGTGCATCTCTTTATGTTGGAGGGGTATATAACTAGTCCTTACCCTAGCACAATCTTTTTATTTTTTATGGACGGCCGACTTATTTTTCCAGCTCTACTCCAATAACATAGTTAAATCTGATAAAGAAAACTTAAGAGACAAAAGTGTGATTGTTATTTAAGGGGTCTTCCGCTCTATAATTTAGGAAGGATAACAAAGATATCCCAAGAACGTTTGTGAAATTAATGACTCCAGGTATGATTCAAATACTCAGGATAGAGTAGTTGTAATATCCCGTCCCGTTTTATACCTTTTAATTCCTAGAACCCTTATTTTATTTTCTTATCTTTGTTTCTTTTTATTTTATTATTTTGTGTGCTTTTGTGTAATTTAAATATATATACCCTTTTTACAAATTCCTAAATCCGTCGAAAGAATCGAATCTTTCAAAGCGAATAAAGGACTACGAGAAATTAAATATTCAAGTTTAAATTAAGGATTTCGATCCGTATAATTTATTGAGTATAATTCAAATGCAATAAAATATTAACCGAATCTCAAAACAGTATTAATTATAAAATTGGGATTAAACCGTGAACCAAACGATCCCTGAACCGTATCAAGTGGGAACGAAAATATCAGAATTAAAAGGATTAATCCCTACCCACATATTTTTACTTCTCTTTTTAAATTAAATTAATTAAAGTATTAAATCTCTACCACATGTTTATTTCTTTCCTTTTAAATTAAGTAATTAAGAAATAAATTTCCAAAAAATATCTCTTCTCTCCTCTAAGAAATCAAAACCGTATACTCCCTCTCTCAATTCCCAAAATTCACATCCCAACTTTCATTCACTCTCTCCCTCTTCAATTTTTTTCCAAGGAAAATCGCAGCCAAAAGCCTCACACTCCCTCCTCCTCCTTCCTTTTTCCGGTGACACGCTGCCACGACGACCGCCGCTCTTCCTCCTCCTTCGCTCAGCCGCCGTCGCACCACCGCCCAACTTTTCTCTCCCTCCGTCGCGCGGCCCAGCCCGTCGAGCGACGCCCTCCGTCGCACCACCTCCTCCAGCGCCGCCCTCCACCAGCGAAGCGCCGCCGACGTCTCCCTTTCGCGACGGAAGACCGCCGCCGCACGCCCCTTTCCTTTTTCCTCTTCCGGCGAACCAGGTTGCGACGCCACAGCGAAGAAGCAGCGTCGCCTCTCGCACCGTGCGACGCCGCCCAGCGCCGCTGCCCTCTCGGTCGCAGCACCGCCATCGCGACGAGCCCCGGCGCCACCGCACGCCTCCCACTTCACTACGCGACGCCGTCGTCTCTGTTTCCAACCGCAAGCGCCGTCGTCGCACCCCAATCGCGACACCCCCTGCTTCGAGCCGCCGCCGCTACCGAACCCAGCACCGCCTCCCCTGTCCTCCGAGCAAGAGCCGAAGCCACGCCTCTCTCTTCTTCTATTTTTCCAGTAAGATGAAAACTCCTTTCTCTCGTCTTCAAATTTCAATTTTTAGTAATTCGATTTGTACCGATTAAACTCGATTTCTAACCGAAGCCTTTTTTCGTTCAATTTTCCGATTGATATGACGCCGTTAAACCGGATTGCTGTTGCCGGAATTTTTGGAGACCTCGAACGACGCCGTTAGGCTTTCGATTCATTTTTCCGAATCCCCGAACGACGCCGTTAGGCTGTCCAAAATATCCGACGAATTACCGAATCATTTTACAACGCCGTTAGGCTGCTCGAATTTACCCGACGAGTCACCGGTCGACGCCGTTAGGCTGCCCGATTTGGGACTCGTAAGACTGCTCGTCTTTTCTCTTTAATTTTCGTAGTATTTGGATTAGGAATGAACTGTTTTAATTTCGAGTTGTTTAGACTTTTGGAGAGGTTGGAATATTCATCTTTTGGAACCTTGTAGATGGACTTTGATATTGTTGATTTTGTGAGTATTGAATTAGCTATGTGTAGTGTTGAATTAGTTGTTTAGTATTGTTGTTTAAGCTGTTTGGTATTATTGGATTGATGAATTAGTTTGGTTTGGTTAGCTGATGATGTGGTAATGAAATTAGTTGTTAGTAATATTAGTTGAGTTTTTGGAGACAAATGGAAATTCGTCTTCTACCTTGTGCGACTGTTAGAAAATTAGAAACGAAAAGATAAGTCGTTTAATATTCTAAATTAATAACAAATGAAAAGGAGTATTTTGGGAAAAATTAATATAATTCCTTTGTTTTAGAAGTATTACAAACCAATTTTAGAAGTGTTACTAAAGTTAGAAAAGAAAAATACTTTTTTATAAACTATATTAGTTTATAATATAAATTTCTTAGAAAAATCAAGTTATTAATAAGTTTTAATAAGAGGTTTTTATAAAATATAAATTCTTATACTTTTAATTTTATAAAGGGCTTTTGTTAAGGACACAACATAAATTAGTAAATACACCCCCAATACACCTCCTCTTGAAAAGGGGTGTACTTATCAATTAGAAATCAACCTTTAGGAGTTTTAGCTTTCGATAAGCTTTCTAAAGACAACGACCCCCTCAATTCTCGTAACACAAACTCTCAAGTTTTCCTAAACGATTCAAAGGTCAACTTTTAATTAAATATCTTTCTACTAGGATTCGGTACTAGTTGGAACGCACACGAGGTTTCCGACCATCTGTTCGTACATCATTCACGGGACCCGGAGCAAACAGGTGGGTGATGATCGGTTGATTGATCTGCTTATAATACGTTGTGCTGGTATACTCTGAACTCGACTAAATCAATCTAAAACAATTAATCCAACATAAACGTAAACCCTATTATATAACTGTTTGAATTACGTGATATATTTATATATGATACAAATATCTTTCGTTTATTTAAATCTGTCACTATTGCATGATATAAGAGCATTTTATGAGCATGAATCTATTTAAGTATGAATTATGTGTACAATTCAAATTGTCAGTTTTGGTAATGAAGAGGAAAGTGGTGCGTGGCCATGTTTGATAATAGATCAGGTGCATGGTCACGGGATTAGTTTGTGGAAGTGGTGCGTGGCCATGTTTGATAATAGACCAGGTGCATGGTCACGGGATTCGTTTGTGGAAAGTGGTGCGTGGCCATGTTTGATAATAGATCAGGTGCATGGTCACGGGATTCGTTTGTGGAAGTGGTGCGTGGCCATGTTTGATAATAGATCAGGTGCATGGTCACGGGATTCGTTTGTGGAAGTGGTGCGTGGCCACGTTTGATAATAGATCAGGTGCATGGTCACGGGGATTTATTTACAGTGGATGTGGCCATGTTTGATAATAGATCAGGTGCATGGTCACGGGGAATTGTTTATATTGTTTTGAGAAGAGATTTATTATATGTGAAATTGATTGTGGGCTTTGCCCCTTAACATGAACCAACTTGTGATATTTCAATTATATGATGTGAAACATGTTGTGCCCAACTGATTATTATGTGAACTTGTTATTTGTATGATATATGATGTTTGTATTATTATGTCAACTGCTTAAATAAATTATATTTTTATTAATGAGTATAATTTAATATACTTCGTATTTACCAATCCCATGACGTTGCAAATCACCCATACGTGAGAATTCAAATCTCACGCCCCCTTTTTACAACCCTTGCAGATTATGAGTTCGTGGAGCAAGGACAGTAATAGAGACGACACGGAGTTCCCTACTTAAATAAAATGATACTATTGATAATAAACTTTATATATGTGTGTGAGATATATTATAAATATTATTCTACTCATTTTTTCTGCTGCATAAAAAAACTCATCATCTCTCATTTCCGTTATATTTCCTTCAAAAATTTTATAGTTCGGATTTTAGTTACAAGTGGCACCTCGAATCTGAGATATTTATGTGTTTTGGATTCGGGGCGTTACAGGTGGTATCAGAGCCTTGGTTCAAAACTTTCGGACCTAAAACCAAATCATTGTTTTCATCAAACCAAAATTATTTTTCATTAATTAAAATTTTCTTATCATGTAAGTTTAGATCATTAATTAAATCACTTGAGGGGAAATGTGTCTCCTATTACCGTCTGAAGCTCCTCGAAGGTATGTTCTTGTTTTATTATCAAAAGTGCTTATAAGTTTATAAACTTGTAACGAGTTGACTTTCATAACAAAACTCCAATCAAAAGACCGAGAACTCAAAACAGTACATACGTGGTGTATAAAGAACCACGAAATATTTTTTTTTATATTCCTATTGAAATGTGGATAATTAGTTAATTGCATGAATGTATATATTTGTTTAAATTTATAAATTTCATAAATGTTATTATGTGACTATTTGAACTTTTATGCTTTAAATGTTTAAATTATGTTCCTGCATGACTAAAATTTTGACTAGGAATTTCCTTTCCATATAAGAATCCACCTAAGATAGTTATATCCCGATAATTAGAAGACACTTAGCTAACCTTAGAATTTATAAGTGTGTTATAACCCCGTTCACGAGACTGCGTGCAATGGTAAGAGCCACTCCAATATCCCACGATGAGACATATTTGACAGTCGTGATTCATTTTGCCAGAGGGGTTACTGAGTTGTTCTCCGTCCTATCGCTGTAAGACTACTCGAACGGACGAGAATAGAAGACCCAGTTCAACGACCCCACATTTCACTTGGAGACATACCTAGAAAAGTTGACGATGGGTATTTCCGTATGATAGTATTGATCAGTCAGAGTGATCAAATCCTTTTAAATAACTATCCTTTTGATGTAGTCACAAATACGTACAACATAGATGTGCCACCCTTTCCTGACATATAGTAGTAGTCAGACGTATGACCGTTTTACTTAGACCATAGCAGCGTAGCTCTAACCTGCTCATTTTGTCGCTCGTGGTCCGAATTGATGTGAGGATACGATGCTTTAGCATTACTTAGAAACCTTTTGTGTTCTATGACGTAATGTAAGGAGACTGACTCCGTAGAACCAAAACTTTTTAGATATATATATACTTATTATGTGCTCACTACTTGTCAATGTGTTTTACTTGCTTTATATATTAAATGTCATATTTTATCTGATTATCACTTAATGACACATTACTAGTTCCTAGAATATTGTGCGAATGTGAGCACTGTACCATTGGGGCCCCAATGCGAAGCGGTGAATTACGTACCACACGTGTTTTCAGTGTTAACGTTTTGTGTTAATTTGGTTAATCCGATTATGTTTTTATAACTTTATCACACCTATACATATCGTAACAATACTATTCTTTTCTCTCTAGAACCACCAATAGAATGACAACAAGACAAACACCATGTACTAGGTAGTATAGGACCATTAAAACTCATGAAAAAAAAATTGAGACCTAATTCCAGAAGTTGAAATAGTTAGAAAATTCTACCATACTCTACATACCCTAATACGATTTCAAGTTACACCACCCATTGTGTTAGTTCAATAAACTTTGACATGTAGAGGAAGACCCACTTGAAGATGAACATATGAGATCTAGTCGAGCAATACCTAGAAGCTGAATTTCGGGGACGAAATTTTTTTTAAGGGGGTGAGGGTGTAATACCCCGTCCCGTTTTATACCTTTTATATTCCTAGAACCCTTATTTTATTTTCTTATCTTTGTTTCTTTTTATTTTATTATTTTGTGTGCTTTTGTGTAATTTAAATATATATACCCTTTTTACAAATTCCTAAATCCGTCGAAAGAATCGAATCTTTCAAAGCGAATAAAGGACTACGAGAAATTAAATATTCAAGTTTAAATTAAGGATTTCGATCCGTATAATTTATTGAGTATAATTCAAATGCAATAAAATATTAACCGAATCTCAAAACAGTATTAATTATAAAATTGGGATTAAACCGTGAACCAAACGATCCCTGAACCGTATCAAGTGGGAACGAAAATATCAGAATTAAAAGGATTAATCCCTACACACATATTTTTACCACCTTGGTAGCCATTCTGATGGTAATACGGACCTCCCATGTAATTGACTACCTCTTGCAGCCCACTTGGTTGGTCTACTCTCTCATTCTCTACTGCATGCTCTCCACCCAAACTCTTCCCCAACTCGAGGTTGTTGATCTTCTCCATCATGGTCATCAGCAGCCTTCTCGTTCCTTCTCCCTCTTCAACCTGATGCACCTTCTGAAAATCTGCATCCACACCCCAAGCACCGGCATTCGTGACAATGTTGTCCACGATCTCTCTACACCTCTCTATGCCTTGATTCAGGAATGCTCCTCCCGCACAGGCGTCTAAATGGTCTTGCCCCGCCTTGTTGGCACCACTATAGAAGAATGCCATAATGTATCCCTCGTTGTACCCGTGCTGCGGGCACTCAATCAGAATGTTTGAGTATCTCTCCCACGCTTGGCGTAAATCTTCTCCAGACTTCTGGCGAAAGGACGAGATCTCAATTCTAGCCTTGATCGTCCTAGATGGAGGGTAGAATCGCTCGAGGAACAGACGCTCGAGCTCGGCCCAAGTGGTAATACCTCCCCGCGGGAGCGTATTATCGTATCACTCCTTGGTTATTCCCGTCAATGAGAATGGGAACAGCCTAAGCCTCTTGGCATCTTCAGACATGCCATTATAATTAAATGTGGAGGCTATCATGAGAAAACTCCTCAGGTGTGTATGAGGATTCTCCTTCCCGATCACCCCCTTGAACTGATTCTCGGTAAGCAGCTTTAAAATCCCCGGGGATATCATGAAGTTGTTTGCCTCAACAGGAGGCAAAGCCACTCCATCATAGTACCGCTGTGGCTGCGCTGCAAACCTCCCTCGAATAGCCATATTGTGATCTACGTTCTGAGGAACATGTTGAGGATTAGCAGCTGGTACGGGTACTTGTTGGGGTGGTGGTTGGTAAACAGGTGGTTGATTATAGACTGGTGGTGGATGATATGGATATGGTGGGTAAGGATAAGGTGGGTATGGGTAATGTTGGTATACTGGGTTGTTAAAAGGGTTATTTGGGTTTTGTGGGTAAGCAGGGTTGTTATGAGGATTATGGACAAGGTTCTGAGCTGGATTCCCTACGTTTTGTGTATCCGGGTTTAGGCTCTGGCTATCCCCTAATGGAATTTGATTCTGGCTACCACTAACTCCAGTGCCTTCAACTCGGTCTACTGCCTGATTGAAATTGTTGGCAGCATCGTCCAACTCATTATTGATATCCATTGGTTCCTTTCCTAAGTCGGCAGCGTTCATCCTTCTTAAGAAGGCTCGGTTCCTTCTGGCTATTGTCTCAGGGTCCAACGGTATTTTCTCTTCGCTCGTATTGCCTTGTGAACGTGTTTTCATAAACCTGACACACTAGCAGAAGGATCAAAACGCAACTGCCGATTGAATACAAATAAAAATAAAAACAGAAAATAAATCACCCACTACTAACTACTAAGCTATCTACAAGTCCTATTCTAAAGCATACAACGCCATCCCCGGCAACGGCGCGATTGACTTGAAGCGATTTTACTAACTTCTACTAGTCGTTCACCCGCAAGCGGACGGGTTCACTGTAGTAAGAGTAAGTATAATGACCAAGTAGTATCGAACCCAAGGGATGGTGTATATGCGAATAGATCCCTGAAGATCTACGCGTCGTAGTTAATATGAGTGTATGTTTTTGGATTTTTTAGAAAGATTAATTAAAACTAAAATAAACTAATTAAACTAAAATACTAAAGCAGACGAATTAACCAAGGGTTGGATTCAAATAAGAGATGGTGATGCTTAGGATAGGAATCCCTACGTATACTAACGGAGCAGGTACATAATCAAAGTAATCGTGACAACCAAGAATTAACCTAAGTAAAAGATCGTAGAATGAAAGCTCAAGATTTTATACCCTAATACTTTACCCTATCAATCGACTTCACTAATCCACTAACAAGTTAATAGATAATGCTTAATTAAAGAGACCCTAATTTAACTAATGGTGATGCGGCCGTCCTCCATAGCTAAACCGGTAGATGAATTAACCTCTTCTAAACCCTCTCGTTAAGACTACTAATTGTTATTGAGTGATGCGGTCGTCCTCTCTCTAACACTTTCGTACGAAATTCAAAGGTAGAGTTAAGATTAATTATATGAATTCATTAATTAAGAGAATTAAAACTAACGTCACAAATTACCCTAATTACGTACCCACATCCTACTTCTACGAGTTCATCCTACCCTAAGCATGCAAGGGTTTTAGCCGGACATGGTTTTAACAAAAATAAAAGCAATAGAAGAAACAACGAACATAAACATAATGAATTGAACGAAGAAAATAAGAAACATGAACTAGGGTTTTAAAAGAAAATAATTCTAAGAACTTAAATTTAATTAACTAAAACGACGTTCAAAGCATTTAAAGTAATCAAGCTAATGAAAAGAAACTAAGAAACGAAAAGAAACTAAGAATTCGTATGAAAAACCTCAACAACGTAAAAGTAAAGCTTGCTCGTTCTTCTCCTCTTCCTCTCTCTAAAAACTAAGTCTAAAGTGATTTCTAAAAGTCCGGGTATCCTTCAAAACGTGTTTGGAAGAGGTATATATAGGCACCGGGTCGAAACGGGAGTTAATGGGCCGAAAAAACGCATCCGGAGGCCAAAATATGGAAGTGCTCGAGCAAAAACACGCTCGAGCGGCCCCATTCGAGCATATAGGTCGAATGAAACAGGTGCTCGAGCGCTCCCGCTCGAGCTGGTCGAGCGGCGAAACTTTTCTGCCATTTTTCGGTCATTCGAGCAACACGCTCGAGCGCTGGCGCTCGAGCTGCTCGAGCGCTGGCGCTCGAGCTGCTCGAGCGGTCTTCGGCTGCTGTGCACTTGTTCGTAAAATCTTCATATCTCCTCAACCGGGAGTCCGTTTTGGCCGATTCAAAGTCCTACGAACTCCACTTTTCGCCCTCTATCCATCTATAAAAATCAAAGAGACAAATTAATAAGTTTATAAAAATGATACTCATTTGACTCCAAACACTAATCGAAAACACTCAAAACATGAGCAAATCGGGCACCAAAACATAACAATTTCACGCCTAATCAACCCCCCCCCAAACTTACCATGTTGCTTGTCCTCAAGCAACGAAATAATAAGTCAAGTGAAATTGTTAGGAATGAGTCAACGAATCAAATCATGCAAGCAAATGAACTCGAGCTTCAAAGATCAATCACACGTATACTCACTCACCTTCCTTCATCATACTCATGCAACAACAACAAGAACCACCAAGATCAAACATGGATGTGCACTCAACGATGTGGTTCACTCCCTCACAAGTGTATATCAATGATTAAGGGACTCACTCAAACAATCAATCACTCATATCGGCAGCCATAGGCTTGTAAGCGCTCTCAACTTCGACCGTATTCTAGAAATCAATGCCGAATCAAAAAGGACTTTTATCAAGGTTGTAATGTAGGCTCTTTGGACAGGTGGGATAACAATATAGGGTAAAGTGACTCAAGTGAATGGAGAATAGAAAATCAAACTTTGGCACTTCGAGATTAGGAACAGAATACTTCAAACATTTTCAAACAACACTCTTTCAATTCCTCTTTTCTCAACACTTCAATTTTTTTTCTAACTCTTTTCACTTTTTTTTTTCAATCACTTCACTTTCTTTTTCTCTTTTTTCGCACAAACACATGAGCTCTTTTTTTTTTTTCATTTGCTCATTCTCATTTTTTTTTTCCTTTTTCCCACAACTCAAAACTTCATTACACCTTCTTCTCATATTCACTCAACACACAACCTTTCCCTTTTTCAACTCAATTCACTCCCTTCATATTCACACTTTCCTATTCTCCACTCAAGTTGGGACAAAAAGGCTTAGGAATTGGAATAGTGTTCATATGTGCTAGCAAATAAAATAGGCTTTCGGCTCAAAGGGGCTAACAAGGGATCAATGTCATTGGTAAGGAAAATTTTGGCTAAGTGACTCAATAAAATCAAAGATGGCCTAAGATCCTATTCGGCATATCAAACTAGACACAATCAAGAAGCAAGAGCACACACAAGTTCTGGCACCCTCTAAGGTGACGATTCACTCACAGACGAAGAGATTAAATCATGCATTTAAATCTCGTAAGGCTCAAAAGCTCACGGCTTTCACATCCATGCCAGTCTAGTGCATTCTCACAATCATCACACAAGTACTCAAAAGAAAAATTCACAAGCATACAAGTTTTTTCCCTAATCAGCTCAAACTCAAACACTCACACAAAAGAATTTCTAACTCACCCTTACAACTCACTCTACTCATCAAATCATACTCAAAGATAGCAATCAACAAGCATAAGATGATTGATAGACATGAAATATGCAATAGCGAGTCAAATCAAAATCACCCCAAGGAGTATCTCAACAATCTAATAATCAATCAAACTCAACTCAAAGATAAGGGCGTGCATGCATGTGCAATGTAACAAGAAACATAAAAAAACTCCACCCCCCCAAACTTCGACCTTGCTAGAGGTCTAAGTTTGGGGTTGTGGGTTACCTCAACCAAATAATCTCGTTTCTCTCACTAGCTTTGCACACTTCCTTGTCTCAAGTTGGTTCCTTCAATCTGAATAACTCCATGATACCTTTACTCCTTTAGAGACAAGCCTACAAGCAACTTACTCAAATATGAGGTTAAACATACGACTCAAAATAACTCCCTAATAATATAAAAAGACACTAAAAATAAATGAAAGCAAATAAAAATGGGTTGCCTTCCATTCAGCGCTATTTTTAAGGTCCTCATGCCGGACCAAGCTCAAAGGAGCTTATGGGACATCATACTCAAATTTACCTCCCTTACTCTCATAAGAGTGGTGTTTGAACTCCTTTCCTTGATGTCCCTCCATCATGAGTTCCTTTCCTCTTTTCTCATTCCCAAGTGTTATGGGTCTCAACTCCTTCTTTCCTTTATTTGGAGGAGTCTTACCAAACAAGTTCTTGAATTTTGACTTCTTCTTCTTAACTCCTCCTTTTCCCTCTAGCTGGACCACGTCCACACTTTTCACCTCTTCATCCTTCAACTTCTTCACTTCATCCCTATCAAAATAATCAAGAACATACTGCTCATGGGTCAAATAATCAAGTGAAGGAGTATAAAATTCATGAATATGAGAAGGATTAGGGATAGAAGGTGTGTCTTCAATATGAGGATCAATGGCATCCATGCAATACAAGCTTTCATCCTCCTTCGGGTGCTTCATGGCTTCATATAGGGAGATCTTCACTTCTTGATCATCAACCTTCAGCGTAATCTTCCCGTTTGCCACATCTAGCACCATCCCCGCCGTAGCTAAGAACGGTCTTCCCAAGATCAGGGGCACGTGCTCATCTTCCTCCATCTCTAGCACTACAAAGTCGGCTGGAAAAATGTGATCTCCAACTCTCACTAGGACGTCTTCAACCACACCTTGAGGTCTAGTAATAGACCGGTCGGCAAGTTGAAGCGTCATCATTGTGGGTTGAAGTTCAACACCTTCCAACTTCTTGAAAAGCGACAGTGGCATCAAATTAATGCTCGCCCCGAGGTCGCACAACGCTCCCTTCTTGATCCCGTTCCCAATATCACATAGGATCGTGAAGCTCCCGGGATCCTTCAGCTTTAGTGGAAGCGCCTTGTGCACTAATGCACTCACCTCGTGGTTCAGCTGCACCAACTTCGGCTCATCCACTCGCCGTCTCTTCGCGATCAAGTCCTTCAGAAACTTGGCATAATTTGGCATCTGTTCCAAAGCATCATAAAAAGGAATATTAATATGCAATTGTTTAAAAACATCAAGAAATTTAGCAAACTTTTCATCAAGCTTTTTTTTCATGAAGCGCTGTGGATACGGGACGGGTATCACAGATTTGGGTACCCCTCATTCATCTCTTTCTGTTTCTTTCACTTTATCCCTTGCTTCCTTTGCCTTTTTCCACTTAGGAACTCTCTCAACCTCCTCTAGGTCTTTGTCCTGATGGGACTCATCCACATCTTTATGCTTCTCAATCCCTTCACTTTCAATCCCCTTCTCAACTTGGGGCGTCTCAGAATCAGCAGGCATCTGAGGCCCTTCATAGTTGGTTCCACTTCTTAACTGGATAGCCTTGCAATGTTCCTTCGGGTTCCCCTCCGGCATTCTATTCACTGACTTTGCAATCTGGCTCATCTGGAACTCTAAAGAAGTGAATCTTCGATTGTTCTCTTGTTGAGTTCTAGTCCACTCAACGTTCATCTTCTGGAGCTCTTGATCACGATGATCACCCTTCTTGTGCAACTCCTTCACATCGTACTCCAAGGATGACAACCGCTTGCTCCCTTCCTCCACCTTCTGAAGGATCGCTCTCAACATCTCCTCGGTTGATGCACCGCCTTCTACACTAGGAGGTTTAGACCCCGGATCAACACCTGCAGGAACAGTAACACCAGCTTTTGGGTTAGCATAAGAAAAGTTCTCATTTTTTCGCCATGTGTTTTGAGGAGGCTGCTGGCCTCCTTGATACCCTTGTGTGTTCCTCCATTGATTTTGAGGTGGCTGAGGGCCTGGAAGTACAAATGGTTGGCCATAAGAAGGGCTTCCATACTGGTTTCCACCTTGGTAGCCATTCTGGTTGTAATACGGACCTCCCATGTAATTGGCTACCTCTTGCTGTCCACTGGGCTGGTCTACTCTCTCATTCTCTACTGCATGCTCTCCACCCAAACTCTTTCCCAACTCGAGGTTGTTGATCTTCTCCATCATGGCCATCAGCAGCCTTCTCGTTCCTTCTCCCTCTTCAACCTGATGCACCTTCTGAAAATCTGCATCCACACCCCAAGCACCGGCATTCGTGACAATGTTGTCCACGATCTCTCTACACCTCTCTATGCCTTGATTCAGGAATGCTCCTCCCGCACAGGCGTCTAAATGGTCTTGCCCCGCCTTGTTGGCACCACTATAGAAGAATGCCATAATGTATCCCTCGTTGTACCCGTGCTGCGGGCACTCAATCAGCATGTTTGAGTATCTCTCCCACGCTTGGCGTAAATCTTCTCCAGACTTCTGGCGAAAGGACGAGATCTCAATTCTAGCCTTGATCGTCCTAGATGGAGGGTAGAATCGCTCGAGGAACAGACGCTCGAGCTCGGCCCAAGTGGTAATACCTCCCCGCGGGAGCGTATTATCGTACCACTCCTTGGCTATTCCCGTCAATGAGAATGGGAACAGCCTAAGCCTCTTGGCATCTTCAGACATGCCATTATAATTAAATGTGGAGGCTATCATGAGAAAACTCCTCAGGTGTGTATGAGGATTCTCCTTCCCGATCACCCCCTTGAACTGATTCTCGGTAAGCAGCTTTAAAATCCCCGGGGATATCGAGAAGTTGTTTGCCTCAACAGGAGGCAAAGCCACTCCATCATAGTACCGCTGTGGCTGCGCTGCAAACCTCCCTCGAATAGCCATATTGTGATCTACGTTCTGAGGAACATGTTGAGGATTAGCAGCTGGTACGGGTACTTGTTGGGGTGGTGGTTGGTAAACAGGTGGTTGATTATAGACTGGTGGTGGATGATATGGATATGGTGGGTAAGGATAAGGTGGGTATGGGTAATGTTGGTATACTGGGTTGTTAAAAGAGTTATTTGGGTTTTGTGGGTAAGCAGGGTTGTTATGAGGATTATGGACAAGGTTCTGAGCTGGATTCCCTACGTTTTGTGTATCCGGGTTTAGGCTCTGGCTATCCCCTAATGGAATTTGATTCTGGCTACCACTAACTCCAGTGCCTTCAACTCGGTCTACTGCCTGATTGAAATCGTTGGCAGCATCGTCCAACTCATTATTGATATCCATTGGTTCCTTTCCTAAGTCGGCAGCGTTCATCCTTCTTAAGAAGGCTCGGTTCCTTCTGGCTATTGTCTCAGGGTCCAACGGTATTTTCTCTTCGCTCGTATTGCCTTGTGAGCGTGTTTTCATAAACCTGACACACTAGCAGAAGGATCAAAACGCAACTGCCGATTGAATACAAATAAAAATAAAAACAGAAAATAAATCACCCACTACTAACTACTAAGCTATCTACAAGTCCTATTCTAAAGCATACAACGCCATCCCCGGCAACGGCGCCATTGACTTGAAGCGATTTTACTAACTTCTACTAGTCGCTCACCCGCAAGCGGACGGGTTCACTGTAGTAAGAGTAAGTATAATGACCAAGTAGTATCGAACCCAAGGGATGGTGTATATGCGAATAGATCCCTGAAGATCTACGCGTCGTAGTTAATATGAGTGTATGTTTTTGGATTTTTTAGAAAGATTAATTAAAACTAAAATAAACTAATTAAACTAAAATACTAAAGCAGACGAATTAACTAAGGGTTGGATTCAAATAAGAGATGGTGATGCTTAGGATAGGAATCCCTACGTATACTAACGGAGCAGGTACATAATCAAAGTAATCGTGACAACCAAGAATTAACCTAAGTAAAAGATCGTAGAATGAAAGCTCAAGATTTTATACCCTAATACTTTACCCTATCAATCGACTTCACTAATCCACTAACAAGTTAATAGATAATGCTTAATTAAAGAGACCCTAATTTAACTAATGGTGATGCGGCCGTCCTCCATAGCTAAACCGGTAGATGAATTAACCTCTTCTAAACCCTCTCGTTAAGACTACTAATTGTTATTGAGTGATGCGGTCGTCCTCTCTCTAACACTTTCGTACGAAATTCAAAGGTAGAGTTAAGATTAATTATATGAATTCATTAGTTAAGAGAATTAAAACTAACGTCACAAATTACCCTAATTACGTACCCACATCCTACTTCTACGAGTTCATCCTACCCTAAGCATGCAAGGGTTTTAGCCGGACATGGTTTTAACAAAAATAAAAGCAATAGAAGAAACAACGAACATAAACATAATGAATTGAACGAAGAAAATAAGAAACATGAACTAGGGTTTTAAAAGAAAGTAATTCTAAGAACTTAAATTTAATTAACTAAAACGACGTTCAAAGCGTTTAAAGTAATCAAGCTAATGAAAAGAAACGAAAAGAAACTAAGAATTCGTATGAAAAACCTCAACAACGTAAAAGTAAAGCTTGCTCGTTCTTCTCCTCTTCCTCTCTCTAAAAACTAAGTCTAAAGTGATTTCTAAAAGTCCGGGTATCCTTCAAAACGTGTTTGGAAGAGGTATATATAGGCACCGGGTCGAAACGGGAGTTAATGGGCCGAAAAAACGCATCCGGAGGCCAAAATATGGAAGTGCTCGAGCAAAAACACGCTCGAGCGGCCCCATTCGAGCATATAGGTCGAATGAAACAGGTGCTCGAGCGCTCCCGCTCGAGCTGGTCGAGCGGCGAAACTTTTCTGCCATTTTTTCGGTCATTCGAGCAACACGCTCGAGCGCTGGCGCTCGAGCTGCTCGAGCGGTCTTCGGCTGCTGTGCACTTGTTCGTAAAATCTTCATATCTCCTCAACCGGGAGTCCGTTTTGGCCGATTCAAAGTCCTACGAACTCCTATTTTCGCCCTCTATCCATCTATAAAAACCAAAGAGACAAATTAATAAGTTTATAAAAATGATACTCATTTGACTCCAAACACTAATCGAAAACACTCAAAACATGAGCAAATCGGGCACCAAAACATAACAATTTCACGCCTAATCACTTCACGACGCGATGCCGTCGTCTCTGTTTCCAACCGCAAGCGCCGCCGTCGCACCCCAATCGCGACGCCCCCTGCTTCGAGCCGCCGCCGCTACCGAACCCAGCGCCGCCTCCCCTGTCCTCCGAGCAAGAGCCGAAGCCACGCCTCTTTCTTCTTCTATTTTTCCAGTAAGATGAAAACTCATTTCTCTCGTCTTCAAATTTCAATTTTTAGTAATTCGATTTGTACCGATTAAACTCGATTTCTAACCGAAGCCTTTTGTCGTTCAATTTTCCGATTGATATGACGCCGTTAAACCGGATTGCTGTTGCCGAAATTTTTGGAGACCTCGAACGATGTCGTTAGGCTGTTCGATTCATTTTTCCGAATCCTTGAACGACGCCGTTAGGCTGTCCAAAATATCCGACGAATTACCGAATCATTTTACAACGCCGTTAGGCTGCTCGAATTTACCCGACGAGTCACCGGTCGACGCCGTTAGGCTGCCCGATTTGGGACTCGTAAGACTGCTCGTCTTTTCTCTTTAATTTTCGTAGTTTTGGATTAGGAATGAACTGTTTTAATTTCGAGTTGTTTAGACTTTTGGAGAGGTTGGAATATTCATCTTTTGGAACCTTGTAGATGGACTTTGATATTGTTGATTTTGTGAGTATTGAATTAGCTATGTGTAGTGTTGAATTAGTTGTTTAGTATTGTTGTTTAAGCTGTTTGGTATTATTGGATTGATGAATTAGTTTGGTTTGGTTAGCTGATGATGTGGTAATTAAATTAGTTGTTAGTAATATTAGTTGAGTTTTTGGAGACAAATGGAAATTCGTCTTCTACCTTGTGCGACTGTTAGAAAATTAGAAACGAAAAGATAAGTCGTTTAATATTCTAAATTAATAACAAATGAAAAAGGAGTATTTTGGGAAAAATTAATATAATTCCTTTGTTTTAGAAGTATTACAAACCAATATTAGAAGTGTTACTAAAGTTAGAAAAGAAAAATACTTTTTTATAAACTATATTAGTTTATAATATAAATTTCTTAGAAAAATCAAGTTATTAATAAGTTTTAATAAGAGGTTTTTATAAAATATAAATTCTTATACTTTTAATTTTATAAAGGACTTTTGTTAAGGACACAACAGAAATTAGTAAATACACCCCCCAATACACCTCTTCTTGAAAAGGGGTGTACTTATCAATTAGAAATCAACCTTTAGAAGTTTTAGCTTTCGATAAGCTTTCTAAAGACAACGACCCCCTCAATTCTCGTAACACAAACTCTCAAGTTTTCCTAAACGATTCAAAGGTCAACTTTTAATTAAATATATTCCTACTAGGATTCGGTACTAGTTGGAACGCACACGAGGTTTCCGACCATCTGTTCGTACATCATTCACGGGACCCGGAGCAAACAGGTGGGTGATGATCGGTTGATTGATCTGCTTATAATACGTTGTGCTGGTATACTCTGAACTCGACTAAATCAATCTAAAACAATTAATCCAACATAAACGTAAACCCTATTATATAACTGTTTGAATTACGTGATATATTTATATATGATACAAATATCTTTCGTTTATTTAAATCTGTCACTATTGCATGATATAAGAGCTTTTTATGAGCATGAATCTATTTAAGTATGAATTATGTGTACAGTTCGAATTGTCAGTTTTGGTAATGAAGAGGAAAGTGGTGCGTGGCCATGTTTGATAATAGATCAGGTGCATGGTCACGGGATTCGTTTGTGGAAGTGGTGCGTGGCCATGTTTGATAATAGATCAGGTGCATGGTCACGGGATTCGTTTGTGGAAAGTGGTGCGTGGCCATGTTTGATAATAGATCAGGTGCATGGTCACGGGATTCGTTTGTGGAAGTGGTGCGTGGCCATATTTGATAATAGATCAGGTGCATGGTCACGGGATTCGTTTGTGGAAGTGGTGCGTGGCCACGTTTGATAATAGATCAGGTGCATGGTCACGGGGATTTATTTACAGTGGATGTGGCCATATTTGATAATAGATCAGGTGCATGGTCACGGGGAATTGTTTATATTGTTTTGAGAAGAGATTTATTATATGTGAAATTGATTGTGGGCTTTGCCCCTTAACGTGAACCAACTTGTGATATTTCAATTATATGATGTGAAACTTGTTGTGCCCAACTGATTATTATGTGAACTTGTTATTTGTATGATATATGATGTTTGTATTATTATGTCAACTGCTTAAATAAATTATATTTTTATTAATGAGTATAATTTAATATACTTCGGATTTACCAATCCCATGACGTTGCAAATCACCCATACGTGAGAATTCAAATCTCACGCCCCCTTTTTACAACCCTTGCAGATTATGAGTTCGTGGAGCAAGGACAGTAATAGAGACGACACGGAATTCCCCACTTAAATAAAATGATACTATTGATAATAAACTTTATATATGTGTGTGAGATATATTATAAATATTATTCTACTCATTTCTTCCGCTGCATAAAAAAACTCATCATTTCTCATTTCCGTTATATTTCCTTCAAAAATTTTATAGTTCGGATTTTAGTTACAAGTGACACCTCGAATTTGAGATATTTATGTGTTTTGGATTCGAGGCGTTACAGTAGTTGGTAGTTGGTATTGGTATAAGAGATAAAACAATTTCAGGAAGACTGTCCACAAGTGGAAGTAACAATAGAATTTTTTTTTTCTGAAAAAAATAATTAGGATCGAGTCTTTAGCTTGAGCAGGGAAAAATACGTACAAGGCATCCCAAAAAATTTAGAGTAACCACCAAACTTAAGCTAATTAAGGGAGACGTGGTATTCCTGTCAAAAAAAAAGGGAGACGTGGTATTTGAAGAATTTGATATTACTGATGAAAAGTTTTAACTACTTTTCTCGTCTTATTTTTTTCCATATCATTGGGACATAATATTTGCAAATTGCAACAACCTCCTATTGTTAACAGATATATAGATATGATGGAAATGGCAGACCGTGATGTTTGAGTCAGTGGAAGAGTTTTAACAAGAGCCAAAGAGTATGTATAGAGTGAAACTCTCAGTATAAACAACTAATATCCTTCAATGAAAACAGCTAAAAATTTTATCACTGAAGGGTATTACTTATTTTCACTAAAGAATATTAGTTATCTTTACTAAAGAGTATTATTGGTTTACACTGAAATGAAGAGTCTTATTAGTTCATTTTCACTGAACAACTAAAACTCTTTAGTATATATCAGTAATACTCTTCAGTAAATATAACAAATACTCTTCAGTGAAAACAACTAATACCCTTCATTGATTTATGTATAAACAATTTTCACTCTATACTTTGTCAAAAAAAATTAGTGAAAACAGCTAATACCCTTCATTAATTCATGTATAAATCATTTTCACTCTGTACTTTATCGTCATAAGTATACCACAACAGTAAAATAAATGGAAGAATTGAACTATTTAAAAAAAAATAAAAAATGTTGCATTATTAAGTAGCCACCGGCTAGGTTACTCTCGGTAGTAGGTCACTAGACTAGTCGAATTTGGTAAACTTACAAAACTGAATTCAAATCGTTACAGCAATTTTGGACAAAAAAAAAAACAAAAAAAAAACCTGTGTGAATTAATTGGTCTAAGAAAAAAAACAGTGATGCAAAAATTTCACTAGGCACCCGCCTAAGCACTAGGCAGTCATCAGCCGATCGATTTAAAGTGTATTCACCTAGGCAGATAAGATATTTATTGTTTTATTTTTATTTTATTTTTTTGCCTTGAAACGGCGTTATTTGGAGAATTTCAATTAATTTGATAAATGTGTGTGATTATCTAGTTAGATTATTTATATATGGAAGTTGAAATTATGTTGTTAACTTATTATATATTTTTGTTATCATTTAATTTATATTAATTTATAGTTTATATATATATATATATATATATATATATATATATATATATTGATTATTATTCGTTGAATTCTTGATTTATGCAGTTATATATACTAAAGAAAATTATTCATATTAAAATGTTATGAAATAATTTTTTACTATATTATTGAGATATAGAAAGTAAAAAATTGAAGAAAAAAAAAATAACTCCCATAAACTAGTCCCCGACTGGTTCCCACCTAAGCGCTAGGTGTTCCAAATCCGTCCGACTAGCGATTTTCGACTTCTACACCCTTGAAAAAAAGGTAAAGTATAGAGTGAAAATAGTTCATACATGAACCATTTGAAGGATATTACTTGTTTTCACTAAATAATTTTAGTTGTCTTTACAGAAAAATATTAGTTTTGGGTATTAGTTGTTCTATTGAAGAGTATTAGTTAAAAGATATGAAGAGTGTTAATTGTTTAACTAAAGAGTATTAGTTGGTTATACTAAAAAAAAGTAGTTCATATATGAATCAATTTCACTATATGCATACTCCTAAGAAAATATAATCCCATAAAATGATAATTGAAGAGTACTTTCTTCGACAAAGTATAGAGTGAAAATGGTTCATACATGAATCATTAAAGAGTATTAGTTGTTTTTAATAAAAAGTATTATTTATTTTCATTGAAGTGTATTAGTTGTTTTCACTGAAGAGTATTAATTAACTGTTTACTGAAAACAAACTAAAACTCTTCGATGTTTCATATAAAAACCCAATTTCAATCTATACCCACTCTTTTTTTTTTCTTTTACTCGAAATATATCTCACGTAAACATATCAATGTTAAATTATTTATTTGCGGCCAAAAACGTTCATCAGAGTATCAGATTTGGAGGTACAAATTGAAAAATAACAAGAGATATAGAGAGAGTAAATTCCAAGGGGTAGTCTCAATAATATAAAGGCATCTGAACAATAAATGTATGAGTGGACCAAACACAATTGGGGACTAGTGACAAACAATTTGCGTCCATAAGAACATAAAAATATTTCTTTCTACTTTTTCAATATTTGCATGGTACAAATATACGAGAGATTGTTGTGAACCTTGACCCTATCTTAATCTTAAAAAATGTACTAAACTCCACTAGAATCACAATTTTTGTGTTGTTTTTTCTGCTCTCTTGGCCCTTGTAATTACCATATTAATTTTGTGAAGGTCATGTATAAAGTATCACTTCTATTAGACTTCAGTATCAATAGTCAGCATAGTTGGTGTTAGTTGTTATGTTGGATGATGTCAGGCTCACTTAGTCCTGGAGTTAGGAAAATTTCAGTATACCAAAAAAATACTTGCCAGAAGAGGCAGAGCCAAACGAGGACCAATGGCAAATGATACAGATGACTTCTGGTAGAGTTAAAAATACATTTCAACATATGAGGTAGCCTTAGTAGTATTAAAGGTTGGGGATCAGAAGAGAGACCAGACGAGGTCAAGGTCTTCTGGTAGACGAGGGCGAAATCTTCTGGTTTGGCTATATTTAGAGAATTTCTCTAATTTAATGTGGTGGTTGAGGCAGATCCAACTAATTCAACTAAAGCAGTATTGAGCTATTATGAAGGCGGTTTCTAGTTGGATTACTTATATAAATGGCAATTCTTACCTGGATTAACAATAACTCATATCAATTTAGTGGATTACACATTGATTAGTTCTTTGTAATTACTTTTGTTGTTTCGATGAATTCCTTATGAGCGACATTGTGATGGAGTGTTGTAATCATCTTCAAATCTTTGATCAGTGAAAGATCTATCATCTTCAATCCCGTGGACGTAGGTGTTCTCTTCAAACCACATAAAATTATGGTGTTCTTCATTCTCGTTGATTTCAATTCTATTAGTTGGTTATAATGTATATATGTGGGTAATGGAGTTAATGATGGGTTAGACACATCTAAAAATGATGTTATCTTTAAAGGTATTAATTCCTTCTACATTGGTGTGAATGGTCCTCAGAAGAAATTGTCCTTCCAGGATACAAAATCTATCTTATGGAAATTTGATAGTTACACTCTAACGAATTTTAGAAGCATAAATCACAAGTGTACCAACAAACTAAAAATATAAGACTCGATTACTATATATATAGAGACTCGATTTTTTAGTGCATTGAGAAACTCTAATTCTCAATCTCAATTTGATTTCAGTAATATCAAATGTCCACACATCTCAAATATTTATAGATGTCCAAGGGTTGCACCAAAAGGTTGCAACTCTACTCAAGAGTTGCAGTAAATCCAGAGGTTGCAACTCTTACTCACTAAATGGTGTCATTCCACCTAATAGTCACATTGAACCGAATTATTTCAACCTTTTTCTGAAAATATATCATTTCACGTAGTGCTCTCTCAACTAATTATACTATGCAAATATACTAATATACAACATGTTATTGCAATCCCTAATTACAAGTTTATTGTGAATCTAAACTATTAACATTTAAACAACTTTATACATAATACAATTCATAAACTTAGTTATTCATCAATTCAATACCAGAATAAAAGGAAGAATTTATATGAGGGCTCTGTCTTGAAAATTATATAATTCTAACCACCCAACCCCCCCCCCCCCCCCCCCCCCCCCTCAATTATATAATTCCTTTTAATTAATAAGTTTAATGAAATAAATATATATTTATCACAAATACTTCATTCATCCACGAAAAGTGTGTCCTTTTTTTTTTAACTGGTTTTAAGAAAACGTAAATAAAGTAGCTAAAATAAATGTATTTTGGAGTATTGTATTGTCCATATATTTATGAGTTAAATGGTTTTTTGTGGGTGTAAAATTAATGACATGTGATGGTTGCATGATAAAAATACAAAATAATTGTAAAAGATGAAGGAGCACAGTGGTGGTGATGAACAAAATAAGTATTACGTGTGAAAATATATTTAAGTTATTAATTATAATATAAACAAACTAGTGCATATCCCCGCGAATTTCGTGGACTGGAAAAAAAATATTATTTTTATTTTTAAATTATAAATATAAATATTTTTTATTTTAAATATCTTATAATTTTGATATAATATTAAACGTCAATTCGAATTATTTAAAAAAAATTCAATTCCGTCCTAAACATTTCATGTATACAAGTATTTTGAAAAAAAAAACTATTAAAAAAATTAAAAATTAAAAAAAAATTGCTAACTTTCAGTATCATAGTATTATAAATGGTAAGATATTGTATATCATGGCAATATTTTTTTTTAAATAATGTGTTATTTCAGTAACAATATCTTTTGGGTAATAAAATTTTGTCAAAAAAATAAAATTTAATGTAATAATCTATTATTCATGGTAAGATATGGTATTGGATGACAAGATTATTTGGGAATCTTGTCATCTTTTACATGACAAATTTCTTTTGCAAAATATTTCAATATTCTCTCAGAAAATTAGCATATATAAATATTGTGCAAAAATATTTATTCCAAAAAAAAAAAATCTATTATTGTATTATACATGGTAAGATATTGCATTTCATGACAAGATTTTTTGGGAATAATATGCTATTTCAGTGAAAATATCTTTTGGATAGTAAAATTTTGTCCAAAAAAAAAATAATATTATAATCTATTATCTATGATGAGATATGGTATTGGATGACAATATTCTTTGAGAATCTTGCCATATTTTACGTGACAATACATTTTAAAAAATATTTAAATATCCTCCTAAAAAATTAGCATATATAAATATTTTGTAAAAATAAATTCCAAAAATATCTAAGTAAGAAAATCGTTGAATTGTGGAAAAAATATATGTTTTACATCTTAGAGGACATGGCGGCGGTGTCAAGACTGTTCAATGGAGGATGACAAAAACTAAAATAGGAGGCGAGAAGAAAAAACCTAATACCAAGAAAAATACTATAAAAAATCAGTATCATACCTTCGGTTCAAGGGCGCGATATTCGATGCGGTTTGAGGCGGCGGGAGTAGAGCAGTAAGGCGGCGTCGGTTTGTAAACAGTCTGGCAGGAAAGGAATGATGAGTAAAGAATAGAAGAGAGGCAGTGGCGGTTCGGGACCTACGTACCTTGGATTTATCCCTATTTTCATATCCGCTTTTGATGCGCTCGCCAGAGTCCACGATAGATGTCGTCACTTGAATCACTGGGCTACGCGGAGAAGTCGCATGAGATGGGTTCGGAGTAGGCACAATGATCGATCAAGTCGGAGCAACAACGGAGTGTAAGCAATATTGGTGACGACGATGCCGACTGTAATAGTGGAGGCAGCAGCGGTGATGGCTGCAACGAAAGAGAGAAACAGGCGGCGTGTTTGAGAGAAAGGGGACAGTGTGTGCGATACTCTTAATAAGAGATTAATAAAATCTAAATATAAAATGAATGATTTAGATTTAATTTTGTGAGATGAATGGTCGAGATCAAAGTTTAAACTAACTTTTAATGAGAGCACGCAACATTTCGAAATGAAGAGATTTGAGACTTGTCACATCAGCCTAAAAATAAGGTGGTGTTGACACATCATCTTGGAGAGATTTGGAAATATATTATAATGAGATTAGTGTACGAGCCATCTCACTAACAAACCGGATATTGAATTTGGATTTATTTGCTTATGTTAACAAAGTCTTTTACTTTTTTAAAGAGCGTGTATAGAGTGAAATTGGTTCACACGTGAATTAGTGACGGGTATTAGTTGTTTTAGCTTAAGAGTATTAGTTGTCTTCACTAAAGAGTCTTAGTTTGTTTTCAGTAAACAACTAAGACTCTTCAGTGAAGACAACTAATATTTTTCAATGAAAACAACTAATACTCTTTAGCGAAAAGACGCATTTTTGCGACCGATATTAGCGACCGCCTAATAATCGATTTCAAAATCATGTATTAGCGACCAATCAGTGACCAAAATTGATCGGTAGTCTAAAAAAAAATTGTGACCGCCTTCGAAATCGATCTTAGAACCGACTGATTAGGTCAGTCCCTAAGCGCACACGAACTAATCCCAAAGATCGGTCAAAAGGACCCATAATTTTTAACCGCCCGATCAGCGACTACCAGGTGGCGGCTGCAAACTGGTAAATTTCCCGTTCTTGGAAAGGGTTGAGGCTCATTAATGGCCGGCAAATTATAGGCGGTCGCTAATCGTAAAATTGGTCAAAAGGACCAATAAAATCACTAATTATGGCGGTCGCTGAATTTTTTTACCCTTTTTATCAAGAATTTGTACGCCATTTTTCTCACACACATATTTCTTTCTACCGTCGCCGCCTCAGTCGAGAAATTCATTCAGGTCAAAACACTCGTTGCATCTCCGTCTACGCAATAACTGTAAGTTTTTTTAAATTTAACCATTTATATTGTTTTTAAATTATATTTTATGAATTATAATGTTGAGGCAATTATATATGTTTGTAGGATAGTTATATGCATTTATATATATATATATATATATATATATATATATATATATATATCTTAATATACTATAAAGACAAAGTTTTGGAAGCCTATGTGGCAAACTCTTAAGCCTCTATTTTAAAAACGCACTCCTCTCATTCACTCAATTCATTGACTTTTAAAACTATTCTCAGTCATTGAATCTTAATATCTAATCTAATCTTGACCGTTGATTTTTTCACATCTCCTCTATATATACCATGTACCTCACACAACCAAAAATCAATTACAATAATCTCTCCAAAGAAATAATCCAATTCTTCTTCTTTTTATTTTTTTCAATTTTGCTATGAAATTTTATATTAATTCTCTTTTCGTCTAAATCTTCATATTTTTCTTTTCTTGCAGGATGTTCATCCCAATATATTCAATCTTCATATTTCTTTTTTGCAGGATCTTCATCTTAAGGTATTTATTTTTTGTTTTATATTTTTTTATAGTTTTGGTGTATGAATTTAATATTCATATTTATGAATTTAATCTTCATATTTTGTCTAATCTCTTCTACCAATGTTCATTTTCTTAAACTCACTTTTTTTTTTTGTGATTTGAACGAATACAAATCTCTACGTGTCTAAAGGTATTTACTCTATTTACTAATTATGTTTTTTTTTTACTCCCTCCAATCCAAAAATATTGATGTTTTAACATTTTGTTGTTGAAATTAAGAATTAATGTATATTGACAAATATACCCTCATAATTCCTTAATTACAGCTCCTAATAAATTTATTAAAAGTAAACTCAATATGAGTGAAAATTTTTTGGGAACTGATTAGGGGTATAATGGAAAAGTGGAGTAAAAAATAAGTAAAACATCAAATATTTTGAAACAAAAAATCTACCATAAAACATCAATCATTTTGAATCGGAGGGAGTATTAATTATTGTTTAATTTTATTTTATTCGTATGAAAATTATTATTGTTTTATTTTTTTTTTAATTTTTTTTTAGGATTAAATATCAACAATGAAGATGAAGTGGATGATCAATTTTTTATATGAAGATGAAGTGAAATATCAATTTTATTGTGAAGATGAAGAATCATTGATTATACGGTAAAAATTAGATTTTTTTAATTTTTTAACATTGTAATGTATTAATTACAATTCTATAAATAATATTCACTATGAGAAGTTATAATTTATTTTATTTAATTCTAAGATGATAAAAAATCGTTCAAATTTGGATGATGGAATATATATTCGTTTAATTAATATTTGACTTATTCGTGTAATTAATACTTATTTAATTCTATCAGAATATATATTCGTGTAATTACAATTCAATATATTATTTATAATTCTATAAATAATATTTTTTATGAGAACTTATAATTTTTATTCTTATTCAATTAAGATGATGAAAAATCGTTCAAATTTGGATGATGGAATATATATTCATGTAATTAATATTTGACGTATTCGTGTAATTAATATTTATTTTATTTTATCGGAATATATATTCATGTAGTTAATATTTGATTTATACGCAAAGAAATTAACTTAACATATTTTCTCATATTATTTTAAAAGATTAGATTTAAAATAATTATATTAGGAACAATATATATAAATTTATACTAATTATAAACTTTACTTATTAATCAATTTAAAATTTCAATTTGAATATATTAGGAAAAATTGACTAATTTTGAATGATACTTTAGTAAGATAATTTCTTTGGTAATTTTATATTATCCCACATTCCTAAATCCTAAATTTTTTGTTAGTGGATATCTTTATTTTTTCAACAATCTAATTTTTTTTATTTATTTAAATAATATTTTTATGTGATTAATTAATTTGGAACAAATTAATTGAAATGTTACTAAGGAACGTATTAATACCTTGAAAATAATAATTTGGAACATATTACTAACAATTTACTACTCTTTCATTAAATTTTTTTTTTTTTTAAAATACTTTATTTTGGAATTTATTAATACCAATAACTTTAACTTATATTTTGTATAAGTAAAAACAATATAGATTTTATTCATTTTTTATTAATTATTTAACTTGGAACGTAGTGATAACAATTTACTTTGAAAATAATGCATTGGAACATATTAATAACATCTCTACTTTATCATTTAAAAGTAGTATTAGTTATTGTAAGTAAGTAATACAATTTCGAGTAGAACTTTAATTGGAAACTAATAGTTATGAGACATCTCTAATGTCATTTAATATTATTAACGTACTAGGATTTTTCAATAATTCTAAATAATAATACTCGATTATTTTTCAAAAGTTAATATATTAATTTTGATTTTATAATACAATATTTAAGTAATTTAGGAACGATTTTATAGTATATGGGCTTAACATATCTATTGAATATTCGTATAGTTAATAATTGACTTATACGCAAAGATATTAACTTAACATATTTTTTTCATATTATTTTGAAAAATTAGATTTGAAATAATTATATTATGAACAATATATGGATTTATACTAATTATAAACTTTTCTTATTTAATCAATTTTAAATTTCAATTTGAATATATTAGGAAAATTTGACTAATTTTGAATGATAATTTAGTAAGATAATTTATTTGGTAATTTTATATTATCTCACATTCCTAAATCCTAATTTTTTGGTCAGTGGGCATCTTTAAAAAAAAAAACTAGTGATCGTAAATCCCGTGCTTCGCACGGCCGGAATTTGTTATATTGTTTAAACTATAATTACCATATTTTAGTTATAAAACTAAATATCTACAATTTTTTTTAATATTACTAAATTAATTTTTAACTCAAATTAACGATACTTCTCATTAAAAAAAATTATATTCTATTTATAATATTCAATATTTTAAAACAATTTCATGATAAGTTTATAATTGGTCATTTTTATATAAAATTTACTCCTAGGATAGGATATAAATTGGACCCATCACACTAACATTTCAACATACACGTATTTAAATTTGAATTATCTAGTTCCATGAGACAATCTCACGCAATTTTAAGTTATAGTTAAAGATAAAGTATAGATTGAAAATGGTTCATACATGAATCATTAAAAGGTATTAATTGTTTTCACTAAATAGTATCAGTTATTTTCGACGAAGGGTATTAGTTGTTTTCATTAAATAGTATTATATATAGTGTGAAAAAAAATAAAAAAAATTCAGCGAAAACAACTAATAATCTATCAATTCTTCAGTGAAAACAACTAATACACTACAATCTTCAATTCTCTATAAAAAAAAAATTATACATGATAATTTTCAACAATCTTTAGTTCTCGATCACAAAATTTTTACATTATAATCTTCAACAATCCTCAATTCTTGACCACAAAATCTTTAATCTTCAACAATTTTTAAATCTCAACCCATTATAATAATGAATCATATACAAAATATGATTGCTATTAAATAAAAACGACAAAAACTTTTAGATGAAAATTCGAATCTACAAAATGAACGAAATACACCAAAAGATAAATCATATAATCATAACATTGGAAGATGGTGGTCATGAAAAAGATGAAAATGAAGAGTATATATAGGAGAAAAAATATAACGGTCCCTAAATTATAAATTTTTATCCAAAGGACAATAATTACTCAAAACAAATCAACGATGATGGTTTAGCTGCAATTATTACAAACAAAACAAATCAACATTGATAATTTTCCTGCAATTACTACATAATAAATACAAACACAATTACTTTTTCACCAATGATATAATTCCATAATAAATATCTAAAAATGCGAACGGTCGTGATATAAAACTGCAAATTAGATCAAAGGTTGATATTCACTCCCGCCAAAACTATTTAAGGCAAGGGAGCTTGTATTAAGATTTATAGATTATTACAAACAAAACAAATCAACATTGATAATTTTGCTGCAATTACTACATAATAAATACAAACACAATTACTTTTTCACCAAAATAATTCCATAATAAATATCTAAAAATGTGAACGGTCGTGATATAAAACTGAAAATTAGATCAAAGGTTGATATTCACCCTCGCCAATACTATTTAAGGCAAGGGAGCTTGTATTAAGATTTATAGATAGATGATATATATATTTGTAAAAACAGTATTACATATTTAGTCACAAATTTTTTGAATGACATAATCCAAACTAAATAAGTATCAGACGAAGAGGTATAACTCAAGCGATTAAAATTAAAGATTTAAATCAACGCGATATATGCGATTCAGTGTCATTATAATATTCGCAGTGTACGGTGCACTCACTCAACAATTGACACTGTTTATGCTGAAAAGTTTGTTCCAATTACACTGAAAAGTATGGTTCGATTATACTGAAAAGTTTATACTGATTTTAGTTTTCAGTGTAATACAACCACATTTTTCAATGTAATTGAAACAAACTTTTATGTATAAACAATATCAACCGTTGAGTGAGTGCACCATACACCAAGTGCACAAGAGAGCTACTAAAAGATGAAATATTGATCAATGACCGAAAAAAAATTCCACCTAAAATATTTGAGGTAAGGAGCTCCTATTATATATTTATTTAAACTACATTATTACTCGAACATAATTGGTATTATTAAAATAAACTTGTGTTATAAGTCCTTGAATTGGATACCGAATTATAAAAAGAAAATTAAACTACATTTTAATACCCTTTCAAAAAATAACTACATTTGTCAAGTGTTGGTAGCTCAATTGATTGAGTCCACCACCTAAGACCTGAGGTCTTGGGTTCGAGACATGGAGAGGGAATTTATTTCCCTCTTGTGGTGGGGTGGTGTTCCGACTACAGTGCGGTTGTGGTTCGAAGCTGCGGGTTCGGGTGGTCCCCCTCTTGTGGTGATTGCGGTTTCAATCTATTGCGAGATGAAAAGATGTTGTTATGTACCCGATTGTCGAAGGAACTATTGTAATTGATATGTTAGGAAACTATTGTAATTGATTATCTTTTAAAAAAAATAACTATATTTTAATGGAGACACAACTTAATTAGTGTAACAGAATCACACTACACTACTTCCTAATTATTGTTATTCAAGATAAGAAAAAATACAGGAAATTTGCTTATAAACTGTGAAATTATTTTTTGAATGGCAAATAGTGTGAATATAAATTTGTTAATGTTATAAAATTAATTCAATATGTTGCGGTTGTTTTTTTTTTTTAATATAAATAGGTTGGCTAAAGTTTTATTCATTACTTGTTAATTTTAAATTTTGATTAGAAAATTAATAATTAAATTCATATAAATTTGAATTTGATAAATAAATCTTAATAAATAGTCAATCTACTTTTGTTTCCATACGTATATTGTCCATTGCAATTAAATCATGCACATGACTTTAATTAATATATCAATAAGAAATGTTGCTAAATCCCATGCTTGAATTTTATATTTTGTCTTAAGGGTATTTATTAAATTAATCAAATTAATTAATAAAATAATTAAATTACGAACAAAATTTAAGGATGAAAAATATTAATAGAAAATAAAATTTAAATTTGGTTAACAATGTTGATTATACCTTAAATAAAAAATACAAATCATGATATAAAATTAAATGAGAATATAAAAAGAAAGTTATAATTAATTTTATTCACAAAAGAAATTAACAAAATTAATGGTGCAATTAAAATACAGTTATGTTGATTTATTTTTATATTTATGAACATTCAAATCAATCTAAAAGAAAATGGAATATTCCATTTATTAAAAACATGTCTTATGAAAATGGATATAAACATCACGATCAAGTACAATTAGTTTTGAAAATGGAAAACTGCTGATTAAAATATCCTTAATTCCTAAACACATGCTAAAGTTGACACACCAATTTAATAATTTCAAATTTTCGAAAACTTGATACATTAATTACAATTCCAAACAAACTTTCTACACACTACATAATATATGATAATTCATGAGATACACAATTTTAATTATTTTATTTTGGAAAATTCATCAAAAATTTGACCAAGAAAACAAAATTACCGCTATGAAAATAAAAGATCATAGAATCACATACAAATTAGTTAAAATTGGAAAACAACCGATTTAAATAACCTTATTTCCTAAAAACATGCGAACTTGACACACCAAAAATATATCATTGCCTAAAAATATGGAGATTAAAGAATCGCGCAAAAACCGTGAGAAAATAAAAAAAAATCGAACCAATAATTAAGAAATTATTATTTTAACAGCCGATTTAAATAATCTTATTTCCTAAAAACATGCGAAAGTTGATACACCAAAAATATACCATTGCCTAAAAATACAGAGATGGAACAATCGCGCAGAAACCGTGAGAAATAAATAAATAAATAAATAATCGAACCAATAATTAAGAAATTATTATTTTAATAACATTTAAGTATATTATAGTAAAATTTACAATGTACATATCGACTTTTATTATATATGATAACTCACATTTTATTTTACTCTCTCAAAAGTTATTAACGGACTAACAAAAATTGACTAAGGAGGAATATGCGATTTTAAAATACAAAATCACGTAGAATAAAATAAAAAATTAAAAGTGGATTTTTAAATATCCCTGAGTTGTACAAATATGTGAAATTACATATAATCAGGAAAAAGAAATCTTGACATACATACATATACATATACATTCATCATTAACATTACAAGCAGAAAACTGATACTATACACTATCAGTTTTTACCACCATTGACATTACATCCAGAAAACTGATACTATACACGAACATTTTTTCCAAGATACCCAAACGATGCAACTATGAAAATTACAATGTTGTAGAACAATGGACGGAAGCAACCACCACGGGCGGATTAGTCGCCACAGCACCACATTACCCCAACGATGAAAAAAAGGCGACAAAACGCATAGACCAATTGACAAAACCACCCACGATCTGCACAAAAAAAAAAAGATAAAAAACGACCGGACAACAAAGCAGGTGGGAGAACCAAGTTCTACATTACCAAAGAGATGATACAAATTGGAATGGACAATGGTTGGAATCGAAAAAATCAGGAATATAAATAGCGAATAATACACCAAAAATGGCAGCAAGAATTTAGGAATCAAATTAAACATTAGAATCAAACATACCATAATAACAAATCAATCAAAGACGGACGGCCGAGATCAAATCAAAGAATAACGATCAAAGGCCATAATTGTTTCCCGCCTAAATTTATAATTGGCAATGTTGTTTGTATTATATAGTTATAGATGTAGACAATGTATTCTTCAAACTAATATTTTTCAACTAATGTATTCGGTAATGTATATGTATAATTTATATTTCATATAATACCTAAATTTTTTGTTAGTGGGTGTTTAAAAAAAAAAAACTAATGTATTCGGTAATAATTTGTTTTCATATAATCTTTCAACATATTTTTTTCATATTTTTTGTTAAAAGATTAGATTTGAAATAATTATATTAGGAATAATTTATAAATTTATACTAATTATTAACTTTACTTATTTAATTAACTTTAAATTTCAATTTAAATATATTAGGAAAAGTTAACTAATTTTAAATGATAATTTAGTCAGATAATTTATTTGGTAATTTTATATTATCCCACATTTCTAAATTCTAAATTTTTGGTTAGTGGGTATCTTTTAAAAAATTGTACATGTAATAATTTTTATGAATGATTTTGTTTTTATAAATTTTTATCAATTATTTAATTATTATGTACATACTTAATAAGTTGACAGTTAGTGGATATTTTTCAACTTTACTTATTTTATTGGTTTTAAATTTCAATTTTAATATATTGGAAAAAGTTGACTAATTTTAAATAATAATTTAGTTAGATAATTTATTCGATGATTTTATATTATCCCAAATTTCTAAATCCTAAATTTTTGGTTAGTGGGAATCTTTAAAAAAAATGTATATGTAATTGTATTTATGAACGATTTAGTTTTTATATGATACTTAAAAAAATATTGCATTTGAATCCTATAATTTTATGTTCTAAGGTAATGGAGAAATTCAAGGCAAGATTGGAGAACTGCGGTTTATGGGATCAAAGGCCAAAGAAGAGGCATAGGAGTGCAGCAGGAACGAGGGGAGCCAGATCCAGTGGAGTTCGGGACCTCGATGAAGAAGAGAAAAACGAGTATGAAGAAGGAGGGAACACACCTGAGGGAGAAGAGGTCGATGTTGGTGGAGGAGGTCAAGAACCTCAAGAGATGGAGGTTGAGGCACCTGAAGTGTCCATTCCCGAGCCGTGCTACCCAACCTAGATTCAGTGGGATGGAATGAGGACTGATATTCAAGATCTGTGAACCGAGGTCACGCATCTTCGCACAACGCTGAATCAGTGGTACACGGACGCTACGAGTATGCGAGGGGAGTTTCAAGAGGTCCGATCAGAGGTTTCGGATTTGAGAAGATGGATGGAGGCACTATTTGTCTCCCACTTAGGATCGGATCACCCGAGCTACCGCCCGCCACTTAGGATCGGATTCCCCCATCTCTTTTCTTTTTTCTTTTCTTTTCTTATTTTCGGTTTTTTAGTGTGAACTGATTTGTGTGAGTTATGTGGTCGATTATGGGGCTGTAATGGAGTTCTTATTCAAACTATCGGATTTTGATTTGTGTTGAACTCATTGAGATTATTGATTTATTTCATGTTTATTAACCCTTGATACTTGTTGATTGTTGTTCTTGAGTGTGATTTGATGAGTGGGGGTGAATTGTGAAGTTGGGTTCGGGAGTCTATTGTGTGAGTGTAGGAGTTAGAGTTGCTTTGAGAAGGAACTAGCGTACTTACTAATTTTCTTTTTGAGTACTTGTGTGATGAGAGTGAGAATTCACTAGGACTAGCATGGATGTGAAAACCGTGAGATTTGAGCCTTTTGAGATTAAGATGCATGAATTGATCTCTTCGTTTGAGAGTGAGTCATCACCTTAGAGGATGCTAGAACTTGTGTGTGCTCTCGCTTCTTGATTGTGTCTAGTTAGATATGCCGAATGTGATCTTAGGCCATCTTTGATTTGATTGAGTCATTTAGCCAAAATTTTCCCTACCAATGACATTTATCCCTTGTTAGCCCGTTTGAACCTTAGGCTATTTTACTTGCTAGCATATTTTAACACTTATCCAAGTTCCTAAACTTTTTTGTCCCAATTTGAGTGGAGAATAGGAAAAGTGTGAATGAGGAGGGATTGAGTAGAGTTGAGAGAAGTAAAGGAAGTGATGTGCATTATGTAAAGATGTTAAAGAAGTATGTTCCTTGTATCGAAGTACCAAAGTTTGATTTTTTATTCTCCATTCAACTGAGTTACTTATCCCATATAGTTACCCCACCTGTCCAAAGAGCCTACATTACAACCTTGAGAAAAGTCCTTTTTGATTCGGCATTAATTTTTAGAGTATGGTCGAAGTTGAGAGTGCTTACAAGTCTATGGCTGCTGATATGTGTGATTGATTGATTGAGTGAGTCCCTTATCATTGATATACACTTGTGAGGGAGTGAAACCAGTGATGTAAATGGCGACCGTCGAGGCCGCCTAGGCGCTTGTCAGCACCTACCGCTGACGATTAATGCAAAGCGGTCGTATTTGGCGGAAACCGCGTTTGGCGGCGCCTAGGCTGTTTCGGCGGCCTCGGCGGTAGGCAATGCCTAGGGGGTTTTTTTTTTTGTTTTTTTTTTATTTTTAATAACTTTAAAATGTTATATAATTAAAAAGAAAAATTAAAAGGAAAATAACAAGTTGCACATATGTGGATTGTGAATTGTGGAAGTTTATTAATTTGGACATTTTGTTGGAGATGTGTTTAATTTTACTTAATTACTTTAATTATTAAATTGGATAATAAAAAAATTAAGTTGGAAACATGGAACTTTATTACTTTGATAAATATTAAACAAAATATATTTAATAATAAAAAAAGAGGAAAAAAATAAAATAAAATAAAAACCTTGGCGGCCGCCTAGGCGGCCTTGGCGCTTGGCGCTTGGCGGCCATATACCGCCTGTCGAGCGCCAAACGCCATCTGCACCCTTGAGTGAAACACATCGCTGAGTGCACATCCATATTTGATCTTGGTGATTCTTGTTCTTATTACATGAGTATGATGAAGAGGGTGAGTTCGTATACGTGTGAACGATCTTTGAAACTCAAGTTCGATTACTTGCATGATTTGATTCTTGATTCATTCCTAACAATTCCACTTGACTTATTATTTCGTTGCTTGAGGACAAGCAACATGGTAAGTTTGGGGGGGTTGATTAGGCGTGAAATTATTAGATTTTAGAGCTCGAAATGTCCGTATTTTGATTGATTTCGATGAGTATTTAGAGTTAATTGAGTACTATTTTCATGACCTAATGAATTTATCGCGTTGATGCTCATAAATGGATAGAGGGTGAAAAATGGAATTCGTAGGACTTTGAATCGACTCAAACGGATGCCCGAATGAGAAGATATGGAAGAAATACGAAAAGTATCAGTTCAAGAAAGCAAAAGTATCACTGGAGTACACAAGCAAGAAGAACTCGTGCACTCAGTGCACGAGCGCTCATGTATTTTGCTCGAGCTATGCTTGGTCGTGCACTGAGTGCACGAGTGGAATCAACTCGTGCACTATGTGCACGAGCTCAGGGGGTTGTGCACTTTTTGGGTTCTGGAGGATTTGAGTGCTCGAGTGGCACGAGCTCGTGCACTTAGTGCTCGAGCTCTACTCGAGTAGACGTGGATGTTGGCCCAATAATTCCCGATTCGACCCGTTGCCTATTTATACCCCTTCCGAACACGTTTTTGGACACCACTGGACGCATAGAGTTAGTTTTTGAAGAGAAAAGAGCACCGAGAGTTCGAGCAAGCATATTTTACATTTTACCGAGGTTTTGACGTTACGAATTCGTAGTTAGAGTTTTATTTTGATTTTGTTTTCGTTCTTTCTTCGATACTTGACATTTTAAACCTTGGATTTTGTATTTATTGGATTTTCGTTCTTAGATTTAATTTCTTTCTTATAAACCCTAGTTTATGCTTTTTGGTTATTTAATTCAAATCGTCATGGTTATGTTCGTTGCTTATTTAATTAATTTCATTATAGCTAAAATCATGCTAGACTAAAACCCTTGTATGCTTGGGGTAGGATGAACTCGTAAAAGTAGGACGTTGGTACATAATTAGGATTTCTTGTGATGTTTAGTTGTAATTCTCTTAATTAATGAACGCTTAAAATAAATTATGGATTTACCTTTGAATTTAGTACGAAAATTGTTAGAGAGAGGACAACCTTATCACTCTTTAATAACTAGTAGGCTTAACGAGAGGGTTTAAAAGGGGTTTATTAATCTACCGGTTTATCTAGGGAGGACGACCGCATCACCTTAGTTAAATTAGGGTCTCATTAATTAAGCACAATCTATTAACTTGTTTAGTAGATTAGTGAAGTCGATTGATAGGATAAAGTATTAGGATTTAATTCTTGAGCTTTCCATCTTACAATCTTATACTTAGGTTATTTCTTGCACATCACGGTTATTTTGATTATGTACCGGCTCTGTTAGTATATGTAGGGATTCCTATCTGAGCATCACCCATTCATACTTCCAAACAACCCTTAGTTAATTAGTTTCATTCATTCTTTAGTTTAATTAGTTTATTATAGCTTAGATTTAATTTCTTTAAAAATCCAAAAACATGCATATTAATTACGACACGTAGATCTTCAGGGATCTATTCGCATACAACCCATCCCGAGGTACTATATACTTGGTCGCTATACCTGTTTATACTACAGTGAACCCGTACGCTTGTGGGGAAACTACTAGTAAAAAGTTAGTATTTTCGATTCAAGTCAGTAGGTATGAATTTAGTTGATATGTATACGTAGGTATGAAATTAGTTGATTGGTATACGTAGGTTTGAGTTTAGTTGATTGGTATATGTAGATATGAATTTAGTTGATTGGTATATGAATGTATGAATTTAGTTGATTGATAGGTATAAATTTAGTTGATCGGTATACATAAGTATGAATTTAGTTGATTTGTATATGTAGGTATGAATTTAGTTGAATTGGTATAAATATAACATGGTATGTTGATTTGTTGAATTTGTAATTATTACAGATGAGCTCTCAAGATCACAGTGATCAGAGTGGGGGTCGGGGTCGGGGGAAGGCAGCCGGATCTTCGGCTTCACGACAGCATCCTCTGGTGGGTAGTCGTCTCACTATTGTCCCGGTCGACAACATGTAAGTATTTTTTAATGAATTATATACTTTTAATTATATTAATATTAATTATTAATATTAACTTGAATGTTTATTGTGTAGTCACAGTCTGCTTCCATGCCATCAGACTAGCTCTCGCGTCTCAGAGACCATTAAGAAGATCTTGTTCGAGCTTGGTGCCTCCTCGTGGACTCTGGTGTACGAGCGAAAGAGGATGGAGTACTTCGAGGAGTTCAAAGTATAAAAAATTTATTTATTATGATTTTAGTTTTTAATATTTTATTTTAAATATATTTGTTAATATTTGATTTTTAATTTAATTGTAGAAGTTGTGCGTCTGGACGCTGCCCACGATAGTGTTATGTACGGATTGTTCTGCGCGAAAGCGAAGGGGCGGTACAAAGATATTATCTATGGGTTGATGAAGCAGTGGGAGGTGGGGAAGCAGGTGGAGCTGGGTCGAGCGCCAGACGGTCATTCCATCTGGGACGCTCTGGTGGATCACTGGAATAGTGATTCATTCAGAGCCAAGTCCACGAAGGCAAAGGAAAACCCGATCAGAGGATGACGGGGAGGATGCCTACTTCAGATCTGATGATGAGTAGGTGATCATCAAATTTGAGAGAGAAAATAGAGAGGAAGTAACAAAAATTTTATTTAATTTGTATTTTTTTAATATTTTATATTTTTTTGTTGAATATTTCAGATTTTTTTAATTGATGTTAATATTTCTATTATGTTTTTATTATGACTTTATAATTAATTTGTTGAATCATTATAGATTTTCATATATTGTATGAATATTGATATGTGAAAATATCTATATAAATGAATTAGAAAAAAAAAATTTAATTTGATGAATTTAAAAAACGGGACTCAATTTGGAGTTATATACAATTAAATGCATAAAAATGATTAAATTAATAGTTTATAGTAGTCTAAAATATTAAATTTACAAAATAAAAAATTAGTGAATATATATATATATATATATATATATATATATATATATATATAAATTAGAAACAAAAAGGAATTAATTTGATTAATTTAAAAAAAAGGGACTCAACTTGAAGTTATATATAATTAAATGCATAAAAACGAATAAATTAATAATTTATATTAGTCTAAAATATTAAATTTATAAAATAAAATAAAGTTAGTAAATATATATAAATATATATATATATAAATAAATTAAAAACAAATTTACAATAATTTATATCAATCTAAAATATTAAATTTACAATACTTCTTATGGAAGTATTGTGTTCAGATTTCTGGGTTTTGCATATTGTACATTGAACTATGCTTAATCCTTACAATTTCTGAGTTCGATCATCTTTCTTGTACTTTCTATGCGCAAAAGATATAGAAAAAAAATAAATTTAAGCTTGTGACACTTGTTTTAAATTCTTTAATGAGAATGATTTTTTTTCCTTCTATGGCCCATATATATTGGAGGAAAGATTGACTCTATGATAGTTATATCATTGTTGTTATGCTCTAATTTTGGGAAAAAAAAAGAATGTTGTGGGTTGCAACATAGAGGAATAAATAAAGAGACATGGTTATAGAAAGGTAGATAGTTAATCAATAGGATAATAATTCCCTTATTTAAGAGGGAAATTAGTGTCATTAATAAAAAAATATTAACGATTGTCTCTATGGTAATTATATCATTAGTGTAGCGCTCTAACTTTGGGGAAAAAAGGGTTGTGGGTGCAGCAAAGAGGAATGGTTAAGGAGAAACGATTATAGAAGGGTAGATAGTAATCAAAATGAGATAATGAATATCTTATTTAGGTGGTCGTTGATATGCGACCGAGCTAAAATGGTGGTCACTAATATTAGCTACCTGCATTTTAACGACCGTCGTTAATCGGTCACAATTCCCGTTTTGTGACTAAAAATCGGTTGCTAAATCGGTCGCTAATCCGCGTTATTTTTTTTTTTTTTGTAGTGATAACTAGTATCCTTCAATGGTTTATGTATGAACCATTTTCACTCTATACATTGTCCTGTTTAAAAGCAAATTTCGAGTTGAGACCCGACTAGTCGCGAACGAATGAATTTGATCATATCCCTATATACTATAGAAAAATATAGAATTGTCTACGAAAATTATCAATATGACTACAAAATTTCCAACAAATTTTTTTGTAGTGAGGATTGCCTATGAATCTGCCTACAAAATTTTCTCATTATATAGACATCTTTATTTTTTACCTAAAAGAATTTGTCAATAGAATTTTCACTACGAGGGAAAGGAGCCACTTTGGGTTCTGCAATAAATTCTTCATTAATCACTATAGATTCTTTTATTTCCATGTAAAGATCATTTCCTTCACGAGTATACTTATCTACTCCACCAAATACGGATACGCCCTCATGCGCTTTGCCAATATTGTTAATCAATTTCATAATGAGTAACCTTTTACCAACCCTAGCTCCCTCAAATAGTCTGATTTCCCCGCGGCGATAAGGTGCTAAAATGTACCGTAAAAAACACACTTTAATCATTTATGATGATTCCTCCAAACAAGCCCAAGCTTATCGCCAAATGTCTCTTCTATTACAAAGACCGGCCGGTCGCGAAGCTTATCCCAGGGATATTTTTTATTTGCATTCACGTCTTTTGGGAAGAGCCGTTAAGTTAAGTTCTAGTTTGGCACTTCGATGTCGACTCATCACATCCCGAGGTTGAAGAAGGTCCCCAGTCACAAGTCCAGCGTCGACTTGTTGACTATGTTTATGCTAGTCATTACTCGTTAAAGTGGTCGATCTAATCTTCTTTCATCTTTCATTCCCATGCAGAAAGTGACAAATTATTTGTAGGTAATTTTTTTAGATTATTAATTACCTATAAATTTTATTTCTTAGGCAAATTGCTTGTAAATTGTGAAATGAAGATGCTTACATGATAAAAAAAAAAAAAATTGTAGGCTATACAATTCCACTATAGAAAAATTATTTTTTTGGAAAAATGTGTAGGCAACTTTAAATATGTAGGAAATTCTTTATTTTCTTATACTGGTGTCGTGGTTTATGAATTAAACAAATAACATTGATTGAGAAAGAAACATCGACTAATAAGTTTATATTTATATTAAGAGTTGGGATTAAAAATCGAGCTGGTTTATAAGATATATACAAACTTGCACAAATTAACTATGTGTGCATGCATTTTCCACTACAAGAAAATAAAGAATTGTGTCAACAATGAATTTTCAACAGAAAAGTTCGTAGTAAAAATTGTCTACGATTTACCTATGAAATTTTTTTAATTATGAAAGCATCTACATTTCTCAACCTAGAAACAACTTTGCCTACGGAATTAATTTGCCTGCGAAATAAAATCTCTAGGTATAATTACCTACAAGTCATTTGCCTACAAAAATTTACTTACATCACAATTTGCCTACGGAATTTCCGTAGGCAATTTTTGTAGGTGGGGTAGGAAAATGTCAATACAATTAGAAATTTTTGTAGGCAATTCGTTGGTAATCTCCTACGAATTTTCTTATTGGAAATTTCGTAACCGTATTGACAATTTTCGTAAGCAATTTTATGTTTTCTTGTAGTGTCAGGTGTATTTTTAAATAATATTAAGTTTTGGATAGAGTCATTTGAAATTTAAGAGATCTGAAAATGAATGAATTTAAAAATCAATTGATTTTAAATGATATAGTTTTGCTAAGTATTTGAAATTCCTTAAATTTGAACTAGAATTAAAGATAAATATTTAAAATTCATCCACCAAACAAGTGAAGATGGATTTAGACCAAACAAGTGAAGTAGATTTAGGTTGTGAATCTTACTAAATGGTTTTAATTATCTTACTAAAACAATACCAATTAGTATTAATTGTTTATACTAAAAGATTAATTATTTATAGTTGCACCTTCCTTATAAATGGTTTTGTTACTCAAAGGTGTAATTAATACTCGCATTTTTAACTAATAGTATATAAAGCCGTGAGAGCCTCATAGTTCATACAGCAAGTATATATGTTGTTTTGCCAAAAATGATAAAACGCATGATTGTAAAGTAGTACGTAGCATCATTATTGTTAAAATGGTGGCATACAGGCTCTTTTAAAAAAAAAAAAAAAAAAAATCTTGACAAATTTGGTGATAGGACAAGTCAAAACAATGGATTAATATAGATAATCAAACACAACGCCGCATTTGGAGATACTAATACAATGATCAAAACAACAAAATCATGCAAGATGTAAAGAGTTCGAACATCTGATTCACAGTATACTTCTCCCTGTACTAATTACCAAGAATTTGAGGGAAAAAAAATAGATATGAGAAAATGTATTACCAATAATAATTGTTAATGTTTTAACGTTCATCAGTAAAGTCGTTAAAGTTTATCCCTCCAATGTGGGGATAGCTCCTTGTGGGCACCAAGCACTGGTCCTCCCACCTAATGGGCCGCTGAGTCACCATGATTTACCTCCTCCACCCAATCCTGTCGGGCCAGGGGGTGGGGGCCCTGGGGGCGAGGGTTTCACCTTTTGCTACAAAGTAAAGTCGTTAAAGAATCAGGATTTACGAATCTAAATCCGAGTAGCCGAAAGAAGGAAAATAAGATTTTCTAAAGAAACAAAACATTTTAATTTTTTTTATTAAATTTATATAAAGTTGTAAATAATTTTAATTAATTATGGTAAAAAATAACAGAAAACTGATTAGAATAAAAGAAATCAAAAAAAAAAAAAAATCCCCGATGTTCATACAAATTAATCACCTATATATCCAGGACAACAATCAAGAAAATGCAATGAAAACACACCAATAGGCCATCATGATTTTGAGTTAGAAAGATGGAAAACAAGAGTTTAGGTTGCAAGGCAACCTATAAAACTCATCATTTCTAAGATCCTGGCTATAAACCATGAACTTATCCCACCAATAAGATCCATTTTCTTTTCTAGTTTCATCCGTCCCATAACTCAGACTACAATCTAGTATCACCGCAACTGCAGCACCCACCGTTGCGTTCGACATGAACATCACCGACATCGTGTCGCTAAACTGCACGCATCAAACCAGAGCGTTAGACCGAGGGTAACTTTTTTTTAAGGAATATAACTTAGGGGTGGCAAAATCAGGACAATTATTTTACTAACAATATAAGGAACATATGATATAATTTTAAAAGACTCATATTGAGGTCAAATCTGTCTGAATCAACCGAATTGAGCCAAAACTCTGCCCGAATCCAACCATAAACCGGTCAATTAGCCCGCTTTGGATTGATTTTGGCTTATTTGACCTCAATTTGCCACTTATTTAAGTTAGACAAAATATTGCATAACACAGCACACATTAATTAATACTCACACTATCAAAGTATTAATGCGGCATTGCCCAATTTACACCACAATCCCACCGTCTCATGGCATGAGAAGGTGTCACACAAAACCTACTCATTAAGTTACCATCCTTAATTTGTTGGCCTGAAAAATACGGTCCTTATTTTGCCACTCATGGCTCTTAAAAAAACATTTCTGCATTTTTTTTTATAAACAAAAAATGACGTTTGTAGATTTTTTTACGTACCCATGCAGAAGGGGTGTGAGTTTTGGACATGAGATGATGATCTCTCGAGTATTGTGGTACGGAAAGTCCGATGAAGAAGGAAAAGCCTAGTATCAACTTTGTTCTGAAGCTATTAAGGTTGCAGAATTGAAGAAACCCTAGCCCTGCAGATGCTGCATGCGCATTTCACCAAATCATCATTAACAAATGTGACTTTAATTTTATGGTAATGTGAATACAGAGTTTAAATTCATCTTGGTCCTATTACTTTTGTCATTTTCGTAAACGGTCTCAAAAGAGTTCTTTTTAAAAAAAAAAAAACTATTTAATCTCATAACTTGTTAATTTGTTTGATTTTGATCACTAAATCAGCGGAATTTGAAGTACGACGTATTTTTGTGCACATTTTTGGCACATGGGGTACAAAATTGGAAGTTCAACTTAATCTCATAACTTCTTAATTTGTTCAATTTTGATCACTAAATCGATGGAATTTGAAATAGGATATAGTTTTTGTGCACGTTGGTAAGTTGGATGTAAAATTGGTCCCACACAAATTTTTCTTTCCTTTTTTTTTTTTTTTTTTTGCTATAGATCCCAAAAACGGTGCCAAAAGTTAACATCATACATCTTTGGATTAAATTGGACCTATTAAGAAGTTATGAAATTAAATTGAAAACATAACTTGTTTGGAACCTTTGTTAAACAATGGAACCAAAATAGATTTTAAGTCGTGATTATATTATGGGATGGATAACGTACAAACGTAGCCAAAGAAGAGGCAGTATGAAGCGGCCATGATTGGTAGGGGAATGGAAGCAAAAACAGCGCCGAATTTCCCTGAAATCAACATGTATCATTACTGATCGATCTTTTGCAAGAATCTTGAATTATTAGAGGATGAATATTACCTAACATGGAGAAGAGAATCATGAATAGTGATGATATTTGAACCACTCTTCTACTCCCAGCTTTAGTTTGCGCTAAAAGGCCCGCGTTTTCTCTGTACATAAACGCCATCACATAGTTTAGTACGACACGAAAGCCTAGCTCATGTTTAATTTATTGCACGTACACGATTGCCGTAGAGCCAGTGACCGTGCCAAAAAGGGCATTCAACAACGTCCCGATCCCCTAAATAGTGATTGTTTTACTGGATGGTATTAGTTAACTTAGTAAAAAGTATTAATTGTGCATCCAAATGTTACTCTGTTTTCTTACTTACCAACCAACCAACACCACGGCCGATCACCGAAGGTGGGACTGGCGTTGCGCTCCCGTACCTAGCTGCTGCAATAAACGAACCACTCGACTACCAAAACAAAAGAAAAGCGCGCTAATTGTTGTGATTATAGTGCATGAAAATTGGTACATTTGGAAATAGAAAAGAGACCTCAGCTGATGCAACAAAAGAAGCGATGATTGATGTGAAAATTTCGGCGTTTCGAAAAGTTGGAGGCCCCCATTGGAATGGATATGGGATATATAACCTGCATTTTTACAAATTAACTTTGAAATAGCTATAGTCTCCATGCCATGATAATGTTATGAATATTATATCAATTTACGGTTTGTAATTTAGGGTGGATCCAACATAAATATTTTTTTTTCCTACCATATATATAAAATTCTGTTTTTATCAAATTTTAGTCATATTTTGGGAAATACAAATTCAATATAAATGGAATTTGATTTTTAAAATAAATATTAAACTGCGTAAATTGATATTAACTCAAGATAATACTTACCAAGGAGCAGAGGGAATGAGTCCTGAGCCATCCGTACGGCAGCTGAGCTTTTCAGGGTTTTTAAAAGCACCACTTAATGCAAGGATTTCTGCGTAAATCCACACAATTGCTATGGATAAAAGCAAAGCATATCTCTCCCAAACTGGCCTCTTGATGTATCTTGTCAAAATCTGGTGTTTTTCCAACATGTTAAACATTTATTATCTCCTAAGGGCGCATGTATGCAAGAGTTAAAATGATATTTTTCGTCTCGTTACTTGTTCACTGTCCAATTTTGGTTTTGGTTCCAAAACAGTCCTCTTTTTTTTTTTTTAGTTCCCAAACTGGCCTGAAATCGTTGGAAAATTGAATTTGTGCCGTTTATGTCTGTTTTAACCCCAAATTAAATCCTCAAGTGACATTCGTGTGACATAAAATGACACAGTTTTCAATTTTCCAGCTATTACGAGACCAAAAACCGGATAAATATTCTAGTTTGGGACTAGATCAGCAAAAAAATTAACAAAATTAATTGTATAGTAGACAAATTATGGGACAAAAAAATCTTTTTAACTGTGCAAAATTACGAGGTTTTTTTTTTCGGACGGGTTGAAAATTACGAGCTAGACGAGCAGAAACGAGGCGTTTACCTGTGAGATGGTGAGAATCAAAACCAACTCCGGAATCCCAACTTCAAAGCATTTTGCAATCTAACAACAAGAGGATTTGTTCATGTAATGAATTTATGCATTCGATCTGGTGAAGATATCGATTAAAATATATAAAAAAAAATTACCTGTGGGAAGCCAAGATGGTAAAGCCCGAGCCCAGTGAAAGTAACAAGTGGCACAATTGACAGAGGTGTAAAAAACCTAAAACAACATATATTTACAGCAGTAAATAAAATGATCAAATAAAATCAAATGGAAGACTAAAATTTCAAACGGACCTCATTATGTTTCTCCATAAACCACTGAATCCAATCACCATTTGGAAACATGAACTCATGATCAAAGCACCTTGTATTTCCCTCATTGTTTCCACAAATCTCTGATTTAAAAAAAAATATATAATAATCGTTGGAATTTATAACTAAGAAAATAGAGATGCCAATTGATCTCACCTGCTCTTGTATATGGATTCTTTCGTATCTTGTGGAATGAATAATGGAAGTTACCGGAATCAAGAAGGCGTAGGACCCACCTATCACTGACGGCAGCCTTGTGCCGAAAAACGACTGCAACAGAGTATTTATCCCCGACACGAAGAGCAATGTTTGTATCACCTTAGCCTTCTCTTTCTGCATTGCAACAAAGACGGGGAATTATTGTCATGAATCCTGAGTTATTGTAATTTGTCGTGGATTCAATACTTTTTCTTTCTATTTTATAAATTTAGTCCAATTTGAGGATATTTTCATGCGAAAAATTTAAAATCGACCGAAAACTGTTGCCTTCTACTTTTGAAATTCGACACCCTATAACTAAAATTGATAAATTAGAAAGAAAATAATTTATATTGAATCCACTCCACTCCAATCCAATCCAAATTACAAAATCTAAATTGAAAAAAAAATCTTGCATTACTACTGTCCAATTTTAAATTAAATCTAATGGTGTCCAATTGGCGAAAAAATTGATAAGGTAGAAGGACCCCAAATTAGAGGACGTAAATTGATATCAAGTCTGAATCGGTAGACCTAAAATGAAAAAATCTTACATCACCACCACCCATATGAGGGACTAGCAAACTTGGAATCAGGACAATTGAGCCAAGAGCCAGAACATAATGCTGGAACCCCAACAAAATTGATTCAACTGCATGCAACAAAACCTATACTTTTTAATTTAAGTAACAAAATTGGTGCTTAAAAAAGGAAATGAAAATCCATGTATAAATTTGAATATATATATATATATGTGTGTGTTTTTGGAAAACAGAGATGATTATTATTATTGAAGTATGAGGACTAACTCAGAGGTGGTGGACTGTTGATGCAGTACTGGATTCCGGGGAGCTGTTCGAGCACCGGAGGTGGCTGAGGCGGTGCCGGTGGCGGCGGCGCTCCACCTCGGTTGCTATTACCACTCATTTGAAGCAAGATCAGAGTTTTGGTTCACACAAATAGAAATTCTGGCTTCTTCTATATAGGATTTGAATGTGGATGAAATCTTGCAAGGATATGTAACTTAAAAAAATATTAAAGGGGGTTTAAATAATGAAGTAATTGGTGATCAAAACCTGAGACCGTTACCAATTGGGTGTGATAGCTGGATCATGAATAATTTTAATATTATCATATGTGTATGCTATGCTTGTAAATGTGGCTTTTAAATGTATTCATGATAATTAAATGACATTTTGGTTGGTATATGATTATTAGTACGAGGAAATCATTCGATTCTGATTCTGTTGATCATCTAATTGCATACAGTGAATATTACCATGATTTGATAATCTTTGTAAATTCAGTATTTGTGAGCAGTTCTTAGTAGTGCTTCATTCAACTGGGAATGGGAAATAAAAATGATACATAAACACCATATGCTTTAAACATTGCTATTTTTGTAGAAGGATTTATTAAAATTAAATTTGAAAATTTTAGAATTTTAATAAAAATGAAATAAATGTATACGGGTTTGTGAAGCACAAACCGACTTTTATTCTTTTATAATTTTGATTTATAGGTATGTGTGTTTGTATTCGATGGGCAAATTTTTTTATTTAGGCGAAATAGCAAATGTGATTGCAAAAATAGGGTTGGTGCAGAAAAGTTTACGAAAATAGGGTTGATCGCGCCTGGGAGTGGCGATCAAAATAGAGGATCGCGCTCACCAGGCGCGATCTACACATAACCAGCAATTCAACCCCTTGATCGCGCCTGGCAGAGGCGATCAAAAGAGAGAATCGCGCTCCCCAGGCGCGATCAACACCAAGGGCTGCCACGTAGTGGATCGCCCTTACGGAAGGCGAGTCTCGACAAGAACTGACGCACGCACATGGCGAGATTCCCACGCCACTCCGCTCCACCACCCCACGCCAGCTGCTCTCCACTACTATTTTGGCCATATATGTTGTTATATTTGCATATAACAGTACCCTTTCACCCCATCTTCCTCCTCTCCTCATTTCAATTCTTTCTGCTGCATTTCTGCTTCTCCTCCTCATTTCATTTCTGCTCTTCTTCCTCCTCATTTCATTTCTGTTCCTTCACCCCCTATTATTATGTTCGAATTTTAGCAAAAAAAAAAAAAAACACAAGGGTTGCTTCCAAAATACAAACCAATCCAAAAAGAAAATGTAAGTATTTTAATATTTTTAAATTTTTTGCAGTTTTTTATTTTATTCTAAAATTTATTTTTCTCAACTTGCAGTCTCACATATACACAAAAAAAAAAGTTAGTTGGTATTTTGCTATCTACCTGAGGAGTACAGACACTACTATCAAAAGGTAAATTCTTCAAAAAATAATTAATAATATTTTTCGAATTTATTTGCATGCATACATTATCTTTTTTTTTTTTTAAATAACGGTACACATGAAATATGCTACTAGATGAAAAATTCTCAGTATATATATGTAAATTGCAATTATTGTACACATAGTATTTGTTCTTGGTTCTAAAGGTTTTAAATCTTGATATTGAGTTTATGTTGTAATTGATAAATATTATTAAGTTCGTGAGTTTTTTTCCAATTAACCCAATTAAATATGGATATAAATTAATTATTTGTACAAATTCACTCTTTTTTTCCATATAAGGATGTGCTAATTTAGTGGGTCAAACTTACACTATAATTATAAGACTTTATTTTAGAGGATGTAAATAAAAAAAAAAGTTGAGAAAAATTATATAAACATAACAAATATTTTGAAATAAGATTTGAGGCCAAAAGCAGCAAAAGTTTTGGATAGGAGGGAGTATTTCTTTTTATCATAATGGAGACTTGAATATATGTTGCATGACCGGCTTTTGACCGAAAATAAATAAGGGAAATTATGCATGTACACCAATTTCATCGTAAATTTATTTATATTTTATATATATTTTATTAAAAAGTATTAATTTAATGGTAATAATATATAATGAAAGCATGCAACTAATCGTTTTAATTCTTGCACAATAAAATTGGTTATAAGAAGCTCAGTCTAAACATTCATATCAATCATGGTCATGGTAATATTTTCTTTAAACGATTAATTTTAGCTAGCATTTAACTCAAATCAACCTCAGATCTGGATTACACTTAAAAATCACCCTCCTTACTTCTATTTGAATATGAGAAAATAACTCCCCTCTAAAAAAATATGAGAAGATATTATTTTAATGATATTCTTGTTAACTATAACTGTGAACTACAATTTTATTAACATAATAAAACAATTAGTATTATTTAATGAAATAATATTACCTCTCCAATTAATATTTTTAGTGAAAACAACTAATATCATTTAATAAAATGATTAATACTCTTTAAATAAATTTCAAGATAAATATTACTCACAAAATATATTAAAATTTAATAAACTCACTGTTGCATTGCTTATAATTTAAATGGTGGCATTTGGCTTTATAGCAAAAGTTGGATATATAAGTATAATTACTCAAAAATTGGTGACATTTGGCAAATTTAAATGGTAGCAGCAAAAAAAAAATGATTTAAACGGTTGCAAATTTTGTGCAATATAGATTAAAGTTATTTAATGCATTAATAGTTTAATCCCGCCATTATCTCTAATCTACTTTAAAAGTCAATTTTATTGTAGTGTTAATTATTTGTAAAACTCTAATATACAATTTATGGTTTCATATTACATTTACGCGAATGTTGTAATTATAGATGACTTTATGGTTTAATATACACTATCATTTATGTGTCTAAGTTTTAATATTTTATAGGATGGATGCTGCAAAAGAGACACTATTATATGGACCGGCGAGCCGATCTGTACTCACGATGCAAAATGAACATCGCTCGAGACTAGACCGTATTAATCGGGAATCAAGTGAAACTGTGCTCAGTACATACCAAGGAGGCGATGGGGTGTTTTGGACATTTAGGCAAGATGACCCCGATCCTCGAAAGATTGTACTTCACCCCCGTGTAGTGGAGAGATTGAAGACGATGGGTTTTTACGGTCCACTTCGTTGTGGGTCGTTCAGACTTGATCGACATCTCATCACTGCATTAGTGGAGAGATGGCGTCGAGAGACGCACACATTCCATTTTTCCGTCGGAGAGGCCACCATCACACTACAAGACGTTGCCATTTTATGGGGATTACCCATAGAAGGAGAGCCAATTATATGCAAAGATGAAAAACGTACTTTCGGTGAATGGCAAGCTAGGTGTAATGCGCTTTTGGGCATCAACGTACAACAAGTTGATATCAGGGGCAGGAGTGCAATCCTGTTTTCTTCTCTGAAAAATATGTTGAGAAATGATATTGCTATTTACGACGAATCACCACAGGATGTAGTTGATCAATATGCACGGGGGTGTGCACTTTTACTTCTGGGGACAGTAATGATCCCCGATCACACTCGAAATGCTATCCCGTTAGTGTATTTGAACTTTCTGGAGAACGTGAATACATCAGGGGTATACAGCTGGGGAAGTGCTGTATTAGCGACTTTGTATCGGGAACTCTGTATGGCTTGCCACCTTAATGGCAAGATTATCGCTGGAGCATTATGTTTGTTACAGGTAATTCTTGATTAGTTTTAATTACTTTTAAACAAATCATTGATTAGTTGTATGTTGAAACTAATTTACTCATGAATACAACAGATATGGGCATGGTCAAGGATAATACCAATACAACCAAGGAACGTATATCCTATGCTCCAAGAAGGACACATCTTGAGTGTAGATGGTCGCAATTTGGGGCTTCCACCGTATGGGGCTAGGTATTTTTCTCTAAACACATTTATCTATAAATCGCATAACATTCGTTTGGCTATGCATACTTATTGTGATACCTACTTAAATTATAGGTGGATACATTATCACAGTCACACTGAAAGTGCGGGCAACTCGATTCGTGTATATCGCGACATATTTGATCGTTTGTCTGATGGTCAAGTAAGTTATTATTATAATGATCCGCACAAATATATAAGTGTGTTTGAGGAAAATTAATTTTTTTTGTCTACACACAGTTAATCTGGGAACCCTATGATGAGCAAGCTGAGGAGATCTCGAGTCTTGGACCTCGTTGTTTGACCCAAAATTGGAGGTCACAATGTCCGCTGATCAATATTTGGATAGTGGAGCTTCATTATCCAAATAGGGTGTTAAGACAATTTGGAATGGTCCAAAACATACCGAGTGATGTTGAAAGTAGAGACCAGGACTTGCATAATCATACCCGCCAGGGAAGATCCGGCTGCGATTGGACCATTAAACATCAAAAATGGATTACTTATTGGAGGAACAGACGACCATTCATGCCTTGCACTCCTATCAACAATGGTAATCCGGTCTCCAATGACTATATGCAGTGGTACTATGGAATTACACGACGATTGATTTCACCAGTGGAGTATACTGCAGTGGCCCGAGGTTTCCAACCAGCAAAAACATCTACTCGAGATATTTTGGTAATATATATATCACAAATTTAATTTTATAATGTTTGAAAATTGAAACATGAATAACACTAATTTTTTTTGGGTTACAGGTAGGCTGGTTTCGGAAGCTCAAAATTAGTAAAAGACAGTGCAATCCTGATGATAGAGCATCAGTAGATAGTCATTTGGAGCTCACTGAGAATTACATCACTGAAGTGGAGTCTTTCATAGAAAACCCTGCTTATCTACAAGATGTGGCCTCAGATGAAAACGTAGAAGTTGAGGAAAGATCTACAAGACAAAGAAGAAGGAGATCCGTAGGACGTGAAGATGCGGGTCCTTCAACGTCTAGGAGTCGGAGAAGACATTCCTCAGCAATGCCATCAGAGTCCCCTTTTCCCCGACAAGGTATTCAACATGGGATACCTCTGTCTGCTCCACGCACGCAGTATGGTGCTGGAAATGGTATGCAATTTACAAAATTACACTTGAGTGGATTTACATTTATTTAGTTATTATAATTTTTTTATAACATGTGACAGATGCTTCCACGTCTGAATTTTTGGGTAACACACAACCAACTACATATGGTATGTAATTCAATATTAAGAAATTATATTTATTATTTTATTTATTATATATGCATATCACTGTTAATTTGATAGCAGCCTGGCAATCAAATGAGGGGGCGTCTCAGCCTACGCCTCACACACATTATGGGTTACCCTCATTTGGACATGGAGCTTACACACAACCTGCTGAAGATGGTATGCAAGTTACTAAATCCTGAAATTACACAAATAAATAATATTTTTTAAGAGATAATGTTTATTTATTTATAATATATTATTGTTAACTTGATAGTTGGTTGGGGTAGCTATGAGGGGGTACCTCAGTCTGCTTCTGCATCGACGTTTCAACAGGAGGTGCCTCAGCCGAGTTTTCACACACCTTATAATGAACAAGGTATTTAATATCAATGTATATAAGTAAATGTATATATTGTAAAATATATTGTTGATCTAAATTCATTAAATGTGTGACAGATTTTCTTACATCATGGGGTGGTTCATTTACTGAGATGTTGAACACGGATATTGATTTGAATACCTATTATCAACCTCAGTTCTCACAAGAACAACCAAATTACACTTCAACGCCTATACCATTTGCGGGCACAAGTGAGAACCTTGGACCAAGTCAAGATGAACAACAACCTCGTCGTGGTCATCGTGATAGACGTCCGACACGATGTGGCACGGGTGGTCATTTACGTCGTCACTAATTGTATGATATTTTGTATATATATTTATTTTTAATTGATAATTTTTTTTATGTATGCAATTTTAAATACCGCTACTTGTGACATTTTTTTAAGTAGTACTACCTCCGTCCCAATTACACAAATAATTTGAGTAACACAAAGAAAATGGGAGAATGAAGAAGAAGAAAGCATCATAAAGCATTATATGCATATTAGCCAACAAAGAAGGACAAAATAGACTCACTAATTAGGAAGCAAGTTACTTTTAAACAACGAATGTACATCTCATTAGATATAACAAGTTGATTCACCAAAGGGGTTCAGAACATCAATGCGAAGGTCCAGCTCTATCTTGGGCTTGGTACTGTTGTCTAGCGCGGGTTTGGGCCCAATCCATCTCATTGTGAATCCTGGACGTCACATCTCGACCACGACGCCTTATCCTGCGATCTGGATTATGCCTCAGTTGGAAATTGGGTTCATCCCACTCCTCAGGATCCGGCAATGGCTCAAAAAACCTAGATGTGTAAGTCGAAGTATACACATTTGTACTGTAACAGTTGGGCACATACACACTTGGATCAATCCTGAATTGTCTACACACCTCCAATGCATGTGAGCATGGGATACCATCCAACTTCCATAGCCCGCAATCGCACTCACGTCTCGATAATGCAACTCTGTATGTGCGATACTGTACTGAGCCCTTAATACGTGTAGAAACTCTGGCTGATCCCACCTCCTGATTAAAAAGGTCTACTCGATGTTTCATCCCCTCTCGCTGCCCTGAATCAAACCTGTCATGAACATATTTAGGCCACATCCGATTTCTCAACACTAAAATCCCTGCTTCTTTAGCACGTTCCATAAAGGCATTTTTGGATCGTGTGAAAGTTGCACTGACGATGGCTGTGATTGGGAGGCGTCGTGCACCCTTAAGAACACCGTTGATGCATTCTGAGATATTAGTTGTCATAACACCGAAACGGTGACCTCCATCATGGCAAAATGTCCACTTGGTAGGATCGATGTTTCGTAGATACTCATGACCTTCTTCACTTAAAACTCGTATTTCGTTCATCCTTATCTCAAAATGTCTTACAGACAATGCTCTTCCCGCAACATAACACAAGTCCTTCAGCTTTTGACTTTTGAACTGAGTATTGAAATTTGAAGCAACATGTCTTAAACAATAACGGTGCACTCCTCTTGGTGGTGAAAATGCCGGGACTTCGTCCACTGCCTTCAGTATACCCTTATGTCTATCGGAAATAAGGCATACCCCCTCCATATCACCGACAACATGTGTGGCTAACATATTAAGAAACCATTTCCAAGACATATAACTTTCATCGTCAACAATGGCATATGCTACTGAAATGATCTTCTGATTGGCATCAAGGGTGTTAGCAATCAACAATTTGTGTTTATACTTAGTGTAAAGGTGAGTACCATCTACACAAAGTATTTTGCGACAATGCATGAATGCTTCAATGCATGGCTTGAATGCCCAGAAGACATAGCCCAACGTGTGCACATTCCACTCAATCGTTGCCTTGTGCTTCCACTCCACAATGGTCCCGGGATTGTATTTCTCCAAGGCCCTCATATACTTGGGCAAATATTGACATGAACTCTCCCAAGTTCCGAACACATTCTCTCTAGCACGTTTCAATGCTTGCCATGCCTTTTGATATGAAATAGTGTAATTATATTTCTTATCTGCATGTTCCACGACACATTTAACGTCGTATGCTGGTTCAACTTGTATGAGACTCTCCAAGTCAGCTGCAAGCAAGTTTTTACATAGATTTGAATGACTGCGTGAGTCAATATCCATCAGACATGTATGTGGCGGTCCCAACCTGGTGATTTCCCAATGACCAGATCTTTTACGGTATGAGGCGCGCAAATGCCACTCACAGTGTTGCAATGTCGAGCAATTGTCATTTTCACTTGCATAGTTCTGCTTGCACACCAACTTCATTGACTTCGAGTTGCTCTCTTCGACTCTGTACTCACGTCTTGCATGTTGGACCGAGTAATTCTTCACGACATTGATCGCAGTCTCTTTGTCTTTGAAGATCATTCCTAATCTCAAAACTCCATCATCCGCATCGTAGCCCAGATCACCACTTGGAACGCCTACTGAATCAACAGGTACATCATCACATGACCTATCAAAAAATGGCACTCCAACCAAATTTGGATGAGGTCTCACTCTTGGCATTAGAGAATTTGGTACAGCAATACTTGGCATCCAAGGATTGTTAGTGGTATCATCCTCATCAGACGGCCCCTCGTCCTCAGAACCATTATCGTTTGGTTCAGAATTACAAGTAAAGTCTGGATATAGATCACCTTCTATATCAGCTATGGAGGTGCCGACAGGGGCCATTATCTTAGTGATACCAGAAGGTCCAACATTAGGATCTGAACCACCGGCATGACTAGACCCTAAACGTTGGTAGGGTTCATCTTCCCAAGCACCCCACTCATTATGGTTCACTTGCAGGGCCTCGTATGCAATGTTTGAAGGTCTATCAATATTGGCTCCCCCACGACCTGACCCTTCAGAAGGATAGTATTGGTTCTCCTACTGACCATGGGATGCTGGGTACTGCACCTTCATTTCAACCTCCACTAATAGCTCAACTGAATTGAGCCCCGCTTGTGGATGGAAGAAATAGAGAAGGTCGTTGTTGTTCCTAATAGGACAACTAGAGGAGGCATTCTCATTATTTATTATGCAAGACACATTCAAAGAATACACTCGCAAATCTAATCCCGTGATCTCAGATAACACACGTAATAGACCATAGAAATCAAGCATACGATCAACTCTTCTTGTTCCAATAACAGCTCCACAAGAGCGCACAAGGATTCCAATATCGCGAGAGATTGGCATATCTTCAAAAACACAACACACTTATAATTAATATACAAATCTATATTAAATTTGATGCTTAAAATGCATCAAATAATTATATAATATATTGACGTATATAACAAATTTTTAAGTCTGTTTTGTGTAAACTAGTTTCACGGTTAAATTGGTTTACAATTAATATCTTATAATAAAATAACTAATATCTTTTAATGATACAATTAATATTCTTCGACTAATTTTTTTAATGAAACAATTAATATTATTCAAAATTACTATATTATAGTGTAAATAATTAATACCCTTTAAATAAGTTTTACAATGAAATTAAGTCACTACTATTAAAAATAGTTTATTGTAATATAATATATTTATTTATGCATGATATATATTTTTTTAAATTAAAATTTAACTTTTTATAAGTTAGTTCCTATCAAACAGTATATTTTTATTAATAATTTTAGGATATATTCCAAATAAATTAATAATTCAATAAAATTTATAAAATGATGTACAAAATAAACGTATTTTTATTTTGAAAAAAATGGGTGAATCATATAATTATGTCAAGGAACATGCATCCTCCTAAATATGATATTCCTTAATTTGATTGATGTTTCTCCAAGTGAAATGATATTAAACACCTCAAAATAAGTTATATATTAAAATAATTAAATTACAAAAAAAGACACCTAAACTAAATTCACAGCAAACACAATTACATGCATGGACAAACTAAATTCATTAAAATATTTAATAACATTGTTTGTTTCTTTAGAACCAAGAATAAATACTATGTGTACAATAATTGCAACAGTGAGTTTATTAAATTTTAATATATTTTGTGAGTAATATTTATCTTGAAATTTATTTAAAGAGTATTAATCGTTTCATTAAATGACATTAGTTGTTTTCACTAAAAATATTAATTGGAGAAGTAATATTGTTTCATTAAATAATACTAATTGTTTTATTATGTTAATAAAATTGTAGTTCACAGTTATATAGTTAACATGAATATCATTAAAATAATATCTTCTCAATTAAATATTACAATTTTTTTTTCAAGTCAATTTTTTTAAGTGTAATGTTTGACTCCAAATTCATTAAAATATATTTTTTAAGTGTAATCCAGATCTGAGGTTGATTTGAGTTAAATGCTACCTAAAATTAATCGTTTAAAGAAAATATTATCATGACCATGATTGATATGAATGTTTAGACTGAGCTTCTTATAACCAATGGTGGTGATAGTTTTTTTTAAAATCAATTTTCTAAATTACAAACTAGATTTAATATTAAATTTTAAAATTTTCCTTATTTATTTTCGGTCAAAAGCCGTAATGCAACATATATTCAAGTCTCCATTATGATAAAAAGAAATACTCCCTCCTATCCAAAACTTTTGCTACTTTTGGCCTCAAATCTTATTTCAAAATATTTGTTATGTTTATATAATTTTTCTCAACTTTTTTTTATTTATTTACACCCTCTAAAATAAAGTCTTATAATTAATGTAAGTTTGACCCACTAAATTAGCACATCCTTATATGGAAAAAAAGAGTGAATTTGTACAAATAATTAATTTATATCCATATTTAATTGGGTTAATTGGAAAAAAACTCACGAACTTAATAATATTTATCAATTACAACATAAACTCAATATCAAGATTTAAAACCTTTAGAACCAAGAACAAATACTATGTGTACAATATATATACTGAGAATTTTTCATCTAGTAGCATATTTCATGTGTACCGTTATTTTAAAAAAAAAATAGATAATATATGCATGCAAATAAATTCGAAAAATATTATTAATTATTTTTTGAAGAATTTACCTTTTGATAGTAGTGTCTGTACTCTTCAGGTAGATAGCAAAATACCAACTAACTTTTATTTTTGTGTATATGTGAGACTGCAAATTGAGAAAAATAAATTTTAGAATAAAATAAAAAAACTGCAAAAAATTTAAAAATATCAAAATACTTACATTTTTGTGGAAATTGGTTTGTATTTTGGAAAAAAATGGTTATTTTTTCCTTGTATTTGGCTAAAATTCGGACAGAATAAAGAGGGGAGAAGGAATACTAAAATGATGGATGAATTTTGAAAGGAGTACTAAAATTTTCGGTGCAATGAGGGGAGAAAGAAGAACAAAACTGAAATAGTAGTGAGGGGAGGAAGAAGAAATTTTCGTGTAGCAGAAGAAGAGGAGGAAGAAATTTTAGTGTATCAGAAAGGTGAGGAGGAAGCATCTGTTATATGCATTACATGGAAGAAAACGCCAAAGAGAAAAAGCCAAAATAGAGGTCATGCACGCGGGAATCTCGCAGGGGAGGCCATGTGCGTGGGCCAGAGTATGTCGTGCCTCGCGCTTGCGGAAGGCGAGCTAGGAGGAGCTGAATATTTGAGATGATCGCGCCTGGAGAGCGCGATCTACTCCTTTAGATCGCCTCTCTCAGGCGCGATCAAGAGGAGAATCTGAGGTCTTTGATGCATCGCGCCTGGGGAGCGCGATCTACTCAGTTGATCGCCTCTCCCAGGCGCGATCAACCCTATTTGCGTAATAAATTTTCAAACCTCCCTATTTTTGCAATCCATTTACTAACTTGGCCTAAATAAAAAAATTTGCCGTATTCGATGTTTATGAAAGAAGTTTCAAATTGAGCTACATATGGGTTTGATGGTACAATATGCTAAAAGGTATTGTACATCACAAAATTTCTTATGAAATTTATATCATTAAATGTATTTGTTGATACCATTATATGCATTCATTATACTATTATATGTATTCACTGTTACCATTAGAGTTATAACTGAAATTACAGTATAAAAAGTGATATATCAATAAATACATATAATGGAACTAACATGTAATGATATCAGTAAATACCATGAATAAGTTTCACATGAGATCTAATCATTATACATATAAATACAGCAAAAATTCAAGTACGAATAACCACACCCTATAACAAAATCTGGAAAATAGGACACAAACAGGTTTGTAGTGGAGGTTATTACTTTCAAAATCCCAGAATAGAAAATTATATGCCAAGAATAGAATAAAACCTATTCGTGTCATGTGCGATGTTTATGAAAGAAGTTTCAAATTGAGCTATATTTGGGTTTTATGGTACAATATGCTAAAATGTATTGTTACATATAACTATATTCAGCAAAAATTCAAGTGTGAATTACCGCACCCTATAAGAAAATATTGCACAAACAGATTTGGAGTAGAGGTTATGTGAAAGTATTCAAAATCCCAGGATAGAAAATTATATGCCAAGATTATAACTCGGATTTTTCAACTCAAATGCGGGGTACATTAATTAATTTTTTTAAAAATAATATGAGAGTGACTAAAACTTATATTAATAAATGTTCAAATTCAGCTTGTTCCATCTATTATGAACCATAATCTATGAAACATATCCAATAGAATATCTGCTGCTGGCAGATACAACTTTCAAACTGCAAACCAAAATCACTCAAAAATGAAATAAGAACTGTTTTCATGTGCATCACAGAATGAACATACCACAACTGTATTATAGATTTGAAATTTACAGCACAAATCCATCAAATCCTAAACAACCTACGCCAAAAATGGAAAAAATCGAGCCTTTTGGATGACAAATTTTACGAAGTGAAACATTATTGAGGATCAAAGAGAAATCTCTCATATCATTAATCTGTGCGATAAAATGAGAAGGTACATACAAATCAATGTTTCAAATGCGCAGTATAAATGTTTTGATGTCTCAAGCTCAGTATAAATCCTGAGTAAACCTTAGTCCAAATGAAACTATCATGAATTAAAACCATAAAAACAACATTGTCTTTCCATATTTTCTGTTTTTAAGAAAATATTGAATAGAGGAAAACTGAGATGCACCTGAAACCTCATCACAGCTATAAAAAAAAGCACTTCTCAGGACTAAACTTCATGTTGAGAGACGAAGGGAGGCGCTCTTCTTCAGCTGTTTAAATTTGCTAGTAGACATGATCGTTCCAGAAAGCTCGATTGGTTGGAATTCAGTTAATCTTTACGTGCTGAACCACCTGAAGAAAGATACAGAGAAAATAATCTATACCTTTTCCAGCAAAATGCTCAGCAGATTATTAAATTAGACCAGAAACCTCTTTTACTGCTTCCAAGACTGAATGATTGAAAATAGAGGCAGCACATGTAAAGGAGTATAAGTGTATACCAATCTCATTATCTATATAGCGTAAATACACACGTATCTACATACACAAACATCAACCATCACCATTAGAATCATATAAATCTGTTTGTTGCATATATTGGAACTTTAGCTCACGAAAACAGAAGCCATATGATGTTCATGTAATAGATGTGGAAACCATAATGAGGTTGTTAAATATGCGTTGGACAACGGTATTAGCATTTATTGAAAACCACACGTGTTCGAATTGTAGAAAGTGGCTACATTGATCAAACTAATTCCTGTAGGGCATTGATATCATATTATCATGTTTGAGTTCATTTTAGTCTTCCACGTGTCTATATCTACGATTATTACTTAAAACAACCCTAGCAATTATGTGAATCTTTGAAGAATTTGTATCTTAATAATCTACATTTAACACCTTCTATCTTCAACCATTCAACCATTACTACATATATGACTATACAAGTACACATAAGCGTATGCAAGATGCAGAAATAAATCTAAGCAAGTATGCATAAATATCATCATAACATCATGTGATCATGCATGCATTATACAACGTAAATTAAGCTGTAAATTTACGCAAAATGCAGGATAGTAAAATAGATGGTTACCAGAGGCGCCAGCAGCAACAGGTCCCAATTTCTCTTCTTTTTTCACCCATATCATACCACTAACATTTCCCCTCCGGTTCGCAATTCTGCTGTTAAACACGTTCCCAAATCTGTTATACCCATTTCCCCACCTCCTCCCACCAAAATTTTCCTCCCTGTTCCTATGTCTCCCATACCCCGCCTTTCCCACTCCCTCCATTTCTGCTTTTTTCATGTTCTCCACCGTTAAAACTCCATCATCCACCTTACTCTCTAGTGCCATGTTATCACCACTCGAGCCTTCCGCTTTAGCCCTATCCTCATTAGTCTTGTTTCCCTCATCATCATCACTATCTCCACTTAAACGAAACTTTAAATTGAAAACCGTTATGATCTTATCATCTGCCTTTCCTTTCCGGTTCTCACCCCTTGATTCCACTCCAACTCCCTCCTTTTCGCCATTTATCACACTCTCCATCGCTAAAACCCCATCATCCACCTTACTCTCTACTGCCACCCTATCCTCACTCGAGCCTTCCCCTTCAACTTTATCCTCACTAGTCCCGATTCTCTTTTCTTTGTCATTTCTATCCTTTACCTTTCCCTTCCCCTTCCCAAATCTCCTACGCCCCTTTCCTACTCCCTCTTTTTCGCCATTTTTTACACTCTCCACCATCAAAACCCCATCTTCCACCTTACTCTCAAGTGCCACCCTATCATCACTTGAGCCTTCCCCTTTAGCTAAAATATTTTCCTCTGCCTTCTTCTCAGTTTCTAATTCCAATTTATTACCTATCAAAACAGCATCCCCACTCTCCTTAAACCTATTATCCCTCCTCTCAACAAATCTTCCTTTCCAGTTCCCATATCTTCTATACCCGTTTCCCAACCTCCTGTTACCAGAATCACCCCTGCTGTTTCCATTTCTCCTAAACCCCTCACCCACTCCCTCCTTTTCGCCATTTTTCACACTATCCACTGCTATAACCCCATCACCCACCTTATTCTCTAGTGCCACACTATCATCTCTCAAACCTTCCCCATCAACTTTAACCTCATTGGTCACCTTTCTCTTTTCTTCACCATTTCTATCTCTTTCACTTAAACTACATTTTTCATTGAACACCTCTACAAGACCATCCTCTCCCTTCTTCTCAGTCTCTAATTCCAATCCATTACCTCTCAAAACAGCATCTCTACTTTCCCTAAACTTATTAGACCTCCCCCTATATTTACGGCTTCTCCATTTGTATCCATTTCTACCACTTCCCTCACCTAAAACCTCTACAATCTCAACCTCTCCCTTCTTCACCGTCTCTGGTTCGACTCCCTTACCTTTCAAAACAGCATCCCTACTCTCCTCCAACCTGTAATTCCTATTCTGATATCCACCATTGTTTCTCCCTCCCTCTACCCTTTTCTGATAATACCCTTTATCATCCAACACCCCCCCTCCCAAATCTGACCCCCCTTCGTTCTCATTCAGCTGATTAAGCCCATCTCCACCCTCATTTCTACCCCGATTTCCGCCATTTTTTCTGAGCCCACCCCTAAATTCCACTCTCTTCCCATCAGAAATTCCCCCCCTCACTCCGTTCATCAGCACCACCTCCTTCCCATTGTGGCCCCGCTTCTCAACCCTGATTTTTTCCCTTTCCCTTTCCTCTTCATTTCTGTTTCTCTCACCTCCCCTAGATTTCGGCCTCCTGAAACTTCTATCATTGCTCCTCTTCTTATCCCCCTCTACATTTCCATACCCACCAACGATTACCCCCTTCCCCTTTCCTTCCTCATCAATCAAGCCCGTCTTTCTCCCCCTTTCCCTCCGACGCCCACCATTTCTCTTCTCCCCCTGTTGTTTCCTCAGCTCCTCCTGCTGTTTTCTCAGGTCCTCCTCCTCTTGCTTTCTCTTCTCCTCCGCTAGTTTTCTCTCCTCCTCTTCTTTCTCCTTCCGCTTCTTCTCCATCCATATGTCTCGGAGATGCAGAATTGTAACGTAGCCTGGCGGCAAGTCGTCGTTTCTCCCATTCCCGGCCATGAATTCCCCCAACTCAAATTGGAAGAAAACGAAGTCAATGCAGAAAAAACCCTACGAAATTCGATGATTTGTGATCCCTTTCTCCTCGCTGAGTGTGTGTGGGAGTGAGAAACTCTTTTTCGGGAGAAAAGGAAAATTGTTTGCAGAAGTTTGTTGAATGAAAAAGTTGAATCAGAAAATTGATTGCATAGTTATGCGTTTGGCGTGGATGTTTGGCTTGCACTTGCAATCGCACACCTTTTATAGGCGTTCAGTTATTAAAATTTTATTGAATATAACTGATTTTGTTTTTTTAATTAAATGCCAAATTCTCCAAATTGGATTCCTACTAATGCAAATACATTGAACTCTGTCCTTTTATCGCTCTCATTTTATGTTTTTGTAAATTTTATATTTTTTTATTAATTAGAGTATTAAAAGATTAATTTAAATCCATATGGATTACAATAAATACTATTTATTAGGGGTATTTTATTAGAAAAAAGAAATAAATTTGCATTGATATTGATATAGTGACATTTAAAAAGAAACATCATTTTAAATAAAATAAGACACTAAAAAAGAAGGGAAGGGAGTACTCCTTTTAAGCACAATAAGTGTGTTCATATATATGTGCACGAGTTTTAAAAAATATATATACTCCCTTAATTTTTAAAATAAATGTCATTTTATATTTCTTCACATATATTAATGCACCTAATTTTTATCATAATTACTCTATACAAAAATTAATTTTTTTGAAAAAGATTGATTTCATTGGTCCAAAAGAACCTGTAGACTACTTTATATATATTGGAAAGGGTTTCAAAGGCTAAAATAATATTTATTAAATAAATGGAGGGGTGAAATAAAGTGACTATTTACATAAAATGAATGAACATATTTTTTATGGATGGAGAATAAAGAAAGTGAGAACAAATGAAGTATGATACTATTTAAATGAATGTAATGGTATAAATTTAATGTAAATTAATTTAAAATCACAAATTCTAGCATGCACTCAAATGTATAAGATGCACTTGAATTTTAAACTCAATTTTGAGATTTTTCAAAATACATCGAATTGAACTTTTTTTGCAGTTAAGGTATTATTGATAACCTTTGGGGTATTACTAATTTTTTTATTGAAATATTTGTTTCAAAATTCAAGTGCATATCATGCACTTAAGTACATACCAAAACTATTTTTTTAAATTATGCTGGCTTAGAACAAATAACTCACTTTTGAATGGATATGGTAAAAGAAACATTATGTAGGCCATGCGGATAAAAATTGATTATAAAGAAAATGATTGTTAATTTCCTTTTTTAATTTACTTACCATTTTATTTGCAATTCTAATCTCATCCCCTTTGTAAAAGAAAAAAAAAATCAATAATAACATTAAAACTTTGTGTAAAACCGTTTAATGAAATATTTCGTGAGCATAATTTTTCAATAAAAAGTTATAATTTTAAATCCTCTTACATCACTAAAGACCGTTCGTAAAACTCATTCATATGAGCATATATTATACTTCAACTCTCGATTATATAGTATACTTATTGGATTAGGATTTTATAGGATTTTAAAATACTTTTTTTTTTAAAGTCTGCCGGTATTCAATTAGGATTTATGTCACTTAAAAACAATCAACTGGTATTCAATCTGGATTTTCATGATTTTTTAAAGAGTTCATTAAAATTCATTATTCATTCGAGACTTTTTACTATTTAAAACAAATCCATTGGTATTAAAAAAATATAAGAATTTTAAAAGATTATTGTGTTAGATGGATTTTGAAGGACTTTTTAGTTGTTTTTATAAATATCAACAATCTCATCCAAACCCATAGGATTTTAAAGGACTTTCGAAATGACTCTTGAAATGTTTTCTCCGGTAATGTCTTCACATTTGTCTCTTCACTTTTGAATATGATTCGTTGTCAAATTGTCGGCTAGATTAATGCATGATTTTTCTATGTTTTATTTTGACAATTAATAAGTCGGAATTTGTGCTCAAATTATTATTGTTTTATAACAATAATTTTATTTTGCTCGTAATTATCTAATTATGGTCTCGATGAATTTCAGGATATTTTGGAACCTTTTGTGTTAGAGGAGAAAAATGATTGGGGTTGATACATTGGGTTTAGGGAGAAGAGGCTTGAACCATGTGAAGCTTCTCGAAACCGGAATCACAACAAAAAAAATTGAGTCAATCGGAGTTTGAGAGCTCAAGATATGGACGAAACAAAATTGATGTGCAACAGCACAATACACTCGCGAAAAATTGTGCGAAAATTCCAAGTCCAAGTCCTGCTGCCCAATAGTCAGATTACTTGATGAACAATAAAAATTAAAATTAAAATGACACTACTATATTTATATTTTTCATACGAAAATTGTAATATTAGGATTGCATTGGAGCTATTGACGAAACACATATTCCAGCAATGGTAAAGGACAAGATGTAAGCAGTTATCGTAATCGTCATGGAAAGATATCACAAAGTGTATTAGCCGCTTGTAATTTTGATTCGGAGTTCATGTACTTTTTAGTAGGTGGGAGGGTTCGGCTTTGATTCTAAGATACTAAATTATGCTATAATAAGAAGGAATGGACTTAAAGTGCCATAAGATAAATATTTATTTTTTATATTAATATTATTATAATATTAATAATATATATATTGCATATGTAATTAGGTAAATATTTTTTGGTGGATTGTGAATTTCCTAACTGGCGCCAGTTTTTAGCTCCATTTCGAGGTGTAACATATCTTCTACTAGATTTTGCAAGTCATAGTAATGACCCTGAAAATGAGAAAGAATTGTTCAATCTTCGTCATGCATCTTTTAAGGAATGTGATTGAGAGAATATTTGATATTTTTAAATCAAGGTTCACAATTAAGTCGGCGCCTCCATTTTATTTAAAACACAAGCAGAACTTGTATTAGCATGTGTAGCTCTACATAACTTTTTTTCGCAAAGAATATCGTTCTAATGAATTTCCAGTTGAACCGATTGACGAACCTTCATCTTCAACATTACTGATTAATAAAGGTCATAACGTTGAGTCTATTATTCAAATCCAAGAGCAAGAACGACAAAACGCTAATGCTTGGAGGACTAGTATAGTTATGGATATGTGGATGGATGTTATTTAGCAGGACGTGATATTATGGAGAATTTTTTTTTTTTTTTTTTTTTTTGTCTTTAACTCTTTTTAAATTCGAATGTAGGAAAAAAAATCTTGAAATCTTTATATATCACAAATCCATGAAATTCTGTAAAGTCCACAAAGTTCTACAGAATCCAATAAAATCATGATTTAAAAAGTCTTATAGAATCCTACAAAATCTTAAAAGTCATAAAAATCCTGCAAAATCATTTAAAATCTGCATGACTTTTTTTCAGCTAAAAAATCCTTTAAAATTATAATTCAATACACCCCCTTAATTATTTAAAAAGATTAATTTGGGTACTGTTGTAAAATAAATATCATTAATTATTATATATATTAATTTTATTAGGTATTTTTTTTACTTTTAAAAAAGTTGAAAATATTTATTGATTATTCAAAAAAAAAGTTTTGCATAAAGCAATCTCTATCATCATAAAATCGAAAATATAAATATTATCTTGTAAGATAGATTATATTCCCTGTGGCTTTTATATATATATATATATATATATAAAAAATTTTTTTGCAACAAGGTAAAAATTTGTGTGAGACTCCTTTACAATTAAAGGAGTGATGTGGAAGTCCGTTTTGTCCTCTAATTATAAAACTAGCACATGATCCAGCGTATTACGCGGGTTTGATATTTTATATATATATATATAGAGAGAGAGAGAGAGAGAGGGGGGAGAGAGTATTTAAATTAAATATTTTAAATATTAATTCAATCAAAGTATCAATTTGTAATTAAAAACCATAATAAATTATTCCAACTAACTCATGCAAATTAAAAAGGTGCTTATATAGTAAAAATAAGTGAATAGAGGGTATGACTATAAATATAGGATATATAAATATTATCCAAAAATATCATAAAGTTATAGAATTGTAGAATTTTAAAATAAAGGATTTATTATATTAATATTATTATAATATTAATAATATATATTGCATATGTAATTAGGTAAATATTTTTTGGTGGATTGTGAATTTCCTAACTGGCGCCAGTTTTTAACTCCATTTCGAGGTGTAACATATCATCTACTAGATTTTGCAGGTCAGAGTAATGACCCTGAAAATGAGAAAGAATTGTTCAATCTTCATCATGCGTCTTTTAAGGAATGTGATTGAGAGAATATTTGATATTTTTAAGTCAAGGTTCAAAAAATTTTAAGTCAGCGCCTCCATTTTATTTAAAACACAAGCAGAACTTGTATTAGCATGTGTAGCTCTACATAACTTTTTTTCGCAAAGAATATCGTTCTAATAAATTTCTAGTTGAACCGATGGACGAACCTTCATCTTCAACATTACTGATTAATAAAGGTCGTAACGTTAAGTTTATTATTCAAACCCAAGAGCAAGAATGACAAAACGCTAATGCTTAGAGGACTAGTATAGCTATGGATATGTGGATGGATGTTATTTAGCAGGAGGTGATATTATGGAGAATTTTTTTTTTTTTTTTTTTGTCTTTAACTCTTTTTAAATTCGAATGTATGAAAAAAAAAATCTTGAAATCTTTATATATCACAAATCCATGAAATTCTGTAAAGTCCACAAAGTTCTACAGAATCCAATAAAATCCTGATTTAAAAAGTCTTATAAAATCATGCAAAATTTTAAAAGTTATAAAAATCCTGCAAAGTCATTTAAAATCTGCATGACTTTTTTCAGCTAAAAAAATCCTTTAAAATTATAATCCAATACACCCCCTTAATTAATTAAAAAGATTAATTTGGGTACTGTTGTAAAATAAATATCATTAATTATTATATATATTAATTTTGTTAGGTATTTTTTTTACTTTTAAAAAAGTTTAAAATGTTTATTGATTATTAAAAAAAAGTTTTGCATAAAACAGTCTCTATCATCATAAAATCGAAAATAGAAATATTATCTTGTAAGATAGATTATATTCCCTGTGGCTTATATATATATATTTTTTTTTCTTTTTTTTTTTTTTTTTTTTTTTTTTTTGCAACAAGGTAAAAATTTATGTGAGACTCCTTTACAATTAAATGAGCGATGTGGAAAGTCCGTGTCGTCCTCTAATTATAAAACTAGCACACGATCCCGCGTATTACGCGGGTTTGATATTATGTGTGTATATATATATATATATATATATATATATATATATATATATATACTAGTGTTAAACCCGTGATTTTCGCGGAGCTGTACATAAAACTTATGTAAAATTATTGATTTTTTTTTAATAAATGTTGTTACTATTATTATTTTACTTATTCAATATTTTTAATGTATTTTTAAAAATGTTAGTTAATAATTCTATTCCAAAGACAATAAACTATATATTCATGACATTTATTATTAACCAAATGTTTAGAAAGCAATACTTACAAATTGCTGAAAATCTCCCTATAAACAACATTTGTTGCATATTTGGGTGGATTTCCTTTAGAATCAAGTGACAAATTTTCAATCCTCTACTCGATCTAACTCTGGATACTGCAACATTAAGTTGACCATGAGTAAAAAATAGGTTTGGGAAGATACAATCCAACAGTAGAAAGTGATTGCCCTTGACTTTTATTTATTGTCATGGCAAAACACAATAGAATTGGAAATTATCCTTCTAAAATTCACCGGCATTGTAGGATCAAAATTTGCCAATGTCATTCTTGGGATAAACACTTTATTTCAATAATCATTCCACATATTATTTCAGCCTCGAAATTGTGGTTGCCAAGTTTGGTGACAATCAAATTTGTTCCATTGCACAAACCGAATTTGTGATCAATATTTCTTAGTAACACTATAGGCATTCCTTCTTTCAAGATCAGATGGTGATTTGGTATTCCAGAACATCTAATATAATTTAAAAATTTAATTGTAACCATTTGTCCACTACCTCCTTCTCGAAATTCAGAGCACAAACACTATCTGAGTTTAAGTATACTTTAGTATCACACCTTGAATCATAGGTAGAATCTTATCATTTATACACTCCACATCTCAATGTGTAGGTGCAAGTATTGCTCTATCCTCAAAGTATTTATGTGTCCTTAAATATCAATTAGAGATGGATAAATACTTTCTATTATAGATGCAATTGGATCACCGACATCATAAATCAAATTATCTTTTGGAATCTTAATGTCAACGAAATCATCTTGTCTATTTCCAATTTTTCTATCACCAACTTTCAAAATCCACCTCGAAAATTTAACTATATCAACATCAAATGAGGACGTATTGAGATCAGAACTTTGTATTCTCATGTTCTTTGTCAATCTTGAAACCTTAAAATTGAAAATAAATTAAATGTATTTAGTTTTTCAATAATTAATTCTTTAAAAAAATATTATTATTTAATAAAAGATGCAGAAAATATCTTGCAATGATCCCACAAATATGAAGCAATTATAGTTGAATGCACAATATCCTCTCGACTTTCTTTTGGTATAACATGAAGTATTTGTCTGATATCTCCTCCAAACACAACGATTTTACCACCAAAAGGCATATCATTCATGGTTCCATTTGGAGATCTAATAATATCCCTCGAGCCTCCAAAGCTTCAAAGTTATATCTGTTATCATTGGTGCATCATCCCATATAATAAGTTTTCTATTCAATAATAGTTCGGACAAATGTGTTCCCAACTTTATGTTACACATGGAGGTCTCATCAATATTAAGTGGTTTTATATGCATCATACCAAAGAATCTCAATTCTTAAAAATAAGTCAACAACACATGAAATATATAAATTATAAACTCTTAATTGTAAAACATTAGTTTTCCATGATAATAAATATAGATTGAAAGTCACGATCTAAAATTTCACGTGTCATTTGATTTGTAGACCACCACATACTCCTATAAATGATTATATCTTTCAAAAGAGTTCTTTGTCATAACTCTATTCAACCTAGCTTTATTATATTAGATGCATTGTATTAGTATGATATTAAGAAAAGAGAATTTATTAAAAAAATTGATTATAAAAATTTCATTAAATGTCTATAATAATTAAAACATTACAATACTAATAGATTGTCAAACAAAAAGGTACCACTACAATGAAAGCAATGGGAGTCTGCCCTTAAAATTGCTATTATATACACCTTTTTCCTAAACCACTATTTCGTTAAAAAGAAAAATTGAAATTTAATTATAAAATAACAGGTTAGACTATGGCAAATTGTTCTTATGTGAGTCTTTTCTATAAAGTTTTACTCAACATGGAGGTGAAAAATATAAATAAACACCATTATAAGTTGAAGTTCATCTAACTGAAAAATATCTAAATACAAATATTTATCTTCTTATATATGGAGAAACCTTAAAAATATTACCTTATACATTTTGATGTAAAAAAACGTCAAGCACAATTCATATATGAAAAATATATTGCATGTATGTTAGAATTTTTTATCTACTAATTGCTAAAAATGTTCACTAAAAGGTAATATTTTTTTTCTAAATACATTCAACAATGTCACTTTAGAAAAAACTCATAGTAAGAATATCGAGAACCTAACTTAATATTGTATATGCATCATATGAAAAGTATTCATAGCTTCATGTGAAGCTTCAAGCATTAAAAAAAAATTGTTTATTGTATATGCATCTTATGAAAAATCACACGTCTTAAAAGTAAGTCAATCACACATGATATATATAAATTATAATCTCTTAATTGCAAAAAATTAGTTTTCCATGGTAATAAATATAGGTTAAAAATCACGATATAAAATTTCACATGTCATTTGGTTTGTATATTACCACATATTCATAGGAATAAATATATCTTTCAAAAGAGCTACTTGTCATAACTTTATTCAACCTAGTTTCATTATATTGGATACGTGATTAGGCGTGAAATTGTCATGATTCGTAGCTTGAAATGCCCAAGTTTTGGTCGATTTTATTGAGTTTTTAGAGTCAAATGAGCACTATTTCTTTACATTGATGAATTTGTCTCTTTGATGCTCATAGGTGAATTGAGGGCGAAAAAGGGAGTTCGTAGGACTTTGAATCAGCTCAAACGGATGCCCGGATGAGAAGATATCGAAGAAATACGATTGGTATTAGTGCGTGAGAAGAAAAGTGTTAGTCGAAAAGAAAGAAGGCCCATTCGAGCACCATTGCTCGAGCGCCTCCGCTCGAGCTCAACCAGCTCGAGCGCCCAGACTTGCAGAGAACTTTCTTCGCTAGAGCACCATTGCTCGAGCGCCTCCGCTCGAGTGCTTATTTCGCTCGACCACCATTGCTCGAGCGCCTCCGCTCGAGTGCTTGTTTCGCTCGACCACCATTGCTCGAGCACCTCCGCTCGAGCTAGCCAGCTCGAGCGCCTCAAGACTTAAGTTTCCAAGTTCGTTTTTCCGGCCCACGAGTTCCCGATTCGGCCCAAAGCTTATATATACTCGTCCCAAGCTCATTTTTACGGGACCACTTACAGACTAGATTCAATAGCGTTTTTTAGAGTTAATTTTTGGAGAAGAAGGAACGAGCAAGTTTACTTTACGTTTTTTAGGTTTTTCTTACGAATTCACGTCACGATTTTACTTTTTAGTTCCGTTTCTTCATATCTTTGTTCTTGAACACGTTGAGACTCGTTTTATTGATTTAATTTAAGTTATTTCTTTATTTCTTTATTTCTTAAAACTCTAGTTTATGATTGATCTTTTCATCGTTATAATTATCATGTTCATGTTCGTTACTTATTCAATTGTTCTTGTTTACGTAAAACCCATGTTTAGCTAAAACCCTTGCATGCTTGGGGTAGGATGAACTTATAGAAGTAGGTTGTGGGTACGTAATTAGGGTAACCTGTGACGTTAGGTTTTAATTCTCTTAATTAATGAATTCGTAAAATTAATCTTAACTTTACTTTTGAATTTCGTTCGAAAAGTGTTAGAGAGAGGACGACCGTATCACTCCTTAACAACGAGTAGACTTAACGAGAGGGTTTAGAAAGGGTTAATTCATCTACCAGTTTAGCGAAGGAGGACGACCGCATCACCTTAGTTAAATTATGGTCTCATTAATTAAGCACAATCTATTAACTTGTTAGTGGATTAGTGAAGTCGAGTGTTAGGGTAAAGTATTAGGGTTTAGAATCTTGAGCTTTTATCTTGCATTCTTTTACTTAGGTTATTTCTTGCACGTCACGGTTATTCTGATTATGTACCTGCTCCGTTAGTATACGTAGGGATTCCTATCATGAGCATCACCATCTCTTATTTGAACACAAATCTTAGTTAATTCGTCTTCTTTAGTATTTGAGTTTAATTAGTTTATTTTAGTTTCAATTAATCTTTCCTTAAAAATCCAAAAACATTTCACTCATATTAACTACGATGCGTAGATCTTCAGGGATCTATTTGCATACACTTCATCCCTTGGGTTCGATATACTTGGTCATTATACTTACTCATACTACAGTGAACTCGTACGCTTGCGAGGAATCTACTAGTAGAAGTTAGTATATTCGCTTCAAGTCAATACGCTGTATTAATAAGTGTAAGAAATTAAGAAAAAATATTTTATTAAAAAATCTTAGAACATAAAAATTGAGTACAACTATATATAATGATTAAGACATTTCAACACTAAAATATTGTCAAACAAAAAAGACACCACTTCAATAAAAGCAGGTGGAGTGTGTGTCTTTAAAAGTGTTCACGTTACACTTTTTTTCTAACCCACTATTTTGTAAAAAGAAGAATTTCAAAATTTTAATTAAAAAAACAACTTAAATTATGATAATACATGCCTCTTCTTACCTGAGTGTTTTATAAAGAGGCTTATTCAATACGGAGGAGGAAAATATTAGAACAAATAAACACCATTAAAAGTTGAATTTTATCTGAATGAAAAGAAAAATCTAAATACAAAGATTTGTCTTCCTTAAACCTAGAGATGCCTAAAAAACATTACCTTATGCATCTTGGTGCAAACACCATCAAACACAATTTATAAATGAGAATATTATATATGCTGGAGTTTTTTTATCTTCTAATTGCTACAAATGTTCACTAAGAGGTAATATTTTTTCTAAAGACTTTCAATAATTTTACTTTAGAAAAAACTCATATAGTAAGAATATTGAGAGCCTAACTTGATATATGTATTTGTAGCTTCGTGTGAGGCCTCAATCATTAGAACAAAGTTTAATTTTTTTATTTTATATGCATCGTATAAAAAATCTCATGTCTTAAAAATAAGTTAACCACACATGAAATATAAATTATAAACTTTTAATTGTGTAATATTAGTTTTACATGATAATATATATATTGAAAAATATAAATGTCATTTAGTGTGTAGACCACAACGTACTCATAAGAATGATATTATCTCTTAGTGAACATTTGTAGCAATTAGTAGATAAAAAATCTAGCATATATAGTATTATTGTTAAATATATAAATTATAAACTCTTAATTGTAAAATATTAGTTTTCCATGATAATGAATATAAGTTGAAAATTATGATTTTAAAATTTACATGTCATTTAGTGTGTAGACCATTATGTACTTATGAGAATCATATTACTTCTTAGTGAACATTTGCTGCAATTAGTAAATAAAAACTCTAGCAAATATAATTTTCTCATGACATATATAAATTACAAACTTTTAATTGTAAAACATTAGTTTTCATGGTAATAAATATATGTAGAAATCATAATATAATTCATTAAGATTAGTATTAGTATATAGAGGACTAATATAATACGAATTTTGTTTCTATTTAAAATATGATATATATATATATATAGATACACAATATTTATATATATTTGATCTTTTATTCTATATAGAAACATAATATTTCACTACTGATCCATTTTAATTTATATACATGATATAAAAAAAACACGAAATTCTAATTAGTATATATAATATACATCCATCCAAAAGTTAAGGAATATGGGATACACATATACACATATAGAATATTAGACCATGTCAAAAAATATTTTGAAGATTCTAAATTAAAAATATCATAAGTATGAACACGTGAAAAGAATTAAAGATCCATAAATATATGGAGGAATAATATAATAAAGATTTAGTTCCTGTTTAAAATATTGTGTATGTATACAGATACATAATATTTATTTGATCTTCTATATGGAAACTTAATATTTGTATAATAATCCATTTTAATTTATATACATGATATAGAATAAAAAAATGAAATTTATGTCATTATATGTAATATACATCCATTAAAATCAAAGTTATATGAATATTATTCTAAAAAAATCATTTTTTTAAAACCACGCGCGACATGTTAATTAAACCACATGTTTTAAAAAGAGAGTATTTTTTCTAATAAAAAAATTATATCGTAATATAAATGATTACTTAAATTAAAAAATAATTTATTTTTTTTAGATTATGCATAACATTTTTTTCAAAATATTGTAAAAGATATTCTTTAAAATTATTCTTGATATATTATTACTACAATATGGGAACTCAAGATACACACCAATGATGACTTCAAAATTCATTATATATTACTCAATATATAATTATGCCAAATTTTTAAAAGAGTCAAATTTTCTTAATATACTAAATTTTTTATTGAATGATATGGGATATAATAGAATATAGTCAACTATAAATTTGATCCTAATAATGATAATTATATATATAGATTGGTATATGACTTGTTAACTAAATCACATGATTTAAACACATGTCAATTTTTCCTAAATTATATAATTAGTATTGAATGTGTCATAATATTAAGCTACAATCAACCATATAATTGAGTTATATAAGTCAAGTAAATATTTAGGAAAGTTATAGATGGATTGATATATGAATTATTAATTCATTCACATGTTATTAAAAAAAGTCAATTTTTCTTAATATAAAAAAAATTATATCAAAAAACATTGTTTGCATGTATAACATAAAAACATATCAATTTTTTTTAATAAAAAACTGTGTACATATATACATGCAAAAGAAACCCGTCTAACTAATAGGTTTGTTAACTATATTTTATTTTTACTAATATAATAAAAAGTATATCAAAAAATATTGGGTGCATATATACCAAAAAAACATATTAATCTTTTTAAAAAATAAAATAATCGTATGCATATATACCATAGATAGTGTGCATATGATTTGTTAGAAATATTTTATATTAATTAATTTTATTAAAGGTAATAAAAATATCTTAGTTTTTATAATTGTATAAAAGAAAAAATCAACAATTCTTAGTTATTTATAGAATTGTTACATTGAATTGTAAGTAATACATTACAATGTTTAAAAAAAATCCCTCAACTTATAACCAATGATTCTTCATCTTCACAATAAAATTGATCTTCCACTTCATCTTCACATAAAAAAATTGATCATCCACTTCATCTTCATTGTTGACGTTGAATCCTAAAAAAATAAAAAAAAATTACACAATTATCATTTTCATACGAATAAAATAAAATTAAAAAATAATTAATAAAAAAATAAAGGAACACCATAATTAGTAAATAGAGTAAATACCTTTAAACATGTAGAGATTTCTATTCGTTCAAATCACAAAAAAAAATTGATTTTTAGGAAATGATCATTGGTATAAGAGATTAAACAAAATATGAAGATTAAATTCATACAACAAAACTATAAAAAAAACATAAAATAAAACATAAATACCTTAAGATGAAGATCCTACAAAATAGAAATATGAAGATTGAATATATGAAGATGAGGATCCTGCAGGAAAAAAAAATATATGTAGATTTAGACGAAACGAGAATTAATATAGAACTGCATAGCAAAATTGAAAAAAAGAAAAGGAAGAAAGAAATGAATTATATTTATTAGAGAATTGGATGATTTCTTTGGAGAGATTATTGTAATTGATTTTTGGTTGTATGAGATATAGATGGTATTTATAGAGGAGATGTGAAAAAATCAACGGTCAAGATTAGATTAGATATTAAGATTCAATGGCTGAGAATAATTTTTAAAGTCAATAAATTGAGTGAATGAGAGGAGAGTATTTTCAAAATAGAGGTTTAAGAGCTTGCCACATAGGCTTCCAAAACTTTGTCTTTATAGTATATTAAGATATATATAGTGTTTAAATTAAATATTTTAAATATTAATTCAATCGAAATATCAATTTGTAATTAAAAACCATAATAAATTATTCCAAATAACTCATGCAAATTAAAAAGGTGGTTATATAGTAAAAATAAGTGAATAGAGGGTATAAATATAAATATAGGTCATAGGATATATAAATATTATCCAAAAATATCGTAAAGTTATAGAATTGTAGAATTTAAAAATAAAGGATTGAGAGAGGTGGGAAGATTAAAAAAAAAAATATATATATATAGGTAATGCTACATAGGCAGAATCATCCCAGGGTAGAAGGGGGTATTATTGGTAATATATATGTAAATAGGGGTATTAATGGGAATGCATATGATAGTTTGAAATTAATTTAGCCTTGGAAAAATCGAAACCCAATTTCTGTCTTCTCTCTCTATTTTCAAATTTGAAATTTGAAAACGTCTTCTATCTTCTCTCTCCACTTAATTATTCGTAACTTCCAAGATAGTGGAGATCCCAAATTTTTTCAATTATCCTTAAAAAAATATCAAATTCATTATAATATTATTTAGATTCAAAATTAAAAAAAAAATCGTATTTTAGATTCAATATTTTTTATTTTTTATTTTTGGCTTTTCAAATTCAAACACTTTCGTATTTTTAGATTTTCAGATTCAATATTATTTTTCTTGTTTTAGGCTTTTCAAATTCAATTTTTTTCTTATTTCTTCGTCTCATTCTCAAAATATTATTTTCACTTTCTTCCATCTCATCCTCTAGAAAAAATGGTGAAAACCAGATTATATATTAAATTTGAATAAAATTTCATTCATCCGATATTTATGTATATATATTAAATTTGAATAAAATTTTAATTTTACTTGAATATGTATTATACACACTTGGATTTTGAAAAGAAATATTAAATTTGATTATATATTAAATTTGAATATATATTATACACACTTGAATATATATTATACACACTTGATAATATTATTATTGAACTATACTAAGGTACCAATAAGCAAAAGTTGATTAAAATTTATTTATTAATATTTCAATAAAAGTTGATTATATATTAATTTTGAATAAAATTTCACACATTGCCGATATTTATGTATATATATTAAATTTGAATAAAATTTTAGTTTTAATATTTTGTTTAATAATTTTATGTATAATACAAGAATATTCCTCTTGAATAATTCAAACTTACTGAAGTTTTTATTAGAATTTGTATCTTTTAATTGGAATAATTCATCTCCACGTAAACCTTTAAGTGCGCCTTTGGAATAATTCAAACTAACTGTACCAATAAATTGACTAAGTCTTACACAATAAATCAGACGCATATATACAACCCCACTAAACCCTTAATTATTGCTACTTCATCATTTATATTAATAATTTTATGTATAATACAAGAAAATTCCCCTAAAATAATTCAAACTTACCGCTGAAGTTTTTATTGAGATAAATCATACATTTGTTATCTTTTAATTTTACATTAATTTTATTAATTATATTATATCTCATTTAATCCTTACTTTAAAAGTAAACACACTCTAAATTTCTTATGTCGTACTTTAATTATTAAATTCATTAGAATTTAATCATTTATATGTAACAAATTTTCTATAAAAAGGCGCATCCATATCACCATGAATTTTTTTTTCGATTTATTATTTTTTGAAATTAATCTAATAAATGCAAATTAGAATTGCTTTTCTCATATATTTCCATGAAAATCTCTGTAAACTATTAGATTGATCCATTATCCTTTTGGAGTGATTTTACTCTGTGTGTATATTTCAGAATACGAATAACCATATTCTATTTTTAAGTGAACTGTCATATTCTATTTTTTTTTTAATGTTGTACAAAATAATTATAAGTATAATTTGTATATGATATCACTGCACTTATAAAATATTAAAATTAAATTTAATATGATTGTAAATTAATAATATAATTATTTTTTGTAATCCCGCGTAAGTGCTAGTACGCACATATTTGATGACTTGGTGGATAAACTTTTAGATTTCAATTTGTATGATATGTTCCAAAATTATAAATAAAGCTTTAATAAATTTATACTAATACCATTGATAGTGAAAATTTGGCTCTCGGCCATTGGTACATTTTTTTAGATAAAAAAAAAACGTAAGGCCTAAGGGCCATATAGATAATATCTCAAAAGTTCTAACAACCACGAATCTCATCCCAATGTAACCATCTATGCACAATCTTTGCCACTGCAATGGTCGAACATGTTATCATCCCCACCACCAACACTGTTTTCCTCCTCACGGACAATTGAATCTTCTAGGACGATTACGGGAATCTTCATTTCCTTCATTACCTCCTGAAAAACTTCGTACAACTTGTGACATGGTTCGTCTTCGAGAATCACATCATTAATAGGTTTTGGGTTGAAGTAATTGATCAGCCGTTGGATGAAGACTTTCACATCGGACTTGAGATCTTCATGCTGTTTTTTGTTATATTCATAGACGGATATAAGACTTTTTGGCGATGGGGGGATTAGAGGGTTATTTTTTGAACTCTTGGTGGGAGTGTGAGACATATTGTAGAAGAGATGTTTTGATAGATGAGATTGATTCTAAAATTAGTTAAGTATATATAGTGTAATGTGTCGCATCGATCTTCAGAATCCTCAATGATATTTGCCTGGCAAATGACAACCCTTCACATTCTTTGATCTTTGATTTTTTTTTAACAGTTGGATTTTGGATGTTGTATGATAATATGGTAGAAAATAACTGCAATGTACAAAAGTAGGTGTGAGAGGAAGATTAAAATTTTAAATTTAATTTTTAACTAAAATTGCTATGGAAATAAATGCTTCTTGTAAGTTTTTCAATGTATTACTAATAGTTTTTATAAGTATTACTAAGAGTTTTTCAATGTATTACTAATATTTTTTCAATGTATTACTAATAGTGTTTATAAGTATTACTAAGAGTTTTTCAACATATTACTAATATTTTTTTAATGTATTACTAATAGTGTTTATAAGTATTACTAAGAGTTTTTCAATGTATTACTAATATTTTTTCAATGTATTACTAATAGTGTTTATAAGTATTACTAAGAGTTTTTCAATCTACTACTAATATTTTTTCAATGTATTACTAATAGTGTTAGGGTTTAGGGTTTATAAGAGTTGTTTAATGTATAACTAATATTTTTTCAATGTATTATTAATAGTGTTTATAAGTATTACTAAGAGTTTTTCAATGTATTACTAATAGTTTTTCAATGTATTACTAATAGTTTTTCAATGTATTACTAATATTTTTTCAATGTATTACTAATATTTTTTCAATGTATTACTAAGAGTTTTTCAATGTATTTCTAATAGTGTTTCAATGTATTACTAATAGTGTTAGTGTTTAGGGTTTAGGGTTAGGGGGTTAGGGGTTTAGTGTTAGGGTTTAGGGTTTATAAGAGTTTTTCAATGTATTACTAATAGTTTTTCAATGTATTACTAATATTTTTTCAATGTATTACTAATAGTGTTTATAAGTATTACTAAGAGTTTTTCAATGTATTACTAATAGTTTTTCAATGTATTACTAATAGTTTTTCAATGTATTACTAATAGTTTTTCAATGTATTACTAATAGTGTTTATAAGTATTACTAAGAATTTTTCAATGTATTTCTAATAGTGTTTCAATGTATTACTAATAGTGTTAGTGTTTATGGTTAGGGGTTTAGTGTTAGAGTTTAGGGTTTAGGGTTAAGGGTTTAGTGTTAGGGTTTAGGGTTAGGGTTTAGGGTTTTTAAGAGTTTTTCAATGTATTACTAATAGTTTTTCAACGTATTATTAAGAGTTTTATAATGTATTACTAATAGTTTTTCAATGTATTATTAATAGTGTTTATAAGTATTACTAAGAGCTTTTCAATATATTACTAATAGTTTTTCAATGTATTTCTAATAGTGTTTAAATGTATTACTACTAGTTTTTCAATGTATTACTAATAGTTTTTCAATGTATTACTAATAGTTTTTCAACGTATTATTAAGAGTTTTATAATGCATTACTAATAGTTTTTCAATGTATTATAAATAGTGTTTATAAGTATTACTAAGAGTTTTTCAATGTATTGCTAATAGTTTTTCAATGTATTTCTAATAGTGTTTCAATGTATTACTAATAGTTTTTCAATGTATTACTAATAGTTTTTCAATGTATTACTAATAGTTTTTCAATGTATTAATAATAGTTTTTCAATGTATTACTAATAGTTTTTCAACGTATTATTAAGAGTTTTATAATGTATTACTAATATTTTTTCAATGTATTATTAATAATGTTTATAAGTATTACTTAGAGCTTTTCAATGTATTACTAAGAGTTATTCAATGTATCACTAATAGTTTTTATTTCCGAAAACTTTAAATTCATTCCTTATAAACTCTTAAAAATTATTAATATATTTTTTTTCCGAAAAATTTAACTTCATTCCTTTAAAAAAAAAAATCAAATTCAAATTTATTATAATATTATTTAGATTCAAAATTCAAAATAATTTGTATTTTAGATTCAACATTTTTTATTTCGTATTTTTGGTTTTTCAAATTCAAAAAATTTCGTATATATATTAAATTTGAATAAAATTTTAGTTTTACTTGAATATATATTATTATACACACTTGAATTTTGAAAAGAAATATTTAATTTGATTATATATTAAGTTTGAATATATATTATATACACTTGAATATATATTATACACACTTAATAATATCATTATTGAACTATACTAATGTATCAATAAGCAAAAGTTGATTAAAATTTATTTATTAATATTTTAATAAAATTTATATACTAACCGTACCAATATATTATATTTGATCTTAAATATAAAGAATTCTCAAATTGTAATTATATTTTTGTATTCGTTATAATACACGACACAATATACTTTAAAATTGATCTTAAAGTTGTAGTATGTGAATTTTCAAAATTGATTTAAAATTGTTGTACACGACACAATATATATTAGTTTTAATGTTTTGGTTAATAATTTTAATTTTTATAATACAAGAAAATTAATTCTTCTTGAATAATTCAAACTTACCGTTGAAAATTTTAATAGAATTTGTATCTTTTAATTGGAATAGTTCAGACTAACCGTACCAATAAAGCAGGAAAAGATAATATAATTTATTAATATAATTGAATTTTATTTAAAATAAAATTTGAAATAGAATGGCAATAAAAAAAATAGTCCGAAATACTATATAATATAATTGGAAATTTTTTTATATAATTACTATTAAAAAAATTGTTCGAAATTTTAGTTTCGTTTTAAATCAGATTAAGAAAAAAATTATTGACTAGGTCTTTCATAATAATGAAAGAGTAATTCTATCATTAATTATATTCTGTCATTAATGCGCATGCATATGGAGTGGAGGGAATTGATGGAGGGAAAATAGAGAGGGAAATTAGTGGAGGGAAGTTAGTGGATGGAAGGAAATTATGCGCCTAAAACTAATAGTAATTATCTAATTTAATTAATATTTAATTATTATTTTTTGGGTTCTGCCCTGAGCTGATTCTGCCCTGAGCTGATTCTGACCATTTAGCATCACCCTATCTTAATATACTATAAAGACAAAGTTTTGGAATCCTATGTGGCAAGCTCTCAAGCCTCTATTTTCAAAATACTCTCCCCTCATTCACCCAATTCATTGACTTTTAAAATTATTCTCAGCCATTGAATCTTAATATCTAATCTAATCTTGACCGTTGATTTTTTCACATCTCCTCTATATATACCATGTATCTTACACAACCCAAAATCAATTACAATAATCTCTCCAAAGAAATCTTCAAATTCTTCTTCTTTTTATTTTTTTTTCAATTTTGCTATGAAGTTCTATATTAATCCTCTTTTCGTCTAAATATTCATATTTTTTATTTTCTTGCAGGATGTTCACCCCAATATATTCAATCTTCTTCTTCTTCTTCTTTTTTTTTTTTTTTTTTGCAGGATCTTCATCTTAAGGTATTTACTTTTTGTTTTTTATTTTATTTTATAGTTTTGGTGTATGAATTTAATCTTCATATTTTGCCTAGACTCCTTTTGTTGCAGGATGTTCACCACAATATATTCAATATTCATTTTTCTTTTTGTTGCAGGATCTTCATCTTAAGGTATTTATTTTTTGTTTTCTATTTTATTTTACAGTTTTGGTGTATGAATTTAATCTTCATATTTTGCCTAATTTCCTCTACTTTTATTAATTATTAGCTTATTTTATTTTATTCGTATTAAAACTTATATTGTTTGTTTTTTTTTAGGATTGAACATCAACATTGAAGATGAAGTGGATGATCAATTTTTTAGTATGAAGATGAAGTGGAATATCAATTTTATTGTGAAGATGAAGAATCATAGATTATATATTAAGAGTTAGATTTTTTTTTACATTGTAATGTATTAATTACAATGTAATTTAGTTTGAATGAATAATTAAGATATGATACTTAAAATTTGTTATGATCGATTTAGTTTGATTCATGTTTTTTTTTTTTTATGTTTAAATGATATTGTTTTAAATTGTCTAATATTTTATGTGTATCTCATATTCCTAATTATATGACTCCTAATTACTATTAATTTTCGAAAATAATAAAGTATTAGTTTGAATATATAATTTTGACTAATTATTTCAATTTAAATATATTAGGAAAAGTTGACTATTTTTAAACGATAATTTAGTCAGAATGTATAATTAAGATATGATAGTTAAAAATGTATATGAAAAATTTAGTTTGATTCACGTAGCATGAATTCTTGAATATATTTTGCAAATATACTAATCATTCCAATAATTTATCCGTAATAGTTTAATTATGCGCTCAAAATATTATAGGAATAGGGAATTAGTTTAATTGATATGATTTTGAATGGTCTAATATTTTATGTGTATCTCATATTCCTAATCTTTTGGTTAGTGGGTATCCCATTAAAAACGATGATTTTGTTTTCCTATAATATATTTTTTTCTTTTACGGAAGTTTTCGGCTATTAGATTAACTTAGTATATCAACTATATATAAACTTAGGGCTCGTTTGGTAGCATGTATATGATATAATAAGATAGTTTAAACTTTGATTCATTATATAAGTTTTATGTATGTATCTCTTGTTTGGTATGTAAATTGGTATATTATATAGTTCATTTGGTAGCCTTTTTTATTTTGTTGATACATTTGAAAAGTCGTTTTTACCCTTAATATTCCAGGACAATTCACATTTTTACCATAACCGAGAAGTATTTTTTATTTTCAGTTAAAAAAAAGAACTTCTTCAAATACCTTTCCAAATTTCTCAAAAGAAATCAACGCCGCGATTGGTTGCGTTGTAGAATAGGGAGAGGGAGTAGGAAGTCGTCGATCTGCAGTGTAGAGAAGTAGAAGGTAACAATGGAGATTAAACTGCGAAATCATATTTCTAAATCAACCGCATTTTAAAAATCATCATTATTGTAGAAAAATAACAATCTTCAACTTCTTCCTTCAAATCACTGTAAAAATTAATTGCTCCAACTAAATACTTATAAAGATGTGAATATAGCGGTTTATTCCGGGGGAAGCACCTCTTCATAGATGAACTGCCACGTTTTGAAAATGTAAATCATGGTAGTTATGGGGTGAGAGATTACATGTAACATATCTCCATTTTTTCAAAATATAGACGTGAGTTCTCAAAATTTCAGGGTTTGATGGCAAATTTTAATGCATATATTATAAATTATTAGAACTGTAATAAAAAAGTAATGCTCCAAATCTTCGAAGCTCCAAATCCAACAACAGCCATTACCTCGCATAGGAAGAGCCATAACAACAAAGAACAGACTAATAAGAAAATCTATTAATTCGTGTCTTGAAGAACGACTGTTATTTTTTCAAATTTCCATGGCGATGTTCTTCCTATCTTGATTCCGGTGTTAATTTGATATGTGTATAATTTCAAAGATGAGAAATAAATTTGTACGTGGATATGTGAGGGTTAAATTTGGAAAATTATATTTTAACATCTGATGGTTTTATGAATACCACATAGAGAGAATGGATCCACTATCATATCAATTTGGTTTAATGAAAACCGGGCCATTACTTTTTAAAGGGCCGAAGTGTTATTACATAAAACCTACCAAACATTATATTAGGGGTGTTAGTGTATCTAACACTCACTAATAACTCCTACCAAACGGGTTAACATATATAACATACTAACTTATTTATTTGACTCCTAATTACTATTAATTTTCGAAAATAATAAACTAATTGTTAACCTTAGTTATTTAAATAACTTTAAATTTTTATTTTTTATACTAGGAAAAGTTGACTAATTTTAAATGATTATTTAGTCAGATAATCTATTTGACTAAATTTATATTATACCACATTTCTAAATCTTAAATTATATTAGGAAGAATATATAAATTTTTACTAATTATTTCAATTTAAATATATTAGGAAAAGTTGACTAAGTTTAAATGATATAATGCAAATTGATATGATTTTAAATTGTCTAATATTTAACCTGTATCTCATATTCCTAATCTTTTTGTTAGTGGGTGTCCCATTAAAAACTACTACGATTTTGTTTTCCTATAATATATTTTTTCATTTAAGGAAGTTTTCATAACTTAACATATTTAATATATAAAGTTCACGTATATGATAGACTAACTTCAATTAATACACTATATATTTACTTCAATTAATATATTTAAAAACTAAAATTGTCTAATATTTAACCTGTATCTCATATTCCTATTCTTTTGGTTAGTGGGTTTACATAATTCTATAGTTACAATACTACGTTTAAGATTAGTATATTAGAAGTTGTAGCATATTAGTATATTAGAAGTTTATATTTTTTTAAATATCTTTTTTAAAAATTAATATACACATACGTGTGTACGTATGTTTGTGTTTTAAACAAGCCTATTTTTAAAATATCTTTCATATTATATTATATTTAAAATATTTTTTTAAAATATATTATTTAAAAATTAATATACACATACGTGTGTTCGTAAAAAAGTTAATTATATATTATAATGCATTATATATACAATAATATTATAAATATATTCATTGTAAAATAATATAATATTTTAAAATATTATCTAATTCATGGATAACAATTTATTCATTTTTATACTTGAAAAGACGTGCACTTAAAACATTTTATTTCTTGAAATTTATTCACGATGCCTTATGAATGTGTAACCAATTTAATTTTTTTTTTTTTTTTTGTAGAAAATTACGTGTATCTCAATTAATATTTAATTAATACACTTAAATTAAAGTTTGATATCTAATGATTAGATTATTTAATAATTTTATTTGACTTAATCTAATTTACATTGTTTATACGTACAACATATATCCTTTATCATGTTTTGATACGTGTGTACGTGTGTTTGAAACATATATAGATAACTGATATTTATATATTAGATAACTGATATTTATATATTAAGATATTTATACACTTACTCTAATGTACATATTTTATATTATATATATATATATATATATATATATATATATATATATATATATATATATATATATTTCCTTAAGATGTGGAAGAATATTTCTAATCCATGATTACATGATCTCTATTTCTCTACTTAATTATATAGTTACAATAATACGTATAAGCTTATTATATTAGAAGTTTATATTTTTTTTTAATATCTTTTTTAGAAATTGATATACCTTTTCGTGTGTACATTTTTTTTTAAACGTGGCTGCTTTTAAAATATCTATCAAAATTTTTTTTTTATATATATTGTTTAGTCTTAGGATATATCATTTATATATACTAATTATTCTATATAACTAATTATTAGAATTTAATATTAAGTCAAATAAAACATTCCAGATTAGAATTTATACCAATTTGAAAAATAGTATCAAATATAATAAATCATTCCATCAATTATTTCCTACAATAGACTAATAAACTATTTTTAGAATTTAAACCAATTTAAAAAATAGTATCAAATATAAACAATCATTCCATCAATTATTTTCGTTTATTAGTCTAATAAACTATTTTTTTTGTGTCTATATGATTTATAATTAATATGAAAGGTTTAACATTCATATTACATAATTGATATGATATATTCTATATTTATTGGAAATTGATTTCATTGATTTAATTCATATAATTATATTAAGATATTAAGATATCATGACCATAAATATAAATCCAATCGGTTGCTTAAAATGTGGAAGAATAATTCTTATCCATGATTACATGATCTTTACATAATTCTATAGTTACAATACTACGTTTAAGATTAGTATATTAGAAGTTGTAGCATATTAGTATATTAGAAGTTTATATTTTTTTAAATATCTTTTTTAAAAATTAATATACACATACGTGTGTACGTGTGTATGTGTTTTAAACGAGCCCAATTTAAAAATATCTTTCATATTATATTATATTATATTTAAAATTTAAAATATCTAATTGATATGATATATTCTATATTTATTGTCAATTGATTTCATTGATTTAATTCGATATATGTAATATCATGACCAAAAATAATATATCATCTCTTATAAATCTAATCTATTGCTTTGTATTATCATTTACAATTCACGTACACGACGTCAAATTTGGGTTTAGGGTTTATAATGGTACATTTTGCCGTCCAGATATCTACTGGTACGCTTTTTACATAGCTTTTATTTTAATCTGTATATTATTTTGATTATTAAATTTATTTTCAATATGAAGAAATATTATTCGATGAATGTATCTTATGATTATTACATTATCTTCATTTAATTTTTTAATATCATTTTTACATATACTAACAATAAACATCTGTATTTTAAAAACTTGAATTTATAGATTAGTTCATGATTTATTGCCATTTTTCTAAACTATTAGCGATCCTTATTAAATTAATTAATATTATTAATTTTATCTATTTCAATTATCACTATTAATGTAAATATATTTTTTCAAAATATTATTAAAAATAATATTGTAAAATATATTGTCGTATGTTAGATTTTTTTTTATTCACATAATGAAATTTGAATTACATTGTAAATGAGTATATTCTGTTAGTATTAGGTAATAAAAACACATTATATAATTTATATATAAATTAATTTTTTAACATAGGTTTTATTTGATTATACATATTATTTTAATTATTAAATTTATTTACAACATAAAATTCAAATTATGTTATCATCATTAAATTATGTTAATGTTAATATTCATTTTCTATACAATTAATTTTAATAAATACTTTTTTTTGAGGTTGTATGATTTAATTATTTGTTTTTTTTTTTTTTTTTTTTTTTTTTTTTTGCAGATTGATTATTTATCAATGTAGTTTTCCCTAAGTTGAAATGGATAAAGAAAACAATCCACCTTCATCCAGTCAAACTTCATATTCAGGTAAATATTTCTAATATTCAATATTTTATTCTTATTAATTTATTGTTATATTAGTGATTTAATTTAATTTTGTATTAATATATACAGATATCGAATATGCAAGAAGTATTCACCAAGGTCCGTTATTTAAATGAATATCTTAAATTATTTTTTTACATTTTTGATATATTATTTATTTAAGCATTTTTACATATATTTATTTAGATTAAGTAATAAGTAATTATATTTATTTAGATTAATTAATTAGTAATTATTTTTTGTTTGCAGAAATTTGTACTAAGCATGCTAGAATGATGAGGAGATCTGTGGTTTCTGAAAAACGTCGTGTTTTGGATGAAATTGGTTAGATATATACAAATAATAAATGTATATATATTTATATTATGTACTTAATATATTTTTCTTAATATATTTTCAATATTTTATTGTTAAGATCCTAATTTGGAAGAGTTAAAGTGTAAGAGTGCAAGATTGTTGAGAAAAAGTATCCTTTCAGATAAAAGACGAAGAATTTTGCCAGGTTAATTTTTTTGTGGGGTATTATTTTTCAATATTATTTGTGTTTAATATGTAATGATATAATGTGTTTTGATCTTTTTTTAATTTGTTTTATTAGATAATTTTATATCTCAACAAGAATTGAAAGACACGCCGTCGTCGTCAATATTAACAAATGGTTAGTTTACTATTTTTAAATTACCTATATTATTTAAATATTTTATTTTTTATTATATTTGTATATATTTAATTCTTATTAATTTTTTTTGAACATGCATCAATATCAAATGTTGGAAGTTACTGTAAATCCAATGACATCGGGTCCGGTTAATGAACTACTTCAACAAACACGGGAAAACAATACTACAGGTTTTACCACTTATTTTATTTAATCCATTAATTATGAAAACTTATTAATCTTATATGCTTATTTTGTATGTGTTTATGTATCTAATTATTTAATTATATATATATATATATATACATACACACACACATATATATACATATTACATTTAATTTTTTTAAAAATATTTATTTTCAGATAGAGGAAAGACTCCAATTACTGATGTTCAGGGTAATATTCAAAAGCCTCATAACCGGATGCCTATGAGTGTTATATCATCTTTAGCACAACAATTACATTTTGAATACGAGGAAAATATTCAATCTTTCTCTAAAAAACAAATTGGAGACAGCTCATCTAGCCATGGTATTAATTTTTTTTAACTTATATGTTGCACTTTTTTTATTTAAAATTATTATAATATTTTTGTCCAAATATAAATATAATTAACTAAATATTCATAACATTTCAGGTAAAAAGAGGAGAGGTGTTGTTGCTGAGCAAATGTCAAAAGGAAGAAATACCGGTGGTGAATATGGTACGAAATTTACATTTTATTATACAAATATATATTTTTATTAGATTTTAAATCGAAAGGTGTAAATATTTTTAAATATAATTAACCAAATATTCATGACCCTCTAGGAAAAAAGAGGAGAGGTATTGATGTGGATGAAAGGTTAAAAGGAAGGAATACCGATGATGAAAATGGTATAAAGTTTATATTTTATTATTAAAATATTTGTTTTATTAGACTTTTGAAAAGAAAATTATTCATTTTTTTTATATTTATAGGGTATGTTGATTTTGGGGATGCTACGTTTGTATGCGTGTATTGCAATGCGTATATGTGGTATGAAGAAAGAAGCAATAAAAGATTGAATGAGAATCCACCAAAATTTCCATCTTGCTGTTCAAATGGAAAAGTACAACTTCCAATGTTGAAACCTCCTCCTTCTATATTGACCAATCTTCTAACGGGCGAAGATGAAAGGAGCAAGCATTTTATAAAGAGGATTATAGCTTACAACATGATGTTTAGCTTTACATCTATGGGTGGAAAGGTTGATGATTCAATCAATAATGGAAGTGCTCCTTATGTCTATAGATTGCATGGTGCTAATCACCATAAAATTGGAAGTCTTTTGCCAATGCCGAACAATAAGCCTAAATTTTCGCAACTATACATATATGACACTGAGAATGAAGATCAGAATCGAATTGATGCTCTTGGGTTAGTTAATTAATCCTCTTATAATTATTAAGTTAAATTAATTTACTAATTCAATTTTCCATTATCTAATATATATCTTACTTTATATTTTATATTTTGCATTAATTTTTTTAACAAATTATGCAATATAATACTTATAAATTATATTTTTTAACCATTTCAATTATTTTATTTATGCAGAAGGCGATCGAAGGATAAAAATAAAATGATGAATGATAGTATAGTTCGTGATCTTAAGAGGATGGTGGATACTTTTAATCCATTTGCAATGCAATTTCGCAGTGCAAGGGAAAGTATTATGTCTGGAGCTGAGCCAAATTTGAGATTGAATTTGCTACAAAGAAGGAGTTCAGATGGACGAGTTTATAACCTTCCTACAGCTTCTGAAGTTGCAGCACTTATTCCTGGGGACATCGATTCTGCTATGGAAAAGAGAGATGTGATCCTTAAAACGCGTAGTGGTGAATTGTTGAGAATAAGTGAACTGCATCCATCCTATGTTCCATTGCAGTATCCTTTATTGTTCCCCTATGGCGAGGATGGTTATAGGGTTGATGTGGTTCATAATGATGCTGGTTTTACAACAAGGAAAAGAATCAGACTCACAATGAGAGAATTCTTTTCCTTTAGAATACACGAGCGTAATAATGAACCCAATACTCTATTCCTGTCCAGGAGACTTTTCCAACAATTTTTGGTGGATTCGTATACTATGATTGAGTCGGAAAGGTTGTCTTTTATAAAATTCAATCAAGTGAAATTGAGGTCTGGCAGAGCAGATGCTATGAAAATTGCAGTTGATAGAGGTGAGGTAGATCCATCTTCTACTGGTAAGAGAATAATGCCTGCATCCTTCACAGGAAGTCCTAGGTATATGATTAATAATTTTCAATATGCCATGACAATCTGCAAGTATTTTTCTTACCCGGATTTATTTATCACAATTACTTGCAATCCCAAATGGCCCGAGATTACGAGATTCTTAAACGAGAAAGGTCTTGATTCTGCTGATAGGCCAGATATTCTCTGCAGAATGTTTAAGATGAAACTTGATCGTATTATAAAGGATTTTAAGGAGCATCAAATATTTTGAAAAATTGATGCATGTAAGTTTATTTTTTTATATTTTTAAATTTTTTAGTTCCATAAATATTTTTTGTGTGTATATAATAACTTTACAATTCTTTTGAACAATTTTAGCATATAACTTGATTAAATTTTTTTAAGATGCAGTATTATACGCAGTGGAATTTCAGAAAAGAGGATTGCCGCATGCTCATATTCTTTTGTTTCTGAACCGTGAGAACAAAATTCCAAATCCGGAGGATGTTGACCGTATCATATCTGCAGAAATACCAGATAAAGATGATGATGCATTTTTGCATGACTTGGTGAGTGACTACATGATTCACGGACCCTGTGGATTGGCAAAAAGAAATTCTCCTTGCATGGTCAACAATGTTTGCTCAAAGAACTTCCCCAAGAGTTATAATGAGTTTACATCTGTTGATGATGAAGGTTTTCCACTGTACAAAAGGAGAAATACGGGAGTGACTGTTGATAAAGGAATTGTTCATTTGGATAATCGCTTTGTGGTTCCTTACAGTCCAATACTGCTGCGAAGGTATCAGGGTCATATAAATGTTGAGTGGTGCAATAGGCATAAATCCATCAAGTATTTGTTCAAGTATATCAATAAAGGAGCTGATAGGATTACTGCTACTGTGGAGAAGGAAGGGGCCATTGGAGGTGAAACAAAGCCAAAAGACAAAGTGGAAAATTTCATAAACTGCCGATACATATCTCTGTGTGAGGCAGTTTGGAGAACTCTTCAGTTCGATATACATTATAGGTATCCACCAGTTATGCGATTGGATTTTCATCTTCCTAATCAGCAGAAAGTTATTTTTCAAGATGAAGATTACATTGATGATGTGCTCGAAAGACCATCTTCAGATAAATCAATGTTCTTGGCGTGGATGGATAAAAATAAATCCGCTGATGAGGATGCAAAAAAGCTCACTTATGTGGAATTTCCAAAGATGTATGTTTGGGATAGAAAAAAATACCAGTGGGAAAAAAGAAAGTGCAATAGATTTTCTTTGGGAAGACTACGTAGTGTTCCACCAGGGGCTGGTGAAGAGTATTATTTGTATCGCTTGCTGCCTTATAGTAAGGGATCAACGTCTTACGAGATGATACGAACCATTGATAATATTGAGTATGGTACCTTTAAAGATGCTTGCTATTCAATGGGATTGTTGGATGATGATCGCGAGTACACTGATGGGATAACAGAGGCAAGTTTTTGGGCAAGCGCTCATTACGTAAGAAATTTATTTGCTATTCTTCTCATGTCATCTTCAATGAATTCTCCAGAAACTGTATTCGAAAAGACGTGGGAGTGTATGGCTGATGATATACTCCATAAAAGAAGACGAACATTGAATATTCCAGGTATAATATTATTTAAAAAATTATTTCATTTAAATTATAAAAATATTTTATAATTATATTTGTTTATAATTTTTATTTTTTTTAAGATTTACAGCTTAATAACGAAGAGTTGAAAAACTTGGCTTTAGTTGAAATTGAGAAGCTACTGCAGATGAATGGATCCACTTTGAGTAGATTTGCATCAATGCCACTACCAGATTTCAATTTTGAGAATGATTTAATAAATAAACTCATTTGTCAAGAATTGAATTACAATCGGTCTGAACAAGGAGAAGAATATGACAAGTTAAGTTCAACTCTCACGGAAGAACAAAAACTTGTGGTTAGTGAAATACTTGAAGCTGTTTGGTTGCAAGAAGGAAGAGTCTTCTTTTTATACGGATATGGTGGAACTGGAGAGACATTCATTTGGAGAACGATCTCCGCGGCAATACGTTTTGAAGGCAATATTGTTCTTAATGTCGCATCAAGTGGAATATCATCTCTACTTCTGCCCGGCGGACGTACTGCTCATTCGAGATTTGCTATACCGCTTAATATTGATGACACCTCTACCTGTAACATAAGGCCTGGGACACATTTGTCCGAACTATTAGTGAAGACAAAGCTTATTATATGGGATGAGGCACCAATGATTAACAAATTAAGCTTTGAAGCTTTGGACAGAAGCTTGAGGGATATTGTTAGATCTCCAGATGGAACCATGAGCGATATTCCTTTTGGTGGTAAAATCGTTGTGCTTGGAGGAGATTTCAGACAGATACTTCCCGTTGTACCAAAAGGAAGTCGAGAGGACATTGTGCACTCGACTATCAATGCTTCATATTTGTGGGATCATTGCAAGGTATTTTGTACATCTTTCATTAAAAAAAAAGTAATATTTGTTTAAAAGAAATAATATTTGGAAAACTAAATACATCTTATTTGTTTTGAATTTGAAGGTTTTAAGATTGACAAAGAACATGAGATTACAAAGTTCTGATCCCAATACGTCCTCAAATGGTGATGATGTTGTTAACTTCTCGAGGTGAATTTTGGATGTTGGTGATGGAAAAATTGGAAATAGGCAAGATGGTGTCGCTGAGATTGAGATTCCAAAAGATAATTTGATTTACGATGTTGTTGATCCGGTTGCATCTATAATCGAAAATATTTATCCATCCTTGATTGATAATTTAAGGACACATAAATATTTTGAGGATAGAGCAATACTTGCACCTACTCATCGAGATGTGGAGTCTATAAATGATAAGATTCTATCTATGATTCCTGGTGATACTAAAGAATACTTAAGCTCAGACAGTGTTTGTGCATCTGAATTTCGAGAAGGAGGTAATGGACAAATGGTTACTATTGAATTTTTGAATTCTGTTAGGTGTTCAGGAATGCCCAATCACCGTCTGATCTTAAAAGAAGGAGTGCCTATAGTATTACTAAGGAATATTGATCACAAATCCGGTTTGTGCAATGGAACAAGATTGATCGTCACCAAACTTGGGAACCACATTCTCGAGGGTGAAATAATATCTGGAAGGAATATTGGAAATAAAGTATTCATCCCAAGAATGACATTGACAAATTCTGATCCTACAATGCCGGTGAATTTTACAAGGCGACAGTTTCCAATTCTACTGTGCTTTGCCATGACAATAAATAAAAGTCAAGGACTACTGTTGGATTGTATCTTCTCAAGCCTGTTTTCACTCATGGTCAACTTTATGTTGCAATATCCAGAGTTAAATCCAGTAGAGGATTGAATGTTTTGTCACTTGATTCTAAAGGAAAACCTTCAAAATATGCAATGAATGTAGTTTATAGAGAGATTTTTCGCAATTTGTAAGCATTATTTTCTAATATTTGGTTAATAATATTTTATTAACTTTTATTTAATGTTTATTGTTTTTGGAATATAATTATTTATTATTTACTAACATGTAAAAAAAAAACAAAAAAAATTCTGAATAAATAAAATAATAACAATACCCAAATTTAAAAAACTTTAAATTTTTTTATTAATAATATTATATACAGTTCCGCGATAATCGCGGGTTTAACACTAGTATTTGTATATATGTGTATGTGTTGTTAATAAAATAGGAAGTTAAGGGGAGAAGTTCGGTTATAGCACTATTTTAAAATAATTCATGATGGACATGTGTAATGATGCTCTGACATTAACACCCTCCGCATCTATTTCTCTCGCTCTCAGAAACTTCAATTAGCGGCCGTGGAACTTATTTCAGGAAATCGCGAAAATTAGGTATGGCCTTTTCTCAAATGCATATTTTTTCGAAATTGGGCACTCTTTGGTGATGGTTTGTTGTTGAATAACCCGGTATAAGTTAATCGATTCGATGAATTTAAAATAGGGCACTCCGAATTCCAACATTCCGATCGTGAACAACCCCTTTTCGTATAGGATTAGGGCTTTGTTTGTTGTGCTGTTATTGTTGAAAATGTGTAGTTTCTAGAAATTGGATTAACCCTCAAGCCTTGGTATAGTTTGCTGTGCTTTTTCATTATTGAAATTGTGCTAGTGTGTTGATATAATGTGCCTGTTAGAGTGGACTTTGCTTTGAATTTTTTGATCAACTGACTATAGTGGACTCTGCTTTTTAAGCATTTGGAATGGACGAGAATAATTCGCAACTGAAAATTTCTTGAAGCTTAGTTAATCCCTATCTGTCTCTTAAGTTAATTTTTCATGCTCTATCACTCTTAGTCCATAGCTTTATAGTGATAAAAGATTTTAGGGACGAATTCTTTTTGGGTTTTTTTGAGATGGTTTTGTCCATTTCTTATTCATTATTTTTTTAAGCCATTTTTCGGATCAAAATACTAATTGGAAGATAGAGTACATTTCCCTTCCGATGCTTCATTCCAGTGGACTCATGCTAAATTCTTACTTGGACTTTTGCTCATTCAACTCAAAAGAATGAAAATGGCCAAGTTCTATTTCAGTTTTTCACTTGTAAAAATTGCCAAAAAAGAATGAGTTAGGTGGCCAAAAAAACAATATAGTCATTTTTGGACTTTTTTGTCAATTGTCCCAAGATTGATTTTATACATTGAAATCACCATCCTATTTTAGCACGGCTATGCTATTTACAATTCATTAAGGATATTTTTGTTTTGAAATTTATGTGTGTAGGGGAAGTAATGACTTTGGAATCTTAGGATGTGAATTTTTTTATAAATAATATAAATATGTGTTTGTTTTGAATTTTGGTAGAGTGTATTTTTCTTTATGTCAAGTCAATGTTTAATAGTGATAGATGTTGTATTGTGTAAGAGAAAAGTACGAGAGAGATTGAGTGGATGATAAAAAAGTGATCATGTGATTGTATTGAAATTTGTGAAAAATAGTAATATATTTATATGTATTTTTTAGGTATGGATTGAGTGGGAGATTTGAAAACCTGGTTTTAAATCTCAAACTCTTATGGAGTGTGGATCGCAATCCATAATCGGGTGAATCTCAAAGCAAAAAATACCCTTAAGATCTTAGTTTTAGATTATGATAATTGTTTTTAAAATTTAGAATTATCATTAACTGCCACAGAGACAGAAATTAAAACAATATGAACTAACAAATGGTATTGCAGGCACTACTTGATTCATCCTCCAGATTAATCGAAAGAAAATGCAAATCTTTGTGAAAACCCTAACCGGCAAAACGATCACCCTCGAAGTCGAGAGCTCCGACACCATCGACAATGTGAAGGCGAAGATCCAGGACAAGGAAGGGATTCCCCCAGACCAGCAGCGGCTAATCTTCGCAGGTAAACAGCTGGAGGACGGTAGAACCCTAGCCGATTACAACATTCAGAAGGAGTCGACGCTCCACCTTGTCCTGCGCCTGCGTGGCGGCATCACCTGGCGTCTCCCTTTTGTTGCCAATCACCTGATGCAGAAACTTAAGCAGCTGCCTCCGGACTCCAAGGAGGTGATCAAGACGTGGTCCAGGGGTTCGACTATTATTCCCGAAATGGTGGGGCGTAAGATTGCTGTTCATGATGGAAGAAAGCACATTCCTTTCAATATTGTGGAGAAAATGGTGGGCCATAAATTAGGGGAACTCAAGCCTCCCCGAAAGGTGAAGAAGGAGACTCATTCGCGTAAGGCTGTAAAGAGTCAGAAGAAGAAGTAAGCAAAGCTTTGCTTTCATATTTAGGGAATAACCGGATTTGGTCAAGGGAATTTGATATTTTTTATTAGGCAAATTCTTGTGTGAGTCGGTTCACAAACTAGTATAAAACCCACCTTATTCGAGATGTTAAAGCTTCATTTCTAAATTATGGGTTGTCTCAGGCAACTTTTTTTTGTTTACAACTCCTAAACCCAAAAGAGGACGTATGAGAAAAGGTGATTGAAATTGGATGACTTTTTATTGCCTTGGTTGTTTTGGGATGTTTCATGGTACTTTAACTTATCTTCAAGCTATGAATCTTGTATCATCAACTTTCGTTTTTGGGGATGTAACAGTGCTAGTGCTGGCTAAGGGGTAATTTTGTATTGGTCAATACCAACTTCGTTGGTATAATATTTTCTAATCACTAGGTTACTTATTTGGGTATAATTCTACTTGTTTTCTTCCTTGATCATGTAAATAATTTCTGTAAACGAATACACATGGTTTTTTTTGTTAATGGCTAGGGATGGAGTCATCCGGATGAGGATGGGCCATCCTTCATCCTATCCAATTTCGGATGGATACATTTCATTCCCCATTCTCTCATATTATATATTTACACACCTATTTTAATTATATTTTATACAATCACTTTTATCCCACTCACTCATCTTCTCTTTTATTTTTTTTATATTTATTCATTATCTTTCCTATTTTTTCTTACATATTCATTATTTCTCATACTTTTTTTTTATCATCTATCCTACTTTTCTCTCACTCAATTATTATATTACTAACTAACAATAATAAAATATTTTAATATAAACTTTGATTTGACATAAAGTTTCATCCAACTCTATTTCTCCATCTTTAATCAAATACAAAATTTACTGTTAATTGAATTACTCACATCCTTCTTTTTCCATCTCCATTTACATCTCATCCACTATCATCCTAACCAAACAGAGCCTAAAGAATCTTAATTTTTACACCTAGGCTTGGCAGTGGGGCGGGGATTCCCCGTTCCCCGCGGGGAACCGCCCCGAACGGGGCGGGGATGGGGATTTTTTTCCCCCGTAGGCGGGGCCGGGGCGGGGCCGGGGATAGTATTCCCCGCCCCGTTCCCCGCGGGGCCCCGACATTTTATTTTATATATATATATATATAAATTAATAATAAAAATTGTATTAAAAATTAAAAACCCTACCTACTCAGTCAGTAGTACTCCAGTAACAATTTACTAATATATAATATTGAAATTATTTATGTTTTTAAGGAGGAGCTTGATATGGATGCACGTGAAACGGAGATTTGAAGGTGCTTAATTATGGGAGAGAACAAATGAGATGAACAATTACACCAAATCTTATATGCATTTGGTAATACACTTGCCACATTTTAGTTTATATAATAACGTGTATGATTCATATTTTATATTTTTACTTAAATGACGAAATAAGGAAAAAAGAAAAAAAAATTGACAATTTATTTTTAGGGTGTGTTTAGTTAGGGATGAGGTCATTCGGTTGGGGATTGATCATCCTCCATTCGATCCGATTTTGGATGAGCACATCTCATTTTCCATTCATCCCTATTATACAATCACATCACTTTTATCTCACACATCTTCTATTTTACTTTTTCTACTTTCATTCATTATTTCTTCTTCTTTTTCTTACACATTCATTATTTCTCATACTTTTTTTTATTGGCCGCGGCTAATAACACCCGAATTTGTGCTCTTCACACCCGTTGCTCTTCACATCCGAGCCTATTTTTTAATTTTACTCAAGACACTCGTAATATATTGTCTATTTTACCCCTTAACTTAAATTTTAATATTTTCATACACCCAAATCTTAAACCATGAAAATAAACACACCCCCCCAAATAAAAAACAAAACAAAAAAATTTCACACACCAAAAAATACTCACGCACGCAGAAGACCCTCAGAAGAAGAAAGAACGTTGAACGAAGAAAAAAGACGCTGCAACACTGGAACTTTGTCCATAATGTTTGGCCAACAGTGACCGAACTTTGTTCATTATGTTTGGCCAACAGTGGCCGAACTTTATTCATAATGTTTGACCAACATTGATCGAACATTTATCATTGTGTTTGACCAACTCTGGCCAAACATAATGATAAATGTTTGGCTCTGATTTGCCAAACATGCGCGATTTTCAGAATTCTTAAACCTCAAAACCGCGATCGTAATTCAAGTAATACAACTTTTAAACCCTAAATATTCTTCTCTAAATAGATTTATACCATAACACATACCATATAGAACAATAAACTCATAGAAATTTTACATTACATGTATTTTTCGAAGTGTGTTCAATGAAGAAGAAAGAGTTTGGGTGTGGGAGAAAAAAAAAGTCGCGATCAACAAGAAAAAATATTGGATTGGGTGTATTTAGCAAAACTAAATTTTATATTTTAATAGATTTTAAATGATAAAGGGTATAATAGTCTAATTACATTGGACTATTTTGATAAAATAAATATTTCGGGTTTAAAGAGCAAAAATTCGGGTGTTATTAGCCGCGGCCTTTTTTATTATCTCTGCTACTTTTTTTTTCTCACTCAATTATTATCGCACTATCTAACAATAATAAAATAACATCAATTTTGATTTGACGTAAAATTCCATCATATTCTATCTCTCCATCTCTAACCAACATTGAATTAACTTTATCCTATCCATCTCCATCTCCATCTCCATTTCATCTACCACCATCACTTAACCAAAAAAGGATTTTATCTCCATTTCATCCAACACCATCACTAAATTCCATTTCCATTTCGTCAACCATCATCACTAACCGTCTTAAAGTCGTCAACGATTCTCAATCCAAACAACTTAAAATGATTATCAAAAACACTTGTTAAAATTCAATCATCAATGCAAACATAAAATTTAATTCAAAATTTATTTTTGTGAATATTACAATCCCACTAAATCCTATCCAGAGTTAGCAATCTGGTCGGATTGACAAACATGATCAACCTTTTCTCAAGCTCGAGTTCATTCTTGAACGCAGGAAATAAACTTGATCAACTTCAACTCAAAGAAAGACAACAAACATGACAATACATATATAGAGATATATATCATGTGTGATATAAGGATGACTTTTGATTCTTCAGCTACGCCACTTTTGTGTCCGAATTCTTGGCGTTTTCGCCCTCTAGTTGGCTCAAGTTGCCTTTCTCCTTGATAAGTTGAATATGGTGGTGCTTGCAGTAAAGACGGCCCTCGTGTGCAATGTAATTCGATGGACTAATCGTACACCCTCCGTGGCTGCATTTGAAACAGCTCTTATGATACGACGTTCCGTTTACAGAAACCTGTTCCAAGCTTTGTCCAATTACAAAACATTCCTCATGACAAATGCAGTATTGTAATAAATCAAAAATCATTGAGGAATCCTCCGAATGACTAACAATATTTACCTTTTCTGTTGGATAAACGGTGTTCTTACACGCTAGGCATTTGTCTCTTGTCCCAGCAAACATACTTGAAACTTTATTAGCATTTGGTTTCTGTGTACAATGACCATATGCAAGATTTAGACGGATAAAACAAAGAAGCGTAGATTGAAGATTATTCTCTTACCTCAAAGTCGGAAGGTTTCTCCGGTTTCACAATTTTAGGTGTCCCTGTTAAGAATCATAAGCCAAATGTAAGAACATAAATATGGATTAAATACATAAAGAGGCTACAAATTTTGGTTAAAATACCTTCAAAGCTTTTGTCTAGACTCCCGGTTCTCTTGAAGAGCTGATCAAAGTGTGGCCTGCAGTAGAGAACTCCCTCAAAAGAGTTGTAGTTCCCCAGCTGTAATTAAGCAACATAAATGTGTTACTTCATAGGAAATTCTATTACTAGTGCAAAACTTTGCCCTTAATTTTGCTGAAATGGCAGTGTAAATGAAGATTATAGGTTGGGAAAACATGCAAATAACATAACAATGCATTTACTTTAGAGGATATCGTGAGATAGGAATCGATTACACATTATCCGTCGTTTACTTTACAGGGTAGCCCTCATCGGATAACTGAGGAGCCAGGAAAGGCTAAGGAGACGCTTGTTTAACAACTCTCCAATGGTAATGAGAATGAAAAATATTTTCCATCCATGCCCCCATAATAAAAAATGATATGTTGGGAGAAGAATTGTTACAATTGCGACTCCATTGCTAGTGTCATGTCATGCCCTAATTTTGGAATAGTAGTGATTGTAGGAAGAAAATTGGGTAATCAAAATGGACTAATGATTACCTTATTTAGGAGACGGGGTAGTGATTTTATTATCATTAACCATCATAATTACACTAATTTCCAATATCATTCTCATTACCACTGAGGAGTTGCTAACCAAGCATCCCCTAAATATACAGTGAACTAGTTTGCATTTCATGTGTGTGTTTTAACATTATTAATTATTTTATTAAAAATTATTAATTTGATAGAAATACTATTTAATGAGAATAATTAATTTCATTTGAAAATGCACAGTAAAACTAATTTTACACGAGACCACCTCGCCAAGGACAAGGATGGTTTAAGGATTGCATTTATCCTCACAAATAAATAGATGGTCCAATATCCTCAGTACCTTTTTTATAATATAATATTAATTTTTATTAAATCATGTGTCTAACCGTAAACAGTAAGATTAGTGGATGGAGGGTACTCCATTACACGTAGAAGTTTATATATAACATTAATTTATATATAATTATAATGTTAACATACATCATTTAATTTTTGGTGGTGGTGGTGGGACGTCGGTGGGAATAAAGGAGGGTTAGTAAAGATGAGATAATCCTACTAAAATTTATCCAAATTATTATTATTATTTAAAAAAAAAATCCCAATATCTATATCAACTAGGCTTTATCCATACCGAACCCGTATAACACGACAAGAGTCACAACTCACAAGGATTTGTCTTTTTTATTTCAGGGCTTAGATTGGGTTCGGGCCGACTCCACATTTGGCACGTGGATCTATGCACTCTTTAACCAGGCAATCATTTAAATTTAAAATATCTCATTTATCTATTCTAATTACTAGCTGGTTAATTTACCCAATGTTCATCTGTTTAGGTTATTGCTACAGCCTAAGCTTGGATCATGTGCTGTACAACATCATTGTATTGTATGCAATAAAATGGCACACTTTAATAGTATATTTTGATTTGATTTAGATGTTGTGTGCAATAAAATCACATATTTGGATTCAAAGGCAGTATATTGTGGAGTAATTAAAAAGTGTTGAACAAAACCGATCCAAATAACCTTACTCAATGCTCAAACAGATCCAACACAAGCACAATCAATTGCCAAATGCCAACATTGAAATCAAAAATGCAAATTGGTCATCTTAATTCAAGATCTAACTCTAAATTAGTATGATATTGCAGATCAAGAATTAAATAGATGCAATTAAGAAATATTTACCTTGAGAGTTCCCCTGCAATGGTGGCATCTGAAACAAGCCTTGTGGTAGATTCTGTTGTCCGCGGTTAGCTTATCCACCAGATAAACAGTTTTCTCACAGGCCATACATTTCTGTGTTGTGCCTGCAAACGCCATGGCTATATTGTTTTTTTTCTTTTTTTGGATGGGAAAGAGAGAGAGAGAGAGGGGGGAAAGGGGTTTGGAATTGGGAGAGAGAAATATTGATGAGCAGAGGAGGACAAGGGTCTATTCCCAATTTATTATTGCAATGAAATTGGCACTCATTTGGTCCCAGCGCCAGCGTAAAGAAAGATTCAAAACTAACTTTGCCAGATATTTTTTTAAGGGATTAAATATTTGTAAGTCCAGTAAGTTTGCTTAATTTTGAATTTGGTCCATACTGAATACATATTTTGAAATCGGTCCTATAAGTTTGATTTTTTTTTGAAATTCGTCCTTTTACCGGCTATTGAGGGTTACTCATCCGGTCATGCTGACGTGTAATTTTTTATTTCGTTTTTTTATTTGTGATGCGCCACGTATATAAATTTAACATTATAATATTTGTGTATTGTTTTATGGGCGGGTCAAATACAAACGGTAAATTAAAAAACACAAAAAAAAAAAAAAAATAATAACCATCTTCCTTCTTCTGCGAAAATATTCCATCGTGAAGAAAAATAATCCCAACCGTCATTTACTCCGGCACCGTCATTTACTCCAGCACCGTCGTTGATCGCCGCCGTCGCCAAACCCCACAACCCAAATTTGGATCGCCGCCGCCGCCTAACCCACCATTAATACCGTTCCATGACTTGAAGATTTGTTTTGAAAGTTCGATCATCCTTTTGAATTCGGACATGAATGAACTCTTCTTGGAGATCTCACAATTTTTTATTGATTACTACTGGTGTGCATCTAAATATTGGTGGAAGATTTGGAGTGCTTCCTCTCCAAGTCATGTTTAGTCAGGGGCCGCCTCCTACGGAAACGCCGCCGTCGCACTGCAACACGGTCGGTCTCAATTCCGGTAGCTATTGAAATATCTTGAGGAGTACAGTAAAAGCCCTCAATCAATTTTACAATTACACTCCCGGAAGGCTGTCAATTTTTACCGGATAAAAACGGTTACTTCTTTAATAGATTGAATCTCTTCTTTATTTCTGCTCTGTTTCGAGTTAGTCATCATCATCATGTGTGCGGAGACGTGATGCGGGTGTATGTGAAAGTAGAGAGACAGAGTTGTGTTGGTGCACTGGGATAGTGAGTGATACTAGAAGAAGAAGGCGATGAACAGTGTTTTTTTTTAAAATATAGTATATATTATTCAAGATTCAATTGTGTTGATATGTTTGATTTCTAATTTTGAACTGTACAAGAACACTTTAAATCTTGAACTTGGATAAAATGAACAATAAATAAATAGGTGAGGTGAGGAACTTGTTCATGGTTAAGGGGTGAGAAAGAAGACAGTGAACAGTAATTTTGGGAGAGAAAAATCAAAACCCGAACCAAGCGCATATCTTTAAATTTTATCAGTATTTAATATAAAAAGAAAATAAAAAATAATGCCACATATTATCCAAAGTAAAAGAAAAATGAAATAAAAAATTCCACGTCAGCATACCCAAATGAGTAACCCTTAATAGCCGGTAAAAGGACTAATTTCAAAAAAGAATCAAATTTATTGGACCAATTTCAAAACGTGTATTCAGTGTGGACCAAATTCAAAATTGAGTAAAGTTACTGGACTTACAAATCTTTAATCCCTTTTTTTAATTTATTTTTTCATAATTTAAATATTCAAATTTCGATTTGATTAAGCTATGTTACGATACCAAGGACTTCCATCTAATAATCCTATCTTCAAAAAAATTCAAAGACAAAAATGATTTATTTACTAATTTGGTTCATGGATGAATAGACATGGGATCCGCCCCAAACAGGGTGAAGAATCCCAACAAATTTTTCCACGGGTGGGGACGGGACTCATAGTCCCTGCCCCGATTCCCATCGGGGACCCCAAATATCATTAATATATTATATACATATATATATTGTACTGAGTCATATTCAATTATCTATCTTAATTTTTTAATCAACTTATATTTAAAATAATTACTTAGAAGTTATAATTGAGTTACCCTACTAGTTCTAACTAATCTTTTTTCATGTTAGGAAGAAAAAAACAATGAAAAGAAAATTGGGATCGGGAAATTTCCCAATGGGTTGAGAGAGAGGAGACAAATTTTTTTCCATGTACTTCGAGGGGAGTAAGCGGGGATTGTCTCCTGGCCCGACCCCATTAACATCCCTACAAATGAAATCGAAATATCATTTAAGCACATAAAGTAAGTTTGTTCCACAAAATACTATAGTGAATTTGAAAAAAGTAACAAATGAAATCAAATATTTTGAAATATTCCGATTGATATAAGGTGATACTATATATATACTCCCTCCGTCCCGAATTTTATTACATATATGGGGTTTGCACATTATTTAAGAAAAGTGGAGTATGTGAGTGTAAAATTAAATAATTAAATAATAAAATGTGTTTTATTGACTTTTGTGAGTATAGATTATTTCCTTTTTAGGGATGTTAAAAAAGAGTTGGGATATTCTAAAAAGGAAAATATGAAATAAAATCCGGGAGGGAGGTAGTATATAAAATGTATTACTTAAAAATAAAAAAGTTAATGGAATTGGATTGAAATTCAAATGCAATCGTGACAGAGAAATTTAATTGAAATATTTCAATGTGTATGGTGTGTCTTTTTAATATTAAATGAAGAAATGTAGTATTGAAAATGTTCTCGACTTCTCGTGAAAGAATTGAAGGAAAGAACACAATAATTTATTAACATATTTAAAAATGAATGAATAAATAAATAAGGAAATAGTTTGGGGAAATTAATTGATTCTTGATTGAGAATTATAAACCGGTGGATTTCATAATTATTCCCAAATAAAGCATTTTAGGTTGTTGTGTTGATTTTGTGAGGATGAGTGTTTTAGTTGGTTGAAGAAACTAGCTTTATATAGGATTAGTTGCATACTATTACTTAATAATTGTTACTTGCAAAATAATTGAAGTAGGAAGCGACCTTAATTCTGTGTGCATGACTTTCTCTTGAGTTCCAGACTTATATAAATTTACTCGTGTAATTATGATTGGAAGTCTAGTGTGTAATCGTTTTACCGGATGTGTTCTTTGCAACGTAAAAAATATATTTTTATTTTTTAAAAATCAATTTGAACCTAAAAAGCCAATATTTTTTTAATAAAAATGTAGATAATCTATTTTCTAACTAGAAAAACATAAATATCATTTTCTACCGTTAAAGTAGATTTTATATTTTATTTTATAGAAGTCTAAAGTTTTATGAAGGTAAGTAATTATCTAGCGTAGCGTATGTTTGATTTGAGATTTATAATTTTCAAATTTTAGTAAATTTTAAAATTTTGAATAATTGTAATGATGTGTGTTTTTTATTTTTTAGATTTGAGTATGTATACAATGAAATTGGTTTATATATGAATTACTGAAGGGTATTAGTTGTTTTTACTGAAGAATATTACTGATTTACACTGAAGAGTCTTAGTTCATTTTTATTGAACAACTAAGACTCTTTAGTGTAAATCAATAATACTCTTCAATAAATACAATTAATATTTTTCAATGAAAATAACTAATACCCTTCAGTAATTTATGTATAAACCAGTTTCACTCTATACTTTTTCTTTAGATTTACATATGGTAATATTTTATATTATGTTAGATCGAATTGAAATGTGAGATCGAGTGGGTGATGTTGTCATATTATATTATGGGATATAATCAAATTTGACCTTGATCTTATCTCTCAATATCAGATAAACTCCAAAGTTAATTTGTGTTCATCCAAACCTTTTTTTGTTTCAATCTTCAAATAAATCCTCCATCTTCTAAGAATTAAAACACATAATATATATATCAAAAGTTGTAAAAGTAAAAATGAAAAATAAAGTGTGAAAATGTCAAACAATAGAATATTGAGGATAAAAAATCATATTTACATTACTGATATTTGTAAGTATTTATGTATTGAATATTAAAAATCAACTTCTAAAATCCTAAAATATGGACCATATTTAAATTCCGGAATCCCAAACTCAATTCTCTATTTCAAATGAAACATGCCCTTTAAGAGATGGACCATACGAGTGAATTAAAGAGGTGGTCAGGTGGAGGACCACAAAATTGATGGAACACAATTTTCAAATTCATATTGCAAATTCCAAAATCCAAATAATTAATGAGAGAGATTGGTGCAAATGTTGTTGCCAGCCAAATATCGTTTGCACCAAGTGCAAAAGTAAAATAAAAGTAAAAATAAGAATAATGGTAGCTATCTGTCTTGGAGATTTTCTATGATAAAACAGTGGCCCATGAAAAGGGAAATAAAAAATGGCAAAAATTTGTATGATACCGTCTCATGGCATGAGACATCACAAATTAACACATACCTCTATCAAAGTGTTAATGAGTTAATGCCCTAGTTACACCAATTCTCATTGTCTCATGCCATGAGACGGTCTCATACAAGACCTACTCATAAAAGAATTAGTTAATAAATAGAAATTATTCAATATATATTTAATCAAAGCTGTATTAATTAAGTGCAAAATGGGCGAATAGAGATGCACGTACGCAGCGATTCTATAAACCCCTTCCCACTTTAGAAAATCCCCACTCAGAAAAGAAATATTGATCATATAAAGTCGATGTTTGTTTTTTTTTTTTTTTTTAAACTCACTCGAAATTTCATATTCAATTTTTACATCCGCTCCTATAAAATATACTTACACATCTATTTTCACAAAATCCAAAACAAATATAACCATACATGCATGATCATGTCATTTTAAAATTTAATCATACTAAAATCAAATTTAGCTATAAAAAAAAAGCAATAGAAAAATTATCTGTATAAAAGTGATTCAAACTCATGCTTTTTTTCCTGGTAAAAGAAAAAAAAGAGAAATAAAAAATCATGGCCTTTCGGCTATATATATAGTGAAACACTATTCCCCTTGACCAAAAAGAAAAGCTAATATATTCTTATTAGATACCTTCATTCAGTAAAAGTAGTATTCTCTGTATAAAAAAAATCAAACTTCTTTTTTGCTAGTCTCACATTTTCACACCCCAAAAGGAAAAAAAAATTCACAATCCATATCCTCAAAATTCTCACTTATTTATCTATTGTGTCATTGCTTTTATTACACAAATATCTTACAATCACACAATTAAAGTTGATTTAACATAAAGTCTTCATTTTATCACTTTAATAGTATATATAATGACATCTCTTAATTTTCGTGACCAAGAGCTAGCTAGCTATATGTAATATGTGTGTATTATACCCATAATATTAATTGATGTATAACAACTTCAAAATGCATTTTGAACGACAAATGATCGTATAAAAAAGTGGATCTAGGTTTAGAAATTGTTCGTCAAATCACCCATTAAAACCAGTTTTGAACCAACGTAAAGAGATCTGTAAAATTCATAATCTTTGATCATGACATGTAGGCTCCGGAGTCTAAATTATATCGTACAGTTTTTTTTTTAAACCAATAATATTTTTCAATAAAAACAACTAATACTCTTCAGTAAAAACAACGAATACCCTTCAATAATTTATATATAAATCAATTTCATTCTATACATACTCTTTAAGTTTTTATGGTTTATTTTAATTTTTAATGTTTTGATTTTTCTTAGAATTTAGTTGCTTATAAATATCGTCTCCTATCGTTATTGTGGAACATTATAATTAACAATATTAGTTTTGAATTAATTTCTTATTTTCCATATCTTTTGAGTTGATTGTTTTTTATGAGCGTTTATCTTTCTTAGATAATTAACTTGTCCGGTATCATTTATCATCTTATTTTCAAGACTTCAAAATTACATTAAATTCATCGTAGTCGCACCGAAAATGGAATTCTGCATGACTGCATCCATACCATCTGTAGGAGAAGAGACATTTTATAATAGTTGGATACCATTTAATAGAAGAGACCATTTTAAATTGTTGGATTCCATGTCAATCTGCCAGCATGAAGCCACCAACTAGTTAGTTGGTTTACTTTAATCGTACATAAATTTATAATCCTGACATTCCCCAATCTTCTTTTTAAAGCATGTTACAGTTTTCTGCAATGACTGACTGTCTTCTTCACATTTCTCAATTTCATGGTTATCATATCAATTTCTCAATGCAAAAAAAAATTAATTTTATGAAAATATATTATCGACTTGTGGAATCAGGTTTAGCATTGAGAAAATATGACCATGCAAGACTATAATTAAATTGATGGATGGATATGTTAAATCTTTTATTTTCATTATAATTTTTATTTTGTGATCTAATTAATTTTGCATGTACTATCATGCAACTGTATTTTATTCAGATGTAACGTATTATCATGTACTACGCAGATTTGATATATCGCATTAGCGACAATATTGCACGTGTCAATGCCCACAACGCCTAACTAATGATTTTTTTTAAAAAATTAGATGTTTCAAATATATATGATCAATTCGATTAAAATATTCATGTTTCTTTAAAAAATTATATTAATATTTCATAAGCGCAAACTTTAAAGAGATATAATCATTTTGCATTTGTTACAAATGAATTAACACAATTTTAAGAAAAATGTACACTTAAATTTAGTCAAAATTAATATCTTGTGAATTTTTTTGGCAATTTATATAAACCATTAATGATGGAGAAGAGACCGCATATTGAGTACTTATTTACGTTTATATTATTTTTGCAGACTGTAAATATTATTGTTATTGGTTTTTCGTATTGGGCCTTTGTTTTAGCTCGCTTGAACCCTAGTATTTATACCATACGTTGTCAATGTTGAACACTTGGTTTTGATATTATATTGAAAACGGGAATTATCCATTCCCTCTTGCATCACTACGTTCCTGATGCGCAGTTGGTATCTCGGAGTCAGTTCTTGGACCAATTCATGGTGCCTAAACGTGATTATGCTCAAGAGGTCGCCTTGCTTCGTGAGCAAGTTTCGACTCTCACGCAAGCCCTAACGGAGATGCGTGTCCATCACACTGATCTCTTCGCTCGCGTCCACAACCTCTCGGGCGATGACAGCCTGCCTCGTGGTGCAGTGGCGCCGGACGAGGGTTCCGATTAGGTCGTTGCCACAGAGGAGGAGGAAACAATCACTCTAGGACCAGATATCATCCGCTGGGATAGATTCCAGGACCACATGTTCAAGAAATTCCTCCCCTTGAATTACGAGAGCACCCAATACCAAAAGTTCCAACATCTTCGCCAGGGTCTTCATATGGTGGATGAATATACGACCGACTTCTACCAATTATTGTCTTGTATTGACAGCCGGAAGACACTAACCTAGCTTGTCTCTCGCTACATCGGCGGTTTTAGGGTTCAGTTCCAGGATACCCTAAATTTATTTCGCCTGTCCTCATTCGCAGACGCACACCAACACGCTTGGAGTTGGAAACTCAGTTCAATCGCAAGTTCAGCCCCTCCACTGCTACTCCCGATTGCCACCCGATTTCGGGGATACTTCTTCCCCTGGCGCTGCGCCCGGCTCCTCGTCGGCTCCTATTGTTCGGCCGCCTGCTCCGCTATCCATCGGCCCTCGCCTTGCAATAAATGGGTGGTGTTTTAATTGTGGGGACCCGGGACATCGGATGAACGCATGCCCACAACCTCAGAGCACTCGTGCTCTCCTCCTTGATGGTGATACGATTGATGATTATGATGGCCCACCCTGGTTCGATGAGGAACCTGTTGATTCCCTGGACGTAGCTCACTTGGTGCTCCGCCATGCTTTATGTACCCCGAAAGTTGATGACGTACATGATCAACGCAACTGCATCTTTCAATCGACCTGCACGATTAAGGGCAAGTGCTGTAAGTTTATTATTGATTCTGGTGCATGCGAGAATGTGATTTCTGGTATTGCTGTTTCCAAATTATCTCCTATTACTTCCTCGCACCCCCGCCCCTATAATCTTGGTTGGTTGAGTCGTGATAATATGATATTTGTGACTGATCGGGTACAAGTGGGCTTCTCTATTGGTGATCGTTACTTGGATTCTGTGTGGTGCGACGTCGTCCCGATGGACGCATGTCACTTGTTGTTGGGTTGCCCGTGGAAATTTGACCGTCGAGTTATGCATGACGGGTTACTTAACACGTACTCATTTACTGTTGATGGTACAAAGTGTGTGTTACACTCTTCATGCAAGCCTACCCCGTTACTACCGTCGTCGCCGCCAGTGGTTATGCTTTCTTGTGCTGCCTTCGAAAGTGAACTCACAAGGTTTTCTCTTGGTCGCTCATGATACTTCTCTTGCTAGTGATAATTCTCCTGGCGCTCGCTATCTTGCAGGACTTTGCGGATGTTTTTCCCGATGACCTTCCATCCAGTTTACCGTCTCTTCGGGACATCCAACACCAGATTGACCTGGTCCAAGGTGCTTCTTTACCTAATAGGCCGCATTACAGGATGAGTCCCCCAAAACATGAGGAGTTGCATAGTCAGGTGGAGGACTTGCTCCGTCCTGGCCATGTCTGCGAAAGCCTAAGCCCTTGTGCAGTACCCGCTCTCTTGACACCTAAGAAGGATGGGTCTTGGCGCATGTGTGTTGATAGTCGGGCTATTAATAAAATCACTATCCGATATCGTTTTCCCATTCCTCGTCTTGATGATTTATTGGACCAGTTATCGAGTTCTATGGTTTTCTCTAAGCTTGATTTACGGAGTGGGTATCATCAGATACGTATTCGGCCTAGGGACGAGCAGAAGACTGCATTCAAGACGCGTGAAGGGCTCTTTGAATAGCTCGTAATGCCTTTTGGTCTCTCGAATGCACCCAGCACGTTTATGCGAGTTATGGATCAGGCCCTTCGGCCCTTATTGGTACGTGTGTCATTATTTATTTTGACGATATCCTCATCTACAACAAGTCCCAACAAGACCATATTTCTCACCATCGTGCGGTTTTAGACATCATTCGGACGAAGAATTTTTTTGGTGCACCCAAGAAATGTGTTTTCTTCACGGATTCGGTCTTATTTTTGGGGTTTCGTATTTCTTCTGCTGGGATTTATGTTGATGATACAAAGGTTTCCACCATCCGGGAGTGGCTAATTTCGACTACTATTACGACGGCCCGCAGCTTTCACGGGTAAGCATCATTTTATAGGTGCTTCATCTCTTACTTTAGTTCCATCATGACGCCTATTACAGATTGTATGAAGGGTAAGACATTTACTTGGACGCCCGAGGTAACCAGTGCTTTTGATCTCATCAAGCAACGACTTACCTCCGCGCCCATTTTGATCCTTCCAGATTTTGGTATTCCCTTCGAGCTCCACTGTGATGCATCCAAAGTGGGCACTGGCGTTGTCCTTAGCCATGATGGCCGTCTCGTGGCCTTCTTCAACGAGAAACTTTCCAGTCCGCGTGCCCGCTATGGCGCCTACGATGTTGAATTCTATTTCGTGGTTTGTGCGGTCCGCCATTGGCGCCACTATTTGTTTCAGAAGAAATTCGTTCTTTTTACGAACCACGATTCCCTCAAATACTTTACTAGTCAAGATAATATTTCGACCCGACATGTTGCTTGGGCTGCCTACTTGCAGCAGTTCTCTTTCGTGATCCGCCACAAATCCGGTGCTTTGATCACTTAGCCGAGCAGTATGCTTCGGACCCTTTCTTCGCATGTGTGTTAGTGCAAATTGCTAGAGGGGAGCCCACAAAATTTAGGCTAGTCAATGTGTTCAACTTTTTGGACACCCGCTTGTGAATCCCGTCTACCAGCCTCCGCCTTCAATTGATACGTGAATTGCATGGAGTAGGCCATACAGGCCGTGACCGAACCATCGCTTTACTCCAACAGCGATTTTTTTGGCCCTCACTCAAGCGTGATGTTGCTCGGTTTGTGGAGCGGTGTCATACGTATCAAGTTTTAAAGGGTACTGCATCGAATGTCAGGTTGTACCGACCCTTGCCAGTGTCATCCGCCCCTTGGCTCGGGGTGAGTATGGACTTTATCCCTGGCTTACCCCGTACAAAGTGAGGCTTCGATTCTATATTCGTGGTTGTAGACTACTTCAATAAAATGGTGTATTTTATCCCGTGTAAACAAACATCAGACGCGCTCCATGTTGCCCAACTTTATTTTCGTGATGTTTACCATTTGCATGGCTTACCCTCATCGATTGTCTCTGACCGTGACACCCGTTTCTTGAGCCACTTTTGGCGTAGCTTATGGCGCCTTGCTGGAACGGAGCTTCACTTTAGTAGTGCCTATCTCCTGCAAACCGACGGTCAGACTGAGGTAGTTAATCGTTCTTTGGGAAATGTTTTTCGTTGTTTGGTTGGCGACAACTTGAAATCGTGGGATCTTAAGCTTAGCCAAGCCAAGTTTGCGCATAACTTGGCCTCCAACCGCAGCACGGGATTTTGCCCGTTCTTCATTGTGTATGGTCATGTACCCTGTAGCCCTGTCGATCTCCCCACATTTCCAATAGGTGGTCATGTGGATGATCGTGCACATTCCTACTGAGGAGAGTTGCAGAATATACATTCCACCACCAAGTCCCGCTTAGAAGCTAGCAATGCCCAGTATAAATATTATGCAGATATAAAGCGTCGTAATGTGGAGTTCGAGGTTGGTGATCTTGTTTGGGCCATCCTCACCAAGGACCATTTCCCTGCCCATGAATACAACAAACTCGCCTCACGCAAAATTTGCCCTATGGAGATCGTGAAGGAAATTAATTCGAACGCATTACCGTCTCCACCTTCCTGTTGGCATGAGTACGTCAGACGTGTTCAACGTGAAGCATTTGGTCCCATATGTTGATGGAGAAGAGATCCATCCTGATTCGAGGGCGAATCGTTCAGATGGGGGAGAGAATGATGGAGAAGAGACTGCATATTGAGTACTTATTTACGTTTATATTATTCTTGTAGACTTTAAGTATTATTGTTATTGGTTTTTCGTATTGGGCCTTTGTTTTAGCCCGCTTGAACCCTAGTATTTCTACCCTACGTTGTCGATGTTGAACACTTGGTTTTGATATTATATTGAAAATGGGAATTATCCCTTCCCTCTTGCATCACTACGTTCCTGCTGCGTCAATTAATGAAAGAAATATCACGTTGATTAAAATATTAGAATTTTGTTTTCTAATATCCTAGCTTGTAAATATGTAATGTCCAACACCTAAATAGATTTTATTTGGATTTAATATAAGCTAAATTAGTTAAATATTCAAAATATAGTAGATGTTTTAGATATTTATTTATATGTCAATATTTTATAATTTTTAATTTAATATAAAATCTCTAGAACGATACTTATTTTGAAGCAAATTGAGTATTAGTTTATGTTAGTTTGTGAATTGTCTTATCGTAAAACCGTCTCACACAAGTTTTTGTCTTTAAAAGAATATACTCCCTGCATATCATACTTGATTGCTATGTGTCCAACACTACAAAAAAGATGTGTTTTTGCGACCTATATTAGCGATCGCTTAATAATCGATCTCAAAATTATGCATTGGCGACCGAATTTGACTGGTAGTCTCTAAAAAAAGTGCGACCACCTACGAAATCGGTCTTAAAACCGACTGATTAGCGACCATCTAGGCAGGTCGGTCGCTAATCCCAAAGGTCGGTCAAAAGGACCAATTATTTTTAACCGTCCGATCAACGACTGCCCTGATTACAATTTTATAATCAGCGACCGTCAAGTGGTGCTCGCAGACCGGTAAATTTGACCCGTTCTTGGAAACAGGTGAGGTTCATTAACGACTAGCAAATTAGTAGGCGGTCACTAATTGTAAAATCGGTCAAAAGGACCAAAAAATTACTGTTATGGCGGTCGTTATTTTTTACCCTTTTTATCAAGAATATGTATGCCATTTTTCTCGCACACACATAACAATCCACCGCCGCCGCCGAGGAATTCATTCCGGTAAAAAAACTTGTTGCATCCCCGTCTACGCAATAACCGTATGTTTTTTAAATTTTAACCGTTTAAATTATTTTTAAATCATATATTATGAAATATAATGTTAAGGCAATTATATATGTTTGTAGGATAGTTATATGCATTTCTATATATATATACTTATATATATATATAATTATCCTACAAATATATATATATATATATATATATATATATAATTATCCAACAAACATATATATATATGTTTGTAGGATAATTATATATACCTTTGTTATGAAATTATATAATATTGTTGAGGAAATTATATATTTATGTATTTTTTGAAATTGATATACATGTGTTATATATGAAATTATATATGTTTACATATTATGAAATTTTATATATATGTTAGTTGATTGGTATGAAATTTAGTTGATTAGTATACGTAGATATGAATTTAGTTGATTGGTATATGTAGATATGACTTTAGTTGATTAGTATACGTAGGTATGAATTTAGTTGATATATATATATATATATATATATATATATATAGTTGATTTTTATACGTAGGTATGAATTTAGTTGATTGATATATGTAGGTATGAATTTAGTTGATTGATATACGTAAGTAAGAATTTAGTTGATTGGTATACGTAGGTATGAATTTAGTTGATTGGTATACGTAGGTATGAATTTAGTTGATTGGTATACGCAGGTATGAATTTAGTTGATTAGTATACGTAGGTATGAATTTAGTTGAATGTGTATATAACATGGTATGTTGATCTGTTGAATTTATAATTATTACAGATGAACTCTTAAGATAGTCGTCTCACTGTTGTCCCGGTCGACAACAAGTAAGTATTTTGTAATGAATTATATACTTTTAATTATATTAATATTAATTTGAATTTTTATTTTGTTGTCACGGTCTGCTTCCAGACCATTAATCAGGCTTTCGCGTCTTAGAGGTCATAAATAAGATCCCGTTCAAGCTTGGTGCCTACTCGTGGACTCTAGTGTCCGAGTGAAAGAGGACGGAGTATTTCGAGGAGTTCAAGGTATAAATAATTTATTTATTTTTATTTTTATTTTTTATTTTGAATTTTTTTGTTAATATTTGATTTTTAATTTAATTGCAGAAACTGTATGTCTGGGATCCTGCCAATGATAATTTTATGTACGGCTTGTTCTGCGCGAAAGTGCAGAAGCGGTACAATTATCTACGGGCTGAAGAAGCAGTGGGAGATGGGAAAGCAAGTGGAGCTGGGCCGAGCGCCAGACGGGAGTTCCGTCTGAGACGCTCTGGTGAATCACTAGAATTCATTCAGAGCCAAGTCCATCAGATATGATGATGAGTACGTGATCATCAGATTTGAGAGAGAGAGAAGAGAACAAACATTTTATTTAATTTGTGTTTTTTTTAATATTTTATATTTTTTGTTGAATATTTCAGATTTTTTAATTAGTGTTAATATTTATATTATATTTTTATTACGATTTTATAATTAATTTGTATGAATCATTATAGGTTTGTATATATTGTATGAATATTGATATGTGAAAATATCTATATAAATTAATTACAAACAAAAAAAGGATTTAATTTGATGATTTTTTTTAAAAAAGACTCAATTTGGAGTTATATACAATTAAATGCATAAAAAATGAATAAATTAATAATTTATAGTAGTCTAAAATATTAAATTTACAAATTAAAAAAAGTTAGTGAATATATATATATTAAAAATTAGTGAATATATATATATATATATATATATATATATATATATATATATATATATATTAGAAACAAAAATGAATTAATTTGATGAATTTAAAAAAAAAGACTTAATTTGAAGTTATATACAATTAATTTCTTAAAGATGAATAAATTAATAATTTATAGTAGTCTAAAATATTAAATTTACAAAATAAAAAAAATTAGTGAATATATATATATATATATATATATATATATATATATATAAAAGAATTAATTTGATGGATTTAAAAAAAAAGGGACTCAATTTGAAGTTATATACAATTAAATGCTTAAAAATGAATAAATTAATTATTTATATTAGTCTAAAATATTAAATTTAAAAAATAAAAAGTTAGTAAATATATATATATATATATATGTGAATTAGTAAAAAAATAAATTAATTTGATGAATTTAAAAAATAAAGGACTCAATTTGAAGTTATATACAATTAAATGCATAAGAATGGACAATAAAAGTGTTGTAAATCTAGAAGATTTATTATTCCAAATCTAGAAGATTTGATGTGGACATTACTAATGGACCAATAAGCCAATGAGATTCATATCTTAGACTAGGGTTTTATTCTTATAAATAGATAATTGTACTCATAATTGTAATTACGCATACACAAGAATATTAGTGAAACTCCTGGCTTGGCTCGCCCCCAGACGTAGTCGTTCCCGACGAACTGGGTGATCAAATCTCGCGTCTCTATTTATCGCTCTCGATTTACAACACGTTATCAGCACGAGTCTCTACCCGCAATTGCTCGGTATGAATCGCAATTTATTCTCTTTATTATGGAAATTAAATATCCGATTAAATGAGTTCACGTAACTTATTAATCGGTAACTTAATCAGTAACTTAAGGTTGTGCTTTCCGAATCGTTCATAATCTGCAATCACATATGTTTCATTTAATTTGGAACACATATCCATGTAATTGCAATACTGGGAGCTTTTCAACCTATTTTATTTTACTTCATAAAAGAATTAGCATAATGCTTTCTGATTAACGCCCAATTCCACCGCCCGCCGCTGCCTCTCGGTCGCCGTCGCACGCCACCGCCACACGGCCGCCGTCCGTGCACCCTCACTGCCCATCGTCCGCCGCGCTTGTCGCGCTCGCGCGCACACAGCGCCCGTCGCCCACTGCACGCTGCGCCTGTCCTCTTCAATCAGGACTCAGCCGCCGCCGCCGCCGTTGCGTCTGACCATCGTATCACCGGAACTAGGCTACCGTCGTACCAGTAGATACCGGCTGCCGTCGCGCCGCTGTTATGAAGAGGCACAACCAGCGCTGTTGCTGTGGCCGAAGATGAGTGCAGGCGTGAAAGGAATTGGGTTTTCCCAATTTCAGCTAATTGGGTGTATTGGGCCTTTCTTTATTAGGGTCCATTACTTGAGAAAATTAAATTTAATTATTTTTTGGGCCTCATATAATTTTGATAATTTTTGTGCCCTCAAATTATTTCATCAAGTTTTACGAATAATACTTGAAAAATTATATAGTAATAATTTTTACATATGAATTAAGCCCGAAAATTTTAGAATTAATTTCAATATTAGTTCTCAATAAATTGTCTTATATGCTTAATTAATATATGCGCATGCCTTTTATGATTTAATTATCTTGCATGTATTATTACTCTTGCCCGAGTAGGCGGCGCCCATCGTCGCACCCGCAGTCGCACATGGCCGCGTATCTTGTGAAGCCCTAGCCCCCTTTTGGGCTCGTTTTTTAGCATCACAAAATACTAATTAATTTTAAAATCCTGAAAATATTTCGTTAAATTTCATTAATATACATGAAATATTTAGCCTAATGAATATGCATGTTTATTAAGTCGTAAATTTTCCTTGAAATTATTTTCATGTGATTATCATAATAAATTATTTTGCATGTATCTATGATTTAATTATCTTATGTGCATTATTTCTCCCGCACATAGTTTATTTCTTTATAGTCTGCATATTATGCCCGGGTAGGCGGCACCCGGTACTTGTCGGACCGTAATTTATGCTTTGGGTAGACGACGCCCAATTCTTGCTTCTATGTGCTCTAGAATAATCAAATAAATCCTTATTTCTCCGTTGTCAATAAATTGGTCACAACTCTTACCATGTCACTTTAAAATCGTTGTGAAAAATGTATAATATTACCATGAAAGAATTCGATGAGCTTGTTCTCGATGGTAATAACTACCTGACATGAGCGCTAGATGTCGAGATCCATCTAGCCTTAAATGAGTTGAGCGAAACAATTCTCGAAGATTCAAAATCCACTAACGCCCTGAAGGCGAAAGCGTTGATTTTTCTCATGAATCACCTGAGTGAGGAATTCATTACAAATCCTCATTCAGGGACCCCAGAATATTATGGAACTCCATGTAGGACCGTTTCCAACAACAAAATGATATACTCCTCCCTCTGGTACAATACGATTAGTTGAGACTCCATTACCAAGACCTTAAGTCTATAACGGAGTACAATTTTGCTTTGCACCGTATTGTAACCCAGTTGATGCAGAACAACCTGTTAACATTCCACGCTAGCAACCTTATACTCCAGCAACAGTATAGGGACAATTATATGAATTGTTGCAAACGTGGAAGGGGGAGAGAGAGTAAGATGATTTGGGCTAAAGGCCGATGTCATAGTACATCCGGTGGTCATAGAACCTTAAATTTTGCTCTTCAAAATCTGGCAATCAAGATAAGGTTGAGCAGTCCTGCTACAGATGCGGATGAAGAGGCCATTGGTCTCGCACGTGTCGCACTCCCGAGCACTTGGTTGAGGCTAATTAATAGCAGCAGAAGGACGACAAGGGGTAGGCCCCTAGAGTCGAATCTCACCATGCCAGCCTGCTTGAAGCAGACTTTGACCAAGACAACGTCGATCCTCTGGGCATCGAGCTCAAGGACTTTGGAAATGATGAGTGATTTGCGTATTTGATTGTTTTAGTACTTTATTTTTTTATAAAACAATTTATGTTTTTGGATCCTTTCTTTCAGATATTTTATTTTATGGTAGATATTATGTTTTAGCTTCGATGTGTTTACCTTAACGTTGTCCATTAAATTTACTTGGATATTGCTGTACATGGCTTGTAAACATATTAGCTATTAGGTTTGGGCTATTTCCTCTGGCATGATGAATTGAGATTGTGATTTATGTTTGGTAGATAGCGCCACCACTCTTGCAATCTTAAGAGATAAGAAGTATTTTCATAACTTATTAAAACGTAAGGGGAGTATAACTACAATAGCCAATGATAGTATGTTGATAGTGGGCTCCGGAAGAGCTTCCATTGTCCTCCCCGTGGGTACCGAACTCATAATCGATAATGCTTTATTGTTTCCACAATCTAAGCGTACCCTACTCAGCTTTAGAGACATTAGGATAAACGGATATCACATTGAAACTGAAACTGAGAACAATAACGAATACCTTTTGATGACTATTACTCGAGGTAACCGTAAACAAGTTATAGAAAAACTTCATTCCTTCTCCTCCGGATTGTACTATTCCTACATCCGGTCGTCTAGTTCCCATCGAGCTATGAGTATGAAATTCCATGACCCAAATTCTTTTAAATTGTGGCATCAGCGGTTAGGTCATCCAGGACAAACTATGATACGTAGGATTCTATCTAATTCAACTGGTCATAGTATTTCGAATAATAGAATCCCTCATGTTGATGAATTTATTTGTGATGCATGTTCTAAGGGTAAGTTGATAGTACTCCGTCGCGTACTAAGGTTGGACTAGAGTCTCCGATTTTCCTTGAGCGAATTCAAGGAGACATTTACGGACCGATTCACCCAGCATTAGGACCATTTTGTTATTTCATGGTCCTTATTGATGCCTCCACTAGGTGGACATATGCTTATTTGCTCTCCACCCGCAATCAAGCTTTTGCGAAGCTCATTGTGAAAATTATCGAGCTTAGAGCTCAATTCTCGGATTATCCAATTAAGTCGATTCGCATGGATAATGCTGCTGAATTCAGCTCAAAGGCCTTTACAGATTACTGTATGGCCCTGGGAATTAAAGTGGAGCATTCAGTCCCCTACGTCCATACCCAAAATGGTCTTGTTGAGGCGCTAATAAAACGTATCAAACTTATCGCTAGACCATTGCTTATGAACTCCAAACTACCCACTTCATGCTGGGGGCATGCAGTCCTTGTTGGAGTTATACGTGAAAATATGCTTTTACTTTGTATAACTCGTGTATCAAACACTCGTTTTATGAGAATAATTCTTTTATCGCATTTGCTTTAGATATGATTGAATGTTGAATTTCTATTGCAAACCGATCAATAAATGGTACTAGTTACATTGTAGTTAATGTGGTGATACCCGATCACGGAAGACAACATTAATAGTTTACTTGTAACTAAACATACATTTTCACGACCTAGGTGGAATTGAACAATCCGCCGTGAAAGGTCGATGTGTAAGGCTCAGATTGGTCTGTCTTGACTAAGAGATTACACTAGCACATTTAATATGTGTTGAAGAGGACCTACAGCGAGGATAAATTCTTCTGTTCTGAAATGTGAAGAATTAGACCTCAGTGGTTGTTGATTTCTTAATCTCCGTCACTTAAATAGGACCGTGTGTGCTTAATGGTTACTGCTTTGATTCATGTTGGGTGAGAATCATTTTGACTTCGAACTCTGTGTCTTGGACAGTAATATTAATCATACGACGGTTGCTAAGATTTAATATGGAGAAACGCGTGAGAGTACAGCTCGTGTGATTAGTCCCCTTGGTGGGCTCAGAAGTTTTATCGTACCAAATCTTGCAAGTGAAGAATCAGTTTCTTCGGTACGGATAATAATGTTGAGCTGTCTTTACTCCAAGGTGAAATATATTAATTAATTTAGAGCTATTCAGAAGCTTAATTAATTAATGGACTTGATAATCTTAAACGCGGGAAATAATAACCGGGAGCCCATATTATCGTAATATGGATTAAGATGGATAGTGCAATATTAATTTATTAGTGGTAATAATTAATATTAATGGATTGAATTATATTGGGGCTCAATATTGAAATTCAGAAGTCCATTAGGAGGTCCAATCTTAATTCTCCTTAAAGGCCCCTCAAGTAGCCCATTAAGTAGCCCAATAATGATAAGGTGATTAAAATAAAAAGAAAATAAAATGCTAATTTTCCTCTTAATTTTCGAGAATTAATGATAAGGAAGAGAAAAAGATTTTGTTGATTCTCTTGAAAAGATATTATGGAAGATATGTATTCTTGGAATACAAGAATATCTCATATATTCAAGAAGATCCAAATCTTGGGATCTCATCATGAAATTTTTGAAAATTGTAGTTATAATTAGGAGGGTGAGATTTTTGTGGAATATTTTATTTTGGAGAAAAGAATATACGAGATATATTCAAGATTTCTTAGAGTCTAAGAAAAGATTTTCTCCAAGGCCCAAATAATCCTAATTTTCGGCCACCTCTAATTATAAATAGGGGATGATTATTTCATCCCCAAGAAAATAATTTCATGTGTTGAAAAAATCAAGAGCATAGATATTTTTCTTTTTCCTTAGTTATTTAAATTGTTCGATAGCATCTCCCACCGGTGATCGAATAAGGTGAAAGGGAATACTTGAGAAGGCTTTTGGGTTGGTAAAACGTGTACGTGTTAGTCCCATTTTATTCAAAGGCCAAGTTCTACGAGAGGTACGTTAATCGCATATTATCTTGTTTATTCCGTCATAGATTATATGTGAATTAATTCAACATGCATGATGTTAAATTGGTTGTTGGAATTATTATTTGAATTAATTAGGATTAATTCATGCTAGTAATAATTGTATTTAAATTCGTATTTAAATTTCATCCCGAATAGATTCCGGGCACCTCTATTTTCCCAACAACTGGTATCAGAGCCACGGTTTCGGGCTCTGATCTTTAAATTGGAATTTAAATTGTTAAACATTAAATTGAAATTGGATAGTAGAATTGCTAGATCTTTTTTGCAGGTATCCAATTGTCATGGTTTTAATGTTGTTAATTTTTCATGTGTGTGAATTAATTATTTTTAATTTGATTCGTTCGAATTCGTTTTTCTTGTGAGAAAATCCACGAGCAGATTAGTTGTTTTTATTTTGATTCGATCATTGTAATAGACTAGTCTAGATCTAGTATTTATTTTTTTAAAAAATAAATTGTAACCGGATCATGACGAAGAACGAAGAATTAAAGACAGCGTACCCGGACGATGCATGCATGCGCGACACATGCATGGACGTAAAATCATGCATGGGGTGGAAAAACGAGAACGAACGGCGAAACCCGGTGCACGGGGTGCGTGAGGTGCACGACCCGTGCACGACGGGTAGCGCGCGCACGCATAGGGCTGCTGCCCGACGCTCGGCTGCCGTGGGCCGATGCGCGCCGTATCTCGGGCCTTGGAATTTTTTTTAAAATATTTCCAGTTCTGTTTTTTTTTGTGTGAGTTTAAACGTCGTCCCGAACCCCAAACGATGTTGTTTTTGCTGAAGTGTTGATGTTCGAGTGGGAGCGTGTCGAGACGAACGACGGAAGCAACAATGACGATTTTTCGCATAAAGACGTGAAGAAATTAAACCGTGACAATTGGATTTGAGTGCTCCAATGTGTTTAATTTTGTTTTGATGGATGTTTTATTTCGTGCACTTATTATTATTTGTTAATATGTGTTTGCATGAATTTAATTGTCCAAGAAAAAACTTACTTTCGAAAATTACTAAGTATGTTTAATTTAATCGCAATTTTATTCCGGATATTAAAATTGGATTAATTTGGCCTCCATAATTTATTTATTTGTGAAGTTCTTTTGGAATACATTTCCCCCTCGGATCGGCCAAAAGGACGGATTTCACATGAATAAATTCCGAAAGGATGATTGTGGATTATTACTAGTGGCGGTATCGATCCTCACCACGAGTGGCTTGCTCAAAGCGAAATAATAATCCTGTATTTAATTATGGTTATTACTTAGGCATAGGAAATTGATATTAACTTACTCCCCTCGGAGTCACTGTCAATTTCTATGTGGCCAAAGTGGGAGCCAACTATTAATTTTGAATTAAGGATTTGTAACTTTTAAGTTTGTGATCCGCTTGAATGTATTTAAATGTATAGACCACCCCTCGTGGCGCATTTAAATTGTTTCGAGATGTTGGCTGATGCATGATTATATTATTTTAAGGTTTCAATATAATTGATGTGATCGAATTATGTGATAATTTCATATTTTTCTAGATATTGATATGAATGTATGTTTTATTCTCATTTCATCATGTCGCAACCTTTTAATCCACTGTTTAATATACTTAAAGTTAATAAACTTTTTGGAGAGAATTATATCGATTGGAAATGTAATTTTAAATTTGTCCTTACTGCACGAAAACACAATTGGGTTATTCACGTTAATAAACCCGGCAAGCCTAATGATAAGTCAAGCAATGGGAAAATGCAGTTGATGATTGACAGCGTGACAATGAACACATGAAGTGCATCATCTTGACATCTCTGTCTGAGGATTTGAGGCACGTTCATGAAGACATTGTATCCGTTGTTGAAATCATGGAAAGCCTTGAAGAGATATTTTCACATCAGAATCTCATGACTAATCAGTTCACCAAACATGACTCGGTCAAGTTGGAAATGGTGGAAGGAACGCCCGTGAGGGAGCAAGTTCTCGAGATAATGGCATACCTTAACAAGTTGGAAGTACGTGGTGCAGATTTTGATGTACCTTCTCAGGTTGATTTCATATACCATTCTCTACTGAGAAGCTTTGAGCAGTTTCATCTGAACTGCCAGATGAATGAACGGACAAGTCGTTTACCCGAGCTCTTGCAAGCTTTAGTTTCGGTGGAGGTGATAATGGAGCACCAGTCTAGTGCTATAGTGGCAAATGGTCCGTCTACCTCTTTTGGTCCCAAGGGAGGGAAAAGGAGGAAGAGAACCAAAGGCCGGATCCAAGCAAATCCAATTGTTGCGAAGACAAATGCAAAGGCTAGCATCGAAGGGGAAGTGTTTTAGTTGCGATGAGAGAGGACAACGGAGGTCTGCCTGTTCCAAGCCTAAGAGGCTAGGAAAGTTAGGTAATTCACACACCCTAGTCGTCGAAATTTGTGAAGTGGCGTATGCTGTCTATTCGTGGATAGTGGATACGAGAGCTACTGATCACATTTTTTTCCATGGGTTCAAGCTAACCCGACGACTTAACGGAAATGAGATCCCCATCACATCGGGCAATGCTACGAGAGTGGCAGTTGAAGCAGTGGGAGAAGTGCGCCTATCTTTTGAAGATAGAGTTATGGTCTTGAGAGACGTTCTTCATGTTCCTAGTTTAGAAAGAACTCAACCTTCAGTTTCTGAACTGGTTTTGAATAGATACTCAGTTTCTTTTAATAAGGATGTTATTATTTCTTGAAACGATGAGTTTATCTGTTCCGGAACTTCAATGGATGATCTTTATACCATTATTTGGGCACACCACTCATAAAATTGAATCTAATAACACATCGATTATTTCGAGTAATAAAAGAAAGCATTCTTCAGACATGAACGAAACACTTCTATGACATCTTAGATAAGGTCATATTAATCTAATGCGGATACAAAGGTTGGTGAAAAATGAATCCTTGGATTCACTTCAAGTTGAGTCATTTCCAACTTGTGAATCCTGTTTAGAGGGTAAAATGACCTAGAGGGCATTTGGAGCCAAGGGGAATAGAGCCACCAAAGTGTTAGAACTCGTTCATACCGATATGTGTGGTTCAATGATGATCATAGCAAGAAGGGGTATGAGTAATTTGTCATTACTCGAGATATGGATACATCTACCTTATGATGCATAGAGAAAGATGTATCAAGTCTCTACGATTTGATCGTGGAGGCGAATACCTTAGCAATGAATTCTTGAACTACCTATCGGACGAAGGGATTGTGTCCCTGTAGACCGCACCGGGAACCCCTCAAAATAGAACGGTATGGCAGAACGAAGGAGCAGACTCTTTTAGAAATAGTCAGATCCATAATGAGTTATTCGGATTTACCCAAATCGTTTTGGGTAACGCCTTGGAAACGGCGGCTTACATTCCAAACTTGGTGTCATCCAAATCGGTTCCTAAAATCCTAATGGAATTGTGGACCGGGCGCGAGCCCAGTCTAAGACACTTGCAGATTTGGGGTTGTCCGGCATACGTGCTAGACAAGGAAGCCGGTAAGTTGGATCCACGTTCGGAATTAAGGCTGTTTATAGGATACCCCGCGGGAACGAAAGGGTGTATGTTCTATAGTCCCAAGGATCAAAAGACCGTGATTAGTTCGCACATTAAATTCTTGGAGGAAGACTATATGAACAAAAGAAAGCCCAGAAGTGAGATTACCTTAGACGAGTTAAGAGGGCAAACTCCTATACCAAGTATACAAGATGATGTACCACACGTCACACCTTCACAACCGGAACCCCGTCGCAGTGGGAGGATTGCTTGACAACCCGAGAGATTCATGGGGATAAGAGAATCTTCAGATTTGGTTCCCGGCGATGAATCAGACCCATGGACATACGACGAGGCAATCCAAGACAAAGATGCGGAATCGTGGCAAACGGCAATGGAAACCGAGATGGGTTCGATGGATCATAATCAAATGTGGGAGTTGGTCTAGCCACTAAATGGGGTAGAACCCATTGGATGTAAGTGGGTGTACAAGAGGAAAAGAGGACCGGACGGAAGGGTTGAGACCTTCAAGGCGAGGCTTGTGGCCAAAGGGTATACTCAGAAAGAAGGGATCGATTATGAGGAAACCTTTTCGCCTGTAGCTATGCTTAAGTCCATCCGTATTCTCTTGTCGATCACTGCGCACCTAGATTACGATATCTGGCAAATGGATGTCAAGATGACTTTCCTTAACGGAAGTCTTGACGGGATCTATATGCAACAACCCAAAGGTTTCGTTAAAAAGGGCAAAGAGCACCTCGTATGCAAGCTTAAGAGATCCATTTATGGACTTAAGCAAGCATCGCGTACTTGGAACCAGTGTTTTGATCAAGTGATTAAGTCTTAAGGGTTTGATCAAAACGAGTTCGAAAGTTGTGTGTATATAAGCGTGATGGAACTGCGGTGGTATTCTTAGTATTATACGTAGACGATATTCTGCTCATTGGAAACAATGTAAAGGTATTGTCAGACGTAAGGGTATGGCTGTCAAATCAGTTTGATATGAAGGACTTAGGGAAAACCGATCACATCCTTGGGATCAAGATCACTCGAGATCGCAAGAGGAGGATGTTGGGCTTATCGCAAGTTTCATACAAAGCTACTGTTTTGAAGCATTACAACATGCAAGATTCCAATAAAGGTTTTGTACCTTTTTGACATGAAAGACATTCCGTACGTTTCGAACGTAGGAAGTCTTATGTATGCAACGTTGTGTACGAGATCGGATATCTGCTTTGTCGTAGGCATGATGGCGAGATATCAAAGTAACCCCGGGAAAGCACATTAGATTGCAATTAAATGCGTTCTTTAGTTTCTGAAAAGAACTTGATATGGAATGCTGATTTAACAGTCAGGCAATCTAATTCCCATGGGATACACGGACTCAAATTTCCAATCAGACATAAACTCCAGAATAACTACCTCGGGTAGTGTATTTTGCATGGGAGAAGGAGCCATGACATGGAGAAGCAATTTGCAGAAATGCATCGCCGATTCGACCATGAAAGCCGAATAAGTAACTGCTTGTGAAGCAGCGAAAGAAACGGTTTGGTTCAAGTACTTCTTAGTGGACTTGGACGTTGTTCCGAATTTTCCCATCACAATCATTGTGCCGGAGCAGTTGCAAATTTAAGGGAACCGAGAGCCCACAAGGCCAGCAAACACATTGAAAGAAAACACCATCTTATACGAGAAATCGTTAAGAGATGAGATAAAGAGGTGGCAAAGATAAATGTCGGAGGACAACCTAGTACATCCATTCACAAAGGTCTGCCTCAGAGTACATTCGAGAGACATGTGGATGGAATGGGAGTCAAGACTATTGTCAATCTGCTTTAAGTATAAGTGGGAGGAATTATTAGGTCAGTGTAGGTTGACATGAGATGTCACGTAGAGCTACTACACTAAGACATGCGTGATGTATACTAAAAAGCAGACTTTAAGTATAAGTGGGAGATTGTTGGAGTTATACGTGAAAGTATGCTTTTACTTTGTATAACTCGTGTATTAAACACTCGTTTTATGAGAATAATTCTTTTATCGCATTTGCTTTAGATATGATTGAATGTTGAATTTCTATTGCAAACTGTTCAATAAATAGTACTAGTTACATTGTAGTTAATGTGGTGATACCCGATCACGGAAGACAACATTAATAGTTTACTTGTAACTAAACATACATTTTCACGACCTAGGTGGAATTGAACAATCCGCTGTGAAAGGTCGATGTGTAAGGCTCAGATTGGTCTGTCTTGACTAAGAGATTGCACTAGCACATTTAGTATGTGTTGAAGAGGACCTACAGCGAGGATAAATTCTTCTGTTCTGAAATGTGAAGAATTAGACCTCAGTGGTTGTTGATTTCTTAATCTCCGTCACTTAAATAGGACCGTGTGTGCTTAATGGTTACTACTTTGATTCATGTTGGGTGAGAATCATTGTGACTTCAAACTCTGTGTCTTGGGCAGTAATATTAATCATACGACGATTGTTAAGATTTAATACGGAGAAATGCGTGCGAGTACGGCTCGTGTGATTAGTCCCCTTGGTGGGCTCAGAAGTTTTATCGTACCAAATCTTGCAAGTGAAGAATCAGTTTCTTCGGTACGGATAATAATGGTGAGCTGTCTTTACTCCAAGGTGAAATATATTAATTAATTTAGAGCTATTCAGAAGCTTAATTAATTAATGGACTTGATAATCTTAAACGCGGGAAATAATAACCGGGAGCCCATATTATCGTAATATGGATTAAGATGGATAGTGCAATATTAATTTATTAGTGGTAATAATTAATATTAATGGATTGAATTATATTGGGGCTCAATATTGAAATTCAGAAGTCCATTAGGAGGTCCAATCTTAATTCTCCTTAAAGGCCCCTCAAGTAGCCCATTAAGTAGCCCAATAATGATAAGGTGATTAAAATAAAAAGAAAATAAAATGCTAATTTTCCTCTTAATTTTCGAGAATTAATGATAAGGAAGAGAAAAAGATTTTGTTGATTCTCTTGGAAAGATATTATGGAAGATATGTATTCTTGGAATACAAAAATATCTCATATATTCAAGAAGATCCAAATCTTGGGATCTCATCATGAAATTTTCGAAAATTGTAGTTATAATTAGGAGGGTGAGATTTTTGTGGAATATTTTATTTTGGAGAAAAGAATATATGAGATATATTCAAGATTTCTTAGAGTCTAAGAAATTTTTTTCTCCAAGGCCCAAATAATCCTAATTTTCGGCCACCTCTAATTATAAATAGGGGATGATTATTTCATCCCCAAGAAAATAATTTCATGTGTTGGAAAAATCAAGAACATAGATATTTTTTCTTTTTCCTTAGTTATTTAAAGGGAATACTTGAGATGGCTTTTGGGTTGGTAAAACGCGTACGTGTTAGTCCCGTTTTATTCAAAGGCCAAGTTCTACGGGAGGTACGTTAATCGCATATTATCTTGTTTATTCCGCCATAGATTATATGTGAATTAATTCAACATGCATGATGTTAAATTGGTTGTTGGAATTATTATTTGAATTAATTAGGATTAATTCATGCTAGTAATAATTGTATTTAAATTCGTATTTAAATTTCATCCCGAATAGATTACGGGCACCCCTATTTTCCCAACAGTCCTACATGCATCACACTTAATACAAATCCGTCCAACTGCATATAATGATCATTCCCCCTACAGTTAGTGCATGGGAAAGAACCTAGCATTTCCCATCTGCGTATTTTCGGATGTGTGGTATATGTTCCAATAACGATACCAAAGCGTACCTCTATGGGCCCACAAAGGAAACTCGGTATTTACATCGGATTTGACTCTCCATCCATCGTGAAATACCTCGAGCCTTTGTCCGGTGATCAATTAATGGTCTGGTTCGCTGATTGCACGTTCGATGAAGATTACTTCCCGACATTAGGGGGAGATCCGAATTCAAAATTGAATGAATGCCGGGAGTTTACGTAGAACGTAAGTAATCTTCAGTATCTAGATCCGCGCACTAATCAATCTGAACTAGAAGTTCAGAAGATCATTAACTTGCAAAATTTAGCAAATAATCTGCCAGACGCGTTCACTGACCATAGATGTGTAACTAAATCGCATATACCTGCAGTAAATGCTCCCCAAAGGGTTGAGGTCCCAAGCAAAATAAGTACTCATGCTCCCACACGAAGCGTAAAGGATCCTCAAGAGATAGTAATACACATAAACGAAAGGCTAGCAAATCTGGTCAGTCAAATGTAAAATCTCTAGAAGAGATTCGTCTAGATAACTCAAAGTCTCTAGGAGACGAGCGTCCTAGTGATGAAGCATGCATAAAACATTCAATGCACTAGGACCGTGGAACGACCAGACCCAAATACAATGGAAAATGAGGAAGGTCTGGTTGACGTAAACGTCGAAGTCTCTGTGAACCTCACAGATAGGGGAGAAACATATAATAGAAATATTATTGTCGTCGACGATACATTTGCAGCGTCAATTGCTCTTTCCGTTATAAATGATCTAGATCCAGAACCCAAAACAATCGCTGAGTATCGGAAGCGCTCCTATTGGGTTAAATGGAAAGAGGCAATTGATGCAGAGCTCGCATAGCTTAACAAAAGACAAGTATTTGGCTTTATCGTCCGTACACCCACGCGCTCTATCTACGTAGGATATAAATGGGTATTTGTACAAAAACGAAATGAGAACAATACTGTGAAGAGCTATAAAGCGAGGCTTGTAGCTCAAGGGTTTTCGCAGAGACCCAGGATTGATTTCTATCAAACCTATTCTCCCATCATGGACTCAATAATGTTCCGCTACTTGATATCTTTGGCAGTTAAAATAAATCTCCAAATGAGATTAATGGACGTAGTAACCGCGTACTTATACGGATCACTTGATGCTGATATTTATATGAAAATCCCCGATGGATTTGACATTCCTTAGATGAGTGATGGTGAAAACCACAGTATGTATAGCATAAAACTGCAGAAGTCGTTGTATGGCCTGAAACAATCGGGCCTCATGTGGTACAACCGACTTAGTGAATTCCTTCAGAAGAAGGGATACACATTCGATAAAGGTTTCCTATGCGTATTCACGAAGAACTCGCAAAATGGTTTTCGCATCATATCCGTCTATGTTGATGACCTGAACATAATCGGAACATGCAAAGAGATTGAAGAAGCCAGTTCAATCTTGAAAGCCGAATTTGAAATGAAAACCTTGGGTAAAACCAAGTACTGCCTCGGCCTGCAGATCGAGCATCTCCCAGAAGGAATTCTTATACATAAGTCGACCTACGTGAAGAAGGTATTGAAGAGATTTCACATGGATAAATCTCACCCACTTAGCAACCCTATGGTTGTCCGATCCCTCGAAGTGGATAAGGACCCATTTAAACCAAGAGAAGATTCAGAAGAAATTCTGGGGCCAGAAGTTCCTTATCTTAGCGCTGTTGGAGCATTGCTCTATCTCGCAAATTGCACTCGGCCGGACATTGCATTTGCTGTCAATTTGCTTGCGAGATATAGCGCTTCTCCTATAAGGAGACACTGGAATGATGTTAATGTTTTTTCCCAACAGTTAAGCATGTTCTACGGTACCTCCAATGGTCTCAAGATCTTAGACTGTTTTACCGTAAGAACCAAGGCAAAGCCTTAGTAGGTTATGCAGATGCTGGCTATTTATCTGATCCCCACAACGCCATATCCCAGACTGGTTACATTTTTCTCTGTGGTGGTACCGCAATCTCATGGAGATCGGTTAAACAAACCATGGTTACCATGTCTTCAAACCACTCAGAGATAATAACTTTATTTGAAGCCGTGCGAGAATGTGTTTGGTTAAGGTCCTTGGTAAAACACATTGGTGACTCGTGTGGTATCGCTAAAGGCGATATACCTCCCACCATTATATTTGAAGACAACGCAACTTGCATCGCACAAATGAGTAATGGGTACGTCAAGAGAAACCTGACAAAACATATTTCACCTAAATTTTTCTACCCATACGAACTCCAGAAGAGTGACGTGATTACCATTCATAAGGTGCAATCTAGTAACAATCTAACAGATCTGTTTACTAAGTCCTTACCTACATCTACTTTTGAAAAATACGTTTGGGATGCAAAGACTCAAAGTGTTGTTGTCTTCAGGGGGAGCGGTAACCCCGAAATGAATCTAGAAGATTTGATCTAGAAGATCGATTACACTCCTCCCTAACTTATTATTTGGCCGATACCTAGCACGTAGAGTTTTTATGACAAGACATTTATGTTATGTCGTAATGTCCAAGGGGGAGTGTTGTAAATCTATAAGATTTATTATTCCAAATCTAGAAGATTTGATGTGGATATTACTAATGGACCATTAACCCAATGGGCTTCATATCTTAGACTAGAGTTTTATTCTTATAAATAGACTATTGTACTCATAATTGTAATTACGCATACACAAGAATATTAGTGAAACTCCTGGCTTGTCTCGCCCCCAGACGTAGTCGTTCCCGACGAACTGAGTGATCAAATCTCGCGTCTCTATTTATCTCTCTCGATTTACAACAAAAAACAAGTGTCTGAGTGGTCCACGACTCCACGTAACCCGGAGGTCGGCGGTTCGAATCCTTTAGGGCACATATATGCCCAATGATTTCTACAAGTCTTACAAAGACTTATATACAATATGACTCGCCAAATATGAGCTAATGGGTCAGTGACTCAATGGTTTGCGCCCCGCCCTAACCCCAATGGGCGCGGATTCGAACAAACCGAGCCATTTTTTTCGCAGATTCGACGATTAGCGACCGCCGCCATATTGATCGCTAATCTTAAATTTAAAATTAAATAATTATTTTTATTAAAAATAAGGGTAGCGACCGCCAGCTCTGGCGGTCGCAAAACCCACGAACCAACCGGGTCATACCCGGGCGGATCAGCGACAGACTTGAGGCGGTCGCTGATCAGCGAGTGGTCGCTAATCTTAAATTTAAAATTAAATAATTATTTTTATTAAAAATAAGGGTAGCGACCGCCAGCTCTGGCGGTCGCAAAACCCACGAACCAACCGGGTCATACCCGGGGCGGTCGCTGATCAGCGAGTGACCTAAAAAAAGGCGGTCGCTAATATTAGCTACCCGTGTTTCAGGGACCGATGTTAATCGGTCAGAAATCGGTCGCAAATCCTGTTTTGTTACAAAAAATCGATCGCTAAATCGGTAGTTAATTCGCGTTTTTTTTTGTAGTGAAAAATGTTAATTCTTATTCAACCGATATTTTCATAAATAATAATAAAATATATATTATATTTTATAATTATATTTGTATTTTATACTAATTTATCTTTTATTAATTAATCTCAAATTAATTTGAGTGGAGGGAAGGATATTAAATAAGATATCATGTACGGTCATTTCAGCCCCTGGCTGTTTAGTGTTTATAATAGTGTCATATTTTTTAATGGTAAAAATAATAATTACTAATAACTACTAACATTTTACAATATAAAATTAAATCTCGAATATGTAACTTCAACGTGGGCATTTGGTCTAGTGGTATGATTCTCGCTTTGGGTGCGAGAGGTCCCGAGTTCGATTCTCGGAATGCCCCCTTTTTTATTTTTCTTTTTAAATTTCAATTAAAATTTTAATAATTTCTTTCTTTTTATATTTCAATTAAAATTTTAATAATTTCTTGCCTCTAGTTCACTTATTTTCTTGGCTCAAAAGTTGAAATTTTACTTGAACCTTTTGAATTTAAGTTCCAGAAACTCGATAATAAATTGGAGAACCATTTTTATACCAATCGGCCAGCAGCAATATGAATTAATAATAATTATTAAATATGAAGTAATGCCCTTCATTTATTTCACACATATATATATATATATATATATATATATATATATATATATATATATATATATGACATTCACATGGATTTTAAACTAAATTTCGACTTCAATTTTGATTTTTTTTTTAAAATACACACTAACACGTCGAACTATATATTTATTTTTGTAATTAGAAGTATTACTAATTACTTTTGAAGTATTACTGATTATTTTTTAGGGCATTTATTTTTCCATTGCTGTGTAGCTCAGGAAATCTGGCTGTTCATCTTTAACTGGTTGGGAATGATCAGGGACGGATGTAGGGAGGGGGTGGGGATGGTCGCCCCCTTGGGATTCAAAATTTATTTATTATATATGTAGAATTTTTTTTTATATATGCATTGAAATCATGAAATTTTATCAATTCGCCCCCTTGGAATAATTTTTATTACCCCATATACATTTCGCCTCCTTGGGATGGAATCCTGAATCCGTGCCTGGGAATGATGGTAGTTCTTCGTAATAGGCCGGATGTGATTTTGCTATATTTTAGTGGCTGGTTGGGAAACAGTAATTAAGTGGTAAGTAGACTTGCTTCTACCATTTGGATTGGATTGCGATTATTTGGATGACCGGGAAATGTAGAAACGGCATGGTATTTAACGGCGTTAAACCAATAGCAAGGAAAATGACAGAAGATGTTATTGTGAGAAGTTGGTTGTGATTTGTGGTGAGAAATCTGGTGAGAGATGTTTCGAGGTGGGCAAAATATTCAGGCTGTGTTTGGTAGGCCTGATAAGCCTATGAAAAAAACCATTTCAGCCCATTTGTGGTGTTTGGTAGACCAATAATCTTTTATCAACTGACCGAGAAAAAATTGGTTAGAGAAAACGTTTAGGCCAAAACACTGTAGCTCTTCAAAGCCATCGTCTTCAACCTCCGATATATTTTCTGGATCTCTATTTGATGTTGTGTGGTCAAAAATACCCTTTTGTTCTGTCATTTGTTGGGAAAATCGCTCTCTGTGCCTAGCCGCCGCTGCCGGCAAAGTCTTCCTCGCCTTAGCCGGGAAATTGTTTGCGCCGCCTGCAACCGCTCTGTCGCGCGACCGCCGCCTGCAACCGCCTTGTTGCGCGACCCCACCATTCTCTAATTTTTGTTTCAAATTTGTAATTTCTTCTCTTTCTACTTTCAATTGACGATTCCTTTTGAAATTGATGATGGGAATGATGTTAAATGAAATCAGGGTTCCATTTTTTGATTGAGTCTATGGTTCCTCTTTTTCTTTCTTTTGGGTTGTGCTCTGACAATTAACAAAGGATTCTTCATAATTTTTTTTTATTAAAGAGGATACACACGGTGATGATGGAAACGGACAAACGAAATTTGAAATTGGTTTTTTGTCATGGATCTGAAATTAGTTTTTTGTTGAACTGTGAATTGATTGCAATGAAGAAGATGATGAAGGCATTATGTGCAGAAATCTTCAGAGGTTGAAGATGAGGGTAAAGTAGGAATTTCCATGAATTTCTACTATTTACTTATGAATTATATTCTTCTACCAAACAACCAAATTATTATAACATGATTATTTTTGTATTCTACCAAACACCAATAAATACATTTTACCCTTAAACCATATCTGAATATCTATCTTCACCCCTTTTCCCATCTCTCCTATCAAACAGGGCCTCAAGAGATTGTATTTGTAAGTAGTAGAGAAGGGGGAGGAGAGTCTTGTTTATACTTGGTTCTCTCCGGTCTTTTGTAATTATCTATTCTTGTGTTCTCTTTGTGTTCTCTTGTATATATACACACGGTCCAATGACACATTAAAATATATTAATTAAAATCAAATCAAAATTGCATTGCTGAATTGCTGACACAAATCACCTAGACTTTGTGCATAGATTTTTGTTTTCTTAAAGAGCAAGGGTAAGATGATTGATGATTGATTTTGTAAAAAACTTGTGTTTGAAAAAAAAAAAAAAGTATAAGTACATTATAAATATTAGTTTTCTTTTTTATCAGCTAAATTTTTTTCATTAATCACACCAAAAAAATTGGGCACAAGATATACCCAAGTTACAATAGTTCTATTCTCCTAGCCATAACAAAGAAATTAGCAGAACACTCAAACATCTTAGTCACTCCTTAAAATTAACATTATTAAGATTCAAGACCCTCATTCTCAACCAACTCCAAGTTCTACATTTTAACTCCATAATCAAATCATCTACCCTAGCTTATGCATTATTGAAGATAATCTCATTTCTTTTCTTCCATAATAGTCACACCAAACATTTTTATATACATGTGAACATCACTTTGTTATTTTTCTTCTTTACAAATTTACTAAAGTGTTGAAAATTGATTACGGGATTTGACGATAAAACCGTATCCACCCCTAACCAATCACAACATTAGTATAAGATAGATTATAGGGATTTGAAATTATACCTGTCGCAATCCCCTAGCAAACGTTATTTAAAAAAATCATTGATAGTAGCATACTAATAATCTTTTCAATATTAATTACAAATATTCATATATTTACTGTTATATTTGAAAAATTAATATTAATATTCATAAAACTAAAGTTGAAAGTCTTATTACTTAAATAAATAAAATGTCATCTTCAGTCCCATCAACTATTATCATTAATCATTATTTTATTTTATTTTTCATATTCAGTCACTCTTATTTTTCTGATGAGCTATTCATCTGATAGAACTGTTGGGGAAAACCCCAACAAGAACAAATAACATTTCTGCATGAAAATAGACTCATCTCATTTCATAATGTTGAATAAAATCAAAGCAATATTAAGATTCTAATAACTAATAATGGAAACCAAGCCATGTAATATGTAAATGGAAAAAAATTATTTATGTTGCTAACGGAGAAGACGAACTTAATTTAAAAAGAGAATTTATTCGATTGTCTTGCTTGAGAATTTATTCGTACATGTTTCAAAATATAAAGGGTCAGTCAAGTTTTATTAAGAAAAAATGACTAGATTCTGGCTGGTCAATCAAATGCTCGGTTCTTTCATTAGCTCTTTCTTATTTGAATTTAGTACATTATCTTCGTTGGATGAGGAAGGACTATTCTTGCAAAGACAACCGCCAAAGACGCAAACTTTTACTGGACAATCCCTAGATAAAGTTGCCTTATTGCAATCATCGTCATTATTGCATCTTCTGAATACTGCTGCTTCGGACAATAGTGATTCACCCACTAATAGAAAAATAAAAAATTAATAAATATTTTCATTATATATAAAGTGAAATTGATTCATATATAAATTATTGAAGATTATTAATTGTTTTTATTAAACAATATTAGTTATTTTCACTAAAAAATATTTAGTTGTCTTCAATGAAGAGTCTTAATTTATTTTCAACAGACAACTAATACCCTTAAAAAAAATAACTAATATTTTCTAGAAAAACAACTAGTATCCTTTAATGATACATATATAAACCATTTTCGCTCTTGCCTTTCATCCATACAAACATCAAACCAATATATTTTAAATGAGTAGGTATTATATGAAAACACTTCATAATAAGTTTAACATGAAATAGTTTTGGAGTATTATTAATCTCACCAGGAGTATCATTAAACCTAACAGGGGTATCATTAGTCTGAGTTCAAAAAATATAAAACAATTTTATTGAACTCAGACTAATGATACCCCTGGTGAGATTAATGATACTCCCGATGAGATTAATGATACTTTAAAATATTTTCATGATAAGGTTACCATGAACTATTTTCATATAATACTTTGCCATTTTAAATATGTGTATTGTTCTAAATGAAGTGGATATTCAAATATGATATTATCCAACACTTACTAATAAACCTTTTATTATGAGTAAAGACTAAAAGTTTTCCAAAGATTCAAGAGATGGGAGAAGAAAACTAACCAAGAATCACTAGCATGATGCTAGCTAGGAGAACTGCATTTTTTGAAGCCATAACGTGCAAGAGAGGAAGAACAAGGCAAAACTCAAATTTGATAAATTCTCACTAACCAACTCAGTTCACTAGTGTATTTAAATAAATAAATAAATAATTATCAAAATACTACCAGAAGATATTTTTGCAATTAATAAGGAAACAAATTTAAGAATTAAATCAACGGTAATCAAATCTTCAACAGCATTTATTTGTGACTTGGATAAATCATTGTCATCAATTTGCTTTGAAATGAATTAATTCTATGATTTTATTTGTTATGCAGGATTATCATAACTTTATTGTAATATTAAATATTAAAATTAGTTTGCCTTAAATCCAGTTACTTAAATCCGGTTATAATTGAAATCCATTTAATAAGTATCAAATTTATATTATTTCTTTATGTTACATTGTTACCAAAATGAAATTCAGGATAATTGATAATTACAAAATTAAATTATTTTAATATAAATATAAATTATTAGTAATATATTGATAATCAATATATTCACGCAAACATGCATACACACACGCATAGATTGTATTGATCATCAATTCTTTATCTGATGCTTTTCTTTTGAATTTATGATGAAAAAAATGAAAATCGAATATATCAAAAGAGTTTAAATCATACCTCTTTTTTGCTGGGATTTCTCATTAATTGTGTATATATTTTGGCCGCAGAATTAATTTACAGGCTAATATGGTTTACCCGTGGATGATATTCTCAAAATATTTAACTTAATTAATGGAATGAGAGTAAAATATAAATTAAATATAAATATTGAATATAATTAAATGAAATCAATTAAATGGTGGGTTTCATTGTTTAGGTGAACAAATCCCATACTTAATAGTAATATTTAAATACTAAGATTAGTTTGCTTTGATATCGAGTTATTAATTAAGATCCATGAATAATAAATGGTGTATAATTGAAATCCTTTGAATTAGTATCAAATTTATAGTTTTTCTTTATTTTACATTGTTACCAAAATGAATTCAAGATAATTACAAAATCAATTAATTAAAAATATAAATATTAGTAATAAATTGACAATCTATATATTGATACAATTACATTATCTAACTAGTTTTTGTAGCTGTCTGTGCGCTGTACGGAAGTCATTTGTCTAAATTTAGAATATATGTTTTCCAAGAATTTTTTTCATCATATTTAATTGTTATTTAGATCTTATATATTATCCGTTAAAAGAAAAGATCTTATATATTATAAAAAAAATTTATTCCCGCTAAAAACATCAGTGATGGTGACGTCATTAGATTTGTAAAATGCAATCTGATTGTTGATGATCTTAATTCGGATTAGATAATTAGTGGCTGTTTTTATGCTAAGAAGATCATCAAACAAGAAATGAATCAAGGATTAGAACTAAATTTCTTCAAGGAAATGGTAGAGAGAAAATTTGCAAGAGTTTGGCTTGTTTTTTGAATTATCTCACTTATTCTCATTATCCCATGAAGGGGTATTTATAATGTTACAAGCAAGTAGGAGGTGTCACCTTCTTAATCATCCTTATTTACATCATGACAAGTGTTAAGACACTTGTTATCTCCTTAAGCTATTACATCTTTATACAATGACAAGTGTTAAAACATTTGTTTGTTCCTAATGTAATGCCTAATTATTGGAATTTCAGATGATCTTCCGAGGTGCCCTCTTGCTCGCCTGCTCGCCTCCTTTTACTTCTCCTTGATCCTTCTTGGTCAAGTTGGTCGCCTCTTTTTTATGCCCAAATGACCAGCTGCTCGCCTCTTCTGACCTGGTCACTTGACCAGCTGCTCGCCTCCTAGGGCTTTATTCCCTGCTGCTCGTCCTTTTTGATTTTTTATTCTTAATGACTTCCTAATCTTATTATTTTTTAATATATATCATCTTAATCACGTTTACCGGCTGTTCACCTATCAACAATGCCCCTAGTTTGACATATTAAGATAACTTTTATACTTTTATGTCAAACTATAAGTCGAGTTGTATCTTTATGATAAGAGGCGAACAACAGGGTTTTGCACTTTGATGCAGTAGGAGGCAAACAACAGGGATTTGAATTTTATAGGCGGGAACCTTTGGCCTGACGACTTTCCGTTTCCCGAGGTGCGGGATACGAGGCGACGTGGGCGGTTGGTGACATCACCGCCGCCTACGCATGCACTTCCCTTTTTGCAATTTGGGGCTTCTTTTTCCAAATTTTTTCAATTTCGACCCCGAATCCTTGTCTATAAATAACTCATTTTTTCTTCTTTCTTCTCTTTTCACGATCGAAATTCTCAAGACCCTCCATAGACGATCCTTGAAGCTTTTCTTCTTTAATTTCTTTCGATTTTTAGTCGACTTTTCTTAAATCAAAGGTGAATCTCTCGGTTTCTTAATCTTTGTATTACATTGTGCTTTCGATTTTGCGCTTTTTCTTGTAATTTTTTTGTCATTTTTCCATCGCTGTTGCCATCGCCGCTGTGTCACCGCCCCCGTGCCGCCGCTGTCGTTTACTTTCGTTGATTTGTGCCGCCATTACTGTCGTCTTCTTGCATTCCTCCTTTTACTTAATTCTCCTTTTCGAATGGAGTCTCCCTCTTCGAGCAATACACAATCTATCGAACTCGTTGGTCGGAATCTGGGAAAAGGCCCATGGAAGATGAACAGTTTCTCCCTGCTCCTCGCCGCTCACTTCAGCGAGCAATTGCACAAAACTCTAAGACCTTACTCTTTGATGAGGATATGGGTTCCGAGGCGAGCTCTGTTGCTTGCTCCCTTGATAATTTCTATGTTGTAGAGAGTTTAGGCGAGCAAGACGTCCAAGACCCTGTTGCTCGCTCCTCGCCGAGAGAAGGAACGTCCTCAGATTTGGGTGAAGACTCCGCTGAGGTTGCCGCCGAGATCGAGGAGATGAGTCTTCCTGGAGACACGGGAGCGAGCAGCGGGCAGCAGGTCCCTAGCGAGCAGGTGGCTCCCTCTGGAGGCGACCAGCTGGGCGTAACTTGGGAATTCCTTTGGGAGATCAATTTTCCTATTGCAAGACCGACTCCCGAGTCCCTTATCCAAAAAACTGTAATTCAGAGGCAGGGGTAGATTGACTACGCCAATCGATATCATAATTCTTTCCCTACTCCGCCAAGGCCTACTATGGAAGCTCGGGAATCCTCGTATACGGCAAGCAAAGTGGCGAGCGTAGTCACAGAGGATGACTTGGCCCGGATTCGCTCTTCCTACCACATCCCGTACGACATCCACATATATGCTCTTCCTACCACATTCCGTACGACATCCATGTTGACTGGTTGGAGAAGGAGAAAAAGCGAGACATATCCTACACGACGTATGTGCAAGATGTAACCGATAACACCAACCTTGGTTACATCTGTGCATATGCGGATTTCGTAAGGTCCGTGAAGTACACCTTGGACAATGGTCTTGATGTGATGACCAGTACCGTCAAGGACTTTGCGGACTATGTCATCGAGAACACTCCAGCCGCCGGCTTCGACATCCCAGTTGCTGACTTGGGGGAGATGGGGGTGAACTTGGATATTTTTAAAGATAATGTCCGAGTGGTTGCCCCGAAGGAGAGGACGGAGGAGTGGATAAGGATGCCACAGTACCTCCACCGCTGTAGGCGAGCAGCAGGCCCCTGTGGCGACCACCCAAGATGCTCCTCCACCTCTTCCTTCCGAAGATCCCCCAACACCACCAGCTCCTCCGGCTCTTGAGTCTTGAAGTCCTTTTTGTTTATCTTACTTTTTTAGCTGATTGTGTTAGGAACGATGTACTTCTTTTGTTAATGTACTCCTCTTAGAACTTTAATGAAATGGATTCGCACTTTATGTTTCATTTGTTCGTCTTTTATTTGCCTCTTATTTATTTTTGCTTAAGTATTTCTCTCTGATTGAAAGTTAAAATACTTTTTTTTGCAAACTCGTGTATGTTGATCATGTAAGGGTCTTATTGGTTCTTTAAGAACTTGACCTCCACATTTCCTTTCATACCCTGTTGCTCGCCGCTTGCTATGTTTGTGCTTAGGTGCATTTAGCTTTGGGGCGAGCAACTTTATGTCATGGGGGCGATTAGTTAGGCTTTTGTGACTTGGGGGTCCTGCTGCTCGCCTCCTCCTGAACTTGTGTTATGGCACTTGATTGTTTCCGGCGAGCAGCTTTCCTATTAGGCGAACAACTGGGTTTTGACACCTTTTTTGTTTCTTTAGCTACACAATACCATGAATAATCATCTTTACTTACAACATTTTGCCAAAAAAGTTTGAAAATTTTATCAATCTTACAATAATACAAATGATAGTCTACATAAAAAAACTTTACTAGTTTACATAAAGAATTTTACATTGGTCCCCTAATTACTGATAATATTTCTTCAATAAAGCTGCATTCCAGGTGTATTGGACCGAGTTGCCTTTCATGTCTTCAAGGTCATACGTGCCGTTGTACCATTTGTGGGTTACCTTGAATGACCCTTCCAAGTCGGTCCAAATACTCCTGGAGGTGGTGCTAGAATTTTTCGGAGTACCAGATCTCCGACTTCAAATTCCCTGACTTTCACTTGCGAATTGTAGTATTTCGCAATTCTTCTCTTGTATATTTCATTTTTCATTTCTGCCGAGATTCTTTTTTCGTCAATCAGATCCATCTCTGCGGCCAATATTTTATCGTTTAACTGCTCATCGAACTCAGCTACTCTTTCAATTGGTACTTTGAGCTCTATAGGTATAACTGCTTCTGTACCGAATGCCATAGCAAACAGTGTTTCTCCTATGCTTGTTCTATGTGATACTCTATATGCCCAAAGTACTTCTGGCAGTTCTTCTGACCATTTGCCTTTCTTATCCACCAGATGGATTTTTAGGATATGCTTGATTATCTTGTTAACTGCCTCGACTTGACCGTTAGACTGAGGATGGTAGGGTGTTGAAAAATGTTTCTTGATGCCCCATTTTTTTGTAGAAATCTCTTATCTTCTTTCCTTCAAACTGCTTTCCATTATCCGTCAGTATTACTTGTGGAACTTCGAATCGGCACACTATGTTTTTCCAGATAAAGCTGATCATTTTTTCTTGTGTTATTGTCACTAGTGCTTCGGCTTCGGCCCATTTTGTGTAATAGTCCACGGCCACTACTGCGAATCTTACATTCCCCTTTCCCGTTGGGAAAGGTCCTATGATGTTTATCCCCCACTTTGCAAATGGCCACAGACTATTCACTGAGACCAGTTCTGTTGGTGTCTTATGGATGTTGGGGGCGAACAGCTGGCACCTGTGGCATATTTTTGCAACTTTAATTGCATCTTGTAGCAGGGTTGACCAGTAGTATCCTTGTCTTACTGCCTTATATGCCAATGCTCGCCCTCCTGTGTGATTTCCACACAGGAGCCCTCGTGTATTTCTTTTAATACTTTCTGACCTTGCCCCCTTGCCAAACATTTCAGTAGGAGCAGTGAAAATCCTCTTTTGTAAAGTTGGTTATTCATGATAGTGAATCTGGCTGCTCGTTTGGCTATCTTGGCCGCTTCCTTTGGGTCTTCGGGCATTTTGTTGTCTTTAAGGTATTTGTATATTGGTGTTCTCCAATCTTCCTCTGTCAATTCTTCTTCTACTTGATTGACTTTGTAGTCACTGGTGGATGGGTGAGAAATCTTTGTTATTGTGACTTCGGAAAGTTCGGCTGGTCCTGTGCTAGTAGCCAAGCGAGCAAGTGCGTTTGCCTATGCGTTGTTGTCCCTTGGCACTTGTTCAATGTAAATTTGCTCGAAGAATGAAGCTAGGTGAGCAACAATTTTTTGGTATAAGGCCATGTTTTCATCTTTAGCTTCATACTCCCCACGGACTTGGTTGACTATCAGCTGGGAATCTCCATAAATTTGGACTCTTCGAACTCCTACAGCCAGAGCTAGTCGTAGTCCGGCTATCCGTGCTTCGTATTCAGCTTCGTTGTTTGTTTCCATGAACTCGAACCTGACTGCTGAAGTGAACACTTGCCTGTCTGGACTGATTAGCACTATCCCAGCTCCCGCTGCTGTGTTATTTGATGATCTATCCACGTACATATGCCATGGATGGTTATGACCTCTTGTCGGATCTTGAGGGAAGGTTAATTCGACTATGAAGTCGGCTAACGCTTGTCCCTTAATCGCTGTTCGAGGTGCATAAGATATTCCGAACTGGCTTATCTCTAGTAACCATTTGAGGAGGCGACTAGCAGTATCAGGTCTTTGCAGAATTTGTCTTAGTGGGAATGTTGTTAAAACCTCCACTTGGTGATCAAAGAAGTAACGTCTTAGCTTTCTCACGCTCATCACCAGTGCGTAGGCCAACTTTTTCATGGGTGAATATTTGATCTCTGCTTCATGTAGAGCCTGACTCACATAGTAGATCGGTAAATGGAACTTTCCTTCTGCTCGAACTAAGACTGAGCTGATGGCCACCTCTGACGCAGCTAGGTATAGGTACAGTTTTTACCCTGAGACGGGCTTTGATAGAATCTTGGTGTCACTAAGATACTACTTCAGTTGCTCAAATGCCTGTTGACAACTGTTTGTCCACTGGAGCTGCCCTTTCTTGATAGCGTCGAAGAAAGGTTGACACTTATCTCCAGATCTTGAGATGAATCTATTTAATGTTGCCAAGCATCCGGTTAGTCGTTGAACCTCCCTGACGGACCTTGGTGGTTGTATATCCATGATTGCTTTGACTTTCGATGGATTCGCTTCAATACCTCATTGACTGACTAGGTGTCCTAAGAACTTTCCCGAGTGAACTCCGAAGCTGCTTTTCTTTGGGTTTAACTTCATGTTGTATGCTCGGAGTATCTCAAATATTTGTGCAAGGTGTTCCAAATGATCCTCCTTCTTCGGGATTTTCACGACTATGTCGTCCACGTACACTTCCATTATTTTGCCAATGTGATCATCGAACATCTTGTTAACGAGTCTCTGGTATGTGGCCCCTGCATTGATTAACCCGAACGACATCCTCTTCCAACATAATAAGTTTTTGTTGGTGTAGAATGCTGTGTGTTCCTGGTCGTCAGGGTACATCGGGATTTGGTGATACCCGGCGAATGCGTCCATGAAGGTGAGGAGTTCGTGGCCCGCCGTGTTGTCCACCAACTGATCAATGTGAGGCAATGGAAAGTTGTCCTTAGGGCAAGCGGCATTCAGATCGGTGAAGTTGATGCATAACCTCCACGTGCCGTTTGGCTTTTTTACTAACACTGGATTTGCTACCCATCTGGGACATAAGGCTTCTTTGATGAGATCATTATCAAATAGCGATTTTACCTCCACATCCAGTGCTTCATATTTGTCAGGCCCAGACTTCCTTCTTTTTTGTTTTACCGGTTTTTTAGTTGGATCAATATTCAACTTATGACAGGCATGCTCAGGGCTGATGCCTATCATATCAGCATGTGACCATGTGAATACATCGATATTAGACTTGAGGAATTCTTTCATTCTGGATCTGTATGGCTCAGGGAGCTCAGATCTAATGAATAATTCCAAGTCTTCTCGATTCGGGTCGACTCTTATTGCTTCCAGCTGCTCAACCGGGGTTGCTCTTCTTTTCTGATTTTTCCAACGAGGATCAATAATGGGCCCCTCTAGGTTAATCTCATCCTCGATCACTGGTTCCGCTTCCAACCTTGGCTCTATGTCTTCAACTTGATTTAGTCTGGGTATTGCCTCTCTTCCCTATTGCTCGCCAGAGCCCTCCTGCTCGTCTTCGCCCTGTTGGTCGTCCACCTCCATCATTTCGGTGTCGACGGACTCCATGATTTCATCCAATATGGAGGGTTCATCTTCAGCCCTGCTGCCCGACTGCTCGTCCATGACGGATACTCTGTTGTCGTTAGGTTGAAGTTGGATGAGGCATTCCCGAGCTTTCTTTTGGTCACCTTTAACCGTACCTGAACCTTTCGAAGTTGGAAATTTAAGGCAGTAGTAGTACGTTGAAACAGCCGCTTTGAATTCATTCATAAAAGGTCGACCGAGAAACCCGTTGTAGGCAGACTGTTGATTTACAACTAAGAACTCTATCATTCTAGTCAGTCTCCTTTCGAGATTCTCGGTCGATACAAGCTCGACCGGCAACGTAACTAAACCTAAGGGAACGGTTATAGCATCTCCGAACCCTACTATCTTATGGTCGCACTCCTTTACATATTCTTCACAATCACCTAACTGATCTAGTGTGCTTTTAAATATGATGTTTGTGTAGGAGCCGGTGTCTACGAGCAGGCGATGGACTCGGATTCCCATGATGTTGGCACAAATGATCAGTGAGTCGTTATGTGGGGTGAGTATCCCATCTAGGTCCTTTTCAGAAAACACCAAGTCATCCGTCTTCTTAGTAGCTTAGTTCACTCCAACTTCTCTGACTTGTGCCACGACTCTTAAGTCTGCCTTTCTCTTCCTTTTGGACATCGGAGGTCTTCCGTCTGAACAACCTCCTACCGGTCCGGCTGGTTCAAGCATTAAAATTTCTCGGACAGGTTCTGCCGGAGCCGTGAATATCTTTTTACCCTTCTTGTCCATCCTGCTCGGCTGCTCATCTTCTTCATCATCCTCCGAGCTAGATGGAACTGTCATCCTGGGCCTCTTGCCTGGTTGCTTCTTAACAAACTCTGATAGTTTTCCCTCTTCGTAAAATCTCCACAATTGTTTCAAGAGGTCCTGACATTCACTCGTGAAATGACCTATATTTTGATGATACGCACAATATTTGTTGGGATTCAACTTTCCTCGTTCCTACCGTATCTTTCGGGGTTCTGACAACATATCCTTATCCTTCACGTTGTTGTATACAGCCTCTATTGATGTGGATAGGACGTGGTTCAACTTTTCCTTCAACTCGGTTCCCTCACTAAAGGCCTTTATGTTTTTGGGAGCCTTGTACTCTCCTCCTAATTTCTTCCCCGATTTTTTAGTGTCAGTTTTTTATCCTAATTCCTTCTGTAAAGTTTCCTGCATTGAAATGTATATGCCAGCTTTATGTCTAAACTCGGAATATGTCTTGGGAAAAGCTAAGTGCATCTCTTTCCATAAGTCCGTTCCTTTCTTGAGTCCTGCCATTACTGCCACGATTTTGGTGTCTTCACTCACCATTTCTCCTTCCAGCAGGACTTTATCAAACCTTTCAAGAAAAGCCCGATCGGATTCTTCATCTCCTTGTTTTAGATCCGCAAGTCTATATCTTTGCGTGAGGTAAGATCCGACTGTCGGAAAGTGCGATAGGAATTCCTTGCTAAGTTGCATGAACGAATTTATGGAACCTAGGGCGAGTGCGGAAAATCATCTGTGGGGGCCATCACCAAGACTTAAAGGGAAGTTACTACATTGTGTCGCATCAGATGCCTTCACTGATATCATGTAATCAGTGTACTTAGATAAGTGTACTTTTGGGTCCGAATTTCCTTCGTATAGGCTAACAGCTGGGAATTGCACTTTCTTTTGAACCGGTGAGTTCAATATCGCTGGGGACAATGGTGATGATGGAAGTACTGTGGGCCCCCCGCCATTTTGGGCGTCTAACTGTTTTTTATTTCCTCAATTATCTTCTTGAGGTCAAGCCACTCGTTTGGAGGCGCTCCTCCGTTAGAAGGTTGTTCATTGTGGTTTGGCTCAGGGCCTTCCTCACGATGCAGTCCCTTACTAACGGGACGTTTCTCCTGTGTGATCCGCCGAACCACGTTGCTTGCCCCATTCGGACCCAAGCGGCCAAAAACTGACCTTCTGAGCCTATCGTGGACCGAGGTGCGTGCAGTAGGGTGTGCCCGCTCCTCACTTCTTTGAGAGCTTTCTTTCCTATATTCTTTGTGACTCCGATTCCTTGTTTCCCTGCTGCTCGACTCCTTGTCGCCCCCTGGAGTAGACTCTTCTCGGCTCCCTAGTCGTTCGCAAATTGGAGCTTTGCCCTTGGCCCTCCTTGTTTGTTCGCTGTCAACTTCCACTATCCTTATATCCTTTCGTTGCCTAGCTCTTCGCTCTGTTGTCCGGTTGCTCGCCTCCGGGGTCTTAGATGATCTATTCCCTGCTACCCGATTGCTCGCCTCCTGGGCTCTTGATGGTCCAGCGGCTTCCTATCGCCGTTGTAAGGATTGCAAAACGGCGATTGTTTTTGCCAATTCCTCCGGATTCTTGGCCAAAGCCTCCACTTCAGGGGGAAGTGTGTCGATAGTGACTTGGACATTTCATCGAGACATCGTCCGCACCGTTCGGGCATGATCACCCGTTGATGATACCCTAGTTCGGGACTTGCTAGCCGGGTGTGTGCTCAATTCTTGTGGTTCTTGTGATCTTGTCATTTTTGGATATCCAAATGTCCTTCGATGAAAGTCTTTGTGTTTATGAATGTGGATTTAAGAACAACTAGCCTTGCATGCATTTAAGCCTTTAAATCTTCAGACACAACACCTCACAAAACCCAGCCAACACCTACAAACCCAGTTTCCGGCGTCCTGTTGCCGGATTTTTGCAGATTCCAACGACTTTTCACAAGGATTCTTCAAATCTTCAACCAACGAAGGTTCGAACCCTTCTTCTAGCGCCAATTGTTGATGATCTTAATTCGGATTAGATAATTAGTGGCTGTTTTTATGCTAAGAAGATCATCAAACAAGAAATGAATCACGGATTAGAACTAAATTTCTTCAAGGAAATGGTAGAGAGAAAATTTGCAAGAGTTTGACTTGTTTTTTGAATTATCTCACTTATTCTCACTATCCCATGAAGGGGTATTTATAATGTTACAAGTAAGTAGGAGGTGTCACCTTCTTAATCATCCTTATTTACATCATGACAAGTGTTAAGACACTTGTTATCTCCTTAAGCTATTACATCTTTATACAATGACAAGTGTTAAAACACTTGTTTGTTCCTAATGTAATGCCTAATTATTTGGATTTCTGATGATCTTCCGAGGTGCCCTCTTGCTCGCCTGCTCGCCTCCTTTTACTTCTCCTTGATCCTTCTTGGTCAAGTTGGTCGCCTTTTTTTTATGCCCAAATGACCAGTTGCTCACCTCCTCTGACCTGGTCACTTGACCCAGCTGCTCGCCTCCTAGGGCTTTATTCCCTGCTGCTCGTCCTTTTTGATTTTTTTATTTTAATGACTTCCTAATCTTATTATTTTTTAATATATTTCATCTTAATCACGTTTCCCGGCTGTTCGCCTATCAACACTGATACCGTTCAATCTTAAGAAGTATTATAGGTTATATATAAAAGGTAAAATAATGACTAAATCAATTTTACATGGAAAAAATTAAGAAAATATTTAAACTGATTTTTTGTGACGTTCATTCTATATAAAAAAAAATAGTTTTACATATATTTTAATTATAATTTTGACTATAAAATTTAAAGAAAGTTTTAACTTAAAATAAGTTTAATATTTCACACATGAAATGTGCTAAAAATAGTCTAGCCCCAAAATCTCGCGGGTCACAGCAAGCGAATTGGGTCAAAATAAGAAATTCGCGGATCCTGGGGTAATTAACCCTCAGCTCCGTGAAAACACAAGAAAGAGAGAAGGCGGCGACATCACGAGAGAGAAGGTGGCGACATCGTGAGAGAGAAGAGACTCCGGCGAGTTTCGACCGCCGATACAAGGAAAAAAGGGAAAATTTCCAGAGAGAAAGAAAGAGAAACAAAATCCGAGGTCGAATTCAAGAAAAAAATTGACATGGATGGATATTTCGAAGACTTCCAGATAATATTAAGAGCAAATTCTACCATTTCAGCAACAATAGGTAACACAAGCACAACGTTCAAGTCGTAAAAACGCAAGTTAGAAACTTAATAGTAGCATATTAACAAATTTAAAAACATGTTACATGTTAATGATATGTATGTTACGAGGAAAACAAAACTAGTGTTACAGATCCTTAATTGACATATTGATATTCATATACCAAATGTATGTTACTGTATGAACTAATCTATGTTACTGTGTATTTGTTGAGAAAGAATTTACGCGTGTATTACTCCATGTTATTGATTAATGTAAACATATGTTACTCATAAGGGTTAGTTGTGTTACTAGATGAATTACATAGTATTAAATGTTTACTGACTATACATATGTTACTTGTATTTTCAATATATGTTACACTTTAATGAAAAACTATGTTACTATGTGAAATACATACTGCCAGTATATAGGATGAATGATGTTACTCATACAGTGCACTTGTGTTACAATTTACTATATTGACATGTGACTATGAATGTTACAATGCAGGAATGCATCATGAATAGGAAAATGATTTGCTATCTAATGATGAACAAATACAAGTGTTACACGACACACTTAACACATAGAATGAAGGGGACAACTTTGATAGTGAAGAATTAAGTGGTTCATTGATGGGGATGAAAAGAAATACGGTGGATCAGATGCAAAATTATATCGGGCACATGCCCGTTTGTTGGGTTTTAGTGTATGCAAGACAACAGGAATAATGTCAACAGATGGCATAAACTGGTGGATCAGTAGCTAAAGAAAAAACAACAAAGAGAAGAAATGAAGTGAGCAAGACCAATTGCAAGGCGCAAATGAGGGTAAAATTGACTGAATATGGAAAGTATGAGGTAGCGAAACATATAATGGAGCACAACCATCCATTAACAAGAAGAGAATGGAATCATTTGCACCGTTCTGAGAGAGCAATCAATGGTGGAAAGGCTGAAATGATAGACGAAATGATATCTTCTGGTATACGACCAACAAACTCCTTTCGTTACATGGTTTATAGTGCTGGAGGTGAGGACCAATTCGGACATACAATGATGGACCATATAAACTATGTGAACCGTACCAAAAGAGGTAACATAGAAGGTGGCGATGCAAAGAGATTCATGGAGTTGTTACAACAACAAAAAGAGAAGGAAACTGATTTCTTCTACAGGGTGCAAATGAACGAAGAGGGGAAGTTGAGTAATATTTTTTGGAGAGAGTCGATGATGAAAGAATTTGATATATACGGCGATGTACTGGTCTTTGACACGACTTATAAGACTAACAAATATGATCTCATCTGTGCACCGTTCATGGGAATAAACAACTACAGGAAGAATACAATGTTTGGAATAACATTCTTGTCCGATGAAAAAATAGAAACTTTCGAGTGGCTGTTTGACGTGTTCAGGAAACCAATGGATCAGGATCTAGCAATTGCAAAGGCAATAGAAAAGGTAAAACATTTCATAAGTGTTACTACGTGCACTAATATTATGTTACTGTGAAAGATAAACATGTGTTACTGGTAAAATTAAAGGGTGTGTGGTTGTATAAAAATAAATGTGTTGCTTTAAAATTGCAAAAAAGGAATTATTTGTGTTACTGAATAGTAAATAAATGTGTTGCTATATAAGTATAACATGTGTTACTATCTAAGTACAATGTGTGTTACTGTATATGAATAAGTTATGTTACTACTTCTTATATTTTCCCAGAATCAAGACATCAGCTATGTTTATGGCACCTAAGCAGAATGCAGTTAGCAGATTTGGACAGCTAAATGGCAACAACAAATTTAAGGACACATTCAACAAGTGCTTATCGGATTGCAACAATAGAGAGGAGTTTGAGAACTGCTGGAAAGTGATGATTACAGACTATAACCTACAGAATCATGTTTGGCTTAAAATGCTCTACAGTCTGAAGGAAAAATGGTGCACGGCATCGAGCAAGGATTTCTTCTCCACGGGAATAAAATCTTTCCAACGTAGTGAAAGTACAAACAACTCAATATCTTTCAACTCAAGGAAGTCAACTGGACTGATGGACTTTTATGAAATATTCAACAAAATAGTAAAGGCGTGGAGGGCAAATGGAAGAAATGACGAGTTCTAGTGTCAATGTATGAAGCCAGATTCTACGTTGATGATTAATGGGATTGTGAAACACGCTGCAGAAGTTTACACTCTCACACTTTTCAACACTTTTGAGAATGAATTCCTAAAGAGTCTGTCGTGCACCTCCAAAGAGGTGGGAAGAGAGGACACTACATTGGTGTATGAAGTCAACATAAAGGGTGATGTGTATACGGTGATTTTTGAACAAATCATGGTTATGATCAACTGTAGCTGTAAGAAATTTGAAGAGTGTGGCATGTTTTGCTGCCACTGCATACGGGTGCTGCATATTAACTCGGTAGACGAAATACCAAATAAATACATATGTAGAAGGTAGATGAAAATTACAAAATTAGAGATTTGAGATAAAAAGATATGGACATAAATAATGAAAGTACACAGTTCGATTCCATGGAGACAACAAATGGCAAGGAAGAGTTACAATCTCATTTTGGACTGTGAAAAAGATGCAGAAATGAGGAAAATGCTAGAAAATGGACACGAAAGATATTCATTAGCTGCCAAAGCATTCAAGTCCAAACACCAGCCGTAAAAGTTGAACGAAACTGTGGAAGGACTGGATATACAGGATCTTAATCGCTCGATCACAAAAGGCAGAAAAAAAAGGATGAAAGGACACTTCAAAGGAAGCCAAAAAAAAGAAGGCAAAATTACCGATGGAATATGGCACCAAAACACCCAATGCTCATCGATTTAAATTCATGTTGACCTCTGGAAAATATTATTTTATATATTAAATATTGTGTTACCGTTCAATTATGTTGATGTTACAAGACAATTTATATTGTGTTACTATTGAATTATGTGCATGTTACATAGTAAACAAAATACATGTTACTATTTTGATATTGTTTTCTAAGTTAGAAAAATAAATGTGAAAGTCTTGGTTAAAAAAGATGTATTACTATTTAATTATGTAAATATATGTTACTGTACAGATATGTTGATGTTACAAAACAGTTTAAATGTCTGTTACTGTTTAATTATATGTATGTTACAACTTAGACAAAATATTTGTCAAAGTTTTGACATCGAATTTAGTTGAAATATGTTAAAATCTATCAAATAATTTAATTAAAAAAGTGGTATTGTTCAGATATGTGTGCGTTACCAAACAGTTTAAAAATGTGTTACTATTTAATTGTATGTATGTTACAACGTAAACAAAAACATTTGTCAAAGTTTTAAACATCGAATTCAGTTGAAATAAGTTAAAATCAATCAAGTAATCTAGTTAAAAAAATGTGATACTGTTTAGATATGTGTGTGTTACTATTCACCTTAAATGTGTATTACAACGTAAACAAAAACACTTGTCAAAGTTTTAAACGTCAAATTCAGTTTAAATGTGTGTTACTATTCACTTTAAATGTGTGTTACCCATTATAATATAATGGGTGGAAAAAGTTAAAAATATTCACTAAACAGGAGGACAAATATATATAAATCTAAAAGAACATAAAATTCATCAACAATAAGCCATTCCAACAGAATTACCCACCAAAAACACCAAATGTACATCAAAAACCCTGGAAACTACAACATAATCTCTAAAATCCTCGAACCTTAATGTATGTCAAACCCCTGGAAACTACCATATAATATCTAAAAACATCGAACCAACTAAAAATATTAACACCATAAAAACCTCAAACCAACTAACATATCAACACCATCACAACAGTACCATATGCAAACATAACCCCCAAATAAAATAAAAATTCTGAAAACCCCAAATATAAAACATAATTCAGTCTTTCTTGTTCCTCGATCTCAAATTTCTCTTCCTTTCAAAAACAACTTCCTCATGTTTACGCTTCTTCTCAGGTTTGTTCACATAAAATTCGTGCACCTTCTTCGTTACACGATTCCTAAGACTATTAACCCCCGAACAAAGAACCTTGGAACCATAAAAAGCTCTCAAAAAAATCCTGTAAGCAGCCTAAAAAATATAAAAAAATAAAGAAAAACTGTTATTAATCCAAATAGTAAGTAGTATAATATAAGAAAAAATATGTGTTACTACATAACTATTGTCATGTTACTAATGTTACTTAGTTAGTGTTACCATGTAAAATAAACACATAATCTTACTACATTATTATCACCATGTTACTAGAATGAGACATGCATGTGTTACAAACTTCACTAAAAAATGTGTTACTGTATAAATATGAATAATGATATTGTGTTACTAATTGGAATTGAGTATGTTACAAAAGATAATTCAGTGTGTTACCTGGCATAGATTAGGCATCTGATAAGGCTTCCCTTCGAAGTTCAAGATATGGTGCATCAAAAACACACCACAATCGTCATTGGCTTCACTTGACCTCGAGCTCAATTTTACAGTTTGAAGTTTGAAATTTTCAATGAGCTCGGCCCGGGGATGCTGCTTATCAGCAAAAAACTTATCTATACAGCCTCTCTACAAAAAAACAAATAAGAAAAATAGCATAAAGGAAAAAAAAATATTAAACAAATAGAAATATAAACAAACCAAATAAACATAGTATTCTTCGTAAGTTTTCGGCTCAGCGTGAATTTTGTTGTCCAAACATTGGATTTTGAATGCAGCAAAGTTAACCACCACAACAACATAATGCCCATAAATGCAAAAAGAGATAAAAATCTGGAATAAAAACGTGTTACAATAGCACAATAAATGTGTTACAACAAAGAACAAATATATGTTACTAAAAAACTTAAAAATGTTTTACCAAGTCTGCATTCATTAACTGTTCCTTGGTTGAACACTCCAACCACATGTTCCAAGCACCAAAAATCTCATCTTCAAGATGTTCCTTCACACCTTGACCTCTCAGGATATTATTCAAAGGAGTCTAAATAAATAAATAAATAAAAACCAAATTATAATTGCAACAAAAATAAATAAATAAAGAGAATATAAAACTTACACTGTGATCCAAGTCAAAGACAAAATGAGATTTAAGCTTGAACTCGAGGAGGACTTATCTGTGCCACTGTTCGAAATATAGCATATGACATTCAGAACATTGTGAGTTATTTCTTTGCCTGGGGACAAAGTAAGCAAGTCCTCCCTCGACACAAGGTACATATTGTCTGGGCTAAGAAAAAAATCCTCACTGTTGCAAGAAAAAAAATCGTGTTACCAGAAGGGAGAAGATATGTTACTAAATAAAAAAAAACAATGTTACACAACTAGATATATTGTGTGTTACAAATACAGAAACACTATGTTACAAAAAAAGTAAAATGTGTTACCAAATAAAAAACATTGTTAAACACTTACAATTTATTATCCTCATAGTGAAAAAGATAATCAAACAGCTCCAATTGGTGCCTTTCCAACTGATCAAAATACTTCTTATTTTCGAATAAAAGAAGATAAAAACCCAACTTCATCTCCAAAAATTTTCACCAGATTATTAAAATCCTCAACCTCATCATCAGCCACCATTTCCTCATTCTTGTTCCCAGAATCACCTTCTTCAACCACTTCTTTATTTTTTTTCCTCAACCTTGTCCTCATTTTTCCCCCCATCTTTCTCTTCAACAGTCTCCTTCTTTGTCTCCTTCTCATCCCCATTCTCTTTCTCTTACTCTTTTTTCTCCTCTGTTTCCATCTCTTTCTCCTTTTCTTCCTCCTCCTCAGCTTTCTCTTCCTCTTCTTCTCTTTCTCACCCTCTTTCTCCTCAGCTATCACCTCCTCTTTTTCCTTCTCTTTCCCCTTCTCTTCTTCATTCTCTTTACCCTCAACTATCTCCTTCTCGTTCTCCTCCTCTACTTCCTTCTCTTCCCCCTTCTCTTTCTCATCAACCCTAAATTCCACATGAAAATATTGATTACCTTCCTCATCACTTTCGGAACTACCATCAGAAACCTCCTCCTCATCACTGTCATTAGTACTTTCCTCAGTAGTTTCATCATCACTCTCATCAACCACATCCTCATCAACAACAGTTTCCTTTCCCTTCCCTTTCTATTAATCTCTTCAGACTCTGACTTATCATCATCCTCAACTTCCTTAACTTCAACAATATTTATAGTAGACACACCCTGATTGGACTTCTTAACCACATTAGAATTAACATTTTCAAAAAAATTACATTCAGATTTAAAAAGAGGACTATCAGGAAACAATTCAAAACAAGGGGCATCAAAATTTTCCATAAACGGTTAAGGTTATAGTCATAAAACAAGTCATCAACCCTACTAAGAAATGACTCATCCGTCCAGAATTGGGAATCAGAATCTGTATTTGAATCAGGCAAGTTTTTATAGTTTCAGTCAACATAGAATTTAAACCAGTAGATGACTCTCTTATTTCTTTCATCAAGTTCTCCACCATCGACTGTACAGCCTACAACAAAGTGTAATACATATGAACAAATATGTATTATAGTTGTTCATAATTCAATGTTACTAAATAAATATAACTTATGTTACTGATGTCAGTAGTATGTGTTACTAAAAAGAAATGGGTGTATCACAGATGAGAAATTATACTAAATTATGTTACTACACATAGAAATAATATGTGCTAAAAAGTATTACTATTATCAATAATAAATAAGTTACTGTACAGAAAGGGGTGTGTTACTATTATCAATAATAAATATTACTGTAAGGAAACAAGTGTGTTACTAAAGTGATTTATACGAAGGTTTGTTACTACAACATAATAATGTGTGTTATTATATAAAAAATGAGTACATAAATAATATTGAATATTTAATATTACTGAAGTGAATTATAATAAGGTATGTTACTACATAGTAACAATATGTGTTACTATATAGAGATGAGTGTATTACTGATATACAATATTTAAACATTACTAGTACCACAGAAGAAATACATAATAAATAGATAAGTGATACCTCAACTCTTCCAACAAGGGATAGCCTCACATCTCCAGCCTTCAGATACCTCATAACTCCATTACACGTAACCGGATACTCATCCACAACAAGCTCCCCATCACCATATGAACCAGACTCAGCTTCTTGCTTGCAACGGGCTTACAATCTCTCATCATCCCAGTGCTGGATAAGAGGAATAGAGAATGGCAATCGAACACCACGTCAACGTACTCTGTGAAGATACACAATTTGAAGAATGAGTTAACAACCGGTAACATTGTGGACATAATTATTGCAGAAAGTTTCAATACTCTCGCACATCTTTTTAAAAATCTAAGAACACCAATCCAACTTCGAAATCACATTCACATCAACAACAGACTTCAGAACGGAAGGTGAACAAACAAAGTGATTGGCCATTGGAGTAAACATGGACGACATGCAGAAATAAACAAATAAATGCTTAAAATCGTCACCCCCATCCTTCAGTTTTTTTTTAAATGTCAGCAAGAACACTGAGCTTCGAATTGTGCTTCAAATTATAACGCTCCGAGTACTTCTCCAGCAACACATTAACCTCACCCCACCCATAATGTGCAACATCAAATCTATCGTTCCTCGGAAGCATGAATATATCAAACACGTCATCAAAAGTGATGACAAACCGACGGGAACAACCAATCGACAACTGCCAACTGACAGGATTGAAATTCTCAGCAAGCCAGCGAAGCATAGGATACCCGCTGAGCTTTGAAATGGGCATATCAAGAAGACTACCTAAGCCAATGCTCTTAACCGCTTGTTTCTGCTTCTTATTCAGTGATTGAATAAGTTCGAAAACAACATTAGGTCTACCGTGGGGATCCCTACAACAATTAAAAAATATGGTTAAAATATATACAAAAAAATGAATGAATGAAAATGATAATAAAAACAACTATAAACATACCTTAATGGTTGAGAACCGTGAACAACCATGGCACGAGTAGGTGCTTTTCTCTGAACTTTCCTTTTAGATTTTTTTGAAGTCCCCTCAGACTTCAAAACCAGTTTATCATTCTTGTACGAATCAGAAGACTCCATTTCAGAAAATAAATACTGCAATAACAGTAGACATATGTGTCACTAAAATGAATATTGTTATGTTACTAAACAGAGAATATATGTGTTACAAAACATACTAAGAAACTATGTTACTAAAATGGAGAAGGTATGTTACAAAATTCAACAAAATAGTGTTACACATGGACATATATTTATGTGTTACTGTCGGAGTTATACGTGAAAGTATGCTTTTACTTTGTATAACTCGTGTATCAAACACTCGTGTTATGAGAATAATTCTTTTATCACATTTGCTTTAATTATGATTGAATGTTAAATTTCTATTGCAAACCGTTCAATATATAGTACATGTTACATTGTAGTTAATGTGGTGATACCCGATCACGGAAGACAACATTAACAGTTTACTTGTAACTAAACGTACATTTTCACGACCTAGGTGGAATTGAACAATCCGTCGTGAAAGGTCGATGTGTAAGGCTCAGATTGGTCTGTCTTGACTAAGAGATTGCACTAGCACATTTAGTATGTGTTGAAGAGGACCTACAACGAGGATAAATTCTTCTGTTCTGAAAGGTGAAGAATTAGACCTCAGTGGTTGTTGATTTCTTAATCTCCATCACTTAAATAGGACCGTGTGTGCTTGATGGTTACTGCTTTGATTCATGTTGGGTGAGAATCATTGTGACTTCGAACTTTGTGTCTTGGGCAGTAATGTTAATCATACGACGATTGCTAAGATTTAATACGGAGAAACGCGTGCGAGTACGGCTCGTGTGATTAGTCCCCTTGGTGGGCTCAGAAGTTTTATCGTACCAAATCTTGCAAGTGAAGAATTAGTTTCTTCGGTACGGATAATAATGTTGAGCTGTCTTTACTCCAAGGTGAAATATATTAATTAATTTTGAGCTATTCAGAAGCTTGGTTAATTAATGAACTTGATAATCTTAAACGCGGGAAATAATAACCGGGAGCCCATATTATCGTAATATGGATTAAGATGGATAGTGCACTATTAATTTATTAGTGGTAATAATTAATATTAATGGGCTGAATTATATTGGGGCTCAATATTGAAATTCAGAAGTCCATTAGGAGGTCCAATCTTAATTCTCCTTAAAGGCCCCTCAAGTAGCCCATTAAGTAGCTCAATAATGATAAGGTGATTAAAATAAAAAGAAAATATATTGCTGATTTTATCCATTAATTTTTGAAAATTGTGTATTTAAGAGAGATTAGATTTTGTTGATTTTCTTGGAAAGATATTATGGAAGATATGTATTCTTGGAATACAAGAATATCTCATATATTCAAGAAGATCCAAATCTTGGGATTTCCTCTTAATTATTTTCAAAAATTACACCTATTTAGGAGGGTGAGATTTTTGTGGAATATTTTATTTTGGAGAAAAGAATATATGGGATATATTCAAGATTTCTTAGAGGCTAAGAAAAGATTTTCTCCAAGCCCATATTTTACTTGAAAATTTCGGCCCCTACCCTCTATAAATAGGGGATGATTATTTCATCCCCAAGAACATAATTCCATGTGCTGGAAAAATCAAGAGCATATATATTTTTCTTTTTCCTTAGTTTATTAAATTACTTGAAAGCATCTCCCACCGGTAATCAAGTGAGGTGAAAGGGAAATACTTGAGAAGGTTTTTGGATCGATAGAGCGAGATCGTGATTGTCCCGTTTATCCAAAGGCCAATTCTACAAGAGGTATGTTAATCACATATTTACTTGTTTATTCCGCCATAGTTTATATGTGAATTAATTCAACATGCATGATGATAAATTAGTTGTTGGAATTATTATTTGAATTAATTAGGATTAATTCATGCTAGTAATAATTGTATTTAAATTCGTATTTAAATTTCATCCCGAATAGATTCCGAGCACCCCTATTTTCCCAACAATTGGTATCAGAGCCACGGTTTTGGGCTCTAATCTTTAAATTGGAATTTAAATTGTTAAACATTAAATTGAAATTGGATAGTAGAATTGCTAGATCTTTTTTGCAGGTATCCAATTGTCATGGTTTTAATGTTGTTATTTTTTTCATGTGTGTGAATTAATTATTTTTAATTCGATTCGTTCGAATTCATTTTTCTCGTGAGAAAATCCATGAGTAGATTAGTTGTTTTTATTTTGACTCGATCATTGTAATAGACTAGTCTAGATCTAGTATTTATTTTTTATGAAAAATAAATTATAACCGGATCGTGACAAAGAACGAAGAATTAAAAACGGCATACCCGGACGACGCATACAAGCGTGGCGCGTGTATGGATGAAAAATCATGCAAGGGGTAAGGAAAACAAGGACGAACGGCGAAACCCGGCGCACGGGGTGCACAGCGCATGACCCGCGCGCGACGGGTGGCTGGCAGCGCGCATGAGCGCGCGCGCGCCTCGGGCGCGGCCTGCAGCGCCTCGGCGCCTCGGGTGCGGCGCCTCGCTGTAGCGCCTCGGCTGCTCGGCCGAGAGGCGCGCGGGCCCACTCCGTGGGCCGACGCGCGCCGTATCTCGGGCCATAGAATTTTTTGGTTTGTCCCTTTTCTTTCGTGTGATTTTAAATGTTGTCCCGAACCCCAAACGATGCTGTTTTTGATGAAGTGTTGCTGTTCGAGTGGGAGCATGTCGAGACGAACGTCGGAAAGCAACAAGGATGATTTTTCGCATCAAGACGCGAAAAAAATTAAACTGTGACAATTGGATTTAAGTGCTCCAATGTGTTTAATTTTGTTTTGATGGATGTTTTATTTCGTGCAATTATTATTATTTGTTAATATGTGTTTGCATGAACTTAATTGTCCAAGAAAAACCTTACTTTCGAAAATTACTAAGTATGTTTATTTAATCGCAATTTTATTCCGGATATTAAAATTGGATTAATTTGGCCTCCATAATTTATTTATTTGTGAAGTTCTTTTGGAATACATTTCCCCCTCGGATCGGCCAAAAGAACGGATTTCACATGAATAAATTCCGAAAGGATGATTGTGGATTATTACTAGTGGCAGTATTGACCCTCACCCCGAGTGGCTTGCTCAAAGCGAAATAATAATCCTGTATTTAATTATGGTTATTACTTAGGCATAGGAAATTGATATTAACTTACTCCCCTCGGAGTCCCTGTCAATTTCTATGTGGTCAAGTGGGAGCCGACTATTAATTTTGAATTAAGGATTTGTAATTTTTAAGTTTGTGATCCGCTTGAATGTATTTAAATGTATAGACCACCCCTCGTGGCGCATTTAAATTGTTTCGAGATGTTGGCTGATGCATGATTATATTGTTTTAAGGTTTCAATATAATTGATGTGATCGAATTATGTGATAATTTAGTATTTTTCTAGATATTGATATGAATGTATGTTTTATTCTCAGTTCATCATGTCGCAACCTTTTAATCCACTGTTTAGTATACTTAAAGATAACAAACTTGTTGGTGAGAACTATGTTGATTGGAAACGTAATATGAACATGGTCCTTCCTACGCAATAACTGTTGGGACATTGTCAGTTTTGATTAAGATCCCAAAGCCCCTGAAAAGATGATTGCCTTAATCTGTCTTTGTCAGGCTAGTCTTGGTTAGGATTAGTACTTAGTCATTTTACACTTCACAGGTACTCAGTGAGAGGAGAACTCACTGGAGACAATCAAGACTCAGAGCCTGAAGACGAAGAGCACCATCCTAAACTTATGGCAGTCTTCTAAGCTGGCTGAGTAAGTGTCAGTGATGAAGAGTATGACCCTGAGGTCATTACTAACTCAGTCCTGAAGGGAACAGGTTGTCACTGAGTTAATGGGAAGACTTGGAGTAGAGCCAAGCAATGCAAAAGGAATTTCAGTGTCAGGACAAGACCGGTGAGCTCAAGACAAAATGAACTTAATAAGACAAGCCTGAAGCTCAGGAATAAGTTCTGACATTCTCACCAACCTGATGACGTGGACCAATCCGAGGAGGACACGCACGTACGGAACCTGACATAAAGACTGAATTCAGACTGCATATTCAACGGGCAAGCATTTAATGTGCATTTAATGCAAATACCGAATCCATGCAAGGGCGGCTGCTGCATGGAGATATGTCCGTTTGAAGCCACTCTACATAGATGGCTAGAAGGCTATTTCTCCAACGGATAGTTTTCCAACCACCTATAAATACAGAAGGCCTTGAACCCATTCAAGGTTACGGGAAATTTCCAAGCCAGAAATTACTCAAACTCTCAAGCAATCAAAGCATTCAGCCTTTAAGAGAAACACTCGAAACCTTCCAAATTTCCCAAGTGTTTCTCAGCAACTGAGAGTTATTCTGTATTCCAAGAGCTAATTAGAATTATCTTAAGCTTAGAGAGATTATCCAATCCTTAGCATAGCTTCGCCTTGTAAGGATAATCTCAACTCAGTTGGAATCCAAACTGAAACCAAAACCCTAAGATAGGCTTGTTGGGAGTAAGTCAGTTAGTGTGTTAGTAAGTGGAGTTTGTATAGATCAGTGAGGTAACTGATCTTGGTGCACCTTGGCACGTTAAAAACAAGAATCCCTTGAGTGGATTTCCTGTTAAGTCAGGCCGTGGACGTAGGAGTTTGAGTCTCTGAACCACGTTAAACTCCTTGTGTTCTTACTGCTTTGATATTGTGCATGCTTGCCATATTATCTGTTCATTCATTGCATTTAAGTTTATCAGGTCTGAATCAATCAACCTGATCCTCAAAAGAACACTGCCCTACTAAACACCTCTCAGATTTGAGTAAAGCAAGTTTTCAGAAAGCAAACTAATCAAGACTTTAAACTATCAGGGCTCAAACATTTCCGCACTGAACTTGAACTGATAGTTAGCCAACTGACCCGCACCAAGTGTAGTCAGTGGGTGTATTATCAGCTCCTAGTTCTTTACCACTCTGAGTGAAGGGGACTCAGTCAGTTTTAAGTTTGAAAAATACGTATACGTGTATTCCCCCCCCATACACGTATTCCTCAGTCTTGCATCGGGACCAACAAGTGGTATCAGAGCAGTGGTTCGAAAGACCACTGACTTTGAATACTAATAGTTTCAAAGGAGAAACTGTTGGTGGTCACTGAACAGATCTGAGTTTGCCTTTCATAAAACTTGCATCATCATCATGACTTCGAGGAGACTTGAAGCTTCGTTACCTGAATTTTCTGTATCTAACTTTGTCTATTGGAAGTTCAGATTAGAGGCACATCTAGATGCCATCCATGACCAGATGCCGCGTGTACTCAGGGAAGGACCGATCAAGATCACTATTCCTAACGTCAGAGGACTAGGATACGATGATCTTGCGATTGGCGTGCAGGTTCCTAAGGAGAGGAAAGACATGACCAACGATGAAATCAAGATGGTGGGGCTTGACAACGTCGCCAGAAACATCATCCTGCATACGGTGCCTTTCGAGGAGTCAGCCAGGCTGATGAACCTAAAGACGGCAAAGGAGGTTTGGGATGAGCTGACCAGGATGTGCGAAGGGTCAGAAAAGATAAAGGAGAACAAGAGGAATATTGCCATTCAGAAATTCGAAGCGTTCGAGATGCTGCCTGATGAGAGCATAGATCAGATGGAGTCTAGATTCATCAAGTTGATGAATGAGTTGGTGATGTTGGACAAGGATGTCCCAAGGAGAGATGTTGCTTCAAAGATCCTGAATGCCCTTCCTGAGAGATGGGACAACAGTGTAATTATGCTTAAGAACACTCAGGATATGAGTAACATAACTTCTGCTTTACTTTTTTCAGAGCTAAAAGCGCTTGAATTTGATCTTAACAAAAGAAAGAAGAAAGTTCAGTCAGAAGAGGAAGGGAACGAGAAAACTCCTGAGAAAAGTGTGGCGTTCAAGGCCAGGTCTGAACCTGTTGAGCCCTCATCAAATTCTTCATCAAAGTCACTGATGGAGATGAGCAGGGAAGAACTCGCTGAGGAGTATAGCCTGATGGCCAGACGATTTGACAAGCTCAATTCCAGGTTTGGTCGTTATAAAAAGTTTTATCAGGACTCACGTGACAGGAAACCTGAAGGAACCCACCAAAGCTCGAGGAGATATGAGGAGCGAAGAAACACTGACCAGAGGAGAGAACGTGGTGATGAAAGGAGATATTCTGAACCAAAACCTGAAAGAAGAGACGAACAGAGACGTACTCGCGATGATAGATATCCAACCAAGGCTGAAAGCTCACTGAGAACCAGGGAACCTGACTCAAGGAGGAACCCTGAACCAAGAAAAGAAATAGTAAGTGAGCAGGTAGCTTGTTACAACTGTAACAAGATTGGTCACTATCAGTACGATTGCCCGGAGCTGAGTGCTAGGGAAAGAGAGGAAAGGAGAGCCACGAGGGATCTAAGATCTGCTGATCGGAGGGCTATGGTGGCTGAGGATGCAACAGACTCTGATGGTCCCACTGAAAGATCACCTGAACTCTTCTCGGATGATGAGTACGATGATGTCTGCCTAATGGCTAGGGATGAGCCTGAGGTAACATCGAATTCTGTTTGTGCTTCTTACACTGGTCAAAATCCTGAGCTCAGCTCAGAGTCAGTTAGAGAAATGAACCTTCAGATCTGTCTTGATCAATTGATGGTTGATTTCTCCAGACTGCAGGAAACTAATGTCTTCCTGGTAGAGGAGAACAAGAAATTGAGTACTGAAGTTCAAAACCTGAATGAACAACTCACTCAGTCTGATCTCAAAGAACCAGCTCAGATTGTGAGACTAACTCAGGAAATTGATATGATCAATTCTGAGCGCCTCCCAAGAGAGAAAATTCTGAAGGAACTGGCTGAGGAAGAGTTGGTCAGGAAGGAAGAACTGAAAGCACTTAAAAGTAAGTTTGATGACCTCTTTACCAGACATGAAATCCTGAAAAAGAGTGAGGACTCTCTCAAGAAAAAGGTTGCATCAATGAATAAATCCTCAGTGGCTAGAGAGGAAATAAATAGCAACCAGATACTTGGGAACAAGAAAAAGGGACTTGGATATGTTCCTGAGAAATCCTCACAAGGTCAGTCTCATGTTGCTTCAGGGAGCAACACTGAGAGGGTATTTGTTCAGACAGGCCAGAGTGCACCTAAGGTTGTGCTCCAGGCCCGTCAAACTGATAAGGGCAAGGAAACCGTTGACACAGTCAGGGTTGCTCCTAAGGTAGCTAAGCCAAAACCCAAGGGAAAGGCAAAGCAACCTACGGAAGCCCCTGAGAGCTCAGGCCAGGGAAAACCTCAGCGAAAGCAGAGGAAGACTCAGGCCAAGAGCCCTCAGACTGGTCAGCGAGGGTACCATCATGCTTGGCAATACCAACAGGGAAGGCCAAACATGATGACACCCCCGTGGTTTTGGCATCCTGAGGCCTTTAACTGTTTTCCATTCCTTCACTTGCCTAGGGGGAATAGAAATCAGGGTCCTTATCAAGAACAAGGCCCAAGACCTGCTGCACCCAGACCTAGGAAGAACAGGAAGCCAGCCCAAAAGGCATCCACTCAGGCTCCTGCGAAGCCTAAGTCTAGCACCCATACACCATCTTCCTCTCAGGCTAAGAAGAAGAAAGTTGTGTATGTCGATGTTTCAGGGAGACAGATTCACCACTCTGAGGCAATCAGGGTTGTGAAGCAAGTCTGGATCCCGAAAGGTACAGCTGACACAATAGGACCCAACACCCAATGGGTACCTAAAGCCTGATTTGCTTACAGGCGGCTGTGGATCACAACAAGAGGAGAGAAGACTCAATCAAAGCTGTTTGGTACCTAGACAGTGGTTGCTCAAGGCACATGACTGGAATGAAGAGTCTTCTCCAAGAATATCAGGCTAAAGATGGTCCACAGGTAACCTTTGGTGATAACTCAAAAGGTGTTACTAAGGGTCTTGGTGTTCTAATTATAGGTACAGTTAGAGTGGAAAATGTGTCCTTTGTGGAAGGACTGAAGCATAACCTGCTGTCAGTAAGTCAATTCTGTGACAAAGGGTTCAGTGTTGAGTTCTCATCGAATAAATGTTCAGTTAAGGACAAATCAACACAAGTGCTTCTATCAGGTATAAGGAAAGGTAATGTTTATCTCGCTGATTGGAGCAGCACTATTCCTAATACTTGTCTTGTTGCTAAAAGCTCTCTAGAGCTCAGTTGGTTATGGCATAAAAGATTAAGCCACCTGAACTTCAAGATTCTTAAAAAAATATCTAGACAGTCACTTGTTGATGGTCTACCTAATGAAGTTTTTAGCAAAGATCACGTGTGCAAAGCTTGTCAGGAAGGGAAGCAGGTCAGAGCGTCATTCAAAGAAAAGGCTTCTTACTCCACTGACAGGATACTTCAGCTCTTGCACATGGATCTATTTGGTCCCATAACACCTGTGAGTATGAATGGTAGAAAATATACTCTTGTGGTTATTGATGATTATTCTAGATATACTTGGGTTATTTTCCTGTTGAATAAGAAGGAAACACAGGTGAAGCTTCCAGAGTTGCTCAGAAGACTCAGCAATGAGAAAAATCAGTCCATTACTAAGATCAGATCTGACAAGGGCACTGAATTTATAAATTCATATATTTCTGACTTTTGTAACGAACTTGGTATAGCTCATGAGACTTCTGCAGCTAGAACCCCACAACAGAATGGTGTCGCTGAAAGGAGGAATCGGACACTGAAGGAAGCTGCAAGGACCATGCTGGCTGAGTCAGGATTGCCCAAGAAGTTTTGGGCTGAGGCAATCAACACTGCATGCTACACTCAGAACAGATCCATGCTGAACAAGCAACATGCTCAGACCCCATATGAGACATGGAACAAAAGAAAACCTCGTATTTCTTACTTTCATGTGTTTGGTTGTAAGTGCTTCATCCTCAACAATGGGAAGACCCAGTTGAAAGCCTTTGATAGCAAATCTGATGAAGGAATATTCTTGGGATATTCTGAAATTAGCAAAGCCTTCAGGGTTTACAATTGTAGGACCCTTGTTGTGGAAGAATCACCTCATGTTGTCTTTGATGAATCTGCTAATGAGTCTAGGGCAAAGGTGCTGAATCCTGACACTGAGGAGGTCACGAGGAGAGTGACAAGGCTGAGCTTGAAGAATCAACCTGATCCCAAGATCAAGACTGTGCCAATTCCCAGATGGGATGATGATGACGATCAGGATGATGAACCAAGTGCCACTCCTAAACCCAGCACATCAGGGATTGTTGAGCCTCAGATAGAGGAACAGGCTCAACCTGAGGTAAGTACCGTCTATGAAGATGCTGTTGCAGCTGAGACGGCTCCTGAGTCACCTCATCAAGGGGGAATCAATGTCCCTGACATTGAGCTCGTTAATCCCTTTGGTATAGACTCAGGATCATATCCTTCTGTTCAATTTCCTGAATTTTATGAGCCTGTAGACACTAACATTGCAGGTACTTCAGGAACAACTCCTGGCAAAAGAACATGGTTAGAAGATCATCCCATTGATCAAATTATTGGTGATCCAACTGAGGGAGTCAGGACCAGACGGTTTCATGGTGAGAGTGCACTGTTCTGTTGCTTTCTCTCTGAGCAAGAGCCTCAGAACATTGAAGAAGCTCTCACTGACTCGAACTGGATCATTGCCATGCAAGAGGAGTTGAATCAGTTCACAAGAAATCAGGTTTGGGAACTGGTAGATAGACCTAGGCATCAAGGTGTGATTGGTACCAAGTGGGTCTTTAAGAACAAGAAGGATGAGAATGGTGTTGTGGTAAGGAACAAGGCTAGACTGGTTGCAAAAGGGTATTGTCAGTCTGAAGGAATAGACTATGATGAAACTTTTGCTCCAGTGGCTAGATTGGAAGCTATCAGGTTGTTCCTTGCCTATGCGACATATAGGAAGTTCAAGGTGTATCAAATGGATGTCAAGAGTGCATTCTTGAATGGTGTACTCAATGAAGAAGTATATGTTGAACAACCTCCCGGGTTTGAGGTTGGAGATAGAGTATACCATTTGAAGAAAGCACTCTATGGACTTAAGCAAGCACCAAGAGCTTGGTATGATACCCTCTCTCAATTCCTGACTGATCATGGGTTCAAGAAGGGAGCAGTGGATAGGACATTGTTCAGGATCACTGAAGGTGATGACATTCTCTTGGTCCAAATTTATGTGGATGACATAATATTTGGATCACCAAATCATCAGTTATGTGAGAAATTCTCTAAACTGATGACTGGTAAATTTGAGATGTCAATGATGGGAGAGATGAACTTCTTCTTAGGATTGCAGGTCAAGCAGACGGATCAAGGTATATTTATTAATCAGGCCAAGTATACAAGAGACTTGATCCATAAGTTTGGTGTTCAGAACAGCAATCCAGCCAGGATCCCAATGAACACAAATTGGAAGATGGATCCTGACACTGAAGGGACTTCAGTGAATCAGACTGAGTATCGTGGGCTGATAGGTTCTTTACTGTACCTGACTGCAAGTAGGCCTGACATTACGTTTGCAGTTGGTGTGTGTGCTAGGTATCAGTCTGATCCCAAGAGAAGTCATTTGGAGGCTGCTAAGAGGATACTTAAGTATTTGAAAAGGACAGTTAATATGGGACTATGGTATCCTTTAGATGACAACCTTGAACTGACAGGGTACTCAGATGCAGATTATGGAGGTTGTAGGATTGATAGGAAATCAACCTCAGAGACATGTCAGTTTTTGGGAAGTAAGTTGATCTCGTGGTTTAGTAAGAAGCAGAATTCAGTGGCAACATCCACAACTGAGGCTGAGTATATGGCTGCAGGGAGTTGTTGTGCTCAGATCCTATGGTTGAGGCAACAGTTGAGGGACTACCAAGTATTTGCTAATCAAGTTCCAATCTATTGTGATAACAATAGTGCAATAGCAATCACTCAGAACCCAGTGCTTCACACAAGGTGCAAGCATGTGGATATTAGACACCACTTCATTCGAGATCATGTGGAAAAGAAAGATATTAGGATGGAAAAGATTCACACTGATAGGCAAAGAGCTGACATCTTGACTAAGCCCTTGGCTGAAGCAAGGTTTATGGAACTGTCAGTAGAATTGGGACTCTTAGATCCGGGAGAGCAGTCAGTGTAGGGTTCTAGGGGGAACTCAGGCCAGACTCGACTCAGCGAGGTATCAGGGTGCTACAATGTCTCCCTGACAGGTATGGGTTCTAACCTGACTCTTGTGAATCTCAAGCGTCTCCCTGAGTCATTCGTCCTGAAAATCTTTATTAAATGCATTCCGTTATCATTAAAAGCGCACCTTTTTATATTTAAACCCACGCGCACGGAACATTTAATGCTGCAGTTACTTTTTCATATACGTGTCCATTTTATACGGAATATGACTGACTTGGGGTTTTAATTAAAACTGAGATTAATCCTGGCCTCTCATTTCAAAACCTTTCGAATTCAGGGATCAATCTCAACCCCACGTTTGAGTAACTGACTTAGTCTTATCAATCAAAGGTGCCATTTGAGGTCTTTACGCAAACACAACGCACAATTTGCACACTGAGTTTTCTCTTGCTCAAACACAGAATTTCTAAAACCTCTTTCTCAAAACACAATGGCATTCCTTGATTCCGACTGGACAACCGACAAGATCGTCGATGTTGTTGAGAAGAAGCTAGTACACATGGAGCAAGTCATCTCCATGGAAGGTATCTGTCTAACGGTTGAGGAAATCAAACCCGTTTTTAAATGGATTTCCGACGCCGGGTTGGAAACATACTTCACCACCCGCCCCTCTTCCGTGCTTCCAAGAACAGTGGTGGAAGCTTATTTGAACATGTTCTTGCGGAAGGGAGAAGTCTTCACTAAGGTGACTGCGCTAAAGCCGACGGGAGAAAAGAACAGCGACGGAGAGCCTCTCTACGACTCGGAGGTGGTCACCATCGATCTCAGGCAGGCGGTGAGGGAAGTTTTCAAGCCGCCATTCTCCGGCATCAACCCCAGGACTTACAAGGAAAACTCGGAGGGAGAATTCCTTGGGAAATAGACCAAGTCAGGGTCTTCGGAGTTCAGGGCCCGTCAGAACAAGAGCACTCTGAAGCCGGAGTACAGGGCTCTGGTGGACTTGGTGTCCAAGATGGTGATGGGAGCAACTGGCTCTCACGAGCAGTTGAGTCTGCCCAAGCTGAGGCTCATGGGAGCAATCGCTGATGGAGTGGAAGCGAACTGGGAGCAGTTCTTCCTCGATCAACTCCATCAGGCGGGATTGGACAAGATCACGCGTGACAAGGAGAAGAAGCACATATCCGTCAGCGCCATCTTGCCTTTTGGCACAAGATTGTCCATGCTGATTGCTCATGCGTGCCATGAGTACACTTTTGACTTTGAGGACAACCTTTCCTCAAAGAAGGTGATGTTTTCCTCACTGAGTGACACCTATTCAGTGCTAGGGCTGACTGATCCCAATGCGAAAGCAAAGGGTCAGGCCAGAAAGCCAGCTGGGACGGCCAAGAGAGTGGCAACCAGCCTCATTGAAAAGGTGGATGAGCTCCTTGAGAGGAGTAAGGAGGCTGAGAAGGCTGTTGCTGAAGAGGTGGAGCAACCTGAGATAGGCGTGGCTGAGAAGAAGGAGAGGAGGGTGAAAATCGTGCTGTCAGGGAAGAGCACGAAGTCGGGGACTGAGTCAGACCCCAAGAAGGCCGGGACTGAGGCTGAGGGAACTGATGATGACGTCAGTAAGGAGGGCGCTCAGGGAAAGAGGCCCCTGAAGAGACTTAGGAGGGGAGTAAAGAAGTCTCCTGCTAAGAAACTTCCTGAGTTGAGTGAGAGCGAGAAGTCAAGCTCTCCTGGAGCCTCTGACTTAGAGGAGGTAAGAAAGACTGTTGAGACGGCTGAGTCATTGCAGCCTGAGACAGCACCCACACAAACACCCCCACATCCTGAAACCCAAACACCTTCCATCCCTGACCCCACACCTCAAACTCCCCAACTCCCCCACCCTTCAGAGCCAAATTACCCTACTGAGTCAGTGCCATCAACCTCACTTACAATTGAGCCTGACCAGTCAGCCGAACCAAACCTTCCCAACCCCTCAGATTTTCCCTCATACCCCAACCCCAAAGACTGTCCCAAATCCATTTCAGCTGAAGAGGATGTGTTCCTTGAAATAGAGGAGGATGAGCTGGATGAGCACATGGCAGGAGGTATACTGGAGAATACGCTCAGGGGGAATGCCACGGAGTGGGCAGGAAAGTGCTGGCCTGGGCTGTACAAATACACTGAATTGCTGGCATATGTGGTGGAGCTCAAAGTTTGGTTGGACTTCAAACAATCAAACATGCAGGAGCAACATATGCTGGTAGACGCACGCGGCTGGGAGCATTGGGAGATGGAGGAGGCCAAGATCTGCTCATTCTTTGGCCTGACAAGCTGGCTTCAACTCTTAAACTTCGACAACCTGAAGAAGCTTGTGGCTGAAAAGATGGCCAAAAGCAAGGCTGATCTTCTCCCCGTTGGAGAGGTGGAGGATGATGAGGAGGATGATGACGCTCAAGATGGAGCTGTGGAAAAGGCAGTAGAGGAGACTGCTAGAGAAGTTGATGAGATGGACTCTGAGCCTCAGGCTCAGGGGGAAGGTGACAAGAACACTGGTGCTAAGGATGGACCAGTGGCTGAGGATGTTGTGAACATCTCAGCTGCCAATGAGACATCTGTCGATGAAGGGATTCCCTGCCCGGAGACACGAGAGGATGATGTTGAGGCATTCAAGGAGACTCTCAGTTCCGAAGGACAAGTTCCTAAGGTTCAAGTTAGCTTAGCCGAGCCTGAGGAGGCGGCTATGACTACTTCACAACTGCCTTCAGTGCACCTTGAAGAAGGGACTGATACTGCAGGGGCTGACAAGGGAAAGCAGCCAATCACTGATGAGGCCGCTGATGATGAAGATGTGGTCATAACCGGGGTCGGCCGTGCTGAATTTACAAGCATAGTGGAGGTCAAACAGGAGAAAACCTCGGAAAATCTAGCTGAGCTTCAGGAGGAAGTAATGAGGCTACGTGCTGAAAAAGATGAAGACTCCAAGGCCCTGGCGAAGCACATCAGGTGGACAAAGTCAGCCTACAACACCCTTGCTAACAGGGAGCTGATCTTGTTAAAGCGCACATTGACTGACACGGCCAAGTCAGTGAAGATTGAGAGGAAGCGCACAAAGAAGATGCTCAGAAACACTCTCAAGACACTTGGAGAGAGGGATGCGATCAGAGACGAAAAGATGAATCAGGCAGTGGACAGGCTTGCAGTTCAGACTGGAGCTATTGTCACTCAGGCCTTGAAGGACTCAGCGTCCAAATTGGAGCTGGAGTCAGGGAAGCTGGATCGCACCTCCCAATCGGTGGCTGACGTTTTGGCTAAGGCCACTGAGGAGTCTGCGAAGATACTGACTGAGGTGAGCAGAGTCAGCGGTGAGTCCTTGAAGGTGGAGGATAGGATCACCAAGGCTGAACAAAGTCTCCAACTCTCTATGGAGGTCTTTGAGAAGAAAGTCAATGCTGCCATCAGTTCCGTATCTTTTGCAGGGACTGGGATTTCAATGGGAGTTGAATTATTGAAGGAGGGAATCAACGATGTCCATTCCCTAGCCTCCTTCGTAATCAACAGCGGATCTGACGCATTCCCATTTGAGGCCAATGATGATGCCAAAAAGGGGGAAAAGAAGAAGAAAAGATCCCGCCCTGAGGCATCTGAGGCAGTTAGTCAAGGAGAGACCGTCCTAGCTGATCCTGAAGCCAATCCTGATGGAAATATTCTAAGGGTAAGGAAGTCAGCTAGGTTAGCGGCCGTGGAGAAGGAAGGAGAACAGTTAGTTGCCAAGCTGAGGGAGGAGGCAACTAAGGCAAAGGCTAATGAACCTTCAAAGCAACAACCTGAGCCAGTCCAAAGATCGTCACCCATGAGCTCAAGGAAGAATCCCATCACTTACTCAGGTGAGTTAGTTGCGGAGCTATGTGCTGAAGCATGGGGAGATCAACCTGAAAAGACTGAGGCTATGCGCAGAGCTGAAATTGCTCAGAAAGAGAAGATGCGCATCTTGGAGAAGAAGGTTGAGAAGCTGACTGATATCACTGAGCTTCAACAACGCGAACTAGATGATGCAGTGATCAGCTTGCTAAGGAGGAAGAAGGCGAAGCCTGAGCCAAGGAAGTACAGGAAGAAGCCAACAGTAAGGAAGGCAACAATTTTTCAAGTCAGAAGGCCAGAATCAGGAGCAAGGGAAGCCTTTGTTGATGAGTTCGTCTCAGAGACTTTGAAGGAGTTTTGGACTGATGCAAGGGATGAATTTGTCAGGCTATGGTTTGTTGTAAAGAAGTGGGGCGACACTGACGATATTGATGCCCACTTCACTGACTATATGATGGACAATCATCGTGAGCTATTCCAGAAGATCTTGGAGGAGGCTGAGGCAGCTCAAGTCCAAGTGAAGGCTCCTGAGTTCACCATTCGAGCTCCTCCCTTGATTCCTGGAACTCAAAAGCATGACACTAAGGCCATAATGATGGAAGTCTTGAAGATAGCCAGAGCTGAAGGATATGTGAACCAACCTGGAAGACTTGACGAGCTAAAGGCAAGAGTTTATGCAGGATATGGACTCAAGCCTGAAATGAGATTAGTCTAGGTGTTCATAGGCTTCTTTGTAATAGATTAGATTCATTGTAATCATTTCCACATCTATCAATGAAATCTATTACTTCTGCCCACAGACAAAAACTCATTGTCTTTTTGGCTTGTTTAAATTCTGTACTTTATCAAGATTTGCTCTAACACTGTCTTATCTTATAGATAGGTTTGTCTTGTTTCCTCTAAGTGTTTTGAGGATCTTTTCAGTGTTTTGGCATCATCAAAAAGGGGGAAATTGTTGGGACATTGTCAGTTTTGATTAAGATCCCAAAGCCCCTGAAAAGATGATTGCCTTAATCTGTCTTTGTCAGGCTAGTCTTGGTTAGGATTAGTACTTAGTCATTTTACACTTCACAGGTACTCAGTGAGAGGAGAACTCACTGGAGACAATCAAGACTCAGAGCCTGAAGACGAAGAGCACCATCCTAAACTTATGGCAGTCTTCTAAGCTGGCTGAGTAAGTGTCAGTGATGAAGAGTATGACCCTGAGGTCATTACTAACTCAGTCCTGAAGGGAACAGGTTGTCACTGAGTTAATGGGAAGACTTGGAGTAGAGCCAAGCAATGCAAAAGGAATTTCAGCGTCAGGACAAGACCGGTGAGCTCAAGACAAAATGAACTTAATAAGACAAGCCTGAAGCTCAGGAATAAGTTCTGACATTCTCACCAACCTGATGACGTGGACCAATCCGAGGAGGACACGCACGTACGGAACCTGACATAAAGACTGAATTCAGACTGCATATTCAACGGGCAAGCATTTAATGTGCATTTAATGCAAATACCGAATCCATGCAAGGGCGGCTGCTGCATGGAGATATGTCCGTTTGAAGCCACTCTACATAGATGGCTAGAAGGCTATTTCTCCAACGGATAGTTTTCAAACCACCTATAAATACAGAAGGCCTTGAACCCATTCAAGGTTACGGGAAATTTCCAAGCCAGAAATTACTCAAACTCTCAAGCAATCAAAGCATTCAGCCTTTAAGAGAAACACTCGAAACCTTCCAAATTTCCCAAGTGTTTCTCAGCAACTGAGAGTTATTCTGTATTCCAAGAGCTAATTAGAATTATCTTAAGCTTAGAGAGATTATCCAATCCTTAGCATAGCTTCGCCTTGTAAGGATAATCTCAACTCAGTTGGAATCCAAACTGAAACCAAAACCCTAAGATAGGCTTGTTGGGAGTAAGTCAGTTAGTGTGTTAGTAAGTGGAGTTTGTATAGATCAGTGAGGTAACTGATCTTGGTGCACCTTGGCACGTTAAAAACAAGAATCCCTTGAGTGGATTTCCTGTTAAGTCAGGCCGTGGACGTAGGAGTTTGAGTCTCTGAACCACGTTAAACTCCTTGTGTTCTTACTGCTTTGATATTGTGCATGCTTGCCATATTATCTGTTCATTCATTGCATTTAAGTTTATCAGGTCTGAATCAATCAACCTGATCCTCAAAAGAACACTGCCCTACTAAACACCTCTCAGATTTGAGTAAAGCAAGTTTTCAGAAAGCAAACTAATCAAGACTTTAAACTATCAGGGCTCAAACATTTCCGCACTGAACTTGAACTGATAGTTAGCCAACTGACCCGCACCAAGTGTAGTCAGTGGGTGTATTATCAGCTCCTAGTTCTTTACCACTCTGAGTGAAGGGGACTCAGTCAGTTTTAAGTTTGAAAAATACGTATACGTGTATTCCCCCCCATACACGTATTCCTCAGTCTTGCATCGGGACCAACAATAACACTATTGGATATTTAGTGTTGACGTACCCAAGAAACCTAATGATAAGTCAAGTAATGGAGAAAGGGTGATATTCGATGATTGGAAGCATTCCAATGAGCACATGAAGCACATCATCTTGACATTTATGTCTGAAGATTTGAAGTGCATTCATGAAGGCATTGAAGCGGTTGTTGATATCATGAATAGCCTTGAAGAGATGTTTCAACATCAGAACCCCATGGCGAATCTATTCACCATTCGTGAGAAGCTCACGAAGGAAATGGTGAAGGGAACACCTGTAAGGGATCATGTTCTCAATTTTAGGCGTGAGTTTGAGAAACTCGAGTTTCTTGGTGCCGGACAAAGTGAAGAAAGTCAAATCGATTCCATACTCCTAAAGCTATCGAGTAGTTTTGATGGGTTCTTTTGGGAATACGTGTTATCTGAACACAAGTTCACTTTAGATACCCTGCTCAAAGCTCTGATAACGGTAGAGTCATACTTAGGGAGTAGGGACGAGGCTTTGGTGATCAAGAACTTTTTTTCGAAATCTAGGCCAATGGAGGGTAAGATTGAGAAGAAGGTGGTTGATCGGAACCAAACCAGTGGACTCACTTTTGGTGGCAAAGAAAGAGCATCCAAGCCGTACGGCGTGAAGATATCCGGTAAGAGTAAGTGCTTCAATTGCGGGGAGAGAGGACATTGGAGGTCTGTCTGTTCTAAGCCTAAGAAGGCGGTAAAGAAAGGTAAGTCTCATGCTTTAGTCGTTGAAACATATGTTGCGGCGTATGCTGCCCACGTTTGGGTAGTGGATACCGGGGCAACTGATCATATTTGTTTCACTCTTCAGGGGTTCCAGCTAACCCGGCGACTTAGCAAGAATGAGATCACAATCACTTTGGGGGATGCTACGAGAGTGGCAGCCGAAGCAGTGGGAGTCGTGCACCTATCTTTTGAAGATAGAGTTTTAATTTTAAGAGATGTTTTATACGTTCCGAACTTTAGGAAGAATTTAATTTCAGTTTCTAAGTTGTTTTTTGATGGATATTCAGTTACTTTTAATAAAGTTGTTACTGTTTCTTTTAAGAATGATATTATCTGTCATGGAACGTTGGTAAACAATCTCTATACGATTAAGTGTGCACACCACTCAAATAATGAATCTAATAACACATCGATCATTTCGAGCAATAAAAGAAAGTGTTCTTCGGAGATGAACGAAACACTTCTATGGCATCTTAGACTAGGTCATATTAATCTAAAGCGGATAGAGAGATTGGTGAAAGACGGATCCTTGGAATCACTCCAAGTCAAGCCGTTTCCAACTTGTGAATCCTGTTTAGAGGGTAAGATGACAAAGAGGGCATTTGGAGCCAAAGGGAATAGAGTCACGGAAGTGTTAGAACTCGTTCATACCTATGTGTGTGGTCCAATGACGATCAAAGCGAGAATGGGGTATGAGTATTTCGTTACCTTCATTGACGATTACTCAAGATATGGGTACATTTACCTTATGCGGCATAAGTCTGAAACTTTTGATAAGTTCAAGGAGTTTAAGGCCGAAGCCGAGAAACATAGGGAAAAGAGTATCAAGTTTCTACGATCAGATCATGGAGGCGAATACCTCAGCGATGAATTCTTGAACTACTTATCGGACGAAGGGATCGTATCCCAGTTAACCGCACCGGGAACCCCTCAACAGAACGGTGTGGCGGAATGAAGAAACTGGACTCTTTTAGAGATGGTCAGATCCATGATGAGTTATTCGGATTTACCCAAGTCGTTTTGGGGTAATGCCTTGGAAACGGCGGCTTACATTCTAAACTTGGTGTCATCCAAATCGGTTTCTAAAACCCCAATGGAATTGTGGACCGGGCGCAAGCCCAGTCTAAGACATTTGCGGATTTGGGGTTGTCCGGCATACGTGCTAGACAAGGAAGCCGGTAAGTTGGATCCACGTTCGGAATTAAGGTTGTTTATAGGATACCCTGCGGGAACGAAAGGGTGTATGTTCTATAGTCTCAAGGATCAAAAGACCGTGATTAGTACACACTTTAAATTCTTGGAGGAAGACTATATGAACAATCGGAAACCTAAAAGTGAAATTACCTTAGAAGAATTGAGAGGTCAAACCTCGATACCAAGTATACAAGATGACGTACCACACGTCACATCTTCACAACCGGAACCCTGTCGTAGTGGGAGGGTTCCTAGGCAACCCGAGAGATTCATGGGGATAGGAGAATCTTCGGATTTGGTTCCCGGTGTTGAATCAGACCCATGGACGCACGACGAGGCAATCCAAGACAAAGACGTGGAATCGTGGCAAACGACAATGGAAGCCGAGATGGGTTCGATGGATCATAATCAAGTGTGGGAGTTGGTCGAACCACCCAGTGGGGTAGAACCCATTGGATGCAAGTGGGTGTACAAGAGGAAAAGAGGACCGGACGGAAGGGTTGAAACCTTCAAAGCGAGGCTTGTGGCCAAAGGGTATACTCAGAAAGAAGGGATCGATTATGAGGAAACCTTTTCGCCTATAGCTATGCTTAAGTCCATCCGTATTCTCTTGTCGATCGCTGCACACCTAGATTACGAGATCTGGCAAATGGATGTCAAGACGACTTTCCTTAACGGAAGTCTTGACGGGTTAGATATCTATATGCAACAGCCCAAAGGTTTCATTGAAAAAGGCCAAGAGAATCTCGTATGCAAGCTTAAGAGATTCATTTATGGACTTAAGCAAGCATCGCGTACTTGGAACCAGTGTTTTGATCAAGTGATTAAGTCTTATGGGTTTGATCAAAACGAGTTCGAAAGTTGTGTGTATAAGAAGCGTGATGGAACTGCGGTGGTATTCTTAGTATTATACGTAGACAATATTCTGATCATTGGAAACAATGTAAAGGTATTGTCAGACGTAAAGGTATGGCTGTCAAAACAATTTGATATGAAGGACTTAGGGGAAGCCGGTCACATCCTTGGGATCAAGATCACTCGCGATCGCAAGAAGAGGATGTTGGGCTTATCGCAAGCTTCATACATTGACACTGTTTTGAAGCGTTTCAGCATGCAAGATTCCAAGAAAGGTTTTGTACCTTTTAGACACGGAATCCATCTATTGAAAGAAATGAGCCCTAAGACGCAAGCGGAGATAGATGACATGAAAGGTGTTCCGTACGCTTCAGCCGTAGGAAGCCTTATGTAAGCAATGCTGTGTACGAGACCGGATATCTGCTTTGCCGTGGGAATGGTAGCAAGATATCAAAGTAATCCCGGGAAAGACCATTGGACTGCCGTAAAGTGCATCTTGAGGTATCTGAAAAGAACTCGTGAGCGGATGCTGATTTACCAGTCAGATAGTTTTGTTCCCGTAGGATACACGGACTCAGATTTCCAATCAGACATAGACTCAAGAAAGTCAACCTCGGGTAGTGTGTTTTGCATGGGAGGAGGAGTCATTTCATGGAGAAGCGTAAAGCAGAAATGCATCGCCGATTCGACCATGGAAGCCGAGTATGTAGCTGCTTGTGAAGCAGCGAAATAGGCAGTTTGGCTCAAGAACTTCTTAGTGGACTTGGACGTTGTTCTGAATTTGCCCGACAAGATAACTGTCTTTTGTGACAATGCCGGAGCAGTTGCAAATTCATAGGAACTGAGAGCCCACAAGGCCAGCAAACACATAGAAAGAAAATACCATCTTATACGAGAAATCGTTAAGAGAGAAGATATAGAGGTGGCAAAGATAGCGTCGGGTGACAACCTAGCGGATCCATTCACAAAGGGTCTGCCTCAGAGTACATTCGAGAGACATGTGGATGGAATGAGAGTCAAGACGATTGCCAATCTGCTTTAAGTATAAGTGGGAGGAATTATTAGGTTAGTGTAGGTTGACATAAGATGTCACGTAGAGCTACTACACTAAGACATGCGTGATGTATACTAAAAGCAGACTTTAAGTATAAGTGGGAGATTGTTGGAGTTATACGTGAAAGTATGCTTTTACTTTGTATAACTCATGTATCAAACATTTGTTTATGAGAATAATCTTTTATCGCATATGATTTAGATATGATTGAATGTTGAATATTTATTGCCAACAGTTCATAATAGTACTAGTTACATTGTAGTTAATGTGGTGATACCCGATCATGGAAGATAACATTAATGTTGACGATCAGTTTTAATCTCGAAGATTAATGGCTGTTTTAGGTGGTTAATTGATCATCAAACAATTACGTGTGATTGATCACTAACGTAATTGTTTGATGATCAATTAACCACCTAAAACAGCCATTAATCTTCGAGATTAAAACTGATCGTCAACAAATTGGCGCTAGAAGGAGGGTTCGAACCTTCGAATCGTTGAGTACGGGAAGATTACCCCAAGATTAAAGAACAAGATTTGAACTTTTGAAGAAAAATTCAAGAACATCAAGAACAATACTTGATATCTTCTGTGAACATGCCTCAATCACGAGAGACACAATGTTCACAACATATAACCCGGGATTCACACTCCCGAATGTCCCAAGCTGGTGGGCGAGCAGGGGCGAGCAGAAACAACCAAGAAAATCAAACTTATGTTGCTCACCAGTTAATACCACCGGAGTTGGACACCATTGCCCGCAACCCCGACGAATTGGCTCGCACAATTGCCATGCTCCAGGCTTTACAAAGACAACAAGCCCAACCTGGCCCTTCATATGTGCGAGCAAGGTGTAGCCCCACAAAGACTCGCGAACATGAAAAGGCAAGGGGGGATCATGTGAATGAGGCTGATAGCGCCCAAACTCGTAAGGCCAAGGGCAAAGGAAAGTTGAACGTTGAGGCCGCCAGTCAGGGAGGTTCAACTCAGAATCCGGCCGTGGCAGGGAGTCAGGGCACACGTCAGAGTGCTCTTGAAAGATTGGGTCGTCGAGGCCGGGGAATCATGGAAGTCCATCCCACTACTGGAGCAGCTCGCCCAGCTGTAGTACCTGTTCGCCAATCAGTCCATGACAGGCTGACTAGGTCAGCTTTTGGTCGCCTTGGCCCAAATGCAGAGCCCAATCCTAGGAGGCCAATCCAGGGGGTTCCCGCTCCCAATGAGGGACTGGAGCGAACAAACGGCTGTGTGCCTCTGCTCGCCGGACAGCCTCAGAGTCAGGGGGGATCCTTGGAGGAGCTCGCCTCTATGAGGAAGGCTATAGAGAGCATGCAGGGCCAGCTAGATCAACAGAGAGGATATGAGAACACAACTCTTCCAGTCTCACCTCTATCTATGGTGATTCTGAAGGCTCCAATTCAGCAAAAGATCCAGTTTCCAGCAAGTATCCAATATGAGGGCACGGCGGATCCCCGGGTGCATCTGATGAAGTATACCAATTATATGGTATCAATGGGGGCAAGTGATGCAACACAATGTCGCAACTTTCCTTTGACTCTGGGGGATCGTGTCCATAAATGGTTTTCAGCCTTGCCGCCGGCTTCAATTCATTCGTTTGCCCAGTTGGGCAAAGAATTCTTGTCCCATTTCTCTACAGCCGGGTCTTATCTATCCCAGAGACATCGGTTATCCGACTTGAAACAAACTGACGACGAGTCGGACCAATCGTATCTGGAAAGATTCGACAAGGTCTTGTTAGAAGGGGAGTCTGTCAGTGAAGATACCAAGATTGTGGCCGTCTTAGATGGGCTCAAGAAGGGCACTGAACTCTGGAAAAATGTGCACCTAAGATGCCCGAAGACATATGCCGAGTTTCGGGATCGGGCAGGCGTCTTTGTCTCCATGCATGAAGCCCTGCAAAAGGACATGGGAGACAAAGGAGAACAGAAAGAAGGTGCGAAGAAGCCTGGAACTAGTTATCGAGCTCCCAAAAACATGAAGGCGTTTACTGAAGGAACGGAGCTGAAAGACAAACTAAACCACATTCTTATCGTATCAATCGATACGGTTTACAATAACGTTCGAGACAAAGAATTGCTCACACCTCCCCGTAAAATACGTCAGGATACAAGCAAGCTGAACCAGAATAAATATTGTGCCTACCACCAGAGCGTGGGACACTTTACAAGTGAATATCGTGACTTGCTGAAGCAGTTGTGGCGTTTTTATGAAGAGGGAAAGCTATCCGAGTTCGTAAAAAGACAGCCCGGCAAAAGAACCAGAGACGAAGATTGTGATGAAGAAGACCAGGAACAGGCACCTCATCGGAATCGGGCTGGGCGACCAGCTCAGGCGCCAGCCGGGGGACCATTTCCAGACATCCAGATGATGGAACCTGCAGGGACCATAGGTGGTTATTCTGATGGACGACCACCAATTTCTAATCGGAAAAGAAAGGCAGTATTACGAGCGATCGAACATGTACAAGAAATGGGGGTCATTCCACCTACCATGCAAACACCGGAATTAACTTTTACCGACAGAGATTTGGAAGGAGTACTGACCCCTCACAACGATTCACTTGTGATATGTGCCAAGATTATGGAAACGAGGGTGCATAGATTGTTGGTGGATACTGGAGCCTACACTAATGTCCTTTTTAAAAAGACGCTTGATCAAATGGAAGATTATGCAGGCTACGTCAGAGACACAAACCACCGTATTCTGGGGTTCGGAAATGCTGTGACGATCCCATTGGGAATAGTAACTTTCGCTGTGCAACTTGTGACGGTCAAAGAGCCTGAGAAGAATATCGCAAGAATGGTGGATTTCTTGGTCGTTGATCAAGAGTCAACATACAACGGATTCCTGGGTCGACCTTTCTTAAACGAATTCAGGGCCGCGTGTTCAACTTACCATTATTGCATAAAATTCCCAACAGCAAGTGGAGTTGGCACGGTGAAAGGAGACCAGAGAAAAGCTCGAGAATGTCTTCTGCAAATTCAGTCAAGACAAGGACAAGTATCTATGATGGAAGCGTCAACCAGTCAACTTGAAAATGACCCCTCAATCTTGGAGGACATTCTTGGAGCTCAAAACGATAAGATGGACATTGATGACCAATCTTCGCCCACGGGCGACCAAATGCTGCAGGGCGGCGAGCAAAACCTGCCAGAAGCAATGATACTCCCCGTGGCCGACGGTTTGTGCCCAAATGATAGCCAGGGGAGTCTGACTTTGGTGGCCGAGTCTAACCCAGAACCCGCAGATGATTTTGACCCCCGGTTGGGTGTTGAACCCATGGACATCGAGGATGAGCTAAGTCCGGAAGGACCAATAGTTGACCCTCGATGGTAGGGGCAAAAACGACGGGCAACTCCAGTTGAAGAATTGGAGGCCATCAAGATTGATCCCGAGCGTGATGGTCTTGAACTTTACATCGGATCTGAACTTCCCGAGCCTTACAGAACCCGCATGACAGACTTTATGAAGGCTAACTTAGACGTCTTCGCATGGTCCCATGCTGATATGGTGGGAATCGATCCGAAAGATGCTTGTCACAGGTTGAATATCAACCCAGCCCGAAAACCTGTCCACCAGAAACGACGAAAATATGGACCAGACAAGTATCAAGCTCTAAACGAAGAAGTCAAAAAGTTGCTGGACAACGATTTAATTAAAAAAGCGTTATGTCCACAGTGGGTTGCAAATCCTGTCCTGGTACGAAAGCCGAACGGAACCTGGAGGTTATGCATAGATTTTACAGATCTTAATGCAGCATGCCCAAAGGACAACTTTCCGCTCCCGCACATCAATCAACTGGTGGACAGTACTACCGGTCACGAAATGTTCACATTCATGGATGCCTTCACAGGATACCACCAGATTCCAATGCACCCGGACGACCAAGAAAATACGGCCTTTTATACTAAAAAAAATTTGTTATGCTGGAAGAGGATGCCGTTTGGTCTAATCAATACTGGAGCAACCTACCAGAGGCTGGTCAACAAGATGTTTGATGAACATATTGGGGAAACGGTGGAAGTGTACGTCGATGACATAGTCGTCAAGAGTACACAGAAGGAAGATCACCTCCATCATCTTTCCTAGGTATTCGACATACTCCGAAAATACAATATGAAGTTAAATCCAAAGAAAAGTAGTTTTGGAGTACATTCTGGGAAATTCTTGGGCCATCTGGTCAGCAAACGCGGAATCGAAGCTAATCCAGCAAAAGTAAAGGCGATCGTCGATATGGAGCCACCACGTTCTGTTAAAGAGGTGCAAAGGTTGACCGGATGCCTAGCCGCTTTAAACAGGTTCATATCAATATCAGGAGATAAGTGTCGTCCATTCTTTGAGGCCATCAAAAAGGGCAACTTTGCCTGGACGGAAAGCTGCCAGAAAGCCTTTGATCAATTGAAAGAATATCTGGGAGATGTAAAAATTCTGTCAAAACCAATCCCCGGTGAAAAGTTATATCTATACCTGGCAGCGTCTGACACGGCCATAAGTTCGGTGTTAGTTCGGGCGGATGACAAGTTTCACCTGCCAATCTACTATGTTAGCCAGGCTCTGCATGATGCTGAGGTGAAGTACTCACCAACTGAAAAGCTGGCGTATGCTCTTGTCATGGGTGTCAGAAAGTTAAGACCATACTTTTTCGATCATCAAGTCGAAGTATTGACAACTTTCCCACTCAGACAAATACTACACCGACCCGACACCGCTGGCCGTCTTTTGAAATGGTCAATAGAGATAAGCCAGTTTGGCGTAACTTATGCACCTCGAACCGCGATTAAGGGACAAGCGTTGGCCGACTTCATAGTCGAGTTAACCTTCCCACAAAATCCAACGAGGGGGCTAGATCACCCATGGCATCTTTATGTGGATGGTTCGTCAACAAACCTGGCCTCAGGGGCAGGGATAGTGCTCATCAGTCCCGACCGGCAAGTATTCACTTCAGCAGTCAGATTTGAATTCATGGCCACCAACAATGAAGCTGAGTATGAGGCCCTCATTGTAGGTCTTCACCTGTCATTAGCAGTTGGAGTAAAATGACTCCAAATTTTCGGAGACTCCCAACTCATTGTAAGCCAAGTACGAGGTGAATATGAGGCCAGAGACGAGCAAATGACCGAGTATTAATGAATAGTTGCTCACTTGGTATCTCTATTAGACCAAGTATTTATCCAGCAGATACCACAATCGAGCAACACACAAGCTGACGCCCTAGCAAGATTAGCAACGAGCGATGGGCCAGCAGATCTGACGAGCATTGTCATTACCACAAAAGTCCAACCATCAACAATGGACTACGAAGTAAACCAAGTAGTCGAATACAACAACGATGACGATTGGAGAACTCCTATAGCTAAATACTTGAAAGACGGGGAGTTGCCAAGTAACTCATTTGAAGCTGAAAGAATAAAGAAACAAGCAACCAGGTATACTCTGGTAGACGAACAACTTTACAAAAGAGGCTTCTCACTCCCGCTACTCAAGTGTTTGTCTAGGGGGCAAGGAAGGACAGTCCTGGAGGATATACATTCTGGAGTTTGTGGAAATCACACTGGGGGGCAAGCTTTGGCCTACAAAACTGTAAGACAAGGTTATTATTGGCCAACTTTATGAAAAGATGCAATCCAGTTAACCAAGGTTTGCCACCAGTGTCAGGTTTTTGCTCCAAGTATCCATGCCCCAGCCCAGGAGCTTGTATCGGTTTACAGTCCATGGCCATTTGCAAGATGGGGAATTGACATTATTGGTCCTTTCCCGGCAGGAGTGGGAAATGTTCGATTTGCCGTCATAGCAGTCGATTATTATACAAAGTGGGCAGAAGCGAAGGCCATGGTAAAGATTACACGGCAAAACATGATCAACTTCATATGGCAGAACATCATCTGTCGCTTTGGAATTCCACGAACAATTGTGACAGATAATGACCCACAGTTTGACGGAAAGGAGTTGAGAGACTTCTGTGCAAAATGGGGGATCAGGAAACACTATTCGACTCCCTACCATCCCCAGTCAAATGGGCAAGTTGAAGCTGTAAATAAAATCATCAAGCATACATTGAAAATACGCCTGGCAGAAAGCAAAAGTAGCTGGTCAGAAAAACTCCCAGAAGTCCTGTGGGCATATAGGGTTTCTCCCAGGTCAAGCACCGGAGAAACATCTTTTGCAATGGCCTTCGGAACAGAGGCGGTGATACCAATTGAATTAAAGTCCAACACAGTCAGGACGACTAGCTTTGATGAACAAGCAAATCATTCTGCTTTGGCCACAGAAACAGATTTACTCGAAGAAATGAGACAACATGCTGAGCTAAAGAATGCTACGTACAAGCAAAAAGCAGAGCGTTATTATAATTCCCAAGTCAAGATAAGAAAGTTCGAGGTTGGTGACCTTGTCCTAAGGAAAAAACTTGCCCCACCTCCAGACATATTTGGCCCGACTTGGGAGGGCCCGTATAGGGTAATAGACAGGTTACCCAATGGAGCATATGACATAGAGGACTTAGATGACAACTCGGCCCAATATTCCTAGAATGCAGCTAATCTAGGAAAATACTTTCAGTAGGCGACCAGTTTGCCTCATGAAAGAATGAAGTTGAGTTGGGCGAGCTACTAGGTCCATTGGGCGAACTGGAATTGCAGAGATACGAGATTGATCCAAAAACTTGCCTAATTTTTTGAAATTTTCACCAAGTATGAATGGTCGAACAAGGTTGATTTGGGTCAAGTCTAGTCGCGTACTGGAGTGCCGGTATCTTATACGTTTTTATTTCCTCTTAAGAGTTTAAAGATGTCTTGACAAATTGTATAGTAGTCGAGCAACTTTGACTCTTGATGTGAATTATGTTTTTTAACGGTTGGAAGCTTAACATTGTTTTTGTCGAGCAAGTCCAGCCTAGCTAGTGCAGGGTTACATTCTTGGTCGCGTTTGATACTTGTAATTTTTAAATGTTTGTTCAATATTAAGTTGTTCGTTCAAAACAGAAATGTAAGCTCAAGGCGCAAGTTGATTATACAACCAAGCCCATTAAAGGTTGTTCGTTTTTAAATGGACATAGCCTAAGGCTAAAAACCCATCAAATCCTAAGGCCAACAAGTTCTTAAGGAACAAGGTCCAACTACATTAAGATTGTTGAAGCACAGATAAAGATGCAAAGAACAATTAATGTAAGATAAAAGACAAGCAATTGAGCAAAATATATTCATTAAAGATAAGACTTGATCGCCCAAAAATTACAATGATGACGAACAACTACAACAAAAAAAAAGAGAAAGAGTACAAGTCCCTAGCTAATCCTGTCCGCTAAGATCCTTGCCCGGCAGGTGGTGAGATGTTGTCATCTTTGGGATCTTCGAGAGGAGAGCCTTCGAGGGCAGGGTCAACTGGGACCACTTGGGTTAGCTCGGCAATCAATCCCTCGGTGTCAGCTTGCTCTTTGAGAGCTCTTTCATTTTGACCGGCCGGCAGGATTTGCTCGCCCTCGGCAGCATTGCCCTCCTCATCCTCCTCGTCCTCTGGAGGACTTGTGATAATTATCTCCGGACCGATGAAGTCAAGATTGACCCCATATTCAGGCAGGTCGCCAATCTGGAGAGTAGTGCCCGGAGCAGGAGGGTTCAATTCGACTAAATTGCACAACTCCTTGCCGATCTCTTCAACGACAGCAACAACTTTAAAATCATGTGTGATACGGATGCTCTCCGCATAGCCAGTCACATAACCCAGAATTGAGCTCACCTCCATTTTAGGAATAAGTTCCTCTTGAGTAATGGAGTTGGCGAGCTGGGCTTCGAGGTCGGCGATCTTAGCTGTCGCCTCAGTCGCGAATTTCTCGGCGACCTCCTTCTGCTGTTGAGCGCGGGCAAGTTCTGCCCACATTTGCTCGATCTCGGCCATTTTGACCTTCAGTTCTTCGGAGACCTTGACGTGCAGGTCCAGAGCACGTTGCTCGCTAATCTGATGGGCCTTGGCCTTATTTTCCAGATCGGTCACGATTCTCCTCGCCTCTGCCTTAGCATCATCCCGCTCTTTGGCAATGCGGCTGACCGTGGCCGCATGCTGGCGAGAGTCTTTCTCCAGGTCCTCCACCTGGTCGACCAAACGTTGCACGGCCGCCAAGGTGTTACCCGCCTCGACAAGACACAAACGGCCATTATCGCGAGGCGCCTGTGTCTTGACGGTCTCATTTAGCTCCTTGGTCCAGCTACGAGCAACGATCTCGGAGGCACGGCGGACAAAAGAGTCCGGGATCTCGCGAAGGTTGGTCGACACCTTCGAGCAGGCAAAGCGGTGCACCAGGTTAGACCGCCCAGGGTATTGCTCGGGCGAGTAGCTGGAGAGGAAAAAACTTCAGTTAGTAAAAAAGAAAAGGAAAAAGAAAATGCTAAGTATCCTGGGCGAAGAGAGTTGTACCTATCAAGACGACCCTTGTCCCATCCGAGGTAGGTGGGGTCAGATGAAGGGCCGGAGCCTTTGCAAGCAGTAGCGACCAGAGCTTGCTCGCCGGGATGCTCCACGGAAGGAGTTTGCTCGCTGTCGCCTTCAGTTGGCCGGACAGCCACCGTCACTTTCTCTTGAGCCGTCTTCGCTCGTTTGGCCATCTTCTCAGTATCGGAGACGGGAGTGCCATCTCCACGAAGAAGTCTCTTCGTCCTCGGAACTAGAGTCTTGGGCGGACTCGCCACTGGAGCGGGTGGCTGTGCCGAGCTCGACCCTCCGACTTGTCTTGGGTCACCTTTTCCACCCTTGGCCGCTAGGGCGATAATCTTCGAGAGAGGATCCGACTTCTTACGTCCTTTCTTAGTCGGCATCTCCCAGACACGGTTGTCGAGCTCAAAGAAGGAAGGGTGAAGAGCAACTGTGGCGAGCTGATCTGTAAGGGACATGAAAAACAAATTAATACTAAGTGTAAGGCCGACCAGATCTGTTCGCCCGACATGAAAATATACTTACCCTCTGGGATACGAGCTAGAGCCTCAAGATGGTGAGGATAGGTAGTGAGATGAGCAACTCGCAGTGTATCCTCGGAGAAGAGATGGCCAATACTTCGATCCTCTCGACGATGAAGGGCGATCAAACACGCAACGAACATGAATTGATCGTTGATGCTGTTCTTTACAGTTCGCCACCCCAAGTTTTTGGAACCTGAAACAAAGGAAAAAGAGAATTAAAATTAGTCTAACCACTTCAAAATTATAGAAGAGGTAAGACTCACGCTTTAATTCCCTAAACTCCGCTGGGGTCTCAATTCGTTCAGGACCCCCTGAAGAGCGAGCAGAAGCACGCCAGTCGCCTCCGACCCAGAACCAGTCATGCTTCCAGTCTCGCACCTTCCCAGGGATGTCCTCAATCAGTTTCTGGCCTGGTCGCGCCTTCAGATAGTACCAGCCCGCCTCTTCCCCAGTGCAGCCGGTCATCGTCATCAGGTAGCTAACCTCTTCGGCGGACAGCCTATTGGGGTATCCCTCTAGGGCGAACATCACCATCAAAGCCATCAAATTTATCCACCCAACGGGAGTAAGTTGGGTGATAGCCAAGTTCACATCTTGAAGGAACTGGCCGACCAAAGGATGCAACGGCAAAGAAACTCCCGCATTCAAGGTGGCAAGGTTGATCGCCGTCAATCCGCGTGGTGGGCGATCAGCTCTGTCGTCCACCAAAGGAGCATACATCGGGATATCAAAGGGAATCTTGTAATCCCTCCGAATCCCGGCCAAGTCCTCCTCGGTAATGGCAGACACGATACAGCTCGCTGCGAACTCGGTCGCTTTAAGCTTCCGTACCCCGTGAGCAGGAATGACGAATCGGTTTGAGTGCTCCTTTTCGTACTCGTCCCAGTCGACACAGCGAGCAACCGCAACTGGAACCCGATGCTCGATCAGTCTGGGCGCAGGAAAGTTGATGTCTCTTAGATAGACCCATATTAGTTCGTCGAGGTTCACCGGCTGGAGTACCTCGACCTCTTCGTCCTCGTCCTCGTGGAGGTCCGAGCTCGTTTCCTCCAAGAGCTGGCGAGCAGGATTTGCTCGCTCCTCTCTTTCCCCGGAGGGACGAGCTCCAGAATGAACAGAGCGTGCAACAGAAGCCGCCTCGGGATCGGATTCCAGGTTGACTATGGGAGGATTCTCTTCGACGGGCCATTTTTCAGGGTTCTGAGGAGGGAAAGAACCGGTCTCAGAGTGCGACGCCATCCAATAAGTTAAGGGAAAATAGTTTTGAATATTAACAGATTTCGGCAGGGGAGAACACGGTGGTTCAGAACTCTCCACGGCGGAGTAGGGATTTCGGTGAGTCTAGAACGCACACAACACAAGGGAAGAAGAAAGAGAAGAAGAAAGCAAAGAAAAAACTACCTTGACGTCGTTTGAAGGTCGCCGGAAACTGGAAACGATCGCCGGAAATTTGAAAGAGGAAAGAAGGAGAGATTCGCGCTTAATACACAGTAAAAATGATAAAAATCGCGAATTTTTTCCTTAAATACTCTCTAAAAAAAGGGGTACCGGGCGAGCAACTTAAAGAATCAAAGGACTAAAATGCAATTTCTGGGCGCGTGCAGCACCTGCCCAACAAAGCAGGAAGGCGCGTTGCCTCGGGATCGTGTGCGCGTGGGCGGCAGCAATCATTCTGCCCATGTCATACCACGAGCCGTACCCAGACCTTGGAATCTCAACCGTCTTCGGCCCAAGTCTGCTCGACCAATGTTGTCCGCCCGTGAAAAGTTGCTCGCCCCCGCGACATTCTTGCTCACACCAGTGACACTTAAAAGTTGCCAACCCAAAAAATGTTCATTAATCATCTTCACAATTTATTGATCGGCAAGGGGGCAATTGTTGATGGGCGAACAGAATCGTCGCACGGGCGATTAGGACTAGCTACAAATACTCGTGATTAAGGCGAAGTTAAGCCAAGATTAACCAAGGCATCTGGCGAGCAAAACCTGAACGCCACATAAAGACAAATAGGCGAACAAGGACAAATCAAAATATTCTGAATTCGGATCAAGGTCGAACAAGTCCACCTACTGTATGGCCGACCAGATTCCACCTCAGTCCCACAGCCACCTTTCGACAAAGATCAAAGACCAGCAAAATCAGACTAAAGACTCCTCCAAAACAAATCCAACTTGGCGAGCAACTCTTGACCTCGAGCAAGTCCAACAAGATAAGGATAGAATTTAGTCTAGATAAGGTCAACTTAGTCAAAGGCCAGGTGTCGAGCATGCAGGCCTGGTAGGCCAAAAGTCACTACACCTCCTGCTAGGCAATTGTCTATAAATACTTAGATTTTTTCAGCTAATAAAACAAGCACAAATTATTATACACGTCCAAACTTCGATTGGAATCTAAAGCTGCTCAATTAACTTACGATCGAACTTAAACATGTGAGCTTTCATACGATTCTAATCCATCTAAACCCAAAAATTTGTATTCACTAATTACGTTAGTGATCAATCACACGTAATTGTTTGATGATCAATTAACCACCTAAAACAGCCATTAATCTTCGAGATTAAAACTGATCGTCAACAATTAACAGTTTCCTTGTAACTAAACGTACATTTTCACGACCTAGGTGGAATTGAACAATCCGCCGTGAAAGGTCGATGTGTAAGGCTCAGATTGGTCTGTCTTGACTAAGAGATTGCACTAGCACATTTAGTATGTGTTGAAGAGGACCTACAGCGAGGATAAATTCTTCTGTTCTGAAAGGTGAAGAATTAGACCTTAGTGGTTGTTGATTTCTTAATCTCTGTCACTTAAATAGGACCGTGTGTGCTTGATGGTTACTGCTTTGATTCATGTTGGGTGAGAATCATTGTGACTTCGAACTTTGTGTCTTGGGCAGTAATGTTAATCATACGACGGTTGCTAAGATTTAATACGGAGAAACGCGTGCGAGTACAGCTCGTGTGATTAGTCCCCTTGGTGGGTTCAGAAGTTTTATCGTACCAAATCTTGCAAGTGAAGAATTAGTTTCTTCGGTACGGATAATAATGTTGAGCTGTCTTTACTCCAAGGTGAAATATATTAATTAATTTAGAGCTATTCAGAAGCTTGATTAATTAATGGACTTGATAATCTTAAACGCGAGAAATAATAACCGGGAGCCCATATTATCGTAATATGGATTAAGATGGATAGTGCAATATTAATTTATTAGTGGTAATAATTAATATTAATGAGCTGAATTATATTGGGTCTCAATATTGAAATTCAGAAGTCCATTAGGAGGTTAAATCTTAATTCTCCTTAAAGGCCCCTCAAGTAGCCCATTAAGTAGCCCAATAATGATAAGGTGATTAAAATAAAAAGAAAATATATTGTTGATTTTATCCATTAATTTTCGAAAATTGTGTATTTAAGAGAGATTAGATTTTGTTGATTTTCTTGGAAAGATATTATGGAAGATATGTATTCTTGGAATACAAGAATATCTCATATATTCAAGAAGATCCAAATCTTGGGATTTCCTCTTAATTATTTTCGAAAATTACACCTATTTAGGAGGGTGAGATTTTTGTGGAATATTTTATTTTGGAGAAAAGAATATATGGGATATATTCAAGATTTCTTAGAGGCTAAGAAAAGATTTTCTCCAAGCCCATATTTTACTTGAAAATTTCGGCCCCTACCCTCTATAAATAGGGGATGATTATTTCATCCCCAAGAACATAATTCCATGTGTTGGAAAAATCAAGAGCATAGATATTTTTCTTTTTCCTTATTTTATTAAATTACTTGAAAGCATCTCCCACCGGTGATCAAGTGAGGTGAAAGGGAAATACTTGAGAAGGTTTTTGGGTCGATAGAGCGAGATCGTGATTGTCCCGTTTATCCAAAGGCCAATTCTACAAGAGGTACGTTAATCACATATTTACTTGTTTATTCCGCCATAGTTTATATGTGAATTAATTCAACATGCATGATGATAAATTAGTTGTTGGAATTATTATTTGAATTAATTAGGATTAATTCATGCTAGTAATAATTGTATTTAAATTCGTATTTAAATTTCATCCCGAATAGATTCTGGACACCCCTATTTTCCCAACAGTTACAAATAGAGGAAGATTATGTTACAGAAAAATAAATAATGTGTTACAATAACAAAAAACAATGTTATCAAACACAAAACTATTACATATACATGAAGACTATGTTGCACAAGAACATATAATGTGTGTTACAAATATAGCATGTGCATGTTACACAAAGGGAAAAAATGTGTTACCAAAATTAAAAAAATATTGTTCAACACATAAAAAGACCAGGAACGAACATAAAATACTGCACAAACAACAATATTAACTAATTACACAAAGAAACATTGTGTTACTAAATAACAAATAATATGTTACATAAAGGACAAATACGTGTTACTACACAAAATGAAGCATGAAAAAACACTTATGATAATCAGCTTAACACAAGAAATAGAGCATTAACGCGAAAAGAAGAAAATAACACAAAACAACATAGATCTATACTGAAATAAAATAAAAAAAACACAAAAAACGTGAACAAATATACCAAAAAGTTTGATAGATTTTAAAATACGAACATAACAATCAAATAGAAATGAAGAAACGAAAGATTAGGGAAAAAAACCACGAACCTAGGGTTAGTATGATGTTTACAAAGAAAAGGCGAAGAACTGAGCAAAACCCATGAACTCTAAAGCACAAGAAAGAACAAATGAAGTAGAAACTGATAGCAATCGCCGTCGAAAGGAAACTAACTGCAACCGCCGGCGAAAACCGTCGAAAAAGCGGGAAAAGAAGAGAGAGAACGAGGAAGAGAGTGGAAGATGGAGAGTCACGGTGAAAATTCAAAATTGAGTGAAAAAAGGCTGAAAACCGACTTAAATATGGACCCGAATTTTGCGGGTTGGGTACGGGTCGCGGGTTATTCTACAGATCCTAGATGCGTAGAATATTTTATATAACAATTTGTGAATATACATTGTCTATAGAGGCAAACATTTTTTTTTTCACAAAGAATGAATTGGATGAAAGCAATAATTATAATCATCAAAATGCTAGATAACATTAATAAAAAAAATATCTACATATCTCTTATATTATGACAAACTTAACACTCTCGTACCACATGAGTTATACTGATATACTTTTAGAATGTACACATTATAGTAGAAAAAATCAATTAAATATTTTTCATATGACAAATTATTATGTGAATTATTAAAATTTATTATATAATTTTTAACATTAATATACTTGATATTAAAGAAATAATATATTTATATATAGAGATCTTATGATTAATTGTATCACTTTATTTTCAATCACTTTGACTTGCAAATGATTAAATTTTTTTAAAGAGGTAAAAAATGCATAAGTATTTTTTTAATTCAAATATTATTTTGAGATAAAATTTAAGAATGATAATTTGTGTATATATATAGTACTTGATATGAAAATGTATATGTAAAAAATGACAACTCTAAATTTATAATACCACATAAGGGTGGTATGATTCACTTTGATAATTTACTATGAGTTTTAAACTTAAAATCATTTTAATATATTATATTATACTGCCTCCATCCCAAGAAGTTTTTCACACTTGAGATTGACACATTTTTTTAAGAAAAAATGGAGTATATGAGTATGAAGTTGAATAAAATAATGGTAATTTTATGCTTTATTGACTTTTGTGAGAGATGATTATTTCCTTTTTTTTTTGGGTGTGAAAGAAATATTGAGACGTTCATTTAAGGCAATTGTGAAAAAAATATTGGGACGGAGGGAATATTATATTTTTTTTATGAAATAATGCATGATTACAACAGTTTTTGTGTTTTTATGCTTAAAATGTTATTTTTCATTTTTATATTCTTTTAAAATAAACGATATATTTATTTGAATCTTCATGATAAGATAATTATATTACTGCACAGCTAATTCAACTTATTTGTTTCAATATTTTAAAGTATTAAGACTAACAAAAAATATGAGGTTGCAAAATACATATTCCATGTCAAGTTTTGCTGAGATCTCTGAGTTCTCCAATTGAATTTTGAAAGTTGGAGATGGTGAATTAAGATATAGCAAAGATGACTCTGCAAATATTCATACTTTTGAAGCTTATCTAATTTATAATGAATATGATTATGTCTCTATTATAATAGATGATATTTACCTTACCGATAATTTTTGCACACATACATACTTTGAAGATAGAGTAATACTTGCTCCAACCCATGGAGAAATGAAATGCACTAATGAAAGATTTTTTTTATCTATGATACCCAGTGACACAAGAGAGTATTTGAATTTTGATACTCTTTACATTTCCTGAGTATAGATCAGGTGATAATAGATTGTTTTATGTTGATTTTTGAACTTTGTTATGTGTCCCAAACTTCTAAAGAAACGCTTGGTATTGAAGATTGGTGTGCCTATAATGCTTCTTAGAAACATTGACCAAAAGTTAGGATTGTGCGTGGAACTAGATTGATTGTTACGAAGTTTGAAAATCATACTTTGAAAATTGAAATAATTTTAGGAAGAAATGTTGGAAGTAGGGTGTATATCCCTCGAATGACCTTGAGTAACTCATGTAAAATATTGTCGTTTAGGATTCAGAGTAGACAACTTCTGGTCATTTTGTGTTTCATGAATAACAATAATTGAAAGTTAAGGTCAATCAATGTTGAGGATAGATGTGTATCTTCTCAAGCCAATTTTATGCACGATTAATTATTTGTTGTCGTCTTGATAGTTAAAAGAAAAAGATGATTGAAATATTTTTGTACCAATTCTAATGGAGATCATGTATATATACAACAAATGTTGTTTACGAAGAATTGTTTTAAAATTTATAATTTGAAATACTACTATCTTATTTGACAATGAGATTTAATGTGTGATTTCTTTAATGTTTTTAAAGTTATAAAATAATTTATGTTTAATTATAATATTATATTAATATTAAATTACTTTTTAAATTTGTATGTTAAACTTATAAAATATTTAAAATAAAATGTCTATAATTAAATTAATAATTTATTTTTCAATTCGCGAGGATATCTACTAGTTATGACTAATTCTAGATCTCTATTTACATTTTAGTTTTTGTGGTTTTTTAATAAATTGGACAATTAAAATGCAAAAAAAAAAAAAAAAAAAACCGAGGCGCCTAATCTTGACAACACCTATAATAGTCGATTATGATGTCGAGTGCCAGTGGCCGCCTATGCCAATTCCTACATACATACATGATTAATGGTAGAAATGTTATTTAAGTTCAAAAAGTATAATGTAAATACATCGCGATGTACAATTCTTGCATTTGAAAGATATTGTGAGCTTTTAGTGGTAGTGCACATAGTTTCCTGACACAAATGGCTAAGGATATTCTCTCCTAGGCTAAGGATTTCCACTTGGTATCTTCAAGTATATTACATTAATTTCCCTAGAATATGGATGTTTCCTCTAAAACGAGTTCTTTGATTTAAACTTGGTCCACTAGCTTTCTCAGATATAGGTTTGGACAAGACTTGTTGTAATGGGCTTTCATTTATTTTCTAAAAGCCCAGCTTAAATACATCTATCTTTTGTTAATACACTCCACTTAAAAATTATTTGGAAAAAAAAAAATCTAAAATTACAAAAACAAAAAAAACACTAGAATTTTTTTTCGAAAATTACATTTTTTGAAAATAAAAAATCGAATAATTTTTAGGTGGAGAGTATTAACAAAACATGGTACTATATAACTGGGCCTTTTCTAAACTCATGATATTGGCTGGACGTAACCCAATTGGGCCACTAGCCTACGTCCCCTTATTCTGATGAGGATGTACATGAATGAGTATATTGAGGATTTAATTAGGCTTACTTTGTCCTAATGAAGACCTACAAATTATGCTGCTGCTTTCCGGAAAATTATCGGGTTTTCTCTTTCTTTGAAAATCAAAACATGCAATATTATTCATAATGAACTAGAACATGAGGAATCTGTGCATTAGTACGTCTCATACATAAAATTTAATATTTATAAAGGTTTTTTTTATGGTACTTTAAAGCATCACAGAAATTTGCTCATACATGAAACCTATACCATTGAGAACGTGTCCACAAGAAATGAAGGTCCAATCCAAAAATGGCATCCCCTAAGGAGATAGTGAGCTAAAATATTTGATAAAAATTTGTATGAAGCTATCTCATGGCATGTGACAATTTAAATTAGCACTCACCCTTACTAAAGTGTTAACGTGCAAATGCCCAAATTATACATTATTTCATTGTCTCATGTCATGAAACGGTCTCATACAAAACCTAGTCAAAAATATTTTTATCGCAACTAAATTAGATAAATCCAATAATCTCTTGACACAGTTTTTCCATCAATTTCAACTATGACTCGGCTCTAATTTCAAAAAAAATATTCAAGATAGCGCTGCATGCAGTGATTTAAATGGCAGCCACCTAGGCGCTTGACAGCCAAGGGCGGAGCTAGGATAAAAATTTACGGTGGGCTAAAATAAATACAGTACAAAAACGATGTTAAATGTTCGATTTTGGGTGGGCTAACTAAAGAAAAATAATTTTTTTACCATGTAAAATACAAATTTTTTTTTTCCAAAACTTGGGGGGCTGGAGCACACCCTAGCCATAAGGTGGCTCCGCCCTTGTTGGCAGCCCCTACCGCCAACGATTAGGGCAAATCGGTCGTATTTGGCGGAAATCTCATTTGGCGGCGTCTAGGCGGCCTTGGCAGTAGGCGGCGCCTAGGGCTTTTTATTTTTATATTTTTTAATTTTTAATAACTTTAACATGTTACATAATTTAAAAAATTGTTTATTGAATTTGACATTTTGTTATTTGTGAATTGTTGTAGTTTATTAAGTTGGACATTTTGTTACTTATGGATTGTGGTAGTTTATTAAGTTAGACATTTTGTTATTTGTGGATTGTGGTAGTTTATTAATTTGGATATTTTGTTGGAGATGTGTTTAATATTTTATTAATATTATTTAATTACTTTAATTATTAAGTTGAATATTAAACAAATCTAGGCGGCCGAAGTTGGATAATAAACAAATTAAATTGGAAATGTGGAACCTTATATACCGTCTATCGAGCGTCAAACGCCATCTACACCCTTGGTTGCATGCTCATGTTCTTTCTGTTTTTCTTTTTGATGTCTAACTATTCCAATTAATTTTAAAATGACAAAGTTTAATATGAAGTAGTTCTAAAACGGTGTAGGGCCAAAATAAATCTTATTTTTTTACCGGTTAGGGCCAAAAACGAACTTTATTTAAACAGTCCTAAAAAAGACTATTAATAAATTTTGTTTTTACCCGTTTAAATAGATCATATGACCCTTTTAATACATCTTCCGATACAAAACATAGGCGGCGTCACTTAGAATAGAATGAATTAGTGAGCAGATTTTGAATATAAATATAATTTTGAATTTTTTTATTAGACAAATAATGATTCGAATTCATAACCTTACTATAAAATATATTATCAGGATAAAATTTTCAATTTTCAAAATACAAGTCGAGTCATTACCTTCCTATAAAATATAAATAATCAGGAAATAATTTACAATTTCCAAAATACAAGGTATACATTAGAATAGAGTATACAGAGAGTTTACAAGAATATATTACATGAACAAATTTCTCGGATTTGAAAGCCACAAATTAAGACAGAAATTACAAAAATAGACATCTTTAATCGAGAATTAATTAAAAAAATTCCTTTAATTTTATCACAATCGCTCAACGTAGCGCTTTGAAAAATTATTGAGTTTCTCCACTTCCAAATTACTCAGATTATGCACACCCATGAACCAATTGCATACGAATGCTCTTAGATTTCCATCGAGAATAATCCCCAAATGTAAGTGAAGGTGATGTTGAATCCTGTTAAACAAGCCCACAAGTACAGAAAATCAATGGTAAAAAGCATTTCATACCTAAAGCGGTACCTTGCATAAAAAGAAAAAGAAAAAGAAAAAGAGTTTGTCTCCACGTGTTGTTCACAAAACGGGCAGCAATTGCTTCATTTCTGTTGTAAATTGAAACCGTAAAGTAGATACGCGAATTTATTTACCCAATTCGTCGATAACGACTGCGTCTGGGGGCGTACCAAGCTAGGAGTTTCACTAATATATGTGTGTATACTTGTATACAATTCTGAGTACAATGATCTATTTATAATAAAAAAGACTTAGTCTAAACCTAAAGCCCGTTTAGGTTATAAGTCCATTAGTAATGTCCACATCAAATCTTCTAGATTTGGTATAATAAATCTGTTGGATTTATAACCCCCCCCCCTGAACATTACGACATAACATATATGTCTTGTCATAAAACCTCCACGTGCTAGGTAGCTACCAAATATTTAGTTAGGGAGGAATGTAATTTTATTGATCTTCCGGATCAAATCTTTTGGATTTATTTCGGGGTTACCGCTCCCATTGAAGACAACAACCCTTTGAGCTTTCGCATCCCAATACCATGAATGTACTTTTCAAAAGTAGATTTAGGTAAGGACTTAGTGAATAGATCTGCTAGATTGTCACTAGATTGCACCTTTTGAATGGTAATCACGTCATTCTTCTGGAGTTCGTATGGGTAGAAAAACTTAGGTGAAATATGTTTTGTCAAGTTTCCTTTGACGTACCCATTACTCATTTGTGCGATGCAAGTTGCGTTGTCTTCAAATATAACAGTGGAGGACGTATGGCCTTTACCGATACCACACGAGTCACCAATGTGTTTTACCAAGGATTTCAACCAAACACATTCTCGTGCGGCTTTAAACAAAGCTATTATCTCTGAGTGGTTTGAAGACGTGGTAACCATGGTTTGCTTAACCGATCGCCATGAGATCGCGGTACCACCATAGAGAAAAATATAACCAGTCTATGATATGGCATTGTGGGGATCAGATAAATAGCCAGCATCTGCATAACCTACCAAGGTTTTGTCTTAGTTCCTACGGTAAAACAGTCCAAGATCTTGAGACCATTGGAGGTACTGTAGAACATGCTTAACACCATTCCAATGTCTCATTTTAGGAGAAGCGATATATCTCGCAAGCAAATTAACTGCAAATGCAATGTCCGGTCTAGTGCAATTTGCAAGATAGAGTAATGCTCCAACATCGCTAAGATAAGGAACTTCTGGCCACAAAATTTCTTCTGTATCTTCTCTTGGTCTAAATGAGTCCTTATCCACTTTTAGGGATCGGACAACCATTGATGTGCTGAGTAGATGAGATTTATCCATGTGAAATTTCTCCACTACATTTTTCACGTAGGTTGACTGATGTATAAGAATTCCTTCTGGGAGATGCTTGATCTGCAGGCCGAGGCAATACTTGGTTTTACCCAAGACTTTCATTTCAAATTCAACTTTCATGATTGAATTGACTTCTTCAATCTCTTTGCATGTTCCAATTATGTTTAGATCATCAACATATACGGATATAATGCAAAAACCACTTTGCGATTTCTTCTTGAATACGCATGAGAAAGCTATATCACTTGTGTTTCCCTTCTTCTGGAGGAATTCACTAAGTCGGTTGTACCACATAAGACCTGATTGTTTTAGGCTGTACAACAACTTCTGCAGTTTTATGCTATACATATTGCGGTTTTCACCATTCCTCATCTGGGGAATCTTGAATCCATCAGGGATTTTCATATAGATGTCGGCATCTAATGATCCGTATAAATATGCAGTTACAACGTCCATCAATCTCATCTGGAGATTTAATTTAACTGCCAAAGATATTAAGTAGCGGAACGTTATTGCGTCCATTATGGGAGAATAGGTTTGATCGAAATCAATACCAGATCTATGCGAAAATCCTTGAGCTACTAGCCTCGCTTTGTATCTATCCACAGTATTATTCTCATTTTATTTTCGTAAAAAAACCCATTTATATCCTACAGGGATAGCGCGCGCGGGTGTATGAACGATATAGCCAAATACTTTTCTTTTATTTAGCGATGCGAGCTCTGCTTCAATTGCCTCTTTCCATTTTACCCAATTGGAGCGCTTCCGGCACTCAGCGATAGTTTTGGATTTTGGATCTAGATCGTTATTTATAACGGAAAGAGCAATTGTCACTGCAAATGTTTTGTCGACGACATTAATATTTCTATTATATGTTTCTCCCGTATCTATGAAATTCATAGAGACTTCAACGTTTATGTCAACCAGACCTTCTTCATTTCCTAGTGTATCTGGGCCTGATCGTTCTGCGGTCCTAGTGCATTGAATATTTTGTGCACGTGCTTCATCACTAGGATGCTCGTCTTCTGGATGAATCTCTACTAGAGACTTTAAGTTTTCTAGACGAATCTCTTCTAGAGATTTCACGTTCGGCTGACCAGTTTTGCTAGCCTTTCTTTTAGGTGTGTTTGTATTGGTTGTAGGTCATTTACGCTTCTGGCATGTGGGGGCATGTATACTTGATTTACTTGGGACCTCAACCCTTTGGGGTGCATTTACTGTTGGTATATGCGATTTAGTTACACCTCTATGGTCAGTGAACGCGTCTGGCTGATTGTTTGCTAAATCTTGCAAGTTAATGACCTTCTGAACTTCTAGTTCAGATTGACTAGTGCGTGAATCTAGATACTGAAGATTACTTACGTTCCACGTAAGCTCCCGGCATTCATTCAATTTTGAATTCGGATCTCCCCCTAATGCCAGGAAGTGATCTTCATCGAACGTGCAGTCAGCGAACCGGGCTGTTAATTGATCCCCGGACAAAGGTTCTAGGTATTTCACGATGCATGGAGAGTCAAATCCAACGTAAATACCTAGTTTTCTTTTTGGGCCCATAGAGGTCCACTTTGGTAATGTTATCGGAACATACACCGCACATCCAAAAATACGCAGATAAAAAATGTTTGGTTCTTTCCCACGCACTAACTGTAGGGGGAATGATCATTATATGCAGTTGGACGAATTTGTATCAGGTGTGATGCATGTAGGACTGCATGCCCCCAGCATGAAGTGGGTAATTTAGAGTTCATAAGCAATGGTCTAGCAATAAGTTTGATACGTTTTATTAGTGCTTCAGCAAGACGATTTTGGGTGTGGACGTAGGGGACCGAATGCTCCACCTTAATTCACAGAGCTATACAGTAATCTGTAAAGGCTTTTGAGGTAAACTCGACAGCATTATCCATTCAAATAGATTGTATTGGATAATCTGGGAACTGAGCTCGAAGCTCGATAGTTTTCACAATGAGCTTTGCAAAAGCTTGATTTCGGGTAGATAGCAAACAAGCATATGTCCACCTAGTGGAGGCATCAATTAGGACCATGAAATACCGAAATGGTCCTGATGCTGGGTGAATCAGTCAACAAATGCCTCCCTGAATCCGTTCAAGGAAAACCGGAGACTCTAGTCCCACTTTGGTGCGCGACGGGCGCACTATTAATTTACCCTTAGAACATGCATCACATATAAATTCATCAACAACAGGGATTCTATTATTCGAAATACTATGACCAATGGAATTAGATAGAATCCTACGTATCATAGTTTGTCCTGGATGACCTAACCGTTGATGCCATAATTTAAAGGAGTTTGGGTCATGAAATTTTATACTCATAGCTAGATGGAGATTAGACGGCCGGATGTAGGAATAGTACAATCCGGAAGAGAAGGAGTGAAGTTTTTCTATAACTTGTTTACGGCTACCTCGAGTAATAGTCATCAAAAGGTTTTAGTTATTATTCTCAGTTTCAGTTTCAATGTGATAGCCATTAGATCTTATATCTTTAAAACTGAGTAGGGTACGCTTAGATTGTGGAAACAATAAAGCATTATCAATTATGAGTTCGGTACCCATGGGGAGGACAATGGAAGCTCTTCCGGAGCCCACTATCATAATATTATCATTGGCTATCGTAGTTACACTCCCCTTACACTCTACCAAGTTATGAAAATACTTCCTATCTCTTAAGATTGTGTGTGTGGTGGCGCTATCTACCAAACATAAATCACAATTTGAATCCATCATGCCAGAGGAAAAAGCCCAAACCTAATAGCTGGTATGTTTACTAGCCATGTATAAGAATAACAATATCCAAATAAATTTGACGAGTAACATTAAGGTAAACACATCAAAGGTAAATCACAAATATCATATCATCCATAAAATAAAATATCCGAAAGATAGGATCCAAAATATAAATTGTCTTAACCAAAAATAAAAAAGTACTAAAACCATCAAATACTCAAATCACTCATTGTCTCCAAAGTCTTTGAACTCTATGCCCAAAAGATCATCGTTGTCATGGTTAAAGTCTGCTTCAGGCAGACTGGCATGGTGAGATTCGACTTTAGGAGTCTTCCCCTTGTCGTCCTTCTGCTGCTTTTGATAAGCCTCAACCAAGTGCTTGTGAGTGCGACACGTGCGAGACCAATGGCCTTTGCATTCGCATCTGTAGCAGGACTGCTCAACCTTATCTTGAGTGCCAGATTTTTTAGGAGCGGGATTCGTGTTAGATGCAGCCTTTCCACGAGCCTGAGCTAGATTATCTTTTGAGGTACCTGGACCACCGGATTTACTACGACCTCGGTCTTTGCCACAAGTTCGTTTACTTTCTCTCCCCCTTCCACGCTTGCGACCACTTGTACTGCCTTGAGCTATAACATGTGCTTCGGGCACTGCGTGTGAGCCAACCGGTCTCGAGTTATGATTTTGTATAAGGAGTTGGTAGTGCTTTTCTGGCACTAGAAGTGCAGAAATTAGCTCATTGTGTACAGTGTAGTTCTTAGCTCTATACTGCTGCCGGAATACAAGGTTGCTAGCGTGGAAAGCTGATAGTGTTGGGAAAATAGGGGTGCCCGGAATCTATTCGGGATGATAATTAAATACGAATTTAAATTTAATTATTACTAGCATGAATTAATCCTAATTAATTCAAATAATAATTCTAACAACAATTTTATCGTCATGCATGTTGAATTAATTCACATAAAATCTATGGCGGAAAACTAAGAGATTATGTGACTACGTACCTCTTGTAGATATGACCTTTGATAACAACGGGACTATCACGATCGTGCTATTAACCAAAAGACCTTCTCAAGTATGTCCCTTTCGCCTTGCTTATTCACCGGTGGGAAGTGCTCACAAGCAATTAGAATAACAAGGAAGAAAGAAAAAAATATTGTTGCTGATTTTTTTTCAACACTATGAAACTGTAAACTGGAGATGAAATAATCATCTCCTATATATAGGACTAGGAATTTCAAAATTTGCATATGGAATAGGGGAGAGAAATTTTTTTTCTTGGCCTCCAAGAAATCTTGTATATTTCTCATATATTCTTTTCTCCGTAATAAAATATTCCATAAAATTCTCACCTCCCTAATATATGAGATTTTCGAAATTCATGGGAGAAATAAACTAGATTTGGATCTTCTTGAATTTATGAGATAATCTTGTATTCCAAGAACACATATCTTCCATAATATCTTTCCAAGAAAATCAACAAATCTTTTCTCTACCATATCTATAAATTTCGAAAATTATAAGCAAAAAATCAGCAATAATAATTTTCTTTTATTTTAATCACCTTATTATTATCGGGCTACTTGAGGGGCCTTTAGGAGAATTAAGATTGGACCTCCAATGGGCTTCTGAATTTCAATATTGAGCCCCAATATAATTCAACCCATTAATATTAATTAGTACCACTAATAAATTAATATTACACTATCCATCTTAATCCATATTACGATAATATGGGCTCCCGGTTATTATTTCCCGCGTTTAAGATTATCTAGTCTATTAATTAATTGAGCTTCTGAATAACTCTAAATTAATTAACATCTTTTACCTTGGAGTAAAGACAACTCAACATTATTATCTGTACCGAAGAAACTAATTCTTCACTTGCAAGATTTGGTACGATAAAACTTCTGAGCCCACCAAGGGGACAAATCACACGAGCCGTACTCGCTCACGTTTCTCCGTACTAAATCTTAGCAACCGTCGTATGATTAATATTACTTCCCAAAGCACAAGGTTTGAAGTGACGATGATTCGCACCCAACATGAATTAAAGCAGTAATCATTAAGCACACACGGTCCTATTTAAGTGACGGAGATTAAGAAATCAATAATCAATGAGGTCTAATTCTTCACATATCAGAACAGAAGAATCTATCCTCGCTGTAGGTCCTCTTCAACACATACTAAATGTGCTAGTGCAATCTCTTGGTCAAGACAGGCCAATCTGAGATATACACATCGACCTTTTACGGCGGATTGTTCAATTCCATCTGGGTCGTGAATTTGTAAGTTTAGTTACAAGGAAAACTGTTAATGTGATCTTCCATGATCGGGTATCACCACATTAACTACAATGTAACATGTACTATATACTGAACGGCTTGCAATAGATATTCAACATTCAATCATAACTAAAGCAAATGCGATAAAAGATTTATTCTCATGAATAAGTGTTTAATACATGAGTTATACAAAGTAAAAACATACTTTCACGTATAACTCCAACAATCTCCCACTTATACTTAAAATTTGATTTTTAGTATACATCATGCATGTCTAGTGTAGTAGTTCTACGTGACATCTCATGTCAACCTACACTAACCTAATAATTCCTCCCACTTATACTTAAAGCAGATTGGCAATAGTCTTGACTCTCATTCCATCCACATGTCTCTCGAATGTACTCTGAGGTAGACCCTTTGTGAATGGATGTACTAGGTTGTCCTCCGACGTTTATCTTTGCCACCTTTTTATCTCCTCTCTTAACAATTTCTCGTATAAGATGGTATTTTCTTTCTATGTGTTTGCTGGTCTTGCAAACTCTCGCTTCCCTTGAATTTGCAACTGCTCCGGCATTATCACAAAGACAGTGATTGTGCTGGGCAAATTCGGAACAACGTCCAAGTCCACTAAGAAGTTCTTGAACCAAATCGCTTCTTTCGCTGCCTCCCAAACAGCTACTTATTCGGCTTCCATGGTTGAATCTGCGATGCATTTCTGCAAATCGCTTCTCCATATCATGACTCCTTTTCCATGCAAAACACACTACCCGAGGTAGTTATTCTGGAGTTTATGTCTGATTGGAAATTTGAGCCCGTATATCCCATGGGAATTAGACCGTCCGACTGTTAAATCATCATTTCATTCCAAGTTCTTTTCAGAAACTATAGAACGCATTTAATTGCAATCTAATGTGCTTTTCGGGATTACTTTGATATCTTGCCACCATACCCATGACAAAGTAGATATCCGGTCTCGTACACAACATTGCATACATAAAGCTTCCTACGTTCGAAACGTACGGAATGCCTTTCATGTCGTCTATCTCCACTTGAGTCTTAGGGCATATTTTTATGGATAGATGGATTCCGTGCCTAAAAGGTACAAAACCTTTCTTGGAATCTTGCATGTTGTATCGCTTCAAAACAGTGCCTTTGTATGAAACTTGCGATAAGCCCCACATCCTTCTCTTGCGATCTCGAGTGACCTTGATCTCAAGGATGTGACCGGCTTTCCCTAAGTCCTTCATATCAAACTGATTTGACAGTCATACCCTTACGTCTGACAACACCTTTACAACGTCTCTGATGATCAGAATGTCGTCTACGTATAGTACTAAGAATACCACTGCAGTTTCGTCACACTTTTTATACACACAACTTTCGAACTCGTTTTGATCAAAACCCATAAGACTTAATAACTTGATCAAAATACTGGTTCCAAGTACGAGATGCTTGCTTAAGTCCAAAGATGGACCGCTTGAGCTTGCATATAAGATGCTCTTGGCCTTTCGCAATAAAATCTTCGGGTTATTGCATATAGATATCTAACCCGTCAAGACTTCTGTTGTTGTTTGCCATGACTCTGCATCTTTATCTTGGATTGCCTCATCGTATGTCCATGGGTCTGATTCATCTCCGGGAATAAAATACGAAGATTCTCCTATTCCCATGAATCTCTCGGGTTGTATAACAAACCTCCCACTCCAAAGGGGTTCCGGTTGTGAAGGTGTGACGATTGGTATATCATCTTGTACACTTGGTATAGGAGTTTGCCCTCTTAATTCCCCTAAGGTAATCTCACTTCTGGGCTTTCTATTGTACCTATAGTCTTCTTCAAAGAATTTAAAGTGTGTACAAAACACGGTCTTTTGATCCTTGGGACTATAGAACATACACCCCTTCGTTCCCATGGGATATCCTATAAACAACCTTAATTCCGAACGTGGATCCAATTTACCGTCTTCCTTGTCTAACACATATGTCAGACACCCTAGATACTCATGTGTCTCAAACTAGGCTTACGCCCGGTCCATAATTCTAATGGGGTTTTAGAACCCGATTTGGATGGCACCAAGTTTAGAACGTAAGTCGTTTTTTCCAAGGCACTACCCCAAAACGACTTGGGTAAATCTGAATAACTCATCATGAATCTGACCATTTCTAAAAGATTCTGGTTCCTTTTCTCCGCTACACTGTTCTATTGAGGGGTTCCCGGTGCGGTCAACTGGGATACAATCCCTTTGTCCGATAGGTAGTTCAAGAATTCATCATTGAGGTATTCGTCTCCACGATCAGATCGTAGAAACTTGATACTTATTTCCCTATGCATCATAAGGTCGATGTATCCATATCTCGAGTAATCGTCAACGAAAGTGACAAAATGACTCATACCCCTTCTAGCTATGATCGTCATTGTACCACACATATCGGTATGAATGAGTTCTAACACTTCCGTGGCTCTATTCCCCTTGGCTCCAAATGCCATCTTGGTCATTTTACCCTCTAAACAGGATTCACAAGTTGGAAACGGCTCGACTTGGAATGATTCCAAGGATCCGTCTTTCACTAATCTTTTTATCCGCTTTAGATTAATATGACCTAGTCTTAGATGCTATAAAAATGTTTCGCTCATTTCAGAAGAATGCTTTCTTTTATAACTCGAAATGATCGATGTGTTATTAGATTCATTATTTGAGTGGTGTGCCTAATTAATGGTATAAAGATCATCCAGCAATGTTCCGGAATAGATAAACTCATCGTTTCAAGAAATACTAACATCCTTATTAAAAGAAATTGAGTATCTATTCAAAACAGTTTAGAAACTGAAGGTTAAGTTCTTTCTAAACTAGGAACACGAAGAACGTCCCTCAAGACCATAACTCTATCTTCAAAAGACAGGCGCACTTCTCCCACTGCTTCAGCTGCCACTCTTGTGGCTTTGCCCGGTGTGACAGGGATCTCACTTCCGCTAAGTCGTCGGGTTAACTTGAACCCATGCAAAATGAAACAAATGTGATCAGCGGCTCTCGTATCCACTATCCATGAATGGACAGCATACACCGCTTCACAAGTTTCAACGACTAGAGCGTGTGAATTACCTAACTTTCCTAGCCTCTCAGGCTTGGAACAGGCAGACCTCCAATGTCCTCTCTTACCGCAGTTAAAACACTTCCCCTTAGATGCTAGCCTTGACTTTGCCTTTTGCAATAAATGGATTTGCTTGGGTCCGGCCTTTGGTTCTCTTCCTCTTCTTCCCTCCCTTGGGACCAGAAGAGGTAGACGGACCATTAGCCACCATAGCAGTGGACTGGTGCCCCATTATTACCTCTACCGAAACCAAAGCTTGCAAGAGCTCGGACAAATGACTTTTCTATTCATTCAATTGACAGATCAGATGAAACTGCTCAAAGCCTTTTGGTAGAGTATGGAGTATGAAATCGACCTGAGAAGGGACATCAAAATCCGCACCAAGTACTTCCAACTTGTTAAGGTATGCCATAATCTCGAGAACGTGGTCCCTCACGGGCGTTCCTTCCACTATTTCAAACTTGATCGAGTCATGTTTGGTGAACTGATTAGTCATGGGTTTCTGATGTGAAAACATCTCTTCAAGGCTTTCCATGATTTCAACAGCGGATACAATGTCTTCATGAACGCGCCTCAAATCCTCAGACAGAGATGTCAAGATGATGCACTTCATGTGTTCATTATCACGCTTCCAATCATGAACTGTCTTTTTCCATTGCTTGACTTATCATTAGGCTTGCCGGGTTTATTAGCGTGAATAACCCAACTGTGTTTTGTACAGTAAGGACAAAATTTAAATTACATTTCCAATCGACATAATTCTTCTCCAAAAGTTTGTTAACGTAAAGTATATTTAAACAGTGAATTAAAAGGTTGCGACATGATGAAATGAGAATAAAACATACATTCATATTAATATCTAGAAAATATGAAATTATCACATAATTCGATCACATCTATTATATTGAAACCTTAAAACAATACAATCATGCATCAGCCAACATCTCGAAACAATTTAAATGCGCCACGAGGGGTGGTCTATACATTTAAACACATTCAAGCGGATCACAAACTTGAAAGTTACAAATCCTTAATTCAAAATTAATAGTTGACTCCCACTTTGACCACATAAAAATTGATAGGGACTCCGAGGGGAGTAAGTTAATATAAATTTCTTATGCCTAAGTAATAACCATAATTCAATACAGGATTATTATTTCACTTTGAGCAAGCCACTCGTGGTGAGGGTCAATACCGCCAGTTGTAATAATCCACAATCATCCTTTCAGAATTTATTCATGTGAAATCCGTCCTTTTGGCCGATCCGGGGGGGAAATGTATTCCAAAAAGACTTCACAAAATAAATAAAGTATGGAGGCCAAATTAATCCAATTTTAATATCCAGAATAAAATTGCGATTAAAAAAACATACTTAATAATTTTCGAAAGTAAGGTTTTTCTTGGACAATTAAAATCATGCAAACACATATTAACAAATAATAATAAGTGCACGAAATAAAACATCCATCAAAACAAAATTAAACACATTGGAGCACTCAAATCCAAATGTCATGGTTTAATTTTCTTCACATCTTGATGCGAGAAATCGTCCTCATTGCTTTTCATCGTTCGTCTCGACACGCTCCCACTCGAACAATGACACTTCATCAAAAATAACTTTGTTTGGGGTTCAGGACGACATTTGGAATCACACCAAAAATAAGAACGATAAAAATATTCCACGGCCCGAGATTCGGCGCGCGTCGGCCCACGGAGGTAGGTCGCGCGCCTCTCGGCCACGCCAACCGAGGAGCCGAGCGCCGAGAGGCAGAGCCTCGCAAGCGTGCCCGTTCGCTGTGCCCGACACCTGTCGTGCACAGCGCCGTACGCTATGCGCATGCCGTACTTCGGGTTTCGCCGTTCGTCCTTGTTTTCCACCTTGTGCATAATTCCACGTCCATGCACATGCCACACATGCATGCGTCGTCCAGTTACATCGTCTTTAATTCTTCATTTCTGTCTTCGTCTCGATCCGGTTATAATTTATTTACAAAAAAAAAACTAGATCTAGACTAGTCTATTACAATGATCAAATCAAAATAAAAACAACTAATCTACTCGTGGATTTTCTCACGAGAAATACGAATTCTAACGAATCGAATTAAAAAAAATTAATTCACACGCATGAAAAAATAAACATTAAAACCATGACAATTGGATACCTGCAAAAAAGATCTAGCAATTCTACTATCCAATTTCAATTTAATGTCAAACAATTTAAATTCCAATTTAAAGATTAGAGCCCGAAACCGTGGCTCTGATACCAGTTGTTGGGAAAATAGGGGTGCCCGGAATCTATTTGGGATGATAATTAAATACGAATTTAAATTCAATTATTACTAGCATGAATTAAAATTAATTAATTCAAATAATAATTCCAACAACAATTTTATCGTCATGCATGTACAATTAATTCACATAAAATCTATGGCGGAAAACTAAGAGATTATGTGACTACGTACCTCTTGTAGATATGACCTTTGATAACAACGGGACTATCACGATCGGGCTATCAACCAAAAGACCTTCTCAACTATGTCCATTTCGCCTTGCTTATTCACCGGTGGGAAGTGCTCACAAGCAATTAGAATAACGAGGAAGAAAGAAAAAAATATTGTTGCTGATTTTTTTCAACATTATGAAACTGTAAACTGGAGATGAAATAATCATCTCCTATATATAGGACTAGGAATTTCAAAATTTGCATATGGAATGGGGGAGAGAAATTTTTTTTCTTGGCCTCAAAGAAATCTTGAATATATCTCATATATTCTTTTCTCCATAGTAAAATATTCCATAAAAATCTCACCTCCCTAATATATGAGATTTTCGAAATTCATGGGAGAAATAAACTAGATTTGGATCTTCTTGAATTTATGAGATAATCTTGTATTCCAAGAATACATATCTTCCATAATATCTTTCCAAGAAAATCAACAAATTTTTTCTCTACCATATCTATAAATTTCAAAAATTATAAGCAAAATATCAGCAATAATAATTTTCTTTTATTTTATTCACCTTATTATTATCGGGCTACTTATTGGGCTACTTGAGGGGTCTTTAGGAGAATTAAGATTGGACCTCCAATGGGCTTCTGAATTTCAATATTGAGCCCCAATATAATTCAATCCATTAATATTAATTAGTACCACTAATAAATTAATATTGCACTATCCATCTTAATCCATATTACGATAATATGGGCTCCCGATTATTATTTCCCGTGTTTAAGATTATCTAGTCCATTAATTAATTGAGCTTCTGAATAACTCTAAATTAATTAACATCTTTTACCTTGGAGTAAAGACAGCTCAACATTATTATCCGTACCGAAGAAACTAATTCTTCACTTGCAAGATTTGGTACGATAAAACTTCTGAGCCCACCAAGGGGACAAATCACACGAGTCATACTCGCACGCGTTTCTTCATATTAAATCTTAGCAACCGTCGTATGATTAATATTACTGCCCAAAGCCCAAGGTTTGAAGTCACGATGATTCACACCCAACATGAATCAAAGCAGTAACCATTAAGCACACGGTCCTATTTAAGTGACGAAGATTAAGAAATCAATAACTACTGAGGTCTAATTCTTCACATATCAGAACAAAAGAATTTATCCTCGCTGTAGGTCCTCTTCAACACATACTAAATGTGCTAGTGCAATCTCTTGGTCAAGATAGGCCAATATGAGATATACACATCGACCTTTCACGGCGGATTGTTCAATTCCACCTGGGTCGTGAATTTGTACGTTTAGTTACAAGGAAAATTGTTAATGTGATCTTCTGTGATCGGGAATCACCACATTAACTACAATGTAACATGTACTATATATTGAACGGTTTGTAATAGATATTCAACATTCAATCATAACTAAAGCAAATACGATAAAAGATTTATTCTCATAAATAAGTGTTTAATACATGAGTTATACAAAGTAAAATCATACTTTCACGTATAACTACAACAGATAGAGTCTTCTGGATTAACTCTGCCTCAGTTATAGCTTGCTTGCATAGCTTTAACTGAGATACAATACGATGTAGAGCTGAGTTGTACTCCATCACAGACTTAAAGTCCTGGAAATGGAGATTCAACTAATAGTATATCGTTTTGTTGTTGGAAACGGTCCTTCAGGGACTTCCACAACATTCCGGGGTCTCTCTCAGTGAGATATTCATTTTTCAGGTCCTGATTAAGATGATGTCTGAGAAAAATCAAGGCTTTCGCCTTCTGGGCGTCAGTTGATTTTGAATTATCGACAATAACACCACTTAAATTAGTTGAGGCTAGATGGATCTCAACATCTAGTGCCCATGTCAGGTAGTTACTACCATCAAGAGCAAGCTCAGCGAATTCTCTTTTGGTAATATCAGACATTATACGCTACAATTTTTAAAGTGACATGGTAAAAAAAGTGACCAAATTTATTGACAACGGAGAAATAAGGATTTATTTGATTATTTTAGGGCACATAGAAGTAAGAATTGGGCTCCGTCTACCCAAAATATAATTTACGGTCCGATAAGTACCGGACGCCGCCTACCCGGGCAATCTATGCGGACTACAGTATGGGGACTATGTGCAAAAATAATAATGCATGCAAGATAATAAAATCATAGAAGCATGCACATATATCAATTAAGCACATTAGATAACAAGAAAAATTTATTGGGAACTAATATTAAAATTGATTTCAGAAATTTTTGAGCTTAATATGCAAGAATTATTATCTTTTAATTTTTCAAGTACTTTTCGAAAACTTGATAAAATAAGTTGAGGACAAAAATATTTTTAAAATTATATGAGGCCCAAATAATATAACAAAATTCAATAGCTCAATAAATTGATTTTAGCCCATAAAATTGGAGCTTCAGGTCCAAAGTATTAAATAAAACAGGCCCAAAAGAATTAATCCTAACTCTTGGGCGCCCAAAATACAATATTTTTTTTGTTGAGTGTGGCCCAAACAAATTGGGTCACTTAAGGCCCAAAATAATGAGCGCAACGCAAGATTGGGAGGGCGGAGGAGGCAAACGCCGCTGGCAGCTTCGGGCGGAGCCATGGCGGCGGCCATGGGCGGCTGCACGCCGCTGCGAGGCGATGCGGCCTTCAGCCGTGGTTACCCGGCGGAGCGCGGTGCTCAGCCGTCGCTTGATGCTCGGGGCTGATAGGGGCACATGGTTGCACGAAGCCAGGCCGCGGTGGAGCAGGGCTCGACGTGCGGCGGCTCGTGATGCGATGGGCACGATGGACGCGCGCGGCTGCAGACGTGCGACGGCAGCTGTGCTTATTTTATCTAATAATTTTATTTTTCTTGATTTGATCCAATTAATTGCAAATACAATAATAATTGATGCAATAATTCAAGTGCACATAAAAATATAATACGCATGGATCAAAGAATTTGATACGACAATTAATAATCATGCAATAGAGAAAATTAATTTAGATCCGTATCGATTAGCCTTGGGCAGAGTCTCGTGCTGATAACGTGTTGTAAATTGAGAGTGTAAAGTAGAGACACAAATTTGTTCACCCAGTTCGTCGATAACGACTACGTCTAGGGGCGTATCAAGCCAAGAGTTTCACTAATATATGTGTGTATGCATGTATACAATTTTGAGTACAATGATATATTTATAATAGAAAAGACCTAGTCTAAACCTAAAGCCCGTTTAGGTTATAAGTCCATTAGTAATGTCCACATCAAATCTTCTAAATTTGGTATAATAAATTTGCTGGATTTATAACAATTTCCTTGCCAAAAAGTATTTGTTGCGCGCTTGACCCGTATTTGATCTCAACTCCAAAATTCCATATGCATTATTAGTTGTGTAACGATCAATGAAATTGATTAAAACCATTAATTTCACGCTAAAAAAAAAATTCTCTTCGACAATTCCAACATCAGTCACACCTTTCCCTATCCATCTCCTACGCTCCTTACCCCGACTCATTCAAAACAATTTAGGAAATATATTTTTAGAACACTTTCTTCCTATCCACGGTTAGAACCAAAATTTTGTGTTCCACCCCCAGCTTTCCTTTCCAGATTCCCGAAACCATTAACCTTCCTTCCACTACCCTACAACTTATCAATCACATCTCTCCATCACCTAGACCAGTGACGGTCCAGAAATTTTATATAAAATATAGAGGGGATTTTGAAGGATTATCATATGCATGCATGTATGCACATATCACATGCATGCAAGCATGTAAACGGATGTCAGGTGCCCTAGCAACTCAGCCTAACAAACTCACGCCTCACGCCCTCATGCATGACAATTTTTATATGCAAGGATGAGTAAGGATGAAAGTTAGTTAGATCAAGTTAGTTAGGCGGTTACACTCCAGTTTTTAGCTAAGCATTCGAGCTCTATAAATAGATGATGTATACACTCTCATATTACTAATAATGAATTCATGAATTTACTCTGCAATTCTCTTCTTTCTTCTATGATTCAATTTTAGAAAAGTAGGGAGTATTGGTAACTGAAGAATGATTAAATGGCCCCCGATATCTATATGAATCAGATCGAATGCTTTAGAGGTACTGATTGAACAAGTATTGAATGATAGTCTTGTTTGTTTAGCTAGATGACAGATTGAGCAAGGCATACAAGATGAAACAACTGTTTTATTAATGTGTGGATAAAAGTACAAGTGCTTGAGTCCAGATGTAGAAGTGTGAGCTAATCTCTTGCGCCAGACATCAAGAGAGTTAGGAATATTGGGTAATACTTCGGAGGGAACAGTGAAAGTAGAAGGTACATGTGGAGAAAAATTATCAGAAAAAGGCTAAGTACATATAGTTTTCCAATCAACTGTCCAACAGCAACAACTTAACAACTTTCTTACTCAGCTTGTCCTACATCTCACATCTAAAGGAAGAAAATAAGCACTTTAGGTTAGAATGCGAGAGTAGATAAGAGATGGATAGAAGGTTATATTTGAAGCATTGGACTAACAGAACATCAAGGAGAATGAGAGAAGGGCTAAGGGTAATATGTCCATAATGTGTAACAGAAATAGTATCACCATTAGGCAAAAAAAAAAAAAACTAATATGTGTTTATTCAAGGGCTTCAAGCCGGATGTAAATAAGGACTTGTCAAAGGTCATATGTCTACTGACACCAGTATCTAAAATCCAATTACCATGTTTCATATCATCAAGAGCAGATAAACTACAGTGGAGAGTACCTGCAAAGTCTACCAAATTTGCAAAAGAGTCATGAGCATTGGGCTTTATCTGCAAGAGAAACTGAAGCAGAAGCAAAGTATTTTGCTAGTTCCTATTGGATGATGTGTGATATATCACCAGCATTTCCCTCAGAAATAGAACTCTCCCCTAGGTAATTAGCCACTGCCTTCTTTGAACCTTTAAGCTTGTCATACCAATCAGGATAACCATGAAATTTAAAACACTGTGAAGCCTCATGTCTTCTTCCTCCACAATGAGTACAAGTGAGTTTATCCTTATCCTCCTTAGATCTGTATGATTGAGAAGTAGAGTTACCTTTATTCCATGAGTTATTTGTGGATCTAGCACCTCATTTAGCCTTACTGAAGAGAACCGGTGCATCATCAATTTTCTCAATACTGTTCTGTTGCTCAATCCTTTGGATAGTAGAATAAGCTCTGTTGATTGTTGGCAATGGATCAAGCATGAGAAATTGATTCCTAACAGCCTCATATTCTGAGTTTAAGCCCATAAGAAACTGAATTAGCCTATTTTGCATTTCTATTTCTTGAGTTTGTTTCATGTAAATCTGAGTTAACGTGGACTTTTTTTTTCCAATTATAACCACCTCAAGTCTATTATAACTGAAATCTACGGGTTTTCATAGATTGAAACATTAAAAGACTAAAAATATCACTACTATAATAAAAATCTCAACAAATATACAATTAAACTATATTCATCTATTTTATAGAAAAACAAAACTATTATTCATCCATTAATCTTCGGGAAAATTGTTCTATTAGTCCCATAGTAATATTTTCAAAATAATTTTGGTCCTGCGTTTCAAAAGTAGTCATTTTGTTTGTAAAATTAGTGTCAATTGTCAGATATTTAACATATTTGGTCCCAACAACATAAATCACCCCATCCAAAATTTTCTTACTAAACAAGTGAAAAAAAAAATCCTGGCCTTGCCCAATACGTTATTTTCCTTCTAGAATAAGAAAGTACTCTGCAAGAAATAAAAGTCAAGTAGAAATCGCGACATAAATGAACAACTCATCAGTTTTACGAGAAAAGGCGCTACGTGACCACAATGTACAGTTTACTTCGGATAGAGAGGGCAACAAACGCGACTTTGTATACCGCAGTACAGAATTTTGGAATTTGATTTCTATTTCACACCAAAATCCTTGAGATTTCTATGTGCATGTGATTATAAATATTTGACTCTTCATCCCATATTTTGGACTCGAATTGTTGGGATTTTATCATCTATTATTGCAACTCTTGTCAAAATAAATGAATATGTGTACTGAAATACTCATAATTAAATAATTGAATGGATTAGCTAGAGATTGACTTTTGCTAATATGATGTTAAAAAGGTCTCCATCTCTTTATAAAAGACTTTTTGAAATGGAGAATTTTAACTGGTCAATTTTATTAGTTATACTCGGTTCAACATTAGTAGTCCTGTTTGTTGGGCTATTACTTTTTACTATAAGTTGAAGAATATTATGAAGTCTATTTATCAATAAAATTATTGTCAATGAAGTTATTGTTTATAAAAAAATGCAAGTATCGTATTTTTCATAAACAATTACTTTAATCATAAATGGACCTCAAAATACCTCATAATAACCTCCAACTTATAACAAAAAATAACAACCCAAAAACAATATTACTAATATTGAACTAAGGGAGTATAATTTATAGACTTTAATTGTCTTTATAATTTTACATACTATATTTGATGAAACTTATAAGGTATAATTGTATTACTATACAATGGAAAGGTTTCATTGGAACTAATTAATGACAAATTGACAATGCTTCACTCTCACTAGACATCATTAAAAATATTAGGAGGCGCTTTGTTCGAATTTTTCAATAGAAATGTGTAAGAATTAGAGAAATGAAAATGAAAATTTATTTTTCCTTTATAGATGTGTTGGATGTTGAATAAATGATTGTATCATAGTGGTTACATCACTAATATTTTATTCTAATTTTAGAATAAAAAAAATCATAATTGAGTTACAAGAGATGAAGAGAATAATTGGGAAGAATGATAATATGACGAAAGAAATATAATCAAATAATCAGATAATGATCACCTTATTTAGTAAAAAAAATAGTATCGTGAATTATCTTGCATTCTCATTAACCACTATAATAAATATATATTCATTCTCATTTCATTATCCATAAAAAAAATCTAAACCATACACCACCTTAAATAATTTCAAGAGAAATCATACCTACGTATTAGTGAGGAGATTAATAATAGGATGCAAATATTGGTTTTAGATTTGTATCACTCATGTATGCCTCAAAAAAGGGAAAAAAGAAAAAGAAAATGAAGTTACATATGTATATTATAATTTATATGAGTTGTATACAAAGTAAAATAGCTGTCATCGAGTTTAAATCAATTTACTTTTTAATCGGCCTACCAAGGCCCACCTATGGGATTGATATTTATAATACAGACAATTGTGAAAAAAGGCCATGATGTATACCTAATATATCAAATATGCCATACCCATTTACAAAAACTCTTTCCTATCCAATTTAATGTAAAAAGACTGAATTGCCCTTAAACAAATTAATTTGGATCAATTGCATCCCTGTCCGAAAAATAATCAAAGGTGACCGAAATTTTGAGTTCTTGAACCAAAGACATTGTTCGCTCTTTTCATTTCTCTTGCTTGCTCGGTCGGCGCCATTTTCCGGCAATCCATCTCCGACTTGTAAGCGGCCTCCGACCAGTTGAGTGAGTTGTCCCAAAAGCTTCCCCCAGCTGTGTGATTCTTCTCTGTTGCTTCTTTGCTGTATTTGATACCAAGGTACGTTTCATTCTTCTCCTTTTGTTTTTCTTTACCTTTTACTATGGTATTGTGAAATTGATATCTTGTTTTGTATAATTCGACTTCGAATACTCATCCGGTTGTTCTTGAACTAGGGTTCATTGTGAATTTTATCTGTGTGGGCACTGTGTGAAATTAGGTTATGCAATTGTGTCAATTTTTTTCTGTGTTTTTTCAATTTATTTTCTCCCCAATTAGCGACCGATGTCGGGTGTGCTGGGCTATTCGATCGCGCTGTTGTGGTCCCCAATTAAGTCTATGAATAGAATGTTAGTTGTAACCTCAATTTCAATTGTACTTTGTATACAATATCATTTGTTTGCAATATCAGTTTACTCTCTGTTTGATATTCATTTGAACTGCTTGCTTGATTTTGACATATGATATGTTAATGCGTTGTTTTTTTTTTAAAAATATTATAGGTAAAATCATGTCGAACTTGTGTTTAAAGTCTAGAGTTGATTTCTCGCTAATAGATGTTATCAAAGGACGATTATCGGCCGATAACATTACGAGGTTTGAACAAAGCTGCTTTGGACATTTGTTACATTTGAAGAAGCAAAATTTCCATGGTCATCTAATCACGCACCTTTTAAAGTGTGTTGATTCTTCTTGTATGTCAACAAACGATGTAAATTTCAATATCGGTGGCGTAGTATGTAAGTTTGGACCTCCTGAATTTGCTCTAGTAACTGGTTTACGATTTGGGGTAAGGCCAGCATCTCTCCCATCTCACTCACTATTGTATGACAAGTACTTTAGGGAGTATGGGTCAAAGGTCTTCCTTAGTACCATCAAAATAATTTTTCTTGAAGAAGTAGACCCTACATCTGAAGATTCCTTGAAAGTTGCTTACCTATTGATTGTGTACGGTTTGTTCCTTGTCAAACATAGGCAAATTTCTAAGGTTGACATGTCATTTTTCAGTGTTGTGGATGATTTGAGTTTGTTTAATGATTTCCCTTGGGGGACGATAGCTTATAACTTTTTAGTTGAAGATGTTAGGAGTAGGTTGTCTGTAAAGGTAAAGGTTGATAAGTACAGAAGTAGGAAGTTGGAGAAGAAGAGAAAAAGAGGTGAGAAAAATGTTGGTGGATGTGGAATAGACTGTTATGGTTTTGTTAATGCAATTCAATACTGGGCTTTTGAAGCAATGCTCTGGGTTGCTAATCTTAGTTCTGTTCAACGTGATACCATTGATACCGATTTTCGACCTAGGATGCTACTCTGGTCTCCTATTGGTAACCCCAAGCATAATTTGCTGAGTAATCGGTTGGATGCTAGTTCAAGGTTTCCGGAAGAGGTATGCAATATGTAAATTCATTTTCTGGTCACATCTTGATATTTTATTATTTAATTTTAACCTACCTGTTACTCATCATTTTATAGGTTGTACATCATAGGTTGATGCCTACATATTTGGAGAACCCGAGTACACAGTATACTAGTGCTTTAGAGTGGGAGCAAAAGTACTGTGTAGTTAGTGTTGGGCCATCTGTAGATAAACGAGCTGTTTCCGAGTCTGAGTCGGAAGACGAAGAATTGTTTGAGGCTGAGTCCAAAGGTGAACTTGGTAAAAAATTTGAGTCTGTTTTGTTGAAGCTGGAGAATTCTATTGTTGAAAATAAGAAAATGCTGGAGGAGATCAGGGTTTATCAAATTAACATTGAAAAGAAATTTGAAGAGTCCATGAAGGCTTTTCAAGTTAACATGGAAAAGAAGTTTGAAGAGTCCATGAAGGCTTATCAAGTTAGCATGGAGAAGAAGTTTGAAGAGTCGGTGAAGGATATTAAAATTGCATTTGAATCTGTCAAAAGCAATCAAATCCAGAGTGATGAGAATTACAAAAGTTTTACAAAACAGTTTTCGGTGAATCCTGCGGAGGCAACATACAGTGAAGACACACCTGATAAGGTACACTTTTGATCTAATTCTCTATTTCAACTAACAATTTCTGTTAGCATTTTTATATTATTCTCTATGAATAAAATTTTCTTTAGTCTTTGGAACCCAACACCTTATTTGGAAACGACAAAGGAAAGTCAGTTTCCCATGATGATGATTTAATATCACCTGAGTTGCAAACTCCACAATCACATTGCAATGAATCCCCACAATCCGGAGATGCCAAAGAGGGTGGTTTTGCAGAACCCTGTGGACGCATTGAATTGAACGAGGCATCTCTTGATCATCAAACAAGACAACCACTTTCACACGAGACCCTAGAAAGCGGAGATGCCAAAGATTGTGGAGTTGCTGAAATGGATGAAGGATCAAATGACCATCCAACTCCACATCTAGTTTCCAATGAGACCCCACAATCACAATCTGGAGATGCGAGAGAGACTGGGTTTGGAATGGATGATCAAACTCCACATCCTGTTGATGCTGCCACAGCCCCATGGAATGAGATTGAATCAACACGTGTTAGTGTAAAATGTTTCTAAGTTTCAATTTACCTCTTGAAGTAGTTGTGTTGGCTTCATAAACTTTCAACTAACTAAATTGCGGCAGGTGTCACCATGCAAAGCAATTGTACTGTTCTCTCCACCGATCACTACTGCACAAGACAGCATTTCATCAGAGGTTTGATAATTTCATATTATTTCTAACTTTTATTAATGATTGTTTCTGAGGCAACCTCGACAATTTTCGTTTCAACATCGTACAGCCATCCTCCAAAGCCCAAAATGTAGCACATGAGAGTCCTGTTGCGCATGGAGCCGATGCGAGTACGTTGGTGGATGTCGCAGGTCGTAGTAAATTGGAGGTGGATACATCCGGTGACGGAATAGAGGTACGTTGTTTAAACCGTTTATGTTCAGTGAATTTATAGATATTTGTAGATAAATGATTACATATGTTCATTTTTCAGATTTCCCTTAATGAAGATGCTATTTGTCCTTCCACTAAATCTCGTAAAATTTTAAAGAAACAAACTGCAATACGACCTCCTCGCCATAAGCTGCCTGGTAAATGTACAATCTCCCCATTCACAGACCCGACGAAGCGTAGGATTCCTTGGCCGCAACAGATCCTTTAATTTTATTTTGTGGTTTTGATATAGTGTAATTAATAGTTTCATATTGATTTCATACCGTTTGTTTTTTGTTCGCTTAGCCTAGTGCACAGGAGGTCTCCATGGTGTTGGAGAGGATGGAACACATTACTTCTGAAATTGAAGAGAATGGGAAATACTGGCCGTTTTACACGTACAGTAAGGCGGAAGTAAATGATTTTGGTGCTCTTATCAGACGAAGGAAGAACCCTGTTTCATTTAGTGTCCCGCTCCTCCCCGATAGCCGAAGATCGTTCGACGCTAGTTGGTTCAAGAATATTTGGTCTGCAAGAGGATGGTTGAGTATATGGGTATTAATCAAACCTCTCTTTAGTCTATGCTATTGTTTTTTACGTTTTTGTTATAAGATGTTTAACCCCATTAAATTTTGTGTTGTCATTCTTGTAGAACCTCGACATTTTGATGCATGTTGTGATGCTGAAGGTTAGAAAATGGCCAGAAATATTTAAACTTAAATGGACAATTGTAGATGGTGCATTTTGGGTAAGACAATCTATTTTCTACTTTAAAATTTCTTAACTTTTTAGGGTGTAATGCATCATTTTCTTCGATGCACTTATACCTTTAGAATTTTTCCTGGGTAATCCATTTTTGTTTTGTTTGGCAGGATTCCTTGCTTAGGCTTGCATTAGAATCCAGGGTACCGGGGAAATATACAAGCAAACATAAATTTGATTGGAGTTCAAGGGGTAGACTTCTCATGCCCTACCTAGAGGGAATACTGCCCATTTACGGACGGGGACTAAGTTGGGCAGAAGCAGACAGTGTCTTCGGTATTGCTCGTATAAATGATAACCACTGGGTTCTTTATGAAATTCAGCCTCGAGAGTCCATGATCAAAGTGTACAATTCGTTGTGTGTATCTTTTCCGAATTGGAATGGGAGGGAGGAATTTGCATTATTTGCTTCAGCTCTCGGAGATATATCTGGTGGTAATAAAGTTTACCGTGTTGCTCTTAGCCCTGACTCCCCTAGTCAGTTGAATAACTACGATTGTGGTGTGATGTGCATCAAGTTCTTTGAGTGTTTAATTTCTGGTATTTCATTCCGGGAAATTGATGTGAAAAAAACTCTCCTCTATCGTCAGTACTTGTGTTTAGATATATATAGGATATCACAGATGAGAAAATGATATGATGACATTGTTATCTATTGTAGTTGTAATCATTGATATATTTTAAATTTAATTTTCTTCTGATTCTCTCTTGCAATTAGACATATGTTAAGTATTTAAGACATGATTTAGATGAAATGGATAAAGTCTAAATTTAATACTGGTTAAAATTTTATAATTTTTTATGTCATGTTACTGTGGAGAGTTTTCTACATGTATATGTTATTATTAAAAGGCTAACATCAAACGTTCTCATTTTACCGTTTCTTGTATGGATAGTTCATAAGTTGTAAGAAATCGTGGAAACACGTGGAAACTTCATTTTTCAAATTACGGACATGTGGATTGATGTGGAAATATATTTTATTTGTTCATGCATATGTTAATATTAAAAGGCTAACATGAAACGTTCTCATTTTATGTAGATTAAAGACATGTAGATTGATGTGGAGTTCTGTGGATTGAAGTGGAATTTAGTGGATTGATGAGGAAATATATTTTATTTCTACATGCATATGTTAATATTAAAAGGCTAACATCAAACGTTCTCATTTTATGTAGATTAAAGACATGTGGATTGATGTGGATTTGTGTGGAGTTGTGTGGATTGATGTGGAAATATACTTTACTTCTATATGCATATGTTAATATTAAAAGGCTAACATCAAAGGTTCTCATTTTATGTAGATTAAAGACATGTGGATTGATGTGGAGTAGTGTGGATTGATGTGGAAATATATTTTATTTCTACATATATATATTAATATTAAAAGGCCAACATCAAACGTTATCATTATATGTGGAATATTTGTGTGGATTGATGTGGAGTTGTGTGGCTTGATGTGGAAATATACTTTACTTCTATATGCATATGTTAATATTAAAAGGCTAACATCAAACGTTCTCATTATATGCGGATTAAAGACATGTGGATTGATTTGGAATTGAATGGCTTGATGTCGAAATATATTTTATTTGTACATGCATGTGTTAATATTAAAAGACTAACATCAAAGGTTCTCCTTTTTTTGTGGATTAAAGACATGTGGATTGATGTGGAGTTGTGTGGATTGATGTGGATTTGTGTGGATTGATGTGGAGTTGTGTAGATTGATGTGGAAATATACTTCATCTCTATATGCATATGTTAATATTAAAAGGCTAACATCAAAGGTTCTCATTTTTTGTAGATTAAAGACATGTGGATTGATGTGGAGTTCTGTGGATTGAAGTGGAATTTAGTGGATTGATGTGGAAATATATTTTATTTCTACATGCATATGTTAATGTTAAAAGACTAACATCAAAGGTTCTCATTTTACCGTTTCAAGTATGGAGAGTTCATTAGTTGTAGGATTTTATGTAGAGAAACATGTGGAAATTACATTTTTCAAATTAAGAAAACTGTGGATTGATGACATGAATTAAAGCAAATTGGGCAAACATGTGGAAATTACGCTTCCCCCCCCCCCCCCCCCCCCAAAAAAAACTAGTGGATTTATGTGGAATAATGTGTTATTTCAACACATTGATCTTATTGAAATGAAAATGTTAAAATGTCCTCATTTTAACATTTCAAGTATGGTTACTTCGGTAAATATTGTTCTGGAATGTCCAAAATATTGTCGTTATATTATGGGAATAGTTTATTTATTTTTAATTTTTTTAACATCCACAAACACAAACCCATACCCATACCCATTTAAATGTAATATTTATGACAACTACGAAGCAATTCACATATTCAACAATAGTTTATACATTTATTATATGTGGACATATGTGGATTTCTGGGGGAAATAGCGAAAAAAGACGTATACATAAAAAAAATTAAATAACCTACATATTTTTACAGTAAAGCATAATAATACTGTAAATTTCAGTACATTTTAGCTTGTTTATTTTTTCAGTAGAACATATTAATACTGTTTACAATCTGACATATACCACTATGATATATTCCATCACTCCTCCACCCGTGATACTTGTATCCCACATGGTTCCACTACAAACAAAAATGTACTTGTTGACCAATGAATGACCAATGAGATTAATGATACTCCCGATTAAATTAATGATACTTTAAAATTGTTTCATGATAAGATTATCATGAACTATTTTCATATAATACTTTGCCCTCATTTTTAAAGTGTCTCAAATTAGAGCAAGTCACTTTTTTTTTTTTTAATTTTTCCCCCAGTTTAGGCCTTCTTCTACATTTTTGTGTCTCAATTTAAGACCTAACAAACAATAATTTCTTTAAATTAAATTAATTCAATATAGAAAACAAAATAGAGACGTTCGTCAAAACATGTTTCAGGTTCATCATTATTTTTATTAATTATTTATAGAAATTATTATTTGTTGGGGTCTTAAATTGTGAATAATATAACTAAATTTTAGATCTATAGACCAATTAAAATAAAGATCATTGAACTCTAAATTTAGTTTAGGCAATATTAATTATATATGTGTACATTTGTATAATACATACATCATCCACGTGAATAACTCAACATCTCAGACTTTAAGAATGCACATTTTTTATAAGTTTTTATAAACTTTTTTTTCTTAATAGTACATTCATTTTTTATATAGAACAATAAATATAAGATAATTTTTTTTTGCTAAACTGATGAAAATTTTACACAAAGACTTTAAAAATAATAGAATTTATTTTTCTAGTATGTGTTAAATAATATTTATTATATTAATTAATAAGTAATTTAGTATATCATGATAAAAATATTAGTTGTTTTTTTGTGTTAAAAGAAATTCTTTCTATTTTTAGTAGTTAACTTTTGTTATTATATTACTATAGATATGTGTCTAGTCAAAAAATTACATATTGATCAAAGACCACACCCATATTTGCAAAACAACTTGTATTAATAAAAAGCATAGGATGATTGTTTACAAACTAGTACACTCCATGCATCCCTACTCGAAACTCTCAAGATATGGGAAAACAGAGGATGAAACATTAACTATTGGTTGGTCATCAATTTTAATTACACAAGAAAATCAATTTTGTTTTTAAAATTTATTTTAAAAGGCTAATATCTAATAAGAATTACCGGAATTTTTTTTTGGAAGGAATGAGCCTAGCCTAAACCCCGCTCCACTTTAAAAAAAATTTAAATTTTCCCACCAAAAACATTAGTTTTGATTCTTAATCTCATTATCCAAGTCTAGACCTCTCTAAACCCTAAACATACCCCTAAAAATAAAATAACGTTAAACTTTTTTATTAATCTCACTCCCAAATGAACTTATATTTAACATATTTTTTTAGATTAACTAGTATATCACCCCGTGAATAACTCAACAACTAAGACTTTAAGAACACACATTTTTTCAAAATTTTGTTTAAACTTATTTTTCTTAAATATTTTGAGAAAGTAAATAATTAGAATTAGTAGATTAATTTTTTTTATAGAACAATAAATAGAAGATTCAAAATTTTACATTTCCAAATGAAAAGGCTTTAAAAATCATAGCATTTATTTTTCTAGTATGTGTTAAATAATATTTATTATATTAATTAATAGGTAATTTATATATTGGACACAACCTAAAATACTGAGTCCGTTTCAAAGTGCAATAAATTACATATTGATCAAAGACAAAACCCATATTTGCAAAACAACTTGTATTAATAAAAAGCATAGCATGATTGTTTAGAAACTAAACCCAGAATAAAATTACACGAATAAAATTACTACTACACTCTATGCATCGCTACTCGAAGCTCTCAATATATGGGAAAACAGAGGATGGAACATTAACTATTGGTTGGTCATCAATAAAGAAGAACCTCCTCTGCAAGATGTCCCAGTAGCCAAAAGTGCCAATAGGATTTAACCTAAACACAATCTTGTTTCGTCGGCTGTAAGTTAATATAGCGCGGTATGAAAATGGGTACATCTAGGGTAACTTCATATCTTGTCCAGGAATTAGGAAAGTGGTAATTTTCCAGAATCCAAACATCAACAGGTTCGTTAGGAGTGTAGAGCCACCTGGACAAAACCAATTTTTCATTGTTTAAAGAGGATAAATTGTAATACAAATTGCTCTGGGAGATGCACTCAGGTACAGTGATGAGCGAGAATTGTTGGTGCTCCAAATTAAAAACTGATAGGTGTCGAGAATAAACCCTCCAGTGTAGACATCCATTGGCATAGACACCATTTCCAGACATGAGACTTTCGTGAGGATGCTGACCAAGATCCATCCACTGAGAGGCATTCCTACAGAATATCTTGACCTCTGAGAGCCAAATACTACTGTGGAACAGAGAGATCAGGAGGATATGATAATCGTCATTCCTCTCATTGTAGCCCAACCCAAATAGTGTGCGTGCACCATTCACCTGGACAGGGAAATTGATTGGTTCAGGAGGCACATAAGTACGCATCCCTGTAGTTGGATTGAGTAGGAAAAAAACAGAATCCCCGCCGCACACCAAAACTAGACCGTTGCACGAACCAAGGTATTCAAAATCTCTATAACCCCGAACAAGGCGCCTCAATACAGGACCACCATGGACTGGTGGTTCGTATTGGAATGGCACGAAATGATCCTCTTCTTGAAAGAGTATGCGGACTTTATTCTGGAGCCTCATTTGGGCTCTGTGCCTTTTCACAAAAGAGAGATCTGATATTATACGAAACCACTCCTTAGACAGGATCTTACACCTAACAACGGGCTTAGAAGGCAACCTAACAAATATTTCTCCTATGATTTCAGGGGGAAGATGAACAATTATTTCCATTTTGATGATCTTTTACTGGACAAATTTTGCACTGGAAAGGGTAGAGTTTCTAGTATGACATTTGGGTGATTAAATAACCATAGGGTCTAATCGGAGTCGAATTGGGAAAGGGTCAATGAATGTGCCGCTTGGATTGGACTGGGATTGGGCACGGCTGAAGGCGCCGCTTCGATTGGACTGGGATTGGTTTCAGTTGTCAGAATTTGCTTTGGGGGGAATAGGTGTTGGCGTCATTTATAAGAAATTGGCGCCACACTGTGATTTTTTAGTAATTTCTTTTTTCTGGCCCTAATTTTATAATAATTGGCCCTAATTTTATAATAATTGGGATTATTCGGGTTTGGTTTGAAAACGAAGGTATTAACTGCCGCTATGAAGAATAGTATGGACTTGTGTGGAATAGTGTGGTATAAATGTAAAATAATGTATATTGGGTTTACAAATTAACAACCGATATGTAGAATAGTGTGGACTGTGTGTAATAGTGTGGTATAAATGTGAAATAATGTATATTGGGTTTACAAAATTAACTATCGCTATGTAGAATAGTGTGGACTGTGTGGAATGGTGTGGTCTAAATGTGGAATAATGTATATTGAGTTGCAATAAAACTACCGCTATGTGGAATATTGTGGACTGGTGTGGAATATAATAGTGTGGTGTAAATGTGGAATAATGTGGTATAAATGTGAAATAATGTATATAGGGGTTTACAAGTGTGGAATAATGTGTATTGGGTTGCAATAAAACTACCCCTATGTGGAATAGTGTGGACTGGTGTGGAATAGAATATTGTGGTCTAAATGTGGAATAATGTGGTATAAATGTGAAATAATGTATATAGGGGTTTACAAGTGTGGAATAGTGTGGTCTAAATGTGGAATAATGTGTATTGGGTTGCAATAAAACTATTGCTATGTGGAATAGTGTGGACTGATGTGGAATAGAATATTATGGTCTAAATGTGGAATAATGTGGTATAAATGTGAAATAATGTATATAGGGTTTAAAAGAGTGGAATAGTGTGGTCTAAATGTGGAATAATGTGTATTGGGTTGCTATAAAACTACCGCTATGTGGAATAGTGTGGACTGGTGTGGAATAGAATAGTGTGGTCTAAACTCCCAAGAATGTGTATTAAATTGAAATACAGTAAAATAACGTGGACATGAAGTTCTTATAAACATAGTGTGGTCTAAATGTGGAATAATGTGTGGTCTAAACATAGTGTGGTCTAAATATTCCAGGAGGAGAAAATAATTAATAACTGTATTCCACACACTTAACAACCCACTCCACTACACTCCGACACATTCCACATGAACTACATTGTTTCCACCACCCAAAAAATTAAACACAGTTAATAATAAAGGAACATGCATATACAAGTTAGAATACGCCACATTCCATTACAGTCCACAAACTTAACGATACACTCCACTACACTCCGTCCCATTCCACATCAACTAAGTAGTTACCACCACTTAAAAAAACTAAGACAAATAATAATGAAATGAACGTATATATACAAGCTAGAATATGCCACATCCCATTCACATTACAAAACTTCTCAAAATATTACAAAATATACCAAATAGCAGAATACAGATCATTAATTAATATTCCAAAGTTGAATGTTAGTACATTAGGAATGACTCCTTTGAGGAGGACGACAGGATGACTCTGGTTCATCCAATGAATGTTGACTTTTTCCAGAATTTAAAGGCATGAACACATGGCAGGTTGCTTGATTGTGGTCAAACCCATGGCAGCGTGCGCATTGCTGTCTCTTGCGCTTCTTCTTAGGCTTCAGTTCTAATTTGGCTTTCTTCCTGCTCATCCTTGGCCGACCAGCTTGCCTGTGTATAGGTGGTGGATTGCATACAACATCTTTTGCATTTTCAGAAACACACCAGTTTTTCGGATCGGGTACGGGCATTACTGAACCAGCCCACATTCGTCGCACACTATCAGATGTGTAGCAAATATCGACATACCTACTCACTTTCAAATTACGCTTCCTGTAAAACACCAATAAAGCAAGCAATGAGCATACTAATCACATGTCAACATTATTAACGAACCAATAAACATACTAATCGCAAATATCAGCAAAATAAAATTGTACGACAAATATACATCGTACCTGATGGCAGCGTGAGCATGAACGCATGGAAAACCTTCTTTTTCAAACTGAAAGCATGAGCAGGTACGCTTATCCAAGTCGACCATGTAACTGATGTTTCCCTGGACACTGTAAACTGATATGCAGTCACCTGCTCGACGCTGTGTGAATCGACCATTATTTGTTGCCTAGAAAGGATATTGGATACACGCGAGCAAAGGTAACCAGACTCTGAACCTAGCTCAGTACTCCTTTCGTTGAACCAATCTTGCACAATATGTCTAATTGTTTCTAAAACATAGACAACTGGCTTATCACGTGCCCAAAGAATTCGACTGTTCCACGACTCTGCACAGTTTGACGTCATGAACTCATACCGACGAGTTTTACAGTGAACTCGTGACCAGCGATCAAACCCTTTACTTCGTAGAGATTCACCCAGTCTACCTCCAGAAACACTATCAAGAACACTCATGCATCTACATATGATTCCAAATTATATAAATTAAAACACAAGAGTAAGAACTCAAAAACATGTTATGCAAAAATAACTAAAGGATAAAGAATTTACAATTTAGATGTACCTGTTGAATTCATCAGGAATATAGGTATGTGCTGCTGGTGAGAAACAATCTGCCACAGTCTTCCCGTATTTAGCATATTTCTTGTCTAGATGGAAAAAACACAAACCATGAGCTACACCCGAAAAAACAGTCTCAACAGCATGTATTATGCTCAAGTGTTGGTCAGACACAATCAAAAGACTTGGAGGTGAACCAAAGGCTTCTCTTAATCGATGAAAGAACCACGTCCATGACTCATTGTTTTCTACAGCACCAATGCCCATTGTCAGGGGAAACACTCGATGGTTCACATCTTGGGTAACAGCAACAAATACAATACCCTTGTATTTTCCCTTCAAGTGAGTTCCATCGACAACTATAACAGGCCTTGCGTGTTTAAAACCATCGATTGAAGTACGAAGCGCAAAAAAAACATATTTGAACCTATCGTCATGTTCCCTTAAAAGCTTCATTTGAGATCCGGGATTTGCAGTACCTAGCATTTCCAGGTAAGAAGGAAGCATCTTAAATGACTCGAGATGATTTCCATATATTATGTCGGCCATGCGATGCTTCGACCTAAAGGATTGGCCATACAACACATCCATCCCATACATTTTACTCAACTCTGTTTGGATACTCTTGGGTGTGTAGGCATCCTCCATGTCCTTCTGTTTGTTAGCAAATATGGACCCAAGCACTTTTGAAGGGAGTCTTCTTGGTCGATTGTGATCGGGATCAAAACGACATGTGTGACTTTTACAAAGGCTGAACCCCCATACCCCTTTCGTGGACCTTGCATTGATTGCAAAGGAACAATCCGAATTACGACAGACCGCACCCCATCTCTCAGTACACGACCGTGCAATACGAAACTCTAAGTGATTGTTAAGATGGTGGAGACCAACAGAGTGAACCATTTCTATTTTGGACAAAAATACGTCTTTTGTGGATAACTGTCCAGGAACGTGCTTTTGGAAAGTTGGTGGGGAATGTACTTCCTGGGGATGTAAATTTTTGGGGATGAGTGGGAGGAACCAAGGATCAGGAATAGGCAGATTAGGTACTGGATGGGTGGGTACTGGGGGTGGGCAGTCATCTTCATCCTCTGATTCATAGGAGGAGTATGAAGATTCAGAACAGTGGGGACTACCTAACTCTTTGTCACTATCTATAGCCACATGATGATCGGGAATATTTGGGGGAAAACTAAAATAATTAGAAGCTAAATCCTCCAAACCATTCATATCTTTTTTTTAACAGATGAACTTGTCGTGCCCTGCTCACCTAAATCTTCACAAATGGGGATTTCAAATGACTCACTGCACACATAAACCTCGGGGGCATCTGAACAAGTAAGAAATGACTCGACATCATCATCGTTCTTAATCTCAACAAAAATATTTTTAACCTTTGATGGCTTTTGAATTTTGCAAGTTCGAAAAATGTATAATATTTCCCGCAGCTAGTTGGACCACAGAATTCAAGAACAAGTCTACTAAAGTTACTGAGCTTCATCTTCTGCTCAAATATCCGAACAGCACCAAAACTACCACCAACATATTTCGAATCTTCAAAAAAATCCATTATAATGTACACCCAAAAATTTCCTTGTCTTCTTCATATCTATTCATGTAAAACAATGAAGATATAAATTAATGCTACAAACTTAAGTTACAGTAAAACAGGGAAGCAACACAGGGGTAGTTAAATACCGTGTAAAATAACAATTACAAGAACTCCGGAAGCAAAATAGGGGTAGTTAAATACCGTGTAAAATAAGTGACCAGACTTAAATTCAACGCGCAAATAACAAGGAATAACAAGAAGAAAACCAATCAATGTACATGGTTAACGAAAGAAATTTGAGAAAAAACAAGAGCCTGAAAACGGAGAGTCGAAAAAAATAGAATACATACCTTCAAATTCACGAAAGCTTTCAACTTGAAGTTAACCGTAACAATTTGCGTAAGCTTTCAACAAAACACGTTTTCTGTTTTCACATTCGAAAACAAACCCATCTCCAATTCGATTGATTGCTTTCAAAAGTCAACTACAACCCACCCACGTTTTATCGTTAACAATGGTGGAATTGCACCCAGCTCCAATTCGATTGATTGCTTTCAAAACCCACCTACAACCCACCTACGTTTTCCGTTAAGAATGGGGGAAATTGCATTTCAGGGGGAAGTTGGATGAAAAGATCGAATTTTGCAACAATTGAGGAGGGAAATTGAAGTTAAATTGATTGATGCAAAAATTCTTTTCTACCCAATCGGTCACCTTAGGGCAGAGGATTCAATGGGAATAAAATGTTTCTTTTAGGGGTCAAAATGTAATTATACCCTTCAAATGGTTAGAAAAGAAATTGGAAATGTCAAAATGGTTAAAAAAGAATTTTTTCAAATGGTTAGGGCATTTTTGATATATTAATATACCCCGTGGCTAAAAAAGAATTTGCCCCTTTATAATATGCCCACAGATACTCGCATTCATTATCTTTTTATTATTAAATACATTATCCTCAACTTTTTTTTTTCAAAATTTTTTAAAATTTTAAAAAATGATTTTTTTTCAATTTCACTATAATCGAATATTTCTTTTGAAAAAGTGAAAAATTTCAAAATTTATTTTCAACCATTGAGTAGTATATTCACCCTAATAGTGTATTTAACAGAGAGACTAGTGCAAATAAACCGGTGCCTTATCATATTTATAGGGTTCATGAATAATTCCGCAAAGGACTGAATTTTTAATAGATATATGTAAAACCATGTTATTGTGAATTTGTTTATAATCATTATTTTATAGTTAAAACAAATAATATTATTAAGAGGAGTTCTAGTGTACACTTGAGTGTATGGTATGCATTGATTTTTTTTTTTTTTAAATATACCTCAAACAAAATTCAACAATACCCCAAGAAATAATCAGTAATATCCAAAAAAAATATCAGTAATAACCCAAGAAGACATCAATAATACCCCAATTGTAAAAAAAGATAAAAAAAAAAAAGCACACACACAGTTCGGTATGTTTGTGTCTATTTTGAAAAAATTAAAATTGAGATTAAAATTCAAGTGCATCTTAGAATTTGTGTATTATTAATTAATATATATATTATTGAAACTAGTAATTTTGTATAAATTAATTTCATAATGAATTAGTTTACATATATACATATATATTTTAATATTATTATTTTGATATTCTTTGTAGAAAGAGACGGATTCAATAAAATTCTACTATATATAGATTTTTTTACTTGTACTTTATATTTATAAGATTTTATCATTCCTTTCCTTTTAAATTACAAAATTCAACCTCATATACATTTCGTTCCTTTGGAATGAAATCTGAATATGTTATTGAGGGAATATTAACTAGGAATGATAATTTGGTCCGCTCTGTAGTTGACCCGCCTTGCCTCGACATGTGCCCCGCAGCAGAGCGGGTATGAATACTACTTCTACCCCGTCCCGCCTTGCCCCATTTCATTCTGTCCCGCATATAATATAAATTTATAAGTATATATTTAATTTAACATGTATATTATACATATAAATATAAAATATTGTTATAGTTTTCATATATATTAATATTATATATTTTAAATGGTGATAATTCAACATCAAAAGTATGTTTTAGGTCTATATATATAGATAAAATATAATATATATAATACAATATGATTGCAATTATAATTTATTACTGATACTAAAAGGCAAAATAAATCCATTAATATGTTATAATATTATTTGCTTATTTTTTCAACTGAAAAATGTTAATTTTATGTTAAATATCAAAATATATTATGTTTTATATTATTAAAGTAAATTATCATAATTCGAATTGGTCGCCCCGCCTTGCCCCGCGAGCTGTAGAGTGGATCATTTCGCCCTGCCCGCATAAGAGGTATGGAATTTATATATATATATATATATATATATATATATCGTGTAGTCTCAATTGCTTCTCGATACTAGACTTTGTTGCTGTGGGTGTGGAATGTGTTTCATGATATAATATTATCCATAATATCATTTTACTAGATATACTCTAGTTTCTAGAAGTTTAATTGCGAAAAAAGTATTACACTGTGGGGTCCAAAGTACGAAAATGATTAATCCCAACATTGCAAATTCCGCTCAAACTGTACTTGCTATGGACGACGTGAGATGTATCATTAATTGCACTGCCTACGTTGTATGATGTCATCCAAATTAATAAACATGATTATTTATTAAATCATTATTTAAGATATTAATTTAAAAGAAGATTCTTCACTATATAAATTTGTGTATATATCGGAAATAATATTATGTCTTTCAATGAATATCAATTTATATGTTCATTACTTATATTGTGATACTAAAAAAAATGTGTTTAAAATATCATATATAAACTCTCTGTCGCTCACCAACATGCATTATATTTCGTGTGTGTGAAATGAGAAATGATGGATAAATGATTAAGAATTAATGAGTAAGCGACTAAAAAATATATTTAATCGGAAACTATGCCCTTCATGAAATTCAATCTCACACACATATTTGTTTATCGTGGGTGTTAGTTGTTAGATAATTAATATAAATAATCTTGTTATAATTTATTATAAGTTTAAACTTTTTAATGAGATAAAATTATAAAAAAAATAAAATTATAAATTTATTATTGAAAAATAAATGAGTACGTATAGAATGAAACTGGTTCATACATGAATCATTAAATGATATTTGTTGTTATCACTAAAGAGTATTAAGTGTTTTCACTGAAAGATATTAGTTGTTTTCACTGAAGTGTCATAGTTTATTTTCACTTAATAACTAAGACTCTTCAGTGTAAACCAGTAATACTCTTCAGTGGAAACAACTAAAACTCTTTAGAAAAATGGTAGGAAAATATGCACCGTAGATGGTTGAAAATAATAGAAACATAGAATTGAGGTTCTTGTTAGACACGACTTCCTTAAAATAAATTATGCCCTCCACTCTTGATACTAGTGAATCGTAGGACACTCATTTCCCAGGATATAACGATTTAGAGCAACAATACAACACGATATCTCGCTCAAGGCGAACTGAGAAGTTGCCCGACAAATCACCGGAATAAGAACGAAAGAACGAAGCAAAATTGAAGCTCGAAGAAGGTAGCAAGTGCTGGAAAGAATTTGTATATCTTTTATCATTTCTGAGTGTCTTATCATCGATTTGAGACTCTACTTATAGCAGCCAAAAAACGAATGATGGAGCGTATGATATTAATTGACAGATAATGACCATCTGAAATCGACGAAACATGTAATTAATCTGGTAAAAAAACCATTTAAATACGTGTTGTAACCTACAACCGTTCAAAATTAACCTATAGTCATTCAAGGTTAACCCTATAGCCATTCAAAGTTAACGTACCGTCATTCAAATTAAAACTGAAAAATTAATGGAACGAAATTCAAACATAAATTAAGGACAATTATTTTATAACAGTTTTCAACCGTTACAATTGGAAAACGAAAGTAAAATATAGCAAAAATTAGCTTGTCCGTCCGCCACCAAATTGGTGCGACATTCGTGTACGCTGGTCGCGCTCGCACACAAGTTCGTGTTTCGTAGGCCAAATTTGGCCAAGATTTGTACCCCCTCCGTAGAGAGTGGAGCATAACCTTAAACACAAGTTACAAGCTTCAAGTGGATTTCTCTTTATATACTCACTCACTTTTTACTCATTTTTCAATGTGGGACAAAAACTTTTGTTTTTTTTCCTTCATTTTGGTTACAACAACTTGAGACATCAAGAGGGGGGTCACCCGAAACCGCAACTCCGAACCACAACCGCAACCACCACAAGAGGGGAACATAGCATAACTTTAAACACAAGTTACAAGCTTCAAGTGGATTTCTCTTTATATACCCACTCACTTTTTACTCATTTTTCAATGTGGGACAAAAATCTTTGTTTTTTTCCTTCATTTTGGTTACAACAATTTGAGACATCAAGAGGGGGACCACCCGAACCCGCAACTCCGAACCACAACCGCAACCACCACAAGAGGGGAACATCACCCCACCACAAGGGGAATACCACACTGCCACAAGAGGGAAATAAATTCTCTCTCTATGTCTCGAACCCAAGACCTCTAAGGTTTTAGGTGGTGGTTTCAACTAATTGAACATAAATTGAATTTCATACTTTATAACGAATTCGAAATTTTAAATGAATTGAAAATTATCTCTCGGCTTATATGATTAACTCTCTAAAGAAAATCTCCACTCAACTCGAGTTAAGATTTAACTCAATCGGATATTAGAACCTTCCAACCCCGCAAGTCAAATTATCGATAAGAATTAATGCTGGACGAGTTTTTTTTTTTTTTTTTTCCTGGATAATTCACTTTTAAATATGAGGTGGTTAGTTTGATTTTAACACAACCAAGAATTGACCCCCACAAAGATCATGTGACGACCGCTACCTATTCGATAATTTTCTAATTATTTGTACACTACACCCTTCCAATACTTTAAAACCAGGGGAAGAAACGGGCGTTTTGAATTGTTTGAATTTAGAATCATCAGCACACACTTGTAGAAAAAAAATACAATGATTAGAATCGGCCAAAAATAAAATATCTCGTGTCATATAACATTTATGGGTCCAGTCAGATTATAAAATATCCATCTACTTAAAAATAAGTAAAGTTTCATATACATCATTCTATGCATTGGAAACGGACTCAAAAAAATAAAAAAAAATAATAGAGAATTTAGACATTTTAATAAGTCTTTCACATCAAAACCGTGTTGATAAGCATTTTCAAGATAAGTGATCAAAGACAAACAAATAGAGCAGGTTCGATTTAGACGTGTCCCCCCAACGTGCTTAGCTTAATTAAAAATTGATGAATTAATTAAATCCAATCCCTACATAGACATAGGACCATTTCAAACCAAACCCAAATTAAAAATAACATGGAAATATGAAAATTACTAGAGAGCCCTTAGCCTTGAGATCTCCAGCTTCGTTGTAATGTTCCAGTTATTATTTTACAATTTAAATATATAATACTTTATACATACTTAATATCACGTATATACCACGAATCCAACTAATAACATAAACAAGCTATATAAATGCTGAATATAATATTAATTACACCTCCGATCAGAAGTCAAACCTCCATCGATTAAAAAATTCATATGCAAGAAAATAGAAGCTTCCACGACTCTGGCTAAGAATAAAATTGCATTTTTTTGACCAAGACTCCTATGATCAAGTCTTGTCCATCAAACAATCTTCTATTTTATTTTAATATCACATCATTTGTTATATGTGCGTTGGATATTTGACGAGTGTGACAGATATGAAAATTAATAACTGAGATGAATTCTTATTTTCGAAAATCAAAACCAATGAATTAATCAAACTTGGACAGTAGCGAACAAAATTTAGAGGATATCAACAAGAAAACAAAAATTCAATCCAACAATGAGTGCTATAAAAGACTAAGAATAGGTTTTATATGAAAACGCTTCATAATAAGCTTAACATAAAATAGTTTTAGTGTATCATTAATCTCATTAGAAGTATCATTAAACCTGTCAGGGGTATCATTAGTCTGAATTTTTTTAAACTTAGACTAATGATACTCCCGATGAAATTAATGATACCTTAAAATTGTTTCATGATAAGCTTATCATGAACTATTTTCATATAATACTTTGCCAAAGACTAACCCCAATCTTTTTCATTCCCTTTCATTTTACACATATCAAACATCCAAAATATGGTGAAATATTATATAAAAAATGTTGTTATTTGTGTGTGTCTCGAACACTGCACGAACAGAAGTAAGTACGAAACGAATTCGTAAGAAAAATCGAGTCAAGGAAAATCATTTTCCCGCAAGACTGAATACACCCCGTATAATGCTTACGGTATCGTGCGTATGAATCTCCAAAGGTAAAACGGTTTAACAGTTTACACCGGCAGCACCACCGTGTATAAACTCTCGGCGAACGAAATCGGAATTTAGAACTGAAGGTATTGGGCATTTTCATATTTTTGGTACTCTAAAAATATAGGTAGGCCCCAAAGTCCAATTACCAAGAACCACGACCACTGGACCCGGTACGGGGCTCGGGCGGAGCGCGCGCGTGTGTGGTCCATGGTTAGGGTCCCCATGTACCAAGTTAAAGAACATGAACAATTTCCTTCTTATATACAAGGAACATTTCTTGTAAATTTTCAATGTGGTATGGAAATCAAATCTATATACTAAAGTGGAGTGTCGTTTCATACGTAAAATTGTGTCTATTAGTTTATTTTTCTATCAATCAGAACTTACAAACATTAAATAAGTGTAAAAGCACGCGTCAAAAATGAAAAAATAAAATAAAATCAATATATCCGGTCTTCACCCAGCTCCAAAAGAATCAGTCTCTCCCTCTATAAATACATCCCCTACATCTCACCTCTCATTTTCTTGGACCAAACCAAAATACAATCACAACCAAACCGAAAAAACCAATCTCAAATGTTCATTTGTGGAACCGCAAGCTTTACCCATCAAGATGAAGTCGAACACGAAGCCAACAACAACAGCCCATGCTCCACCCCTAAGAGGTCAAAAAAGAACACCAATTTCTGCAAAATCATATGCAAAGACAACGCCAACAAGAACCCTTACGCAGACCGAGGCCTAGACAAATTCTACGCCCTCTTAGCCGATCTCGACGACAAAAAACAGAAGATCTACACCCAAAAAGGCTCCGAAGACATCTCCTTCGTCCGATTCGTTTACACCAACGACTCCGACAACGCCAAGCCCATCGTGGTCAAGGTAAAGGACAAAAAACCCGAGAGAGAAATCAAGAACTTGAACGAGCAGCGCAGCTTCAAGAGCACCGCCTCCGACGCGCCGGAGAAGATAGCCACCCCGGCACCGCCGCCGGCCGATGATCGGAAGGTGGTGAAGAAGAGGAGGTGCTTGATTAGGTCATGCAATGCGAGTTTTAAGATCTCCAGTTTGAATAAGCCTAGATTTTATTTCGTGGTGATGGTGGTGATGATTTTGGTTTTTTTAGCGATTTACGGGCGGTCTTTCGCGATTTTGTGCACGTCGATCGGGTGGTATTTGGCTCCGACCATAGTCGGGGCGAGCTCTTCGGGCGGTGAAAGGAAGCCGAAGAGGAAGAAGGAGAGTGGGAGGAAGCTCGCGCATAGTGCGGGCCCCTCGTCCCCGAAAAGTGTCATAAATGGATTGAGCGATGCTCGTGTTCAACAACAACAGGAACAACAACATGATCGGAAGAAAAGTTGGTGATATGGTGGACTTTTTTAAAAAAAAAAATTAATTAATCTTGTGGTAATTTCGATGAGGATGTGATCTTCTTAACAAGGTGGTTGATGTAAATAGTCATTGTTTTTTTGGAAATTATCGAAAGTTTGACATTGTGGTATATTTAATTTTATGTGCGTATTAGTAGGTGTAGTAATAATTAATAAAGTATGACGAGGACGCCACCTAGCTAGTGGGAGAAGATCAGTGTAGCCAAACAAGGTTGTCGAAGGCACTCCTTGCGTGATCAAGACTTCAATGGCCTTGAATTTAATTTATGTTGAAACAAATGTAATTTATTTTGTTTTTTGTGATATAATTACTACATTTCGACTATATATGTTTTGAATTAACTTATTAACGACCCTTTCCTATTTTTTGCTTGTAAATGATCCTTAAAGAGATACTCAGTGAAATGGATTACATAAAGTTGGGATGAGTTTTATGTGAGACCAATATATATTTGATCCACACAACATTTGTTCGAACTCAACTCATTAATATTCTGAATCATGTTAACTGATTAGAATTTGGAGCTCTGTCCCACCAATTTCATTTAAAAAAAAAGTTTCACATAACTTTTGACGTCATAAAGCTAATTATAAATAATTTTGGATTGAATAATATATTCGATTGATTTTGAGATATTAGAGGTGATCTTTCGGAGATATCATAGAAATTGGAGGGGAAGAAAATTTATGTAGTTTTGCGTTACACATTTTCATTTATATATTTCAGACACTACAAAAAAGACAGGTTTTAGCGACGGACGTATATCCGTCGCAAAATAGGTCATTTGCAACAGACTTTTGACAGTTTTGCGACGGACATCGTTAGTTGGTCAATTTTGACCGCTTTTGCGACGGCAAGAGAAGACCGTCGCAAATTTGCGACGGACTTTAGCGATGGACGCCGACGTTTTGTGCGACGGACGCCGTTGCAAATTCTAAGCAAAATATTTGTGATGGACGACATTTCTGTCGCAAATTCGGCCGGGTTACATTTTGCGACGGCATTCCGTCGCAACTTTTAAATTCAAATTTGCGACGGAACACTTTTCCGTTGCAAATTTGAGCGGTTGAATCTTGTCAGGCGGGTTGGTGACCAATAATTGACTCGGGTCGTCGCAAACTATATCTGCGACGGAAAAGCCGTCGCAAATTTGTGCAGATTTATATCAGTCCTTTTCATTTACCTTCCCTTTCACTTTCACTCACGAAAAAAAAAAGAAATGATGCGGTTTTCATATGTTCTTCACGTATAATTGGTGTATTTGTCATTGCCTTCAACCTCACCGTACGTATTTTTCATTGCCTTCAACTTCACCGTACGTTTTTACATTTTTAACCGTTTAAATGTCATATTTTTATTGTTTCAATTTTTTAGTACATTATTAGGTAATGAGCATGATATATGTTTATTTGATGGGTTTTAGTATGATTGATGATATATGTTTATTTGATGGGTTTTAGTATGATTGATGATATATGTTTATTTGATGGGTACGTTAATTTTAGTTTGTGTGATATTTATACCTATTTTTAGTCGAAACTCTGCTCAATTTTTATGTACACTGTTAGATAAATTGTGTAATATTTTTTATTTGATTGGTTTACTATGATTGATATATATATGGTTGTGTTGGATTGATTTTTGTGAAGGAAAATTTTGTATATCCTTATTTTTAGGCAAACTCTGCCCAATTTTTTACAACTCATGTGATATTTACTTTTAATCCGTAACAGATGCAATTTCCAGATCGTGGTTGGATGTACTCAATACCTAGAATGATAGGAGGAGACATTAACTCTGTCTTTTGCAATAAATTTGATGAGTTTATTGAGTTTGCACTACAACATCCATGCAGTATGGATTGTATGGGTAATATTAGGTGTCCGTGTAAAGACAGGAGATGAAGAAATATGAGATTCTTGAGTGTTGATGAGGTTAGAACTCATATTGTGATTTTCGGTTTTGTTCCCCGTTATTGTGAACAACGGTGGAATGTGTCACAAAATCGTAGAATATTGGTATACTGGGTGGAGTAGTGGTGGAAGTTCTGATGTAGGTGGTTCAAGTATTGTTCCGTATACTCAATTTGAACCACAAATAGAGGATGTACCTGATAGATATCGGATGATGATTGCAGAATCTGTTTTGGGTGGTCAACCACAATTCAATGAAACACCTATGGAGGAGGAACCAAATCATCGATCAAAGAAGTTTTTTGATATGCTTAAAATTGTTGATCAAAAGCTGTTTCCTGGTTGTGAGACTGAGACGCAGTTGTCATTCAATGCTCAAATGTTGAACATCAAAATTGAAGGCAAGGTCAGTCAAAAAGTGTTCAATCAATTTGCTAAATTGTTCAAACGAGCTCTACCTGAAGACAACACGGCGCCTGATAATTTCTATCAGAGCAAGAGGCTCTTGAAGGATATGGGTCTACCCTTTGAGAAGATTGATTGTTGTACAAACGGTTGCATGTTGTTCTGGGATGAGGATGAGGACCAGTGCAAGATGTGTGGTCACCCACGGTACAAATCATCTGGTCGTACAAAAAGTAAGAAGAAAGTGCAGTTGAAGGCTTATAAGGCAATGTATTACCTTCCCATCACTCCTCATCTAGAGAGGTTATATCAGTCTAATGCCACGGCTAAAGACATGACACGGCATGCTGAGGAGTGTTCTGGTAAGAATTCTGGAGACATGCGGCATCCTGCAGACTCGGAAGCATGGAAACATCTTGATAGGGAGCTTCCAGATTTTGCAAGGGAGACGAGAAATGTGAGGTTAGACTTGTGCACGGATGGTTTTGCTCCATTTTGAATGCACGGAAAAAAGTATTCATTATGGTCTGTGTTGTTGACCCCGTACAATCTACCTCCTTGGTTGTGCATGAAGCCTCAACATATATATCTTAGTATCTTGGTGCCTGGACCACACAACCCCAAGTATAAATTGGATGTATATCTCCAGCCACTGGTTAAAGAGTTGAAATCTTTGTGGTCTACGGGGTGGAGGCCTACGACGTTAATAGGAAGCAGAACTTCACGATGCGAGCTGCACTTTTGTGGACCATTAGCGACTTTCCAGCATTTTCTATGTTGTCTGGGTGGTCAACAGCAGGAAAACTAGCATGCCCGTATTGCATGGACGGTTCTGATGCATTCTATCTTCCATTGAGTAGAAAAGTGTCATGGTTCGACAACCATCGCAAGTTTCTTCCTCCTGATCATCCCTTTCAGAGGAACAAAATAGATTTTCTAAAGGGTAAAAATACAGTAGGCCGCCCAAGACCACGGATTTGATCAGGTATGTGTCTGGGTACTGAATCACTACTTATGTCTATGTGTCTCATATAAATAAGTTAACCATATATAAATTAATTATTTCAGGTGATTCGTTGTTGTATGAGGTTACAGTCACTGATTTGATGAAGACAACTGAGGTGGGTGCAATGGAGCACAATAAACGCATCCAGTGTGGTTGGAAGAAGAGAAGTATCTTTTGGGACTTACCTTATTGGAGCAAGTTGTTGATTCGACACAATTTGGATATGATGCATATAGAGAAGAATGTTTTCGACAACTTGTTTCATACGGTCCTGGGTACTGAAGGGAAGACCAAATACACTTCAAAATCCAGAGATGAGTTGAGGCTCTTATGTTCTCGTGCTTCCCTACACAAGGATGAGCAGACAAGAACATATCCCCATACCTCTTACACAATTAGTAAAGCAGAAAGGAAGAATTTGTGTAAGTGGGTGAAAGAGTTGAGCTTCCCTGACAATTATGTGTTGAATTTGGGAGACAGTTGACACGGAAACCGGGAAGGTGTCTGGAATGAAGAGTCATGATTGTCACGTGTTCATGCAACGACTCTTACCTATTGCATTTCGGTACTCACTCCCCAAGAATGTATGGAGTATCATCACAGAATTAAGTCTCTTTTTCCGACACTTAACGGTATTAATGATTACAGTTGAGGACATGCGGCGTTTGGATGAGGAGATTCCTGTTATTCTATGCAAACTTGAGCGGATTTTTCCACCCAGCTTCTTCGACTCGATGGAGCACTTACCCGTACACTTAGCGTATGAAGCCTCAATTGCTGGTCCTGTACAGTATCGATGGATGTACCCTTTTGAGAGGTAATTCTATACCATTTTTTAGATCGACTTTTAAGATCAATACTGAATAAATTTTCTAACACTTCTTGTTTTAGGTATTTGCACAACTTAAAGCTCAATATTGGAAATGCGGCCCACATCGAAGCATCAATTGTTAATGCATACCTTATTGAAGAGGTTGGAGCATTTTGTTCTTACTACTTCGGCGATCAAGTTCAAACCAGAATCAGAAATGTGCCTCGCAACTACGATGGTCGTGGAGTAGACCATCCCCTTCGTGATGTTGAAGGTATGTTATATGTATTATTGCATCCGGGTCGACCAATGGGTAAGGGCACCAAACGACCGTTCAGGGGCAGTATTGAAGAGGAAACAATACATTCATATGTTTTGATGAATTGTCCTGAAGTCCAACCGTATATAGAGTAAGTAATTTAATTTTATAGTCGAGTTTTTTACAATATGTATATTGTTGATATCTGAAAAGTAATTTTTTTCTGATATATAAGGATGTTCTGTGAGTATAAGCGTCAAGTAGAACCAGACATCACAAATACAACAGTTTTTCAATCCATCCGCAATGATTTTATGTTTTGGTTCCAACATTACGTGAGTATCACATAATTATATGATTTTTACCCTATAATAAATATGTTATTATTTTTAAACTGATAATTCAATATTTACAGGGACAAAGTGGCCTACTTAATAACAACCCACATCTTGAAGCTCTGAGCAAAAGACCACTACGTAGTGTGGTATCATACCACGTATATTACACAAATGGATACAAATTTCATACTGAAGCGTATGCTTCAACGAAATCGACTACAAACAGTGGTGTTTGCGTTACCGGTAGAAACTACAACGAATAACCCATCGATTACTATGGAGTGCTGCAAGAAATAGTTGAAATAGAATATTCGGGTTGGCCGAAGAGGACGATAGTGTTGTTCTTGTGTGAATGGTATGATCCAGGGAAACAAGGAACAAGAGTCAACAAAAACTACAAGATTGTTGATATCAACACCGGAAAGAAGTTTCCGGCGGCATACGATCCCTATATTTTTGCAACGCAAGCATCTCAAGTATATTATTGCAAATACCCCGGATCAAGTAAACCCAACTTGAGGACAGTTTGCAAAGTGAAGGCAAGATCATTGGTTGAAGTTTCTAATCCGTCAAAGAAAGACGGTGTAGAACCAACAGATCCATTTTAAACAGAGATACAAGAGGCTCAAACAGAGGTTGATCAAGAAGGTGTGAATATTTTTGTCGACTTACTTGCTGCAAATCCAGAAGAAGAAGAAGAGGAGGAGGAGGAGGAGGAGGAGGAGGAGGAGAAAGAAGATGATGATGATGATGATGATGATGATGATGATGATGATGATGATGATGATGATGATGATGATGATGATGATGATGATGATGATGATGATGATGAGGATGAAGAGGAAGAAGACGACGATTAGAATTACTAAATTATTGTATATATAACAAGTTAGAAACGAAAATGAATTAATTTGGTGAATTATGAAAAAACGAGTCAATTTGGATACATATACAATTAATTGCGTACAAATGAACGAATTATAAATTTAAGCGGGAGTCGAAATAAATAATTTTACCAAAATAATAAAAATTAAATGGCCACAACATTTATAAAAACAAGTGAGAAACGAAAATGAATTAATTTGGTGAATTATGGAAAAAAAATGAGTCAATTTGGATACATATACAATTAATTGCGTACAAATGAACGAATTATAAATTTAAGCGGGAGTCGAAATAAATAATTTTACCAAAATAATAAAAATTAAATGGCCCCAACATTTATAAAAACAAGTGAGAAACGAAAATGAATTAATTTAGTGAATTATGAAAAAAAAATGAGTCAATTTGGATACATATACAATTAATTGCGTACAAATGAACGAATTATAAATTTAAGCGGGAGTCGAAATAAATAATTTTACCAAAATAATAAAAATTAAATGGCCACAACATTTATGAAAACAAGTGAGAAAAAAAATGAATTAATTTGATGAATTATGGAAAAAAATGAATCAATTTGGATACATATACAATTAATTGCATACAAATGAACGAATTATAAATTTAAGCGGAAGTCGAAATAAATAATTTTACCAAAATAATAAAAATTAAATGGCCCCAACATTTATAAAAACAAGTGAGAAACGAAAATGAATTAATTTGGTGAATTATAGAAAAAAATGAGTCAATTTGGATACATATACAATTAATTGCGTACAAATGAACGAATTATAAAATTATGCATTGTTGAAATAAATAATTTTACAAAATAAAAAAAATAGTTGGGCAAAATATTTTAATAAACAACTTAGATACGAAAAGAAATTAATTTGGTGAATTATAAAAAAAACGACCTAATTTAATACATATACAATTAATTGCGTAAAAATGAACGAAAGAAGCACATGGCCTAGCGGCCGCCTCTCCTCCCCATGCACAAGAGGTCGCGTGTTCGATTCCTCTTGAGCGCATTGGATTAATTGTTCAAGGCCTAATATTGATACATATAAAAGGTGGGCCGCATATAATAAGCTATGGGCCGGTGGCCCAGTGGTCCGAGCCCGCTCCGCCCGCCCCGGGTGCCCGGGCTCGAACCACGCGAACCATATTTTTTTTTGTACAGGTTCGGAATTTGCGACGGAATATGCCCGTCGCAAATTGTAATCGAAAATATTAAAAAAATAAATAAACATTTGCGACGGCAATGATCCGTTGCAAATGTTGTAGACCCGATCAGGTCTGACCCGAATGACTTGCGACGGACTATAGGCCGTCGTAAATTTTGAGTGACCCGGTCGGGTCAAACCCGCCAATTTTGCGACGGTTTTGTCCGTCGTAAATTTACGACGGTAGGCAAAAGTCCATCGCAAACATTAGATGCGGTTGTTTTAACAACGGACACTTGTCCGTCGTAAATTCCGTCGCAAACCGTATTTTGCGACGGATTTTCCGTTGCAAACTCCGTCACTAAACCGTGTTTTTTTTAGTGAGAGTTACACGTTGTCATTCATATATTCTAAGTTAATTGTTAATAAAATCATCTTATTCATTTAAATTGTAAATTTAATGTAATATATATTTGAGTGCATCAGTTGTATATCAATTGCATATTCAATAGAAATAATTAATATTCCCTTCATATCAATATAAATTTTTTGTATTTGTTTAAAAAATGTATTATTTTTTAATATATATCGAATCATATGTTGACTCTTATGTAAAGTAATAGAGATAGAGAGTTGCAAAAAAGTAAAGAGTGGTTGTTTAAAAAAGTATTGTTTATTCATAAATAGGAGTAGGAAACTTATAGTAGGACATCTAAAAAAAGAAAAGTAAGAAGCTTATAGTGGGACGGAAGAAGCATTAACCAATTAATATTTTTTAAAACAAAACAACTAAAACAACGTAAATTCTAGGGTGCATCCAAGTGCATAACATGCACTAGGAATTTTGAAATCAATTTGAAATTAATTTTGACCAATTAACATCCAACAAAAACATGCGGGTCAGGCCCAACCCGATCAAAATTCGCGGGTCTGGCAACAAACAGGGTCGCAAATGGTCGCGCGCGCTTCAGATCGATTCCTGAAGTTATATCACCAATACCCGAAGTTATATCACCGATACCCGAAGTTATAATCACCAATACCCGAAGTTATATTACCAATACCCCAAGTTATAATCACCAATACCCCAAGTTATAATCACCAATACCCTAAGTTGTAATTATCAATACCCGAAGTTATAATCACTAATACCCCAAAAATTACTCAATAATAATATCCTAAATAATTATTCAGTAGTACCCCAAGACTTAATCACCAATACCCCAAGTTATAATCACCAATACCCGAAGACTTAATCACCAATACACGAAGTTATAATCACCAATACCCCAAGTTATAATCACCAATACCCCAAGTTGTAATACCAATACCCGAAGTTATAATCACCAATACCCCAAGTTATAATCATTAATACCCAAGAATTACTCAATAATAATATCCTAAATAATTATTCAGTAGTACCCCAAGACTTAATCACCAATACCCCAAGTTATAATCACCAATACCCGAAGACTTAATCACCAATACCAGAAGTTATAGTCATCAATACCCCAAGTTGTAATCACCAATACCCGATGTTATAATCACCAATACCCGAAGTTGTAATAACCAATACCCTAAGTTATAATCACCAATACCCGAAGTTGTAATAACCAATACCCTAAGTTATAATTACCAATACCCCAAGTTATAATCACTAATACCTCAAGTTATATCCCTAAAAAATTATTTACCAATGTCTCAAGACTTAATCACCAATACCCCAAGATTCGATCACCAATACCTGAAGTTATAATCACCAATATCCCAGGTCTTAATCACCAATACCCCAAGTTGTAATAACCAATACCCCAAGATATAATAACCAATACCCCAAGATATAATCACCAATACCCCAAGTTGTATTAAATCTAAAACAGAAAAAGTAGGCTCAACGCTGTCAAACGTTGGAATTTGGGCTCAGACTTGCGTACATCACCGCGCGGTGAGCGTGAGTTCAACTCGAATCGTCGATCCACTTCCAAAAAGGTATCACAATAGCAATTCTGAACCCGATTCCAAAATTTACGCCCGTTTTGATTTCTGCCGACGAACACCAGTAAGCTGCCGGAATAAGAGATGAAGAATTGGGATTTAGATTTGAGGAGAAAAACTCCACTCCACTGCATCGCCGGAAAACAAGTAATCGTACCGGAAAAGGAAAGTGCACCAGAGAAAAAAACACCAGTATGAATTATTATGGCGACCACCGCATCACCATTAATGTCGGAAGAAGCAGAAGACCATCAAATCGCTGAAAGGAAGAAGAGATGACCCGTTTCTGAGAGGAAGAAGAGATGACCCGCGAGTTTTAATTGGGTCGGCCGACCAGCGAATTTTTTAAATTGGTCAAAATTGATTTTAAATTAGGGTGCAAAATCCAAGTGCATATTATGCACTTGGATGCACCCTAGAACTACTCCTAAAACAATTTAAAAGTGCGCTTGAAGTACGGTGCAATTAGTGCTAGCTTAGAAGTATTCGCCAATTTTTAGATATTGACGTGAAAATCACGATTTCATGTATATATTCATTGCAAATCTAATCACTAAATCGATATTTGAATAATATGATGGTGTGTTAGAGTCCTTTAACTAAAACAACATAAATAGTTTGAATCTTCTATCTATCTGCTCTAACCCATGAACATTCCGATCAGGTCAATTGCTTGATTTGTAATTAATATTTAAATCGTGATTTTTTCGACAATGTCCAAAATTTTAGTTAACTTTGCAATTGAAAATAAAGATCATATGTTTTTGTTAATTAATCTTTGGTAGCGCTTGATTCAATTTTTTTAATGGAAATAATAATAAGAATAATTTATTTAATGAAAATGAATTGAATAATGAATGATATTCATATTATTTAGCGTTTTTCCCACATATTAAAATAAGTGTGAATGAAAAAAAATCTGTCAGAGAAAAAGTTGAATAATCGAGGAAACAGGGGTGGAGGCAATTTGTACACTGTTTTATGAGTTGATCTCATGCACTTAGGGTGTGTTTGATAGGCTATAGTAACTCTAAATAAGGGCACTCAATAGAAGTAATATGGTCTTATATGGGTATTTGATACCCTATATTAGGCCCGTTAAAATAAAGGTGGCCCGTTTTTCTTTTATAGGTTTTTATCGGGCTTTGACATTTCCTTTTACAAATTAAGTATAGGCTCCCCTGTATTATAACTCATGTTTTAAAATTGATTATCCCCAATTCCTTTGTGCCCTTTTCTCTCTCCAGAAAACAATTGTGCCCTCACCTCTTCGTACGAACAACCCATCTCAAAAACAAAATCGCCACGCCTTGAATGGTTCTCCACGCTCGACCAAACCTTCTCCGCGGTAGCCAAAATTGCTGAAATTGCCGGGTTGTGTGCCGATTTGAGGTTGTTGCAGACGGAAATTGGGCCAGAATCGCTGGAATCGGCGGATTGTGTGCTGATTTGAGGCTGTTGCAGACGGAAATTGGGCCGGAATCGCTGGAATCGGCGGGTTTAGTACCGATTTGAGGCTGTTGTAGGCGAAACCACCGCCGACATCGGTGAAATCGCCAGAGTTGAAGACGAAACCACTGACGCAGGCCACTGCACGCAAACGCCGGACGACGACCGCCGCAATCCCACCGCCATCTGCTAAAAGGTTATACCTAATTTGTTTTCTTTACCATTTTACAGAATTACATTTGTACCTCTGTAATTTTTATAGAAATTATTCGATCGAAGCTTGTGATTTAGGGTTTTTCCATCCACGAAGTTTTAATTTTTACACGGGAGTCTCCAATCATACTTCGAAGTGAACCATAAAGTCTTTTCCATAGTATGATCTTGGAGTTGATGTGCGGAAGCGCACGAATGTCAGTCCCTGGTAGTGCTTCTCGCATCATCTCCTCAAGCTTTTTTCTGGTACCCAGGTTTGAATGAAACCGTTCTCATTCTTCATATTTCTCCTGACAAGTTCTTTTAAACAGTCCATCAAAATGCGCTCCTGAGTGTCTGTCCAAGCCCTACGAGTGCGGTCCGATGTCGATTTTCCTTTTCCTTTTCTTGAACCTTCCATGACTATATAATACAGTTGTGGTCAAAATATAAAAAAACTCAAATTCTTCTTTCAGCACTGAACTATAAATTACTGTATCTTATGACACAAAAATCACTTAACTAATGGAAACACCCCTTCAAAAAATCATGCAGCACATCCCAATCAGTAATTTATGACCGCATAGAGGAAGCAATTGAATAGACAAAAACTATCTAAATCAAGCACCACTTCGAAAGCAAGGTTACTGCAATTATCTTATACCATGTTTGATAAATTACTGTATAATGTCATAGTTGGAACAAGGTTACTGCAATTATCTTATGACCTTCTCAGCGCCGCTTCTACCTTAATCACCCAAATTGCACTAACACCACCACATTTATTTTAGCACTAAACTATAGAAATGTCCAATTTTTGACACATTAATCACTTTAACAAATTTCCAGGACAAATTTCCACAAATACTGCCAACAATACTCGTGTATGCTGATTTCCACAAAATCAAACTATAATTTCTTTTCAATCCAAGAGCAAATCGAATGAACAAAATATATTTAACAACCGAATAATTAAAAACAATAGAAAATATGCAAACTCGACCTGTCGGCGTGCGTGGAGGGAGTCTGAAGCGGCGGCGGCGTCTGAATCAACGGCAGCGGCGGATGCGGCGCGACCTTTCAGCGGCGGCGGACAGTGGACGAGCTTTCAACGGCGGCGTGCAGGATGCGAACTTTCAGCGGCGTAAATTTTCCAGCGGGATGTATTTGATTTTTTTCTACGAATTGTCTGAGGTTCAATTGGATTTGTATATGCCCTAATTATATGATGTATTATAGCCTATCAAACAAGTCTATGAAATAAATAAAACACGGTTAAAATGGTAATTTTACATGGTGTTGATACATCCTATCAAACACAATATAAAATTGTATGGACCTGCATTTACCATCTATTAAACACCCATATTAAGGCTCCATATTACATTTCCCTGTACTTCTTATACTCCATACTATTTTATATCAATCTACCCTATACAAATAATAACCCCTATCAAAAAGACCCTTACAATCAAAATGATAATCATTTGTGTTGTTGCGGAAGAAAGTGTGAAATGACTGAGGAGACGATCACAATTAGTCTATTAATTCAGAAGAAGAAAAAAAAAAAATACTATAATTTATTCCCTTAATACTTGTGGCATGCATCCTTATTATCTCTTTCTTGTTTGGTTCTAGAAAACCACATTTATTACCCAACGGTCAAAATAGCTCATACATATTTATTACTTAATATAATATTGATAAGTGATGGCTATATTCAATTTTCTAAAAATACATCCTAACCTAGTTATTCAACTCGATCCTGTTGGGACCCTAATCTGTAAATACATTAATTATTATGGCGGCTCAAACGTTCAAAAATTGTAAAATAAGTTATTGAAATAATTAAATCAAATAAACAATTAATAAAAGAAAAACTGAAAAATATTAAAATATTAACTAAACCATATCCCCGAGTATACACATCTCTAGACGATGAACAATATTTCATGATACGCAAGAATCGTATTATAAATTTATAACATATATTTGAAGGAAATAAAATTTAATAAACATTAAATAATGTGTGTATGGTGGGCGCTAATAGCCAATTATGTGGTGGGCGCTAATAGCCAATTATGCTAAAAATAATGATTTTCATAATTTATTTGGTTTTTTTAGTTTATAGTATATAATTTTTTAATTAAAATTTACATATTTTTCGGATTAAGTAATTTTTAATAATTTTATACTATATTATATTTAGTTGGTTTAAATTTAAAAAAATCACAATTTTATTAAATTTTAGTTAAATATATATATATTTTAATTTGATGATGAAGCAGTGATGGGATTAATTTGGTGCACTGGTAGTCTATTTTTTTTTTTTTTTGAGTTGTATAATGTGGTGGTGACTTCGACGATGGTGGGTAGCGTTTTCCGCCACCCCTCTCTCCCCTCCATTGCAGCGCCGCCACCTCTCTCTCCCCTTCATCGCGGTGAGAATTTTAGTTTTAGGGTTTTGTTTCTTCTCCGCGTAGCTTGATTTGGCCGCCTAGGCAGCGCCTAGAACCCTAAACTATTTTTCTCACCGATTTGCCCTAAATCGGGGCGGCCGTCGACCGCCTAGGCCGCTTTTTGCATCCATGGTTGTTCTTGAGGGTGGAGGCGATAATTTGAGTCCAGTTTAATAGGTCAATCCAGCCAATTCGAAGGTAAGTATGAATTGGACTATAACAATAAAATCCCAAAAAAACAAACTCGGGCCTATCTAGCCCGACCCATGTGACTCATGGACTAATGGGCGGTCCGATGGTTTGACATTCTAATATTATTATTTTTATAAGGGTTGAGAGTTTGAATGTTATAAAAGTGTGTTTTTGTCAAAGAATTTTGTCAATTTGAATTATCAATGTGAAATTTATATTTTCATGTATATATATATTATTAATATAGATCTTTTTTTTTTTTAAATTACCTGCTTCGTTTAAATATAAATATTTGTGTATGAGAAAAATAATGACTTGACCTCAATTTCTTATACTATATTTACTTATTTAGGACTTTAAAAACCTATAATAATTTTTTGTATGATTGATCTAATTCTTTGACGCTCATACTTAATTTTTTTTCTTCAAAAATTAAATTTAGTTCACAAATATTTTTCTACTAAAAATATTTGCGAGTTGAGTTTGGCTGACCCGTTAGCCCAAATAAAATTGGCTGGGCTATATTTTTATGAGTTCAAGCGGCCCAGGCTAAATACCCCTCCAATTAATAGAAATACACCTGCGTTTAAATTCATCTACTCATTTTAATTGGTATTAGTAGATGCACAACCATTATACTACCATTTATACCCTTATTAATTAAAGAAAAAAATTCTGATAAGTAGTATTCGATAAACTGTTCCCAAAATTAACACAATGTTTCGGCAAAATGTTTCCAATAAATTAACCAAATTTCAGAAATTCGTTAACCATTCAAAATTTCGGCAATTGGTGTTCGAAAATATGTAAAACTTTCAACTAATTAGGTCCGAAAATTGGTTTGACGGAATTTTGAAAAGAAAAATGCGCAAATGACAATCATTCAACTTTCAACGTCGTTCAATGTCTAAAATATCAATATCTCGTACACAAATACATACAATATAAATAACTAACAACATTCAACATTTTAAACTAGGGTTTATACATTAAAGAGAAAATCTATGGAATGGGGGACAAAAAAACGCATACATAGGAAGGTTGAAATGCTCCAATTTCACCAAAATCTAGTTCAAAAATATGAACTAATCGTTATTGTGTCGTCTGATCGTATTATGATGGAAACATAATCAACTTCATTTTTTTTCCTTCACACGTATATGGTTGAACGTCTGCGTAAGATTGAGATGGGGGTGCATATAGTCTTAAATTTTTTTTGTTTAGTTATTAAAGTTATATATGTAATTTTACAATTTTAATAAAATATTATAATATTGATGAAGGTGTATCTCCATTAGTTGGAGGGTTATTTAGCGAGGAAAATAAGAGCCGATTGAATCCAATCCAAATATATCAATTGGCTTAATAGTATGGGTAGGACCGCCCAAGCTGCCACTCTAGTTCTAGGGAAGAAAAGGATTAGAAACGGGCTCAAATGACTTGGGTCTATATATACACATGGGCGAAGGTTAGTTGCATTACCTCTTTGCTAAATACACCATCCAAATGAATATATTACTTTTTTGTTGGAATATTTGTGAAAGTTTGTAACATTTTCAAAAAGATATCCGATTCTCTTTTTCAATTTCAGTATGTTCGAAAAATTGAAAAAAATTCGAAAAAAAAATTACGAATAACAAATAGTGTATTCATTCGGATAGTATATTTAATAAAGAGGGTAGTGCAAATAATCTGTGCCATATATATGTTTGTTTAGATCAGATTACATGTAACCCCATTAGAACATACCTAAATTAACTCCATGGCCCATACCTTCGACATTGGGTCAAAAACGTACGGCAACTCAACTATGCCCCACGCTCCACGTCTCCACCTCTTCTAAATCATTTTATTTTATGCCTTTAATTTACAATAAAGTTGACTTGAATTTTTCCTTTTAAATTCTAAAATTGAGAATAGGGATTTGGACTTCTGATAAACAAAACCAATATTCTGAGATTTAAGGTGCAATTTTGAAGATTTATTGCATTCCCAACTTGGATAACAAATCTGTTTCCTTATTTATTAGTATTTCTCATATTAATTAATTTTATTATTATCTATCTTGTTAGATATTAAACATACATTTGGTTCTCACAACGTTTTTCTTTTTCTTTAAACAAGTTGTTCCCCACGTGCGTTGCACGTTGTTGATAAGTTTAGAAGAGTAGATGACATAATATTTTTTTCAAGTCGAATATTTACTTGCATGAATATTGAAAGACCTAAAATTTAAGTTGGAAGGACACAACTGATAGAATAAAGAGTATAGGAAGATCAAATTAGACATTAATAAAGAATATAGACATGAGCAGTTTACCATTATGGTCTAGCATTATCAGATTACTTATAATGGCGAAGAATCATCAACTTGTAATACAACATTTGAATTCCAAGGAAATTTTTTTTTTTCTCAAATTTGTACTACTTGGTAAAGAACATAGGAATCGAGATGAGTAACTCAGTTACCATATTTTGGCAATTTACAATTCAAATACTTTGCTGCAGCTAAGAAACCACAAGATATCAACACTTAATCAGGTCACACAAGTTCAAATAACAGGCTTGGTGCATTTTGCTTGCCGCCCAAATAAATTGTTTTTTTCCTTGTTTATCCATGTCATGTTGCTTCTACACTCACAGTCTCTGTTTTCCTAGTTTTGTCCCCCAATCCACATTTTCTCCATGTCAAAAGCGATGATAATTAAGAATATCCAGATCAGAGAAAACTTACAAAATAAAGAGGCATAACTTCAAGCAACCTAAACTTGTATAAAATCATGCACATTATTCACTCCTCTTTAGCTATCCAACTCCATCGATATAGAATCCTTCAAATATTGACGATAACATCGTTAAAAATGAACAAATACAATATAAAACATGTGTTTCATTTTTATGTCTATTCAGTGTTAATATGAGGCAAAAGAAAGAAAAACACTTGATTCATCAACCGAAAAAGGGTAATCCAAGTCAAAATTATTACCTTGGAATGTGCATTTGAATGAAATTTTTGGTTAAATATAGAAACTTTAAGAGGCTGCAAATGAAATTGTTCTCCGCCTTTATAAGAAGTTTCTCAAGGCCCCTATATATTTCAAACAACTAAAATCAGCATTCTTCCAATTATTTCCAATAAATATTAGGAAAATAAAGATGTATCATATATGGGTATTTAGACCTACATCGATAAGAATTATCCATTTTAATATGTTTGATCATAACAAACCATTTGAATATTAGGTTCAACTACTTTCTCTATGTACTTCTTTGTATTCCTTAAAAGCTCTCTCTTGATGCTTTGATCCAAAATATGCGACAAGTTTCATAAACTTAGGTATTAAATAGTTATTATAATAGAGTAACATATGAAATTGTATACCTGCATTCTTTGCACTGAGTATTATTTAGTGCATACTCTGCATTAAATTCAATAAAATTCACCATACCTTGGACAACTCAAGAACTGCAACAAAGACCAATATTTTGTGAGCTATTTTCTCAAACTTAACTAACATAAACTACAATTTGATAATTCTTCAAGACATCCATCACGAAGCAATAACGGCCACAACCAAAACGACGACGACAGTCCACAAAGGTCAGGACTGAAGCAGATGCAAACTATTTCTTGTACACATACTTGGTAGGGTATTTCTACCGGAAAGTTTTCGCCCTTCCTAACGTCAGCTAACCCTTCCAGTACCATTGGATCATTAATCCAATGTATAATATTTCGTTCTAATGATTGCACTTTGCATTAGAGCATCTGCACTATGCATATTGCAATCGCACTGTATCGTTATACTAATAAATTAAATTAATAAATACAAAATGACAAACATAACCTTTTTAATTAAAATAAAAAATATATTAATTATAAACTTACACATCTATCCTTGTTAATATTGAGTAGTTCTAGTGTGCACTTGAGTGCATGGTAAGCACGCAAATTTTGAAAAAAAATATTTCAAGCAGAAATCAGCAATACCCCAAGAAGTAATCAGTAATACCCCTAAGAAGACATCAGTAATACCCCAAGAAGGCATCAGTAATACCCTAACTGCAAAAAAATACACAGTTCGGTGTGTTTGTGTGTATTTTGAAAAAATCAAAATTGAAGTCAAAATTGAGCTTAAAATCCAAGTGCATGCTATGCACTTGGATGCACCTAAAATTTGCCATTATGTTTAAGTAAAGATACAAATTCATTTTTGACATACAAAGTAATTTATTTTGTAGAATTAGTACCCCATTTTCACTTACTCTTAAAATTGGTCACCGAAATTTATTTTTCTTCTCAAATTAGGTTTTGTAGTCTATTGATGATCGATTGATTGATGAAATACCCAATTTAGATGGAGAATATGTAATTATTTCAAGAATATACAGTTTTTTAAATAAATAATATAAAATTATTTTAAAATAGTATTTATTAAACCTAAAATATCCTCTCTCCCACTGTCCACCCCACCAAATTACTTTCTTCTCCGGTCATTCGTTGGAGTAACTAAAACATAATTCATGCCTTCTACATGTTGTCAGCACGAATCCGCCACTCTAATTTTTTATATCAGATAATTAACGTGCTCTAATTTAGATCTCAACTAATTTCTCTACGATTATAAATTTATTTACAATTATTGATTGCACCTCCTCCTTTGCTTTTTTCTCTTTCCATGAGTTGCAGAGAAACGAATGGGGGAGAAAGATGATTGGTTATGTTGGGATGGGGTGGGGTGGAGGCGGGGGATGGATGGCAAAAGTTCAAGATTTTGTTGCAATTAAAACCATAAGAATGTTAAATTTTGATGGATTTTTTTTTAAAATAGAGAGGGGCAACCACCATTGAAGAACCCAATCTCTCAATTGCCTCATTCTTCTTCTCTGAGGTAAATGGATCTGGACGGCATGGGTTGCAGAAGGAATGTTTTAGGTTAATTAAATATTATTAAAAATAATTTTAAGCGTAGTTTTATATTATTTACTTGAAAAAATGTATATTACTTCTAAACAATTACATTTTAACTTGATTTAATTAGTCAATGATGGTTAATAGATGACATGACCTATCTTGAGAGGAAAAAATAAATTTTGATGACCAATTTTGAGTGTGAGTGAAAGCAGGGTATTAAAATGAACTTATCCCATAAATAAAATATTTTTCACACAATTAAAATTATAAATAAAATTAATATGTATTTTTTTTAAATAATAAGGATAATTTGGTAATTTTATATGTATTTATTATAAAAAATAATTAATTCATCCATGGCGAAGCTATATTGCACTGGACAAAACTAAATGATGTGTAAATCTTTTATTGGTTCACTAACGTCAGGAAGGGCGAACACCCTTCCTGACCGTAGAAAAACCCTACTTTGGTATACATGTCCAGATTTCAAGGAGCAAAGTAATAAGGGGAACCAACATCTAAAAAGTCTATATATAGTACATATAAAAAAAATACTAACAGAAATCTCAGATGGTCGTGGAAATCTTGCATGTCATTGAAACTCGTGACATTAAAGATGAATACTCCCCATAAATTAGGAAAGTTGAATAATAATAGGCAAGTTCGAAATTTATGATTAACACATTTAATATATAATAAATTTCTTCTACTATTTCATTCACATAAAATTATGGAATTAAATAAGAATATTTTAGGGAAAAAAAATGTAGTTAATGATTATTGGAATGCAAAACAAGTAGGAACATTCCAATATAACAATTTTGTCAATTATTATTGGACGAAAAGAGTAATAAATTACTAACTAAGTGACAATAGCTACAAATATAAAGGTAATTGAAAAAATATAACTTTATGACAATTTATGAATTAGGATAAAAATTCCAAATTAACATAACATTTAAATTTGCCATAAATATGGTGAACCAGATTTCCACAACTTTAATTAATTTCGAACGTTAATTATTTCCTATATATTATTACTCCACAAAATTTCATCATCCAATAATACTCATCCCAAAATGGTTTCCTTCATTCTATTGACCGCTCTCTCATTAGCATTTTTTAGCGACTCTCAAGCCGATTTGATCAGTGACATTTGTGCCAAATCAGACAATACAGATGCATGCAATAGCTTGTTAAGATCGGACCCACGTACTCATAGGGCCGATCTTTTAGCCCTTGGTAAAATCATGGTGGACCTATCAATCACAGCCACTAGGGCAACCCTAAAGGTTGCTACTTCACTCGAGAGTGGTCCCCTCAAACCAAAGGCCGCAACATGTGTCGACATGTGCAACTCGGCCATTGGTACATTGAATCAAGTCCAAGGTGAGTTGGGCAGCCGTCGGACCAGCGTTAATCTTGGGACGCAAGTGAACTCCGCATTTTCAGACATCAACTTTTGTGATTCTCAATTTGAGAGGGAAGAAAAGGAACCGCCCCAATTGGAAGAAGTTATTATTAGAGCTCAGGTTTTGGTGAATACACTTTTTGTGATTGTTACTAGTTTGTAAGGTTAAGGGGCTAGAGATGGATGACTTACTTTAATTTTAGGGCATTCTAAAATATCTCTATCCTCTAAGATACTATATCAAAATTGTAATGCGCTCCAATTCGGGATGCAACTTATGGTGTTCTTTAGTAAAATATTAAACCGAACTATTTTTTAATTAAAATAATAGATAAACATAAATATTAGTTATTAGAATAATTTTTCAACGTAAATGACTTGCACAAAGTCCTAATTGAAAACACATGTTTCAAAGGAAAATAATTTACATAGTTTAATAAAATTAGTGGAAGTCTTAAAACTTAACATCGAGCGACTAAAGAGTTTATCACTCGGGAACTTAACATATTATTCAAAAATTTAAACATAGAGAGTTTTTGGTATAACACAACGACAAAAGGTGTAGGGAGAAGCATGACTACTGCAGATCTGGGGCCTCGACATCGCAACCTGAAAATGTTAAAAATTTTGGGGTGAAATAGGAATCTCAGTGGGTAACAAGTACGCTGTCATGCATATTGACAGTATCCTAAAGTCTCATCATACACATTATTGTTCAACACATCATATCATGCATAAATGGACACTTGGTCCCATAACTTGCTCATAAATGTATGAATCGTCAACCATACCATACATAATTGGACAATTGGTCGGTAGTTGAACATGTCTTGGACTGAAGGTCGATATAACTTGGACCATTCAGGTCAACATATCTTAGATCCACCAGGTTGTACAATTTAACAAAAGAACACACTAATAGTCTATATGATCTTACAACAACAATACAGATAACATTATCCACCTCTAAGCAGAAAACTTTGTTCGAAAACTTGAGAACTTGCAACGTCCAAGTCCAGGTCGGGAGACAACACTCTACCTAGCATATTCTTATTCTTAGTTATCGACATCTTAAAAATCTCTTCATGCTTATATAACGTTGGTCCGATAAGGAATTTTATTTCACTTTGACTTTTATCCCACTTTATAGAGTTTACCAAAAGTTTTTAGTTAAAGGATTCATTTAAAACTGAATTTCTTAACTAAACATGTTTGGTATACTTAAGCATACAAAAACTTATAAGGTTTTATAAAATTCTTTCATCTAAGAGCATTTAAGAAAACATATAGTCATATATTCAATAAGTACATCAAGTAACATATCATTCATTTAAAACACACTTGTTTCCCTGGCATTTTAGAGTTCTGAGTTGTTATTCTATCATCCTCATCAAGTATAAATAATTTAAATAAGAAGTTACTTTGAGAGTAACATCTCCAAGATGAGCAGTTTGCTCTTTTGAGTGTTTTTTCTCTAACTTCAAGCATTTTTCAAAAAGACTTTAACATGCTAAAAAATAATGATTCATACATCTAGTGCAACTTCAAGTATAAAATACATACAAAATTTGTGTCAAGTCATTAGGTGTCCATAAATATTAGTTTTGGGTCCATTTAAGAAGTAGGGTTCTAGTTCGTCCTTTCTAACATCAGGAAGTCAATAACAATTTGACACCTCAGGTAATTTGGCTCTGGGCTAGTTTCACAACTCGATTAAATAATTAAAATATTAATAAAAAATAATAAAATTACTAAAATATCCTTTTATTATAATTTTATAGAAAAATACAAATTTTAAAAATATATTATTTAACATTTCTATCATTTTTTAATGTTAATTTAATAATCAATAAATTTATATATATATTCATTTTAAAAAAATTAAACATATCCTAAATTTTTATGACTTTTCCAGTAAAGAAATTTCGTCTCAATTACAAACCCTAATTACCCAATTCTCAATTTGATATGCTCTGTACATCCATTTTCCGTGAAGTTTGATAAAAAAAAAAATCAATGGCAAATTGAATCTTGGATGTCCATGTTCTCTAAATCATCAATCATGTTGGTCAGGATGTTGAAAATCAATGGTTGTAATGTGTATTCGTGTTAGGAAGAAGAGGGCGTGGGGTGGGGGTATTGGGAAAGGGGTACTTTAATTAATTTAATAATAGTAAGATATCTTTGTTGCATTTTAATAAAAAAATTATTTATTTGTCTGTTAAAAATTGAAGTTAGAAAAAATTGGCACTCAAAATCTACATCAACATCAAGAACAGGAAGCCCCAGATTTATCGGCTTCATATGTATTTTATTGGAAAAAATTGGATCAAAATTGGACAATCAATTAAGTTATTTGAATTAGTTTTTTTTTTTTTTTTTGGTGAAAAATAGACGCACTATAGTAATGGGACCAAAAAAAATTATCATGATAGTTGCATAATTTTAAATTAAAAGTATTTTTATTATTTTATATTTATTAATATAATTTATTTATAAGGCGACGTAGTGCGATTGCATTCTGCATAGTGAAATTGCACTAATGCAAAGTGCAATCATGTGGAAAAAAAATATATACATTGGATCAAGAACCCAATAGTAATTAAAGAGTTTTTTGATGTCAGGAAGGACGAATCCTTCGTCCCTAAAAAGTATGGCATAAAACCAAAATCTTTTCTAGAAGATTTTTCAGCAGGGTGCAGTTACCAACATAATTTTGGTAAAATTATTTGTACTAATCCGAAAATTCTCAAATCTATACTTTAATATAGACCAAGCAATAGATGCACATGTGGCATATGTGTGGCTTCTCCCTTTCCCAATCTTTGTTCTCTCCTTTATTCCAGTTTTTATTTTTGATCTTGGCCTTTCTTTTCTCTTCGTTCGATCTGGTCCGTCTATTTTGGTCAATGTTTTCTATAAATTGCTCATTTATGTCATAGCTTTCCTCACCGTTTTTGTAGCACTGTATTATTGTTTTTCGATTGGTTCTCTAATGACTCTTTCTGCTTTTTCTCCCTATTTGCAGGGTTGTTCTTCGTCGTGATCGGGGATACCGTGTCGTTTGGTTTACGCCCAATCCCCTACTCTAATCCACTCCTGTTAACCATTCACTGAATTAGTGCGAGGAAATCAACCAGTGTTCATCAATCGTTAATGTAGTGCGAGGAAATCAAAAAGTTGTTTAGAGTAGAACGAATCTGCATTGGTTTAATTATCTAATCGAGTTTCTTGGTAGTATTTTGTAATTGAAATGATTTTGATGGAGATTGAATACCATATTTTGTTATTAATTGATGTTAATTAATTTTTAATAAAACATAAATGAATTGGTGGCCGTAATCACGCACGGAAAACAATTAATTACCAAATTTTCTTTAAGGCATTAATTAATTATCAAGTGTTGTAAAAAAATTGAGAATACCAGATTGAAATATCGTACGTGGCGGGTTACCCGTGGTGGCATGGAAAGAGAGGGAGGGAAGGAAGGAAGACAGAAAGGAAGGGAGAAAATATTCATAAATGCAAGTTTTTATTTTAGTCTTATAATTTTGCCTCTCTTTGATTTTCGTCCTGCACATTTTCGGTTTCAAATATTTACGATCCATAGTTTTTGGACCATCTACAGGATTTCGTCAAGTTACATAAAAAAAAATTCTATAGATTTAGTCCCTAATTAAAGGGATTTGGTACACTTTTTGTAGTTAGTTATTCAATTTAGTCCTTAATCTCCAAGAACATGCACTTATGACATAGTTTGGCTCCCCTCTTAGTTAGGCGGAAGAAAGTTAGACGGGACGTTATAATCTTTGTATATCAATATTTATGGAACTAATATTAATGCTAAAATAATATCTTACGCTACAAATTAATTCACATAAGTTGTTGAATGTAAAATTGAAAATATTTAATTAATATTTTCCTATTATTTGGTTGATTCAGGAAATGATTAATTAATTGGACAAATTAGGATATATAGGTGAAAGGAAAATCCTATAATTTTGTTGCACGATATTTGGAATAATCAGTTGTGCATTTTATTTGGAAACTTCATAGGCTACACTTTTGCAATTGACGCTAGAATACTCAGTTGTAATTTTTATTTATTAATTATATATGTGGCTATATTAGATCTTAATTGTAATTTAAAAAAGTTAAATAAAAAATTTCTAAACAATTCGAATTTCAACTATATTAATGAAATTTCATTGATTGTTTTGTTAATTCTAAAAAAAATCTTAAATTACATAATTATGTACATTAAATTGACATAAATGATTTATACAAGTCAAATAATTGTTTAATTTTAAATCAGAAGGGTTAATAAAGTCTACTACTAAATTACTATTTACCTTGAATTATAAAAATTACATTTAATGTGGTCACATTATTGGGTTGTAAGTTTATACTACTATTTATGGAATGTAAATTTCATTTGTTTTTTTTCCATATTAACGGGCATAATCTTAATTTGCATGTTAAACTATAATTCATATGACATATTTATAATTTTGTAAGTCAACTAATTAGTTTAAATTCATTTTAAAGTTCACTTTTTTTTAAATCAAATTTAATTTTTATCGTAAAAAAATATAATTTTTTTGTAAAAGGTTAACCTAGACAATTTCGACCACTATTTATATTTGTTAGTCATGTTTCATATTTTTCAATTGTTTGAAATCTATTTCATCTCAACCACAAAGAGATGTAAATTAGTTATTGAATTTGGGAAAAATGCACTTTTTTGTCCTTTAACTTTGGTTGATTTTGGTTTTCATCCTGTTAACTTTAGAATTTTGAATTTCATCCTATAACTTACAAAAATTGTGTAATTCGTCCTGTTAACTTTGAAATTTTGGATTTCGTCTTATAACTTACAAAAAGTTGTGTTTTTTCGTCCTATAACTTACAAAAAATTATGTCACTTGTCCGGTAAATCTGACGTGGCACCAATTTTTTGTAAGTTATCGGACATAATTCAAAATTCCAAAGTTAATAGGACGAAAAACACCATTTTTGTAAGTTATAGGATGGAATTCAAAATTTTAAAGTTAACAAGACGAAAACAAAAATCAACCAAAGTTAAAGGATAAAAAAGTGCATTTGATTGCAACATATTTTAACTTAATTAAATCTCTATTAAATAGTAATATTTCAATTGATGAAATACCCATCTTAATATACAAAGTCAACTTAATTAATTATAATTTGACACATTTTTTCAACAATAATTCCGGCCAAATTTTGTTATTATTTACTCTTTATTGTAAATTTGTATTGAATTTACCTTAATTGTTTCAATTCTAATAAAAATCTACCAATAAATAAGGAGTAAATCCTTTGCAGATTTACAAAAATAAGCACAAGTATTATCACACGGCCTTTATGGTAGATTTACACGGTTTTTTTTAAAAAAATAAATTAGACAAAAGTATTATCACACGGCCTTTAAGGCTTTAATCAATCACTACCAAATAGGAAAAAAAAGGTGAATCAGTATTCCTCTCACATTTAGGATTTATTTGCTCTATTTCTTCAAGTTTAGTATTTATATATTTTTTTAATATATTTTTTTATTATTAGTTCTTTTACCTTAATTAAGGCAAAAATTTGTATGAGATGATTTACAAACTAACACAAATTATCACTTATTTCTTTTAAAGTGTTGATGAGTCATACTTAATTTATGTTTTGTTATACTATGAGACTATCTAATGCAAGACCTAATTTTTACTTCATTTATTCATTAGTGTTTTTAATTCTATTATTTCTTGATTTATAAACAATTTATTTCTTTGGTAGCTTTCTAAAATAAATATCACATATTGGTATTACTTTAATCCAATGATGTTTTTAAGGGAAATAAGACCCAAATAACAAGACCTTATCTTATATACATCAGGTGCATCATGAAATTTAAGTGTATTTTTAAAGATTTATATCTATTATAAGAGTATGTATAGAGTGAAATTAGTTTATATATGAATTGTTGAAGGGTATTAGCTTTTTCCATTGAAGAATATTAGTTGTTTTTATTGAAGAGTTTTAGTTCATTTTCACTGAACAACTAAGACTCTTTATTGTAAATCAGTAATACTCTTCAGTAATTACAACCAATATTCTTCAATGAAAACAATTAATATTCTTCAGTGATTCATGTATAAACCAGTTTCACTCTATAATTTGTCCTATTATAATAGGGTTAACTTATAAAAAATACATTTGAGTTACATTGCACTTGGTGCACAAGAGACCTACTCAAATGAGGTTGATACTTTCACACAAGGTTTATTTTTGTCGAATCAAGAAATGATGGGAGAAAAAAACTTAATAAACAAATAATAAAAAGTAAGACAAAGTATGGAGTGAAAATAGTTTATACATGAACCATTGAAATGTATTAGTTATTTTCACCGAAAAGTATTAGTTGTTTTCACTAAAAAGAATTAATTGTTTTCACTGAAGAATATTGCTTGTTTAGTGATAACAAATTAAGACTCTTCAATGAAAATAACTAATACTCTTCAGTGAAAACAACTAATACTATTTAGTGTAAATAATTACTACCCTTTAATAATTTATTTTAAAACCAATTTCACTTTATACATACTCAAAAAATAATGAACAAATAGAAAAGTCACTAAATATATATAAAATGCAAAAGAGAAAAATCAATAAAAATTAATAAAATGCAAAAAGGGGGAATTTTTTTATAAATAACCCCACATTTTGGCGGACAAAATGTCCATAGAAAATTCATTAAAAAGTAATCCCTCCATCCAATAATAGTAGTCATATTTTTTTGTGCTGTTATTTTTTGTCATAGTTGAAGGGTATTATGAGGTATTGTGAGGTTCATTTATTAATAAAATTATTATTTATGAAAAATATAAGTATCATAACCTTTATAAACAATATAAGAATAGATGCATGAACTGTCATAATTTAAGTTGTTATTTTATAATTCAATTTTCTACTCTTCATTTGACAAAATTTTCTGTTCTTCTTTTGTCCGCATATTTTTTTGTTCTTGCCGTGCGAGTGAGTCTGATTATTTCGAGGGATTGGTCTTGGATTTTATTTATTGTTTTTAACCGAAAATGCACAAAAAATGCCTACAAAAGTTTACCAAAAAACAATTTGCCTACGAAAATTACGTAGACAAATTTCTTTATAGGTAGAAAATGAAAAAATATATATAATAAATAAATTGTAGGTAATTTCGTAGGCAATATCTGCCACGATTTTTTTTTTCTTTTTGGATTTTTTTAGACTGATATTTTCTTTATGCAAAATCATATTTTGTGTAGTGGTGTGTAATATGTGTATGTGCTTCATTCTTTCTTCTCAATTCTATTTCATTAAATTTGATTATACATGGTATATTGGAATGTGCTACATTTTCTGATGGCATTAATTTTGCATTAAGATAATTTCACTTCGTATGCATGTGCCCATGTTTGTTTATCTATATGTAATGTTTTTTTATTTTCAGATAATACGTGTGGAGTTGGCATGGTTTTTTGCAAATAGATTTCCAACGGTTATGAATGGTGAAGACCTCTACTTGGAGAACAGTGAATTTCAGGTGCTATAAATTGGATGGAAATTGTGAAATAACATGTGATAGGAAAACATTCCTAGAGGGAATATCTCTTTCAGAAATTGATTTCGTAATTGTTATGTATGATTAAGAGGAAACATTTTGTGTCACACCGTATTACAGGGGCCGTTGTTCAGTGTTTATGCCTATCGGGGGATATGGAGGATGGTATGTAGATAGTTTGCTCAGATGAATCATGTTGTTAATATGATTTTTTAACATATATATTTATCATAACTCCCAAGCTTTATTTTTTATAGATTAAATATTCGGTACCATTTGACGATCACTTCAATTTTTCACCGTGGAGTCTTGACTTGAACCGAACTTTACTAGCTTTCTATTAGTAGTTTCCCCGCAAGAGTACGGGTTCACTGTAGTATGGGCAAGTATAGGGACCAAGTATTATCGAACCCAAGTGAAGGTATGTATGCGAATAGATCCCTGAAGATCTACGCGTCGTAGCTAATATGAGTGTATGTTTTTGGATTTTGAAAAGAGAAAATAATCTAAACTAAATTACTCTACGAATGCAAAGGGAAAATTAAACTAAGTATCTAAGGTTTGTATGCAAGTATGTGATGGTGATGCTTAAGATAGGAATTCCTACGTATACTAACGGAGCAGGTACATACTCAAGATAACCGTGACGTGCAAGAAATAACCTAAGTAAAAGATCGTAAGATGAAAGCTCAAGAATTCAAATCCTAATACTTTATCCTAACAAACGACTTCACTATTCCACTAAAAAGTTAATAGATAGTGCTTATTAACGAAACCTTAATTTAACTAAGGTGATGCGGTCGTCCTCCCTAGATAAACCGGTAGATTAATTAACCATTTCTAAACCCCCTCGTTAAGACTACTAGTTGATAAAGAGTGATACGGTTGTCCTCTCCCTAACACTTTCGTACGAAATTCAAAGGTAAAGTTAAGATTGATTTTAAGAATTCATTAATTAAGATAATTAAAACCTAACGTCACGGATTACCCTAATTACGTACCCACAACCTACTTCTACGAGTTCATCCTACCCCAAGCATACAAGGGTTTTAGCCTAACATGGTAATTGAAAGAACAAAAGCAATAACGATAATAAGAAACATAAACATGCTTGAATCAATAAATAAATCAAAGAACATAAACAAAGAATAAATTAAAGTCTAAAAAATAATCTTTTATAATATGAAAAGCTAGAGTTTTTAATCTCCAAGAACAAAGAAAGAAAGAATTAATCTAAGAAGTTCGAAAGAAATAATTAAACTATGAATTCGTAAGCTAAAACCTCGATTACAACGTATAAAACTCTTCCAATCTCCCTCCCAAGCTTTCTCCTCGCTCAAAATATGTAAAAATATGTGTTGGTCTGTGTTGATATGCTTGGAAAAAGGTATAAATAGGCTTGGGATCGAGTTTGGGCATTTTTGGGCCAAAATACGCATTTGCTCGAGTATAGGTCGAGTAGTGACTACTCGACCTGTTGCAGCTCGAGTGCACTACTCGTGTGCCCGAGTAGTGACTACTCGAGTGACTCTGCTCGAGTACTTTTCGGCAGCTGTACACATGTTCGTAAAATCTTCATATCTCCTCAACCGGGAGTTCGTTTTGGCCGATTCAAAGTCCTACGAACTCCTCTTTTCACCCTCTATCCATCTATGAAAACCAAAGAGAAAAATTCATCAGTTTATAGAAATGATACTCAATTGACTCCAAATACTTATAAAAAAAATACTCAAAACATAGGCAAATCGGGCACCAAAACATAACAATTTCACGCCTAATCAACCCCCTCAAACTTACCATATTGCTTGTCCTCAAGTAATGAAATAATAAGTCAAGTGAAATTTTAGGAATGAGTCAAAGAATCAAATCATGTAAGCGAATGAACTCGGGCTTCAAAAATCAATCACAAATATACTCACTCACCTTCCCTCATCATCCTCATGCAACAACAGCAAGAATCACCAAAATCAAACATGGATGTGCACTCAACGATGTGTTTCACTCCCTCACAAGTGTATATCAAAGATAAAGGGACTCACTCAAACAATCAATCACTCATATCGGCAGCCATAAGCTTGTAAGCACTCTCAACTCCGACCATACTCTAGAAATCAATGCCGAATCAAAAAGGACTTTTCTCAAGGTTGTAATGTAGGCTCTTTGGATAGGTGGGATAACAATATGGATAAGTGACTCAAGTGAATGGAGAATAGAAAGTCAAACTTTGACACTTCGAGATTAGGAACAAAATACTTCAAACATTTTCAATCAACACCCTTTCAATTCCATACTCTCAACACTTCAATTTTTTTTTCTAACTCTTTTCACTTTTTTCAATCACTTCACTTTTTTTTTCTTTTTCGCACAAACACATGAGCTCATTTTTTTCTTTTGCTCATTCTCAATTTTTTTTCTTTCCCACAACTCAAATCTCATTCACACCCTTATTTTATCACCACTAAACCATCATAATTCCTTTTCTCAACTCAACTCAATCCCTTCAACCTTCACACTTTTCCTATTCTCCACTCAAATTGGGACAAAAAGGCTTAGGAATTGGAATAGTGTTCATATGTGCTAGCAAATGAAATAGGTCTAAGGCTCAAATGGGCTAACAAGGGACAAATGTCAATGGTAAGGAAAATTTAGGCTAAGTGACTCAATCAAAACAAAGATGGCCTAAGATCACATTCGGCATATCAAACTAGACCCAATCAAGAAGTAAGAGCACACACAAGTTCTAGCATCCTCTAAGGTGATGATCCACTCACAAACGAATAGATCAATTCATGCATCAAAATCTCAAAAGGCTCAAATCTCACGGCTTTCACATCCATGCTAGTCCTAGTGCATTCTCACTCTCTTCACACAAGTACTCAAAAAGAAAACTCACAAGCATACGAGTTCTTTCTCAAGTCAACTCTAGCTCAACCACTCACACATAAGAATTCCTAACTCACCCTCACAATTCACCCTACTCATCAAATCATACTCAAAGATAGCAATTAACAAGCATAAGATGATTGATAGGCATGAAATATGTAGCACATCAAATCATTAACAGCTCAAGAAGCATCTCAAGATACCAAATACCCAAACTCACTCAAGATAGGGCGTGCGTCTGTGCAATGTAACAATACAACATAAAAAACTCCACCCCCCAAACTTCGACCTTGTGAAGAGGTCTAAGTTTGGGGTTGTGGGTTACCTCATCCAAATAATTCAGTTTCTCCTAACAACTTGGCACACTCCCTTGTCTCGTGTTAGTCCCTTCAATCTGAATATCTCCATGATACCTTTACTTCTTCGAGACAAGCCTACAAAATAAACTCTCAAGTACGAGGTTAAAACTTACGATTCAACAACACCCAAATAACATAAAATACTCAAAAGCAAATAAAAATGGGTTGCCTCCCATTCAGCGCTATTTTTAAGGTCCTAATGCCGGACCGAGCTCAAAAGAGCTTATGGGACATGATACTCAAAATTACCTCTCTTACTCTCACAAGAGTGGTGTTTGCATTCCTTTCCTTGATGCCCTTCCATCATGAGCTCATTTGCTTCCTTCTCATCCCCAAGTGTTAGGGGTCTCAACTCCTTCTCACCTTTATTCGGAGGAGTCTTACTAAGCAATTTCTTGCGTTTGGACCTTTTCTTCTTAACTCCTGCTTTCTTCTCTAACTGGACCATTTCCACACTTTTCATCTCTTCATCCTTCAACTTCTTCCCTTTATCCCTATCAAAATAATCAAGATCATAATGCTCATGGGTTAAATTATCAAGTGAAGGACTAACGAAATCATGAATATAAGAAATATTAGGGATAGGAGGTGTGTCTTCAACACAAGGATCAATGACATCCATGCAATAACAGCTCTCATCCTCCTTCGGATGCTTCATGGCTTCATACAGGAAAATCTTAACTTCTTGATCATCAACTTTCAACGTGATCCTCCCATTCGCCACATCTAGCACCATCCCCGCTGTTGCTAAGAACGGTCTTCCCAAGATCAACGGTACTTGCTCATCTTCCTCCATGTCAAGCACTACAAAATCGGCTGGAAAAATGTGATCTCCAACTTTCACGAGGACGTCTTCAACCACACCTTGAGGTCGAGTAATAGACCGGTCGACAAGTTGAAGCGTCATCATTGTCGGCTGAAGTTCTCCACCTTCCAACTTCTTGAATAGCGACAATGGCATCAGATTAATGCTCGCTCCAAGGTCGCACAACGCTCCCTTCTTAACTCCATTCCCGATATCACATAAGATCGTGAAACTCCCGGGGATCTTTCAACTTCGGGGGAAGCGCCTTGTGCACTAATGCACTCACCTCATGGTTCAGATGCACCAACTTGGGCTCATCAACTGTCCTTCTCTTCGCTATCAAATCCTTCAGGAACTTGGCATAATTCGACATCTGTTCCAAAGCATCATAAAAAGGAATGTTATTATGTAACTTTTTAAAAACATCAAGGAATTTAGCGAATTTCTCATCAAGCTTTTTCTTCATGAAGCGCTGTGGATACGGGACAGGTATCACCGATTTGGGTACCCCCCATTCATCACGCTCGGTCTCTTTCACTTTCTCCTTTGCTTCCCCTGCCTTCTTCCACTTAGGAACTCTCTCACTCTTCTCGATGTCTTCCTCTTCAGGCTCTTTGCTCTCATGGGACTCATCCTCATCTTTACTCTTCTGAATGTCTTCACCCTCAACCCCTTTCTCAACTGTCTCACCTCCATCTTTCTTATATTTTCGTCCCTCCATCTCAATCTCTCCTTGGGGCATCTCAGAATCAGCAGGCATCTGAGGACCTTCATAGTTGATCCCACTTCTAAGCTGGATCGTCTTGCAATGCTCTTTCGAGTTTCCCTCCGGCATAGAAGGATACTTATCCGGCTCTCTACCCAATATTTTTACGATCTGGCTCATCTGAAACTCTATCGAAGTGAACCGCCTATTGTTCTCTTGCTGAATTTGGTTCAGCTCTACGTCCCTCTTTTGGAGTTCTTGATTACGCTGATCGTCTTTCTTATGCAACTCCTTCACATCGTACTCCAGAGAGGACAATCTCTTGCTACCTTCCTCCACCTTTTGAAGGATAGCTCTCAACATCTCCTCAGTTGAGGCACCGCCTTCTCCACCCGGAGGTTTAGAACCTGGGTCAACACCTGGAGGTACTGTGATACCAGCCTTCGGATTAGCATATGAGAAATTTTCATTCTTCCTCCATGTGTTTTGAGGAGGTTGTTGTCCTCCTTGATATCCTTGTGTGTTCCTCCATTGATTTTGAGGCGGCTGAGGACCTGGAGGTACAAATGGTAGGCCATAAGAAGGCCTTCCAAACTGATTTCCACCTTGTGGATACCCGCCTTGTGGATAGTTAGGTCTTCCCAAATAGTTGGCCTCTTCTTGCTGACTCGTGGGTGGGTCCACTTTCTCATTCGCTACTACATTCCCTCCAACCAGATTCTGCCCCATCTCAAGGTTGCTAATCTTCTCCATCATAGCCATCAACAACTTCTTTGTACCCTCATTCTCCTCCAACTTACAAACTCTCTGAAATTCTGGATCCTCGTTCCATGCACCGGCATTCGTGACAATGTTGTCCATAATTTCTCTACATCTCGCTATCCCTTGGTTCAGAAAAGCTCCACTCGCACATGCATCTAGATGGGCTTGACAAGCCTTGCTAGCTCCACTGTAGAAGAATGTCATGATATCTCCCTCATTATACCTGTGCTGCGGGCACTCAATCAATATGTTCGAGTATCTCTCCCACGCCTGCCGTAAATCCTCTCCTGGCTTCTGCCGGAAGGAAGAAATCTCTAACCTTGCTTTAATCGTTCTCGATGGGGGGTAGAATCGCTTGAGGAATAGACGCTCGAGCTCGGCCCATGTGGTTACACCTCCCCGTGGGAGCGTGTTATCGTACCACTCTTTGGCTATTCTCGTAAAAAAGAATGGGAAAAGCCTTAGTCTCTTGGCATCTTCAGACTTGCCGTTATAATTGAATGTGGACGCGATCATCAGAAAACTCCTCAGATGAGTATGAGGATTCTCCTTCCCAACCTCCCCCTTGAATTGATTCTCGGTAAGCAGCTTAAGAATTCCTGGGGAAATTGAGAAGTTATTTGCCTCTACAGGGGGCAATGCCACTCCATCATAGTACCTCTGTGGTTGTGCCGCAAACTTTCCTCTGATAGCCATGTTCTGATCTTCGTTTTGAGGAACGTGCTACGGATTAGCAGGTGGTACGGGTACTTGTTGGACTGGTGGTGGTTGATAGACTGGTGGTTGGTTGTAAACTGGAGGTGGAGGGTACGGATATGGTGGATAAGGATATGGTGGGTATGGGTGGTATGGGTTATTGTGTTGGTAGACAGGGTTGTTAAATGGGTTTTGTGGGTTTTGGTGGATGACTTGATTCTGGTTTTTAGCGAGATTGTTCTGGTTATGTGGGTTTGGGTTTTGGTTGTTTCTTTCCCCTTGGGGTGCTAGCTTTGGATTATTGACTCCCTCAGTTCCCTCAACCCTCTTCACATTCTGATTAAGCCCTTCTGTCTCAAGACTCAAATCTCCGCCTAAATCCAAATTCATGTCATCACCTCCTGTGGTACTCATCCTTCTCTGGAAGGCTCGATTCCTTCTGGCTATAGTCTCAGGGTCTAACTTTGTTCGATCTTCGCTCGTTTTTCCCTTTGAGCGTGTTTTCATATACCTGAAACACTAATAAAAGAATAAAAATGCAACTGCCGAATACGTACAATATAAAATAGAAAAGTAAATCACTCACTACTAACTACTAAGCTATCTACAAGTCCTATTCAAAAGACATACAACACCATCCCCGGCAAAGGCGCCATTGACTTGAACCGAACTTTACTAGCTTTCTACTAGTAGTTTCCCCGCAAGAGTACGGGTTCACTATAGTATGGGCAAGTATAGGGACCAAGTATTAACGAACCCAAGGGAAGGTATGTATGCGAATAGATCCCTGAAGATCTACGCGTCATAGCTAATATGAGTGTATGTTTTAGGAATTTGAAAAGAGAAAATAATCAAAACTAAATTACTCTACGAATGCAAAAGGAAAATTAAACTAAGTATCTAAGGTTTGTATGCAAGTATGTGATGGTGATGCTTAAGATAGGAATTCCTACGTATACTAACGGAGCAGGTACATACTCAAGATAACCGTGACGTGCAAGAAATAACCTAAGTAAAAGATCGTAAGATGAAAGCTCAAGAATTCAAATTCTAATACTTTATCCTAACAAACGACTTCACTATTCCACTAAAAAGTTAATAGATAGTGCTTAATTAATGAGACCCTAATTTAACTAAGGTGATGCGGTCGTCCTCCCTAGATAAACCGGTAGATTAATTAACCCTTTCTAAACCCTCTCGTTAAGACTACTAGTTGTTAAAGAGTGATACGGTTGTCCTCTCCCTAACACTTTCATACGAAATTCAAAGGTAAAGTTAAGATTGATTTTAAGAATTCATTAATTAAGAGAATTAAAACCTAACATCACGGATTACCCTAATTACGTACCCACAACCTACTTCTACGAGTTCATCCTACCCCAAGCATACAAGGGTTTTAGCCTAACATGGTAATTGAAAGAACAAAAGCAATAACGATAATAAGAAACATAAACATGCTTGAATCAATAATTAAATCAAAGAACATAAACAAAGAATAAATTAAAGTCTAAAAAATAAACTTTTATAATATGAAAAGCTAGGGTTTTTAATCTCCAAGAACAAAGAAAGAAAGAATTAATCTACGAAGTTCGAAAGAAATAATTAAACTATGAATTCGTAAGCTAAAACCTAGATTACAACGTATAAAACTCTTCCAATCTCCCTCCCAAGCTTTCTCCTCGCTCAAAATATGTAAAAATATGTGTTGGTCTGTGTTGATATGCTTGGAAAAAGGTATAAATAGGTTTGGGATCGAATTTGGGCATTTTTGGGCCAAAATATGCATTTGCTCGAGTATAGGTCGAGTAGTCACTACTCGACCTGTTGCAGCTCGAGTGCACTACTCGAGTGCCCGAGTAGTGACTACTCGAGTGACTCTGCTCGAGTACTTTTCGGCAGCTGTACACATGTTCGTAAAATCTTCATATCTCCTCAACCGGGAGTTCGTTTTGACCGATTCAAAGTCCTACGAACTCCTCTTTGCACCCTCTATCTATCTATGAAAACCAAAGAGACAAATTCATCAGTTTATAGAAATGATACTCAATTGACTCCAAATACTCATAAAAAAATACTCAAAACATAGGCAAATCGGGCACCAAAACATAACAATTTCACGCCTAATCAAGTCTTTGCCTCCACCTCCTTTGGTTATTTTGAGGTAGATTTGTGCTGTTATTTTTCCTAGGTGATTTTTATATGGACATATGTTATAATATGGTATTATTGTTGTAGACTTTGCCCGTTTTATATAATTTATTTATCTAACCTTTTTTTTGTCCGTTGATTGATTTCAAGATTCACATGAAATGTGATTCAACTGAGTTGAGAAATCGATTGGTACGTTTTTCGTGTCATAATTAAATGAGTATATTAGTAAGAAATGTTTTCATTTTTCTTAAAATCCCCCAGTGCTGAATTGTATTTTGATTTGTTGAGTGTAGAAACTACCAATATCGGCTACTACACTGTTCGGATTGGAGACGTAGTTAATTGCCCAAAGAACCACACTCGATGGTCAGATTTTCATAGTTAATTATAAATACAGAAATATTACCGAGTGTTCTAAGTCGAGAATTTTGTTTGGGAAAATTCTGGAATGATATTTTGGTCAAGCTTGCGATCAAACCCAAAGATGTTATATGGTTTAGTCATGATAGAAAATATTTCACAATTAATGTGTCGCGTCTTATGCGCTAGAGTGTCATGCTAATTTGTTATCTCTTTAAGTGTCCTTTAGACATGGATTGATACTCCATCCTTATGAGTTTTGACAGCATATCTAGAAAATTTGACGGGTTGTTGTTGTTATTTTTATTATACATTTGAGAATTTTGATGTGGATCTCCGAGTACCATTAGTCTGGTGTGATTAGCTTTATGCTTACACTAAGTTTGGGGTTCAGTGCATGTTCAAAAATTGATTGGTATTGCAGCTTCTATCTACGTTATTAATTTCTAGATAATATACACTCGCGCATATGTCTACGATGAGTGTATTGATACTTTTGACAAATTGTGTTTGAAAGTGATTAGCTTTCAAATGTAAAATTATAATTCGATAAAAACAAAATTGTATTCAAGCCCGCGAAAATTCGCGGGGCTATAACTAGTAAATCATAGTCACATAACTTCACGTAGTATTTTATTAAGTATTTTACAAAAGTTGTGCTCGAGTATATTTGTACAAATTATTACTAAAACATGGAAACCGTAACAGTTTGCCACACTTAAAAAATCTATAACTTATCAAGGAAAATTCCAAATGACACAAGACAAGTGGAGTTTGAAAGCTCACTAAAAAAAATTTCATTTTTTGGAAGCAAATCATCAAAACTCAAAGTACATATACGAATAATGATTTTCTAACAAGTTACACATAAACATTTTCTTCTTAGCAAAACACTAGCATAACATGCTCACAAGTTCTATCTTCACATTTTTCATATAATAAAACTATTAAAAAAAAATAATCATCAATAATCATTTATCTAACATGCCTCTAATTAAACATTCAAAACAATAGCTCACATAGTACTTCAATATTTCTAACATAATGGACCTATCATGCTCATACATTCATCTAAACACAAGAAGTAAAGAATTATAGAGTTAGAGTTGTTTACAATCTTTGGAGCTTTCTTCTTTAAGCTAAGGGGACCTTATTTGCTCTTGAAATTCTTTGAAAATGATTACGGAATGGGTTCTCTTGGAGTGGATAATCTTGTCCTTGAGCTAAAACAAGGCAAAATCAAAGTTAGAAGAATAAGACGATTTTCAAAAAAACATGGGAGAAATGAGGGAGATGGAGAGCTCATTTCAAACTTGTAGATGAATCCAACCTTCAACCTTGAAGTAGTAGGAGTTTGAAACTTTGGGTGGAATCCTTCCTGTGCTAAGAATTGGGAGAAGAAAATATTTTTCTTCCTAATGTATGTGTGTGCCGAAGTGAAGGGAGGGAGAGAGAGAGGGAGAGTGATCGAGAGACTTTGTGTATTGTTACTAGAATTTGATGAGAAGTGAAAGGAGGATGATAACTATACTTAAGGATGAATGAGAGGGTTGTTAGGGAATATTGATTTCCCACATGTCTTGGCCGAATTTTTTATGATTTGGAGCTGTCATTTTGGTAGCTCCAGTATTTTGAGACGCGACATTGTTTCTATTGGCGAAAATTGATATATTTTTTTCGATATATTTTGGGATCGAAAAAATATATTTCGTTTGATAATTACAGCGATTTTAGGGCATCTATATGTATATTTGGAATCCATATTTTGTTCATTTCATAAGTTCGTCATTTAATTCTAATAGTATTAGTGCCTATTTGGAATCCTCTTGTTTGGCTTTCTTATCCGTCGTTTGAAAAATAAAAAAATTATCATCCTTATTTGAAAAATAATAACATTTAACATATAACTTAAAATTGGGTCGGTAATAATGGTTCTCCAGCAAAAGTACTTTACATAAAATTCGATCTATTATTTCAATTTTTAATTAAAATTAAGTTATTTTGAAAATTAGAAATTATGTAATTTATTATTAAATAATAAATTAATTCATAAAACTTAAACATTTATCTCAAAGTAATTAATTTATTTGCTTGATTTTAAAAGTTATTTTTGTTTTAATTTCTGCCCTCAATCTATACTTCTAAACATGCATGGTCAAGATTAAGAAAACATGCATGTTCAGAAATTTATGCAGATTTTATAAAAAAAAATTGAGAAAATTGAAATTTTTATTACAAAAAAGATTCAATTTTTTTTTTACATTAAAATTATATTTTGTTAAAGATTTTAATTGAATTTTTCTCACTACAAAAAAATTTGAAATTAGTGACGGATTTTCCTGTCACTATATTTTGATAATCCGTCACTAATAATTTACTGACAAAATTCCGTCTCTATTTTTCCGTCTCTATTTTCATCGTCGCTAATTTTTAGTGACGGATTATATCCGTCAGTAATTTAATGACAGAAATTCTGTCATTATTTTTTTTTTCGGTCACTAATTTTCATTCTAAAAGTCAAAATATTTATATATATTTATATATTATTGACAGAATTTCCGTCATTAATTTATTTTCGAATAATTTTAATATATTTTTTTAATAATTATAGTCTATATATACTGACGGATATTTCCGTCACTAAAATTATTTCAATTTTTTAAAAAATATTAATGACAGACATTTCCGTCAATAAAATATTTTAATTATTAATTTTTTAATGATTATATTCTATAAATATAGACGCACCCGTCATGATTATAAATATTTCTTCGGCTAATAAATTTTCCTTTACCTACCTCAATATAACACAGTTTCATATTAAACAAAAAGAAATACTACTTAATCATAAAATTTTATTATTGTTCAGACAATGATTTACGTTTCAAACCAAATTCAAACACAAAATAAATCCTAAATTAGTTTTCACTCAATAGTCCCAAACTAACTCGAGGAGCCTGAATGAAGCACCTGTCCCCGTACAACTATATTTAATAAGACCTTCAGCTGGCTACGCATCTCATCTACTTCATGCATCTTCGACTCCAAAAACCTGCATTTTTTCTTCCATGACAACCTCCCTTTTCTTCACCTCTTCGAACCATTGTTGCATCTCATCTCGGGTGGCTAAACTGACATATGAAGCAGAGCTATCAGTATGACATAAAATCCTAGAGCCAATCAAATTGTCACAGATTGTTACAGAGAAGACCTGATTTTTTTTAGCAAAAGCTCCAAGTCATACATTAAAAGGCACATAACTGTAATATCATTGCAGATATTCCAAAATAGTACGTAAAGGATCTGCAGCACATCACTAAGACATAGTCAAGCTTAAAGCAACAGAGGTTTCTATCTATGACGCCAAGACTAGACGCCTCAACGGGAATACGTCACACACCAACTTTCATGAACTATACACTCATAAAACAGAGGTAAACAATCGCAGCATTCACCAATAGAAAGCCAATTTGTCCGCAGAATCGTCTATAAAATAAAGACACATATCAGCATTGATACTCATTGTCCCATTTGCTCTTAATTTTCCACTAACAATCTTAGCTGGGCATTTTCTAAAAGCACAAGGCCACATTCATACATTAATCCTGTTTCCAATTTTTAATTCTGCATCTCAAATGAAATAAAAACACAGCAAAGGCCAACTTCAGAAGTGTAGGAAAATTAAACAGAAATTGCAAAATTCTGGAGGTTTTTTTTTATTGCTATGTAGTATTACTCCATCTTCTCTAATCAGCTATGTAGTATGTAAAGTACTAAGATATATAGCAAAATATCTCAGCTTAGTCTATAAGAATATCAGTGAGCTGTGATTATACGTTAGTCTACAAGCAAACAAATTTGTGATTCTTTATACTCTGAAATTAGCTAGAAGTTCTGACAAGATTAGAATTTCTTAATCAAGAAATAATAAAATATACGTACACGTTTGTCTTTTATAAAATAGAACACAAACTCATGTGCAAGGTATCATGTATTTCCTTCAAGAATTAGGATATGGCATAGTGTTGTTTACCTCCAAATGCTTCCTTAGACTGTGTATGTTTGCATTTGTCAGGGTAAACCAGCAAAGACAAAAGTTTGTGGGAAATTCTTTCTAGCAGCTACTAATGGAACGATAACAAAATCTGCAAACAGTAATGAAAGTGCACTTATGCATGACTACTCAAGTAAGAAATAACATTCCCTAAATTGCAAATGAGGTCCAGTAAAAGTGAGAAGCATGAAAGTAACATGACTGCACGAATTGAAATGCCATGACCTTGAACAAAGCTTGAGCGTAGTCAACTGATTTTGTGTGTGAATGTGTGTTTCTGGACAATTAATGTAGGCCTCTACCAGTGCTGGTATTTGAGAATAAATTGGTCTTGGTTGAGATGGATTGATTGTCACAACTAAAAAACTCTGATAATGTACTATGTATTTAATGTGACTCTAAGATTTTAAATAACTCACCCCCATCACCCCCACCCCCACCCCCACCCCCACCCCCACCCCCGCTCCCCACCACAACCCCAATATTAAAATCCTTAAATTAGATTCTCAAGATTAAGATTGATCAATTACACACATAACATTAAAAATATCTTTCGAGTTTGAGCTTGCTCAATTACCCTATAGGGTTGGAAACAGAATTCAACTCGACTCGACTCGCTAATTAGCCTAAAGAGCATTATATACTATATAGAATACAAGAAAATTCTCCCATATCAAACCTAATTAGTAAAATCGAATATTTTACTAGCTCGACTAATTTACCGAGTTAAACGAGAGACTTGCTGTATTCAAATACCACCTCTAAATTTACACACATAACAAGTGTAAAAAAGGTGAAAGCAAACCTGATCAGTAACAAAGATGGTGTTGAAGATAACTTTGACCTGCAAGATGATCACGTAGTCAACAAACCGTTCAAAAGAATGACATTATTTTGTTTCTCTGTTCATTGGTCACAAAAAAAAAATATTGATGTTTGATCAGCTAAATTAGAAGGGAAAAAACTGGAAATCTAGAAATTAAAGTATAGTGGTAAGAGTTAGAATGTCCTAAATCACTATCTAATTGAAATGACTTGAATATTCAGAGGCTACTCCCAAATCTGTACTGAGAGTAATGGGGTTGAAGAGCTTGACATTGTATCATCTAAAGAGCCATTTACAGGTACTTGCTCATTTACTCGACATTCTAATTGATGCTTCGTCTCATTATAATGATTCGAATTTTGCTTCTCCACAAGTATAGACTTGGACTGCTTCAGGCAAAGAAACAGAATACTCAAGAATACACTACAGAGAACAGTGGTGAGTTCCTCTTGTTTTCAAAAGTTCTCATCAAAGAAGTGTGATTTGGATTGAAGTTTTATAACTAGGCTTCATACCTTACTTTAAGGAGGAATTGTTATATTTTTTTTTTTAAAGAAAATTCGTATGGACATTTCAACATGCATATTGCTAGTAGAAGCACTAATTCGTCAAGCATGAACACTGAGCAAGGGTAGGTGGTCATATAAAATTTCATCCATTTTGAAATAATGTTATTTTACTACAAATTTTACTTGAATATTTTTTACAGAGAAATCCCAACTGCTGAAGCACTTAGGTGCCAGATTGAAGTACAGAAAAAACTCCAAGAACAAATTGAGGTATATTTCAAATAATTTCAAGAAACAGAATAACTCTGCTCTATCTTTGAATTTATTCACTTTAGTGATTCTTATTCCAAAACCAACAGGTGCAGAAAATTGCAAATGAGAATAGAATCACAAGGGAAGTACTTGTAAGCCATACTTGAGAAAGCTCAGCAGAGCCTCTCCGCTGGTACGAATCAACCCGAATGCCTAGGATCGACTAAAGCTCAGCTCACGGACTTCAACAGAATCAGTATGTGTTCTTGTGTTTTCTACGGAGAAAACTGTTTTCCACAGAGAGACAAAGGCATTACAAGACAAACTCGTGAGAAAGAGAATATCAATACTTACAGCCTCAAGTAAACATTCCTTCAACTACTCATATCAATACTTATCCCTTCTGGTTCTTCTCAAGTAAACATTCCTTCAACTACTCATATCAATAGTCTACTTCCTTTCCTAAACAAAATGCCTACATCTCTTTCTTTCATCTTGTACTTCTAAATTCAATCAATGAACACCAGTTACACAGCTAAATCCGGTACTCGAACAATGAAATGAGTATAATACTCATAATTAAAGGCAGTGATAATAACAGAAAATTACTAAATTTAGAACCTTTCAATAAATAACCATAATGACATTGAGAAAAATGATGCTCCTTACTTTCCACTAGGCTCGCTTTCCAAACAATGATTTAACACTCAAATTTTTACCATTAAATACGCCGGTGATTGAACACTGTTTTATTTTCCGAATCACCATCAATGGTAATTGTTTCCGGTGATTTTCTTCTCAATCTATTTCTCACATTACTGTAATAATATGTAGCTTGTTCTATATCACAAATTGAATTTCGATTTTCAAGGTAGGGCAAATCGACAAGAACTCCAGCCAACATCGGTATAGAAGAGAGGAGGGAGAGAGAGTGAGAGAGAACTTACAATTAAAGACATCGAAGAATTTATCCGGCGCCATAGAAACTATCTACGGCGAGGGGAAAGCGGTAGGGCATGGTGGGAGAGGTCGACGAAGCTGCGAGGTGGGGAAAGGGGTCAACGGATTAAAAATAATATTTTAGAAGTCTATTTTTAACCCATGGAAACGCCGGATATTTTAAATTGTGAGCGAAAAATTACCAACGGAAATTTCCGTTGGTATTATTGAAAAATAATTATCAATCAAATTTTATAAATATTTTATAATTTAAAATAATTAATGACAGAAAAATTCCATTCTTAACTTTTTATACGTGTAAAAATTTTAGCTAACTTATTCAGTTAATTTAATGACGGAATTTATGTCAGTAATAATTTATTTTCTTTTTTACTTTAAATATCTTTTATAAATAAACAATTTATATATTTTTATTTCATCATAAATTATTAATGACGGATTTTCCGTCAAGAAATATTGTTTAATTAATCACTTTTATTTTTAAAATTATCATAATACTTTATTGACGGATTTTCCATCAGTATTTTATTTACAATTATTTAGATTTATTTTATACAAAAAATAATATATTATCGACATAAATCTGTCATAAAAATATTCAAATTCTGTCACAGATTAATGACGAAAAGTTCCGTCAAGAAAATCCGTCACTAATTTTCAATTTTTTTTGTAGTGTCTAATGTTATGAAGGTTTAGCCTTTTCTGCGATCAAGAAACTATTTAACTACCATTGAATCATTACCGTAAAACCATTTAACTACCATTGAAAGAGATTTCGTTATAAGTTTTCAAGTTAATTTTTTTAATGACACGATACTTATCTTTAGTGACATGTCTTATTATTAAAGATCATATTCTTGTCAGTAAAACTTTTTAATTAGAGAAGCAATAATAATAGAATTTCGTCATTAAAGGTCAATTTTCTTGTAGTGATTTTTCGATCCAATGTATATTTCTTTTCAATTTTTTATTATATGCATATCAATTCGTAGTTCAGACAATATTGATGATAGATTAGAAACATAATTAACCTTAATATTGTATTACATATTTTAATCATAAAATATTTCTATTGAGAGTATGTTTTAGAATTAAATTGTTTTATATATATATATACCACTTTATAATTATTTTAGATACATTTTACTTTAACCAATTAATATTCTTTAAATAAAGAATTAATACTCTTCGTTGCCATTAACTAAATTGGTTATAAGAGTATTTTTTATTTTATTTTAGGACACTACCTTATGAGTATTTGTAAAATTAGGACACCATCTTTACAGGCTTGCAAAATTGAGACAATATCTTTACAAACTTGCAAAATTAGGACAATATCTTTACAAACTTGCAAAACTAGAACACTTTCTTTTCATTTTGGCTTAAATTTTATAAAATATAGGCAACTGGACATATCATAATCGGGCTTTATTTGACCCACATTTTATAAAATTTTGCATAAATTTCATATAACCGGTAGATGTGGTCATAAATAACAACTTCTACAATTATGTAGATAATTAACTTGAAGATAGTTTTCGCATATTAAAAAGTTTATTAAAAAAAACGAATTGTACTATAATGTCTAATAGATTAATTAATTAAGGTTTTTATTCTACAGGGAAACAACAACTAGAGATCGAGTCAACCTTCTCAAGTCTTCTTTGAGGCGGTTATCATAAGAATATATATTTTTAAAAGTTCCATACTTTTCTCCATTAAAATTGACCTTATTTTTTTTATTTATCAATCTAGCTTTTCTTAAATATATTGGTTATAGGAGAAAATTGTTATTTTAGGACACCACCTTATGGGTGTTTGTAAAATTAGGATACTATTTTACGAACTTGCAAAATTGAGACAATATTTTTACGAACATGCAAAATTAGGATAATATTTTTACAAACTTGCAAAACTAGGATACTGTCTTTTAATTCTGGCTAATCTAGGCCAAATTTTTAAAATACGTCCAACCGGTCATATTGTAATTGGGCTTTATTTGACCTACATTTTATAAAATTTGGTCTAAATTTGCCCAACATAAAAGACAGTGTCCTTATTTTGCAACATTGATAAGATTCTAATTTTATAAGCCCATAAAGATGATTTTCTAAATTTGTAAGCCCAAAAAAATAGTGTCCTAATTTTGCAACCGCGTATGAGCCCAAAAAAATTTGTAAGCCCACGAGCGCAAATGCCTGCGCCACCGATGCCGCCGATCCCGTCGACCCAGCCACCGATGTCGTTGATGCCCCCGAACCAGCCGTCGATTGTTAACCTGTGCGAGGATGAGGAGGAAGAGGAAGACGAATTTAATTCTGACGGTTAAAAAATTTTGATTTTTAATAAATATGAAGTACAATTTTTTTTTAGTTTGAATTGTTACTTTAATTTATAATTTTGTGAATTTATTTTAGTTTGAATTTACTTTTATTTAATGTCAAAATAAATAATTTTAGCAAAAAAAATAAAAATAAAATGGACACAATATTTATAAAAACAAGTGAGAAACGAAAATGAATTAATTTGGTGAATTATGGAAAAAAAAATGAATCAATTTGGATTCATATACAATTAATTGCGTACAAATGAACGAATTATAAAATTATGCATTGTCGAAATAAATAATTTTACAAAATAAAAAAAATAGTTGAGCAAAATATTTTAATAAACAACTTAGATACGAAAAGAAATTAATTTGGTGAATTATGGAAAAAAATGAATCAATTTGGATACATATACAATTAATTGCGTACAAATGAACGGATTATAAAATTATGCATTGTCGAAATAAATAATTTTACAAAATAAAAAATATAGTTGGGCAAAATATTTTAATAAACAACTTAGATACGAAAAGAAATTAATTTGGTGAATTATGGAAAAAAAATGAATCAATTTGGATACATATACAATTAATTGCGTACAAATGAACTAATTATAAAATTATGCATTGTCGAAATAAATAATTTTACAAAATAAAAAAAAATAGTTGGGCAAAATATTTTAATAAATAACTTAGATACTAAAAGAAATTAATTTGGTGAATTATGAAAAAAAAATGACTTAATTTGAATACATATACAATTAATTGCATAAAAATGAACGAAAGAAGCTCATGGCCTAGCGGCCGCGCCTCCTCCCCATGCACAAGAGGTCGCGTGTTCGATTCCCCTTGAGCGCAAACTTAAATTAATTGTTCAAGGCTCAATATTGATACATATAGAAGGTGGGCCGCATATAGCAAGCTATGGGCCGGTGGCCCAGTGGTCCGAGCCCGCCCCGCCCAGGTTCGGAATTTGCGACGGCCAAATTCCGTCGCAAATTAAAAAATTTGCGACGAAATATGCCCGTCGCAAATTGTAATCGGAAATATTAAAAATAAATTTGCGACGGCAATGATCCGTCGCAAATGTTGTAGATCCGGTTGGGTCTGACCCGAATGACTTGCAACAGATTAGTGGCCGTCACAAAAGTTGAGCGACCCGGTTGGGTCAAACCCGCCAATTTTGCGATGGTTTTGTCCGTCGTAAATTTGCGACGGGAGACAAAAGTCTGTCGCAAACATTAGCTACGGCTGTTTTAACAACGGACACGTGTCCGTCGCAAATTCCATCGCAAACAGTGATTTGCGACGGATTTTCCGTCACAAATTCCGTCGCTAAACAGTGTTTTTTTTGTAGTGTAATTAATATCCTATAACTGAGAACTAATACATTTTAGTATATGAATACATGCAATGTATATTGCGATCCAACTTCACCGTAAAATTTATATACATTTTATATAGAGTTTTGAACCATATTAATTGTTTCATTAAAAAATATTAATTATTGCCTTTCAATTAAATAGCTAATATTGTTTTGAATTGAATAGTAAAACTGGTTTAAACACGGTGCAATATTAAATTTGTGGATCTAACTTAAATGAATCAACCCATTATAACATTTTATATATATATATATATACATACACACACACACAAATCTTTGCATGGTCGCACTTAATTAAGGGAGTTATAAGGTGGTTTGGAGATTTCTTGGAACGCAAATTCTAGGGTGCATCCAAGTGCATACTATGCACTTGGATTTTGCACCCAATTTGAAATTAATTTTAAAATCAATTTTGACTAAATTCGCGGGTGGGTTGCAGGATCCAACAAAAAACTCGCGGGTCAAGTGCAACTCGACCAAAATTCGCGGGTCTAGCAACAAACCGAGTCGCAAATGGGTTGCGCTCGCTTCGTACCAATACCCGAACCCGAAGTTATATCACCAATACCCGAAGTTATATCACCAATACTCGAAGTTACAATCACCAATACCCGAAGCTATAATCACCAATACCCGAAGTTATATCACCAATACCCGAAGTTATAATCACCAATACCTCAAGTTATAACCACCGATACCCCGAGTTATAATTAACATTACCCTAAGTTATAATTATCAATACCCCAAGTTATAATCACTAATACCTCAAGTTATATCCCTAAAAAATTATTTACCAATATCTCAAGACTTAATCACCAATACCCCAAGTGATAATCATCAATACCCTAAGTTATATTCACTAATACCCTAAGTTATAATCACCAATACCCTAAGAATTACTCAATAATAATATCTCAAATAATTATTCAGTATTACCCCAAGACTTAATCACCAATACCCCAAGTTATAATCACCAATAGCCCAAGATTTGATCACCAATACCCGAAGTTATAATCACCAATACCCAGGTCTTAATCACCAATACCCCAAGTTGTAATCACCAATACCCCAAATTATAATCACTAGGGGTGGCAATTGCGAACACGACACGATAGCACGATACGAATCCGACACGAAAATTACGGGTTAGTGTTGATCTTATTGGGTTAGTGTCCTTATCGGGTCGACACGATAAGAACACGAAAATTTCGTGGCGAGTTAGGGTCGAATTAGTGTCAACACGTTAAACATGATAAAATTAGCGGATAATACATTAACCTGTTAACAACCCGTTAAGCACGATAGTGACACGAAATAACACATAACACGATAGTGACACGAAATATATTTTAATTATATTTTTACAAAAATAATAATATATAACTTTATCTTTTCAAGCACATTAAAAATTTAGTCTCAAATTCTTATCCCTAACTAAAAAACAGGCAGAGGAAGCCCAACTCCCAGGCCCATCAATTTATAAACTAAGTATACTATAAGGACCAATTAAGAATAAAAATTACTTTTAGTTTGTAATCGTTTTGGATAGAATATGCTTTCTATGAACATTTGTAGTTTTTTGTGTTGAAATTTTAAATTTAGCCATCTTTTTTATCAGGTTTATATTGTGTTCGTGTCGACACGGAATGAATCATATCGTTATCGCGTCGTGTCGACACTAACACAAAAAATATTGTATTGTTATCGTGTCGACACGGATTTTATCGTGTTCGTGTCGTGTCGGCACGGATGCTTATCGTGTCGTGTTAGTGTCGGGGCTTATCGTATCGTGTCACTATCGTGTTGACACGAAACACGATCCGTTAGCACAAATTGTCACCCCTAATAATCACCAATACCCTAAGTTATATTCACCAATACCATAAGAATTACTCAATAATAATATCTCAAATAATTATTCAGTATTACCCCAAGACTTAATTACCAATACCCCAAGATTTGATCACCAATACCCGAAGTTATAATCACCAATACCCCAGGTCTTAATCACCAATACTCCAAGTGGTAATAACCAATACCCTAAGATATAATAACCAATACCCCAAGATATAATCACCAATACCCCAAGTTGTAATAAGTCTAAAATAGAAAAAGTAGGTCCAACGCTGTCAAACGTTGGAATTTGGGCCCAGGCTTGCGTACATCACTACGCGGCGCGTAGTGAATTCAACTCGAATCGTCGATCTGCTTCCAAAAAGGTATCACAATAGCAATTCTGAGCCCGACTCCAAAAGTTACGTCCGTTTTGATTTCTGCCGACGAGCACCAGTATGCTGCCCCACATCAGTTGTACAGTGCATGGGAGAACTACTCAACTTCAACAGCTATTGTTACCACCTAATTTCCAATTGTACAAACAATAAAGATAGTGTCTTGAACCTAAATTAGTGCTCTTATTCAACAACACCTCTAGCGAGTGAATCCAAATGGCCAGATTTGTGTATTTCCAACATTCATCTCTGCTCATTTCTTCAAAATCCTCTTTATCAATTCCAGAACGTCAAAAATTAAATCATCTAGGTGGATCAGTCTAAAATAAAACCGACTGGGGTTGGCGGGATGAGATGAACGAATAGAGAAAACTTAAAATATGCTTTGTAGTTCACATTGTCGATTTAAAAGACGATGACTAATTTTTTAGATCCATAAGCGTGAGCCAAATATTCCAAAAAAATGGAGATAGATGTGCGGTTAGAACCTACCTCAATTTGTGGCGCCATATGAGATGAATGAAATCGCCCTTTGAAATCCTCAAAAAATTATGACGGGAAAATAACTAGGATTTCACTCTTCACTTTATATATGACAATACACCATTTTTAACATGGACATTGTTCTCACATGTTGATACAACACACCGTTTTGGGCAGTCCATATATATGTTAAAGCTCATCTATTATTGTGGCGACCACCGCGTCACCATTAATGGCGGAAGAAGAAGAAGATCATCAAATCGCTGAAAGGAAGAAGAGATGACCCGTTTCTGTGAGGAAGAAGAAATGACCCGCGAGTTTTAATCGGGTCGGCCGACCCGCGAATTTTTTAAATTGGTCAAAATTAATTTTAAATTAGGTGCAAAATTCAAGTGCATAGTATGCACTTGGATGCACCCTAGAACTACTCTTCTTGGAGTACTTAGGGGCTTGGTGAACTAACTTCTAACTATTAACAACTAATATTTACAGATAAAAAAAATTAAGATGGTCGCACTAATCTATATAATTGAATAGATATTAATGATGAAAGTAACGAAAAATATTAATTAGGAAACTTATTAATTTACTAGGCGACAATAGATACAAACATTTAGGTAAATTGGAATAAGAAAGTCCATTAACTTTAAGACAATTATAAATGTTAACTAGCTTATGATCTTTAGGATAAATTATCCATATTTAACATAATATATGCATACATGCAATGCAAAGTATATATGCTATCATCGGACAATTTTACTGTGAAACTAGTATGAAGTTTATGCGTATTTTTTAATAATATTAATTGCTTCATTAAAAAGTATTAATTGAATACTAATTTTTTAGTTAAATAATTAATACCGTTTAGTAAAACTGGTTTACAAGTAACTTATAAAAAAACACAATCACTAATAAAATAAATTTTTATGTGACATGATGCAATGTAAAATTGGCGGATCTAACATAAATAAAATAGACAAAGTATAAAATGAAAATGGTTCATTCATGAACTATTGAAGTGTAATAGTTGTTTTTAATAAAAAGTATTAGTTGCTTTCACTGAAGGGTATTAATTATTTTCACTTAAAAATATTAGTTGTTTACTGAAAACAAACTAAGACTTTTCAGTTAAAACAACTAATACTCTTTAGTGAAAATAACTAACACTCTTCAATAATTCATGTATTCACCAATTTCAATCTACACATACTCAATAAAATAACCCACTATATAAATTTTGAACTAATTAATTATTTTAATCAATCTTCAAGGCCATTTTACGATAATCTCTGCATTTAATTATAAGATGGTCGGGCTAATCTAATAAGTAATCTTATCTTTACTTCCATATATTTGTTAGTTCTCCAAAACCTATGATCATCTACGATTTAATTAAGTCGTTCACTTCAATTTCTAAATCTCTAAAATTCAATTCTACCTTTTTTTTTTAATTTCTTTTTTCAGCTACTGCCGTCTCCCTCACATCTCTTTTCTCTATTTTTTCAAACCTCTTTCCGCTTTCCTTTTATAAATTACCAATTTTTTCGAATCATTTTTACGAAATATGTCTCCACGACAAATTTACATTCCGTCCTTCATCCCCGCTGTGATCCATTTTTTTCCGATATCGCCGTGTCACATTTACAGGTAAAAATATTATACGACTATCATCCTCTTTTGTATATTCTCAAACAAAAAGTGATTTTTTTTTTCAATTACTCTTATCCCGTACACCCGTCACCGTTCAACAATGTGTAATCTCTATTTATTTTACGGTTGTGTACCCACCGTATTTTTTAGAGTTGATTTGCGATTAATTCAAAATGCCTTGATAAATCCTTTGCCTTTGCTATTTCAGAATCTACTTCGCTCAACAGAATACTTCTTATCTAAATTCCTAATTTTTTCACACGTAAGTAGCAGTTACAAAACTTAATGAAGCGGCTATTTGTCTCACATTTTGCCTATTACAACTTCCTCGCCCCACTATATAATCTAATTGCCATCTTCTTCTTCTTCTAGTAGTTCTACCGACCATCTGCAACAGAAATCGCAGCAATGATTCTCCTTTAGTCTTCTTGCAAGTAAATCTTCTACCGGTTTTGACTCTAATCCTTCGGTGGTGTTTACGTTCACAATTTTTTACAACAGATACGAATGTTTTCGTTCACCCTCTAATTATTGTTGATTATGACAAGAATTTGTACTATTTATTACTCTAAGGGGTTCAACAGTAAAAAATCTTCCTATTAAAAAAATCTTCTTTACATATTTTTTCATACAAAAAAATTTATATTCATAATCTACTCCTTTGTCTAATTTTTTTTCTTATATGGTTTCGGGACCCTGTCTGCTGGAAGTGCAAATGGTGCGTTCAAGGAATTTTAGTACCTTTGGTTTTACAGTGAATTGAATGTCTTAATAAATTTGTGTTTTTTCTGTTGTTTAACTTGGGATGTATACTTTAAATGGTCTACGTACTTATTTGATGAATCTTGGAATAATGATGTACATGTCATGTTTTCAAAAATCCTTGAATAACAATATATAAACATGATACTAGACTTCGCCTTCTGCTGGGCCATCCAATTATAAAAATAGGTGTTTTGTCATTGTCATTAAAATGTTTCTACTTTCAAAGGTTTAGTATGGTATTACAGAGGATCAATATGAAATAAAATGAGTTATAGCTTTCATGAAATTCCAATTATATAATCTTAAGAATTTTAAAAATTGTGTTATTATCTTCAAATCTCTATTGGTACATTAAATCATTAATACTTTTGTTGGATAATTTGTTTGCATATTTTTAATTATTCATCTTAATATGGTTAAAATATTCTTTTATTTTCTCCATTTCTTCTTCGTCTGATTAACCAAATCGTTTATTTTATGTATTTTATGTGGATTTAATACAAAACCATATGCAACATCAGTAAGCTATAGATTGTGGGAGAATGATTGCATTGCATTTTATTAAAATTGCATAATATAATTGGGGTTTTCATTGGACGGGAAGAACTATATACTGCTATCTATTTCCTAATGTATTTGGAAGAATTAATGGTCTTACTAAAGATTTTATATGGTGTAAATATTAAGTTATATATGTATATATTTTTCTTTGTTTACTAACTTTCTCTAATCCTCTCTATCTTGTATATATCTAATTAAACATTGAGTAGGTCTTGTATGAGACCATCACATGGCATGAGACAATGAGAATGAGTGTAACTAGGGCATTGACTCATTAACACTTTGGTAGGAGTGGGTGTTAATTTGCGTGGTCTCATACCATGAGACGGTCTCATGCAAGTTTTAGCCTTACACATTAGTCTTAAGCATTATGAAGGATTCTATGATATACTATCCTTAGTTGTCAACAATATGTTATTTTCAATGGAGGTTATAGCATGGAGAAATAATGTTAAACTGTCTAGCTAGATACATTTTATCAGTTGACATTTGATTTAATATTTGATTTCTGGTAGTGGATTGTCAATTGATTGTGTTTCTATTACATTTGTTTCATCTTTCGTCCTTTTGGATATGACTATGGTAATTATAAATTTATATTTATCCAACATCATGCTAAGTGCTAAGGTTAATATTTGCAAACAAAACACCACATTGCACTTGAGTGTGATGTTTCGCTTACAAGCTGGAAATTTTCAATTATATTTTGCTCTCTTCCACACACAAAAAATACATGAATTCAGATTGTTCATTTACTACCGTTTGCACTTTGCGCACATGATTTTTTAAACAATTCTCTACATTATGTTATGTTCTGTTAATATAGATGATCGAAATATGTTACTGTAGAAGGAGGAAAGTAATTAAATTTCTAAGGTCAATTTAAATTTTCTATTTTCTCAGACTTATCTATTTATTTGGATGTTCCTAACTTTAGGAGGACGACAATAAAAATCAAATTGTACGTGGGTGCTTTTGATACCAGAATGGTTATATCGGAAGTTCAAAAACTCAACTAAACTACAAATATTAAAATTACTTGCACAATATATACTTACATGCATGTTAATCATATCAATTTTTACCACATACTTACACACATGTAAATCAATTTAAAATTTATTTTTTAAATGAATTATATCAAATCAATTTAGATTTATTCATATGGTACGCTTAAGTATTATATTTATCAAATTTAAATTTTATAATTATAGTAAAACAATATTAAAATTAATGAAATTTAATAATGTAACTTTTAACTTCTATGAATACTTGAGCTTCCAACAATATATGTGTCCATACGACCAACATACATTGTTCCTGAGTTGTATTCTATTTATTTTTTAATCATATAATAAAACTATTATAAATACTAAAACAAATGAGACAAATTTTAGGGTGCATCCAAGTGCATATTATGTACTTGGAACTTGATCTCAATTTGAAATCAATTTTGATTTCTTTGCCCTTTTAAAAATGCGCGGGTCGGGAAGCGGGTCGAATCTCTCTCTCTCTCTCTCTCTCTCTCTCTCTCTCTCTCTCTCTCCCTCCCTCCATCCCTCCCTCCCTCCCCCTCCCTCCATCCCTCCCTCCCTCCAAAGTATATTTGCACACGCTTCAGTTGTCTTCTCCAAATATGGAAACCGAATCCCTAAATTGTCTACAATCAGCGAACAAATCAGAGTCGCCTCTGCTCGTCGCGCGCACGAGCCACCTCGTCGTCTGTCTCTCCAGTCGGACCTGTTGTGCTAGCCGTCGCCATCACGAGGAAGATCTCAAACTAAGAAGTTGATGTGTTCATCACTTTTGATTTTGAATTATTGGAATGTTTCTGTACTATATTTAAAACACGTTTAGAGAATAGGTTATAGTTTTAATGCTTTATCTGGTGAACATGCTTCATCACTTGACTTGATTTCGAATGAATATAATCAGGGTATAGTTTTGATGCTTTACTCTCAGAAGCAAAGGCAAATTAATGCTCCAGGATTCATATTTATAAACTTAGCATATGTTGGATGATTATGATACATTCTGTTGTTAAATCAGACAAAGCATTTTCGGTGCTAGAATTACTTTTGGTTTACTAAAAAAATGGGGTGTGTTCTCCTTGTTGATGTAGTAATTATCTTGATACTTTGATGATTATAACTGAGATATTGGTGATTATAACAGGTGATTATAATTTGGGGTATTGGTGAGTAATTTTTGGGGTATTACTAAATAACTATTTGGGGTATCAATGTTCTTTGTGATTATAACTTGGGTATTGTTGAATAATTCTTGGGGTATTGGTGATTATAACTTGGGGTATTGGTGATTATAACTTAGGGTATTGGTGATTAAATCTTGGGGTATTGGTGAATATAACTTAGGGTATTGGTGATTAAATCTTGAGGTATTGGTAATTATAACTTGAGGTATTGTTGAGTAATTTTTGGTGTATTGATGATTATAACTTGGGGTATTGGTGATTATAATTTGGGGTATTGGTCATTATCATAACTTGGGTTATTGTTGAGTAATTCTTGGGTATTGGTGATTATAACTTGGTGTATTTGTGATCATAACCTGAGGTAATGTTGAGTAATTCTTGGGGTATTGATGATTATAACTTGTGGTATTGGTGATTATAACTTGGGGTATTACCTATTATTGCTTGGGGTACAGTTTATTATTGCTTAGGGTATATTGTTGATTATTGATTTGAGTATTGTTGGTTATTGCTTGAAGTATTATTTATTATTGTTTTGAATATTAATGCTGATTATTGCTTAGGGTTGTTGATTATTGTTTGAGTATTGTTAATTAGTGCTTGAAGTATTGATAATTATTGTTTGGAGTATTACTGATTATTGTTTAGGGGTTGTAAAAATATAAAGGGTTAATTGCAAATTTAATCACGACCTTTTCTCTAATTGCAATTTAATATAAACTTTTGAATCGTTGCAAATAAAACTTCAACTTTAAATTTGTTAACAATTCTAACCAAATGACATATTTCAATCTTCCAAAAAATAATGATTAATTATGTGTTGTCATCCGAATCAATCTAAACATGTTAATACAATTAATTATTCATTGTCGAGTAAGTGAAACATCATTTTCGGATAATAAAAAATTTATTTGTTGGTCTGAATTGCAACCAAATGTTAAGTTGGAGTTTTGTTTGCAAAGATTTAAAAGTTTAGATTATATTTCAATTTGCGAAAAGATTGTGATTTTATTTGCAATGCAAAATGATAAATTTGTTGATTTATTAATTTATAAAAAAGTAAGGGAGAAAAGCAAAATTGCCCTTAAATGTATGGGCAAAATATTTTTTGCCCAACTTTTTAAAGAAATGTTTATTGCCCTAAAAAGATTGACACACAGGTTGGCATGGTGCGAACCGTTGCCAACATTTTTGGGACAAAATACATATTTTTTTTATAAAAGAGGGTAAAAAAATAAGTGCCCCTTAATTTTGGGACAATTTTGTGTATTTTCTCAAAAAGAAAAACTTAAATTTGCTGATTTATTATTTTATTTAAAAATAGTAAGGAATTTGAAAGGAAAAAGAGAAATAGAAATTTATTGAATTTTTAATTTATAAAGAATTGGAAAGTAAAGAAAAAAATGTGTTAAGAAAAAAGAATAATAATTAAAAAAAACAGGGGATAGCAATAGTCATTGCCGCATCAGTGAGACATCAATAAAAGTGGGTCTCGCGGTTTTTCAAATGCATGGTATGCACTTGTATGTATTCTAAAATTACTCAACAAATGATGATGTAAAATTCCCGCTAAACTAATCTAATATATCTAATATATTATATAATAAAAGGAGGACCTCCAAATTTTTCCATACCGGTGAGGAAGCATGTGTGAAGGTCTCCACCTCTCCCACTATTTTTCCTGACCCAAGTCTTTCGAGTCAAGCCGTTTCAGAATTTTTAAAATCATGTTTTCTCCCGTACCCTATTTGATGCTGCTCGACGCATCATCGGCGCGTAAAACGACAATCTCCCGATAATTTGTATTATCGAGGCCCCAACTCAATTGATTACGGTACTAACGGCCAGGAGCTTCATTGCTTCCATACTGTTACTTGCTATATATTGTATGCGTTTAATAATTTCACAAAAAAATCATGCTACATTAATTTCGCCAATGTAATATTGTTATTGTGTTAATTTACTTTGTTTCTTCTTAATTTAGTATGTGGTGAACAATTTGGAAGTTTCTCACGAGTTGATAGATACGGTAATATCGAAAGCAATAACAGAGAGCAGACCCGAATACATTAAGAAACTAATTAATTAATTATATGATGGTCGGGCTAATCTAATAAGTAATTGAATATTAAAGATGAAAGTAACAAAAACAATTAATTAGGAAACTAATTAATTAACTAGGTGACTGTAGCTACAAATATGTAGGTTAATTAGAATAAGAAAGTCCATTGATGGGTAATTCTTAATAAAATATATTGATCTACCCTTGGTTTAGGGCATTCCAATAAGTTCACTATCTTGGACTATTTAACTTTAATTTACCCTCTAAAATGTAGTGCTTCATTTTCTGCATCCAAACTACTCTCCAGCAATATTACGCTATATTGCATGGTTTTCTATCTTTTCTTTCTATTTTTAATTAAATTAAAGGTATAATTAAAATTTTATGCGATGTATTATTAAAATTATGAAATTAATTTACCAAACTAAATTATGTGATTACTTTAAAAAAAAAATCATTTATTTGCTCGGTTTTGTTTCAATTTTTAATGATGATTGTCCTTTGCTCGATCTTTCACCTTCAAATATAGTACATATGCAGAAATTTATGCAGATTTTATTTAACATTTGAGGACAATTAGAAATTTATAATAATATAATATGCAGAAATTTTATGCAAATATAATTAAAAAAAATTGTAAAAAGAATAAAAGGAGAAAAAAAATAAAGAAAATGACATTGATGTATTTCTCTTTCTTTAATTTAAAGTATGGTTTGTGTGCTAAAAATCTCTATTTTTTCTCTTGAAAAATTTGTATTGGAGATTGTTTTACTTCCCTATAATTTTTTTAAATCATGTAATCATTTTCATTCATTAATCCATAAATCATTTGTCTACGAAATGAAAATTTTAAGTAATTATTTGTCTACAAAAATTTATCTACAGATAATTTGTCTACGAAAATTTCTAGAAAAATATGCCTTTTACATCCCATATTTTTTCGCCTACTAAATTGAGCACACATTTGTAAGTGTGCATACAAATCAATGTTCATTTTTTAAAGTGTACAAATAATTTTAGTAGAAGCGAAGGGACTAATATATATGAGTGGTTCATATTATCTTTATAAACAAAAGTTAATGAAATAATTTATTCTTATAAATGAAATGAAGAATTTTTTCATAATGTTTTATACAAGTCCGTGGAAATTAAAATCATTATGGAATAAAATGTAATTAATTTAAAAAATAATAATAATAAACCAAAACACCTTATGTCGAAAAATTCATTTGAAAAAAAATTGACACAAGGAGGAAAAAAAAGAAAAAAAGAAAAAGAAAAGGAGTACAACAGACTATTCAAAAGCCCAATATTGAAGCCTGGAATTCAAGGCATGGAAAAGGCCAAGGTATTGGCTACACTATCCCAAAATTTAGTTCTTATGGGTGTTTGTTTGCTGGACAAGAAAGATAGAGCAGGATAGGATTTCAAGGAATTGCATTGATTGGAATCCTAATTTCAAAATAGTGCTTATTTGGTATTAATGATTGACTTCTTAGAAATTAATTTTTATTTTTGTTTGGATTGAAGAATAAATGAGATAAAAAAATTAAATTCTCAATTTTACCTTTTTTCTAGTCATTTTCATTGCAATATTAGGGGTACTTTGGTCATTTTAGAGGTGGGAATAATTTCATCAGACCACCTCCCCTGATAGACTTATCATGCTAAGTAGAAAAAAGGTGGAACAATTAAAATTAGTCTAGAGCTGGTGTAATCCAAACCAAACAGGGATTAACAAGGGATAAACATATCTACACCCCTAGTCATACAAAGTAAACACCCTCTTTTCAGTTTTCCCTTTAAATATCTTTTAGTAAATACACTACCCATCTTATATAAAGAAAAATCGTTGAATGCCGCTTCCTTCTCTAGAAAACACACGGAAGTTGAAACTCCATAAATGTGAATAATTATCGAAGCCCTGAATAGATATATGTAATTGTTTTTGTATTTTTGAAAAAATGGGATTTTTAAATTTTTAATAGTATAATTTTTGTTGGTGTTATTATATTTTTCATGCATGTTGTTGTTCATTGAACGTATAAAATTATATGAGTAGGATATTGTTGTTGTTTGCTTGTTGTGAGTAACACAAAAATTGAAATCCCGATCATCCGTGCTCGGGTCTGGTTATCCGAAAATTAGGGGAATTTTGCGGAAATTATTTTCGAACCTGATGTAATTTTCGAAAAAAAAAATTGAAATGTGTTAGGATATTTTTGTCCTAAGGATTTTCTCATTTTGATTTTGATAATGTCAAAACATACTTGTTTGTATTTTGGATACTAACATTGCAGGTACCAAGAGAATGGAAGATTTTAAAAAGACAAGTCTACATCTGCAAAGTTTATACAGACCCTACAATCGTTCAAGACAAGTCTACAGCTGAAGAGTTCAAGACAAGTCTACAACTGAAGAGTTCAAGACAAGTCCACAGCTGAAGAATCTACATCTGCAGAATTCAAGACTACATCTGCAAACCTGAGTTTAGTAGGACTAATTAAGTGTAGTACACCTTGTACATTCACTCTCTTAGTTTGAAAAACATCAGTGTTTTCCAGAGCTAATTACTAGCCAGTAGAAACAAATTGTTCAGTGATTAAGAGCTCTTTTGAGCAGTCATCACTACAAGACAATTTGTACTACTCAAGGACAAGGCTACATGACAAGAAGCTTTAATTAAGCTGAAGTCAAAACTGGAGGTGAATTTCTTTTGAATTCAAAATCCCTCCAACGGCTAGAGGACCCCTCAAGACTCCTATAAATAGGAGAAAGAGACCTCAGAGGAAAACAACAACAACCCAAAGCTTTCAAGCGCACTTGCACAATATCTACAACTATCAAGTCTACAGCCCTTCAAATTTAGAAGTTTAGAACTTAGAGCTAGGATATCTGTCTAGTATTTTTCTGTTGTTGTTCCCTCACTATACACCCCATTTTTATTCTACTTAGTGTAGATATTTTCTTAGTGAGTGTTTGTTTCTTAGTGAAGTCGAGAGTTTCTGAGTGAATATCTGTTTCTTCCTAGTATAGAGTGATCTTTGTGAGAATTCTATTTCTTAGGGGGAACAACATTGTGTCTTTGTGAACCATCTTAGTGAATTTGGCACCTGAGTGGTGTAACAGAGGACGTAGGAGGGTTACAACACCTCTGAACCACTATAACTCTATGTGTTCATTTATTTATGTGCATTTCATTTCTGTTCATTCATTCAAAGTTATTTATTTGTTGCTTATCTTATCTTATCCTATATGTCATCCTTGTATTCATATTCAAAGATCATTTCTTGTGTGCATAAGTTTTAAAGGTTACAGCTATAGATTCATTGAATCACTTAGCTAAAACTTTGTTTGTTAATTTTTCACATCACACACTTTATTTATTCCGCTGCACAAAAAAGTGTTAAAATACTCTTAAGTATTACAACATCTACTTTGATAAGTGTTTGATTTAAACTCTACAGACTTTGCATTTTAAAAGTCTGCAGCTGCAAGCCTTTGCATTTTAAACTCTACAGCTGCAGAGTTTGGTCTGTATTTTTTTTTAAGAGAAAAAGTTTTAAGTTTTAAAACACAAGGTCTATTCACCCCCTCCCCCCCCCCCCTCTAGACCTTGTCATACTTTTGGGACCAAGTGGTATCAGAGCAGTTGACTTTCCACTGCTTTGACCAAGTTTTAAAAAGTTTTCAAGCCAGATCCAAAAGTGTCTTTGAAAAATCACATCTGCATACTATCATGGCTCCTAAAATGATGAAATCTAAAGTACCTATGTTTTCTACAGATGAATATGATGACTGGAAGATAAGGATGCAAGCACATCTGTCTGCAATGAATGATGAGATGTGGTTTATTATTGAAGATGGACCAATTGTCATTGAAAAGGCTAACACTGCAGCTGATCAAACTGGATTAGCTCAAATAATTCCAAAGCATAGAAGAGAATGGACTGATGAAGACAAGAGGAGAGCAAAACTCAACAATGTTGCTAGAAACACTATTTATCACTCCCTGGATAAAATTGTGTTTAGCAAGATTAAAAGTTGTAAAACTACTAAAGAGATATTGGAGAAACTAGAGATGATCTGTGAAGGAACTAATCAAATTAAAGTGAATAAGCTCATGATAGTTGTTAAAAAATGTGAGAACTTCAAGATGAAATCTGGAGAAACTCTTGAAAAGTTTGATTCAATATTTATTGAGATCCTCAATGAGCTTGAACTACTTGAAAAAGAGTACTCATAAAGGGAAAAGAACATGAAAGTTCTAAGAGCCTTACCATTTGAGTGGGATATGAAAGTGGTTGCTATGACAGAATCTAAGGACCTATCAAAAGTTTCTACATTTGAATTGTTTTCTGATCCCAAAGCCTTTGAATTTGATATTGACAGGAGGAAGGACAAGGAATCAACTAGTTCTAAAGTTACAGCTCTTGTAGCTGTAGAGTCTACTCCAACTGTAGAATTAGATTCAGAAAGTGATGAAATGGCCCTACTAATCAAGCAATTCAAGAGATTTGCAAAGAAAGCCAACTGGAAGAAGAACCCATCAAAGCAAGAAGGTAAGTCTAGTAAACCTGCTACTAACTCCACCTACCTTTGCTATAATTGCAGGAAACTGGGACACTTCATCAAAGATTACCCCTATCCTGAAGCAAAGAAATACATTGAGAAGGAGAGAGATGCAAAGATGGAAAAGAAAATAAAGTTGGACAAAGAAAGAATTAGAGCACTGCTATCCGAGTTTGAAAAGACTCAGGAAGACAACCCATCTTCTTCTTCTCACCCAATTGCAGAGTGTGAGTCCACTGATTCTGAGGACAATGAAGCACTAATTTGTCTTATGGCAAAAGATGAAGAGGTACAATCCCCATCCAGTTCTATAACTAAAAATGATTCTTCCAGTGATATGATTCACTTGCTCCAAAAAGGTTTTGAAGGACTGCTTCATATAAGAAGTGATTATGATGAACTTTTAGTGGAAAATCAAAAGCTTAAGCAAAGGATTAAGGAATTGCTTGTTGAAACCAATGAAAACAAACACAAGCTATCCTTAATGAATAATTTGCAAGAAGAATTTAATTATCTAAAAATGGGTCATGAAGAACTTTTTGAAGAAGCTACCTGCAAGATTGTTGACTGCATAGATCTCAAGAATGAAGTTGAAAAGAATAATAACCTCATCTCAAATGTCAAAGCTGAGAGAGATTATTTTATAAAAAGATTGGAATGCTATGGTAAATCTTCTCGAAAGTTGAAAGCAATGCTTTTGCAGCAGAGACCTTCTGGAGATATGACAGGCATTGGATACAATCCATGTGATTGGCAAGATTATCTTGAAATTTTTGTGCCAACATTTGTGAAACAACAAGAATTTGAGAGAGAAAACATTCTACTACAAGAACTTGAGGAACTAGCTGTTCAAAGATTAGTAAAAAATCTATCTGATGAAAATCAAAGAAAGATTATTGACATTATCTATGGAAAAAATGAGAAACATTTGGAAGGTAAGATCAATCTGTATACAGACAAGATCACATCAATCTGCAAAGAAGAGACTTCAAGTCAAACTCTGCAGACAACAACTGTGCAACCGAAAGCAGCTGTAGATTTCAAAAGGAAAGAGAATTTTAACAAATTCTAAAATGGAAAGAAGTCTACAGGTGACAAGAAAGTTGCTCAGGAAGTTCCCAACAAGAAAGGCAAAAGACCAACAATTGCCAAACCAACTTGGGTGGTTAAAAATGTCACTGGAGGAGATCCAAATCTTTGGATACCTAAACACTAATTCTTTACTTACTGCAGGGACATTTGTCAACCACTCCAAAAGAAATTTGGTACATTGATAGTGGTTGTGCAAGACATATGATAGGAAATAAGGAAGCACTTTCCAACCTTAAAGAACTAAATGGACCTAGAGTTATTTTTTGTGACAATGCCAATAGAACTGCCAAAGGTTCAGGTTCAATAAGAAGAGGAAATGTTCAAATTAATGATGTATACCTTGTGGATGGACTGAAGCGTAATCTGCTAAGTGTGAGTCAATTTTGTGAAAAATGCTACATTGTAGACTTTACACCTAACTCATGCATGATTAAAGATGCTGAAACCAAACAAGTCAAGCTTTGTGGAACTAGAAAAGGAAATGTGTACATAGTCGAATGGAGCCCAGCTGAAGAGAATGTTTGTTTCATAGCAAACAACTCTACAGATATAAGTTGGCTTTGGCATAAGAGATTGAATCACATAAATTTCAAAACCATGAATGACCTTGTAAAGAACAAACTGGTAAGAGGTCTACCAGAGACTAACTTCAAGAGAGATCATCTTTGTGATGCATGCCAAAAGGGTAAGCAAACAAAGAAGACTTTTAAGAGTAAAGTCTTTGATAGCTCAAACGAAGTTTTGGAACTGCTTCATATGAATCTCTTTGGACTCATAGAACCAGTTAGCATAAGTGGGAAAAAGTACACCCTTGTGGTTGTAGATGATTACTCAAGATTCACATGGACTGTGTTCCTAAGGAAGAAGAGTGAAACTCTACAAAGGTTACCTGAACTAATGAGAAAGATTCAGAATGAAAAAGGTTTGAAGATTCTAAAAATTAGATCTGATAGAGGAACTGAATTTACAAATCAAGTTATTGAAGAATTCTGTTCACTCCATGGGATTCATCATGAATATTCAGCAGCTAGAACACCTCAACAAAATGGTGTGGCTGAAAGGAAAAATAGAACTCTGAAAGAAGTTATTAGAACAATGTTAGTGGAAGCTCACTTACCTAAAAGGTTTTGGGCTGAGGCTACAAATACTGCTTGTTACACACAGAACATGTGCTTAATCAACAAAGCACATGCCAAGACACCTTATGAATTATGGAAAGGTTTTAGTCCTAACATATGTTATTTTCACATCTTTGGATGCAAATGCTACATTCTGAACAATGAGAAAAATTATCTAAAAATATTTGATCCTAAGTCAAATGAAGGATTCTTTCTTGGATACTCAGTAGTAAGTAAAGCATTTAGAGTGTTTAATAAGAGGACAATGCTTGTGGAAGAATCTACACATGTTGTGTTTGATGAACCACTCAATGAAGATAGAGATTGTCAGAAGATTATCAAAGATCTACAAAAGAATGAAAACTATACAGACAGAACTCTACAATCATATGTGATAATTGAGATTCCAGTAGGAATGACTGAAAAAGGTAAAGGAGAATCTTCTAAAGAGTTGCCTAGCATTGAAGATCATTTGAATGAAACATGTCAAGACAATCAAGATAATATTCCATCAGTAGAGGAGTTAACAGAAAGGCTCAATGAGTCTTCAGTTGATAACTCTACAGCTGAACAGAATATTCATCTTGTCCCTCTAAACATGAAGTGGCTTAGAGACCATCCCCCTGAACAAATTATTGGAAATGTGACTGACAAAGTAAGGACCAGAAGACAACAACATGAAGCTATGTTTGCAAGTTTTCTATCTGAGATGGAACCATCAAACATAGAAGAAGCTCTTATGGATGTTAATTGGATACTTGCTATGCAAGAAGAGCTGAATGGATTTGAGAGAAATCAAGTTTGGGAATTAGTTCCTAGGCCTATTTATCAAAAGGTTATTGGTACTAGATGGGTATTTAAGAACAAATTTGATGAAGAAGGAGTTGTTACAAGGAATAAAGCCAGACTTGTAGCACAAGGATATTGCCAAGCTGAAGGAATTGATTTTGATGAGTCATTTGCACCAGTTGCAAGACTTGAGGCAATAAGGATATTTTTGGCTTATGCTGCTCATATGAAAATTACTGTATATCAAATGGATGTAAAGAGTGCATTTTTTTAATGGACTTTTGTCAGAAGAAGTATATGTAGAGCAACCTCCTGGTTTTGAAGACTCTACAGATGGAGACAAAGTCTACAAGTTGAGAAAAGCTTTATATGGATTAAAGCAAGCCTCTAGAGCATGGTATGATACTCTTTGTGATCATCTGATCAAGAATGGTTTTAAGAAGGGAATAGTGGATAAGACCCTGTTTAGACTCAAATATGGTGAAGACATCTTACTAGTTCAGATTTATGTTGATGACATTATCTTTGGATCAACTAATGAAGAATTATGTAAGAAATTTTCACATCTCATGCAAGAAAAGTTCGAGATGAGCATGATGGAAAACCTAAACTTTTTTTAGGACTGCAAGTAAAACAAATGGACAAGGGAATCTTTATAAATCAGGCCAAGTACACTCAAGAACTAATCAAAAAGTTTGGTATGAGTTGTTCAAAGCCTACATTTATTCCCATGTAACAGTCAACTTTGTTGGATAAAGATGAAGATGGAAAAAGTGTGGATGTTACAAAGTATAGAAGATTGATTGGATCATTGCTCTATCTTACAGCCAACAGACTAGATATCATGTTTCCTGTGGGAGTATGTGTTAGATTCCAAGTAAATCCCAAGAAATCACACTTGAATGTTGTAAAAAATATTATCAAGTACATTAAGTTTACTCAAAATCTTGGATTATGGTACTCAAAAGAAGGTGGAATTGAACTAAAAGGTTATACAGATTCAGACTTTGCTGGATATAAAGTTGATAGAAAGAGTACTAGTGGGATCTGTCAATTTCTTGGACAAAGGTTAGTTTCTTGGCATAGCAAGAAACAAAATTCTATTGCATTCTCTACAGCTGAAGCAGAATACATTGCTGCAGGAAGCTGTTGTGCACAAATTCTTTGGATGCAATATCAGTTGAGAGATTATGACATTGAGTCAAAGAACACTACTATATTTTGTGACAATACAAGTGTTATTGCCATTACACATAATCCTGTTCTACATTCAAGATCTAAGCATATTGATGTGAGACATCATTTCATTAGAGATCATATTGAAAAGAAAGATATCAAAATGGAAAAGATCCATACAGATCTTATTCTTGCAGATATCTTCACTAAGCCCCTATGTGAATCAAGATTCTCTACTTTGAGAGGAGAACTAGGAATGTTAGAGTTATGAGAAAATCATTCAGAAATGAAGTATACAGTTGAAAAGATTTCAATAGGAAAATCAAGAAGCTAAGAAAAGTTATTCAAATGTAAACTTAAGAATGCAGATGCAGACTTAAGTCTACAGATGTAAACTTATACTTAACTGAAGACTATCCTAAATGAAGACTTCTAACTGCAAACCTCAAACTGTAGATTTTCAAGTTGACTTGTACATTCTTGGTTATTAAATGCGTACACTACTAAATTCCAAATTCCTGTACTCGTACGTACACAGAATTTTGGATTTATTGTTTCAGGTTTTTAATTGATAAAAATGCACTGAACAGTGTACATTTAATCATTGACTTTCAAAATTGGATTTTATTTACTTCATTTTTAAGTCGTTGATCTTATAAGTGAGTAAATAGCCCAAATATTTTCGACCGTTGATTTCCAAATTCTGAGAAAAAACCGTTTTCTCAATGTTAACATTTTCCTTGAGTTTTGTGCAAGTATAAATAAGAACCCTTAGCACAAAATCCGTTTATATTACTCAATTGAACCTCTCTCCTTTTCATATTCTATCTCTATCTGCATACTTCGTTGATTCAAGATTACTATCTTCACTTTTAATATTCGTAAACATGAAAGTTCTTTTTGGTGCATTATTCGACTTCAATGCACTATATGAAAGACTCAACAAATTGGAGGCTATGGCTCGAATCTTTCGTCGAATCAAGATCCAAGGTTTAGAATTTATTCTAACCAATAAGCCAGAAGGATACGATGATGTTGTGCCACAAAAGTTTTATGAAACTGCTTCTTTTACTGTCGGAAAGAGTTACATTGCTGCCCAGATTGATGGATTGGACATCAAAATCACCTTGAAGATCCCTAGTGGAGGACTTTACTTTACGGAGTTCGATTTCAAGAATGAAGACGTTGTCTATTACAACAAGTTCACTGCCGGACAGGATTTGCCAGAAAATTGGAGTCGACACTTCAAGAAAAATAAGCTTTCAAAAGAGTACGTCTACCTTTACGAGGTAATGGATAAATCCCTACTCAATAGGACAGGAAGTCATGATGATGGTCCTGAGTTAGCTTGGGATTTAATGATTGCATTTGAGAAAGGTTTAAAAGTAGATGTGAACTCTTTAATCTTTAATATGATTGCTTATAATGTGACCAAGGATGGAAAAACTAAAGGTTTTGGATTGTTTCTTAATTATATTTTGAAACATCTTGGTGTACAACTGTTCAAGACTCGTGGCCATGTACCCATTTTCAATCATAGAATCATTGGGTTAGGAAAGTTTAAAAGAGGTGCTGCTGATGCACCTATGATACCCAAGAAGAAGAAGCACAAGAAGTCTATGGAAGCCCCTGTTTCAAAGCCCCCTGTTATCCTCAAATAGAAATCAAAAACTAAAAGGAAGTTGAATTTGATTGAAGAAAAAGAAGAGAATACTGTCATTCTCAACAATCAAGAGATTTCTAAAGAGTTGAGAAGGAAGAAAAAACATTCTAAGAAAGTTGAAGAATCAACAGCTCAGATGACCAAGTCTACAGATGCAGACTTGGAAACTGCAGCTAATGATTTAGTTGATGAGGCAACTAAAAAGTTGGATTCTGAAGTTATTCCTGAGAAGTCACAAGTCATTGTGCATTTCTTTCCAGTTGAGACTCTTATAGAGATGTCTAAGGAAGTACCTTGTGCAAATAAGACTGTGCCAGAAAGAATCAATGATTTGATTAACTCTGGAAATGCAGAGTTAGATGATGAACAACTCTCCGAAGAGCATGTTCAAGGACTCTGCAGATATGAAGAATGGAGAGACACAGGGAACAATTTTGAAGTATTAAAGAAGAAAGAGGCTGATGAATTTGCCTGGGTACAAGCTTGGAGTAACATTTCAGATGTTGATGTATTGTTGGATAATCAATTTTTCTTTGAAAAGATTACTGAGATGAAGAGAAAGCAGATTGAAGAAAGAAAAGTTATATCAGCTAGAAAAGACAAAGGAAATGAGATTGTAATGGAAGAACCAAAGGAGAAATTGAGCAAGTCTGCAGCCGATGCATTGAATGTGGTTCTTGCCAATGAAACTGATGACAAAGCCATTATTCCTGGTTCTGGGCTTTTGTCTGCTGAAGGTTATGAAGAAAGCTCAAGTGATGATGATGATATGCCTCATGGTGGAGGTTTCATTAATGGTGAAGGTGGAAGTTCTATGAATCCACCAAGTCCACCGATGATAGATCTTGCTAAACTTAATACACTTGTGGAAGGTGTACAACTCTCTGTTGAAACAGAAGCTAACAAATCTACAACTGGACCAGGAGATATGATGAGCTCTGAAGAAAGAATAAAGGAAAAAGAATCAAAGGAAGATGATGACCTACCAAAAGAGAAATCACCTTGCAAAGGAGTTAAGTTGAGCAAGAAAGGTGATGATGATGATAATGCTGGAGATGGAGGAATACCACCTCAAGGAGGTAAAGCTATTGCCAATACTTCATTCGAAGTAAATGCAATTGAGACAATGTCTACAGAGCAACAAGTTCAAGAGTCTACCGATGGAAGTCGGCAGCTGCTAGCCACTGGTAATCTAGAAGAGGCTTTAGAAGCTTTTAAAGCCTAATCTGCTTATATTGTGCTTGATTCTGCTGATCTATCTACTCCTCTTGGAGAAGAAACAATGAATAAGAAAGAATTTGATGATTATTTGAAGGAATTATCTACCCCTGATGTGTCAACCCCGTTGAATCTGAAGAGAAAAACACCTGCTTCTACACAATCTGATCCCAAGAGACCCAAATGGTTGAAGGAAAGGAAAAATCTAAAATTATGATAAGAGTTTCAAAAGGTGAAGAAGATATTTTTGATTATGATGTGTTAGTGAACAATGAAGAGATTTTGAAAAAGATCACTTCAGTGGAAACTACTGTGGATAATATGTCCCTTGTAATCAAAGATGAATTGAGAAGGATCTCTGATCATATCATATCCAAAAAGATCAAAGAAGGCATTCAGGATATGCTAACCAAACTCTTTGAAAAAGCAAGAGAGGAGAAGAACTTGATTCAAGAAAAGTTCAAGGAATCCATTGAAAATTTAGTGAACATGCATCTTGTGAAGCAAGAATTACAACAGAAATATGCCATGATTAATAAGTTGAAAAGTTCTTTGAAGAATGTCCTTGTAGATAACAAGCTTATCAAGGAATCAATTGAAGGTATTAACAAGAATGTGAAGTCACTAACTGCCAATTCGACTCAGCTTGAATCCACTTTATCAGTTAAGATGGATACCCTCCTAAGCTATTTTGATGATAGCAAAAAGGGGGAAGAAGATGTATCCATGGGAGTTTTGGAGAAGCCTGAGGAGAAGGAAGCTCTTGACAAAGCTTTGGCTTATATTCAAGAACTTCAAGGAAGTTTTCAGTCTGAGTTAAATCAAGCTTTCAAAACTAGACTTAGTGGGTCTACATATTCGTTTGATAGACCCCAAGGAGTGTCATTGTTTGCTAAGCCAGAAGAGAAGTCGCAATGACAAGGTTTGAACAAGAGTGGGATCATTAAGCTCCCCCATAAGAACCAATTTCACATGGGAAAATGAGAAGCCAAACTGCATGAAAGGGGAGAAGCAAGACTTCGAGAGAGAAGACTGCAACCAGTTATTCTAGTTGCTCCTGCCCCGGTTCAAGTCCCCTATGTTTACCCAAGAATTGTTAGGGAGTGCACAAGAAAGAGTCTTTGTGAACCCTACAGTTGAATCTGCTATTTCAACATAAGACAAGATTTCTACAGCTGAGGTGTTCCCTGCAGCTTAAATTGTTTCAGAGTCTTCAGTCAATGTGTCTACAGACGATTTAGAAGAAGAAAACTTGGTGGATGTGACCAAGAAGTTGATGAAAGAGTTCAAGATTATTGGTCCACTTCATCCCTTGCTTAAAAAGCATGCCAGTCTCTCAGACAGATTTAAGTTGTTCAAGACCTTGAAGAGTCAAGGTGCCCTCTATTCAGGAGACAATGCGAAGCTGATCAAGAAGATTCAAGGTGAAGGAGAACAGAAGCCTGTTGCAAGAAAGAGGAAGATGCCAAAGGTTCTGTCACCAAGATCAAAGGCCAAGAAGGAAGCAGAGGAAGCTGAGAGTGCCAGAATTGAGTTCGAGATGCTCAAGGCATACGAGGAAGAAGATCAGAGGAATTCAGCACTTATAGCTCAAGGTATTATCCCTTCAAACCCAGAAAAATCAGAATCAGATGAAGACATTGACCCCAAACACAAGAGAAGGTAAGATTGTTAAGTCTAGATTGATTGGGATGAATTGTAATGAAACAAGATTTGTACTAGTTTACAGTTGAATACAATTCTCTCTACATTTCCTAGACTTTGTGGATTTTCATTCAATTTTAGTTATTCAATTATTTTGTTTGATATGTTTTACCATCATCAAAATAGGGGGAAATTATTAGGATATTTTTGTCCTAAGGATTTTCTCATTTTGATTTTGATAATGTCAAAACATACTTCTTTGTATTTTGGATACTAACATTGTAGGTACCAAGAGAATGGAAGATTTAAAAAAGACAAGTCTACAACTGCAAAGTTTATACAGACCCTACAGTCGTTCAAGATAAGTCTACAGCTGAAGAGTTCAAGACAAGTCTACAGCTGAAGAGTTCAAGACAAGTACACAGCTGAAGAGTCTACGTCTGCAGAATTCAAGACTACAGTTGCAAACCTGAGTTTAGTAGGACTAATTAAGGGTAGTACACCTTATACATTCACTCTCTTAGTTTGAAAAATATCAGTGTTTTTCAGAGCTAATTACTAGACAGTAGAAACAAATTGTTCAGTGATTAAGAGCTCTTTTGAGCAGTCATCACTACAAGACAATTTGTACTACTCAAGGACAAGGCTACATGACAAGAAGCTTTAACTAAGGTGAAGTCAAAGCTGGAGGTGAATTTCTTTTGAATTCAAAATCCCTCCAACGGCTAGAGGACCCCTCAAGACTCCTATAAATAGGAGAAGGAGACCTCAGAGGAAAACAACAACAACCCAAAGCTTTCAAGCGCACTTGCACAATATCTACAACTATCAAGTCTACAGCCCTTCAAATTTAGAAGTTTAGAACTTAGAGCTAGGATATTTGTCTAGTATTTTTCTGTTGTTGTTCCCTCACTATACACCCCATTTTTATTCTACTTAGTGTAGATATTTTCTTAGTGAGTGTTTATTTCTTAGTGAAGTCGAGAGTTTCTGAGTGAATATCTGTTTCTGCCTAGTACAGAGTGATCTTTGTGAGAATTCTATTTCTTAGGGGGAACAACATTGTGTCTTTGTGAACCATCTTAGTGAATTTGGCACCTGAGTAGTGTAACAGTGGATGTAGGAGGGTTACAACACCTCTGAACCACTATAACTCTCTGTGTTCATTTATTTATGTGCATTTCATTTATGTTCATTCATTCAAAGTTATTTATTTTTTGCTTATCTTATCTTATCCTATTTGTCATCTATTGTATTCATATCCAAAGATCATTTCTTGTGTGCATAAGTTTTAAAGGTTACAGCTATAAATTCATTGAATTACTTAGCTAAAACTTTGTTTGTTGATTATTCTCATCACACACTTTATTTATTCCGCTACATAAAAGGTGTTAAAATACTCTTAAGTATTACAATATCTACTTTGATAAGTGTTTGATTTAAACTCTACTGATTTTGCATTTTAAAAGTCTGCAGCTGCAAGCCTTTGCATTTTAAACTCTACAGTTGCAGAGTTTGGTCTGTATTTTTTTTTTAAAGAGAAAAAGTTTTAATTTTTAAAACACAAGGTCTATTCACCCCTCCTCTATACCTTGTCATACTTTTGGGACCAACAAAATGTAAGATAGATTTCGCAAAAAACAAATCTGAACACAAATTTCAGAATTTTTTTTTCAATATTTTTGGATATGAAACCACAAAAACCAAGATTTTTCGACCAAAATCTAGGTTTTTCAACCCATACTTCACAAACCCAAGGTTTCTAGTACTCTTTTTTTTAAAGGAGGTTTCTAGTACTCTTATATACACAAAAACTCTTGGGTAAAAAAAATCCATGGATTCTAATATTCTTACATATACAACCCTTTACTTATAAGTGTGTTTGAACAATGGACAAGAAGGGGCCGGTGGCTTGGATGAACGATGGCGGCAAAACCGACAACCATGCTGACGGTGAATAGGGGAGCGTGCAAAATCCCACGTAGTTGTTGACGCGGTGGAAGTGAAGAGGTGAGATGGTGTATTTTGAATTCAAAGAAGAGGGAGAAGAACTTGGACATTAACAAAAATAGGCAGTGTATTCATCCAACACGATAAAAAAGATAGGCCACCAACACTTACTCTGAACAACTATACCAGGCCCAAAAATATAAAAAGTTGAAAAAATGAAATTACCATTTCAATTACAATGTTACCAACAATTTCATTTTTTAATTGTCAAATAGAAGAACGTAAACTAAAAATGCAAGTTCGCATATAACAACCTAAATCTCTGAAGATAAAAGATTGTATAATAGTATTTGTAGAAAAAATTGGAAGCCATAAGCCGTGATTGAAGTCTTCATATGTGCCTCTAAACCTATGAAGAATTGAGAATATAAATAGTTGTTGCAAGTGATCATTCACGGGTTACAACTTATATATACTTTCCAAATACGAAAAGAATATATAGATTTTACTCCAATCTATTACTAAATCTATCATTCTAAATCTGGAAATGGTAGGTCCCAAACGAATGAACAATGAAGGAAACTATCGAACGGGAGATGGGTGAATAGAATTATTAGGCTTTTACTAAAGGGTATTAGTTGTTTCACCATAAAGTATTCATTTTGAAGGGTATTAGTTATTTCACTAAAGAATTATTTGACAGGTATCAATTGTTTCACTGCAAAATATTAATTGTTTCACAAAATGTATTACTTATAAATCAATTTTATGTTGAAACTTATTAATACAATACTAATTCATAGCTAAAAAGTACATACATGTATAAATAAGATAATATGATTAAACGTAGTGTATAATACTATATATGCACCATGTATTATACAAGATACGCATAAACTAGAAAAAAATGGTGTATATATTATGAAATTCAAAATATAAATGTATAGCAAAATATTATATGAAAATAATTTATGATAAATTTATCGAGAACCTTTATTAAAATGGCGAATATTTGACCAGGAGTATCGATAATTTCACCAGGAGTATCATTAATCTGGATCGGTGATATTATATTGTAATTGTTGTAAAAAAAAATTGAACACAGATTAATGATACTCCCGGTGAGATTATTGATATTCTTGGTCAAATATTCGATACTTTAAAACAATTTCATGATAAGTTTATCATTTACATATAAAATTTAGTCATATATATACCCACTGCGTATTTAAGTATAATATATATGCTATTAATACTCACCCTCGTCATCACGAATACTAGTATTCATATTTTGGCCCAATAAAAAATATTTCAAATCAAACATATAATCTTCATAATTAGAACCCCTCCCATGTAACACTACTATTAGAAAATTTTATCTATTGTTGTTATTGTTTTTCTAATTAAAAGTCTGTAATGAAATAAACTACTATGATGTAAAGAGTGAGATAATGAACTTAGGTATGCAACATTGAAATACATAAATTGAAATCTTTTGGAACTTTGTAGAACATTCATAAACAAAGTCTCATTCATACAAAAAAACAACCTTGTGATAGTCTATTCCATAAGGATTGAATTCTTTTACCTAGGTTTATGAAAAAAAACTCAATCTTGTTGGTGAGTAGAGAACTGGCATGGAAAATAAGCAGGAACAGAACACCGAAAAACAAGAACAGTGAAAACTAAAATCACTTACTCCACGTTGAATTTTTTAGCGAATGAAACCAGAAAATGTAAATAAAAATTTGTACACAGTCTTAACCAAGTCGTCGTAACTGAATTGACTCAATTTCAACAAGAAAGATATGGGCATGGACAAGTCGTCGGATGACGGAAAGGCAAAAGATTTAATTGGATTTAGATGAATATGACGACGGAAAGGAAAAGTCGTGAGATAGGAAGAGAACATAGGAATTTGAGAAGCCATTATGTTAGTGTCATTAGTGTCGTAATTAATTTATTAGGTAAATTAATTAAAATCAAATAGCAGGAGCACAAGCAAGGTTAAAATGGTCCAACTCTTAAAGTGTGAGGAGTAAATTGTTGGGGAAATCATTGCACGGATCTATATAAATTGGGAAAAATATTTTTCATATGCAAGCCACTTTTTAATGGACTAGTTATAGACACGTGCGTTGCTCGTGTAATTGATAAAAACAATTAAACTTTCATTAACGAATCCATTTAAAAAAAATTGTTTAGCTACTTCCCCAATTTCTAATGTAGTTATTAAATATAATTTCATTCTCTTGTAAAAATATTTTACCTGACATTTCCAAAGAAAATATTTATCTTCAATCAAATTTCTCCTTCAACCATAAAGGATATGTAGTATGGCACGAAAAGGACAATGATCTATTACTCTTTTTGACAATGATCTATTACTCAGTGTATGCCCAATTAATCGAATATACTATTACCTTAATGTTCAATTAAAAGAAAAATATGAATAGTAAAAAACCAAACATATCAAAATTGAATGTAAGGAGATATTTAAGTTGAAATAACAAATTAAAGAGGAGGAAAAATGAATATAGGAAATGTATACACTGGCTACTTTCATTACGATTTAGTGTCAGAAGGTAACCGTAAGAACGAAAGAAAATTATATATTTTGAAAGACAAATTTCAATACATTATGCTAAGAAGTCACTCTGCACATCTCCATCATAGTTCATGCAAGCCCACACTTAACCTTCTTTATGCTTTAGAGCATATGCAACCATATCATCAATGATATAAGACTCATTAAGCTGAGAAACTCACCATATTTTTGCTTCCTTTAACTATGAATTCTGATTTGCTCCATAAACTTCTTGAAATATGTCCTTGAGTCTTTGTTTAATACAGAAACTATTGATTAAACATTAAAAAAGAAATTAATGGGTGTAAGATTGAAAGAATTTCATCTCTTGTAGAAAGGTGTGCAATCATCATTTTATTTATATTAATTCTATAACAAAGATATATGCACTGGAAATATAAGATGAAAAGAATGAACACATTGTGTAGAGACATTGTTGTATAACTGCATAATAGTAACAACCATATATCGAGATCTTAAGCAAAGTACGAATCGTACCTACCGCAATACTTCTTTAGAATAGTATTATATGAGTCATCTACAATAATCCAAAGAGCAAATGATTAAATTATTTGTAGTAGCATCAGCACTAATATATAGCTCCTTATTTACATTAGAAGCAAAAGAAAATTAAATAAACTTCTTAAACTAACTCGCAAACAAACTAAATCACAACTTACTAACTGTCATGTACAGAAGTTTCTGAGGCCTAATAAGAAGCTGACGAAAAGTCCAACAAAAACTTCTTCTTACGATTGCAAAGGAGGTTGCATAAGGTAAAACCACCACCACATTTTCTCTTAAAATTAAAATGAATTTTCCACTTCTGAGTCAAATTACCCAATCTTTTTATGATAATAGGGGTGTATGGTAAGATGCGTATCATTTATAACAATTCTATGGAGTTAGCAGCGACAACACGCTCGTGAACATTGTAATCAAGTAGTTTCATGTCATCCTATAGCCAAGCACCATCAACAACATTAGTATTTGTATAGGCAATAGTTCAAGGGACAAATATCCATATAAAGAATCGACTGGACTATAGAGGAATCATCATTGACTTCAAAATAAAAACTAGTAGAAGGATCCTAGTAGCCCTTATAGAAAACACTAACAAATATTTGAAGTAAACAGAAAGCAAATTAGTCACCATTTCTTATGAGAATCACGATAACTACTATTGTGAATATTGAGTCTTCTAGAAAAAGAAAGAAAGAAAATATGTCTGGTAGAAATGACAATTAAATCTAAATAGACAAAAATTGATGCTACAAATGTAAGAATATGGGAATGAATTATTTCCAAACAGATCACCATAACCTATTCACCTAGCTAGGAATTACTTTGTTCCACGTCGTAAATGGCGTTGGGGTAAAGGAGATCATAATTTTATATGATCGTGAACTATGTCCAATGTATTCATGGAATGAGATGCAAAATTTCAAAATAGTTATATACTATCAGATAAAAATTTGCAGTTGATGGCTACATCTATATTGGATCTATGGTTATTCCAGATTTGCACAATTAATGATAACTATTTTGACGATTAAACATGAAGTAGTAGCAGAATTAAGTAAACAACAAAATCCTAATTAGTGGAATATGAAATCAATGAAATTAAAAATCCAGCAGAAGCTCCATCAACCTTCTTACAAATATCATAGAATTCTAATAGAATGTAGATCCAGCTCCCACTAACATATTTCTCGTTGAAGAAGAGTTCAAAGTCACCAAAAGAAAGGAAAAATTATTAGTTCCATCTAGAACAATCATTATCTATATATGTTATAGCATAAATATATAATAATGTAACAATTATTAGTTTCATCTTGAATCGTCATTATCTATGCATGGTATAGCAGAATGTAAATATGCATATAAACACAAAAGATTATTGGTCCAGAGATCAACTCCATTATTTTATATCATCAAGAAAACACAAGATAGTGATTTAAAATTTTCACTATCGAGTATCAAAAGAAGAAAAGAATGAGCAATCAATCAATAAAATTAATAACATGATGATGAGACGGAAAATCCAGATTCTTATTAGCAGCAACATATTTTTTTTATCAAGATCACTATTAGCAATAAATGAGAATATATTTCAAAGAGTGACAAAACAAACTTGCGTTCTTTTTTTTTTTTTTTTGTGGCTTTATCTAGTTGTCAGTGACAGTTTTCTTGGAATCAAACTTATTTTTATTCCTAACCAATGGAAAGAAAATACAAAATCATACCCTCGATGACTTTAAGGGACAAAACTGTATTTAATATGTGATAATTTCGGTAAAAACTTATATGAGACCGTCTCATGACATGAGATAGCAAAAAATTACACACACCCCTATCAAAGTGTAATGTGTCACGCCCAATTTATACCCCATTCCGCTATCCCACCGTCTCATAATATGAGACGGTCTCACCTAAGACTTTTTCAATAATTTATGGCTTAAAGAGCTTGAAAGCATGGCATGAAATAACATCAAACATGTAATATACATGTAAGGAAACACCATGATTTACAATAGCTACTGTTATAAGAAAGTAAACCAAACATCAAATATATTTACAGAGTTGTAAAGTTACCTGATTCGGATGCTTTGTCATCTGAACTTGGGACTTGTGCTGCTAATACATCATTCTCAAAGCACTCTCGACCATTAAGCAAAATGCACAAATACATAAATTTTATTTTTGCACATATCATTGTCCCATTTTCAGAGCTCTAATACACAAGTTTTATTTATGCCTAAATGAGATTAAATGGCAAGCATAATAGTAATAAAGAAATTGTCCCAAAGTAAAATCGACAAGTAGGAAAAAAACCTAACAAATATTAAAAAATCTTTCAGAGAATATAACGAAATTAACAGGAATATTAATCTTATACCAAAAAAAAGTTAGTGTTCAAGGTGTCTTGGACCATGGATAAAGGGACCTCAGCGATTGGCACTGCACGCCGGTGTTGTTCACTACGATATCAATCCGACCTAAATTTTCCAGGACTGTATTGAGCTCGTGACGCATGCTCTTATCTTGCGACACATCGAGTTGTTGTCGAATTGTCTTACAAATCAGGGATCTGAGGCAAGCAAACACGCCATCACCACCACCACCAGGCAGTCCCAGGCAATGAATTCGATAGCCAGCGCATGGCCTATCCCTCTGTCGGAGAACTCCTTTACCAAAACCACCACCGGCTTATCGTAAACACTCATGAAAACACACATTACCTCTACCGGAGCACCACATTAGGATTTGATACGAGCAAGGGTACGATGATAATGACAAGAAATTACATCTCGTCTAATACGGTGAGAAGTAATTCTAGGAGAGGAAAAGATGAGAAAAGTTGCAGCACGGTTCTTAATTGGGGAGGAAAAGAAATGACTTTGTGTAGAGAGATTCACAAATCGATATGCTGAAAATGGTAGAAACGGATTAAGGGTCAAACCTTGGGAAGAAGAAGGGCCGCCAATAGAAAGTAGAAAGGCTTGCTTGGAGACGTTGTAACGGAAAGTATAAGATGGGTGAAATTGTACAATAATTAAAATGGGAAGGGTATATTTGTCCGAAAATGATCTACAAATCATAGTCACTTTTATATAGTACTAGATGTATAGCACGTGTGTTGCACGTTATATGAAAATAGACATAAAGAAGTAGTATAATATTATTTTCGTCGATCTTTATCGTATGTCTAATTAAGGCTCATCAAGTTTAAATTTATGCTCTTGTTCACTAATATATAAGTAAGAACAACCATAATCGAAAATACTCCCTTTATACACCAAAATATGCTCACCTTTGTCTTGTTTGTCATTACACCATTTTAAGTCAAAAATCAAGTTATTTTGAATCTTCAATCATCACTTGATTACTCAAACGATTATTTGATTTTACCGACAAATAATCATTTTACTCACAAATGCGTCTCACAAGTCACAACACATCACATTACCATAATACTCTTACTTTATTTATTTTTTTCTTAAAACCAGTGTAAAAAAAAGGTAGGCATAAATTTGTGGCTAGAGTATAAAACTAATAAATCCAATTGTTATGATCAGTTTTTGCAAGGGAAAAAAGACATTTGAGAGTTAACCGTAGATAGTCTTTTAGCTTATGCTTATATGAAGAGGACCTTTTGTCATATGAAAAACTGACATTTTAACAGTTCTTCGATACTTTTTTTTTTTTTTGGTTCTATCTTTTTTTTTAATGTCCATCTTCATTATTTGAAGCTAATAAAACTCCCATAATAAAAATTTCTAATAAGATGTTTAAAATGGAAATAGGTATACAAATATATCTAACATTAGTTGGCCATTTTCAAATGTATTATACAAAAAAAAAAAAAATCTCATATTCATTATATATATTGCATCATAAAGTTAAGAATGTGTCTATGCTTGAATTGGTTGTCTAACATGTAAAGGTTCATTTGTATCTAACCATGAAACAATCACAATAGAAAACTTAACAAATTAAATTGTGGTGATCATCTTCCGTAGCATAATCAATGAGACATTTTTTATCACTTTCAATCGTAATATGAATGTCAGATGTTTATATATATCAATGATAGTTGGTGCATATTTGGCTCCAATAGAAATAATTAAAAGTAAAAAAAAAAAAAGGGGAAATAGACCTTTATAACTTCCATTTTCGCTTTTCTTAGCACCTTCTATACCCTGCAACAATCAAAGACGGTGAATGGTGGTATATATAGATCATAACTCATTTTTAGAATTTGGCGGGAAAATGAGCAATTACCATTCTTCTTGAAGAACTATGGACATTTGATCATCCATTTGCTCAATAATTTGAGACCAATTATTTATTGATTTCTCTGCTACGTTTTGGGTCCTCAACCGAGAAGTCAATAATTGTTAAGAGCTTACTAAATACAAGCAAAAACTTCATTCAGTTTCTTCTCTTTTGTATTATCAGAGGAGATCCATTATAATTATTTTAATGATTAAGTGAACATAAATTTATAAAACTTGATGGATAAGATATGAAACTGTTGTTAGAAATATAAGGCCATAAAATTAAGAAATTTTTCCAAACAAATATTGACGAAGATGAATTAATTCCTCTTAAAACGTCCAACACACATTGATTAGAAGGAAAGAACAAAACATCTTAAGGGATATACTAATGCTCACAATTTTAAATATCTTTGGGATCCTAACAATAAAATCAGCCTACTTACATTCTTATACAAAAAAAGAAACAGTCAGCCTTCTTACAGAAAATACGATAAAAAAATTACACGACTTAACTCATGATACAAAATAATGATGAGCAACTGGAAATGAGAAGGGAAAAATTAGCACAGAGAAATAAATCATTACTCACCAGATGATAGAAATTATGGAGACTAAGTTAAAGATTGAACCAGAAAAACATAAAATCCTATTGTTGATGCATGATCCTTGGATGTAATCAACCCATTGGTCGTGGAGCATCTTTGCAGAATATACAACTCCGTGTTCAGTCTTTCATGTTTTTGCATCTTGGAAAATGTCTTTAAACACCATGAACTGCCAGATTAAATTTTCTACTGATGAAAAAAGAGAGTGAGCAATTATTGGCTAAGCAATTTAGAAATTATGAAGAAGACTGATAGGAAAGAAACTGAAAATTCATAAAAAATGAAACGAAAAGTATGTACATTACCTACTACTTCATCCGCAACAAATAAACTCTCATTAATAATCAATGTCGGATCAGTTGGAGAAGACGAATTATGCACCAAACCCAAATGATTCTCCTCAATTGAAACACTACTATTTGAATTGTTTGTAATTACAACTACGCAGTATCCATTACATATATTCATTTGAATCGTTTGTTCCCCACGTGCATTGCACGTTGTTGATAAGTTTAGAAGAATAGGTGACAAATTATGTTTTTCAAGTCAAATAATTACTTGCATGAATATTGAAGGAACTAAAATTTAAGGTGTACGGACGCAACTAAAAGAATGAAAAGCATAGAAAGATTAAATTACACATTAATAAAGAATACAAACATATGAGATTTAAAACAAATTATTAATTTATTGAACACAGGAGACCACAAGCAATTAAACCAGAATTTCTCAGGCTTGCTTTCTTGAAAAATAGTACTAAAGAAAATTAATTTTTATTTGAATTGGTCTTTGGTGAGTAGTTTTTGTTTCTTGTTTCTCCTTCCAAATTTATTCAACACTTAACCTTTGTAATATAATAGCAGACATTTTTTTTTTAATTTCTAGAGTCTTTCAAGAATAATAAAAGAAAAATGTTACCTTTTGCAATTTAATATAATAGTCTGGTGAAGAGTGGGAATATATATATTGTTAAAACGCATACATATCCATTACTAAGCTAATTAGGTGAACAATTAAAGTTTGAGAACTACTGTTGAAAGACAAAAAACAATGATCAAGATGATACTATTATTTATATAACGTTTATTAATTCAAAAGCTTATATAATGAGGGAAAACCCCAATCTTGAAAAGGACACCTTACGAAAGATATTGAAAAGAATTGAATTCTTTTACCTGGATTTATTAGAAAAACTCAATCTTGTTGGTGAGTTAGAGAACTGGCACGGAAAATAAGCAAGAACATAACGCCGACAATTTTGTGGAAAAACAAGAACAGTGAAAATTAAAATCATCAGGAAAATTAAAATCACTTACTCCACGTTGAAATTTTTGGCGAATGAAACAAAAAAATGTAAATCAAAATTTGTACCCACTCTTATCCAAGTCGCCGTAACTGTATTTACTCGATTTCCGCAAGAAAGATTTGGACATGGAACTGGTCGTCGGCTACCCGTAAATAAATCTAGGCAAAAGATCTGGTTGAATGAGATGGATATAATGACGGAAAGGAAAAGTAAGTGAAATAGGAAGAGAACCTTAGGAATTTAAGACACCATTAAATTAATGAGTCATTAGTGTCGTAATTAATTTATTAGGAAGTACAAGCAAGGTTGAAATGGTCCAACACTTAAAATGTGAGGGGTAAATTGGGGAAAAAAATATTTCTCCTATGCATGCCACTTTTTAATGGATTATAGATTATAGATTATAGATAAAGATGTATAAGTAATTTAATTATTTTATGTATTAACTAATTAAATAAATTATAATAAAGAGATAATTTATTAATCCTTACTTAATTTCACGATTGAATTTATGGATTTTTAAAGTTCCCTGGTTTTAATGAATTTTATCGTTATTATCTATTTTATTAAATATAAATTAGTCTTGGCAACATTAGTCTTAGATGTTAGGATTAAAGAAAAATGATTTACCTATTCAAATTTCAAATATGAAGATCTCTTTTTGCCTCTCTTAGATTGATTTATGGGGCAATCACATGTACCTACACTTTTACACCTCTATTTGCAAAAATCACTACAGATTTCCCCATATAACAAACTTCTACAAAAGTGGGACTCGTCACTTTACATCACCACTTTATATGTCAGATCACTTTTTGACATCTTGTAATTTTGAATTTTATTTTCTTAACCCAATTTTTAATTTTATTGCCCTCAACCGAATATTATTTTATGCAAGAACCTCAATTTTTTAAAGCCAACTATTTATTTTATTTTATGGGCCATGGTCCCTGGTTATTTTTTTGGACCCAAAAACTTGTGCTATTGTTTTCGAACATGCAGGCTATTCTTTTTAGAAAAGAGCATATTTTTTATTTTTATTTTTGCATAATAAGAACCGGCTTGTTGCATAAATACATTAATATTTTGCAGAAGCACATTAATATTTTGCATAAAACAACCCTTTCATTATTTTATGGGATTTACACTGATATTCATTACACAGTGGAGAGAAAATACCAACATATGCAGAAATAAAAATTTGCTATAACAGTAGAAATATGTTGAATAACAATAGAAATATGTTGAATAACAGTACAAATACGTCGAATAATAGTAGAAATATGTTGAATAACAGTATTATTTTGCTATTTTGGGCCCAACTTTCAAATATCTTGCCAAAATACGATATTGAAGGTCATCCTGAATCTTCCATTCTTTCATCCCTCAATAGACATGCAAATAAAAATTTACCCAATTCATTTTTTTTTTTTTTTTTTTTTGCATAAACTAGACTGCAAAATCATTCATAACCAAAATATGAATATGCTCTGTAAAATCAGGAACAGAGCATTAAAACAAACATCACAAAAGATTTTTCAACTCAAGTATGAAAAATTAGATTTTAACAAAAGCCTTCAATCACCTCAGTAAAGTAATGCAATGTTGATGAGATGAAGAAGAGGCAGATGCACGCACAATAGATTCGCAAAAAAAAGGGCACGGTGGCGAGAGATGGTGAGATGGACACCGATGCTTTCCCGACCTCTGAATCTCCATGGTAGCGGCCGAAGAAGTAGAAAGACGTTGTCGGCATTTCAAAGTGAAACCTAGATCGCAGATCCGCAAACCTCTTTCGCGAATAGAGGCGGCGGCGGGAGGGGGGGGGAGTCGGCCCTTTCGCGAACATTGGTGGTGACGATCTGAAGCCCCATGGAAGCGGCGGCGGGCCTGGGCATCAAAACTTGTGGCGGTGGCTGCGATTCCAGCGATTACGCCATCGTCACCGTCGCAAAACCCTAGATCTAGGGGTTCTTCAACATCGTTGTTTCATCCGCCATCGTCGTTGGTGGCGGTTTCATACAGTGCCCACTCACTGTGGTGGTGGCGGCCGTCTTTTTCTCATGGTGGTGGTGGCCGTCTTTATCCCGTCGGAAAGAAGAGAGATTGGGGGGTTTAGGATATGAGGGAGAGAGAGAGAGGCGTGAGATTAGATGAAATGACTTGTGGGGTGGGGGGGTGGGGGAAGACCGATTATAATTTAGGGAGAGAGAAGGGGTGATCTAATTTTGGTAGGGCCCATTACTGACACAAATTGTGGATATTTGTTATAAAGTGTAGGTGTTAGTAATGTAGGAAAATTGATAGAGATTTTTACAATTATAGGTTGAAAAGTAGGGGGATATGCAATTATTCCTTGATTTATATATATCTATATCTATACTATATAAAAGAGGGTATAATGTTTGGATGGCCAGTTTGTAGCCGGTGGCCAGTACCCATATTAACAATGTGTCATATGCTCAAGAAAATTGAGAATATTACATATAGGTTCTTCTTTTTGGCCCAAAACCCAAATTGATTTCTCAACTTTAATAAAATACAAATTAGTTTAAAAGTGGTCCCCACCCAACACATTAATGATGCCCCACCAACCCCACCACTCACCCCATTTACTCGGTCTCCCCTCTCTCTCTCCTACACATTCAAATTTCATTTTCTCAGATCCCTCTCTCTCTACCTCACCACCGATCATCTCTCTCTTCTCCTCCACACACAGATTCATGGGGGTGTCTCCCACTCTCTCTCTTTATTTTAAAAAATTACCCTCTCGCTCTCTCTCTATCAAACAGGTAGATTTCTGACCACCACGAGAAACCCTACGGCGTTGAACCTGTACGGCGATTTTCGGCCACCACGACAATCGATCTGGTCGAGGTTTAAGCATCGGAAGATCTGGCCATGGTAGATTCGGCAATGGAAGATTCACCATGGAAGAAGATTCACCGGAATCGATTGACGGCGGCGTCGATCTGCAAGGGGGCGTCAACGTCGGTCTCCCATCCGCAAGGGGTGCGACGTTAGGGTTCTTGTTCTTCGGACGAAATTTGGGTTCTTGTTGGCCAGAAGAAGTGAAGGAAGCGGACGGAGGCCGAAAGATCATGGAGGAGGCGCCGCCAAAAGCCGGTGGTGACCGACTCACGGCTGCTAAGATTCCGACAATTTTGAGAGGAATTTTTCTGGTGTGTTGTTCGATCTCTAATGTTTTTTATAATTTTTTCCTATCTTTAATTTTTTCCGATCAATTATTTTTCTTTGTTGTTGGATCCTATCCAGTTATGTGCGTGTGTGCGCTTCAGGGTGATTTTGTGTAAATGGGTTGGGTGTAATTTTTGGGGTTGTGGGTTGTGTGTTGTTTGTGCGTGTGTTAGTGTGTGTTCAATTTTGAGGGGAAGAATGAATTAAGATACTGCAAATTTGTTTGATGATAAGAAGATCTCAAAGTCAAGAATGAAGATGAAGAGACTGCAAATTGAAGATGAAGATACTGTAGATTTTTATTTTATTTTTTTGCACACATTTTTTGCATAGAGGCATAAATATGTAGTTTTTGTTATTAATTTGTTAATTTTAAATTTAAATATGTAATTTTTTAATTTTAAATATGTAATTGATGAAACATGTATAATGTTGCTTAATTAATAAAAAAATTAAAATTAATATGAGCAAAATATATGTGTGATGTATGTGTAAAATATTTGTGCAAAGTAAACTTGTTTAAAATATTTGTGCAAAGTATATCTGAGCAAAATAAATAATGAAACACAATTAATAAAAAATATAATTTATATGTTATATTTGTGTAAAATATCTGTGTAGATCTCCAAAATGAAAAAAGCTTAGAACATATAAAAAGAAATAATTAATAGAAAAAAAAACAAAAAAAATCAAATAAAAAAAGAAGGGGAAAGAGGATGGTAGTATGTGTACTTGCGCAAGTCAAATCAAAAGGGGGAAGGGGATGGTACTGTGGCGCAGATGGAATGGAAAAGAAGGAAAAGGGACCCACCTTATGAACCAATTTGTATTTTTATTTAGACATTTGAACCAAATGTAACTGCCCCAAAAAAATTAGGATAAGTGTCTCTATTTTTCTTCTGCTCCTTACTTTTTTTTTAAATTTTATTTTTCCGCTCTTTCACAGACATTAATTTCATCATCGTCGCGTTCCTGTATCAATTGTCCTTTTCTTTTTACACTTTTCTCTCTTCCGACCCTCCGTTTCTCTGTCTTGTTGTCTTGCCGCATGCCGCCGAGAAAGAGGTTTGTTTCTGCACCGGAAATCAAGGTTTCGACTGGTCCTCCCTCTTCGATAGTGTTCTCCTCCCATAAAATTTCTTTGTGTCGCATCTTCTACTGCAATTTTCATGCTATTTGTCTTTTTTTGATCTTATATGATGATAACATTGTTATGTTGATTATGGGTTTAACATTCTCTATACTCATTATCCTCAAATTCAACAAAACTTGAATTATTTTTAGATTTCGAACAAAAGTTATACTCTGCCCAAAAGGTGTTCGATGAAAAGTAATTTAATTGATTTATTATTTTGTGTCTTTTCATAATTGACCTATACCAATTTTTTTTTTTTGTTTGATTGCTATAAACAAGTGAAAATTGTATATCTATATTAAATTTAGTTGTTGGCAGAATATGTTTGTATATCATTCATTATTCGATTTCTTGGAAGATTTTGGACATGGAAAAAAAACCACTATTCTACTTCTACTATATTCATTCATTAAAATTATGTTAGAAGGTCTTGTGTTCTCTTATTTTCAGGATGTTTAAGCATGAAGAATAAATTATGTTGGAGGCTCAAAGCTTTTGCGTGATTTTACTACTCTCTCTATTAATAATGCTTTAAAAAAAAATTGAAGGTATTTGAGCAATAGGCAAATTTTGTTGAAGATCCAATGCTTAGTTTGTTTGGTGGTTAATTATAAAGAAAGGGGTAGTAAATTTATCATTTTAACACACTAATTAAAACCTTGAGTTGTATTTCGAACTGTGAATTTTTGTAGTGTTGAATTTATTTATCCTCTTAGAAAATTTCAAAAAGGTTGTTAGAGATTAATCTATCTGCTAAAAATGGCACACAAAACCTATAAAAAAGACTAACATAAGTAATCGGTAATAAGCTAGACCATATCGAACCTAATCAGACCTAGTATTCTCTATGTGAAGTCTATCTTGACTGCAGATTGAACTTATGAAGGCATATACACAAAGTTGTTACTTTGTATTACAATTTCTTGTATGAGATATATTACATAGTATTCGTTCTATTCTGAACTTTCAGGTTGCACAATATGAAATTGTTTATTAATGTATTGAATCTTTGTAAGATAATCAGATTAATATTTACTTCAAATTTTGCGGTCTTTCTAATACGACATACACCATTTGTGATCAGAAACTCACGAACCCATAGCTAAAAAAAGATCAAAAGGATACCTTACTCTAGATTAAGGTATGTGTTAGTTTTATTTCTTTTGTTCTCTCTATAGTTTCCACACCAGTTTACTTATTATTTTTTACTGAAACCAAGTGATATTTATGAAATGCTAATTATCCTCTTAACACATTTCAGTTACCAAATTTTGATGGACTTGGAATCTATGTGTTACGGATGCTGAAAAGGTCCTCAAAGCTCTTAGAAAAGCAAGAGTAAAAGTAGCACTTGAGTCTAACGTTGCCACTAAGTTAGCTATCTGTTAAAGGGTAAATCACTAACTATATATAATAAAAATATAAATATGTGGGTTTGTATGATATATGCTTGATTACGAATATCCCCGGGTCATTTGATAGGGGCATAACAAATCTAATCAAGCTGATAAAGACTATTCAAGGTTGTTTGGTTGGTTGTATCTAGATGTGAGCTTTAATTGACCCATCATAGTTTACGATGATTTAGCTTTATAAGGAGGGACAAATTACTACTAATGTCTCTGTACTAATAAGTTCATTCTCACAATTGTTCTGCAGCTGCATTTCAAACTTGGATTTTAGGAAGTCTATTATAAATTTATTTGAGAAGATGTGCCATTAAAAAAATATTTGCATAAAATACCCATTTTAGTGATACAACTTTGGAGAATGCAGGTAACCTTACGAGCATGTTGATTAATATCATCTGCCTAATGAGCATAAATATATTGCATAGTTCATAACTCTCCCAACTCTCCTAACTCTATTCCTATACACTGTTCTTCTGTTTAAGTTGGTTGTGGTTGGCTGATTTAATGGTACAAAATTGTATTTAGTTTGGAACACAGAAATATTGTATATGAAACCAAACACATCTGATATTATCCACTAGGACTAATTGTGAATATCTTAAAAAATCTGAACATACACTCCCTCTAATGATCAAGTTTACATGTTTAAATACATGAGAAAATTGATTAATAGTTACTGCCACAAGGATTTAGTTTCATTGTGCTTTACAGTTCTAAAAGAGGCTATTGTGCTAACTTGTCCTGTTTCTAGCCGGTACTTGGTAATGCAGTGTAACAGGTCCAATATATTTTCTTAGTGGCCCAAACTATTTTTTATTATAAAGTTAAGCTAGATCCGACTGTTAATGGGGCTTACTTCTGAAGCCATACTCTTTTTACTTTCCAGTACAACTTTTAAATTGGTACAACATTGAACACCATTTAACTGCGCTTAGTACAAGTGAAGAAAAGTATTCTTATTACCATGTAAGCATTAAATAGAATAGTATAGAAAACCTTAAGTCCTTTTTCTACGCTAATGAGTATGTGAGCTTTTTATATTCTGGCACAAAGTAAAGAAATAGTAGTTTTCCAGTTTGCATAATTACTTTATATTATTGATATATAGTAGGCAAATGATAATAAGAAAGCTTTGTACATGCTCTATATACAGATTCTTGCAATATTATTGTGATTTAATGTGATCGCTATTGTTTTTCTTTTTTAGTACAGAATGTGAGCCCAAGCAAAGTCAATAAGCTCACTCCTCACGAGTTGGACTTGAGGATCAGAAAGAAGGAATTCCTGTTGCGGCTGAATTAGGAGGTTGAAGAGTATTGATTGGTGTTATATAAAATATTTTACGGATTCATCCGTAGAATAACCCATATTAAATTACCTTGCGGAAGTGATGATGCGCTATAATCTGCATCTGCGTGAAGTTCACCCTCACAAGAAGCCGGAACATGTTGGCGGCCGCGTGGTGGATGACGGAGGCGGATCACTTTGATGGCGCCGCTCTTCCTAATCTTCGCCGCGAATGTGATGCACTTGTTCTGGGGAATTTCAATCTTGTTGTGGAGCATAACAACGTACCCAGAAGATTGGCGCTTACAATTCTCAATCATCTGTGTTTTTGTATGTATACATTTTAATTTGAATAACTGGTGTATAATTATTTGATAATTAATAATGATTGATCGCGATTAAGTTTTATATTTTCTAATCCAGTGATTTTTGCATTTCAATTTGTGGTTTATTACTACAAATACCAGAATATTACCCGTGTGTACACACGGTCTGTAAGTATTAAATAAATATGACGTTCTTTTTGTTATAATTATCTCGACTGAGGAAAAATGTATACTTATTTTTTGTGTGTGTTAAATGAATAAGAAATAGTTATTATCTATAATTTTTTATTCATTTTCTTTTTACATTTAATGTGTTGTTGATTTTCTATTTTCGAATTTCTTTTGTGATATACCATAAATCATTATTATTTGATGTGATGCTCTACTTGTCAAACCTTTTTTTTTATTCTTCAAATCAACCGCATAAAATGTTTTACGCTAAAAATATGAAAATAATTTACCGTGTTAGGTAGACCTAATATAAAAGATATTATATTTGCTTATAAATTTTGGAATAATTCATCGCAAATCATGTTACTTTTTGTTTTTTATTATTGACATCACTGTCGCATATTAGGATTTTCAAATTTTCTCACTCGATTCCCTGGACAAAAGTGTAATTGTCCACGACTGAAAACTGACCTCCCCTCCTAAAAAAAGGTCCGACATTTTTTAGCGATTAACTATAACTCTTATTAAATGTTATTCAAATTATTACTTGAATTGTAATTAAAAGAGTTACTAAGCTATAACTTTGCAATTTATATATAATGAGATACCCACCTATGAAACAGTCTTGAGTAGATAATTATAATTCACTAATTAATAAAATAAAAAAATGTAGGATTAGTGAGTAAATGGGTAAGGGATAAAACTACACTCAATTTAGATGTATCTCACACACCACTGTCTCTAAAATGATTGTCCATATTTAATTTTTTGAGCACTATATATATTTTCTAAATTTATCGCAAATAAATTTAAAAAATACCAATTGTTAATTTTTTATTTTCTATTTGACTAAAATTTTGTAATATTTAATTAGAATGGTAAAGTTATTTTAAATATTAGTAGAAGATTTTTTTTAATATTTATGCATTTTTTAGAAAAAAAAAATTTATGCATAATTTAGTTACTATTCTTGATATATACACAAACACGCACCCACCCACCCACCCACACACACACATAATTTATTTTAGTTTTTAATATGTTATAATATATTGCCAGAAAAAAAATCTACATATATAAATATAAGTAAATTGATTTAGATTTTAAATCACATCAATTTATATTATACAACTCCGTCAAATTATGCTTATTCGATCATTTTTTAAATAATGCATACTAATTTTAAAAAATTGTCGGGAGTTTTGACTTGTACATATAACCTGTCGATTATAGGTAGTGGAGTTCTAACCATTTGAGCTTAACAAATTATGCATTTTAATTCCTATAATCGCATATTATTTTAACATAAATATTTAATTTAATATCAATTTTATTCATATATGCTTCAATTCAGATTATAAAATCTTTGTCAGTCTTGCACCGGACTAACTTTTGGTTGCTATATAATTTTTAATCACATAAAAAATTAGCTCTATGTATCGAATTAATGCTACAATTAATTAGTTCATATATTAAATTATAAATTTAAAAAGACATGTTGTAATTGATAAACACTCAAAATATTGTGAATTTTAATTAACCCTAAATATATTTATCATGATGATAAAATTTCAAATACATAAAATATTTATATATTGATTAGAATAAAAAAAATTAAGTGAATGAAATATGCATTTTAATTAATTGGAACAATAAAAGAATATCAAAAAATTTTAACCAAATAAAAAGTCTCTAAGAAAAATATCACACTTTTTTAATATACATATTAATTGATATTTATTATATAAATTAATATGAATTCATGCCAAAAATAGCAATAGACTCTTGGTTTCAAAATTTTCTTTCTATTTTTAGTATAAGTTTTTGTTATTATATATGTATAGATATGTTACTATTAGAGTAAAATGTATATTAATGTTTGGGTAAATATGTGTTACCGTTTGAGCAAATGTATATTACTATTTGAGGAAATGTGTGTTACGAAAAATTTATGTTACTGTTGGAGCAAATGTATGTTACTGTTAGTGTTAATATGTGTTATTGTAAATGTGTGTTACTGTCAGAACGAATGTGTGTTACTACAAATATGTGTTACAATTGGAGAAAATGTATGTTACTATTTGAGTAAATATGTGTTACTGCAAATATGTGTTAATGTTAGAGTAAATGTGTGTTACTATTGGAGAAAATGTGTGTTATTGTTAGAGGAAATATGTGTTAATGTTAGAGTAAATGTGTATTATTGCAAATGTGTGTTAATGTTGGAGCAAAAATGTATTGATATTAGAGAAAATGTATGTTATTGTTGGAGATAATATGTTTTAATGTATAAAACAATAAATTTAAATTTAAAGGGATGAAAAATAAATTAAAAACTCATATTTGTTCTTGTAAAAATATATATTTGTCATTATTGTTATTTTAAAGTAAAAAAAAATATGTTTTCTAATGACTAGTAACACACCTTTGTCCATATAGTAATACAAATTGGGGCGAAAATTCTGAAATTTGATTTGTGCGAAATTTTGAAAAAAAAAATCACCAAACCAGTCCAACCCAACCAAGATCCATGAATTTTTATGTGAAGCGACTCGACCTATAATTTTTTTAATATTTACCTATTTTAATTATATTTTACATATGAAATATTTTACAGGAGACCTCTTTTTCTATGTTCATGTACGTGGGCAGAGAATTTCAATGGAACATTAACATTCCGCTAAAAATGAAAATTCTTATTCTATGTTTTACATTTTATTTTTATATTTCCTAGCCCAATCATTATATATTTTTTAATGTGTCCATTTTAAAAATATAATTTAAATATTAAGATGGAGATTTGTCTCATATATCATGTGTAATGGCATTGGTACTAATATGTTTCCATATTAAATCAACTATTATTGTACAAATAAATTACTTTTTGCTTATTTTTCTATTAAAATTTTCTGCATGGGTTTAACTTAATATAAGTGTGATCAAGGTATTCATTAAGCTAACCACTCTTGTTTTTTTGTTTTCGTTTGATATTTTTGTTTTGTGCTTAGCTTTGATTAAAATATAATCATTATTGGTTGCTTTTTTTTTTTTTTTTTTATTGTGTCGTAAGATAGAATATTTCATAATATGCGGATAAGCTTATTACTATCATTTGTATTAACCGGTGGTTGTAGGATTTTTTTTTTTTTTTTTCAATATTGTTCTACGTTTTATGTTGATTACATATCAAACTTTATAATTTATTTTTATTATGCTACATACTTTCGTAGTTTAAGTTCAATAAATGGTTAAACTTCTTTTTCCCAAAAATTACCCGTTCAATCTATTTTAGCTTCAACACAATATTTGACTATAATTTATGATTTTGAACTTTTACAAAGGAAAATAAAATGAATTGGAATATGACAAAACTAGATGCCTACTAAGATTAAACCGACTGTTATATATTAATAAATGTAAAAAAAAAATTTATACTCCATTCAACCCATTTTAAAATCAAAAAATGGAATTTTTTATTTATTGGGTGTTTCCATATCTAAAATAGCAGAAAATACAACTGTATTCTTACGAATTAATTTATTATAAATATTCTTTATTCACATATCATGTCATTATAGTTTTCAATTATAAACAAAAAAATTAAACTTTCTTCCGTATTAAAGGGTCAGTATATTCTTTATTGTAAACTTGTTAATATAATAAATAAATATTTTATTAAAAAATATGAAAGGGTCAGTATATTCTTATTGTAAACTTGTTAATATAATATATAACTTTTTTAGTAAAAAATATGTCATTTTTGTTTAAACAAACGAAGGGAGAATTCGTTAATGAGAAAACCACGCGTACAAAATTGTAGACTACACGAGTAGGTAAATACCAGCATAACATCTATAAATATATAATACAAGCTCACATACTTTTTTTAGTTTAGGCGGGAAACTTTGTTGGCCGTTGATCATATTTTCTGGAATCGATCATAACCGTCTATTTATTCATTCAACAATTATGTTAATTTTTTATCTTTAAATTAACATTTAATTTGTCCACTAATGTGAGCTAATTAGTTGCTATAATTTAGGATCGATTAAATTTTGCATCCTATTTATACTCTTCCGTCCACTTTTTCACATCACTCCATCTCCAATCTTCAATGTTACCGAAATTCTTATAGAAATAATAATATAGTTTTAGTTTGAATCAATGATTATCACATGATATTCAAATTTTTAGTGAATGTAAATTGTTAGAAATATGTATTTCAAGACAAAAATCTGAAGATTTGTTATTGTAATTTTCCAGCCCTTCTTATTCTTCTTTTTATTTTCTATGTTTATCCGATAATGTGTTGTCTAATGAGAATGGAGTATTGGCACACACATGATTAATAGCAACACTATTTCACTTTGTTAATTGACATAATATACTCTTATATGATCAGTGGATCATGCTTTTATTTTCACTTTGAAATTCTGTGGGCAAATGCAATACCTTAATTGGATTTGATAATTTTTTTGGAGTGAAAATGGTTATAGGTTCGTGGTTAAGGACCCCATGAAATTTGGGAGGACGATTTGTTTGTCAACTTAACACATATGTGGGTATTGCTTTTTTTTTTTTCATTTGGCATCAAATGTATCTTCCTTTATAAGTCTTTGATTGGTAGATTTTCCAAAATATTTATCGAGATTTTAAAGTTTAAAAAATATTTATTAAGAGATTTGGAAGATTTATTGAAAATTCAGTAGTGTAATTTGCCGAAGTTTTAAAGATTTGATGAGGATTTGTATAGGTTTTGAAGATTATAAGATTTTGTTCTTCATTGGTTCATTTGTTTGTATTCAATATTTGTTTTTAGAACATAAATAATCATATGATTAATTTTAAGTTTTAAATTAACTGCATAATATAGTCTTATTCTATTTTCTTGGTCAAATTCAAAAGGAAAAGAAATATATTCATGAATTAAAACTTTGAGTTATAATTGAATAATTTGTACCGAAAATTAAGTTGTCAATCAATAAGTCAAAGTGAAATGCAATGTATTTACATGAATATAATGTAGAACAAGTATATAATTATGTCCAGGAAAAAAAAAGTTATAAAACCATTAAACATATTTATTCACATGAATGTAAAACAGGTATATATATATATATATATATATATATATATATATATATATATATATATATATATATATATATATATATATATATATATATAATTATGTAAAAAAAAAAAAAAGAGTTTCTAAATTTAGGTTGTGTCATTAAATACACCAATCAACATTTTGGGATGTATACACATTGGTTTGAATACAAATTCTTTCAATATATTTGCATTGAAGGGTATAAATATGTTTTCACTAAACAATTAATTTTTTTGTGTGTGAAAACAACTAGCACTCTTCAGTGAAAACGACTAACATTCTTTAGTAAAAACAACTAATTTCCTACAATGGTTCATGTATAAATTATTTTCACTCTATGTTTTATCATTGTTTAATAATATAAATATTTCGGTGATTATATTTTGTAATGCCACAACAATTAAAAAAATTTATTAAATCTTTAAATATAATGATATTTGTATAAGTTCTAAATAACATTTTTTTATTGATGCAACACAATTTTTTTTAAGTTACTTAATTATTTGCACGAAAATTTTCGGTTCTATATAGTATTATGATTATACTTATACTTATTAATCATACTATTAAATAAAACTTATCCATATATTTTATGAAATTATTAAATATAATATTATTTTGGGTTAATTGTAAATAAAACTTTTTCGCTAATTGCAATTTAATCTAAATTTTTGAATCGTTGTAAATAAACCTTCAACTTTAAATTTGTTAGCAATTCTAACCAAATGACAAATTTCTATCTGCCTGAAAATGATGACTAATTATGTGTTGTCATCCGAACCAATTTAAACATATTAATACAATTAATAATCCATTGTTGAGTAAGTAAAATATCATTTTCGGACAGTAAAAATTTTATTTGTTGGTTCGAATTGCAACCAAATGTTAAGTTGGAGCTTTGTTTTCAAAGATTCAAAAGTTCAGATTAGATTGCAATTAACCCTATTATTTTTATAAGTTGCATATATTGTTCCTTAATTGTAGTTGGTTCCGTAAGGCATCAAAAGTGATGTTTTCAAGTATTGTAGTAGGCTTTGCTAGATATTATTTTATTACTTTATTGTGTTAATGAGTAATAATACAAAAATATTTTAGATACCAAGTAAAATATCTTTTGTATTATATTAATCAATTAATTAATTCAATATAACAGTGAGACATCACAATATACAACTCAAACTTTATGGTAACGTGACACATAGTGAGACTTCATAAGTAATGACATAATCTCAAGACAAAAAGTAACTCCATTAGTACATAAGGGTGATTTATGAAATATATATTTCAAAATAATTAAGGATTTTTTTGAGCTATGTTGTAATTTCTAAATTGTTATGTTGGTTTTCGTTTATTTCTTTGGTGTGATAGGGTTAACACTATCATAAAACTATATCATATTGATAAATTCAAAGATACATTTTTCAAAGGTTATTGGTACGTGGATTGAAATTTTATTATCATAGCCTATTAAATTTATTTCAATAGTCGAATAAAGATGAATTACTTTAAACTTTAAAGGAATTCTTTAGAGTTAGGTTTTGTGACTCAGTGAACAAGAATCTTCTATTTGGTAAAATTTTGTATAACTTTTCAATAGAACAAATTATTTATGTAATATAAACATATTTTATTGAACTATAATACTTTTTAATATATTTTACATTTCCTCTGATTCTTATAGATTGATGAAATTGTTGAGAGAGGGGTTAACTTGAAGTCACTAAATTAAAAAAACTTATGATAAAACAAAAATTTAGTAAGCATCATATTTATTCTTTTATTTATAACTTTTCATGAAAATATTAGAATCATATTTGCTAAGTTTAATGGTTTCATAGATTGTCACATTTTCAATAATTATCTATATTTATATGTAAAAACCAAGTGGATTATTAGGAAAAAAAATTGCACTTTTGATTATAACAGAATACTTTGATACCTATTTGCAAAAGTGATAATTATTTTAATAGTTTTTGTTATATATGCTAATTTTCAGGACTATAACCGTGATTTTACCACTTCTATTGGACTAAACTTCAATTTACTCATTTTCATTGGATCAAAACTGTAATCTTTTGGGACCAAAAGTGCCGAATAAAACTACAGGACTAAAAACATTAAAAAGACCGTTTCAAAATAGACTCATTCTCTTGCGACCAGAAATATAATTTACATGAATTATTAATATTAATATCACATATATGAAACATTTTACAAATCGTATTAACCTAATATTTGTCAAAATCAATATAACTAATAATATAATCGATAATCATGTGGGTATAATTTTTCTCATATCTTATTAAATGAAATAATTTTTTTAACTATTATTATATAATTAAAATTATTTAATATTTTCTCAATTATAATTATACTTTATAAATAATATTTTTTCTGTATAGAAAATTTAAATATTATGGTATATAGATTATATTTAAGAACTCAAAAAGTCAATAGATGTACAATTAAAAAGAAAAATATTCACTATATTATTTAATTAATTGCATAATATGTTTGGACTACTCATCAAAATCTTTAAGATTTGCTTGAGCTTGAATTATTATTCAAAATTCAAGTTGAACATTAATGTGGTGAAGGTGAACACTACTGAAATCTTTCTTTTTAAGATCAACATGTACGTTTTGAAAAATATTCAAATTAATTTAAGGATGAACATTTAAGTTTTTTCTGTTTTAATAATTCAGCTATATGATTCTACACTATTGAAACCTATTTTTAAGATCAACAACGTCAATATCATGAAAGATTAATTTGCTTTGGAGAAATTGCATCATCAGATGTAGAATCAACCTACAATATACATTTTAAATTTACATAGTTAAAATATGATTGCTCAATATTTTTTTTGAATACCATAAAAAATATTGTTTATTTAAATAATATTAATATCTTTGAACTCCTTGGACTATTCTAAAATTTACCTTGGGAGTGACTTGAGATATTATGATGACAATCTATGCACATATGATACACTATAGGCTACCTAATATAAATTTCAAGTTTTTTTTTCTGGCCTTTGATTTAGATATTTTTATTAAATCTTGAATGTTCATTTTTGTATTAATATATGCATGGAACATTTAACCACTATTTCTTAGAACTAATCTTGGCCGCTTATTTTTTCGAACAAATCTTTAACGTGAATCAGTTCTTGAAATGTTTAAAAAATCTTTAATGTGAACAAATAACACATTGACTTTACTATTACATAAAAAAAAAAAAACTTAATTCAAAATCAAATATGTAAATTTTTTAAGGCAGAAATATAAAGTGAAACTGATTCATACATGAACCACTTTGTAGGGTATGAGTTGTTTCACTAAGGAGTATGAGTTGTCGAGGGTACAAGTTGATGGATACGAAATGGTATGAATTGTTACAACTACACTATAGAGTATCAATTGATGTGTACAAAATGGTATGAATTGTTACACTAAAAGATATTAGTTTATCTCACTAAAGAGTATGAGTTGTTCTACTAAATATTACTGCAAAGTGGTTTATGTATGAACAAGTTCCACATTATACATACTAAAATTTCAATTATTAATATAAATTAAATATGAAATTGTTTATAAATAAATTTATTGTAGGATGCAGCGGTTTACACCAACTATTTCACTAAGTTTACCTACTTCAAAATTCAACCACTATTTTATAATATCTACTAAATATACCCATTATAGAATTATAATTTTATTCAATATATACATCAATCCCTAAAAATATTCAACCATTAATCTCATTCAATTTCAATAAAACTACATAATGTATCTACTCCTCTACCTCTTTAATTCATTAGTGAAAAGCAAGATTAATATATTTATGCAAGAGTGTCTATTGGACAGAAGGATTGAAAGTTGAATGTGAAAGAAACCAGCAAAACAAGGTAATTTATAGATACGTATTATGTTTTTTTTTTTTAATGTCAATGCGATTGTCTTTTTTTTTTTTTATTATATTCTTTTATTTGCTTCTGTCTGAATGATGAAAAATAAATATTAGACCATGCATAGGAAATTAAGTTTTCCTCCAAATATTTCTACTGAAAGTCAAATGGATTATTTGAAAATTATGTTGAAGGAAAACTAGAACCAATAATGTTGGTGAAATTACTGGATTTTCTATGAAATGTTATAATGCTTAAAGTATAGGCTTTTTGTTGAGATTATATATCTTTTGGAAGCATATCTTTTTTTTTCTTTATTGAAACTGTAAATTTACGATTTTTAATCCTTTTTGGAGATGAATCGAATTATATATTGAAGTACTGACTATTTTACCCAACTTCTTAGCAATATATGTTTATTGGTGGCACGAATCTGTGCATGCTTCTGCTCACTGCATCTTGGTTTAAATTTGATAGAGTGTTGGATATTGTAAAGATGATTAAATTATTTTTAACAAGTATAATGATGTTGATGTCAGAGTAAGAATGATTTTTGTTGTTTATATACCAAGATTGTGTGCTTGATATGAAATAATTTTTTAAAGACTGTAACTTAAGTGTGGTGGAAAAATTAGAATGTTAACTCTCCGGATGGATAATTTAAGAACAATAATTTTAAAAGTCATGAATTGAGGTCAAAAACTAAAACCAAGTCGGGTTATTTGGCTTGAATTACGGTTGAATTTGAGTATGTTTGAACCGATTTGGCCTGAATTTATTATTTTAAAAGTTATTGTCCTTCAATTGCTATCTTGAAGTGTTATGATCTTCATTTTGCAAGCTCGAAGAGTTTTAGTCCTCATTTTTTCACCCTCAAGTTATGGGCCTTAAAAAATTTATTTGTCTATTTGATTGAATCTTTTTAATTAAGTCCATTTGTTGATTTTTTTTTTATCAATTTCAACAATAGTTATATACTCCCCCCGTCCATGAAATTTTTTCCCAGTTACAGTTGGATACAGTTTTTAATGAAAATTAGTATTTTATTGAAAAAGTAGATAAAGTAAGAGTATTGTGGTGGATATTGTGGGACCCATTTATTTGTTTGTGAGTGGTGTTTATTTCCAAAAAGGGAATGAGTAAAAATTTAGTGGACAACCAAAAAAGGACAGTGGGTAAAAATTTGGTGGACGGAGGGAGTAATATTTTTTTATTTTATCGAAAATTTGTTATTCTATGTGGATGTTAATGTTTAAAAATGTGTTAGAAAATTGATTTTGTACATAATGATATGAAATACTATACATGTATTGTATCAAATTAATTACAAAAAATTTATCATTAATTATTAAAAAATTAATGTAAAATATTTGGGTCTTTTGTATATTGCATTTTACAAGAAATGGTGAAACATTTTAGATAAGTATATATTTGAGAGTGTTCCATTATTATTATAATTTTATTAGTAATTGATGTTATAACTTATAACTATTGATTTTAGAAGATGCATATTCTAATGTCTTTTCTTATTATTAAATATTATATTGTAAATAATTTTAAATTTTACAGATTTAGGTTATATTTACAATTTATATAAGACAAACCATTCGATTAAAATGAGTTGATGGTAAGAATTATAAAATAATTTGTTATTCTTTATAAATATCTATTTTATAATAAAAATAAGAAAAAAATTGTGTGAGATTGCTTCACGGTGAGAGTGTTCACAAACTAGCGCAAATAACACACATCTCCTTTAAAATATTAATACGTCATGCCCAACTTATGAGCCATCTCATGCAAAACCTACTCTAAAAATAAATAAATAAATCATAATACACTTACGTATAATTAGAAATGGTTGTGTTAAAAAATTTGTGATAAACCATTGTGCGAAGAAATTGTGATATTTGTTTAACATAAAAAGATATAAGGGATTATATTAAAATTTTAGTACTGAAAATGACTTTCGTTCGAAGTATGGGTAGAGACTGTAGTTTAAAAAAGAAAAAAGGAAGTTTTTATGTAGTTTAAGAAAAAAAAAGATTAACATTTTTTAATTAATTGTAGAGTGTTATCTCATTCTTTTAACCAATAAAGTTAATTTTTACAAATATTCAATAAGTCATAAATTACTATTATGTGTTTGATCATGACATTTATTTTATTTTTTTTTTTTAAAAAGAAAAGGTATTATTTAAAAAAATGTTATATTGGAGATTATTGTTTAAAGTATTTTAAATATATCTTCAAATTGCGAGAGATTGTCTCGTGGAACTAGATAATACAAATTTAAATACACATACATTGAAATGTTAGTGTGAAAGGTTCAATTTATATCCTATCTCAGGAGTAAATTTTATATGAAAATTGTTAACGATAAACTTATCATTAAACTGTTTTAAAGTATTGAATATTATAAAAGGAATATAAAAAAATTAATGAGAAGTATCGTTAATTTGAGTTTAAGAAAAAATTTAGGTATATTTTTTTAATTTTTTTTGTAAATTTTTAGTTTTATAATTTAAATTTGGTAATTATTATAGTTTAAATAATGTAACAGATTCTGGTCGTGCGAAGCACGGGGTTTTACGATCACTAGTTAACGTGTATACAAAGTTGGAATCTACAACGCAATATATCTGTTTTTCTTAATTCTTAAACGACAAATTTTACGGAATTAGAAGTCATATAAAAGACCCCAGAAGAAGAAATTCATTCCTAAAAATTAAATTAGAAGAGAGGGAGTGTGTGAGATGGGTTGCTTTGCGTGCTTCGATGGAGGAATTAGCAAGCAGCAGAGACGAGAAGAGGATCGTTTGGCCTCTGAAGAAGCCCGTGCAAAAGCCGCCGAAGCCGCCCAGAAAAGGTTTTTTTCTTCTTCATTTTTTAATTAAATCTGTAATTTATGCGCATTTTTTGTTGATTTTGGGGTTTTTCGTGAGAAGAGTAATTTACATTCAGAATTCCAATTTTATAAATAGAATTAAATAGGCTTTAATTCCACCATTTGTGTAGATTTTTGTTGTATTAAATCATTCATCGGACTACATTAGAATGCACTAGTTTACTGTTAGCTATGCTCTGATATTGGGAAAAGGGAGAATAAAAGAGCAAGGAGATAAGGGAAACCTGTTGAATGACTATTTGTATTTGGTCTCTGCATTTCTTTTTTATTGACTTGTATCTTGGATCACTAAACACATTATCTTGATAGGTAGTCTAAATTTTTTTGTGGGATTCTTGTAAAGGATTGAATTGATGATGAATAGAAACTGCAATAGTTTGTCCATTAGAGATAGAGTAGAAAGTGTGTGAACTTCAATTCGTTTTCGTCTGAACTTTTTTTTTTACTCCTCGTATCATTATGAATGAGTGTAGTAGTTTAAATGTTAGTTGTTTTTCCTTGGTACTGCTATATTTTTGCCTTGTTTAATTGGTGTTCTGGCTAATTTTACATGAACAAGAATTATTACCTCACTGGATTTTTTTAAAGACTCTACCTACCAAGGAAAATCTGTGTGAACATGACTTAATGCCTTATGTCCAATTCTTATACCAGAGAGCGCACTAATGATATGATAACTTTTCTAAGAGGATGCTTTATGCACTTGAAGTATAGTTTTAAGGCGACAACTTTGTTCTATTTTAAAGAAATCATGCTGAAGATATGGTGGATATAAAGCTATAAGTTCACATTAGTTTGTTAAAGGAATAGTTATCAAAGTTTTGGCTCAAAGCATCGTAAACTGCTCTAGGAAATTCGAGGGGTTTCATGGAAGTGATCCCTGATGTCATATCAGTAGCAGATAAATGTGTTATTTTCACAAGGGAATAGAAGTCTTTTATGTAATTGGACAATCAATAAGCTTAGGATAATGTCACCCTATTCGTCACCACTTATAATAATATGCAATTTATTACGATGATTGCAGGCAAGAGCAATTTGAAAAATCAGCAGTAGGAAGAGCTGCAAAAGCACAGTTAGCAGCTGCCGCAAAGCAAAACAACAACATTAACAAAGGAGAACCTGCTCTCAAGGTATTCTTCTCCTTATATTTATTGCATCTCATCATATAGTTGCATTTTTTGTGATATATGAGCTTATTTTACAACTTAATATGATTTTTGTAATGCTTCTTTGTAACTTTAGTATGATTTTTTTGCTCATCTGTCTAATTTCCTTATTTGAATTGTCTAAGTAGTAATTTATGGGGTGTTTGGGTCAAAATTCTACAATGGGGATGGCAAATAGTGATGAACTTGGTGAAGTTGTAGTGGTTAATGAGAATAAAAGATGACCAATTCACTTTCATCATACTTCATACGGGGTAATTAGACTCACAATTAGTTAATCATTGCCCCATTTTGATTAAATACCTCCCCGCCTATAATCTTTTCTCCTCAATCGTTTCACTATTTCTTGACCAACTATTATTTTTATCTCAACTTATTCCAAGAAAGAGCAAGACACGAACAATTTAACCACTATTTTCAATGTAATATATTATTGAATGATAATCATTATCATTTTCATTTTCATTGAAGAATTTGAACCAAATGCCCCCTTAGTTTGTTCTGATCTTGCTCGAATATCTCCCAATTTCTTCTGCATTTGGAGCTTAGGGTGGGGTTGGAACTCCCCATGGCACACACTTTAATTACAATCATAGCACTCTGATGAAGATGGTTCGGTAATTTTGGCTCATTTTGTGATTGCAGTGGCAGATGGGGTGAGGTTACGCTTCATTTCTAGACTTCAATGACGCAATGTAAGTGATTTGAAGTGAATTTTTCATGATTACCTCAATGGCTTTACGCTTAGTTTGAACAAATACACGTTCTTTAGCCACATGCGTCTTATATAACCGAATTTCCTGTCATGCAGATGATTCTGAGGATATAAGTGTCTTAAAGAAGTGCATGAAGCTGAATAACTTATCGTTGATTTACTTTGGCGTCCGGCTACTTGCTGTGTAGTTTGTGTTAGAAACTGTGTGCACTCGTTGCATAAAGACACTACTGACTCACTTTCTTTACAGAAAGCTTGTGTTTATAAATGTGAATATGTGATTGTGTTTCAAATAATTAAAGATTGTTTCTGTTTATAAATGTGAATATGTGATTGGGTTTCAAATAATTAAGAGTATATTATACTTATATCTTGTTTTTTGCTTTTATACGTTTAATATGCACAACATTTTTTAACTATTCATATCCAATGCTAAAGGCGATAGCATATGTTGTGTTATCCAATGCTGATTTAATTTATTATATGTAAAAGCCTGTAAATTTATGTATATATTGTTATTTTCGATTGGTTTAATTACATTTTTGTGGTGAAATTTTGATTGTTTGCAGAGTTAAGCGAAGCCGCGTATCTTCAACATTAGCCCAGATAATATAAGACCTGCATGAAGAAGATGCAAAACAAAAAATTTGAAATATGACATGATGAATATACGGTTTTCGACAAGCTTACCAAAAATTAAAAGCTACCAAATAGATTATTAACCAAACTAACAGTAAAGTTGCAAAATGGATAGTTAACAAAACTAACATTAAAGGGTGCAAATCCCATATTTAATATTAAAATTACAAAATGAACTAACATTACAATATTATTACCCACGAAGTGATGCAGATCTGTGATGCGAAGGTCCAGCTCTATTTTCCACTTGGTATTCCCGACCACGATGTCTAATCCTACGATCAGGATTATGCTTCAACCGGAAGTATGGTTCATCCCACTTCTCTTCATTTTGCAATGGCCAAAAACCACCGGAGGAGTAAGTCATAACATATGCATTTGTACTGTAACAGTGAGGCACGTACATTGCTGGATTAACTCCGTATTGTCTACACACTTCCATTGCATGTGAGCATGGAATACGATCCAACTTCCACTCTCCACATGAACATTCTTGTTCTGTTAATGAAACAATATAGTTACCATGACGCTTCGATCCCTCCACACATGTAGTTACACTTGCCGTTTGCCTCGAATAATTGTAGAGGTCTACATGGTGCTTCATCCCTAATCGACGCTCCGTATCAAACAAGTGTAAAATATGAACAGGCCAACTCTGATTTTTCTTTTGTAAATCCAATGCTACCTCCTTACGCTTTGAAAATGCATTTTTGGATCGTGTAAATGTTGCACTCACGAAGGCCGTGATTGGAAGGCGCCGTGTTCCCTTTAGAATACCGTTGATCGCTTCAGCGATGTTTGTCGTCATAACACCAAAACGGTGGCCTCCATCGTGACATAAGGTCCACTTACTAGGGTTGATTGCAGTTAGATACTCATATGCATCACGATTCAAAATTCTTATTTCATTCATTGTCAACTCAAAATCCCTAACGGACAATGATTTCCCTGCCTTGTAACACAGCTCGCTCAACCTCGAACTCTGGAATTGGGTATTGACATCTGAAGCAACGTGTCTCAAACAATAACGATGCACACCTCTAGGTGGATGAAACGCCGGAACATGTTCCATTGCCTTCAATAAACCCTGTTGTCTGTCTGAAATAAGACATATCCCCTCCACATCACGGACAATGTGTGTAGCTAACCTTTGAAGAAACCAATACCATGACTGAAAATTTTCCTCAATGACAATGGCATAAGCTAATGGAATGATATTCTGACCGGCATCTATGGTGTTAGCAATCAACAACTTATGTTTATACTTAGTGTACAAGTGTGTGCTGCCCACAGTAAGTATTTTGCAGCAATGTTTGAATGCCTCGACGCATGGTTTGAATGCCCAAAAGACGTACCCCAACGTGTGCAAGTCCCCAACCTTACCATCCTTGTGACACCACTCTACAATGGTCCCAGTATTAGATTCTTGTAAAGCCCCCATAAATTTGGGCAAATATTGACATGAACTCTCCCAAGTTCCGAACATGTTCTCCTTAGCAAGTTTCAAACACATTCTCCCACGTTCCATTTCTACATTGCTCTCCATGTCAGCTGCAAGCAGGTTTTTATGACTTTTGGAGTCAGTATCCGTAAGACAGGAATGTGGCCGCCCCAATGTGTTGATTACCCAATGATTTTGTTTTTTATCAAACTTTGCTCGTAACAACCACTCACAATATTTCGATATTGGGGAACAATAATCAATATCATTGGAAGGGTTCTTCTTACACACAAACTTCCAAGAGGTCGAGGAGCTCCACGCGACTCTATACTCACGTCTGGCATGACGCACCGAGTAATCTTTCAGGGCAGACTGCAAATGGTTTTTATCAGCAAAAATCATTCCTATCCTCAAAACTCCAAGATCGGCATTATATATTTGATCAAAAGGTACACCCTTGTGTACCAATGCAAAAAAGGGTACAGCCAATAAATCTGGATGCGGTGCCACTCTTGGAATTTGTTCTTCAGCATTATCATCAGACGAATCCTCTTCACTAGATCCATTATCACTAGGTTTCGAGCAACGATGGTTAGCCCCAAATTGATCACCAGGTAAATCACCAATGATTGAAGAATCTGTACTACCAGAAGGACCAACATTAGTATCATTACCAGGACCAGGCCCTACAAATTGGTTGTACTGATTTACCCATGCAATGTGGGATGTTTGTGGGCGTACCAGAACTTGAGGTTCCACTAATAGCTCAACCGAATTTAAACCGGCATTTGGATGGAAAAAGAATTGAAGGTCGCCATTGTTGTTAATAGGAATTCTAGGTGACCCATTACCATCTGTGTATATGGAAGACACCTTCAAAGAATATAAATTTAAATCCAATCGCACGATATCAGACAACACGCGTAGTAGATCGCCAAAATCAATCATACGAGCAACTCGTGTTGCTCCAACAACAACTCCGCAAGAACGCACAACAATTCCAATGTCACTCGATCTTGCCATATCTTCAAACACACAAAAATTAATCATATCAGTAAATATATCTACTAGTAGAACTGAACTTATTAATTAATTGAACTGTTCAAATAAATTTCCTTATTATTTAATGAATGAACTTAACAGATATATAATGTTGTAACTGTTAGTATCTCCAGCAAGGTGAAATTAAAATGGTTCGATAATCTTCAACTCAGAAAGAGAAAGAGTGAATCTAGCTACCTATAAGCGAACAATTAATTCTAATGGTTAATTCAACCTCTGCTTCTCTACAAAGTTGTAAACAATCGAATATTCAGCAACGAAGAATTTAAAAGAAGAGGACTCTCTCATAATATCTTAATCTGAGACAAGAAGCGTTTACCAATTAATCAATATATTCCAATTATTATACCAGTGTATGTATACATAAAATTAAACATGAGTTAGAGGGAGAGAGAAAGGGGGGTTACCTGGTTTTGGGTGGAAGAAGAATGAACAGAAATGGGTTCTTCACATTAAATTTTTGCTGCACAATTAATAAAATAAATCTGCAGAATCACGTGGAGAACAACAGAAAAGCAGGCAATAGGGGTAGTATCGCGCTTCGGGCATGCGATCTAAGAGGATGATATCGGAAAACGTGGATGACTGGGTCCCGCAAAAGTTGCAGGTTTGCTTTGTAAAGATGATACTCTTGTCCAAATTTTGTGATGCTTACTTAAAAATATTATAATTTGAGTATATCAGAAAAGTGTGAATGGTTTTTATTAAAAATTGATTTTTCGTATAAATTTTATTAAAAATTGATTTTTCGTATAAGTTTTTTTAGTGTAAGTTAAGGGCAATTCTGGTGAGCCCCGGGTGTATCCGTGCACCTGTTGACCAAGGAACAAAAAGACAAGCATGTAAGAGTGGTTGGGCACATGTCGGGAGCTTGCCTCGCTCAACCTATTACTCAGTCTTTGAGCCAAGTGATCGTATGAGTCGAGCAATGCGATCTTACTTCTTGTTTTATTGTTTGGATTGGGGTTCTTTTTTTTTTTTTTTTTTAGGAAGGAAGGTTGGGCCTATATTTTTTCTTATTGGTATTATTTTGTGGCTGGTAGGTCATATATACTACAATAATGTGTGTGTATTGTTTATTTACGTAGTTGTAAATTTTAATTAATTTTTGAAAAGTAAATCAATTATTTTAATTACTTTTGAAAAGTGAATCAATTATTTTAATTAATTTTTTAAAAGTGAATCAACTATTTTAATTATTTTTGAAAAGTAAAACAATTTTTTTCTTAAAACCCGAGCAAACAGTAACATAGCAAACGAGTTTGGGACGGAGGGAGTAGTTGTTATCATTGAAAAATATTAATTTTGGAGGGTATTACTTGTAGGGTATGAAGGCAATTAGTTGTTTTCATTAAAAAATAATACTTAATACACTAAAAAATATTAAAAAATGGTTCTCGTACAAACCAATTTCAATATATATATTTTAGGAATTGATTGAAAAATATCATACGAAAATTTGATTAATGTTATGGAAGGAATCAATGGAAAAAAAACTAAGGGGGGAGAATTTTGAGAATAGAGGGAAGAAATTAGCGTCATTTGAGACAAATGATCAGGGCGAATATGATCAAGGTTAGAAATGTAATTTTAGTCTATTTTTTTGGATAAGATGAGATGAGATAAGTTTTCGTTCTTCTATTATTATTCTATTATTACGGTTGATGATATTTTTTTTTCAGGATGTATAGAGTAAAATTGGTTTATACATAAATTATTGAAGGGTATTAGTTGTTTTTTTTATTAAAAAGTAATGTTAATTATTTTTAATGAATAATATTAGTTTGTTTTTATTATACAACTATTGCTCTTTCTTGAAAACAACAAATGTCATTCAGTGAAAACAACTAATATCCTTCAATTATTCATGTATAAATTATTTTCACTCCACACTTTATCTTTTTTTTTTTTTTTTAGAGAGAGTAGGTTTTATATGAAAATGGTTAGTGATAAGATTATCATAAAATTATTTTAAAATATCAAATATTTAATTAATAGAATCAAAAATCTCATCAGAGATGTCAAAAGTTGGGGTCAAAAAAATCAACAACAACTATTAGTGATTATTATTTTGGGTATATTTTTTTAATATCTTTGTAGGGTATTGTTGATTTATTATTTATGATATTGTTGATTATTATTTGGGTATTACTTATTATTTGAGATGTTACGAATAAAAGAATTGAAATATTGAAACCACTAATACTCTTCAAATAGTTCACTCTATCTAAAAAGGGGCAATTACACATAGGTTCCTTTTTGTAGTGTTTATTAACCATTGGTTCATTACTTTTCATAAAATACAAGTAGGTTATTTTTTGTGGGCCCAAACCCTTTACATCCACCGCCCCAACCCCCTCCCCTCCCCTCCCCCATCTTTTTCTACTTATTTGACCGACTACACCCCCCAAAACCTTCATCTGTCATCCCATGATGATGTGACATAAAGTCACTTACCAAATCCCCAAGCCCCATTTGCATTGAAATATTAATTAATGAGGTTTTGATTTTATCAAATATTTAATCCTTTTAATAATTTGAATAGGCACACTATATTGTCGAATTTTCTTTTATCAAGTGCATTAAAATATTAATTAATAAAGTTTTAATTTAACCAAATAATTAATTCTTATTAATATTTTAATAAAATATTCAATTCTTATAATGATTTAATGCACACTTTGACCAGCTATTTGAACAATTATTTCGCTGACTCACTGTTTTATTCAATTTTAAACAACTATTTTGCATACAAAAATTGACCAGCTATTATTTCAATTTTATTTCACACACAATTTTGAACACCTATTTTGCATAAAAAAAATTGAACAACTATTTTCCACAGATATTTCAAAATATTGAATAACTATTTTGAACATTTTGAACAGTTGTTTTCCATAAAAATATTGAATAAATATTGTACAACATCTCAAGTTTCACTACATATTTTAAATTCAAAAATTAGATATTTGAATTTAAAATTGATAAATATAACAAAAAATACACAAATTGCTTAAATGCAAAAAAAAAAGTGCAAAAAAAAAAAAAATTGAAAACGGTCTTCATCTTCAATAACTGATCTTCATCTTTTTTTCTTCTCCGATCTCCCTAACATCATCCAAAAAATAAATCATCTAAAAAATCACAATAAACAAAACAAAAAATCACCCCCACAATCCCGGAAAGCTTTCTCCTAAAATATATCATCAAAATTAAACTAACTTACTAGTGATGAGTGTCATCTGCTCAGATCGGTGGTGGTGACGGGTGTACTCAGATCGGTGGTGGTGGTGGTTGTACGGTGGCCGTTCGCCGTGAGAGGGAGCGTGGCGGCGCCGCGCCGCTGAGTGCGTGGGAGAGGTAGGCCGGCGGCGGCGCGTGTTAGAGGTAGGGTAGGGCGGCGGCACCGCGTGTGAGAAGGAGGGCGGCGGCGCCACTGCATGAGTGTGAGAAGGAGCGTGGGAGAGGGAGGGCGACGTCGCACCGGGGAGAGAGGAGTGAGGGCGGCATCGCGCCGGGGAGAATGAGGGCAGCGGCGCTGCGTGCGTGGGAGAGGGAGGGCGGTGTCGCGCAGGGGATTGTGAAGGCAGCGGCGCCGCTGAGTGTGTAGCGGGTTGGGGGTGGAGAAGAGAGAGGGGCTTTTAGAGAGAGAGAGATGGGGACTTTTTTAGAGAGGGAGGGGCAATTTGAAATGGGGTAGGGGAGAGAGAAAGATCAGTAAAAAGAGGAAGGGGGGGGTGGACGTGGGTAGACTGACAATTTTTTGGGAGTGGGACTCCATTTTAGAACCTATTTGATATTTGTAGAAAAGGGGGAACCAAAGTGTATTATAACACTTAAGGGAGAACCATTTTGTAATAAACTCATCTATAAAATACTAAGATTTTTTTCTTTCATATGTATTATTATATATAAATAAAAATTACAAAAATATAATAAATTGAAAAAAAAAATTCAAGTGGTATGATATAGTTCGTACTTTACGAGTTTGGGTTCGGTAGTTTGACCAATGATTCGATGACCCATGAGAAAATGATTCATATCCCAACGAAACATTTGGTGATTATAAAAAAGATAATGTATAGTGTTACAATTACTAAATTTTTTAAACAAATCGTAATGATAGTATTTATCTAAAAAATGTATTAAAATGTTTCACAATTGCAAATAATATTATTTAGTGCAATCATTAATAAGTACTATATTAGAACATTGATATTATTTTGCGTAATACGTCATTTTTCACTAAAATGAATTAATATATTTCACAATCGTAAATAATATTATTTAGTGCAAACATTAGTACATACTATATTATAATATTGATATTATCTTGAATAATACACTATTTCTCACTAAAATGATACATTTAATGTTTCACAATTGCAATTAATATTGTTTAGTGCAATCATTAGTACAAAATACATTGGAACATTGAAATTATCTTGCATAATACATCATTGTTCACTAAAATAAATTAAAATGTTTCATTGTTGCAAGTAATACTATTTAATGCAATCATCAATACATACGCCATTATAACATTGATATTATCTTGCATAATAAACTATTTATCACTAAAATCAATTACAATGTTTCACAATTGCAAGTAATAACAATTTAGTGTAACCATTATTTCATACTTTATTAGAAAAATGATATTAGAGGGGTGTATTCAATTGGGTTTTTATTGAATTTATTAGGACTTTAAAAAGTCTGTGCATTTAGAAAATCTATAGACTTCATGCAGAATTTGACTGACTTTTTTTTATTGATTTACTTGGATTGATTTAGATTGAATACCCCCAGACTATAAAAGTCTAAAAAAATCTTATAGACTCTATAACCAATACACCCCTCTTAGTTTCCATAATACACTATTTCTCCTTAAACTGAATTAAAATGTTTCACAATAGCAAGTAATACTATTTAGTTCAACCATTAGAGCATTAATATTTTACATTATAGATAGTTTCTCACTAAAATAAATTAAAATATTTCACAATTCTCAAGTAATACTATTAGTGCAAAAATTAGTACATACTACATTAGAACATTGATATTATCTTACATAATACATAATTCTCACTAAAATGATATATTTAATGTGTCACAAGTGCAAGTAATACCAGTTAGTGCAACCATTAGTACAAAATACATTGGAACATTGAAATTATCTTGCATAATACACTATTCCTCACTAAAATGAATTATAATATTTTAAAATTGCAAGTAATACTATTTAGTGCAACCATTAGTACATATTACATTATAACATTGATATTATCTTGCATAATACATTATGTCTCAATATAATGAATAAAAATATTTCACTATTGCAGGTAATATTGTTTAGTGCAACCATTATTTCATATTACATTAAAACAATGATATTATTTTGCATAATACACCATTTCTCACAAAAATGAATTAAAATACTTCACAACCACGAGTAATACTATTTAGCTCGACCATTAGTACAAACTACATTAGAACATTGTTATTATTTTCCATAATGCACTATTTATCACTAAAATATATTCAAATGTTTCATAATCTTAAGTAATACTATTTAGTTCAACCACTAGTACATACTACATTAGAACATTGATATTATTTTGCATTATAGATAGTTTCTCACTAAAATGAATTAATGTTTCACAATCACAAATAATACTATTTAGTGCCACCATTAGTAATACTACATCATAACATTGCTATTATCTTGCATAATACACGATGGTTCTCACTAAAATGATAGGATTAATGTTTCACAATTGCAAGTAGTACTATTTAGTGCAACCATTAATACAAAATACATTGAAACATTGATATATCTTGCATAATACACCATTTGTCACTAAAATAAATTAAAATATTTCACAATTATAAGTAACACGATTTAGTGCAACCATTGATACATACTCCATTTGACATTGATATTATCTTGCATAATATACAATTTCTCACTAAAATGAATTAAAATATTTCACGATTGCAAGTAATACTATTTTATCATGGAAATAATTTTTGATATTCAAAAAGTTAAATTTATTGTTTATGTTTAGGTAAGAAACTAACAAACTCGAAACATATAAAGATAAATTTTCTCAATGTGTTTAGGAAGTTGAAAAGTATGATTTTAAAAAGAAATTCCGGGGAAAAATAGTCAATGGAAAACTAATAAAATCCTTTCACAAAAAATAATAAAATAAAATATTAAAATATTAAATCGACTCTAATTAAGGTAAACATGTCCACACACAAACATCTACACAATATTTCTTTTTTATTATGACATCTTTTTTGTCAAATGTTACTTTTAGATTTGAAATGTGTGATTCTATTTTTAGAGTTAAACTTTTGCATTTGATTGTTACTGTATCTTCATACTATGAGGGAAAACTGGCATGCAACTATACAACAAATGTAATTTTAAGTAATATTATGTTATACTAATTTGAGATTGAAGGTGTGAATTAGTTAATATTTTTTAAAATTTTCTATGTATTCATTTTTAGTATTTTTTTATTGTTGTTGAATTATAATTACAATTTAATATTATATCGAAATTACAAGATATTTTAAAAAATTATTATTTATAATCTAAAATAACAATAACAAAAAAAAAATTCAGTCCGCGAAATTCGCAGGGGCATGCTCGAGCACTACTCGTGCACTAAGTGCACGAGCACAATCCATTTGAGCACATAAAACTTCCAGAGAGCCAAAAGTGCTCGACCACTCGAGCTCGTGCACGACTTAATTTCACTCGAGCACTATGCACGAGTACTCGTGCACTAGGTGCACGACCTGGTGTTGCTCGAGCACTATGCTCGACCACTCGTGCACTAGGTGCATGACTTGAAGCGATTTTACGAACTTCTACCAGTCGCTCACTCGCAAGCGGACGGGTTCACTGTAGTAAGAGTAAGTATAACGGCCAAGTATATCGAACCCAAGGGACAGTGTATATGCGAATAGATCCCTGAAGATCTACGCGTCGTAATTAGTATGAGTGTATTGTTTTTGGGATTTTTGGAAAGATTAATTAAACTAAAATAAGCTAAGAAAACTAAAATACTAAAGAAGACGAATTAACTAAGGGTTGTTTTCAAATGTGAGATGGTGATGCTTAAGATGAGAATCCCTACGTATACTAACGGAGCAGGTACATAATCAAAATAACTGTGACACACAAGAATTAACCTAAGTCTGAGAATGCAAGGTGAAAGCTCAAGATTCTAAACCCTAATACTTTACCCTAACACTTGACTTCACTAATCTACTAACAAGTTAATAGATTTTGCTTAATTAATGAGACCCTAATTTAACTAAGGTGATGCAGTCGTCCTCCTTCACTAAACCGGTAGATGAATTAACCTTTCCTAAACCCTCTCGTCAAGTCTACTCGTTGTTAAAGAGTGATGCGGTCGTCCTCTCTCTAACACCTTTCGAACGAAATTCAAGAGCGAAGTCTAGATTAATTTTAAGAATTCATTAACCAAGAGAATTAAAACCTAACGTCACATGTTACCCTAATTACGTACCCACAACCTACTTCTACGAGTTCATCCTACCCTAAGCATGCAAGGGTTTTAGCTAGACATAGATTTAACGTAAACAATAACAATTAGACAAGTGACGAACATGAACATGGTAATTAAATCAAAGAAGAGATCGTACATAAACTAGGGTTTTAAGATTTAAAAGAATAAACTGAAATTAATTAGCAAAATGAGGTCTCAACGTATTCAAGAACAAAAGATATTAAGAAACGAAACTAAAATGTGAAATCGTAATGTGAATTCGTAAGCAAAAACCTCAAAAACGTAAAACTAAACGTGCTCGTCTCTTCTCTTCCTTCTCTCTCTAAAAATTCTGTATAAACGTGATGTGGTGAGTTCGGGGATCCTTCAAAACGTGTTTGGAAGAGGTATATATAGGCAACGGGTCGGAACGGGATCTCATGGGCCAAAATTCCGTCAAGCTCGAGTAGAGCTCGAGTAACAAGTACTCGAGCAATGAAAGCTCGAGTGTTAAAATTATACAGAACGTCAAAAGTACTCGAGCTCCTTAGCTCGAGTAGTTCTACTCGACCGGCTTCTGCTCGAGTAGTCTACTCGAGTGCCCGAGTAATGGCTACTCGACCTGCTTCTGCTCGAGTGCACTACTCGAGTGCCTGAGTAATGGCTACTCGACCAAACCCTGCTCGAGTGCACTACTCGAGTGCTTGAGTAGTGTTTACTCGAGCACCTTCATCTTGAGTACTTCAATGACACTTTTGCTCACTTGAACTAATACTTCTCGTATTTCTTCCATATCTTCTCATCCGGGTATCCGTTTGAGTCGATTCGAAGTCCTACGAACTCCTCTTTTTGCCCTCTATCCATCTATAAGCATCAAAGAAACCAATTTGTTAGTTTGTGAAAATAATACTCAAATGACTTTAAATACTTATATGAATCCATCAAAACAAGGGCATTTCGAGCGACGAATCATGACAATTTCACGCCTAATCAACCCCCCCAAACTTACCATGTTGCTTGTCCTCAAGCAACGAAATAATAAGTCAAGTGAAATTGTTAGGAATGAGTCAAGGAATCCAATCATGCAAGTACATAAATTCGAGCTTCAAAGATGCATCACAAGTATACTCACTCACCTTCCTTCATCATATTCATGCGACAACAGCAAGAAACACCAAAATCCAACATGGATGTGCACTCAACGATGTGTTTCACTCCCTCTCAAGTGTATAACAATGATCAAGGGACTCACTCAATCAATCAATCACACAAATTGGCAGCCATAGGCTTGTAAGTGCTCTTAACTTCGACCGTACTCTAGAAATCAATGCCGAATCAAAAAGGACTTTTCTCAAGGTTGTAATGTAAGCTCTTTGGACAGGTGGGATAACAATATGGGTAAGTGACTTAAGTGAATGGAGAATAGAAACTCAAACTTTAGTACTTCAAAATTAGGAACAGACTACTTCAAACATTTTCAATCAACACTCTTTCAATTCCACTTTTCTCAACACTTCAATTTTTTTTTTCTTTCTCACTCTTTACACTTTTTTTTCAATCACTTCTTTTTTTTTTTCGCACAAACACATGAGCTCTTTTTTTTTCTTTTGCTCATTCTCAACTTTTTTTGTTCTTTCCCACAACTCAAATCTTCATCACACCTTTTCATATTCACTCAACAAACAACCTTTTCCTTTTTCAACTCAATTCACTCCTTTTACATTCACACTTTTCCTATTCTCCACTCAAATTGGGACAAAAAGGCTTAGGAATTGGAATAGTGTTTATATGTGCTAGCAAATAAAATAGGCTTTAGGCTCAACGTGGCTAGCAAGGGATACATGTCATTGGTAAGGAAAATTTTGGCTAAGTGACTCAATAAAAACAAAGATGGCCTAAGATCACACTCGGCATATCAAACTAGACACAATCAAGAAGCAAGAGCACACACAAGTTCTAGCATCCTCTAAGGTGACGATCCACTCACAAACGAAGAGATTAATTAATGCATCAAAATCTCATAAGGCTCAAAAGCTCACGGCTTTCACATCCATGCTAGTCCTAGTACATTCTCACTCTCATCACACAAGTACTCAAAAGAAAAATTCACAAGCATACAAGTTCTTTCTCAAATCAGCTCAAACTCAAACACTCACACAAAAGAATTTCTAACTCACCCTTACAACTCACTCTACTCATCAAATCATACTCAAATATAGCAATCAACAAGCATAAGATGATTGATAGGCACAAGGAGTATCTCAACAAACCAATAATCAATCAAACTCAACTCAAAGATAAGGGCGTGCATGCATGTGCAATGTAACAAGGAACATATAAAAAAAACTCCACCCCCCCAAACTTCGACCTTGCTAGAGGTCTAATTTTAGGGTTGTGGGTTACCTCAACCAAATAATTCCGTTTCTCTCACTAGCTTTGCACACTCCCTTGCTTGAGTTGGTCCCTTCAATCTAAATAACTCCATGATACCTTTACTCCTTTAGAGACAAGCTTACAAGCAACTCACTCAAATACGAGGTTAAACATAGACTCAAAATAACTCCCTAATAACTAAAAAAACTCAAAGCAAATAAAAAAAAATAATGGGTTGCCTCCCATTCAGCACTATTTTTAAGGTCCTCATGCCGGACCAAGCTCAAAGGAGCTTATGGGACATCATACTCAAATTTCCCTCCCTCACTCTCATAAGAGTGGTGTTTGAACTCCTTTCCTTGATGCCCCACCATCATGAGCCCTTTTGCTTCCTTCCCCACCTCAAGTGGTATAGGTCTCAACTCCTTCTCACCTTTATCTGGAGGAGTCTTACTAAACAATTTCTTGAGTTTGGACTTTTTCTTCTTAACTCCTCCTTTTCCCTCTAACTGGACCACATCCACTTTCTTCACCTCTTCATCCTTCAACTTCTTCACTTTATCCCTATCAAAATAATCAAGATCATAATGCTCATGGGTTAAATAATCAAGTGAAGGACTAACAAAATCATGAATATCAGAAGGATTAGGGATAGGAGATGTGTCTTCAACACGAGGATCAACTGCATCCATGCAATACAAGCTCTCATCCTCCTTCGGGTGCTTCATGGCTTCATATAGGGAGATCTTCACTTCTTGATCATCAACCTTCAACGTAATCTTCCCATTTGCCACGTCTAGCACCATCCCCGCCATAGCTAAGAACGGTCTTCCCAATATCAGGGGCACGTGCTCATCTTCCTCCATCTCTAGCACTACAAAGTCGGCTGGAAAAATGTGATCTCCAACTCTCACTAGGACGTCTTCAACAACACCTTGAGGTCTAGTAATAGACCGATCGGCAAGTTGAAGCGTCATCATTGTGGGTTGAAGTTCTCCACCTTCCAACTTCTTGAAAAGCGACAAGGGCATGAGATTGATGCTCGCCCCTAAATCACATAGCGCTCCTTTCTTGATCCCGTTCCTGATATCATAAAGAATGGTGAAGCTCCCGGGATCCTTCAGCTTTGGAGGAAGTGACTTGAAGTGAACTACACTAGCTTTTACTAGTAGCTTCCCCGCAAGAGTACGGGTTCACTGTAGTATGGGCAAGTATAGGGACCAAGTATTATCGAACCCAAGGGAAGGTATGTATGCGTCGTAGTTAATATGAGTGTATTGTTTTTGGATTTTTGGAAAGATTAATTAAACTAAACTAAAATTATCCTACGAATGCAAAAGGAAAATTAAACGAAATAACAAAAGGTGTGTTTTCAAATATGAGATGATGATGCTTAAGATAGGAATCCCTACGTATACTAACGGAGCAGGTACATAATCAAAATAACTGTGACACACAAGAATTAACCTAAGTCTAAGAATGCAAGGTGAAAGCTCAAGATTATATACCCTAATACTTTACCCTAACACTCGACTTCACGAATCTACTAACAAGTTAATAGATTGTGCTTAATTAATGAGACTCTAATTTAACTAAGGTGATGCGGTCGTCCTCCTTCGCTAAACCGGCAGATGAATTAACCTTTCCTAAACCCTCTCGTTAAGTCTACTCGTTGTTAAAGAGTGATACGGTCGTCCTCTCTCTAACACCTTTTGAACGAAATTAAAGAGCGAAGTCTAGATTAATTTTAAGAATTTATTAACCAAGAGAATTAAAACCTAACGTCACAAGTTACTCTAATTACGTACCCACAACCTACTTCTACGAGTTCATCCTACCCTAAACATGCAAGGGTTTTAGCTAGACATAGATTTAACGTAAACAATAACAATTAGACAAGTGACGAACATGAACATGGTAATTAAATCAAAGAAAAGATCGTACATAAACTAGGGTTTTAAGATATAAAAGAATACTGAAATTAATTGGCAAAACGAGGTCTCAACGTATTAAAGAACAAAAGATATTAAGAACCGAAACTAAAACGTGAAATCGTAATGTGAATTCGTAAGCAAAAACCTCAAAAACGTAAAACTAAACTTGCTCGTCTCTTCTCTTCCTTCTCTCTCTAAAAATTCTGTATAAAAGTGATGTGGTGCGTTCCGGGATCCTTCAAAACTTGTTTGGAGGAGGTATATATAGGCAACGTGTCAAAACGGGATCTCATGGGCCAAAATTCCCGTCGAGCTCGAGTAGAGCTCGAGTAAAAGTACTCGAGCAATGCAAGCTCGAGTGTTGAAATTATACAGAACGTGAAAAGTACTCGAGCTCCTTAGCTCGAGTAGTTCTACTCGACCGGACCCTGCTCGAGTAGTCTACTCGAGTGTCCGCGTACTGGCTACTCGACCGGCTTCTGCTCGAGTGCACTACTCGAGTGCCCGAGTAATGTCTACTCGACCGAAGCTGGCTCGAGTGCACTACTCGAGTGCCTGAGTAGTGTTTACTCGAGCACCTTCATCTTGAGTACTTCAATGACACTTTTGCTCGCTCGAACTAATACTTCTCGTATTTCTTCCTTATCTTCTCATCCGGGTATCCGTTTGAGTCGATTCGAAGTCCTACGAACTCCTCTTTTTGCCCTCTATCCATCTATAAGCATCAAAGAAACAAGTTTGTTAGTTTGTGAAAATAATACTCAAATGACTCTAAATACTTATATGAATCCATCAAAACAATGGCATTTCGAGCGACAAATCATGACAATTTCACGCCTAATCAACCCCCCCAAACTTACCATGTTGCTTGTCCTCAAGCAACGAAATAATAAGTCAAGTGAAATTGTTAGGAATGAGTCAAGGAATCCAATCATGCAAGTACATAAATTCGAGCTTCAAAGATGCATCACAAGTATACTCACTCACCTTCCTTTATCATATTCATGCAACAACAGCAAGAAACACCAAAATCAAACATGGATGTGCACTCAACGATGTGTTTCACTCCCTTTCGAGTGTATAACAATGATCAAGGGACTCACTCAATCAATCAATCACACAAATTGGCAGTCATAGGCTTGTAAGTGCTCTTAACTCCGACCATACTCTAGAAATCAATGCCGAATCAAAAAGGACTTTTCTCAAGGTTGTAATGTAGGCTCTTTGGACAGGTGGGATAACAATATAGGGTAAAGTGACTAAAATGAATGGAGAATAGAAAATCAAACTTTGGCACTTCGAGATTAGGAACAGACTACTTCAAACATATTCAATCAACACTCTTTCAATTCCACTTTTCTCAACACTTCAATTTTTTTTTCTAACCCTTTTCACTTTTTTTTTTCTTTTTCGCACAAACACATGAGCTCAATTTTTCTTTTGCTCATTTTCAATTTTTTTCTTTTCCACAACTCATATCTCATTCACACCCTTATTTTATCACCACTCAACCATCATAATTCCTTTTCTCAAATCAACTCAATCCCTTCAACCTTCACACTTTCCTATTCTCCACTCAAATTGGGACAAAAGGCTTAGGAATTGGAATAGTGTTCATATGTGCTAGAAAATAAAATAGGCTTTCGGCTCAAAGGGGCTAACAAGGGATCAATGTCATTGGTAAGGAAAATTTTGGCTAAGTGACTCAATAAAATCAAAGATGGCCTAAGATCCTATTCGGCATATCAAACTAGACACAATCTAGAAGCAAGAGCACACACAAGTTCTAGCATCCTCTAAGGTGACGATCCACTCACAAACGAAGAGATTAATTAATGCATCAAAATCTCATAAGGCTCAAAAGCTCACGGCTTTCACATCCATGCTAGTCCTAGTGCATTCTCACTCTCATCACACAAGTACTCAAAAGAAAAATTCACAAGCATACAAGTTTTTTCTCAAATCAGCTCAAACTCAAACACTCACTCAAAAGAATTTCTAACTCACCCTTACAACTCACTCTACTCATCAAATCATACTCAAAGATAGCAATCAACAAGCATAAGATGATTGATAGGCATGAATTATGCAATAGCGAGTCAAATCAAAATCACCCCAAGGAGTATCTCAACAATCTAATAATCAATCAAACTCAACTCAAAGATAAGGGCGTGCATGCATGTGCAATGTAACAAGAAACATAAACAAAAACTCCACCCCCCCCCCCCCCAAACTTCGACCTTGCTAGAGGTCTATGTTTGGGGTTGTGGGTTACCTCAACCAAATAATTCAGTTTCTCTCAATAGCTTTGCACACTCCCTTGCTTGAGTTGGTCCCTTCAAGCTAAATAACTCCATGATACCTTTACTCCTTTAGAGACACGCCTACAAGCAACTCACTCACATACGAGGTTAAACATACGACTCAAAATAACTCCCTAATAACTAAAAAAAAAACTCAAAGCAAATAAATAAAAAAATAATGGGTTGTCTCCCATTCAGCGCTATTTTTAAGGTCCTCATGCCGGACCAAGCTCAAAGGAGCTTATGGGACATCATACTCAAACTTCCCTCCCCCACTCTCATAAGTGTGGTATTTGAACTCCTTTCCTTGATGCCCCACCATCATGAGCCCTTTTGCTTCCTTTCCCACCTCAAGTGGTATAGGTCTCAACTCCTTCTCACCTTTATCTGGAGGAGTCTTACTAAACAATTTCTTGAGTTTGAACTTTTTCTTCTTAACTCCTCCTTTTCCCTCTAACTGGACCACGTCCACTTTCTTCACCTCTTCATCCTCCAACTTCTTCACTTTATCCCTATCAAAATAATCGAGATCATAATGCTCATGGGTTAAATAATCAAGTGAAGGACTAACAAAATCATGAATATCATAAGGATTAGGGATAGGAGGTGTGTCTTCAACACGAGGATCAATTGCATCCATGCAATACAAGCTCTCATCCTCCTTCGGGTGCTTCATGGCTTCATATAGGGAGATCTTCACTTCTTGATCATCAACCTTCAACGTAATCTTCCCATTTGCCACGTCTAGCACCATTCCCGCCGTAGCTAAGAACGGTCTTCCCAAGATCAGGGGCACATGCTCATCTTTCTCCATCTCTAGCACTACAAAGTCGGCTGGAAAAATGTGATCTCCAACTCTCACGAGGACGTCTTCAACCACACCTTGAGGTCTCGTGATAGACCGGTCGGCAAGTTGAAGCGTCATCATTGTGGGTTGAAGTTCACCATCTTCCAACTTCTTGAAAAGTGACAACGGCATCAAATTGATGCTCGCTCCTAAATCACATAGCGCTCCTTTCTTGATCCCGTTCCCAATGTCACATAGGATCGTGAAGCTCCCGGGATCCTTCAGCTTCGGTGGAAGCGCCTTGTGCACTAATGCACTCACCTCATGGTTCAGCTGCACCAACTTCGGCTCATCCACTCGCCGTCTTTTCGCAATCAAGTCCTTCAGAAACTTTGCATAATGCGGCATTTGTTCCAAAGCATCATAAAAAGGAATGTTAATGTGAAGTTGTTTAAAAACATCAAGAAATTTTACAAATTTTTCATCAAGCTTCTTTTTCATAAAGCGTTGTGGATACGGGACGGGTATCACAGATTTGGGTACCCCCCCATTCATCTCTTTCTGTTTCTTTCACTTTTTCCCTTGCTTCATTTGCCTTCTTCCACTTAGGAACTCTCTCAACCTCAATGCCTTCTTCTTCAAGCTCTTTGCTCGCTTGGGTGCTTTCACCCTCAACCTTCTTCTCAATCCCTTCACTTTCAATCCCCTTCTCAACGTGGGGCGTCTCAGAATCAGCAGGCCTCTGAGGACCTTCATAGTTGGTTCCACTTCTAAGCTGGATCGTCTTGCAATGCTCTTTCGGGTTCCCCTCCGGCATGGAAGGATATTTTCCCGGCTCTCTATTCACCATCTTTGCGATCTGGCTCATCTGGAACTCTATAGAAGTGAACCTCCTATTGTTCTCTTGTTGAGTTCTAGTCCACTCAACATTTATCTTCTGGAGCTCTTGATCTCGATGATCGTCTTTCTTATGCAGCTCCTTCACATCGTACTCCAAGGATGACAACCTCTTGCTACCTTCCTCCACTTTCTGAAGGATAGTTCTCAACATCTCCTCGGTTGATGCACCGCCCTCTCCACCAGGAGGTTTAGACCCCGGATCCACACCTGCAGGAACAGTAATACCAGCTTTTGGGTTAGCATAAGAAAAATTCTCATTTTTCCTCCATGTGTTTTGAGGAGGCTGCTGGCCTCCTTGAACTCCTTGTGTGTTCCTCCATTGATTTTGAGGTGGCTGTGGGCCTGGAGGTACAAATGGTTGGCCATAAGAAGGCCTTCCATACTGATTTCCACCTTGGTAGCCATTCTGATTGTAATATGGACCTCCCACGTAATTGGCTACCTCTTGTTGTCCACTTGGTTGGTCTACTCTCTCATTCTCTGTTGCATGCTCTCCACCTAAATTCTTCCCCAACTCGAGGTTGTTGATCTTTTCCATCATGGCCATCAACAGCCTTCTCGTTCCTTCACCTTCTTCAACCTGATTCACTCTCTGGAAGTCTGCATCTCCATTCCAAGCCCCGGCATTCGTGACAATGTTGTCCACGATCTCTCTACACCTCTCTATGCCTTGATTCAGGAATGCTCCGCCCGTACAGGCGTCTAAATGGTCTTGCCCCGCCTTGTTGGCACCACTGTAGAAGAATGCCATAATATCCCCCTCATTGTACCCGTGTTGCGGGCACTCAATCAGCATGTTTGAGTATCTCTCCCACGCTTGGCGTAAATCCTCTCCAGACTTCTGGCGAAAGGACGAGATCTCAATTCTAGCCTTGATCGTCCTAGATGGAGGGTAGAATCGCTCGAGGAACAGACGCTCGAGCTCGGCCCACGTGGTTACACCTCCCCTTAGGAGCGTGTTGTCATACCACTCCTTGGCTATTCCCGTCAGAGAGAATGGGAACAACCTGAGCCTCTTGGCATCTTCAGACATGCCATTGTAATTGAAAGTAGATGCTATCATGAGGAAACTCCTCAAGTGAGTGTGAGGGTTCTCCTTCCCGATCACCCCCTTGAACTGATTCTCGGTCAGCAGCTTTAGAATTCCTGGGGAAATAGAGAAGTTATTTGCCTCAACAGGAGGCAATGCCACTCCATCATAGTACCGTTGTGGCTGTGCTGCAAACCTCCCTCGAATAGCCATATTGTGATCTACGTTCTGAGGAACGTGTTGAGGATTAGCAGCAGGTACTGGTACTTGTTGGGGTGGTGGTGGTTGGTAAACATGTGGTTGATTATAGACTGGAGGTAGAGGATACGGGTATGGTGGGTAAGGATAAGGTGGGTATGGGTAATGTTGGTATACTGGGTTGTTGAAAGGGTTATTTGGGTTTTGTGGGTAAGCAGGGTTTTGGTTCTGGTTTTGGGGTCGTGTTTGTGCAGAGTTGATTGGGTCTTGTGGGTTCGGGTGTGGGCTCTCAGTTCCCCCTATGGGTATCTGCTGATTACTGCTGTTTCCATTGGCACCCTCTGCCCGTTCCACAAGAGCAGTATACTCTGCAGCTATTTTGTCTAACTCCCCAAGTTCATCAGAAATCTTGTCTTTGTTTCCCGCGGCAGTAGTCATTCTTCTTAAGAAGGCTCGGTTCCTTCTGGCTATTGTCTCAGGATCTGCAGGTAACCTCTCTTCGCTCGTATTGCCTTGTAAGCGTGTTTTCATAAACCTGACATACTAGCAGAAGGATCAAAATGCAATTGCCGATTGAATAAAAATAAAGAATAAAAACAGAAAATAAAATACTCACTACTAACTACTAAGCTATCGACAAGTCCTATTCAAAAAGCATATAACGCCATCCCCGGCAACGGCGCCATTGACTTGAAGCGAACTACACTAGCTTTTACTAGTAGCTTTCCCGCAAGAGTACGGGTTCACTGTAGTATGGGCAAGTATAGGGACCAAGTATTATCGAACCCAAGGGAAGGTATGTATGCGAATAGATCCCTGAAGATCTACGCGTCGTAGTTAATATGAGTGTATTGTTTTTGGATTTTTGGAAAGATTAATTAAACTAAACAAAAATTATCCTACGAATGCAAAAGGAAAATTAAACGAAATAACAAAAGGTGTGTTTTCAAATATGAGATGATGATGCTTAAGATAGGAATCCCTACGTATACTAACGGAGCAGGTACATAATCAAAATAACTGTGACACACAAGAATTAACCTAAGTCTAAGAATGCAAGGTGAAAGCTCAAGATTCTATACCCTAATACTTTACCCTAACACTCGACTTCACGAATCTACTAACAAGTTAATAGATTGTGCTTAATTAATGAGACCCTAATTTAACTAAGGTGATGCGGTCGTCCTCCTTCGCTAAACCGGCAGATGAATTAACCTTTCCTAAACCCTCTCGTTAAGTCTACTCGTTGTTAAAGAGTGATACGGTCGTCCTCTCTCTAACACCTTTTGAACGAAATTAAAGAGCGAAGTCTAGATTAATTTTAAGAATTTATTAACCAAGAGAATTAAAACCTAACGTCACAAGTTACTCTAATTACGTACCCACAACCTACTTCTACGAGTTCATCCTACCCTAAACATGCAAGGGTTTTAGCTAGATATAGATTTAACTTAAACAATAACAATTACACAAGTGACGAACATGAACATGATAATTAAATCAAAGAAAAGATCGTACATAAACTAGGGTTTTAAGATATAAAAGAATACTGAAATTAATTGGCAAAACGAGGTCTCAACGTATTAAAGAACAAAAGATATTAAGAACCGAAACTAAAATGTGAAATCGTAATGTGAATTCGTAAGCAAAAACCTCAAAAACGTAAAACTAAACTTGCTCGTCTCTTCTCTTCCTTCTCTCTCTAAAAATTCTGTATAAAAGTGATGTGGTGCGTTCCGGGATCCTTCAAAACTTGTTTGGAGAAGGTATATATAGGCAACGTGTCAAAACGGGATCTCATGGGCCAAAATTCCCGTCGAGCTCAAGTAGAGCTCGAGTAAAAGTACTCGAGCAATGCAAGCTCGAGTGTTGAAATTATACAGAACGTGAAAAGTACTCGAGCTCCTTAGCTCGAGTAGTTCTACTCGACCGGACCCTGCTCGAGTAGTCTACTCGAGTGCCCGCGTACTGGCTACTCGACCGGCTTCTGCTCGAGTGCACTACTTGAGTGCCCGAGTAATGTCTACTCGACCGAAGCTGGCTCGAGTGCACTACTCGAGTGCCTGAGTAGTGTTTACTCGAGCACCTTCATCTTGAGTACTTCAATGACACTTTTGCTCGCTCGAACTAATACTTCTCGTATTTCTTCCTTATCTTCTCATCCGGGTATCCGTTTGAGTCGATTCGAAGTCCTACGAACTCCTCTTTTTGCCCTCTATCCATCTATAAGCATCAAAGAAACAAGTTTGTTAGTTTGTGAAAATAATACTCAAATGACTCTAAATACTTATATGAATCCATCAAAACAAGGGCATTTCGAGCGACAAATCATGACAATTTCACGCCTAATCAGGAAGCGCCTTGTGCACTAATGCACTAACCTCGTGGTTTAGCTGCACCAACTTCGGCTCATCCACTCGCCGTCTTTTTGCGATCAAGTCCTTCAGAAACTTTGCATAATGCGGCATCTGTTCCAAAGCATCATAAAAAGGAATGTTAATGTGAAGTTGTTTAAAAACATCAAGAAATTTTGCAAATTTTTCATCAAGCTTCTTTTTCATGAAGCGCTGTGGATACGGGACTGGTATCACAGATTTGGGTACCCCCCATTCATCTCTTTCTGTTTCTTTCACTTTATCCCTTGCTTCCTTTGTCTTTTTCCACTTTGGAACCCTCTCTATCTCCTCAAAGTCTTTCCCCTTCTGGGACTCATCCATATCTTTATGCTTCTCAATCCCTTCACTTTCAACCCCCTTCTCAACAGTAACACCTCCATCTTTCTTGTATTCTCTTTCTCCCATCTCAGCTTGAGGCGTCTCAGAATCAGCAGGCATCTGAGGCCCTTCATAGTTGGTTCCACTTCTAAGCTGGATCGCCTTGCAATGCTCTTTCGGGTTCCCCTACGGCATGGAAGGATATTTTCCCGGCTCTCTATTCACCATCTTTGCAATCTGGCTCATCTGGAACTCTATAGAAGTGAACCTTCGATTGTTCTCTTGTTGAGTTCTAGTCCACTCAACGTTCATCTTCTGGAGGTCTTGATCACGTTGATCACCCTTTTTATGCAACTCCTTCACATCGTACTCCAAGGATGACAACCTCTTACTTCCTTCCTCCACCTTCTGAAGAATAGCTCTCAACATCTCCTCGGTTGATGCACCGTCTTCTCCACCGGGAGGCTTTGAACCTGGATCAACACCTGCAGGAACAGTAATACCAGTTTTTGGGTTAGCGTAAGAAAAGTTCTCATTTTTCCTCCATGTGTTTTGAGGAGGCTGCTGGCCTCCTTGAACTCTTTGTGTGTTCCTCCATTGATTTTGAGGCTGCTGTGTCCCTGGAGGTGCAAATGGCTGACCATAAGAAGGCCTTCCATACTGATTTCCATCTTGGTAGCCATTCTGATTGTAATATGGACCTCCTATGTAATTGGCTACCTCTTGTTGTCCACTTGGTTGGTCTACTCTCTCATTCTCTACTGCATGCTCTCCAACCAAACTCTTCCCCAACTCGAGGTAGTTGATCTTCTCCATCATGGCCATCAATAGCCTTCTCGTTCCTTCTCCCTCTTCAACCTGATGCACTCTCTGAAAATCTGCATCCACACCCCAAGCACCGGCATTCGTGACAATGTTGTCCACGATCTCCCTACACCTCTCTATGCCTTGATTCAGGAATGCTCCGCCCGCACAGGCGTCTAAATGGTCTTGCCCCGCCTTGTTGGCACCACTATAGAAGAATGCCATAGTATCCCCCTCATTGTACCCGTGTTGCGGGCACTCTATCAGCATGTTTGAGTATCACTCCCACGCTTGACGTAGGTCCTCTCCTTGCTTCTGGCGGAAAGAAGAGATCTCAATCCTCGCTTTGATCGTCCTAGATGGAGGGTAGAATCGCTCGAGGAACAGACGCTCGAGCTCAGCCCAAGTGGTAATACCTCCCCGTGGGAGCGTGTTGTCATACCACTCTTTAGCTATTCCCGTCAATGAGAATGGGAACAGCCTAAGCCTTTTGGCATCTTCAGACATGCCATTGTAATTGAATGTGGAGGCTATCATGAGAAAGCTCCTCAGATGTGTATGAGGATTCTCCTTCCCGATCACCCCCTTGAACTGATTCTCGGTAAGCAACTTTAGTATTCCCGGGGAAATCGAGAAGTTGTTCGTCTCCACAGGAGGCAACGCCACTCCATCATAGTACCTCTGCGGTTGTGCCGCGAACCTGCCCCGAATAGCCATATTGTGATCTGCGTTCTGGGGCACAAGCTGAGGAGCAACAGGTGGTGCTGGTACTTGATGAACTGGAGGTGGTTGTTACATAGGTGGTGGATGATATGGGTATGGTGGATAAGGGTATGGTGGGTATGGGTAATGTTGGTATACTGGGTTGTTGAAAGGGTTATTTGGGTTTTGTGGGTAAGCAGGGTTGTTCAGAGGATTATGGACAAAATTCTGAGCTGGATTGATGACGTTTTGTGCACCCGGGTTTTGGCTCTGACTATCCACTAACGGATCTTGGTTCTTACTGGTGTTGCCCTCAGTCCCGTCAACCCGGTTCAACCCTTGGTTAAACTCATTCTCGGCATCTTCCAACTCATTATTGATGTCCATTGGTTATTTCCCTAAGTCGGCCGCGTTCATCCTTCTCAAGAAGGCTCGGTTTCTCCTTGCTATCGTCTCAGGATCTGCAGGTAACCTCTCTTCGCTCGTATTGCCTTGTGAGCGTATTTTCATAAACCTGAAACACTAGCAGAATGATCAAAACGCAACTGCCTAATGAATGGAAATAAAAATAAAACAGAAAATAAATCACCCACTACTAACTACTAAGCTATCTATAAGTCCTATTCAAAAAGCATACAACGCCATCCCCGGCAACGGCGCCATTGACTTGAAGCGAATTTACTAACTTCTACTAGTCGCTCACCCACAAGAGGATGGGTTCACTGTAGTAAGAGTAAGTATAACGGCCAAGTATATCGAACCCAAGGGACAGTGTATATGCGAATAGATCCCTGAAGATCTACGCGTCGTAATTAGTATGAGTGTATTGTTTTTGGGATTTTTGGAAAGATTAATTAAACTAAAATAAGCTAAGAAAACTAAAATACTAAAGAAGACGAATTAACTAAGGGTTGTTTTCAAATGTGAGATGGTGATGCTTAAGATGGGAATCCCTACGTATACTAACGGAGCAGGTACATAATCAAAATAACTGTGACACACAAGAATTAACCTAAGTCTGAGAATGCAAGGTGAAAGCTCAAGATTCTAAACCCTAATACTTTACCCTAACACTCGACTTCACTAATCTACTAACAAGTTAATAGATTGTGCTTAATTAATGAGACCCTAATTTAACTAAGGTGATGCAGTCGTCCTCCTTCGCTAAACCGGTAGATGAATTAACCTTTCCTAAACCCTCTCGTCAAGTCTACTCGTTGTTAAAGAGTGATGCGGTCGTCCTCTCTCTAACACCTTTCGAACGAAATTCAAGAGCGAAGTCTAGATTAATTTTAAGAATTCATTAACCAAGAGAATTAAAACCTAACGTCACAGGTTACCCTAATTACGTACCCACAACCTACTTCTACGAGTTCATCCTACTCTAAGCATGCAAGGGTTTTAGCTAGACATAGATTTAACGTAAACAATAACAATTAGACAAGTGACGAACATGAACATGGTAATTAAATCAAAGAAGAGATCGTACATAAACTAGGGTTTTAAGATTTAAAAGAATAAACTGAAATTATTAGCAAAACGAGGTCTCAACGTATTCAAGAACAAAAGATATTAAGAAACGAAACTAAAACGTGAAATCGTAATGTGAATTCGTAAGCAAAAACCTCAAAAACGTAAAACTAAACTTGCTCGTCTCTTCTCTTCCTTCTCTCTCTAAAAATTCTGTATAAACGTGATGTGGTGAGTTCAGGGATCCTTCAAAACGTGTTTGGAAGAGGTATATATAGGCAACGGGTCGAAACGGGATCTCATGGGCCAAAATTCCGTCGAGCTCGAGTAGAGCTTGAGTAACAAGTACTCGAGCAATGCAAGCTCGAGTGTTAAAATTATACAGAACGTCAAAAGTACTCGAGCTCCTTAGCTCGAGTAGTTCTACTCGACCGGCTTCTGCTCGAGTAGTCTACTCGAGTGCCCGAGTAATGGCTACTCGACCTGCTTCTGCTCGAGTGCACTACTCGAGTGCCTGAGTAATGGCTACTCGACCAAACCCTGCTCGAGTGCACTACTCGAGTGCTTGAGTAGTGTTTACTCGAGCACCTTCATCTTGAGTACTTCAATGACACTTTTGCTCGCTCGAACTAATACTTCTCGTATTTCTTCCATATCTTCTCATCCGGGTATCCGTTTGAGTGGATTTGAAGTCCTACGAACTCCTCTTTTTGCCCTCTATCCATCTATAAGCATCAAAGAAACCAATTTGTTAGTTTGTGAAAATAATACTCAAATGACTTTAAATACTTATATGAATCCATCAAAACAAGGGCATTTCGAGCGACGAATCATGACAATTTCACGCCTAATCAGTGCACGAGTTCTTCTCGCTTGTGTACTCCAATGATACTTTTGCTCCCTCGAACTAATACTTTTCGTATTTCTTCGATATCTTCTCATCCGGGCATCCGTTTGAGTCGATTCAAAGTCCTACGAACTCCTCTTTTCACCCTTCATCCATCTATGAGCATCAAAGAGATAAATTCATTAGTGTGTATAAATAGTACTCAATTGACTCTAAATACTCAATTAAATCGACCAAAACTTGGGCATTTCCAATTACGAATCATGACAATTTCACGCCTAATCAACTGGCCTACAACGGCCATGTTGATCTTCGGCTGGGTGGGAGCTCGCACCAGGATATCTGCGAGGGGCGAGTTGGGCATATGGGCGAATTGATGTTGCCCGTCCCATTTCTTGAGTTTGGCTTCCAGATCCGCCACTTTCTTCAGGATTGCGGCCATGGCGTTGTCAGACGCGGGGGAAGATTGGGGATGCGGGTTGTCTCCCAGACGATCACGGACCGACAGCCTCGGGGCCGCATCGTTGTGATATCGGGAAGAGCGTCCACTTTCTCGTTCCCATTGCTTGGAACTTGCGTTCGACTCGCAGGGTCGGGCAGCTCCCCGAGCTTGGGACCCTAGTCGTGAAAAGACCGAACCCGCCGGTCAGCGAGATGCACAATGGGAGTCGGCCTCCTCGTCGAGGCGTCTTTTCAGGTTCTGCGGTCGGGCCACGTAAGTGGTGGCCCTCTCGGCCGCCCCTCGTTCTGGCCGTGGGGGACTGGTGGCCCTTGTATGGGCCGGCTCCTTTCCGGCCCGATGGGTGCAGATAGGAGCAGCATCGATCTCGGCCTGGTGACGTTCGATCATCGCCTTCGCCGCCTGGAGGTCCTCCGGGATCCTTATGGCGGATAAGAACTCGAATGGCCCCTGGAGTGTGGCAGGAGCCGGAGTAGCGGTTTCATCGATGTCTTCAACCTACTCCTGGGTGCGGGTAGCCTTTGAAGTGGCCATTTCGATGTGGGTAAGTGGGATTTCTTGAGAAAAAATGGATATGGTTCGGTTTAGGTAACTAGATGAACGAAACCGAGTGAACTTCACTATTAGTTACCCTCCTTCTAGCGTCAAAATGTTGACAGCGATTTCGTGAGGAACTCGCCGTCGGGTTCCTAGCGGGTAGGACTTACGTATTTATGATAACTGAAAGTAATAAATGTAGGAGTAAATGAACTCTCAAGAGTAGATTTTACAATAAATGAGTTGTGTGTTACATTTGGGCATTTAAGACCCTATTTATAGTGTACATGGTGGGTTTCCCCATCTTGGGTTGGTATGCCCGTGGGCGGCCCCCCTCCCCCCCTATTCCTAGCTGGGAGGTCATGAGTGGCTACAACCTCCCTCTACAGACTAATGGGGAGGCGCCACCTGGCACTGCTGCCTTTTACTGATGGGACATGTCCCAACTACCTACTCTGACACTGTTAAATCCTCTGAACTGATGGCACTGGACGTACTCTCACAGCTGGCGAGGCCTGGGATCGGGCAGATGGGTACACGGATAATCGGGTACCGAGTAGGTAGCGAGTACCCTGGAGATCCTTTCTCCGAGAAGCGGGTAGAGTTTGCTCCAGAGTTTGCCGCTGGCCGACCTCTAATCCACGGAATAAGTCTTCTTCACGACAGCTCCTGAAGGTCTCCGTCGGGTAGGCATGATACCCTACCCGTCTGCTCGGCGTGGCTCGGCGACGAGATTCTCTCGTCCGTGCGCCACTTTGGTTTGATGGGTTAACCCCGATACCCGAATGGTCGGGTAGCAATATCGGGCGTGACACAATATATTATCAATAAAAAATTATTATTATTATTGTTATAATATCAAAATTCTTAATTTATTATCCTTTATAAATAGAGATCATTATTGATGTATTTTAAATCACAATCTCGTATTCTATCTTTTTTCCTAATTTCCATCATTTTTTATTATCTCTTTTAAATCATTTCATGTTTCATACATAGTATTTGAATTCTAAATTCTTGCAATTTTATTTTATTTAATAAGAAAAATAATACTCCATCCGTCCCAAAGTTATTTTCTACTTTATTGTTTGTCACCCTAAACTAAATTGGGTTTAATTAATAACTGTAAAGTAATATGTATAAAGTAATAACATGAGATGTAAGTATACTAGTGTAGGAAAAATAATATTGCTATATTTTTATTTGTGGAAATATCGATTGAGCAAGGAGAGGGGTAGTTTCGAATGGGAGTTAATATCCATTTAAAATTAGCACATTGCATTAATAACAAATGCCAAAGTTTTGTATGAAAATTACACATTATAAATTTATCATTAAAATATTTTAAAAGTTTTCTTTCAAAAAAAAAATTAAAAGTTTTAAAATATCAAATATGTGATCAAAGAGTATTAAAAATTCTTCAGAGTATCAATAATCAAGATTAGTGGTATCCATATTATGAGTATGTATAGAGTGAAATTGGTTCATACACGAATTATTGAAGGGTATTAGTTGTTTTCCCTGAACAATATTATTTGGTTTTACTGAACAATATTAGTTGTTTTCACTGAAGAGTCTTAGTTTGTTTTCAGTAAATAGTTAAATACACTCCAATGAAAACAACTAATACCCTTTAGTAAAAATAACTAATATTTTTTAGTAAAAACAACTAATATCTTTCAATGGTTCATATATGAACCATTTCCACTCTATCATTTGTCCCATATTATTATTTAATAATATCAACAACAATTAATCTTTAAACTAAAATTTATCATATTTAATATAAAAATACAATATTGTATAATATTTTAGTTTAAAGTGTCAAGTTAAATAAAACCATTTAAATATTAAATAATTAGCCAACGGTAATAAAAATTTGACAATAAAAATTAAATATTGAACACAGGTTAATGGAATCACCATGAATTACAATACCAAATCATTTTCATCTTAAATCTATTAATAATAAATTTAAAAAAATATTTTATAGTAAAAAATAAATGAAAAGGAAGAATTAAGATATAGTTAAATTACCGAAAAAGAACAAAAAGCAAATAAGAGTAAACACTTCGTTTTGATTGAATATCACTTGCAAAATAAATAATTAAAAAAATTGTATTCATATGATCCCTCCCAACATAACGTGAGCAAAAAATGGGAAAAAGTAGACAAAATGCAGGGATGAATAGTATTTGACAGAGTTGGTTGGAAGATGTCTTGTTGACTTACTTTTTAACATGGAAGAATCAATGATGTAGATTAAAAGTGAATTAGATCAAAGGCTGAAAATAGACAGGGGTTCACATACCCTTGGGGCACAGTAGTAAGTCTTGTAAGGTAATTATACATTGTAAACAACTCCAAATACATTATGCATCTGGTGCATATGAAAATACACGGACCCTTTTCCTTTTTTGTAACAAGTGAAATATTTAGGGGAGTTTTGAGGATTTTAAAGTCAGGTGAATCTCAAACTTTTCATCTCTAAAAAGGTGAGATTTTTAAAATTGCAAATCAAATTCTCTATGTAGCGAATTTTCTGTCATTTGGCGAATATCTATTGCACGATTTCAACTTATTAAACATTGAGTAACTCTCTTGTACACTTGATGTATGGTGCATTCACTCAACAATTGATATTGTTTACACTGAAAAGTTGGTCTCAATTACACTGATTTTTCAGTGTAAACTTTTTGGTGTAATTGGAACCAATTTTTCTGTGTGATTGAGACCAACTTTTCAGTGTAAACAATATTAACTGTTGAGTGAGTGCACCACACTTGGTGCATATGACAGTTTGCCTTAAACATTAAATATTTTATTTCAATTGAATTTTATTATATAATATAATTTAAATTGATAATATGACATTCATTTTAAATTGAATTCACTCTCGTTACTTTATTAAATTATTTAATATGCTTAAGTTTTGGGAGAGAGAAAATGTGAATTACTTATATTTAGTTTACAGATTTAAATATATATATATATATATATATATATTATAGGTGTTATATATTAAAATATAAATAGACAGACATATTTTTTACGAATTATACTCTAAAACTTTTTAAAATGTGTGTTTCCAAACCCGAATCGTATTGACCCGTATAGATCCTAATAAAAAGTAATGGATATATTTGTTTTGAAATTTATATAAAGTAAAATGTTTCACTTTACATGCATAAAAGTGTGTGATATATATCATTATAGGATTAGTAGTATGGAGACACAATTCTTGGAGCTTAATTGTATAGAACCACCAAGAAATCACATTTTGTGGGGCCCACAGCCAAAAAATCATAAAATCCCTCTGATTTTTTTGCAGACCGTGTCTGCCTTTTGCAGATTCTATCTTTTTCTTTCTTTTTTTTAAATTTACTTGTTGATAGGCGAACATAAATCAATGATCGGCGAATAGAGATTAAAGTCTTAATAAGGATTACGAGAAATCAACCCCAAATCAAAGACGATCAATAAAGAGAATCAAGCCGGGGTGCATAAACTAATCCAAGGAGTGTATAAAGTGGCGAACAACTATAACGACGAACAACTTATCGGCGAACAGGTTTTAAGGCCCAAGACCAGAGATGAACATTCTGCTAAGTCACTGATGACGAGCAACATTGACAAAAGATGGTGCGTCTACCAACCTAAGGGATGCATGTCGATGAACAAAGGATCAAGATCCCTAAGCCAATCTGTGTAAAACACAAAGGCGAACAACTTCTGGGTCATGCACCCAAAAGGCGAACAACTTTTATGGAAAAACCATCCTAGATCAACTAAGCCGACCTGGACGAACAACAACGAAGTCCGAGATAAGACCAAAGAAGACTTTGTAACTAAGATTCGGCTTAGATAAGGTCAAACTAAGGTCAAATGACACATGTCAAGCATGCAGGCTAGGGAGACCAAGAGTCATAGACACCTCATGCTTGCTAGTCTCTATAAATAGTTGTTCTCCAGCTTAAGAAATACAAGTTCAAATTCACAAATGCTCCAAAAACACACACTTAAACACCTAGACGTACACACATACGAAATTATTACGATTTCGACTTTCACATTTACAAGTTCATAACCCGAACCCTCGATTTACCATTTACGGTGGTAACCAATCACACGTAATTGATTGATGATCTTTAAACCGAACTTAAACAGTCACTAATCCATCCTATAAAAAATGATCACCAACAATTTTGGCGCTAGAAGGAGGGCTCGAACCTTCGGTTTAGTGTAATTACTCAAGAACTTCAAGTTGAAAACTTGAAGATTCAAAGGAAACCTCAAGAAATACTTGAAGATCCAAGCAAAGGTGTTCTTGGTGTTCTTCATTATAAGAATTAAAACAAATTAATCCGGAATGCCTCAATCCAAAGAAACACAAGGGTCACGCTTGTCAAGAAGGCCATCTCCTACTCGAGCTTCGTCAGCTGACCATCAAGATCGTAATCCCAGACATGCGAACAGATCGCAACATACGGCCGTAACCCATAATCTCCCACCTGAAATGGAAGCCCTGGCGAACAACCCTAACGAATTAGCCAAAACCATTGCTGCTCTCCAGGCGCTACAGAGACAACAAGATCAAAATAGGCCTTCACAAGTGAGGCCTAAAGATAGAGCCGTAGAAGTTGTTAGGGCTAGATCAACTAGGGGCGAACAACACGAGGTGAACAGTGCCCAGGTCAGGCGGGATAAAGGCAAAGCAAAGATGGTCGAACCGAGAGAGGGTCAGGCTGAATCTGCTCGCGGGCGAACAACTATGTCGAGCCATGGAACCACCCGTTCTAGTGCCCAGGACAGACTTGGTCAACCCCAACTGCAAGAGAAAGTTGCTTGCCAGGAAGCTGAGCGTGGGCGAGCAACATTTGAACAACCACGCCCATCTGTTCACGAGAGACTCTCTCAATCTGCCTTCAGGCGTCTAGGGCCAAATGCGGCGAGCAACCCTAGAAAACAACTCCAGGATTTGCCCACTCCGAGTGAGGGACTGCGACGAGCAGAAAGGTTAGTACCTTTGCTCGCCGAACAGCCTCCAAGTCAGAGGGCATCTTTGGATGAGCTATCAAGTTTAAGAAGGGCAGTGGAGAGCATGCAGGGACAGTTGGACCAACAAAGAGGAATGGGGACAACCAGTTTGCCATCCTCACCATTATCATCTGTTATTCTGAAAACCCCGATTCAGAAGAAGGTCCAGTTCCCGGCAAGCATACAGTATGACGGTGTTGCTGATCCCAGAGTTCATCTAACAAAGTATTCAGATTATATGGTCTCGGTGGGAGCCAGCGACGCCACTCAATGCCGAAACTTCCCTTTAACTTTAGGAGATCGGGTACACAAATGGTTTTCGGCAATGCCGCCAGCATCTATCCACTCTTTCACTCAATTGAGTCGAGAGTTCCTTTCCCATTTCTCAACGGCGGGATCATACTTGTCCCAGAAACACCGATTGTCTGACCTAAAACAAAATGACGACGAGTCAGATCGGGCATTCATGGAAAGGTTCGACAAAGTGTTGTTAGGAGGTGAACCCGTCAGCGAGGACACGAAAATTGTTGCTGTTATGGCCGGGTTGAAAAAAGGATCAAAGCTTTGGAAGGAGGTACGTCTGAAGTGCCCAAGAAGTTATGCCGAATTTCGAAATCAAGCCGGCATATTCGTTTCCATGCACGAAGCCTTGCAATCAAACTTGGGGGAGAACAAAGCTGACCCCAAGGAGAATAATAAGAAATCTGGCGTAACAAACTATCGAGTCCCTAAAAACATGAAGGCATTCACTGAAGGGACGAAGCTTAAGGAAAAGTTGAATCAAGTGCTAACAGTGTCAGTCGATACTGTATATGAAAGTGTGAAGGATAAGGAGTTGCTCTCTGACTTGAAGCGACTACACTAGCTTCTACTAGTAGCTACCCCGCAAGAGAACGGGTTCACTGTAGTATGGGCAAGTATAGGGACCAAGTATTATCGAACCCAAGGGATGGTATGTATGCGAATAGATCCCTGAAGATCTACGCGTCGTAGTTAATATGAGTGTGATGTTTTTGGGTTTTTGAAAAATTAATTAAAAGACTAAAATAGACTAATTAACTAAAGAATGAAAAAGAACGAATTAACTACGGGTTGTTTTCTAATAAGAGATGGTGATGCTTAGGATAGGAATCCCTACGTATACTAACGGAGCAGGTACATAATCAAAGTAATCGTGACCAACAAGAATTAACCTAAGTAAAAGATCGTAGAATGAAAGCTCAAGATTTCTCACCCTAATACTTTATCCTAGCAATCGACTTCACTAATCCACTAACAAGTTAATGAATTGTGCTTAATTAATGAGACCCTAATTTAACTAAGGTGATGCGGTCGTCCTCCTTCGCTAAACCGGTAGATGAATTAACCTTTCCTAAACCTTCTCGTTAAGACTACTAATTGTTATTGAGTGATGCGGTCGTCCTCTCTCTAACACTTTCGTACTAAATTCAAAGGTAAAGTTCAGATTAATTATATGAATTCATTAATTAAGAGAATTAAAACTAACGTCACCAATTACCTTAATTACGTACCCACATCCTACTTCTACGAGTTCATCCTAACCCAAGCATGCAAGGGTTTTAGCCGGACATGGTTTTAACATAAATAAAAGCAATAGAAGAAACAACGAATAAAAACATAATGAATTGAATAAAGAAAGTAAGAAACATGAACTAGGGTTTAAAAAAGAAAATAAATACGAAGAACTGAAATTGAATTAACTAAAACGAAATTAAAAGCGTTTAAAGTAACGAACTAATGACAAGAAACTAAGAATTCGTATGCAAAACCTCAACAAAACGTAAATAAAGCTTGCTCTTCTTCTTCCTCTCCAAAAACTAAGTCTAAAGTGATTTCTAAAGTCGGGGTCCTTCAAAACGTGTTTGGAAGAGGTATATATAGGCACCGGGTCGAAACGGGAGTTAATGGGCCAAAAATACGCATCCGGAGGCAAAAGTATATGGGCGCTCGAGCAAAACGCTCGAGCGGTCCCGCTCGAGCTGTGTAGCTCGAATGATGCATTCGCTCGAGCGGTCGCGCTCGAGCTGCTCGAGCGCTGAATCTTCTCTGTATGTTTTTGGGCGCTCGAGCAATTCGCTCGAGCGGTGGCACTCGAGCAATGCGCTCGAGTGATCTCTAATCCTTCCAAATGATACTTTTCCTCGTCCGCACTAATACCAATCGTATTTCTTCTCATCCGGGCATCCGTTTGAGTCGATTCAAAGTCCTACGAACTCCTCTTTTCGTCCTCTATTCACCTATGAGCACCAAAGAGACAAATTTATCAATGTATAGAAATAATGCTCATTTGACTCCAAGCACTCATCGAAAACCTTCAAAACATGAGTAATTTGGGCACCAAAACATAACAATTTCACGCCTAATCAACCCCCCCAAACTTACCATGTTGCTTGTCCTCAAGCAACGAAATAATAAGTCAAGTGAAATTGTTAGGAATGAATCAAGAATCAAATCATGCAAGTAATTGAACTCGAGCTTCAAAGGTCAATCACCCGTATACTCACTCACTTTCTTTTATCGTACTCATGCAACAATAACAAGAAACACCAAGATCAAGCATGGATGTGCACTCAACGGTGTGTTTCACTCCCTCACAAGTGTATAAAAGTGTTTAAGGGACTCACTCAATCAATCAATCACACATATTGGCAGCCATAGGCTTGTAAATGCTCTCAACTTCGACCATACTCTAGAAATCAATGCCGAATCAAAAAGGACTTTTCTCAAGGTTGTAATGTAGGCTCTTTGGACAGGTGGGATAACAATATGGGGTAAATGACTCAAGTGAATGGAGAATAGAAAAATCAACTTTGGCACTTTGAGATTAGGAGCAGAATCACTTCAACATTTGCAATCAATACACTTTAATTCCACTACTCTCAACACTTCAATTTTTTCTTTCTCACTCTTTCACTTTTTTTTCAATCACTTTTTTTTTCTTTTTTTTTTCGCACAAACACATGAGCTCAATTTTTCTTTTGCTCATTCTCAATTTTTTTGTTTTCTTTCCCACAACTCAAATCTCATTCACACCCTTCTTCTCATATTCACTCAACAAACAACCTTTTCCTTTTTCAACTCAATTCACTCCCTTCACATTCACACTTTCCTATTCTCCACTCAAATTGGGACAAAAAGGCAATAGTGTTCATATGTGCTAGCAAATAAAATAGGCTCTAGGCTCAAAGGGGCTAACAAGGGATCAATGTCATTGGTAAGGAAAATTTTGGCTAAGTGACTCAATTAAATCAAAGATGGCCTAAGATCACATTCGGCATATCAAACTAGACACAATCAAGAAGCAAGAGCACATGCAAGTTCTAGCATCCTCTAAGGTGACGATCCACTCACAAACGAAGAGATTAAATCATGCATTTAAATCTCGTAAGGCTCAAAAGCTCACGGCTTTCACATCCATGCTAGTCCTAGTGAATTCTCACTCTCATCACACAAGCACTCAAAAGAAAAAATTTACAAGCATACAAGTTCTTTCTCAAATCAACTCTAACTCAAACACTCACACAAGAAAACTCCTAACTCAGCCTCACAATTCACCCTACTCATCAAATCATACTCAAAGATAGCAATCAACAAGCATAAGATGATTGATAGGCATAAAATATTGAGTAACAAAACAAATTAATAATAGCCCAAGGAGCATCTCAAGGCACCAATAATCAATCAAACTCAACTCAAAGATAAGGGCGTGCATGCATGTGCAATGTAATCATAAAAAGAAACTCCACCGCCCCCAAACTTCGACCTTGCTAGAGGTCTAAGTTTGGGGTTGTGGGTTACCTCAACCAAATAATTCAATTTCTCTCAGTAGCTTTGCACATTCCCTTGTCTCAAGTTGGTTCCTTCAATCTCCACTTCTTTGGTTCCTTTACTCCTTTAGAGACAAGCCTACAAAATAAAGCTCTCGAGTACGAGGTTAGACATACGACTCTAAACACCCTAATAATATAAAAAGACACTAAAAATAAATGAAAGCAAATAAAAATGGGTTGCCTCCCATTCAGCGCTATTTTTAAGGTCCTCATGCCGGACCGTGCTCAAAGGAGCTTATGGGACATCATACTCAAATTTACCTCCCTTACTCTCATAAGAGTGGTGTTTGAACTCCTTTCCTTGATGCCCCACCATCATGAGCCCTTTTGCTCTCTTCTCATCCCCAAGTGTTATGGGTCTCAACTCCTTCTTGCCTCTATCTGGAGGAGTCTTACTAAACAATTTCTTGAGTTTGGACTTTTTCTTCTTAACTCCTCCTTTCCCGTCTAACTGGACCACGTCCACTTTCTTCACCTCTTCATCCTTCAACTTCTTCACTTCATCCCTATCAAAATAATCAAGAACATAACTCTCATGGGTTAAATTATCAATTGAAGGACTAACAAAATCATGAGTATGAGAGGAATTCGGGAGAGAATGTGTGTCTTCAACACGAGGATCAATGGCATCCATGCAATACAAGCTCTCATCCTCCTTCGGGTGCTTCATGGCTTCATATAGGGAGATCTTCACTTCTTGATCATCAACCTTCAACGTGATCTTCCCATTCGCCACGTCTAGCACCATCCCCGCCGTAGCTAAGAACGGTCTTCCCAAGATCAGGGGCACGTGCTCATCTTCCTCCATCTCTAGCACTACAAAGTCGGCTGGAAAGATGTGATCTCCAACTCTCACTAGAACGTCTTCAACAACACCTTGAGGTCGAGTAATAGACCGATCGGCAAGTTGAAGCGTCATTATTGTGGGTTGAAGTTCACCACCTTCCAACTTCTTGAAAAGCGATAGTGGCATCAAATTAATGCTCGCCCCGAGGTCGCACAACGCTCCCTTCTTGATCCCGTTCCCAATATCACATAGGATCGTGAAGCTCCCGGGATCTTTCAGCTTCGGTGGCAGCGCCTTGTGCACTAATGCACTCACCTCGTGGTTCAGCTGCACCAACTTCGGCTCATCCACTCGCCGCCTTTTCGCAATCAAGTCCTTCAGAAACTTCGCATAATGCGGCATCTGTTCCAAAGCATCATAAAAAGGAATATTAATATGCAATTGTTTAAAAACATCAAGGAACTTAGCGAATTTCTCATCGAGCTTCTTTTTCATGAAGCGCTGTGGATATGGGACAGGTATCACCGATTTGGGTACCCCCCATTCATCTCTTTCTGTTTCTTTCACTTTCTCCATTGCTTCCTTTGCCTTTTTCCACTTAGGAACTCTCTCAACCTCCTCAAGGTCTTTGTCTTGATGGGACTCATCCTTATCTTCATGCTTCTCAATCCCTTTACTTTCAATCCCCTTCTCAACTTCATCTCCTTTAGGCTCAATCTCTTCTTGGGGCGTCTCAGAATCAGCAGGCATATGAGGACCTTCGTAGTTGGTTCCACTTCTTAGCTGGATCGCCTTGCACTGCTCTTTCGGATTCCCCTCCGGCATTCTATTCACTGATTTTGCAATCTGGCTCATCTGGAGCTCTAAAGAGGTGAACCTTCGATTGTTCTCTTGTTGAGTTCTAGTCCACTCAACGTTCATCTTCTGGAGCTCTTGATCACGTTGATCACCCTTCTTATGCAACTCCTTCACATCGTACTCCAAGGATGACAATCTCTTGCTCCCTTCCTCCACCTTCTGAAGGATCGCTCTCAACATCTCCTCGGTAATGCACCGCCTTCTCCACCAGGAGGTTTAGACCCCGGATCAACACCTGCAGGAACAGTAACACCAGCTTTTGGGTTAGCATAAGAAAAATTATCATTCCTCCTCCATGTGCTTTGAGGAGACTGCTGGCCTCCTTGAACTCCTTGTGTGTTCCTCCATTGATTTTGAAGTGGCTGAGGGCCTGGAGGCACAAATGGTTGGCCATAAGAAGGCCTTCCATACTGATTTCCACCTTGGTACCCATTCTGATTGTAATACGGACCTCCCATGTAATTGGCTACCTCTTGCTGTCCACTGGGTTGGTCTACTCTCTCATTCTCTACTGCATGCTCTCCACCCAAATTCTTCCCCAACTCGAGGTTGTTGATCTTCTCCATCATGGCCATCAGCAGCCTTCTCGTTCCTTCTCCCTCCTCAACCTGATGCACTCTCTGAAAATATGCATCTCCACTCCAAGCACCGGCATTCGTGACAATGTTGTCAACGATCTCTCTACACCTCTCTATGCCTTGGTTCAGGAATGCTCCGCCCGCACAAGCGTCTAAATGGTCTTGCCCCGTCTTGTTGGCACCACTGTAGAAGAACGCCATAATATCCCCCTCATTGTACCCGTGCTGCGGGCACTCTATAAGCATGTTTGAGTATCTCTCCCACGCTTGGCGTAGATCCTCTCCAGACTTCTGGCGAAAGGACGAGATCTCAATTCTAGCCTTGATCGTCCTAGATGGAGGGTAGAATCGCTCGAGGAACAGACGCTCGAGCTCGGCCCAAGTGGTAATACCTCCCCGCGGGAGCGTATTATCGTACCACTCCTTAGCTATTCCCGTCAGTGAGAATGGGAACAGCCTAAGCCTCTTGGCATCTTCAGACATGCCATTATAATTGAATGTTGAGGCTATCATGAGAAAGCTCCTCAAGTGTGTATGAGGATTCTCCTTCCCGATCACCCCTTTGAACTGATTCTCGGTCAGCAGCTTTAAAATCCCCGGTGATATCGAGAAGTTGTTCGCCTCAACTGGAGGCAAAGCCACTCCATCGTAGTACCGCTGTGGCTGCGCTGCAAACCTCCCTCGAATCGCCATATTATGATCTACGTTCTGAGGAACGTGTTGAGGATTAGCAGCAGGTACTGGTACTTGTTGGGGTGATGGTGGGTAAACAGGTGGTTGGTTGTAGACTGGTGGTGGATGATATGGATATGGTGGGTAAGGATAAGGTGGATATGGGTAATGTTGGTATGCTGGGTTGTGGAAAGGGTTATTCGGGTTTTGTGGGTAAGCAGGATTGTTCAGAGGATTTGGGACTAGGTTCTGAGCTGGATTGTTTACATTTTGTGCACCCGGGTTCTGGCTGCTACTATCTACGAACTGGTCTTGATTCTGACCACCACTCCCTCCAGAGCCATCAACCCGGTCTACTGCCTGATTGAAATCATTGGCAGCATCGTCCAACTCATTATTGAGGTCCATTGGTCCCTTCCCTAAGTCGGCAGCGTTCATCCTTCTCAAGAAGGCTCGGTTCCTTCTGGCTATTGTCTCAGGGTCTGCAGGTAATCTCTCTTCGCTCGTATTTCCTTGTGAGCGTGTTCTCATAAACCTGACACACTAGCAGATGGATCAAAACGCAACTGCCGAATAAATAAAAATAACAAAAAGAAATAAAAACAGAAAATAGGCACTCACTACTAACTACTAAGCTATCGACAAGTCCTATTCAAAGAGCATATAACGCCATCCCCGGCAACGGCGCCATTGACTTGAAGCGACTACACTAGCTTCTACTAGTAGCTACCCCGCAAGAGAACGGGTTCACTGTAGTATGGGCAAGTATAGGGACCAAGTATTATCGAACCCAAGGGATGGTATGTATGCGAATAGATCCCTGAAGATCTACGCGTCGTAGTTAATATAAGTGTGATGTTTTTGGGTTTTTGAAAAATTAATTAAAAGACTAAAATAGACTAATTAACTAAAGAATGAAAAAGAACGAATTAACTACGGGTTGTTTTCTAATAAGAGATGGTGATGCTTAGGATAGGAATCCCTACGTATACTAACGGAGCAGGTACATAATCAAAGTAATCGTGACCAACAAGAATTAACCTAAGTAAAAGATCGTAGAATGAAAGCTCAAGATTTCTCACCCTAATACTTTATCCTAGCAATCGACTTCACTAATCCACTAACAAGTTAATGAATTGTGCTTAATTAATGAGACCCTAATTTAACTAAGGTGATGCGGTCGTCCTCCTTCGCTAAACCGGTAGATGAATTAACCTTTCCTAAACCTTCTTGTTAAGACTACTAATTGTTATTGAGTGATGCGGTCGTCCTCTCTCTAACACTTTCGTACTAAATTCAAAGGTAAAGTTCAGATTAATTATATGAATTCATTAATTAAGAGAATTAAAACTAACGTCACCAATTACCTTAATTACGTACCCACATCCTACTTCTACGAGTTCATCCTAACCCAAGCATGCAAGGGTTTTAGCCGGACATGGTTTTAACATAAATAAAAGCAATAGAAGAAACAACGAATAAAAACATAATGAATTGAATAAAGAAAGTAAGAAACATGAACTAGGGTTTAAAAAAGAAAATAAATACGAAGAACTGAAATTGAATTAACTAAAACGAAATTAAAAGCGTTTAAAGTAACGAACTAATGACAAGAAACTAAGAATTCGTATGCAAAACCTCAACAAAACGTAAATAAAGCTTGCTCTTCTTCTTCCTCTCCAAAAACTAAGTCTAAAGTGATTTCTAAAGTCGGGGTCCTTCAAAACGTGTTTGGAAGAGGTATATATAGGCACCGGGTCGAAACGGGAGTTAATGGGCCAAAAATACGCATCCGGAGGCAAAAGTATATGGGCGCTCGAGCAAAACGCTCGAGCGGTCCCGCTCGAGCTGTGTAGCTCGAATGATGCATTCGCTCGAGCGGTCGCGCTCGAGCTGCTCGAGCGCTGAATCTTCTCTGTATGTTTTTGGGCGCTCGAGCGGTGGCACTCGAGCAATGCGCTCGAGTGATCTCTAATCCTTCCAAATGATACTTTTCCTCGTCCGCACTAATACCAATCGTATTTCTTCAATATCTTCTCATCCGGGCATCCGTTTGAGTCGATTCAAAGTCCTACGAACTCCTCTTTTCGTCCTCTATTCACCTATGAGCACCAAAGAGACAAATTTATCAATGTATAGAAATAATGCTCATTTGACTCCAAGCACTCATCGAAAACCTTCAAAACATGAGTAATTTGGGCACCAAAACATAACAATTTCACGCCTAATCACTCTCCCCTCCCCGGAAAATTCGTCAAGACACTGGCAAACTCAACCCTAACAAGTATTGTGCCTACCATCAAAGTGTGGGGCACTTTACGAGTGAATGTAGAGATTTGCTCAAACAGCTTTGGCATTTCTACGAGGACGGAAAGCTCTCTGACTTTGTTAAAAGACAACCCGAGAAGAGAGTCCGGGAGAACAACTCTGAGGACGAGGATGATCAACCTCAGAAGAACAATAAACCGGCGCGACCAGTTCCTACCATTCCTACTCGTCCATTGGAAGATTTATATATGATGGAACCTGCAGGTCCCGCAGGAGGATGTTCTGATGGACGACCACCAATCTCCAACCGAAAAAGAAAGGCTGAATTACGAGCGATCGATCAAGTCCAAGAAATGGGGGTTAAACCATCTATCATACAGACATCAGAATTGACCTTTACCGAAAATGACTTGGAAGGAATCTTAACTCCGCACAACGATTCGCTCGTAATCTGCGCAAAGATTATGGGAACACGAGTCCACAGATTGTTGGTGGACACCGGAGCCTACACCAACATCTTATTCAAAAAGACGCTCGATCATCTTGGAGATTATTCGAGCAATATCCGGGATACAACTCACAGAATAATAGGCTTCGGGAATGCTGTAACAGACCCATTGGGAATAGTTACTTTAGCAGTACAACTTGTAACGGCCAACGAACCCGAGAAAAATATTACAAGAATGGTTGACTTCTTGGTTGTAGACCAGGATTCAACTTATAACGGGTTTCTTGGTCGACCCTTTTTAAATGAATTCAAAGCTGCATGTTCCACTTATCATTATTGTTTGAAATTCCCAACAGCAAGTGGAGCAGGTACTATCAAAGGAGATCAAAGAAAGGCCAGGGAATGTCTCTTACAGTTGCAGGCCAAACATGTATCAGTATCCATGATGGAAGCCACAACTAGCTATCCTGCTGATGAACCATCAATACTGGAGAACATGATGGACATAGAGGAAGACCACATGGACACTGACGAACAATATCTTGACGAGCAGGTGTTGGACGAACAACTCATTACCACCCAGGAGGAACATCATCCTGACGAACAGCAAAGGGGTGGTGACGAGCAACATTCATCTGATGGCTTGGAGGGCCAAGTGTTGACTAACAACAACGAATCAAGGCCAACAGATGATCTAGATCCCCGCCTGGGGGCAGAGCCAATGAACATCAAAAATGATTTCAACTCTGAGGGACCAATATTTGATCCTCGGTGGAAAGGACAAAAACGACGAGCAACTCCAGTTGAAGAGCTGGAGGCGTTCAAAGTTAATCCTGAAAACCCGGATATCGAATTATACATAGGATCTGAGCTCCCTGAGCCTTACAGATCCCGAATGAAAGAGTTCCTCAGCAAAAATCTAGATGTTTTTGCTTGGTCTCATGCAGACATGGTGGGAATAGATCCGAAACATGCTTGTCACAAGCTCAACATCAATCAAGCAAAAAGGCCAATCCATCAAAAACGAAGAAAGTATGGCCCAGACAAGTACCAGGCTTTGAACGAAGAAGTAAAAAAGTTGCTAGACAATGACTTGATCCGACAGGCACTCTGTCCACAATGGGTAGCAAACCCAGTCCTTGTGAGGAAACCAAACGGGACCTGGAGGTTATGCATAGACTTTACAGATCTGAATGCAGCATGCCCGAAGGACAACTTTCCACTCCCTCACATTGACCAATTGGTGGACAGTACTGCAGGTCATGAAATGCTAACATTCATGGATGTCTTTGCTGGATACCATCAAATTCCAATGCATCCAGACGATCAAGAAAACACAGCATTTTATACAAACAAAAACTTGTTGTGTTGGAAAAGAATGCCCTTCGGCCTCATTAACGCCGGAGCAACATACCAGAGGTTGGTGAACAAGATGTTCGACGAACAAATCGGAGATACGGTAGAAGTCTATGTGGACGATATCGTAGTCAAAAGCCCTCGAAGGGAAGACCATCTTCAACATTTGACCCAGGTGTTCGAAATCCTTCGACAATACAACATGAAGTTGAATCCGAAGAAGAGCAGTTTCAGAGTTCATTCAGGAAAATTCCTGGGCCATCTTGTTAGTCAACGAGGGATTGAAGCCAATCCAACAAAAGTCAAAGCAATCGTGGATATGAAACCTCCACGTTCAATAAAAGAAGTGCAAAGGCTTACGGGATGCCTAGCAGCATTGAATCGGTTCATATCCAGATCGGGGGACAAATACCGTCCATTCTTTGAAGCCATCAAGAAAGGACAGTTCACATGGACTAACAACTGTTAGAAGGCGTTCGACCAACTCAAAGAATATCTGGGAGCTGTTAAAATCCTATCAAAACCTGTCCCGGGAGAGAAGCTATATTTATACTTAGCAGCATCAGAAGTGGCTATCGGCTATGTTCTGGTGCGAGAAGACGGCAAATTTCATCAACCTATTTACTACGTCAGTCAAGCTTTACACGATGCGGAGATCAAATACTCTCCAACTGAGAAACTGGCGTATGCGCTCGTCATGAGTGTGAGGAAGTTACGACCATACTTCTTTGATCATCAAGTTGAAGTGCTAACAACTTTCCCACTCAGACAAATTCTCCATCGCCCCGACACAGCTGGTCGCCTATTAAAGTGGTCACTAAAGATTAGCCAATTCGGGGTAACCTATGCTCCTCGGACTGCGATCAAAGGGCAAGCGTTAGCCGACTTTATTGTCGAACTAACCTTCCCACCGGATCCGACGAGAGGACTTGATTACCCCTGGCATCTTTACGTTAACGGGTCTTCAATCAACATAGCCTCGGGGGCAGGAATAGTTCTAATCAGTCCAGGCAGACAAGTATTCACCTCGGCAATCAAATTTGGTTTCATGGCAACCAACAACGAAGCTGAGTACGAAGCTCTTATTGCTGGTCTCCACATATCTCTTGCAGTAGGTGTTAGACGGTTACAACCTATCTCTTGCAGTAGGTGTTGCTTACCTAATGTCCTTGTTAGAACAAATCTTTATTGAACAAATTCCAAGGACAAGCAACACACAGGCAGATGCATTGGCCCGACTAGCAACAAGTGAGGGACCAGCAGAGTTGGCAGACATTATAATTACAAGGATGAACGATCCATCAACAAGAAGTTATAATGTCAACCAACTTAATGAACAAGCAAGTGAAGAAGAAGACTGGAGAACAAATATAGTCAAATATTTGAAAAGTGGGGAAAAACCAAACAACCCTTTTGAAGCTGTCAAGCTAACAAAGCAAGCCGCCAGATATACTCTGGTGGGAGAGCAGCTTTACAAAAGGGGAATATCAATCCCACTTCTCAAATGTTTGCCTAGGGGGCAAGGACGAGCAATACTCGAAGAAATACATGCCAGAGTATGCGGAAATCATACTGGGGGGCAAGCCTTGGCATACAAAACTATCAGACAAGGCTACTATTGGCCGACTTTACGCCAGGATGCAATCAAGAAAGCAAAGACTTGCCATCAATGTCAATTTTTTGCCCCAAACATTCATACCCCGACCCAACAACTCGTATCAATTTATAGCCCCTGGCCATTTGCAAGATGGGGGATGGACATTATTGATCCCTTCCCAACGGGAGTTGGAGGAGTTCGATTTGCCGTTGTGGCAGTCGACTATTATACCAAATGGGCAGAAGCAGAAGCCATGGTAAAAATCACCCAGCAGAAAATGATCAACTTCATTTGGAAGAACATTGTCTGTCGTTTTGGAGTTCCACAAACCATCGTGACAGACAATGGTCCGCAGTTTGATGGAAAATAGTTGAGAGATTTCTGTACAAAGTGGGGAATCAGAAAACATTACTCTACACCCTATCATCCCCAGTCAAATGGACAAGTCGAAGCCGTAAACAAGATAATCAAGCATACGTTGAAAGTACGGCTGGCGGAGAGCAAAAGTAGTTGGTCTGAAGAGCTCCCGAAAGTCCTGTGGGCATACAGAGTTTCTCTCAGGTCAAGCACCGGAGAAATACCTTTTGCAATGGCTTTCGGAGCAGAAGCTGTAATACCAATCGAGCTAAAGACCAACACATTCAGGACGACCAACTTTGATGAGCAGGCGAACAACTCTGCTCTAGCTACTGAAATGGATTTGCTCGAAGAAAAAAGACTGAATGCCAAGCTAAAAAATGCTACCTATAAGCAGCGAGCAGAACACTATTATAATTCCCATGTTAAAATCAGGGAATTCAGAGTTGGAGATATGGTTCTAAGAAAGTTGCTCGCCCAACCTCCAGGTGTATTGGGACCAACTTGGGAGGGCCCGTATCGTATAACGGAAAAATTCGTTAATGGTGTATATGATATCGAAGATATGGAAGGCAAGCCGGCCCAATACTCCTGGAATGCTGTACATCTGAAGAAGTACTATCAATGAGACGAACAAGTTCTTGATGGGGCAAACAAATGTCTCGGGGGGCTAGTGAACCAAATGAGGCAAACCAAAGTTTAGTTTAGTGCACATTGTATAGTTTAGTGTTGTTTCATCTTTTAATTATAGACAGAGTTGCTCGGCACAAATATTATAAGCGAGCATATTTTAGTTAGTGTTCAAAGTTGTTCGTCAGATTATATTTGTTAGTGACGAGCAGTCTTACAACACTTGTAAATTTTTCATAATGTAAATATAGTAGTTGTTCGTCAGAAGGAAAAGTCCAAAAGCTCGAGGTACAAGTCCATTTTGAGGACCAAAGCCACTTAAAGGTTGTTCGTTTTTAAAATGAACAGAACCTAAGGCTAAACCCTGATTCCATTAAAGGCAAAGTTCAATTCGAACAAAAGCCCAACACTATATGTTATAATTGCAAAGGCATTGATAAAAATGTAAAGGCAATTAACATATAAAGAAAATGAGCGAACATAAAAAAGACATTACATTAAATAAAAGGCATTGAGCCTCAAAAATAGTACAATGATTCTAGAAGTCAAGTACTTCAAAAGGAGCGAACAACTATTACAGAAAAGAAGAAAAGAAAAAACTAAGTCCTATATCTATTGTTGCTCGGCAGGAGGAGGATCTTGGGTTTGATCGACGGGAGGTTCAACGATCATATCTCGAGCCAGGTCTTCAGCTGCCTTATCCTCCGCCTCTTTAGCAGCCTGCTCGTCGACAGCGGCCGACTCCTTCTCCTGCTCGTCCTCATTAACTTGGGGAGGAGGGTGAGTAACAACGATGCTAGGATCAAGTTTATCAATCTTGACCCCCAACTCAGCCACGTCCGCCAGCTGAATTTCAATATTGTTCGGCGGCGGATAATGTTCGATGAACTCGAACAGGTCCTTTCCCATTTCTTCAACCAAGTCCTTGTAATCATAAGCATTGGCCGTGCGGATGCTGTCCGCGTAGGCGCAAATATACCCAAGGTTAGAAATGGGGCCAGTCCGAGCCTGAACTTCAGCCTCAAGTTGCTCGCGAGTGAAGAGGTTGGCTTCTGTCTCTCGAAGACGAGCATTTTCTGCTTTGAGCTCGGCAATCTCTTGTTCGGCCGCGGACAACTTTTTCTCCCCCTCACCGAGCATGGCCTCCTTGCCTCTCAATTCACCAGATAGACCCTGAATTTCTTCAAGGTGCTTCTTCTCAGTATCAATGTAAACATTGATCTGGTTATTGAGACGGGCAAGTTTGGCCTCGTATTGGCTGATGAGGCCGTCCTTCTCCTCTGTGAGTTACCGAGCAGTGCTGGCATAGCGGCGAGCAGCTTCTTCTTGCTCGGCAATCTGGGCCATTGCCCTTTGGGCTGTGACGAGGCCATTGGCATGGAGCATCATAGAGAGATGGACGTAGTCCGCCAGCCCTTGTTGGAAGACGGCTTTGTCCAGGGGACGTGTCCAGGCTCGGGCGATCAACTCCGTCGCCCTGTGAACGTGATCGCCAGGAATCTCCCTTATGTTGACGGGAGTCTTCGAGCAAGCATACTGATGTACAACACTTGCTCGGCCGGGATGATCGTCAGCACGATATCTGCGAACAAGAAAGTAAAGGATACTTAGAAAAAAAAGTGAATCTTGCTCGGCAAAGGCAGGGGTAGACTTACTCCTTAAATTTCCGATCATCCCAACCCAGATGGGTGAGGTCCTCAGGGCCGCGGACAGGAGTGGAATCCCTGCCCGCTTTGCCTGTTTTCTCTGCAGGCTCGATGGAGGAGTGGCGAACAGCATCCCCCTCGGGGCGAGCATGACTCTGGCCCACCTTTTCTTTCCCCTTGCCACCATGGGGGACATCCTGGGCCAGTGGGGTCTCATCCGCCTTCTTTAAACGTTTCCCCCCATGAGGAGGAGAAATCGGAGAAGCTGGCCGAGCATGGCCAGAAGGTGCCGTGGACCGAGGAACTTTGGCTCCTTCGGCTTTGTTTGTCATTTCCAGCATTTTGGTCGGCGGGTCACCTTTCCTTTTTCGACCTTTCGGAGGCGCCATCTCAAAGACTCTTTATTCTAGGAGAGCAAAGCAGGGAGGAACGGCGACAGTGACTTGCTAGGCTAAAAAAAAGAGTTAGACGAGCAAGTTAGGAAAGTCAGTGACGAACAAAGTGTGAACAAAGAGTTAGAAATTTTTCATACCAGGGGGCACCTCGGCCTGGGCCTCTAGGTGATGAGGGTAAGTAAGCAAGCGAGCAGCTCTCAAGCACTTTCCCTCACGCAAATACTCAGTGGTCCTTTCCGCTCTATTACGAAGGCCGACCAAGCAAGAGGTGAATAGGAACTCCGAGCCGATCTCTTCTTTCTCTGAGTTCCACTTGGGTAAACGAGGGCCTGCAAACAAATAAGAAAAGTTAAATTAGAACATTACAGTTCCAGAACGAGCAAGAAAGTCTTACGTTTAAATTTCCCATAGGAAGCTGGGGAATTTATTCGTCCATCACCGCCGTGTGGACCGGAAGATGCTCGTCAGTCACCCCCGATGAAGAAGAAATGTTGTTCTAATCGCGAATTTTGTTCGGCACCCCCTCTACCATCTTCAGTCCAGTCCTGGCCTTGAGATAGAAGTAACCTTCCTCTCCGGGGGGACATCTCGTGATCGTCATGAGGTAGTTGATCTCTTCTGCAGTTATACGATCAATGTAACCCTCCAGTGCGAACAGACACATTGTCCCCAACAAGTTCATCCACCCAATCGGAGTAATTTGAGTGATCGCAAGGTTGGTCGCCTTTAGGAAGCGACCAACAATCGGTGGAAGAGACAGTTTCAACCCAGCGATCAAGGTATGAATGTTGATCGCCGTGCATCCTGGAGGGGGGCGATCAGCTCTTTCTTTCCTTTGGGGAGCCCACATATGAATATCATAAGGAATCTTGTAGGTCTCCCGGATCCAGTCCAACTCATCTTCGCGAATAACACTTTTAACTTTGCTCGTCTGGAATTCGGACTTCACCAAATCCATCACTTCTCTTTGTGGGCGAGCAAAGTTGTTCGCATGCTCCTCAGCATATGCTCGCCATTCAAAGGGCCGAGCAACTCCGACTGGAATTTCATTTTCCAACATTTTTGGTAATGGGAACCCTATCCCTTCCAGGAACTCTCGAGTGAGTTCGTCAAATTCGGGATCCTCCTCCGATTCAGCACTGGTCGAGGAGCCCTCGTCGGAATCTCTGTTCGCAGCAACCACCACCTCCCTCCCTGACGGGCGAGCACCCGTATCTTCTAACGATCGAACAACGGAATCTACGTGGGAATCCGAGGCCGAAGAGACTTCAAAGAGGGGTCGATTTTCGTGTGCCACGATAGGGAAGAGGGGATCAAGAGTTTCCTCGGATTTATTGCTTGATTGGGAAGACATGGAAGGAAGAAGGGAGAGGAAAACCAGACGGTGGCGAATCCCCAGAGAAGACGACGGCGCAAGGTCCCACACGGCGGCGGAGGTGCAAATGTGTAAGGGAAAGAGAGAAAAAGGAAGAGGAATAAGAAGATAACTACCTTACTTCAAAATTGGAGGCCAAACATTGGAGAAACAGCCGCCGGAGAGCTCGAAATCACCGGAAATAGAAGAAGTCGCCGGAGCACTGTAGCAAAGAATGAAAAAGTGGGAAAAAATTTGTTTTCCCTTCTATTTATACCCCAAGCAAAAACGGGGTACGAGGTGCAATTTACAACAAAATATGGGCCAAATTGAGAAGAAACGGGGTCTTTTTCGAACATAAAAGAAAGTTAAAGGAATGGCGTGCAAATCCCTGAGCGCGTGACCTCGGGATTGTTCGCGCGTGGGCGATGCGCAATCATACCGTCCACGCCATCCTCGTACATCCCCTAGATCATGGGAAGATGAAACGGTGAAGCCAAAGTTGATCGCCTATTTCAATGATGATCGTCCAAATCATCACCAGTATAATATCCTAACTACAGTTGCTCACCACAAAGTTGCTCGTCTGGGACAACATGTAATCAGGATAGGGGGCAATTGTTGATAGGCGAACATAAATCAATGATCGGCGAATAGAGATTAAAGTCTTAATAAGGATTACGAGAAATCAACCCCAAATCAAAGACGATCAATAAAGAGAATCAAGCCAGGGTGCATATACTAATCCAAGGAGTGTATAAAGTGGCGAACAACTATAACGACGAACAGCTTATCGGCGAACAGGTTTTAAGGCCCAAGACCAGAGATGAACATTCTGTTAAGTCACTGATGACGAGCAACATTGACAAAAGATGGTGCATCTACCAACCTAAGGGGTGCATGTCGACGAACAAAGGATCAAGATCCCTAAGCCAATCTGTGTAAAACACAAAGGCGAACAACTTATGGGTCATGCACCCAAAAGGCGAACAGCTTTTATGGAAAAACCATCCTAGATCAACTAAGCCGACCTGGACGAACAACAACGAAGTCCGAGATAAGACCAAAGAAGACTTTGTAACTAAGATTCAGCTTAGATAAGGTCAAACTAAGGTCAAATGACACATGTCAAGCATGCAGGCTAGGGAGACCAAGAGTCATAGACACCTCATGCTTGCTAGTCTCTATAAATAGTTGTTCTCCAGCTTAAGAAATACAAGTTCAAATTCACAAATGCTCCAAAAACACACACTTAAACACCTAGACGTACACACATACGAAATTATTACGATTTCGACTTTCACATTTACAAGTTCATAACCTGAACCCTCGATTTACCATTTACGGTGGTAACCAATCACACGTAATTGATTGATGATCTTTAAACCGAACTTAAACAATCACTAATCCATCCAATAAAAAATGATCACCAACATTACTGATACATTTTCAAATTTTATTTTTATTTTATTTTTGTTTTTAATTTCGAATTTCAGATTGTGGGATATTTTCATTCCCAGTAATTGGTTTCTTTTTCAAATTTTAGCAGAAAATATTTTTTAGTATGAATTAACACAAATAAAAATAAAAAAATAAATGCACAAGCCACAATTACCAACAATTTAAAATTTACATATTTAAAAATTAAAACTACATCATTACATTTTAAATTTAAAAATAAAATTTTGCATATATGGTTGCATATATGCCTACAATTTTTGCAGAAATGTAAAAATATTGCATATATGGTTGCAGAAATGCAAAATTTATTTGCATATATGCCCCTCAACTTTGCAGAACTTTCTATTTTCCTTTTAGCTCCATGTCTGCAAATCAAAAACTCAATATCACCATTCAACTCAAAATTCACTATGTACAGAAAAAAAACATACAGAAAAAATGGATAGATGAACAAAAACCTAGTAATCAAATATCCCCAAATAATTCCAACAGTCTAGTAAATCAAATATCCGCTAATATTTACAAATCGGCAATGGAGTTTTGTATACAAATCAACAAATCAACATAGGATTTTGGTATACAAATCAACAAATCAACAAAAAACAATAAGCATAGACGACCAAATTAATAACCCAACCCAAGTAACTCACAGAACACCAGATCCGACGTTGTTTCTCCACCGCCGGCCTCGTCTCTCCTGATCGGCGGCGCTTCCTAATGGTGGGCGCACAGATCCCCTTGACCGTGGTTAGAGGCGGTGGTGGGAGATCGAGGTTCGTGGTGGTTGTGGGAGCGGTGGGGGGCTGGGCCGCTGGGGCGCGGTTGGGGGCAGGTGAGGGGCTGGGGCAGTGGAGGGTAATACTAGAGAGAGAGAGAGAGAAAACAAAATGTGAGGATAATGGGGTGAGTAGAGTTTTTATTGACCGAGTGAAGGGAGAGGAGAGAGAGAGAAAAGAAAGAGAGAGAAAAAATAGTGGGACCCACATTAAAAGTAAAGAGTGTGGTATTTTTAAATAAATTGGAGTTTTAGGCAACGTAGGATTTTTGGGGAGGTTTAATGCAATTAAGCTCCAAAAAGTATGGTTTAAAGCAATTATTTTATTATTATATTATATTCAGTTGTAAATGTAATGAAGTGATGACTTGAAAAAAATATTAGTACTTTTTATTGAAAGTTGTAAAAGCATTAAAATGTGGACACTGATAAATAAAAGAAAATTAAAATAAAAAAATATATTTTTATTATTAACCAACTCTAAGGTCTCAACTTGCTTGGTCATATATTATAGTATTTTACAACAATTTTCTTTATTTTTTCATTCAATCATCACTTAATTATTTCATCGTTGATTTTATATTTATAAGTAGTCACTTAATTCATAAATAGATCACACAATACACTAAAATATCTTTATTTAAAGAGTAGGTCTTGTATGAGACCGTCTCATGGCATGAGACAATAGGAATGAGTGTAACTAGGGCATTGGCTCATTAACACTTTGGTAGGGGTAGGTGTTAATTTGGTGGTCTCATACCATGAGACGGTCTCATACAAGTTTTTGCCTTATTTAAATATTCTATCTATGTTTTCTAAAAATCTTTCAAAAGTCGCTGATCATACTTTTGATAGAAGGGGTGTGCGCGAGTAACTGTATGGAGCGCAGACGGTGATCAAAACCACTCTAGACAATTCATCCAAATAGAATAAGAAATCGAACATTCAAAGAACAAAGTTCTTCCTGTCTCTTCCTTTTCTCCACAAAAACTGCAATTCAAGTCCTCATTGGCGTTGAGAATAGTGGAATACAATGTTTATATCTAAATACTTACATATTTATACGTCATGTACATGTCATAAATCTAAATAGTGGAATACAATGTTGAAATTAAACATAAAATTTGAAACCAAAAATTGCACAAACCTTGTTCTTTGAGACAAGTAGACAAAAAGAAATCATAATCCTATTCCTATTCCTATTCCTAACCTTCAAATAGCTTCTTCTCATTCATAAAATAGTCATATGTACAAATCCATTAAACAAGAATAATGAATCAAATTCCTAACCAAAAAGTGTTACTATCATTGAAAGCTTTGAACAGGGGCAGAGAGCTTGAGCTCGTGAGCCGCTTGAAACGAGTCAGCTGCTTGCTGCATCGAACCTTCCATCTTATAAACGAGACCCAGATTCAACCACGCATCGTGGTTCGTGGGTTCTATACGCAGAGCATTCATCAAAAAGCTTTTTGCAATAGGGAGGGACTGGTTGCCCATCTTTAGTAGTGCTTCAGCTGTTGAAACTATGCCGGGGGCATAATCCGGCTCAATTGATAGAGAAAATGAGAAGGCGGCCATTGCTTCTTTGTATTCTTGTTTGGCTTCGAAAAGTCGTCCTGGAACCATTCCAAGAATTGAGCGTAAGCAATATATAATATCACGTAATATACGAAAAAGGTTCTCTTATGTCCTACGCGCAGTATTCCACCACATGTAAAATCAGCCACAAATTCACACAATATCACACGCCTTCCCCAGGCAGCATGGAACGGAGGTGCAAGTGAATCTACAGGTGTAAATGAGCCTAGTCTAATCGAGTAGTGCCAACCTCAAAGTCGACTCAACTATACATGATCGAGCTCAACTCGATTGAAAATTTGAAATACTCTAGATCAACTAGGCTAAACAACTTGCATAAACTTAATTGTAGATTTTTTTAGGAAGTCTTGTTTGAGATGGTATCATACAAAGACGTGTATAAGTATCATGTCTCATGTATACATACGTCTCATCCCCATACAAGTTTTTTTTATAGATTTTAATATATAATTTTTTCCAAGAAAATAGCTATGGGTAAAATTGTAAAATTATGTGAGCGATTAGGCTACGAAACAGACAAGCTTAGTATTGAGCTCAAACTCAACTCGATTAAATTCAAGCCCATTTTAAGCTTTTTCCGAATCAAGTACAAGTAGTTTTTGAACCAGCTCGACACATTTACCCTCCTAAGTGAGTTGAGTAAGCTCGCGAGCAGTTTTCAATTTCGAGCCCAGTAATACTTGGCTCACAAGCGTAATCAAGCATTTACACAATTTTATTATTTTACCCTTTGCGTACTAATTTACATATATACCTTAATTATAAATAAAATAAAAAACTTTGACTAATGTTAAGCAAGTTATCGAGTCAAGCTCGAGTTTTTTGAGTTTCCCACTGAGTTATGTTCAAAAGAATTAAACTCGATCGAATTCAAATCAAGTTTCAAGCTTCGAGTTTTTTAATCAAGTCGAGTTCGAGCTTGACACTAACCAATTCATTTACAGCCCTAGCATGGAATACACCATATGAGACGATAGGGAAAAGCTAGTCAAACCTTTTGTGTGCCAACCACGAGCCGAGTAAAATTCAATCGCTTCGGCTTTTTTAATGCAGATATCTGCATCGAGCCACAGCTCGTGGGTTGTGTAAAGTCCAGCCAAATCTAGCCACGCTTCTAATTCCAATCTCCTCACACTTTCCTGTCAATTGGAGAAACAACAAAAATATTTTGAATACATTCTCATAAGATAAAATGAAATACTAATTCTTAAATTATCACACACCTTATTGTTATCTATGTCATGATATTCGCCCTTCCCCTGAATCATAGCAAGTAAAATCCGGTATGTTTCTATCGCTTGCTTCGGTTGTTCTTTAGCAATCTGAATGACCGCTTTTAGCCTCAGAAGTTCAAGCTGTTCAACATTTCCAGTTTCATCTAAAGCAAGATCGAGGAGGGCTTCTGCGTCATTTTGTCTCTGCTCTGCCGAAGCAATAAGAGCCAAAAGTTTCCAACCTTTTGCTGAGCTCCCACCAGTCATTTTCGAGTACACCATTGCTTGATCAAATGCTGAACTCAAATTCCTCTGGAGCGCGTTTTCTAGCGCGAGTCTATAGTTCGTTTCTGGATCCTTCTTCTCGCTCAGTAGAATATGGTTTATGGAGTTAATCGATTCTATGTGTAAAGAAGCTCTCTCAGAATCAGAATTCGACATCCTTGCTGCATTTCCATAGCAGATTCCGAGAAACTTATGCGCTTGGCTTATTATATGCTCATTTTGGATTTCGGAAGCTTCTATTACTCTACGAGCAAATTTTATCCCTTGAGAAGATTCACTCGGATCTTGAGAACAAATCTTCGCTCCAAGCAAGAATGACGCTAAATGGGGTTCATGATTATTTTCCGAAAATCCAGACACTTTCTTCAAAAGGTTCAATGCCGTTTGATTCTGACCAGCTGAGCTGTAACATAGAGCAAGAAAGTACCACCTTTCAACCCGATTATACACGCCAGGGAGAACTTGCTCCACGTGGTCCGCTAACGACTCAAATTGACCCGACATTGTGAGGGCAAAAGTTAAATGATCCATAACTTCAGGATCCCAATCTATTTCACCGTAAAGAATTTTCTGCATCAGAATAAATAACAAAAGAATCGATTCCTCTGTGCCGTTTTCAGGGAATGTGAGCCCCATCGGTTTACATTCGATGCCCCCATACAGCAATGTAGCAGCTAAGTCTTTCTGTATTTTTGCTAGTCTTTGGGGGTCTAAGTTCCAAGGCCTAAGCAGAGCCCTTCGATAAGCAGCAATAGCTTCGTCTAGAGAACCTACCCATAACCATAGCTTGGGAAGCAACTCCAGTGCTCTGTGAAACATCTCTAACAACTTACCGTCTTTGTTGATTTCCCCAGAGATACCATGAGGAAGTGCAGATTCAACTGTGTCCAATATAATGTTGCACTCTCTTGCAGCTTCTGTTGATCGTTAACAAAAAAAAAAAGTCATTCAGAAACCTCGATTCTTCTCTACCTATTAAAAATCTATTTTAAGAGATCCAAATGCTCAATGTTGAAACTATCATTCTTGTAATTTTTTTACAATTTCACCGTGCTATCTATTATTGATATGTGGGAATCGTCAAAATTCTTCAATGAAATTTGTAATGAAAATGAACATAGGATAATTGTGGTGGTTAATGAGGAAAAAGATATATGATAAATTCACCTTCATCATACTTATACGGGAGAACAAGACTCAAATAAGTTAATCATTCATTAACCATTTTGATTAACTACCTATAATAATTTCTCCTCAATCATTCCATTATTCCTCAACCAACAATCTTTATTCATCCACACTTAATCCAAAACTAGAGCAGAACACTAACAACGTGACCATCATTCTCGGTGTACAAATTCACTATTTTACATTATCATTACCATCTTTATTGATGTATTTTAACTAAAAGCTCCCTAATATTGAATAGAAACACAAAGTGATACTAATGAATACCTTTAACTCGTCCAAGCTCAGCTAAAGATTTTGCTTTAAGTAGAATAGCTTCAAGAAGTAGGCTGACTGAATGCAATGACATTACACCATCCAGCACATTTCTGCCTCTCGATCGCAGTTTTCGGGGCCGAGTTCTCTCAGCAATGGCCTTAGCCATCCTTGGTGACAACATTCTGATGTCAATCCCTTGAAATACTTGAAGAGCAGCATCATAGTTACCTCTTTGATATTCAAGCCTCCCCAACAATGCTCTAGCTTCCTAAATATCAGACACCAAAACAAATCACTCGGTTATTACATAAGGAAAATGGAATGTACTAGGAAGCAATTTCTAATTTTGGGAAGAGAAATGGCATCTATGCATACATCAAGAACATGAGACATGACATGTAATTTCAAATGCATATACATATTCATACATGAGACATGACAAGCAACTTCAAATGCTAGGAAGAGAAATGGCATTTATGCATACATCAAGAACATGAGAGACAACAAGCAATTTCCAAATGCATATATACATACATAAACACACACACACACACACATCACGAGCATGAGAGTGATAGATAACAAGCAATTCAAATGCAAGGAAGAAATATGGCATGAATGCATACATAATCAAGAAAGTCAGAGATAAGGAACAAGTTCAATGCTAGGAAGAGAAATGGCATTTATACATACATCAAGAACATGGGAGACAACAAGCAATTTCAAATGCATATACACATACACACATCAAGAACATGAGAGTGATAGGTAACAGCATTTCAAATGACAGAAAGAGATATGGCATCAATGTATACATAATCAAGAAAATGAGAGATAACAAACAATTTCAAATGCAAGAGATATGGCATGCAAATATAATCAAGAAAATGAGAGATAACAAACGATTTCAAATGCTAGGAAGAGATATGGCATCAAATCAAGAAAATGGAGATAATTAAGCAATTTGAAGTGCTAGAAAGAGAGATTGTTGACCTCATAATTTAAAGAAAGCGCTTCCTTTAAAGTGGACTCAGCTTCATTTACTGTAGCATCTTCAAATTTAGATTCCCAATCAAGAGTGCCAGTTCTTGATGAAATCCCACTTGCAGAGAAATCCCTTGTGGCTAGTGACTCTGGGGACTGCGGCGCTGCTTCTTCAACCTGGAATTGCTCTCCAGAACAAGCACACAACATGTTTTGCATTTGGCCTCAAACTTTATTTCAATCAAGAAATCACCTTTCTTTTCATAAACTCCACTGGAAAGGCAAATAATGAGCCCTTTTTAGTACCATTCTTGAACCCACATTTGACAATTATGGGCTACTTTATCATTAACCAGAAACAAAGCTTAATAGAAAAAAATAAAAAAAATCAGAAAACAACATTAAAGCTCCAGAAATACGAGGACATTAATCCAAGTGCCAAAACATTACTGCAAAGACTGCAGGAATTAAAAGTAGAGATGGAAACGAACAAAAGCTGCGCTTTGGGCATAGCAAAAATCAAAACCTGGAAGCTTTTACATTTGGGAAAGCGACGTAGATTGGGAAAGCGAGAAATTTGAAATGGGGTTCGTTTTTGGAGATCTGAGATTGAGTTTGATGGAACAATTTGAACTTTTGGTATTGTGAAGACAATGTTTTTGTTTGGTAGTAACAGTGGTGGTTGGTTTTGACAATACAGGGAAGGCTTTTTTCAAAATTTTCTGGCGAGATGGGCATGTATTGCTGTCTCAAGATTCTCTCATCACTTATCTGCGTAGGGTTTTTTTTTTTTTTTTTTTTTTTTTTTTTCCTGTTTTAAGGATACGTTTCAGTTTTAATGAGGAAGTATATTTTGGTGCACAAATAATTTCATTAATTTCTTTGAATATTTATAGTACAATAAGTCATTTAATATAAGATAATTATAAATCAAATTTTTATATACATGAAAATAATATTAACATAGTCTGAAAAATCTTTGATCAAATTTCTCCAAATCCCCCGTCTCAGTGAACTAGCTAGATAACAGTATCTCTAATATCAATGAGTATATTACTTGATTTTAGAATAGAGCTAGAGAGAGAATTTAAAACGACTGCACAATAATCATTCCAAAACATAAAACTTAATTGAATGTACTCTCTTTGTTTAGGGACAATCCAGCCGAGTGGAAACAATCTCATTGCAGTTGTTCTATTTAAAATTTCAAGTTGTATTTTATAGGCAATTCAGGTAATTTTTTATTTTTTTTGTAGTAAAATGTAGCAGTTGGTTTGAAATACAATAAAACCTCTATAAATTAATAAACTCTCTAAAATAATACTCTCTCCATCCCCTATTAATATTTACACTTGTGTGGACATAGGTTGTAAGAAAAACTGTTTTATTGACTTTTTGAACCAATGAATGAAGATTATTTTTAATTAAAGTAGGTAGTGTGAGAGTGTTTTATTTCCATATTTGAAGTGTGAATATTATTGTGGGACATCTCAAATAAGAAAGTGTGAATATTAAGAGGGGACAGAGGGGTAATTTTTTCGGTCCCAACTTGGGCTAGTTCAAAAATTGATCAATTTCGATAAAATAATAAGATAATAATTTTTCAAAAAATTCCTACATAAATTAGTGGTCTCATCGATATCATAAATTAATAATTTTTTCAAATTACAAAAATATTTATGACAATTTAGTAAAATAAAAGTCTATTGTTAATTGTTTCTTAAACTCCAAATCTACTTGGATATTTACTGGTTTGTGCCGCTTGATATTTCTTACAAATATAGCCAAAATATATTTAGATGTTCTTGTGACTGTGTTAGATATTGTAGTCAAATGATATTTTTCATCAAACAACGATATCAAATCTTTATGAGTGTGTGTTAGGAGATCACTTTTGTACTCACACAATACTTTACAAATTTAATCTGTTGTTGTTGATTTTGAAACACCTTTTAAATGAGAATCTATTATCTTTTATGATTTTTATTCATCGTACTAAAAAAATATTTTTTAAATTAATAAATAATTAATTTATAGATAAATTAGTACTTCTTAAAATGATAAAAAAAATTTATCCCAACAATTATAAAATGATTCAAAAAATGGACCATAATTACAAATTGGTTCGTGAGGGTTGCACAAACACATAAAATTATTTGCACAGAAGCATAATTCTTTTTTACAAATATATGTCTGTTCAAATCTCTTGAATCAATCTATAATTATGATTTTTTAAACCAATTTGTAAATAACCCTTTATATAAAAGTTAAATCCATCTCGAAAATGGGCCAGTATCAAGACTTGGGAAGAAGAAAAAAAAATAGTTATATCTTTTTTAGTCAAACACATGAATTGGAGTTATTATTTATCCAATTAAAAGAATATATGTTAGTAATAGAGTTACATAATTTTATATGATAAAATATAGTGTGAAACTGGTTTATACATGAATCACTGAAGGGTATTAGTTGTTTTCATTGTAGAGTATTAATTGTTTTACTGAAGAGTATTATTACTGATTTACACTGAAGAGTTTTAGTTCATTTTCCCTGAACAACTAAGACTCTTTAGTGTAAATCAGTAATATTTTTCAATAAATACAACTAATACTCTTCAATGAAAATAACTAATACCCTTCATTGATTCATATATAAACCAATTTCACTCTATATATATACTCATTTTATATTGGGATATTGGTAATAATTAGTTGCTCCAATTAATGGATCAGACAAGAATAATAGTCAAATACTTCATGAGATTCTAATAAACCAATCAATATTGATTTAGCAAAATATTTCATATTGAATAATATGAAATTTTTCAATAATATATATTTCATGTATAAGACCATCTCATATAAGATTGGTTATATTTATACTATCGTCTCATAGTCACAAATTTAATTAATTAGTTAAAGTCTTTAAAAAAAAAAAAATTAAGTTAGTAGGAAAATTGGTAACACTAGTCAATTTTTTATTCGCCTCACAATTAATCTAATGTTACACTGTCTCGTATAAAAAGTTATCAAAACTCATGATGTTTATCAATTTATATAATATTAGGGGAAATTTTTTTTTTCTTTTAAATTAGGTTGTTTTTTATTTTCATCTTGTTAATTTTAAATTTTGAATTTCGTCATATAACATACAAAAGAATTGTATTTTTTTTTTTTTTGTCGTATTACCGGCTACACTAGTAACTCTTTTAGGTAAATCTGATGTGGCTTTATTTTTTTTAAGTTATAGGACGAAATTCAAAATGTCACGTCAAATTTACCGAAATTGGTAACCTGGTATAGTAGGAAACATGACAAAAATACAAACTTTATAAGTTATAGACAAATTTTAGGATGCATCCAAGTGCATAGCATGCACTTGGAATTTGATCTCAATTTGAAATTAATTTTGACCAAATAATAAAAACTCGTGGGTCAGGTCTAACCCGACCGAAATTCGCGGGTCTGGCAACAAGTCGGGTCGCAAATGGGTCGCGCGCGCTTCGTACCAATACCCCAAGTTATATCATCAATGCCCCAAGTTATATTTACCAATAGCCCAAGTTATAATCATCAATACCCCAAGTTATAATCACCAATACCCCAAGAATTACTCAATAATAATATCCCAAATAATTATTAAGTAGTACCCCAAGACTTAATCATCAATACCTCAAGTTATAATTATCAATACCCCAAGAATTACTCAAGAATAATATCCCAAATAATTATTCAGTAGTACCTCAAGATTTAATCACCAATACCCCAAGACTTAATCACCAATACCCCAAGTTATAATCATCAATACCCCAAAACTTAATCATCAATACCTCAAGTTATAATTATCAATACCCCAAGTTATAATCATCAATACTCCAAGTTATAATCACCGATATTTCTCACCAATGTTAATCCACAATTCAGCTACCAAACAACAATCGTACTGCTTTTAATACCAAAACTTGTCATCCCATTCCATCACAAAATCAAAGATAAAACCACTGTTTAGAAAGATAGCAGCCAGTTCAACTAAAGAGCTCATTATCTCTATCCCACTTATAACTCCAAGTGTGTTGCGATGTGGAATTTTATTTTCACCAGAAAGGGATTCGGATCAAGAGAGTAAAGTGACTTCGGGGGCTTGGCTATGGGGCACTTTCGACAAGATAGACGGGGGTTGGAAAGAAATTCCACTCAACAGCATGCCTTTCTCCAAGCGATGAAGACAAGATTGTAACCACGAACAGAATTGATTCGTTTAATGAAAAGAAAGATCCTACATCGTTTTGGCTTGCCTGCGACTACCACACCAAGGAGCCATGTTCACGAACCAGCACTCACATAGAAGGAAAAGTGTAGGGAGGAACGAAAGGAACAATAAGCAAGAATTGAGAGCCAAGTCCCAGGGGTTTATCCATTAAGGCTCCGCAGCGGGAATTTGAAAACCTAGTGGTCCTTTAGAATTTAAATGTTTGTGTTTTTACTACGGGTTAGGCTGACCCGAGAGTTTTGGTCGAGTTGGGCCTGACCTGCGGTTTTTTTTTTTTTTTTTGTCAAAATTGATTTTTAAATTGGGTGCAAAATACAAGTGCATAGTATGCACTTGGATGCACCCTATAACTACTCTAAGTTATATGATGAAATTCAAAAGTCCAAAGTTAACAGGATGAAAACTAAAGTCAATCAAAATTAAAGAAAAAAAAATTATATTTTCCCAATTTTAATGAATTTTTATTAATTCAAATATTATTAACCTTAGACTTTGTGTTCTATTATGCACTCATTCTTTTCTGTTTGAAAACAAATTTGGTTATGTTTCTGAAACATCAGATTTTGATTAAAATCCTTAGTAACTTTTGAGCAATTTATAAGGAATTCATCGTGAACCTTTAGTAACTTGATAGCACTTTTTAAGATAATGATCATTACTCTTTAGTAAGATTTGACTAATTTACAGGAAATTGATTATGAATCTTTAGTAACTTTTGAGTCATTATTATATTTTTGTGGATATCTAAGTAGCTTTTTAAGATATATTTGGTGGGATATTTAACACTTAAGTAATAATACAAAACATTTTTAATACATTTTCAAAAAGACATTCCCTTAGCAATCTATATCTATATATCTATATATATAAAAGTAGAAGTGAGGAGAGAGAAAAAATTGTTATTATTGGAGCAAGTAAAGTTCGCTTACTTTGTAGCGCAATGGTGAGTCTCACTCTCTATTAAAGAGAGAGGATTAACTTTACCATTTTTTTTTTTTTAATTTTGCACCAATAATTTCAAAATTCTTTAAGCTATTAATTTTAAATCTATTTTCAACACATTATATATCAAATTAATTATCTTTTAAACATTATTAATTTAACATAATAACATATATACTGCACATATAAAAAGAAAAACCATATTTGAAATATTTATTTTATTATTTTTAAAGTTTTTTTATTGACTTTAAGTATATATGATGGATTGAATATAAATAATTTTTATTTAGACTATATAATTTTTGTTAAATATTAAAATTATTTTATGTTTTTTAGTATTTGTTGTGAATTTAATACTCCCTCCGTCCTTAAAGAGTATGCATCATTCTCTGCACGTCGTTTAATACAATATGTCGGAGGATATTTAGGGGTCTTGTGAGGTTCGTTTATAAATAAAATGATTGTTTATAATAACGTTTCTATGCATACTTACCATAAACAATCATTTTATTCATAAATGGACCTCATAAGACCCCTAAATACCCTCCGACATATTGTATTAATCTACGTGCAGAAAAGTGTGCATACTTTTTAAAGGACAGAGAGAGTACATAATTAAAAATTGTATGATTAATTAAACAATTGCAATACTCACATAATATATAATATAACTTTACATATTAATTTGTTTATGCATTAAATAAATTTAATTTAATTTTTTTTATAATTTATTATGCATTTTCCTATTATAATATTCAATCCGTGCATCGCACTGGAGAAACCTTATTCCCCTAAATCTATGATGATAAAAAACTGATTTAGACCTGTTAACTGAGCAGGTTCAAAGATTCCCTCATGGAAGCTAACGTAACTCTGTGTTGGAATGTGAAAAGTTGGATAACCAAGGAAAAAATGACTAGCTAGCACTATATATCGTACAAAGTTAGTAATTATGCGATTAATCATTGATAATAAGTTAGTATTACCCCGTCTCGTAATCACAGTTGACATTTCAGAAAATTTAATGTGAAAATTGACTTATAATATTTAAATTAATAAAATATCTTTTTAGAGAATTTATTATTTAATTTAAGTAATTGAAAAAAAATTAGAATGAGATATAATTTAGAGATTTTTATAAAAAATAAACAGTGAATTGTGCAAAGTATTTAGGAACGGAGTTACTTCTAAAGATTATCATAACTAAAACACTTTCAAAAATTATTAATCTTTAATCCTTAGTAACTTTGGATAACTTGTCATGTCAATATTACTTGAGTAATTGTTTTAAATGATAGTATTTGTCATTTCCTCGTAAATATTAATTTCATATGCAATTTTCATTTTAGCCTGGAGTAGTTGTTTTCATTTTTTTTTTTTTTTTAGAAACATGGTTTAAATTGCTGATGATTGTGTAATTGTGTCAAAGAATGAAATGGGATTGAAAATGAAACCGACGTGAAATAAATTAATAACAATGTCAATATTTGTGCTTGAATTAATATTACATAATTAAGTGTATCTTCTTAGGAGATTTGCATAATGGGAATACCATTATTCTTATGAGTATGGACAACTTTAATTCAAATTCTTATGTGCTTAATTTCAATCGTCCAATTAGACTGTGATTAATAATTTAAGTAATCTTGCACGGTGCTCAAGAATGTGATGCTGCCAATAGAAAAACGTATGATAGTCTAATTGATGATTCCTTAGTGCGAACTGTTACAAAATTAAGGGGTGTTTGGTTATTCAAAAGAAATTGGAATGAGAAAGAGTATTAGGTTGTTTAGTTTGTGCTCCCTTCGTTAGCTAAAACTATACCCATTACTTGGGCACAAGTTAAAAAAAATAAAAATAAAAAGGTTAAAATATAAATAAAATAATTATTTATAAGTGTAAATTTAAAGTTTTTTTTTTTTAATCAGAAAAAGTGGAATTTTATAACAAGAAAACTTGGTTATAATGTATAACCAAATACAAAATTACAAGCACAACAAAGTTTTTATCCTAACAACTCTCTAGGATTTTCAAGCCAAGTGCTAAGTGAAACATTACAATAGATAACATTCCTCACCAAACACCAACTCCAAATTCTCCCTTTGATCTCATGCAACAACCTTCCTGGGTTAAACTCTAATCCTTCAAAAATCAATTTATTTCTAGTCTTCCAAATCACCCAAATCACACACTCCCAAACACAAACAACAAAGTTTCAACCTTTTTTTGTTTTAAGCAACCCCAAAAATATTTGAAAGTGACTTTTTACTTGATTTTGTGGTGCGAGAGGTATTCCGAGCCAAGAGTAACACCCCCTCCAAATTTCAGCAGCCCCCGTGCAGTTGAGGAAAAGGTGATCAGCCTCCTCTTCGTCGTTTTTGCAGATCGGATAGCTAGTTTCAATGCTTGGCAGGATGTTTCTTCTAAACAGATTCATCCTTGTGGGTAGGCGGTCCAACAGTGCCCTCCACGCCAAAGCTGCTACTTTATATGGTGAAATTTTGTTCCAAACATAAGCGACTCCTTTACTTGAGCTAGGAACATGTCTGCTTGGTCCAGCTTCTGATATCTATTGCAGGCACGCAGCACTTGTGGTGTATACTCCATCAGGATTAAGCTTCCATCTCCAACCATCTTTCGAATTTTCCTTCAGTTTGAACCTGTTAATCACAGCTAGAAATTTAGTGAGAGCAGGTAATTCACGATCAAATAAATTACGCCTCCAATTCCAGTTCCAAACCCAAATACCTTCCACCCACTCTCCCATCTCCCCTAACTTACAATTCTTATTACTACTCAAACTAAACAATCTAGGGAATGTACTCTTAAGAGTAAAATCCTCAGCCCAAGACTCATTCCAAAGACTCGTATCCCTCTCATCCCCTAACTTTCTTTCTAAATTTCCTACAAACCAGCGTCTTTTATCCCCTAACCCAATACTGACAATATTTTTCCACCAGCTAGGCCAACTAGACACACTTCCAGACGGAAATAAACCCACATCCCTTACCTCCAGACCCCCATACAAAGAAAAAATTACTCTCGCCCACAAACTTTCCCTATTTTCTAAAAATCTCCACAACCATTTTCCCAATAACGCCTCATTAAACACTCCTAAATCCCTCACCCCAGCCCTCCTTTGGATTTTGGATCACACACCTTGCCCCAATTCACCCATGTGTTTTTGCTTTCATTCAGCCCCCCCCCCCCCCCCCAAAGAAAGTTGTGTCGGATAGAAGTTAACACACTCAATGATTTTTTAGGAAGTCGGTAAAAGGAAAGGTGGTAGATAGGAATAGCAGTAAGCACCGCATTTTTTAGAGTGATCCGTCCCCCTAAGGAGAGTTTCCTGTGTTCCCAGGACTTCAGCTTAACTTTCACTTTATGAACTAAATGATTCCATTTTGACACCTTTTTTGTGATGAATACCAACTCTAATACCCAAGTAAGAAAGGTATAGAGCCTATTTCACACTGAAGTACATTTGCCACCTGCGAGAGAAGGTTTCTATCAACATTAATGCCCATTAAACTGCACTTGAAGTTGACTTTGAGCCCCGAGGCTAATTCAAAATTTAACAGCAAATTCTTAATCGCCCAAGCATTATTCTGATTTGCGGATATGATAAAAATAGTATCGTCGGCATATTGTAAGTGAGAGATCCTTACTTTTTCCTTTCCAATCTCCGATGCAGTAAGAAGATTATCCTCGACCGCCTTAGTCACCATCAAACTCAAGCCCTCAACCACTATCAAGAAGAGAAAAGGGGAAAACAGATCGCCTTGGTGAAGTCCTCTTTCCAGCTTGAACTCCCTGGAAGGGCTCCCATTAACAAGAATATTTGTTGACGTTGTAGAGACACATTCCATTATCCAGCTCCTCCATTTAACACAGAAGTTGAGCTTTTCCATCATTTCCTCCAAAAAGCTCCACTCGACTGACTCGTAAGCCTTAGCAAAGTCAATTTTGAAAAAAATTATGGTCAACCTTTTCTTTTTTGCTTCCTCCATTGCTTCATTAAGGATCACTACTCCATCATGAATAAGTATGTTCCCAATGAACGCACTCTGGTTTTCCGAGATTATTGAGTCCATCACTTTACTCAATCTGCCCGCGAGCACCTTGGCGAGGATCTTGTACATGGACCCAATGAGTGAAATAGGGCGATAATCAGTCAGCTGACTAGCATTATCTTTTTTAGGAATAAGAATCACAAAGGAAGAATTCATATCCTTCGAACAATTTTCCCATTTCGATGAAATTCCTCCATCATCCTCAAAATGTCATCTCTGAGGATTTCCCAGCAAGCCTTAATGAATTTGAAGTTGAAACCGTCCGGGCCAGGACTCTTGGAGCTTTCACAGCTCCAAATAGCACTCTTAACCTCTTGTTCAGAGAACGGAGCAGTGTGCATGATGTTGTCTTCCTCCAGAAGTTTCTTGCACGCGATATTCGAATCCAGCTTCGGCCTTGAAAAACCTCTTTTACTGAATTGTCTTATGAAAAAATCGTTGATCCCAGCTTTGACTCCTTGAACTTGATCCACCTATACATCCCCGAATTGCATTCCCACAATTTCATTAATTTTTCGGCGCTAAACTATCGCTCGATGGAAAAAACTTGAGTTCACATCTCTGTCTTTGAGCCAATTGATTCTTGCCTTTTGTGCAACTAGGCTATGTTTGCAACCAAGGTTCTTGAAGAGTTTAGCAGTAATCATTCTTCTTCTCAGCACCTCTGAATCCTCCAGACCAAAAGTATCATCAATCGTATACAGTTCCAAGATTTCTTGCCTAAGCTTCTCGGTATTAGAATCAATATTGCCAAAAATATCCTAGTTCCAGACTTTGAGAGCACTTTTTAACACTTTTAGCTTTTCTTTAAGCACGAAACCCGCCCAACAAACGACTGAGCAATTTCTCCAAGTATTAACAACGAAGTTAATGAAATCTGGATGTTCCAGCCAGGCATTTACAAATCTAAAAGGTCTCGGGCCCCAATCCAAACTCTTTGTTTCCAAATAGATTGGGCAATGATCCGAGACTGATCTCGAAAGCCCCAGCTGGGAGGAGTTTGGCCAGTTTAATAGCCACTCGTTGTTGACTAAAATCCTGTCTAATCTGCTTTTGCATTTACCATTTGGCCTATACTATGTAAATTTCCTCCCATGCAGTGGTAAATCCTCCAGAGCAGATATACTTATAAAGTTGTCAAAAGCTCTAAGATCCCTTCTAACGATCGCCTTATTCGTGCCCCTTCTTTCATGTTCGAACCTGATCGAGTTGAAGTCCCCTGCTAAACAGATGCAAGTCCTATCATTTTGAAGAATAATACTGGCGAGCCTATCCCATAGCTCGATTCTCTCTTCCAAAGGGCAAGGTACATAAATGTTAATAATGCAACACCTTAATCTTTCTATTCCCCAGAAACCATTCACGATTACAGCTCCACTCATATGCCACCAGCTTGAAGCAATAAATTTATCAGGATTCCACAGAGCGATAATCCCTCTCGCTCTCCCTATAGAAGGTCTCGCTGCCCAACCACAATCCCCCCCCCCCCCCAAATTAAGTTGCATACTCCATCATCGACAATCTCTAATTTGGAATCTTGAATATACGCAAAATCAATCTTATACTTGCTAATTAACAATTGAAATTCCTTTATTTTCACCATACTGCCCACGCCCCTAATATTAAAAGAAAGCATCTTCATGAGGAAACAATAAAATTAGACTCCTTGCCCACACGTACCTGGTTATCCTGGTTCATCAAATTTGCCACCATGTTGGCATCGTTACCAATCATTCCAATCTTCTTGCCAAAATCCTAAATCGCTCTTGCCCCCTCTTCTGTCATAGGCTGCAAACTCTCGCCCAAAAAAATGCTTATTCCGGAGATCATTATTGAAAACTCTGACATCTTCTTCCGACACCATGTCCTCCATAAAATTCGCCCAATTTATATTCTCCTCCTGTTTTTTTTTTTTTTCTGAGAAACCCCTTTTAAACCCTTTTTCGCAATTCCTTTGGAGCCAATATTCGTACCAGACGAAGGAATCTTAGATCTTCGACCAATATCTGTTGTCGGACCACTCTGGATTTATGTCGAGGTTGTGATATGAGGAGCCAAGGGAAAGTGATGAAGAGAAGCTGACGTATTATCCCTGTTATCTTCTCTCTCCAAGTTAAAATCAAAATTAGGAGTAATTCTTGTTTGGGCCTGGGATTCTAAAAAGGAACCTTGGTCCAATGGGCTTTTAATTTCTTTATTGGACTGAGAAGGAAACAAATAAGATTTATTATAAGCATGGGCCGTCAATAATATGGGCTGATTAGACTCATCCACAATATTAACCATACCAATCTCATTATCGCCAGTATCATGGGCCCCATCTTTTGTTGATATTTAAGCAACTGCCACGCGAGATGTCTTGAAACCCGGAGAGATCTCCTCTGGCCCACCTCCAGCCAGGCTTCCGGACAAACTAGGACCATGACCATTTTCCAAAGGAGCATCATTATGATCAGCCGCCACAAGAATTGAATTATGTCTTATACCAACTGAATAGTCACTTACGTCCGCCACTAGGGTTCCAACACCTCCATCCTGCTCGGTGTTGTAACCGTCTTCTAAAATTGCATTTGTCGTCGATTCACTGAGGACCCTACTCAGGGATTCATTTGACAAAGGGATGTTATCTCCATCTTTCTCGAGGATCGGAGTTCCAAGACACGAACATGAACTTTCTTCCACCACCCTGATAGAGAACATCACCCCATTAATCCAAACTTGAAGGATTTTATCAATATGTCTCAGGCAAGACAATGAGATTTGGATTCTAGCAAACTCCAAATGATTTTTTTTTCTCAGTGTTTTCATCCATCTTTACAAACCTTCCAAAATTTGAACTCAACAGGGAAAAAAACCTGTTTGACCACGCATGGGCAGGAACCCCATACCATCTAGTCCAAGAGTTTTTATGAGTGTTAACATCTACATCCTTCCACAGTCTGGTCCAAACGAATCAGAATGAAACTCATTCATCGAAATCCTCAAGCATTTCCTTAGTACTCAGCTCTGAATCAGCATAAAATTGTCCCCCAGGGAACGCAGACTTAATTTTCCGTAACATTCACTGATGAGTTCTTCGCCATGATCTTCCCACGAGAAGTCCATCTTCAAGTACCCTGTATAACAATCCAATAACCATTTCGTCTCCTCCTCATTCGGTTGAAACTCGATGGTTTCGTTTGCTGCTAGCTTAGTCGAGATCTCCTTATCCAACTCGGGGATCTTTTTTCGGGCCTTGCACCACATCTGCAGAGGAGACCTTCTCCTTTCTAGAGCCACTCCCAGCAGGGAAGGAGTGAGCTCTCTTGACTTTAAAAGAGACAGGTTCTCTTTTATATTTTGGGATAAACGCTCTTAACTTGAAGCTTCCAAACCAGATATTATTCAGGTCAGCCAGGATCTTAATAACATCGATACCTTTTGAAAACGAACAAAGCCAAACATCTTCCCTTCTCTATCTCTTTTCCTTGGGCAAAATACATCCCTGACTGCACCCACTTTCCTGAATTGGGAAATAAGGTCAGCCAACATGTACTCCTCAGGAAAAAAATTTAAAAGAAAGGAAACAGAATCCTTATCCTCAGGGACACGGGAATCACCGAACCTATGAAGAGGTTTTCCTGCGAAAACCTTGCCACCGCCATTCCTAAAAAGGCTAGGGTAATACCTAAGGTTTGGAGATTTGAACTGCCTCACCGGGAAACTCTCGGAAAGGCAGGACAGCCGCCGGGATTCTACCCTTTTCCCCCGCCTCACCACCTGCCACTCAGCCTCACTCTCTCTCATGTTTTCCTATACAACATAAAAATATATTTTGTAAATTTAAAGTAATTATTTACAAGAACAAAAAGAACACACTCTTTATGGACTAAAAACAAGAAAATAGACACCATTTTTGTGGACGGAGAAATATATATATATATATATATGACTATTAGAAAATGTTTGTTTTAATAATTATAATTAATAGTATAAATTATTATTAAAAAAATGGTGTTAAAAAATTATATTATGCACTAGTAATGCTTAAGAATATTATAAAAATAAATAATATAGAAAACAAAAATAATTTTAAAAAAATTTATAATTAATTTTAAATGGATTATACTTCCTTTCCTCCAAAAATAGTGAGAAATGAATTCATTCCATGTTTCATAGTCCTCAACCAAACCCCCTATTTTTATTTCATTGTTATTGAAGTCTACCTATTTTCATTTCATTGCTATTGAAGTCTATTGCTCAACTTCAAAGTTATCAACCAAACACATCGTTATCAACCAAAGCACACCACAATATTTTTCAGAAGTGAAAATTGCTATTGAAGTCTATTGCTTGACTTCAAAGTAATCAACCAAACACACCGTTATCAACCACGTAATATTGTTCAGTAGTGCAAATTAATACTGACCAATTAATATTACATTTATAACTTCAAAACCTCTACCTTCATAAGACTTTAATCAAAGATGGTTAGTAAATATAATGTTTTCATCCTCCTCCGTGAAATACTTGCACGATGATTCCGTTTTTATTTGAAAAAATTGCAATAGGGCATACTTTGGTGATCTAAAATGCATTGGGGTATACTACATTTTTAAAATTGCATACATGTTGACATTTTAATTTAATAATATATTATATCTTTTAATTTATTTTTAATAATATACACATCCCCTCACCCCTAATTTTATCTCTCATCTCTCACATATTTCATCTCTCCTCATTTCACTTGCTATCTTCTCTTTGTCTCTCTTTCTCTCTCTAAATTCAATTCACAAAAAATTCCGGTCGGCCATGACTCTCTCTATAAATTCAAATCCACCAAACTCCGACCACCACCATGTTATTCAAGATCCAACGCAAAATCGGAAGAGATGGTCGTGAGTCCCACCATATTCAAGATCCAACGCGAAATCGAAAGAGATGGGTCGTGAGCCCACCATTTGTCATCGAGATTCTTCATAAAAGGGTCGGCCACCACCAAGCTCTTGACGGGATCAGCCATGATTTTGAAGCAAGTAAGTTCTTAAATTAGGGTTTCTTCAAACAGGGGATTTGAAATTGGGGAAAATAGAGAAGAGGTGTTGGTCAATTGTATGACTGAGAGCTTTGAATTGGTTTTGATTGAATATTTATGCTTAAAGAAATTATTAATTTTTTGTCATAAATCTAAGTTTGATTTGTAAATTCATTTGTTTCACTTTTAATTTATTTTCTTCCATTTATTTTGAATTCACTGTTGTTGGGGTTTGTTGCTAGATGTTGGGACGGACGCAGTTTTTTTTATTTTTTAGGGGAGGGGGGGTGGTTTGAGGGGTAGACGCAAGTTTTATGGAGAATTCACTAATTGGGGGTTGGGGTAAAGGGGTGGACGCCAGTTTTGTGGAGAATTCACTAATGAAGATGGGGTGGGGGTTGGGTTTGTTTTTTCTTTTCTTTTTTTCATCTATTTCTTTCTCATAATAATTTTCTTAATTTTGGGTTTTGTTGTTGCAGGAGTGTAGTTTGCTCCAAGAGATGAATATTTTTGTTGCATAAGAAAAAAGATTGAATTGAATTTTTGGTGAGAAAAAGTTGAATGTGGGTTATGTAAAGCGTATAATCTTCTTAGAGATGAATACAATGAATGTGGGATTTATACAATGATTTTGTGTATTATGGTATTTTATTTTATTTCATTGTACAAACAATTCATTGGCATTAATGTCCACACTCTTGTATTACAAAATTATAAATTTGTAATATGTTTATACCCACTCATAAATATTTGTACTTATGTATAACAGTTATACTATGTTATTATGTTGTTTTCTACGGTACAAATAATTATTAGCACTAATTCTCACATTAACACTACATAATTAAATTTTTATACCATCTTGTTAAAATTTGTACTATGGTATTATAAAAAATACACTATTCTAAAAATAATTACACTATTCATTTGCGAGAATAATTACCAAATAAAAAATACAGTTAAAGAAAAAGGTTGTAAATATTTTTTAAAAAATTTGGAAACTAAACTTAACTAGTTTAAAATTGAAAAACAAAATTACAAGAGATAAATGCACAATCAATTCTAAAAAGGTACTGCACCTCATTGCAATAAACTCTTATAACTCTTATAAAACTAACCTACTTGTGAGTGCCCCTTTTTATTTTATGGTCAACCATTCGTGTAATTGGAATCCAGATTGCACAATGTCTGAAATAACGAACAATTAAACCGCACTTGTTTTTCTGGCCTCATAATATAACCACAAGAAAAAGTAATACACAACGAATGTGTTGCTAATAGAATTAAAATTTTATAACATATTAGACAAGAACCATTTTAAAACATAATTTTTTAAGAAGCAAACATAGTCTCAAGAGCATAATTTAAAATCCTGAAATTCAATAACAAACAAGTTCAAATAAATTAACTCTAAACCCTCTTCAAAAATGACAAAAAAAGCTTACCCAAGATCTCGTACTCAACAAACTATGGTCAGTCTGGTTTCTCACAGTAAAGTGATAGACCAAACTGCAATAAAAACAGATATAATTTCGTTGAACAAACACCAAGAAACTTCAAGATCAACGGTAACGGCGAAGGGATAGAGTCTGGTTTCTCTTCCATGTAGCCCTTCGTGAAGGACGTGCTTTGTGGTGCAAGTGACCCCTGCCTCTGAGACCTCTGTACTTCTTTCCAGCAGATGTAAGCCCTCTAAGCTCCCTGTGTTTGTGCACTGGGTTGCAAATCCAGTTGATCCTCGGGTCATTTCGGATAGTTGTATGAGCTGGGTCGATCAATATCACCTCAAAGTACTTGTACGTTGAGTCCTGCAATCAAACACCCAACTTTCAATTTCACCTCAAAGAGTGGCAAACAGAGATTCTCTCCCAGTTAAACTTTGGCTAAATACTCAAGTTCATTGTTTTAAAGACAAATTGACCAATAAAAAAGAAGATAGGCCAATATAAAGACAAATATAAGGATCAAGAAGATGGCAAACCTCATTGATCCAGTAAGAGCTTAGGACTCTTAGACCGCCCAATTTACGGCCAGCACGTTCCTCAGCAACTGATCTCTTGCTGCGCTGGAATTTCAACTGGGTAACTCCCTGGTTGGTAGGTTTACCGTACACAATACCCTTGGGAACAGGCCTCTTCCTTCCACCACGTCTAACACGAACACGGTAGATCACATATCCCTGTCAAAGGATATATACATTTGAGAACATTAAAAACATAAAGGAAAATAACTGCGTGACAACAAACATTCGAAACTGGTAAATCTTAAATCTTTGATACTAAAATTCTAGGATAACATATCTATTGAGTACTATCATTCCCCCCATTCCTCACATAAGATAGTTCATGCAAATACATTAAAATCTATGAAATAAAAATATAAGAGGGGTAGTCACACGATTCATGAAACTTCATTCACAAAAGAAAAAAACATCACGTTCAAATCAGTATGTGTCAAATGTGAATATCGGAATTGATGGTTCAGAACTCCAAAGGGGAGTCGCCATTATAGATGGGAAGACTGAAACTGAATATGATTAACTAAGCATTGAGCATTGCTATGAGTGGCTTAAAAGACAAATTCAAGGCTTATGTTTCATCCAGAGGTTCTGATAACACCACACTATATGTGAACATAATTTGATAATCTAGTAAGAATATTAAAATCTTTAGTATCTTACTCAATATCAATTAGCAATTTTCCCTACCAGATATCCTACATTAAATCTTATACAATCAAAAACAGTATCAGACAAGAATAATACACTGAAACTAATTCAATAATCAAACGAAGCACTTTTCTCAGTAGCGGGACAATAATAAACACAGTAAATCAAATATCCATAAATACTGCATCAGACAACGAATCAACAATTTTAATTTAACAAACCAAATTTACACAAAGCAACAATAAGATGTGGATAGAAACGACAACGATTGTTTTGCAAGATAAGAAAAAGCCACGAATGAGAAGTATAAACAAACCTGTTTGGCCTTGTACCCGAGGCGGCGGGCCTTGTCGGGCCGGGTCGGATGGGTGACACGTACAACAGCGGGAAGCTGGCGGTACTCCCAACAGCGGACACGAAGCAAGAACCGCATCACATCGGACTGCTTCTTCTTCCATAGCTCCGATACGTAAGTGTAGGCACCTAGAAATTTCACCAACACATGAAATCAGTCGAAATCTGAACCGGAAAATCATAAATCGGAAAATGCGATTAAGATTCCGGCGAGTTCCGGAGAAGAAAATGCTCACCCATTGTTGTCGCCGCTGCACTCTGAGCGTTGGAAGACGGAAAACACGTATATACTGCAAAACCTAGATAGGGTTTTGGTGAGTTTGTGAGCATATATTGGGCCTTTTAATTCTATGGACTTAATCTCAACTGGGCTTTGTTCACACGAGCCCAATAGCGTTTGCACTGTATTTGTTTTTCGTTAGTTAATTTATGTTTCTTATTCCAATGAACTTATTAATTTATTTATAAATTAATTAATTAATACTAGAAGTGGGTTTTAATGAAAAACCTTTTTATAAGTTCCTAAATCTTATTTTTAGAGTCAAGAAGAAGATTTTCTCAAATTTTGCCAGGAGTTTATAAAGATGTTGAGATATTATAAAAATATCCTCCTACCATTTATGTGAAAAACAAACCAAATTAATGATCAATTATGAAAAAAATTGTGCAAAACTATTTCACCGTTGAACTATCACCACTTTTCAATAGAAATTTTATAACATTTTAATATAATGAGTATGCTTTTTAAATTTGTCTTAAAATAGTTCACTTTACATAGAATGAAAAGAGTGAGTGCATTGAGAGAGAGTTGTAGAAGGCATAATATATTAAAAGACCATTAAATTATCAAATTTTATTTTAAAAAATTTTTTAAACTATTTTTATTTTAAGAAGCCCCTAAACTATCAACTTTATTTTAAAAGACCCTCAAACTATTTTTTTTAAAGCCCTTAAAGTATCTATTTTTTATTTCATAAGGCCCATTTTTGTCAATCCATTATGACATATTTCTTGTTGAAATTTAATTTAAGCAACATTGAGATTGATTGATTCATCATTTTCTAATATAAAATACATTAAACGTCCAACTCAGCAAAATACGTAAATTTTTATTATCAAGGGCCTCGTGAAACAAAAATTAATAGTTCAAGGGTTTTTTAAACCAAAAAATAGGTTAGAGGTCTTTTTAAACAAAATTTCATAGTTTAGGGGTCTTTTATTGCATTATATCTATTATTACCCAAAACATATGTGGATTAAGGTTTGGATGTGACTTTAGATGACTAACAACTAATAAATGATATTGGAATGAGACATTAATTGCTATGGAGATTCTAGCAATAAGTGGAGAACAAGAAACAATAAATGCAAAAAGATTTGACTTTAAAGTTGGTGATCCCTTATTTAATGCTAGAGAGCTTGTTTTTATAGCTCAAGGGTATGCCTTTGGGTTGCCCTAAATATACCCAGACAACTCAATCATTTAATGCTTAGGCTGACCCTAGTTTTGAAGTTGGACCGAGACCCCTTGAGTTGGTGAACGTGACTCAATATAGTGACGACACGTGTAAAGTGAGGTGTACTACCTCCAAAAATCTTGAAATTCCTTACTACAAGTATGGTCTGTCCGTCTGGAGTAGGTGTCGATTCATTGTTCGTCGCCCTTAAATAGAATGAGTGGTGGCGTCTGATACAAACTCCTTTGAATAAGATTGAATATGTGGCTCTAACTCGTTCTTGGCGCGACCGAGATCCTCTCCTCGGACCGAGCGATGGATGGCCTATATGGGTCTCGTTCCTAGTCCTTATGCCATGATCTCATATCGGTGTCGACTTAGTTAACTAGGTGTTTTGTGGCTCCCCACGATCCATCTCGCCCTCCGTGATGATTTTAAAATCCCGTCTCGTCTGATCCTGCCCTGATCTCATCTGACGCGGACGAATACGGTCACAACAATGCCTAAATAGAATTAACCTATATTTATACACACATTAATCATTACACAATCATTCAATTATTACAATTCACTGTTACAATAATATAATATCATTTTCCTAATTAAATCTCAAAAATACCTTCAAATTATTAAAATTCTAATTTTGAAATTCGCTAGATCCAAATACAAAACACTAATGACTAGAGAGAGAAAAATTAGAGAGAGGGGTGAGAGGGTGAGGTTTTGGGTAGACCCTAGGTTAACCTTTTCCGAGCGAAATCCAGTGAGGCAGAAATTACCCAGTAAGTGGACTTGTAATGTTCGGAATGGTAGATTTGAGATTCGTTTTGATCAGGGAGCGGTGGACTTTGGTAGCAAAAATTCGATATCTTTCCTGTTCCGCAATTTTCCGGAGAATTGTGGGTTGGATTTGCTTAAATCATTATTCAGCGAAGTCGGAGAAGTCATAGATATTTTTTGCCCAAAGAAGAGAGATAAGGCGGGGAAGGGATTTGGTTTTGTGAGATTTAGGTCGGAGCAAATTTTAGACGTCAATAAGACAACTGGCAAGATTAAACAATTTGTGGATAGACAGCTTCAAACTGAGAGTCTATTTACCAAAGTACGAGAGAAATCAAAAGGAGGCAGGAAAAAGAAGAGTGTACGCGTTCAATGCTGGGTCTGGTGCGAAAGATCCTAATATAACATACAGAGATGCAGTGAAGAAGAACAATCCTGTGGATATTAATCAGAACAGTCCAAGGCAGAGGCCAGAAGAAGGTGTTTATTTTGATTTCTCCCCTACTGAGGACGAAAAGAAATGGCTCGAACAATGCTGGATTGGAATGCTACATGAAGAATTTAATTGGGAAGAGAATAGAGATGAACTGTGTAGTGAATGTGGAGTGAGTTTAAAATTGGTCCATATCGGTGATAACAATGTAATGATCCAAAATAATAGTGAATTCTCTGGAAAAGAATTTGAAGATAAAATGGGAGAATGGATCAAATATTGGTTCGAATGGATACGACCATGGAGACCGAAAGATGTCAATCACCGCAGGAAAATCTGGACACGTTGGCTAGGGGTTCCATTTCATGCATGGAACAGACGCTTTTTTTCACTTGCAAGCGCTAAGTTTGGAAACTTTATTAAGATGGATCCGTTGTCGGAATCGAGAGAATGTTTGGAGGAGGCTAGGATTCTCATCTCAGTACCTTTCATGAAGGATATATCTTGTTCATTAGTGGCCAATATAGATGATACACAATTCAAAATTAAAGTGGTGGAGGAGATGTGGACGCCTGCGGTATTTAAAGGTCAGCGTTATTCTTCGAGGGAGTCGGACAATGATTCGTCTTGGTTTAGCGATTCATGCCTACCGGAATATTTTGATCCAGCGGAGGCATCACTTCATGGCTCGAGCTCGGCAGCAGAATCCGACGGAGAAGAGTGGGAATCATGCCGGAAAATTTCAAATCGGTCGAACACAGGAACGCAACCCGAGAAAGACAAAGGCGGCGTAATTATGAATAATAGTTTCCAAGTCCTTGGGGATACCAACGGTTTGGCTTTTGACTTGGAGCATCATGAATTGGCTGATTTTTCGGTACACGTTAATAATATGCATGAAACGTGCGGACCCCACGAAGTTTCAAACATAAAAACGGGTCAGACTCGGGAAGCAAATGTTAGTGGGCCTTCTTTTGTGGTAAGTCCAGTGGACAGGAATTCAAAGAGGGACTTGGAGATTAATTCTAATTTTTATTCAGTGAAAAGTCCAACCCATTTAAGTAAAGGCCCAACTGACTTCTTGGATGGAGAAACCCAACCTTTTCCACTGAATCCTGGCATCTCGAAGACGCAGGGTCATCACGCTCCTAGAGTTGAACATGCTCCTTCCTTCTTTCAGGACGATACTACTATGAGAGAATTAATTCGCACTACCTCAAATAATATCGTGCCCCCTGCAAGAGCGTCTGGTAGCTCTTTTCCGGACTCATCAAAAAAACAATGGAGGAAAAAAGCCATGGGTCCGTCGAAGAGAGAGAAGAAAAAACTGGAAAAGAAACAATTAGGAGAATTTTTGGCCGATATCATTTCTTCGGAGGATAGAAGGGTTGCAGTTAGAGAGAAAAAAGGGAAGGACAAAATCCAAAATCAAACCAACCAGCGTGTAGATTTGTTGGCGGATACCTCCATTTCATGTAAAAAAGGAAGAATAATGGGGTTTCATTTGGAGGAGAATTTGTCGCCGATTATAGATCAGACGCGAGGAGATAAAAAAGCAGAAGATGCAGCGGGGAAGAAGGACAAGGGGAAAGATAAGGTACGTTATCAATGAAGATTCTTAGTTATAATATAAGGGGCTTGGGGTGTAAGGCAAAATGCGATGAGATTAGGGAAATTATAAAAAAAATATGATGTTGATTTTGCTTGCATACAAGAAACAAAAAAAGAGAATATAGATCAGTTTGTGGCTAAATCCTTATGGGGTAGAGGTAATTGCAATTGGGCCTTCAGAGAATCAGAAGGGAGAGGAGGAGGTATAGTTTCTATCTGGAATACAGATGTGTTCACTGCAAGAAGCTTTTGGCACCTGAGAGGTGCAGTAGTTATCAATGGCTTATGGGGGGCTGATCGAATTGAGTGTTGCTTGGTTAATGTATACGCTCCGTGCCCTTTAGCAGATAGATTGGAGCTTTGGGATATGTTGAGTAATTGGACAGTCCAATATCCGGATTTCTGTATTTGCATCATTGGTGACTTCAATTCAATTAGAAATCAGGCTGAAAGAGTGGGCAAAAGTAACTTGTATTGTAGAAGAGATATTCAGGCATTTGATGATTTTATCAGAACGGCGGGTTTAATCGACTTACCTCTTCAGGGTCGTTTTTATACCTGGTATAGGCCTGATGGTTCCTGCAAAAGTCGCATTGATAGGGCTTTGATTGATTCAAACTGGTTGTCCCAATGGCCTAATTCTTCGATCAAAGCGCTTCGGCGTTCTCTTTCCGATCAATGTCCTATCTTGCTAGAAATTAAGGCCAAAGATTGGGGCCCGAAACCTTTTAGGTTTCTGAATGCATGGAGACTTCACAATGGTTTTCGTGAATTCGTGATGGAGCAGTTAAGATGTTCAAGGGTGGGGGAGTTATATCATTAAGGAGAAATTTAAGAAACTCAAGGAGGACCTGAAGGTTTGGAACAAGGAAACTTTTGGCTGTTTAAACGTGAGAATTGAGGAAAGAAGGAAGGAAATTCAAAGACTTGATGTCATTGATGAAGCCTTTGGGTTAGAAGAGCACGAGGTGATGAAGAAAAATGAAGAAAGAGCTCTGCTATTCAGGGATTTAAAGTTTAAAGGTGGTCTTTTACACCAGAAGGCCAGATTTCGGTGGATCAAAGAGGGGGACGCGAATTCCAGATTTTACCACAATTTCATCAATCAAAGGAGGAAGAGAAATGAAATCAGAGGTGTGTACCTGAATGGGGAATGGAAAGAAGAAGTATTAGATGTTAAAAGGGGCGTTGCTGAATTCTTTCAAGCCCATTTTAAATCAGTAATGAGACCGAGAGTTAGATTGGCACAAGATTTTTGTCCTCGCAAAGTTTCAGATGAAGATAATAACTTCCTAGTGGCTGATTTTTCTCCGGAAGAGGTCAAAGAGGCTATTGAGTCATGCGACAGCAACAAGAGTCCGGGTCCGGATGGTTTTAATTTCGGGTTTCTTAAAGAATTCTGGAAAGTGTACAAGGAGGATTTCATGAAGATGTTGACTGAATTCCACTCTCACGGGAAACTGGTTCGCGGCCTAAACCCGTCATTTGTGGTTCTTATCCCGAAGAAAGAGGATGCAAGTGATCTTTCTGAGTTCAGACCGATTTCGTTAATTGGGGGGCCCTATAAAATTATTGCGAAGATTCTCTCCATAAGACTGAGTAAGGTTTTGGGGGCTATCATTTCTGAACAACAAAGCGCATTTATTGGGGGTAGACAAATTCTCGACTCGGTGGTTACCTTGAATGAAGCAATTGATGACATGAAGCGCAGGAAACGCAAGAGTTTTCTTTATAAAATCGATTTTGCCAAAGCTTACGATTCGGTGGATTGGGTTTTTCTGGAAGAGCTGATGATTAGTTTCAATTTTCATGAGAAGTGGATAAAATGGATTATTGAGTGTGTCACTTCCGCTCGTGCCTCTGTTCTTGTTAATGGAAGTCCAACCGAAGAATTCCAATTGGAAAGGGGACTTCGTCAAGGAGATCCCCTGTCACCGTTTCTATTTCTTATTGTTGCTGAAGGCCTTAGCATTATGCTAAAAAAAAGCGGTGGATGGTGGCCTTTTTGAACCAACTTACATTGGTTCTCGGGAAGTGGAGATTTCTCACCTTCAATTTGCTGATGATACGATCTTCTTGGGGAAAGGTTCTTTGGAAAATGTAAGATTCCTTAAATGTTTTCTACACTATCTGGAAAGGATTTCAGGGCTGAAAATCAACAAAGATAAATGCAGTATTTTCGGTCTCAATTTGAATGAAGAGGAGTTGGGCAGATTTGCGAATACCCTTGAATGCAAAATCGGGTATTTTCCATTTTCGTACTTGGGTATTAAGGTTGGGGGTTCGCATAGTCGTCTTGCAGATTGGGAGCACGTAATCCAGAAAGTGAAGAATCGGTTGAGGAAATGGGAAAACTTAAATATCTCGATCGGAGGTCGCCTTACTTTGATTAATGCGGTTCTATCTTCTATTCCTGTTTATTACTTGTCCACTTACCGAGCTCCTATTAAAGTCTTGAGAGAAATTTCCAAAATACAAAGAAACTTTTTCTGGGGGGGGGGGAAGTGAGTAACAAAAAAAACTCTTGGATCAAATGGAAAACAATTTGTGATTCAAAATTTAGGGGGGGGGGGCTAGGGGTAAAAGATTTAGAGTGTTTTAATAATGCTCTATTGGGAAAGTGGGTGTGGAGGTTTTATAATGAGAGAAAGAGTCTTTGGTGTCGAGTGATTGAGTCTAGATGGGGGCTTAGCTGGAGTGAGGGATTAGGAGGTGGAAGGCGGGAAAGTGAGAGGAGGCCAACGGGGTGGTGGGGGGAGGTTCTAAGGGCGTCAGGCAAGGGGGGTACAAATTGGTTTATGTCGGGTCTAGTTAAGGAGATAGGAGAGGGTAATGATACTTTCTTTTGGGAGGAAAGTTGGGCAGGGAATACACCACTTAAATCTATTTTTCCGAGACTGTACCATCTGTGTTTGAAAAGGTCGGTGAGAGTGAGCGAGTTAGGGGAATGGAGAGAGGGGTGTTGGGTGTGGAAGTGGGAGTGGAGACGACCATTATTTGAGAGAGAATTACCTTGTTTTAACGAATTGCTAGCTTTGGTCAACAGGTACCCTTTAGTCCGAGGCGTCACAGACATGTGGAGATGGAGATGGGCGAGGGACGACTCTTATTCAACGAAGATCGCGTACGTAAAGATGCTGGAATTGAAAAGAGGGGGGGGGGGGGGAGCAGGAAGAGAAGGAAATATTCAAAATTCTTTGGAATAAATTGACCCCCTTGAAGATATTGATCCATGCGTGGAGAGGATTCCAACATGTACGAAGCTCCTATCTAAGAGAGTTCTAACCAATCAAGACGATCATTTTTGCACTTTTTGCGGAGCGGAACCAGAATCTGTAAGTCATATTCTATTCACCTGTTCCTTTGCCTACAATTTCTGGATGGAGTGCATAAGGTGGATGGGAACACTTGCAGTTTTACCTTCTAATCCGATGAGTAGTTTACTATTGTTTAGTAGGCTACTTAAAGGAAAAGAGGGTAAACTACTTGGGGTCTGCATCTGGGAATGTGGTGTTTGGATGCTTTGGAAAGAAAGGAATTCAATACTTTTTCAGAATGAAGGTAGACAAGTTCCAGAGTTGTTGGATGAGTTGAAGTCAAGAGTCTGGGCATGGTTTATTGTGAAGATGCCGAGAGGAATAGATATTTCATACACTAACTGGGTGATTAAGCCTAGACTTTGTAATTGAGGTGGACACAAACTAGGAGATTGATTAGGCGTGAAATTGTTATGTTTTGGTGCCCAAATTACTCATGTTTTGAGTGTTTTCGATTAGTGCTTGGAGTCAAATGAGTATCATTTTTATAAAATTATTAATTTGTCTCTTTGGTGCTCATAGGTGAATAGAGGACGAAAAGAGGAGTTCATAGGACTTTGAATCGACTCAAACGGATGCCCGGATGAGAAGATATTGAAGAAATACGATTGGTATTAGTGCGGACGAGGAAAAGTATCATTTGGAAGGATTAGAGATCACTCGAGCGCATAGCTCGAGCGCCACCGCTCGAGCGAATCACTCGAGCGCCCAAAAACATACAGAGGAGATTCAGCGCTCGAGCAGCTCGAGCGCGACCGCTCGAGCGAATGCGTCATTCGAGCTACACAGCTCGAGCGGGACCGCTCGAGCGTTTTGCTCGAGCGCCCATATACTTTTGCCTCCGGATGCGTATTTTCGGCCCATTAACTCCCGTTTCGACCCGGTGCCTATATATACCTCTTCCAAACACGTTTTAAAAGATCCCCGACTTTAGAAATAATTTTAGACTTAGTTTTTGGAGAGGAAGAAGAAGAGCAAGCTTTATTTACGTTTTGTTGAGGTTTTGCATTCGAATTCTTAGTTTTCTTTCATTAGTTCGTTATTTTAAACGCTTTTAATTTCGTTTTAGTTAATTCAATTTCAGTTCTTCGTATTTATTTTCTTTCTAAAACCCTAGTTTATGTTTATTATTTTCTTCATTCAATTCATCATGTTTATGTTCGTTGTTTCGTCTATTGCTTTTATTTTTGTTATAACCATGTCCGGCTAAAACCCTTGCATGCTTGGGTTAGGATGAACTCGTAGAAGTAGGATGTGGGTACGTAATTAGGGTAATTCGTGACGTTAGTTTTAATTCTCTTAGTTAATGAATTCATATAATTAATCTGAACTTCACCTTTGAATTTCGTACGAAAGTGTTAGAGAGAGGACGACCGCATCACTCAATAACAATTAGTAGTCTTAACGAGAGGGTTTAGGAAAGGTTAATTCATCTACCGGTTTAGCGAAGGAGGACGACCGCATCACCTTAGTTAAATTAGGGTCTCATTAATTAAGCACAGTTCATTAACTTGTTAGTGGATTAGTGAAGTCGATTGCTAGGATAAAGTATTAGGGTGAGAAATCTTGAGCTTTCATTCTACGATCTTTTACTTAGGTTAATTCTTGTTTGTCACGATTACTTTGATTATGTACCTGCTCCGTTAGTATACGTAGGGATTCCTATCCTAAGCATCACCATCTTTTATTAGAAAACAACCCGTAGTTAATTCGTTCTTTTTCATTCTTTAGTTTACTTAGTTTAATTCAGTCTTTTAATTAATCTTTCAAAAACCCAAAAAAACATTACACTCATATTAGCTACGACGCGTAGATCTTCGGGGATTTATTCGCATACATACCATCCCTTGGGTTCGATAATACTTGGTCCCTATACTTGCCCATACTACAGTGAACCCGTTCTCTTGCGGGGTAGCTACTAGTAGAAGCTAGTGTAGTCGCTTCAAGTCAGAGATAATCATATTGTATTGATGCATATGCTAAAAAACACTTTGTAACTTTTATTGGGTATCTCTTATACCCGTGAGTTATGAAAATTTTTTGCCGATAAAAAAAAAAAGAAATTCGCTAGATCCAAATTTCAAATCAAACATAGGTTTTAAAATTTGTTGACACGTAATTTAATTAATTCTTTCTCGCCACCTTTCTATGTTGATAGTCAATGTTTTCTCATGATCAATTCATACATTGTTTTCATCAATCACCATTAATTCTCCATAAATCCATTCCCCTTTCACCCTCTAAAACATGACAACCCCACCTAGCGTACCAAAAGTTGCACAAAAACATATTCTTTCATCAACCACGATCACAACACTTTCTTAATCACAAAAACGGGCATGGATCCCAGAATCTGGAGCGGGCTACCCGACCATCTCCTCGAACGGGTCCTCTCCTTCTTGCCTCTCAAAACTTTCATCGCCGTCCGATCGACCTGCAAGCACTTCAACTCCCTCCTCTTTACCCCTCTCTTCATTTCCAAACATAATTCTCTCTCCTCCCTATCTTCTCTCTCCTCCTTCATCCTCCTCTCCCATCCCCACTTCCACCACAAGTTCCCCCTCTTCAACGCCCTCACCAACTCATGGCAAACGACGTCGCTTTCACTCCCTCCAACCCTTTCATCCAAACTGTCCATGCTCCTCTCCTCATCCAACGGCCTCCTCTGCTTCTCCGTCCCGCGATCCTCCTGCTTCGTCATATCCAACCTCCTGAGCAAAACCTTCCGCAAAGTGAAATTCCCAAAACGCCCCTTCAATTTTGAAGTTCTGACCCTTATATCCACACCTAACGGCCGTAATTATCTGTTCGCGCTATCATCTGGCACGGTCCATCTCCACGACTCCGGTTCCGGATCCTGGAAGCAGTTCCCGGGCTTCGACCCGCTCCTGAATCAAAGTGGCGTTTACTTTAACGGAGCCCTGGTTTTCACCACCCCTGAGCCTTATCGTCTGATATCCTTCCGTTTGGATACCGGGAAGTGGGAGGGGCCCACAGCTCATGTGTTGCCGCGCGGCCTGACGTTCGTCCGACTAGTTAGTGGAGACGGGAGGCTGTACTTGATCGGAGGGGAGGGCATAAGCGGAATTTCGAAATGTTTGAAGATATGGGAGATGAAGGAAGATTGGGAGTGGGAGGAATTGGAAAGGATGCCGGAAATGGTGTGTAGGAAGTTTGTATGTATTTGCTATCATAACTATGAGCACGTGTATTATTTTTGGCACGAGGGGTTGATTTGTGTGTGTTGCTACACGTGGCCGCAAGTGTTGTACTATAAGGTGGAGAGGAGGACGTGGCACTGGCTCCCCGTGTGCCCGGAGTTGCCTCACAAGTGGAGCTGTGGATTCAGGTGGTTTTCTTTCAAGCCGGAGTTATATGCCACTGTTTGAATTTGTATATTTGTAACATTAAATGGTTGTTGAAATTGGTGTGAAGTATTCGCGTGTTTATTATTGGCGTGTGTCACTATTTTTTGTTATGATGTTGAATCTTTGGATTGTTTTCTTCTCTTGTATACGTTAATATATATATATATATATATATATATATATATATATATATATATATATATATATATATATAAGAATTAATTTTACACTATTTTATGATTATAAATTTAAATTTTCAAATGAAATGAAATTTTTCGTGCTATTCTTTTTAACTTTTGGACTAACAAATACCTCAAAACTTATTAAATCATGTTAGCCTAAGGGAGGTGTACCTACCTACCTAGCTACCACCTAACTTATACATGACAAAAATTTTCTAATCCCTTTCTCTCCTACTATATCATATGTATGAATTTAAATCCAATATGAAGGCAAAATTTATATAAGGTACTTTAATGTCTTACCAAACACGATCTAAAGCTAAAATTTTGTGGTAGAAATTAAGCTAGGGTCCGAAATGAACTTACCTGTTCGGAGCTGGTTTGAATCCAATCAAACAAGTTTCAGATTAATTGTATTAGTTTTTATAGAACTCGTTTAAAACCCTGTTATATAATATGTACTAGTATTTTATAAATTTATATTCGAATAATTGTATTTATGTTTATGTACATGTAGAATGTGTTATTTTAAAGTATTAGATGAATATTAATTAATAAATAATATTTTAAATAATAATATAACATGATTTGAATTATTTAATATTCTGTGACATGATATATAGAGCCGGCTTGAACCCGACGAATATTCAATCCAATATTTTTCTGATAAGATTATTATGAAATACTTCAAACCCGCCTCTATTATTGATAACTCTAGGGGAAAACGTGGAGGGACATAGAACCTAGATTTCAAAGTGTTTCACACAGTCAAATATGATCCACGTAACCTCATTTAAATATATAAATGTATTGAGACTTGTATAATTTTTCCCCTTGGCTGCCATTATAGTTTATACAAGTCAAATCTCAATTTTTTTTTTTTACGTCACGGTATCAAATAGTAGTATGTCTGCTCAAAAAATTATCTTGAATAAAGCTAAGCCCCACGAGTTTCCAAATTTGACGCAATAACTAAAGGAGACGCTTGGTTAGCAATTCTTCAATGGTAATAGGAATGAAAAAATGATATGTTGGGGGAAGACTTGTTACAATTATGACTCTATTTCTAGTGTCATGCCCCAAGTTTGAAATAGAAGTGGACATCAAATGGTTGTTGGTAGAGAAATGAGAGAGTGATTGAGGAGGAGGATTATAGAAAGAGAATAGGATAATAAAAATGGAGTAGTCATTACCTTATTTAGGAGAGGGGATGATGATTTTGTTCTCATTAACCATCATAATTACACTAATTTTCAATCTCATTCCCACTACTATTGAGGAGTTGCTAACCAAGCACCCCATGTCAGCGACTCCCAGATTAGGATTTAGAATAATTTAAAACGAAAATGCATGTCCATCCTATTGAATAATAATTTTCCCAAAAGAAACAAAAAGATTAGAGTAAACAAACTTCACAAGTCTCCATTATTTGCCACCGTCAATGTTAGTTCACATTCTTTTATTCCATCACGTACTTTTTTTTCCTGAGAAAATTAAAGCAGATTAATATATCATCACCAAACAATTAATCTGTAAATGATGATGTGTGAGTTTAAAATATTATAGCTTTTAATTGGTAATTTCCATGAAGCAGTTGTCGGTCGTAAATGATGGAAATTAGGATATCTGGTGCATGGCTCATTGGCTTGCTAATGCTTGAAGTTTAAGCTGTATGTTATTATTTTTCTAACTCATGTTTGAATTGATCCCCTTTTGTACAACAGCATTCAATGTACTTTTTTATTCTTGGATTTAATTGAAATTCTGTAAAATCGTTATATATATTTTATTTATATTCATTGGATTTGGTTGACTCAAATCCGGGAGTTAGAAAATTGTATTGAACCTTCTTGTGCATAAAGAAATCCTATTCTTTTTAACAGATCTCATGTGAAACTTATTTATAAGGATAAAACTAATATTATTATATGCATTCAATAATATCGGTAAATATATATTATAATATAAATTTAATACTATGAAATTTGTTCATATGAGATTTTGTGTTTCCTTTTCCGCTCATTTAGTTACAAGTGCTTTAATTGAATATTTTAATTTCATTTATATTGTGTTTGGATAGAGTCATTTGAAATGTAAGAGATTTAAAAATCTATCTATTTCAAATGATATGATTTTGCTAATTATTTAAAAGTTCTCTATATTGAACTAGGATCAAAGCCAAATATTTGAAATACATCGATTTAAATATCTTATCCAAACAAGTTGGGTGAATTTTGATTGCGGATTTAAAATATATAGACCTAAATCCCTCCATTCAAACACAATCTCAACTTTTTTGCCAGTTTATTCAGGTTATTACACACGATTTTTAATCAATTAAACATTGAAAACAATATAAATGGATCTTAAAAAAAATTGTCTTTAAATGTTACTCCTACTCTTTATTTTATATTGCGATTGTGACTTTTATCAAATGGAGATTTTATATTCATTGTTCAGTATGTTAAGTGTGTAAACATGTCCCAAATCCAAACCAAAAGAGTAATAGGTCCAATCTCTTTAGTAAAAGCCCAATTGCCTTAAAGGCCCAAAAGATAACTCATGAATCAGGCTCAAGCCTCAATCCTAGAGCAAGAGCAACCATGATGCTCAGTTCTCACTAAATTTTGTGATGTATTACAATGGAAAGACACCTCGTAAAGTCAAAAGGGAACTTGAGGAAGACCTTTCCCAGCATATCTGCAGCAACAAAATCAACATCGAAGGCATCAGCTTCGAACACCTTCAAATAAGAGCCACTGAAATAGTATTCCAACCCAAACATTCAACAACACTTAATACCAAGTATACTAAAATCTGGAACCTCTATACTCGAACCCATCACCCCTATTTCACTTTGTTTGGTAAGTAATTGTGTTTTCACTTGACATTTTAGTATTTAGGGAGAAAAATCAATATATAAACTTCAGTTTTATTTTTGAATTCTTGCCTGACATTATTCACATAACATATATCATGCATTCAAGAGAGAAGGTGTCACTTTTAACAATAAATTTTGACAATTTTCTTTCGGCATGGCTATTCACACACCTAGACTTTACTCGATACACTCATACGTTTAATATTTTTAAGCACCCTTTTTTTAAATATAAAATTGGTTTATATTTTTATAAGGTATTAGAGAATCAATAAAAAAAAAACAAAAATTTGTTAGTAATAATTAATTTATTAAAAAATATTACTTGTTTCACTGAAAAATGATAATTATGCACTAGGAGTGTGACCCAAAATATTCCGCATTATTTCAGAAAAAAAAAACATTTGAATATAGTTATTAAATTACGAAATATTAAAATATATTTTTTCATTTAAAGAAACATATAAAAAATAGTATGTTTTTAGATGAGTTTCAGATGAATAAAACACATTCTCCTACATGAGTCATGCTCATGCATGAACGTTCTCCGAAGATTTGCTTGAAAATTCAAGTCCTTCGAGTAGGACATTAGAATGTTGGAAACCTACCCAATAATTTTTAAGTTTTATTTCCTGCTTTTCAAAATGCTAGTGGAGTAGCTTTTGAAAGGATAACATTAACTATCAATCAATAGCTTTGTTTATTTATATATGGCTTTGTCTATCTATAATGTGTCTGATTAAATGATTCTACGTACTTTTCATAAGACATGTTAAATTTGACAAAGTCTTCGTATACATCATTTTTCTTTTAAATAATATTACTCATTTTATTAAATAATTATTTAAATTAGTTGCACTATTCACACTCATTGAGTAAGTATTACTCACTTACTAAATAATAGTATTATTTATTTAAGTAAATGATATCACTTGGAAATCATTGCACCTATGCAACTAATATACATAATATTGTATTGGATTTTATAAATTATTGTTTGGCACAATATAATGATAGAGTAAATGATGAAAACGTCTTTGAGATTTGTTCAAATTACCAAGTATGAATATGGGATTTCTTTATCTAATTTTAATTTAAAACAAAATTTATTTTAATATTATAATATCACACTTAAAATGTATATTTTTAAAAGTCTTATATTATAGTCTTAGATTTATTTTAATATTATGTGTATTTTCATATAATACTTTGCCTATATTGTATATATCATATATGTATATCTTTATGCCAAAAAAACAGTGGATGCGAGAGGGGAAAATAAAGAAATTTGAAGAAGAGAAAAGAATGGAAGATGCATAGGTCTAGGCTCTAGAATTCATGATCTAATTATACATTTTGTTTTTAGTGGTGGTCTTCACATAAAATTTATTTTTAAAATATTATTATTATATATATATATATATATACTATCAATGTTATGCATATTAACTATTACTATTTAAAAAATATTTAATTTTTTAATAATTAATAATAATATATATACATAATAATAATAGTGAATACACATTACAATGGTAACACAAGTCTAGTTTACTAATTTGGTAAAAGTCGATATCATTTGAGTTTTTCTAATTTGTGCTTAACTTAATCAATTTTGATTTTTGGATTTTATTAAATTCAATTAGACATCTTGATTCTGACAACAATCAATTCAAATTCTTACGCATCACGAGGCTGAGTTTGGAATGGGGCTTTTGTATACGTGGATTTCGTTGTTTTTGCCATAGCTATATTTGATTTTGCATGTTTAAAAAGAAAACAAAATCAAATTGAAAATATAATTTCAAATAAATAATTGAACAAGCTTGGGCACAAAGTACTGAAATCAATTAATTATTTATGTGAGACGATTTTCTTTTTTAAGATTGTGTAAGACGATGTTGTATACGTGATACATATTCGTAATTATATCATATATATAAAGAGTCGAACAATTCAACCTTGATCCCTCTACCCGAATTAGTTGCTTTTTGTAGTTTATTTATTTAATTATAGTAACTTTCTTTCCTGCAGGGAACATGCATCAATGAAGTCAAATAAAACACGTAAGATTAAAAAAAAAATGTTATTTAAAATGAAGATTAGATTTAACAGATGAATCCTATCTATATATATATTACCCAATCCTTTTTTATTGGGCTTCAATCCAATTATATTTTTTTTACAAAGTATAACGTAATTATTTAAATGGAGCAATGTATTATAATACAATCTCACAAACAAATGTCTTAAAAAAAATATGAAAGGAAAACAGACAAACCACGGAGAGCGGACGGTGAAATGTGATGCAAAGAATACCATGAATATAGTCCGCTTGTCGGAAGGGTAATTAGATCTAAATTTCATTAGGCTTAAATAAATAACAAAATAAGTACATACTAAACAATAAAAAAGAACATACATGAAACTGAAATATGATCAAGGGCATAATCGTCTCATTCACTAGCTAAGGGATTAATTTATATTGACTTTAAAAGAAAAGAAAAAAGGTGTGATTCATGGCTGGATAAAGAAAATAGTTTTTTTTTTTTAATTTATAAGGGATAAAGAAAACATTTAATGCTATAGCCTATAAGTTACACCAATTTAATAGTGATCGAATTGTTCGAATTAAAAAAAAAATTCTTGAAAAACTAAGAACGTTTGCAAATGATACCCGAAGATATAATATATATATATATATATATTTTTTTTTTTTTCTTTTTTTTTTAAATGGTGCCATAGAATTTTTAGATTTGAAGGCCATCTTTACAATTTACAATTAGGGATGCAAGTTCTCGTATTCGAAACTCAACACAAAATATATTCCTTTGAAACATAAATAAACACACTCAAACTAAATGATATTTGATTCTTTAGTTCGCAAAGATCCTTATTACTAAGCTTGCGATCTAGTAATACATTATAATGCATAGTTTATTTTTAATTACATTAAATGATATTTAATTCATTAGCTCGTGAAAATCCTCGTTGCTAAGCTCGCGAACTAAAAATACATTATAATGCATAGTTTATCGTTAGCTCGTGAAGATCCTCATTGCTAAGTTCGTGAACAAATAATAAATTATCGTGCATAGTTTACCCTTAATTATTTTTCACATTAAATGATATTTGATTCGTTAGCTTGTGAAGATCCTCGGTGCTAAGCTTATGAACTAATAATAAATTATAATGCATAATTCACCTTAATTATATTTTTCACATTTAATATTTATAATAAAATAAAAAAATACGTAATTAATTCTATTAAATTAAATAAAATTATAGAATTTAATAAATATATATGAATTTAAAAAATGTAATTTTTTGTAAATCAATTAGATAATCTAATTTAAAATTAATATCATTAAATTTGACTAGACTCACACGTATTTGATTAAACTCATCATCAATAATTGTCCTATAATTAGCTTCACATTTTTAATTTTTTTTTGTTAGTCCCAAAATTAACTTCACAACCTTAAAATAAAAAACTCTCAGTATCAATAATCTACATCATCAAAAGATCTCCAAATTTACAGAACATGTCTTTACTTTTTTGGGTCCATGTATACACATTACACACAATTCAATTAATTTATTTACTTATGCATAAAATTATCCCCTCAAATCCCCGCTCATTCATCTACCTTCTTAAAATGTATCAAAACATAACGTGTAGTTAAAGTAAGTTTTTTGTGTATCATGTGCACCATGCATTTTTTAAAAACTATCTCTATTATTATTGAAGAATCGCCTTCATTTGTACTGAAAAGTTACTCCAGATTAAATTGTAATAAGAGTAACCTTTTAGTACGCATAGAATAATTTTTTGAAAATACACTTAAAATTGTCGTGTAGCTTAAACTTAAAATGGAGGAGGTATATTCGATAATTAAAGTTGAGATCACTCGACTGGATTCACCGATTTGTTTAGAAGTACACCTTGATTTGCACCGAATCATTAGCTGAGGGCATATTGGTACCTTTATTCTCACTGATAAAACATGTTTGAGAATCTTGTCTGCAATTTCTTTATTTTGAAATAAAATTGATGATAGTAATAAAAAAAGAAAACCTCTCACGTTCTTCCCATTTCCAGCTCTGCTCTGACTCGAGTCTTCTTCATCTTCATTTTTCCAAAAAGAACTACTCCACTACTACTACTACTACTTAATCTATTTCAATAAGCTTCTAAAGAAAGAAGGAATAACCAATATAATACGCAAAATCAACGCAACTTTTCAAACCATTCCTTTTTGTCCGCCTATCATCCGTCCAAAAATCGCTGCATATTTTTAAATTCAAAGCAGCGAACTCATACTTCTCTGTTCTTCATATATACCAAGTGATCTGCAACTGTATATTGTCAAATTGCGGATCGATATATTGGAAAATCATGGGGAGCTATATGAAGGAGTTCTCGGATGTGAAGGCGAAGAACTCGTCGGAGGAGGCGTTGCAGCGGTGGCGGAAAGCCTGTTGGCTGGTGAAGAATCGGAAAAGGAGATTCAGATTTACGGCGAATCTGTCTAAGCGTTTTGAAGTTCGCGAGATCCAGAAGTCCAATCAGGTTTCGACATCTTTTACTCCCCTAAATATCTTCTTAGGCTCGTTGACTTCTTCCCTCTTCTATTTATGATTTTTTTGCCGTTTTTACTTTGCTGTAATTTCTTTTTTCTTTATGATTTAGCATAATGATGTTTAATGAACTCTTATCAGCGTTTTGAAGTGGAAAACTGAAAGTGTAAATAAAGTTAGATTAGTTTAGTTACCTAGTAAATCTTTGACCGGAACGGTAACTTTTTGATTTGCTAGTTATGATTCAAGGCTCAACGATTTTTTGTTAAATTGCAGAATAAGTTGCAAGTAAGGTGATTTTTTTTTCAATGAATGTAGAATAAGGAGCTATTAAAGAGTTTATCAGCTGATAATTGCATAATTTATCAAGAATCAGATATGTTTTTTAGGATTTTGAGTTTGATTTGCTGTGAACTCACCATATTGAGATTGAGCTGTATTTAATTAGTTATAGTTTGCTCGTACAAGTTTTGTGATTTTATTTTTAAATCTTGAGATAAAGTGTTTAAAAAAAGATATACTAGTGTTTGATATGATTGTATTGCAGGAGAAGCTTAGAGTTGCAGTATTAGTTTCCCAAGCAGCTCTTAGTTTTATTCAAGGTAACATTTCATTCTTCGAACCGTAAAAATATGTAGTTTCGTTCTATTTTTATGTTTTACTGATTTTCCCCTGAATATCTCTAGGTATAAGTTATACTGTGCCCGAGGAAGTCAAGAAAGCAGGTTACGAAATATGTGCTGATGAGTTAGGGACCATTGTTGAAGGCCATAATGTAAAGAAGCTGAAAGTTCATGGTGGTGTTGAGGGTATCTCTCAGAAGCTATCAACTTGTCTCACTAAAGGAGTTGAAATTACCGAAGAGTCCCTTAGTCGCAGAAGAGAAGTTTATGGAATTAATAAGTTCACAGAGAGCCCAGCTAAGGGATTTTGGCTTTTTGTATGGGAAGCCCTTCAGGATACTACCCTCATGATACTTGCTGTATGTGCTACCGTTTCTTTGATGGTTGGTATTGCAACAGAAGGATGGCCAAAGGGTGCTCATGATGGACTTGGAATTGTGGCTAGTATCCTTCTTGTTGTGTTTGTAACTGCTACAAGTGATTATAAACAGTCGTTACAATTTAAGGATTTAGATAAGGAGAAGAAGAAGATCACCGTTCAGGTTACTAGAAATGGATATAGGCAAAAAATTTCGATATTTGATTTACTATCCGGTGATATAGTTCATCTTGGTTTAGGGGATCAGGTCCCAGCTGATGGACTCTTTGTTTCAGGCTATTCATTGTTGATAAATGAATCTAGTTTAACTGGAGAGAGTGAACCAGTGAATGTATCATCTGAGAATCCCTTTCTTCTGTCTGGAACTAAAGTACAAGATGGATCATGCAAAATGTTGGTGACTACTGTTGGGATGAGAACGCAGTGGGGGAAACTGATGGCTACTCTTTGTGAAGGGGGTGATGATGAAACCCCTTTGCAAGTTAAACTAAATGGGGTGGCTACGATTATTGGAAAGATAGGTCTCTTTTTTGCTGTTATCACCTTTGCTGTGCTTGTGCAAGGGCATTTTAGTAAAAAATTAATTGAAAATACTCAGTGGAGCTGGTCCGGAGATGATGCCAGGGAAATGCTCGAGTATTTTGCTATTGCTGTTACAATTGTTGTTGTTGCTGTGCCTGAAGGGTTGCCTTTAGCTGTTACCTTGAGCCTTGCATTTGCTATGAAGAAAATGATGAATGATAAGGCACTTGTTCGGCATTTGGCAGCTTGTGAAACTATGGGATCTGCTACAACTATCTGTAGTGATAAAACGGGGACTCTAACTACTAACCATATGACCGTTGTGAAATCGTGCATTTGTGGGAAAGTAAAAGAAGTTAGTAGCTCGATGAAGAGTTCTTCTTTCTGCTCAGACATTCCTGATTCTGTTGTTAAAATGGTTCAGAAATCAATATTCAACAACACAGGAGGAGATATTGTTGTTGCTAAAGATGGGAAAATTGAAATCCTGGGCACACCTACTGAGGCTGCTCTTCTAGAATTTGGCCGCTTTCTTGGAGGCGATTTCCAAGCAGAGAGACAGGCGACAAAGATCGTTAAAGTTGAGCCATTTAATTCTGAGAAGAAGCGAATGGGTGTAGTCTTGGAACTACCCGGATCAGGTTTTCAGGCACATTGCAAAGGTGCATCTGAGATTATTTTGGCTGCATGTGATAAGACTCTGAACTCAGAAGGAGAGGTTGTTCGTCTGGATGAAAGATCGTTCAACCATTTGACTGATACAATCGAACAATTTGCCAATGAAGCTCTGAGAACTCTGTGTCTTGCGTATAAAGATCTTGAAGGTGAATTCTCAGCTGAAAACCCCATTCCCTTTGAGGGTTACACTTTGATAGGAATCGTAGGAATCAAAGATCCAGTTCGCCCCGGAGTCAAGGAATCTGTTGCGATTTGTAGGTCAGCTGGAGTTGTGGTCCGAATGGTCACAGGGGACAACATAAACACAGCTAAGGCAATAGCTAGAGAATGTGGAATATTGACGGATGGTGGTATTGCAATCGAAGGCCCAGAATTTCGGATGAAGAGTGACGAGGAATTGCAGACACTCATCCCTAATTTGCAGGTACTAAGAAGCATTTCTTCCTCTTGCATATTTTATGCATAAAGTAGTTATTTTACTACAACCATCAGTTTTCTTTCTAACTTGGTTGATGCTTTAGTAGGAAATTAAGTTCAGAATTTCTTAGCATATATCTTGATTCGTGAGATATTAGAATGAAGCAAACCCAGACTCTAGGATCATCTTCTTTAAAATGGAATCTAATAAGTACACTGATCAGATGTCCTTATTGTGAGTGTATTTACTAATATTGCTCATATGGTTTGCTACATACTAACTTGGCTTGTTATTTGTTTTTTTTTGTTTTCTCTGAAAGGTCATGGCTCGTTCTTCACCAATGGATAAGCATACCCTCGTGAGACATTTACGATCCACATTTGGTGAGGTGGTTGCAGTGACTGGAGATGGGACTAATGATGCTCCTGCACTTCATGAAGCAGATATCGGCCTTGCAATGGGAATATCCGGAACTGAGGTGATAATTATGTCCACAAATAAGATATATCATATGTTCTTGAGGACAGAATTCTTCTCTAGTATTCTATTATTTTAAAACTATTCTGTGAAGTCCATTTGGAGCTTTTATTATGGAGTTGGAGTTTTATATGCACGATGACTTTACTCGCCTTTGTTCATTTTATTTAATATTTGAACAATTTTTATCATTCTAGACTAGATACCTCTTTCATTCTTGCCAACTTGGTTTAGTATTTTTAGTTTGTCAAAATAATTAATATAGTAGTCTGTGTTCTTATGGTAACACAACTTCGTGCATATAATTTCTGGAAAACTTCATTCTCTGATCAATGAAATTAGAATGACAAACACTAATAATTACTGCTTGCTTTGTAATTTTCCAGGTGGCCAAAGAGAGTGCTGATGTGATAATTCTAGATGATAATTTCTCCACCATCGTCACCGTGGCAAAATGGGGCCGCTCCGTTTACGTAAACATTCAGAAATTTGTCCAGTTCCAGCTTACAGTTAATGTGGTAGCCTTGATTGTCAACTTCTCTTCAGCTTGCTTGACAGGTAAGACATGAAATTAAGTTCAGTTATTAATTAAAATAGGCATTTATTTATCGATTATAACATTTATTACAATATTACTATGATTGACAACTGCTTTCAGGCAGCGCTCCTCTAACTGCTGTTCAGCTTCTATGGGTGAACATGATCATGGACACACTTGGAGCACTTGCATTAGCTACTGAGCCTCCCACTGATGACTTAATGAAGAGATCACCCGTTGGACGCAAAGGAAACTTCATCAGCAACGTCATGTGGAGGAATATCATGGGTCAGTCTATTTATCAGTTTGTCGTCATTTGGTATCTTCAGACAACTGGAACGGTAGTATTCCGCCTTTATGGAGACGATTCGGAGTTGATACGTAATACCATCATTTTCAACTCATTCGTATTCTGTCAGGTAATCAATAACAAGAACGATACTTTTTGGTGAAAGAAAAGCCGAACTTTTTACATTCTATTGTTGTCGTAACGTATTTAAAAATTGCTCTCGAAACAAATGCCTTTTTCTAATCATATGATGCATCCTTCTAATGTTGCATGCATATGTACACATTTTTTTTTTAAAGGATGCATATGTACACATTTGTGTGTGTATTTGGTAGATACGCATATTTAATGTATATTGGGATTAATCATGCTTACCATTTTAAATAAGGCCATTATTGTATTGTGTGAAAAAAAAATCATGTCAATATTCCAAAATGTGAGTAATCATGTTTATATGTTGATTTTGAGTTCAATAAGTAAGGGTATATCATTCCAGCACAATTAATGATATTGATCTGTAAAACTCAAAGTGCGATTAATTATCTTTGTGTAATGGAGGACTAACTTCTAACCGTTAGAAATCCAATCACATCATACATTTGATTAACTAGTAATATTGTCTCTTGCTTTAAATTTCACTAAATCTTTTCGGGTTAAGATTCTCTATTTTGGTGTTTCTTTCTTTTATACACACCATGTGCTATTTAGTGTTGATTGGTTATGCCATTTAAGGAAATGACGATGATCTTAACCTCCAATGCAGGTTTTCAACGAGATTAGCTCGAGAGACATGGAGAAAATAAACGTGTTCGAGGGCATACTCGACAACTATGTCTTCGTGTGTGTACTCAGCTGCACGGCCATTTTCCAAGTAATCATCGTTGAATTCCTGGGAGCGTTTGCAAACACCCATCCACTCACATGGCAGCAATGGTCGGCAAGTATTTTGATTGGATTTTTGGGAATGCCTATTGCTGCTGTTGTCAAGATGATCCCTGTTGGATCAAGGTAACACCTAGATTTGCACCCTGTTTGGTATCAGGGATTTTAAAGCCTGGGATGGAACTAGAAATGCCAGATTCATCGGATTCGACGATTGTGGAACCAAACATTTCTTCAGTTATTTTTTTGGGACAAAGTGTCCAAGGTTTATTACAATGTCTGTGAATTATGTTAGAACTAGTGCAACATACACACAAGGATGGCAATTTTTGTAAGCTTAATTTATTCAGATATTTGGTTTGAAGAACTGATATATCTCAACACATATCTGCCTTTTTGTCTAGGCATCAGGATCGTTGATTTTTTGTGTTTTACTCTGATTTTATCATCTTTTGATTTATTTGTATCGTTGTATGGTATCTTCAAGAATTTGATTGGCATCTATTTATCTTCGTTTTTGAAGAATTTGATTGACATCTATTGATTTATTGATATCCATTTTCTGTAGTTGTATGCTAAAATGGCGCATGAAATATTTTGTTACGTACAATTTTTATGCTATTCTTTAATTTTTTGTTTGATTTTTTCATGGTTTTACTGAGGTTTCTTGCCATTCAAAGTACGTTGGTTAAGGTTGGCTTTTTCCAAAACCCCATTGTTCTTAGCTACAAACCTTTAAAAAAAGACCCCTATTTTCCTCAGCTACAAACCTTTAAAAAAACAAAGGAGGCGCATTATAAGTGTAAGATATGATAGTGATGTAAATCAAATTTACATTTCTGCTATCTCTGAGATCATTTCATTTATATTATACATGCTAGTTTCAGTTTGGACTTTGGTTGATGCTTGTGTGTAGTGGAAATAACTACACCTTTCTCCATGTGTGAAGTTTTTTCACAATTTTTCATCCATGTGCTATTTAGACTTCTAATTGAGTACTAACAGAACGAATCCAAACGTCTTATTTCAAATTTAGTCTTGAGATTGTATTTTCTTATTTTGGATTTGGCTTATAATTTACTTTGACTGTCTTGTGCTATGATTTTTTTTTAAAAGACTTCAAATTCTTTTAACTCATGTTAAAAAAAAATTAGACATTTGTTGGAGTAATAACTAAGGATCCGTTTGGTTGGCGGTGATGATTATAGGGTAATGAGAATTAAAGTATTTGAGGAGTCATTCAAGTAGAGGGTAATGAATGAGGAGTCATTTGATAGGTAAATTATAACTCATTTTCAATCTTATTACAATGTATTGATAATACCAAACACTACTAATAGAATCATTCCCATTACCATATAATCATCATCCCAACCAAGCGGGCTCTAAGATTTTTGAATTGTTCATTATGGAAGGTTAGTAAAGTTAGTAGTTAATTTTGCTTAACTCTTGATTAATATGATAATTGTTTGAAATTCATGCATTTAATTTGCTTAATTTAATTGAATTTCTTGTATTTATGTAAATTTATTCGATTAATTGTGCTTATTTGTCTAGAAAGACTATTTTTTATTTTTTACTTTTTATTTTATAGGAAATTTGGAATTTTTAGATGTAAAACACACCTCAAATATTTTCGAAGTCAATTGAAAAAGTCAGTTGAAAAATAAAATTAAAGCTATTGTGTATGGAGCTCTTTCGTGCCAGATGTGCAGAAGTTGTGGAGAAAGAATTTAAAATGGGTTTGCAGATTGAAATATGGAAGAAACCAAAGACAAGAAAAATGTTGTTGAGGCTTATGTCTATGAGATGAGGCCAGAACAAGATATTTTTATGTAGAAGTGATTGATAGATATTATTCTGTAGTAGTTGTGATAGATATATATTACATCATCTACGGTCTACCAATCTTCTTCTCTTGGCCTAGAAACACGTTGCACTCTAGCTCAACCTTGTGTTTATGTTTTGTTGGTCACTGACTATTTGATTCCTTCGGTTTTTTTTTGCTTCTTTTTCTTGGATGGTTTTATATTTTAGGAGATCTGAGTATGTGTTCGCCTCATTTTCTTTTTAATTTATGGACTTTTATCTGTAAATGAGATATAAACAAGTTCAGTTCCTACCTGTGTCAGTTGGCCCTAATTATTTTTTTTATAACTTAATTTTCTAGGTATATCCATCTTCTTTGAAAAGTAATCTCCATGATATGGAATGATTGAAAATACAATGTTTTATCTCTAACACTATGATCACTGCTTCTCCTATGTTCACTAAGAACTTAATCAAATTAATTGATAAGTAAATTTACAACAAAAGTATATATGGGCAAAAGTATAATGTTATAATTCTCTTTGTTAAGTTTTTTTTTTTAAATTTTTTTTAATGGTAAGTAAGTGTGTGATTTGACCGTATAATACTAGCTTTACTAGTAGTTACCCCACAAGAGTATGAGATCACTGTAGTATGAGCAAGTATAGGGACCAAGTAGTATCGAACCCGTGGAAAAGTTTGTACGCGAATAAATCCTTGAATATTTATGTGTCGTAGCTAATATGAATGCAATTTTGGTTTAGACTAAGTTAACTAATTATTTTCTACTAATTACTCCCTCTGATTCAAAATAAGTGTCGTTCTAGAGATTTTAGGACAAATTAAGAATTATAAATTTTGACATATATACCCCACCTAAATCTCTAAAATATCTATTATATTTTGATAATATCTAACAGATCTGTTATATTTTAATATAAGCCCTAAAATATCTCTTATATTTTGAATTTGAATTCGGGGTAAATCGGGAAAACACGTGAAAAAATAGTTAAAACGACACTTATTTTGAAACAAATTGTAACCTCTAAAACGACACTTATTTTGAATCGGAGGGAGTATATACTAATAACGAAATTAAAACTATATTAACTTCTGGTTGAAATGCAAATGAGATGATGATGCTTGGAATAAGAATTCCTACGTATACTAACGGAGTTGGTATGGTAACTAAAAAAATTGTGATATTCAAGTTAAAATTCTAAGTGTACTATAAACTAGGCAGTCAACTTCCCCAATCTAGCACAGAGAATTGAAAGAATAAAAGCTCATAAATATCCCCAATACTTAGTTCTCACAACTTACTTCTCTAACGCACTAATTAAATTGTATGAATTGTGCTTAATTATTGAGGCCATAATTTAACTAAGGTGATTTTGTCGTCCTCCCTATATAAACCGGTTGATTATAAACCGACTTGAACCGAACATTACTAGCTTTTACTAGAAGTTACTCCGCAAGCGTACGGGTTCACTGTAGTATCAGCAAGTATAGAGACCAAGTATATCGTACCCATGAGAAGGAATGCATGCGAATAGATCCCTGAAGATCTACGCGTCGTAATTAATATGAGTGTATGTTTTCGGGTTATTAAGAAATTAATTCTAAACTAAATTATACTAATTATGCTAAAGAACGAATGAAACTAATTAACTAAGGGTTGTTTGCAAATATAAAAGGGTGATGCTCAGGATAGGAATCCCTACGTATACTAACGGAGTCGGTTCATAATCAAAATAACCGTGATGTGCAAGAAATAACCTAAGTATAAGATTGTAAGATGAAAAGCTCAAGAATTAAACCCTAGTACTTTATCCTATCAATCGACTTCACTAATCCACTAAACAAGTTAATAGATTGTGCTTAATTAACTAGACCCTAATTTAACTAAGGTGATGCGGTCGTCCTCCCTAGATAAACCGGTAGATGAATTAACCCCTTCTAAACCCTTTTGTTAAGCCTACTAGTTATTAAAGAGCGATAAGGTCGTCCTCTATCTAACAATTTTCGTACGAAATTTAATGGTAAATCCGAAATTTATTTTAAGTGTTCATTAATTAAGAGAATTAAAACTAAACATCACATGTTACCCTAATTATGTACCAACATCCTACTTCTACGAGTTCATCCTCGAGCATACAAGGGTTTTAGCCTAGCATGGTTTTAACGATAACGAAAGTAAATAAGCAATCAACGAACGAAAACATAACTAATCTAATTAAATAACTCAAGAACATAAACAAAGGTTTAAGAAATAATTGAAGTCTAAGAATAAAATCAGATTAAAGGGAAAATAATAAGTCTCAAGTATCAAGTTTCAAAGAACGAAAGATCAAAAAAATCAAATCCAGAACTAAACTACAAATTCGTAACGTAAAAACCTCGATCAAAAGTAAACTATGCTTCCTCGAACTCATACTTTTCGTGTTTCTTCCATATCTTCTCATCCAGGCATCCGTTTGAGTCGATTCAAAGTCCTACGAATTTCATTTTTCACCCTCTATCCATCTATGAGCATCAAAGAGACAAATTTATTAGTTCATGAAAATAGTACTCAATTGACTCTAAATACTCAACAAAATCAATCAAAACACAGGCAATTCGAGCTCTAAAGTCTAACAATTTCACGCCTAATCAACCCCCCCAAACTTACCATATTGCTTGTCCTCAAATAACGAAATAATAAGTCAAGTGAAATTGTTAGGAATGAATCAAGAATCAAATCATGCAAGTAATCGAGCTCAAGTTTCAAAGATCGTTCACACGTATACAAAACTCACCCCCTTCATCATACTTATGCAATAATAGCAGGAACCACCAAAATCAAACATGAATGTGCACTCAACGATGTGTTTCACTCCCTCACAAGTGTATGTCAATGATAAGTGACTCAATCAATCAATCACACATATCAGCAGCCATAGGCTTGTACGCACTCTCAACTTCGACCATACTCTAGAAATCAATGCCGAATCAAAAAGGACTTTATCAAGGTTTTAACGTTGGCTCCTTGGACAAGTGGGGTAACTATATGGGTAAGTGACTCAAGTGAATGGAGAATGGAAAATCAAATTTCAATACTTGAAGACGAGGAACAAAATACTTCAAACATCTTCATGCAATACACTTTTCAATTCCTCTACTTTCAACACTTCAATTCCTTGCTCTAATCATTTCACTTTTTCAATCACCACACTTTTCTTTTTTCACACATGCATATGAGCTCTTTTTTTTCTTTTGCTCATTCTCAAAATTTTGGTCTTCCCCACCACTCAAAACTTCATCACACCCTTCTTTTATCACAACTCAACCATCATAATTCTTTTTCTCAACTCAACTTAATCCCTTCTCATTCACACTTTTCCTATTCTCCACTCAAATTGGGACAAAAAAGTTTAGGAACTTGGATAAGTGTTAAAATGTGCTAGCAAATAAAATAGGCTAAGGCTCAAACGGACTAACAAGGGATAAATGTCATTGGTAGAGAAAATTTAGCTAAGAGACTCATCAAATCAAAGATGGCCTAAGATCACTTTCGGCATATCAAACTAGACACAATCAAGAAGAGAGAGCACACACAAGTTCTAGCATCCTCTAAGGTGACGACTCACTCACAAACGAAGAGATCAATATAATGCATTTTAATCTAAAAAAGGCTCAAATCTCACGGCTTTCACATCCGTGCTAGTCCTAGTGAATTCTCACTCTCATCACACAAGTACTAAAAAAGACAATTAGTAAGTATACTAGTTCCCTCTCAAATCAACTCTAACTCCTACACTCACACAATAAAATTCCTAACTCAACTTCACAACTCACCCCTACTCATCAAATCATACTCAAGAATAACAATCAGTAAGTAGCAAGAGTTAATAAGCATGAAATAAATCAATCAGCTCAATCAGTTCAACACATATCATAACCCGATAGTTTGAATAAAATTCCATTACAGCCCCATAATCAACCACATCACTCAAACAAATCAGTTCACACTCAAAAGCAGAAAATAAGAAAAGAAAATAAAGGAAAAGATAAGATAAGAAAAAGGGAACAAAAACTGGGGAATCCCCATGATCCTTATGCATTCGGAGACGGTGGTGGACGGTAGCTCGGGTGATCCGATCCTAAGTGGGAAACAAAGAGTGCCTCCATCCATCTTCTCAAATCCGAAACCTCTGATCGGATCTCTTGAAACTCCACTCGCATACTCTTAGCATCCGTGTACTACTGATTCTGCATTGTGCGAAGATGCGTAACTTCGGTTCGCAGATCCTGAATATCAGTCCTCATTCCATCCCACTGAATCTGGGTTGGGTACCACGGCTCGGGAGTGGACACTTCAGGTGCCTCAACCTCCATCTCTTGAGGACCTTGACCTCCTCCACCAACATCAGCCTCCTCTTCATCCGGTGTGTTCCCTCCTTGCTCGTACTCATCTTCCTCTTCTTCATCAAGGTCCTGAACTCTGCTGGTTCCGGCTTCGCTCGTTCTTGCTGCACTCCTATGCCTCTTCTTTGACCTCTGATCCAATAAACCACAGCTCTCCAATCTTGCTTTGAATTTCTCCATTACCTTCACGTGGTGCGGACCATCCATCCGTAAATTCTCCTTCTTCAAACCCTTCAAGGTAACCAACTTCTCATTAGGCATCGGGAAGAGCTCATCATCTTGAAGCCTCATGCAATATTTATCACTCCAATGCTCACACATCCAAGTGTGATACATATGCTCAAAATCGAGATCTCTTCCATCACAAGGGGCTGCCATCGGTCTGATATCCATGCTCTCCAAGAACGCACAAATGAGGCCCCCGCCTCGTATCCTAGAAGTCTTTGTCCCACACTTATATGGGGCTTCTATCTGAAACTCGAGGAAATCTTTTCCAAAGTCGTGCTCCCTTCGATGAAGCAAGCACCACAATCCATACAACTCTCTCGAAGACACCGTGCCCGTTTCAGATCGAGCATAGATGGTGTTCCCTAGGATTCTCTCAAGGTATCAGATCACAGGATTCCTGATGGACGAAGCTCGGGCCGTCCTTGAAGAGTACTTTCCAGCGAACCCTCCGGTGATAAGCTGCCAGAATTCATCAGCTTTGAACATACTCGATCTACGGTTCCTGTCACTTGGTTGTGGTAAGTGCAGGGTTGTATTCACCATCCCTATCTCATAGGCATGCCACTCATTCCTTATCATGAACCTGAATCTGCCATCCCCTTGCATCTTCACAGAGGCTAAGAATTGCTCCACTAAGTCTTGGCGAGTCTTCATAGAGACCAAAATCTAGTAGAATTCCTGCATACTGTTCCTTTCGAAAACCCTCTTGACCTCTTCTTCGATTCCCAAATGCCTCATGAACTCAACACAAGGTCGCCGAGTCTTCTCCACTTTTCCAGCAACCAAATTCCAATGATAGGCGTGAGTGAACCATCTATCCCCATGCGTCAAATTATTCCAATGAGAGGGCATCAATCCCTTCCTCGTCAACTCAGCAGTCAACACTAGCAACTCATCACCCTCAACAAACCTATCCTCGAATTTCATTGGAGGAGCCATAACCTAATGCAACAAAACAATTCACCCAACACAACTCATGAATATCCAAGAAAATCACAATCAAGTCAAATAACTTTACAAACTCAAATTTCATCAATGGTGTACAAGGTCTCACACACGGGTGATATCATCATCTCAAATCAATTCACCATTCTCATACTCTTTCAAAATTCACAAGAACTCCAAAATAACAAGTCTATCATGAAGTAACATCACATATACATGCAATTTACATGCTCAAGACTCAATTTATCATTCTCACTTCTCAATTCAATCCCAATACTCCAAATTTCACAATACCCATGTCAATTCCTACTTTCTCTCTCTAGAAATACACAAAATGCACTCATGCAATTTCAAAATTGAAGCTTGAATTCATAAACCCATTGCATAGAGGCATCATTTATCATCATAGAAGCAAAAATCAACAAGTAATGTGAAAATCCTCAATTCTTCTCAAGAACACATGAACCCTAACTTTCTCATACTCAATCCATGCTAAATCCAAGCCTAAACTAAGAATAGAATGAAGAGAATGAGAGAATACATAGCTTTAATTGAAGAATCGAAAGAATTCGTGGGAGAAATCGAGTGAAAAATGGAGAACTTGGTACAACAGAGTGAATTCGCAGCCCAAATCGCCCCCTCTAGTATGTGTATTGTGTGTGAAAAGTGTGTGAAATGAATATAAAGGGTAGAAAATTTGAACTAGGGTATAAAAATCCGGATGAGCGCTTGCTCGAGCACTTAGTGCACGAGCAGAACCCACTCGAGCACCTCGAAGTTCCAGAATACAAAAAGTGCACAAGCACTCGAGCTCGAGCACTCAGTGCACGAGTTGAGCCAGCTCGAGCACCGTACACGAGCATTCGTGCACAGAGTGCACGACCAAGGCCAGCTCGAGCATAGTACTCGAGCACTCAAGCACTTAGTGCTCGAGCAAGGCTGCTCGAGTACTTTCACTTCCAAAACTCGAATTTCAACCTTTTCGATCTGATAAATGAGAATTTACGACCAACACGAGTACTAACCTGGAAAACTCCTCGATTTAAGCCCGATCGCTCATTCGAACGAGGAGTTAGAGTCTCTTCCAACGTACTTTTCAACGAACCAAATCATCACCCAATTAAATCACATTCTCATCACTTTTCACTCACTTCATGCATCAATATTTTTGAAAATTTTTGACCAAATTTTTCATTCGAATTTCGTGTACAACTCGAAGTACGAATGCACACCCCCTCAAACTTTGTTCTTGCTACGCAATAATAAAGTTTGAAAAGAATGAGTACGTACACTAAATTCTCATGAACTTAAATCACTATCAATGCAAATCAATGAACAAATAAAAACACCACCCCCAAACTTCGACTTCGCAAAGAGGTCTATGTTTGGGGTTCGGGTTACCTCATACACCACAATCGAATGCTTTACTACTCGACACGTCTCCATCTTCATGAATTGCTTTTCCTTCGGCCCAAATACATAAATCAAGCACCACGAGCCAACCCTACCTCAAAAGTCTCAAACAAGCGAGGTTAACAAATACGATTCACCAACGACAAAACACATAAAAGCAAGTAAAACTGGGTTGCCTCCCATTTAGCGCTAGTTTGAAGGTCCTAATGCCGGATCGAGCTCGAAGGAGATCACGGGACTTGAGACTCTAAAATACCTCCCTTATTCTCATAAGAGAAGTTGTAGAATTTCTTTACTCGATGCCCGTTCACCATGAATACATGTCCATCCTCCTTCTCGACTTCAAGGAATCCACTCTTATGAACTTTCCTCACCACATACGGCCAATTCCACTTGGACTTGAGCTTTCTACCAAACAACTTCATCCTCGAATTGAATACGAGGACTTGATCTCCAACTTGGAACTCCTTCTTCCTCAATCGAGCATCATGTCATCTCTTAGTCTTCTCCTTGAAAATTCGGGCACTCTCATAGGCACTATCTCGAAACTCCCCCAACTCATGCAATTGAAGTAGTCTCTTCACACCCACCAAGGCACTATCAAAATTCAGCTTTTTGATTGCCCAATACGTCTTATGCTCCAACTCCACGGGCAGGTGACATGCCTTCCCAAAAACTAATTGGTAAAGAGACATACCAAGAGGGGTTTTGAAGGCTGTCCTATACGCCCACAGTGCATCATCAAACTTCAATGCCCAATCCTTCCTACTAATACTCACAGTCTTCTCAAGGATCTCCTTGATTTGACGATTCGACACCTCTGCAAGACCATTAGATTGAGGGTGATAAGCAGTAGAGACTCGATGACTTACCTTATACTTTGACAGCAACTTCTCCATCCACTTGTTCACAAAGTGACTACCCCCATCACTAATCAAAGCTCTTGGGACTTTATATCTAGCAAAAATGTTCTTCCTCAAGAACTCAATCACCACTCGGGAATCATTCACTCTAGTAGGGACAGCTTCAATCCACTTCGAGATGTAATCGACGTACACGAGAATATACAAGAATTCATTGCTAGGAGGAAATGGACCCATGAAACCAATCCCCCATACGTCAAATACCTCGACTTCCATGAATACGTGCAACGGCATCTCGTCCCTCTTAGTAATAGAGCCAAATCGTTGACACTTATCACACCTTTTCACCCATTCCATGCAAACTTTCAAGAGAGTCGGCCAATAAAAACCAGATTGAAGCACTTTCCTTCTGGTCTTCTCTCCACCCAAATGTCCTCCACATGGCAAGGCGTGACAATGCCTGATGATATCACTCCACTCCTCCTCTGGCACACACCTTCTCAACACATGATCAATCCCTCTTTTGAACAAGTATGGATCGTCCCAAATAAATTTCCGAACTTTCTTCAGAAATACCTTTCGGTGCAACAAGTCCATCTCCGCCAGTAACTCTCCACTTGCTAAATAATTAGCATAATCAGCAAACCACGACGCTTTCCCTTCAACTCGATATAACGGAATATCTCCTAAACCAAATAGCTTCTCGTCTGGAAATTCATCGTTCACCTCTCGATCTTCCACCGTGTTCTCCTTGGTAAGCTCCAACCTTGAAAGATGATCGGCTATCACGTTCTCACATCCCTTTTTATCCCGAATCTCCACGTCGAATTCCTAGAGTAATAGGAACCAACAAATGAGATGGGGCTTTGCATCCTTCTTGCTCATAAGATACCGAATCGCCTCGTGGTCCGTATATACTATTGTTTTCTTCCCTACTAGGTAGGGCCGAAATTTATCAAAGGCATACACGACCGTTAACAGCTCCTTTTCGGTTGTAGTGTAGTTCACTTGAGCATAATTCAACATCTTCGAGGCATAGTAAATAGCGTGAAAATGCTTCTCTCGAATCTGCCCCAAAGCAACCCCCATCGCAAAGTCGCTCGCATCACACATAAGCACATATGGGTTAGACCAATCCGGGGTCACAAGTATCGGGGCATTCACCAACGCTTCTTTCAACCTATTAAAAGCCACTAAACACTCATTAGTAAACTCAAAGGCGACTTCTTTTTCAAGAAGCCGCGAAAGATGTTTAGCAATTTGTGAAAAGTCTTTGATGAAACGTCTATAAAATCCCGCATGGCCTAGAAATGACCGAATCCTCTTCTCGGTCGAAGGTGGTGGAAGCTTCTCAATAGCAATCACCTTTGCCTTATCAACCTGAATACCTTTTGAGGACACATGATGTCCAAGAACAATACCTTCTCTCACCATGAAGTGACACTTCTCCCAATTTAGCACCAAGTCCGTCTCTTCACACCTGCTCAACACAACTTCAAAATTGATTAGACATTTATCAAACGACTCTCCGTAGATGGAGAAGTCATCCATGAAAACCTCCATAATCTTTTCTGTTAATGTTGTTGGTAGTGAAGTATTCACTATTTACTTTGAAACAATATGAATTTGCCCTTTCTTCTCATTAACCAACACTTTATGATCAAATGTTGTCTTAGATATTTTAACATGCAGGATGAAGATCTAGAAGGATCTACAAGGTTCTGGAATACTCAATGTTGCAGTGAATGTTGCATAACATTGGTTGCAACATGAGCGGTTACGGGTTCCAGAAGGATCTACAAGGATCTACAAGGGCCTACACGATACAGACTTATCCAGGACGTTTTAGAACAATCTAGATCAGGCGGTTGCATCAAGAAATATCAAGAATAAAGATAAGGACGTGGGATTACATGAAGATCATGGAGCGGTTACATGAAGAAGTTATTTTCGGATTGAAGACTTCCATTTATAAATAGTAGCCGAAGTTTTCAGTACCAAGTGTGGAGTAAATGAGTACACCTACTCTAGTGTTGATCCTGCATTTAAAGGTGATAGGGCAGTTATTCCAACATTTATGTTATACTTAGAAGTAGAGTTCTTCTCGTATAACTTGCGGTCGAACCTATATCCATAGATAGAGAGATCATAGATATAGAGTGAGATCAACTTTGATGGTGTAATATTATATACGCTTAGCCAATTTAGATTTGATAGGTGATATCGAGTCTTGTTTCCGTTGTGAACGATTATACTCTTCACACAACTTTTGTATCACTAATCTTTTTATAGTGAATCTTTCGCCGTAAGGCTAGCACAAGCTATTTAATATAGTTTGTGTTAAAAAATATTCCATCTTGCAATTGTGTGTTTAAGTCTTCCGCTGTACACATTTTATATTCTGATTTTCCAGTTTGTTGTAATATTTATTTTAACATTTGTTACAACATCTGCACTTTATAACACACGCACACTTTCAATTGGCACCAGAGCCATAAATTTAATATACTAAGTTTAGATCCTGAGTTTTTAAGTGTGTCTTTTTCTATGGAATATCTTGTAAACACCCCACTTAGGCCTCCCATTTTAGATGGAAACAACTATGCCTATTGGAAATCTAAGATGTGTATGTACATCAAGGCAATTGATGAACGTGCTTGGAGAAGTGTTCTGACCGGCTGGGAATGGCCCATAAATCAAGCAGATGATGATGGCGAGACAAGAGTCAAACGTGAGATTGAATGAACAAATGAGGAGACCGCGACGACAAGCTATAATTCCAAAGCTCTCAATGCTATCTTTACCTCTGTTGATGTATCTATGTTCAAGATTATATCAACATGTACCACGGCTAAAGATGCATGGGAGAGGCTTCAAGAACATTGCGAAGGAAGTGGAAGTGTTCGAAGGACCAAACTTCGAATGCTTGGGACCAAGTTCGAGAATCTAAGGATGAAGGATGATGAGACGATCACGGCTTACAATGAGAGGCTGAGTGAAATTGTCAACGAATCACACGCACTTGGTGATCCTGTTTCCAATGTACGAGTTGTACACAAAATTTTGCGATCTGTTCCTAAACGGTTCGATGCAAAAATTTGTGCTATTGAAGAAAACCAAGGACACTGACACTTTAAGTCAGAATGAGCTTGTAAGTATTCTCAAAACATATGAGATGAACACAACTCAATCTGATGATACAAGTGAAGGAAAGAAGGTTGTTATTTTCAAAGGTGAAACATCTTCTAACACTGAAAATCAGCCCTTTATGACTGAGGTTGAGTCTGATGAAGATGTTTTAGACCAATGTTACAACACTCCTGAGCACATTGCCTTTCTCACAAAGAAGTTCAATTTCTACCTGAAGAAGAAACTGAACAGATCCAGAGGAAATGTCCAACAAAGGACTCCTTTCAACAACACACCATCAGACCCAGTGAAAAGGAAGGATCAGAATCAATCAAGGCAATTCAGAGGTAATAAATTAAGGTATGATCCTGAATTTAGAAAATCAGTTAGATGTGATGCATGTACTGGATTTAGACACTATGCAAATGGGTATGCAAATACCAGATTAAGACAGAAGCTGAATTTTAATGTTACCTTTAGTGATAACTCAGATGATGATGAACCTGAAGGTTCTAAAGATGAGGAATTAGCTTTTTCTGCAAGGATTGATTATGATGATTATTTAGATGATGATTTGGATGATCTAGACACTGATGTTGTTTCCAATGTTGTAACATTAGAAACAACATTTGTTAAAAGTCATTTAGATTTGAACTGTTTTAATGGGTGTGTTGATGAGACAGGTTCTAATGACAAAAGGAATGATGATTCCAGTATAGCCAAAGAGAATGATGATCTCAAAGAGACTGTGACAAAGTTGAAAGTCATTCTAGCAATGAAGGATTTAGAAATTTCTAAGCTAAAAGAAGAGTTGAAAAATTCTACCTTAAGTTTTAAAAAGTTTTCTAAAAGTTCTTCCATTGTAAGTGATTCTTTGACTACTGGACAGTCTAGTAGACATGGTTTGGGATATTGTGGTGAGACTACCTCTAAATATGTGAATAATCCTGTAAAATTTGTGAAGGGAAAAACTGAGCTTTTTGCTGAAATAAAAGTACATGTGATTGAAAAATCTGTTAGGAAGTATGTATGTCACTATTGTTCTGAAATTGGTCATATTCGTCCTTACTGTCAAAAGATGAAAATAAATCTGGAAATTCAAAGAGTGTTGTCTGAAATGTCTTCACATCATAAGAAACACTGGTCAAAATCTGCTAAGAAAAAGAAAGAACATGTTACTTGTAATGTTGTTCAAACTTCTATGAAAGCATGTGTTCCTGATTTATGGTACTTTGATAGTGGTTGTTCTAGACATATGACTGGTCATGCTAACTACTTGTCTGATTATGAACCCTGTAATGGTAGAACTGTTACATATGGTGGAGGATCAAAAGGTAAAATCATTGGAAAGGAAACCTTGAATGTTGAAGGTTTTCCTAGGCTTAAGAATGGTTTGCATGTTGATGGTTTACTTGCTAATCTTCTTAGTATAAGTCAACTATGTGATGACAATTTGCATGTTGAATTTGATAAAGATTCATGCTATGTTCTAAACAAGGATAATAAGTGTCTAATGACTAGAAATAGGTCAGCTGATAATTGTTATCTAATTGGAACAAACAAAGTATGTCATTTGTCAAATTGTGATGATAATGTCCTATGGCATCAAAGACTTGGACATGCAAATTATAGATTCATGCAAAAATTGGTTAAGTCTGAAGCAGTGATAGGTTTACCTAAATTGAAGATTGTTACACCTATTGTATGCGGTTCATGCCAAAAAGGTAAGCAGGTAAGAATGTCGCATAAAATGTTATCACATTGTCTGACACATCGTTGTTTTGAATTACTGCATATGGATCTTATGGGTCCTATAGAAACTGAAAGCATTGGTGGTAAGAAATATTCACTGGTTGTGGTAGATGATTACTCTAGGTTTACCTGGATTTAGTTCTTAAGAGAGAAATCTGAAACATTTGATACTTTTAAAATTCTTTACAAAATATTTAAAACTGTTTTCAACTTGAAAGTAAGCAAGATTAGGTCTGATCATGGTAGAGAATTTGAAAATAACATGTTTTCAGAATTCTGTAATAAGAAAGGAATTGTCCAAGAGTTTTCTTCTCCTAAAAATCCACAACAAAATGGGATAGCTGAAAGGAAAAATAGAACTCTTCAAGAAATGGCAAGAGTAATGCTTACTTCAAAAAATCTTGCAAAGAAATTTTGGGCTGAAGCATTGAATACAACATGCCATATTGCTAATAGAGTCTATTTTAGATTTGGAAGCAACAAAACCCCATATGAGATCTTGAACAATAAGAAACCGAATGTGAAATACTTTCATGTTTTTGGTTGTGTGTGTTGCATTCTGAATGATAGGGATCAACTGCATAAGTTTGATTCTAAGAGTGATAAATGTTTTTTCTTAGGTTATTCTAGAAATAGCAAAACCTATAGAGTCTATAACCCTAGAACTAACACTGTTCAAGAATCTGTGAATGTTGTTTTTTATGAGGACAGGAATCTGATAGATGGAAATGACACAGAAGATGTGACTGAAGTTACTGATGTTCCAAAAGAATCACTGAAAACGGAGAATGTTACACCAAATGTTACAGCATCTGGTTCAACATCCTCTGCAGATTCAGTTGATACTTCACAAAATAATCAGTATACTCCAAAGAAGAATCCAGCTACTTGGATTACAAAAAGTCATCCTTCGAATCAGATCATTGGAGATGCTTCAGTTGGTGTTCAAACAAGTAGGAGAGTAAGTGCAAATCGTGTTGATGTGGTAAGGTCTGTGTGTATGTCTTCAATATGCAATATTGTGAATGCTCAGTGTTACTATTCTGAAATTGAATCTAAAAATGTTACAGAAGCATTAAAAGATGAAAATTGGATTAATGTTATGCATGAGGAACTTAATCAGTTTGAGAGGAATGATGTTTGGTCATTAGTTCCGAGACCTGATAATGTCAATGTCATTGGAACTAAATGAATCTGTAAAAATAAAACTGATGAGTCTGGTAACATAATTAGGAACAAAGCTAGATTAGTTGCACAAGGTTACACTCAAGTTGAAGGTATTGATTTTGATGAAACATTTGCACCTGTTGCTAGGATAGAGTCTATTAGATTGTTACTAGCAATTGCATGTTACATTAACATTAATCTTCATCAAATGGATGTAATAGCTGCATTTCTGAATGGCATATTAATTGAAGATGCATTTGTTGAACAACCTAAAGGTTTTGAAAACCCACAGTATCCTGATCATGTGTACAAACTAAAGAAAGCCTTGTATGGTCTCAAACAAGCTCCTAGAGCTTGGTATGATAAACTTACTGGCTTTCTGTTGCAATTTGGTTTCATAAGAGGAGAGACTGATAGAACCTTGTTCATTAAAAATTATGGAGAAGACTTATTAATAGCTCAAATATATGTTGATGACATTGTTTTTGGTTCAACTTGTAACATTATGTTAAACAAGTTTGTTGAAGCAATGACAGCAACATTTGAGATGAGCATGGTAGGTGATTTGAATTATTTCCTAGGACTTCAAATCAAACAAACTGACAAAGGTATTTTCTTCTCTCAGAGTAAGTATGCAAAGAATTTAGTGAAAAGGTTTGGTTTAGAAAGCTCAAAAGTCATGAAAACTCCTATGAGATCTACACAAAAGTTGTGTAAAGACACTGTTGGTCAAGATGTTGATCCAACTTTGTATAGATCCATAATAGGCAGTCTTCTGTACTTAACTTCAAGCAGGCATAATATCATGTATAGTGTTTGTGTTTGTGCTAGGTACCAAACTTGTCCCAATGAGTCACATTTGAATGCAGTAAAGAGAATCATAAAATATGTGGCTGGTACAACTGATCTTGGTATATGGTATACCAAAGACACAAGCAGTGCACTTATTGGATATAGTGATGCTGACTGGGCTGGAGATATTGATGATAGGAAGAGCACGAGTGATGGTTGCTTTTATATGGGTAATAATTTGATTTCATGGCATAGTAGAAAGCAGAAGTGTGTATCACAATCTACTGCAGAATCTGAGTACATTGCTGCAGGAAGTTGTTGTACACAACTTCTTTGGTTGAGTAAAATGTTTAGTGATTATGGTTTAGAGAGTGACACTTTTTCTGTATTTTGTGATAACACTAGTGCTATCAATATTTTGAAAAATCCAGTTCAACACTCACTTACTAAACACATAAGTATTAGACATCATTTCATAAGGGATCTTGTAGAAAAGAATATTGTGAAGTTAGAATGCATACCCACTGAAAATCAATTTGCCGATGTGTTTACTAAAGCATTAGACCATGAGAGATTCTCATTCTTGAGGAAATCTCTTGGTATGTGCACAATCTGAGTAACTGAGAACCGGATGTTGTTATGTTTGTTAAAATATCTATAACAACATCAGGGTATTTGCATGTTCTAAATAAAGTTTGTTCTTGTGTTTTTATTTTCATAACTTCTTTGTAAAATAAATCTGGACTAAGTATGTTTGTTGTGTAAAAATAAAGAGGAATCACGCTTCTCAAACGCATAATAAGTTTTTGAAAAAGCACATCAAGATGTAACTAATTCACTGAGTAACTATGGAGCACGGAGTTCGCTACTACGATGTCTTCGTTTCAAAAGGTGATTAGTAAAACATCAATATGTCACAAATCCATTGAGTAATTATGGGGCACGGAGTTCGCTGCTACGATGCACTCTCTTGAAAAGATGGATCAATGTGAATAAAAAGTGCTAAAATTGTTTGATAAAAAGTGCGACATTGGATATTAAAACCGATGTTGAAGTGTGTGTTCCAATTTTGAATACAACATCATATGCAGTTCGTATTTATTTTCTAAGTCAAGTTATGGACCGATTTTTCAGGAATTTCTTTTAATTTCCACATGCATAAACCCACGTTTTCAATTTTATTCAAGTAGTGCATAATTTTGTGTGTTTAATTAATTGAAATTCAATTTTTTTATTATGAAATAACCCACGATCTTATTATGGGGGAGTGGGTAGTTTCAACTTCTTAAAATTCCATAATTCTCCTTTTGTGGGTAATTAAAATAACTTCCGTACTCTCTTCTATATATATCCTTCATGTCTTATGTTTAATTTTCTATGTTTTAGCATATGAGTAAAGTTCAGAATTTTTCTTATAAGTGTTGAAGTTAGTGTTTTCGCATTCTAGGGTTTAGTGTTATTTCTCTTAAATTTTAATTTTACTTGCTTTTACTAAGTACTTAATGGCTGGAAATCAAAGAAAAAACTCCCACAATTCGAAACTCCCTCAAACTCTCCACCTTCTCAAACCTCAAACCTGAACCTTCTTGCAGAAATGGCCTCAAGCCAAAACCCAAATGCTGCCTCTGTTGCTCCATCATCAAGCGCAACACCTTCTACTACTCTAACTCTTGTTCAAGTTTTTCCCGTGAACATTTACATCCCAAATGAAGCCACTGTCGATCAACTCGAATCGATCGCACTTGGTATTGCTCAAAGCCTTCAAGGAAGCCCTGTGGTTTCCAAGCTAACCATTGGTTCTATTGAAGTGGATGTTGCATCCTACCTGAACCAAACTCAAAACCCTTCACCTACTGTTCATATCGAAGGCACTTCTTCGATTTCTCAACCAGAAATTCCTAAATCCTCAAGCCAAGACAAAAACCCTACTGCCAATGTTTCAAAAGATGTTGAAACAGGTGATCAAGCCATGGAGAATGCTCCCATTGCCAAGGAGACTGTTGCTGAAGAAACTAGGGAAGAAAGCCCTAATGCTGAAGTCCCTGATGAGGAGATGCCAGAGGAAGACAAAGAAGAATCACCTAAAACTGATTATTCAATGTCTGAGGACTCTGAGCCTGATCCAATAGCCAAAGATGTGAAGAAAAATGGTGGCAAGAGGAAAAGGAGCCCTGTTCAATGAAGAAGGAGATCGGGTAGAGCAAAGAAAAGGGTGAACTACTCTGAAACCGCAAGGAAGAAGAAGGATGAGGAAGGAGATGTTGCTACTCGACCTATTCGAGTGTTTTCTGAATCTGAAAAGGAGTCGAGCTCCATAGACTCATCTGAGAAAGAGACTGATCACTCTCAAAGCCAGGAGAAAGAAGAATCTGCTGAGAGTGATGTACGTATATTTGAACTAAGGAGAAGAGCAAGAGTTGAGCCAAGGACCAAGAGGAATTTTGAGTATGCCACTGGTGGTACTGAAACAAGTGCAGCAGCACCAGAACCTGAAGCTGATGACAACAGTTCTGAGAGTAGCTCAGACAAAACCAAAACTAATTCTGATCAAGGTAATGCATCTGAACATTCAGTTGAGCATGTCAGTTCTGATAATGATGATGATGAATCTCTAGACCAAAAATTGGAAAGATTAAGGAAGAGAAATTTATTAATTGAAAGAAAAATTAACATTGATGAGTTTGAGTCTAAAGGTCTAATTAGATACTTAGAAGAAAGAAGTTTGATGCATGCTGTTACCTTTGCTGATGCATTTGTCATTGATTGGGTATACGAATTTTATGCTTGTCTGAGAAAGAATCATGTTAGAAGAAATTCTAGGTGGTATGGTTCTGTGAGATTTAGGGATAGAAATGTTCCTTTTACTCCTAAGTTGATTAATCAGTTTCTGCATGTTGAGGATGTTGAGGAGGAATATGTTCCTCATATGGATGAGATCATAAATGTCCTGACTGGAGGAAGAGTTAACAAATGGAAGAAGAATATGTTGGCTGCCTCATTGACCTCTCTGTATTCAGTTTTACATAAACTGGTGGTGTATAACTGGATAACCTCTACAAATTCCACAAAAGTGACCAGAGATCAGGCTGTACTGATGTACAGAATTGGTGTGATGAAAAACTTTAATCTTGGTTTGGTTATTTTTCATCACATGATGAAATTTGCGGGAAAGATCTCTGAGAAAGACAACTTGCCTTACCCTGTGCTGATTTATGGATATTTGAGGAGTCACAAATTTGTTCACAGAAGGAATGAATTGTTGAGGGGGAGAGTCAATCTGATGGGTATATCTCATTATTTACTGTCTGGAAATAGAGTGTTAGACTTACCTCTGCAGGATAATGCTGAAGAAGAAGATGCAGAACCACACCAACCTATTCCTGACCCTGCTCCTGCACAAGATGCTGCACAGAATGCTGGGAACATACCTAGCAACATTCCTGCTCCTACAGCTCATTTCCTGAATATCTCACCTGAGTTTATTCAAACTCAACTGAAGCATTTGCAGGACTCTATAGATGAACTCCAATTCCTAAAGAACTACTGGGAAAACCTACTTTCTGCCACAACAGGGGGAGTACCAGTTGCTGCTGCTCGAGGAGTTGAGATTCATGAGATGAATGATGCTGCTGAACCTGCTGCTGAGGTTGCTGAGGAAGGAAGGACAGATGCTGATGAAGCTGTTGCAACTAGACCTGATGCTGCTGGGAGAGGTACAGATGCTGTTGAAGATGTTGTTGCAAACCTTGCAACAATTCATATCCAGGAAGCAGAGGAAGAAGAGCTGTATGGTGATCTGCCAGATATTTCTGCCAAAGTTTGAAGATGTCTTAGAGACTGGAGGAAGCACATTTTATGGGGGAGCTTAGTGCAAGATGCTTATAGCTGCAGCTGTATATCTTATACAGTGATATCAAGTTCCTTTTTGTGATGCCTCTAAGTACTCTTGGTTGATTTGTGTTTCTGATTAAGTTTGTTCTGTTAGAAATTTGCTCTGATAGTAAGTTTTTTATTTTTGAAAGACAATATTATATTAGTTGTTTAGTTATTAAATTAGATAGAATTTATTTCAGTTATTTCTATTTGAATGGGTAAACATTATGTTACTCATTTTGTTGATTTTGATGAGCATATATGATAATGTCATTCTGTTTTGGTGAAATTAACTTATTGTTATTTCATCTTGATTTTGGTGATTCAACTTACAGTTGATCACCTTATTTTTTAGGTTGTTTTGCTACACAAGTGTGAAAAACTAAGTGTACAATACGATGTTGATCTCTATTGTACATACATCACTGACTTATATATTGAGAAATATATACATCAGGTGTGTTGTAGCAGAAAGGTCAAATTGAGGGAGATTGTTATTGTTGTTGGTAGTGAAGTATTCACTATTTACTTTGAAACAACATGAATTTGCCCTTTCTTCTCATTAACCAACACTTTATGATCAAATGTTGTCTTAGATATTTTAACATGCAGGATGAAGATCTAGAAGGATCTACAAGGTTCTGGAATACTCAATGTTGCAGTGAATGTTGCATAACATTGGTTGCAACATGAGCGGTTACAGGTTCCAGAAGGATCTACAAGGATCTACAAGGGCCTACACGATACAGACTTATCCAGGACATTTTAGAACAATCTAGATCAAGCGGTTGCATCAAGAAATATCAGGAATAAAGATAAGGACGTGGGATTACATGAAGATCATGGAGCGGTTACATGAAGAAGTTATTTTCGGATTGAAGACTTCCATCTATAAATAGTAGCCGAATTTTTCAGTACCAAGTGTGGAGTAAACGAGTACACCTACTCTAGTGTTGATCCTGGGTTTAAAGGTGATAGGGCAGTTATTCTAACATTTATGTTATACTTAGAAGTAGAGTTCTTCTTGTATAACTTGCGGTCGAACCTATATCCATAGATAGAGAGATCATAGATATAGAGTGAGATCAACTTTGACGGTGTATTATGATATACGCTTAACCAATTTAGATTTGATATGTGATATCGAGTCTTGTTTCTGTTGTGAACAATTATACTCTTCACACAACTTTTGTATCACTAATCTTTTTATAGTGAATCTTTCACCGTAAAGCTAGCACAAGCTATTTAATATAGTTTGTGTTAAAAAGTATTCCATCTTGCAATTGTGTGTTTAAGTCTTCCGCTGTACACATTTTATATTCTGATTTTCCAGTTTGTTGTAATATTTATTTTAACATTTGTTACAACATCTGCACTTTATAACACACGCACACTTTCAATTTCAATCAACCCATGAAAGATAGCCATCATACACCTTTGAAAGGTGGCGGGTGCATTACACAATCCAAACGACATTCTCCTAAAAGCAAAAGTCTCATAATAGCAGGTGAATGTGGTTTTCTCTTGATCCTCGGGGGCTATCATGATTTGGTTATACCCCGAGTACCCATCTAAGAAACAATAGTACTCAAAACCACATAATCTATCAATCATCTGATCAAGGAACGGTAGTGAAAAGTGATCCTTACACGTTGCTGATTAGTGTGAATATTGCTCGAAATTCATGCATTTTATTTGTTTATATCATAGAGTTTCGTGTGATTATTTACATTAATTTGATTGTTTGAGCTTAATTGTCGAAAAAGGTGGTTTATGCTTATTTTGCAGAAAATTGGAATTTTTGGAGCAAACACGTGCTAATTGAGATGATGAAAAAAACGAATCGAAAAAGGGATCAAAGATCGTGAACGAATTAAATAAATGGCAGGGGAAATCATTTGGGCTTAACCATTTAATTGCGGTCCATTTTAGTTAATTCACGGCCCAAGTTGAAGAAATAATGTCAAAGGCCCACTTCCTATTTTATTTGAGATGAAAGAATTGCTAAATTGCTGCTGCTTGGAAAGTCACGTGAATGTCAACAAAATTGGAGAGAGGAAAAGTATGGCAGAAATTCTTATCATGTTGACCACCGTCTCGATGCCGGAAGAGCTAGAAAATCTGCCGCGTTGTAACCGGAAGTTGAAGCTGGAAACGCAGCCCACGCAAGGATGCCGCCACCAAGCCACCCTTCCAACGCCGGCAATTTAAGGACCCACTTCGAAGCTCGATTCTTCTCAGAAACGGGTAGAACCTCGACGGAATTCGTGAAGGAAAGCTTCACTTCGCCGGAAATGGGGTATTGTTGGCAACATGTTTACGAAGATAGAGGAAACTGGGGTCTACCTCATTGAGCTGCGCCACGTCTATGAGAAAGAAGGCTGGGGCCCACACAATTGAGTGCTAAAAGATTGCAGCGCTTCTTAGTAATTCAAAAACGCATTTCCAGTTTCAACTCGGTCGAGCAAGCCGGCTCGTGCGAGTCAATGTCGGTGATAACAGTGAGTTGGGAAGATTTTTTGCCGTGCACGACCGGGAGTCCCGCTCGAGTAGGTCAACTCGGTCGAGTTGACCGAGTCAACTCAGCAGATTTGGGGTAAAATTCGAAATTTTATCATTTTTCAGGGGCTCCTTTGCAATTTCGTCTCAAGCCTCATTTCACCTATAAATACCCAAATTCTCAGATTTTTTAGGGATGCAACACACACACACAACACACATTCCACACACCCCTTTGGGGCACACACCTCACACACCAATTTAGCTTTATTTCACCTTCATTTTTAGATTGTTATTTTCTTTCAAGTATTAGAGTAATTTAGCATAGGATTTCAAGATTCAAGTTCAATTTCAAGTATTGTAGCTAAATCTCTCCATAGAGGTGACTTCTTTCCATTTTAATGCAATTTTATTTTTATTTAGCTATGTGTTTAATAGTTTGTTCTTGTTTAGCTATGGTTTTTGCTTGTAAAACCATGAGCTAATTGTTTTGATGCTTGTGATGTTAGATACCATGTGAAATCTTGAGTTGGGATTGCTCTTTGTCTATTCTATGTTGATATTTGGATTTTGCTTCTAATGATGGATTTGTATTGAGCTTTGATTGTTAATCTCTTGTAGCTTGTTTGTTGAGGCATGTTTAGCGTAGACGAGAGTTACATGAACATGATTAGATGAATGAGTGTGAGATTTATGATTGAATGCGTCTATTTTGTGTTTGATTCGTCGAGAGAGAGTTAATCGCAAAGAACCCCATCATTAGACATCAATTGCTTGGATGGTTGTTTAGGTAATTGGTGATGTCTCCTAGTAAATCCAAATTGATGCATAGAATTGGCTTGACAATCCTACTTGAGTTTCACTAGGTTGAAGATATCCTAAGCATCACCACCTTCTTATGCCTTGAATAGTGGAAGTTATGTGAGAATTAGGTTTGGGTTGTTGATTTATGCCTAATTTTGATTGTTTGTGGAATTATATCCTTATTGATTGGAATTGAGCTTTGCTCTAAGCATGAATTGTTCATATTGATGTGTGAATTCACTTTAGTGTAGACGAGAGTTACATTGATTTGATGAAACCTTTGTGTATGAGCAAAGAGTGCTTAGATGCGTGTATCTCGTGCTAACTCGTCGAGAGAGAGTTAGAACGTAGGATACCGTCAATAAACCTTAAATGTTTGATAGTCTGTTGAATGTTTAGGTGAAGTGTTACTTGTTATAATCCATGAACAATTGAGATTTTGGCATAAGTCAATGTTTGAACCTAAGGATCACATAACGGAAACCATTTAGGGCATATCAATCCCCGTGCACTTCGTCTCGAAGTTAGATAGATTTCTTTTATTGCTTTTCATTTCTTGCTCGTTTTTAATTTCCTTGTTTAGTTAGCGTAATCAAACCCGATCTTGTCCTTTATTTTTCTTGCATTCCAACGTGAATCGACTTAGCTAACCACTTGCTTCCTTTGGGTTCGATAATTTTTATTACTTGGTCAATTGTCGTACTATAACAACGATCTCGTACACTTGCGAGTGAGTTCAAATTTGTGTTTTAACGAATTTGGCAATCAGTTGCCTTGTTCAACTCCCTATAATCTACACACACGCCATACCGTCACTAATCTAGTGACTACCAATTCATTAGACTCAGTCTTAATCACCGTGGTACCCCCCTTCTTAGCAACTACGTGTAACAGACTCACCTATGGACTATCAGAAATCACAAATATCATGTTGCTATCTAACAACTTTAAAACCTCTTTATGTATCACCTCTTGAATCACCCGATTTACTCTACGTTGATTTTGCACTACAACTTTTCTATCCTCTTCTAATCTAATCCTATGCATGCAAGTGGAAGGACTAATTCCCTTAATATCCGCTATCGACCATCCTATAGCAGATTTGTGCTTACGAAGCACTACTAAAAGTCTCTCAAGCTGATCATCAGATAAATGAGCAGATACAATTACGGGGTACTTCTCGATTTCATCCAAGTAGGCGTACTTGAGGTGTGATCCGAGAGTGGTTTCAGCTCCTTCTTCGCCTCCAATGGTGGTGCCTTATCAAACATCTTCTCGAAAGTCGACTCCTCAGCTTCCAAATCCTCTTCATCCTCTAATTTCTTCATATACAAAAACTTGACATCTTCATTCTCTTTCAAGCTGTCAAAATAATCAAGATCATAAGAATCATAAGATAGATCGTCAAGGATAGAATAATAAAATTGATGAACATAGAAAGAGCGAGGGTCTAGAAGTGTGTCTTCAACACAAGTGTCCATGATGTTAATGAAGTGACAGCTCTGTCGTGACCATATTTATCATGAGAACAACTACATCCCACTATTTTTGTATGGCCACCACGGGCAGCTCCTCATACACCCATCATGATGGAAAATACACCCAAATATGGATGATCAGATAATTCAAAGTGAGAACCCATCCATGGAGGTGAGGTCGGCCACCCCGGTTGATCATCACCATCTTTCATACACTCAAGTGGCTAGTAAATACACCCATTTTCGTAGGACCTGCAGAAAACATGAAAGAGCTAGCAACAAAGGCACCAAGACATCCCCAACATATAAGAATAAAATCGTCCAGGTGTCATGGGCCAAGGGAATAACCGCACTCCAATATCAATCAAGCTGTCGATACCTCATTGGTTCGTACTCTGCACCCGCAGGCTACGCAATACGGAGGACAGAGCATCTTGTTGCAGGCCCTAAATTCCCTTTTGTACCCCCCATGTATACTATATATAGAGAGCTATTAAGAGCTCCGAAGAGAAAAGAGAATATACACAGAAAAATCATTAAGTCCAGGGCCCAACAAACCCTGGCAATCCCTTTCGCATTTTATCGTTTTCTTACTTTCTGCAATCATTATTAGCTAATCATTAGAATATGAGATCTTTCATGGCTTTTTGTGATCTCATAGCTTTTATTTGATGTTTTTGCCTATTTTTAGCCACATAAAATCCACATCCATTCTCACTCATATTTAGGCAAACAACAAGCTCTCATCTCCCATGGGGTATTTCATAGCTTCATAAATAGCTATCTTCACTTCTTGATCATCAACTTTGACCGTAACCTTCCCATTCGCCATATCAAGTACCATCCCGGCTGTGGCTAGAAGCGGTCTTCCTAAAATCAACAACACATGCTCATCCATATCGAGTACCACGAAGTCGGCGGGAAAAACATGGTTCTCCACCGTCACTAGAACGTCCTCCACCACTCCTTGAGGTCTAGTGATAGACCTATCAGCAAGCTAGAGAGTCATCATCATGGGTTGAAGCTCACCCCATCCAACTTCTTGAACAACGACGGAGGCATCAAATTAATGCTCGCCCCTAGATCACACAAAGCTCATTTCTTGATCCTGTTCCCGATATCACATAAGATGGTAAAGCTGTCGGGATCCTTCAACTTGGGAGGAAGCGCCTTGTGCACCATAGCACTCACCTCGTGGTTCAAGTGCACTAGCTCGGGTCTATCCACTCTATGTCTCTTCGCTATCAAGTCCTTCAGGAACTTGGTGTAGTTAGGCATCTGTTCCAAAGCATCATAAAAAGGAATGTTAATATGTAGCTTTTTAAATACATCAAGGAATTTAGCAAACTTCTCATCTAGTTTCTTTTTCATAAACCGCTGTGGATATGGGACAGGTATCACCGATTTGGGTACCCCCCATTCATCTCTCTCAGTTTCTTTCACATTCTTCCTTGCCTCCTTTGTCTTCTTCCACTTGGGAACTCTCTCAATCTCCTCAATGTCTTCCTCTTCAGGCTCTTTGCTCTTTTGAGTGCCTTCACCCTCAACCTTTTTCTCAACTCCTATCTCCTCAATCTCATCTCTAACTTCCTCAGGCTCTTTGCCTTCTATCTCAACCTCTCCTTGGGGCGTCTCTGAGTCAGCAGGCATCTGAGGACCATCATATTTGGTCTCACTTCTCAACTCAATAGCTTTGCATTGCTCCTTTGGGTTTGCCTCGGGCATTGAGGGATATTTGCCCGGCTCTCTAGTCTGAGACTTTGCAATTTGACTGATTTGATACTCGATAGAAGTGAACCTACAATTGTTCTCTTGTTGAGCTCTATTTAGATCAATGTCCCTTCTTTGGAGTTCTTGATCACGTGGATCACCCTTCTTATGCAATTCTTTCATATCATACTCTAATGAAGACAATCTCTTGCTTCCTTCCTCTACTTTATGAAGGATAGCTCTCAATATCTCATCAGTCGAGGAACCACCTTCACAACCTGGGGGCTTTGAACCTGGATCAATACCTGGAGGAACTGTGATTCCGGCCTTCGGATTGGCATATGAAAAATTCTCGTTCTTCCTCCATTGGTTCTAAGGAGGCTGTTGGCCTCCATGATAGCCTTGGGTATTCCTCCATTGATTCTGAGGAGGTTTTGGACTAGGTGGTACAAATGGTTGGCCATAGGAAGGTCTTCCAAACTGATTGCCACCTTGTGGATACCCGCCTTGGTTATAATTAGGCCTTCCTATGTAGTTGGCCTCCTCTTGCTGACCTGTGAGTTGGTCCACTTTCTCACTCACTACAGTATTCCCTCCAACCAGATTTTGCCCAATCTCGAGGTTGCTTATCTTTTCCATCATTGCCATCAACAGCTTCCTCGTTCTCTCATTCTCCTCCAACTGATATGCTCTCTGAAATTCTGGGTCCTCGTTCCATTGCCCGACATTCTTGACAATGTTATCAACGATCTCTCTACACCTAGCTATACCATAATTCAAGAATGCTCCACTCGCACATGCATCAAGGTGAGCTTAACCTGCCTTGCTGGCTCTACAGTAGAAGAAAGCCATGATATCCCTCTCGTTGTACCCGTGTTGCGGGCACTCAATGAGCATGTTGGAGTATCTTTCCCAAGCTTGACGTAAGTCCTCTCCTGGCTTCTGTTGGAAAGACGAGATCTCTATCCTTGCTCTAATTGTTCTAGACGGAGGGTAAAATTGCTCGAGGAACAGATGCTCAAGTTCGGCCCATATGGTTACACCTCCCCGTGGAAGCGTGTTATCATACCACTCATTTGCTATTCCAGTTAAAGAGAACGAGAACAGCCTGAGCCTCTTGGCATCTTCAGACATGCCGTTATAATTGAAAGTTGAGGCAATCATCAGAAAACTTCTCAAATGGGTATGGGGATTCTCCTTCCCGACCTCCCACTTGAATTGATTTTCAGTAAGTAACATCAGGATTTCTGGGGAGATGGAGAAGTTATTTGCCTCTACCGGAGGCAATGCCACTCCATCATAATATTGTTGCGGCTGTGCCGCAAATCTTCCTCGATTGCTACATCATGATCAACATTCTGAGGATAGACGGGTGACATAGGTACTTGCGGAACATGTGGTTGATTATAAGCAGGAGGTGGAGGATACGGGTATGGTGGATAAGGATATGGTGGGTAGGGGTAAGGACAAGGTGGGTTATTTTGTGGGTAGACATGGTTGTTTTGAGGATGTTGAACAAGGTTATGAGCTGGATTGTTTTGATTATGTGTAGCCGAGTTTTGGCTCTGGCTTTCCCCTGACGGGACTTGATTCTGACTGTTATTCCCTCCAGTGCCCTCAACCCGATCCACTTCCTGATTATACTTAGCCGTAGCATTATCCAACTCATTACTAATGTTCATATTGTCGTTCTCTCCACCGGCAGTGTTCATCCTTCTTAAAAAGGCTCGATTTCTTCTTGATATTGTCTCAGGATCAAGCTGTATTCTCTCCTCGCTCATATCTCCTTGCGAGCGTGTTTTAATAAACCTGAAACACTAACAGAAGAATCAAAACACAATTGCCGAACACGTAAGAATTAAACATAAAAAATAAAGCGCTCACTACTAACTACTAAGCTATCTCCAAGTCCTACTCAATGGATATACATCGCCATCCACGACAACGGCGCCATTGACTTGAACCGAGCTTTACTAGCTTTTACTAGAAGTTACTCCGCAAGCGTACTGGTTCACTGTAGTATCAGCAAGTATAGAGACCAAGTATATCGTACCCAAGGGTAGGAATGTATGCGAATAGATCCCTGAAGATCTACACGTCGTAATTAATATGAGTGTATGTTTTCGGGTTATTAAGAAATTAATTCTAAACTAAATTATACTAAGTATGCTAAAGAACGAATGAAACTAATTAACTAAGGGTTGTTTGCAAATACAAAAGGGTGATGCTCAGGATAGGAATCCCTACGTATACTAACGGAGCCGGTACATAATCAAAATAACCATGATGTGCAAGAAATAACCTAAGTATAAGATTGTAAGATGAATAGCTCAAGAATTAAACCCTAATACTTTATCCTATCAATCTACTTCACTAATCCACTAAACAAGTTAATAGATTGTGCTTAATTAACGAGACTCTAATTTAAAGAGTGGTCGTCCTCCCTAGATATTCCGGTAGATGAATTAACCCCTTCTAAACCCTCTTGTTAAGCCTACTAGTTATTAAAGAGCGATAAGGTTGTCCTCTCTCTAACAATTTTCGTACGAAATTTAAAGGTAAATCCGAAATTTATTTTAAGCGTTCATTAATTAAGAAAATTAAAACTAAACATCACATGTTACCCTAATTATGTACCAACGTCCTACTTCTACAAGTTCATCCTACCCCAAGCATATAAGAATTTTAGCTAGCATGGTTTTAACGCTAACGAAAGTAAATAAGCAATCAACGAACTAAAACATAACTAAACTAATTAAATAACTCAAGAACATAAACAAGGGTTTAAGAAATAATTGAAGTCTAAGAATAAAATCAGATTAAAAGAAAAATAATAAGTCTCAAGTATCAAGTTTCAAAGAATAAAAGATCAAAATAATCAAATTCGGAATTAAACTACGAATTTATAACGTAAAAACCTTGATCAAAAGTAAACTATGCTTCCTCGAACTCATACTTTTCGTATTTCTTCCATATCTTCTCATCCGGGCATCCGTTTGAGTCGATTCAAAGTCCTATGAATTCTATTTTTCGCCCTCTATCCATCTATGAGCATCAAAGAGACAAATTCATTAGTTCATGAAAATAGTACTCAATTGACTCTAAATACTCAACAAAAACAATCAAAACATGGGCAATTCGATCTCTAAAGTCTAACAATTTCACGCCTAATCATAAACCCCTTCAAAAACCATTTCTTTAAGCCTATTCGTTATTAAAGAGTGATGCAATCGTCTTCTTTCTAACAATTTTTGTACTTAATTATATGATTATTCTAGGGTTTATTAGAATTATTCAATAATTAAGAGAATTAAAACTATACATCACGAATTATCCTAATTACGTACCAACATCCTAATTCTATGAGTTCATCCTATCCTAAGCATACAAGGGTTTTAGCCTAACATGATGATTATGAGAACAAAAGCAAAAACAAAATCAGTAATCATAAACATAATTAAAAGAATCAAGAAATTCGAGAACATGAACTATCTATGAAATCAATTGAATCAAATCTGAAAAACAAATCTATAAAATCTGAATTTAGGACTAAGATTATCAAAGAATTCAAAAACCAAAAGAGAAAATTAAACCGTGCAAAGTAATTAATTGATCTAACGAATCCGTATGATAAAAACCTCGTTTCTAATCTTGAAATCCTTGCCAAACTCTCAAAATTACGTCCCAAGCCTCTTCCCCTTCAAAAATCGAGCCTCCACTCTCTAAAAATAGGCTTGAGACGGGTATTTATACGATATGAGCTAAAATCTGATCAGGGCGCTCGAGCTGGGCCCTCGCTCAAGTGCCTCGCGCTCAATTTGGTTGAGCGCCATCTTGTCACAACGTTGATTTGCCACTCGAGCTATACCACTCGAGCGCCTCGCGCTCGAGCTCGGTTTGGTCGAGCGCTTCGACACCACAACACGTAATGGGCACTCGATCTCTTGTACTCAAGCTCACCCCGTGCTCGAGTGCTTCTTCTTTTTGCACTAAGTGATACTTTTCTTCACCCGAACTACTACTTTTTGTATTTCTTTCATATCTTCTCATCCGGGAGTCCGTTTGAATCGATTCAAAGTCCTACGAACTCCATTTTTCACCTTCTTTCCTAATATGAACACCAAAGATAAAAATTGATGAGTTTATGCAAATGTTACTCAAATCACTCTACGTACTCATAAAAAATGCTCAAAATATGGACTAATCGGGCACCAAAACATCACAATTTCACGTCTAATCAGTGCACAATTTCCAGTTATCTGACAGAGCCTTAAAGACTTGGAAGACAAATGAGACCTACAAACTAAAATGTGGTTTCTTCTACCCATCATGCTATCTTGAGGCCTCTTTCCTGTAACTATGTTAAATGATCAAATTTAGTCGAATTGAGAGTGTGATAAGTGTGTATTATGCTATGTGTTTCTTGTTGAGTTTATTAAAAGTTTATTTCATTGAGCTTATAAGTTCTTTAAAACAACATATAAGTTGTTTAAGAGCTTATAAATTTTATAAAAATATTTGGTGAGAAAAGATGTTAAATAATTTATATGACATTAAAATGAGTTTTTAACAATTTATAAGCTAAAAAAAAGTTAGAATAACCTAACTTATTTTCCTAAGCGTTCTCACCCACCCACCCTACCACTTTCTTCACCCATCCCAACCTATATGTATATAAAAAAAAATTATATTAAAATTAAAATTTTAAAGATATTTTTTTCAGTTTGGTGTCAAGATAGTTGATACCTCCATGTTATCTAGATTGAAAAGCAATGGGTCTGCCATTAATTCTACTTTTGAGTGATTTGTACTTTTTCGTTGATGTGCATGTAGATGAATCAAAATATTTCAGTTATAACACGTAAACTGGAAGCAAAATCCTTTCTAAAATTTACTAATTATCTTTTTGTATTGTAGTCCTATATATATCTCAGAAGTTCTGCTTTGGAGTTAAAGCACTCATAAAATGAGTGGTGGCACACTTGCCTTTTCGATCAGTTTTAGAAGAACTTTCAAAAAAGAAAATACTGAGTTGTGTGCAAACTCGCAAAAATATACATATGTTTATCCATATGCCGCTATTTTATTTAAAAAATTATTTTTTTCTTAAAAAGTGTGCCCGTGCAAGTAAGCAAATTGACAGGAATGAAGGTAATATTAGTTTATAGTGATATTTTCTAGTGTTTTATATATGATGTGCATGGTTATATGATATAACTAGTTAGCTTTCAACTTGAATTTTGATAAAAGAATTGTACACTAGTTAGCAAGCAGATAAGACCTCATAAAATACAAAACACAGATCAAACATACACATTCATATGAGAGCAATCCATTTTTTTTTTCAATTTGTCGCACATGCATATGCAAGGTAAGCTATAAATAAGAAGAATATATTGCATACTTCATAACTTGTAACTTTTGATATCTCTAGTTTTTGTATGTAAATTTTGATGTTAATTAAAAAGGCATATAATAATATGTAGCAACTCGCTATATTCAAGTATAAATGTTATATGTCAAAAATCATTCATGAGTAGTTCAATCATTTGCTAAATCTATAAATGCAATGCAGATAATCAAAATAGTTTAATTACATAGATATTTTTAAATTAATACCCAGAAGCCTTATAATTGGAATTTGAGGATGTTCTGTTCAAATTTTAACAGATAGTTGCAGCCCTCTTGCATCCACACATTTCACATTTTGAACCTCGATCAATTGCAGTTTCGGCTCTTGTTATTATTTCTTCATCTTAGACTTGGGCCATGAACCTTTAATGTTTCTGCAATTGAAATTAGAAAAGCAATGAATCGAGGATATTTGGTGTTGGTAGTATATTCATTCAGGCATTATATCGAACATCTTGTCTACCATATATATTTTACAACTGAATTCAACATAATTTGGAATTTGGCGTGCATTCTGAAATATTACAAGAAGAATTTTAGAGAAGAGACACAAATCAAGAAAAGAAATAGATCACAATAACAAGTGATAAAAATGCACAAACATAGATTAATATTTACCTGATAAATATATTGTCTTTGTCATCGATGCAATAATAAATACAGAAATAAAATTTTATTAACACCCTCTAAAAACATGAATCAAAATTTTACTTGATCATTATTTCTTGAAGCACAGGGGTTCTCAGTCACCTCTTTCTTTGTTGGTGTTCATTTTTCTTCTGCTGCTCTATTTTCATGAAAAATTAGGGCTTAGTGTGCATATGTGAAATTATAAATATTTTACATTAAAAAGGGTATTTTTTTATCCTTTTATAGTTATTAAATTAATTTATTAGCAGGACGATGCAGTGCAGTTGCATTATGCACTACGCTCTAATGCAAATGCAGTCCCTCGGGAAAAAAAAATTATATGTTAGATCGATGATCCAATGGTATTAAAAGGGTTACTGACATCAGGAAGGGAAAAAACTTCTTGACCGTAGAAAAACTCTAATTTTTGCATGTGTTATGGAATTCTTTGGTTGCTTAATAAGTGTTTTTACTTTTCTTAATGATGTTTAATTTAGGGTTGAGCATTGCTTTGCAGTTGTTTGCCTTTGTATATAATTTTTTATTTCATTTCTTACATAATATGAATTGTTCTCACATCCAAGTGAACATTATGCAATATTTCAAGATCTCTATGATACCTTCCTACTAAATATATAATTCTTAAATATATACACATGAATGAGTACTTACCTTATAGTTACTATTTTTTAGGTTTTTCTGAATTCTGCCATGATTTTGATCCAAAATTAATTCTTCATTTGCAGAGGAATGTGTGATCGGACTTTTGGTGCTCGTTTCCCACATGGACAGTTAGTCTATCCTCTACATTCTGCCCTCCGTAAGCAGGTGATACACCTCAAAATCAACCTCAGCAAATCTTTTCTCCACAATCTGCCTATCCAAAAGCAGGTGATACACCTCAAAATCGACTTCAACAAGTCACTCCTCCATATTCCGCCCATTCACGAGCAGGTTATGTACCTCAAAATCAACCTCAACAAGTTCTTCCACAATCTGCACCTCCACAACCAATTGGTACATCTCAAAATCGACCTTTACAAGTCTATCCTCCACAAGCAGGTTATACATCTGAGAGTCAAACCTATCAAGTATTGGTACAAAATCCTTCTGATCATTCTATAACATCATTTCACAATATTTTTCATATGCCTACAATCTTTATTCATAGGGATAACACCAACTCCATCCACAACAATTGGTACCCTATCAATTCATGTATTTAACATGTATACAGACATTCCACCTCCACCAAAAATTTTGGCTCAACAACCAAGTCAACAATCTTAAATTGTTAGTTTTCCATCTCCATCAAACATTTTGGCCCAGCAAACAACAATCTCAAATTGTTAGTCTTCCACGTCCACCAAATTTTTGGCTCTGCAACCAAGTCAACAATCTCAAAATGTTGGCCTCCACGTTAACCAATCTCTCAAATTTCTCCATCGAGCATTTTTTCCTCTCCAATCGAGTCAACAATCTCTAGATGTTGGCCTTAAACTTCCATAATTATTCCAGGTTCAGTCACAACCACCACATGAAGGTCTTGAACATGGTTAGACATTCATACCACCTCTAGCAGAAGGATTTCAGTTTCTGCAGAACCCTCGTTCTCTATCCATTCTAGCTGAGGCACTCCAAGATAAGACTGCTACATTAGAGGATCCTGAGGAACATGTGCATATACCTGAGATTGTCAATTGATTTTATTGGACATGTAAAGTTAATGTGTTTCACGCGTAATTTCTTTATTATTTATTTGTTTGTTTATTTTAAAACCAAAAGAAGATTAGAACAAATAAACCTATTTTAGCATCATGATACACCAAATCTTGTGAGGATTCAAGAGCATTCAAAAACTTAATAATGTGACACTTGCATTTAAGTCAATTATTGGTTCAATGTTTGCAACAGCATTTTTGAATCCCTATATAAGAATGAAGATCAATTTCAACTTCATGTAATGTTACAATCTTGGAAGGTAGTGTTTAACATGAAAATAATTACTTCGATGGTGATGACAAGTACTAATACCCTAGGTATTAATTTGTATACCTTATATTGTGTTGAGTTTATATAAATAATAATGTTCTTGGTTCTTATATATTTGCATGTAATTTTTTTTAGATCTATCTACAATATTTTAATATAATTATGAAAAAAAAACCAATGTTTTATGAGTATAAATACTTCGCAACTAACAATACTTGTAATAAGATGTACTCGTGCTTATTTTAATTGGCTTAAGGTGAACCACAAGAATCTGATTAGTTGCAAATAACGGGATTCAACATCACATCATATTATATGTGAGAGGCCTAGTTTGACCCTACATGAGTATTTTGAGGGAGAGTCTAAAATTAGACATGATCAACAACAAATTCATTATTTGGATTCTTGCTTTAGAAAGACATGTAGAGAGATTTTACAACTTGTAGTTGATATGCATGCACTTAATTTCAAGCTAGATACTTTCACTCGAGACAACTTACAAATTATAGATGATATTGTAAAGTTTGTTGGCGTGGACCTTACTGAGTTAGTTATGATTACCTCAACACAACGAACTATGAATCTACATAATGTGGCCCAGATAATTAAAATTTTACTCGATGATCCCGTTTGACCTTATAGTTTTGATAATTTTCTAGTGAAAATTAATGCAGATACCATCACTACAAATGAAACAATAAGCCTTTTACATTATCTCAGTATAATGCTGTCTGTTGTTGTATGTAATTTTTTTTATCAATATTGGGTTTACACCTATAATTTTATGCAGAGTGCTCACATTAAGGGTTTCAAAATTGATTAATTGCTTTAACTGAAAAAGTAGATTAATGGATGACGACAGTTTAAATATGCTGAAAAGAATTGTCCTTCATTTGGATAAAAACATTGATGATAGTGATTCTGAAGAAAAAATGATTTATCATTTTAATAGCAAATACAATGCTTATGATTAAATGGTGAAAACTTCTATGTTAAAGTCTGTGTATAACATGGTGGTACAAATAAGAAATTTTTGCGCCGCCGAAGGAAGAGGAATCAATTTTAAGGTTTTAGATTCCCATTCGTCATGCATTTGATGATAAACTTTGTTCCCTACAAAAGTTAATTTGTGAATCCAAATGTATAAGAAAATGGTTTGAATAGTTTTTATCTTTGCAAACTAGTCTAAAGGCTAAAAGAACTCATATTCAAACCATTCCTCTGCACTTTTGGATTCACAAATTAATTTTGATAGGGAACAAAGTTTGTCATCAAATAGATGAATAATAAGAACCATTTAAAATAAAGTCTTTTTCATTTAATGGCGAGAATTTCTTAGGTGTACCACCATGTTGCACACATACCTTAACATTGAAGTTTTCACTGTTTGATTATAAGCACTATGTTTGGTAATAAAATGATAAATCACTTTTTCTCCAGAATCCTTATTATCAATATTTTTATCTATATGGACAAATTTTTTCGGCATATTTAAATTGTATCATCCATTAATCTAGTTCAAATTCAAGCAATTAATCAATTTTGAAATTCTTAATGTGAGTGCATTCTGCATAGATTTACTTAGAGGTGTGGACCAAAATTGATAAAATTGTGCACATAGCAGCAAACGACATTATACTGAGATAATATAAAAAGCCTATTGCTTCATTTATAGTGATGGTATCTGTATTAATTCTCATTAAAAAAATTAAAGATCGAACGAGATCATCGAGCATATCCTTAATTACCCGACCCACATTATAGAGATTCATAACCTACTATATATGTAGTAATCATAACTAACTTAGTAAGACCCACACTTACAAACTTTACTATATTGTCTATAATTCGTAAGTTGTAATGAGTGAAAGTATCAAACTTGATATTAAGCACATCCATGTCAACTGGAAATTGTAAAATCTCCCTACATGCCTCTCTGAAGTAAGGATCCAAATAAAGAAATCTAATGTTTACCATCCTTAATTTCAGTCTCTTCCCCAAATACTCACGTAGGGTCAAACTAGACCTCTCACATGCAAAATGATTTAACGCTGAATCCCAAATTTTGAACTAAACTGGTTCTTGTGGTTCACCTTAAGATAATTAAGACGAGCACAAGTACATCCTTTTACAAGTATAAGTAGTTGCAAATGACCTATACTTATAAAACTTTGGGTGTTCTGTTGGTCATAATTGTATTGAACAATTGTAGACCGATCTGAAAAATAAGTTTACATGCAAATTTATAAGAACTAAGAACATTATTTATATAAACTCAACACAATATACGGTAGAAAAAATAGTACCTAGGACATTAGCACTCATCATCACCCTCAAAAGCTCTGTAATTGTTTCCACGTCAAACACTACTTGTAAGATTGTAACACTCCATGAAATTGGGGTTGACCTTCATTCTTGATATAGGGGTTCAAATATGTTGTTGAAGCATCGAACCAATAATTGGCCTAAATGTTATAAGTTTTCAACAAAGAATTAATGAAATTTTTTGATAAATTGCTAAAAAAAAATTAAAGGTGTGTAACTAGTATTTGATGAAAGTTGTCAACAAATAATTAATGAAAATCCTTGATAAATTGTAAAAAAAAAAAAAAATTGATTAAAGGTGTGTATAATCGGTATTATTATTGAAAAAATAATTGATGAAAGTCTTAATAAGTTTTCAACACTGAATAAATGAAAAGCCTTAATAATATAAAAAAAATTGATGAAAAGTGTTTGAACATGTATTGTTATTGTTAAGAATTGATAAAATCTTGTATAAGTTGTTAAAAAGAATTGAATGAAAAATCTTAATAAGTTGTAATAAAAAAATCACTGAAAAATCTTCATTATGTTGTAAAAAAAAATAAAGCCAAGTGTATATAAGTTGATAAGTTATCGAAAAAGTGACGAAGATCTTTGCCTTTCGTGGACAGACAAGAAGAAATCACATATATATTTTGTGGATTTCATTTGAAATGGAAATTGATTACAGAATAAAACTAAACATCGGTATATTTTCATATTAAGATAAATATCATTCATCAACTATGTTAACTAAATTTGAATATCTGCAATTAAATTTTCATAAAGACACAAAATAAAAGTATTTAATGTGTACTTGTCTTATGTTTTGGAAAGATCCAAAGTTGTTTTAGAATAAAAAAAATGAAATTATACAATCTGAAAAGTTGCATGATTAATGGGCTAAGTGTAAAACCTTGCAATTTAAGAATCTTGAACATCCTGCGACTTTCAAGACGTTAGCAATTAATAAATAATGTTTCAAGAACATGATGATTATAGTTAATTATATATGCAAATATTATTAATGAATTTCTTTCTGAACATTGAAATTCTTTAACGAATGAATTTATTTTTAGATATAAACTCGACTAATTTATTTCATAAACTAAAAATATTACACAAATTTAGCATGTCAAATGCATAGTATGCACTTGGATTTTAAGCGCAATTTTGATTATTACAAAACACACAAAAATACACCGAACTGTATTTTTTTTTTCAGTTGGGGTATTACTAATTACTTATTGGGTTATTATTAATTTTTCAAAATCCAAGTGTATCATGCACTCAAGTGCACACTAAAACTATTCAAAATTACAGGTAACTTTATCGGTAAACCAACACTTGAAATTCTTTACAATTTTTAACTTTTTTGTTATTCAAACGTCTTAATTGCGCTATTGAATATTTGTGTGATTGTGGATCTAAAAAAAAATTAAACTAAAAATTATTATATATGTCTTATTAATTAACTATGTCGCAAGAAATGTTAAATGAATTAGCAACTTTGTTATTGAAAAATACACATTAAAATAAATTAAATATGAAGATGTTTCTCAAAATACTTACATAAAGTTTAACAATATACTTGTTTATATATTTTTTTCTTTTGTATTTGAAGTATATTGTGTTGATAATTTTTTTTTTCCAAAAGGGGCCTATTATTCAAGTCCGTCCCAAGCTAAAAGAATGACAAGACCGATCTGATCATGGTTAACTGGGTCCCTACTTTTAAACCTTGATGATGAGACTACGTGTAAGACCAGTTTGTAACCCAAACTCAATAAGAATTGTTCAATAAGAATTTATCCTCAACCCATCTGCTATTCTAACTCCGGTTAACCCCCAGCTCAAAAGTAAACACACCCTCAACTGTGAGTAAATACGACTTTTAGAATGAAATTAAATCTGAATTATTTAATTTACTTTAAAGCAACAATCGTATCATAACTCATAAATACTTCAGGATAAAATGGAAAACTAAAATAATAAAACTACTCCATTCGTCCCAGAGAAATTTACATTCTTGAGATTACATGTGGATTACAAAAAATGGATAAAGTAATAATATATGAGTAAATGCAAATTGTTATATGAAATATTAGATTCGTAGAATAATCCATATTTTAAAAATGGATCATGGTCTTTTGTGATCATCAAAAGGTTCGATAGGATCGGTTTCTTCGATGGCCTCAAAGCAGAGCAGCGGCAGTGCCTTCACTCTTGTAGAGAAGCCCGAGATTCCTGTACCTTAGCATCACTCGAGGGTACCTGGAATCACGGAAACTCAGTTTACTGTATTGTTACGCAACTATCTCTCTCTATTCCGAACCACCAAATTGGTTTGTTCAAGCCTCGCACTTTGGGGCAAACAACGAAATTGCGTTTTAAATTTTGGGGAAAATTACCGCGCCTCTCAATTCCCACACAATCTATCTACTTCACCTCAGTTAATGAAAGGTCGCACTATCAATTCAAAGAAAATGAGGGGTTTTTTTTTACTGCCAGAGGTATGTGTATTAATGTTAGAAGAAATGTGTGTTACACATGTGCTACTATTGGAGCAAATGTGTGTTAATATTGGAGTAAATGTGTGTTACTAAAAATATATGTTACTATTGGAGCAAATGTGTGTTACTAGTGGAGGAAACGTGTGCTACTAAGGGGAGTGTATTCGTTATGGAGTCTGTAGAATTTTTTTTAGTCTTTTTAAAGTTTGGAGGTATTCAATCTGGATTTTCAAAAGTTTTTAAAAATTTTGAGGTATTCAATACGGATTTTAAAAAGTCTTAAAAAAATTCTTAGGTATTCATCAGTCTATAGATTTTCTTTGATTCTCTTCCAAAATATAAATAAATTTCACTCTCCAAAATCTCTTCTAATAACCAGAGATTTTTACGGATTTTAAAAAGTCTTAAAAAATCTTTAGGTATTCAACAGTTTATGAATTTCTTTTGATTCTCTTCCATAAGGATGTCAACGGGGCGGGGGCGGGGAAATAAATAGAAAAAGTTTTTCCCCCATCCCTGCCCCACTGGGGATCCCCATTCTCACGGAGATTCGTCATTCCCCGCCTAATTATTTTTTTATTCCATTTTTAAAATATAAAATAATATCTAAATTTTAAAAAATTAATCATACACAACAATTACATTAAGTTGGTGTTAAAAAAATTAATTTAAAATTTGAAGAACCTCTAATTGTAATATTTTTAGTTAACATATATACTAAAGTGAAAATTATATAATTTGGAACTAATAACATAGATGTAATTTTGAATAAATTGTAAATTGAGTGAGAAATCATGAAATGTTTATTTGTAATTTACTTTTAAAATTTAAATTATATATATATATATATATATATTATATAAAAAAATAATGCAGGTCCACGCGGGGCGGGAAATACTATCGCTGTCCCCGCCTACAGGGCAAAAAAATTCTCCGTCCTCGTATGCTTCGGGGATTCCCCGCACCGTTCGGGGCGGATCCCCACAGGGATTGGAGATTCTCCGCCCCGCTGCCAAGTCCACTCTTCCAAAAATATAAATAGATTCCACTCTCCAAAATCTCTACTAACAACCAGAGACTTCCAATGAGGCTGAGGTATGACGGTGATGGATATGAAGATGAGAATAATAATTGTATTTTTTCAAAACTAATGTATTTTTGGTATTTTTTCTAAACAATTTGGATAACTTTTTTTATATATACAAGTGTGTTCCATATACATTTGCATCAATGGTTCCAGCGCCGGAGTCTATGAAAATCAATGTAAATCAATAAAAAAAGTGTATTCCACAATCTTGTCAAGTCTATGAAAATTCATATAAATCAATATAAAAAGTCAGTCAAACTCTGCATGGAATCTATAGATTTTCTAAATCCACAAACATTTTAAAGTAAAAAAAAAAATCCAATAGAATTCCATTTGAATACACCTTTCTAAAAATATATGTTACTATTGGAGCAAATGTATGTTACTGTTAGAATAAATATGCGTTACTGTAAACGTGTGTTACTATCGGAACATATGTGTGTTACTAAAAATATGTGTTACAATTGGAGCAAATATATGTTACTATTAGAGTAAAATATGTGTTACTGCAAATGAGTGTTTAAGTTAGAGTAAATGTATGTTACTAAAAATATGTGTTACTATTGGAGTAAATGCGTGTTACTATTGGAGCAAATGTGTGTTACTGTTATAGAAAATATGTGTTACTATTGACGCAAAGTGTGTTAATGTTAGAGTAAATGTGTATTATTGCAAATGGGTGTTAAAGTTAGAGTAAATGTGTGTTACTAAAAATAAGTGTTACTATTGGAGCAAATGTGTGTTACTGTTAGAGGAAATATGTGTTACTCTGACTTGAAGCGAACTACACTAGCTTTCTACTAGTAGCTACCCCGCAAGAGTACGGGTTCACTGTAGTATGGGCAAGTATAGGGACCAAGTATTATCGAACCCACGGGATAGTGTATATGCGAATAGATCCCTGAAGATCTACGCGTCGTAGTTAATATGAGTGTGTTGTTTTTGGATTTTTGGAAAGATTAATTAAGCTAACTAAATTATCCTACGAATGCAAAAGGAAAATTAAACTAAGTATCTAAGGTGTATATGCAAGTATGAGATGGTGATGCTCAGGATAGGAATCCCTACGTATACTAACGGAGCAGGTACATAATCAAAGTAATCGTGACAAACAAGAATTAACCTAAGTAAAAGATCGTAGAATGAAAGCTCAAGATTTCTCACCCTAATACTTTATCCTAGCAATCAACTTCACTAATCCACTAACAAGTTAATAGATAGCGCTTAATTAATGAGACCCTAATTTAACTAAGGTGATGCGGTCGTCCTCCTTCGCTAAACCGGTAGATGAATTAACCTTTACTAAACCTTCTCGTTAAGTCTACTAATTGTTATTGAGTGATGCGGTCGTCCTCTCTCTAACACTTTCGTACGAAATTCAAAGGTAGAGTTAAGATTAATTATATGAATTCATTAATTAAGAGAATTAAAACTAACGTCACCAATTACCTTAATTACGTACCCACATCCTACTTCTACGAGTTCATCCTAACCCAAGCATGCAAGGATTTTAGCCGGACATGGTTATAACAAAAATAAAAGCAATAGAAGAAACAACGAACAAAAATATAATGAATTGAACGAAGAAAATAAGAAACATGAACTAGGGTTTTAAAGGAAAATAATTCTAAGAACTGAAATTTAATTAACTAAAACGAAGTTCAAAACGTTTAAAGTAATCAAGCTAATGAAAAGAAACTAATAAACGAAAAGAAATTAAGAATTCGTATGAAAAACCTCAACAACGTAAAAGTAAAGCTTGCTCGTTCTTCTCCTCTTCCTCTCTCTAAAAATTAAGTCTAAAGTGATTTCTAAAGTTAGGGCTCCTTCAAAACGTGTTTGGAATAGGTATATATAGGCACCGGGTCGAAACGGGAGTTAATGGGCCGAAAATACGCATCCGGAGGCGAAAATACGTGGTTGCTCGAGCAAAACGCTCGAGCGGTTTCCGCTCGAGTGATTCGCTCGAGCGCTGAAACTGTTCTGTAAGTTTTTGGCCGCTCGAGTGATTCGCTCGAGCGCCGGCGCTCGAGCAAAACGCTCGAGCGCTGGCTGCTGTGCACTCGTTCGTAAAATCTTCATATCTCCTCAACCGGGAGTCCGTTTTGGCCGATTCAAAGTCCTACGAACTCCTCTTTTCGCCCTCTATCCATCTATGAAAACCAAAGAGACAAATTAATAATTTTATAAAAATGATACTCATTTGACTCCAAGCACTCATCGAAAACACTCAAAACATGAGTAAATCGGGCACCAAAACATAACAATTTCACGCCTAATCAACCCCCCCAAACTTACCATGTTGCTTGTCCTCAAGCAACGAAAGAATAAGTCAAGTGAAATTGTTAGGAATGAGTCAAAGAATCAAATCATGCAAGCAAATGAATTCGAGCTTCAAAGATCAATCACAAGTATACTCACTCACCTCCTTCATCATACTCATGCAACAACAACAAGACCCACCAAGATCAAACATGGATGTGCACTCAACGATGTGTTTCACTCCCTTACAAGTGTATATCAGTGTTTAAGGGACTCACTCATTCAATCAATCACACAAATTGGCAGCTATAGGCTTGTAAATGCTCTCAACTTCGACCATACTCTAGAAATCAATGCCGAATCAAAAAGGACTTTTCTCAAGGTTGTAATGTAGGCTCTTTGGACAGGTGGGATAACAATATGGGTAAAGTGACTCAAGTGAATGGAGAATAGAAAATCAAACTTTGGCACTTCGAGATTAGGAACAGAATACTTCAAACATTTTCAATCAACACCCTTTCAACTCCATACTCTCAACACTTCAAATTTTTTCTTTCTCACTCTTTCACTTTTTTTTTTTTCAATCACTTTTTTTTCTCTTTTTTTTTTCGCACAAACACATGAGCTCATTTTTTTCTTTTTGCTCATTCTCAATTTTCTTTCTCTTTTTCCCACATCTCAAAACTTCATCACACCTTCTTCTCATATTCACTCAACAAACAACCTTTTCCTTTTTCAACTCAATTCACTCCCTTCATATTCACACTTTCCTATTCTCCACTCAAATTGGGACAAAAAGGCTTAGGAATTAGAATAGTGTTCATATGTGCTAGCAAATAAAATAGGCTTTAGGCTCAAAGGGGCTAACAATGGATAAATGTCATTGGTAAGGAAAATTTTGGCTAAGTGACTTAATCAAATCAAAGATGGCCTAAGATCCTATTCGGCATATCAAACTAGACACAATCTAGAAGCAAGAGCGCATGCAAGTTCTAGCATCCTCTAAGGTAACGATCCACTCACAAATGAAGAGATTAAATCATGCATTTAAATCTCGTAAGGCTCAAAAGCTCACGGCTTTCACATCCATGCTAGTCCTAGTGAATTCTCACTCTTGTCACACAAGTACTCAAAAGAAAAATTCACAAGCATACAAGTTCTTTCTCAACTCAGCTCAAACTCAAACACTCACACAAAAGAATTTCTAACTCAGCCTCACAATTCACCCTACTCATCAAATCATACTCAAAGATAGCAATCAACAAGCATAATGTGATTGATAGGCATAAAATATTGAGTAACAAAACAAATTAATAATAGCCCAAGGAGCATCTCAAGGCACCAAATAACTAACTCAACTCAAAGATAAGGGTGTGCATGCATGTGCATTGTAACAAGAAACAAAAAAAACTCCACCCCCCCAAACTTCGACCTTGCTAGAGGTCTAAGTTTGGGGTTGTGGATTACCTCAACCAAATAATTCCGTTTCTCTCAATAGCTTTGCACACTCCCTTGTCTCAAGTTGGTTCCTTCAATCTAAATAACTCCATGATACCTTTACTCCTTTAGAGACAAGCCTACAAAATAAAACTCTCAAGTACGAGGTTAAACATACGACTCAACAACATCCTAGTAACATAAAAGGAAAATAACTAAAAACACTCAAAAGCAAATAAAAATGGGCCGCCTCCCATTCAGCGCTATTTTTAAGGTCCTCATGCCGGACCAAGCTCAAAGGAGCTTATGGGACATCATACTCAAATTTACCTCCCTCACTCTCATAAGAGTGGTGCTTGCATTCCTTTCCTTGATGCCCTACCATCATGAGCTCTTTTGCTCTCTTCTCATCCCCAAGTGTTATGGGTCTCAACTCCTTCTCACCTTTATCTGGAGGAGTTTTACTAAACAATTTCTTGAGTTTGGACTTTTTCTTCTTAACTCCTCATTTCCCTTCTAACTGGACCACGTCCACTTTCTTCACCTCTCCATCCTTCAACTTCTTCACTTTATCCCTATCAACATAATCAAGAACATAATGCTCATGAGTTAAATTATCAAGTGAAGAATTATAAAATTCATGAATATGAGAAGAGTTAGGGATATGAGGTGTGTCTTCAACACGAGGATCAATGGCATCCATGCAATACAAGCTCTCATCCTCCCTCGGGTGCTTCATGGCTTCATATAGGGAGATCTTCACTTCTTGATCATCAACCTTCAATGTGATCTTCCCATTTGCCACGTCTAGCACCATCCCCGCCGTAGCTAAGAACGGTCTTCCCAAGATTAGGGGCACGTGCTCATCTTCCTCCATCTCTAGGACTACAAAGTCGGCTGGAAAAATGTGATCTCCAACTCTCACTAGGACGTCTTCAACAACACCTTGAGGTCGAGTAATAGACCGGTCGGCTAGTTGAAGCGTCATCATTGTGGGTTGAAGTTCTCCACCTTCCAACTTCTTGAAAAGCGACAAGGGCATCAGATTGATGCTCGCCCCAAGGTCGCACAACGCTCCCTTCTTGATCCCGTTCCCAATATCACATAGGATCGTGAAGCTCCCGGGATCCTTCAACTTCGGAGGAAGCGCCTTGTGCACTAATGCACTCACCTCGTGGTTCAGCTGCACCAACTTCGGCTCATCCACTCGCCGTCTTTTCGCAATCAAGTCCTTCAGAAACTTTGCATAATGCAGCATCTGTTCCAAAGCATCATAAAAAGGAATGTTAATGTGAAGTTGTTTAAAAACATCAAGAAATTTTGCAAATTTTTCATCAAGCTTTTTTTTCATGAAGCGCTGTGGATACGGGATGGGTATCACAGATTTGGGTACCCCCCATTCATCTTTCTCGGTCTCTTTCACTTTCTCCCTTGCTTCCTTTGCTTTCTTCCACTTTGGAACTCTCTCACCCTCCTCAAGATCTTTGTCCTTCTGGGACTCATTCACATCTTTATGCTTCTCAATCCCTTCACTTTCAATCCCTTTCTCAACTAGGGGCGTCTCAGAATCAGCAGGCATCTGAGGACCTTCATAGTTGGTTCCACTTCTCAGCTGGATCGCCTTGCAATGCTCTTTCGGGCTCCCCTCCGGCATTCTATTCACTGACTTTGCAATCTGGCTCATCTGGAGCTCTAAAGAAGTGAACCTTCGATTATTCTCTTGTTGAGTTCTAGTCCACTTAACATTCATCTTTTGGAGCTCTTGATCACGATGATCACCCTTCTTATGCAACTCCTTCACATCATACTCCAAGGATGATAACCGCTTGCTCCCTTCCTCCACCTTCTGAAGGATCGCTCTCAACATCTCCTCGGTTGATGCACCGTCTTCTCCACCTGGAGGTTTAGACCCCGGATCAACACCTGCAGGAACAGTAACACCAGCTTTTGGGTTAGCATAAGAAAAATTATCATTTTTCCTCCATGTGTTTTGAGGAGGCTGCTGGCCTCCTTGAACTCCTTGTGTGTTCCTCCATTGATTTTGAGGCAGCTGTGGGCCTGGAAGTACAAATGGTTGGCCATAAGAAGGCCTTCCATACTGATTACCACCTTGGTAGCCATTCTGATTGTAATACGGACCTCCCATGTAATTGGCTACCTCTTGCTGTCCACTTGGTTGGTCTACTCTCTCATTCTCTACTGCATGCTCTCCACCCAAACTCTTCCCCAACTCGAGGTTGTTGATCTTTTCCATCATGGCCATCAGTAGCCTTCTCGTTCCTTCTCCCTCTTCAACCTGATGCACTCTCTGAAAATCTGCATCTCCACTCCAAGCACCGGCATTCGTGACAATATTGTCCACGATCTCCCTACATCTCTCTATGCCTTGGTTCAGGAATGCTCCGCCCGCACAGGCGTCTAAATGGTCTTGCCCCGCCTTGTTGGCACCACTGTAGAAGAATGCCATAATATCCCCCTCATTGTACCCGTGCTGCGGGCACTCAATCAGCATGTTTGAGTATCTCTCCCACGCTTGGCGTAAGTCCTCTCCTTGCTTCTGGCGGAAAGAAGATATCTCAATTCTTGCTTTTATTGTCCTTGATGGAGGGTAGAATCGCTCGAGGAACAGACGCTCGAGCTCGGCCCAAGTGGTAATACCTCCCCGCGGGAGCGTATTATCGTACCACTCCTTGGCTATTCCCGTCAATGAGAATGGGAACAGTCTAAGCCTCTTGGCATCTTCAGACATGCCATTATAATTAAATGTTGAGGCTATCATGAGAAAACTCCTCAGGTGTGTATGAGGATTCTCCTTCCCGATCACTCCTTTGAACTGATTCTCGGTCAGCAGCTTTAAAATCCCCGGGGATATCGAGAAGTTGTTCGCCTCAACAGGAGGTAAAGCCACTCCATCATAGTACCGTTGTGGCTGTGCTACAAACCTCCCTCTAATCGCCATATTATGATCTACGTTCTGAGGAACGTGTTGAGGATTAGCAGCTGGTACTGGTACTTGTTGGGGTGGTGGTTGGTAAACAGGTGGTTGGTTATAGACTGGTGGTGGATGATACGGGTATGGTGGATAAGGGTATGGTGGGTATGGGTAATGTTGGTATGCTGGGTTGTGGAAAGGGTTATTTGGGTTTTGTGGGTAAGCAGGGTTTTGGTTCTGGTTTTGGGGTTGTGTTTGTGCAGAGTTGATTGTGTCTTGTGGGTTCGGGTGTGGGCTCTCAGTTCCCCCTATGGGTATCTGCTGATTACTGCTATTTCCATTGGCACCCTCTGCCCGTTCCACAAGAGCAGTATACTCTGCAGCTATCTTGTCTAACTCCCCAAGTTCATCAGAAATTTTGTCTTTGTTTCCCGCGGCAGTAGTCATTCTTCTCAAGAAGGCTCGGTTCCTTCTGGCTATTGTCTCAGGATCTGCAGGTAATCTCTCTTCGCTCGTATTGCCTTGTGAGCGTGTTTTCATAAACCTGAAACACTAGCAGAAGGATCAAAACGCAACTGCCGACTAAATAAAAATAAACAGAAAATAAGTCACTCACTACTAACTACTAAGCTATCGACAAGTCCTATTCAAAAAGCATAAAACGCCATCCCCGGCAACGGCGCCATTGACTTGAAGCGAACTACACTAGCTTTCTACTAGTAGCTACCCCGCAAGAGTACGGGTTCACTGTAGTATGGGCAAGTATAGGGACCAAGTATTATCGAACCCACGGGATAGTATATATGCGAATAGATCCCTGAAGATCTACGCGTCGTAGTTAATATGAGTGTGTTGTTTTTGGATTTTTGGAAAGATTAATTAAGCTAACTAAATTATCCTACGAATGCAAAAGGAAAATTAAACTAAGTATCTAAGGTGTATATGCAAGTATGAGATGGTGATGCTCAGGATAGGAATCCCTACGTATACTAACGGAGCAGGTACATAATCAAAGTAATCGTGACAAACAAGAATTAACCTAAGTAAAAGATCATAGAATGAAAGCTCAAGATTTCTCACTCTAATACTTTATCCTAGCAATCAACTTCACTAATCCACTAACAAGTTAATAGATAGCGCTTAATTAATGAGACCCTAATTTAACTAAGGTGATGCGGTCGTCCTCCTTCGCTAAACCGGTAGATGAATTAACCTTTACTAAACCTTCTCGTTAAGACTACTAATTGTTATTGAGTGATGCGGTCGTCCTCTCTCTAACACTTTCGTACGAAATTCAAAGGTAGAGTTAAGATTAATTATATGAATTCATTAATTAAGAGAATTAAAACTAACGTCATCAATTACCTTAATTACGTACCCACATCCTACTTCTACGAGTTCATCCTAACCCAAGCATGCAAGGGTTTTAGCCGGACATGGTTATAACAAAAATAAAAGCAATAGAAGAAACAACGAACAAAAACATAATGAATTGAACGAAGAAAATAAGAAACATGAACTAGGATTTTAAAGGAAAATAATTCTAAGAACTGAAATTTAATTAACTAAAACGAGGTTCAAAACGTTTAAAGTAATCAAGCTAATGAAAAGAAACTAATAAACGAAAAGAAATTAAGAATTCGTATGAAAAACCTCAACAACGTAAAAGCAAAGCTTGCTCGTTCTTCTCCTCTTCCTCTCTCTAAAAATTAAGTCTAAAGTGATTTCTAAAGTTGGGGCTCCTTCAAAACGTGTTTGGAATAGGTATATATAGGCACCGGGTCGAAACGGGAGTTAATGGGCCGAAAATACGCATCCGGAGGCGAAAATACGTGGTTGCTCGAGCAAAACGCTCGAGCGGTTTCCGCTCGAGTGATTCGCTCGAGCGCTGAAACTGTTCTGTAAGTTTTTGGCCGCTCGAGTGATTCGCTCGAGCGCCGGCGCTCGAGCAAAACGCTCGAGCGCTGGCTGCTGTGCACTCGTTCGTAAAATCTTCATATCTCCTCAACCGGGAGTCCGTTTTGGCCGATTCAAAGTCCTACGAACTCCTCTTTTCGCCCTCTATCCATCTATGAAAACCAAAGAGACAAATTAATAATTTTATAAAAATGATACTCATTTGACTCCAAGCACTCATCGAAAACACTCAAAATATGAGTAAATCGGGCACCAAAACATAACAATTTCACGCCTAATCATACTCCCTCCGTCCTAATTTTGTTTACCCATTTCATTTATTACTCCCTTCAAATACTTCTAAATTACACCTCATTCCACTAATAATTACGTAATAAAGTATTTTCACTTTGTTTCATGCACTTATATTGAATAATACGCAATCATAAAAAAAAACTATTTTATTCATTTAAATACTACAAATGAAGTCTCACAATAAAGTCAACAAAAGTCAAATGGGTAAATAAAATTGGGACGGATGTAGTACTATTGAAGCAAAGTGTGTTAATGTTAGAGTAAATGTGTATTATTGCAAATGTGTATTAAAGTTAAGGTAAATGTGTGTTACTAAAAATATGTGTTACTATTAGAGCAAATGTGTGTTACTGTTAGAGAAAATATGTGTTACTATTGAAGCAAAGTATGTTAATGTTAGTGTAAATGTGTATTATTGCAAATAGGTATTAAAGTTAAGGTAAATGTGCGTTACTAAAAATATGTGTTACTATTGGAGTAAATGTGTGTTACTGTTAGAGGAAATATGTGTTTTTATTGAAGCAAATATGTGAGCAAATGTATGTTATTGTTGGTAAAAATATGTTTTAATATATAAAACAATAAATTTAAATTTAAAGGGATGAGAAATAAATTAAAAATATATATTTGTTCATGTAAAAAAATATATTTGTCATTATTGTTATTTTAAAGTAGATAAACCTGTTTTTCAATGACTAGTAACACACATTTATTCATATAGTAACATACATTTGCCCATATAGTAACACAAACTGGGAGCGAAAATCTTGAAACTTGATTTGCGCGAGATTTTGGAAAAAAATCCACCAAACCCGATCCGACCCGACCCGGCCAAGATCCGCAATTTTTTACCTGGAGCAACCCGACCCATGGTATTTTTAATATTTTCCTATTTTAGGTATATTTCACATGTGAAATATTTCACAAGAGAGTTCTTCATGAGTAAATATGTGTATACTTGTGTGAATGCACGCAAATCAGTATTTCTATTTAAGGGACGTCCAAATAAAAAAAAAGGTACAAACTTATCTGAAACTTAGGGAGTATCATTATCAATATTTTATAATATAATCACAATTTTTTAAATTATAACAATGTGACAATACCCTCTACTTACACTGAACTAGAAGTTGTCAACGTGATAAACAATTTTGCTTGTCATGTTGATAGTATATTGCCGGAAAGTATTCTATATATAGAATTGAAAAAACATAAAAATTATAAAAAATTATTGTGTAAATTTGGTTTACTATGTACTTTTTTCACAACTAATATTTTATAATAAAATTAATATTTCCTATGTTCCAAACGAATTTGCACACTTTCTTTTTTGGATGTTTCAAATTAATTTGCACACTACCTAAAAATGAAACATCAATTTACGTGCACACTCATATAAATAAACACATATTTACCCATATGTCATTACTTTATCATTTTTCTTAATTCGCGTACAATCCAAGGGGTGCAAATTGATTTGAGACGGAGGAAATAATTTAAAATAAATATTTAATACTATCAAATTAATATATTTAATAAACAACTAATATTATTTGAATAATATTTTGTAAAAGATTGTAATGTGCAATACAAATACCCGTAGAACTAATTCTACAAATATTTATGCTGCACAAAATGGTCATGTTCCCCAACATAAATAATTTAAACAACTATAGTTGTTGTCAGAATACGTCAGTTCTTAAATAATTTTGTAACTCGAGGAACGAAGCTATTTATTTCAAAAATCAAATGGTATATCTTCCATCTAATAAAGTAGTTGAAAGTCGTAGCGGATTCTTCCAAATAAATAAATCTATATCTATATATATAAAAACAGAATACTGGCTTCCTGTAAAATATTAATACAATGGGCCCGCCTGCAGAATACCCAATACGAGTAGCTGTTTATAGGAAATTATTACACTTCTCTCTACAACATTTTTCTGATTATGATTTCTATGTTTATTTTTCTGATTTGAATGCCAGTCACATGACGTGTAAATGATAGAGAAAAAAACCCCAGAGATTTGATTACTATCTTTATGCAAGTCCTTCTCAAATTTTCCACAGTTGTTAATGAAAGAATATTGACCGTCCCATATTATATGTATAGATTTGATTAGATGTACATTAATATAAAATATTGACCATCCCATATTGATTGGGGATTCTCTGTAACTGTATATATATTCATTTGTGGAAATACATTACTCGAGGATTATTTCCTACATGGTATTAGACTAACTACGATCCTCTACAATTCTCATCCCCCTCTCCTATTCCTCTAGATAATCAGTCATTTTTATTCTTCTTTATCATGTCTGACACAATCAAATTCCATCCCGCACTCGCTATCAACAACATCCGGAATTTTATTCCGATTACTCTAGAGATGGAAAACGGCAAATACTCCTCTTGGGCTGAGCTTTTTAAAATCCACTGCCGTGCATACCAGGTGATGGATCACATCATCAATCCCACTGACTCCGGAAAAGAAGTCGAGTCTACCTCAATCGAGTCTGATCTTTGGCAGCGTCTAGATGCCATTGTCCTCCAATGGATCTATGGCACAATTTCTACGGATCTTCTCCATACTATCCTCGAACCTGATTCTACGGCAATGAAAGTCTGGGCACGCTTGGAAAGCATTTTTCAGGACAACAAACACTCACGTGCTATATACCTTGAATCTCAATTTACACAGGTTCGTCTTGAGAGTTTCTCGAATGTCTCTGCCTATTGTCAGGAACTGAAAGTCCCAAGTGATCAACTGGCCAATGTTGGAGCGCTTGTCACTGATGATCGGCTCGTTCTACAACTCATTGCCGGTTTGACTGAAGCTTTTGATGGTGTTGCTACCTTTATTCAACAAAGCAACCCCTTGCCATCATTTTACGAAGCACGCTCTCGTCTCATCTTAGAGGAAACGCGTAAGGCGAAGCAAGCGGCCGTCAATACCCCCACTGCCGCCATGATCATTGTTGATGCTGAAACTAACAAGCCTAAATCAGCTGACTCCAATGGCCGACCGCCTGCCGATTGTACCAACCGCACAGACAGTAGCCGAGGTAATAATACCGGACGCCGAGGTGGTCGCGGACGATCGCGTGGACGTGGCAGGGGTAACTTCTCCAGCCCCTCTTCTCGCCCATGGAATACCAACCAATGGTGGTCTTCTAATGCAACTTGGTTTCCAACCCCATGGGCCTGCCCACCGTGCCCTTATCCCACCACGGGTTGGCCACGACCGCCGAACTCCGGCCCTCCATCAGCAGGCATTCTTGGCCCAAGACCACAACAGGCGCACATTGCCAATACTTATGATGCCAATAAATATAATCCCACTGACATAGACAATGCTATGCAAACTATGTCGCTCCATGTTCCCGATGATCGCTGGTTTATGGATACAGGAGCTAACTCGCACATGACATCGTTAATAGAATGATTTCTCATAATTCTTATGTTGCTGTTGGCAATGGTAATTTAATTCCAATTCATGGTTCTGGTCAATGCAATTTCCCATCCTCTGGTCGTTCTTTATCTTTGAATAATACTCTCCATGTGCCTCCTATTGTTAAAAATCTAGTTTCTGTGCGCAAATTTACCACTGATAACAATGTCACTGTTTAATTTGATCCATATGGTTTTTCTGTGAAGGATATTCAGACAGGTACTCCACTTCTTCGATGCAACAGTAACAATGCCTTATACCCGGTCACCACCTCTACCCGCCAAACAGCTCTCTCAGCCATATCGCCTCAAATATGGCACAATCGACTTGGTCATTCGGGACGTACTATTTTTAAGTTTCTTAGGAAAAATGATTGCATCTCGTGTTCTTTGATGCCTTCTATTTTATGTTCTTCTTGCATTTTAGGAAAACATACAGCTTTACCGTTTACTACATCACAGACATTGTGTGTTTTACCATTTGATATTATTCACAGTGACATTTGGACATCTCTTGTTCTTAGTACTGCTGGCCATAAATATTACGTATTGTTTGTAGATGAGTTCTCTGATTTTTTATGGACTTTTCCTCTTGCTTCCAAGTCTGATGTCTTCTCTAAATTTCTACAACTATTCAAATACATTATCACTCAGTTCCAACGTCCCATAAAAAATCTTCAATGTGATAATGGACGTGAATATGATAACAATAGCTTCCGTCAGTTCTGTCAAAATAATGGCCTTCAATTTCGTTTCTCTTGCCCATACACCTCTTCTCAAAATGGGAAAGCTGAACGAATAATCCGTACAATCAATAATCTGGTCCGCACCCTCCTCCATCATGAGTCTATTCCAATATCTTTTTGGCATCATGCTTTAGAAATGGCAACATACTTACTCAATATTATTCCTCATCAAAAACTTTACAATAAATCACCCACACAAGTCTTATACTCTTTGATTCCAACGTATTCTCATCTTCGCGTTTTCGGATGCCTTTGCTACCCTCTTTCTCCAACTTCCACTATCCACAAACTTCAGCCACGTTCTCGACCGTGTGTTTTCCTTGACTACCCTCCAGACCATAGAGGGTATAAATGCTATGATTTGACTACAAAACAAATTCTTATCTCTAGACATGTCCAGTTCAATGAAACAGTATTTCCGTTTGCAAGCCCTCAACAATCCCCTACGCATGACTCAACACCATCTGACCATGTCCACCCGTTTTACTCAATACCGCCCAACCTTGGACAATCACATGTCCAACAACCGCCACCTGTTCCACCTCCACCACCACAATTCCCGATCCCGCCACAATCACCACCTTCTGCTCCTACACACTCATCTCAAACTCCACCACGCACCATTGTCACACGCAGCATGCGTGGAATAACAAAACCTAAGCAGATCTTTAATCTCTCTACCACTACCCGACCCTCGCCTATCCCACTTAATCCTAAAGCTGCATTGACTGACCCTAATTGGAAACTTGCTATGCAACAAGAATATGATGCACTCATTTCTAATAATACGTGGGAATTAGTACCACGGCCTCATGATGTGAATATTATTCGATGCATGTGGATATTTTGTCACAAAAGTAAATCTGACGGATCTTTTGAGCGGCACAAAGCCCGTCTTATTTGTGATGGCAGATCGCAACAGGTTGGAGTGGATTGCGACGAAACTTTCAGTCCTGTTGTCAAACCAGCAACTATTCGGACTGTTCTTACTCTTGCCTTGTCCAAGGCATGGTCTATCCATCAGCTGGATGTCAAAAACGCTTTCCTCCATGGTCATATTAAAGAAACGGTGTATATGCACCAGCCCTATGGTTTTCGTGATTCTCAGCGGCCTGATCATGTGTGTCTTCTTCGCAAATCCCTTTACGGCCTCAGACAAGCTCCTCGTGCTTGGTACAACCGGTTTGGGTCTTTTGTTCAGTCTATGGGGTTCAAACAGAGCAAATATGATCATTCTCTCTTTATATACTCTAGTGGAACTGCTATGGCCTATTTGCTTGTGTATGTGGATGATATCATTCTTACCGCCTCCACTGATGACTTTCGCAAGTTCTTTATTAACAGTTTGGCAAAGGAGTTTGCACTGAAGGATCTCTGTCCTCTTCATTATTTCTTAGGTGTCGCTGTTACCCATACTCCTTCTGGGTTGTTTTTACATCAGCAGAAGTATGCCCGCGAAATCCTGGAACGCTCTGGCATGGGGTTCTGCTATCCCTCATCTACACCCGTCGACACCAAACCCAAGCTCTCTGCCGCTGGTGGTGCTCCCTATGATAACCCCACATTATATCGTAGTCTTGCTGGTGCTCTCTAATACCTCACATTCACGCGTCCTGATATTTCATATGTCGTCCAGCAAATATGTCTCCATATGCATAATCCATCTGTTGAGCATATGGCCGCTTTAAAAAGATTATTGCGCTATGTGCAAGGTACCTCTTCCTACGGCATTCACCTTAGCCGTGGACCCGTTTCCTCCCTCACGGCATACACAGATGCCGACTGGGGAGGGTGTCCTGATACCCGTCGCTCCACCTCCGGTTACTGCGTTTATTTAGGATCTTCTCTCATCTCATGGTCTTCAAAGCGCCAGCCTACCCTTTCTCGTTCCAGTGCTGAAGCAGAATATAGAGGCATTGCCAATGCCGTTTCTGAAAGTTGCTGGCTTCGCAATCTTCTATTGGAGCTTCATATGCCTCTTCGCCAAGCTACCATTGTCTACTGTGACAATGTTAGTGTCATTTACCTCTCCAGCAATCCAGTTCAACATCAACGCACAAAGCACATAGAAATTGATATTTTATTTGTTCGAGAAAAGGTAGCTCGTGGCGAGGTTCGTGTTCGACATGCCCCCACTCGGTTCCAGATTGCCGATATCTTTACAAAGGGATTACCTCGATGTTTATTCGATGATTTTCGGTCCAGTCTCAACGTTCGGCCCCCTCCCGTTCCGACTGCGGGGGTGTGATAGAATATTGACCGTCCCATATTATATGTATAGATTTGATTAGATGTACATTAATATAGAATATTGACCATCCCATATTGATTGGGGATTCTCTGTAACTGTATATATATCCATTTGTGGAAATACATTACTCGAGGATTATTTCCTACAGTTAATTCAATAAATTAATTGAAAATATTAATTTTATTGTTTCAAAGATTTGAATGGTACTTTCTTCTTTGATTTTTGTTTCGATGCAACTTCTTATTTTATTATGGATCGTCTTTTGTTCGGCGTGCAATGCAGAAGAGTGAATCTGTGAATAAAAATATCGATGATGGTTATATAGACAGAGAAGAGGAAAAGTCCCAGCAACAATATATTGAAGAGAGGTACCTGTGAATGATAGCGCCGAATCTGGCGGTGGCAACACAAATGGAGGAGAGGGAACGAGATGACACAAAGGAATGAAGAAGGTGGCTTTCTAAAAAATAGAGGTAACTCCTGCGAAGAGAGAGAGACATTAGAGCGTCTAGGATTGAGATTCATTTGATGGATGAGTCTTTTCTTTCTTTGGCTTATGATGGGTTGCAGTTGCAGAAGCCAGAACGTGCACATATTTTAACTTCTGTTTCTTCTTCTTCTTCCCTTTTTTTTTTTTTTTTTTTTGTATTTTTATTTTTGACCTTCAATTTATGTTGGAAAAAATTGATTCAATTTATTCACCACCCCACAAATTCCTGCGTAGGATTATCATAAGTATAGTATTTATATTGGGTTACATATATCCATTTGTATGTGGATGGGTACCAAATATAACGTTATAAAGTAATCTATTCCTATATTTATTACCATTTCAAATCTATATATTAAATTTGTTGTTTTAAAAATGTTTTTTTTTTTATTGATTTTGATATATAGTTGAATTTAAGGAGCATTATATTAGTATTTTCAATATTAATATCATTTTTAAAATCTTAGTAGTTTTTTGCTAAGTTTAATGGTTAATTTAAATATCACAAAATATCGTACGAACAAATTTCACAATATGAAATTCATATCAGTACATATATTCACTGATACCATTTGACTTATAAATTATAATCGTAGTATAAAATATTATGATATTAGTGAATAAATATAATAGTATTATTTTCATAATATGAACAAATTTTACAACAGACTCATTCTTTAATAAATATATGTAATTAATTAAATAATTGTGAAACACTCACCTATATATTATTTCACATAAAATTATATATTAACAAAAAAAAATTGAAAAGTTTAATAGAGATCAATTGGTGGAGAACAATATAAGCTTAATTTAGATATGTAACACAATTTTATCTCAAACTATATAATTTCACGTATCAATATTCAACTGTGCATCGCACGGGAGAATTACTAGTCTATATATTATATATATAATAACAGCAAAGTCCTGCCATAAATAGTTGTGCTCTTTTCCCGATTATGCTTACCTACTATATTTAGTAACTATTTTTTTTTTTAATTATTATTTTGCATTTCTCTACCGAGTCCGCCTGCAAGGCTGCAACAACCGCCCAAATGCTGCCACTCTCTAATTGGGAGATTTGAATGGTCTTAATTGGGAGATTTGAATGGTCTTTGTTGTAAATAAGTGCGTAAAATAAAAGACGGGATTTGTTCACCCAGTTCGTCGGGAACGACTACGTCTGGGGGCGAGCCAAACCAGGAGTTTTCACTAATGATCTTCGGTATAAGTGATTACAATCATGAATACAATAGTCTATTTATAAGAATAAAACCCTAGTCTAAGATATAAAGCTCATTGGGTTATTGGTCCATTAGTAATGTCCACATCAAATCTTCTAGATTTGGAATAATAAATCTTCTAGATTTACAACACTCCCCCTTGGACATTACGACATAACATAAATGTCTTGTCATAAAAACTTCACGTGCTAGGTATCGCCCAAATAATAAGTTAGGGAGGAATGTTATTGATCTTCTAGATCTAAATCTTCTAGATTTATTTCGGGGTTACCGCTCCCCCTGAAGACAACAACACTTTGAGTCTTTGCATCCCAATACCACGAACGTACTTTTCAAAAGTAGACGTAGGTAAGGACTTAGTAAATAGATCTGCTAGATTGTTACTAAATTGCACCTTTTGAATGGTGATCACGTCATTCTTCTGGAGTTCGTATGGGTAGAAAAACTTAGGTGAAATATGTTTCGTCAGGTTTTTCTTAACGTACCCATTACTCATTTGTGCGATGCAAACAGTGTTGTCTTCAAATATAACAGTGGGAGGTGTATCGCCTTTAGCGATACCACACGAGTCACCAATGTGTTTTACCAAGGACCTTAACCAAACACATTCTCGTACGACTTCAAATAAAGTTATTATCTCTGAGTGGTTTGAAGACGTGGTAACCATGGTTTGTTTAACCGATCTCCATGAGATCGCGGTACCACCACAGAGAAAAACGTAACCAGTCTGGGATATGGCGTTGTAGGGATCAGACAAATAGCCAGCATTCGTATAACCTACTAAGGTTTTGTCTTGGTTCTTACGATAAAACAGTCCAAGGTCTTGAGACCCTTGGAGGTACAGTAAAACATACTTAACACCATTTTAATGCCTCCTTGTAGGAGAAGCGCTATGTCTCGCAAGCAAATTGACAGCAAATGCAATGTCCGGCCGAGTGCAATTTGCGAGATAGAGAAATGCTCCAACAACACTAAGATAAGGAACTTCTGGCCCCAGAATTTCTTCTGAATCTTCTTTTGGTCTAAATGGGTCCTTATCCACTTCGAGGGATCGAGCAACCATAGGGGTGCTAAGTGGATGAGATTTATCCATGTGAAATCTCTCCAATACCTTATTTACGTAGGTCGACTGATGTATAAGGATTCCTTCTGGGAGATGCTCGATCTGCAGGCCGAGGTAGTACTTGGTTTTACACAAGGCTTTCATTTCGAATTCAGCTTTCAAGATTGAACTGACTTCTTCAATCTCTTTGCATGTTCCGATTATGTTTAGGTCATCAATATAGACGGATATGATGCAAAAACCATTTTGCAATTTCTTCGTGAATACGCATGGGAAAACTTTATCGAATGTGTATTCCTTCTTCTGAAGGAACTCATTAAGTCGGAGGCTCGATTGCTTCAGGCCGTACAACAACTTCTACAGTTTTAAGCTATATAAACTGCGATTTTTACCATCCCTCATCTGAGGAATGTCAAATCCATCGGGGATTTTCATATAAATGTCGGCATCTAGTGATCCGTATAAGTATGCGGTTTCTACGTCCATTAATCTCATTTGAAGATTCAATTTAACTGTCAAAGATATCAAGTAGCGGAACGTTATTGAGTCCATGACGGAAGAATAGGTTTGATCGAAATCAATTCCGGGTGTCTGCGAAAACCCTTGAGCTACAAGTCTCGCTTTATACCTCTCTATAGTATTGTTCTCATTTCGTTTTCGTACAAAAATCCATTTATATCCTACAAGGATAGCGCGCGCAGGTGTACGAACGAAAGAGTCAAACACTTGTCTTTTGTTAAGCGATGCGAGCTCTGCTTCAATTGCCTCTTTCCATTTTGCCCAATCGGAGCGCTTCCAGCACTCAACGATAGTTTTGGGTTCTAGATCCGAATCGTTAATGGAAAGAGCAAATGTCGCTGTAAATGTGTCATCGACGACAATAATATTTCTATTATATGTTTCTCCCGTATCTGTGAAATCCACAGAGATTTCGACGTTTACGTCAACCAGACCTTCCTCATTTCCCATTGTATCTGGGTCTGGTCGTTCCACGGTCCTAGTGCATGAAATATTTTGTGCACGTGCTTCATCACTAGGACGCCCGTCTCCTAGAGACTTTGAGTTATCTAGACGAATCCTTCTAGAGATTTTACATTCGACTGACAAGTTTTGCTAGCCTTTCGTTTAGGTGTATTACTATCTCTTGAGGGTCCCTTACGCTTTTGGCATGTGGGGGCATGAGTACTCGTTTTGCTTGGGACCTCAACCCTTTGGGGAGCATTTACTGCAGGTATAAGCGATTTAGTTACACCTCTATGGTCAGTGAACGCGTCTGACAAATTATTTGCTAAATTTTACAAGTTAATGATCTTCTGAACTTCTAGTTCAGATTGACTAGTGTGTGGATCTAGATACTGAAGATTACTTACGTTCCACATAAGTTCTCGGCATTCATTCAATTTTGAATTCGGATCTCCCCCTAATGCCGGGAAGTAATCTTCATCGAACGTGCAATTAGTGAACCAGGCCGTTAATTGATCCCCGGACAAAGGCTCGAGGTATTTCACGATGGATAGAGTACAATTTCATACTCATGGCTAGATGGAGATTTGACGGCCGGATGTAGGAATAGTACAATTCGGGTGAGAAGGAAGGAAGTTTTTCTATAAGATTGTATGAGTGGTGGCGCTATCTACCAAACATAAATCACAATCTCAATCCATCATGCCAGAGGAAATAGCCCAAACCTAATAGCTGATATGTTTACAAGCCATGTATAATAATAGCAATATCCAAGTAAATTTAATGGACAACGTTAAGGTAAACACATCGAAGCTAAAACATAATATCATCCATAAAATAAAGTATCCGAAAGAAAGGATCCAAAAACATAAATTGTTTTATCCAAAAATAAAGTACTAAAACAATCAAATATGCAAATCACTCATCATCTCCAAAGTCCTTGAGCTTGATGCCCAGAGGATCGACGTTGTCTTGGTCAAAGTCTGCTTCAGGTAGGCTGACATGGTGAGATTCGACTCTAGAGGCCTTCCCCTTGTCGTCCTTCTGCTGCTATTGATAAGCCTCAACTAAGTGCTTGGGAGTGCGACACGTGCGAGACCAATGGCCTTTGCATCCGCATTTGTAGCAGGACTGCTCAACCTTATCTTGATTGCCAGATTTTTGAAGAGCGAAATTCGAGGTTCTATGACCACCGGATGTACTACGACCTCGACCTTTAGCCCAGATCATCTTACTCTCTCTCCCCCTTCCACGTTTGCAACCAATCATATAATTGTCCCTATACTGCTGCTGGAGTATAAGGTTGCTAGCATGGAATGTTGACAAATTGTTCTGCATCAACTGGGTTACAATAAGGTGCAAAGCAGAGCTGTACTCCGTTATAGACTTAAGGTCTTGGAAATGGAGTTTCAACCAATCGTATTGTACCGGAGGGAGGAGTATATCATTTTGTTGTTGGAAACGGTCCTACAGGGAATTCCACAACATTCCGGGGTCCCTGAATGAGGGTCTGAATAATGAATTCCTCACTCAGGTGGTTCATGAGAAAAATCAACGCTTTCACCTTCTAGGCGTTAGTGGATTTCGAACCTTCAATAATTGTTTCGCTCAACTCATTTAAGGCTAGATGGATCTCGATATCTAGCGCCCATATCAGGTAGTTATTACCATCGAGAACAAACTCATCGAATTCTTTCATGGTAATATCAGACGTTACTACAATTTTTAAAGTGACATGGTAAGAGCTGTGACTAATTTATTGACAACGGAGAAATAAGGATTTATTCGATTATTCTAGAGCACATAGGAGCAAGAATTGGTTGCCGTCTACCCAAAACAAAAATTACGGTCCGACAAGTACCGGGCGCCGCCTACCCGGGCATGATATGCGGACTATAAATAATAAACTATGTGTGGGAGTAATGATGCATGTAAGATATTTAAATCATAAAGACATGCATATTTTTCAAATAAGCATATAAGATAATCACATGAAAATAATTTCAAAGAAAATTTACGGGCTTAATAAACATGCATATTAATATTCTAAATATTTCATGTATATTAATGAAATTTAACGAAATATTTTCAGGATTTTAAAATTAATTGGTATTTTGTGATGCCAAAAAACGAGCCCAAAAGCGGGCTAGGGCTTCACAAGATACACGGTCATGTGCGACTGCGGGCGCGACGATGGGCGCGCGGGGGCGGCGCCGGCCTTCGCACGGTGCCAGGGGCGGCACGAGAAAAGGCGGCGCGCGCGGCGGTGTCGCGAGGCGATGCGTGCGGCGACGCTCACGGCGGCATCGCGAGGCGATGCACATATATCAATTAAGCATATAAGACAATTTATTGTGAATTAATATTTAAATTAATTCTAAAATTTTCAGGCTTAATTTATATATAAGAATTATTACTATTTAAATTTTCAAGTATTATTCGAAAGACTTGATAAAATAATTTGAGGGCACAAGGAATATTATTAAAATTATAAGAGACCCAAAAGAACAATTTAATTTAATTTTAGCTACAAGAGTAGTTCATTATATTAATTTAAAAGGCCGGTTAATTGTTCGGCCCAACTTTCATGTTAAATAATTAAAAGGGCTTATGTTAATTAACACAGTGGAGCCCACCATTCTAGGTACCACGAGGCCCAAAGGAAAAATGAGAAAAAGAAGAAAGGGCTCTGGGGATATAAATCCGGCGAGAGGCTTCCGCCATTAACGCCACTCCGAGCGCACGCGGTAACGCCATGAACGGCGGTGGCGAGTGACGAAATCCTAGCAAGCGGCTGAGGGGCGGCACTAAAGAGGCGGCGCGTGAAGGCGGCTTCAGGCCGCGACGCTCGGTGCTACGGGGCGACGGGACGGGCAGCGGCCCCCTGCGGCGGGAGGCGCGTCTGGCGTCTTCCAGACTGCGGAGGGAGGCACGCCTGGCGTCTTTCAGACGGCGGCACGAGGCCTCTCGGTCGCAACTGCTCCCGACCGTGGAAAGGGGCGAGGCCGCGCCGCTTGCGGTGGCCTCCGAGGCTCGCGGCAGCGGCGGTCTTGGCCGCGTTTGGGGTCGTCGACTCGCGGCTCGGCCCGTGCGAAAACTCACCAACACCGGCGTGGCGTGCGACGCTTCAGGCGGCGCTGCGTGGCGTGCAGTGTGGCCTTGTGGCTGCTTCGGGGCAGCGAGCATTGCCGGCGATGGCCGTGAACGGCGGCGGCCGTGCGTTCACAGATTTATATATATATATAATTAATGGATTTGGACTTGCTTCTTGCTAATAAATAATTCAAGGTTCCAGCAAGTTGAATAGCAAACTAAGTTACGCATAGAAAGTCACTTCCGAAGCTAAAAGTATACCTCAAAACTTAGTAAATCAACCATAGACAATTAGGCATAGCATCGCATACCTTTATTTTGTCGAGTACATACCGATCTCTCGCGGAATAATTTATTCGGAAGAGATGTTGTAATTTAATTGGTAGAACTCTCGTCCGATCAAACGACTACGTCCGGGTGAGCCAAGCCAGGAGTTTTCACTAATGATCTTGTGTATAAGTGATTACAATCATGAATACAATAGTCTATTTATAATAATAAAATCCTAGTCTAAGATATAAAGCCCATTGGTTATTGGTCCATTAGTAATGTCCACATCAAATCTTCTAGATTTGGAATAATAAATCTTTTAGATTTACAACAGTCTTTACGCCTTCTAAATTCCAAAATGACATTGTCCAAAAAAAAAAATATATAAATTTTATTTAGAGACATGAATGTTTGTCTGTCTTTTCTCTTTTTTTTAAAAAAAAAAAAAAAAGACACGAATGTTTGTTATTGTAAAAAAGACTGGAAATATTTCCATTTTTCTAAAATATAATTCAAGTCCAAAACTTATTTAATCTAATGAAACTAAAAATAGTTTCTCGATAAATATTTATTAAATAGTGCATTCATGTATACTTTTCATAAAACTTTTTATAACAGTCTAATATATAAATGTGATATTTACACATATTTATTTAATATTCATGTGTAAAAATATAAAATATATATATATATATATATATATATATAAATGTACTATGCTTTATTGATATGAAACAATTTCTTGCAAAATTCCTCCAATAATTATATATTCAAATGTAACCTATATAAAGCGTTTAATTAATATATATTCCTGGTGCATTAAAAATACCAACCGTCATACTTTATATATATATTCAAATTTTTTTATAGCAAAAGGCGAAGCCCTCGCCCCCAGGGCCCCCACCCCCTGTCCCGACAGAATTGGTATATTCAAATTTTCTATTAGTCAATTGAGTCGTATAGAAATAAAATTAAAATTTTATAAAAGACAAATACCTCAGATTTGATTATATTTTGTCTTTTTTTTTTAAGAAATTAAGTGTTGTCATTCTATACCTATTATTTATTAAATTAAGCTAAGATTTTTTATTCAAAATGACTCTGACTATTTTTCTTTAATAGTCAATATCTTCCTGTGACAACATAATTTTTTAATCAGAATAAAAATATTTCACAACTTATAGTTAAAATATTACTTATTATTTGCATATGTATGATTAAAAATTATTATATGAAAATAGTTAATGATAAATTTATTATGAAATTGTTTTAAAGTATTTAATCGATATTCTTATCAGGAGTATCATTAATTTGGGTAAATGGTATTATATTGTAATTGTTGTAAAAAAAATATTAAATCAAAATTAATGATATCCCTAATGAAAATATCGATACTCCTAATTAAATATTTGATATTTTAAAACAATTTCATAATAAATTTATCATAAACTATTTTCATATAAAATAAATTCTAATAAAAAGAAATATATCATTATTTCTTGTGCATCACCTATATATAGTACTGTATAACTATATAAATACGTTATTGGTCAAATTTTTATTTGAATAGTTCTGATTAAAGTCACTTTGTGGTGAAGTATTGAACTTCATTTGATCTCCTCCAAGAAAAGAGATTTGATCTTAAAAAAGTACTCCATCAATATTTTTTTTTTCTTTCACACACACTTGCGAAATTCAATAAGCATTTTATTTTAATTTGTTTTAATGCATTATATATCAAATTTAATAGCAATCTACATCTTTTATTTGACATCCATATTTCATATGTAAACACAAAGTTCATATAAAAAATTCTTTTAAAGTATTTTTATTTAATTTTAATTATATGAGCTGAAGAAAAAAAAAATCATTATCTAAATTTTATTGAATCTTAATATCATTTTAGTATTTGTTATGAATTTAGTTCATATTTAAAATTCCACAAATATACTACTATCTCACAAATTTTACATATTAATAAATAAAGTAGTGATAAATTAAATAAAAATTGATCGGTTGGTAAACAAAATAAATTTAAATTTTTAATCAAAATTGCTCATACCATATAATTTTATGCTAAAATTTAGTAATAATATTCAAACCGGGCATGGCACGGGAGATTTATTAGTATATATAATAACACAAAAGTCTACTATTTTTGTTTTCCCCGCCCATTTTTATTTACTAATTTTGGAAATCCTGAAACAATTGTTTCATTAATGATGCATTGTCTATTTTCGTGCAGCGTTCTTAATAATTTTACAGTCTTTGTAAAGTGAATGGGCAGCAATAATCACAATTCTCTATACTGTCATGGATGTCACTTTTTTCTTTATTAATTGTACTCCCTTTGTCCTTAAAAAATATATATCATTTTCTGCACGTGGATTAATGCAATATGTTGGAGGGTATTTAGGGGTCTTATGAAGTCCGTTTATGAATAAAATGATTGTTTATGGTAAATATGCATAGAAACGTTACTATAAACAAAAATTATATTCATAAACGAACCTCACAAGACCCCTAAATACCCTCCGACTTATTGCATTAAACGACGTGCAGAGAATGATGCATATTTTTCAAGAACGGAGGGAGTATATTTTATTGTAAATTGATAATCACAGCCCTCGATTATTGTGAATGTTGTTTCATAAAGAAATTGTCTATTAACCTCTCCATCAATTGATTAACCGGAAAAATACACTAAATATTGCTAACTAAAGATAATTTGAATTCCAAAAAAAACTGCAACCCCTCAGTTTCTTTTTTTTTTTTTAATTTGAATTTGAAATACACATGTTAATAATGATTATTTAAGCAACCATCATTTAATAAATTCTAAACCCAAGAATGAGAATTCTAGATTTTTTAAATTTTAATTGAAAAATATACATGAAACACACAACAATAGCTATTCTTAGCGGTATTTTTTTTTATTTTTACTTTTATGAACCGAATCAAATTCTTAAATGAAGGGGTTACTTTGATCTGTTTTGTAGGTTTCGGTACTAAAAATTAATATAATTGAATTGACTAATATAATGAAAATTATTTTACTTATATACAAAACAAGACTTATCATATTTTAATATTATTTTGTTAAGCATTATATAGTACTTCATCTCATATATTACCTCAGGAGTAAAACTGCATCCAATATCCAGATTTTAATTTTCTATAAATTTATTTAGAATAATTTTTAATACTCTTTATTACATTTTATAAGTTTCTTTAATATCCTTCAATTGTATTCCTTTCATATGGATAATTTATTTTTAATTATATCTCAAAAATATATAATTACATTCTATATTTTATATTTAAATTTGCATTTGGTGCACCGATTCCATCAACACGTCAATGGTTTGATTTCAAGACCTGGAGTCTTAATATATTATATTTATGTCACAATAATTTTTAACACATAATATATTATATTTATATTTTTTATTATATATATTCCACTTTTATATTTCATGTTCACATATTCTTAGTAAATATAAGTATACTAGAGTGTACCCACGCGAATTTTGCGTACTGAAAAAATATATTATATTTATTTTCTGTAGACATTTAATATAAGATTATTTTTGTTTAAAAACTTTCGAGGTATATACAAAAAATTATGGTGTTTGTTTAGCTGTGGCCCGTGCGCTCCACTAAACCCTATAGGTATATCCTACAAACTAAATAATTAAAAAAAAAACATCAAAATTCACATAAATTAATAACAATTATGGAATAACATTACTTAGACCAATAATTTAATAATAATCAATTTCTATTTCAATATTGATTAATTTATAAATTAATCAACATTATTAGTTGTTGGGAGTATACGGCATAAGAAACAATACAAAATTTAAAATAAACTTTAACGTTACAAATACCTGTTCATCGATCAAAATGAGTTCCAAGTAGAACTTGTCTCTATTAAAATCATTAAAAAATATTGCCCAACTTTTTCAATCCTAATTTAACGGTCAATTTTTGGCTCTCACTCTTGATATAGAAACCAGAGAAAATTGAGGTACCATACTCTTGATATCTAAAACGAGATTTAAATTACAACAATTAAACCATCATAATTATTCAGATAAAAATATATGGTATAGTTAAATCTACTATTTTTGCACATGAAGAATATTTAAACTGAACGATGTAGAGTATAAATCAACAATCATTATTACATTCATATTTATATTGATATTTAAGTCTAATCAAATTGTGAGAACTTAAAATGATGAATTTAATTATAAAATAAATATACTAATAACAATAGATATAACTAACCAACAATTGATGGAAGAAATCTCAGCAAAAGAGTGGAACAAATAAAACTTTGATGTGAAAAAATAAAATACAATATGCTCTTATTTATAATAAAAAAAATGCATGCAATATTATAAATTGTCCATAATAAAAATATATCACATAAGAATATTCTTTGGAATATATAACTATATACCTTCTATTTTAGGAAAAAATAATCGAACATTATATTTTACTATATATACTAACTCAAACTTAGAGGGGTGTATTCAATTGAGACTCTAATGGATTTTTTTGGACTTTAAAAAGTTTGTGGATTTAGAAAATCTATAGACTCCATGCAGAGTTTGACTGACTTTTTTTATTGATTTACTTGGATTTTCATAGACTTTACAGGATTGTGGAATACATTTTTTTTATTGATTTACATGGATTTCCATAGACTCTAGCGCTGGAACCATTGATGCAAATATATATGAGACACACTTATATATAAAAAAAAGTTATCCAAATTATTTAGAAAAAAAAGTACATTAGTTAAAAAAATACATAATTATTTCATCTTCATTTTCATCACCGTTATACCTCGCCCTCATTAGAAGTCTCAAGTTGTTAGAAGATATTTTGGAGAGTAAAATTTATTTATATTTTTTTAAGAGTAGACTTGACAACAGAGCGGATAATCTCCAAAACAAACAGGGACGGGGATTTTTTTTGCCCCGTAGGCGGGGACCGGGATAGTATTCTCAGCCCGGGGGATCCCCGTCTCGTTCCCCGCGTGGAGCCGCATTATTTTTTATATAATTAATATATTTATATATAGTTTTAATGTTAAAGTAAATTACAAATAAATATTTCATAGTTTCCTACTCAATTAACTATTTATTAAAAACTATATTTTTTTATTTAATATTATGTTATTAGTTCCAAATTATATTATTTTCACTTTAGTTTATATGTTAATTAAAAATATTAAAATTAGAGGTTCTTCAAATTGTTTAAATTTGTCTTTTTTAACACCAATTTAAAGTACTTGTTGTGTATGATTACATTTTTTAATTTAAATATTTTTTTATATTTAAAAAATGAGATAAAAAAATAATTAGACGGGGAACAAGGAATCCCCGCGAGACGGGGATCCCCGGTGAGGTATGGATGGGGGGAAATTTTTTCCCATTTATTTTGCAGGGACGGAGATGGGGAATAATCCCCCGTCCCCGCCCCGTTGACATCCCAATGGAAAAGAATCAAAGAAGGTTCATAAACTGTTGAGTACCTAAAGATTTTTTAAGACTTTTTAAAATCCGCAGAAATCTCTAGTTATTAGAAGAGATTTTGGAGAGTGAAATCTATTCATATTTTGGAAGGGAAATCTAAGAAAATCCGTGGAGTATTAAAATCCATAGACTGTTGAATACCTAAAGATATTTTAAGACTTTTTAAAATCCGTATTGAATAACTCAAAATTTTTAAAGACTTTTGAAAATCTAGATTGAATACCCCCAAACTTTAAAAGTTTAAAAAAATCCTACAGATTCTATAACCAATACACCCCTCTTAGAAATGATAAATTTAGATTCATTCAATAAGTATAATATATTTAATTACATTAAGGTTTGGAAAAAATATGATTTATAATAAATTCCAAAAATAACTAAATAAGAAAATGGAAAAAAATATCTATTTGCATTAATTATGCAGATATAAATTAATGGTTTAAATTTAATGATATAGAACGAAGGGTCGAGATTAAAAGTTTAACCAACTTTTAATGAGAGCGCAGTATTTCAAAACGGAGAGATTTGAGACATGCCACATCAGCATAAGAATAAGGTGGTGTTGACACATCATCTTGAATAAGTTTAAAAATATATTATTATAAGATAAGATAAGATATTCACATTAATTTTACTATTTTGTAAAAAAATTATTACGGGAGCAAATCTAGTAAAAAGTAAAAAAACTAAAGTTTGGGCGGGAATGAGCAGGTTAGTGTGAATTTGGGCGAATTTAGGAGATGCTTGGTTAACAATTCTTCAATGGTAATAGGAATGAAAATTTATTTTCATTTGTGCCCTCATAAGAAAAATGATATATTAGGAGAATAAGTGTTCTAATGGTGACACCATTGCTATTGCCATGCGGTGGTGATTTTGTGTTTATAAACCATGTTAATTACACTAATTTTCAATCTCATTTCTCATTACCATTGGAGAGTTGTTAATCCAGAGCCCCTTATTTTCTACTATTTACAGATTTTGAAAAAATCACTCGATGACCACAAATTGACTGCACTAGTACATCTCCGGCCAGCGACCCACCGTCTCCGTCGTTCCTCCATTTCCAGGTCTCTCTCTCTATTAGGAAACGTACTCACCCTGTTTCTATTTTGTCTCAGTATAACTTCTTATTGTGAGGTTTAATGTTCAACATTATACTACAATTTTCATGTTATGATACCCAATCCCATAGGAAAAATTGCATTTTATTTTTGAGAAACCAATTATTTATTATTATTTTTTTTTTTGCAAAATTTCGTGTTTAAACCTAATTCTAAAGCACGGACATTCGGTTTTCAATTATCACTGTGGACTGTAGATGCTTATTTACTTGTATTACCTTCGGTTTTATGATGTATTGTCTTATTTCCAGTTCAATTTCAGAGTGCATTTCCTTATTTTGGAGTTCGCTTGTAATTTACTTTGACTGTCTTTTGGTATGACTTTAAAAAGACTTCGAATTCATTTAACTTATGTTAACGAAAATCTGACATTTGGTGGAGTTACAGCTGAAATTTTTGAACTGTTCATTGATTAGGCGGAAGGTTAGTAAAGTTAATAGTTAAGTTTGCTTAGCTTGGCAAAATCAGTTGAAAGTTAATAGTTAATTTTGCTTAGCTCGGCAAAATCAGTTGAAATTGAAATTAAGAGCACTGAACTACATTTTAGCAAAGTTTCAGTCAAGTCTTGCTATTCCAGAGGAATTACGTACGTATCTCCCTATCATATTAAGCAAAACATTACACTACTTATTCCTTGGCAATCTAATTAAATAAGTGGCTGAAATTCAAGGAATTGATTATAGTATGTTACTCATATTAACTAGTTTGCGTGTTCTGGAATTCTTTGGTTAATTAATTAAGTGCTTTTACTTTTCTCTTAATGATGTTCGATTTAGGTTTGAGCATTGCTCTGCACTTGCGTGCCTTTGTATCTAGTTTTTGTTTCATTTCTTATATAATTTTATTTTGACACTTGGAATGAATACAAATACTTGACGTAATTTCTGATATATTAATTGCTATCTCATTCAAATGAACAACATTACATAATATTTAGGGTTCTTTATTATACCTTCTACTTAATATACATACATATACCTTTAAGATGGTCATTTCAAAACTTCATGTCCATATATTTTGGGAACATCTAATGAAATGAAAGATTCAGGTTCTAAATTAAATTGTATGCAAGCTTTCATCTGAACATCCTTGTGCTCAGACAAGACCCATACGTGAACTTCTTGGACACACTCATGTGATAAGTTTTATGAATAATATGTCATAAATTCATTCGTCCCTCTCCATTATAATGGTTTTAGTTTTTGTTTATTTTCTACATGTAGAGGTAGATAGTTGGCTGCATCAGTGTTATACTATTATGCGGGAAAAAACATGAGTTAGTCTTTAATGTTTAAAAAACTCACAAGTGAATCTTCTACTCTTCAGCAGTTAGCAGGGATTAATTGGCTGCATCATTATTTTGTACTTTTTCCTGAATATTTCCGTTTTCACCATTGAATTGATATATTTATTATGTGGGTTTATATTCTTAATTGATTGTATATGCCTGTAAATTTTTCCTCTACGAGGTCCACACCACCAAAATGTAAAATTATTTGATATTTGTAAATTGCTTGTTCACTTGAGGTGTTTGTTTTTAAAGGGTCGATATGAGTTCAAAGTCCCTGAAAAATGGTGCAATATTATTGGCTTTGGAAGAAATCATGCTCCTAACTGTGGTAGCTGTATCCTTGGCATTTGCGTTCCTTACCTCAAATGAAAGAGGAAGACATAGGTGCTTAACCGGATCCTTGCTCAGGTGATAAATTTGAGAAAATTAGTGAGTTCAATGATGAAGACGGTAGAAGCCAACTTCGAATGGAACAGCATGCCTTTTTTTTTTTTCCTTATATTTATTTCAGGTTGACCCAAATGCTCATGGTCGGGCTACGAGAGGACAAGCTGAGGGCATGCACGATGTACAAAATGAAATGTCGAACCAAACTGATGAATCTAATACGAGGGCTGAAGACGAGGTGGGCGATGGAGTGAGAACCCATCGGTGTGTCAACCAGGTAGCCAAAGGGAAAAGCGTAAGAAAAGGAAGTCAATTGAAGAAGGTACAAGTGCACAGTAATATCCCATGAGTTTCCCCGAAAGAGACCCAATAGCCGTCCCAACCCCTGATGGTAAAAAAAATTCTAGTTTTTATGGCCACCAACAGAATTTTCTACCCTCATCCTTGTAGTGCTTTTGAGTTGTATGATCCTTTGTTGGACACTTGTGAAGAACTAGAGCCACTTAGGTTTGGCAAGGACAGGTATATCAATGTCTTATCATATACTTCCATAAAGCAGTCTTCAGGGATTGTTCTTTCTGGATATGGAATTGAAGCCCAGAATCTGTTGTCCTGCTCGGTGGGAAATGGGTTTATATTCTCATTTGGTAACAATTGATGAGCGGATTATTTTAACTCCTAGGGCCGTAATTGAACTCGATGAGTTTACACTATCAGAGCTTCCCAACCCCCGCCCCTATTCGCGCTTGTCGTATTATCATGAGCCTCGACCTTCCATCACCTTTCTGGGTTACGATGAAGAAGAAAAAGCTTGCTATGAAATGTGTGCTCCTTATGATCGTCAAATAAGTTTTGAGAAATTGATGGACATGAAAGACCAACATTTTGAGATAAATGAGGAGCCAAAAAGTTTGGTGGAGATGGAAGGCTAAGAATCTGTGATTGTTGACTCTATTGCTGAGCTAAAAGGTTTGGTGGAGGCGGAAGGCTTAGAATCTTAGATTGTTGACTCGGATGATGAGCTAAAAGGTTTGATGGAGGTGGAAGACTTGTATGCATGTAGAACATGAATGAATTTGGTAACAATTGTTGTGGCTGAACTTGGATTTGACGTCCCATGAATGAAGATTGCAGGCATGTGAAAAATACTGTGAATGATGTTGTATGTCATACAGATTAGGGGGATTTTTAAACAATACTTGCTTAGTCAACTCTCAGATGTATAATATGTTTGTGGAAGTGCAGAATGTGGATAACTTGTTGAGGTCGACATAATCCATAAAATCAATGCTTCAAGGTAAAATGAAAAACCTAAAATAATAATGAATACATTAAAAAATAAAACTACTATTTTCAATATTTTACAATATAATTGTATTTTTTTAATTTTAACACTGACAATACCTTCTCCTTTTTACAATCGGATAGGCTGAGTTATTTTTCAATATCAAGTTGTTAGCGTGATAGTATATTGCTGGAAAAATTATATATATATATAGAATTTAAAAAACATAAAAAAAAATTGGTTCATGATTTTGGACAGATTAATTAGGTAAATTTAGTTTACTGTGCACTCATTTTACTACCAATATTTTATAGTAAAATTACACCTCTCATCTCATTGTTAATAACTTGGGCCTATTATATCTTAAGCATAAATGGGGTTTCTTTTAAATTGGGCCAATCTTTTTAACTCGATACCTGTATGATTGCTCCATCCACTTGAGACGTGTCCAAGGTTGTCCGAGGCTAGTCGAATGCCTCAACAGATGTTTAGGAACCCTTATCGTAGGGTTCCGCCCTGGTAAAAGGCTTAATTCTTTCTTGTATATTTCCAGTAATTAGCATTGATTGAGCTCTTTATTTTGCCGCAACATATGTTTGTAAATTATTTGCTGTAAAAATTAGGATTTATATGAAAATCCTTGTGTGCCTATCTTTGCTGCTAATTTAATTCACTCAAACAATGCCCAAAATTTTCATATACAAGTTTGTCTGAAGCAAACATGAGCATTGACTAAAATTTAAACTTGAATAGTTGCTCCTACTTGTATACCTATTTATGTGAATTAAATTTACCCTTTAGTCTGCATATATAATTTTTGTAAGAGAATTATTATTTTCGAGGTGTGAAGGGTGTTATGAAACCAATGAAAAATAACAGTGTGAAAAATTCTATAAGATAAAGGGACTAATATAGTTTAATAAAAAAAATAATATTATCAAACTAATATTTTAATAATAAGCAACTAATATTATTTGGTCTGTCTTGTACAATATAAATACTTGTAAAATCAATTACTTTTAACACAACCAAAATATATTTATGGTGCATAAAATGGTCATCTACAACACCGCATCCAAATCAAATCTAAACACCCGCTCCCTCATCAATAGTTAAAGGGTTAATTGCAAATAAAATCACAGCAATTTAATCTAAATTTTTGAATCTTTGTAAATAAAACTCCAACTTAACATTTGGTTGCAATTTTAACCAACAAACAATTTTTTTATTGTCCGAAAATGATGTTTCACTTACCTGACAATGAATAATTAATTATATTAATATATTTCTATTGGTTCGGGTGACAACGTATAATTAATCATCATTTTCAGGTTGAATGAAATCTGTCTTTGGGTTAGAATTGCAACCAAATGATAAGTTGGAGTTTTGTTTGCAAAAATTCAAAAGTTTAGATTAAATTGCAATTTGTGAAAATGTTGTGATTTTATTTGCAATTAATTCATAATTAAATTTAACAATTATAATTGTCCCTTGAATACATTTGCATAATTTTGTACTCCCTCTGTCCCATTTTTATTTTATCGTTTGACTTTACACATAATTTAATATGAGAGTTGAATTGTAATATTTAAATGAATAAAATAATTTTTTTGTAAAGTGAAATTTAAAAAAATAAATGTATTTTATTTTTATTTTAGAAAATGTGAAAATATAATTGAGACGATAAATTGAAAAATAAATCTGAGAGGGAGGAAGTAACTGTTAGGATTTTATCTGCAATTATAGAGAAATTGAAAAAACGGAACAAACGATTTGGTTACCCAGTTCGTCTGTAAAGACTACGTCTGGGGGCACTACCAAGCCAGGAGATATACTATATTTTCGGTGATGCAATTACAATGAGTCATATGAGTATATATAAGAAACCTGGGCCAAAACCCTAAGCCCATCCAACCGAAAATTCGGCCTTTCGAAAAAGGCCCAAAATTTTTTTTCTCGGGGGCCCGAACCCCCGCCAACAGTAACCGAGAAGCTGGGACGTGAAGCAGTCGAGCAGGCTCCATAACTCAACAGTAACCTGAAAAATGAAGCTATTTATTACAAAAATCAAATGGTACGACTGCCAAATCCCATCTAATCAAGTGGTAGCGGGATTCTTCAAAAGTAAAAACTAAGTTTGGGCGGGAATGAGCAAGCCAGTGTGAAATTGGGCGAATTGATTTTTTACGGTTTACAGATTTTGAAAAAATCACTCGATGACCGACAAATTGACTGCATTAAATCGTCTCCGGCCAGCGACCCATCGTCTCCACTCCTCCATATCCAGGTCTCTCTCTCTCTCTCTTAGGAAATGTACTAACACAGTTTCTATTTTGTCTCAGTTTAATTTCTTATTGTGAGGTTTAATGTTCAACATTATAATACAATTTTCATGTACGATACCCAATCCTATAGGAAAAAAATGCATTTTTTTTAGAAACCAATTCGTTGTTTGCAAAATTTCGTGTTTAAACCGAATTCTTAAGCACGGACATTCGGTTTTCAATTATCACTGTTTTATGCTTCCCGTGGACTGTAGATGCTTATTTACTTGCATTACCTTCGGTTTTATGATGTATTGTCTTATTTCCAGTTCAATTTCAGAGTGCATTTCCTTATTTTGGATTTTGCTTCTAATTTACTTTGACTGTCTTTTGGTATGACCTTATAAAGACTTCGAATTCATTTATGTTAATGAGAATCTGATAGTGATATTTGGTGGAGTTACAGCTGGGATTTTTGAACTGTTCATTGATTAGGTGGAAGGTTAATAAAGTCTATAGTTAATTTTGCTTAGCTCTGCAAAATCAGTTTACATTTTAGCAAAGTTTCAGTCAAGTCTTGCTATTCCAGCATTCACAGAGGAATTACATATTTATCTCCCTATCACATTAAGCAAAACATTATGCTACTTATTCCTTGGCAATCTAATTAAATAAGTGGCTGAAATTCAAGGAATTGATCTTAGTAGTAACTAGTTTGCACATGTTCTGGAATTCAGAATTCTTTGGTTAATTAAGTGCTTTTACTTTTATCTTCTGATTTAGGTTTGAGTGTTGCTCTGCACTTGTGTGCCTTTGTATCTAGTTTTTGTTTCATTTCTTATATAACTTTATTTTGACACTTGGAATGAAAACAAATACTTGACGTAATTTCTGATATATGAATTGCTATCTCCTCCAAATGAACTACATTACGTAATATTTAGGGATCTTTATTACACCTTCTGCTTAATATATAATCTTCATACATATACCTTTAAGATGCTCATTTTAAAAGTTCATGTCCATATATTTTGGGAATATCTAATGAAATGAAAGGTTCAATTTCTGAATTAAATTGTATGTGAGCTTTCATCTGAACATCCTTGTGCTCAGACAAGACCCCTACGTGAACTTCTTGGCCACACTCATGTGATAAGTTTTACGAATTATATGTCATAAATTCGTTCGTCCCTCTTCATTATAATGGTTTTAGTCTTTGTTTATTTTCTGCATGTAGCGGGAGATAGTTGGCTGCATCAGTATTATTCTATTATGTGGGAAAAAACATGAGTTGGTCGTTAATGTTTAAAAAACTCAAAAATGAATCTTCTACTCCTTAGCAGTTAGCAGGAATTAATTGGCTGCATCATCATTTTGTACTTTTTCACCATTGAATTGGTATATATTATGTGGTTTAATATACTGAATTGATTATATATGCCTGTAAATTTTTCCTCCACGAGTTCACACCACCAAAATGTAACATTATTTGATACTTGTAAATTGCTTGTTCACATTTGGTGTTTGTTTTTAAAGGGTCGATATGAGTTCAAAGTCCCTGAAAAATGCTGCAATATTATTGGCTTTGGAAGAAATCATGCTCCAAACTGTGGTAGTTGTATCCTTGGCAGTTGCGTTCCTTACCTCAAATGAAAGTGGAACTCATAGGCAGAGGAAATATAACATGCTTAACCGGATCCTTGCTCAGGTGATAAATTTGAGATAATTAGTGAGTTCAATGATGAAGACTGTAGAAACCAACTTCGAATGGAATAACATGCCTTTTTCTTCCTTGAACATATTTATTTCAGGTTGACCCAAATGCTCGCCTAATGCACGATGCACAAAATGAAATGTCGAACCAAAATGATGAATCTAATACGAGGGCTGAAGACGAGGTGGGTGATGGAGATGAGAACCCATCGGTGTGTCAACCAGGTAGCCAAAGGGAAAAGCGAAATACCAAAGGAAGGAAAAGAAAGTCAATTGAAGAAGGCACAAGCACACAATTGGTTGAATTATTGAGTGGCTTCATGCAGTCTACTGAAGCAACGTTGGAACAGATTGCAAAAAGTTTAGGTTATGAACAAGATGTTGTGGTCAGAGGGAATGAGCTCTTTGCACAAGTTGACAAGATTGAAGGACTCTCGATGATGGATAAGTTGAGGGTCTCAGATAAGTTAGCCCTATGCCCTCATAGGCTAGATCTCTTTCAGGGATTACCCGAAACTGAACGGAAGGATTACATGCAGACGCTGCTGGCCAAATCATCATGAGAGGGAAGATTGAATAGTTTCTGTTTGTTTTATTGTGTCTTTATTATACATGATATCAGACTAATGCAGTATTGTTAGCCTATTACTCTGTTTATTTGTTTGAACACTGAATTTGTTTGTTAGTTCTGCTTTTTAATGTTTGATGATTAGACTTTTGAGAAGTTGCTATATGTTATTTATGTTTGATGTCATATATATTCAGTTATTCATAATGCTTCAGGTATTTAATGTGGATGATTTTTGGAGGATATAAATTTATATGAACTTCTGGTAGTTAATGTAGATATAATCGATTAGTGTTTACCCTTGGTGATATTTATGAAGTTGATCTACTTGCACTGTATCATGTATGAATGGTGTGGCTTTGTGCTTTTGAGTTGTATGATCCCTCGCTCGACGATTGGGAAGAACTAGAGCCACCTAAATTTGGCAGCAAGGTCGAATATATCAATGTCATTTCATATACTTTAATAAAGCAGCTTTTGTTCATGCTAGAAACGAATCATGGAGTGTTCAGATATTTGTCATTTGAGATGCCTTTGTCTTTCTTTCTTTGGAGTAGCATTATGTGAAAATAGTTAATGCCCTTCAAATGGTTCATGTATAAACTATTTTCACTCTCTATTTTGTCATCAAAGAGTATGAATTTAAATATATAATGCCCATTATTAAATTTTTATAAGTAATAAACGGGTTAGTTGTAAATAAAATCATATCATTTTTACAAATTGCAATCTAATTTAAACTTTTGAATTTTTACAAATAAATCTAAATTTAATATTTGGTTCCAATTTGAACAAACAAACAAATTTTTATAAGTATGAAAATGATGTTTTACTTGTCAAACAATGAATAATTAATCATATTTTTTTGGGCATTCGAATGACAACACATAATTAATCATTATGTTCGAACACATTAAAATCAACTTTTCTATTAAAATTGCTTATAAAATTTTAAAAATTAATATTTTATTTACAATGATTCAAAAGTTTAGATAGAATTGAAATTTGCAATTAATCCAAAAAAAAAAACTTGATATACTTTACACCAGTAAATATACCACTCCTCTGTCCAATAAAACTAATCATATTTTTAATTTTGGTTTATCCAATAAAATTAGTCATGTTTCCTTCGATTTACAATCCATTTTATTTTTACAATGTAATGATACTAGTGTGTACCCCCGTAAATTTCGCGGACTGGAAAAAAATGTTATTTTTATTTTCAATTTATATATATATAAATATTTTTTATTTTAAATATCTTGCAATTTTGATACTCCCTCCGTCCCCGATCTTTCTTCCCACTTCTTTTTGTTGAATGATTTAAGAAAGTGTATTTGTTTATTAATATATGGGGGTCACATGTTGACTTTTGAGATAAAATAATGAATAATGTTGAAAAGTGAATTGAATGAGTGACACTTTTGTAATATTGTGTGAATTTAAAGGTTAAAGGTTATATATAATAAAGTGTTATTTTTGCCATTTATGGAATGAGAAGTTTACTGGTGTTGATAGGCGAACATAAGTCAATAAATGGCGAATAAGGATTAAAGCTACATCAAGGATTATGAAGAGCCAACCTCAAATCAAGGGCGATCAACAAAGAAAATCAAGTTGGGGTGCATCTACCAATTTTAGAGGTGTATAAAGTGACGAACAACTAATGGGCGAACAGGTATTTAGACCCGAGACCAAGAATGAGCCAACTGTGAAGTCATCAATGACGAACAACTTGGTCAAACTATGATATAACAAACAGCCAAAGAAGTGTGTACAAGTGAACAAAGGACAAAGATCCCAAAGCCAAGCTGAACAAAGCCATAAGGCGAACAACTTCCAAAGTACACCCTCAAGAGGCGAACAACTTTCAGTTGAAGGATCATCAAGATCATTCAAGCCGACCTAGACGAACAACAATGAGTCCGAGATAAGGCCCAAAAGAAGACTTTGTAACTAAGATTCAGCTTAGATAAGGTCAAACTAAGGTCAAAGGACATATGTCAGGCATGCAAGCTAGGGAGACCAAGAGTCAGTAGCACCTCATGCTTGCTAGCCTATATAAATAGTTGTTCTCCAGCTTATTGAAATAATTTCGAATTTCAGACAAAAATACACACAAACACACCCAAACTCACACATATACGAAATAAGTCCAATTTCGACTACCGAATTTACAAATTCGATAAATTCATACCCCGATTTACCATTTACGGTGGTAATCAATCACACGTTATTGATTGGTGACGCAAAAACGGATTAAAACAACCACTAATCCTTACGATTAGATTCGTTCACCAACAATTTGGCGCTAGAAGGAGGGTTCGAACCTTCGGTTTAGTGTGATTACTCAAGAACTTCAAGTTGAAAACTTGAAGATTCATAAGAAATCTCAAGAAATATTTGAAGATACAAACAAAAGTGTTCTTGGTGTTCTTCAGTTTATAAATTAAGAAGTAATTTAAATTGAAATGCATCAATCTAAAGAGACCCAAGGATCACGTTTGTCAAAAAGAGCATCTCAGACCCGGGCCACGTCGGCCGACCACCAGGACCGTGACCCGAGACATGCGAACAGGTCGCAACATACAACCATAACACATAACCTCCCCCCTGAGATGGAGGCTTTGGCGAACAACCCCAACGAGTTGGCCAAAACCATAGCTGCTCTCCAGGCCCTCCAGAGGCAACAAGAGCAGGTTAGGCCAACACAAGCAAGGCCAAGGGATAAGTCCCTAGAAGTTGTTAGACCCAGAACTACTAGGGGCGAACAGCGAGAGGTTGATAGTGCCCAAGTCAGACGGAATAAGGGAAAGGCCAAGGTGGTCGACCAAAGAGAAGTACAGGCTGAGTCTGGTCGCGGACGAACAACTATGTCTAGCCATGGAACAACACGTTCCAGTGCCCAAGACAGGCTTAGCCAACCCCAACGGGAAGCTGCTCGCCGGGGAGCAGAAGATGGGCGAGCAACTTTTGAACAGCCTCGCCCATCAGTCCATGAAAGACTCTCCCAGTCAGCCTTTAGGCGCCTAGGGCCAAATGCGGCGAACAACCTTAGGAGGCAAGCCCAGGAAGTGCCCACTCCAAGCGAGGGACTGCGACGAGCAGAAAGGCTAATGCCTTTGCTCGCCGACCAACCTCCAAGTCAGGGGGCACCTCTTGATGAATTATCAAGCCTAAGGAAGGCTGTGGAGAACATGCAGGGGCAACTAGATCAACAGAGGGGGATGGGAACGACCAGCATGCCATCCTCACCTTTGGCAGCTCACATTTTGAAGGCCCCGATACAGAAAAAGATTCAATTTCCGGCTAGCATTCAATATGAAGGCATCGCCGACCCCCGGGTCCACTTAACAAAGTATACGGACTACATGGTCTCCGTGGGGGCCAGCGATGCCACCCAATGCCGGAATTTTCCTTTAACATTGGGCGATCGGGTTCACAAGTGGTTTTCATCAATGCCGCCGGCATCAATCCACTCGTTCGTCCAACTAAGTCGAGAATTTCTTTCTCACTTTTCAACGGCGGGGTCGTATCTTTCCCAAAAACACCGGCTGTCAGATTTGAGGCAAAATGATGATGAAACTGACCGGGCGTTTATGGAAAGATTCGATAAAGTTTTGCTAGAAGGAGAACCGGTGAGCGAAGATACAAAGATCGTCGCTGTGATGGCCGGATTGAAAAAAGGGTTGAAGTTATGGAAGGAGGTACGTCTAAAGTGCCCAAAGACTTATGCTGAGTTCAGAAACCAAGCTGGCATTTTCGTTTCCATGCACGAGGCCCTACAAACAAATTTGGGGGAGAATAAAGCTGATCCTAAGGAGAATAACAAAAAGCCCGTCGGGACAAGCTACAGGGTCCCAAAAAATATGAAAGCATTCACCGAAGGATCGGATTTGAAAGAAAAATTGAACCAAGTATTGACAGTATCAGTTGATACTGTGTATGAGAACGTAAAGGAGAAAGAGTTGCTTTCCCCACCACGTAAAATCCGTCAGGATACTGGCAAACTCAACCCAAACAAGTATTGTGCCTACCATCAAAGTGTGGGGCATTTTACGAGTGAGTGTAGAGATTTGCTTAAGCAACTCTGGCGATTTTATGAGGAGGGAAAGCTCTCCGATTTCGTTAAAAGGCAACCTGGGAAAAGAACCCGGGAGAACAACTCAGAAGACGAAGAGGATGGTCAACCTCAGAGAAACAACAGACCCGGGCGACCAGTTCCCAGTATACCAGCTCAACCTTTAGAAGATCTTTTCATGATGGAACCCGCAGGTCCCGCGGGAGGGTGTTTTGATGGACAACCACCCGACTCTAATCGAAAGAGGAAAACGGAGCTACGAGCGATTGGCCAAGTACAAGAGATGGGAGTTAAGCCGTCTATCATGCAAACGGCAGAATTAACTTTCACCGAAAAAGACCTTGAAGGCGTCTTAACTCCGCACAATGATTCACTCGTAATCTGTGCAAAGATTATGGGGACCAGAGTCCATAGACTGTTGGTGGACACCGGAGCTTACACGAACATCTTATTCAAGAAGACCCTCGATAATCTGGGAGATTATTCGGGTTATGTTCGAAATACAACACATAGAATCATAGGCTTCGGGAATGCTGTGACAACACCGTTAGGAATTGTAACATTAGCAGTACAACTTGTAACGGCTAATGAACCCGAAAGAAATATAACAAGAATGGTAGATTTCTTGGTTGTAGACCAGGAGTCAACCTATAACGGGTTTCTTGGCCGACCTTTTCTCAATGAATTTAAAGCTGCGTGTTCCACTTACCACTATTGTTTGAAATTTCCAACAGCCAGTGGAGCAGACACAATTAAAGGAGACCAACGGAGAGCACGAGAATGCATTCAACAACTACGAGCAAAATTTGTACAAATATCCATGATGGAAGCAACAAGTTATCCCGTCGGCGAACCATCAATACTGAACAATATGATGGACATAGACGGCCACAAGGATACGGACGAACAACACTTGAACGAGCAAGTTTTGGACGAACAACTCGTTACCACCCGCGAGGAACCTCCATCTGACGAACAACAAAGGGGTGATGACGAACAACCCTCAATGGGGGACTTGGAGGGCCAAGTACAAACGAACAACAATGGGACGGAGCCAACTGATGATCTAGAACCCCGCCTGGGGGCAGAGCCCATGAACATCGAAAATGATTCCAACCCTGAGGAACCCATACTTGATCCCCGTTGGAAGGGACAAAAACGACGAGCGACTCCAGTCGAAGAGCTGGAGGCGTTCAAAGTTAATCCCGACAATGAAGATCTTGAATTATTCATAGGATCTGAGCTCCCAGAGCCTTACAGATCCCGAATAAAAGAGTTCCTCACCAAGAATCTAGATGTCTTTGCTTGGTCTCACTCAGATATGGTGGGGATAGACCCAAAACATGCTTGCCACAAGCTGAACATAAATCAAGCAAGAAAGCCCGTCCATAAAAAACGAAGGAAGTACGGCCCAGACAAATATCAAGCGTTGAATGAAGAAGTTAAAAAGCTGTTAGACAACGATCTGATCCGTCAAGCACTTTGTCCACAATGGGTAGCAAACCCTGTGCTGGTGAGGAAATCAAACGGAACCTGGAGGCTATGCATAGACTTTACAGATCTGAATGCAGCATGCCCGAAGGACAACTTTCCTCTCCCGCACATCGATCAATTGGTGGACAGCACTGCGGGTCACGAAATGCTAACATTCATGGATGCTTTTGCAGGGTATCATAAAATCCCAATGCATCCTGACGATCAAGAAAGCACAGCTTTTTACACTAACAAAAACTTGCTTTGCTGGAAGAGAATGCCCTTCGGCCTCATCAATGCCGGGGCAACTTATCAAAGGCTGGTGAACAAGATGTTTGACCAGCAAATCGGAGACACGGTGGAAGTCTATGTAGACGATATCGTAGTCAAAAGTCCCAAGAAGGAAGACCATCTTCAACATCTGACTCAAGTGTTCGAAATTCTTCGACACTATAACATGAAGTTGAATCCAAAGAAGAGCAGCTTTGGAGTTCACTCAGGGAAATTCTTGGGCCATCTTGTTAGCCAGCGGGGAATTGAGGCCAACCCTTCAAAGGTTAAAGCCATCATGGATATGCAGCCACCACGTTCGGTGAAAGAAGTACAAAGACTCACCTGGTGTCTAGCAGCATTGAACCGGTTCATATCCAGGTCAGGGGACAAGTGCCGTCCATTCTTCGAGGCGGTCAAAAAAGGAAAGTTTGCATGGACTAACAACTGCCAAGCGGCCTTCGATCAACTTAAAGAATACCTGGGAGATGTCAAAATCCTATCAAAACCAATCCCAAGAGAAAAACTCTTTCTATACTTAGCCGCATCAGAAGTTGCCATCAGCTCTGTTTTGGTGCGCGAAGACGGCAAATTTCACCAACCTATATATTACGTCAGCCAGGCTTTACACGAAGCAGAGATCAAATATGCTCCAACCGAAAAGCTGGCGTATGCTTTGGTTATGAGCGTGAGAAAGTTACGACCATACTTCTTTGACCATCAAGTCGAAGTTCTAACAACTTTCCCGCTCAGGCAAATTCTCCATCGCCCCGATACTGCAGGTCGTCTCTTAAGATGGTCACTGGAGATTAGCCAATTCGGGGTGACCTATGCTCCTCGAACAGCGATCAAAGGGCAAGCATTAGCCGACTTTATAGTCGAACTAACTTTCCCACCAGATCCGACGAAAGGACTTGATCATCCTTGGCATCTCTATGTGGACGGATCATCAACCAATATAGCCTCGGGGGCAGGAGTAGTTTTAATCAGCCCAGATAGACAAGTATTCACCTCGGCAATCAGATTTGGTTTCATGGCAACCAACAACGAAGCTGAGTATGAAGCTCTTATTGCTGGTCTCCACCTATCTCTCGCAGTTGGTGTCAGACGCTTGCAAATATTTGGCGATTCACAATTGATCGTGAACTAAGTCCGAGGTGAATACGAGGCAAAGGATGATCACATGATCGAGTATCAACGGATTGTTGCTCACCTAATGTCCATGTTGCAGCAAGTTTTCATACAGCAAATTCCAAGGACGAGCAACACCCAAGCAGATGCGCTTGCTCGACTAGCAACAAGTGAAGGCCCCGTAGAGTTGGCAGATATTATAGTTACGAAGATGAAAGATCCATCAACAGTAAGCTATAATGTCAACCAACTCGACGATCAAACCAGTGAAGAAGACTGGAGAACAAGTATAGTCAAATACTTGAAAAGTAGGAAAAAACCAAACAATCCTTTTGAAGCTGCCAAGCTAGTAAAGCAGGCCGCCATATATACTCTGGTGGGCGAGCAACTCTTCAAAAGGGGAATATCAGTCCCACTTCTCAAGTGTTTGCCTAGGGGGCAAGGGCAAGCGGTACTCGAAGAAATACATGCCGGAGTATGTGGAAATCACACTGGGGGGCAAGCCTTGGCATACAAAACTATCAGGCAAGGCTATTACTGGCCAAATTTACGCCAAGATGCAATAAAAAAAGCAAAGACTTGCCACCAATGCCAAATCTTTGCACCAAACATTCATACCCCGGCCCAACAACTCGTATCGGTTTATAGCCCATGGCCTTTTGCTAGATGGGGAATGGACATTATTGGTCCTTTCCCAGCTGGAGTCGGAAATGTTCGATTTGCCGTTGTGGCAGTCGATTATTACACTAAATGGGCAGAAGCAGAGGCCATGGTGAACATCACGCAACAGAAGATGATCAACTTTATTTGGAAGAACATTGTCTGCCGTTTCGGAGTTCCACAGGCAATTGTGACAGACAATGGTCCACAGTTTGATGGACAAGAGTTGAGAGAATTCTGTGCGAAGTGGGGGATTAAAAAACATTACTCCACACCTTATCATCCCCAGTCAAACGGACAAGTTGAAGCTGTGAACAAGATAATCAAGCATACATTAAAAATAAGACTGGCGGAGAGCAAAAGTGGTTGGTCTATCGAACTCCCGGAAGTCTTGTGGGCATACAGAGTTTCTCCCAGGTCTAGCACCGGAGAAACACCCTTTGCTATGGCTTTCGGAACAGAAGCAGCAATACCTATTGAGTTAAGGACCAGTACGATTAGGACGACCAACTTTGATGAACAAGTAAATAATTCTGCTCTAAGTGCTGAAATGGATTTACTCGAAGAAAAAAGACTCAATGCTGAGTTAAAAAATGCAACATACAAGCAAAGAGCGGAACGTTATTATAATTCCCGTGTAAAAGTCCGGGAATTCAGAGTTGGAGATTTGGTTCTAAGAAAACTGCTCGCCCAATCTTCAGGAGTACTGGGACCAGCTTGGGAGGGCCCATATCGTATAACGGAAAAATTCGTAAATGGCGTATACGATCTCGAAGATATGGAAGGCAAGCCGGCCTCATACTCCTGGAATGCCGTACATCTCAAGAAGTACTATCAATAAATGGGCGAACAATTATCTTGGGGGCAAGTATGGCGAATGAAGTAAATCAAGCAAAAGGGTGAATCAAGCAAATGGAATGGATCAAGGATAAAAAACTTGCATAATTTTTTGAAAATTTGGTCAAGTATAGATTAAAAAGTTGCTCGCCACATTTGTATAGTCTGGTGCTGCGTCTTTTAATTTTGAATAGAGTTGCTCGGCAAAAATCTATAAGCGAGCAAGTTTTTAGTTTATGTTCAAAGTTGTTCGTCATATTGTATATGTAAGTGATGAACAGTCTTATAACACTTGTAATTTGTTCAAAATGTAAATACAGTAGTTGTTCGTCAGCAAAGGAAAAAGTCCAAAAGCTCGAGGTACAAGTCCATTTAAAGGTTGTTCGTTTTACAAATGAACAGAACCTAAGGACCAAAGCCACTTAAAGGTTGTTCGTTTTTTAAAATGAACAGAACCTAAGGCTGAACCCTGATTCCACTAAAGGCAAAGTTCAATTCGAACAAAAGCCCAACACTATATGTTATAATTGTAAAGGCATTGACAGAAATGTAAAGGCAATTAACATATATAAGAAAATGAGCGAACAAAAGAAAGACATCCATTAATCAAAGGCATTGAGCCTCAAAAATAGTAGTGATTCAAGAAGTCAAGTACTACAAAAGGAGCGAACAACTATTACAAAGAAGAAGAAAAGGAAAAAAAGCTAAGTCTAAGGCCTATTGCTGCTCGGCTGGAGGAGGATCTTGAGTCTGCTCGGCGGAAGGGTCGACAATCATGTCTCGAGCAAGATCTTCAGCTGCCTTATCTTCCGCTTCTTTAGCAGTTTGCTCGTCAGCGGCAGTCGGCTCTCCCTCTTGCTCGTCTTCAATAGCATGGTGAGGAGGGTGGGTAACAGTGATGCTAGAGTCAAGCTTATCAGTCTTGACCCCTAATTCAATCAGGTCCGCCAGCTGTATTTCAATGTTGTTCGGCGGCGGATAATGCTCGATGAATTCATTCAAGTCTTTACTCATCTCCTCCACCAAGTCCTTGTAGTCATAAGCATCGGCCGAGCGGATGCTGTCCGCGTAGGCACAAATATACCCAAGGTTAGAGATGGGAGCAGACCGAGCCTGAACCTCCGCTTCAAGTTGTTCGCGTGTGAAGAGGTTGGCTTCAGACTCCCGGAGACGAGCAACCTCCGCCTCGAGATCGGCAATTCTCTGCTCGGCCGCTGACAGTTTGTTCTTCTCCTCACCAAGCAAGGTCTCTTTACTCTTCAGCTCAGCGGATAAGCCTTGAATGTCTTCAAGGTGCTTTTTCTCGCCGTCGATATAGAGGGAAAGCTGGTCATTGAGCCGAGCAATCTGGCCGTGCAAGTTGTTCGCCAGTTTGTCTTTTTCCTCGGAGAGTTGCCGAGCAGTACTCGCATAATGGCGAGCATACTCTTCTTGCTCGGCAACTTGGGCGATTGCCCTTTGGGCAGTGACGAGGCCGTTGGCGACGAGCATCATCGAGAGGTGGAGATTGTCCATCTGCCCTTGTTGGAGGATGGCTTTATCCAAGGGACGCGTCCAGGCTCGGGCGACCAACTCCGTCGCCTTGCGAACATGTTCGCCAGGAATCTCCCTTATGTTAACGGGAGTCTTCGAGCAAGCGTACTGATGTACAACACTTGCTCGACCGGGATAATCATCAGCCCGATATCTGCGAACAAGAAAAGAAATTGATACTTAGAAAAAATTAAAAATAAAAGTTGTTCGGCAGAAGGGGGTAGATACTTACTCGGCAAACTTCCGTTCATCCCATCCAAGGAACGTGAGGTCTTCTGGGCCACGAGGTGAGCCCACATCTTTGCTCGCCTTCCCCAACCTTTCCGTAGGCTCCGCGGAAGAGCGCCTAATGACATCCCCTTCGTGGCGGGCATGACTTTGGCCCATTTTTTCCTTCCCCTTGCCGAGGACATCTTCGGCCAGTGGGGTCCCGTCTGCCTTCTTAAGGCGTTTCCCACCACGAGGTGGGGAAACGAGAGGGGAACGGATTTGAACGGGGGGGGGGGCGCCTGTCTGGGAACTCTAGCCCCCTCAGGTTTGTTCGTCAGTGCAAGCACATGGGAGGGGGGGATCACCTTTCCTCTTCTTCCCTCTTGGGGGCCCCATTTCAGATACCCTACGCTTGAGGAGGGCGTAACTGGGGGGAACGGCAACTGTTACTTGCTCGGCTAAAAAAAAAAAATTTAATTTAGGCGAGCAAGTTAAACAAATCAATGACGAACAAGACTGGAATCAAAAGTTATAAATTCATACCTGGGGGCACCTCAGCTTGAACCTCCAGGTGGTGAGGATAAGTCAAGAGGCGAGCAGCTCTTTGACACCTTGCTCGGCAAAGATAGTCAATAGTCCTATTTGCCCTATTTCGGAGGCCAACCAAGCACGAAGTGAACAGAAACTCGGAGCTCAACTCCTCCTCTTTTGAATTCCACATGGGTAGACGAGGGCCTGCGAACAAACAAGAAAAGTTAAATTAGAACTACTTAGCCCAAAGGCGAGCAAGAAACAAACTTACGTTTCAGTTTTCCATAGGCTGCTGGAGAATTTATTCGTCCAGGGCCGCCGTGTGGACCAGAAGATGCTCGCCAATCACCCCCAATCCAAAAGAAGTGTTGCTTCCAGTCACGAATCTTGTTCGGCACCTCTTCCACCATCTTCAACCCAGTTCTTGCCTTGAGATAATGATAGCCTTCTTCTCCTAAGGGGCAGCTTGTAATTGTCATCAAGTAGTTGATCTCTTCCGCAGTGATCCGATCAACATACCCCTCCAAGGCGAACAAGCACATAGAGCCTAGAAGGTTCATCCACCCAATTGGAGTAATTTGGGTGATGGCCAAGTTGGTCGCCTCCAGGAATCGACCAACAACGGGTGGAAGAGGCAGCTTTAGTCCGGCAATCAAGGTGTGAAGGTTGATCGCCGTGCATCCTGGGGGTGGGCGATCAGCTCTTTCCTTTCTCCGAGGGGCCCACAGGTGAATATCGTATGGGATTTTGTAGTCCTTCCGGATAGAGTCCAGTTCATCTTCGCGAACAACACTTTTTATCTTGCTCGCCTGGTACTCAGTTTTCACCTTATCCATTATTTGTCTCTGGGGACGGGGAAAACTGTTTGCATACCTTTCAGCATATGCTCGCCATTCGAATAGTCGAGCAACCCCAGCTGGGATCTCATTTTCCCGCATCTTTGGGGATGGAAAGTTAATACTCTCCAGGAACTCGCGAGTGAGATCGTTAAGATCTGGATCTCCAGATTCGGCAGAAGACGAAGAGCTATCGTCCAAATTGTTGTTCGCCACAACTATTAATTCTCTCCCAGATGGGCCCGCGCCGGTGTTTTCCACAGAGCGAACAACTGAGTCCACGTGAGTGTTCGACGCTGAGAAAACCTCAAATGGTTCCAGATCGCGAGCAACAATGGGAAAAAGGGGATCTAGGGTCTCCTCAGTTTTATTGCTCGAGTGCGAAGACATAGAAGAGGAAGAAAAATCCAAGCGGCAGTAGAAAGAGTTGCAGACGGCGGCGCTATCCCGGAGAAGACAGTGGCGCTCGGGTCCACACGGCGGCAGAAAGGATTTTCGAGAGAAAAAGATAGAGAGAAAAAAGAGTAACTACCTGGGAATTGAAGTTTGAAACCAAAAGCGGAAAGGCAGACGTCGGAAAGCTTGGTATCGCCGGAGGGAGGAGGAAGTCGCCGGAGCACTGTAGTAGGAGAAGAAGAAGTGGGAAAAATTTCAGTTTTCCCACTACTTATACCCCAAGTAAAAACGGGGTCCCAGATGTAATTTCCCAAAAGCCCCGGGGCCAAGTTGAGAGAAGACGGGGTAATTTCCAAACAAGTTCAAAAATTTAGGGACCTATATGTAATTATAGGGGCGCGTGGCCTCGGGATTGCTCGCGCGTGGGCGGCGCACAGCCATGCCGCCCACGTCATCTTCGTACAACTCCCAGACCTTGGGAAGACGAAACGACAGATCATATGTTGCTCGCCCAAGCCAATGATGTTCGCCCCAACCCTCATCATTTTGATATCCTAACTATAGTTGCTCGCCACAAAGTTGCTCATCTGGGGCAACATATAGCCAGGATAGGGGGCAATTGTTGATAGGCGAACATAAGTCAATAAATGGCGAACAAGGATTAAAGCTACATCAAGGATTATGAAGAGCCAACCTCAAATCAAGGGCGATCAACAAAGAAAATCAAGTTGGGGTGCATCTACCAATTTTAGAGGTGTATAAAGTGACGAACAACTCCCCGACGAACAACTAATGGGCGAACAGGTATTTAGACCCGAGACCAAGAATGAGCCAACTGTGAAGTCATCAATGACGAACAACTTGGTCAAACTATGATATAACAAACAGCCAAAAAAGTGTGTACAAGTGAACAAAGGACAAAGATCCCAAAGCCAAGCTGAACAAAGCCATAAGGCGAACAACTTCCAAAGTACACCCTCAAGAGGCGAACAACTTTCAGTTGAAGGATCATCAAGATCATTCAAGCCGACCTAGACGAACAACAATGAGTCCGAGATAAGGCCCAAAAGAAGACTTTGTAACTAAGATTCAGCTTAGATAAGGTCAAACTAAGGTCAAAGGACATATGTCAGGCATGCAAGCTAGGGAGACCAAGAGTCAGTAGCACCTCATGCTTGCTAGCCTCTATAAATAGTTGTTCTCCAGCTTATTGAAATAATTTCGAATTTCAGACAAAAATACACACAAACACACCCAAACTCACACATACACGAAATAAGTCCAATTTCGACTACCAAATTTACAAATTCGATAAATTCATACCCCGATTTACCATTTACGGTGGTAATCAATCACACGTTATTGATTGGTGACGCAAAAACGGATTAAAACAGCCACTAATCCTTACGATTAGATTCGTTCACCAACAACTGGGGGACGACCCGAAAAGGAAAGTGGGAAGTTTACTCAGGGACGGAGGGAGTATAATATTAAAATTGTAATTATAATTCGACGAACAATAAAAAACACTAAACATGATCAAATAGAAAATTTGAAAATTTATAACTAATTCACTCATTCCATCTAAAATTATTATAACACAATATTACTTAAAATTAAACGTTTCTAAAAACATCTCTGTAAACTATATTTGTTGTATACTTGCACAACCTTCCATTAGAATCAAGACATAGAATTTTCAATCCTCTTTTACTTTTAACTCTCGAGACTGCAATATATAATTGTCCATGTGTAAAAACTGGTTTGGGAAGATACACACGGACAATGGACAAAGATTGACCTTGACTTTTATTTATAGTCATTGCAAAACACAAAAGAACCGGGAACTATCTCTTCTGAATTCTAAAAGGCAAAGTATCACTAGAATTAGTCAGGGTCATTTTGGAAATATATATCTTACTCCTAGTATTTCTTCTAGATATGATTTCAGCTTCTAGAAGATGATTTTCAAGTTTTGTAACGACCAATCTGGTGTCTGACTTGATGCGAATATACTAACTTCTACTAGTCGCTCACCCGCAAGCGGACGGGTTCACTGTAGTAGTGGCAAGTATAGGGACCAAGTATTATCGAACCCAAGGGAAAGTGTGTATGCGAATAGATCCCTGAAGATCTATGCGTCGTAGTTAATATGAGTGTATGTTTGGGGATTGAAAATTAAAAGAATTAAGTCTAAACTAAATTACTCTACGAATGCAAAAGGAAAATTAAACTAAGTATCTAAGGTGTGTATGCAAGTATGAGATGGTGATGCTCAGGATAGGAATCCCTACGTATACTAACGAAGCAGGTACATAATCAAAGTAATCGTGACAAACAAGAATTAACCTAAGTAAAAGATCGTAGAATGAAAGCTCAAGATTTCTAACCCTAATACTTTATCCTAGCAATCGACTTCACTAATCCACTAACAAGTTAATAGATAGCGCTTAATTAATGAGACCCTAATTTAACTAAGGTGATGCGGCCGTCCTCCTTCGCTAAACCGGTAGATGAATTAACCCTTTCTAAACCCTCTCGTTAAGACTACTAATCGTTATTGAGTGATGCGGTCGTCCTCTCTCTAACACTTTCATACGAAATTCAAAGGTAAAGTTAAGATTGATTTTAAGAATTCATTAATCAAGAGAATTAAAACCTAACGTCACGAGTTACTCCAATTACGTACCCACAACCTACTTCTACGAGTTCATCCTACCCTAAGCATGCAAGGGTTCTAGCCTAACATGGTAATTGAAATAACAAAAGCAATAACGATAATAAGAAACATAAACATGCTTGAATCAATAATTAAATCAAAGAACATAAACAAAGAATAAATTAAAGTCTAAAAAACAATCTTTTATAATCTGAAAAGCTAGGGTTTTTAATCTCCAAGAACAAAGAAAGAAAGAATTAATCTAAGAAGTTCGAAAGAAATAATTAAACTATGAATTCGTAAGCTAAAACCTCGATTACAACGTATAAAACTCTTCCAATCTCCTTCCCAAGCTTTCTCCTCGCTCAAAATATGTAAAAATATGTGTTGGTATGTGTTGATATGCTTGGAAAAGGGTATAAATAGGCTTGGGATCGAATTTGGGTGTTCATGGGCCAAAATACGCATCAAGATCGAGTAGAGGTCGAGTAAAACTACTCGACCTGTTGCAGCTCGAGTGCACTACTCGAGTGCCCGAGTAGTGACTACTCGAGCGACTCAGCTCGAGTACTTTTCGGCAGCTGTACACATGTTCGTAAAATCTTCATATCTCCTCAACAGGGAGTCCGTTTTGGCCGATTCAAAGTCCTACGAACTCCTCTTTTCACCCTCTATCCATCTATGAAAACCAAAGAGACAAATTAATAAGTTTATAAAAATGATACTCATTTGACTCCAAACACTCATCGAAAACACTCAAAACATGGGCAAATCGGGCACCAAAACATAACAATTTCACGCCTAATCAGTGTCATTACATAGTCCAAGTTTTTTATCGGTATTTCTAAGAAGCATTATAGGGACACCAACCTTCAATACCAAACAATGGTGTGGAAGTCCAGAACAGTTGACAGAGTTCAAGTAATCAATAGAAAGCAGTTCTCCACGACCACTGGGTCTATACACGGATCTACAAAGAGTATCTGAATTCAAATACTCTCTTGTTTCACTAGGTATCATAGACAAAACCTTCTCATTAATGCATTCCACTTTTCTGTGAGTTGGAGCAAGTATTGTTCTATCCTTAAAATAACCGCGCGTGCGGAAATTTTCTGAAATTGAAGGGTATATACTTTCTATTATGACAGCTACATGATCAACTACATCATAAATAATATTTTCTTCAGGAATCTGAATATCAGTAAAACCATCTCTGCTATACCCAAGTTCACAATTTCCAACTTTCAAAATCCAATCTGAAAACTCAGATATCTCATCAGAAGTAGATGGAGTTAGACACATGTATTATAGTTCGCGACTTTAATAAAAAATTAATTAATTTAAGTTTTAATTTAACATTGTATGCTTAAGTCGGCATGCACATGTTACGCATCATAAAAATTATTATGGTTCGCGGGTATTTTTTTGGTATGCTTTAGTACATTATAAAAAAATTTAAAATTTAGTACGATTATTATATCATATTTTATATACATATTGAGTGTAAAAAAATATAATTAAAAAATAGGGCAACACCAATATTATTTAAAAATATTCATAATAAAGATACTCAAATATAGAACACAACTGTCTGAAAATATAAAACAAATACTGAAATAATTGTAGCAATGCAAACATACTCAAATTAAAATCAAACTTAAAAAAGATATAGTCTAGTATGAAACGATCAAATCTTCATTAAACCGAACACTCCAGATAGATCCACATTGATATGCATCTTGGTAGCCATGATATCATTTGTGAGACATTTCTCTGAAAAAAAAAGAGTTTATTTAATATAATTATATATAATAATAATTTCGGTTGAATATAAACGTACTAACCTCCATTCGGATGGATGATCTTTGAATATTCAATAATAATTGTCACGAGAGGCCCAGGTTCTCGCACAACACAATTTATAAATTGTTCACATAAATCTCGCTCCAATATACATTTCATAGCCGTACCTCTATAAAAAATATTGAGTACACAAAAATGAATACTTACATCAAATTAACAAAAAAAAAAATTGTTACGTTCCATCTGCAAGTTCAAGTTCTATTGTCCTATATATGATATCACCATATCCATGGACTGTTTCAACTTGTCGAATGAAAATAACATGTGCATGGATATCTGAAAAAAAAAATAAATGAATTTAATTATATGTGAATAAAATTAAAATAATTTTACTCAAAATATAAAAAGAACTTACCTTGAAGAATTGAATATTCTTCATAAGTCTGATTAAGTATATCTTGAAATTTAACGAACTAAAAAATAGGCCTCATAATAATAGATTCACCATATTTAGTTATTTGAGTTGAAGAAAGAAATTCGAAGCAGTATTTATGTTTGATGAACTTTATGATATAGAATTTGGAGCAATGCTAATTTTAAAATGTACTCCTTCCCCTCAATCACAATATTCTCATACGTAGACATAAGATACTTAGGAATAAAAGCATGAATTCTCGTATCCTGCAAAAATAATTTAACTATATTAATTTCATAAAAAAATTGACAATAAAAAATAAGTGTTATCAATGTGTATGCATCAAATAGCAAAAACATAATTTTTTTAAAGGATGAAATGTATAATTTGTAAAACTTAACCTATATATCTAACATTACTATCACCATTGCCGAGATTCCTCTCATAGTATGAAGATGCAACATAAATCAAACGTAAAAGTTTAACTCTAAACATAGATTCACAATTTTCGGATCTAAATGTAACATTTTGACAAAAGAGATGTCATACTTAAAATGAAATAGTGTGTAGATGTTTGTGTGGGAACAATTGATTAATATGTTGGTATTTATATTGGAAAAATTCAATAATAAAAATTATATTTAAGCGCTAATCGAATTATTTAAAAAAAATCAATTCCCTCCTAAACATTTCATGTATACATATATTTTGAAATTTTTTTTATTAAAAAAAATTGAAAATTAAAAAAAATTTGCTAACTTTCAGTGACATAGTATTATACATGGTAAGATATTTTATATCATGACAAGATTTTTTGGGAATAATGTCTTATTTCAGTGACAATATCTTTTGGGTAGTAAAATTTTGGGATGAATTTTATATCAAGACCCAAATTTTAGTTTATGTCTCAATATAAGTACTCATTTAAAAAGTATCTCAATTTAAGTCTCAATTTTTACTTTTTTCTCAATTTAAGTTTTTTTTTTTTTTTTTTTAGATTCTTGTGTCTCAATTCAAGACCAAACAAATAATTATTTTTAAATTAAATTCATTATATATGAAAAATAATTAAAAAAATTAGAGACATTTATCATAAATAAAAAAATCAATTTTTTTATTAATATAATAAATATTTCTAATTTTATTTTTATCATCGTATATTAATTTAAAGTTTTAAAAAAATATGACAACTAGCATTTTAAAATTAAAAGTAACATTTTCCCATATAATCTTTCTTAATCGTATATGATAATATGTTAGTTATTTATTTTAATTTCAAAATGCTAGTTATCATTTTTCTAAACAATAAAATTAAATCTTTATATTTAATTAATACACGATGATATAGAAAAAAATAGATATTAATTTTTTTTTAAATTAATGATTTTATTTATTTATGACGAACGCCTATAATATTTTACTTCTTTTAATATTGTATGAACTTAAATTGAAAATAATTGTTTGTTGGATCTTGAATTGAGACACAAAAATTAAAAACAAGCCTTAAATTGAGAAAAGAATAAAAATTAAGACTTGAATTGAAATATTTTTAAAATGAGTACTTATATTGAGACATAACCTAAAATTTGGGTCTTGATATGAAATTTTTTCTAAAATTTTGTCTAAAAAAAATTATTGTTACAATCTATTATCCATGGTAAGATATGATATTGGAAGTCAAGATTCTTTGAGAACCTTTCCATCTTTTACGTGACAATATCTTTTACAAAAATATTTATTTAAAAAATATCTATTATTATATTATATATGATAAGATATTGCATTTCATGACAAACAAATTTGGGAATAATATACTATTTCATTGATAATATCTTTTGGATAGTAAAATTTTGTCCAAAAAAATAATAATGTTATAATGTATTATCCATGGTAAGATATGGTATTGGATGACAAGATTCTTTGGGAATCTTGCCATCTTTTACGTGACAATATCTTTTGCAAATTATTTTAATATCTCTTACAAAAATTAGCATATATAAATATTTTGCAAAAATAAATTCAAAAAATATCTAAGTAAGAAAATCGTTGAACTGTGGAAAAAATATCTATTTTACATCTTAGAGGACATGGCGGCGGCGCTGAGATTGTTCAATGGAGGATGACAAAAACTAAAAAATGAGGCGAGAAAAAATAATTTAAGACCAAGAAAATTACTATAAAAAATAAGTATCATACCTTTGGTTCAAGGTTGCGGTATTAGATGCGGCAGTTCGGGATCTACATACCTTGAATTTATCCCTATTCTGCACATCCGCTTTCGACACGCTCGCCGGAGTCCATGATAGATGCCCGTCACTTGAATCACTGGGCTAGACTGAGAAGTCGTCTGAGATGGGTTCGGAGTAGGCACAATGATCGATCAAGTCGGAGCAACGACGACGCATAAGCAATATTGGTGACAATGATGCTGACTATAATAGAGGAGGCGGCGCCGATGATGGCTGCAACGTGAGAGAGAAACAGACGACGTATTTGAGAGAAAGAGAATGGTGTGTGCGATACTCTTAATAAGAGATTAATAAAACATAAATATAAAATGAATAATTTAGATTTAAATTTGTGTGATGAATGGTCGAAATTAAAATTTAAACCAACTTTTAATGAGAGCGCAATATTTCAAAATGAAGAGATTTGAGACATGTCATATCAGTCAGCCTAAGAATAAGGTGATGTTGACATATTATCTTGGAGAGGTTTTGAAATATATTATAATAAGATATTCACTTTTGTAAAATTAATGAAAAATAAATAGGTCTAGTGAAATTGAACCTGGTGACCCGTAAAAAAAAAATTGAACCTGGTGATGGGCCCGACAAAAAAAGCTCGTGATATTTTATTTTAAGGGTCATATTATATACTTCTTCATATTTATTTGATACCTCCACTCTATTTTTTATTTATTACTCCCTCCGTCCACGAGTAAGTTTCCCACTTCTTTTTGTTGAATGGTTTAAGAAAGTGTATTTGTTTATTAATATATGGTGGGCCACATGTTGACTTTTGGGATAAAGTAATGAATAGTGTTGAAAAGTAAATTGAATGAGTGGCATATTTGGTAATATTGTGTGAGTTTGAAGGTTAAAGTTTATAAATAGTAGAGTGTTGTTTTTTCCATTTATGGAATGGGAAACTTACTTGTGGACGGCTCGAAAAGGAAAGTGGGAAGTTTACTCATGGACGGAGGGAGTATAATATATTATTTAAATAACTTTTATATCTTTATAATTAAAAAAATTTTGGATACACCCATAGAATACTAAAAGACACAAGATACACAAACACAAGAAGAGAATTTGTGAAGATACGAGAAGAGAAGAAAAAATTCACCTTATCCACAATTTTATCATTTTTACAATGAAGATGCAACTTTAGTTCGTTGTTTCTTTACAATGATGAAGCAAGCAGGTGCAGACAATTGAGTAAAACAACACGTAATCGGGATTACTTTGCCGCGGAGACCACCAAATCACCTCAACCTAAACCTCACCATTTGACCAATATTTGAGTAAAACATATAATAGGAATTTAGAGGGTGTTTGCCTGAGCTCATAAGCTCCTTAAAAAATCTTATAAGCTGTTTAAGAGCTTATAAGTACTACTAATGTGCTTGGCAAAATAAGATGTTTAACAACTTATAAGATCATAAAATAAGCTCTCAACATCTTATAAGCTGTAAAAAAATAAGTTGAGATTTCCCAACTTATTTTCCTAACCACCTCCACCCCAACCACCCACCTCGCCCTGGAACCACCCCACCCCTCCCCAACCCCCACCCCCACCCACCCCACCTACCTCAAGATAAAAAATAGAAAAAAATTATTTTTTATAAATTTAAAAAATATTTGTTATAAATTATCAAAAATCTTATAAGTTGTATTAGCCAAACATTTTACCAACTTATAAGCTACTTAAAGATTACATCTTATAAGCTCTTAAAACAACTTATAAGATGTTTCAAATAAGCTTAGCCAAACACTCTCTTAATTTTTCGAGGACAATTGCTATACTTTTTGGAAAAAAAAAACCCGATACGGATTTTTCGAACCTGGTTTTTCGAAAAATGGTTAAGGTTTCGACAAAAACTTGTCGAAATATGGTTAGAGTTTCGACAAAATCTTGTCGAAATATAGATTTTCGAAAACATTTTGCTGAAATATTTGTCATTTTTCGACAAGTTTTTTTCGAAACTCTAACCTTTTTTTTCGAAAAACCAGGTTAAAAAATTTTAAGCCAATTTTTTTTTTGAAATTATTATTTGCGAAATCTCGTCATTATCGGTGTTTCGCTGCCGTGAGTTCTGGGTCAACACTTCATCTCATCGTGTAAAAACGCTTGATTCGTGTCGACGTGGAGAATGACAAAAAAATAATGATAGGGAAGAGTTTAATTTGGTTTTGTGGGACATTGTCGGCGGCTCATTGTTGTTGGTGGCTCATCGGTTTGTCGATGCTAAAATGAATATCAAAAGCAATGTAAATAATATGGTAGAAAAAGGGTTTGTGAGGGTGTATCAATTTTTTGAACAAATATGAGAAAAGTAAGAAGGGTATTAGGAGTAAGGGTAATATAATGTAGATATATTAGTGGGGATATATTTAATAATTATTTAAAATAGAGTGAATAAATTAAGTGGATGCAGTAGGGTCGTCGGACCCTTATTTTAATCAGTCCAACTCCAACCTATTTCACACAGGTCCATCGAATATTGTAAACCGACCCTCGACTTTCCCCAAGCCCTAGACTAGAACGCTCTGAATCGAACCTCCAAATGGCGATGGCACCAGCTGTCAAAAATCATCCATCCGGTAGCAAAACTTCGCGGTTATCAGGTTTGCAAAGGCTCGGCATCTTTTCTCATTCTTTAGAGGACGATTATATATATGAATTGTTTCTAGTCGATGCTGATTTTGGTAAAATTTGTGGCGGCAGTAGCACCGATTATACAGAAATTCTTCCTAAGATCCGATTTAAATGCAGTCAGTTGTGGGGGCTTGTGTTTTAGATTCCACCTTTTATTTATTCGAGGGTAACACTTTCTATTTTGACGATGAACTTGATAGGCACGACCTCAGTGAATTGCGAAAATCAGTAAAGAAATTAGTTTTATCACCTGAGATTTTGGATGATTCCACGACGATAATAGGGCTAGAGCAATTAGAGGAATTGGCTCCCATGAAGTTTCCCAAAAAGGACCCAATAGCCATCCCTACCCCCGATGGTAAAAAAATTCTAGTTTTCGCGGCCACCATTGGAAATTTCGACCCTCACCCTTGTTGTGCTTTTGAGCTGTATGATCCTTTGTTGGACACTTGGGAAGCACTAGAGCCACCTAGGTTTGGCAAGGTCACATATATCAATGTGTATTCATATACTTTCATAAAGCAGTCTCTGTTATTGCTTGAAACGAATCAGGGAGTGTTCTTTCTCGATATTGAATTGAAGCCCAGAATCTGTGGTCCTGCTGGTGCTGCTCGGTGGAAAGATTGGAAAATGGGTTTATATTCTCATTTGGTAACAATTGATGAGCGGATTATTTTGACTCCTAGGGCCGTAATTGAACTCGAGACTGGTGCTCAACATAAGTTTACACTATCAGAGCTTCCCAACCCCATCCCTATTTCGCAATTGTCATATTATCATGAGCCTCCACCTTCCATCACCTTCCTGGATTACGACGAAGAAGAAAAAGCTTGCTACTCCTTGGTTACTCACTCACAAATGTGTGATCCTTTTGACCGTCGGTTGTTCATATGTGTTGATGTCTGTCGCGCTCGTCTTAACAAACTCGACACCACCTCCCTTGGGAATCTTAAATATTTCATAAATTGTCGCCATCACATATTTTTTGTTAAGACGTTTGTCATTTGAGGTGCCTCTTTCTTTCTTTTCCTGGAGTAGTGTTTTGTGGAATGTTGTTTCTCGTTTGTGCTTCGAGCTAGGATCCTCGATGCTTGTAATGAACTTATTTGTTGGAGTTTTTATCTATTGTTGATTTTTCTTAATCATGTGAATGTGATCGTTGGGGACATCATTTCATGCATGCAGGTGCTATGCTATCAGTTTGTCCTGTTGAGTTCTGATGATTCAAACTTCCACTATGAACGTTTGCTTTGAGTTTGTATTAGTTCATTACATAGCCATTTTATATGTCATCCCTTAAAGTTGATGAATTTTTCTTTGAAAATAAGTAGCCGAGGTTCCATTTTGAAGCTGTTCAATCCTACTTTTCACCTAAGCTTAGAAGACTTGGAACCTATTAATGGGGGTCAACATTCGGTTATTCGGTCACCGAACCGAACCGAATAGTAAAAATCGAATTAACCAAAAAGCCCTTAGTCGATAACCAAAACCAAACCGAATAACACTAAAACCGAATTTCAACCGAACCGAAATATTCTATGTAATAATTTTTTGAATTTTTTTTGACATTTTTTGCCCAAATAAAAAAAAAATCTGATAAAAGTCCATAAAACAATAATAAACTATCATAAATCATTTACAAAAATATATTAACATCCTAATAAACTAAAAGTCCATAGATAAATTAAAAATAACATCAAAAAATTAGTCAAATACTAAAATAACATAATAGTCCAATGTCCATACTCCAAAATAAATTAATATGTGATTGATAGATTGACTTGATAATACTTATTTTAATTATTAAATATGTTATTATAATAATTATTAATTAAATTCGGTTTTCGGTCATTTCGGTTATTTTCATACAAAAATCGAAATCGAACCGAAATACCAAAATTTTAAATTTTAAAACCGTAACAAAACCGAATAACTGAACCAAATTGTAAATTTCGGTTCGGTACGGTTCGGTCGGTTAATTCGATTTTAACCGATTAGTGCTCACCCCTACCTATTAATGAAATAACTAATACATTTTAATAAAACATTTAATTCCCTGCAAATCAGTTTTATGTTGAAACTTATACACAAAATACTTTGCCAACGAAATTTAAACTTCAAATGTGATAAATAAGAAATAGATGGAGTACGAAACTAGTTGATTTTAGTAATAAAAGTATCAAATAACATATAATCGTCTAATCTGTTTATAAGTTTTGGGCTGAAAGTAGGCGAATATCATGAAAATACAATCTGATTATATACATCCCTTGCAAAGCGTAAAATCAGTCAATGTAATTACAATCTGAATATTGGTTTCTTGTAGCTTTCACTAACTAAAAAAAATATAAAATAAAACAGATTCCAAGCAATGAATCATATTAGAGGTCCAGTCTGCCATGCTAAAAATAACTCTCGAATTACACCTTAATTTAATCCATTTTCATATTTATATATCTATTTGTGGATCAACCGTCATTTCTCAAAAACCTCTATTTTGAAATACTTTGATTTCATGCATTTGTGCTATATATGGTATTATATTTATCTTAATTTATAATCTCAATTCTTTATGTTCTTTAATTTTAACCTATTTCTAAATCACTCCATACTTTTCTAAAACCTCTATTTTTTGTATTAGTTCGATGTATAACTTCTTATTTTCTATTACGAAATGATTATTTTAATTTTTTTTATTACAATTGATTAATGAATTGTGTCTTATTTTAGACAAATTACAATGAAATAATCTATTAAATGGTTGTGTATCTATTTTTTTAGTTAATCTATTCCTTAAAATTATAATCATAAATTTAATTAAAATAATAATCAATTAAATGTCACAAATTTAAATTAAAATAAAATGATTAATTAATTAAGAGGATAAATATAATACTAACTGAATTAAATTTTTGAAACATTTAATTTAAAACTAATAATATAATATTTATAAATCCGTAATACATGGGGTTCAAGAGCTAGTATAGCCTAACACAACACTTATCAAAACAATCTTCCACATTATTAAATATCATTTCATTTCCACTCTTCCAAATTCACCAAAGAAACCCAAGCCAAGTAATATTTCAAAAACTCTCTTACTTTCCAAGACATGTAACAAGAAATGCTCTCAATGTCACGTTCCTAAAGTCTATATTTTTTCAGATTTGGTCTCCTTTCACCCCCTCTTAAATTTAGTCATAAAAGTATATTTTACACTACAAAAAAAATTGAAATTTAGTGACGGATTTTTTTGACAGAACTATCCCATCAATAATTTGTGACAAAATTTGAATATTTTTATGACAAATTTATATCGATAATATATTATTTTTTGTACAAAATAAATTCAATTAATTGTAGAAATATCCTGACGAAAAATCTGTCAGTAAAATATTATGATAATTTTAAAAATAAAAGTAATTAATTATAAGATATTTTTTGACGGAACTTCCGTCATTAATAATTTATGATGAATTAAAAATATATAAATTATTTGTTTATAAAAAATATTTGAAGTAAAAAAGAAAATAAATTATTACTACAGAAATTCCGTCATTAAATTAACTAATTAATTTAATTAGAAAAAATTACACGTATAAAAAGTTAATTATTTTTAAACATTATAATCCATTTCAAAATACCACTTTCTCAGAAAAACCCTCCGTCCACCTCGCAGCTTCGCCGCTCCTCCTCCGCCATGCCTCGCTGCTCATCCCTCGCTGTGAATAGCTTCTATGGAGCCGGATAGCTTCTATGTCTTTAATGGTAGGTTCGCTCCCCCCCCTCCCTCTCTCTCTGTCTTCTGTACTGATGTTGTCTTGGCGTTCTCATCTGAACCAAAACTGATTTTGGCTAAGATTTTTATGTACTTTCGTAGTTTAATGACTTGGAAATTAACTTGACATAGCTCTGTGACTTGGAAATTAAAAATTAATTGTTTGCATTTGGAGCTAAATCGAATTAGGTTTTATCAATGTTAAAATTCCTGAATCGTATGTGTTGATTTGAGATGTGCAAGAGAACCAATTGCATGATAATATTGTAGATTTTTAATTCGCTGTCTTTGGAAATTGCTGAGGTTTAATTTAGGTAAATTCAGAAAAGAACTTTGGGAAGGTATAGGTCAGAGTTATTGTTATTTCCTTTATGTACATTCTTTCTCGAATTGATCCATCTAATCTATCAGAATTATGTTCTTTTGATGCTCTGTTCACCTTTGATTATATATGATTTTCTGAGAAGCCTGCCAGACTCTATTAGTAATTTTAGATTCATATGCCAATAACTTAGGGCCACTTAGTATAACACCATGGACTTACTTGAAAACCAAACTTCTGGTTTGAGGCACTCAAAATTTAAATTGGTTGGAAATTGCAATACATTTGGATGTTGCTTTAACACCAGATTTGTACAAGAAACTTGTACAGATACGATAACGAAGAATGTTTGAATCGTTAAAAAATGTTTTTCTCTTGCTGTTAAATTACCATATCTGAAAGATAATCTTGAGTCGTTAAAAAAAATGTGTTTATGCTAATATTGAAATGTGTTTACTTTTTAAGCCATGGACAGGCTACAAATCAATTCTCTGGAGCACTCGGATCTTCTTCTTTCTTTAATTTAATTACTATGTTGTATTTCCTGGGCTGAGATCTATGTACAGAGATGTACTCTTGTGATGTGAAGTTAGCGGATAATTATATATTATCATGTGAAATATGGTTTTCTGAAATGTGGTTTCTGGCATCAATAAGTCTAACATTGTTCCTGGTTGATATGCATATTGTTCCTTATTCATGGACCTGGGGATCTCATGTTGCTCAGCTATTCATCCAAAATATTTAAAGCATTTTTATTAAATTGTATTGAGCAAGTTCACGAAGGAATGAGGGACAGAGTTTGAAGAAATATCCACTCATTTTAGTGCTGTCATATGATTTATATGATCTCTTCTTCTGCCTGCACCATTGATAAAGATGCCAATGTCTTGGTAATATATTCTTTATTTTCTTAATTTTAACATGGTCAATTGAAGTTGCCTATAGAAAGGTACGTTCAGTTGTGGACATCATCAATAAAGATGCCATATGATTTCTTAATCCATGCATCTCCTAATTTCTACTATTTATTAGTAGCTGTTATGATGCAGTCCATCTGTTTCCATATCAATATTGTACAACTCTTGAAGATCCTAACTAGTAGGCAAACTGAGTTATTGCAACTTTAAGCCAACGGATAGAGAGTAAATAATTCACTAATTTAATTTTGAAATCGGATCAAGATAGCAAGTAATTGACTGCACAAATGTGTTGAGAGAGAGAGAGAGAGAGAGAGAGAGAGAGAGAGAGAGAGAGAGAGAGAGAGAGAGAGAGAGAGAGCGGGAGCGAGAGAGAGGGAGAGGGAGAGCGAGAGGGAGGGAGGGAGGGAGGGAGGGAGGGAGGGAGGGAGGGAGGGAGGGAGGGAGAGAGAGAGAGAGAGAGAGATGGTATCCAGTTTTATATTTATGTGGTCTTTTGTTGGTGGAGCATTTGAGCTTTCCAGGAATTGTAGTTCTAGTGCAGCAGGGTGTAGTTAAATATGGTTAGATGATTACAATATTATCTGGCCTTTTTCTTTTCTTCTATAAAATTGTTTGAATCATTACCAGTTTCATCATGTTTCTATTATTCCATTTGTACTAGGAAAATAATTTTAAATACATTTCTTAACTTTTACTATGTTATGAAATCTGGTATAGTTTGTTTTTAACTTTTGCGGGCTTTGATTTTTTTTCTCCCTTCTAATTTTAATCCATTAAGCTTCTTACGTTGATTTATGAGATTATTTGCAAGCTTTAACTCTTCAATCATTCTCATTGGCAGATTCTGTCAGTTGTATGCCTGCTGATGAATGTAACGATTATTTCTTCTATTATTATTCATTAAATATTTGTTGACAACTTTCATTAAATATTCACTTATAAATCCCACACATATCTCTTCACTAAGACACACTAAGACAAGAATTTATAGGCACAAGTATGTTGCCTTTTTGATTAAGAAAGTCACTAAAACATATTAATTAACTGCCATAACTAAGTTGCTGTTTATTAGAAGTGGAGGGGCATATCATACATATAACTAATAGGGTAATCTTTTAAGATGGCTAAGCCATTATCATCAAAAAACATTAATTGTGGTGATGGTTTGTGCATAGTTGACATTATATATGATATAGTCAAGGAGAAATGTGTGTATATATATAATATTGAGAGTATTGTTTATATACGTGACGTAGAGGTTAGGAAAATACTTTCTTTTGATTTCCAAAAGTTCACCAATCCTGACTTGCATTTTTTCTCATAATTCTGCTAATATATTTGCATATGTTGACTTTTATGGAACCTAATTGTTTAGTTATTATTAAACATTAATTATTTGCATGTCTTTAATTGTTATATTACTCTATTATTATTGTGCAACGACTGTAATTTATTTACTAAGATATAATATAGATGCGTTTACGAGGTAGAAGGATACCCATTCCGCCACCAATACCACATACTTCATTTGTAGAGGAGAATGTCACAGTACCACAGGTTCCGATCCCTTCATCTGTAGAAGTGAATGCCACTAGGTTTGAGAGTACACCAGCTGAATCTGGGAGTGCCACAGTTGGATCCAAGACACCCTCAGTAACTGGTTTCACAAAAAAGAAAGATGACCGATTGACATTGATCGTGGTGGGGACAAGGTAATACATAATTTATTCTTTAGATTCCAAGTGAAGTACTATATTTATCTAATTGTAAATCATTTTTGTAATTGTTTGTGATTTAGCATATCTCCTTCCAATCGGGCTGCTCGCAAGATGAGATTGGCATTCTTGTCACATTTAAGTGTGGGTGCGATTACTTGGAGGCAAGTCCCTAGACATATCAAGCAGATATATTGGGAGGAGTTTCAGGTACTCTTATTTGCAAGAATCTAAATATTACTGAGGATTCTGGTTTCTAGTGCTTTAGACCAAGTTTTTACCTCCATAAACAGATAATTGCTTTAAAAATATTACTTGACAGAAAATAAATTTCAGCAGTCCTAATAACACAATACCAGGCTTGTAATAAAACTTCAATGCTGACTCTTCCATTTTCTTATAAACTGGAGCTAAAATAGCAGTTGAAATCATTAAAAAGAATATTACTCCCTCCGTCCACCAAATTTTTACCCACTTTCCTTTTTTGGTTGTCCACCAAATTTTTACCCATTCCCTTTTTGGAAATAAACACCACTCACAAACAAATAAATGGGTCCCACAATACCCACCACAATACTATTACTTTATCTATTTTATCTACTTTTTCAATAAAATACTAATTTTCATTAAAAACTGTACCCAACAGTAAATGGGTAGAAATTTCATGGACGGAGGGAGTATATTTTAATATACCTGTATTTTTCTGCTTACATGCGTAAGCACATAATTATGGATAGCAAATGAAAACAAAAAAGACTGTGCATCGTATGCCTGTGTTTTGTGTTATTGTTTATATCTAGTATAGGTTGTAGTGCATAGATGACTAGATTCACAGAGTTATGCTCAGTTTTTAAGACCAGAATTACATTGAAAGTTTCATTATGGTATGCTGATTATAGTTTTCAAGATTGGAAAAGGCTTTATAGACTTCTGTAGCCCTTTATCATCAATCTTTTTCCACTAAAATTTGGGCATTATAGGAATGTAACGAACCTTTTTGGATTAAGAAGTAGGTCAAATGTGTTATAGTTAACAGAAGAGGCTACTCCACAAATGAGCCCCCTCACATGAAGTTTTGATGCTCTCCAGAATATAGTTAGAACTCAGTTTGGTAGTTGGGATCGCATTGACTAAGTTAAGTTTATTCAGTCTTTATTCTTTTTGCAGCAATGTTTCTTCTCTTCTGAGTATTGCGTTGCTGGAATGTTGTAATAATGAAGTGATAAAATTGCAGTTCTTTTTAGTCTTCATTTGAACTTTAAAAAAGAAAAAATCTCGTGTTGGTTTTATGGATAGCAAACTTTAAAAAAAGAATTTGTGGAATCAAGTAGGCTTTGCATCGATAACTCAATTGGGCCAAGCACATTGTTGTAAAATTATTTAATAGCTATCTCTAGCTGGTTTAACATCACAAAGGACAGTATTAGAAAGGGTAGTATTACCACATTTTGGAATGTAAAATAAAATATAGATGAAGTTGATCTAGATTCTGTCATGTGACTTTTACCGTTAGAAATTACTTTGCAGATTCTACACATCATATGAATCTTACTTTGCAGTTTTGTAAAAATACAAATATTAATAATTTTGTTTTAGATACTTGTACATATTTTGTCGTGAAATATGTACAAGTATGTATGATACACACCTGACATTTTTTTGTTTTTGAAATATGTTATTGATAGAAACATTGCAAGTGGGATCCGGCTCTTGATCGACTAATTTATGAGTTGTTCATGCGTAAGGGAACTAGTCGATATAGATCATTGATTCATGAATTGAAGAAGCTTTGGATTGAAAAGAAGCCGAAGTTGACTGGTATATCCGATGTAGTGTGGAAAAGACTTGTGGCCCACTGGAGTGATTCTGAGGTCCAAAAGAAAGCAGACCAGAATAGCAAAAATCGAAGGAGCGAGCCATTAGGACCTGGTACGGGGATGTCCATACATCGAGGAGGTTCCAGAGCTACTGTGGATCATGCAATTGCTATTGTAAGTATTTTTTTTTTGTGCATATTTAGTATTTATTTGTACGTATTGTAAATTTAATATTAACTTTTCTTTGTTTAGGAGAAAAGGACAGGCGTTCCTGCTAGCAACTGGGATGTTTTTTGCAAGATACATCCTGAAGGTGATGGCTCGTACACGTATGGGGTGACTAAGAAGATTGCGGTGTGTATATTCTTTGCTAAAAGTTTATAGAGTTAACCACCAATATCAAATGTTTAAAATAATTTATGTTCGTTTGTTTGATATGTGTTTGAAATAATGTTGAATTGTGTTAGTTGTTATGATTCCTCGTCTCATTTGATTTCTAATGTTTTTTAATAACAATGGAAAGCATATAAGAATGTGGATAAGCTGTTTAGAGAACTGTTTTCAATAATTTTGAAAAGGGGTATGTTGGTTTCATCTGTATGCTCTGGTTTCTAATTATGGTCTAGTGTTTATTTTTGCTGTCATTTAGCTGGTTTCATGAATGTGAATGTGAGGTATAAATATATTGTTATATTCAATAAATTTATTAATCACATTACTTACATTAATCACAGGAAGAAGTACGTGAGAAGGCATTAAATTTGACTCAAGCAACATTGAATGATGATGCTCAGGAGATTGATATGAATCAATTATTCGTGGATACTACAGTTAAAAAGAAGGGACGTGTTTTGGGTGTTGGTGACATGGCTCAAACACACCCTCTTCATATTGATAGCTCTGCTTCATATGTCAATTTAGCCACACGAGATGAGATGCAACAACGATTCGAAGAGGTGAAGAAAAGAGAGGTTGTTATGGAAGAAAAAATGCAGGTTTTGGAGTTGAAGATGCATGAAGTAGATGAGATGCGTAGCCAGTTGAAGGTCTTATTAGATATAGTTGCACGGGGTCAGTTGCTTCGTTCAGGCTCCTCGAGTTAGTTTGGGACTATTGAGTGAAAACTATTTAGGATTTATTTCGTTTTGTTGAATTTGGTTTGAAACATATATCATTGTCCGAACAATAATAAAAGTTTATGATTAAGTAGTACTCCCTCCGTCCATGAGTAAACTTCCCACTTTCCTTTTCGGGCCGTCCACGAGTAAGTTTCCCATTCCATAAATGGAAATAACAACACTCTATTATATATAAACTTTAACCTTCAAACTCACACAATATTACAAAAATGCCACTCATTCACTTTACTTTTCAACACTATTCATTACTTTATCCCAAAAGTCAACATGTGGCCCACCATATATTAATAAACAAATACACTTTCTTAAACCATTCAACAAAAAGAAGTGGGAAACTTACTCGTGGACGGAGGGAGTACTTCTTTTTGTTTAATATGAATATTTATAGAATATAATTATTAAAAAGTTAATAATTAAAATATTATACCTGTCAGTTTATATAATCTATGATTATTAAAAAAATATATTAAAATTATTCAAAAATAAATTAATGATGGGAATTCTGTCAATAATATAAAAATATTTTGACTTTTAAATTAAAAATTAGTGACAGAAAAAAAATAATGATGAAATTTCTGTCAAATTTTGTTAGTAAGATTAATTAGTGACGGATTATTAAAATATATCCGTCACTAATTTTTAATTTTTTCGTAGTGTTATAGGAATATTTATATATATGTTAATTGCTTGTGGCTTTTAACATAAGAATCTCGAACATACAACATGCAATTATCACATAAATGATTAATTCAATATAACGAGATAACTAAAAAAACTGTTAATTACAAGCTACTGTACAAAAACGTAAGATAACTAAAAAAACCGTTATTATAAGCTACTGTATAAAAATGTACGTACGTAAAAAATGATATGTTTGTGAGATTAGGAATCAATTCATCATCATTAAGGGCATTAATGCCAAGATAAGCATACACATTTCCAATCAGGCAAGCTATTTGAAAGAACTCCACCTCATCTAAAAATCCGAACTTGTAGAGTGGTGTGGAATTAATTCATTTATTTTATTCCCTAATACTATATAGTTTGTGGCGGTAGGCGGTGGCTGCAAGCAAATTGTAGCAGCTGATCCACAATTACCATCATCGCCTTAATTTCCTAACCAACAATGGGAGAACAGTCTTCAAGTATATATTTGGACGTTTATATTGATCGAATCAGCAATTGGATCGATTCAAAACCAACAAAAGATAATATATAATTCTATAATTCAATACAATCAATTATTTTTTAAGACTAGTAATTATGAATCAAAATATTTATGTTTTTGATTATTAAAAAAAATCAGTGGAGTTATACATCCATAAATTTATCGTTATGGATACTCGAGAGGGGCTCATCAGGGCTCCTGTATCTTCCAACCTACATATATATGCCAACACCAAAGCAATTAATTAATTAATGTAAGCACCAAAAAATATTCAATGGTAATTAATGTAAGCACCAAAAAATATTCAATGGTAATTGTTCCACATATATATATATATATATACCTGTGCTTTTTCAGATATACCAGGAAGGTCACTTAGCCTCCTTATCCTTCTTGTTGAATCAAGCTTTCTCTTGGTTGAATTCCAATGGTTCTTGACTACATTTTCAAATCTACCCAGAAGACATTTTATAATCTCCGACCATCGATTTTCTACTCTCTCGTGTTGTTCAATTATCATCCTTTCTTCTTCCTCACTCCACGCTATACTTTTCTGATGAATCATCAAAATTATTACAACATGAGATGTGTTGTGTATATTTACTTCACAAGTATCAAGTGCTTATAAATACAAGGGGGAGCGGCTGAGGCGGGGGGCATGGAAACCTCGATTTTAGTGCTATTGGAGAAAATTCAGGTAAAAGGTTTCTAGAAACCCTCGAAAGTCTTTTGTTGAATTCAGTGATTCTTGAATACAAACAAAATATGGTGCACCAAAAGTAACAACTTGCACCATTATTTTCTTGACAAATTAATACTCCCCCATCCACGAAAATTTTTACCCGTTTACTGTTGGACACAGTTTTTAATGAAAATTGATTATTTTATTGAAAAATTTGATAAAGTAGATAAAGTAAGCGTATTATGGTGGGTATTGTGGGACCCATGTATTTGTTTGTGAGTTTAGTTTATTTCCGAAAGAGGAATGAGTAAAAATTTGGTGGATGGATAAAAAAGGGAAGCGGGTAAAAATTTGGTGGATGGAGGGAGTAATAAAAAAAAAATGGAACTAATTAATTAACCAAGAAAATGAGTAGGTATTATATTATATGAAAATGATTTATGATATGAAACACTTTTCAAATAGTTGATACTTTAAATGTAATTTTTTCTTAAAATTTAAACTTAAAGTACTATAGCATTGTATTTTTATATTAAATTTGAATAATTTAAATAATACAAAAAGTTAATTTATCTTAATATATTAGAACAATAATATGATTAAAATCTTCACATGTTAGTGACAAATTGGTCTTTAGTGGTCGAATGTGTAACAATGGGTTGCTTCTATCCAGTTTTGTCGTCTATGCTGCCGTCCAATGCTTTAATTAATGTGCAACACTTCAAAACATATAATACAATATATTAAAGCATTGAAGTGCAATGTAGCAAAAACAAAATCCTGAAAGAAACCCCCGACGGATATTTTGATCCTTGGCTCGAGGTTCGGGAAGAAGTAGAACAACCTAAGTTTGGGAGGGAGGTCAAATTAATCAATGTCAGCGCATATATACAAGATGTCTTCTTTAGTCTAATTTTAGAATATATATACATCATTACAAAATATATATGTGAGACTATATATAAACTATTGCTGTATGCAGTACGGATCCAGAATTTTTTTGTAGCGGGGGCACAAAACAATGCAAATATAAAGACAAAGTATATTACTCCCTTTATCCACGAAAAGTGTGTTATTTTATTATTGACAGATTTTAAGAAAACGTTAATAAAGTAAATAAAATAAGTGTATTTTGGGTATTGTGTGGTTCATTTACGAGTTAAGTGATTGTTTATGTGTGTAAAGTCAATGACATGTGAAATAATTAAGTGATAGTTGCATTGTAAAGAAAACAAATTGTTGTAAAACATGAAAGTGATACATTTTTGGTAGACGGAGGGAGTATGAATCAGTTTTATGATGAAACTTGTTTCTATTTTGTGTGTATTTTTTAATAGTATTAGTTGTTTCAATAATATGTATTAATTTGATAGTAATATTATATAATGAAATAATTAATAGTATATCATTTTGTGTTGTACGGAGAAACTAGTTTATAAAAAATTACTCAAATATATAAAATATATTAAGAAGTTCATCATTAATTGCATAGCTCATAGCTATTACAATTTTAATTGTACAAAAAGTATTCTCATCTTAAATTCAAAAATGAATTATATTTAGTACATAATATTTTATACATATTAATAAAATAAAAAACCTTGTGGGGGCACGTGCCCCACACAAGGCAACGTACGCCCGTCTCTGGCTGTACGTAGTATCATCAGGGAAGAGTACATCACTAAAAGTTTTCCTATCCGCCACAATAACTCACAACCATGGCATAATATAATTGAAAATGTGACTCCTTTTTTGGAGGAATGGAAATACATAATGCACCAAATTTTAAATTCCTAATTATAACACACGAGGTCAATGATTATGAATATTTGGAGAACAAATTATAAATATGCTGCACATTGAACTGAAATAATTAATTTGTGGAAGAATATATATATAGAAATATCGATCATCTGCAATGGTATAAATGTGTATATATATATATGTCACATTCAAATCTTGCTTCATGTCCTTTACTCTTCTCTTGTTGTTTTCACAGTCTTGTTCCTATGTATACAGGGCCGATCCTAGATATATAATGGCCTAAGTCGAATCATAAATTAGGCCTCGTATATTCTTTTATAATTTTTTTGTTCTATTTTTTCTCCACAACAAATTTCAGCATAAATTAATTATTAGAACGAAATAAACACTCTTAATTTTTTTACTTTTATCTTTTCGCTATTGGTATCCAAATATATATTTTGGGAGATATGGTATCATACTGCAAAAAAAAAAAAAAAAAAAAAACCACAAATTATTATTCATAAAGCAGAATAAAAAAGGACATAATATACAAATATAGATATAATAAGAAAAGTTGAGATTTGATTCTTCATTTTTAAAACTATCATAAATGATCAATATAGAAATTTATAACTTTAAGTGAAAAGTATCAATTAAATTTGACAATAATATTAAAATTTTGAAATTATCTTTTTAAAAATACGTTAAACTATATGCGTTTATTTTTTTTAATATGAAAAAAGATTCTTGTTATTCTGTTTTTGCAGTTCTATTTGGCTAAAGGGAACAAAAATAGACGGAAAAAAAAAATGAAAATATTTGTTGCTGCCGGGAGTCCAGTTTGATTCCCTGAGAACTTTTAAAAATTAAAATATACTAAGTAATATATTATGACATATACCCCCGAATTGATAATTTTCCTAGGCCCTGCGTCCGTCGACTCTTCCGATTCAAAAGAGGAGCGGTTCTGTTAATGTATATGGAGTACCTAAGACGCCTTCTATGATGATCGATCAACAAATTTTGATTAATTTTATTGATTTGTTGTGGTAACACATCATTAATTTTGTAGGTACGTAAATTTTTGTACAGTAGCTTATAATTAACGGTTTAATTAGTTGGGTATTTTATTTATCTTTGCATAGAATTTAATGTTTATAATCGTTAAGTTAAACATACCAATGATGACAATTGAATGTAGTACATAACAGATTCAAATAGATTTAGGTAATATTACGTTAAAAGCCAGTAGCAAATTGCCTAAATCTGTCTGCATCTCATACATACTACATGCAATTGCCATCATTGTTATATATAACGGTCATAAACGATAAATTCTATGTAACGAGATAACTAATTAAACCGTTAATTGTAAGCTACTGTACAAAAATACATATGTACAAAATGATGCGTCGTTACTACAAGAAATCAATTAAATTAATCAAAATTTGTTGATAAAAAAGCTGGCATCTTAGATGAGTCCATGTAAGGGAAATTATTCACTCTATCTAAGATCTGGGCTGTTTAGAAGAGTCAATATATTGTCTAGAAGCAATCCTTGTAATGTAACGTACATTAATATATAACCCTAGATTATTTATATACCATGACTCATAAAAATTACTAATTAGAACCTATGTTGCTCGGACACAGGTACGAGTGTCCGACACGGGTACGTGTCCGCTTGTCCGACTCTCAATTTCTAAATATTTAGGATACGGGTACTCGGCTAGAAAGTGTCCAAAATTAGGACACGGGTACGGGAACACGTTTATTGATATATATATATATATATTTTTTTTTTTTCATATGTCATATTTGAAAAATAAATTATAGTCCACATATAGATCAACCAATTATTAAATAACCACACTATTTATATTTAACTAATATACTAGTAATAGTAGAGTATGGCATTTTTTTTTCAATTCTAATTACATGAATTATGTGGGACAATCGAATAGGATAGTGGGCTTAAGTGGGGGAGATTTTTTAGGAAAATGTAGAGTTCCACAAAATTAGGCATTCAATAAAAAAATGCAAAGTCATTAATAAGTATAAATTTCCAATAAATTAGGCTCGATTTCCTCTATTGACTGTTTCCTTGATTTTAACTTTTAAACCCTACGCGGCTACACCCAACAAGTCATCTTCCTCGATTTTTCTCCATCCACCCTTTCATTTTCATCTTTATTCAGACTTCTCCCTTCTTAGAGGCTCGGATATGACATATTTTTGCGAGCTCGAGACCTTCGGTTTCGGAGGCATCAATGGCGGAAGCACAAGAAGCCGTGTCCCTTTTCAAATCGGCGGGTCCGACATGTGTCCCGTGTCGGTGTCCGTGTCATACCCGCCGGACACCGGTACGCCGGCCGATTTGAAGGGTCCGAGCATCAGAGATTAGAACAAATGTTTTGTGTACAAGTATCAGCTAATTGCCTAAAAAAACAAGGGGCAAATTCAGTGGCATATATTCGAGCAAATCCTGGAAAAAGGTTTCTGAAAACCCTTGTAATGAATTCAACGATTCTTGAATACAACCAAAATGTACTAGACTGGTGCACCGACTAAAAAAATTTGCACCATTATTTTCATGAAAAGTTAATCAAAACATCAAACTAAATAATTAACCAAAAGGGGGTTTGCAGAACAAAATTAACTGCATATCCATTAATTCCTTTGAAATCTCATTCCGCACTAATTAACAAGAAGAATGTGTTTTATGTAGCATTAATAAAAAAAATCCAAGACATTATATACATGCTGATTGAATAAAAAAATAAAAAAAAACTTTATTTCTTATAATTAAAAAAAGGCGAGTAAGAAGCAAAACCTTGATACCATTTCGTCCAGACATCACATATTGCTCCACCAACCTAATCAGTTTCCTGCATGAAGTACAAAATTGAAATTAAAATATAATATATTTCCAGCAGGAAATTAATTAATTAACATATATAATTCAGGGTTAATTGCATATAATATTTTGCTCTATCTGGATTCTTGAAGATGGGGCGACTTTGGTTCAAGAAAAAAACTGGGGGAGTGTTTTCAATGGAATTAAAAAGATGATTAATTGAAGGCATCGTTTTTTAATGCTAATAAAATAATGAAAGTCTTCTTTTGAGGGTGGCACCAGGATCACTCGTACTATGCTGCATGTAATGATAGTCGTTGATGTGGATCAATCCGAGGGCTGAGGATTTTGGCTTTATTGAGGGAATTTTGAATTTGTTTTTGGACAAATGTGGAAAAAGAAAACTAGGACCTTTCCTTTTTCTTTTTATATTGGGCCTCTAATTTTGAAGGCCATTGCTGCTGAGTCAAAATGGATCTAAAAATGAGAATGATACTTTATTAGAATATACTCCCTCCGACCTTTTGCACAGATATTTAGAAAATGAGTATGTTATGCATAAAAGTAAATAGTATTGTAAGTTGATGGTATAAAATATTGTTTTTTTAAGAAAATAGGTCTAATAAAATTGGAGGTCTAGTAAAATTGGAGGAAAAATATCACAAATGGTCCTGTAACTTTGTCCGAGTCCATGTTTGGTCCTCTATCTTCTTAATTTCTCAATTTTATGGCCCTTTTATTATTAGAAAATGTCCTTTCCGATTAAAAAAATTTCTAAAATTTACACGTGCACTGGTGGTAGTGCTCGCATGGCGTTCCAATTCAAGAAATAAGGTCTATGTCGCACTCCCATTAGATTAAATAAGGTTCACGTTAATGGGGTGAACAATACGTTTTTAGCCTATTTAATCCAATTGAAGTGAGCACTAGCATCAGAGCAAGTGTAATTTTGGGCATTTAAAAAAATGGACGAAAATGACCTTTTATGATAACAAAAGGACCATAATTGAGAAATTAAGAAGATAAATGATCAAATCTAGACATGGAAAATAAGTTACTTTGAGGTTCATAAATAATAATTTTCATGAGTAAACATGAATATACTCTCTATTGATGTGCAAAAATAAATAAAAAATGAGTAGATTTTATATGAAATATGATATTGAGGCCGACGGGAGCGACATAGTTATGAGTATAAAAGTTACAACTTGGTTCTTTAAACGAATGGTTGAGAGAACATAATTAAAAGTTACAAAAAGTTACTGTATTAAGTGGTGACTGGTCAACATTAGCAAGGAGCCATGATGTTTCTTGTTTCTTTATTGTTGTAGCATTATTATGTTGTAATTGGACTGTCCTATCCTGAGCATTTCTAGTGCTCTGTTTTTTTTAATTAAATTTGTTTCTTAAAAAAATGAAAATAGTTTATGATATGCATGAATCACTTTTTAATTTATTGAAAATCATCTAATTTTTTGATATACCTAAGTTTGGTGGGGAGATGATGAATGCATGTAATAATATTAATAAATGCATATAAAAATATTTATTTAATATTATAACAAGTTTTACAAGAGAGTTTTTATAATATATTTATACTCATATAAAATCGACATTAATTGTAAACATATTACTTACCATAAATCCATGGGTAACTTCAGTATTTGTTTCGAATTGGTCAATTTTGGCACCAACTATTTGAATTTAGATAAATTTATAATATAATAGTATGAGTAGACCTTGTATGAGACCGTCTTATGGAATGACACAATGAGAATGAGTATAATTAGGGCATTAACTCATTAACACTTTGGTAGGGGTGAGTGTTAATTTGTGTTGTCTTATGCCATGAACAAGCAATTGAAGGAGTTTAAAAAAGGAAAGTAAAGAAGATGGTCCTCTTTTTACTGAAAAAATAAAATTAATTTTTTTTAATGAATATATTTTTCTCTTTCATTAATCAACTTTTCTGCAGACGCGAGATATGTGATATGTGAGTACTAAAAAGAGTAAATTGCATTTTTTGTCCCATGAGTATAGGTGGTCTGTAAAAATGGTTTCTTTTTCGACATTCTTTGTCCCGCAGTTTTATTCGGCAATTTTGGCCCCAAGAAAAATGCAGTTTTCCAAAAAAAATGTATAAATTGCAGTTTTATTCCAAAAATTTTTGTAGCTTTGGTTAAAAAAATTAACGCAAAGGACCTAATTTGCAAAAAAACGGGACCATAAAAGATCGTGGGACCAAATTGAAAAAATCTCATGGGACCAAATTTGTAATTTTCCCGTACTAGTAGATATTAAAAAAAAAAAGAATTCAGTAGACTTGCGTTAAAAAAATAATATAAGTGAATTAATTTCACGTCTTTCTACAAAGTCAAACTTCAATTCTTTCATTTATTTAATTACCTAACACATGTGAAAACAATGCATGTTACTCGCGTAGTATATTCCTTATTCATCGAACACCTTCTCTGCAAACTTAATTCCATTTCCACAACTGCCAAATGCATGTTAGGGCCCGGTGTTGATAAATAAACCGAGTATACTCAAGATCGAATTGCCTGTGAGAATTGAATTGTTATTGTGAAGGGTCAAATGTGAAGTATGTAATCTGCTGGGCTTAATTCAGTAAGAAGCTATGTTGGTAAAGTGTTAGCCGTGGGAGTTAGTGAATTTGGAGTACCAGAAGAGGTGGACCAGATGAGGTTTGTTGATAGGCGAACATAAGCCAATAAATGGCGAACAAGGATTAAAGCTACATCAAAGATTATGAACCAACCTCAAATCAAGGGTAATCAACAAAGAAAATCAAGTTGGGGTGCATCTACCAATTTCAGAGGTGTATAGAGTGACGAACAACTCCCCGACGAACAACTAATGGGCGAACAGGAATTTAGACCCGAGACCAAGAATGAGCCAACTGTGAAGTCATCAATGACGAACAACTTGGTCAAACTATGATACAACAAATAGCCAAGGAGGTGTGTACAAGTGAACAAAGGACAGAGATCCCAAAGCCAAGCTGAACAAAGCCATAAGGCGGGCAACTTCCAAAGTACAACCTCTAGAGGCGAACAACTTTCAGTTGGAGAATCAACAAGATCAATCAAGCCGACCTAGGCGAACAACAATGAGTCCGAGATAAGACCAAAGAAGACTTTGTAACTAAGGTTCAGCTTAGATAAGATCAAAGGGACACATGTCAAGCATGCAGGCTAGGGAGACCAAGAGTCTTGGACACCTCATGCTTGCTAGTCTCTATAAATAGTTGTTCTCCAGCTTACTTATATAATTTTCAAATTTCAGACTAAAAATACACACAAATACACCCAAACTCACATACGCGAAATAAGTCCAATTTCGACTACCGAATTTACAAATTCGATAAATCCAAACCCCGATTTACCATTTACGGTGGTAATCAATCACACGTTATTGATTGGTGACGTAAAAACGGATTAAAACAGCCACTAATCCTTACGATTAAATTCGTTCACCAACAAGGTTGACCAGAAAAGCCTGACCAGAGGAGTCTGGCAGGTGAGCTATCAGAGGAGGTCCATCAGGTGAGGTCTGGTCAGACGAATCTGGTAGATAAGTCATCAGAGGAGGTCTATCAGAGGAGGTCTGGAACCAGAGGTCATCTGGTGAAAAAGGACCAGAGCCAGAGGAGGTTTGTCATCTGATCCTGAAGTTCGTAACTCGCGAAGTACACCAAATTGAAGCTAATTCGAAGACGGTTCTAACTGAATCAACCATGGCGGTTATGGAAGTCGTTAGCCAGCTGGATAACTGCTTACATTGAGTTTGTTACAACTGAATCGAACCTAGGGTTCGTTCCAATCTCTGTATTATAAAAGAGGGGTTTCTCAGCTGAGAGAAACACACTTAGAACTTGAGATCTTCATCTGTGAGAGAAAACACGAGAGATTGTGTGAGATTGTAACTTGTAACTTCCGTTTTCTTTCTTAGTGGAATACTCTATCCTCTCGGATCCCGTGGACGTAGGAGTTCTTCTCCGAACCACGTAAATCTGGTGTTCTTGTGTGATTTTCAATTCCGTTCTTATTGCATTTGATTCTGATTCCCGGAAACAAGTTTTCTTGTGAATCCAAAACGCGATTAACAAGTGGCGCCGTCTGTGGGAAACAATCATGGCTGCAACTAAGTTCGACATTGAGAAGTTCACGGGGAAGAACGATGTCAGCTTATGGAAGATCAAGATGAAGGCACTCCTAGTACACAATGGGTTGTACGAAGCCTTGTTGCCACCGGCTCAGGTGGCTTCTGGATCTAATCCGGCGAAGGTGGAGGAGAACAAGAGGAAGGCGCATAGTGCCCTTATCTTGTGTCTTGGGGACAAGCCATTGAGGGAAGTATCGAAGGAGGAAACCGCTCTTGGGATCTGGAATAAGTTGGAGCAGTTATACCAGACCAAGTCTGTTACGAACAAGTTATACATGAAACAGAAGCTTCAAGTCTTCAAAATGAGTGAAGATAAGAATCTTGGTGATCAGTTGGACGAGTTCAACAGATTGGTGGATGATCTGGAGAGTTTGGATGTTACAATTGATGATGAAGATAAGTCATTGATGTTGTTGAATGCCCTACCTAAGTCTCTGGAAAATTTCAAAGATGCCTTGTTGTTTGGTAGGCAAGATCAGGTGATGTTTGATGATGTTCAAACTGCCCTGAAAACCAAGTTTCTACAGATCCAAGCTGATGGGAAGAAGCCTGCTGAAGGATTGAATGTTCAATCCAAGAAGAAGAAGGGGTTTCAGTCCAAGAAGAAGGATGGTGGAAAAGGGAATAAGGGTGGGAAGAAATCTGATTTTGTTGAGAAGAGGAAGTGTTTCACTTGCCATAAGGAAGGTCATCTGAGAAAGAATTGCCCTGAAAGAAAGAAGAAAGACAATCAAGGTGATCAAGATGGAGATGCAGCTGTTGTGGAGGTTGAAGGATATGATAGTGCAGAGGTCTTGATGGTTAGTCATGAGAGGCTAAGTCAAGAGTGGGTCCTGGACTCTGGGTGTACTTTTCATATGTGTCCACATGAAGACTGGTTCCTGGATCTTGAGAAGATTGATGGAGGTCTTGTTCTTTTGGGTAACGATGAGAGCTGTAGAGTGCAAGGATCTGGTTCTATCAAGATCAAGATGTTTGATGGGGTTGATGGGATCTTATCTGATGTCAGGTTTGTTCCTGAGTTAAAGAGAAATCTTGTTTCTCTTGGTACCTTGAATTCAAAGGGGTTTGAATTCAAGACAGACAAGGGAAGTCTGTCTATAACCAAATCTGGAAGAGTTGTCATGAAGGGGGCTATCAAGAATGGTTTGTATACTTTGATTGGAAGAACTGTTACAGGGTCAGCTGATGTTACCATGGGGTCTTCTGAGATTAACTTGTGGCACAAGAGATTGGCACATGTTGGTGAGAAGGGCCTGGTGGAGTTATCCAAGAAGGGAGCAATCCCAGGGAATAGGATATGTAAGCTGGAATTCTGTGAGAGGTGTGTTCTTGGTAAATCAAAGAAGCAAGCATACCAGAAGGGGAAGCATACCACCAAGGAGGTTATGGATTACATACACTCTGATGTATGGGGACCAGCAAGGGTATCCACTCATGGTGGAGGCAGGTATTTCCTTACCCTTATTGATGATTATTCCAGGAAGGTTTGGGTTTACATTCTTAACAGAAGAGTGATGCCTTCTCTAAGTTCAAAGAATGGTTGATTGAACTTGAGAATAAGAGGGGCAGGACTATTAAGCACTTAAGGACTGATAATGGGCTTGAATTCCTATCAGAGGAGTTTCAACAATTTTGTAGGGAGAAGGGTATTACTAGGCATAAAACTGTTCCTTCAAACCCCCAGCAGAATGGTCTAGCAGAGAGGATGAATAGAACTATTCTGGAAAGGGTTAGGTGTATGTTATCTGATGCTCATTTACCTAAAAGTTTTTGGGGGGAAGCTGTTAATACAGCTGTGTATCTCATTAATAAAGTGCCATCATCTGCTATTGATTTTAAAACTCCAGATGAGGTCTGGTATGGGAAGATCTCTGATTACTCTAAGCTGAAAGTATTTGGGTGCCTAGCTTATGTTCATGTGAGGCAAGACAAACTTGAACCTAGAGCTTTAAAATGTGTGTTCATTGGGTATCCAAAGGGTGTTAAGGGGTATAAGCTGTGGTGTTTAGAGCCTGGGAACCAGAAGTGTATTACCAGTAGAGATGTAGTGTTCAATGAATCACAGATGGGATACAAGTCTGGTGGAGGTGATGGAGGGCCATCAGCTGAAGAGATGGATGGTGTTATTTCTGAGCCAATTACTCAAGTAGAGGTGGAGTCTGATCATGACAAGCATGATAGCTCATCTGGTTCTGAACCAGAGCAAGCACCAGGGAAAAATGAGTCATCAGATGAGGATAGTGCACCAGTAGAGGAGGAAGAAGGAGTGCCAGAAGCAGACTTGAGAAATTATAGTCTGACAAGAGACAGATCCAGAAGACAAATACATCCTCCAGCAAGGTTTGGCCGTGTGGATCTGGTCTCCTATGCACTTGTTACAGCAGAAGCTATAGAGTACCAATAACCTAAAAGCTACAAGGAAACCCTTGAGTGTGATGATAGGGAGTCATGGATTATAGCCATGACAGAAGAGATGGAGTCTCTTAAGAAGAATCAAACTTGGATTCTTGTTGATAAGCCACCTAGGCAGAAGCTAATCAGTTGTAAATGGCTATTTAAAAGGAAGCTTGAATCTGGTGTAAAGGATCAGGTGAGGTTTAAAGCCAGGCTAGTTGCCAGAGGATTTACTCAGAGGGAAGGAATTGATTACAATGAGGTTTTCTCACCTGTTGTTAAGCATTGTTCAATCAGACTACTTCTCAGTAGAGTTGTCCAAGAGGATCTGGAGCTACAACAACTAGATGTAAAGACAGCTTTTCTGCATGGTGATCTTATTGAGGATCTGTACATGCACCAGCCAGAAGGGTTTGTTGAACCAGGGAGTGAAGGGAAGGTGTGCCTGCTCAAGAAATCATTGTATGGCCTCAAGCAAAGTCCAAGACAATGGCACAAGAAGTTCAATGAAGTTATGCTATCCATTGGTTTTGTAAGGAGCAAGTATGATACTTGTGTATACCTGGAAAGGCAAGGTAGTGATGTGATAGCCTATCTTCTGATTTATGTGGATGACATGCTTATTGCCAGTAAGAGTCTTCTGAAGATTCAGAGTATCAAAAGGAAGCTAAGTGCTAGATTTGATATGAAGGACTTGGGAAATGCTAAAAGGATTCTTGGAATGGATATTCTTAGGGACAGAAAAGCTGGAAGACTATTCTTATCCCAGAAGAGTTACATTGAGAAGGTCCTGAAGAGGTTTAACATGCATGAGAGTAGAGCTGTGACAACTCCTTTGGGACAACAGTTCAAATTATCTAAGGAAATGGAACCAAAGTCTGATGAAGAGAAGAAGACTATGATGAAAGTACCTTATGCAAGTGGGGTTGGAAGCCTGATGTATGCTCTGGTCTGCAGCAGACCAGACTTAGCTTATTCATTGAGTATGGTGAGCAGATACATGGCTAATCCTGGGAGATTACATTGGGAAGCTTTGAAATGGATCTTCAGATACCTTAAAGGGTCATCTGATCTGGGATTGATGTTTGAGAGGATGACTGACCAGAAGAGTCCACTGGAAGGTTTTGTAGATTATGATTTTGCTGCTAATCTGGATACCAGAAGATCTTTAACAGGGTATATCTTTACACTTTACAATACTGCTGTGAGCTGGAGATCTGTTCTGCAGAGTGGAGTTACATTGTCTACTACAGAAGCAGAGTTTGTTGCAGTGTCTGAAGCTGTTAAAGAGGCTTTGTGGTTGAAAGGCATAATCAAGGATTTTGGCATAAGTCAAAGGGCTGTGGTCATTCATTGTGATAATCAGAGTGCAGTTCATCTGGTTAAACATCAAGTGTTCCATGAGAGATCAAAGCACATTGATGTAAGGTTGCATTTTGTGAGGGAAATCACTGATAAAGGAGTGGTTCTCATCCAGAAGATATCTACAGATGACAATGCTGCAGATATGTGTACAAAGTCTTTACCAAGTACTAAATTCAAGTTTTGTGTTGAATTGGTAAAAATGAGTGTATGGGATGTTCCTTAGGCCCAAGCTGGAGCATGAAGGAGAGGAGGAGAGGATTGATACTTCTCATCTGAGGTGGAGAATTGTGAAGTGTCATATGTGAAGTATGAAGTCTACTGAGCTTAATTCAATAAGGAGCCATGTTGATGAAGTGTTAGCCGTGGGAGTTAGACTATTTGGGGTATCAGCAGAGTTATATCAGATGAGGATCAGATGAGGTTCATCAGGTGAGGTCTAAACATCTATCAGTGGAGGTATAGACCGGAAGTCATCTGATGTTAAGTGACCAAGTCAGCTGAGGTCAAGTTATCTGATATAAAGTACAAAGACGCGAAACACCAAGTTGAAGCTAACACGAAGGCGGTTCTAACTGAATCAACTGAAGCGGTTATTGGAGTTTGTTAGCCAGCTGGATAACTGCTTCACTTATGAGTGTGTTACAACTGAATCAAGTTTAGAGTCATCTTAATCTCTGTAACTATAAAAGGAGTTTCTTAGCTGAGAGAAACACAATCTGAGTGAGATCAACATCTGTGAGCGCAAACACGAGAGATTGAGTGTGATTGTAACTTGTAACTTCCAATTTCCCATCTTAGTGAAAAGATATCCTCTCGGATCCCGTGGACGTAGGAGCTTTATCTCCGAACCACGTAAATTGGTGTTCTTGTGTGATTTTCAATTTTGTTCTTATTGCTTTCATATTCCGATTCCCGGAAACAAGTTTTCTTGTGAATCCAAAACGTGATTAACATAGTCTTATTAGGCCTTGAACAATTAATCCATTTTTGCGTCCAAGGGGAATCGAACACGGGACCTCTTGTGCAGGAGGAGGGGGCGCGCGCCACTAGGGCACAAGCTACTTTCGTTCATTTTTATGCAATTAATTGTATATGTATTCAAATTAAGTCATTTTTTTTTATAATTCACCAAATTAATTTCTTTTCGTATCTAAGTTGTTTATTAAAATATTTTGCCCAACTATTTTTTTTATTTTGTAAAATTATTTATTTCGACAATGCATAATTTTATAATTAGTTCATTTGTACGCAATTAATTGTATATGTATCCAAATTGACTCATTTTTTTTCTATAATTCACCAAATTAATTCATTTTTGTTTCTCACTTGTTTTTATAAATGTTGTGGCCATTTAATTTTTATTAGTTTGGTAAAATTATTTATTTCGACTCCCGCTTAAAATTATAATTCGTTCATTTGTACGCAATTAATTGTATATGTATCAAAATTGACTCATTTTTTTTTTCTATAATTCACCAAATTAATTCATTTTTGTTTCTCACTTATTTTTATAAATGTTGTGGCCATTTAATTTTTATTAGTTTGGTAAAATTATTTAATTCAACTCCCGCTTAAAATTATAATTCGTTCATTTGTACGCAATTAATTGTATATGTATCCAATTTGACTCATTTTTTTTCTATAATTCGCCAAATTAATTCATTTTTGTTTCTTACTTGTTTTTATAAATGTTGTGGCCATTTAATTTTTATTAGTTTGGTAAAATTATTTATTTCGACTCCCGCTTAAAATTATAATTCGTTCATTTGTATGCAATTAATTGTATATGTATCCAATTTTTTTTTGTTTCTCTCTCTCTCTCTCTCTCTTCCCCTACCTATCATCATCATCAGAGAGGAAGCAGTTCACATCGAACCCACGACCATCGTCATCCTCATCCACATCCTCACCACCTGCCCTTCCGTGCCCGCTCCCCCCGACAGTAAAATTTTGTGGGTGTGGGGGTGGAGGTGGAGCGGCTACTCCCATCTGTTGGGAGATGCTGGAGAACCAGTCCCGAAGACTCTCGTTGTAGCTCGTGAGGGCCTCCATCTGCTTCCGGATGTCTCTCACCTCACGCTCCAACTGAGAGGGAGCAGAGTCGATCGAGGAGGACGATCCACTGCTATGGCGATAGGTCTGCAGGATGACCTTACTGTGACCGTCCTGCCCCACGACCTTCCCCTTCTTGACTCCGACCACATCTAAATAGATGCAGTTCTCGTCAATCCGGGGAGGGGTGGAGTTCTCTCCGCTGTCGTCGGTGGGAGCCACCTGCTGCGATGCCTGGGCGAGACGATCCTTAAATTGGTTCTGAAATTATATAAATAAAATATAATTATAATTAAACTACAATTATAATAATTAAATTAAAATTAAAAAATACTTACGTGGATCTCAGTGGTGCGGGCGTAGGTATAGATGCCCCAGTCTCCGGGTTCACTGGGTGGGAGATCTCCATCTACTCATATAGAGAGGGCTTTCGTCCGTGCTCCCTCTCCTGTTGCGAACCAAGTTCAATAGATATATAAATGTTTAACATTTACAAATTTATTAATATTCAAATGTAAATAAAAAATTATAATACTTACAAAGGAGAGAGAGTGCTCTTAGATGGATCGGGATCCAACCAGATGTCTGGCGACGCCTTGCCCGGTGGGGTCCTTCAACCGGTTATTCCTGGACTTTGTGGACTTGGTTTTGAATGCCTCACTATTCCAGTGAGCAACCAAAGCATCCCAAACGGAACGTCCGTCTGGCCCTCGGCCCAGCTCCAGCTGCACCCCATTATCGATCTGCTTCTTCACCCCATATATAATATTTTTGTACCGCTCCTGCGCTTTCGCGCAAAACAAGCCGTACATAACACTATCATGGGCTAGATCCCAGACGCACAACTTCTGCAATTAAATTAAAATAAAATATTAACAAATAAATTTAAAATAAAATATTAAAAATTAAAATCATAATAAATATACCTTGAACTCCTCGAAGTAGTCCCTCCTCTTTCTCTCGGACACCATGGACCACGAGGAGGCACCAACCTCGAACGGGAGCTTCTTAATGGCCTCTGAGACGTGAGAGCTAGTCTCATGGTCTGGAAGCATACTGTGACATAAAAAAAAATCAAGTTAATATTAATATTAATGAATACAATTAAAATTATTTAATTCGTTATCTAAAAATACTTACATATTATCTCTAGGGACAACAGTGAGACGGCTATCCAACGCGTGATGCTGCCGTGAAGCCGAAGATCCGCCAATAGAAGTAGAGCCAGCAGCACTGGACTGTTGTGAGGAGGATTGTGTCATCTCCGGGGCCCGTCTAACCTTCGGGATCTCCGCTCTCAACGACCCCGACCTCCTCTTACCCCTCCCCCTCCCCCGATCCTGTCCCCCACTCTGATCAGGGTTATCTTGAGAGCTCATCTGTAATAATTATAAATCCGACATATTAGCATACCATGTTATATTTATACACATTCAACTAAATTTTTACATATACGTATATCAATCAACTAAATTCGTACCTAAACATATCAACTAAATTCATACCTACACATATAAACTAAATCCATACCTACGTATACCAATCAACTATATCCATACATATGTATACAAATCAACTAAATTCATACCTACACATATCAATCAACTAAATTCATACCTACGTATACCAATAAACTAAATCTATAACTACGTATATAAATCAATTAAATTCATAACTACGTATATGCGGGTCAACTATATAAATTCATACCTACACATATCAATCAACTAAATTCATAACTACGTATATAAATCAACTATATAAATTCATAACTAAGTGTATAAATCAACTATATAAATTCATAACTACGTACGTATATAAAACAACTAAATTCATAACTACATATATAAATCAACTAAATTTATACCTACACATATTACTCAACTAAATATATATCAATCAACTATAACATACATATACCAATCAACATGTAAAGACATATATTCCTAAACTAACATACTAGCTAACTTAAAAAATACCAAACATTTATATACATGATTTAAAAAACATATATATACAAGCATATAAAATCATACATATACGTACATATATATAAATCCTATAAACAAACATTCATGATTCATACAAACATATATATCTAACTTCATGTATATATATAAATCCTATATATTTTAAAAAAAGATATACAAACATAATAAATAGTTAAAGTTTGAAAAACTTATGGTTATTGTGTAGACAGGGAAGCAACAAGTAAGTTGACCGGAACTAATTGCTCGACAGGCAGCGGCGGCGGCGTTTTTTTAAAACTGAAGGCGAAAGTGAGTACGGACCTCCCCTTAAAAGGGTAAAAAAATTAGCGACCGCGAAAGACGATCGCTAATTATAGATACCAACGGTCTGGATTGACCAAATTTGTGATTAGCGACCGCCATAATTACCCCCGCATTAATGCCCATTGCCCATTTTCAAGAACGGGTCAACTGACCAGTTTCAAGAACCGGCCTTTGAGTTTAGCGACCGCCTGAACGGTCGCAGGTGGTCGCTAATCGTTAGTTTTTTAGACCGATTATTGTGTCGGTCGCAAATTTTTTAATTTGAGATCAGTGGTATACTTCGGTCGCTAATAAGTCGTCAATACATTAATTAGAGACCGATTTAGAAGTGGTCGCTAAATTCGGTCGCAAAAATGCGTGTTTTTTGTAGTGTAATTTAATGTGCATACAAACATATATAATATTAGATTAAATATTTATATACATTTAAAGAGACGAAACTACTAATTTCTTCAATAAACCATCAAAGGGCAATAGATTTATCTTTGATTAATTCACTCCATGTTTGATCCCCGGATTAAATAACTTCATGTGTTACAATTAGGAATATTGGCTGAATTATTCATCTCACTTCCATTACCCCGAAGTAGATTGCTCATGAAGCTTATTTCCTCTTCGTGTGCATCGCTAGTGAGATAGGGAATGGAGTCATCATCACCATTAATGTCGCTATAGCTGTACACATTTCCCATTATGCTATTGTTTATGGTGGCAGGTGGCAGTGCACTTGCAGTGGTGGAGGAGGAGGCATCGGGAAACCATAATTTCTTGATGAATACCTCCAAGAGAGTGGATTGACCTAGCCTCATGATCCTTCTCTTTGAATCAAACTTCCTCCTTGTGGAATTCCAATGGTTTTTTATTGCATTTTCAGATCTACCCGGAAGACATTTTACAATATCCGACCATCGATTTCCTACTCTCTTGTGTTGTTCAACTATTGTCTTCACTTCTTCCTCAGTCCACGCCATACTTTTCTGAATCATCAAAATATAATTATTAGAGAAATTATGTTGTGTATATTTACATCAAAACTAAGCATTGCTTAAAAAAAAAAAAAAAAAGAGGGGGGTGGGTAGGGGCATGGAAAAATCCAACAAATCTCATCCATGGAAACATAAATTTTTCGTGCCATTGTAACAAATTAGGGTGCTTTGCAGAAAAAGCTTTCTAAAAACCCTGAAAAAAGTCTTATATTGAGTTCAAGGAATTAATTTTGAATTGAAACAAAATGAGGTGCACCCATAGAAACTTGCACCATCATTTTCTTGTTTCAATACCTCTGAAGTGCTAATTTAATTAATTAATATATTGCTAATTTAATTAATTAATTATATAACATTACATTAATTACTTCAAATTATGGTCATTAAAAACACTACAAAAAAAACACTGTTTTGCGACGGAATTTGCGACGAAAAATCCGTCGCAAACAGTGTTTTGCGACGGACACGTATCCGTTCCTAAAACAGCCGTAGCTAATTTTTGCGATGGATTTTGCCGTCCGTCGCAAATTAATGACGGATAAATCGGTCGCAAAATTGGCGGGTCAGGCACGTCCGGGTCGCACAGAATTTGCGACGGACTGTAGTCCGTCGCAAATCTTTCGGGTTAGACCCGATTGGGTCAACAACATTTGCGACGGCCGCATTCCGTCGCAAATGTTTATATATATATATTTTTTATTTTTTTCTGTTATAATTTGCGACGGGCTGTTTTCCGTCGCAAAATTCAAAATTTGCGACGGAATTTGGCCGTCGCAAATTACTGAGCCTATATAAAAAAAAAGTGGCTCGCGTGATTCGAGCCCGGGCACCCGGGGCGGGCGGGGCGGGCGGGGACCACTGGGCCACCCGGCCCATTCCTTGTTATATGCGGCCCACCTTATATATTAGTCTTATTAGGCCTTGAACAATTAATTCATTTTTGCGTCTAAGGGGAATCGAACACGGGACCTCTTGTGCAAGAGGAGGGGGCGCGCGCCACTAGGGCACAAGCTACTTTCGTTCATTTTTATGCAATTAATAATATATGTATTCAAATTAAGTCATTTTTTTTATAATTCACCAAATTAATTTATTTTCGTATCTAAGTTGTTTATTAAAATTAAACTTAAATCAAGCAACTAATATTATTCAAACTACCTACTCAACTAAATTCATTCAACTAAATTAAAATCAATCAACTAATAATATTATTTTGTAAAATTATTAAACTTAAATCAAGCAACTAATATTATTCAAACTACCTACTCAACTAAATTCATTCAACTAAATTAAAATCAATCAACTAATATTGTTTTGTAAAATTATTAAACTTAAATCAAGCAACTAATATTATTTAAAATCAAATAACTAATATAATTCAAACTACCTACTCAACTAAATTCAATCAACTAATATTATTTTGTAAAATTATATATTAAACTTAAATCAAACAACTAATATTATTTAAAATCAAACAACTAATATTATTTAAAATCAATTAACTACCTACTCAACTAAATTCAATCAACTAATATTATTGTGTAAAATTATATATTAATCTTAAATCAAACAACTAATATTATTTAAAATCATTAAACTACCTACTCAACTAAAATCAAACAACTTATAAATATTATTTTGTAAAATTATATATTAAACTTAAATCAATTTACTAATATTATTTTGTAAAATTATTAAACAATTCAACTAAAATCAATCAACTAAAATTATTTTGTAATATTATTTAAACATGCTTAATAATTAAACATGCTTTAAATTAAAATTCGATCAACTAATTCAACTAAAATCAATTCATTACTAATATATAATTCAAATAATTCAACTAAAATCAATTCTCAACTAAAATTAATTCTCTAAACATGCTTTAAAATTAAATTTTAAACGGTAAAAATGAAGAAAACTTACGGTTTATTTGTAGAAAATATCGAAACGGGAACTCGGTGGGGACGGATTGGCTCTACAATCAACTAAACCCGACTTCTCCTTCCTTTTTCTTTTGTTTTCCTCCTCTTCTTCTTTTTTCTCGCACTCTCCGTCTGCTTCGCGAGGAGAGTTTTATAAGTGTAAAAAAATTTGCGACGGACGCCTACCCGTCGCAAATTTTGTCTGTCAAAGCAAAACAACGTCGTTTTTACTGATTTGCGACGGCTTTTCCGTCGCAAATTAGTCAACGCACCGTTTCCCGAGAAGACGCGTAAAACCGGTTCGGATTTGCGACGGACATTCCGTCGCAAATCAGTCAATGGACCGTTTCTCGAAAGGTCGCGAATATAAATGTAAGATTTGCGACGGCTTTGGTCCGTCGCAAATACAAAGTTTAAAATTGCGACGGTCTGTTCCGTCGCAAATCAGTTAAACGGGTCGCTTCCCGAACGGTCACCTTTAAACGGGTATGTTTTGCGACAGAATTGACCGTCGCAAACTCAAAGTTGAAATTTGCGACGACCTATCCGTCGCAAATGTAGCCGGTTTAAGACGAAGGCGGTGGGCCCTAGTTGTTGCGACGAACTTTTCCGTTGCAAATTACTAACTTTTGCGACGGTCTTCCTAAGTCGTCGCAAAGTGTCATCTTTTTCGACGGCTTACCAAAATCCGTCGCAAATTCACGAAATTTGCGACGGATATTTGGCCGTCGCAAATTTTCCGTCGCTAAACTCTGTCTTTTTTAGTGAGAATTGATGTATAGATCATAACAATGTGACAAATTAACCAAAAACATCAAATTAACCAAAGGGGTTTGTTGAATGAAATCAACTGCAAATTATAGCCACACCATCAAATTAGTAAAAAGGGGCGGGGTTTGCTGATTGAAATCAATTGCATATCAATAACCACCATCAAATTAATTCCTTTGGGTTCTCAATCGCCCTTATAGTTAAACAACTGCAGATTATAGCCACACCATCAAATTAATTAATTCCTTTGGAAACGAACAGAAAACCATTGTATCTTATAATTGATCTAAACCATTACAAAAACCTTGGGAAGAAATACCTTGATATTCGGTCGCAAATTATTGTGCCACCTCTCTCTACACTGTTTTCCGTTTCTTCCAGGCATCTCGATAGCTATTAAACTCCATTGTCCCATTCCATATATCTCCACCTAAGGTAAGTAATTTTCTGCGTGGAGTAGAAAATGGTAATTCAAATCATAATATTAGTCCCATTTTCATTTAATTAACATAATTAACTTTCATTAATTACTACACTGTCTTACCTGTCCTCACTCTTTTGCCAATGATTCCTGTTCCATGTACTAGATCCATCAAATTCCTTCTCATTATTGTCACCATCACTCACTAATTGAATTATGTATTCTCAAGTTAATGATGAAAGTCTTGTTTTATGGAACTCAAAATGCTAAAATGGTGGTATATAAATGTTGGAAATTGGTTTTGTAAAGGTTTCATACCCTTACTTTGATCAATTTTTTGAGGAGTAAAACGTTAGTTTTTGGGAAAATAAAATTAACGATGTTGTTCTACTCACGGAGTAGATGAGCGTGGTATATTTAATATCTCAAAACCGATTTCCGGTGAGTGAGAAATTAATTTGGGAAGTTGTATTATTATTCATGTGTGTTGGATAATTCCATGAGAAATGGAAAATGAAGTTCCATCCCACATTGGAAAATTACAAGAAGATTGTCTTGTATATAAGTAGGAAATTATTCATGTTCTCTAAATTGGGACATGGGGACCCTAACCATGGACCACACACACGCGCGCGCGCCCCGCCTGGGCTCGGGGTTCGTGGTTCTTGGTTCTTGGTTCTTGGCAATTGGGCTTTGGTGCCATACTTATATTTTTAGAGTACAAAAAATATAAAATGGGCCCAATACCTTTTTTGGATCCAATCGGATCGGGTGACCCGTATGGAATTGAGTCGGCCCATTTCGGTTGGCCCATTTAGAATTGGGTCGGCCCACGAACATGTTTAATACACCTACGATTTTGATTAATACACTACAGAGGATCTGGAATATTCCGTCTTGCTTCCCAAGACTGAGAAACTGCGTTTCTCTCCACGACAGAACGTGGGTGATCCATGATCACCACGTACTCCACTCCAGCAGCCCTCAAATGGGTCGGATTTCAGCCTATATATACCCCTTTTCGTCCAGTTTTTCCAGAATCACTTACAAACCCAGAATTTCCCGAAATCCGTTCTCTGCAGAAATTCCCGTTTAGCTCATAATTCCGATTTAGTTCGCCGGAAATTCATACTCGGTAGTGCTACCAGTGTGAATAGATAAACCCTTTTACCTTTGGGGATCCGTACGCATTATACCGTAAGCACTGTACGGGCGTATTCGATCTTGCGGGAACAGGTTATTCCTAGACTCGGTTTTTCACGAATTTGTTTCGTGTTTTCCTTTTCTTTCCTTTTTTTTTCAGCGTTTCGAAATAAACACACCCCTTATTCTAACAATAAAGATGGAGGGTGGCACCCACTGCATGAAATGCTTGTGGGATCAAAGGGCTGAGGATTTTGGGAAAATTTTGAGGTAATTCTGCTTTTCTTTTTGGAGAAATGTAGATAAAGAGAACATGAATTTTGAATTTTATATTGTGTGCAGGTGTCGTAAGCATTTATGAAATGAAATATGAGATTAAATTTAATAGAAAAATAAGCCTTATATATAGAGTGTGAGATAATTAAAATCATAGAAATATTTTTGTTCTTTTTTGTTTGTTAGTACTAAAATATATTCCCTTCGTCTCAGTTTTATTTTTCCATTTATCAAAAGGATTTGTCCTAATTTTATTTTTCCATTCAAAAAATAGAAATAAAATGATTCACCTTTATAAAATTCACCATTATAATTCAATTAATTTATTCATTTAAATACTATTTTATTCACCATTTACCATTTCCAAGATTACTTTATTAATTTAAATAGTACATTTCAACTTTCACATGAAAAGTCAAACGAGAAAACAAATTTGGGACGGAGGAAGTATAAGTGTTACATTTTGTAAATTTACTATGCATGTGTTCTAAAGGACACACATAAATCCAACTACGTACTACTATTATCTACACAAAAGTGTGCAGGGGATATTTATGAGTCTATATATGTGGAAGTAGAATTTGAAATATAAGGTGCACCGACTAAAAATATAAAAAAATTAAGGTGCAGGGGATAGTTTATATTTTGGTTATTTAATTATTTTAATTATTAAATATTTTCAAAAAAATTAATTAATATTTCATATTTTTTTACTGTCTTTTTTTTTTTAATCCTTGAATCTCATGTTTGAGAGCCGAAATAATCCACCAAGGGTGAGCTCAACTTGATTAACGCCTCACCATTACTATGACTCAGTTACACGCATAGTGTGCAAGTGACATCTATATGGACACCTGTTCTTTAGATAGACCTCAAAACTTAGTAAGGGTCTTTTCACCACATTAAAAATAAATTCAATTTTGACTATCAACATTGGGCACTAAGCAACAGTGAAAATGGAATTTAAGTCATCAGAGAAGGTATTCGATGAAATATCAAAGCTCAAATTTTTTTCTTTTCAGTACAGAATATAAAACACGAGCAACCGTATTGTTTCCTGAAAGAATTCCATTTCATCTAAAGAAAGAACTTGTCGAGATGTGTGAAATTAATTCATTTAATTATTTCCCTTACATTTCCATATGTACGGAATTCTTTTTTCAGAGTATTTAGTACTCACATCACCTGTCTCACATATGCAGAAATATATAAGAAAAAAAGAACAATCCATTAGAAATATATATAGAAACCCCACACTTAAAATTTAAATTCAATTAATGAAAAAGAAAATCTCATCCAATTAATTTCCTACTTGCCCCTGATGAGAAGGATCCTCTTCTACACAATCCTGAGTCTCAGGAGGAATTTGATTAAGAGGTGGTGGATTTGGTGCAGAAGTCGAGGCTCCATTTTGAAGCTGCGCAATTCTACTCTCCACCTGAGCTTTGAAGGCTTCGAAAAATTGTATCCGCTCCTTCACTTGCTCTTTGTTCAAACTCTCAATACGAGTTTCCTCCCACCACCCTTTTGGCCTATTTCTGTTTATTTCTTCTAGATGCTCGTTCTGTTCTTCTAGTTGTTGTTTTTCATCTAGAATCTCGTCAAGACTCTTGTTCAGGGCCTCGATTCTGGAACGAGTGGTGGTCTCGACCACTCTTGTATAAGCATTTCGTGGTTGGTTAGGATTCCTGTATTTTTGAATAACAGAATCCATGTTAGGATGAAAAAACGAATAAGGAATATTACTGGGCGAAAAAATGACGATGCCAATATCAACACCACACATGGTGCTCAATTGGCTTGCTTTTTTGTATAAGCCGAGACGACGCTTTGAAAACGTCGCATACAAGTCGTCCTGATTTTGAATGCGGCTTATAGGGATTCTTTGACGCCCTCTTGTTTGCCTGCCCGCCATTTTTAAAGTTAAGAAGAAAAAAATTTAGGAAATTAATAGGCAAGTGCGAACGAAGAAGAAATTAAGGTATTGCAAGACAGTGATTGGTTGTGATTTTCCTTGTTGTATGGACATGGGATATTTATAATGAAAATTACTCAAATTTATTTAGTAATAATAATTCATATTATTCATTCTTTTTGGTAACATTTATGTAACAATTGCATAACTTTTTCGGTCAACATGAAAATTAGGAAATCGAATTGAAGTAGTCAATATGCGATTTTCTTAAACTGGAATACCATGAAATATTACATGAATTATGTAATCTAGTAATCCATTATACACCCATATACAAAATTGATATATGGTAACATTATGTTTCAAATCTAATCTAAATTATTGGAATAAATTCAAAGGCAAAGTATTTGCACCATTCACTACAAATATTAGTGTGTTATAAGAATTAATAGCATTGTTCTAAAAATTAATACAATCGCATATTGGTGTAGTTGCAGAAGGTTCTGTAAATTCAAATGGTTAGTGCCAAAATTTATTAGGAATTCGAAACATATACTCAATTTGCCCATGCATATATGGTAAGTAGTATGTTTATTTTATATAAGTATACATATATTATAATGAGCAATGAAATGAAGTTCTTATTGATTAAGGGCTAATTTGCATGTAGCTTACAATTTTAGGACAGCTCTTTTACTTAATATTTTCATTTTTATTTGAACTAAATGTTACTTCCTCCCCCTCCCTCCAATAAATTTCACACTTTTCTTTTCAAAATGTCCCGCATTAAATTTCACACCCCAAAAGTGAAATAAAACACTCTCACAATACCCACTTTATTTCAAAATATTCTTTATTTATTGGTTAAAAAAGTCAATAAATTTTTTTTTTTTTAAAGCGTGCCCTCCCTTCTATATCATTTATTATGAGACGGAAGGAGTATCTTTTAACTTATATCATCTAAAATATGTGCAACAATAAAAATTAATTATTAGTAAATTTATCATATAATTAAAAAAATTAAACTAAGAATAATTAAAAATGGGATGGCGGGATGGCCATAACCTTTTATGGCCCAACCCAATAAGACCTCGAGCACCATAAGTATTAGGAGGCAAATATATTATCTTGTCTTATAAACCACAGTTCAAGGAGGGAAATATATATTTTTGGCTTATAAACCACTGTACATATGATGTTATTTAAGTACAAGTACATAAGTTTTTTTTTAAGCCAACACGTTCTCTTTCCTTGTGCCATCTACTCTCCTTCATCGGGAAAAAATTTCTGAAAAGAAAATTTACAATTAGTAATTTTGTGAATATTTGCATATCATAATATTTTGTGACACCAATTGCATTGTGCAATCGATGTGATTTTTTTAGGAAAAATAAATTATTTCGCTAAATTGTAAATAGATTGTTAGTATAACTTATTTCACTAAAAATATTAATTGCAGTGCTAAAAATATTGTTACAAAACTAGTGTCCAAATCATATGTATATATATAGAGATCATACCTTGAAAATAACGTAAGGATCGTCCTCATCAACAGGTGTCGATGGTGGTGAAGACGTTGGACTAAAGTTCCCTTGCATTTCTTGATCAAGTAATTTTGAAAAGAATGACTATTGGAAGAAAAATTAACACATATCATCCCACATGAAAAACTATTCTACAAGCATACTTCAACAAATTAACGTGCGTCAATATATGTAAATATACAATTATATACATGAATTGCACCATGAAATTTGTGTCCAGAGGTATATCAATGTGTGTGTGTGTGTATATATATATATATTTAATAATTAAGTAATGACATATTCGGTGATAAATGGATGCATGGAAAAACTACACATCATTTAGATACATCTAAAAGTCAGTTGTATATGCACTAGATGCACCGTGCAATTCAAGTGTATTTTTAAACAACCATTCATGTTTTTACTGTAAGCATAGATCAATTATAATTTAACAACCTTGACAATTCAATAAAAATAATGGTATTTTTTCAGTAAAAACAAGGATGACTGCATAAAAATGCACTTGAGTTGTACACAAGAGACATACTTTATCTAAAAACTTCTCAAGGTACACCAAAAGAAAGTAGAGAATAATTAACCTGGTGAGGTTCTATATTTGAGACAACATTGTTGAATAACGATAAGGCGTTATCATACTTGACTGCATTTGCAATGTCTGTACGTTGTAAGGTTTCACGCCCATTATCTTCTGTGTGCATCCATGCACGTGTTGTTAACTCCATAACTAGAGTTTCACATGCTTTTTCAAAAACCACCAGTGTATCAGCACTGATCATCTATTATAACATATGACATATTTTTATTAATAATCAAATGATAATTTATATATAACTACTTCAATAGTTTATTGATATAATTATATATATTATATTCATCATGCACGACACGCGTGTTACAAATAAAATTTTTACCATTATATATTACATCTTACATATGAAACACAATATAAAATGTTAGTCGTTAACCACTCAAAGTAATAACTTAGGAGTAAGTTTCTTTTGCACTAGGTGTATCGTGCAATTTAAGTGCATTTTTATAGAGCCACCTTTATTTTGATTGAAAAGTTACAATAAGTTAGGCCCAGTTGTGATTTAACAACCTTAACTTTTCAATGAAAACAATGATGACTTTAAGATTAAACAAAGATGATTCTTTAAAATTACACTTGATGCACAATATATCTGGTGCATACAAAACTAATAGACAAATTAGAAGCAAGATTTAATTATCAATGAATCAACTACAAGCTGAATTTAGAATAAAATAAATTGAAATTCTAACCTACTTTTTTTTTAAATAAAAAATTCTAGCCTACTTAATTTACATAAATAAACAATATAATTACTTGCACATTCAAGTATTTAATTTATAAAGTATAATTATGTTAGCATTACAAATTTTTTTGTATTGTTAGTTCGACTGACAAAGAATCAATGTTTATCAATAAAAGTGTGTGAGCTTGCATTTCTACAAAAAGACTATGCCGGTATAGCACTTAAAACATATATACGTCCATTGCACACCATTCTTATGTCATTCTTTTCCTTTTTTTTTAATTAATTTCATTCTGTTTTTTTTTTTTTACCAATTGTACCCTTAATCAAACTTGTAAGATCTTAAATTAATGTATTATATATATTTAACTATAATATTCAATATATAAAGTAATTCATAAACATATAATGATGTATAAAATTCAATGCACACATTCACAAATACTTTTAAAAACTTAAAGTAATAGTGATTGAATATGGTCAACTTTTAAAAGAAAAAAAATTGTAGCTAAATAAGATAAATATACAATAGTTATAACATACACATACCTTAACTTGTTCATCAGACTTCATTATTTTCTTTATCCGAGCTAACGGTATTGCGCGTTGACCACCTTCATCTATAAAATTTAGGCAATAGTAACAAGAAAAAAAATTAATCATATTTTGTGTTCATTCAAGAAATAAATCAGATACTCCATCTGTCCCCCAAAAGTATGGTTATTTGTTTCTTTTATAGGTTTTAAGAAAACATAGATAAAGTAAGAGTATTTTGGTATATTTTGTGGTTCATCTATAAGTTAAGTGATTATTTGTGAGTGTAAAGTCAATACGAATGAAGTAATTAAGTGATGGATGAATGGTGAAAAAAAAAATTGTTGAAAAAAAAAACAAAAAGTCATACTTTTGGGGGACGAAGATAGTACTATTTTCAATTATTATCCATATAAGATAAAAACAAAAGTATAATATTATACTCTGAAATATTTTTTAGGCCTAATTGCACTATACACATCAAACTAATCATCGATTTTGCACTTAAACCACCAAGCTATATATTATTGCACTGATATGCATACAAATTATCAAAATTTGGTATATAAACCACCAAAACTTTTCCCAAATTTTAACATATGAGGGGTATTTTAAAAAATCAGTTGGCAGCAAACAACCCAAGGAGGTGGACGCACAAGATGGATAACGACATCGAGAGGTGGACGTGCGAGGTGGTATAAGGCGACACAAAGTGGGGAATAGGTAGACTACGAAAACGAGAGTTTTGTGTATTTCTCGTACCAATTTGGATGAAATTGTGAAGAGTTTTGACAAAAATACCTTTCCTAAGGCCCGTGTGCAATAATATATATATATATATTTTTTTGGAAAAAACTGATCAAAATTTACGTTTTATGGTTTATGTGCCAAAATTTAATTAGTTTATATATATTGTTGCAATAAAATATAGTTTGGTGATTTAGGTGCAAAATCAATGAGAGCGTTTATTGTATTTAGACCTATTTATTATATCCTATATGATCAATTAAGTGAACCTAATGTCTTGTGCAATACGAGTGTCTCCATATATACATATATATATTGTTTGGGTGTGAGCCTTTTGAGTCTGATTACATGAAAAAAAAATTCATTTCACTTAAAAATTCCTACTAATAGAGATGTGTGATATTAATTAATTTAATTATTTTCTTTACAGATGTAACATATTATGAGTAACAATAAAGTAATGAAACTACAAAGGGTCAGAATGAGGATTTTTCTTACCAGTCGAACCTTCATGTATTTCTGTACGTCTCTCTCTCCAAAAATCTTGCATGTTTTGATTTAATTGATCCATAAAACGTGAGCTTTCTGAAGTAACTTCAATCTATCATATAGAGTTGTAAATTTGTGATGTAAGTAAATGTTGGTAACAATATATATTTGACTAAACAAACTTTTAGGTGAAACTATGTAATATCTTATGGTTATTTAGGCAGCAAATTATATTTAATGTATAGAGTCGGTCTTATGTATATCAGCTGCATTGTGCAATTAGACATAGAGGTGAAATATGACACCAACTTTGATTGAAATACGACACTATTTTTAACTGAAACATGCAAACAAATACAATTGTAATGTGGAATTAGATTTAACTGAAGTGACATTATAACTTTGACTAAAACGTAATGCATGCCCTGATCAAAATTTATGCACCTAGTGTATGTGAGACCTTATCTATGTATAATAATAACCTACTAATTAACACCTAGCAACCTATATTGTCTTCGTAATTAATCGAAGAATTTTGACCATGTCATGTGGAACATATAATCTTATATTTAGAGAGTTTCATTTGTTAAATGATATTTTATACTTTTTTTTCTTTCGTTTTTTGTATGAGTTTTCAATTATCATTACAAATAATTAGAATAAGTAATTTATGCAAACAAACGCAACAGAATTGAACATCTAGCATAAGTTTTTATTGTTACCCTTATTTAAACTTTAATTTCTTGAAATATCCAATTGGAGATGCCACTTTATGAATATTTGAGTGTTGTGTTTAAGTTTTAAACTCTAATATTGATCGTCTAAATATCAGAACCCAATACATTCTAGATTTAATATTTATCATAATATTAGATACATTTATAATAATAATATTAATATATTTTTAAATACAAAAAAGAAACATATAATTTGGAGCCCCAATGGTAAATCTTTCTAATATATATAATTTACAAAAATACAAAAACAATTAAGATTTTAGAACTCAAAAAGTTATCCCAGGTGAAAATATTCATCTCATCTAAACAATACAAACTTACAAAGAAATGTTAAATTAATTAATTTATTTAATTTTCTAACACGCATCTTCACTTATAGACCTAATTATAAACTTCTTCTTTTGGGAGGAGACCTAAAGCATGGATAATTATATATGAGTTGAGTTGCTTTGAATGAGAATCAAACCCAGAACGTGTGAACATTAGCCTTTTTTACTCTAGTATCATAAAAAAATATTACCCCATCTGAAAGACTGAATTTGTACACATTTCACCTTTCTATAATTTTGAATTTTTCATTGACACCAATTTTTAAATTTAAGACAAATTTTGCATTCTAGCGATGTTTGTTTTCTCAATTTCATATACATTAACATTAAAAAAAAATCTCCACCCAATCTAACCTACTTAATTCATACGTTAAGTTGTTTATACTCAAGCAACAAAACCAAATATATTCAAACAATTGAGCCCTGATCATGTAATATTTTTAGGGGTTAAAAAGAGTTTGTTCATTGTTGAGATTAAAACCAATAATGTCTCATATATTTTTAATTTTTTCGATTTAGTTCCACAATTATTCAATATTTGGATTTAGTTCAATATCTATTCAGATTGGGGCAATTTAGTTTGAAATCGCCGGAAAACATACATAACTACATCGTTTAAAACATGTGTTGGCCACGTGCAATGTTATTCAGACAAATGTAGCTAATGCAACTTATAAATCAATGCAATTTTAGTAATTCATGAATTAAATATTTTTACATCAATATTATAAATTGCATACACGATTGGTAGCTTAAACATAAAAACTCTAGATCTACAACAAAAGGGAACAAAAAATGATTTAGTTGAAATACCTCTGCTGGATCTTCGAGCTTCTCACGACTCACACAAGTAGTCCAACGGACTGTGCGCTCAGGCCACTTGCTGATCAGAATTGAACAACGTAGATGGTAGGTAAAAAAGACCGCTATATAATAAGAATTCACTCACACACCAATATCTCAAAGTCTCACTCCCGACTGTGCCTCATTGAAGAAAGGGAAGAAAAATGGTATTTAAAGGGGGCTCTCATCAATTCTAGGGTTAGAAAATATGTGGGCCTTATGATTTTAAATAAATGCCCAAAACCAATTGGACTCTAGCCCAACAAAAACTCGGCCTTCTTGGTCATTAATTCCCACCTACACAACAAAATCCACAGGTATTCATCTACACCCAAACTGTAACACCCCATCTCGTTCTGTACCCTTTTTCTTTATCAGGAACCTTATTTTATTTTATTTTCTTATCTTTGTTTCTTTTAATTTTAATATTTTGTGTGTTATTGTGTAATTTAAATATATATACTCTTTTTTATAAATTTCCAAATTCGAAGAAAGGAATCGAATCTTTCAAACGAATAAATGACTACTAGAAATTATTTATCCGAGTTTAAATTAAGGATTTCGATCCATACTTTTTTTATTTATAAAATATACAAATATATTTCAGATATATTAAAATATTGTTTGAATCTCAAGACTGTATTAATTATTAAAAAGGAATTTTTTTTTCATGAAACAAAAACCGTGTCAATTGAAAACTAAAATATCAGAATTGGTAAGACTAATTCTTGGCCACTCATTATTTAGTAATTAATCTTTTATTTTTTACTTGAAAATCTTAGTAAAGATCCGGATGTGAATAATTCCAAAGCAGCAGTTAAGTTTTAAAAGGGAAGCCGTAATTATCCCATATCATTCCTCATTCTCCCTACTTTTCCAATCAGTTTCCTATTATCTCTCTCTCTGTTCGAAGCAAGCCACCGCCTCGCCTCTCTCGCCGACGCCGCCGCGGCCCAGTTCCGACCGCCGCCCTCTTTTCCCTCTCAGACGAAAGCCGCCGTCAAAGCCTGGAGCCAAACGCCGCTTCTTTCTTCTTCTTCCAGTAAGTATTCGAGATTCCCCTCTTTAATTTTCAATTTCGATTTCCAAAGATGTTTAATTCGATTTTAAAATACCGTAACTCGATTCACTATTTCTTTCTTCTCCGAGATGATGCCGAACCGAAGCCCCGCTGCCGAAATTTCTGGAAATCCCGATCGACGCTGTTAGGCTGTTCGATTCATTTTTTCGAATCCCCGAATGACGTCGTAAACCATCGAGTTTTCAATCGACACCATTAGGCCGCCCGTTTACCGCCTCAAACCCGGAGAATGTAAGGTTTCTACCTTCATTTTCTTCTTTCGTAAATTCTAGAATGTGGTCGAGTTTTGTTCGAACACCATGGAACAAAGAAGCAAAAAAGAAAGGGGAAAACTTATTGTTGGAGATGGTTTAAGTGTCTTAGTGACACTAATTGACTTGTTCAATATTATTGTTTTTTTTTCTTTGTATCACTCTTTTAGAGGTAGGAAAGTTGAACATATTATTTCCCTATTTCATGCCTTCACTGACTGTTAGTTTGAGTTTGATCCCTTTTGGACTTTGGATTAGTGTTTTAGTAGTAGTAATTGAATTATGGAGTATTACTGTTTTGAGTTTGTTGTAGTGTTTGGACTTAGTGGACTAGTATTGTTGTTTTAGCTTGTTTAGTGTCATTTTTCTAGTTGTTTAGTATCTTTTGACTTAGTTGGTTGATGTTATTAATTGGTGGCTAGTATTTTTTAATTAAATAGTGATGAAGCTTGTTGGTTAAACACTGTTGGGTAAATTTTGTAGACAAAGGGAAACTCGTATTCCCTTTTGTGCCACTATTAGAAATTTAGAAACAAGATAAGTCTTTTTAATATCCAAGCTAGTATCAAATAAAAAGAGTTGTTTTTGGAGAAATTAATATAGTCCTTTGTTTTAGAAGTATTACAAATCAACTTTAGAAGTATTACTAATATTAGAAAAGAAGAATACTTTTTAAAAACTATATTAGATGATAATATAAATTTCTTAGAAAAGTCAAAGTCCATTAATAAGTTTTAATAAGGGAATTTTATTTATAAAATATGATTTTTTTTATTTAAGAATTCTTTTAAAATGAGAAATAGAAATCTTAGAAAAGAAAAAACTTATTCTTTTATCTTATTAACACTTTTAGGTAATTATCTTATTCTTTTAAGTATTTCCAAGAAAAATAATTATTATGAATATACTTTTAAATTTATAAAAGGTTTTTGTTAAGGAGACAAAAGAAATTAGTAAAATACACCCCCTAATACACCTCCTCTTAAAAAGGGGTGTACTTATCAATTAGAAATAAACCTTTGGAAACTTAAGTTTTCGATAGTTTTCTAAAGGCAACAATCTACCCAATCCTCGAGATCCAAACTCTTAAGTTTTTCAAATTTAAAAGTCGATCTTTTAATCGGATTACTCCCTATTAGGATTCTGTACTATTCGGGACACGCACGGAGGACTCGACCGTCTATCTATACATCATTCGCTGGACTCAGAACGATCAGGTGGGTGATGATTGATTGTTTGATCTGCTAATAATAACGTTGTGCTGATATACTCTGAACTCAACTAAATCAATCTAAAACAATTAAATCCAACATAAATGTAACACCTATGATATAACTGTTTGAATTATGTGATACGACTATACATGATATCTAATGCCTGTTGTTTTGTAAATTGATCACTATTGTGTGAGTAAGTACCTTATGTGAGCATGAATCAGTTCACTTGTCAATCAAGTGTTTTTCTCTGTAAAGTTTGATGTGTCAGTTTTATGGAAAGTTAGTAAGTATGGAGTTGGGATCGAGTTTTTAATCCAACCTCCGGGGAGCTGTCGGGGATGCCCTCGGAATGTAGGTTGTTGATTCAAACTTATCTGGTCCCCGGGTCAGCCGCCTACGTTGCGCACTGGGAATAAGGTCATTGATGATTTGCTATTATTTTGAGGGTTGTTGTTGTTGGATGAAGTAAGTTTGATGATGATTTGGAAGGAGTAAGTTTGTTTGGGTGGAAAAGAGTAAGCTTGTTGGAAGTAGAATGATCGTACGAATGTGCTTTGACAGTTTGTGGCAATACATGAATATGTTTTGGGCTTTGCCCTAATGTGAATCAACTTGTGCTACTTCAATTATATTATGCGAAATATGCTTAATACCAATAAATTATTATATGAACTGTTTCTTCTATGGAATATTGTAATCTTGTTTATATGTCAACTGCTTAAATAAATTAAATACTTTATCAATGAGTATAACTTAATATATTTCGGATTTACCAATCCCATGACGTTGCAAATCATCCACACATGAGAATTCATTTCTCGCGCCCTATTTTCCTAACCCCTTTGTAGATTTCGATTACGGGGAGCAAGGACAGTGATGTAGAAGACACAAAGTTTCCCGCCTGCTTAAAATACTATTAATAACACAATGATGCCTATTATTCTATTCCTAAATAAATGTTATCGCTACTGCTGTGCAAGACGATACTATTTACCGTGTGTTTCAGTTACCCAAACTCAGTGTGTAATATCCTGAAGATACAGAACCCTCTATCTAACTTTATATATATATATATATATATATATACAAATATACTTATGTGTGCGATACATTATTATAATATTCCCCCCCACTTATCCGCTGCATGAAATTCATCATTCAATTCCGTTATATTTCCTTCAAAAAATTTATAGTTCAGACTTTTGATCACAATAATACTTCGAATCCGATATAATTAATATATTCTGGATTCGGGGCGTTACAGGTGGTATCAGTGCCTAGGTTCAAAACTTTCGGACCTAACCCCAAATCTTGTTTTCCCGTCACACTAAAATTATTTATTATCACTTAAATATTAAAATATTAAATTTCTCGGGGGAAACGTGTCTCTGGTTACTGTCTACAAGCTCCTCGAAGGTACATTACTACTTTTTGTAAAATTGTTTAAAGGCCTACAAATTCAAAATAGCTTGACTTCATAATATTACGCGATAAAAAAAGTTACGATAACTCAAAACAATGTTCGTACTATGAAAGAGGAACTACAAAATTTAGTATAAGTTGCTGTTGAAACTCGAGTAATTAATAAGAATACTTGGATAAATTGTGAACTTCATAAATGGTATTATGTGATTTCTTTGATTACGTGCTTTAAATGTTTACTTTACGGTTATTTTTCCTTTTAAACTAAAATTTGACTAGAACTTTCCTTTCCCTATAGGAAGCCCGTAAGATGGATGTGGCCTAGTACTTAGAGATTGAGCAGTTAGAAGTAGAGACTATCGATGCCTTCACTGCCTGCTTTATAGAGTCGCGCGAAAGGGCAAGGGTTGTCCTAGAGCCCCACATTGAGACCGACTTCGCAGCTGCGACCCGATTCGCGGGATGAGTGATCGAGATTTTCCGCCCCATCGCTGCCGGATTGTTAGACCGTATGAGGGTGGACGACCCAGAGCATGGACCTCAGGTTCACCTAGACGCCTACTGGGTGGAGGCTCAGAGGGTGATTCGGCATGCGGATGATAACCGCACCCTGTCCCAACAGGCTGCCGGGATTGCCCGACGTAATTTTGCCATGTCCGGAGCTCTCCACGAGGACGCAGTGCTTGCCTGAGTCTCATCCGCCGCATCCAGAACTGCTGCGAACTCCCAAGATGAGTTCTCCCGTACCACTCTTAGGAGGTCCACGCTGTACTTGGAGGCAGCTATCGCACAGCGGGATACCTCCGTCACCTTCTAGGTAGCAAGTGGACTGGCTGGGGAGGGACCTTTCGGCTTTGGGGAAGCCGCACCTCCTGTGATAGAGCTAGCGGGAGTTGAGCCAGAGGTTGTTGAGTTTGAGGGAGACGAGCCAGAGGTAGAGATAGATTCCCCAACAGAGTTAGAGGTTGATGACTAGTTGGACTTCCGGACTTTGTATATAGTAGTAGATGCATATATATAGTATAGGTGGTAGCCGCTTGACATATAGTAGTAGTCATTTTGCGTGGTCATTTTCCTTATAGGCCATAACAGCGTAGCTCTAACCCCTCCTTTTGTTGCTCGTGGTCTATATTGATGTGAGGACACGATGCTATAGCATTACCTAGAAACCTTTTGCATTCTATTACGTAATGTAAGGAGACTGACTCCGTAGAACCAAAACTTTTTATGTATATATATACTTATTATGTGCTTACTGCTTGCCAATGTGTTTTACTTGCTTTATATATTGACTGTCATATATTTTATCTGATTATCGCTTAATGACACACCACTGATTCCTATAATACTGTTTGAATGTGAGCACTGTACCATTGAGGGCCCCGATGCATTGCGGTGAATTACGTACCACACGTGTTTCAGTGCTAGTGTTGTGTTGATTTGGTTAATCCGGTTATGTTTTTATAACCTTTTCACACCTATAAATATCGTAACAATATTATTCTTTTCCGATCAGAACTACCTTTAGAATGGCGCCATGACGTAGACATTGACGATCACGCATTAACCCCATTCCTGAACCAAGAGATCCTATAGGACAAGACCCACCTCCTCAGGCTGAACCTGAGCCGCCTCAACAGGCCGCGCCAGAAAACGATATTGCGAGAGAAATACTGATCTCTCTTCAGAACTACATTCAGCAGCAAGCTCCACCACCTCCTCCACCACTATAAGGGCCTATACCTCAAATGGCGCCCAGGACGAATGACTTTGTCTAATGTTTTCGGCGACTGCAGCCACCTAGGCTGAATAGGAAAGAAGATCCCTTTGAGATTGAGGAGTGGATATCGGGATTGGAACGTATCTTCAGATATATGGCACTGGCTGATACACAGAAGGTCTCCTGTGCCCAGTTCCAACTGATGGAGGATGCAGCCCAATGGTGGGAGTCTTATGAGCGAACTATGGACGAAGAAGCTAGACAGGTCCTTACTTGGGAGGACTTTAAGAAAGCTATACTGGACCGATACTTTCCACGAGTCCTAAGGGATCGGAAAGAACAGGAATTTATCAACCTTTGATAGGGAACTCTCTCAGTGATAGAGTACGAGAGAAAGTTCAATCAGCTGTCTCGTTATGCCCTACATCTGGTGGGTGATGATGAAAGGAAACTCGGAGGTTCGAGCAGGGTTTGAGGCCCGAGATAGCAGGAATTGTAATTGGCCTTAAGGTGCCAAGCTATGGAGAAGTTTTCCATCAAGCATTGCTGGTCTCGATCAGCCAAAATTTGGAGTACAAACAAACTCCGACTACTGTCCCTGTCAATTGAAATTGGCAGCCACACTTTAAAAGGAATCCAGTACCACCATCCAGGGGAAATAACTTTGTTGGTCCTCGAGTCAACCAGAACTGTCAAAGGTGTGGAAGGAGACACTGGGGACCCTGTAGTCAGGGAGGACTAATTTGTTTCCGTTGCAATCAACCAGGGTACAAGTCCAATGAATGTGCTCAGTCACCAAGCAGCAACCGCCAACCGGTTAACAATGCTCAGTACCGTCCACAGCAGGTAAACAATTACTAGGCTCGTCAGCTGCCTGCACCTAACAACCGCCAGGTGGGACCCCCAGTCAGAGGTCAGCCTAACCAGGGTCAGAGAAGGTCAGGCCACTTGAATGCTATCCTAGAGGAAGGGGAAGGCAGCAGAGAGCAACTTCGCTTGAAAGGACCAGCTCAGCCTGAGCAGCATGAGACGCTAGCAGGCACTGTCTTTGTACTTGAAAAACCTGCGTATGTATTGTTTGATACTGGAGCATCTCATTCCTTTATATCTGACAACTTTAAAAGAAAGTTAGGATTAGTTGAGGAAAAAGGGAAAGTTTAAATGTGAGTATTCCATCTGGAACTACTATGGAAAATGAGGGTCAAATTAGAGGTTTACCCTAACGCTAGATAGTCACTTAATAGAGTCTGATCTTCACGTCCTTAAGATGAAAACCTTTGACATAATCTTAGGCATTGACTGGTTAACGAGAAACAAAGCGGTAATAAAATGCACAGAACGCGAGATTGACCTCGAAACCCGTAATGACCAATGCTTCACGTTTCGTGAAATCAAGACCAAGAAGGAAACCCGAGTAATATCAGTAATCCAAGTTGCAGCAATATTACAAAAAGTGGAATGCCAAGCTTACCTCGTCCACATCTCGACAGGAGAGAAAGACGACAAATTGCGCATCAAGGTGCCAATTGTGGATGGATATCTTGACGTGTTTCCTGAGGAATTAATCGGGTTACCTCCTGATCGTCAGATAGAGTTCTCCATCGACTTAATACCTGGGGCAGCACCAGTATCTAAAGCACCTTATCGAATTGCGCCAAAGGAATTGGAAAAACTGAAGGAACAACTGCAGGGTTTGCTTGAAAAGAAGTTCATCAGGCCTAGTGCATCACCATGGGGAGCACCCGTGTTATTCGTGAAGAAGAAAGATGGAACTTTCCGTATGTGCATAGACTATCGAGGTCTCAATCAACTGACCATTAAGAACAAATATCCTCTTCCAAGGATAGAAGACTTGTTCGACCAGTTGAAGAATGCTACCGTATTCTCAAAGATCGATCTAAGGTCTGGTTACCACCAACTAAAGGTCAAGAGTGAGGATATCCCAAAGACAGTATTCTGGACTCGGTATGGACATTATGAGTTCACCGTGATGCCTTTTGGAGTAACAAATCCTCCAGCGATCTTCATGGATCTGATGAACAGAGTGTTTCATCTGTACCTGGATCAATTCGTCATCGTCTTCATCGACGACATACTTGTGTACTCTAAGAGCAAAGAACAACACGAAGAACATCTCAAGGCAGTCTTAGAGATAATGAGATGAGAGAAGTTGTATGCCAAATTCAGCAAGTGTGAATTTTGGATCGACCGTGTTATGTTCTTAGGGCATATAATCTCCGCAAAAGGGATTGAAGTGGACCCAACAAAGGTAGAAGCCATCATGAACTGGAAGGCACCAACTAACGTCAATGAAATTCGGAGTTTTCTTGGGTTAGCAGGGTACTACCGAAGGTTCATACAAGATTTTTCCAGCATTGCAAAAGCACTGACGAAGCTGACTAAGAAAGCCGAGAAGTTTACTTGGGATTCAACTTGCGAGAAAAGCTTTCAAGAGCTAAAGAAGAGGCTAACCACGTCGCCTGTGTTAACCATCCCAGACGGATCAGAAGGATTCGTCATTTACACAGACGCTTCTCTGCCAGGCTTGGGTTGTGTTCTGATGCAGAATAAGAAAGTTGTAGCTTATGCATCCTGGCAACTTAAGGACCACGAACAAAACTACCCAACACACGACTTAGAACTGGCCGCAGTAGTTCACGCGTTGAAGATTTGGAGACACTACTTATATGGAGGAAAGTGTGAGATCTACACTGACCATAAAAGCCTAAAATACTTCTTCACATAGAAGGAATTGAACATGCGTCAGAGAAGATGACTCGAATTGGTAAAAGATTACGATTGCACTATCCACTATCACCCTGAAAAGACAAACGTAGTGGCAGATGCTTTGAGTAGAAAGGAAGATACAAAACTAAGCGTCATTCCGACCACACAATTACCACTAATAGGAGAACTCTCTCGATTAAACTTGGAATTTTCCACACAATGTTGTGCAGATTCCATGGTTTACGCGTTCACCCTGCAACCGGTCTTACGAGAAAGGATCCCAGGAGCACAAAAGGACGATAAGTTCTTGAGAGGAATACGTAAGCATGCTGAGGAAGGAACCATTCAGAGATTCGTATTGAGTACTAATGGAGCTTTGATGTTCGATAACAGAATCTGTGTGCCTAAGGATGACGAAATGAGGAACGAAATTCTGAAAGAGGCACATAGCACTCCTTACGCCGTTCACCTCGGAGAGACGAAGATGTACCGGGGACTGAAAGAGAACTTTTGGTGGAGGGGTATGAAGAGATTGATAGCTCAATTCGTCAAGAGTTGTTTAACCTGCCAACGAGTTAAAGCAGATCATCAACGACCTTCAGGGTTATTGCATCCTCTGGAGATGCCAGAGTGAAAATGGAAGAACATCACTATGGATTTTGTCACCGGATTTCCGAAAACAGTGAAAAATCACGATGCCATCTGGGTTATCGTAGATAGACTTACAAAAACTGCCCATTTTATCCCTATAAGAATGACGTATACGTTAGACAAGCTTGCTCAACTATACATAGCTGAAGTAGTCAGACTGCACGGTGTACCAGTCTCGATAGTATCCGATAGAGACCCCCATTTTACCTCCAAGTTCTGGGGAAGTCTGCAACGAGCCTTGGAGACTGAATTGAAATTCAGCACCACATACCACCTGCAGACTGACGGGAAATCGGAAAGAACTATCCAGACGCTCGAAGATATGCTCAGAGCTTGCGTTCTAGATCTTGAAGGAACTTGGGAAAGACACCTACCATTGGTAGAGTTTGCATATAACAACAGTTATCAAGCAACAATACAAATGGCGCCGTACGAAGCACTCTACGGGAAGAGGTGTAGATCGCCAGTTTGTTGGGATGAAGTCAGGATTCAAAAGATTCTCGGACCCGAGCTAGTCGAAAGATCAGCTGAGATAGTCGCAAAGATTAAAGAGAGAATCAAGACGGCCCAGGACCGTCAAAAGTCATATGCAGATACCCGGAGAAGGGATTTACAATTTAACATTGGCGAGAAAGTATTTCTCAGAGTCGCACCAATGAAAGGTCTAATCCGTTTTGGAAAAAGAGGTAAGCTAAAGCCGCGATACATTGGACCATTTGACATCCTGAACAGAATTAGGGATGTGGCTTATCGCATAGCTTTACAACCAGAGTTATCACGAGTGCATAATGTGTTCCACATTTCTACACTCAGGTAATACATGAACGATCCAAACCACATTATTAATCACGTAGAATTAGGTCTAAGCAGTGACATGACTTACGAAGAAGTCCCGGTGATCATCCTAAGAAGGAAGTTGCACTTGTTAAGAAATTGAGAAATACCATTAGTCCTTGTCCAATGGAGCCGACACGGGAAAGAAGAAGCGACTTGGGAAAGAGAGGATGAAGTCCTAGCCAAATACCCTCAATGCTTAAATAGTACCTAAGAGTTGAATTTCGGGGGCGAAATTCTGTTAAGGGGGTGAAGATGTAACACCCCGTCCCGTTCTGTACCCTTTTTCTTTATTAGGAACCTTATTTTATTTTCTTATCTTTGTTTCTTTTAATTTTAATATTTTGTGTGTTATTGTGTAATTTAAATATATATACCCTTTTTATAAATTTCTAAATTCGAAGAAAGGAATCGAATCTTTCAAACGAATAAATGACTACTAGAAATTAATTATCCGAGTTTAAATTAAGGATTTCAATCCATACTTTTTTATTTATAAAATATACAAATATATTTCAGATATATTAAAATATTGTTTGAATCTCAAGACTGTATTAATTATTAAAAAGGAATTTTTTTTTCATGAAACAAAAACTGTGTCAATTGAAAACTAAAATATCAGAATTGGTAAGACTAATTCTTGGCCACACATTATTTAGTAATTAATCTTTTATTTTTTACTTGAAAATCTTATTAAAGATCCGGATGTGAATAATTCCAAAGCAACAGTTAAGTTTTAAAAGGGAATCCGTAATTATCCCATATCAGTCCTCATTCTCCCTACTTTTCCAATCAGTTTCCTATTATCTCTCTCTCTGTTTGAAGCAAAGCCACCGCCTCGCCTCTCTCGCCGACGCCGCCGCAGCCCAGTTCCGACCGCCGCCCTCTTTTCCCTCTCAGACGAAAGCTGCCGTCGAAGCCCGGAGCCAAACGCCACTTCTTTCTTCTTCTTGCAGTAAGTATTCGAGATTCCCCTCTTTAATTTTCAATTTTGATTATTTTCAATTTTGATTTTAAAATACCGTAACTCGATTCACTATTTCTTTCTTCTCCGAGATGAAGCCGAACCGAAGCCCCACTGCCGGAATTTCTGGAAATCCCGATCGATGCCGTTAGGCTGTTCGATTCATTTTTCCAAATCCCCGAACGACGCTGTTAGGCTGCCCAATTTTATAAGCGACCCATCGAGTTTTCAATCGACGCCGTTAGGCCGCCCGTTTACCGCCTCAAACCCGGAGAACATAAGGTTTCTACCTTCATTTTCTTCTTTCGTAAATTCTGGAATTTGGTCGAGTTTTGTTCGAACACCATGGAACAAAGAATCAGAAAAGAAAGGGGAAAACTTACTGTTGGAGATGGTTTAAGTGTCTTAGTGACACTAATTGATTTGTTCAGTATTATTGTTTTGGTTTCTTTGTATCACTCTTTTAGAGGTAGGAAAGTTGAACATATTATTTCCCTATTTCATGCCTTCACTGACTGTTAGTTTGAGTTTGATCCCTTTTGGACTTTGGATTAGTGTTTTAGTAGTAGTAATTGAATTATGGAGTATTACTGTTTTGAGTTTGTTGTAGTGTTTGGACTTAGTGGACTAGTATTGTTGTTTTAGCTTGTTTAGTGTCATTTTTCTAGTTGTTTAGTATCTTTTGACTTAGTTGATTGATGTTATGAATTGGTGGCTAGTATTTTTTAATTAAATAGTGATGAAGCTTGTTGGTTAAACACTATTGGGTAAATTTTGTAGACAAAGGGAAACTCGTCTTCCCTTTTGTGCGACTATTAGAAATTTAGAAACAAGATAAGTCTTTTTAATATCCAATCTAGTATCAAATAAAAAGAGTTTTTTTGGAGAAATTAATATAGTCCTTTGTTTTAGAAGTATTACAAATCAACTTTAGAAGTATTACTAATATTAGAAAAGCAAAATACTTTTTATAAACTATATTAGATGATAATATAAATTTCTTAGAAAAGTCAAAGTCTATTAATAAGTTTTAATAAGGTAATTTTATTTAAGAATTCTTTTAAAATGAGAAATAGAAATCTTAGAAAAGAAAAAACTTATTCTTTTATCTTATTAATACTTTTAAGTAATTATCTTATTCTTTTAAGTATTTCCAAGAAAAACAATTATTATGAATATACTTTTAAATTTATAAAAGGCTTTTGTTCAGGAGACAAAAGAAATTAGTAAATACACCCCATAATACACCTCCTCTTAAAAGGGGTGTACTTATCAATTAGAAATAAACCTTTGGAAACTTAAGCTTTCGATAGTTTTCTAAAGGCAACAATCTACCCAATCCGCGAGATCCAAACTCTTAAGCTTTTCAAATTTAAAAGTCGATCTTTTAATCGGATTACTCCCTATTAGGATTCTGTAATATTCGGGACATGCACGGAGGACTCGACCGTCTGCCTATACATCATTCACAGAAATCAGAACGATCAGGTGGGTGATGATCGGTTGTTTGATCTGCTAATAATAACGTTGTGCTGGTATACTCTGAACTCGACTAAATCAATCTAAAATAATTAAATCCAACATAAATGTAACACCTATTATATAACTGTTTGAATTATGTGATATGACTATACATGATATCTAATGCCTGTTCTTTTGTAAATCGATCACTATTGTGTGAGTTAGTACCTTATGTGAGCATGAATCAGTTCAATTGTCAATCAAGTGTTTTTCTCTGTAAAGTTTGATGTGTCAGTTTTATGGAAAGTTAGTAAGTACGGAGTTGGGATCGAGTTTTTAATCCAACCTCCGGGGAGCTATTGGGGACACCCTCGGAATGTAGGTTGTTGATTCAAACTTATCTGGTCCCCGGGTCAACCGCCTACGTTGCGCACTGGGAATAAGGCCATTGATGGTTTGCTATTATTTTGAGGGTTGTTGTGGTTGGATGAAGTAAGTTTAATGATGATTTGGAAGGAGTAAGTTTGTTGTGGTGGAAAAGAGTAAGCTTGTGGAAGTGGAATGATCGTACGAATGTGGTTTGACAGTTTGTGACAATACGTGAATATATTTTGGGCTCTGCCCTAATGTGAATCAACTTGTGCTACTTCAATTATATTATGCGAAATATGCTTAATACCAATAAATTATTATATGAACTGTTTCTTCTATGGAATATTGTAATCTTGTTTATATGTCAACTGCTTAAATAAATTAAATACTTTATCAATGAGTATAACTTAATATATTTCAGATTTACCAATCCCCTGACGTTGCAAATCACCCACACGTGAGAATTCAAATCTCACGCCCCATTTTCCTAACCCCTTTGCAGATTTCGATTACGGGGAGCAAGGACAGTGATGCAGAAGTCACAAAGTTTCCCGCCTGCTTAAAATACTATTAATAACACAATGATGCCTATTATTCTATTCCTAAATAAATTTTATCGCTACTCAGTGTGTATTATCCTGAAGATACAAAACCCTCTATCCAACTTTATAAATATATATATACAAATATACTTATGTGTGCGATACATTATTATAATATTCCTCCCCACTTATCCGCTGCATGAAATTCATCATTCAATTCCGTTATATTTCCTTAAAAATTTTTATAGTTCGGACTTTTGATCATAATAATACTTTGAATCCGATATAATTAATATATTCTGGATTCGGGGCGTTACACAAACACACACTACACATTACACATGTCGCACACCTGCAAAAGAGAGCACAAAGTTAAGTGCAAGACAATTGTGAAGTATTACTTGAGCTATGCATTAGTGTCAGCACTTATTCAAGTTGGTGATAGTAGTTGTGTTGGTTAGTATTAGTCCTGCTTCATCCCGGTATTGAAAATATTTCAAAACAGAAGACTTGGACCAGAAGACTTCTGGTTTGATGATGTAGAGGTAGAAGACCTGTGTCGAGGGGGGCATAAGCCTTGTTCAAAGTCAAGTTACTTCCAACAGGCAAGTAGCCTTGGATGAGCATTAAAGTTTGAATACCAGAAGACTTACCAAAAGAGTTTATGTCTTCTGCCAGATGAGCTCAAAGTCTTATGGTCAGCTAATTTTGACAGTATTGTTCATTTAATGCGTCGGTTAAGGCAGTTTTAATCCATTTCGACGGAATACGGTTACTGGGCATTCTTAGCTAGGTTATATTCGCTATATATACGATGATTCTCACTTGAATTATCTCTGAAGCTCAATTTTTTTAGTGTTCTTAGCTTAGTATCCAAGAATCCTTGAGAGAAAAGAGGAATTGAGTGTTGTAATTCATGTTTCATCCCTTGTTAGTGAAGATTCAATCTCTTCGATCCCGTGGATGTAGGTGTTTCATCACCAAACCACGTAAACTCTAGTATTTTTATTCTCTTGTTGATTTCAATTTTTGTTTGTTGTTCATTGCAATCCCAGAATCAAGTTTTCTTATGAATCGAATTAAAAACAATAATAGCAAATACAAAGCTACTAGTTAAAGCCCCGCGAATTTCGCGGGTTTAAATTAAATTTTAAAAAAGTTTTTATGTAATACAAATTAAAAGAAAATTATTTTTTATACTAATAAAGTATGAAATTATTTGTTTTATTATTATAATATTAATTAAAGCTAAACATTTATTCGTATTATTCAATATATATTATTTACAATGTCTTAAAGTGAAAAATAATTTTTTCCATATAAATAACACTCAGTATAAGAGTAATTTTTTTAATAATTTTTATAATTTATTTAAATTTGTAACATAATTAATTAAAATTATACCGTAATTTATTTAAGCGAGTGCCACAATTAATTCACATCGCACAACTATAATTCATTTATATATGTACCACCATATTTTAAGTTCATACCACACTTCCACTAATAACTAATGTTAATGGCCAAATATATAAAGTAAACCAAGCATTAAAGCTATGTTTGACTTTAACCTCAACTATTCTACTTTAAATTTTCGTCTACATTAAGAAATACATGTTAGACTCCGATCATATTACCTTATAAAGGACTAAAAAAATGTTGGAGGACCAATATCAAATATATTAACTATGGAACTGTTTATTTGGTAACAATATGTATATTACTTAGGAAACTGAAAAAATATGAAACTAATTGTGGAAATAATTTTTTGTAAAAGTACATATACTCATTAGTAGTACCACAATTAACAAGAATTTATCTAGTAATATATTGATTATATTTTTTTATTTTGATCATGTAATGTAATATCTAAATTTCTCTGTTTAAGACCTTTAGAAAGATATAGGTGTTGGAAAAATAGGGGTGCCCGGAATCTATTCGGGATGAAATTTAAATACGAATTTAAATACAATTATTACTAGCATGAATTAATCCTAATTAATTCAAATAATAATTCCAACAACAAATTTAACATCATGCATGTTGAATTAATTCACATAAAATCTAGGCGGAATAAACAAGAATTTATGTGACTTACGTACCTCTTGTAGAATTGGCCTTTGAATAAACGGGACAATCACGATCTCGCTTTATCAACCCAAAATCCTTCTCAAGTATTTCCCTTTCGCCTTACTTGATCACCGGTGGGAGATGCTTTCAAGTAATTTAAATAACTAAGGAAAAAGAAAAATATATATGCTCTTAATTTTTCCAACACATGGAATTATGTACTTGGGGATAAAATAATCATTCCCTATTTATAAGTAGAGGTGGCCGAAAATTAGGAGTAATTGGGCCTTGGAGAAAATCTTTTCTTAGACTCTAAGAAATCTTGAATATATCCCATATATTCTTTTCTCCAAAATAAAATATTCCACAAACATCTCACCCTTCTTATAAAACTTGTGATTCTCGAAAATCTTAGGAAAAGAATCCAAGATTTGGATCTTCTTGAATATATGAGATAATCTTGTATTCCAAGAATACTTATCTTCCATAATATCTTTCCAAGAAAATCAACAAAATCTTTTCTCTCATAATATTGCAATTTTCGAAAATTCTAGGAAAAAATCAGCATATTATTTTCTTTTTATTTTAATCAACTTATCATTATTGGGTTACTTAATGGGCTACTTGAGGGGCCTTTAAGGAGAATTAAGATTGTACCTCCTAATGGACTTCTGAATTTCAATATTGAGCCCCAATATAATTCAATCCATTAACATTAATTATTCCCACTAATAAATTAATACTGCACTATCCATCTTAATCCATATTACGATAATATGGGCTCCCGGTTACTATTTCCCGCGTTTAAGATTATCAAGTCCATTAATTAATTAAGCTTCTGAATAGCTCTAAATTAATTAATATATTTCACCTTGGAGTAAAGACAGCTCAACATTATTATCCGTACCGAAGAAACTAATTCTTCACTTGCAAGATTTGGTACGATAAAACTTCTGAGCCCACCAAGGGGACTAATCACACGAGCCGTACTCGCACGCGTTTCTCCATATTAAATCTTAGCAATCGTCGTATGATTAATATTACTGCCCAAAGCACAAGGTTCGAAGTCACGATGATTCTCACCCAACATGAATCAAAGCAGTAACCATTAAGCACACACGGTCCTATTTAAGTGACGTAGATTAAGAAATCAACAACCACTGAGGTCTAATTCTTCACACTTCACAACAGAAGAATTTATCCTCGCTGCAGGACCTCTTCAACACATACTAAATGTGCTAGTGCAATCTCTTAGTCAAGACAGACCAATCTGAGACTTACACATCGACCTTTCACGGCGGATTGTTCAATTCCACCTAGGTCGTGAAAATGTACGTTTAGTTACAAGGAAACTGTTAATGTGATCTTCCGTGATCGAGTATCACCACATTAAATACAATGTAACATTCAACATTCAATCATAACTAAAGCAAATGCGATAAAAGAATTATTCTCATAAAACAAGTGTTTGATACACGAGTTATACAAAGTAAAAGCATACTTTCACGTATAACTCCAACAATCTCCCACTTATACTTAAAGTCTGCTTTTTAGTATACATCACACATGTCTTAGTGTAGTAGCTTTACGTGACATCTCATGTCAACCTACACTAACCTAATAATTCCTCCCACTTATACTTAAAGCAGATTGGCAATAGTCTTGACTCCCATTCCATTCACATGTCTCTCGAATGTACTCTGAGGCAGACCCTTTGTGAATGGATCCGCTAGGTTGTCACCGACGCTATCTTTGCCACTTCTATATCTCCTCTCTTAACGATTTCTCGTATAAGATGGTATTTTCTTTCTATGTGTTTGCTGGCCTTGTGGGCTCTCGGTTCCTTTGAATTTGCAACTGCTCCGGTATTGTCACAAAAGACAGTTATCTTGTCGGGCAAATTCGGAACTACGTCCAAGTCCACTAAGAAGTTCTTGAGCCAAACTGCCTCTTTCGCTGCTTCACAAGAAGCTCATACTCGGCTTCCATGGTCGAATCGGCGATGCATTTATGATTAACGCTTCTCCATGAAATGGCTCCTCCTCCCATGCAAAACATACTACCCGAGGTTGACTTTCTTGAGTCTATGTCTGATTGGAAATCCGAGTCCGTGTATCCCGCGGGCACAAGACTATCTGACTGGTAAATCAGCATCCGCTCACGAGTTCTTTTCAGATACCTCAAGATGCACTTTACGGCAGTCCAATGGTCTTTCCCGGGATTACTTTGATATCTTGCTACCATGCCCACGACAAAGCAGATATCCGGTCTCGTACACAACATTGCATACATAAGGCTTCCTACGGCCGAAGCGTACAGAACACCTTTCATGTTATCTATCTCCACTTGCGTCTTAGGGCTCATTTCTTTCGATAGATGGATTCCGTGCCTAAAAGGTACAAAACCTTTCTTGGAATCTTGCATGCTGAAACGCTTCAAAACAGTGTCAATGCATGAAGCTTGCGATAAGCCCAATATCCTCTTCTTGCGATCGCGAGTGATCTTGATCCCAAGGATGTGACCGGCTTCCCCTAAGTCCTTCATATCAAATTGTTTTGACAGCCATACCTTTACGTCTGACAATACCTTTACATTGTTTCCAATGAGCAGAATATCGTCTACATATAATACTAAGAATACCACCGCAATTCCGTCATGCTTCTTATACACACAACTCTCGAACTCGTTTTGATCAAACCCATAAGACTTAATCACTTGATCAAAACACTGGTTCCAAGTACGCGATGCTTGCTTAAGTCCATAAATGGATCTCTTAAGCTTGCATACGAGGTTCTCTTGGCCTTTTTCAATGAAACCTTTGGGCTGTTGCATATAGATATCTATCCCGTCAAGACTTCCGTTAAGGAAAGCTGTCTTGACATCTATTTGCCAGATCTCGTAATCTAGGTGCGCAGCGATCGACAAGAGAATACGGATGGACTTAAGCATAACTACAGGCGAAAAGGTCTCCTCATAATCGAACCCTTCTTTTTTAGTATACCCTTTGGCCACTAGCCTTGCTTTGAAGGTCTCAACCCTTCCGTCCGGTCCTCTTTTCCTCTTGTACACCCACTTGCATCCAATGGGTTCTACCCCATTGGGTGGTTCGACCAACTCCTACACTTGATTATGATCCATCGAACCCATCTCGGTTTCTATTGCCGTTTGCCACGACTCCGCGTCTTTGTCTTGGATTGCCTCGTCGTATGTCCATGGGTCTGATTCATCGCCGGGAACCAAATCCAAAGATTCTCCTATCCCCATGAATCTCTCGGGTTGCCTAGCAATCCTCCCACTGCGACGGGGTTCTGGTTGTGAAGATGTGATGTGTGGTACATCATCTTGTATACTTGGTATCGAGGTTTGACCTCTCAATTCTTCTAAGGTAATTTCACTTTTAGGCTTCCGATTGTTCATATAGTCTTTCTCCAAGAATTTAAAGTGTGTACTAATCACGGTCTTTTGATCCTTGAGACTATAGAACATACACCCTTTCGTTCCCGCAGGGTATCCTATAAACAGCCTTAATTCCGAACGTGGATCCAACTTACCGGTATGCCGAACAACCCCAGATCTTCAAATGTCTTAGACTGGGCTTGCGCCCGGTCCAAAATTCCATTGGAGTTTTAGGAACAGATTTGGATGGCACCAAGTTTAGAATGTAAGTCGCCGTTTCCAAGGCATTACCCCAAAACGACTTGGGTAAATCTGAATAACTCATCATGGATCTGACCATCTCTAAAAGAGTCCGGTTTCTTCGTTCCGCCACACCGTTCTGTTGAGGGGTTCCTGGTGCGGTTAATTGGGATACGATCCCTTCGTCCGATAAGTAGTTTAAGAATTCATCGCTGAGGTATTCGCCTCCACGATCTGATCGTAGAAACTTGATACTTTTTTCCCTATGTTTCTCGGGTTTGGCCTTAAACTCTTTGAACTTATCAAAAGTTTTAGACTTATGCCTCATAAGGTAAATATACCCATATCTCGAGTAATCGTCAATGAAGGTAACAGAATACTCATACCCCATTCTCGCTTTGATCGTCATTGGACCACACACATCGGTATGAACAAGTTCTAACACTTCCATGGCTCTATTCACCTTGGCTCCAAATGCCCTCTTGGTCATTTTACCCTCTAAACAGGATTCACAAGTTGGAAACGGTTCGACTTGGAATGATTACAAGGATCCGTCTTTCACCAATCTCTCTATCCGCTTTAGATTAATATGACCTAGTCTAAGATGCCAAAGAAGTGTTTCGTTCATCTCCGAAGAACGCTTTCTTTTATTACTCGAAATGATCGACGTGTTATTAGATTCATTATTTGAGTAGTGTGCACACTTAATCGTATAGAGATTGTTTACCAACGTTCCATGACAGATAGTATCATTCTTAAAAGAAACAGTAACAACTTTATTAAAAGTAACTAAATATCCATAAAAAACAACTTAGAAACTGAAATTAAATTCTTCCTAAAGTTTGGAACGTATAAAACATCTCTTAAAATTAAAACTCTATCTTCAAAAGATAGGTGCACGACTCCCACTGCTTCGGCTGCCACTCTCGTAGCATCGCCCAAAGTGATGGTGATCTCATTCTTGCTAAGTCGCCGGGTTAGCTGGAACCCCTGAAGAGTGAAACAAATATGATCAGTTGCCCCGGTATCCACTACCCAAACATGGGCAGCATACGCCGCAACATAAGTTTCCACGACTAAAGCATGAGACTTACCTTTCTTTACCGCCTTCTTAGGCTTAGAACAGGTAGACCTCCAATGTCCTTTCTCCCCGCAATTGAAGCACTTACTATTACTGGATACCTTCACGCCGTACGGCTTGAATGCTCTTTCTTTGCCAACAAGAGTGAGTCTACTGGTTTGGTTCCGATCAATCTCCTTCTTCTCAATCTTACCTTCCATTGGCCTAGATTTCGAGAAAAAGTTCTTGATCACCAAAGCCTCATCCTTACTCCCTAAGTATGACTCTACCGTTATCAGAGCTTTGAGCAGGGTATCTAAAGTGAACTTGTGTTCCGATAACACGTATTCCCAAAAGAACCCATTAAAACTGCTCGATAGCTTTAGGAGTATGGAATCGATTTGACTTTTTTCACTTTGTCCGGCACCAAGAAACTCGAGTTTTTCAAACTCACGCCTAAATTTGAGACCATGATCCCTTACAGGTGTTCCCTTCACCATTTCCTTCGTGAGCTTCTCACGAATGGTGAACAGATTCACCATGGGGTTCTGATGTTGAAACATCTCTTCAAGGTTATTCATGATATCAACAGCCGCTTCAATTCCTTCATGAATGCGTTTTATATCTTCAGACATAAATATCAAGATGATGCGCTTCATGTGCTCATTGGAATGCTCCCAATCATCGAATACCGCCCTTTCCCCATTACTTGACTTATCATTAGGTTTCTTGGGTACGTCAACGCTAAATATCCAATAGTGTTCTTGCGCAGGTAGGACCATATTCATGTTACGTTTCCAATCAACATAGTTCTCACCAATAAGTTTGTTATATTTAAGTATACTAAACAGTGGATTAAAAGGTTGCGACGTGATGAACTGAGAATAAAACATACATTCATATCAATATCTAGAAAAATACGAAATTATCACATAATTCGATCACATCAATTATATTGAAACCTTAAAACAATATAATCATGCATCAGCCAACATCTCGAAACAATTTAAATGCGCCACGAGGGGTGGTCTATACATTTAAACACATTCAAGCGGATCACAAACTTAAAAGTTACAAATTCTTAATTCAAAATTAATAGTTGGCTCCCACTTTGACCACATAAGAATTGGCAGGGACTCCGAGAGGAGTAAGTTAATATCCATTTCTTATGCCTAAGTAATAACCATAATTAAATACAGGATTATTATTTCGCTTTGAGCAAGCCACTCGTGGTGAGGGTCAATACCGCCACTAGTAATAATCCACAATCATCCTTTCAGAATTTATTCATGTGAAATCCGTTCTTTTGGCCGATCCGAGGGGGAAATGTATTCCAAAAGAACTTTACAAATAAATAAATTATGGAGGCCAAATTAATCCAATTTTAATATCCGGAATAAAATTACGATTAAATAAGCATAAATAGTAATTTTCGAAAGTAAGGTTTTTCTTGGACAATAAAATTCATGCAAACACATATTAACAAATAATAATAAGTGCACGAAATAAAACATCCATCAAAACAAAATTAAACACATTGGAGCACTCAAATCCAACTGTCACAGTTTAATTTCTTCACGTTTTGGTACGAAATATCGTCCTTGTTGCTTTCCATCGTTCGTCTCGACATGCTCCCACTCGAACAGCAACACTTCATCAAAAACAACATCGTTTGGGGTTCGGGATGACGTTTAAAATCACATAAAAAATGCAGAACTGAAATTAATTTTTTTAAAAAATTCCACGGCCCGAGATACGGCACGCGTCGGCCCACAGAGTGGGCCCGCGCGCCACCCGGCACTGTAACGAGCAGCTGGCCACCGGGCGCCGCCTACGTGTGCGCGCGCCCGCGCCATGCCGCGCCCCGTTGTGCGCCCGGGTCGTGCGCCTCGCGCACCCCGCGCACCGGATTTCGCCGTTCGTTCTCATTTCTCACCCATGCATGATTTTACGTCCATGCATGCGCCGCGCATGCATGCGCCGCGCATGCATGCGCCGTCCGTGTATGCCGTCCTTAATTCTTCGTTCTTCGTCTCGATCTGGTTACAATTTATTTTAAAAAAAAAATACTAGATCTAGACTAGTCTATTACAATGATCGAATCAAAATAAAAACAACTAATCTACTCGTGGATTTTCTCACGAGAAAAACGAATTCGAACGAATCGAATTAAAAACAATTAATTCACACGCATGAAAAATTAACAACATTAAAAACCATGACAATTGGATACCTGCAAAAAAGATCTAGCAATTCTACTATCCAATTTTAATTTAATGTTAAACAATTTAAATTCCAATTTAAAGATCAGAGCCCGAAACCTGGCTCTGATACCAGTTGTTGGGAAAATCGGGGTGCCCGGAATCTATTCGGGATGAAATTTAAATACGAATTTAAATTTAATTATTACTAGCATGAATTAATCCTAATTAATTCAAATAATAATTCCAACAACAAATTTTACATCATGCATGTTGAATTAATTCACATAAAATCTAGGCGGAATAAGCAAGAATTTATGTGACTTACGTACCTCTTGTAGAATTGGCCTTTGAATAAACGGGACAATCACGATCACGCTTTATCAACCCAAAAACCTTCTCAAGTATTTTCCTTTCGCCTTACTTGATCACCGGTGGGAGATGCTTTCAAGTAATTTAAATAACTAAGGAAAAAGAAAAATATCTATGCTCTTGATTTTTCCAACACATGAAATTATGTACTTGTGGATGAAATAATCACCCCCTATTTATAAGATGAAGTGGCCGAAAATATGAGGAAATATGGGCTTGGAAAAAATCTTTTCTTAGACTCTAAGAAATCTTGAATATATCTCATATATTCTTTTCTCCATAATAAAATATTCCACAAAAATCTCACTCACCTTATAAGCCTTGCAATTTTCGAAATTTATGAAGAAAAGAATCAAGATTTGGATCTTCTTGAATATATGAGATAATCTTGTATTCCAAGAATACTTATCTTCCATAATATCTTTCCAAGAAAATCAACAAAATCTTTTCTCTCCTAAATATGCCAATTTCGAAAATCATAAGAAAAAATCAGCATAATATTATCTTTTTATTTTAATCACCTTATCATTATTGAGCTACTTAATGGGCTACTTGAGGGGCCTTTAAGGAGAATTAAGATTGGACCTCCTAATGGACTTCTGAATTTCAATATTGAGCCCCAATATAATTCAATCCATTAATATTAATTATTACCACTAATAAATTAATATTGCACTATCCATCTTAATCCATATTACGATAATATGGACTCCTGGTTATTATTTCCCGCGTTTAAGATTATCAAGTCCATTAATAAATTAAGCTTCTGAATAGCTCTAAATTAATTAATATATTTCACCTTGGAGTAAAGACAACTCAACATTATTATCCGTACCGAAGAAACTAATTCTTCACTTGCAAGATTTGGTACGATAAAACTTCTGAGCCCACCAAGGGGACTAATCACACGAGCCGTACTCGCACGCGTTTCTCCGAATTAAATCTTAGCAACCGTCGTATGATTAATATTACTGCCCAAAGCACAAGGTTCGAAGTCACGATGATTCTCACCCAACATGAATCAAAGCAGTAACCATTAAGCACACACGGTCCTATTTAAGTGACGGAGATTAATAAATCAACAACCACTGAGGTCTAATTCTTCACATTTCAGAACAGAAGAATTTATCCTCGCTGTAGGTCCTCTTCAACACATACTAAATATGCTAGTGCAATCTCTTAGTCAAGACAGACCAACCTGAGTCTTACACATCGACCTTTCACGGCAGATTGTTCAATTCCACCTAGGTCGTGAAAATGTACGTTTAGTTACAAGGAAATTGTTAATGTTATCTTTCGTGATCGGGTATCACCACATTAACTACAATGTAACTAGTACTATTATGAACTGTTTGCAATAAATATTCAACATTCAATCATATCTAAAGCATATGCGATAAAAGAATTATTCTCATAAAACAAGTGTTTGATACACGAGTTATACAAAGTAAAAGCATACTTTCACGTATAACTCCAACACTCTGGTCATCCTCATCTGGTCCACCTCCTCTGGTACCCCAAATTTGACTAACTTCTACGGCTAACACATTTACAACATAGCTTACTATTGAATCAAACTCAGCAGACAAGATACTTCACATTTGACACTTCACATTTACTAATTTTCATTATAAATATCCCAAGTCTATACAACAAGGAATATCACAACCAATCACTTTCAATACCTTAATTTCTTCTTCGTTTGCACTTGCTGGCCTCTTATTTCCTATTACTCTCTTCTTTTTCTAATTAGATTTTTTTCTTCATAACTTTAAAAATGGCGGGTAGGCAATCAAGAGGCACCACAAAAATAAATTGATTTAAAGAGGGTTTTGGAGAGGGTTTTAAAGAGGGAATCGAATGTAGAGAGGGTATTGAAGAGGGATTTATTCCCTCTTCAAAATGCTCCTCGCCATTCTGTACACGAGGGAAAAAAAATCCCTCGAAAAATGGAGAGGGTTTTAAAGAGGGATTTCGTGTGGGACCAGGCGAGGGAAAATTTCCCTCGTCAAAAATCCCCCGCGGATCCGCTAGGCTAGCACCCACCCACCTCACTCCAAACTCAAATTGGGCGAAATTCACCCCCCTCAGGTTTCGAACACGCGACCTCCATGTATGCGGAGGCCTTGCGTGTTTCGCCGTGCCGCTTGGGCAAGGCTATTTACTTGTTATGTTTTAGGGTGTAATATATATGTTTAATATATTTTCTGTTGTATATTTTAAACATAATACTACTTAATATTAATTGTTTGTTATACTTTATATGAAAATTATTATTACATATAAAATTAAACTATCACTTGTATATATTATTATAAATCAATATAACTTTAAAATAAGTATATTTTAATTATTTTTCACTATTACACATATATTGATTGTTTTTGTTTTTAAAAATAAATACTTTTTTAATTTATTTTTACTATTTACTAATGTGTGTACACATATACACATATATTGATCGTTATTTTATTTAAAAATCAATAAAATAAAATTTTTTTTTTTAAATTTATTTTCACTATTTACTATTATGTGTACACTAATACACATATATTTATTTTCACTATTTACTATTATGTGTACACATATACACATATAAAGTTTGCTTTTTTTTTTTTAAATCAATAAAATTTTAAAATAAATATTTTTGAAATTGTTTTTCACTAAAATCAATAATAATAATAATAATAATAATAATAATAATAATAATAATAATAATAACAACAAACCAACATATATAGTTCCAATTATATCCAGACATAACAATTAAAATATCCACACATGCTCAAATATCCAGACAATTAAATCTAAATAAACAGTAAAATCTTAAACCAACATATATAGTTAAAAAACACGATCAAATATTCATGACATCTATCTCTCATCATCATCATCATCATCATCACCACCTCTTTAATTTTCAGAATAATTACCCCTCGGAGGGTAACCAGAATATGCACCTCTTTCAAGTAGGTCTACAAATCCAGTTGGAGATATGGAATTACGACGAGACGGGGAAGGACCAGAAGCTGGAGGACGAGCAGGAGAGGCCTGAGGATAAGGGGCGGCGGGAAAACCACTAGGAGGAACGAGAGGAACACCACTAGAAGGACCGGTGGGAGGACAATGGGCGTAACCAGGGGCGAGAGGATAAGAAGGATAAGCTGGGTAAGGAGGATATGAAGTAGCTGGTTGGGAAAACCCACTAGGTAGGTTTCCCTGATGTCCTTGCATCCACGCCATCATCTGGTTGTGCACTTTCTGACGCAAGTTTTCGTTATACTGTCTCTGTTGCTCCGCCATCATTCTTTCATATCTCGCGCGCTCTTCAGCCAACAAGCGATCAACATCTCTTTGGTCATAGCCGCCAATGTGTGTGCCAGATGATGTCCCGCCTGGGCCAGATTGTATGCGCATCGTCTTCATTTGACCGAGACCCCTAACTTTTCCGTGTTCTGGCCTCACTGTCTCAGCATACGCTTGACTCAATCGGTTCAAGCGCTCATCTTCGTCCGCTGAAGGCGGTAATTGCGAGACTCGTTCCTCCACGGAGCCCTAGACATACAAAATTGTGTAAATGAAAAAGTATATAAACGTGTTATTTATATTGTTAATGTTAATGTAAAATACTTACAATTATTTCAGCAATTCCCCCATACGTGTACTCCCCTTCCTCACAGTTGTGGAAATGTTGCACAATTTCCCATTCAGTTGGGAGCTGGTTATACTTCTTCTCCTGTATTCCAAAAAATTCGGGTTATGTATAATAAAGTAATTAAAATCTCCCTATGTTGTAGTGCAGGATTAATTACTTACGTATTCCTCAGTCCATTGTGCAGCTCCTTTTGCCCCTCCTTTGTGTTTTGAGGGGCCTCTTCCTCCGACTGAAGATAAGCGGTTTGTCCTACACTGGTTGCTTTTGGCAATGACTTCGGGCAATTGCCAGTACTCGAGTAGTGCAGTCCAGAATGTCGGCTCCCACGGTGGGTTTTTTCCTTCACGTCGATGGATCCTCTTCCAAAGACTGAGGAGATCCGTGAATCGTTCTCTAGACCTCTGGATAAAGAGCTTTTTAATTACCACCGTATTTTCCATCGTCGGATCCCAGTAGGTCTCCCTCTGAAGAAAATATATACAATCACGTTTATTTTAATTAAGTAAAAATGTAGACATACATATACTACTACATACTTAACAAAATTAACAATTACCTGGAATGTCTCCCACCACTCTTTCCTCCTTCCTTCTGACACCAGCTTATAAGTGAAACCGCCCATCTCCATTCGACGGGACATGATGTTCCGAATCAACCTCGAAACAGCATTCGAGGGCATCAATCTGTAGAAACTTTATTTCACACATTGTTGTGAGCATCAGCACCCTCTTCCGTACCTTTCATAAATCTAATCCAATTAATTTCCTCAAGGATCGAAACACCTGTACGGATGGGCGATGGATCATCATCAACTGTTTTGTTCTTTCTGAATGCAGTCTTGTTCCTTCGATACAGATGATATCTGGGTAAGAACTTACGATGGTTGTCAAACCACGACTGCTTTCGACTGAGCCTCAAAGTGAAAGCATCCGTGTATTCTGCACAATATGGACAAGCAAGCCTTCCAGATGTGCTCCATCCAGACAACATCGAGTAGGCTGGAAAGTCACTTATGGTCCAGATTAGTGCAGCCTGCATCAAAAAATTCTGCTTTGTAGCAATATCGTACGTTACCACTCCATATTCCCATAAAATTATCAAATCACGGATCAATGGTTGTAAAAATACATCCAATTTATCCTTTGGATTTTTTGGACCAGGCACCAGAACCGTAAGAAACATGAATTGATCCTTCATGCACATCCATGGCGGTAGATTGTACGACGTCAGTATCACGGGCCATGAGGAGTATTGTTTCCCCGACTGCCCAAACGGCTGAAAACCGTCGGTGCTCAAGCCCAACCTCACATTTCGAATTTCTGATGCAAATTCAGGATACGACTGGTCCAAGTGTTTCCAAGCCTGCGAGTCTGCAGGGTGACGCATAACACCAGACTAATCATTATTAGAGCAACTTGCATGCCATGTCATATCCTTCGCAGTTGCATTGGACTGATACAATCTTTGCAGTCTAGGGATGATGGGAAAGTAGAACATCTCCTTGAAAGGACTCTTCTTTTTCAGTCGACCATCCACATCGCGTCTAGCGGGTTTGAACCGTGGTCGACCGCAAAACTTACAATATTCAAGATCGCTGTCCGCACCCCAATATAACATACAATTCCCTGCACAACAGTCGATCCTCTCCACGGGAAGCCCCATCTCACCCATCAACTGTTTGCTATCGGAAAACTTTCTGGGCACCAAATTATCTGGAGGACATATCTCACGAACCAAGTCAACGATTTGATTATAATCCCTTTCAGATAGTCAGTTTTCAGTTTTAATGTTCAGCATACGGGCATTGAATGACAATTGCGAGTGTGATTCGCAGCCAGGATACAAATCCCGATCCGCTGCACGAAGCATATCATAAAACTGTGCAGCATACTGATTAGGGGGTTCCTCAACAGGCGGCTCATCATCCACATTTCCAAAGTGGGGCCCGAAAGTTAAGTCCGTGATCATATCGTGGTACGAGCTAGATCCTGCGGTCTCATCAACCGGTCCGTAAGAAGACGACGCCTGATCATTGTATTGATGCGGAATTTGACCCCAATTTTCCTCACCGTGAAAAACCCAATTGTAATAATTTGGCATAAAACCATTTCTATACAAATGAGCTTTCACATCATCGGGGTACTGAAACGTTTTGTTCCTGCATCTACATTTGTTACAGGGACACCTAATATTTCCTCGATTCATCCAATTTGGGTTACTAGTGGCGAAGTCTACGAATGAATCGAGTCCACTAATAAATTCAGGAGCTAGCATGCCATTAATCGATCTTGGACCATACATCCAACGTAAACGGCTTGAGTAGTCCATATCAATCTGTTTCATATTAATGAATTAAACCCTACAATTAATCATTTGTATTCTCCTATTAAGTTATTATTACATTATAATTAATTAATTAATTAATTAATATTTTCTAAAATTTTCGGCAGAGTTTCGTTTTGTTTTTTCGTATTCCCAGTTAATCAAAATTCCTACGTGCATCCATTTCCGACTTAATTATAATTAATCAAGTCGGAACGCACATATTCTACAACAAACAATATCAATAAGTACCCCTCCTTCAACTTCAACATGTATATCTATATATATAATATAATTAGCTAATTAAATATATATATATATATGCACATATCTTAAGAAATTAATTAACAACTATATATATATATATATATATATATATAAATTAAATTCTAATAATTATTTATTTATAATAGTTGCATAAATAATTAATTACTAGGAGTACTCATCAACAAATTAAATATATACTTTATGCATGCATATATAATTAGCAACTAATACTAATAAATTAACACAATTAATTAATTAATTATATATATAACTAAACCCCTACATGCTGCATACTATATATACATATATATCATGAAAATATACATATATGAGAGATTAATATGCAATAACTGTTAATTTAACCGATTAAAATGAAAAAACTTATCGTATAAACATTTTTGTGAATGTGTGTAGCAAAGTTCAACAAGTATTTCACGTCGTCGGCGGTGGTAGACGGCGGCCGGAGCTCCTTTCCTTTCTTCTCCTCTCTTTTCTTCTCCTCTCCTCTCTCTCTCTCTCGAATGCCTCACTGCCTTCTAAAAATGCAGCTTGGGTATTATGGCACTTTAGGCGAGGGTCTAGAAGAGGGAAAATCCCTCGTCATCTACTAGATTCTGGACGGGCCCCACGTTGCATGCATTCAAAATAAAGCTGCAAAAAATGCTGCAAAATTGTCGAGGGAAATGAAACCCTCGTGAAGGGTATCCAAGGCTGGGAAGAGGGAATTTCCATCGTGAGCTGCTGCGTCAGAAAGTTGTCGAGGGTTTAGTCCCTCGTGAAGTTGCAGAGGGTTAATCCCTCGTCTGGTGCAGGTGGCCCCACATTTTGGTCGTCAATTCCCTCGCGATGGACGAGGAAAATATTCCCCTCGTGATTTCCCTCATGCATTACAAACCCTCGTGTAAACCCTCTTTAATATTGAGGGTTTGTTTTCCCTCTTTAAATTCCCTCGTCTAACAAAGGTTTTTTTTGTAGTGAGGTCGTCAAAGAATCCTTATAATTCGCATTCAAAATCAAGAAGACTTGTACGCGACGTTTTCAAAGCGTCGTCTCGGCTTGTACAAAAAAGCAAGCTAATTGAGCACCATGTGTGGTGTTGATATTGGCATCATCATGTTTTCGCCAAGTAACATTCCTTATTCATTTTTTCATCCTAACATGGATTCTGTCATTGAAAAATACAGGATTCCTAACCAACCACGGAATGCTTATACAAGAGTGATTGAGACCACCACTCGTTCCAGAATCGAGGCCCTGAACAAGAGCCTTGACGAGATACTAGATGAAAAACAACAACTAGAAGAACAAAACAAGTATCTCGAAGAAATAAATACAACTAGGCCGAAAGGGTGGTGGGAGGAAACTCGTATTGAGAGTTTGAACAAAGAGCAAGTGAAGGAACGGATAAAATTTTTCGAAGCCTTCAAAGCTCAGGTGGAGAGTAGAATTGAGCAGCTTCAAAATGGAGCCTCGACTTCTGCACCAAATCCTTAAAATGCAGGACCAAGTACAGGAGGTTGCTTTACTCCGGGCCAGTTTTTCTCTCTCCACCGCCTCTTAATCCATCTACGAGTGGTGGAAATGCTAACCAAATTCCGGAGCAATATAGATATATTCCTCCTGGAAATCAGGATAATGAATAAGATGGTCCTCCACATCAGGGATAAGGAGGAAATTAATTGGATGTATTTTTCTCTTTCATTAATTCAATTTAAGTTTTAAGTGTAGGGTTTCTATATATATATATTTCTAATGAAATGGTCTTTTTTTTCTTATTTTTATGCATATGTGAGACATGTAATGTGTGTACTAAATACTTTGGAAAAAGAATTCCGTACATGTGAAAATGTAAGAAATGTATTTAAATAAAAGTAATTTCACATTACTCAATAAGTTCAGACTTTTGACTTTTAGATGTGATGTAATTTATTCAGAAAACAATATGGTTATTAGTGTTTTATATTAAGTATTAAAACTTGGCATTCCAAGAAAAAGAATTGAGCTTTGATATTTCATCGAACACCTTCTCTGAAAACTTAAGTCCATTTTCACTGTTGCTTAGTGCCCAATGTTGATAGCCAATCGGTTTTATAAACAGAGTATACTTGAGAATTTCATGTGAGAACTGAGAATTGAATTTGTAATTTAATGTGGTGAAAAGTCCATTTTACAGTGTAAAAAGGTGAGATGTCCTCACTACAAGTTTCAAGGCCTATCTAAAGGACACGTATCCATACATATGTAATTTGCACACAATGAGTTGTCCTTATGCATGTAAATGAGTGGACATCTGAATTCTACTTTGGCAAATTGGGTAAGCAAGTCGTAGGTAATTCTAAATTCATACGCAATTTATTATTTTCTTGTAATGAGATAAATTTAATCTACTCCTCTCAAGAAGTTCACACATTTAGATGATACAAAATTATTCCATCGTGCCAGAGCTTTTGATTCACGCCCAAATTCTAGGTTCATTTCCCGCATATAACAACTCTACCCATATTAAATTTTTCACTCATTGACCTCCTCCTATTTATACAAAAAATAAATAATAATAAGATTGATAATTAAACAAATAAAATAAAAATATCAATCTAATACTTATGAATATTTCGATGACACGATCTATATTTCAAAGTAAACATAATATACATAATTGAAATTAATTCATTAAAATAATAGAAAAATATTGTTGTAAAATGAATAATATAATAATCAATTTCATGAAGATATGTAATCTAAAACTAAAAATACCTTGTAAAAAAAATATATGACTATTTTTATAACCTTTGTCAAATGTTTTCATCAACAAGCATATGGTATGTAGATTTTTTTTTAAATATAATAATATGCAAAAAGAAAAGATAAAAAAAACGTAAAAGTAAAAACTGAGAAAAAAAAAAGTGAAGGAGAAATTAGAAGGAAAATGAGACATTAAACAACTAAAACACCACAAAAAAGACGGTGTTTAGCGACGGGAGATTTGCGACGGACGAATGTCCGTCGCAAATTATGTCATTTGCGACGGAATTCTGGCAGTTTTGCAACGGAATTCGTGAGTTGGTCAATTTTGACCGATTTTGCGACGGATATAGTAAGTCGTCGCAAATTTGCGACGGAATTTAACGACGGAGACATAAAACGCCGATGTTTTATTAAATTTGCGACGAAAGTCGTCGCAAATTTGCGACAAAACATTAGCGACGGACCACATGCCCGTCGCAAATTCCACAGGGTTACAGTTTGCGACGGCTTTCCGTTGCAATTTTTAAATTTAAATTTGCGATGGCTCCTTTCCCGTCGCAAATTTGAGCGGTTGAAACTTGCCAGGCGGGTTGGTGACCAATAATTGACCCGTGTCGTCGCAAATGAGGTCTGCGACGGAATAGCCGTCGCAAAATGTGCAATTTGCGACGGAAATTAAGGCCGTCGCAAATTTACGCAGTTTTACATCAGTCCCTTCCCTTTTCCTTCCCTTTCACTTTCACTTTCACTCACGAAAAAAATAAGAAATTATGCGGTTTTAATATGTTCTTCACGTATAATTGGTGTATTTGTCATTGCCTTCAACCTCACCGTACGTATTTGTGATCATTGCCTTCAACTTCACCGTACGTTTTCACATTTTTAACCGTTTAAATGTCATATTTTTATTGTTTCAATTTTTTAGTACACTATTAGGTAATGAGCATGATATATGTTTATTTGATGGGTTTTAGTATGATTGATGATATATATATGTTTATTTGATGAGTACGTTTTAGTTTGTGTGATATTTATAACTATTTTTAGTCGAAACTCTGCTCAATTTTTCTGTACACTATTAGATAAATTGTGTGATATTTGTTTATTTGATTGGTTTACTATGATTGATATATATGGTTGTGTTGGATTGATTTTTGTGAAGGAAAATTTTGTATATCCTTATTTTTAGGCAAACTCTGCCTAATTTTTTACAACTCATGTGATATTTACTTTTAATCTGTAACAGATGCAATTTCCAGATCGTGGTTGGATGTACTCAATACCTAGAATGATAGGAGGAGGCATTAACTCTGTCTTTTGCAATAAAATTGATGAGTTTATTGAGTTTGCACTACAACATCCATGCAATATGGATTGTATGGGTAATATTAGGTGTCCGTGTAAAGACAGAAGATGCAGAAATATGAGATTCTTGAGTGTTGATGAGGTTAGAACTCATCTTGTGATTTCCGGTTTTGTTCCCCGTTATTACAACTGGACCAGTCACGGTGAACAACGGTGGAATGTTGACATCGAAACCGTAGAATACTGGTATACTGGGTGGAGCGGTGGTGGAAGCTCTGATGTTGGTGGTTCAAGTTATGTTCTATATACTCAATTTGAACCACAAGTAGAGGATGAACCTGATAGATATCGAATGATGATTGCGGAATCTGTTTTTGGTGGTCAACCACAATTCAATGAAACACCTATGGAGGAGGAACCAAATCATCGGTCAAAGAAGTTTTTTGATATGCTTAAAACTGTTGATCAAAAGCTGTTTTCTGGTTGTGAGACTGAGACGCAGTTGTCATTCAATGCTCAAATGTTGAACATCAAAACTGAAGGCAAGGTCAGTAAAAAAGTGTTCAATCAATTTGCTAAATTGTTCAAACGAGCTCTACCTGAAGACAACACGGCGCTTGATAATTTCTATCAGAGCAAGAGGCTCTTGAAGGATATGGGTCTACCCTTTGAGAAGATTGATTGTTGTACAAACGGTTGCATGTTGTTTTGGGATGAGGATGAGGATGAGGATCATTGCAAGATGTGTGGTCACGCACGGTACAAACCATGTGGTCGTACAAAAAGTAAGAAGAAAGTGCAGTTCAAGGCTTATAAGGCAATGTATTACCTTCCCATCACTCCTCGTCTAGAGAGGTTGTATCAGTCTAGTGCCACGGCTAAAGACATGACATGGCATGCTGAGGAGTGTTCTGGTGAGAATTCTGGAGAGATGCGGCATCCTGCAGACTCGGAGGCATGGAAACATCTTAATAGGGAGTTTCCAGATTTTGCAAGGGAGACGAGAAATGTGAGGTTAGGCTTGTGCACGGATGATTTTGCTCCATTTGGAATGCACGGAAAAAAGTATTCATTATGGCCTGTGCTGTTGACTCCGTACAATCTACCTTCTTGGTTGTGCATGAAGCCTCAACATATATTTCTTAGTATCTTGGTGCCTGGACCACACAACCCCAAGCATAAATTGGATGTATATCTCCAGCCATTGATTAAAGAGTTGAAATCTTTGTGGTCTACGGGGGTGGAGGCCTACGACGTTCATAGGAAGCAGAACTTCACGATGCGAGCTGCACTTTTGTGGACCATTAGTGACTTTCCAGCATTTTCTATGTTGTCTGGGTGGTCAACAACAGGAAAACTAGCATGCCCGTATTGCATGGACGGTTCTGATGCATTCTATCTTCCGTTGAGTAGAAAAGTGTCATGGTTCGATAACCATCGCAAGTTTCTTCCTCCTGATCATCCATTTCGGAGGAACAAAACAGACTTTCTAAAGGGTAAAAATGCAGTAGGCCGCCCAAGACCACGAATTCGATCAGGTATGTGTCTGGGTACTGAATCACTACTTATGTCTATGTGTCTCATATAAATAAGTTAACCATATATAAATTAATTATTTCAGGTGATTCGTTGTTGTATGAGGTTACAATCACTGATTTGATGAAGAAAACTGAGGCGGGTGCAATGGAGCACAATAAACGCATCCAGGGTAGTTGGAAGAAGAGAAGTATCTTTTGGGACTTACCTTATTGGAGCAAGTTGTTGATTCGACACAATTTGGATGTGATGCATATAGAGAAGAATGTTTTCGATAACTTGTTTCATACGGTCCTGGGTGCTGAAGGGAAGACCAAAGACACTTCTAAATCCAGAGATGAGTTGAGGCTCTTCTGTTCTCGTGCTTCCCTACACAAGGATGAGCAGACAAGAACATATCCCCAGGCCTCTTACACAATTAGTAAAGCAGAAAGGAAGAATTTGTGTAAGTGGGTGAAAGAGTTGAGCTTCCCTGACAATTATGTGTCGAATTTGGGAGACAGAGTTGACACGGAAACCGGAAAGGTGTCTGGAATGAAGAGTCATGATTGTCACGTGTTCATGCAACGACTCTTACCTATTGCATTTCGGTACTCGCTTTCCAAGAATGTATGGAGTGTCATCACGGAATTAAGTCTCTTTTTCAGACACTTAACGGCATCAACGATTACAGTCGAGGAGATGAGGCGTTTGGATGAGGAGATCCCTGTTATTCTATGCAAACTTGAGCGGATTTTTCCACCCAGCTTCTTCGACTCGATGGAACACTTACCCTTACACTTAGCGTATGAAGCCTCAATTGCTGGTCCCGTACAGTATCGATGGATGTATCCTTTTGAGAGGTAATTCTATACCATTTTTTAGATCGACTTTTAAGATCAATACTGAATAAATTTTCTAACACTTATTGTTTTAGGTATTTGCACAACTTAAAGCTCAATATTGGAAATGCGGCCCACATCGAAGCATCAATTGTTAATGCATACCTTACTGAAGAGGTTGGAGCATTTTGTTCTTACTACTTCGGCGATCAAGTTCAAACCAGAATCAGAAATGTGCCTCGCAACTACGATGGTCGTGGAGTAGACCATCCCCTTCGGGATGTTGAAGGTATGTTATCTGTATTTTTGCATCCGGGTCGACCAATGGGTAAGGGCACCAAACGACCGTTTAGGGGCAGTATTGAAGAGTCAACAATACATTCATATGTTTTGATGAATTGTTCTGAAGTCCAACCGTATATAGAGTAAGTAATTTAATTTTATAGTTGAGTTTTTTACAATATGTATATTGTTGATATCTGAAAAGTAATTAATTTCTTTTTTCTGATATATAAGGATGTTCTGTGAGTATAAGCGTCAAGTAGAACCAGACATCACAGATGCAACAGTTTTTCAATCCATCCGCAATGAATTTATGTTTTGGTTCCAACGTTACGTGAGTATCACATAATTATATGAGTTTTACCCTATAACAAATATGTTATTATTTTTATACATGATAATTTAATATTTACAAGGAAAAAATGGCCTACTTAATAACAACCCACATCTTGAAGCTCTGAGCAAAAGACCACTACGTAGTGTGGTATCATACCACGGATATTACACAAATGGATACAAATTTCATACTGAAGCGTATGCTTCAACGAAATCGACTACAAACAGTGGTGTTTGCGTTACCGGTGCAAACTACAACGAAGAACCCATCGATTATTATGTAGTGCTGCAAGAAGTAGTTGAAATAGAATATCCGGGTTGGCCGAAGGGAGATAGTGTTGTTCTTGTGTGAATGGTATGATCCAGGGAACCAAGGAACAAGAGTCGACAAAAACTACAAGATTGTTGATATCAACACCGGAAAGAAGTTTCCGGCGGCATACGATCCCTATATTTTTGCAACGCAAGTATCTCAAGTATATTATTGCAAATACCCCGGATCAAGTAGGCCCAACTTGAGGACAGTTTGCAAAGTGAAGGCAAGATCATTGGTTGAAGTTTCTAATTCGTCAAACAAAGACGGTGTAGAACCAACAGATCCATTTCAAACAGAGATACAAGAGGCTCAAACAGAGGTTGATCAAGCAGGTGTAAATATTTTTGTCGACTTACTTGCTGCAAATCCAGAAATGATAATGATTGAAAGTGATCATGAGGATGATGGACAAGAGCGCGGTGAAGAAGAAGAAGAAGAAGAATAAGAAGAAGAAGAAGAAGAAGAAGAAGAAGAAGAGGAAGAAGAAGAGGAAGAAGAAGAGGAAGAAGAAGAGGAGGAAGAAGAGGAGGAAGAAGAGGAGGAAGAAGAGGAGGAAGAAGAGGAGGAAGAAGAAGAGGAAGAAGAGGAAGAAGAGGAAGAAGAAGAGGAAGAAGAGGAAGAAGAAGAGGAAGAAGAAGAGGAAGAGGAAGAGGAAGAGGAAGAAGAAGATGAAGAAGAAGATGAAGAAGAAGAGGAAGAAGAAGAAGAAGAGGAAGAGGGGAAGAGGAGGAGGAGGAGGAGGAGGAGGAGGAGGAGGAGGAGGAGGAGGAGGAAGAAGAAGAAGAAGAAGAAGAAGAAGAAGAAGAAGATGATGATGATGATGATGATGATGATGATGAGGATGATGATGAGGATCATGAGGATGAAGATGATGATGAGGATGAAGAGGAAGAAGACGACGATTAGAATTACTAAATTATTGTATATATAACAAATTAGAAACGAAAATAAATTAATTTGGTGAATTATGAAAAAAAAAAACGAGTCAATTTGGATACATATACAATTAATTGTGTACAAATGAACGAATTATAAATTTAAGCGGGAGTCGAAATAAATAATTTTACCAAAATAATAAAAATTAAATGGCCACAACATTTATTAAAACAAGTGAGAAACGAAAATGAATTAATTTGGTGAATTATGAAAAAAAAAAACGAGTCAATTTGGATACATATACAATTAATTGCGTACAAATGAACGAATTATAAATTTAAGCGGGAGTCGAAATAAATAATTTTACCAAAATAATAAAAATTAAATGGCCACAACATTTATTAAAACAAGTGGGAAACGAAAATAAATTAATTTGGTGAATTATGGAAAAAAAAAACGGGTCAATTTGGATACATGTACAATTAATTGCGTACAAATGAACGAATTATAAATTTAAGCGGGAGTCGAAATAAATAATTTTACCAAAATAATAAAAATTAAATGGCCACAACATTTATTAAAACAAGTGAGAAACGAAAATGAATTAATTTGGTGAATTATGGAAAAAAAATTCGTCAATTTGGATACATATACAATTAATTGCGTACAAATGAACGAATTATAAAATTATGCATTGTCGAAATAAATAATTTTATAAAATAAAAAAAATAGTTGGGCAAAATATTTTAATAAACAACTTAGATACGAAAAGAAATTAATTTGGTGAATTATGAAAAAAAATGAATCAATTTGAATACATATACAATTAATTGCATACAAATGAACGAATTATAAATTTAAGCGGGAGTCGAAATAAATAATTTTACAGAAATAATAATAATTAAATGGCCCCAACATTTACAAAAACAAGTGAGAAACGAAAATGAATTAATTTGGTGAATTATAGAAAAAAAACGAGTCAATTTGGATACATATACAATTAATTGCGTACAAATGAACGAATTATAAAATTATGTATTGTCGAAATAAATAATTTTACAAAATAAAAAAAATTGTTGGGCAAAATATTTTTATAAACAACTTAGATACGAAAAGATATTAATTTGGTGAATTATAAAAAAAAAATGACTTAATTTGAATACATATACAATTAATTGCATAAAAATAAACGAAAGTAACTTGTGCCCTAGTGGCGCGCACCCCCTCCTCTTGCACAAGAGGTCCCGTGTTCGATTCCCCTTGGATGCAAAAATGGATTAATTGTTCAAGGCCTAATAAGACTAATATAGAAGGTGGGCCGCATATAATAAGCAATGGGCCGAGTGGCCCAGTGGTCCGCGCTCGCCCCGCCCGCCCCGGGTGCCCGGGCTCGAACCAATCGAGCCACTTTTTTTTTTGTATAGGCTCGGTAATTTGCGACGGCCAAATTCCGTCGCAAATTTTGAATTTTGCGACGGAAAACAGCTCGTCGCAAATTATAACAGAAAAAAATAAAAAAATATATAAAAACATTTGCGACGGAATATGACCGTCGCAAAAATTAGCTACGGCTGTTTTAAAAACGGACACGTGTCCGTCGCAAATCAGTGTTTTTTTTTGTAGTGAAACAAGAACATTTTAAAAAACGAACTAAAATAAATAAAGGAAAAGGAAAATTAAAATGAAAATTGTTTCCAAGATTAGAACTTTGAAGATTTTTTTTTTTTTTTTTTTTTTTAAAGAAATGGAATGGAAATGCTGAAAAAAGAAGGACCACGTGAATGCCGGATCAACCTTAGACTTCCATATCCTTTATTTTATGAAGATAAGTAAATTTTGTGAACACATAAAATCTAAAAGTAAAAATACCTTGTTAAAAATTTGACTATTTTTAGAACATTCGTTAAATTTTCTCATCAACAAGCATGAGATGCATAATTTTATTTAAATTTATAAAAAGAAAAAAAAAAGCAAAAAAGTTATATGAACGTAACAATAAACACAGAGGAAAAAAAAATTAAGTGGAAGAAAATTTAGAAGGAAAATGAGAAGTTTAAAAAATTCAAATAGAAACTTTTTAAAAAGAACGAACTAAAATAAAATAATAGGAAAATGAAAATAAAATTTTCTTTTAAGATTAGAACTTAGAATAAAGAAAAATAAAAGACATGAAATAAGGAGGACCACACGAGTGCTGGAGATCAACCTTGAGACCTTCATATCCCTAATCTTTTGAAGAAAAGTAAATTTTATGAATATATAATCTAAAACTAGAAATATCTTGTTAAATTTTTTAGACTATCTTTAAAACAAGACAAAATATAGTAAAATTGGTTCATACATGAACCATTTAAAAATGTATGAATTTATTTCATTAAAGGGTTTAATTGCTTTTATTTAAGGGTATTAATTTTGGAAGGTACAAATTGGTTTCACTAAAAAGTATGAGTTGAGGGGAAGGTACAAATTAGTTTTGAAAGGTACAAATTGGTTTCACTAAATAAATGAACTGATTTCGCATCTCTCTACCATTTCAAATTTTTAGATGAAACAAAATTCTTTAATGGTATTAGAGCCAATTAATAGTCTCACATCTCTCATCAAAGGGGAAGGGTTTAGATGAGGTGAAATCCACACTTCTTTATAAGTTCGGATATTTAGATGAGGTGAAATTCTTTTTTGGTATTAGAGCCAACAAACTTTTTTTTAAAGTAATAAATACCAAAAAAAAAATAAAACAAAAGAGATAAGGAAAAGAATGTAAAAGTAAAAACACAAAAAATGATTAAGTGAAAGAGAAGTTAGAAGAAAAATGAGAACTTTAAAAAACTAAAACATAAAACTCTTTAAAAAGAGAAATTATTACTAATAGGTTCACATATAGTCCATATATTAGTCTTTAGTTCTAAACCTTTTCATTATAACAAAAGAGTTCAAAAGATGGGCCCCATAATGAAAATAATGCAGCCCACATCCCATTCAAATTCCCATTTTCAAATCCTCCCCACGCGTCCCAACTCCCCCTGCCCCCACCCCACCGCCCACCCATTATCTCCCCCCACCCCATCAGACCCTCAAACCCTCTCTCTCCCTTTCATACTCTATCTCTCTCTATACTCCCTCTATCTCTATCTCTATCTACACTACCTCTCCATACCATCGCGTAGCTCTTCCAGTCTCGCGGCCGCTCCACCGCGATGCCCCAGAGAGCGCTCCACCGCCCCCGTCATTGCCACCGCCATCTGAGACCACCGAACCGCCACCACTCAAGTGACACCGCCTCCAAGCTCCGAGCGCTGCCGACCACCGCGCTCAACCTATAGGTGACGGCTCCCACCGCCACCGTCTCGCAATCGGTCCAGATCCACCACCGGCCACCGCCCACCATCAACTGCCGCCCACAGATCTGAAAATCGAAGATCCGCTAATCCAAGGAAGAGATGCGGCGATGCCTTTTGTGGTGGTTCTTACCCAGTGACGACCGAACCTCCACCAAGCGATGTCGCGCACCGCCGTCTCCACCCCGCGACACCGCACATCAGTCCAGATCTCTACCGCCATCGCTAGGTAATTTTCTGTAATGATTTGTTGTAATTTTTTATCCTCCGAAAATAAGTGAGTTTTTGGTGGTGAATAAAAGAACTTCACTTAGCGATTAGTGTGATTTTTGCTAGAAATTCGTGTACTATTTTTGCCAAATTTAATTGGATTTCTTGCAATTATTTACATTAATGTGATTATTTGTGCTTAATTGTCGAGAAAGGTATTTGTGCTTAATTTTGCAGGAAATTGAGTATTTTTAGAAGAAAACACGTGCCTTTAATTTTGTGAAGATAATCGGAGGTCGAGTGAAGAGAAAAACGAGGAGAAAACAAATTGGGCTTTCATTTTTATTCAATAAGTTTCGGCCCAGTTGGAGAGTAAAGGCCCAATTGCTATGTGATTTGAGAATTGGAATTTGCTAAAGAAGCAAAGCCACGCGGGTCCCACTTTTCTAAAAGAAGAAAGTCAAAGCTGCTTTAAAATTTTGGAAAACTCACCTTGCTGCTAACATCAATCGAAGAGAGAGAATTGCCTTTCAAAGCAGAGACCCACGACCATTGTTGGAAGAAGAAAGCAACTAATTGGAAGGAGAAAAACAATCATCACACACAAGAACCCTAATCCCCTAGTTTTTAGTTTTCTTTTCTTTTATTTTTTCTTTTAATTTCTAGAATAGATTAGATTTATATTTCATTAGTAGTGTTTACATTTCAAGCAAGGATTGAAGCTATTGAAGATTTGTATTTCCATTTCATCACAAGAGGTGATATCTTTCTTTTAATTCAAGTTTTAATGAGTAATTTCATTTTTAGTTGTTATTTTAGCTTGTCAGCCATGGGTGTCTCTTCTAGAACCATGGACTAATTCTCTTTGCTTTGAGTGTTGAATCAATGTATGAAATTAGTGTGTTGATGGATTTATAGCTTTGATTATGTCTATTTCTTGATGTGAATGTTTCTATTGATGGGCTTTGTATGTCTCAATTAATTAGTTGATTTGATTAGCTTAGGTATTTAATTTTGTGTGTTGCAACGAGAGTTGGATATGCATGATTGGTATTTAGGTGAAAGTTTTGACTAATTAATTTGAGTTAAATAGTAATCGGTTGCCCGAGAGGGGGTCGGTTGCTAGATCCCCCATCATTAGACATTAGGTATCTTAATTTGATAATTCGGGTACTTAGTGAAGGGGGAATTCTAGAGATGCATCGCGTGTTTTTAGATATTCACGATCTTAGGAGCTTATGGGGCATAATTAGGAATTGCTAGTTAGTCCACGTTGTTCACCTAGGCCTCAAAAGGGATTGGTCTACACACTTTTGTGATCGCTCTTAGCGAACATCTAGAAAAAGGCAATGATAGGTTGTGAATTTGTCAAACACACTAGTGGATTATATTGTGAAGACACTCGAAGCAATTCTCTCTTGCACTTCTTTAATCGGAAGTTAGTTTAATTATTTAATTGCTTTTCTAGATTTAATTTTGCTTAGTTTAATTTTCAAATGTCTACCGTTTCGTCACTATAGTACCATGCCGACGTGCAACTTTAGGGATCCACTGCGCTCCTAAATCTTTTGGGTTCGATAACTACTTGGTCCTAGTCTACTTCACTACTACGACGATCCCGTACTCTTGCGGGGGAGTAGGAAAATATTTTTCTTGAAAACTCCGACCAAGTCACTTAGTGGGGCAAACAATCTGGCTTCTGATGATTGTAATTTCACTCAGAGCATAAAATCTTGATTAATTTCTAATTTTTTTGCTGTGCATTTTTTGATAAATTTACAGTAATGTACATAGCCTGTGTTTTGCTGGGTGTGTGCAGTAGGTTTTGAGTGTTTGTGGGTGTGTTCAAGCAAGAAAAGTTTGAATATAGGATGGATATGTATAATGATGGTTGTGATAATTTTATTTACTTTTGATTTTGTAACAATGGATGTGCTAATTTTATTAACATTGGATTTTGTTTTTCAAATTGAACATGAGCTAACTGGGGTGAAGTGAAGATAAGATTTGGAGATGAAGATCTGCCGAAGGAGTGAAGATATGAAGAAGAAGACTGTGTGCATTTTTTTTCTTTGTTTGCACATGAGTAAAAATATGAATTTTAAGAAGTTTTTATTATTATTTTTTAATTATGGGGTTATAAAAAATCTGTAAATTACTAAATTTTAACTTTCCAAATGTAAATTTTAAATTTCAAGAAATATAATTCAATTAATTTGGAATTTTTAGTGTGTGCAATTTCATTTTTTTATGCACAAAGCAACAAAATTGGATATATATTCCATTAAAATGTATTTAATTCAACTAAAATATACTACCTCCGTCCCCAAACACTCTTCACGGTTGACTTTTTCTCGTGTTTTAGCGAACAAGTTTTTTATTAGTATTTAAAATGATAAAGTAATTTTGAAGTTATTTTATAATAGAGGAGATATATATCTATCATACCCTACCTTAAAAATCAGTTTATCATTTCAAATACTAATAAACAATTTGCTCACTAAAATACGAGAAAAATCAACTGTGAAAAGTGTCTGGGGACGGAGGGAGTAATATAATACGAACCCAAAGTATAATAAAGTTTGCACAGGAACAATAACATATGATAGAGGTCAAAAAATAAAAGAAAGTGGATTAAAACTTCTTGTACAAAATAGAAGTAGGAAAAAATAAGAGAAAATGGATTAAAATTTGAAGATTAGATTAAAAAATGGTCAAATATTACATGTGCAGATTAAAATAAAATTTGCACAGCGGACAGTTGTCTTATTGATTGACAGGCGACAACATTCAGGAGAGGAGGACCCCACTTTTAGCACCCATTTGCATTTGTAATTAAATTTTGAACTAAAGCACAATAAATGCTCCTATTTTGAACCCAAATGTGATGGACCCTTAAAGAGAATGAAATAAAATAATATAAAAATCTAAATTGAAACTCAATCTAAAAATTAAGCCCTCATTACAAATATTATGGGGCCTAAGTTTGTGGGGAGCCTTGTGCGGTAGAACCACCCCATGACCGACTCGGTTGTTCCATGAACCAATTTTAGGAGTGAGTAGTTACCAACTCCTTAATCTTTTATAGAAACCCAACTCTAAGTCCTCGACTTTAGTTCCTACACAACTTATCCTGGTTTAGGATTAGCCTTTTTAAATATCACGTTTTCTTATTTTCCAAATAAGCCACACCGTAAAAAATCAAACTACAATAAGAATCTTACCTACCTTGTCCAATAAGAATCTTACCTACCTTATCTTCTCGTGCATGATGAAGTGACTTATAGGGACATAATGTCTTGTTATAGGAATACGAATCCATTTGTAGCACTTATTCCAAATAAGATCCGCTACATTGCACCTAAAAAAAATGGTTATTGCCTTTTATCTACTCGACACAAGCATCGTCGCCATTATCCAGAATAACTCCTCTTCTACTCAAGCCCATTTTAGTTGGTATTCTTTGTCGAACGATCTTCCTTGACAAAAAACTGCTAGATTTCGGGAGTAGATTACAGTACTAAATTTCCTTAGACTTCCAGGCAATTTTTCTTTTGGCAGATTTTCACAGTTTGATCTCGCCAATATAACTCTCCATATTTTTTGTCAATTGTTCCTAGGTATTTCTCTTGAGTAATATGCTCCATGTGGCAAACAGTCAAATTTGAACTAAACCTTGTCACCCTTTTTTCCTTGCGAGCAAGAAGCACACCAGCAAGGAGCGTTGCGTGATTCTACTGTGTTTTTTGCACTTGAGTATCCTTCTCATCTCCTAAATCCTTTACTACCTGTGAAGGGTCATATGTGAAGTATGTAATCTGCTGGGCTTAATTCAATAGGAGGCTATGTTGGTAAAGTGTTAGCCGTGAGAGTTAGTAAATTTGGGGTACCAGAAGAGTTGGACCAGATGAGGTTGACCAGAGAAGCCTGACTAGAGAAGTCAGGCAGAAGAGCTTTCAGAGGAGGTCCATCAGGTGAGGTATGATCAGACGAGTCTGGGAGATGAGATATCAGAGGAGGTCTATCAGAGGAGGTCTGGACCAGAAGTCATCTGGTGTAAGTGGGCAGAGCCAGAGGAGGTCTGGTCATCTGATCCTGAAGTCCATTATTCGTGAAGTACACCAAATTGAAGCTAATTCGATAGCGGTTCTAACTGAATCAACTATGGCGGTTATTGAAGTCGTTAGCCAACTGGATAACTACCTTGCATCTGAGTTTGTTACAACTGAATCGAATCTAGGGTTCATTTTCAATCTCTGTATCTATAAAAAGAGGGCTTCTCAGCTGAGAGAAGTAACATAATCAATTTGAGCGCAAACATTTGTGAGATTGTGTGATTGTAACTTGTAACTTCCAATTCCCATCTTAGTGAAAAGATATCCTCTCGGATCCCTTGGACGTAGGAGTATTCATATCCGAACCACGTAAACTGGTGTTCTTGTTGATTTTCAATTTCGTTCTTATTGCTTTCATATTCCGATTCCCGGAAACAAGTTTTCTTGTGAATCCAAAATCGATTAACAAGTGGCGCCGTCTGTGGGAAGCAATCATGGCTGCAACTAAGTTCGACATTGAGAAGTTCACGGGGAAGAACGATTTCAGCTTATGGAATATCAAGATGAAGGCTCTCCTGGTACACAATGGTTTGTACGAAGCCTTGTTGCCACCAGATCAGGTGGCTTCTGGAACTAATCCGGCGAAGGTGGAGGAGAACAAGAGGAAAGCGCACAGTGCGCTTATCTTGTGTCTTGGGGATAAGCCATTGAGGGAAGTATCGAAGGAGAAAACCGCTCTTGAAGTCTGGAATAAGTTGGAGCAGTTATACCAGACCAAGTCTGTTACGAACAAGTTATACATGAAACAGAAGCTTCAAGTCTTCAAGATGAATGAAGATAAGAATCTTGGTGATCAGTTGGACGAGTTCAATAGATTGGTGGATGATCTGGAGAGTTTGGATGTTACAATTGATGATGAAGACAAGTCTTTAATGTTGTTGAATGCTCTACCTAAGTCTCTGGAAAATTTCAAAGATGGCTTGTTATTTGGAAGACAGGATCAGGTGATGTTTGATGATGTTCAAACTGCCCTGAAAACCAAGTTTCTACAGATCCAAACTGATGGGAAGAAGCCTGCTGAAGGATTGAATGTTCAATCCAAGAAGAAGAAAGGGTTTCAGTCCAAGAAGAAGGATGGTGGAAAAGGGAATAAGGGTGGGAAGAAATCTGATTTTGTTGAGAAGAGAAAATGTTTCACTTGCCATAAGGAAGATCATCTGAGAAAGAATTGCCCTGAAAGAAGGAAGGAAGACAATCAAGGTGATCAAGATGGAGATGCAGCTGTTGTGGAGGTTAAAGGATATGATAGTGCAGAGGTCTTGATGGTTAGTCATGAGAGACTAAGTCAAGAGTGGGTCCTGGACTCTGGGTGTACTTTTCATATGTGTCCACATGAAGACTGGTTTCTGAATCTTGAGAAGATTGATGGGGGTCTTGTTCTTTTGGGTAATGATGAGAGCTGTAGAGTGCAAGGATCTGGTTTTATCAAGATCAAGATGTTTGATGGAGTTGATAGGATCTTATCTGATGTCAGGTTTGTTCCTGAGTTGAAGAGAAATCTTGTTTCTCTTGGTACATTGAATTCTAAGGGCTTTGAATTCAAGACAGAAAAAGGAATTCTTTCAATAACCAAATCTGGAAGAATTGTTATGAGGGGTATGATCAAGAATGGTTTGTATACTTTGATTGGAAGAACTGTAACAGGATCAGCTGATGTTACCATGGAGTCTTCAGATGTTAATTTGTGGCACAAGAGATTGGCACATGTTGGTGAGAAGGGCCTGGTGGAGTTATCCAAGAAGGGAGCAATCCCTGGGAAGAGGATATGTAAGCTGGAATTTTGTGAGAGGTGTGTTCTTGGGAAATCAAAGAAGCAAGCATACCAGAAGGGGAAGCATACCACCAAGGAGGTTATGGATTACATACATTCTGATGTATGGGGGCCAGCAAGGGTATCCACTCATGGTGGAGACAGGTATTTCCTTACCCTTATTGATGATTATTCCAGAAAGGTTTGGGTTTTCATTCTTAAACAGAAGAGTGATGCCTTCTCTAAGTTCAAAGAATGGTTGATTGAACTTGAGAATAAGAGAGGCAGAACTATCAAACACTTAAGGACTGATAATGGGCTTGAATTCCTATCAGAGGAGTTTCAACAGTTTTGTAGAGAGAAGGGTATTACTAGGCATAAAATTGTTCCTTCAAACCCCCAACAGAATGGTCTAGCTGAGAGAATGAATAGAACTATTCTGGAAAGGGTTAGGTGTATGTTATCTGATGCTCATTTACCTAAGAGTTTTTGGGGTGAAGCTGTTAACACAGCTGTGTATCTCATTAATAAAGTGCCATCATCTGCTATTGAGTTTAAAACCCCAGATGAGATATGGTATGGAAAGATATCAGATTACTCAAAGTTGCAAGTGTTTGGATGCCTAGCTTATGTTCATGTGAGGTAAGATAAACTTGAACCTAGAGCTTTAAAATGTGTTTTCATTGGGTATCCAAAAGGTGTTAAAGAGTATAAGCTGTGGTGTCTAGAGCCTGGGAACCAGAAGTGTATTACTAGTAGAGATGTTGTGTTTAATGAATCACAGATGGGATACAAGTCAGGTGGAGCTGATAGAGAGCCATCAGCTGAAGAGATAGATGGTGTTATTTCTGAGCCAATTACTCAAGTTGAGGTTGAGCCTGATCATGACAAGCATGAAAATGCATCTGGTTCTGAACCAGAGCAGGAAACAGGAGGGAATGGGTCATCAGATTAGGATAGTGCACCTGCAGAAGAGGAGGAAGAAGTGCCTGAAGCAGACTTGAGAAATTATAGTCTGACAAGAGACAGATCCAGAAGACAAATACATCCTCCAGCAAGGTTTGGCCGTGTGGATCTGGTCTCCTATGCACTTGTTACAGCAGAAGCCATAGAGTACCAAGAACCTAAAAGCTACAAGGAAGCCCTTGAGTGTGATGATAGAGAGTCATGGATTACAGCCATGACAGAAGAGATGGAGTCTCTTAAGAAGAATCACACTTGGATTCTTGTTGATAAGCCACCTAGGCAGAAGCTAATCAGTTGTAAATGGTTGTTTAAAAGGAAGCTTGAATCTGGTGTGAAAGATCAGGTGAGGTTTAAAGCCAGGTTAGTTGCCAGAGGATTTACTCAGAGGGAAGGAATTGATTACAATGAGGTTTTCTCACCTGTGGTTAAGCATTGTTCAATCAGATTACTTCTCAGTAGAGTTGTTCAAGAAGATCTGGAGCTACAACAACTTGATGTTAAGACAACTTTTCTGCATGGGGATCTTATTGATAGTTTATACATGCACCAACCAGAAGGGTTTGCTGAACCAGGGGGAGAAGGGAAGGTGTGCCTGCTCAAGAAATCATTGTATGGCCTCAAGCAAAGTCCAAGACAGTGGCACAAGAAGTTCAATGAAGTTATGCTATCCATTGGGTTTGTAAGAAGCAAGTATGATACTTGTGTATACCTGGAAAGGCAAGGTAGTGATGTGATAGCCTATCTTCTGATTTATGTAGATGACATGCTTATTGCCAGTAAAAGTCTTCTGAAGATTCAGAGTATCAAAAGGAAGCTAAGTGCTAGATTTGATATGAAGGACTTGGGAAATGCTAAAAGGATTCTTGGAATGGATATTCTTAGGGACAGAAAAACTGGAAGACTATTCTTATCCCAGAAGAGTTACATTGAGAAGGTCCTGAAGAGGTTTAACATGCATGAGAGTAGAGCTGTGTCAACTCCTCTGGGACAACAGTTTAAACTATCTAAGGAGATGGAACCAAAGTGTGAAGAAGAGAAGAAGGCTATGATGAAAGTACCTTATGCAAGTGGGGTTGGAAGCTTGATGTATGCTCTAGTCTGCAGCAGACCAGACTTAGCTTATTCATTGAGTATGGTGAGGAGATACATGGCTAATCCTGGAAGATTACATTGGGAAGCTTTGAAATGGATATTCAGATACCTTAAAGGGTCATCTGATCTGGGTTTGATATTTGAGAGGATGACTGACCAGAAGAGTCCACTGGAAGGATTTGTAGATTCTGATTTTGCTGCTAATCTGGACACCAGAAGATCTTTAACAGGGTATATTTTTACTCTTTACAATACTGCTGTAAGCTGGAGATCTGTTCTGCAGAGTGGAGTTACATTGTCTCCTACAGAAGCAAAGTTTGTTGCAGTGTCTGAGGCTGTTAAGGAGGCTTTATGGTTAAAAGGCATAATCAAGGATATTGACATAAGTCAAAGGGCTGTGGTAATTCATTGTGATAATCAGAGTGCTGTTCATCTGGTTAAACATCAAGTGTTCCATGAGAGGTCAAAGCATATTGATGTAAGGTTGCACTTTGTAAAAGAAATCATTGATAAAGGAGTGGTTCTGATCCAGAAGATATCTACAGAGGACAATGCTGCAGATATGTGTACAAAGTCTTTACCAGGGACGAAATTCAAATTCTGTGTTGAATTGGTAAAGATGAGTGTATGGGATGTTCCTTAGGCCCAAGCTGGAGCATGGAGGAGAGGAGGAGAGGATTGATACTTCTCATCTGAGGTGGAGAATTGTGAAGGGTCATATGTGAAGTATGTAATCTGCTGGACTTAATTCAATAGGAGGCTATGTTGGTAAAGTGTTAGCCGTGAGAGTTAGTAAATTTGGGGTACCAAAAAAGTTGGACCAGATGAGGTCTGGCAGATGAGGTTGACCAGAGAAGCCTGACCAGAGAAGTCAGGCAGAAGAGCTTTCAGAGGAGGTCCATCAGGTGAGGTCTGATCAGACGAGTATGGGAGATGAGATATCAGAGGAGGTCTGGACCAGAAGCCATCTGGTGTAAGTGGCCAGAGCCAGAGGAGGTCTGGTCATCTGATCCTGAAGTCCATTATTCATGAAGTACACCAAATTGAAGCTAATTCGATAGCGGTTCTAACTGAATCAACTATGGCGGTTATTGAAGTCGTTAGCCAGCTGGATAACTACCTTGCATCTGAGTTTGTTACAACTGAATCGAATCTAGGGTTCGTTTTCAATCTCTGTATCTATAAAAAGAGGGCTTCTCAGCTGAGAGAAGTAACATAATCAATTTGAGCGCAAACATTTGTGAGATTGTGTGATTGTAACTTGTAACTTCCAATTCCCATCTTAGTGAAAAGATATCCTCTCGGATCCCGTGGACGTAGGAGTATTCATCTCCGAACCACGTAAACTGGTGTTCTTGTTGATTTTCAATTTCGTTCTTATTGCTTTCATATTCCGATTCCCGGAAAAAAGTTTTCTTGTGAATCCAAAATCGATTAACACTACCCTTTCACCAAACCAATCACCCTCATCTCTCCTACCCATTTTTGCAAATCTGCCCACCAGCTCGACTCATCCCGCACCCTACGAAAACCAATGAACTCCCCCCTCCTCTAACCCAACCTTCCCCATATTCCGAGTGAATTAATTTTAACACATTTTGAAATTGAAAAAATTAGAAAAAATAATAATATATTTTCTGAATCTTGTATTATAGGTCGCTGTCATCGTTGGACGGTCATAAATGAGAAATTATGTATGATGATAACTAGAAAAATATATGACCGCATTATAAGCCACCGTACACAAAATGCTATGCTAAGCAATAACATTTATCAAAATTTGTTGACCATTGCACGAGGCATCTTAGGTGACTCCATAAATATTTTTTGAACTAATTTTCATCAAAGCTCACACATAGAAAACAAGAGTGCATAATGTAAGGGATGTTTCTCTTTCTATAGGGTGAGGGGCAAGTGTGTGGGTGTGGAAAGTGAGACTTGAAAAAAAATAGTATGTGAAAATAACAACCAGAGGAGATTTGGGTAAAGTGAGGAATAAAATATAGCAATGCATGTAATAGGAAAAGCAAACACCTGGATAAGCAATGAACTACCACCAACTTTCTATTGCACATCATAAATATATATGTACAAACACACCTAAAATTAAAACTCATATATATATATATATATATATATATATATAACTATATGACAAAGTATAGAGTAAACTTGGTTTATACATAAATCACTGAAGGGTATTAGTTGTTTTTATTGAAGAGTATTAGTTGTACTTATTGAAGAGTATTACTGATTTACACTAAAGAATCTTAGTTGTTCAGTAAACATGAACTAAGACTCTTCAGTGTAAACCAATAATACTTTTCAGTGAAAACAACTAATACCCTTCAGTAATTTATATATAAACCAATTTCACTCTAAACATACTCTAACTATATATTAATTAAAACTTACATATATATATATGTAATGTAATGTGCATAACATATATAATATTAGATTAATTATTTATATACATTTAAAGAGATGACACTACTAATTTGTTCAATAAACCATCAAAGGGCAATAGATTTATCTTGGATTAATTCACTCCATGTTTGATCCCCAAATTAAATAACTTCATGTGTTACAATTAGGAATATTGGCTTAATTATTCATCTCACATCCATTACACCGAATAAATTGCTCATGAAGCTCATTTCCTCATCGTGCGTGTCACTAGTGAGGTAGGGAATGGAGTCGTCATCACCATTAACGCCGCTATAGCCATACATATTTCCCATTTTGCTATTGTTTGTGGTGGTAGGTGGTGGTGGAGGAGCCTGAAGTGGAGGAGGTATCGGGAAACCTTAATTTCTTGATGTATTCCTCCAAGATAGTAGATTGACCTAGCCTCATTATCCTTCTTGTTGAATCAAACTTTCTCCTTGTGGAATTCCAATGGTTTTTTACTGCATTTTCAGATCTACCAGGAAGATATATTGCAACCTCCGACCATCGATTTCCCCATCTCTTGTGTTGTGCAACTATAATTCTCGAGAAAAAAAGTTATTTGGTCCCATAACTAATCAAGTGTCCGATTTTGGTCCAAAAAATTTTGACTCTTCAATTTTGGTCCCGTAACTCCTAGGGATTGTCCATTTATGGTCCCATTTTCTTTGAAAATACAAAAATGGTGCCCTTTTTTGTCATACTCAACTCACATTCTGCCTATATTTGGGCCTTTACGGTACCCTCGAAGATGTGTCCGCAAAACGATATATTTTTTTTGTTTTGTATTTTTTAATCATTTTTTCCATATCACTAATATGTGGTTGAAAAATGGACAAACCATAGGAGTTACGGGACCAAAATTAAAGAGCCAAATTTTTTGGGACTAAAATCGGACGCTCGATAAGTTATGGGACCAAAAAGAAATTTCTCAGCAAGAATGGACCAAAATTAGGCAAACCGTAGAAGTTATGAGACCAAAATTGAAGAGTCAAAATTTTTGGGACCAAAATCGGACACTCGATAAGTTATGGGACAAAAAACTTTTATTCTCTATAATTCTCTCATCTTCCTCAGACCACGTCATACTTTTCTGAATCATCAAAATATAATTATTTGAACAAATGTGTTGTGTATATTTATATCAACACTAATTATTGCTAAATAAAAAAAGGAGGGGAGGGGGTAAGGGAATGGAAAAATCCAAGAAATCTCATCCATGTAAACATAAATTTCTGCGCCATTGTAACAAATTAGGGTGCTTTACAGAAAAAGCTTTCTAAAAGCACTGAAAAAAGTCTTGTATTGAATTGAAACAAATGAGGTGCACCCATAGAAAAACTTGCACCATCATTTTCTTGTTTCAATGCCTCTGAAGTGCCAATTTAATTAATGTATCACTAACTTAATTAATTAATATATCGCTAATTCAATTAATTAATTAATTACATTACATTACATTAATTAATTCTAGTTATGGTCATTAAAGAATTGGTGTATAGATCATAACAATGTGACAAATTAATCAAAAACGTCAAATTAACCAAAGGGGTTTGCTGTATGAAATCAACCGCACATTATAGCCACACCATCAAATTAATAAAAAGGGGGGTTTCCTAGATTGAAATCAACTGCAGATCAGTAACCACCATCAAATTAATTCCTTTGGAATCTCAATCGCCCTTATAGTTAATTAACTGCAGATTAGCCACACCTTTAAATTAATTAATTTCTTTGGACACGAACAGAAAACCATTATATCTTATAATTGATCAAAACCATTACAAAATGCTTGGGAAGAAAAACCTTGATATTTGGTCGCAAATTATTGTGCCACCTCTCTTTGTACTGTTTTCCGTTTCTTTCTTCCAGGCATCTCGATAGCTATTAAACTCCATTGTCCCATTCAATATTTCTCCACCAAGGTAATTAATTTTCTGCATGGAGTAGAAAATGGAAATTTAAATCATAATATCAGTCCCTTTTTCATTTAATTAACATAATTAATGTGATAACTTTCAATAATTAATTACCACATTTTCTTACCTGTCCTCACTCTTTTGCCAATGATTCCTGTACCACGTATTAGATACATCAAATTCCTTCTCATTAATATCACCATCACTCACTCCATTCCTGATTTCTTCTGCAGTTGGTTGAGATTGAAGGTGCGAAATTGAATTATTTTCCATGGAAAAAATAACTAATTGAGACAAAAATGGACTAATTGAAGATTTTTATTTTTTATTTTTTATTGTATTCTCACGTTAATGGTAAGATGGAGGGTGGCATCTATATCACTTGTACCCCGCTGCATGAAATGCTAATCGTTGATGTGGGATCAAAGGGCTGAGGATTTTGAGAAAATTTTGAGGGAATTCTGGTTTTCTTTTTGGAGAAATGTAGATAAAGAGAACTTGAATTTTGAATTTTATATTGTGTGCAGGTGTCGTAAGCATTTATGAAATGAAATATAAGATTAAATTTAATAGAAAAATAGATCTGATATATAGAGTGTGAGATAATTAAGTTCATAGAAATATTAATGTTCTTTTTGTTTGTTAGTACTAAAATATATATATGTTACATTTTGTAAATTTACTCTCTAAAGGACACACATCAATCCAACTACTTACTACGTACTATTATCTACACAAAAGTCTGCAGGATTATGAGTCTATATATATAAAAGTAGAATTTGAAATATAAGGTGCCATATATAAATATATATATATATATATATGTAGTTATATACATATATATATATATCTCAAACCTTCTAACAAATATTAAAAAATAAAGACTATTTTTGAGTCACCATTTTGAACAAAATGGACTTACATTCTTAAAAAAGAAAAAAAAAAGTTAGGATATACATAATAATAATACATAATACACAAACTCTATAGAAGTTCAATAATACTCATGAAGTTGCATAAGATACCGTTGGTACATAAAATTTGATAAATTTTATTGATTTGTTGTTATAGTTTATCATATATATATGTATATTTTTGTAAGTAATAATATGGGATTTAAACCAAATTCGTCATCTATCTTTTCACCTTTATTAAAATGATCATCTATTTATTTGCTTTATCTATTTAGTCTTGTATCTATTCAATTTTCACCAAAATGATCCTAATTGGCCAAAAAATGTACAAAACCTCACCGTTTCGGTCCTCTATTTATTCCTTTTACCAATTTAGTCTCGTATCAATTCATATTTCTCCAATTTGGTCATAATTGAACGCAAAAAACATAAAATGCCCACTTTTTATTCATGTGCACTAGTTTTTTGGGGGACGCCTATGATGTGGCACGACAGGTGACAATCATTGCCAAATAAAAAAACGTGATATTATATATAAAAAATCAATTATGATTATTTTTCACCAAATTAGGACCATTTTGGTGAAACTTGAATAGATACGAGACTAAATTGATAAAGTAAATAAATAGAGGACTATTTAGATGTAGGTGAAAAGACAGAAAACAAATTTGATTTAAATCCCGTAATAATATGGTTGCTTATAATGCAATATTTTAAAAAAATTAGTTATATAGTTAACATTATCGTTTTCTGACTGTTATATCGATATTGATAATTGCTAGTAGTACGAGACGTTTGTATGAGAAAGTAAATTAAAAGAAGCCAAATCAGTGTTTCCCATTTATTAGTTATTAACAACGTCCTAAACAAGTCAAGATCGATCAAAATTTGACTACCAAATTATGTTTAAAATTAATGAATGATGTTAGAATTTTTTTTGTAGGGTATTGCGTATATGGGGTGGGTGCCAAAACTAAGACATTTGCCTTCGGGCTCTCACATGTAGGACAAAATTTCTTTGAGTTTACTAATTTTATGACAAATTTGACAAAAGTCGCCTAGTTTCAAGATTTTTCTCACGTGAGTTGCATGTGGTGTAAATTTACACACAACCAATCGTCCAAAAAAAAAAAAAAAAATAGTTTCTTGATAGTTGGATGGATAGTAGTTCCAGGACACCAATTCGGATGGTTCCAGGATACACTACAAAAAAAAACACTGTTCCGTCGCAAAAAGTGTTTTGCGATGTATTCTGCGACGGACACGTATCCGTTCCTAAAACAGCCGTAGCTAATTTTTGCGACGGATTTTGCCGTCCGTCGCAAATCAACGACGGATAAATCCGTCGCAAATTTGGCGGGTTAGACCCGGCCGGATCGCACAGAATCTGCGACGGACAGTAGTCCGTCGCAAATTTTTCGGGTTAGACCCGATCGGGTCAACAATATTTGCGACGGACACATTCCGTCGCAAATGTTTATATATATTTTTTTATTTTTTCGGGTTAGAGTTTGCGACGGGCTGTTTTCCGTCGCAAAAGTCAATATTTGCGACGGAATTTGGCCATCGCAAATTACCGAGCCTATACAAAAAAAAAGTAGCTCGCGTGGTTCGAGCCCGGGCACCCGGGGCGGACGCGGACCACTGGGCCACCCGGCCCACTGCTTATTATATGCGGCCCACTTTCTATATTAGTCTTATTAGGCCTTGAACAATTAATCCAATTTTGCGCCCAAGGGGAATCGAACACGGGACCTCTTGTGCAAGAGGAGGGGGCGCGCGCCACTAGGGCACAAGCTACTTTCGTTCATTTTTATGCAATTAATTGTATATGTATTCAAATTAAGTCTTTTTTTTTCATAATTCACCAAATTAATTTCTTTTCGTATCTAAGTTGTTTATTAAAATATTTTGCCCAACTATTTTTTTTATTTTGTAAAATTATTTATTTCGACAATGCATAATTTTATAATTCGTTCATTTGAACGCAATTAATTGTATATGTATCCAAATTGACTCATTTTTTTCCCATAATTCACCAAATTAATTCATTTTCGTTTCTCACTTGTTTTTATAAATGTTGTGGCCATTTAATTTTTATTAGTTTGGTAAAATTATTTATTTCGACTCCCGCTTAAATTTATAATTCGTTCATTTTGTATGCAATTAATTGTATATGTATCCAAATTGATTAATTTTTTTTCCATAATTCACCAAATTAATTCATTTTCGTTTCTAACTTGTTTTTATAAATTTTGTGGCTATTTAATATTTTTTTGGTAAAATTATTTATTTCGACACCCGTTTAAATTTATAATTCGTTCATTTGTACACAATTAATTGTATATGTATCCAAATTGACTCATTTTTTTTTTCAAAATTCACCAAATTAATTCTTTTTCGTTTCTCACTTGTTTTTATAAATTTTGTGGCTATTTAATATTTTTTGGTAAAATTATTTATTTCGACTCCCGTTTAAATTTATAATTCGTTCATTTGTACACAATTAATTGTATATGTATCCAAATTGAATCATTTTTTTTCAAAATTCACCAAATTAATTCATTTTCGTTTCTCACTTATTTTTATATATGTTGTGACCATTTAAATAAAACTCACGAGGTATATAAATGAAACCCATGAGGTATATAAATGAAACCCACGAGGTATATAAATGAAACTCACGAGGTAATAATAGAACAACATGATCTAAGATCATGTATATGTTTGCTACAAGTAATTAATTAATTAATTAACACTGAATTAGTAATATCTTTGTTGAAATACTATTCTGTAGCATCATTCCCGGTCACAAGGTTTCCGCCATTATTACAGAGATAATGAGGGATAATCTAGAGGAGAACGCAATGAAGTTCAAACTCGTCTCGTCGCAGCGGAAGCAGTACTACTTGGATGAGTTTCGGGTATTGTTGGGAAAATGTATAAGACTTAGGTTTTGATTAGATGCCAAAATGTTCCTCCTAAGTTGATTTGTAAGTAAAACTTTCAGTATAGTTAGTGTTTAGTTAATCAGTTCAATTGTTAAGAAACTAAAGTACAGTTAGTAATTTTTAGAGTGTATTAAAGAATGAAGTCTGCTGAAGACGAAGTCCGCTAAAGACAAGTGATCTGAGAAACGGTCTAAGTCTTGAATATTTTCTAAGTGCATTCTCACTAAGACTAAAACCATCAGGAGAGGACCAAGGTCCACTGATGAGAACTAACAAAGCACATTCAATGCTAAACATATTAAAAGTTGTTAGTTAATCTGGTTGGAATAAGGCAAAACGAATTTCAGTGAAGCTTATAATAAATGAAGGAATAAGAAAGTTCTCTCAGAGGAGTTCCACCTTAAAGCAAGACAAGAATCTGGGCAAGCAGACTGAAGGTCCAATGAGAAGATGACACGTCAGTGTACCTTATTGACAGCCGACCTGCTCCGGACTGACAAGTACCAAAAGTCTTTCCCTAGTAATCTACAGAAAGTTGGTGAACAGGCATGGTCTTTCAGCCGTTTCTTGACAAGACTTAAAGCTTCAAATAGAGCCGTTTGAGCCAATCAGATACGAGAAGACTTACTTGAGAAGATTCAAATCCAACGGGAAGATTTTCAAGGAAGCCTATAAATACAGAAGGACGTGCTCATTTTTATGCACGTGAAACTCACAAGATCAAAGCTATCTCTACATTCATAACAACTAGAAGCACTCGAAATTACCATTGTTTCCCAAGTGTTTCACATTTGTAGAGAGCCTAACAAACCTTCTGTAACCAAGCTTAAAAGCTATATCCAAATCTTAGAAAGAGATAATGCAATCCTAAGCCTTGAGCTAAATTTGTAAGGATTATCTCAAAATAGTTGGAACCAAAACCCTACTCAGTGTTTAGGTTGAGAGTTAGTGTTAAGTGGTGTTAGTAAGCTGATTGTTGTATCAGTCTGAAAGCTGGTTTGTTTTGGGAACTAAGACCTGGCATTTCCTAGTGATCAACCATCCTAAGAAAGGATTAGTTGATCAGTGCACCTTGGCACTATAACACAAGGAATTCCAAGTGAAAGGAATTCTCCTGTTTGATCAGGACAGTGGACGTAGGAGATTTTTCTCTGAACCACTTTATATCTTGTGTACTTACTGTCTGCTATTTCCTAAGTGTGTATTAATCTCAAAGTTTATCAAAGTAAAACGAGTTTTCTAAAGGGCTCACTAATCCGCATCTGAAAGCTAATTAGATAGTGTTTCAACTGAAAGTCTTGAGCTTTCAGTGGAGGTATTATCTCAGTAAGCTTTCACAAGTAACTCTCAGCAGACCTCAGGTCCACTGACGAGCTACTGTCTTAAGTAACCTGATAAGTTTTTCAAGAAGTTTTAATTTGTAATCACAGGTGTATTCCCCCCCCATACACCTGTTTACTCGTTTCGGGACCAACAATTGGTATCAGAGCAGTGGTTCAATAGACCATTGTTCTAAGTATACCTTGTGCTTAAAGGTATTTTTTAAGGTCATCTGAATTGATCTTTTGATAAACTTATTTACACTATGGCTGACAATGCAGCTAGGGTAGCACCACCAGCAGAGAACAACATGGGAGTTAATCCCTTGAACCATATGTCTCATCACAAGCTTCCACAATTCTCAGTGGAAAACTATGACTTCTGGAAGATCAGAATGAGTGCTCATCTTGCCTGTGTGCATGATGAAATGCTAAGGGTTATTACTAAAGGTCCATTTATTTTCATGACACCTAACCCTAGAACTACAGCTGAGACTATTGCAGATCCTAGAGAAGAATGGCCCAAGGATGAAGATAACTTCACTGCAGATGAGAGGAGGAGAAACAACCTCAACTTCATAGCCATGAACATTCTCTACACCACCATTCCAAATTCTGTATTGGGAAGAGTGATCCACTGCAAGACGGCAAAGGAACTATGGGACACTCTTGCTCTCATGTGTGAAGGAACTGACAAGATAAAGGAGAACAAGCTTTCAGTAGCTGCTCAAAAGTATGAGCAGTTCACCATGGAGCCCACTGAGACTATTGACCAGCTTGATGGGAGGTTCACTGACATCATGAATGAAATAAACTCCCTAGGAAAAGTCTATACCAAAAGGGAAGTTGCCTTAAAGATCCTGAGAGGTCTAACCTCAAGATGGGATGTGTACTCTGTGATGATGCAGAATACCAAGGATCTATCCAGCATGTCTATGCAACAGATATTCTATGAACTTAAGGCTTATGAGTTTGATCTGAACAGGAAAAGAGCTCCTGATGAGACCTCAGCGGAGAAGGGAGTTGCCTTCAAAGCTAAGGAGACTGAGCCAAAATCCCCAAAGCCTCAGAAGAGTACAAAGGCAAGCAAATCTCAAAGCAAGGCTGAGATGCAGGAGGAACTCAGCCTGATGGCTAGAAGGTTTGAGAAACTTAACAGTCGTTTTGGCAAATATAAGAGATTTTACAGGGATAACAGAGAAGGAAGAAGTTGTCCTAAAAAAGACACCAGAAAAGGAGAGAAAAGCTCAACTGAGCCAGAGAAGAAAAAAGAATACAAGAACTATTCCAGAGGTGAAGGATCATCATCAAAGACCAAGGAGTCTACTGAGGAAAGAAATGATGATGCCAATAGATGTTTTCAATGCAAGAAAGTTGGGCACTTTCAATACGATTGTCCTCAACTGAGCACCAAGGAAAGGAAGGAAAGGCAAGCCAAAAGAGACAGAAGATATGGAGAAAGAAAAGCCATGGTGGCTGAGGATGTTGATGAAGACCTGGAGTCATCTGATGGTCTGTTCTCAGACAGTAGTGATGATGACATGTGCCTCATGGCAAGAGAAGAACCAGAGGTACAATCTAAACCATCCAATTCTCTAGGACACTCACCTGAGCTAAGCTCAGAGTCAACTGAGGAACTCAATCTTCAGTCCGCTTTGGAACAATTGATGATTGATTTCTCAAGGTTGCAAGAAGCAAGTTTTTGTCTCCAAGATGAAAACAAAAATCTCCTGAGAGAAAACACTAAGTTAATTGAGTCTGGGAATCAGGCAGATCTTAACTCAGCTAAATCTACCATTGAATTGACAAAAGAGGTTGAAACCATCAAGAGTCAAGGAAATGGCAAAGATCAACTGATAAAAGATCTTACTGAATCTAAGATAAGGTTAACAGAAGAGAATTTGAAATTGGTAAGCCAAGTAAAGGAATCTCTCCTGAAAATTGATGTCTTACAAAAATTTGAAGAGACTTTGTTAAAAAGGATTGATGCTATCAACAAACCCTCTCTTGCCATAGAGGAGATTCAAAACTTTCAAATCAATCCTAATAGCAAATGTGGGATAGGCTTTATTCCAAAACCTTCAGAAGGTCCTCTAAGTGTTGCTTCTTCAAGTGGCACAAAGAGAGTTTTTGTTAAGTCTGTGACCTTTCAACCACAGATTTTGGATAAGGGAAAAAGACCAGCTGAGGTCCAACAAAAGAGAAGTCAAACTGAGCCAAAACCAAATGGAAAGGCTCAGGTGACTAATACGAATAGATCTCAGCAGAGGTACTATCAGCCGAGGTCTTCACAGATGAAGCAACCTCAGCTGAGAGCACCTAGGCATGAGCATTCCTCAAGGAATGACTCATACAGAAGACCTATTCCTTTTGTGCCTAAAGGAAAAGGCCCTTCATACTCTTATCAACAAAAACTCAGGCCAGGTGCACCCAAGCCTAAAAGAAAGAATGTAAAGAAGGTTCCTGTTCCTTCAAAGGCTGATACCCATAGAAGGTTTACTCCCAAGGCACCAAGGGAGATAACAATCTATGTAGATGTTTATGGAAGACAAATTAGCCAATCTAAAGTAATTAGAATTGTGAGGCAAATTTAGATTCCGAAAGGTACAGCTAACCTAGTAGGACCCAACACCAAATGGGTACCTAAAGCTTGAATTTGAATGCAGGGCTCAGTGGACCTCAACAAAGAAGATGCTCCAAAATCTTCAGTCTGGTACTTGGACAGTGGATGTTCTAGGCACATGACTGACAACAAAGATCTCCTGACAGAATTTGTTGAGAGAGAAGGATCACAAGTCACCTTTGGTGACAACTCTCAAGGAGCCACTAAAGGTTATGGTACTTTAATCATTGGCTCAGTAAGAGTAAGCAATGTATCCCTTGTCAGTGGACTTAAGCATACTCTTCTGTCCATAAGCCAATTATGTGATAAAGGATACAGTGTTGAATTTTCATGTAACCTGTGTTTTGTCAAGAATATATCTTCACAACAGGTACTACTAACTGGGTCAAGGAAGGGAAATATCTATCTTGCAGATTGGAAGTCTTGCACACCAAATGCATGTCTTATTGCTAAGAGCTCAACTGACACTAATTGGCTGTGGCACAAAAGACTAAGTCATCTGAACTTCAAGATGATGAACAGGATAGCAAGACATGGACTGGTAGAAGGAATGCCAAATGAAGTATACAACAAAGAACATATTTGCAAAGCCTGTCAGGAGGGAAAGCAAGTAAAAGCATCTTTCAAAAGCAAAGTAGCAATCTCTACTGACAGAATACTTCAACTGTTACATATGGATCTCTTTGGTCCAGTAACCCCTGTAAGTATCAATGGGAGAAAATATACACTTGTTGTTGTTGATGACTTCTCCAGGTACACATGGGTGATATTCCTAGCAAGCAAAAAGGAGACTCAACTGAGGCTGCCAGAGCTCCTGAAGAAAGTTAGCAATGAAAAGAGCCTGAACATTGTAAAGATAAGATCAGATAAGGGCACTGAATTCATTAACTCTATTATATCTGATTATTGCAAAGAGTTAGGTATTGCACATGAGATATCAGCTGCAAGAACTCCACAACAAAATGGAGTAGCTTAAAGAAGAAATATAACTCTCAAGGAGGCAGCAAGAACAATGCTAGCAGAAGCTCAAGTTCCTAAAAGATTTTGGGCTGAAGCTATCAACACTGCCTGCCACACTCAAAATAGATCAATGGTAACCAAACATCAGGGAAAAACTCCATATGAGTTATGGAATGGCAGAAAACCACAGGTATCTTACTTTCATATTTTTGGTTACAAGTGTTTCATTCACAACAATGGGAAAACTCAACTGAAAGCTTTTGATAGCAAAGCTGATGAAGGAATTTTCTTAGGATATTCCCAAATCAGTAGAGCCTTCAGAGTTTACAATTGTAGAACTCTTGTTGTGGAAGAAACACCTCATGTGGTCTTTGATGAATCTACTTTTGAGTCCAGGAGTAAGGAGAATGAGGAGGTAATAAGAAAAAGACTAACCAGACTGAGTATCAAGTCTAAAGGCTATCCTGAGAACTGTGTTGATACATACATCCCAACCTGAGATAATTTAGATGATCAACAATTCAAGGAGGTCACCCAAAGTCAAACCACTCCTCAAAGCTCACCTGAGAGCTCTCCTGAACAAGCAACTGAACTGATGAACACTATCCCAGCTCAATAGGTAAGTGATGTCAATGAAGATGTGGTCACAACTGAGACATCCACTGAACCCATCATTCAAGGGGGAACCAATGAGATTACCATTGAGAATGAGAATACCTTGAATGATGACTCAGGACTTCAACCCTCTATTTTATTTCCTGAATTTGACTTTATTCCTATATCTAGTGACTCAACTTTAGAAGAGTTAAACTCTACTGAAGGGCATCAGCCTAGGAGAACATGGCTCTCAGATCACCCTGTTGAGCAAATCATAGGTGATCCTACCTCGGGAGTCAAAACTAGAAGTTTTCATGGGGAAAGTGCCTTGTTTTGTTATTTCTTATCAAACCAGGAACCAAGTTCCATAGCAGAAGCACTTCAAGATTCCAACTGGATCATTGCCATGCAAGAAGAGCTCAACCATTTCACAAGGAATCAAGTTTGGGAGTTGGTGGACAGACCATATCACTGCAATGTGATAGGAACCAAGTGGGTATTCAAGAACAAGAAGGATGAAAATGATGTCATAGTCAGAAACAAAGCCAGACTTGTTGCAAAGGGCTATTCTCAAGTTGAAGGATTTGACTATGATGAAACATTTGCCCCAGTAGCCAGATTGGAGGCAATAAGGTTATTTCTTGCATATGCTGCTCACAAGAAATTCAAGGTATACCAGATGGATGTTAAGAGTGCCTTCTTGAATGGAGTACTCAATGAAGAAGTCTATGTGGAGAAACCCCCAGGTTTTGAAGAAAGTCACAAAGTATATAGACTAAGAAAAGCTCTGTATGGACTGAAACAGGCTCCAAGAGCTTGGTATGATACTTTATCACAATTCCTTTTGGATCATGGTTTCATCAAAGGAAGAGTAGATAGAACTCTATTCAGGATCACTAAAGGAGAGGACACTTTGCTTGTACAAATCTATGTGGATGATATCATTTTTTGTTGTCCCAATCAAGTCCTCTGTGAAAAGTTCTCTCAACTGATGAAGGGAAAATTTGAAATGTCAATGATGGGGGAAATGAACTTCTTCCTAGGACTTCAAGTTAAGCAGTCTCCTGAAGGAATCTTCATCAACCAAGCCAAATATACAAGGGAGCTGATCAACAAATTTGGATGCCAGACCAGCAAAGTAGCAAGAGTCCCACTCAACACCAACACCAACATGGAACCAGATGAAGATGGTGAATCAGTAGACCAGACTCACTACAGAGCTATTATTGGATCTCTAGTGTATCTCATAGCAAGTAGGCCTGATATCACTTTTGCAGTTGGGATTTGTGCAAGATATCAAGCAAATCCAAAGAAAAGTCATCTGGAAGCTGCAAAGAAGATTCTCAAATATCTCAAGGGTACTGTGAATATGGGATTGTGGTATCCATCAGATGACAATCTAGAACTCACAGGATACTCAGATGCTGACTATGGAGGATGCAGAATTGACAGGAAATCAACCTCAGATACTTGTCAATTTTTGGGAAGTAAGCTGATCTCTTGGTTCTCTAAGAAACAAAACTCAGTAGCCACAAGCACTACTGAAGCTGAGTATATGGCAGCTGGAAGTTGTTGTGCTCAAATTCTTTGGCTAAGACAACAACTGAGAGATTATAATATCTTTGCCAATGGAGTTTCTATTTTCTGTGACAACAATAGTGCAATTGCTATTTCAGAAAATCCAGTTCTCTACACAAGATGCAAACATGTGGATATAAGGCATCATTTCATCAGAGATCATGTGGAGAAGAAGGACATCAAAATGCTCAAAATCCACACTGACAAGAAGAAGGCAGATATCTTCACTAAACCTTTGGGTGAAGCAAGGTTTCAAGAGTTGTCAGTAGAGCTTGGACTCCTAGATCCAGGAGAGTAAAGAATGGATTCAATCTCAGAAGAGTTACTTTCAACTCAGTGGAGGTTCATATTCAGAGGAGGATCTCTCTCAATAGAAGCTACTCATCTCAGAAGAGTCCTGAATATCAGACGAGGTCAAACCTCAGTGGAGGTCAAAAGTTTATACTTATGATATTTTCAAATCTAAAGCCTCATTTTTTATATTTAGTTTCAATAAAATTACTAATGAGTGCTTTCTGAAAATTAAATCTTTCTTACACTTTTTCGAAGAGATTTTGGCATGGCAAGCATTTAATGCGCGTTGTACAAGTCAGGTTTGAAAGTGTGCGTGTGTTATAAAGTGAAGATGTTGTAACAAATGTTAATGCAAATATTACAACAATCTGGTAAATCAGAATATAAAACGTATACAGCGGAAGACTTAAACACAAAATTGCAAAAGGGAATACTTTTTAACACAAACTATCATAAATAGTTTGTGCTAGCCTTATGGCGAAAGGTTCACTGTAGAAAGATTAGTGATACAAAAGTTGTGTGAAGAGTATAATCGTTCACAACGGAAACAAGACTCGATATCACCTATCAAATCTAAATTGGCTAAGTGTATAACATAATACACCGTTAAAATTGATCTCACTCTATATCAAAGATCTCACTATCTATGGATATATGTTCGATCACAAGCTATGCGTGAAAAACTTTATTTCAAGGCATAACATAAACGTTGGAATAACTGCCCTATCACCTTTAAACTCAGGATCAACACTAGAGTAGGTGTACTCGTTTACTCCACACTTGGTACTGAAAGATTCGGCCTCTATTTATAGGCAGAAGTCTTCAATCCAAAAATAACTTCTCTATGTAACCGCTTGCATGATCTTCATGTTGTCCCACGTCTATTTCTTTATTCCTCATGCTTCTTGATGAAACCGCCTGATCTAGACAGTTCTAAAACGTCCTGGATAAGTCTGGAACGTGTAGGTCCTTGTAGATCCTTCTGGAACCCGTAACCGCTCATGTTGCTACCAATGTTATGCAACATTCACTGCAACATTGAGTATTCCAGAACCTTGTAGATCCTTCTAGATCTTCATCCTGCATGTTAAAACATCTAAGACAACATTTGATCATAAAGTGTTGGTTAATGAGAAGAAAGGGCAAATTCATGTTGTTTCAAAGTAAATAGTGAATACTTCACTACCAACAACATCAACAATCTCCCCCAATTTGACCTTTCTGCTACAACACACCTGATGTATATATTAGTTCAATATATAAGTCAGTGATGTATGTACAATAGAGATCAACATCGTATTGTACACTTATCTTTTCAACCTTGTGTAGCAAAACAGCCAAAAAACAAGATGATCAACTGTAAGTTGAACCACCAAAAACAAGATGAAATAACACTAAGTTAATTTCACCAAAACAGAATGAACATCATCATATATGCTCATCAAAATCAACAAAATGAGTAACATAATGTTTTACCCATTCAAATCACAACTTCAAAAATTAACTGAAATCAATCCTAACAATTCTAATATAATAACCTAACAACTAATATAATATTGTCTTTCAAAAATTAAAACATCCTATCATAGCAACAATAATTAAAAAACATAAATCAACCAAGAGTACTTAGAGGCAATCACAAAAGAGGAACTTGATATCACTGTATAAAATATACAGCTGCATCTTCAAGCATCTTGCACTAAGCTCCCCCATAAATTGTGCTTCCTCCAGTCTCTAAGATAACTTCAAACTTTGGCAGAGATGTCAAGCAGATCACCATATAAGTCAGCTTCTTCCTGGATATCAAATGTTGCAAAGTTTGCAACAACATCTGCAGCAGCATCTGCACCTCCTCCATCAGGTCCAGTTGCACCACCTTCCTCAGCAACAGGCTCATCAGCATTTACCTCATGAATTTCAACTCCCCTGGCAGCAGCAGCAGCAACTGGTACTCCCCCTGTTGTGGCAGAAAGGAGGTTCTCCCAGTAGTTCTTCAGGAATTGAAGTTCATCAATTGAGTCCTGCAAGTGCCTTAGTTGAGTTTGAATAAACTCAGGTGAGATATTCAGAGAATAGGTTGTGGGAGCTGGAATGTTGCTAGGTATGTTCTCAGTATTCTGTGCAGCATCTTGTGCAGGAGCAGGGTCAGGAACAGGTTGGTGTGGTTCTGCATCTTCTTCTTCAGCATTATCCTGCAGGGGTAAGTCTAACACTCTATTTCCAGACAGTAAATAATGAGATATACCCATCAGATGAACTCTCCCCCTCAACAACTCATTCCTTTTGTGAATAAAGTTGTGACTCCTCAAATATCCATAAATCAGCACAGGGTAAGGCAGGTTGCCCTTCTCAGAGATCTTCCCAGCAAACTTCATCATGTGATGAAAAATAACCAAGCCCAGGTTAAAAAATTTCATCACACCAATTCTGTACATCAGTGCAGCTTGATCCCTGGTTACCTTTGTGGAGTTTGTAGAGGGTATCCAGTTATACACTACCAACTTATGTAATACTGAATACAGAGAGGTCAATGAGGCAGCTAACATATTCTTCTTCCATTTGTTAACTCTTCCCCCAGTCAGAACAATAATGATCTCATCCATATGAGGAACATCTTCTTCCTCAACATCCTCAACATGCAGAAACTGGTTAATTAACTTAGGAGTAAAAGGAACACTCCTATCTCTAAACCTTACAGCACCATACCACCTAGAATTCCTTCTAGCCTGGTTCTTTCTCAGACAAGCATAAAACTCATACACCCAATCAATAACAAATGCATCAGCAAAAGTAACAACATGCATCAAACTTCTTTCTTCTAAAAATCTAACTAGACCCTTGGATTCAAACTCATCAATGTTAATTTTTCTTTCAATTAACAGATTTCTCTTCCTTAACCTTTCCAACTTTTGGTCTAAAGATTCATCATCACCATTATCAGAACTAACATGGTCAACAGAGTGTTCAGATGCATTACCTTGATCAGAATCAGTTTTGGTTCTGTCTGAGCTACTATCAGAACTGCTGTCATCAGCTTCAGGTTCTGGTGTTGCTGCACTTGTTCCAGCACCACCAGTAGCATACTCAAATTTCCTCTTAGTCCTCATCTCAACTCTTGCTCTCCTCCTCAGTTCAAAAATAGGTACATCACTCTCATCAGTTTCTTCTTTCTCCTGGCTTTCAGATTGATCAGTCTCTTTCTCAGATGAGTCTTTGGAGCTTGACTCCTTTTCAGATTCTGAAAACACTCGAATAGGTCGAGTAGCAACATCTCCTTCATCATCCTTCTTCTTCCTTGCGGTTTCAGAATAGTTCACCCTCTTCTTTGCTCTACCTGATCTCCTCCTTGATTGAACAGGGCTCCTTTTCCTCTTGCCTCCCCTTTTCTTCACAGCTTTGGCTATTGGAGCAGGCTCAGAATCCTCAGACATTGAAGAATCAGTTTTGGGTGATTCTTCTTTGTCCTCCTCTGACATTTCAACATCAGGGACTTCAGCATTAGGGTTTTTCTCCCTAGTTTCTTTAGCAACAGTTTCCTTGACAGTGGGGGTCTCCTTTGTAGCCTGATCACCTGTTTCAACACTCTTTGAAACATTAGCAGTAGGGTTTTTGGCTTGGCTAGAGGATTTAGGATTTTCTAATTGTACAGTCGAAGAAGGACCTCCGACATGAACAGTAGGAGAAGGGTTTTGTGGTTGGTTCAAGTAGGATGCAACATCTACTTCAATAGAGCCAATGGTTAGTTTGGGAACCACAGAGCTTCCTTGAAGGCTTTGTGCAATGCCGCGTGCGATCGTCTCCAGCTGATCGACAGTGGCCTCATTTAGGATGTAGATGTTTATGGGAAAGGCTTGAACAGGGGTTAGAGTAGTAGGAGGTGTTGTGCTCAATGATGGAGCAACAGAGGCAGCATTTGGGTTTTGGCTTGAGGTCATTTCTGCAAGAAGGTTCAGATTCGAGTGTGAAGGAGTTGAAGGGTTTGCGCGAGTTTTTGAACTGTGAGAGGACTTCTTTTGATTTCCAGCCATTAAGTAGATAGTAAAATTACGCAAAAATAAAATTTAAAAGAAATAACACTAAAACCCTAAGATGTGAACATACAACTTTCAACACTTATTCGAAAAAATCTGAATTTCACTCATATGCTGAACACTGAGAATTAAACATAAGACATGAAGGAAATATATATAGAAGAAAGTACGGAAGTTATTCTAATTACCCATGAAAGTGAATATTCTGGAATTTTTAAGCAGTTGAAACTACCCACTCCCCCATAAGAGATCGTGGGTTATTTCATGAGTAAAAAATCCGAAATTTAATTAATTAAACACACTAAATTATGCACTACTTGAATAAATTGAAAAACGTGGGTTTATGCATGTGGAATTTAAAAACAAATCCCTGAAAAATCGGTCCATAACTTAACTTAGAAAAATAAATACGAACTGTATATGATGTTGTATTCAAAATTGGAACACACACTTCAACATCGGTTTTAATATCCAATGTCGCACTTTTTATCAAACAATTATAGCACTTTTTATTCACATTGATCCATCTTTTCAAGAGAGTGCATCGTAGCAGCGAACTCCGTGCCCCATAATTACTCAATGGATTTGTGACATGTTGATGTTTTCCTAATCACCTTTTGAAAAGAAGACATCGTAGTAGCGAACTCGGTGCTCCATAGTTACTCAGTGAATTAATTACATCTTGATGTGCTTTTTCAAAAACTTATTTTGCGTTTGAGAAGAGTGATTCCTTTTTATTTTTACACAACAAACATACTTAGATCAGATTTATTTTTCAAAGAAATTAAGGAACAAAATACAAGAACAAGCTTTAATTAGAACATGCAAATACCCTGATGTTGTTATGGATGTTTTAACAAACATAACAACATCTGCTTCTCAGTTACTCAGATTGTGCACATACCAAGAGATTTCCTCAAAAATGAGAATCTCTCATGGTCTAATGCATTAGTAAACACATCAGCAAATTGATTTTCAGTGGGTATGTATTCTAACTTCACAATATTCTTCTCTACAAGATCTCTTATGAAATGATGTCTAATACTTATGTGTTTAGTAAGTGAGTGTTGAACTGGATTTTTCAAAATGTTGATAGCACTAGTGTTATCACAAAATACAGTTAAAGTGTCACTCTCTAAACCATAATCATTAAACATTTTACTCAACCAAAGAAGTTGTGTACAACAACTACCTGCTGCAATGTACTCAGACTCTGCAGTAGATTGTGATACACAATTCTGTTTTCTACTATGCCATGAAATCAAATTGTTACCCATGTAAAAGCACCCACCACTCGTGCTTTTCCTATCATCAATATCTCCAGCCCAATCAGCATCACTATATCCAACAAGTGCACTGCTTGTGTCTTTGGTATACCATATACCAAGATTAGTTGTACCAGCCACATATCTTATGATTCTCTTGACTGCATTCAAATGAGATTCTTTGGGACAAGCTTGGTACCTGGCACAAACACATACACTATACATAATATCAGGCCTGCTTGAGGTTAAGTACAGAAGACTACCTATCATGGATCTATACAAAGTTGGATCAACATCTTGACCAACAGTGTCTTTACACAACTTTTGTGTAGATCCCATATGAGTTTTCATGACTTTTGAGCTTTCTAAATCAAACATTTTCACTAAATTCTTTGCATACTTACTCTGAGAGAAGAAAATACCATTATCAGTTTGTTTGATTTGAAGTCCAAGAAAGTAATTCAAATCACCTACAATGCTCATCTCAAATGTTGCTGTCATTGCTTCAACAAACTTGTTTAACATAATGTTACAAGTTGAACAAAAAACAATGTCATCAACATATATTTGGGCTATTAACAAGTCTTCTCCAGAATTTTTAATGAACAAGGTTCTATCAGCCTCTCCTCTTATGAAACCAAATTGCAACAGAAAGTCAGTAAGTCTACCATACCAAGCTCTAGGAGCTTGTTTGAGACCATACAAGGCTTTCTTTAGTTTGTACACATGATCAAGATACTGTGGGTTTTCAAAACCCTTAGGTTGTTCAACAAAATGCATCTTCAATTAATATGCCATTCAGAAATGCAGCTTTTACATCCATTTGATGAAGATTAATGTTGATGTAACATGCAATTGCTAGTAACAGTCTAATGGACTCTATCCTAGCAACAGGTGCAAATGTTTCATCAAAATCAATACCTTCAACTTGAGTGTAACCTTGTGCAACTAATCTAGCTTTGTTCCTAATTATGTTACCAGACTCATCAGTTTTGTTTTTAAAGATCCATTTAGTTCCAATGACATTGACATCATCAGGTCTTGGAACTAATGACCAAACATCATTTCTTTCAAACTGATTAAGTTCTTCATGCATAGCATTAATCCAATTTTCATCTTTTAATGCTTCTGTAACATTTTTAGGTTCAATTTCAGAATAGTAACACTGAGCATTCACAATATTGCATATTGAAGACATGCACACAGATCTTACCATATCAACACGATTTGCACTTACTCTTCTTCTTGTTTGAACACCAACTGAAGCATCTCCAATAATCTGATTTGAAGGATGACTTTTGGTAATCCAAGTAGCTGGATTCTTCTTTGGGGTATACTGATTATTCTGTGAAGTATCAACTGAATCTACAGGTGATGTTGAACCAGATGCTGTAACATTTGGTGTAACATTCTCTGTTTTCAGTGATTCTTTTGGAACATCAGTAACATCAGTCACATCTTCAGTGTTATTTCCATCTGTTAGATTCCTGTCATCATTAAAAACAACATTCACAGATTCTTGAACAGTGTTAGTTCTAAGGTTATAGACTCTATAGGTTTTACTATTTCTAGAATAACCTAAGAAAAAACCTTTATCACTCTTAGAATCAAACTTGTGCAGTTGATCTCTATCATTCAGAATGTAACACACACAACCAAAAACATGAAAATATTTCACATTCGGTTTCTTATTGTTCAAGATCTCATATGGGGTTTTGTTGCTTCCAAATCTAAAATAGACTCTATTAGCAATATGGCATGCTGTATTCAATGCTTCAGCCCAAAATTTCTTTGCAAGATTTTTTGAAGTAAGCATTACTCTTGCCATTTCTTGAAGAGTTCTATTTTTCCTTTCAGCTATCCCATTTTGTTGTGGAGTTTTAGGAGAAGAAAACTCTTGGACAATTCCTCTCTTATTACAGAATTCTGAAAACAAGCTATTTTCAAATTCTCTACCATGATCAGATCTAATCCTGCTTACTTTCAAGTTGAAAACAGTTTTAAATCTTTTGTAAAGAGTTTTAAAAATATCAAATGTTTCAGATTTCTCTCTTAAGAACTCAATCCATGTAAACCTAGAGTAATCATCTACCACAACTAGTGAATATTTCTTACCACCAATGCTTTCAGTTTCCATAGGACCCATAAGATCCATATGCAGTAATTCAAAACAACGATGTGTCATGCAATGTGATAACATTTTATGCGACACTCTTACATGCTTACCTTTTTGGCATGGACCACATACAGTGGGTGCAACAATCTTCAGTTTTGGTAAACCTCTCACTGCTTCAGACTTAACTAATTTTTGCATGAATCTATAATTTGCATGTCCAAGTCTTTGATGCCATAGGACATTCTCATCACAATGTGACAAATGACATACTTTGTTTGTTCCAATTAGATAACAATTATCTGCTGACCTATTTCCAGTCATTAGACACTTGTTATCCTTGTTTAGAACATAGCATGAATCTTTATCAAATTTAACATGCAAATTATCATCACATAGTTGACTTATACTAAGAAGATTAGCAAGTAAACCATCAACATGCAAAACATTATTAAGTTTAGGAAAACCTTCAACATTTAAGGTCCCTTTTCCAATGATTTTACCTTTTGATCCACCACCATATGTAACAGTTCCACCATTATAAGGTTCATAGTCAGACAAGTATTTAACATGACCAGTCATGTGTCTAGAACAACCACTGTCAAAGTACCATAGATCAGGAACACATGCTTTCAGAGAAGTTTGAACAACATTACATGTAACATGTTCTTTCTTTTTCTTAGCAGATTTTGACCAATGTTTCTTAGAATGTGAAGACATTTCAGACAACACTTTCTGAATTTCTAGATCCCTTTTCAACTTTTGACAGTAAGGACGAATATGACCAATTTCAGAACAGTATTGACACACATACTTCTTCACAGGTTTTTCAGTCACATGTATTTTTGTATTGGCAAAAAACTCAGTTTTTCCCTTAACAAATTTTACAGGATTATTCACTAATTTAGAAGTAGTCTCACCATAATAGCCTAAACCATGTTTATTAGACTGTCCAGTAGTTAAGGAGTCACTTACAATGGAAGAAATCTTAGAGTATTTCTTAAAACTTAAGGTAGAATTTTTCAATTCTTCTTTTAGCTTAGAAATTTCTAAATCCTTCCTTGTTAGAATGACTTCTAACTTTGTCACAGTCTCTCTGAGATCATCATTCTCTTTGGCTATACTGGAATCATCATTCCTTATGTCATTAGAACCTGTCTCATCAACACACCCATTAAAACAGTTCAAATCTGAATGATTTTTGACAAATGTTGTTTCTGATGTTATTACATTGGAAACAACATCAGTGTCTAGATCATCCAGATCATCATCTAAAGAATCATCATAATCAATTCTTGCAGAAAAAACTAGTTCCTCATCTTTAGAACCTTCAGGTTCATCATCATCTGAGTCATCACTAAAGGTAACATTAAAATTCAGTTTTTGTCTTAACCTGGTATTTGCACACTCATTTGCATAGTGTCCAAATCCAGTACATGCATCACATCTAACTGATTTTCTAAATTCAGGATCATACCTTGATTTGTTACCTCTGAATTGCCTTGATTAATTCTGATCCTTCCTTTTCTCTGGGTCTAATGGTGTATTGTTGAAAGGAGTTCTCTGTTGACCATTTCCTCTGGATCTATTCAGTTTCTTCTTCAGGCAGGAATTGAATTTCTTTGTAAGGAGGGCAATGTGCTCAGGAGTGTTGTAACATTGGTCTAGAACATCTTCATCAGACTCAACTTCAGTCACAAAGGGCTGATTTTCAGTGTTGAGTGATGTTTCACCTTTGAAAACAACAACCTTCTTTCCTTCACTTGTATCATCAGATTGAGTTGTGTTCATCTCATATGTTTTGAGAATACTTACAAGTTCATTCTGACTTAAAGTGTCAGTGTCCTTGGCTTCTTCAATAGCACAAATTTTTGCATCGAATTGTTTAGGAACAGATCGCAAAATTTTGTGTACAACTCGTACATTGGAAATTAGATCACCAAGTGCGTGTGATTCATTGACAATCTCACTCAGCCTCTCATTGTACGCCGTGATTGTCTCATCATCCTTCATCCTTAGATTCTCGAACTTGGTCCCAAGTATTCGAAGTTTGGTCCTTCGAACACTTCCACTTCCTTCACAGTGCTCTTAAAGCCTCTCCCATGCATCTTTAGCCGTAGTACATGTTGATATAATCTTGAACATAGATACATCAACAGAGGTAAAGATAGCATTGAGAGCTTTGGAATTGTAGCTTGCCGTCGTGGTCTCCTCATTTGTCCATTCAATCTCCCGTTTGACTCTTGTCTCGCCATCATCATCTGCTTGGTTTCTGGGCCATTCCCATCCGGTCAGAACACTTCTCCAAGCACGTTCATCAATAGACTTGATGTACAAGTGCATCTTAGGTTTCCAATAGGCATAGTTATTTCCATCTAGTATAGGGGGCCTAAGTGGGGTGTTTACAGGATATTCCATAGCAAAAGACACACTTAAAAACTCAGGATCTAAACTTAGTATATCAAGTTTATGGCTCTGGTGCCAATTAAAAGTGTGCGTGTGTTATAAAGTGAAGATGTTGTAACAAATGTTAAAGCAAATATTACAACAATCTGGTAAATCAGAATATAAAACGTATACAGCAGAAGACTTAAACACACAATTGCAAAAGGGAATACTTTTTAACACAAACTATCATAAATAGTTTGTGCTAGCCTTATGGCAAAAGGTTCACTATAGAAAGATTAGTGATACAAAAGTTGTGTGAAGAGTATAATCGTTCACAACAGAAACAAGACTCGATATCACCTATCAAATCTAAATTTGCTAAGTGTATAACATAATACACCGTCAAAATTGATCTCACTATATATCAAAGATCTCACTCTATATCAAAGATCTCACTATCTATGGATATATGTTCGATCACAAGCTATGCGTGAAAAACTCTATTTCAAGGCATAACATAAACGTTGGAATAACTGTCCTATCACCTTTAAACTCAGGATCAACACTAGAGTAGGTGTACTCATTTACTCCACACTTGGTACTGAAAGATTCGGCCTCTATTTATAGGCAGAAGTCTTCATGTTGTCCCACGTCTCTTTCTTTATTCATCATGCTTCTTGATGCAACCGCCTGATCTAGACAGTTCTAAAATGTCCTGGATAAGTCTGGAACGTGTAGGTCCTTGTAGATCCTTGTAGATCCTTCTGGAACCCGTAACCGCTCATGTTGCTACCAATGTTATGCAACATTCACTGCAACATTGAGTATTCCAGAACCTTGTAGATCCTTCTAGATCTTCATCCTGCATGTTAAAACATCTAAGACAACATTTGATCATAAAGTGTTGGTTAATGAGAAGAAAGGGCAAATTCATGTTGTTTCAAAGTAAATAGTGAATACTTCACTACCAACAACATTAACAAGGTTCACTTTTACAGTTACCTATCTCACGCGCCTTAAAACCCGGATGATGTGACCTTCCGGCTACCAACCCTTTCAATCTAAACCTTCCATTTTAGGCGGTTCTTTTCTAACCGTCAAGATCTCTTAAAAACTCCCCACTAACCTCTTGGACTATCCACGATCTCAAACTGAATTAATCTCAGCCGTTAATCTCCTCTCAATCTCACCGTTCATTACTCATATAAGAATCCCAAACTTACGCTTGTAAACCTTTTCGAAATCACTCACAAGCAAACACCTTCTATCTGTCCAAATACACTCTGCAAATTTTCTCTCAAATCCTATCTTTCAAATGGAAAAATTAAACCTAGGTTTTCTTACCAATAAAGAGAATTTCTGGTATGAACCCATCGTGGTTTTTGATAACCCTGAGATAGAATCCAAACCAAAATTTGCTCACATCAAAGAGGCCTTAGAAATAATTAAATCTGCTGGGTTAGAGAAGTTTATAACAGTTCATCCTAAGAACTATTTTGATAGGCAGGTTCTTGAGTTTTTCTGTCATATATCCAACTCTGATTCAAGAATCAGGTCTCATCTCATTTTACAAAGAAAGAAGAAGGTGATGAGAGATGACATGGAGATCGTTGAACACCAGAAGATTAGAAAGGAGATTCCCATTAGTGGAGATGACTTGAAGGAGCTGTTCAATCTCCCCTCTGAAGGTCCGAATCCAGATACTTGTATTGCGGATGAAGAGGAAGAATGGGTTAATTCCATTATGCAAAGGAAGGTGAAATAAAGTCCAACAATGAACAGAAATGTGCTCATGCCGGTATACAATGTTCTCTGTGAAGTTGTTGGAAAATGTATACTGGGAAACCAGGGAAGCACGGAGCAGGTGAGCAAGCCCAAGCTCAGATTAATGAAGGCTATTGTGGAGAGTAAGGAAAAGACATTCAACTGGCAACAGTTCTTTCTGAGGGCGTTGAATAAAGAGCACTCAAAGCTCCAACCTGACAAAACTCCCCAACTATCAAGTAAGCTAAACTTTGCAACAAAAATCTCCTACTTGATAGAGAATGTAGATCTGGGAGTAGATTGGATTCCAGACAGGAAGTGGAGTAATCTAAAGGCCTTGTTCAAGTCTGGAAAGGCACTAGAAACAAGGATGATTAAGCCTGCTGAGGAGAGCCCAGAGGCAGTTGAAGAGGAAGAAGCTGACCCTGCTGAAGGGAAGAAAACCAAACTGAAAAGAAGGCTGGTTAAATTAAGTGATAAGATGGCCCAACACAAGGAGGCCGAGGCAGAAAAGGCTTCTAAGAAGGAGAAGAAGAGGTCTACTGAGGCTGATAAGGAGAGCGCCTCTAAGAAAGTCAGAGTCACAAACTCTACTGATGAGTCTTCACCAGGTAACCCTGACTCTTCTCCCAATATAATCTCAACTGAGTCTGACTCAGATGCCCCTGCCCCTACCCCCATCAAACCCAAAACCAAACCTCGCACCCCTGCCAAAACCAAACACATTTCCAAAATAACTAAAACCCCCAATGAAGGCTCTCAACAGCCTGAAAGTGGATCCCAAACCACCACCCCATCTGAAGCAACCTCAACCCCCTCTGAACCCATCCCCTCAACACCATCTGAACCCTTACCCTCAACCCCCACTGAATAAAATACTACCTCATCTGAACCGAACCTTCCTGAAACTCACCCAACTCACCTGGAGTCTATCCCAGAAGAGCCAACAGACAGCGGATCCCCTACCCCTTCCCTTCCTTCAGACGATGAAGAAGAGTACTCATTTTTAGACGCTTTTAAGGATGAGGTGGCCTACTTTTTGGAGTCTAAGTATCCTAAGCTTGATGGGTTTCCCACCCTGAAAGCAATGTTCTTGAGACTGAGACTCCTTGTCCAGCTCAAAGACAGAAGACTGGGTGAAATTCTATTGGCTGTCAGAGGCAGCAATGCAGATGACTGGAAGAAGGAGGAGGTGGAAGTGATGCAATTTGCTGGAATGACCAAAACCAGACTTATCTGTGATGAGAAGATCTTTGAGAGTCTGGTTATGGATAAAATAGATGAGGCAAGGAAGGCAGATACAGTGGAGAAGGTTGATGGAGGTGATAAAGAGAAGCCAGCTGAGGTTTTAACTGAAGGAGGAGCTGATATTGTGCAAGCTGTTGAGGCAGGAGAGAAAGAGAAGGAGGAGGAGAAGGAGAAGGAAAGTGAACAAGGAGGAGGTACTCCACCTAGGCAAGGTGATGTTGAAGTAGCCAAGGATGTATCCATGGCAAGGGATACTGAGGCACAAAATTTGCCACAGGAGAGCTCAGTAGAGGTGTCTACTGAAGTTCTCCCACAACAACCCTCAGTGGTGGCTAAGGAGTCAACTGAGGTGTCTGGTAATATTGGAGTTGAAAATGCCAAAGAAAAAGAAACTGAGGTGGAAATTACTGGAGTTGAAAGAGGTGAGATTAGAGCAAGCATCCCTGTAAAGGGTGAATTGGTTGAAAAGAATCAAGTCGAAAAGGAGAGTGAGAGTGAGAAAAGAGAGAAGAGAGAGGAGGAGGGAGTCCCAATGGAAGTAGAAGCTTCAGGAGACTTAGGTTGTGAGGCTGAGGGAGAAAGAGCTAACCTCATTTGTCATGCAGGTACTCAAACTGTTGAGATTCCCCCAGTAGAGGTCAACCTAACTCCTCTGAGTGATGCTGTTCACTCTATTCAAAATGAAAAGCTTCATGCTCTCCAAGCACAACTGAGGGATGTCCAGGAGATAGTGCAAGAAGAAGTGGATGAGATGGTCATCCTCTCAGACCATGTTGATGAACTCATTGAATCCACAACAACATCACTTCAAAATCTTACTCTTGAAGATTCTCAGCAGATGGTGATTGATGTTGTTGAAGGACAGAGTGTGCTTGTCATAGAAGCATTAAAGAAGCTGGAGCAGAAGGAGGAAGAGGCCAGAACCCAATTTCTTAAAGATTCAGTGGAGAATGTCTCCATCAATCTAAAGTCCTCAGTAGAGGCTTTCTCAGCGGACCTACTTGGAAAGGTTGAAGGGTTGTGGAATTCAAAGCTGACAGAATTCGAGGCCAAGCATGCAGAATTGGGAGCTAAGCTAGGAGAAGTTCTGAAGAAGGCAGCAGAGGACTTCCCCATACAGGAGAAGACAAATGTGCTAATTGATGAGAAGTTAGCACAGTTTGTACAGTTTGGGCAAACGGCTGGAGCATCTTTGGAAAGACTGGAGGATGAAGTTGATCATTGCTCAACTGAGTTGAAGGCCTTAGCTCATGATCAGATGAAGCTCAACATCACTGTGGCCGAATGTATGATTAATGCCGGAAAGGGGGAAAAGAGGATAAGCGCTAAGGATATGAAGCTTGATCCCAAGAATAAAATGAAGATTATCCTTGAGACCCCTGACTTTGAGAAAGACCAACAAGTGAAGAGCACTTTGAAGAAGGTGGATGCAGAGGCTCAGAAGATTGCAGAGGCCAAGAAAGGGAAGGAGACTGCATCAGAGGACCACTCAAAGTTCAAGGAAGCTCATCTGAAGGAAAAGGAAGAGAGAGTTGCAAAGAAGTGGGAAACCACCAAGAGAAAGGCATCTGATGCCCTCTCAGCTGAGGTAGCCAAAAAGACCAGAACCTCAAGGAGGTTAGCAGCTAAGTCCACTAGCTCATCTGATGAAGTTGAGGTACTCCCCATTCTTAACCCTGAATCTCTTTCATCTGAACCTCCTAAGTCTGCCCCCACAAGAGTCACAGAGCTCACTGAGCTTATCAAAGAGGCTGGAGGAATGAATGAGAGAGCACAGAAGCTGGCGGCTCAACAGCAAAAAAGGAGGGACAAGGTGGTAGGAAAGATGGAGACCATTGCTGAGATGGTAGAAAGGAAAAGGAAGGAGAGGCTAACCACCTTTGATAAGACTACTTCCAAGAAGTTCAGGAATAGTTATCAAAGGTGGGCTGCTAAACTAAAGAAAGACAAAATCACTCCTTCTAAGGACAGGTTTCCTCACCATGATGCTTGGGTGCCTAAGAAGCTCAATGATGCTTGGGAAACTACTAAAAGGGAATTTGTGTATTCCTTTTATATCAGTGGAGAATTGGGAAGAGACAATGTGCAAGAAGTCTTCAACTCATGGATGTTTGAAGTCTACCCAAAGCTCTTTCTTGCCATCATAGAAGCTTGGAATGATAAGTTCCCTGATCAAGCCCTGAAGGCCCCTGAGCAAATCATCTACTGGCCTTCTCAAGATGCAACTGGTGCTGTGGATAGAGAAAGGATCGCTGAAGAGTGGACATTCTTATGTGAAAATCTTGGACTCAGAGGACATTCAAAAGAAGTAATGGAAAGGAAGAATGAACTGAAGGTCAGAGTATTCAAGCAGTATGGCCTTGAACCCATTTTCGAATCCATCTGAGAAGTTAAGTATCTTTGCTGGGCATTTGTTTATAAGTCCCAGATGGTTTTAAGTTTGAATCTTTTGTTAAGTAGAATTCATGTAATCTGTACTTCACTATTTATCATGAAATGAACTCTACTGATGTTTTGCCCAAGATAATATCTCATTATCATTTAGGCTTATGTACTTGAATGTTTCTTTCTTACAAAATCCTTGAACTTTGTATGTCATCTGAAGAACCCCATCTGAATAAAGATATGTAATAAGATAGGTTCCGGCATAATCAAAAAGGGGGAAATTATTGGGAAAATGTATAAGACTTAGGTTTTGATTAGATGCCAAAATGTTCCTCCTAAGTTGATTTGTAAGCAAAACTTTCAGTAGAGTTAGTGTTTAGTTAATCAGTTTAATTGTTAAGGAACTGAAGTACAGTTAGTAATTTCTAGAGTGTATTAAAGAATGAAGTCTGCTGAAGACGAAGTCCGCTGAAGACAAGTGATCTGAGAAACGGTCTAAGTCTTGAATGTTTTCTAAGTGCATTCTCACTAAGACTAAAACCATCAGGAGAGGACCAAGGTCCACTGATGAGAACTAACAAAGCACATTCAATGCTAAACATATTAAAAGCTGTTAGTTAATCTGGTTGGAACAAGGCAAAACGAATTCCAGTGAAGGTTACAATAAATGAAGGAATAAGAAGGTTCTCTCAGAGGAGTTCCACCTTAAAGCAAGACAAGAATCTGGGCAAGCAGACTGAAGGTCCAATGAGAAGATGACACGTCAGTGTACCTTACTGACAGCCGACCTGCTCCGGACTGACAAGTACCAAAAGTCTTTCCCTAGCAATCTACAAAAAGTTGGTGAACAGGCATGGTCTTTCAGCCGTTTCTTGACAAGACTTAAAGCTTCAAATAGAGCCGTGTTGTTTACCAAATATATTTTGCTGGGATTGGATGGCTATTTATTAAAGCTTTGGTAAAAACACCAAATGATTGGGTTCTTAAATGCTAAAATGAATGCTTGGATGAAGAAAGGCTTTAAATACTTAAGAACACTAAGAACACCAAGAATTGCCAGGGGTTGTTAATCCCTGGACTTGAATGAGTATGTGTATTGATTATACTGAGAATGATTGAACCTTTTTTAACATTACAAGTGTTGGGGTATTTATAGTTTTCTCACTACAGGGGTATGTTGGTCATTTCCGGCCTCTCGGGGGACAGGTGCATTAAATGCCTCCTGCCTCTGAGGACGCGCGGGCTCTGAAGTGTCAGGGCTTGCAGGTGGCCGGCCACTAGGGTGTTGACGCGTGTCCAAAAAGGACGATTCTCTGAAGAATTTCCTCATTTGGATGGAATATTCTCTGTTGCTGGGTACGGAGGCGGCCTTTTTCTCCCTTGGGAGAGGATCTTGCACGATTCCGTCACGTGCTTCGGATCTTTTTAGTCGGCCGGGGGCCTTGAGTGATCGAGATCGGCCTCCGGGCGGATGGTGAGGTCGGAGGTTGTTCCTGTCAGTTGGCCGTGTCCGGGCGGCCTCTGCTGGACTTTATTAATCCTGGCCGGGCCGGTCCGGGCACGGCAGGGCTTCAACGTGGATGTGATGAACGTGGATGGACATCCCAAGCAGGCTTCCGGCCTCGCTTTCGAGGCCGGATGCTGGTGGTCGGGGCCCGCCGAGGTCGGATTCAGGTCGGCCAGGTCGGTTCCGGCCTCTGGGTACCTTCTCGCCTTTTCCGGCTATCTTCCGACCGGACCCAACATGTGATCAGAAATGGTCACAACAATTGCCCCCCAGCTCGTCGCTCAAAGTTAATGTGGGGCGAGGTGGTCGTTTGTCGTTCTGTGTTGGTGTCGGCCTTGATTTGTCCGGGGTGGTCGGAGGCCGGCTAAAGTCTACACGTTGATTGGAAAGGTGGGCGTTTTATTTATCTTGCCTAAAGAGGTGCGCATGACGTCAGGCGACGCCTCGGATTACGCGCATCGAAAGCTGTCGTGCGTGACATGACTTGATTTCCTCGAATCTCGCGCATTTAATGCGCGTGATGTACGAGGCGTCTGACGCCGAAACCGTCACTTCAAATTCTTGCACCTAGGTCCCTATACCTAGGATTTTTATTTCGAAGTAGGCCCTCAACCATTTCCTATAAATAGGGATGCTACTTCACTCCAAAGAGTTTTCACTCTTTAGCGATTTGTAGTTGTTCTTAGGCGATTTCCGGCAAGCTTCTCACGGCGGCGACGAACTTTGCACGGCGGTGATTGGTGTTGCGAAGGTAATTTTTTAAACTTTTTTGCAACTCCGAACTTTAATTTTACATCATGGTGCGACGGTGGGCTGGTCCTCCGCCTGGGCAAGGGGGCGGGGCTTCCTCAAGTGGCGGCGGTGGTGGCGGAGCCAATCGCCATTTGTTTGAGGAAGGAGGGAGCTCGCGCGGAGGAAGTGGAGCTTCTCCTTCCCGTCTTGCGGGCTCAATTTGGGCTCGCGACGATGACGGTCTGGATGGCCTGTTTCCGAGCCGGTCGTTGTTGGGCGAAGGTGCCCGGCAAGGGGCTTCGACTGCGGTCGTGAGATCGCAAACAGAGGCGATGGCCCGGTCCATGGATAGCAGGGAGCCCTTGGACGATCTCCTCGAGGAGGACGAGTATGAAGACGGTCACGGTGAAGGAGACGATCTGGGGACCAACTTGTTGCTCCAGAATCTCGCGGCCGAGCAGATTAAATAAAGACTAGGGATGACGAATGAGGTCTCAGGATCGGAGACTGAGGAGATCGAGAGGCCGGTTGCGGCTGGCCGGAGTGTTAGCCAGGATCGGCGAGATCAGGTCAGACGGGCCTTTCGTCTGTGGTCGGAATACGTGGAGAGGAAAGACGAGGTCGAGTCCCTCTCTTTCGACTTCGAGGAGTACTCCGATCACTACCCGAGTGAGCCGACCGTACGCGATCCTGCCACTATTCGAATAGCCGACCTGGAGGAGTCTCGCAGGTGGACTATTGGCCAGATTCAGAGCAGAATAACCCAGCACTTTCTTGATGATGCCCGGGCCGACTGGGAAATCCCCTACGACGTTCAACTTTACGCTCCAGAACCGAATGAACGGGCGGACCAGCCTCCTCGCGGGATGGTGGCTGTGACTCAAGACATGATGGAGGTTGGGCTTCGTTTTCCGCTCCATCCGGCCGTCTCGTACCTGTTAAACTACTGGAACCAAGCGCCCATCCAGCTGCTCCCGAACACATGGATGATCCTTGTGAGCGTTATGACTTTGTTTGGCAAGAATCGGCTCTACCGGATGCCGACCCCTGGTGAAATGACATACCTCTATCGAATCCAGAGCGAAAAGAGTGGGACCGGTGAGGTCTACATTCAAACTAAGGGGCAGAAGTTGGTGACCGGCCTACCGAGCAAGGGTCGGAATGATCGGAGGAAGTGGTTTTTCGTCGGTGGGGCGTGGAAGACCGGGTATCCGGATGGGACGGAGATTGACGTTCCGACCGACATCCGTCTTAAGAATCCCAGTAAGGAATTTTTTGCTTATATTTGGATAAAAAGTACTGATCTAATTTCTTACTTTCCTTTGTAGGTTATCCTTGTCCTTCCGACCGGGAGCTGAATTTCGACTTTGCGGTTGTCAGAGAGCGGATTCTGTCCTTGCCGGCCGCGGAAAAGAATCAAGCCGTCCTCCGGACCCGACAGTCTCGAATTTCCGGCCGTTTCTTCCAGTTCCCGCGTCACCTGAGATTGACGGGTAAGCATCCGGGCAGGTCCCGGCCTTTAGTTTGCTGTGTTTTTTTTTTTTTTTTTTTTTTTTTAACACTCCGTGTCTCGTCATTGCAGTGCCCGATTTCCCGATAGTGAGGCAGTGCCCGCCAGAACTAATTAAGGACTATCCGGAGATGTTTTCTATGATCGGAGCCTACGCAGTGAGGAAGACGGCCAAGAGGGCGAAGAAGAAGAAAGGAACCGGCGCCCGGACCGGGGTCGTGATCGAAGAGCCCCTCCCCCTCCAGTCGGTACCGGCCGTCGCGACCGCTGCTACTGAGGCCCCTGCATCCCCCCAACTCACCGGCCGAAAGAGGGGTCGGGAGGACACCGAGGACGAGGAGACCGGCCATCATGGGTCGAGTCCGGCCCCCATCGTCCTTTCTGACGACACCCCGCCTGGGGCGGTCGGGGCGGAAAATGCGGCTCGTGCGGCACCCGTTCCCGGCCGGGAAGACGACGGGCCCTACTTCGGTCGCGACCTCGCCCGTTTCCAAGCGTAAGTCTGTTGTGTCTGGATTTTTCCTAAGGCATTTTATTCAGTACTGACCTAATTTCTCTTTTTGTCCAGATTGACCCGCAACAACTCCGGTCTTCCTCCAATGGTGTTGGATTTCCTCTCTTCCCGGGCCCCGGGATCTATCGTGGAGATGCCGGAGTATATGAGCCGGTCGATGAACTCTTTGCCCCAAGCTTGGACGCGGGAGTTAGCCGATATCGCCGAGCGCCGACCTCGATATGCCGGTCGGGCCTGCATCGCACTCGTTAGCCAGGCGGCCATAATGGCCAATCTCGTGAAGAGCGAGTTCAATAGTGCCCTCAGCGCCGTGCGGAGGCTAGAGGCCGACCTGACCCGAGCTCGGGAGGAGAAGGCTGGGCTAGAGAGCGAGAACGCCGCGCTCAGAAAGGAGAGGGATTGTGCGGTCGGCCAGATGGAGGCCGTCTTGAAAGAGAAATATGATGCTCTTGGTCGGGCAGAGATGGCATACAAGGCGCTGGCCGATGCCTGGAACCGGGTGGCAGAGATGGAGGACACCAGTGCCGATCTGCGGCTGGAGGCTCATCGAGCCCGGGGGGATGCTGATCATGCCCTTGCCCGGCAGGCTGAGTTGGAGAGGGAGCTCCAAAAGAAAGCTGAAGAATTGGCTGCCTCCCTTAGCCGGCCAGCATACGATCCGGAGGATCCGACCGCCAACCCGGCACTCTTCTCCGAGTTTTGCTTCTACATGGCCACTGCCAGCATGATCCGGGTTGCGCGCCAGGCCGGCCTTGAGACCAAAGCCATGGAGGAGTACTTCCGGGAGTACGCCGTCAAGAATCCGGTCACTGAGGGCTACTGGTTTCCCATCCTCGACCTCGAAACCGTCCATGGGGTGGACCTCTCATGGTTCCCCCATCGGCATAGGCTGCTCCTGCCGGGTCAGAATCCCCCGGTTGGTGACGAAGAGGAGGAGGCAGAGGAAGGGGAGGAGGTTCCTCCGGCCGACTCTCAAGTGCCGGGTGGAGGTGATGCCGAAGTTGCTATGGCGGCCGGAAATGAAGGGCAGGCAGACCCTGCGGCCGGCGGGAGCGAACCTTGAAATTTTTAGTTTATGCCTTAGCTCTTTCTTACTGCTTTCAAATGTAAACGGCTTTTGACCGGATTTATCTTGCTTTAAACCGTTGTACCTCCCGGCCTTCAGACCGGTTTTGCCTTAATATAATTCTGTCTTTCCTTGAACTTTATTGTTTTGTTATCGCTTTCTTGCTTTCTTATACTTATCAAAATAAAATTTTCACAAGTATGAATGATTTTGACCCGGGCTCGAGTGTGATATGACAAGTTCGACATGGTCGGCATATGTTTTGAACTGAGCCCGGTTTCTAGTATTGCCTTGGTTGCCTTGCCGAGCTCAAGTGTGATATGCCGACCTCGATACGGTCGGCATATGCTTTTGAACCGAGCTCGACTTTTCAAGTGGCTAGGGTGGCCTTTCCGAGCTCAAGTGTGATACGCCGACCTCGATACGGTCAGCGTACGTTTTTGAACTGGGCTCGGTTTTTTGGGTGGCCTTAAGCGGCTTTTCCGGGCTTAAGTGTGATATGCCGGCCTCGATACGGCTGGCATACGCTTTTGAACTGAGCCCGGTGTTTGAAACGAGATACAGCTGTGCGAAGAGCTTTTGTATTAATTGATAAACATAGTACAAAATCATTGGTAGTATTTCTTCAAGTGAATTGCATTCCAGGGGTATTGGTCCGGAGTTCCATCCATGAGTTCCAGCTCGTAAGCTCCCTTAGAGAGCCATCTGGATATCCTGAACGGACCCTCCCAGTTCGGGCCGAAAACCCCTTTTGGTACTTGAACTTTCTTGAGGACGAGGTCCCCGACCTGGAATTGTCTAGCCTTCACTTTGGAATTGAAAAAATTTTCGGATTTCTTCTTGTAGGCCGCGTTTCTGAGGTCGGAATTGAGTCTTCTCTCCTCCAACATGTCCAAGTCGATCATCCGGGCGGTGTCATTGTCTTCGGTGATCGTCTGGGCTGTCCGGTGGCTCGGTAGGGAGACCTCTGAAGGAATGACAGCCTCGGTCCCAAAAGCTAGAGCGAAAGGTGTTTCGCCCGTCGAGTTCCTCGTGGTCGTTCGGTATGACCAAAGGACATCGGGTAGCTCGGCTGCCCACTTCCCCTTCTTGTCTTCGAGTTTGGCTTTGATAGTGTGCTTGAGGATCTTGTTTACGGCCTCTACCTGGCCGTTCGTTTGCGGGTGGTAGGGGGTGGAGAAAACCTTCTTGATATTCCATTTTTCGCAAAATTGGATCATCTGGAGACCGTCAAACTGTTTCCCATTGTCGGAGATGATCACTTGAGGTAGGCCGAAACGGCAGATGATGTTTTTCCAAATGAACTTGATGATTTGGGCCTGGCTGATTTTGTTGAGTGGTTCGGCCTCGGCCCACTTTGTGAAATAGTCGACGGCTACGACGGTGAATTTGTGGCCCCCGGGCGCAGTGGGCATTGGTCCGATCAGGTCGATGCCCCACTGGGCAAAAGGCCAAGGGCTATACATAGAGGAGAGCTGCTCGGGGGACAGTTTGATGTTGGGTCCCAAGACTTGGCATTTGTGGCATGACCTTGCGAAGTTGACGGCGTCCTTGTTCAAGGTCGGCCAGAAATATCCTTGTCTGATCACTTTATGGGCTAGGGCCCGGCCTCCGGCATGATTTCCGCAAACCCCCTCATGGATCTCGGCCAGAATGGTCTGGCCTTGCTCCGGGGTTATACATTTTAGGAGTGGGAGGGTAAAGCTTCTCTTATATAAAAGATCATCAATGAGGGTGTACCTTTACGACCGGAGTTGCAGTTGCCGAGCCCTAGTCCTATCTTCAGGGATCGTGCCGGTCTTGAGATATTTCACGATCGGCGTCATCCAATTTTCATCCGTGCTTAGAACGGTTGCCACCTGTGCTCGGATGACCGTGGGCGTTCCGAGCGTGGAGAGTTGGATGTTGGCGAGGTCGGCTGCTCCCTCCGCTGTTGCAAGCTTGGAAAGTGCGTCGGCCTGGGTGTTGTGTTCCCTCGGGATTTGCTCAATGAAAACTTGATGAAATTTCTCGCATAAGGTTGTGACCAGGTCGAGATACTTCATCATTTGCTCCCCCCGGGCCTCGTACTCTCCTTTGATCTGGTTTACCACGAGCAGGGAGTCCATGAAAACATGCAGCCGGCAAACTCCGATTGCGATTGCGAGCTCAAGGCCTCCGACCAGGGCCTCGTATTCGGCCTCGTTGTTGGTGGCCGGGAAGTTGAAGCGGACTGCATGGGTGAAATTTTGGCCCTCTGGACCGATCAGGACAATACCGGCCCCGGCACAAGAATTAGTTGACGATCCGTCCACATAGAGTTTCCAAGGGGGGTGGTTGATTCTTGTGAACTTGGGTGGGAAAGTTAATTCTACAATGAAGTCGGCCAGGGCCTGGCCCTTGATGGCCGTCCTTGGGACGTACGAGACCCCGTACTGGGCAATCTCCAATGACCACTTCAGTAACCGTCCGCTGGTGTCCGGCCGGTGTAGGACTTGCCTCAGGGGTAGAGTGGTGAGGACCTCTACGTGGTGGTCGAAGAAATAAGGCCTTAGTTTCCTTACACTCATGACCAGAGCGTAAGCCAACTTTTCGAGCGGGGTGTATCTGAGCTCGGCATTGTGGAGGGCTTGGCTTATGAAATAGATCGGAAGGTGGTTCTGACCATCTGCCCGGACTAGTACCGCGCTCAGTGCGACCTCGGAGGCCGCGAGATATAAGTAAAGCTTCTCCCCCGGGACTGGCTTGACTAAGATTTGTGGGTTTGCCAAATATTCCTTTAGTTTCGCAAAGGCTAGTTGACTTTCCCTATTCCATGAAAACTTGCCATTTTTAATTGTCGAGAAGAAAGGCTTACTTTTATCTCCGAGCCGGGCTATGAATCTGTTGAGAGAGGCGAGGCATCCGGTCAGGCGTTGCACTTGCTTGATCGTCCTAGGCTCTTGCATGTCAAGGACGGCTTTGATCTTGGCCGGATTGGCCTCGATCCCGCGCTGGCTGACGATGTGTCCCAGGAATTTGCCGGCCTCCACCCCGAAGTTGCATTTCTTCGGGTTCAACTTCATATTGTAGGCTTTGAGGATCTTGAAAGTCTCTCCGAGATCCCTGAGATGGTCTTCTTTCTTCAAGCTTTTCACCACAATGTCGTCGATGTAGACCTCCATGGTCTTTCCGATCTGATCTGCAAACATCTTGTTGACTAGGCGTTGGTAGGTCGCGCCGGCGTTGATCAGACCGAAAGGCATCCGGAGCCAAGAGAATATGTTCTTCTCCGTGTGGAATGAGGTGTGCTTGATGTCTTCAACAGCCATGGGGATTTGATGGTAGCCGGCAAAGGCGTCCATGAAGGACATCATCTCGTGTCCGGCCGTGCTGTCCACCAGGTGGTCGATGTGTGGCATCGGAAAGTGATCCTTTGGGCACGCCGCGTTGAGGTCGGTGAAGTCTATACATAGTCTCCAGGCGTTGTTTGTCTTTTTTACCAGTACGGCGTTCGCGACCCATTGGGGCTCGTCCCGGGCTTGCTCGATCAGCTTGTTGTCTAGCAATTTCTTGACTTCCTCAGCCAAAGCTTCGTATTTTTCCGGGCCGAACTTCCTTCTTTTTTGGTGGACCGGCCTCCTGTTGGGGTCGATCTTTAGACGATGGCATGCGTGCTTTGGGTCTATCCCGACCATGTCTTGGTGAGACCAGGCAAAGACTCCAACGTTGGCTTTGAGGAATTCGATCACCTCCCCCCGCATTTCGGTCGGTATGCGAGAGCCGATCAGTACTTCCAGTTCCGGCCTCGAGGGGTCGACTGGAATGTGTTCCAGATCCTCCAAAGCCGTAGCCTGTTCATAGCTTCGCCGGTCAGAAGAATCGAATCTGGGATCGAGGTCGAGCTCGGATGGTTCGAAACCAATCCTTGGCTCGGGATCGTCGATCTGCATAGGCTGGGGGTCGGCCGATGTGGATCCGACCCCCGTGGCGGGTTCTGCGGCCGAAATGGCCGTTTCAGAGTCGGGGTGTGGCCCGTCCGGTGTTTGGTTATTGCTAATTGAAAATAAGTAAGAGTAGGAATAGTTCAAACACCTTCTAGCCATTGCCTGGTCACCCTTAATGGTGCCGACCACCCCCTCGGGGGTGGGAAATTTGATACAGTAGTAATAGGAGGAAGCAACGGCTTCAAAAACTTCTAAAAAGGGCCTACCCAGAAAGCCATTATACGAGCTTGGCTGATCTACAATTATAAAATCTAGCGGCCTAGTTATCCTGACCTCCTTGTTGTAGCAGCAGATGAGTTCCACGGAGAGCTTTATCCTTCCATACGCGGCGACCGTCGCGTCCCCAAATCCCTTCAACTGAAGGTCGATTGGCCTGATGAAGTTGACGAGGTCTCCGAGCTGGTCTAGGGCTGTTTTGAAGATGATATTGCAAAAGCACCCATTGTCGACCAGAACGCGTTGAACCTCTTTGCCCAGGATCTGGGCGGCAATCACCAGCGCGTCGCCCTTCGGGAACAGCACCCCGGTCCGGTCCCGGTTGGAGAAAGTTATCTCCAAGTCCTTGTGAATCTTCGGCTCCGGGGGTGTGACCAAGTTGACGTTGGTCGCTGCCCGGACCTCTGCTTTCCGCTTCCGGTTGGACTGCGTCGAGATGGGGGTGAGGCCGCCTAGGTTCCCTCCGCCGGCCTGGATCATGTTGACCCGACCGCCGGGATTCATGGGCGGGAGGAGGTCATCCTCGTCATCATCCTCCTCCAAAGCTGCGACCGGCCTAAGAGGCCGGCCGCCTTCCTCGTTTCTCCGAGGGTGGCGCTGGGGCTGCTGCTGCTGCTGTTGGTCCTACCGGCCGGCTGGCCTCTGAAGGAGGTCGTTCAGACGCCCTTCCTCAAACAGCTTCCAAAGCTGCTTTAGGAGATCACGACACTGACTCGTATTGTGGCCAATAGAGTCGTGATAAGTGCAGAACTTTTTAGGGTCCAGCCGGGACCGGTCTCCGAAATAAGGCCTTGGCTTGGGAAGCACGTCCCGGTGCTGAATCGCATTGAAGATATGCGCGGGGGATTGCCTCGTGGCCTGGGTTAGGTGAACCTCGACGTCCTCGAAGGACTTGAAGTTGCCGGACGGCTTGGCCACTCTTCTGGCCTTTGGGCCGTTCTTGGGGGAGGTTTGCGCTGCCACCTCTGTCTCCTTCGGGGCTGGCTCGGATTCCCCCAACCTTAGTGCCAGAAGCTTCCTCCGAGCTAGGTAATCGTCGGCTCGGGCGCGGAATTCGGCATAGGTTTTAGGGAAATCCTTGGTGAGATGTTTGAACATAGGGGATCGGCCATGGAAACCCCCCAGGGTTGCGTGCAAAGCCAGTTGATCGCTTACCGCTTCGCCGGTCAGCATGACCTCATCCACTCTGGCCACGTAGTCCTCGTCGGACTCTTCTTTCTCCTGGCGGATCCGCATCAGGCGGTGCCAGCTTTCCGGCCGGGCAATCTTGGCCGCAAAGTAAGATGAGAATTGGGCGCTTAGAGTGGCGAACGAGTCAATGGACCGTGCCGGGAGGGACACGTACCATCTGTGGGCGAGATCGCCCAGGGTGAGGGGAAAAAGCCTGCACTTCGTGGCGTCTGTCGCACCACGCCCGGTCATATAGATCCGGAATTTGCTCAGGTGAGTCTCAGGATCTGTTTTTCCCTCGTAGAGAGGAGTTGGCGGGGGAACGATCTTGAGCTGGACCGGCGCGAGCTCAATATCGGCCGCCAGAGGTTCGCTGGCGACTGGCCGGGCCTTCGTTTGGCCTTGCGCTCCGAGGAGCGCCTTCATTTCGTCCAGTTGCTTTTGCAACTTGACGATTTCTGGGCTGGGGGTTTCGGCCAGCTGGTCGCCCACGCCGGCTAGGGGGCCGATACGGTCGAAAACGTCCGCGCGAGGGACTCCGCGTCCCAAAAGGCCGCTTTGGGCGAAGCTTAACTTGCGCCTGGCGGAATTCGCCGGGGTCAGGCTGACCTCGGCCGCCCTCTTGTGGGGCATTTGGGTCGTGCTCCCAGAGTTGGAGACGGACTCGGTGTCACCGTACCCAGTGTCGTAACTGGGTACGCGGCTCGGATACCACGACATGTCCGTCGTGCCCAAACGGTCAAAAACCGGATGGGCGGAGCCTCGTGAACGGGTGGAGACGGGGTTTGCCCGACATTGGCTTTCGCCTTGGTGCTCTCCGGCTTTCGCCTTACCCTTGAGTGCGCGAGCCCGGGCCTTCTTTTTGGAGGCAGAGGTGGTGCTCCGGCACCCCCTCGCCTCTTCCGCCTGGCGGCGTCTTCCTGACCCGGCCTGGTCAGGGGTAAAGAAACCTCGGCCCCCGGATGGGAGGGGTTCCTCCGGAAACCGGATTGGGGAGGCCACTCGTGTGGCTTTCCCATGGGCGTGGGATGACCTCTGGGGATCCATTCCTTTCAAGAGGAGGAGTTTGAGGTTTGAAGGTTTGAGGATGTGAAGCTTTAAAGAACAGTGAGTGTTCTTCAAAGAAATGAAGAAAAATATGCGTTTGATGGGTTAGAGACCCTCCTTCTAGCGCCAAATGTTGTTTACCAAATATATTTTGCTGGGATTGGATGGCTATTTATTAAAGCTTTGGTAAAAACACCAAATGATTGGGTTCTTAAATGCTAAAATGAATGCTTGGATGAAGAAAGGCTTTAAATACTTAAGAACACTAAGAACACCAAGAATTGCCAGGGGTTGTTAATCCCTGGACTTGAATGAGTATGTGTATTGATTATACTGAGAATGATTGAACCTTTTTTAACATTACAAGTGTTGGGGTATTTATAGTTTTCTCACTACAGGGGTATGTTGGTCATTTCCGGCCTCTCGGGGGACAGGTGCATTAAATGCCTCCTGCCTCTGAGGACGCGCGGGCTCTGAAGTGTCAGGGCTTGCAGGTGGCCGGCCACTAGGGTGTTGACGCGTGTCCAAAAAGGACGATTCTCTGAAGAATTTCCTCATTTGGATGGAATATTCTCTGTTGCTGGGTACGGAGGCGGCCTTTTTCTCCCTTGGGAGAGGATCTTGCACGATTCCGTCACGTGCTCCGGATCTTTTTAGTCGGCCGGGGGCCTTGAGTGATCGAGATCGGCCTCCGGGCGGATGGTGAGGTCGGAAGTTGTTCCTGTCAGTTGGCCGTGTCCGGGCGGCCTCTGCTGGACTTTATTAATCCTGGCCGGGCCGGTCCGGGCACGGCAGGGCTTCAACGTGGATGTGATGAACGTGGATGGACATCCCAAGCAGGCTTCCGGCCTCGCTTTCGAGGCCGGAGGCTGGTGGTCGGGGTCTGCCGAGGTCGGATTCAGGTCGGCCAGGTCGGTTCCGGCCTCTGGGTACCTTCTCGCCTTTTCTGGCTATCTTCCGGCCGGACCCAACATGTGATCAGAAATGGTCACAACAAGCCGTTTGAGCCAATCAGATACAAGAAGACTTACTTGAGAAGATTCAAATCCAACGGGAAGATTTTCAAGGAAGCCTATAAATATAGAAGGACGTGCTCATTTTTATGCACGGGAAACTCACAAGATCAAAGCTATCTCTACATTCATAACAACTAGAGGCACTCGAAATTACCATTGTTTCCCAAGTGTTTCACATTTATAGAGAGCCTAACAAACCTTCTGTAACCAAACTTAAAAGCTATATCCAAATCTTAGAAAGAGATAATCCAATCCTAAGCCTTGAGCTAAATTTGTAAGGATTATCTCAAAATAGTTGGAACCAAAACCTTACTCAAAACCCTACTCAGTGTTTAGGTTGAGAGTTAGTGTTAAGTGGTGTTAGTAAGCTGATTGTTGTATCAGTCTGAAAGCTGGTTTGTTTTGGGAAATAGGACCTGGAATTTCCTAGTGATCAACCATCCTAAGAAAGGATTAGTTGATCAGTGCACCTTGGCACTATAATACAAGCAATTCCATGTGAAAGGAATTCTCCTGTTTGATCAGGACAGTGGACGTAGGAGATTCTTCTCTGAACCTTTTTATATCTTGTGTACTTACTGTCTGCTATTTCCTAAGTGTGTGTTAATCTCAAAGTTTATCAAAGTAAAACGAGTTTTCTAAAGGGCTCACTAATCCGCATCTGAAAGCTAATTAGATAGTGTTTCAACTGAAAGTCTTGAGCTTTCAGTGGAGGTATTATCTCAGTAAGCTTTCACAAGTAACTCTCAGCAGACCTCAGGTCCACTGACGAGCTACTGTCTTAAGTAACCTGATAAGTTTTTCAAGAAGTTTTAATTTGTAATCACAGGTGTATTCCACCCCCATACACCTGTTTACTCGTTTCGGGACCAACAGGTATATATATGCAAATATTTTTAAACCAACTTATTTCCATATATATACCCGAAACTCATCCAAGTAGTATTGCTTCCGCTGCGATGAGATGAGTTTGAACTTCATTGCGTTCTCCTCTAGATTATCCCTCATTATCTCTGTAATAATGGCGGAAACCTTGTGACCGGGAATGATGCTACAAAAATTATTCAAAAAACATAAATAAATTGTTCAAACTAACTCTCTCTTCTCTCTCTCTTCTCTCCCTCTCCACTCTCTCTCTCTCTCTCTCTCTCTCTCTCTTCATGATCTTCTTCTGAATGATGGTTCACTGTTCCAGAGATCCACCAAACCATCCCATATCGATCGTCCGTCTGGTGCTCGACTCAACTCCACCCAATCCCCATGCTCCCACCGCTTCTTCAGGCCGTAGATAATATTTTTGTACCATTCTTGCGCTTTCGCACAGAATAATTGGTACATAATACTATCGTTGGCAGGGTCCCAAACGCACCGCCTCTGCAAATAAATTAAAAATAGAATATTAACGAATAAATTAAAAAATTTAAAGTTAAATTAAAATCATAATAAATAAATTTTTTATACCTTGAAGTCATCAAAGTACTACATCCTCTTTTGCTCGGACACTTGACTCCACGAGTGGGCACCATACTCAAACTGTCTCATCCTAATGATTTGTGAGACGATTGAGCTAGTCTCATGGGCTGAAAGCAGTCTGTGACAACAAAATTAAAAAATCAAGTTAATTATATTAATATATATAATTAAAAGTATACATAATTCATTAAAAAATACTTACTTGTTGTCGACTATGATGACACTGAGAAAATTATCTTGACCTGGGTTCATCTGTAATAATTTTAAATTCAACTAATAAAAGATGATGTTATATAATAATTTACTTATTCACATGCATATAATTTCACATACGCGCATAAAATCTACACACTATAAAAGATGATGCTATATATAATCTACTTATTCACACGCATATAATAATTTAATTATTCACATACGCATATAACAATGATTTACTTATTCACAAAATATAATACAAACAGTTAAAATAATAAATACGATTCATAGCGAAGACAATATTTTTTTGAAAGAGGTGCCTATTTTGCAATTTACTGTACTATTATAAAAATGAAATTCGACAGCTCAAAATGTCCACTTCAAGGAAAAATAATAATTCAAAACTCACTAATTTGAGCAACTAAAATCCAGTGTAAAGGTAAAACATCATGCAAGTATTTATGCATTAAATTGTCATACTCAAGTGAAATCAAGACTAATTAAATTTTCTAAACATGCTTTAAAATTAAATTAAAATTCGATCTACTAATTAAATTAGATCAACTAATTCAACTAAAATCAATTCATTTCTAATATAATTCAAACAATTCAACTAATTCAATTCTAAACTTAACAAAAATTAAACATGCTTTAAAATTAAATTAAAATTCGATCAACTAATTAAATTCGATCAACTAATTCAACTAAAATCAATTCATTTCTAATATAATTCAAACAATTCAACTAATTCAATTCTAAACTTAACAAAAATTAAACATGCTTTAAATTAAAATTCGATCAACTAATTCAACTAAAATCAATTCATTACTAATATAATTCAAACAATTCAACTAAAATCAATTCTCTAAACATGCTTTAAAATTAAATTTTAAACGGTAAAAATGAAGAAAACTTACGGTTTATTTGTAGAAAATATCGAAACGAGAACTCGGTAGGGACAGATTGGCTCTACAATCAACTAAACCCGACTTCTCCTTCCTTTTCCTTTCCTTTTCCTCCTCTTCTTCTTTTTTCTCGCATTCTCCGTCTGCTTCGCGAGGTGACTATTTATAAGTGGAAAAAATTTTGCGACGGACGCATATCCGTCGCAAATTATGCCTGTCAAAGCCAAAACGACGTCGTTTTTACTGATTTGCGACGGCTTTTCCATCGCAAATTAGTCAACAAACCGTTTCCCGAGAAGACGCGTAAAACCGGGTCGGATTTGCGATGGACATTCCGTCGCAAATCAGTCAATGGACCGTTTCCCCGAAAGGTCGTGAATATAAATGTAAGATTTGCGATGGCTTTGGTCCGTCGCAAATACAAAGTTTAAAATTGCGACGACCTCTTCCGTCACAAATCAGTCAAACGGGTCGCTTCCCGAACGGTCACCTTTAAACGGGTATGTTTTGCGATGGAAGTGACCGTCGCAATATCAAAGTTGAAATTTGCGACAACCTCTCCGTCGCAAATGTAGCCGGTTTAAGACGAAGGTGGTGGGCCCTAGTTTTTGCGACGGCTTTTCCGTCGCAAATTACTAACCTTTGCGACGGACTTCCTAAGTCGTCGCAAAGTGTCATCTTTTTCGACGGCTTACCAAAATCCGTCGCAAATTTACGAAATTTGCGATGGATATTGTGCCGTCGCAAAAGTTCCGTCGCTAATCTCTGTCTTTGCCAGGTACACATGGCCATTTTCTATTATTTGGGTCGCAATAGTTTCTTGATGCGCCGTTTGGGTCGCAATAGTTTCTTGATGCGCCGTTGATCTCTTCTCTATAACAAAAATCTGCATTCAAAGTGCGTTTAATTTGCATTTAATTAGACTCTTTTTTTTTAAATAAAAAAAATAAATACACTTCCTCTTCTCAATAGCTACATATAGTCTTATAGACTAAGGTCAACTATGAGGCTGTGTGTCTTAATTTTGCAAAAGAAATCTTTACCTCTCCGTACTAATTTTTTCTATAACTAGTAATATTTCAAGGAATAAGTGCAAGATAATACAATACCAAATAACTTTTTACAAATTGATACAACATAATTGAACAGAAGCACAAAAAAAAGTTGAATATAAGAACATATTTTTTAAACATTGTGCTATCTTGTAAATAGTGGTTTGAGATTGTATCATTTTGTAAACGCCACATATTTCAAAAGTATATAAAAATTTCTTTTAATAAAGTAGCAATCATCAAGATCAAATTCGAGTGCAATAGATAAATTAAGAATCGGTCTTCCTCCTTTGAAACTTATTCATGATATAAAACTAATACTATATTATTCATTCGATAATATCACCTATACGAGGTACCTAAACTAAGAAACATGCCTTAGTCGAAAGTTACGGTTCATCAAAAAATTGAGATTTTTTAGTTATTATTTTTGTTTTGAGTAAAAAAAGAGAATTGTATTAGCACGGGAGTATCAGAGGTACTCAAAGAAAGAGTGTTACAAAACGCCAAAATCATTGCCAAACCCCAAAACACAGTTAAACACTACTTACGCCTTACAACAAATAAGAGAAAAATAATTTTCTGGTCCCGCAACTTGTCTAGTGTCAAATTTTGCTTTCAAAAAAATTAAATTTTTAATTTTGGTCACATAACTTACTGAATCGTCCAATTTTAGTCCCAAATGGGACCAAAATTGGACGATTTAATAAGTTATGGGACCAAAATTGAAAAGTTAATTTTCTTGGGATCAAAATTGGACACTAGACAAATTATGGGACCAGAATATCACTTTTATGCACCTTCTTAATTAATATTGTACTTTAGGATTATAGTCGATACAACAAAAGCACGATACAATAATGTAAAGTCCATTAATTTTGAGATTATCCGAAATATAAAAGATGATTAATGTGTTAATTCCATTGATACAAATACAAATATTTGAAAAACATATATAAAATATGAAAGAAAAACACAATATTTTTTAATTCCAATAATTATTATTTAAGATGAATTACAAAGCTCCCATAAATACTAATAATGAAATTTTAATTACTAACTAAGAATGTAAATCGCGATTGAATACATAAAATAATAAATTAATAATTCTCCTATAGATTTTGATTCTCCATTGTTGATAGGCGAACATCATCTAGATATGGAGCGAACAATTATTGAAGTCTAAAACAAAGAAAATCACTATTTGGGCGCATTAACCAACCTGGGAGGTGTATGAAGTGACGAACAACTCTCCCGACGAACAACTAATGGGCGAACAGGTGTTAAGGCCCGGGACCAAGAATGAGCTAACTGTGAAGTCATCCATGACGAACAACTTGGTCAAAATATGACACAACAAATAGCCAAGGAGGTGTGTACAAGTGAACAAAGGACAAAGATCCCAAAGCCAAGCTGAACAAAGCCATAAGGCGAGCAACTTCCAAAGTACAACCTCAAGAGGCGAACAACTTTCAGTTGGAGAGAACAAGATCAATTAAGCCGACCTAGACGAACAACAGTGAGTCCGAGATAAGGACCAAAGAAGACTTTGTAGCTAAGGTTCAGCTTAGATAAGATCAAAGGGACACATGTCAAGCATGCAGGCTAGGGAGACCAAGAGTCTTGGACACCTCATGCTTGCTAGTCTCTATAAATAGTTGTTCTCCAGCTTACTTGAATAATTTTCAAATTTCAGACTAAAAATACACACAAATACACCCAAACTCACACATACACGAAATAAGTCCAATTTTGACTACCGAATTTACAAATTCGATAAATCCAAACCCCGATTTACCATTTACGGTGGTAATCAATCACACGTTATTGATTGGTGACGTAAAAACGGATTAAAACAGCCACTAATCCTTACGATTAAATTCGTTCACCAACAATTTGGCGCTAGAAGGAGGGTTCGAACCTTCGGTTTAGTGTGATTACTCAAGAACTTCAAGTTGAAAACTTGAAGATTCAAAGGAAATCTCAAGAAATATTTGAAGATACAAACAAAAGTGTTCTTGGTGTTCTTGGTGTTCTTCAATTTATAAATTTAGAAGTAATTTAAATTGAAATGCCTCAATCAAAAGAGACCCAAGGATCACGTTTGTCGAAAAGAGCATCTCAGACCCGAGCCACGTCGGCCGACCACCAGGACCGTGACCCGAGACATGCGAACAGGTCACAGCATACGGCCATAACACATAACCTCCCCCCTGAGATGGAGGCTTTGGCGAACAACCCCAACGAGTTGGCCAAAACCATTGTTGCTCTCCAGGCCCTCCAGAGGCAACAAGAGCAGGTTAGGCCAACACAGGCAAGGCTAAGGGACAAGTCCCTAGAAGTTGTTAGACCCAGGACCACTAGGGGCGAGCAGCGAGAGGTTGATAGTGCCCAAGTCAGACGGAACAAGGGAAAGGCCAAGGTGGTCGACCAACAAGAAGTACAGGCTGAGTCTGGTCGCGGACGAACAACTATGTCTAGCCATGGGACAACACGTTCCAGTGCCCAAGACAGACTTAGCCAACAACAACCGGAAGCTGCTCGCCGGGGAGCAGATGATGGGCGAGCAACTTTTGAACAGCCTCGCCCATCAGTCCATGAAAGGCTCTCCCAGTCAGCCTTCAGGCGCTTAGGGCCAAATGCGGCGAACAACATTAGGAGGCAAGCTCAGGAAGTGCCCACTCCAAGCGAGGGACTGCGACGAGCAGAAAGGTTAATGCCTTTGCTCGCCGAACAGCCTCCAAGTCAGGGGGCACCTCTTGATGAATTATCAAGCCTAAGGAGGGCTGTGGAGAACATGCAGGGGCAACTGGACCAACAGAGGGGGATGGGAACGACCAGCATGCCATCCTCACCTTTGGCAGCTCATATTTTGAAGGCCCCAATCCAGAAAAAGATTCAATTTCCGGCTAGCATTCAATATGAAGGCATCGCCGACCCCCGGGTCCACTTAACGAAGTATACGGACTACATGGTCTCTGTGGGGGCCAGCGACGCCACCCAGTGCCGGAATTTTCCATTAACATTGGGCGATCGGGTTCACAAGTGGTTTTCATCAATGCCGCCGGCATCAATCCACTCGTTCGTCCAACTAAGTCGAGAATTTCTTTCTCACTTTTCAACGGCGGGGTCGTATCTTTCCCAAAAACACCGGCTATCAGATTTAAGGCAAAATGATGATGAAACTGACCGGGCGTTTATGGAAAGATTCGATAAAGTTTTACTAGAAGGAGAACCGGTGAGCGAAGATACAAAGATCGTCGCTGTGATGGCCGGATTGAAAAAAGGGTCGAAGTTATGGAAGGAGGTACGTCTGAAGTGCCCAAAGACTTATGCCGAGTTTAGAAACCAAGCTGGCATTTTCGTTTCCATGCACGAGGCCCTACAAACAAATTTAGGGGAGAACAAAGCTGATCCTAAGGAGAATAACAAAAAGCCCGTCGGGACAAGCTACAGGGTCCCGAAAAACATGAAAGCATTCACCGAAGGATCGGATTTGAAAGAAAAATTGAACCAAGTATTGACAGTATCAGTTGATACTGTGTATGAGAGTGTAAAGGAGAGAGAGTTGCTTTCCCCACCACGTAAAATCCGTCAGGATACTGGCAAACTCAACCCGAACAAGTATTGTGCCTACCATCAAAGTGTGGGGCATTTTACAAGTGAGTGTAGAGATTTGCTTAAGCAACTCTGGCGATTTTATGAGGAAGGGAAGCTCTCCGATTTCGTTAAAAGGCAACCTGGGAAAAGAGCCCGGGAGAACAACTCAGAAGACGAAGAGGATGGTCAATCCCAGAGAAACAACAGACCCGGGCGACCAGTTCCCAATATGCCAGCTCAACCTTTAGAAGATCTGTTCATGATGGAACCCGCAGGTCCTGCGGGAGGGTGTTTTGATGGACAACCACCTGAATCTAACCGGAAGAGGAAAGCGGAGCTACGAGCGATTGGCCAAGTACAAGAGATGGGAGTTAAGCCGTCTATCATGCAAACGGCAGAATTAACTTTCACCGAAAAAGACCTTGAAGGCGTCTTAACTCCGCACAATGATTCACTCGTAATCTGCGCCAAGATTATGGGGACCAGAGTCCATAGACTGTTGGTGGACACCGGAGCTTACACGAACATCTTATTCAAGAAGACCCTCGATAATCTGGGAGATTATTCGGGTTATGTTCGGAATACAACACATAGAATCGTAGGCTTCGGAAATGCTGTGACAACACCGTTGGGAATTGTAACATTAGCTGTACAACTTGTAACGGCCGATGAACCCGAAAGAAATATAACGAGAATGGTAGATTTCTTGGTTGTAGACCAGGAGTCGACTTATAACGGGTTTCTTGGCCGACCTTTTCTTAATGAATTTAAAGCTGCGTGTTCCACTTACCACTATTGTTTGAAATTTCCAACAGCTAGTGGAACAGGCACAATTAAAGGAGACCAACGGAGAGCACGAGAATGCGTTCAACAGCTACGAGCAAAATTTGTACAAATATCCATGATGGAAGCAACAAGTTGTCCCATCGACGAACCATCAATACTAAACAATATGATGGACATAGACGACCACATGGATGCGGACGAACAACACTTGGACGAGCAAGTGTTGGATGAACAACTCGTTACCACCCGCGAGGAACCTCCATCTGACGAACAACAAAGAGGTGGTGACGAACAACCTTCAGTGGAGGACTTGGAGGGCCAAGTACAAACGAACAACAATGGGACGGAGCCAAATGATGATCTTGAACCCCGCCTGGGGGCAGAACCCATGGACATCGAAAATGATTCCAACCCTGAGGAACCCATACTTGATCCCCATTGGAAGGGACAAAAACGACGAGCGACTCCAGTCGAAGAGCTGGAGGCGTTCAAAGTTAATCCCAACAGCGAAGATCTTGAATTATTCATAGGATCTGAGCTCCCAGAGCCTTACAGATCCCGAATGAAAGAGTTCCTCACCAAGAATCTAGATGTCTTTGCTTGGTCTCATGCAGATATGGTGGGGATAGATCCAAAACATGCTTGCTACAAGCTGAATATAAACCAAGCCAGAAAGCCCGTCCATCAAAAGCGGAGGAAGTACGGCCCAGACAAATATCAAGCTTTAAATGAAGAAGTTAAAAAGTTGCTAGACAACGATCTCATCCGACAAGCACTCTGTCCACAATGGGTAGCAAACCCAGTACTCGTGAGGAAACCAAACGGGACCTGGAGGCTATGCATAGATTTCACGGATCTGAATGCAGCATGCCCGAAGGACAATTTTCCTCTCCCACATATCGATCAATTGGTGGACAGCACTGCGGGTCACGAGATGCTAACATTCATGGATGCTTTTGCAGGGTATCATCAAATCCCAATGCATCCTGACGATCAAGAAAGCACAGCTTTTTATACTAACAAAAACTTGCTGTGTTGGAAGAGAATGCCATTTGGCCTCATAAATGCCGGAGCAACATACCAAAGGCTGGTGAACAAGATGTTTGATCAACAAATTGGAGACACGGTTGAAGTCTATGTAGACGATATCGTGGTCAAAAGTCCCAGGAAGGAGGACCATCTTCAACATCTGACTCAAGTGTTCGAAATTCTTCGACACTATAACATGAAGTTGAATCCAAAGAAAAGCAGCTTTGGAGTCCACTCAGGGAAATTCTTGGGTCATCTTGTTAGCCAGCGGGGAATTGAGGCCAACCCTTCAAAAGTTAAAGCCATCCTGGATTTGCTACCACCACGTTCGGTGAAAGAGGTGCAAAGACTCACCGGGTGCCTAGCAGCATTAAACCGGTTCATATCCAGGTCAGGGGATAAGTGCCGTCCATTCTTCGAGGCCGTCAAAAAAGGGAAGTTTGCATGGACTAACAACTGTCAAGCGGCCTTCGATCAACTTAAAGACTACCTGGGAGATGTCAAAATCCTATCAAAACCAATCCCAGGAGAAAAGCTCTTTCTATACTTAGCCGCATCAGAAGTTGCCATCAGTTCTGTTTTGGTGCGGGAGGACGGCAAATTCCATCAACCAATCTATTACGTCAGCCAAGCTTTACACGAAGCAGAGATCAAATATGCCCCGACCGAAAAGCTGGCATATGCTTTGGTTATGAGCGTGAGAAAGTTACGACCATATTTCTTTGACCATCAAGTCGAAGTTCTAACAACTTTCCCGCTCAGGCAAATTCTCCATCGTCCCGACACTGCAGGTCGTCTCTTAAGATGGTCACTAGAGATTAGCCAATTCGGAGTGACCTATGCTCCTCGAACAGCGATCAAAGGGCAAGCATTAGCCGACTTTATAGTCGAACTAACTTTCCCACCAGATCCGACGAGAGGACTTGATCATCCTTGGCATCTCTATGTGGACGGATCATCAACCAACATAGCCTCGGGGGCAGGAGTAGTATTAATAAGTCCAGACAGACAAGTATTCACCTCGGCGATCAGATTTGGTTTCATGGCAACCAACAACGAAGCTGAGTATGAAGCTCTTATTGCTGGTCTCCACCTATCACTCGCAGTTGGTGTCAGACGCTTGCAAATATTTGGCGACTCACAATTGATCGTGAACCAAGTCCGAGGTGAATACGAAGCAAAAGATGATCACATGATCGAATATCAGCGGATTGTTGCTCACCTGATGTCCATGTTGCAGCAAGTTTTCATACAGCAAATTCCAAGGACGAGCAACACTCAAGCAGACGCGCTTGCCCGACTAGCAACAAGTGAAGGCCCCGTAGAGTTGGCAGATATTATAGTTACAAAGATGAAAGATCCATCAACAGTAAGCTATAATGTCAATCAACTCGACGATCAAACCAGTGAAAAAGAAGACTGGAGAACAAGTATAGTCAAATACTTGAAAAGTGGGGAAAAACCAAACAATCCTTTTGAAGCTGCCAAGCTAATAAAGCGAGCCGCCAGATATACTCTGGTAGGCGAGCAACTCTTCAAAAGGGGAATATCAATCCCACTTCTCAAATGTTTGCCTAGGGGGCAAGGGCAAGCGGTACTCGAAGAGATACATGCTGGAGTATGTGGAAATCATACTGGGGGGCAAGCTTTGGCATACAAGACAATTAGACAAGGCTATTATTGGCCGACTTTACGTCAAGACGCAATCAAAAAAGCCAAGACTTGCCATCAATGTCAGATTTTTGCCCCAGGTATCCATACCCCGGCTCAAGAACTTGTGTCAGTATACAGCCCATGGCCTTTTGCAAGATGGGGGATGGACATCATTGGTCCTTTCCCGGCTGGAGTTGGAAATGTTCGATTCGCCGTCGTGGCAGTCGATTATTACACAAAATGGGCGGAAGCAGAGGCCATGGTGAATATCACACAGCAGAAGATGATCAACTTTATTTGGAAGAATATTGTCTGTCGTTTTGGAGTTCCACAGGCAATTGTGACAGACAATGGTCCACAATTTGATGGACAAGAGTTGAGAGAATTCTGTACGAAGTGGGGGATCAAGAAACATTACTCCACACCTTATCACCCCCAGTCGAATGGACAAGTTGAAGCTGTGAATAAAATCATAAAGCATACATTAAAAGTGCGACTGGCGGAGAGTAAAAGCAGTTGGTCTACAGAACTTCCGGAAGTCTTATGGGCATACAGAGTTTCTCCCAGGTCTAGCACCGGAGAAACACCCTTTGCGATGGCTTTCGGGACAGAGGCTGTAATACCAATTGAGTTAAAGGCCACTACATTTAGGACGACCAACTTTGATGAACAGGCGAACAACTCTGCTCTAAATGCTGAATGGGATTTGCTCGAAGAAAAAAGGTTGAATGCCGAGCTAAAAAATGCCACATACAAGCAGCGAGCAGAACGTTACTATAATTCCCATGTAAAAGTTAGGGAATTCAGAGTTGGAGATTTGGTTCTAAGAAAGTTGCTCGCCCAATCTCCAGGTGTATTAGGACCAACTTGGGAGGGCCCGTATCGTATAACAGAAAGATACATCAATGGCGTATACGATATTGAGGACATGGAAGGCAAGCCGGCCCAATACTCCTGGAATGCTGTACATCTAAAGAAGTACTATCAATAAAGTTGGGCGAACAAATGTCTTGGGGGGCAAGGGATGCGTATGAGCTGAAGGAAGGCTAAGAAGGCTAAAAGGGATGCGTATGAGCTGAAAGAAGGCTAAAAACTTGCCTAATTTTTTAAATTTTCTTAAGTATAGATTCAAAAGTTGCTCGGCACATTGTATAGTCTGGTGCTAGTGCTTTTGGTTTTATAAATAGTGTTGCTCGGCAAAAAATATTATAAGCGAGCAAGTTTTAGTTTGTGTTTAAAGCTGTTCGTCAGATTGTATATGATAGTGATGGACAGTCTTACAACACTTGAAATTACTTTGCAATGTAAATATAATAGTTGTTCGTCAAAAAAGGAAAAGTCCAAAAGCCTGAGGTACAAGTCCATTCAAAGGTTGTTCGTTTTACAAATGGACAGAACCTAAGGACCAAAGCCACTTAAAGGTTGTTCGTTTTTTAAAATGAACAGAACCTAAGGCTGAACCCTGATTCCACTGAAGGCAGGTTCAATTCGAACAAAAGCCCAACATTATATGTTATAATTGTAAAGGCATTGACAGAAATGTAAAGGCAATTAACATATATAAGAAAATGAGCGAACATGAGAAAGACATTTTCCATTAAAGAAAGGCATTAAGCCTCAAAAATAGTACAAGCTGAAAGCAGCCATTACAAGTACTACAAAAAGGGACGAGCAACTACTACAAAAGAGATGAAGAAAAAGCTAAGTCCTAAAAACTACTGCTGTTCGGCGGGAGGAGGATCTTGAGGTTGCTCGGCAGAGGGGTCGACAATCATCTCCCGAGCAAGGTCTTCAGCCGCCTTATCCTCCGCTTCTTTAGCACTTTGCTCGTCCGCGGCAGCCGGTTCATCTTCTTGCTTTCCATCATCAACAATTGGTGGAGGATGAGTGATGGTGATGCTGGGGTCGAGTTTATCCAGTTTAACCCCCAGCACAGCCAAATCCGCCAATTGGATTTTGACGTTGTTCGGCGGAGGATAGTTCTCGAGGAACTCATTCAAATCCTTAGCCATCTCCTCCACCATCTCCTTGTAGTCATAGGCATCAGCCGTACGGATGCTGTCTGCGTAGGCGCAAATATATCCAAGGTTGGAGATGGGGACGGTGCGAGTTTGAACCTCCTCTTCAAGTTGCTCGCGGGTGAAGAGGTTGGCTTCTGCTTCCCGGAGGCGAGCATTCTCCGCCTCAAGCTCAGCAATTCTTTGTTCGGCCGAAGTCAATCTCTTCTCTCCCTCGCCGAGCAAATTCTCCTTATCCATTAGCTCTTTGGACATGGCCTGAATCTCTTCAAGGCGCTTGTGCTCAGCATCAATGTAAACATTGATCTGGTTGTTAAGGCGAGCAATCTTGGCCTCGTATTGGCTCACCAGGCCATCTTTTTCTTCAGAAAGCTGCCGAGCAGTACTCGCATATTGGCGGGCAGACTTTTCTTGCTCGGCGACTTGGGTGATTGCCCTCTGAGCAGTAACAAGGCCGTTGGCGACGAGCATCATCGAGAGATGGAGATTGTCCATCTGCCCCTGCTGAAGGATGGCCTTGTCCAGAGGACGCGTCCAGGCCCGGGCGACCAACTCCGTCGCCTTGCGAACATGTTCGCCAGGAATCTCCCTTATGTTTACGGGAGTCTTCGAGCAAGCGTACTGGTGTACAACACTTGCTCGGCCGGGATAATCATCGGCACGGTATCTGCAAACAAAAAAGCAATTGATACTTAGAAAAATAAAAAAATGGATGAAAGTTGTTCGGCAAGAGAGGATAGATACTTACTCGGCAAACTTCCGATCATCCCATCCTAGGAATGTAAGGTCTTCTGGGCCACGGGGTGAGCCTACATCTTTGCTCGCTTTCCCCAACCTTTCCGTGGGCTCCCCAGAAGAACGCCTTATAGCATCCTCTTCGTGGCGAGCATGACCTTCGCCCACCTTTTCTTTCCCCTTGCCGGGGACATCTCCGGCTAGTGGGGTCCCGTCTGCCTTCTTAAGGCGCTTACCACCACGAGGTGGGGAGACGGGAGGAGACCGAATTTGAACTGGGGGGGCAGCCGATCTTAGAACTTTAGCCCCCTCAGGCCTGTTCGACAGGGCGAGCACGGCTTGTGGAGGGTCCCCTCTCCTTTTCTTCCCTCTTGGTGGCCCCATTTCAAGGACCTTCTGCTCAAGAAGAGCGTAGCTTGGGGGAACGGCGACTGTTACTTGCTCGGCTAAAAAAAAAAAAAAAAAAATTTTAAGATTAGATGAGCAAGTTAAACATGTTAACGACGAACAAGACTTGAGCAGGGAGTTAGGAATTTCCATACCAGGGGGCACCTCAGCTTGAGCCTCCAAATGATGTGGGTAAGTCAAAAGGCGAGCAGCTTTTTGACACCTTGATCGGCAGAGATAGTCTATAGTTCTATCTGCTTTATTGCGGAGGCCGACCAAGCACGAAGTAAACAGGAACTCGGAGTTCAACTCCTCCTCTTTCGAATCCCACTTGGGTAGACGAGGGCCTGCGAACAAAAAAAAAAAGTTAAATTAGAACAACTGTCCAAAGGCGAGCAAGAATTGAACTTACGTTTCAGTTTTCCATAGGCTGCTGGAGAATTTATTCGTCCAGGGCCGCCGTGTGGACCGGAAGATGCTCGCCAATCACCCCCAATCCAGAAGAAGTGCTGTTTCCAGTCACGAATCTTGTTCGGCACCTCTTCCACCATTTTCAACCCAGTCCTGGCTTTGAGGTAGTGATAGCCATCTTCTCCTCGGGGGCAACTTGTGATTGTCATCAGGTAGTTGATCTCTTCCGCAGTGATCCGATCAACGTACCCCTCCAAGGCGAACAGGCACATGGAGCCCAAAAGGTTCATCCACCCAATTGGAGTAATTTGGGTGATGGCCAAGTTGGTCGCCTCCAGGAATCGACCAACAACGGGTGGAAGAGGCAACTTTAGTCCGGCAATTAGAGTGTGAATGTTGATCGCCGTACATCCTGGAGGTGGGCGATCAGCTCTTTCCCTCCTCTGAGGAGCCCACATGTGAATATCAAAGGGGATTTTATATTCCTTTCGGATGGAGTCCAGTTCATCTTCGCGAACAACACTCTTGATCTTGCTCGCCTGGTAGTCAGTCTTCACCTTGTCCATTATTTGTCTCTGGGGACGGGAAAAGCTGTTCGCATATCGTTCAGCGTATGCTCGCCATTCAAATAGACGAGCAACCCCTGCTGGAATCTCATTTTCCCGCATCCTTGGGGATGGGAAGTTGATACCCTCCAAAAATTCACGAGTGAGCTCGTTAAGATCTGGATCTTCAGATTCAGCAGAAGACGAAGAATTTTCGTCCCGATTTTTGCTCGCCACAACCGTAAGTTCTCTCCCAGATGGGCCCACACCGGTGTCCTCCACAGAGCGAACCACTGAATCCACGTGAAGATCCGACGCCGAGGAAATCTCGAAGGGAGGTTGATCGACGGGGACCGCGACTGGAAAGAGTGGGTCTAAGGTCTCCTCAGTCTTATTGCTCGAGTGCGAAGACATAGAAGAAGAAGAAAAATCCAGGCGGCGGTAAAAAGAGTTGCAGACGGCGGCGCTTTCCCGGAGAAGACGGCGGCGCTCGGACCCACACGGCGGCAATGGCGATTTCGAGAGAAAAAGTAAAGAAAAGAAAAGAAATAAGAAGGTAACTACCTGGGAATGAAGATTTGAAGCCAAATACTGAAGGACGGACGCCAAAAAAACTTGAAATCGCCGGAGGAGGAGAGAAATCGCCGGAGCACTGTAGCAAGTGGGAGAGAAGTGGGAAAATTTTCAGTTTTCCCACTATTTATACCCCAAGCAAAAACGGGGTCCCAGGCGTAATTTTCCGAAAGTTCTGGGGCTCAACTGGAAGAAAGCGGGGTAGATTCCGAGCAGAACTAGAATATGAAGGACCTATAAACAATTATAGGGGCGCGTCGCCTTGGGGCTGCTCGCGCGTAAGCGGCGCGCAATCATTGCGCTGGCGTCATCTTCGTGATCTCCCCAGATCGTGGGAAGACGAAACGGTTATACCAACATTGCTCGTCACAGAGATGCTGCTCGTCCAAATCTTGGCCCAAACGATATCCTAACTACAGTTGCTCGCCGTAAAACTACTCGTCTGATACAACATCTAGTCAGGATAGGGGGCAATTGTTGATAGGCGAACATCATCTAGATATGGAGCGAACAATTATTGAAGTCTAAAACAAAGAAAATCACTATTTGGGCGCATTAACCAACCTGGGAGGTGTATGAAGTGACGAACAACTCTCCCGACGAACAACTAATGGGCGAACAGGTGTTAAGGCCCGGGACCAAGAATGAGCTAACTGTGAAGTCATCCATGACGAACAATTTGGTCAAAATATGACACAACAAATAGCCAAGGAGGTGTGTACAAGTGAACAAAGGACAAAGATCCCAAAGCCAAGCTGAACAAAGCCATAAGGCGAGCAACTTCCAAAGTACAACCTCAAGAGGCGAACAACTTTCAGTTGGAGAGAACAAGATCAATTAAGCCGACCTAGACGAACAACAGTGAGTCCGAGATAAGGACCAAAGAAGACTTTGTAGCTAAGGTTCAGCTTAGATAAGATCAAAGGGACACATGTCAAGCATGCAGGCTAGGGAGACCAAGAGTCTTGGACACCTCATGCTTGCTAGTCTCTATAAATAGTTGTTCTCCAGCTTACTTGAATAATTTTCAAATTTCAGACTAAAAATACACACAAATACACCCAAACTCACACATACACGAAATAAGTCCAATTTCGACTACCGAATTTACAAATTCGATAAATCCAAACCCCGATTTACCATTTACGGTGGTAATCAATCACACGTTATTGATTGGTGACGTAAAAACGGATTAAAACAGCCACTAATCCTTACGATTAAATTCGTTCACCAACATCCATTAAGTCGCTATCGTGATCTCGTCTCCACCAATAGTTAACAAATGATTATTACAATGATTATTTTAGTGTTACAATGAGTTGTCCAATTTTGGTCCCAAATGAGACCAAATTTGGACGATTCAATAAGTTATGGGACCAAAATTGAAAAGTTAATTTTTTTTGGACCAAAATTGGACACAAGACAAGTTGCGGGACCAAAAAACTATTTTTCTCCAACAAATAATAGGGTTATGGCACAAATCCTCAAAAGTAAAGGTAAAATTACACCTACTACTGAATGAAAAAATCGGAAAAATTAAGTTTTTTGTCCTATAAGTTTGGTCACTTTTGATTTTTGTCCTATTAAGTTTTTACTTTATTTCTTCGTCCGTTAACTTTCAAAAAATTACATTTTCGTCCTAAAACCGGCTACAGGAGGTCACCCAACCGGTGAGCTGACGTGGCACGAATAAATTTTTTTTTGATATATATATATATATTTAAATTAAATTAAAATTTATATAAAATATTAATTTAAAAATCAAAATCCACCCCCTCACCCCCAAAATCACAGCCAACCCCACCCTCCTCTTCCCTGTAACATTCAACCGGAGAAGCAATTCGATGGAAGCAATTCGCCGGAAATACAATCGATGGAAGCAATCACAGCCCCTTCCCTAACACGCTGGCCACCGCTTCTATCGACGCCAATTCGTACCAGAGAAGCAATTCGCCGGAAGCAATTCGATGGAAGCAATTCACACCAGAGAAGCTTCGATTGACGCCCTTCGTTTGAAATTGGAAGCCGACGGAGATTGGAAGCTTTAAGCCGTCGGAGATTGGACGCCGTCCAAAATTCTCTGGTGTTAATTGGAGAACAGTGTGAGATTTCAAGTTTTAAGCTTCTCCGGCGAATTGCTTCCAATTTCCGACGAATTGCTTCCAATCTCCGGTGAATTTCTTCAAATTTCCGACGAATGGCTTCGAATTTCCGGCGAGTTGCTTTAAGCTTCAAGCTATTTTGGTGTCGATCGAAACATAATTTAGAACAAAAATTTCAGTATTTCCATTATTTCCGGCGTCGATCAAAGATTTTCCGATGCGAATTGGATCCATATTTTTGAAATTGCGGGCGGTGGAGGGTGGGCGGCTACGGACGGTGGAGGGTGGTGGGCGGCTGCGGACGGTGGAGGGTAGGCAGCGGCTGCGGACGATGGAGGGTAGGCAGCGGCTGCAGATGGTAGAGGGTGGGCTGCAGACGGTTGTTACAGGTGGGGGTGGGGGGATGGGTGGGTTTTGATTTTTGGGGGTGGCTGTGATTTGGGGGGTTGGGGGTGGGTGTTTTTTATTTTTTAATTAATATTTTATATAATTTTTAATTTAATTTTAATATATATATATATATATATATCATAATAAAATAAAAAAATTGTGTCACGTCAGCGTTACCGGTTGGGTGACCTTCTATAGCCGGTTTTAGGACGAAAAAGTTAATTTTTAAAAAGTTATTGGACTAAAAAATAAAGTCAAAAGTTTAAGGACGAAAAACAAAGTTGACCAAATTTACAGGACAAAAAACTCAATTTTCCAGAAAAAATACAATAAAGTTTTTTTTTAGTTAATTATTTTAATTATTATTTCATATGTTTTTCTTTTTATCCTTGAATATCATCTTTCCTCATCCACGAACCATCGGTTTTATAATCGCACAAAATTTTCGATTTAAAATGAAATTTGTGTTTTAGAGTTGGGAAATTGCGGTGAAATTGGACCCACCTCAACCAGACCCATCCGGTCAGGAGGACAGAACTGGACCAAGCTGTGGATGAAAGGCTTGGAGAGCCCACCATCACATATGATGCGACACTGGAATCCAGATATCCCATGACTCGTTTACACACATTGTGTGTAAGTGACATCTGTATGGACACCTGTTGTTTAAATAGATAAAAGGGTCTTTCCACCGCATCTGTATTCAGTATTCTATAAAAGGGTCTTTCCACCGCATCAAATAATAAATTCAATTCTCAAGTATATTCTATTTATACTTCCTCGTTCTAGTTTTATTTTTGTATTTATAAAAAAAGTCCATTCCAATTTTATTTTTTTATTTCCAAAATAGAAATAAAGTGTATTCACCATTTTAAACTTCACCCTACAATTTAATTACTTTATTCATTTGTATACTACTTTATTCACCATTCACCAATCTCAAAGACTATTTTATTCATTTAAATATTACTTTATTCACCATTTACTAATCTCAAAGACTATTTTATTCATTTAAATACTACAATTCAACTCTCACATTAAACTCCGTGTAAAATTAAACAAAAAAATAAAATTGGGACGAATGGAGTACAACGGATTGACTATCAACATTGGACACTAAGCAACAGTGAAAATGGAATTAAGTCTTCAGAGAAGGTATTCGATGAAATATCAAAGCTCAATTCTTTTTCTTGGAATGCCAAAGTTTTAGTACAGTGTATAAAACAAGAGTAGTCATATTGTTTCATGAAAGAAAAATTATGAAATTGTTAAAAGGTGTGAAATTAATTCATTTAACTATTTTCCAAACATTTCCACGGAATTCCATTAGAAATATATATAGAAATCTGGCACTTAAAACTTAAATTCAATTAATGAAAAAAAAAAAGAATTCATCCAATTAAATTCCTCCTTGCCCCCGATGAGAAGGACCCTCTTCTTCGCAATCCTGAGATCTAGGAGGAATTTGAGTAGCACCTCCACCACTAGTAGATGGATTAAGAGGTGGGGGAGGGAAAAAGAACTGATGGGGTCCTGCATTTGGTGCAGAAGTCGAGGCTCCATTTTGAAGCTGCTCAATTCTACTCTCCACCTGAGCTTTGAAGGCTTCGAAAAACTTTATCCGCTCCTTCACTTGCTCTTTGTTCAAACTCTCAATCGGAGTTTCCTCCCACCACCCTTTTGGTCTAGTTCTGTTTATTTCTTCTAGATACTCGTTCCGTTCTTCCAGTTGTTGTTTTTCGTCTAGTATCTCGTCTCGTCAAGGCTCTTGTTCAGGGCCTCGATTCTGGAACGAGTGGTGGTCTCGACCACTCTTGTATAAGAATTGCGTGGTTGGTTAGGATTCCTGTATTTTTGAATAACAGAATCCATGTTAGGATGAAAAAATGAATAAGGGATGTTACTGGGCGAAAACATGATGATGCCAATATCAACACCACACATGGTGCTCAATTGGCTTGCTTTTTTGTATAAGCCTTTGAAAATGTCGCGTACAAGTCGTCCTGATTTTGAATGCGGCTTATAGGGATTCGTTGACGCCCTCTTGTTTGCCTGCCCGCCATTTTTAAAATTATGAAGGAAAAAATGTAATAGGAAATATAAGATCAGGCAAGTGAACAGATAAGAAATTAAGGTATTGCAAGACAGTGATTATGGACATGGGATATTTATAATGAAAATTACTCTAATTTATTTAGTAATATAATTCATATCATTCATTCTTTTTGGTAACAATGATGTGACATTTACAAAACTTTTTCGGTCAACCTTGAAATTTTGGAAATCGAATTGAAGTAGTCAAATGTGTGATTTTCTTAAACTGGAATACCATGAAATATTACATGAATTGTGTAATCTAGTAATCCATTATACACCCCTACAAAATTGATATATGGTAACATTATGTTTCAAATCTAATCTCAATTATTGGAATAAATAAAGGCAAAATATTTGCACCATCCACTACAAATATTATTGTTTAATAAGAATAAATACCATTGTTCTAAAAATTGATACTATTGCATAGTAGTGTAGTACAGAAGGTTCTGTAAATTCAAATGGTTAGTACCAAAATTTATTAGGAATTCGAAACAAACACTCAATTTCCCCATGCATATATGGTAAGTATTATGCTTATTTTATATAAGTATACATATATTATAATGAGCAATGAAATCAAGTTCTTATTGATTAAGGGCTAATTGCATGTAGCTTACAATTTTACGAAACTCTTTTACTTAATATTTTCATTTATATTTGAACTAAATGTTACTTCCTCCACACCTAATAATTTCATAATTTTTTTTTTCAAAATGTCCCACATTAAATTTCACACCCCAAAAGTGAAATAAAACACTCTCACAATACCCACTTTATTTCAAAATATTCTTCATTTATTAATTAACAAAGTCAATAAAACAATTTTTTTTAAAGTGTGCACTCCCTTCTATGTATTTTATTAAGAGACGGAATGAGTATCTTTTAACTAATGTTATCTAAAAAATGTGTAACAATAAAAATAAATTATGAGTAAAATTATCATATAATTAAAAAAATTAAACTAAGAATAATTAAAAACAGGATGGCGGGATGACCAAAACCTTTTATGGCCCAGTCCAATAAGACCTCGAGCTAAACATTCTACACCAAATGGGTCCTGGATTAGGTGGACCTAAAATGCTAGCTCTATACTATTTTTTTTTTTTTTTTTTGTTTTGTTTAAATGAGTTGGCCATGAGGGAAAGTTTATGGGGAATCTTCTATTCTTATTGATGTGTAAGTTCTTTCGATAATGCAAATTATTATAGAATGAGGGGGTATGATTTATGTGAGTGCAAAGATTAGAAAGTTTTGGTTCTCGTTAAAGAACAAAATATGTAGGGAGAGCCTTAAAATGAAAAATAATGAGATAAAAACAGAAAATTCTCAAAAATAGAAATTTATGATTTATCTAGCGGCCTAAATATTTTAATAAATTGCTAAATGAATTTTCATTTTGTTTCATATTAATTGTCGCTTTTGAAGCTTTTTTTTTATATAATTAAGAAATGTAAAATTTTGAAAAAATCTACCCTCCTACAAATTAAAATAGAAAGAATGAGGGAATAATCTATTTTCCAATTCGGAACTTTTTGGGAATACCATAGAGATAAATTAGAAAGAAAACATATATATTAAAAAAAACAATTACTTTGAAATAAAATTTAACCTCAGGAACAGATGAAATATGAAACTAAATGATTTAATTTGTTACATAAAAAACATATATATATATCTAGACCAACATAAGTAGAAAGGTCGAACAACAATGCACACATATACCTTTGAGACACGAGGTATTGGAGTATAAGAATCACTAGTGCATATCGAAAAATATTACTTTGGTTGTCCATTATTTGTTGATAAATTCTTGTGTCGGATTGAATTGTATCAGATGTAGTGTGAGATAGATCAAAATGAGGATTAACATTTTATTTATAGATGACGATCTTCTTTTGTCTTATACATTATGACGTGTTTATTATATCATATATGATAAGTTTAATGATTACGGTCGTAAATTAATGTTATAATTTTAAATTTTTATAATGAAAAGATATTATCACGTTGACATTCGTATGTATATATTGATGGTGTTATGATTATATTCATTAATTGATAACATGGACGAAGGTAAGTTGAGGTCAAAAGACGCGTTTTGTGTCCTCTAAAGTTAAATATAATTTAGGTAAGCTTTCACTACAAGAAAATAATGATTTGCCTACGGAATTAAATTGCCTACAAAAATTTACTAACAAAAAAATTTGTAGTAAAAATTGCCTACGATTTGCCCACAGAATTTTCTAATTATGAAAGCATCTACATTTCTCAACCTAAAACAATTTGCCTACGGAATTGATTTGCCTACGGAATAAAATCCCTAGGTATAATTACCTACAAGCCAATTGCCTACAAAAATTTACCTACAACACAATTTGCCTACGGAATTTCCGTAGGCAAATTATTGTGTAGGTGGGGAAGGAAAATACCTATACAATTAGAGATTTTTGTAGGCAATTCGTAGGCAATCCCCCCTACAAATTTTTTGTTGTTGGTAATTCCGTAGCTATATTGACAATTTCCGTAGGCAATATTAAACTTTTTTGTAGTGTTTTACTTCATAATTACTTTTATGAACATAATTATCCTTTACATTTAATCCTTTGTCAAATACTTGTGTGCACCAGTTGCACGAACCTATATGTGGATGGCCTTATGATTATATTCAATATGGACGAAGGTAAGTTGAGGCAAAAAGACGCTCTTGGTTTCCTAAATATTCAAAGAAAATTTATTTGTGCTTTTACTTCATTATTACTTTTATGAACATAATAATCCTTTAAATTTAATCCATTGTCAAATACTCGTGGGCACAAGTTGCACGGACCTATATTTGGATGGTCTTATGTTTATATTCATTGATTGATATTATGGATGAGTTGAGGTCAAAAGATACACATGGTTTCCTAATTATTAAAAGAAAATTTAATTGTTTTTTTTTTTTTACTTGGTATCCGGCTCATTAGTAAAGAGAATGTTTGAGTGATACTTTATTCACATATTGAGGAAAATATTTATACAAGTACAACAAGACCATTTTGGTCATAAGTAACCAATGTGGGATACAAGAATGTACACAATATAAATAATACGTAATACTCCTAATAGGCTCCCTCAAGATGGTGCACGTTCAGTGACACCAATCTTGTGCATAAGAAGTGACAACCGAGTCCGAGTGAGAGGCTTGGTGAGGGCATCAGCAAGTTGATCTGCAGACGAGACATGTGAAACTCGAAGTTGCGAAGTTTTGACCAAGTCTCGAACAAAGTGGTAGTCGATAGCAATGTGTTTCATTCGAGAGTGGAACACTGAATTTGAACAAAGATACGTAGCCCCTATATTGTCACTGTAGATAACAGGGACAGAGGAAAGTGGAACATGAAGTTCCGCCAGGATAGAGCGTGTCCACTGAAGTTCAGCTGCTGCAGAAGTAATGGATCGATACTCAGCTTCTGTGGAAGAGTGAGCAACAACACGTTGCTTGCGAGAACTCCATGATATTGGATTAGCGCCAAGAAAAACAATGTATGCCCCGGTTGAGGTGCGATCATCACAGTCCCCTGCCCAATCAGCATCAGTGAAGCAGTGAAGAGATAAGGGTGAGGCACGATGAAGTGTGATACCGAGATGCCGGGTACCATTTAGATAACGAAGAAGTCTCTTGACAGCTCCCCAATGTAGTTCTGTAGGTGCATGCATAAATTGTGAAAGCTTGTTTACTGCAAAGGCAATATCGGGACGTGTGAACAAGAGATACTGTAGACTGCCAAGAACTTGACGATATGTGGCAGCATCAGCGGGTTTTGATCCGTCATGTAGTGAGAGTTTGGCCCCCGAGGCCAGAGGGGTCTGAACTGGTTTGGCACTAAGCATGTTGTGTTTTCCCAAAAGATCTGTAATGTATTTACGCTGCAAGAGAGTGCAAGACGTTGAAGAACGAAGAACCTCAACACCAAGAAAATATGATAAGTCACCAAGATCTTTAATTGAGAACTGAGAGGCAAGAGAGGTAACAACATGATGTAGAAATTTGGTGTCATTACCCGTGAGGATGAGGTCATCTACATACACCAGAAAATATGCCACTATACCTTCTCGTTTGAATACAAATAGAGACTCATCAGACTTGGTATGCGAGAAACCCAAGGACGAAAGAAAATGATGTAGGGCATTGTACCATGTTCGTGGGGCCTGCTTCAGGCCATAGATCGATTTCTGGAGTTTGCAGACATGTGTTGGGTAGTTTTTATCAGAAAAACCCGGAGGCTGCGACATGTAGACCTCATCAAGAAGCTCACCATGAAGAAATGCATTGTTCACATCAAACTGGCGAAGGGGCCAATTGTGGGAAACTGCAAGACTCAGAACCAAGCGAACGGTGGCGGGCTTTACAACTGGATTGTAGGTTTCAAAGTAGTCAACACCCGGTCGTTGATGAAAACCTTTGGCTACAAGACGAGCCTTAAATTTATCAATTGATCCATCAGGTTTTCACTTTATTCGAAACACCCATTTACACCCGACCACATTTTGAGACGGATCTGGAGGAACCAAGTCCCAAGTACCATTTTTCAGAAGGGCAGAAAACTCAGAAGACATCGCTTCCCTCCATCGAATATCTGTCAATGCTTGAGAAATAGTTGTAGGCTCAATATCAGAATTAAGAGTAGTGGTAAGACAGTACCTCGGATTGGGTTTGAAAATATTATTTCTAGCCCGTGTGGTCATGGTGTGACGAGGAGCAGCCGGTGGTGGTGGATCAACGGGAGGAGATACAGCAGTAGGTAGCAGCAGTGGTAGTACATGTTCCACTGGAGGTGGAGTAGAGATGGATGTATCTATAGAGTGATTCGTAGTGACATCGGAAAGGGGCTGACTTGGTTGAGTGGAGAAAGGGAATTTGTCCTCAACAAACTCAACATGACGTGAGATGTAGAGCTTGTTAGAAGATAAATCGAGACAAATATATGCACTTTGTGTAAGTGAATAACCAACAAAGACACACGGAGAAGACCTGTTGTCAAGTTTGTGAGAGGAGTATGGCCGAAGCCACGGATAACAAAGACAACCAAAAACACGGAGTTTGGAGATGTTGGGAGAGTGGTTAAAGATTTTCTCAAAGGAAGAAATCATGGAAAGATTGATTTTGGGTAGACGGTTAATGATATAGGCGGCAGTGGTCATTGCATAGGGCCAGTAGGTTAAGGGTATGGAAGCATGGTGAAGGAGAGCAAGACCGGTGTCAACAACATGACGATGCCGACGTTCGGAATGACCATTATGCTCGGGTGTATGAGGTGGAGTAGTAAGGTGGGTAATACCATTGGCAGTGAGAAATGAGCGAAGAGCAATAAACTCTCCCCCATTATCAGTATATAAGGTGGTGATTTTGGTTTTGAGACGATTTTCAACTAGAGCCTTAAAGGCAACAAAGGTTGACAACACATCTGACTTACGCTTAAGAGGATACAACCACACATATTTGGAGAAGTGATCAACAAAGATAACGTAGTATTTATACCCATCAACAGATAGAACAGGCGATGTCCATACATCAGAATAAAACAACTCAAGGGGTGCAGACGACGTAAGACTAGACTCATGAAAAGGTAATTTGTGACTTTTAATGCATTTACAAGAATCACAAGAGAAATTCACAGGTTTATGCATAGACAAATTATTACTGAAAATAATACTATCTAGAATACCCAATCCATTACCATCACCGATGACAACCCCGTCATTACCAGCATATGACGCATGCAACGAAAGATTGGAAAGAGCTGTTGTAATGTGGTGTGAGGCCCCCGAGTCCAATATCCATTCGGAGATGGTGGGGTTCGAGTTAGCCGTATGGGCCGATGGAGAGGCGTATGCAGGACGAGCCTGGGATGGAGCCCGATGGGCTGGAGCATAAATAAAACGTGGGCAATGTTGAGCCGAGTGACCCGTTTCCCAACAAAATTGGCACTTGCCAAGATACATGATGCAGGAATTTGATTTCCTAATCACCGCAAAATTAGGAAAAGAGGAGATATGCTTTCCAAATGGAAAAGATAATTGGAAAATTAGGGGATTTGAAAATTCAAAAATTCAATTTTGAATTTTTAAGAAAAATTGGGCGTTAGCCAAAATGGCTCTTGATACCATAAAGAGAATGTTTGAGTGATACTTTATTCACATATTGAGGAAAATATTTATACAAGTACAACAAGACCATTTTGGTCATAAGTAACCAATGTGGGATACAAGAATGTACACAATATAAATAATACGTAATACTCCTAATAATTAGCCTACAAATTTGGGAGACCTATAGAGCATCACACTCCTAAATCTCAAACCTTCACCACTAGACCAACATCTGATGGTTAAATTTAGTTGTGCTTTTACTTCATAGTTACCTTTATGAACATAATCATTCTTTACATTTAATCTTTTGTCAAGTGCTCGTGTGCACCAGTTGCACGAACCTATATGTGGATGGCCTTATGATTATATTCATTAATATATATTATGGACGAAGGTCAAAAGACACGCTTGGTTTCCTAAACATTAAAGAAAACTTGGGAATAATTTCTTTTAAGACCAACAACTTAGACGGGTAGTAAAAGAAGGACAATATATTTTCTGGCTGATTATTTGAGGACTGTAGGTTTTAAGGACCGCATGTTTAAGAAATTTCAAATTGTGGCAAAAAATGGCCCGGATTTGCTCTAATTGGGTCCAAATTGGCCCAGATCAAACTTTATCTTTTTGTGACTAACACTAATCACAATCTCGGTTCCGACCATCCTCTCTTTTCGTGCCTAACATCAATAAATTTGTCTTTCTCTGAGTATCGACTCCTCCAACTTAATTTCATGTTTTACTATCTTCTTCACCATCAATTTTGAATTTGAAATCTGTAAAAAAAAAAAAAAAATTGTTAGCCACCGCTTTCACTCTACTCATCAAGTTTTTCAGCAAACATTTTCTTCATCTTTTCAACGTGGGAAACATGGGGTTGCACGGCCGAGGCAAGGGTCTGGGTGGTGAGGGGGTGACGGTCGAAACTTGTGGTAGAAAATAGCCCAATTAGTTGGGAAAGATGATTGGGGCTAGGTATGATTAATTGGGAAGATGAATGAGCCGTTGGGGGTGGGGGTGGGGAAAGTGGTTATTTTTTTTATATAATTTTTATTTTAAATATATATTTATGTTTTGAAAAAAAATAGTTATGTCTCAAATTGATATCTGACGGGCTCAACATGTACAAAACAACATAAAATCATGGGTCATGTGTCGAGCATGTGTAATTTGACAAATTCAAACCAATTTTGGCTCAATTTATAAATTTTTAAACATGGGGTCCTAAAATTATCAACCCAAAGACTTTAAATTGCCAGCCGAAAAACCTAAGTTTTTCTTTTGTTTACCCCCTATGGACTTTAACAAATTACTTTTAAATCTTTGGCAGAAACTCATGTGCAACAGTCACACGGATCTAAGATCCATGCAATTGATTACCTAACCCAGTTCCACTATTTTTTCTCTGTCTCAAAATTTGTGTTTGTTTCTTTTTTCCCTCCTATTTTTTTTTGGGTGATTTCTTCTTTCTTTCTTAGATTTTTTCTTTTCTTGTCCTTTATTTTTATTTTTATTTCTTCTTTTCTCCCTTATCCTAGTATTTCAGGTTATTTTTTTCTCATTCTTATGTGAAATTTTTAGGCATGGAGGATTTAAGTAGTGGTTTGGGTCCGAAGGACGAAGTTTTGGGCAGCTGCGGTGATGTTGTTGGATGATGACTTATGTTTTAACGGTGGCAATTGTAAGATAAAATCGTGTTTGGTAGTAGCATGTTAATTTTGGATGCAATAATACATTACCAACAACAAATTAAATCTCTTTTCCCACCAAGCCTTCCTTCTATTTCGAGCTCATCTTGCAGTTTTCGGGCACTTATATTTTCGTGCTCTTCATACTTTTTTGGGCACTTCCCTTTTGGGGAAATACTTGCGGTTTTTTGGGCCCTATTTCACATTGATGCCATTGTTATTTTCAAGCGACAAAATTATTTTATATGTGCAAAAGAAATTTCACAGGCGTATGATATGGTGGTTGAGACACAGGAATTCTGAAGACCCATTTTTTACGTTAAAGGACACAAACAATTAATACCAACACATCAAGGGAAAAATAGTTTTTACAGGACCGCAGATTAAAGGGGTGGAAAAATGAGAACAAAAAACTTTCGGGTTGACAATATGAGGACAATAACTTTAAAATGTGTCGAGTTGAGGTTGAATCTGGCTAATTGGCCCTATTTGGGCGGGATCCGGGTTAAATTTGGCCTCATTTTGCGACTTTTAAAAGTTATGGTCCTTAAATTGCAAATATAAAGAGTTGTAGTCCTCATTTTGTCCGTTCAAAAATTACGGTCCTCATTTTTTCAACCCCTTAAGTTACGATTCTGAAAATATAATATTTTCAATAATCAAGTAAGAAATCAAAAGCTAATTACCCAAGCACCAGGCTTGTTCCTTTTCACTCTCACTACAAAAAAACTCGCTGATTAGCGACGGAAATTTGCGACGGACACCTTATCCGTCGCTAATTTTAGTATTTTGCGACGGATTAGCGACGGATTTTGACCATTAGTCGTAAATTCTAAAAATTTGCGACGGACTTATACATCCGTCGCTAATTCTTGGGTTTTACGACGGAAAGTCCGTCTCAAATTCCAAAGTGAAAATTAAAATAAAAAATTAAATAATTTGCGACGGACACATGTCCGTCGCAAATTTTGGAGATCCGCTTCGCGACGGAATGTCCGTCGTAAATTTCAATTTTGAAATTAGCGACGGACATTTGCGACGGAATGTCCGTCTCAAATTTCAAAGTTGAAATTTAAAAAAGTAATTAAATAATTTGCGACGGACACTTGTCCGTCGCAAATTTTGGAGATCCAACCGGGTCTTGACCCGACTTATTTGCGACGGAAAGTCCGTCGCAAATTTCAAATTTGAAATTAGCGACGGACATTTGCGACGGAATGTCCATCTCAAATTTCAAAGTTGAAATTTAAAAAATTAATTAAATAATTTGCGACGAACACGTGTCCGTCGCAAATTTTGGAGATCCAACCGGGTCTTGACCCGAGATATTTGCGACGGAATGTCCGTCGCAAATTTCAAATTTAAAATTAGCGACAGACATTTGCGACGGAATGTCCGTCTCAAATTTCAAAGTTGAAATTTAAAAAAGTAATTAAATAATTTGCGACGAACACGTGCGTCGCAAATACAATTTATTGTGTATAAACGAACAAATTATAAATTTACGCATTGTCAACATAAAGAAAAGGAATAAATTTTTTTAATTATGAAAAAAGAATGAGTCAATTTAGATGCATATACAATTAATTGCGTAGAAATGGACGAATTATAAATTTATGTATTGTCGAAATAAATAATTTTACAAAATAAAAGTTTGGGCACACAATATAAACAAGCTATAACGAAAAGGAATTAATTTGGTGAATTATGGAAAAAAAAGGACTCAATTTGAATACATATACAATTAGTTGTGTATAAAATGAACGAATTATAAATCTACACGTTGAAATAAATAATTTTACAAAAACAAAAAAGTTGGGCACACCATTTATATAAACAAAATTAGAAACGAAAAGGAGTTAATTTGGTAAATTATGAAAAAAATTCAATTTGGATACATATACAATTAATTGCATACAAATGAAAGAATTATAATTTTTTTTTCGAAATAAATAATTTTATAAAAAAAAAGTTGGGCACAACATTTATATAAATAGATTAGAAATGAAAAGGAATTAATTTGATGAATTATTAAAAAAATGAATTAATTTGAATACATATAATATTGATTGTATAAAAAAGAATGAAAGAAGCTCATGGTCTAGCGGCGCGCGCCTCCTTCGCATGCACAAGAGGTCGCGTGTTCACATGCATAAGGAAAAAAATTAGTCAATTTGGATACGTATACAATTAATTGCGTACAAATGAACGAATTATAAAATTACGTGTTGTCGAAATAAATAATTTTACAAAATAAAAAAATAGTTGGACACAACATTTATAAAAACAAGTGAGAAATGAAAATGAATTAATTTGGTGAATTATGAAAAAAAAAATTTGGATACATATACAATTAATTGCGTACAAATGAACGAATTATAAAATTACGTGTTGTCGAAATAAATAATTTTACAAAATAAAAAAATAGTTGGACACAACATTTATAAAAACAAGTGAGGAACGAAAATGAATTAATTTGGTGAATTATGGAAAAAAAAGAGTCATTTTGGATACATATACAATTAATTGCGTACAAATGAACGAATTATAAATTTAAGCGTGAGTCGAAATAAATAATTTTACCAAAGTAATAAAAATTAAATGGCCACAACATTTATAAAAACAAGTGAGAAATGAAAATGAATTAATTTGGTGAATTATGAAAAAAAAATGATTCAATTTGGATACATATACAATTAGCTGTGCACAAATGAACGAATTATAAAATTACGTATTGTCGAAATAAATAATTTTACGAAATAAAAAAATAGTTGGGCAAAATATTTTTATAAACAAGTTAGATACGAAAAGAAATAAATTTAGTGAATTATAAAAAAAAAGACTTAATTTGAATACATATACAATTAATTGCGTACAAATGAACGAATTATAAAATTACGCGTTGTAGAAATAAATAATTTTACAAAATAAAAAAATAGTTGGGCACAACATTTATAAAAACAAGTAAGAAACGAAAATGAATTAATTTGGTGAATTATGGATAAAAAAAAAAGAGTCAATTTGGATACATATACAATTAATTGCATACAAATGAACGAATTATAAAATTACGTGTTGTTGAAATAAATAATTTTACAAAATAAAAAAATAGTTGGACACAACATTTATAAAAACAAGTGAGAAACGAAAATGAATTAATTTGGTGAATTATGGAAAAAAAAAGAGTCATTTTGGATACATATATAATTAATTGCGTACAAATGAACGAATTATAAATTTAAGCGGAAGTCGAAATAAATAATTTTACCAAAGTAATAAAAATTAAATGGCCACAACATTTATAAAAACAAGTGAGAAACGAAAATGAATTAATTTGGTGAATTATGGAAAAAAATGAGTCATTTTGGATACATATACAATTAATTGCGTACAAATGAACAAATTATAAATTTAAGCGGGAGTCGAAATAAATAATTTTACCAAAGTAATAAAAATTAAATGGCCACAACATTTATAAAAACAAGTGAGAAATGAAAATGAATTAATTTGGTGAATTATGGAAAAAAAATGAGTCAATTTGGATACATATACAATTAATTGCGTACAAATGAATGAATTATAAATTTAAGCGTGAATCGAAATAAATAATTTTACCAAAGTAATAAAAATTAAATGGCCACAACATTTATAAAAACAAGTGAGAAATGAAAATGAATTAATTTGGTGAATTATGAAAAAAAAATGATTCAATTTGGATACATATACAATTAATTGTGTACAAATGAACGAATTATAAAATTATGTATTGTCGAAATAAATAATTTTACGAAATAAAAAAATAGTTGGGCAAAATATTTTTATAAACAAGTTAGGTACGAAAAGAAATTAATTTAGTGAATTATAAAAAAAAATGACTTAATTTGAATACATATACAATTAATTGCGAAAAATGAACGAAAGTAGCACGTGCCCGACTGCCCCCTCCACATGCACAAGAGGTCGCGCGTTCGTTTCCCCTTAGGCGCGCAAATTTGGATTAATTGTTCAAGGCCCAATAAGACTAATATAGAAGGTGGGCTGCCTATAATAAGCTATGGGCCGGTGGCCCAGTGGTCCGCGCCCGCCCCGCCCGCCCCGGGTGCCCGAGCTCGAACCACGCGAGCCACATTTTTTTTTCTATAGGCTCGGTATTTTGCGACAGCCAAATTCCGTCGTAAATTTTTAATTTGCGACGGAAAAATGTCCGTCGCAAATTATAACCGAAAAAAATAAAAAAAACATTAATAAATATTTGCGACGGACTATTGTCGTCGCAAATATTGTTGACCCGACCCGAATAATTTACGACGGACTACTGTCCGTCGCAAATTTTGAGCGACCCGGTCGGGTTTGACCCGCCAATTTTGCGACGGTTTTATCCGTCGTTAATTTGCGACGGACGACAAAATCCGTCGCAAAAATTAGCTATGACTGTTTTAGGAACGGACACGTGTCCGTCGCAAAACACTGTTAGCGACGGATTTTCCATCGCAAATTCTGTCACTAAACAGTGTTTTTTTTGTAGTGTATTGAGGGAAAATTCTCGATGCAGCAATACGAGAAAATATCAAAACTAGTCTTGTAACTTAGGTTGATTCCAATTTTAGTCCTGTAAATTTTTATTTTCTCAATTTTAGTCTTGGAGTTGTTAATTTTAGTCTTGTAACTTTTCATTTTCTCAATTTTAGTCCTGTAGTTTTTCATTTTCTCAATTTTAATCCTGGAGTAGTCAATCTTAGTCCTTATATTTACTCAAAATTAAAAAAACCTCAAATTCCTCTAGTGAATTGTGTACGTGGACTGTCACGCAATCAAAAAGTTTGACTGACCCTTCTGGAAAATTGACTGTTACATAATAAAAATAGATTTCTGTGAAATTGGGGGCGGAATGAGTTTGATTTGGGCCGGGAAATTTTTGTTTCCAAACGTGCCAATTATAATTAGATGGTCGATTAATTTTTTTATTATGTGGTAGTTCACGTGTACAATTTGTCGGAAAAAAAACCCAGTTCTTCCGGTGAGTATTTGAATTTTTATATAAAAAAGGACTGAAATTGATAACTCTAGGACTAAAATTGAGAAAATAAAAAGTTACAGGAGTAAAATTGACAACTCTAGGACTAAAATTTAGAAAATAAAAGTTATAGGACTTAAATTAGAATCAAGCTAAGTTACAGGACGAATTTTAATATTTTCCCCAGCAATAACCACAAGAAACAACTCAATATAAACCAGGTAGAAACCACGCTAATTTTGGTTAACTTTGTTAATCAACGAACGTCAAATGATGATAGAATCACATGTTGGCGAAAACGGGAAAAATAGACTTAATTAGAGTGTTGGGATCCCGACGGATGGACCTCGATCTTCCATTGGTATAATATTGTCCGCTTTGGACCTAACCAGCACTAATTTGTTCTTGGGCTTCTCCCAAAAGACCTCATACCAATTAAGATAGTCCAACCTTATAAATCTCATGATCCTCTCTCGTGAATCCGATGTGGGATATTATTTGTCCCTAACATAGAGTTTAGGGATAAAAAAAGATATTAACCCCCTATCAATTTGAATTTAGTTTGAGAATAGGTGGAACTTGACATAGAGTGCATTTTAGATAGTGAATGCTGCCACAGAATATTCAGCGTGTATTTTCATGATTGATTACACACTATGGAGTGGTTATGTGTATATTCGAGTAAAAAAAAAATTAAGTCCCATAACTTTTCAACACTCCAATTTTGATTCCAAAAGTTAAAAAGAAAAAAAAAAAACCTAAAATTAATATAAACAAAATCAAAATTCTGTAACAGAGAAAATAAAAATAAAAAATGTATCAGGAAAAAGAACGTGAAATGCAAAACGGCATCCCTCGTAGATTAATACTTAGAATCTAAAAATCCCCGATATCGCCTTGTGTCACCCTCGTGCGGCTTCTGTCAATTGCAACATATATCCTGTCAACTTGTTGTATTGATCTTATGTGTATTTTGATTTGGGATGCTGCATTTTGTATATCACTGGGGATGCTGTATTTTCTTATGAGTATATTGATTTGTGTAATTTTAATAATATTTAGTAAATTATTAAAAGGACTTTCAAATAATAATTTCAAATGACAAATGGAATTTTTATTTTTAAATTTTGTTTTTATTTTTTTTATAGATTTTGAGGTAATTTGTGTCTTTAATTTTATTTTATTATTTTCAATTTAAATGCAATAGTTTCATGTTTTTGGATATTCTTTTGGATTCTATTTTGTTATTATTGAATTTTCTTATCATTCAGGACTTACAAATTTCAATGGATTTTTAGTGATTAGATTAAAATTTAACAAAAGAGAAATTACATCTTGCAGCAGTAAATAATCAAAGTTGTCGGAGGTGCCAATTACATGGGTCGAAACGGCGTATAGTTTTAATTTTTCTAAATGAGATCAAAATCGGGAAAACTTTTGAAATTTAGGCCTATTTTTTAATTTAAATATTTACTAAAATTTTGATATGCATGTATTCGCCTAACTTCAGGCTGAAACACCTAAATTCGGGTCAATTTACATTGTCCTATTATTAATATGTTTAAAAATATGAAAAATACTTTTAATATTAGTAAAATTATAAAATTAATTCATATTTTAAGCTTAAAAAACACAAATCTAATCCTCCTCTAAAATATTGTAGCCACCACCACCCCACCACCAGCGAAGCATTGCCGCGCTGCCATGCCGCCACCATCATCGTCCCAAACCCCAAATCAAGATCTTTTCACCCACCAAACTAAACAAAAATTAAATTAAAAAAATCAATATACAAATTGCTTATTTGAGCCCATTGCTTATTTGGTCCCATGAAAAAAGGTAGTCTACAAAAATGGTCTTTTTTGAAAGTCTTGGTCCTGTAGTTTTATTTGATATTTTTTGTCCCAAAAAATTGCATTTTTATCCCAAAAAAACGTATAAATTGCAGTTTTAGTCCAAAAAAGTTGCTCTTTTGGTCCAAAAAATTAACGAAAAGTACAAAATTTGCAGAAGATGGGACCAACAAAGAACGTGAGATAAAAATTGCTATTGAAATTATTTTACAGGACTAAATTTGCAATTTTCCCTATCTGGCTCTGTCTGAATCTCGTACGTACTACATGCAATTGCATCATTGGTATATACAACGGATATAAATAATAAAATCTATATAATAATAAGAGAAAATACACAAAAGTGTCCAAAATTTAAGGGGGCACTTGTTTTTTGCCCTTTTTTTTTTCAAAAGATGTATTATGCCCATTTTGGACCTAAATTGTCCACACTACCCTTACTCATCCATTTTGCAATTTCACAAAACAATTCTTATTTCACAAATTAATATTCTTATATCCAAACACTCCAATTCAATATCCAAACACTTCAATTCAACATGGGAGAAAGTTGAATTCGTCAATCAACAAGCCCAAATACTATCACAGGCTGGAAAAAAAAATTCAGGCGGTGGGCGTTGGCCAAGGTTTCCGGCAAAATTCAGGCGGGCGGGCTTCTGTTTCGCGTTTCTGGTCCAAATTGATTTACACAACACATTATTGCTTAAATCAAGACTTTGAGAGGCCAATTTCATTCATTCATATTACACATTTCAAGAAATCAAACACCATTGTTTGGTTGGCCAAGGTATCTCCACCAAAAAGAGATGCAAGAGTGATTGAGTGTCTAATTCAATTCAATTTATGTCAATAAGGTATGGAATCACTCCTTTGATCATTTATTTTGTATTGTGGTGTTATTGAAACATGAATTACTCAAAAAAATTCATTCATGTAAATGCCCACCAAGTGTTTGACAAAAGTTCAAAATGAAAGAATATGATATGTTTGTGTGTTAAATTCACTCATTTGAACATTTATTTTGTATTGTGGTGATAAGGTATGAAATTACTCAAAGCATTTGTTAAGTAAAATTTCTTTCATGTAGATGTCCACCAAGTGTTTGACAAAAGTCCTAAATGAAAGAACATGATATATTTTTGTATTAAATTCACTTATTTGTCCATGTATTCTGTAGTATGGTGAGAATGAAGCATGAATTTCTCTGAATGTTCAGCTATGATATTTGACCATTTATTTTGTATTGTGGTGATAAGGTATGGAATTACTCAAAGCATTTGTTAAGTAAAATTTATTTCATGTAAATGCCCACCAAGTGTTTGACAAAAGTCCAAAATAAAAGAATATGATATGTTTGTGTGTTAAATTCACTCATTTGACCATTTATTTTGTATTGTAGTGATAAGGTATGGAATTACTCAAAGCATTTGTTAAGTAAAATTTCTTTCATGTAGATGTCCATCAAGTGTTTGACAAAAGTCCTAAATGAAAGAACATGATATATTTTTGTATTAAATTCACTTATTTGTCCATGTATTCTGTAGTATGGTGAGAATGAAGCATGAATTTCTCTGAATGTTCAGCTATGATATTTGACCATTTATTTTGTATTGTGGTGATAAGGTATGGAATTACTCAAAGCATCTGTTAAGTAAAATTTCTTTCATGTAAATGCCCACCAAGTGTTTAACAAAAGTCCAAAATGAAAGAATATGATATGTTTGTGTGTTAACTTCACTCATTTGACCATTTATTTTGTATTGTGGTGATAAGGTATGGAATTACTCAAAGCATTTGTTAAGTAAAATTTCTTTCATGTAGATGTCCACCAAGTGTTTGACAAAAATCGTAAATGAAAGAACATGATATATTTTTGTATTAAATTCACTTATTTGTCCATGTATTCTGTAGTATGGTGAGAATGAAGCATGAATTTCTCTGAATGTTCAGCTATGATATCTCTTTTGAGTGTGATGTTTATAAATTGAAGGGAATTTGTGCTAACGAAGCTTGCCAACCGCTTGCCAACTTATTGCCAATAATTTGCCAACTGCAACAGCACCTTTTGTGAAAGTTATGAATGTGTATGGTCTTATTTTTTGTTATTTTATTAGCTTATACTCTTAACCGCACCCTTTTGTCTAGTTCCCAGATGAGTGAACGAAGATTTTTGGTGATCCATTTTAACGGAAAATGGGATGGTGATTATCGTGGTGATATTGGGTGAAGACAACCCCACGTCTGATGATGATATTGGTATAGAAGTTGATCATTCTTCTGATGAGTCTTATGATGATTATGAGTCCTTTGAGAATCCCACCGAGATTCATCCTGAAATTCTTCCGAACGTGCTCGTCCATGGTCCATTCCGTGTATGCCTTCAACTTTGCCACCGAGACGACATATTTGTTAGCAAAAAAAAGATGTTTACTCAAGATAGAAGACATATGAATTGTTTTCATGTTTTCTTAGTATGCATTTCTATTCCAAAAATAGGGCAACTTAGGTTGGTTTGCATCCTCATTTGGTCCACTTTTTCAGTTTATCGTGCAGTAGATCTAGTTTGTTTTAGATAAGTTATTGTGTATGATGTTGCATGTTTATTTCAATTCAATTCATTAATCCTTTAAGTTTGCCATTTATTGTCGTTTTGAGCCTTAATTGATACTATAAATATGATTGTACACATTTTACTCTGCATGGCTAACACTTGACCCCATAGGTATGATTATTTACCTTGTTGGAAAATGAGTTGGCATAGGGTTGGCACAAGTGTTGGCATAGGATTAAAATGAATAGTTGACACACAAATGATTGTTTTATTCTTTCACCAGATTATTTAACAATAAATTACTAAAATAAAAAGATCAAACAAGTGAACAACCATCAATATTCCAAATTGCAAAAAATAAGTGAAAAAAACAAAGTCGACTATTAGTTTATCGTCTCACATATCGAGTGAAAGTTGAATATTTAATTGTTGTCATCCTATATGTTTCCATATACATCTTTCCGAGATAATAAACAACAAAACAAGTATATAAATCACTTTGTACTTCAACGTTCAAACTCGTAAATTGTTAAACTAAGCCTGCAAAAGAAACATAATTTGTTAAAATTAGTACATTGAGAAAATAATCAATATAGAGCTTCAAACATTAGTATAAAGAGCATGACATATTCTTTATTAATCATGTGAAAATCTCAAAGCTCACTGATCCTACTCTAATATTTTTTTTCCAACATAAATAGTGCTGTGAGAGTTGGCAAACAGTTGACATATAGTTGAATATAGTTGGCAAAAAATTGTGAACCATATATGAATGTACTAATATAAAATTATTGAGGATTATATCAAGCCCTAACTATTGTGGTTAATATGAGATGTCAATTATTGCAAAAATATATGAGCAAAAAAGTGAATTAGCACATCAAGTTATTATACTTTTTCATTTAGGAATTTTGTCAAACACTTGGTGGGCATTTACATGAATGAAATTTTTTTTAGATTTTTTTTGAGTAATTCATGTTTCATTAACACCACATAATACAAAATAAATGATCAAAAGAGTGAATTTTCATACCTTATTGATATAAATTGAATTGAATTAGCACATCAAGTTATTATACTCTTTCATTTAGGAATTTTAGCAAACACTTGTGGGCATTTACATGAATGAAATTTTTTGAATTTTTTTTTTTTTTAGTAATTCATGTTTAATTAACACCATAATACAAAACAAATGATCAAAAGAATGAATTTTCATACCTTCTTGACATAAATTGAATTAGCACATCAAGTTATTATACTCTTTCATTTAGGAATTTTATCAAACACTTGGTGGACATAGTGATAAATGAAATTTTTTCAGATTTTTTTTAGTAATTCATATTTCATTAACACCATAGTACAACATAAATGATCAAAAGAGTGAATTTTCAGATCATATATACATAAATTGAATGAGATAAACTGTAATCTTACTCCCTTCGTTAATAAATGGATCGACAACTACAATCTTACCCTTGCCGAAATTTTCTTCTACTCAATCGATTAAATTGGCCGAAACTATGGAAGAAGGGAAGGTCGCGGCGGATTTTGGAAGAACCCGTGCGAATTTTCAAAGAAGGGTCCGATTTTGGAAAGACCCGTGCAAAGAACAGAGGGGATGAAGAACCCGACTGCTTTTTCAATTCATGGTTTTCAGTTTTCTTTTTCTTTTTTTTCTGAATTTTTAATTTTTGGATTGGTTAGTGTTTGGATGCAAGACAAAACTAATATTGGAAGAAGAAGAAAAAATTTGAAATGCAAAATCATTGAGTAAGGGTAGTGTGGACAATTTAGGTCCAAAATGGGCAAAATACATCTTTTGAAAAAAATAGGGCAAAAATCAAGTGCCCCCTTAAATTTTGGGCGATTTTGCTTGTCTCCCTAATAATAACTAAAAAACCGTTAATTATAAGATACCATACAAAAATATACGTACGCAAAAACTGACACTTTACCACGATAAATCAATAAAATCAGTCCAAATTTATTGATCGTCCATATACATAGAAAACAACCCATCTTCAGTTCAATGTGGAGCTCTTGATTCACTCAATATTTGACATGGTCATTAACCTTGTGTGTTAAAATTAGGAGCATTGGCGGCATTATTTATCTCACTCGAACTATTTCCACTCCTCCAAAAGAGATTCCTCAAGAAGCTCATCTCCTCGTCGTGCGTGTCGCTAGTTAAATTAGGAATAGAGTCATCGTCATTAATGCCATTATAACCACAAACATTTCCAATTATGCCATCGTTTGTGGTGGTAGGCGGTGGGGCATTGGCGGTCGTGGTGGAGGAGGAGGAGCTGTCGTTGGAAAACTTCTTCCTGACGTATTCTTCCAAGAGTGTTGATTGGGGAAGGTCACTAATTAGCCTCCTGATCCTTCTTGTAGAATTAAGCTTTCTTTTTGTGGAATTCCAATGGTTCTTGATTGCATTTTCTGATCTGCCCGGGACAAACTTTGCAATCTCCGACCATCGATTTCCTATTCTCTCGTGTTGTGCAATTATCATCCTTTCTTCTTCCTCACTCCACATTATACTTTTCTGAATCATCGAAATTATTAATTATAACAAATGTGGTGTGTATATTTTAATTAATCTGAATTTTTAATTACCTAAAAAAACAAGGGGGCATGGAAAACAACAAATCTCATTCATGGGAATCAGTGCCACTTGAACAAATTCAGGAAAAAGTTTTCTAAAAACCCTGGAAAGTTGCTTTGCAAAAGAAAAAAAAAAACTGTAGAAAGTCTTATGTTGAACCAATGAATTCTTGAATAGAAACAAAATGTGGAAACTTGCACCATTGTTTAATTAACCAAAACGGAGTTGTACAGATCCATATCATAACCACAACATCAAATTAATTCCTTTGTAATTTCACTTGCACCCCACCCCACCCCATTTTTTTATCTGAAAAAAAGAGTTTTATTGCCGGAGTACCAAGAAAAAATATACATAGATCTATTTTTATATACCATTAATATTCTCAGAATAAATACACAATTTTTTCTTAAATTAACAAAAATATTCTTGATAAATCCACTTATGAAAGAAAACAAGAAAGGAATAAAAAAAAAGAAATATGCTACAAAGAAAAGCAGTGATTCGACTCGGCCAGTTTGCACAAAAATAGCACCTAGCTAAAACACAATTTGGGTTATAACATCAGTCTTGAAAGGAAGAAATTCACTTCTAATAAAATTAATTTTGCAGCTCCAAAAAAAAAAAAAAAGAAAAGTGTTTTATGCTCATTGATAAGATTAAATTCGTTGAAAAGATTTGATGATTGAATTAGAAAGTGAAATATTAGTTCCTGTAATTAAAAAAATAATAATAACTACGAAAAGCGGGCAGAGTGAATGAGTAAGAAGCAAAACCTTGATATTAGGATGCAAATTATTGTGCCACCTCTCTCGACATTGTTTACCATTTCGTCCAGGCATCTCATTAGCTAGTAAACTCCATTGCCCCGGTCCATATTGCTCAACCAAGCTACTCAATTTCCTGCAAGAAGTAAAAAATTGAAATTAAAAAAAAAATATATTGGTCCCATATTCTCAGTGGGAAAATTAATTAACATAATTAATGCCATAAAGATTAAATTATTATATTCCCTTACCTATCCTCACTCTTTTTCAAATGAGTCCTGTTCTCATTGTCTCTATCTGGACCAAGATCTTCATCACTCACTACATTCATGATTTCTGCTGCTGGTTTTTCTTGGGCAAGGGGTGATTTTGGTTCAAGCAGAAAACTAGGAGTGTTTTCCATGGGGAAAGATGTTTACTTGAAGGAATCTTTTTTTTTTTTTTTAATTTAATTTAAACAAAGTAATGCAAGCCTTCTTTTATTTTCTGGGACTCATATTGCTAGGGTAATTTTTTTTTAAGGACTGTAACTTTGGGGGGGTGGCAAAACAAGGACCGTAACTTTTCGGGCTGGCAAAACAAGGACCGTAACTTTTCGGGTTGGCAAAACAAGGACAATAACTTTAAAAGGTGGCAAATTAAGGACCGCAACTTTTAAAAATAGCAATTTGAGGACAAATTAGCCCAAATTTTTAAATTCTACCTCTATTTTTTCTTTCCATTTTTTTTTAATTTCCAACTCATTTCATTATACTTAAAAAAATGAAGTGGATTTTTTTTAAAATATTATTTCATTTACTATACGTTTAGTACATCACACACATTGCAATAAAATAATACTTAGTGTTAAATGTTTAATCTAGGTAAATTAATAATTACTATACGTTTAATGAATGAGTTGGAAATTATTTTTAAAAATAAAATACTTTCATTATACTCAAAAAATAAAATACTTTCATTATTTCAAAAAATATTCATTTCATTTTTTTTTCTTAGAGTATTTTGAGTATAATGAATGAGTTGGAAATTATTTCAAAAAATAAAAGAAAAAAATAAAGTGGAATTTTTTTTAAATAGTTTTATTCAAAATAATATCCATGTTGGCGATTTGAGCCCCAAATCCGCTCTAATTAGCCCGAAAGAGAGTAATTCGGGCTAATTTGTCCTCAAATTGCTATTTTTCAAAGTTGCGGTCCTTAAATTACAACTTTTAAAAGTTACGGTCCTTTAGTTGCCACTTTTAAAAGTTACGGTCCTTGTTTTGCCAGCCCGAAAAGTTACGGTCCTTGTTTTGCCACCCCCACCAAAGTTACGGTCCTTAAAAAAGGTGGTATATAAGGATCACTTGTACCTCGATGCATGAAATGATAGCCGTTGATGTGGATCAATCCAAGGGCTGAAGATTTTGGCTTTATTGAGGGAATTCTGATTTTCTTTTTGAACAAATTTGGAAAAAGATAACTAGGACTCTTTTTTCTTTTCAATTCTTTTGATTTTTTATATATATGAAATCTAATATGAGATCAACTGAGGACTAACTTAGGCCAAAGACTTAGATACCATAAAAGAATTACGTCTCATCTATGTATATGACATACTTGATGAGTACACATAATACTCCATTTCTATAACTTTCTAAGTTAGGCTCTTTGATTAAGAAATTTTTTTTCATTAATATATTGTGGATCATTATGGTGACTTTTGCAGAAAAGTGGGGAGAATTTTGAAAAAGTAACGTAATGAACACTACAAAAAATAAAAAATAGTCTATAAAATTAGAATTGTTTACAAAATTTCCAACAAATAAATTTTGTAGTGAGATTGTCTACGACATGCTAATAAAATTTTCTGATTATGTAGGCTACAAACAATTTGCCTACAAAAATTTAACCACAAATAATTCGCCTACAAAAATTATGTAGGCAATGCCCACTACAAAATTTAATTGCCTACTTATTCTAATAGACACCAAATTAACCTTGACAACATAGCGCATTCTTCAATCATGACTCTCGTACGTGGTCGTGAAATTCGCATTGCTAGTTTGATCCTCATCGAAAAATTCCTTGTGTAATCGTTTTTAGGCTCTTATCCAATCATCAAGCTAGGATGCAATTATTCTCTAGATTTTAAATGGTCAAAGTTGATCGTCTTGCATCCAAAGTATAACCTCCCGCGCTAAAAGCTTTATTTTCCGACAACAACAAGTGAAGTGGGAGATGAAAGTATTTCTCTTGCGATCATTGACATCACTAGATAAGTGGTCGTCCTCCTTAGACCCCGATTTTATTATATTAAAGCAATCAACTTCACTATCAACAACGTAACCTCAAAAGTAGTAGTTAAATAAACTTAAACTTAGTCTTCGTAGTTGTTCTTGTGATGAAGATGCTCAAGTCGTATCCAGATTTATGCTTCTTGAATACTAATGAACTTTAATTTCATTTGTTACCCCATTTATCACTTTTCTAAATTAATTGAACGGAAACAAATATCCGATCGAGTACTTAAGGTGGGCTGTGATCTACGGTTTGCAAATCTCAACTCACCCCTCCCCCTACATAAACCAGTGAACTCCCCCCCTCTAACCCAACCTTCTCCATATTTCGAGCGAATTATTTTAACAAATCTTTAAAATAAAAATAAAAATTGACAAACCAATAATATTTTGTCTGAATCTCGTACTACATGGCGCTATTGTCATCATTGGGATATATAACGATCATAACTGATATGTTCTGTATAACGATAACTAAAAAAACCTTCATGACCAGCATTGTAATTAAGCCACCGTAAAAAAATTAATATACGTACACAAAATATTACGTTAATATACGTACAAAATTTGTTGATCATCGCACGAGGCATCTTAGGTGACTCGATAAATTTTTCGTGAATTAATTTCTTCAAAGCATAATAATCTAAGGAAATTCCTTGCCGAAAGCGATTCTTGGAAAGAATGTAGTCAATGTGTGAAGACAACAACAAGAGGAGATTAGGAAAAGTGAAGAATAAAACACAACACCACATGTAGCTGTAAAATTAAAAGCAAACACCTGTATAAGTACTTAAAAAAAAACACTTGGATATGTAATGAACTACCTACTACAAAGTTTCCTATATATATATATATATATATCATAGTATTATATACACTATTAGAATACATACTTCACCCCTAAAATTAAGATTTATATATATATATATATATATATATATATATATACACACATATAGTATTAATTAAAATTTATAACATAAAGGACTAGAAGCAATATATATACATGTAATGTAATGTACATACAAACATATATAATATACTAGATTATTTAATATGCAATTAAAGAGATATAACACTGCAAAATCTTCAATAAACCATCAATAAGGAGTAGATTTATCTTGATTAACTCCATGTTAGATCTCAGATATCCCTCTATGACATAATATTTAACCTCATGAGTTGAAATTAGGAAAATTGGATTCATTATTTAACTCACTTCCATTACCCCGAAAGAGGTTGCTCATGAAGCTCATCTCCTCGTCGTGCGCATTAGTAGTGAGATAGGGAATAGAGTAGTCATCACAATTAATGCTGCTATAACCATATGCATTTCCCATTAGGCTATTGTTTGTGGTGGTGGGGGGTGGTGCACTGGCGGTGGTGGAGGAGCCCGAAGGGGAGGAGGCGACGGAAAATCTTAATTTCTTGATGTATTCCTCCAAGAGAGTGGATTGACCTAGCCTCATGATCCTTCTCTTTGAATCAAATTTTCTCTTGGTAGAATTCCAATGGTTCTTGATTGCATTTTCAGATCTACCCGGAAGATATTTTGCAATCTCCGACCATCGATTTCCTACTCTCTCGTGTTGATCAATTATTATCTTCTCTTCTTCCTCACACCACGTCGTACTTTTCTGAATCATCAAAAAAATATTTATTAGAACAAATGTGTTGTGAATATTTAAATCAAACTAATTATTTCTTAAAAAATAAAAAATAAAAGGAGTGGGGTGGGTAGGGGCATGGAAAAATCCAACAAATCTCATCCATGGAACCATAAACTTCTGTGCCATTGTAACAAACTAAGGGTGCTTTACAGAAAAAGCTTTGTAAAAACCCTTTAAAAAAGTATTGTATTGAATTGAATTCAATGAATTAATTTTGAATACAAACAAAATGAGTTGCACCAGTAGAAAAACTTGCACCATCATTTTCTTGTTCCAATACCTCTGAAGTGCATAAGCCCGTGTCTGAATCAAATCGCTAATTTAATTTAATTAATTAATTATACTATATGGTCATTAAAGAATTGATGTATGTGATAAATTAATCAAAAACATCAAATATAATTAACCAAAGGGGATCAATAACCACTAGGCCATCAAATTAATTCATTTGGAATCTCAATCGCCCCTATAATTAACATCTATGTGTTATATGTAACATTAATAAAAACTCCAAAAAGTTATGTTAAGACTGGACACGAACAGTACCATTATGTCTTAAAATTGATCAAAACAATTACAAAAGGCACACACACAATGAGTGAGTGAGAAGAAATGCCTTGATATTAGGTCGCAAATTATTGTGCCACCTCTCTCTGCACTGTTTTCCATTTCTTCCAAGCATCTCGTTAGCAATTAAACTCCATTGTCCCATTCCATATTTCTCCACCAAGGTAAGTAATTTTCTACATGGAGTAGAAAATGGAGATTAAAATCATGATACATATTAGTCAGTAGGAAATCTAATTAACATAACTAATTAATGTGATAACTTTTATTAATTACTACATTTTCTTACCTGTCCTCACTAATTTGCCAATGATTCCTGTTCCACGTATTAGATCCATCAAATTCCTTCTCATTAATGTCAGTGTCACCATCACTCTTCGCTAATTCATTAGTGATTTCTTCTGCAGTTGGTTGAGCTTGAAGGGGTGATATTGAATTATTTTCCATGGGAAAAAAATGACTAATTGAAGGGAGAAAGACTGTTTTGTGAAAATGTTGGTGCAACCAAAAATTGAGACTATTTTCCAGGGGAAAAAAATAGACTTATTAAAAGAATTTTTTTATTTTTTTGTTTGTTAGGTATTCTCAAGTTAATGATGAAAGTCTTGTTTTATGGAACTCAGAATGCTAAAATGGTGGTATATAAAGATGGAGGGTGACACCTAGATCACTTGTACCCCACTGCATGAAATGCTAACCGTTGATGTGGGATCAAAGGGCTGGGGATTTTGAGAAAATTTTGAGGGAATTCTGGTTTTCTTTTTGGAGAAATGCTGATAAAGAGAACTTGTTTTGAATTTTATATTGTGTGCAGGTGTCGTAAGCATTTATGGAATGAAATATGAGATTAAATTTAATAGAAAAATAAGTCTGGTATATAGAGTGTGAGATAATTAAATTCATAAAAGTATATATGTTTTTTTTTTTTTTTTGTTAGTGCTAAAATATATGCATGTGACATTTTGTAAGCTATGTATGTGTTAAACACACATAATCCAACTACTTACTACCATGATCTACACAAAGGTCTACAGGGGATATTTATGAGTCTATATATATGTTAATCACGTTTTGGATTCACAAGAAAACTTGTTTCCGGGAATCGGAATATGAAAGCAATAAGAACAAAATTGAAAAAATCACACAAGAACACCAATTTACGTGGTTCGGAGATAAAGCTCCTACGTCCACGGGATCCAAGAGGATATCTTTTCACTAAGATGGGAAATTGGAAGTTACAAGTTACAATCACACTCAATCTCTCTTGTTTTCGCTCACAGATGTTGATCTCTTTCTCTCAGTTGAGAAATTCCCCTTTTATAGATACAGAGATAGGAAACGAACCCTAGATTCGATTCAGTTGTAACAAACTCAATGCAAGTTAGTTATCCAGCTGGCTAACGACTTCAATAACCGCCATAGTTGATTCAGTTAGAACCGCCTTCGAATTAGCTTCAATTTGGTGTATTTCGTGAATAACGAGTTTCAGGATCAGATGACAAGACCTCCCCTGGCTCTGGCCACTTTCACCAGATGACCTCTGGTCCCAGACCTCCTCTGATAGACCTCCTCTGATGACTTATCTACCAGACTCGTCTGACCAGACCTCACCTGATGGACCTCCTCTGATAGCTCTCCTGCCAGACTTCTCTGGTCAGGCTTCTCTGGTCAACCTCATCTGGTCCACCTCTTCTGGTACCCCAAATTCACTAACTCCCACGGCTAACACTTTAGCAACTTAGCCTCCTATTGAATTAAGCTCAACAGACTACATACTTCACATTTGACCCTTCACAATTCTCCACCTCAGATGAGAAGTATTAATCCTCTCCTCCTCTCCTCCATACTCCAGCTTGGGCCTAAGGAACATCCCATACACTCATCTTTACCAATTCAACATAGAATTTGAATTTCGTCCCTGGTAAACACTTTGTACACATATCTGCAGCATTGTCCTCTGTAGATATCTTCTGGATCAGAACCACTCCTTTATCAATGATTTCCCTCACAAAATGCAACCTTACATCAATGTGCTTTGATCTCTCATGTAACACTTGATGTTTAACCAGATGAACTGCACTCTGATTATCACAATGAATGACCACAGCCCTTTGACTTATGCCAAAATCCTTGATTATGCCTTTCAACCACAAAGCCTCTTTAACAGCTTCAGACACTGCAACAAACTCTGCTTCTGTAGTAGACAATGTAACTCCACTCTGCAGAACAGATCTCCAGCTTACAGCAGTATTGTAAAGTGTAAAGATATACCCTGTTAAAGATCTTTTGGTATCCAGATTAGCAGCAAAATCAGAATCTACAAATCCTTCCAGTGGACTCTTCTGGTCAACCATCCTCTCAAACATCAAACCCAGATCAGATGACCCCTTAAGGTATCTGAATATCCATTTCAAAGCTTCCCAATATAATCTTCCAGGATTAGCCATGTATCTGCTCACCATACTCAATGAATAAGCTAAGTCTGGTCTGCTGCAGACCAGAGCATACATCAGGCTCCCAACCCCACTTGCATAAGGTACTTTCATCATAGTCTTCTTCTCTTCATCAGACTTTGGTTCCATTTCCTTAGATAATTTGAACTGTTGTCCCAGAGGAGTTGTCACAGCTCTACTCTCATGCATGTTAAACCTCTTCAGGACCTTCTCAATGTAACTCTTCTGGGATAAGAATAGTCTTCCAGCTTTCCTGTCCCTAAGAATATCCATTCCAAGAATCCTTTTAGCATTTCCCAAGTCCTTCATATCAAATCTAGCACTTAGCTTCCTTTTGATACTCTGAATCTTCAGAAGACTCTTACTGGCAATAAGCATGTCATCAACATAAATCAGAAGATAGGCTATCACATCACTACCTTGCCTTTCCAGGTATACACAAGTATCATACTTGCTTCTTACAAATCCAATGGATAGCATAACTTCATTGAACTTCTTGTGCCACTGTCTTGGACTTTGCTTGAGGCCATACAAAGATTTCTTGAGCAGGCACACCTTCCCTTCTGCCCCTGGTTCAACAAACCCTTCTGGCTGTTGCATGTATATACTCTCAATAAGATCCCCATGCAGAAAAGTTGTCTTCACATCTAGTTGTTGTAGCTCCAGATCCTCTTGGACTACTCTGCTCAGAAGTAACCTGATTGAACAATGCTTAACAACAGGTGAGAAAACCTCATTGTAATCAATTCCTTCTCTCTGAGTAAATCCTCTGGCAACTAGCCTGGCTTTAAACCTCACCTGATCTTTCACACCATATTCAAGCTTCCTTTTAAACAACCATTTACAACTGATTAGCTTCTGCCTAGGTGGCTTATCAACAAGAATCCAAGTTTGATTCTTCTTAAGAGACTCCATCTCTTCTGTCATGGCTGTTATCCATGACTCCCTATCACCACACTCAAGGGCTTCCTTGTAGCTTTTAGGTTCTTGGTACTCTATGGCTTCTGCTGTAACAAGTGCATAGGAGACCAGATCCACACGGCCAAACCTTGCTGGAGGATGTATTTGTCTTCTGGATCTGTCTCTTGTCAGACTATAATTTCTCAAGTCTGCTTCTGGCACTTCTTCCTCCTCTTCTGCAGGTGCACTATCCTCATCTGATAACTCATTCTCTCCTGTTTCCTGCTCTGGTCCAGAACCAGATGCACTATCATGTTTATCATGATCAGGCTCCACCTCAACTTGAGTAATTGGTTCAGAAATAACACCATCCATCTCCTCAGCTGATGGCTCCTTATCACCTCCACCAGACTTGTATCCCATCTGTAATTCATTGAACACAACATCTCTGCTGGTAATACACTTCTGGTTTCCAGGCTCCAGGCACCACAACTTATACCCCTTAACACCCTTTGGATACCCAATGAAAACACATTTTAAAGCTCTAGGTTCAAGTTTGTCTTGCCTTACATGAACATAAGCTAGGCACCCAAAAACTTTCAACTTTGAGTAATCTGATATCTTCCCATACCAGACCTCATCTGGGGTTTTAAACTCAATAGCAGATGATGGCACTTTATTAATGAGATAAACAGCTGTGTTAACAGCTTCCCCCCAAAAACTCTTAGGTAAATGAGCATCAGATAACATACACCTAACCCTTTCCAGAATGGTTCTATTCATCCTCTCTGCTAGACCATTCTGCTGGGGGTTTGAAGGAACAGTTTTATGCCAAGTAATACCCTTCTCCCTACAAAATTGTTGAAAATCCTCTGATAGGAATTCAAGCCCATTATCAGTCCATAAGTGCTTGATAGTCCTGCCCCTCTTATTCTCAAGTTCAATTAACCATTCTTTGAACTTAGAGAAAGCAGCACTCTTCTGTTTAAGAATGTAAACCCAAACCTTTCTGGAATAATCATCAATAAGAGTAAGGAAATACCTGCCTCCACCATGAGTGGATACCCTTGCTGGTCCCCATACATCAGAATGTATGTAATCCATAACCTCCTTGGTGGTATGCTTCCCCTTCTGGTATGCTTGCTTCTTTGATTTCCCAAGAACACACCTCTCACAGAATTCCAGCTTGCATATCCTCTTCCCTGGGATTGCTCCCTTCTTGGATAACTCCACCAGACCCTTCTCACCAACATGTACCAATCTCTTGTGCCACAAATTGACCTCAGAAGACCCCATGGTAATGTCAGCTGATCCTGTTATAGTTCTTCCAATCAAAGTGTACAAACTATTCTTGATCATACCCTTCATAACAATTCTTCCAGACTTGGTTATTGACAGACTTCCCTTGTCTGTCTTGAATTCAAAGCCTTTTGAATTCAATGTACCAAGAGAAACAAGATTTCTCTTTAACTCAGGAACAAACCTGACATCAGATAAGATCCTATCAACCCCATCAAACATCTTGATCTTGATAGAACCAGATCCCTGCACCCTACAGCTCTCATCATTACCCAAAAGAACAAGACCTCCATCAATCTTCTCAAGATCCAGAAACCAGTCTTCATGAGGACACATATGAAAAGTACACCCTGAGTCCAGGACCCACTCTTGACTTAGCCTCTCATGACTAACCATCAAGACCTCTGCACTATCATATCCTTCAACCTCCACAACAGCTGCATCTCCATCTTGATCACCTTGATTGTCTTTCTTCTTTCTTTCAGGGCAATTCTTTCTCAGATGACCTTCCTTATGGCAACTGAAACACTTCCTCTTCTCAACAAAATCAGATTTCTTCCCACCCTTATTCTCTTTTCCACCATCCTTCTTCTTGGACTGAAACCCCTTCTTCTTCTTGGATTGAACATTCAATCCTTCAGCAGGCTTCTTCCCATCAGTTTGGATCTGTAGAAACTTGGTTTTCAGGGCAGTTTGAACATCATCAAAATTCACCTGATCTTGTCTACCAAATAACAAGGCATCCTTGAAATTTTCCAGAGACTTAGGTAGAGCATTCAATAGCATTAATGACTTGTCCTCATCATCGATTGTAACATCCAAACTCTCCAGATCATCCACCAATCTGTTGAACTCGTCCAACTGATCACCAAGATTCTTATCTTCACTCATTTTGAAGACTTGAAGCTTCTGTTTCATGTATAACTTGTTCGTAACAGACTTGGTCTGGTATAACTGTTCCAGCTTATTCCAGATCCCAAGAGCGGTTTCCTCCTTCGATACTTCCCTCAATGGCTTGTCCTCAAGACACAAGATAAGCGCACTGTGTGCCTTCCTCTTGTTCTCCTCCACCTTCGCCGGATTAGATCCAGAAGCCGCCTGAGCCGGTGGCAACAAGGCTTCGTACAAACCATTGTGTACCAGGAGAGCCTTCATCTTGATCTTCCATAAGCTGAAATCGTTCTTCCCCGTGAACTTCTCAATGTCGAACTTGATTGCAGCCATCATATCCTTCTTCCCACAGACGGTGCCACTTGTTAATCACATTTTGGATTCACAAGAAAACTTGTTTCCGGGAATCGGAATATGAAAGCAATAAGAACAAAATTGAAAAAATCACACAAGAACACCAATTTACGTGGTTCGGAGATAAAGCTCCTACGTCCACGGGATCCAAGAGGATATCTTTTCATTAAGATGGGAAATTGGAAGTTACAAGTTACAATCACACTCAATCTCTCTTGTTTTCGCTCACAGATGTTGATCTCTTTCTCTCAGTTGAGAAATTCCCCTTTTATAGATACAGAGATTGGAAACGAACCCTAGATTCGATTCAGTTGTAACAAACTCAATGCAAGTTAGTTATCCAGCTGGCTAACGACTTCAATAACCGCCATAGTTGATTCAGTTAGAACCGCCTTCGAATTAGCTTCAATTTGGTGTATTTCGTGAATAACGAGTTTCAGGATCAGATGACAAGACCTCCCCTGGCTCTGGCCACTTTCACCAGATGACCTCTGGTCCCAGACCTCCTCTGATAGACCTCCTCTGATGACTTATCTACCAGACTCGTCTGACCAGACCTCACCTGATGGACCTCCTCTGATAGCTCTCCTGCCAGACTTCTCTGGTCAGGCTTCTCTGGTCAACCTCATCTGGTCCACCTCTTCTGGTACCCCAAATTCACTAACTCCCACGGCTAACACTTTAGCAACTTAGCCTCCTATTGAATTAAGCTCAGCAGACTACATACTTCACATTTGACCCTTCACAATTTATATAAGTAGATTTGAAATATAGGTACCATAAATATGCGTATATATATAGTTTAAGGATATTTTAAGTCAAAATTTTGTACAAAATGAACTTGCATATTTAAAGAAAAAAAAAGTAAGGGTATACACAATAATCACCCCAAAATATTGTTCATTTAAAAGGGATTTAAAAAGGGGCAAAGGGTTAAAGAGGGCTTTAAAGAGGGGGGAGGACCCTCAGCAAAAAAGGACTCGTCAGGCCTTCCCTCAGCTCGCCCCTCGTCAATTAATGAGGGGAGTGCACGCTTGTAAATTACCGAGGGGGAAGCCCTCGTTTACGCCCTCTCCAGCCTAACGAGGGTGACAACCCTCGTTTACTAATGGGGGGCCTGCCCTCGCCTGGTGCATCTGAAAAGTAACGAGGGAGGTGCCCTGGTCTGGCCCTGACAACGTGGCCCTCGTGTCGCCCCTTGGCAACTCACGAGAGGGTAGCTCTTGTCAATATTATTTCCGGAAAAGAAAATAAGGCGATTTCGAACTCACGAGCCGGGAAGGTAACCAACCCGACCCGCGAAATTAGCCACAGGGCGCGGCCATGGCATTTCGAACCCGAGACCTTCCAGGCGTGGGAGGACTTATGGAATGCGCCTTGCCGTTTGGACATGGCTTGTTATTCGAAATAATTTCCACTGTAATAGTATATGTATCATTTTATATTTTGATTTCTTGGAAAAAACTTTTAATTATTGAAATAATGTAATAATTCCTTTTATGATTACACTTTTAATTAATTATTATATATCATTACAATTATGGTAACACCTTCAAAATTAAATTTATATTATACTCCGTCCTTTTTTTTTTTAGTTTACAGATTTATTTTTTTGTCTAATTAATTAAGGGCAATATTGACAAGAAAATACTATCTTAATTTGTTGTTTAATTCTAAAGTGACATTTATTAAAAACGGAGGGATTATATCATTACATTTGTTACTCTCACATATAAAATTAAATTAACACTTGTAAAATTACATTTTCACTTATGTATAATATTTTTAAATATCAACAAATTAACACCCTTGTGCATGCATATATTATATTTTTAATTAAAATATTTTGAATATACTATGGATAAATCAATCAAATAATATTTATAATTGAAGCGCATACACATACATACACAAATTAACCTAAATAATTAATTAAAAATCTTACTAAACATTAAGAAAGTCATGCACGATAGTTAATAAACATCACAAGCATAATAAAAATGATGCACAATAATTCATAGTTAACGCAATACTCTCAAACATTCTTAAAAATAGTTAATCGGTCTTCAAAAGTTTCAATTTCAAGATGATCAGGATCTCGGTCCCTTGCTACGGCTCAAACCCGGACCTCGGGGTGGGGATGGGGATCGGGGTGGGGGTGGGGGATAACCATCTGGTGGAGGCGAAGGATAACCACCAGCTTGTGGGACGCTGGGTCCGGATCCTTGTGATGTCCGCAACCACTCGGTAAACTGGTTTTGCAAGGAACAAGTCAACTCCTCGCGCAAAACTCGGTGTCTCTCTTCCACGCGCTCCAACAATACCTGATTCTCCTCAGATGTCTCTCTGTGCGTTCTCTCACGCTCTTCAATGAGCAGTCGCTCCATATCAATTTGATTGTAGGCTACAAAATGAGTTCCAGCTGATGTTCCACCTGGCCCGGAGACTATGCGCCTGGATTTTCCCATTTGACCGACCCCACGAACGTGACCGTGCTTTTTTCCAACAATTAATCTTGACGTACATCTGAGATAACTCTGGAAGATTAGCATCAGGAGCTTGCTCCTCAGAGTCAGAGGTCGGATGCAGTTGGGAGGCTCTCGCTTGTAATATCAGCCTACAAATTATTTTTTAGATATTAAAATATTCATATTATCGTGAAATGTAACGAGAATACTTACTAGTGTATCAGATCACAAGGCCATATGTATACTGTCCTGGACCACGATAGTGGAAGTGCTCCACAATTTCCCAATCTGTGGCAGGGCGTCTCATCTTCCTCTTCTGTATTTAGAACATGATCATTAAGACTTACAATATATTATAAAAATTAAAATAATATAGTATTGAAAATAACTTACAATATCCAGGGCAACCTCGACGGCACCACGAGATCCACCTTTATGGGTGGAGATGCCAGTACCCGGGCCACCAGGCTCAGATAGTCGGTTCCTTATGCATTGATCGGATTTGGCTTTCACGTCATCTCTGTCCCAGTACGCGAGCAAGGTCTTCCACACTTTTGTATCCCACTGTGGCTTCTTACCCCTTCAGCTCCCATCATCTTTTCACGTAGTTCAACAAATCTACGTATCTTTCTACAGCTTTTTTCATGAACAAATAATGCACAGACTGTGTGGAAGTGACAGTAGGATCCCACCTAACCTCTTTCTGATAAACAAAGATGTTATTATATTATATAATAATATATTTATAAATCAAATGTATATATACCTGAAACGTCTCTCAATACTCCTACAGTTTTTCTTCGGATATCATCCTGGAGGTGAAGACGCCTAACTCCATATGTCTAGACATGATACGTCTAATTATTTTGGAGACCAGATTCGAAGGCATCAAGCTGCAAAACAAGTTTGTAATACTTCATTCATATTCAGACAGATATATATTGAATTTAATTAAATAGTAAGTCTAACGTATGTATCGTAATGGATATACACATCTAGTCACGACCCGACCATTTGTGAATCCGACTGTTCTTCTGAATCAGAGTCGGTATAAATCTTCCTCCTCATCAGTCGTGGGGATCACTGGCACTGGTATGTGTGGTACAAGTTGTGTGTTCCGCGCCCCACTAGATCGGCCTCGCCCCCCGCGACCTGCACTCTATTGCCGTCCCCCGCCAGAGCTACGATCGGATCCGCTCATCTGTAAAATTTTAAACATAACATATTAATTATCACATAAAAGATCAATCAACATTTAGGAGTGAGCAACATATTCTATCTCGATAGCAATTAATTTAACATAATATCACATAAATGATCAATCAAAGTTTAGGAGGTATAAAAATTGACGGAGAACCGGTTTGGGGTTCTTCGGCGCCACTGTAACGCCCCGAATCCAAAACATATAAAATATCTCAGATTCGAGGTGCCACTTGTGACTAAAATCTGAACTATAAATTTTTTTATATAAAAAGGGATAATAAAATGAGAGATGAGTTTTATGCAGCGGAATAAATGAGTAGAATAATATTTTATAACATATCTCACACATATATAAAGCTTAATATCAACAGTAAAATTTTATTTAAGTGGGGAACTCCGTGTCGTCCCTATTACTGTCCTTACTCCACGAAATCATAATCTGCAAGGGTTGTAAAAATGGGGAGTGAGATTTGAATTCTCACTTATGGGTGATTCGCAACGTCATGGGATTGGTAAATCCAAAGTATGTTAAATTGTACTCATTAATAAAGTATTTAATTCATTTAATCAATTGACATAATAATATGAACATCATATATCATATAAATAACAAGTTCACATAATAATCAGTTGGGCACAACAGGTTTCACATCATATAATTGAAATGTCACAAGTTGATTCACAATAAGAGGAAAGGCCCAAAGTCATTTTCAAGTAACGGCCTAATCTGCCAAAAATCATTTTCAACACATTGTGAATCTCCCCCAAACCATTTCACACAAACAACTCATGTGACCATGAATCTGAGTTATTATCACTCATGGTCACCACAAAATAATATCAGTGACCATGAATCTGACCTATTGTCACTCATGGCCATACGTGTCAATCCACAAACAAAACTATTATGCATTAGATCAATGATTACTCGCTTTCCTCTTTCTCATAATAAACTGTCATTTCAAATTGTGGGGAGAATTCACATAATTCAAACTTAAATTGGTTCATGCTCGTATAATGCCCTTAATCATGCAATGGTGATTAATTGGAATAAAATAATAGATATTTGTATCATATATAATTATATCACATAATTCAAACAGTTATATAATAGAGATACATTTATGTTGGATAAGTTGTTTTAGATTTGATTTTTTCGAGTTCAGAGAATACCAGCACAACGTATTATTAGCAGATCAATCAACAAATCAATCACCCACCTCTTAACTTTATAGATAAGTTACAACTGTCTTTAAATTCTTTTGGAAGATAACTTGTGTTGTAGAGACGTCTGATTAGGCATGAAATTATCATGATTCGTCATTAGAAATACCCTAGTTTTGGTCGGTTTTGTCGAGTAATTAGAGTCAAATGAGCATTATTTCTATACATTGATGAATTTGTCTCTTTGATGCTCATAGGTGAATTGAGGATAAAAAACGGAGTTCGTAGGACTTTGAATCGACTCAAACGGATGCCCGGATGAGAAGATATCGAAGAAATATGATTGGTATTAGTGCGGAAGAAGAAAAGTATTACTTTGGGAAATTTTTGGATTCACTCGAGTGGCTCAGGTCGAGCACTAGCGCTCAAGCAGCTTGAGTGCCACCGCTCGAGCGAGTTTCTCGAGCGCCCCAAAACATGCAGAGTATTTCGAGCGCTCGACCAGCTCGAGCGCCACTGCTCGAGCGATTGCACCATTCGAGCTACACTGCTCGAGCGCCACCGCTCGAGCGTGCTAGCTTGAGCACTTCCAAATTTTGAGCTTCCGGATGCGTTTTTCGGCCCACGAGTTCCCGATTCGGCCCGATGCTTATATATACTCGTCCCGAGCTCGTTTTTACAGATACCTTGACACCACTTGATAGATTATTACTTTTAGAGTTTGTTTTTGGAAAGGAAGAGACGAGCAAGCTTTACTTTACGATTAATCGAGGTTTTAGCACGAATTCTTAGTTTATTTTAGTTTCTCAGTTCCTTTTCATTAGTTCGATTACGTTAAACACTTTAAACTTCATTTTTATTAATTAAATTTCAGTTCTTTGCTAGTATTTCTTTAAACCCTAGTTTATGTTTGATTTTTTATTCGTTCAAATCATCATGTTTATGTTCGTCACTTATTTTATTGCTTTTATTATTGTCAAAACCATATCTAGCTAAAAGCCTTGCATGCTTAGGTTAGGATGAACTCGTAGAAGTAGGTTGTGCGTATGTAATTAGGGTAATTCGTGACGTTAGGTTTTAATTCTCTTAATTAATGAATTCTTAAAATCAATCTTAACTTTATTCTTGAATTTCGTTCAAAAAGTGTTAGAGAGAGGACGACTGTATCACTTTTTAACAACGAGTAGACTTAATGAGCGGATTTAGAAAGGGTTAATTAATCTACCGGTTTATCTAAGGAGGACGACCACATCACCTTAGTTTAAATTAGGGTCTCGTTAATTAAGCACTAACTATTAACTTGTTTGTAGATTAGTGAAGTAGATTGTTAGGATAAAGTATTAGGGTTTTAATTCTTGAGCTTTCATCTTGCAATCTTTTACTTAGGTTATTTCTTGTGCGTCACGATTATCTTGATTATGTACCTGCTCCGTTAGTATACGTAGGGATTCCTATCCTGAGCATCACCATCACTTATTTGAAAATTCCTTAGTTTATTCGTTTCTTTCGTTCTTTAGTTTAATTAGTTCATTTTAGTTTAGACATAATTCTTTTAAAAATCCAAAAAATATACACTCATATTAACTACGACGCGTAGATCTTCAGAGATCTATTTGCATACACACTTTCCCTTGGGTTTGATAATACTTGGTCCCTATACTTACTCATGCTACAGTGAACCCGTACTCTTGCGGGGAATCGACTAGTAAAGTTGGTATATTTACTTCAATTCAATGGCGCCGTTGTCGGGGATGGCGTTGTATGTCTTTTGAATAGGACATGTAGATAGCTTAGTAGTTAGTAGTGAGTGATTTACTTTTCTGTTTTATTTCGTACGTATTCGGCAGTTGCGTTTTTATTCTTTTGTTAGTGTTTCAGGTTTATGAAAACACTCTCACAAGGTGCTACGAGCGAAGAGAGATTACCGTTGGATCCTGAGACAATAGCAAGAAGAAACCGAGTCTTCTAAAAAAGGATGAACACTGCCGGAGGAAGGAAAAAACCAATGGACATTACTAATGAGTTGGATGATGTCGAGAATGAGTTTAATCAGACATTGAACCGGGATGACGGCACTGAAGGCAATTCCAGTAAGAACCAAGATCCGTCAGGGGACAGTCAGAGCCAAAACCCGGGTACACAGAATGTTAACAATCCAGCTCATAACCTTGTCCAACATCCTCAGAACAACCCTACTTACCCACATCCTAACTTACCACAAAACAACTTACCTTATCCACCTTACCCATACCCACCTTATCTGTATCCACCATACCCGTATCCTCCACCACCTGTTTACAACCAACCACCAGCTTATCAACCACCACCACCCTAACAAGTACCCGTACCAACTGCTAATCCTCAACACATTCCTCAGAACGCAGATCAGAACATGGTTATTAGAGGAAGGTTCGTGGCTCAACCGCAGAGGTACTATGATGGAGTGGCATTGCCCCCTGTAGAGGCAAATAACTTCTCGATTTCCCCAGGAATTCTTAAGCTGCTTACCGAGAATCAATTCAAGGGGGAGGTTGGGAAGGAGAATCCTCATACTCATTTGAGGAGTTTTCTGATGATCGCATCCACATTCAATTATAATGACGTGTCTGAAGATGCCAAGAGGCTCAGGCTGTTCCCATTCTCTTTGACGGGAATAGCCAAGGAGTGGTATGATAACACACTCCCACGGGGAGGTGTAACCACATGGGCCGAGCTCGAGCGTTTGTTCCTCGAGCGATTCTAGCCTCCATCGAGAACGATAAAGCAAAGATAGAGATTTCTTCCTTTCGCCAGAAGCCAGGAGAGGATTTACGTCAGGCGTGGGAGAGATACTCGAATATGTAGATTGAGTGCCCGTAGCACGGGTATAATGAGGGACATATCATGGCATTCTTCTATAGTGGAGCCAGCAAGGCTGGTCAAGCCCATCTCGATGCATGTGCCAGTGGAGCTTTTCTGAACCAAGAGATTGCAAGATGTAGAGAAATCATCGACAACATTATCACGAATGCTGGGGCATGGAATGAGGATCCAGAATTTCAGAGAGCGTGCAAGTTGGAGGAGAATAAGGGTACGAGGAAGCTGTTGATGGCAATGATGGAGAAAATCAGCAACCTTGAGATGGGGCAGAATCTGGTTGGAGGGAATGTAGCAGTGAGCGAGAAAGTGGACCCACCCACGAGTCAGCAAGAAGAGACCAACTATATGGGAAGGCCTAACTATCCACAAGGCGGGTATCCACAAGGTGGCAATCAGTTTGGAAGGCCTTCTTATGGCCAACCATTTGTACCTCCAGGTCCACAGCCGCCTCAAAATCAATGGAGGAACACACAAGGATATCAAGGAGGCCAGCAGCCTCCTCAAAACACATGGAGGAAGAATGAGAATTTTTCATATGCTAATCCGAATGCCGGAATTACAGTTCCTCCAGGTGTGGATCCAGGTTCTAAACTTCCAGGTGGAGAAGGCAGTGCCTCAACTGAGGAGATGTTGAGAACTATCCTTCAGAAGGTGGAGGAAGGTAGCAAGAGATTGTCCTCTTTGGAGTGCGATGTGAAGGAGTTGCACAAGAAAGGTGATCAATGTGATCAAGAACTCCAGAAGAGAGATGTAGAGCTGAATCGAATTCAGCAAGAGAACAATAGGCGGTTCACTTCGATAGAGTTTCAGATGAGCCAGATCGTAAAATCATTGGGAAGAGAGTCGGGTAAATATCCTTCTATGCCGGAGAAAAACCCGAAAGAGCATTGCAAGGCGATCCAGCTTAGAAGTGGGACCAACTATGAGGGTCCTCAGATTCCTGCTGATTCTGAGACACCCCAAGATTGAGATGAGATTGAGGAGATGGAAGTTGAGAAAGGGGTTGAGAGTTAAGGCATTTAGAAGAGTAAAGATGTGGATGATTGAGAAAGTTCCTAAGTGGAAGAAGGCAAAGGAAGCAAGGGAGAAAGTGAAAGAGACCGAGCGTGATGAATGGGAGGTACCCAAATCTGTGATGCCTGTCTCATATCCACAGCGCTTCATGAAAAAGAAGCTTGATGAGAAGTTTGTTAAATTCCTTGATGTTTTTAAAAAGTTACATATTCACATTCCTTTTTATGATGCTTTGGAACAGATGCCGAATTATGCCAAGTTTCTGAAGGATTTGATAGCGATGAGACGGCGAGTAGATGAGCCCAAGTTGGTGCAGCTGAACCATGAGGTGAGTGCATTAGTGCACAAAGCACTTCCACCAAAGTTGAAAGATCCCGGGAGTTTCACGATCTTATGTGATATCGGGAATGGAGTTAAGAAGGGAGCGTTGTGCGACCTTGGGGCGAGCATCAATCTTATGCCTTTGTCGTTATTCAAGAAGTTGGAGGGTGGAGAACTTCAGCCGACAATGATGACTCTTCAACTAGCCGACCGGTCTATTACTCGACCTCAAGGTGTGGTTGAAGACGTCCTCATGAAGGTTGGGGATCACATATTTCCAACCAATTTCGTGGTCCTAGAGATGGAGGAAGATGAGCACGTCCCATTGATCTTTGAAAGACCGTTCTTAGCAACGGCCGGGATGGTGCTAGATGTGGCAAATGGGAAGATCACGTTGAAAGTTGACGATCAAGAGATAAAGATTTCCCTATATGAGGCCATGGAGCACCCGAAGGAGGATGAGAGCTGTTATTGCATGGATGCAATTGATCCTCGTGTTGAAGACACGCCTCCTATCTCTAATCTTTCTTTTAGTCATGATGTTGATGATCCTTCACTTGATGATTTAACTCATGAGCATTATGATCTTGATTGTTTTGATAGGGATAAAGTGAAGAAGTTGAAGGATGAAGAAGTGAAAAGTGAGGACGAGGTCCAGTTGGAGGGGAAAGGAGGAGTTAAGAGGAAAAAGTCCAAGCGCAAGAAATTGCTTAGTAAGACTCCTCCAGATAAAGGTGAGAAGAAGTTGAGACCCCCACCACTTGAGGTGGAGAAGGAAGCAAAGGAGCTCATGATGGAGGGGCATAAAGGAAAGAAATGCAAGCACCACTCTTATGAGAGTAAGGGAGGTAAATTTGAGTATCATGTCCCTTAAGCTCCTTTGAGCTCGGTCCGGCATTAGGACCTTAAAAATAGCGCTGAATGGGAGGCAACCCATTTTTATTTGTTTTTCATTATTTTTATGTTATGAGGGTGTTTTTGAATCGTATGTTTTAACCTCGTACTTGAGAGTTTTATTTTGTAGGCTTGTCTCGAGAGAATAGAGGAATCATGGAGTTATTCAAAAAGGAAGGAACTCAAGCAAGGGAGTGTGCTGCGTTGTTGAGAGAAACTGAATTATTTGGATGAGGTAACCCACAACCCCAAACTTAGACTTCTTCACAAGGTCGAAGTTTGGGGGTGGAGTTTTTATTTATTTTATTGTTACATTGCACAGGCGCACACGTCTCTTTGAGTTGAGTTTGGTTATTTGAGTCTTGAGATACTCCTTGAGCTGATAGTGTTTTGATTTGCTACTACATATTTCATGCCTATCAATCATCTTATGCTTGTTGATTGCTATCTTTGAGTATGATTTGATGAGTAGGGTGAATTGTGAGGTTGAGTTAGGAGTTTTATTGTGTGAGTGTTTGAGTTAGAGTGAATTTGAGAGAGAACTAATATGCTTGTGAATTTTATTTTTTTTAGTGCTTGTGTGATGAAAGTGAGAATTCACTAGGACTAGCATGGATGTGAAAGCCGTGAGTTTTGAGCCTTATGAGATTTTGATGCATAAAATAATCTCTTCGTTTGTGAGTGGATCGTCACCTTAGAGGATGCTAGAACTTGTGTGTGCTCTTACTTCTTGATTATGTCTAGTTTGATATGCTGAAGGTGATCTTAGGCCATCTTTGTTTTGATTGAGTCACTTAGCCTAAATTTTCCTTACCATTGATGTTTGTCCCTTGTTAGCCCCTTTGAGCCTAGAGCCTATTTCATTTGCTAGCACATTTATATACTATTCCAGTTCCTAAGCCTTTTTGTCCCAATTTGAGTGGAGAATAGGAAAAGTGTGAATGTGAAGGGATTGAATTGAGTTGAAAAAGGGAAATGTTGTTTGCTTGAGTGAGTATAAGAAGAAGGTGTGATGAAGTTTTGAGTTGTGGGAAAGAACGAAAAATTGAGAATGAGCAAAAGAAAAAAAATGAGCTCAAGTGTTTGTGAAAAAAAAGGAAAAAAAAAGTGATTGACAAAAGTGAAAAAAATGAGAAAGAAAAAAAATTGAAGTGTTGAGAGTGTTGGAAATGAAAGTGTGTTTATTGAATATGTTTGAAGTAGTCTATTCCTAATCTCGAAGTACCGAAGTTTGAATTTCTACTCTACATTCACTTTAGTCACTTACCTATATTGTTATCCCACCTGTACAAAGAGCATGCATTACAACCTTGAGAAAAATTCTTTTTGATTCGGCATTGATTTCTAGAGTATGGTCAGAGTTGAGAGTGCTTACAAGCCTATGGCTGTCGATATGTGTGATTGATTGTTTGAGTGAGTCCCTTTATCACTGATATACACTTGTGAGGGAGTGAAACACATCGTTGAGTGCACATCCATGTTTGATTTTGGTGATTCTTGTTGTTGTTGCATGAGTACGATGAGGGAAGGTGAGTGAGTATACTTGTGATTGATCTTTGAAGCTCGAGTTCATTTGCTTGCATGATTTGATTCGTTGGCTCATTCCTAACAATTTCACTTGACTTATTATTTCATTTCTTGAGGACAAGCAATATGGTAAGTTTGGGGGGATTGATTAGGCGTGAAATTGTCATGATTCGTCATTAGACATACCCTAGTTTTGGTCGGTTTTGTCGAGTATTTAGAGTCAATTGAGCATTATTTATATACATTGATGAATTTGTCTCTTTGATGCTCATAGGTGAATCGAGGACGGAAAACGGAGTTCGTAGGACTTTGAATCGACTCAAACGGATGCCCAATTTTTTAGAAGACACAAACGGAGTTCCTTCACTTTGAATTGACTTTGAGAAGATATCGAAGAAATACGATTGGTATTAGTGCGGAAGAAGAAAAGTATTACTTTGGGAAATTTTTTGAGTCACTCGAGTGACTCAGGTCGAGCACTAGCGCTCGAGCATGTTGCTCGAGCGCCCCAAAACATGCAGAGGATTTCGAGCGCTCGACCAGCTTGAGCGCCACCGCTCGACCGATTGCACCATTCGAGCTACACTGCTCGAACGCCACCGCTCGAGCGTGCTAGCTCAAGCACTTCCAAATTTTGAGCTTCCGGATGCATTTTTCGGCCCACGAGTTCCCGATTCGGCCCGATGCTTATATATACTCGTCCCGAGCTCGTTTTTACAGACACCTTGACACCACTTGATAGATTATTACTTTTAGAGTTTGTTTTTGGAAAGGAAGAGACGAGCAAGCTTTACTTTACGATTAATCGAGGTTTTAGCACGAATTCTTAGTTTATTTTAGTTTCTCAGTTCCTTTTCATTAGTTCGATTACGTTAAACACTTTAAACTTCATTTTTATTAATTAAATTTCAGTTCTTTGCTAGTATTTCTTTAAACCCTAGTTTATGTTTGATTTTTTATTCGTTCAAATCATCATGTTTATGTTCGTCACTTATTTTATTGCTTTTATTATTGTCAAAACCATATCTAGCTAAATGCCTTGCATGCTTAGGTTAGAATGAACTCGTAGAAGTAGGTTGTGCGTATGTAATTAGGGTAATTCGTGACGTTAGGTTTTAATTCTCTTAATTAATGAATTCTTAAAATCAATCTTAACTTTATTCTTGAATTTCGTTCAAAAAGTGTTAGAGAGAGGACGACTGTATCACTTTTTAACAACGAGTAGACTTAATGAGCGGATTTAGAAAGGGTTAATTAATCTACCGGTTTATCTAAGGAGGACGACCGCATCACCTTAGTTTAAATTAGGGTCTCGTTAATTAAGCACTAACTATTAACTTGTTTGTAGATTAGTGAAGTAGATTGTTAGGATAAAGTATTAGGGTTTTGAATCTTGAGCTTTCGTCTTGCAATCTTTTACTTAGGTTATTTCTTGCGCGTCACGATTATCTTGATTATGTACCTGCTCCGTTAGTATACGTAGGGATTCCTATCCTAAGCATCACCATCACTTATTTGAAAATTCCTTAGTTTATTCGTTTCTTTCGTTCTTTAGTTTAATTAGTTCATTTTAGTTTAGATTTAATTCTTTTAAAAATCCAAAAAACATACACTCATATTAACTACGACGCGTAGATCTTCAGGGATCTATTTGCATACATACTTTCCCTTGGGTTCGATAATACTTTGTCCCTATACTTACTCATGCTACAGTGAACCCGTACTCTTGCGGGGAATCGACTAGTAAAGTTGGTATATTCGCTTCAAGTCAACGTCCTAATACGTTGATACATTAATAGACCCCTCGTGCGTATTTCAACTAGCACAGAGTCCTAATACGAAATTATTTGATTAGCAATTGGCACTTGGATTATCGAAAGGCCTAAAAGTTCGTTTTACGAAAATGAGGAACTTGTTATCTTATAAACCTATGGAATAGACCTATTTAAAGGTCACAACCTATTTTGATAAATACACCACTTCTAAAAGGGTTGGTGTATTAGGGGGTGTACTTACTAAGTTCCTTGTGGTAATACTATTTCAACTTCTATGAAACATCTTTTGATATTCTTAGTCTTTTATAACTAAAGCTTTTATAACCTAAAAGTATATTCATTTAAATATTTTTCTCAAAAATAATTAAAAGAAAAGAAATTTATTTTAAGTAATATTAATATAATAAAAAAACTCAATTTAATATTTTACTTTCTAAAATTCCCATTTCTTGTTTTAAAAGAACTTTCAATATAATTTATATTTTATAAATAAAACTCCTTTATTAATCTTATTTGATTTTTAGAGAAAACTTGCATAATAGTATATATATAATTTTTTTCTTAGTATTACTAATCAAATTGACTTGTGTTTGTTGGTGAACGAATCTAATCGGGAGGATTAGTGGCTGTTTTAATCCGTTTTTACGTCACCAATCAATAATGTGTGATTGATTACCACCGTAAATGGTAAAACGAGGCTTGGGTTAATGAATTCGGGTAATATGAAGATCGAAATTGAAATTATTTCGTATATGTATAAGTTTGGGTGTATTTGTGTGTATTTTGGTCTGAAATTCGAAAAATTACATAAGTAAGCTGGAGAACAACTATTTATAGAGACTAGCAAGCATGAGGTGTCCAAGACTCTTGGTCTCCCTAGCCTGCATGCTTGACATGTGTCCCTTTGATCTTATCTAAGCTGAATCTTAGTTACAAAGTCTTCTTTGGTCTTATCTCGAACTCATTGTTGTTCGTCTAGGTCGGCTTGATTGATCTTTGTTGATTTTCCAACCGAAAGTTGTTCGCCTCTTGAGGTTGTACTTTGGAAGTTGTTCGCCTTATGGCTTTGTTCAGCTTGGCTTTGGGATCTTTGTCCTTTGTTCACTTGTACAAACCTCCTTGACTGTTTGTTGTATCATAGTTTGACCAAGTTGTTCGTCATGGATGACTTCACTCTTGGCTCATTCTTGGTCCCGGGCCTTAATACCTGTTCGCCTGTCAGTTGTTCGTCGGGAGAGTTGTTCGTCACTTCATACACTTCCCAGATTGGTTAATGCACCCAAATCGTGATTTTCTTTGTTTTAGACTTCAATAATTGTTCGCTCCATACCTAGATGATGTTCGCCTATCAACAATTGCCCCCTATCCTGACTAGATGTTGCATCAGACGAGCAATTTTGTGGCGAGCAACTGTAGTTAGGATATCGTCTTGGCCAAGATTTGGACGAACAGCATCTCTGTGATGAGCAATGTTGGAATAACCGTTTCGTCTTCCCATGATCTGGGGAGATCACGAAGATGACGCCAGCGCAATGATTGCGCGCCGCTCACGCGCGAGCAGCCCCAAGGCCACGCGCCCCTATAATTGTTTATAGGTCCTTCATCTTCTAGTTTAGCTCGGAATTGACCCCGTCTTTTCTCAGTTGAGTCCCTGAATTTTCAAAAAATTATGCCCCAGACCCCGTTTTTGTTTGGGGTATAAATAGTGGGGGGAAACAAATTTTTCCCACTTTTTCATCTCTTGCTACAGTACTCCGGCGATTCTTCCTTCTCCGGCGATTCCAAGCTTCTCCGGCATCTGTTTTTCCAGTGTTTGGCTTCCAATCCTCGAAACAAGGTAGTTATCCTCTTATTTCTTTTCTCTTCTTTACTTTTTCTTTCGAAAACGCCATCGCCGCCGTGTGGGTTTGAGTGCTACCGTCTTCTCCGGGATAGCACCGCCGTCTGCAAATCTTTCTACCACCGCCTGGATTTTTCTTCCTCTTCTATGTCTTCGCACTCGAGCAATAAGACTGAGGAGACCTTAGACCCACTCTTTCCAGTCGCGGTCCCCGTCGATCAACCTCCCTTCGAGATTTCCTCGGCGTCGGATCTTCACGTGGATTCAGTTGTTCGCTCTGTGGAGGACACCGGTGTGGGCCCATCTGGGAGAGAACTGACAGTTGTGGCGAACAACAATCGGGACGAAAGTTCTTCGTCTTCTGCCGAATCTGAAGATCCAGACCTTAACGAACTCACTCGCGAGTTTTTGGAGGGTATCAATTTTCCATCCCCAAAGATGCGAGAAAGTGAGATCCCAGCTGGGGTTGCTCGTCTATTTGAATGGCGAGCATATGCTGAACGATATGCGAACAGCTTTACCCGTCCCCAGAGACAAATAATGGATAAGGTGAAAACTGGATTCCAGGCGAGCAAGATAAAAAGTGTTGTTCGCGAAGATGAACTGGACTCCATCCGAGAGGAATATAAGATCCCATTTGATATTCACATGTGGGCTCCTCAGAGGAGGGAAAGAGCTGATCGCCCACCTCCAGGATGTACGGCGATCAACATTCACACTTTAATTGCCGGACTAAAGTTGCCTCTTCCACCCGTTGTTGGTCGATTCCTGGAGGCGACCAACTTGGCCATCACCCAAATTACTCCAATTGGGTGGATGAACCTCTTAGGTTCCATGTGCCTGTTCGCCTTAGAGGGGTACGTTGATCGGATCACTGCGGAAGAGATCAACTACTTGATGACAATCACAAACTGCCCCAAAGGAGAAGAAGGCTATCACTATCTCAAGGCCAGGACTGGGCTGAAAATGGTAGAAGAGGTGCCGAACAAGGTTCGTGACTGGAAGCAGCACTTCTTCTGGATTGGGGGTGATTGGCGAGCATCTTCCGGTCCACACGGTGGCCCTGGACGAATAAATTCTCCAGCAGCCTATGGAAAATTGAAACGTAAGTTCAATTCTTGTTCGCCTTTGAGCTAAATTGTTCTAATTTAACTTTTTTTGTCTGTTCGCAGGCCCTCGTCTACCCAAGTGGGATTCGGAAGAGGAGGAGTTGAGCTCCGAGTTCCTGTTTACCTCGTGCTTGGTCGGCCTCCGCAACCGGGCAGATAGGATTATTGACTATCTTTGCCGAACAAGGTGTCAAAAAGCTGCTCGCCTCTTGACTTATTCTCACCACCTGGAGGCTCAAGCTGAGGTGCCCCCAGGTATGAAAATTTCTAACTCCCGGTTCAAACTTTGTGCGTCATTGTCTTGTTTAACTTGCTCGCCTAATTTCTTTTTCTCATCATTTCATTTTTTTTTTCTAAGTATCAATCTCTTTCTTGTTTGCAGATATCGTGCCGACGATTATCCCGGCCGAGCAAGTGTTGTACATCAGTATGCTTGCTCGAAGACTCCCGTTAACATAAGGGAGATTCCTGGCGAGCATGTTCGCAAGGCAACGGAGCTGGTCGCCCGAGCCTGGACGCGTCCCCTGGACAAGGCCATCCTCCAACAGGGGCAAATGGACAATCTCCATCTCTCGATGATGCTCGTTGCCAACGGCCTCGTCACTGCCCAAAGGGCAATTGCCCAAGTTGCCGAGCAGGAAGAGTCTGTTCGCCACTATGCGAGTACTGCTCGGCAACTCTCCGAGGAAAAAGAGAAACTGGCGAACAACTTGCATGGCCAGATTGCTCGGCTCAATGACCAGCTTTCCCTCTATATTGACGGCGAGAAAAAGCACCTTGAAGACATTCAAGGCTTATCTGCCGAGCTGAAGAGCAAAGAGGCCTTGCTTGGTGAGGAGAAGAGCAAACTGTCAGCGGCCGAGCAAAAAATCGCTGATCTTGAGGCGGAGGTTGCTCGTCTCCGGGAGTCCGAAACCAACCTCTTTACCCGCGAGCAACTTGAAGAGGAGGTTCAAGCTCGTACTGGCCCCATCTCCAACCTTGGATATATTTGTGCCTACGCGGACAGCATCCGCACGGCCGATGCCTATGATTACAAGGAGATGGTGGAGGAGATGAGCAAAGATTTGAACGAGTTCCTCGAGAACTATCCTCCGCCGAACAACGTTACAATCCAGTTGGCGGATCTGGCTGTGCTAGGGGTTAAACTGGATAAACTCGACCCCAGTATCACCATCACTCATCCTCCACCAATTGTTGATGATGGCGAGCAAGGAGATGAGCCGGCTGCCGCGGACGAGCAAATTGCTAAAGAGGCGGAGGATAAGGCAGCTGAAGACCTTGCTCGAGACATGATTGTCGACCCTTCTGCCGAGCAACCACAAGATCCTCCTCCCGCCGAACAGCAGTAGTTTTAGGACTTAGCTTTTTTCTTCATCTCTTTTGTAATAGTTGCTCGTTCCTTTTTTGTAGTACTTGTAATGGCTACTTTCAGCTTGTACTATTTTTTAGGCTTAATGCCTTTGATTAATGGAACGTCTTTCTCATGTTCGCTCATTTTCTTATATATGTTAATTGCCTTTACATTTCTGTCAATGCCTTTACAATTATAACATATAGTGTTGGGCTTTTGTTCGAATTGAACTTGCCTTTAGTGGAATCAGGGTTCAGCCTTAGGTTCTGTTCATTTTAAAAAACGAACAACCTTTAAGTGGCTTTGGTCCTTAGGTTCTGTTCATTTGTAAAACGAACAACCTTTGAATGGACTTGTACCTCGAGCTTTTGGACTATTCCTTTTTTGACGAACAACTATTATATTTATATTACAAAATAATTACAAGTGTTATAAGACTGTCCATCACTATCATATACAATCTGACGAACAACTTTAAACACAAACTAAAACTTGCTCGCTTATAATATTTTTTGCCGAGCAACTCTATCTATAAAATCAAAAGCACTAGCACCAGACTATACAATGTGCCGAGCAACTTTTGAATCTATACTTAGGAAAATTTTAAAAAATTAGGCAAGTTTTTAGCCTTCCTTAATCCATTCTTCAACTCATACGCATCCCTTGCCCCCCAAGACATTTGTTCGCCCAACTTTATTGATAGTACTTCTTTAGATGTACAGTATTCCAGGAGTATTGGGCCGGCTTGCCTTCCATGTCCTCAATATCGTATACGCCATTGATGTATTTTTCTGTTATACGATACGGGCCCTCCCAAGTTGGTCCCAATACACCTGGAGGTTGGGCGAGCAACTTTCTTAGAACCAAATCTCAAACTCTGAATTCCCTAACTTTTACATGGGAATTATAGTAACGTTCTGCTCGCTGCTTGTATGTGGCATTTTTTAGCTCGGCATTCAACCTTTTTTCTTCGAGCAAATCCAATTCAGCATTTAGAGCAGAGTTGTTCGCCTGTTCATCAAAGTTGGTCGTCCTAGATGTAGTGGCCTTTAACTCAATTGGTATTACAGCCTCTGCCCCGAAAGCCATTGCAAAGGGTGTTTCTCCGGTGCTAGACCTGGGAGAAACTCTGTATGCCCATAAGACTTCCGGAAGTTCTGTAGACCAACTGCTTTTACTCTCCGCCAGTCGCACTTTTAATGTATGCTTTATGATTTTATTCACAGCTTCAACTTGTCCATTCGACTGGGGGTGATAAGGTGTGGAGTAATGTTTCTTGATCCCCCACTTTGTACAGAATTCTCTCAACTCTTGTCCATCAAATTGTGGACCATTGTCTGTCACAATTGCTTGTGGAACTCCAAAACGACAGACAATGTTCTTCCAAATAAAGTTGATCATCTTCTGTTGTGTGATATTCACCATGGCCTCTGCTTCCGCCCATTTTGTGTAATAATCGACTGCCACGACAGCGAATCGAACATTTCCAACTCCAGCCGGGAAAGGACCAATGATGTCCATCCCCCATCTTGCAAAAGGCCATGGGCTGTATACTGACACAAGTTCTTGAGCCGGGGTATGGATGCCTGGGGCAAAAATCTGACATTGATGGCAAGTCTTGGCTTTTTTTATTGCGTCTTGACGTAAAGTCGGCCAATAATAGCCTTGTCTGATTGTCTTGTATGCCAAAGCTTGCCCCCCAGTATGATTTCCACATACTCCAGCATGTATCTCTTCAAGTACTGCTTGCCCTTGCCCCCTAGGCAAACACTTGAGAAGTGGGATTGATATTCCCCTTTTGAAGAGTTGCTCGCCCACCAGAGTATATCTGGCGGCTCGCTTTATTAGCTTGGCAGCTTCAAAAGGATTGTTTGGTTTTTCCCCATTTTTCAAGTATTTGACTATACTTGTTCTCCAGTCTTCTTCTTCACTGGTTTGATCGTCGAGTTGATTGACATTATAGCTTACTGTTGATGGATCTTTCATCTTTGTAACTATAATATCTGCCAACTCTACGGGGCCTTCACTTGTTGCTAGTCGGGCAAGCGCGTCTGCTTGAGTGTTGCTCGTCCTTGGAATTTGTTGTATGAAAACTTGCTGCAACATGGACATCAGGTGAGCAACAATCCGTTGATATTCGATCATATGATCATCTTTTGCTTCGTATTCACCTCGGACTTGGTTCACGATCAATTGTGAGTCGCCAAATATTTGCAAACGTCTGACACCAACTGCGAGGGATAGGTGGAGACCAGCGATAAGAGCTTCATACTCAGCTTCGTTGTTGGTTGCCATGAAACCAAATCTGATCGCCGAGGTGAATACTTGTCTGTCTGGACTTATTAATACTACTCCTGCCCCCGAGGCTATGTTGGTTGATGATCCGTCCACATAGAGATGCCAAGGATGATCAAGTCCTCTCGTCGGATCTGGTGGGAAAGTTAATTCGACTATAAAGTCGGCTAAAGCTTGCCCTTTGATCGCTGTTCGAGGAGCATAGGTCACCCCGAATTGGCTAATATCTAGTGACCATCTTAAGAGATGACCTGCAGTGTCGGGGCGATGGAGAATTTGTCTGAGCGGGAAAGTTGTCAGAACTTCGACTTGATGGTCAAAGAAGTATGGTCGTAACTTTCTCACGCTCATTACCAAAGCATACGCCAGTTTTTCGGTTGGAGCATATTTGATCTCTGCTTCGTGTAAAGCTTGGCTGACGTAATAGATTGGTTGATGGAATTTGCCGTCCTCCCGCACCAAAACAGAACTGATGGCAACTTCTGATGCGGCTAAGTATAGAAAGAGCTTTTCTCCTGGGATTGGTTTTGATAGGATTTTGACATCTCCCAGGTAGTCTTTAAGTTGATCGAAAGCCGCTTGACAGTTGTTAGTCCATGCAAACTTCCCTTTTTTGACGGCCTCGAAGAATGGACGGCACTTGTCCCCTGACCTGGATATGAACCGGTTTAATGCTGCTAGGCACCCGGTGAGTCTTTGCACTTCTTTTACCGAACGTGGTGGTTGCATATCCAGGATGGCTTTAACTTTTGAAGGGTTGGCCTCAATTCCCCGCTGGTTAACAAGATGACCCAAGAATTTCCCTGAGTGGACTCCAAAGCTGCTTTTCTTTGGATTCAACTTCATGTTATAGTGTCGAAGAATTTCGAACACTTGAGTCAGATGTTGAAGATGGTCTTCCTTCTTGGGACTTTTGACTACGATATCGTCTACATAGACTTCAACCGTGTCTCCAATTTGTTGATCAAACATCTTGTTCACCAGTCTTTGATATGTTGCTCCAGCATTTATGAGGCCAAATGGCATTCTCTTCCAGCACAACAAGTTTTTATTAGTATAAAAAGCTATGCTTTCTTGATCGTCAGGATGCATTGGGATTTGATGATACCCGGCAAAAGCATCCATAAATGTCAACATTTCGTGACCTGCAGTGCTGTCCACCAATTGATCGATATGTGGGAGAGGAAAATTGTCCTTTGGGCATGCTGCATTCAGATCCGTAAAATCTATGCATAGCCTCCAGGTCCCGTTTGGTTTCCTCACGAGTACCGGGTTTGCTACCCATTGTGGACAGAGTGCTTGTCGAATGAGATCGTTGTCTAGCAACTTCTTAACTTCTTCATTTAAAGCTTGGTATTTGTCTGGGCCGTACTTCCTCCGCTTTTGATGGACGGGCTTTCTGGCTTGGTTTATATTCAGCTTGTGGCAAGCATGTTTTGGATCTATCCCCACCATATCTGCGTGAGACCAAGCAAAGACATCTAGATTCTTGGTGAGGAACTCTTTCATTCGGGATCTGTAAGGCTCTGGGAGCTCAGATCCTATGAATAATTCAAGATCTTCGTTGTTGGGATTAACTTTGAACGCCTCCAGCTCTTCGACTGGAGTCGCTCGTCGTTTTTGTCCCTTCCAACGGGGATCAAGTATGGGTTCCTCAGGGTTGGAATCATTTTCGATGTTCATGGGCTCTGCCCCCAGGCGGGGTTCTAGATCATCAGTTGGCTCCGTCCCATTGTTGTTCGTTTGTACTTGGCCCTCCAAGTCCTCCACTGAAGGTTGTTCGTCATCACCCCTTTGTTGTTCGTCAGATGGAGGTTCCTCGCGGGTGGTAACGAGTTGCTCGTCCAACACTTGCTCGTCCAAGTGTTGTTCGTCCGTATCCATATGGTCGTCCATGTCCATCATATTATTTAGTATTGATGGTTCGTCGATGGGATAACTTGTTGCTTCCATCATGGATATTTGTACAAATTTTGCTCGTAGCTGTTGAACGCATTCTCGTGCTCTCCGTTGGTCTCCTTTAATTGTGCCTGTTCCACTAGCTGTTGGAAATTTCAAACAATAGTGGTAAGTGGAACACGCAGCTTTAAATTCATTAAGAAAAGGTCGGCCAAGAAACCCGTTATAGGTCGACTCCTGGTCTACAACCAAGAAATCTACCATTCTTGTTATATTTCTTTCGGGTTCATTGGCCGTTACAAGTTGTACAGCTAATGTTACAATTCCCAACGGTGTTGTCACAGCATTCCCGAAGCCTACGATTCTATGTGTTGTATTCCGAACATAACCCGAATAATCTCCCAGATTATCGAGGGTCTTCTTGAATAAGATGTTCGTGTAAGCTCCGGTGTCCACCAACAGTCTATGGACTCTGGTCCCCATAATCTTTGCACAGATTACGAGCGAATCATTGTGCGGAGTTAAGACGCCTTCAAGGTCTTTTCGGTGAAAGTTAATTCTGCCGTTTGCATGATAGACGGCTTAACTCCCATCTCTTGTACTTGGCCAATCGCTCGTAGCTCCGCTTTCCTCTTCCGGTTAGATTCAGGTGGTTGTCCATCAAAACACCCTCCCGCGGGACCTGCGGGTTCCATCATGAACAGGTCTTCTAAAGGTTGAGCTGGAATACTGGGAACTGGTCGCCCGGGTCTGTTGTTTCTCTGAGGTTGACCATCCTCTTCGTCTTCCGAGTTGTTCTCCCGGGTTCTCTTCCCAGGTTGCCTTTTAACAAAATCGGAGAGTTTCCCCTCCTCATAAAATCGCCAGAGTTGCTTAAGCAAATCTCTACACTCACTTGTAAAGTGCCCCACACTTTGATGGTAGGCACAATACTTGTTTGGGTTGAGTTTACCAGTATCCTGTCAGATTTTACGTGGTGGGGAGAGCAACTCTTTTTCCTTTACACTTTCGTATACAGTATCAACTGATACCGTCAATACTTGGTTTAATTTTTCCTTCAAATCCGATCCTTCGGTGAATGCTTTCATATTTTTCGGGACCCTGTAGCTTGTCCCGACGGGCTTTTTGTTATTCTCCTTAGGATCAGCTTTGTTCTCCCCTAAATTTGTTTGTAGGGCCTCGTGCATGGAAACGAAAATGCCAGCTTGGTTTCTGAACTCGGCATAAGTCTTTGGGCACTTCAGACGTACCTCTTTCCATAACTTCGACCCTTTTTTCAACCCGGCCATCACAGCGACGATCTTTGTATCTTCGCTCACCGGTTCTCCTTCTAGTAAAACTTTATCGAATCTTTCCATAAACGCCCGGTCAGTTTCATCATCATTTTGCCTCAAATCTGATAGCCGGTGTTTTTGGGAAAGATACGACCCCGCCGTTGAAAAGTGAGAAAGAAATTCTCGACTTAATTGGACGAACGAGTGGATTAATGCCGGCGGCATTGATGAAAACCACTTGTAAACCCGATCGCCCAATGTTAATGGAAAATTCCGGCACTGGGTGGCGTCGCTGGCCCCCACGGAGACCATGTAGTCCGTATACTTCGTTAAGTGGATCCGGGGGTCGGTGATGCCCTCATATTGAATGCTAGCCGGAAATTGAATTTTTTTCTGGATCGGGGCCTTCAAAATGTGAGCTGCCAAAGGTGAGGATGGCATGCTGGTCGTTCCCATCCCCCTCTGTTGGTCTAGTTGCCCCTGCATGTTCTCCACAGCCCTCCTTAGGCTTGATAATTCATCAAGAGGTGCCCCCTGACTTGGAGGCTGTTCGGCGAGCAAAGGCATTAACCTTTCTGCTCGTCGCAGTCCCTCGCTTGGAGTGGGCACTTCCTGGGCTTGCCTCCTAATGTTGTTCGCCGCATTCGGCCCTAGGCGCCTGAAGGCTGACTGGGAGAGTCTTTCATGGACTGATGGGCGAGGCTGTTCAAAAGTTGCTCGTCCGTCTTCTGCTCCCCGGCGAGCAGCTTCCCGTTGGGGTTGGCTAAGCCTGTCTTGGGCACTGGAACGTGTTGTCCCATGGCTGGACATAGTTGTTCGTCCGCGACCAGACTCAGCCTGTACTTCTTGTTGGTCGACCACCTTGGTCTTTCCCTTGTTCCGTCTGACTTGGGCACTATCAACCTCTCGCTGTTCGCCCCTAGTGGTCCTGGGTCTAACAACTTCTAGGGACTTGTCCCTTGGCCTTGCTTGTGTTGGCCTAACCTGCTCTTGTTGCCTCTGGAGGGCCTGGAGAGCAGCAATGGTTTTGGCCAACTCGTTGGGGTTGTTCGCGAAAGCCTCCATCTCAGGGGGGAGGTTATGTGTTATGGCCGTATGCTGTGACCTGTTCGCATGTCTCGGGTCACGGTCCTGGTGGTCGGCCGACGTGGCTCGGGTCTGAGATGTTTTTTTCGACAAACGTGATCCTTGGGTCTCTTTAGATTGAGGCATTTCAATTTAAATCACTTCTTAATTTATAAATTGAAGAACACCAAGAACACCAAGAACACTTTTGTTTGTATCTTCAAATATTTCTTGAGATTTCCTTTGAATCTTCAAGTTTTCAACTTGAAGTTCTTGAGTAATCACACTAAACCGAAGGTTCGAACCCTTCTTCTAGCGCCAAATTGTTGGTGAACGAATCTAATCGGGAGGATTAGTGGCTGTTTTAATCCATTTTTACGTCACCAATCAATAACGTGTGATTGATTACCACCGTAAATGGTAAAACGAGGCTTGGGTTAATGAATTCGGGTAATATGAAGATCGAAATTGAAATTATTTCGTATATGTATAAGTTTGGGTGTATTTGTGTGTATTTTGGTCTGAAATTCGAAAAATTACATAAGTAAGCTGGAGAACAACTATTTATAGAGACTAGCAAGCATGAGGTGTCCAAGACTCTTGGTCTCCCTAGCCTGCATGCTTGACATGTGTCCCTTTGATCTTATCTAAGCTGAATCTTAGTTACAAAGTCTTCTTTGGTCTTATCTCGAACTCATTTTTGTTCCTCTAGGTCGGCTTGATTGATCTTTGTTGATTCTCCAACCGAAAGTTGTTCGCCTCTTGAGGTTGTACTTTGGAAGTTGTTCGCCTTATGGCTTTGTTCAGCTTGGCTTTGGGATCTTTGTCCTTTGTTCACTTGTACAAACCTCCTTGACTGTTTGTTGTATCATAGTTTGACCAAGTTGTTCGTCATGGATGACTTCACTCTTGGCTCATTCTTGGTCCCGGGCCTTAATACCTGTTCGCCTGTCAGTTGTTCGTCGGGAGAGTTGTTCGTCACTTCATACACTTCCCAGATTGGTTAATGCACCCAAATCGTGATTTTCTTTGTTTTAGACTTCAATAATTGTTCGCTCCATACCTAGATGATGTTCGCCTATCAACAGTGTTACTCTCAAAACAAAAGGATAATATTATTTTCCCAAAAAAGCTCTTTTCATTTGTTACTAATTTTGGATATAAACAACTTTGCCAATTTCGGTCCCTTTTCCAAAATCAACTAATACGATAATTTAACACTTTTTAAAACCAACAGTATTATCTTTTTCAAAAGGAAAAAACAACACATCAATTAACTTAATTCCATCATCATATCATCAGCTAATCAAACCAAACTAATTCGTCAATTCAATAATACCAATCAGTTAAAACAATAATACTAATCAGTTAAATCAACAATACTAAACAACTATTCCAATAACACAAGTAAGAAAATCATCAACACCACAATTCCATCTACACCAATTCAATAATACCAAAGTAATTCATCCAATAATAATGTTCACCTAAGTCTAAAATAACAATTGTAACAGTAGGGAAAATTGACAATTCCAGGGTCTCTCGAACAAGGATACAACAACAGGAAAATAAAACCTACTGCCCCAATTGCTACAGAAAGATAGAGAGAAAAAAGCTAGCAATTCTTACAAATTCGGATTCGGGTTCGGTTCGTGGTGGTAAACGGGCAGCCTAACGACGTTGTTTGGATTTCTTCGGAATAAAATGGACAGCGGTTTGTTATGCCAACATCTCAATTAAAAACGAAAGGAAAGTGTTGGGTCTCCGACCTCCTCACACAACTCACGGTTCGTGTCCTTGGGACTAGGGGTCAGCCTGTCTGAGAACAGACTCTAAACCGGTGTAAACAAGAAGACCAAATCAAGCCCTTGGTCTAGGATTGCACTCACACTACCACTCTCTCCACTCCTTAGCCTCTCAGGTTTAACACACTCAACGGGGGGGGGGGGGGGGGGGGGAAGACGGGTATTTATGTGGAGGCATCCACCACATTAGGGTTGGATATATGTGGGCCTCAGACTTAATCCAAGTGGGCCAAAATCCAATTGGGCTCAAGCCAAACCCAACATTCTCCACCTTTTTGGTCATTCCCATCAATACGGAATCCACAAGTTTTACTGATTACCCAAACACACACACACATGCACAACACCAAGTCATACAAAGAACCTGCACCAACAAACTGTCAGTACAAAACCTGCAAAAGACACAAAGTTAGTCCAGGTTATCACAAAGAAAACATAACACACAATCATGCAAATGACACAAACCAATAAAACATGAAAGGCACAAAGACTCGCTGCTCCACCTCACTTGGAGCAACTACGACACAAAGCACATGAAACTCAAATATGCAAACAGACGAATATGGGTATGGGTAAAACATGAAACAAACTTCAATGTTATTACGCAAAACACACATGCAAGCACACATACACGCCATTTCCAAAGAACCCACGAGTATTTTCATGCTATCATTCCCCCCTCCTACCCACTATCTCAACATCTCAAGCAACATAAGAGATCAAAGAACAATAAAGCAAGCACCACAAAGAGCATGCTAAACAACAAAGCTATAACAAATCCTAGACATGCTGCACTAACAAGAAGCATTCTATCCGATTTAAATAGCCATTTAACATTCTGAAAAATGTAAAAGTCAAGTACCAACACAAGGCAATCGCATACTCAACACATTTTAAAGAATAACATGCTAACACAAAGAAGCATATAAAAACACAAAGACGAGTGCTCCACCTCAATGGGAACACTCTAACAAACAACAAGTAGAAAACAAACACGCATACAAACCACACAAAGAGAAGAAAGCAAATAAAATACACAAAGGACTAGAGAACATCACCATAATGCTCCTCCTCAGTAGAAGCCACATTAGCACATTCAACCTTTTGGTTTTTGTTTGGCTTAGTACACTCCCTAATCATGTGACCGGGGTCACAACAATTATAGCACTTTCTCACTTTGGGTTTATTAACATGCTTTTCTACATTCCTCCCCCTAACATGCATAACCCCACCCAAGTTGGCATCACCCCCATTTTGTTTCAAATCCATCTCCTTACTCTTTAAACCATTAATCACAGTCTCAAGGGTAACATTATCCCTACTATATTTAATAGCAGATTTCACATCACAATAAGAGTCAGGAATAACATTCAACAAGATAATGGGGGTGTACTCATTAATGCACTTATCACCGGTATGCTTAATATCTTGAATCAATTTAGTGAACTCATCTAAGTTCCCATCAATGTCCTTACTCAAGTCAAGTTTAAAACTGAAGAGCCTTTCAAGCAAGAACATACAAAAGAATTTTCAGTATATAGCTCTTCTAATTTATCCCAAAGATCTTTAGCAGAGTCCATCACACCTACTTTCCTAAGCACACTATTAGATAGATTCAAAACAATAGCAGACAAAGCAAGTTCATTCATCTCAACTTTCTTTTCCTCAGACACACCAGCAGCATAAGAGTGATCAATAGCTTTGAAAACACGTTGTTGTACCAAAATACATTTCATTTTTTGTTTCGAAATGCTAAAATCAGCTTTTCCATTAAAAGGGGCCATAACATACATGGAAGTAGTAGTAACAGCCATTTCAGAAAACAGCAAATCCACAAACACAAAGATGTAGATAACCAGGACAACGGTAAGCGGAAGCAAGCACAACACAGGTCACAAGACACAAGACCACAAAACAAGGATAACAGACACGTAATTTTCCTAAAACTACAGTACGAAAAACCCAACAACCCTAAACCACGACAAGCGGCTACACTACGAAAGCAGTAAAAAAGGACGGGTTACAACCAATTTACCAGGACGAGACCCTAGGTAAAGATCTCAAAACACCGAAAAGACACCACGTATTCCCGGGACCAAGCACAAAGTGCCACAGAAATACAGTACTCACGGTTGTAGTAACTCAAGGTAAATACTAAGCAATATTTCCCAAAACAACTTACTGCAGAAACTTGTTAGGATACTTCAATATAATAATAGTATATATAACTTAACAATTAAAATAATACTAATTAAGAATAAAACCTTAGTACCTAACCTGGTACGAAGCAGTAGGAAGAAAAAAAATGGGATTGAAAAATTCCTTACCTGACCTTACCTTCGCGGACGGCGGTCGACGGCGGCTCTAGCATGGCGGTGGCAGACGCGACCCCAGGCACCGACGAGCATGACCGGAAATAGGGACCCAATGACGGCGTTCTCCTGAGCAGATCCAAGCGGACACAACGGTGCATGAGCGGGCAGCGGTGAGCAACGCGGCGGCGCTGCTCCAGACAGATCCGTACGCGACCAAGAACCAGGGGGCGCGATCTTGAGCAAAATCGAGCCAAACCGGTGGCGGCAGGGCAGATCCGACGAGCACGGCGGTGGCGCCCAGAAGATCCCACAGCAGCGAACACACCCACAGACCACGAACAAGAGTCGACAGAGGTACCCGTGGCTCTGATACCACTGTTAGGTCTCCGACCTCCTCACACAACTCACGGTTCGTGTCCTTGGGACTAGGGTTCAGGCCGCTTGAGAACGGACTCTAAACCGGTGTAAACGAGAAGACCAAATCGAGCCCTTAGTGTAGGGTTGCACTTACACTACCACTCTCTCCACTCCTAAGCCTCTCAGGTTTAACACACTCAACAAGGAGGAGGGAGAAGGGTATTTATGTGGAGGCATCCACCACATTAGGGTTGGATATATGTGGGCCTCAGAATTAATCCAAATGGGCCAAAACCCAATTGGGCTAAAGCCAAACCCAACAGAAAGAATTTGTGAGTTTCGACGGGGAAGACTGTTAAACAGAAGTAAATCGGAAACGAATGAAAAGAAGCTTACCCAAAAGGGCAAAGATCTCGGGAAGGCGGCGAGGCGGTACTGGTCGCACCTTTATGCGATGGAGGCAGCAGTTGGCGTTGCGTGGTGGAGCGATGCTGGCTGCAGAAGAGAGGCGGTGGCGCGTTGAGCGGCGGCGCCTGGTGGCGGTGGCGCTGCTTCGCAAAGGAGGGCGACGAGTTCCAGCAGAAACGGTCGTGGCTGGAGAGCGACGACGTTCGTCGCCGGAAGCAGGGAGGCGTGAGGCGGCTTCGACTGGGGACGGCGGCGTGGCGAATCGGCAAGATGGAGAGGGGGCAGTGGTGTCGGCGTTCGAAGAGAGAGAGAGAGCGCATATTGGTGAAGAGTACTGCGGAAGTTTGGTTTTGGAGAGAGGCGGATGGTTCTATTTATAAGATAATTTATTTTAATTAATTTAGAAGGGGGAATTAATTTAGACGGTTGAGAATTAAGGAGTAAGATTTCCTGAGATATCTTTGTACTTCAGTTTAGGAGTTGTTTGGTTCTTATTTTAAATTCGAAACTGAGAATTAATACAGTTTAAAGATTTGATTAATATTTTAATGTTTTTGAATTATTCTAAATAAATTATATGGATCGAAATCTTAATTTTTAATCTTGTATATTTAATTTCTCGTAGTCCTTTATTCGTTTGAAAGATTCGATTCCTTTTTTCGAATTCGGGAATTTGAAATAGGGTATAAATTTAAATCACATAATAGCACACAAAAATAATAAAATTAAAATAAACAAAGATAGTAATATAAAATTATATAATTACGATTTCTAGAAAAATAAAAGGTATAAAATGGGACGAGGTATTACAGCCACGACCATCGTAATTACGAGGTACATTATGTCACCTCGTCAAAACATGATTCTCAAAGTAGTGGGAACAAAACATTGATTCTTCTTTTGTTAAATATGCATTTGTGATCGAAGCTTCAACATGAGCCTTGTTACCCACACCGAGCTTTAAATTGTGAATATACCTAACCAGTGGCAATAACCGCTAAATTGTTCAAATATTTAAAAGTTGTAGATTATCTCTCAAATGGATACATTCATCTGTATTGTACAGGACCAGCTACTCGTGCTTCATATGCAAGGTGTACAGGTAGATGCTCCATCGAATTAAAGAAGCTGGATGGAAATATATATATTCCAACTTGCACAAAATGGGTGGAATATCTACTTCCAACCGAGTAATGTTCTCAAATGTAATCGTCGTAGAAGTTAAGTCCTTGAAGAATAAATAAATTTCAGTGATAGCTTTCCACACGTTTTGTGGAAGAATTGTGACACGACCACTCCAACACGACTCAACAATAATAGTGATTTAAAAAATAATAATTTTTGTAAGCACTTAATAGCCGAACAAAATATTTGAAAACTGCAAACCTTGCAAGAAGACTCATAAAATAATATACTAGACATTACATAATACAACTTAAAATATAAGTCCACAATCTGGCCCAACAGGTCGTCATCTATGTACACGGTCGCTCAAAACCCCGTAGGAGCTGCACAGCTTGTCCAGTAGAATCACTACGTCACAACTCATCAAGATAACCTACAATGCATAAACTACGTGAGATTTATAAATCTCAGTAAGCAGAAATCATGCATGATGTGATGTTTATCTCAAAATCCTCACTATGCACAATGCACTCTCATTCAAAATCACCAGTTTATTTCCTAAATAATCATTAATGGCCCCTGACTCACTATTATGCACCGGCACAATCATCCATATCAATAAAATATAACCAAGTGGCCATAATAAATATGATCCGACGGGGTCCATCATCATATAGCCATCGAGGGTCCCCCCCATCGCGCCCCTCATGTCCACCAAGAAGTAATCCCCTACACGTTAACTCACATGGTGAGGATCCATCCCTCTAACGGCCTAGCGAGGTCCATCACCAAACTTGACCCCCTGTCCATTCAAAAATTCCCTCTATAAACATGTACACAACATAACATATAAGACGGTGGTCCACTCTGGGTAGCATACGCCAGGGCTCTCCCTTGTCGCCTTAACTCCCAGGGCTCTCCCTTGTCGCCTTAACTCCCAGGTCGCCCCTTCCACCCTTAGTGCATAATCAGTGGTCAACCACACCAATTTATAAAAATATACTTTCATTTCAGTGCATGATATGGATGATGCAGTGCAACCAATGGTATTTCAAAAAAATTCACAGATTGTTGAACTCACAGGTTCAATCCACATCAAATATAGAGCTCACTGGCTCATTGTAATACCCTAGATTTTCATGATCTTATCTGCTACTATACTAAATACTTTATAATTCTTCATGAATCTATGTGACACATTTACATCCAAATTTATGCAAAGGCATGTTTATGTGTTTGAATTACTCGATATTTACAAATTAACGTATTATTTGCTCAATATATGCTTATACTTGAAACTTTATAATTCTTATATGTTCTTTATTTTATGTCATAAAGTGTTTAATTTAGGAATTAATGTAGTCCTTAAGTATAGTAATTTATTTCATAAGTTATAAGTTGTAAAATGAATGTTTCTTTAAGAAACAAATTACGTATCGATTACTCGATATTTTCTATGATTAGTATATAGACTTTGTAATTTATTTAGAGTCTTAGAAGAGTTTTAATTTTATTTCATAAGATAGTATAGGTAAATTGTATGCATAATGTACCTTAAAAATTATTAAATAATTTAGAAAAAATCATATTTTTTACTTATTAAATTCAAAGCATACATGTGTCATGACTAAAAGACACAAGATTTCTCTTGAAATCTCCATAATTTTCGGCCAAGTAGGGAAAAATAGGAAGAGTGGTGAAGTTTCAAGAGTTTAAGGTCAAAATTAGGAGAATAAAAGTCAAAATTTACAATTAACCTTAAGTTGCCATGTGTATATTGAATTAACCTACAAGATTACTCCATAAACTTCCATAATGTTGGCTAAGAGGGGTGGAGTAACCTCCAAGATTGGCTTCTACTATAAATACATGATAATTCATGCAAAAATAATCATAAGAAAAAGTTTAAAGAAAATTACACAAATACTACTACTACTACTCTTACACTTAGAAATTGAAAAGGAAGGAGAAGGAATTTCTTTAGCTACCAATCTCTAAGTAAGTTTCTCTTCTTTAATAAGTGATTATTTAAGTTTTAGTATGAAATTTATGCATGAAATGTGAATTAAATGATAGGAAAATAAGTTATGATAAGTGAATTTCATGTTATATATGTTTTACTTCATATTTTGAATGTTTAATTCAATTTTTTTATATGTTATGAACAAAATCATGTTTATTACTTGATTATCTATGCTTTAGAAGTAGAAATCATGAAATTATATGGTTTAAAGTGAATTTAAGATGATATGTTCTTCATGTATGCATGAAACTGAATTTCTGGACCAACTTTTGTATAAATTTCGTTTTGACAATTTCCTTTGATGTAAAATTTTGAAAAATTTATATGTAAAATTAAACTCGTGATGGAACTTAGGTTTTAAATTTCATAGCTATTGGAATAGTATTCGATTTATGGTGATTTTTCAAAGTTGAACTAGGGTTTTGGACTCTGTAACAGGAATAGTAGAAGTTTGCTATGATCTAAGGATAATAGGTTAGATTTTTATAGAAAACCAAAGTATGTTGATAAATTACATGAAGTTGGGAGTTCATGGTTAAAATTTCGGAAGTATTGGACTTATGGATGATTTATGGTGAATTCTTAAATTTAAGTGATCAAAATCAATAGCAGTGTGTTCATCACAAAATATGTGATGATTGGTAAGGAGTTTGAGAAATATAAAAATATGGGGATAAACTTTATTGACTTGGGAATCTACTGTTAAAATTTCATAATTTTTGGACGTATATATGATTTAATATGAATTTTCAAAGTTAGGTGTATAAACTGCCAAAAAAATCAAAATTTCGTATAAGAAATGTTCAAAATGGTCCGTTTACATTTTTATGGTCGATATCTATTTATTTGATAATTTTACACACTTAATTGATATTTGTGTTTTAGTATACAATATTTGAGTATGTATTGACATTTGAATTCAAGTCATTATAATCGTACAAGTATAATATGTGAATTTTACGATTTATTTAAAAAATGAAGGGATAAGTAACAATGTTTCTATTGTAAAATTTTTACTTGTATGTACAAACCTGCAAGGTGGGGAATCACTTCACTCTTCGCCGAGTGTTTTATTATTATTTTAATTGCACTTATTAAATGTTGAATGTTAAATATTTTGAGTCTGACCCGCTATCGACTGGCCCCTGAGATAGTCCAACTATATGTTGGCAAATGAGATAGTCCGGTCGCTCCGGCACCACGGGTTGGTCGCGCCACCCAAGGAGATACCTGGTGAAATTTCGGGGGCTCACATGTTACAAACAATTGATGTTTAGTTTGTGCAATTAACAAGAGATTTCCCGAGAAAAATAGTTTTTTGGTCCCGCAATTTGTCTAGTGTCCAATTTTGGTCCCAAAAATATTAACTTTTCAATTTTGGTCCCATAACTTATTGAATCGTCCAAATTTGGTCCCAAATGGGACCAAAATTGGACAATTCAATAAGTTACGGGACCAAAATTGAATAATTAAAATTTTTGGGACCAAAATTGGACACCAAACAAGTTAGGGACAAAAAATTATTTTTTCATATTCATTAATTTTTTTTTCTTTTCTCACCTTTTATATATAAAAGGTGAGAAAAGAAAAAAAAATTAATGAATACGAAAAAATAATTTTTTGTCCCTAACTTGTTTGGTGTCCAATTTTGGTCCCAAAAATTTTAATTATTCAATTTTGGTCCCAAAAATTTTAATTATTCAATTTTGGTCCCGTAACTTATTGAATTGTCCAATTTTGGTCCCATTTGGGACCAAATTTGGACGATTCAATAAGTTATGGGACCAAAATTGAAAAGTTAATATTTTTGGGACCAAAATTGGACACTGGACAAGTTGCGGGACCAAAAAACTATTTATCTCGAGATTTCCCACTAAGTGTTTACAAACACTTATCCCTTCCACTTTTAAAATTTTACAGATGCTGTGGATCCGGACGTGGGCGAATGAACTCGGTGGGCTGTGGAGTCTTCTTAAAATCTTTATGTTTTAAGAACAATATTTTGAATTTTGGATTGTAACTTAAACTACGGTCATACTTATTTATTACTTCCGCTGTGTAGATGTGTGTCGTGTGTATATTTTAATACAAAGTACTATTTTAGTAACGTTCCTACTTGTGGCACATCATATTTTCCGTACTATTTTACGTGGGGACGTTACACTCATTCCACATCAAATACTGAGCTCACAAGTTCGAACCACAATAATCACTGATACCAATTAATATCATTCACAATTCACGTATTATCATTTAAACATACATAATTCACAAAATACTATGTTTATGCATTGTAGTTGCAAATAAATTTTATTTACCTCAAACCCAACCCGACAAATTAATGACGAGATTCAACTCTCACATCACCTTAATGGCTCCAACTATTCAATCTAATAAAAAAAAAATCCAACTATAATTATCACTTCGAATTATAAATTAGTTAAATTAGCAATAATTTTCCTTCATCTACACTTAATTAAATATTTGTTTTGGTAATTCATAAGCCACCTTACCGCCTTATTCAATGTAACTCCTATAATATTTGGTTTGAACCAAGAACCTCATAAGTATTTTATATTATGTTTACCAATTAAGCTAACTATGAATCGTTGTGAAATTTAAATATTTATTATATACAACTTGAGTTAAATATATATATATATATATATATATATATATATCTTCTGAAAGACTCTTAATTATTTGCAATTTTTTTTATTCTAAACTCTATATTTTTTCTTATTCCTTCTTTGTCTTTTTCTTTTCACAATATTTTAGTTGTTCCTCGATTATTTGTCCACACATAAATATCTAATTGCTAAAATTTGACGATTACTTTATTTTTAAGGATATATATTTTTTCATATAAACTCTACTTTCTTTCTCTGTTCTTCTATCTTGACAATATTATGTTTGTTTTCTATGTATTGTAAATTGACGGGTGAAGATTTTCAAGGAAAATTTTAAGGTTATTTATGGTTTTTTTTTTTTTTTTCATTTCGACTGAATCGTATTTTTCTAAATAGATTGTATTATATAATGTTATAATATTGAATAATGTGATGTGTTAATAAAATATAAAATTTTAAATTAATTTTACGAACAACCCGCATAATATGCGGGGTACTCATTTAGTAATTTAATAATCACTGAAAATATCAATCCAAAATCTAAGTCATCAAATCCCTCCTGTTAAATAATTTCTGAAATTCTCATAATTTAAATACCATGGGAATCAAACTACGAGGAACCATTTAATTAAAGTTGAACTAGATAATTTCAAAACTAAAATATAATTACCTTACATAATTAAAAATTTGATGATCACAAGGTGCTCAACTTGTGTACTGCTATCTTTATTTGAAAATTATATAGTTGCCAACCTCACAAAAACGTATATGTGCTAACCAAAAGCTTAACTAGTAAATAATAAATTAAGCAGATTTAATTATGAATTTCATGCAATAAGAAAATCCATATAATTCTATTAAATCAATTATAGATCACAAAAGCAATTTAATCTTTCATAATATTTATCACTTGAGCAATAAAAAATGAAATCTCATATTAAGCATTTTATTTTGAGCTCTTTAAAATTATACCACTTAGTGATATTACTATACAAATATTTTAAAATTTATCAAACATTTCTAAAATTATTGATATATATATATATATAAGTATTAGTTTTGAACATGTGTTTCAATTACTCAACACTCATATGATCACATGTGAACAGCAAAACTATATATTATCAAGGTCATATTTGATTTCCAAACAAGATGGACCATCCTTCTTAGTAATTAGCTTATAGTCAATGTCTTATATATTATACATAGAATGATTAATTTCAAAATATATAACTTAAATGATCAAGACTCACTCATTAATTTATAGATAATCACAAAACCCTGCACTAGTTTAACATTACCGCACCAATCCTCCAAAATTCAATAGTATATGTTCAATACTTAAAGATAATTTGATTATTGAACCAAAGAATAATCTGAAAAACTCATCAAAATCAACTACAATCGCATATATTGTATTTTTTAAAAAGAATTCGCTTGGGAGACTTTAATTCCTCCTCTCTTTTTTTTCCGCTCAAGTAATTTCACAAAAGCTAAGACCATATGATTCATCTTTATATTCTAATTATTCCGACATATATAATTATAACCAATTACTAGAAATTTTTATTTTAATCTAAAATTAATATACTTACAAGACCCTGGATCCTTAAATATACATAAACATAAATTCAGGATTTACCTAGAGAAATTCATATTTCGTCTGCATCTCGCTCTGTTGATTGCACGTACATATATATGGTGAGTGAGGTAATTAGTAAATAGTTTGGTATGCAATTCTTTCTTTTCCCTATTTTTGTTTCCCTCTTGTTTAATCATCCCTCAACTCTCGTCTTAAATATAGGAAAGATAAGTATGAAAAGGCTGTTGAGGAAACTTCCTTTATCTCCTAACCGCCTCATTATCTAGCTATGAAGCCTTGTCTATTTTTTTTTTTTTTAAGTTTAATTACCAATTCTATATTACTATTACTATTAAAATAAATAAAAGTGTTCTCATATAGATGCAAGTGCCCACTTCAGTTGGCATGCTGCAAATTTACCATTTCATGGCATGATTAATTAATTAATTAATGGATGTAGTTAATTCTTTCTTCAACTAGTTAACATATGATACTCATTAAATCATCCACATTATTCAACCATTTATACGGTTATTTTAGTTAAAGAAGGTCGCACTAATTATGATAGGTTCTCTCACAATTAAACACGTACAAGCGTATAAATAATGAAATATATAAAAATGAGATAAAATAATGTAAAATCCCATGTAAGCATGTAAATAATATGAGACACAAGTAATGCATAAAATGTATTGATCAATAAATAATTAACACTTTATTTATCTATTTATTTATACTAATTTAGAATTAACGATTCATGGTAATATTTATGACTACTAATTGAATAAAATATCAAGTTCAAATATAGAGGTGTAAAACGAGATTAATGTAAATAAATTGTCGTAAATCTAAAAGATTTATTATTCTAAATCTAGAAGATTTGATATGGACATTACTAATGGACCAATAACACAATGGGCTTCATATCTTAGACTAGGGTTTTATTCTTATAAATAGACTATTGTACTCATAATTGTAATTACTCATACACAAAAACATTAGTGAAACTCCTGGCTTGGTTCGCCCTCAGACGTAGTCGTTCCCGACGAACTGGGTGAACAAATCTCGTCTTTTATTTTACGCACTTATTTACAATACGTTATCAGCACGAGACTCTGTCCGAGATTAAACGGTACGCCCTAAAATTAATTCTCTATAAATCATATGAATTAATCCCCGTACCGAATTATTTGATCCATGCGTTACATGATTTATATGCTCAAGAATTATTAATTTGATTTGTTCTTGTAATTAATTGAATCAAATCGTGTTTCGAATTTGATTAATTTTAAATTGAGAATCGAACGAGCAACGGCCGCCGCCCGAAGACGAACGGCCTCCGCCCGTCAGCAGAGCCGCCGCGCATGCGTCGCGGCCCAGCAGCCGCCGCTGCCCAGCGCAACGTCTGCTGCCAGCGCGGCGCTCCCCGTGCGCCGTCCGCCGCCGTCTGTGCGGCGCTACCCGTGCGCTACCGGTCGCTCCTTCGCCGCCTCCACGCGTCTCCGCACATGGCGCCATTCTCCCCGAAATTTTGTGAAATTCTAATCTAATTTCGGTTTCGTTTTAGGATAACACAAAATTCTAATTAATTTATTTTAAAATCCTGAAAATATCTCGGTAAATTTCATTAATATACATGAAATATTTAGCCTCATGAATATGCATTTTATTAAGTCGTAATTTTTCCTTGAAATTTCATGTGATTATTGTTCATAATAAATTATTTTGCATGTATCTATGATTTAATTATCTTACGTGCATTATTTTTCTCGTACATGGTTTATTTCTTTATAGTCTGCATATTATGCCCGGGTAGGCGGCACCCGGTACTTGTTGGACCGTAATTTATGTTTTGGGTAGACGGCGTCCAATTCTTGCTTCTATGTGCTCTAGAATAATCAAATAAATCCTTGTTTGTCCGTTGTCAATAAATAGGTCACAACTCTTACCATGTCACTTTAAAATCGTAGTGAAAAATGTATGATATTACTATGAAAGAATTCGATGAGCTTGCTCTCGATGGTAATAACTACCTGACATGGGCGCTAGATGTTGAGATTCATCTAGCCATAAATGAGTTGAGCGAAACAATTCTCGAAGGTTCGAAATCCACTAATGCCCTGAAGGCGAAAGCGTTGATTTTTCTCATGAATCACCTGAGTGAGGAATTTTTTTTTATATAGATCCTCATTCAGGGACCCCGGAATGTTGTGGAAGTCCCTGGAGGACCATTTCCAACAACAAAATGATATACTCCTCCCTCCAGTACAATACGATTGGTTGAGACTCCATTTCCAAGACCTTAAGTCTATAACGAAGTACAACTTTGCTTTGCACCGTATTATAACCCAGTTGATGCAGAACAATTTGTCAACATTCCACTCTAGCAACCTTATACTCCAGCAGTAGTATAGGGACAATTATATGATTGGTTGCAAACGTGGAAGGGGAGAGAGGGTAAGATGATCTAGGCTAAAGGCTGAGGTCGTAGTACATTCGGTGGTCACAGAACCTCGAATTTCGCTCTTTAAAAATCTGGCAATCAAGAAAAGGTTGAGCAGTCCTGCTACAGATGCGGATGCAGAGGTCATTGGTCTCACACGTGTCGCACTCCCAAGCACTTGGTTGAGGCTTATCAAAAGCAACAGAAGGACGACAAGGGGAAGACCCCTAGAGTCGAATCTCACAATGCCTACCTACTTGAAGCAGACTTTGACCAAGACAACGTCGATCCTCTGGGCATCAAGCTCAAGGACTTTGGAAATGATGAGTGATTTGCATATTTGATTGTTTTAGTACTTTATTTTTGGATAAAACAATTTATATTTTTGGATCCTTTCTTTCAGATGCTTTATTTTATGGATGATATTATGTTTTAGCTTTGATGTGTTTACCTTAGATCACTGTCCATTTCTTTTATCTGGATATTGGTGTTCTTATTCATGGCTTGTAAACATATCAGCTATTAGGTTTGGGCTATTTCCTCTGGCATGATGGATTGAGATTGTGATTTATGTTTGGTAGATAGCGCCACCACTCATACAATCTTAAGAGATAGGAAATATTTTCATAACCTGGTAGAACGTAGGGGAGTATAACTACAATAGCAATGATAGTATGTTGATAGTGTGCTCCGGAAGAGCTTCCATTGTCCTCCCCGTGGGTACCGAACTCATAATCGATAATGCTTTATTGTTTCCACAATCTAAGCGTACCCTGCTCAATTTTAGAGATATTAGGATATATGGATATGAAACTGAGAACAATAAAGAATACCTTTTGATGACTATTACTCGAGGTAGCCAAGTTATAGAAAAACTTCCTTCATTCTTCTCCGGATTGTACTATTCCTACATCCGTTCGTCTAGTTCCCATCTAGCTATGAGTATGAAATTCCATGACCCGAATTCTTTTAAATTGTGGCATCAGCGGTTAGGTCATCCAGGACAAACTATGATACGTAGGATTCTATCTAATTCAACCGATCATAATATTTTGAAAAATAGAATCCCTCCTATTGATGAATTTATTTGTGATGCATGTTCTAAGGGTAAGTTGATAGTACGCCCGTTGTGCACTAAGGTTGGACTAGAGTCTCCGGTTTCCTTGAGCGAATTCAAGGAGACATTTGCGGACAGATTCACCCAGCATCAGGACCATTTCGTTATTTCGTGGTCCTTATTGATGCCTCCACTAGGTGGACATATGCATGTTCGTTGTCCACCCGCAATCAAGCTTTTGCGAAGCTCATTGTGAAAACTATCGAGCTTAGAGCTCAATTCCCGGATTATCCAATTAAGTTGATTCGCATGGATAATGCTGCTGAATTCAGCTCAAAGGCCTTTATAGATTACTGTATGGCCCTAGGAATTAAAGTGGAGCATTCGGTCCCCTATGTCCATACCAAAAATGGCCTTGCTGAGGCGCTAATAAAACATATCAAACTTATCGCGAGACCATTGCTCATGATGGGGGCATGCAGTCCTACATGCATCGCACTTAATACAAATCCATCCAACTGCATATAATAATCATTCCTCCCTACAGTTAGTGCATGGGAAAGAACCTAGCATTTCCCATCTGCGTATTTTCGGATGTGCGGTATATGTTCCGATAATATTACCAAAGCGGACCTCTATGGGCCCACAAAGGAAACTCGGTATTTACGTCGAATTTGACTCTCCATCCATCGTGAAATACCTCGAGCCTTTGTCCGGGGATCAATTAATAGCTCGGTTCGCTGATTGTACGTTCGATGAAGATTACTTCCCGGAATTAGGGGGAGATCCGAATTCAAAATTGAATGAATATCGGGAGCTTACGTGGAACGTAAGTAATCTTCAGTATCTAGATCCACGCACTAATCAATCTGAACTAGAACTTCAGAAGATCATTAACTTGCAAATAATCTGCCAGACGCGTTCACTGACCATAGAGGTGTAACTAAATCGCATATACCTGCAGCAAATTCTCCCCAAAGGGTTGAGGTCCCAAGCAAAATAAGTACCCATGCCCCCACGCGCCAGAAATGCAAAGGACCCTCAAGAGATAGTAATACACCTAAACGAAAGGCTAGCAAATATGTTCAGTCGAATGTAAAATCTCTAGAAGAGATTCGTCTAGATAACTCAAAGTCTCTAGGAGACGAGCGTCCTAGTGATGAAGCACGTGCACAAAATATTCAATGCACTAGGACCGTGGAACGACCAGACCCAAATACAATGGAAATAAGGAAGGTCTAGTTGACATAAACGTCGAAGTCTCTGTGAACTTCACAAATAAGGGAGAAACATATAATGAAAATATTATTGTCGTCGACGATAAATTTGCAGCGTCAATTGCTCTTTCCATTATAAATGATCTAGATCCAGAACCCGAAATAATCACTGAGTGCCGGAAGCGCTCCGATTGGGTTAAATGGAAAGAGACAATTGAAGCAGAGCTCGCATCGCTTAACAAAAGACAAGTATTTGACTCCATCATCCGTACACCCACGCGCGCTATCCCCGTAGGATATAAATGGGTATTTGTATGAAAACAAAATGAGAACAATACTGTGGAGAGGTATAAAGTGAGGCTTGTAGCTCAAGGGTTTTCGCATAGACCCGGAAGATCAAACCTATTCTCCCGTCATGGACTCAATAACGTTCTACTACTTGATATCTTTGGCAGTTAAAATGAATCTCCAAATGAGATTAATGGACGTAGTAACCGCGTACTGATACGGATCACTTGATGCCGACATTTACATGAAAATCCCCGATGGATTTGACATTCCTCAGATGAGGGATGGTGAAAACCGCAGTATGTATAGCATAAAACTGCAGAAGTCATTGTATGGCCTGAAACAATTGGGCCTCATGTGGTACAACCGACTTAGTGAATTCCTTCAGAAGAAGGGATACACATTCGATAAAGCTTTCCTATGCGTATTCACGAAGAAATCACATAATAGTTTTTGCATCATATCCGTCTATGTTGATGACCTAAACATAATCGGAACATGCAAAGAGATTGAAGAAGCCAGTTCAATCTTGAAAGCTGAATTCGAAATAAAAGTTTTGGGTAAAACCAAGTACTGCCTCGGCCTGCAGATCGAGCATCTCCCAGAAGGAATTTTTATACATCAGTCGACCTACGTGAAGAAGGTATTGGAGAGATTTCACATGGATAAATCTCATCCACTTAGCACCCCTATGGTTGTTCGATCCCTCGAAGTGGATAAGGACCCATTTAGACCAAGAGAAGATTCAGAAGAAATTCTAGGGCCAGAAGTTCCTTATCTTATTGTTGTTGGAGCATTGCTCTATCTCGCAAATTGCACTCGGCCGGACATTGCATTTGCTGTCAATTTCCTTGCGAGACATAGCGTTTCTCCTACAAGGAGACATTGGAATGGTGTTAAGCATGTTCTACGGTACCTTCAAGGGTCTCAAGATCTTGGACTGTTTTACCGTAAGAACCAAGACAAAACCTTAGTAGGTTATGCGGATGCTGGCTATTTGTCTGATCCCCACAACGCCATATCCCAGACTGGTTACGTTTTTCCCTGTGGTGGCACCGCGATCTCATGGAGATCGGTTAAATAAACCATGGTTACCACGTCTTCAAACCACTCAGAGATAATAGCTTTATTTGAAGCCGCGCGAGAATGTGTTTGGTTAAGGTCCTTGGTAAAACACATTGGTAACTCGTGTGGTATCGCTAAAGGCGACACACCTCCCACCGTTATATTTGAAGACAACGCCGCCTTGCATCGCACAAATGAGTAATGTGTACGTCAAGGGAAACCTGACGGAACTTATCTCACCTAAGTTTTTCTACCAATACGAACTCCAGAAGAGTGACATGATTACCATTCAAAAGGTGCAATCTAGTAACAATCTAGCAGATCTGTTTACTAAGTCCTTACCTACGTCTACTTTTGAAAAGTACATTCGTGGTATTGGGATGCAAAGTCTCAAAGTGTTGTTGTCTTCAGGGGAAGCGGTAACCCCAAAATGAATCTAGAAGATCGATTACATTCCTCCCTAACTTATTGTTTGTCAGATACCTAGCACGTGAAGTTTTCATGACAAGACATTTATGTTATGTCGTAATGTCCAAGGGGGGGTGTTGTTAAATCTAGAAGATTTATTATTCCAAATCTAGAAGATTTGATGTGGACATTACTAATGGACCAATAACCCAATGAGCTTCATATCTTAGACTAGGGTTTTATTCTTATAAATAGACTATTGTACTCATAAGTGTAATTACTCATACACAAGAACATTAGTGAAACTCCTGGCTTGGCTCGCCCCCAGACGTAGTCGTTCCCGACGAACTGGGTGAACAAATCTCGTCTTTTATTTTACGCACTTATCTGCAACATAAATGACGCAAAATTTATATAGAAGACCCGGAATGAGTTAATTATATTAGATACTAATTAGCGAAAGATTCGGGCATCACAAATTGCACGAAAAGCAATCGGGAGTAGTCCCTGCATAAACAAGTGACAATCATGACTCTTCAACTCAAATATTTTCAATTTTGTCCAATCAATAGTTTGAGACAGGTTGGACACATAGTTATCGGGAAACTTCAGCTCATTTAACCATTTGCACACAACGTCCTTTTGACTCTTATCAAGTGAATAACAAGCTTTGGGGTACTTTTCAGTATGTGGACATTTCACAAGGGATGGACAACGACAATATTCATTAAGTTCATCCCTGAATTTATTCGTGTCCTTTGTTTTCCCTTCCACATTCATTACTGTGTAGAAAAAGTTATCAAACAAAATTTTTTCAATGTGCATCATGTCTAGATTATGACGGATCAACAAGGTACTCCAATACGGAAAATCCCAAAAAATACTTTTCTTCTTCCAACCACTTTCCAATCTCTTGTTGTGGGCCTCAGCACCATCTTCTGTCACTTTCCGACATCCCACCCAATTGATTTCATTTAGGAGTGATTCACCTGATCGGATGGGTGGTGGTGGGTCATCCACTAGCATATTTTTTCTGAATGTAGTCTTGTTTCTCCGATACGGATGATGTCTAGGTAAGAATTTACGATGGTTGTTGAACCACGACTGTTTGCGACTAAACCTCAAAGTGAAAGCATCAGTGTAGTCTCCACAGTAAGGACAAGTTATCCATCCAGTTGTGCTCCATCCAGACAATATTAACTAAGCTGGAAAGTCACTAATGGTCCAAATTAGTGCAACTCGCATAAAAAAAAGTTGCTTTGTAACTACATCATACGTTTCCACCTCAATTTCCCACAAATAGACGAAATCACAGATCAACGACTGTAAAAAGATATCCAATTTATCCTTAGGATTTTTAGGACAAGGCGCTAGTACTGTAAGAAACATGAATTGATCTTTCATACACATCCATGGAGGTAGATTATACGGTGTCACTTATCACTGGTCATGAAGAATATTGTTTCCCAGACTGTCCGAAAGGTTGAAAACCATCAGCGCTTAGACCAGCCTTATGTTCCGAATCTCGGAAGCAAATTCAGGATACGAATTATCCAGGTGTTTCCAAGCCAATGAGTCTGCAGGGTGACGCATAACACCAGAATCATCGTTAGAGCAATTTCCATGTCATGTCATATGTCTTGCAGTAGCATTGGATTGATACAATTTTTGCAATCGATGAATGATAGGAAAGTAGAACATCTCTTTATAAGGCCTTTTCTTTTTCCTTTGACCATCAAGACCACGCCTACGGGGTATAAACCATGGACAACCATAAACCTTACAAGATTCAAGTTTGTTATCATTACCCCAATATACCATACAATTCTGTGCAAAACAATCAATCCTCTCTACGGAAAGACCCGTCCCATTCATTAATTTCTTGCTATCAGAAAATTTCCTGGAGCAGCAATTTCTCAAATCAAGTAAAAAACTTGATTATAACCCCTTCTGTTTTCAGTTTTAATGTTCAACAGTCGGGCGTTGAATGACAATTGTGGGTGTGTTTCACAACCAGGATACAAATCCTGGTTTGCTGCACGTAGCATGGCATAAAATTGGGCAGCATGCTCATTTGGTGGTTCCTCATTAAAGGGTTCATCTTCCATATTTCCAAAATGAAAGTTAGGACCAGTTAAGTCTGTGATCATGTAATGGTACGAGATAGACCCTGCAGTATCATCAACTCGTACGAAGTCGACACCGACTGATCATAGTTTTGGTGTGGTAGATGACCTCAATTTTTGTTCACCGTGTAAAACTTAATTGTTATAATTGGGCATAAACCCATTTATATACAAATGTATTTTTACGTCAATTAGTGCTCTAGACCTCTGGTTCCTACATCTAAATTTCAAGTAGAGGCACCTAATATCTCCTTCACTCATCCAATCCGGATTGCTAGTAGCGAATTGTATAAACGGTTCAAGACCACTAAGAAAATCGGGAGCTATCATTCCATTAATTGTTCTTGAACCATACATTCAACTACGACTTGATTAATTCATATTTATAATCTGTTTCAAATTAAAGAATATTCAAAATTTAATAAAAATTCAATAAATTGATTATATTCTATCCTATTGATAATTTAATTAATCTAAAATTTTCGGTATAGTTTCGTTTATTTTTATCGTATTCTCCAGTTAACCAAGATCCTATAGTGCATCCATTTCCGATTTAATTAAAATTAATCAAGTTGGAACACACATTCTACAGCTAGCAAACAACCAACAATATATTCATTAACCCCCTCCACTCCAACATAATTTAATTAAACTTTAAACATAACTATACAACTTTCGTCAAATTAATAATTAATGTAAATAATCAAACATCGATATTTATCACATATATAATTAAATATATATCATGCAAAAATAATTTAAATACAACAAATATTGGTAATTATTTCTAATTTAACATAAATATATAATCAAATTAATTAATTACATACTAATTATAATACTAATTAAATAACAAGCTAAACACTATATAATTAGCAACTAATTAACACCTATACATGCATATATACATACATATAAACATATATATATATATATACATGAAATTAATTTGCATTTCACAAAATTTAATTAACAAATAATTGAACGGATTAAAACAAAAAATGTTATCGTAGAAATGTTCACGGAGATGAGTAGACCAAGACCCGATCGGTGGATTGTTCTTTCCGGCGGCGGCGGCGGCGTGAAAAGCTGAGTTGAGGAGGGTTTGTTTGCTGAAAATGGGGGGAAGGTGGGTGCATTTAAGTCAAATTTTTACCGAGGGGGTTAAAGAGGGTAAACCCCCTCAGTAACAACCTAGTTTTTAACGGTGACGAGGGGCTAGCGCTCGGCAAGGTTGGTGAGGGGAGGAGCCCTTGGCTCGCTGCAGCGCGTCAGGTGGGAGAGGGGCGCGCCCTCGTCAACTCACGAGGGGCCCCACCCTCGTTAAGTCACGAGGGTAAGGCGCTTGGTTGGAACTTTTTTGAAATTTGACGAGGGGTCCACCCTCGTTAACTGACGAGGGGGACCCAGCCCCCGTTTCGGTCCTCGTCTATGTACGTTTTTTTGGCCTTTCGTCTCGCCCCTCTTTAATACCGAGGGTAAGACTCCTCCTCTTTAAATTGACTTTTTTTTTGTAGTGAATACATACAGATACACACACTCAGAGATTCAAATTTATGCGTATATTTTTTATTGATTTGTTGTTGCAGTGTATCATAAATTTATGCGTATATTTTTTAAGTAACGATATGCTTGCTTATATTCAATATTTAAAAAATTTTAGTCATCGTTATAATTAACTTTATTGTTTCTGACAATTATATCGTTATTGATAATTGAGAGTAATATACGAGACGTGTATATGAGAAATCAAATTAAAATAAGCCAAATCATTGCTTGTCATTTGTTTGTTATTAGCGGCGTCCTTAAACAAGTCAGGATCGATAAAAGTTAGTCTATCAAATTAAGTATAAAATTACTTAATGTTTTCAGAATTTTTTTATAGGATATTACGTGAGGGTGCCAAAATCTTTTGAGTTTACTACGTTTATAACAAATTTGACAAAAATCGCACAATTTCAGGATTTTCCTAATGTGAATTGCACATGGTGTAAATTTAGGCAGAAAATAGTAGTCCTAAACAAGTTAGGTTCGATCAACACCTGACTATCAAATTAAGTTTCAAATTAATGAATTTTGTTAGTAATTTTTATAAGATGCCAAAACTAAGACATTTGCCTTCGGGCTCTCAGATGTAGGAAATTCGACAAAAGTCGCTCGATTTCAAGATTTTTATCATATGCCGCTTACGTAGGTTGAACTTGAGGCTTTTATATACCTTGTCTGACGTGGATGCTAACTGGCATTTTCTTTTTGTGTTGAGTTTTTTTTACTAGGTTTTATTTTCCATGTCACTAATTCAGTAATTAAAATTAAACAAAATTAAATAAACCAAAAAGACACTAATATAATAATTAAAAAGGGTTTTTTTTTTTCAAATCCTAGAACTAGAGTTGTCCAACGGTTTCGAACCGTCGTTTCCGGTTCTGAACCGCCGGTTTCCGATTCCAATTTAATGGAACCTAAACCGAACCGCTAAATATGGATGAGCGGTTCAGGTTCTGTCGGTTCTGGTTCCGGTTTCGATTCTGTCTGTCCCGGTTCCAAACCGACGGTTCATGGTTCCGAACCTTTCTTTCTTTTTTTAATAAATAACATGTAATTTTTTTCTTAATTCAAGTAAAAAAAAAAATTGAAAATTGAATTTAAACAAGTAAAATTTTATTGTATTCAACTTTCAACATACAAAATAAAATTGCAACTACAATATAAATAAATAATAACTAAGGTTTATAAATTATAAAAAATATGTAATACAAAGTTTACAAATTACAATTTAATTTTTTTTACATGAAAATACTTAATATTTAGTACTTACAACCTACATTACAATTAAAAAAAAATACAATAATGAATTTCTTTATAAAATATTAATATTATCATAGGTATTAACATCATATATATTAGTTCGCCGATTCGAACCATGGAACCGTCGGTTCCGAACCGGCAGTTATGGTTCTTGATTAAGTAGAACCGAAATCGAACCTTGTAATACACGGTTTCGATTCTGGTTTGTTGTGACACAAATTATCACCAAACAAGGGGGTCCCTTGAAACCAGGCTAAGTGGTCTTCCTACCACCATGAGGTCGGCCTAGCTCTACGAGGTCGGCCCTACCACCATGAGGCCGGCCCTATCACTATGAGGTCGGCTAAGCTCTACGAGGTCGGCTTAGCTCCATGAGGTCGGCCCTACCACCGGTCATCGCCGAGCACCGATTTTGCCTAGCACTGTTAATAGGCGAACATCAATCACTATGGTGCGAACAAAAACGAGCACTTAACAAAGAAAATCAAGATTAGGGTGCATACATCAATCCGAGAGATGTATGAAGTGGCGAACAACTCCGTCGACGAACAACTTATTGACGAACAGGTTTTAAGACCCGGGACCAGATGAATATTCTGCCTGATCTCTAGTGACGAGCAACTTTACCAAAAGGTGGTGTATCTACTAGCCTAAGAGATGCATGTAGACGAACAAGGAACCAAGATTCCAAAGCTCATCATAGCAAGAAATATAGGCGAACAACTTTGATGCCACTCTCATAAAGCGAACAACTTTTATTGAAAGATCCTTCTGTACAAATCAAGCCGACCTGGACGAACAACAATGAGTTCGAGATAAGATCAAAGAAGACTTGGTAACTAAGATTCAGCTTAGATAAGGTCAAACAAGGTCAAAGGACACTTGTCTAGCATGCAAGCTAGGAAGTCCAAGAGTCTTGGACACCTCCTGCTTGTTAGTCTCTATAAATACTTGTTCTCCAGCTAAGAAATACAAGGAAAAATTCACAAATATTCCAAAAACACACACAAACACACCTAAACATACACATATACGAAATAAATATGATTTTAACTTTCGTATTTACGATTTCATGACCCGAACCTTCGATTTATCATTTACGGTGATAATCAATCACACGTTATTGATTGGTGGTCTTAAACCGAACTAAATAGCCACTAGTCCTCACGATTAAATTTGATCACCAACAATTTAGCGCTAGAAGAAGGGTCCGAACCTCCGATTAAGTGTGATTAGTCAAGAACTTCAAGTTTGAAAACTTGAAGATTTGAAGAAATCCTCAAGAAATCCTTGAAGATTCAAGCAAAAGCGTTCTTGGTGTTCTTCAATATAAAATTTGAAGATAATTCAATTTAAAATGCCTCAATCCAAGGAAACACAAGGTTCACGCTTGTCAAGGAGAGCATCTCCCACTCGGGCTTCATCAGCAGGCCATCAAGATCGTGAACCTAGACATACGAACAGATCAAGACTTACGACCATAGACCATAACCTTCCACCAGAATTGGAGGCCCTGGCGAGCAACCCTAATGAACTGGCTAAAACCATTGCTGCTCTCCAAACTATCCAGAGGCAAAAAGAACAAAACAGACCTTCGCAAGCAAGGTCTAGGGCTAAACCCATGGAGGTTGTTAGAGCCAGGTCTGTTAGGGCCGAGCAACGTGAGGTGGACAGTGCCCAAGTCAGGCGAGATAAGGGCAAAGCCAAGGTGGCCAAACCAAGAGAGGGTCAGGCTGAGTCTGCACATGGGCGAGCAACAATATCAAGCCATGGAACAACTCGTTCCAGTGCCCAGGACAGGCTTGGCCAACCCCAAAATCAAGAAAAAGTTGCTCGCCAGGGAGCAGGAGATGGGCGAGCAACATTTGAGCAACTTCGCCCATCAATCCATGAAAGACTCTCCCAGTCTGCTTTCAGGCGCCTAGGGCCAAACGCGGCGAGCAACCCTAGGAAACAGCTCCAGGATATGCCCGCTACAAGTGAGGGACTGCGACGAGCAGAAAGGCCTGTGCCTTTGCTCGCCAAACAGCCTTCAAGCCAGGGGGCATCTTTGGATGAGCTGTCAAGCCTGAGAAGGGCTATGGAGAGCATGCAGGGGCAATTGGATCAACAGAGAGGGATGGGGACGACCAGCTTGCCATCCTCTCCATTGTCATCTATCATTTTGAAAGCCCCAATTCAGAAAAAAAAATTCAATTTCCAGCAAGTATACAGTACGATGGCATTGCTGATCCCCGAGTCCATTTGACGAAGTATTCAGATTACATGGTCTCAGTGGGAGCCAGTGATTCCACCCAATGCCGGAAGTTCCCCTTGACTTTGGTGGACCGAGTACACAAGTGGTTTTCCGCAATGCCACCAACATCCATCCACTCGTTTGTCCAACTAAGTCGAGAGTTCCTCTCCCATTTCTCAATGGTAGGATTATATTTATCCCAAAAACACCGATTGTCGGGCCTAAAGTAAAATGACAACGAGTTGGACCGGGTGTTTATGGAGAGGTTCAACAAAGTGCTGCTGGAAGGGGAGCCCGTAAGCGAAGATACGAAAATCGTTGCTGTTATGGCCGGGTTGAAAAAAGGATCGAAGTATGGAAAGAGGTACGTCTGAAGTGCCCAAGAAGCTATGCCGAATTCAGAAATCAAGCCTGCATATTTGTTTCCATGCACGAGGTCCTGCAAGCAAACTTGGGAGAAAACAAAGCTGATCCCAAGGAGAACAATAAGAAACCTGGCGGAACAGGCTACAGAGTCCCGAAGAACATAAAGGCATTCACTGAAGGGACGAAGCTAAAGGAAAAATTGAACCAGGTGCTAACAGTATCAGTCGATATTGTGTACGAAAATGTGAATGAGAAGGAGTTGCTCTCCCTTCCACGGAGAATCCGCCAAGACACTGTCAAACTCAACCCTAACAAGTATTGTGCCTACCATCAAAGCGTGGGGCACTTTACTAGCGAGTGTAGAGATTTGCTCAAGCAACTTTGGCGGTTTTACGAGGAAGGAAAGCTCTCCGACTTTGTTAAAAGACAACCAGGAAAGAGACCCCGGGAGAACAACTCCGAAGATGAGGAAGATGATCAACCTCAGAGAAATAATAAACCCGGGCGACTAGTTCCAGTTGTTGCTGCTCGTCCATTAGAGGATCTATACATGATGGAACCTGCAGGACCGGCGGGAGGATGTTCTGATGGACGACCGCCAATCTCCAACCGAAAAAGAAAAGCCGAATTACGAGACCAAGTACAAGAAATGGGGGTTAAACCGTCCATCATGCAGACAACAGAACTGACCTTTACTGAAAAAGATTTGGAGGGAATATTGACCCCCCACAATGATTCGCTCGTGATTTGTGCTAAGATCATGGAGACCAGAGTACATAGATTGTTGGTGGACACCGGAGCCTACACCAACATCCTTTTTAAAAAGACGCTCGATCAACTTGGAGATTACTCGGGCTACATACGAGATTCAAATCATAGAATCTTAGGCTTCGAAAATATTGTAACAGTCCCGTTAGGGGAGATTAGGTTGTCCGTTCAGCTTGTAACGGTCGAGGAACCCGAGAAAAATATAACAAGAATGGTAGATTTCTTGGTCGTAGATCAGAAATCAACCTATAACGGGTTTCTTGGTCGACCTTTTCTAAATGAATTTATAGCTGCATGTTCAACTTACCATTATTGCCTAAAGTTCCCAACAACAAATGGAACAGACACAATAAAGGGAGATCAAAGAAAGGCTCGGGAATGTCTCCTGCAGTTACAGGCAAAGCACGCACACGTATCCATGATGGAAGCTACCACCAGCTACCCTGTTGATGAACCCTCAATACTGGAGAACATGATGGACATAGAAGATGACCATATGGATACATACGAACAACACTCTGACGAGCAAGTGTTGGATGAACAACTTATCACCACCCATTGGGAACTTCAATCTGACGAACAACAAAGGGGTGGTGATGACCAACATTCACAAGGTGACCTGGAGAGCCAGATGTTAACTAACAACAATGGGTCAGAACCAACAGATGATCTAGAACCCCGCCTGGGAGCAGAGCCCATGAACATCGAAAATGACTTCGACCCTGAGGGACCAATAATTGATCCTCGTTGGAAAATACAAAAACAACGAGCAACTCCAGTTGAAAAACTTGAGGCGTTCAAAGTTAATCCTGAAAAAACGAAGATCTCGAATTATACATAGGATCTGAGCTCCCTGAGCCTTACAGATCCCGAATGAAAGAGTTCCTCAGCAAGAATCTAGATGTTTTTGCTTGGTCTCATGCAGACATGGTGGGAATAGATCCAAAGCATGCTTGCCACAAACTTAATACCAATCAAGCAAAAAGGTCTGTCCACCAAAAACGAAGAAAATATGGCCCAGACAAATACCAAGCTTTGAATGAAGAGGTGAAGAAGTTGTTAGACAACGATCTAATCCGACAAGCACTCTGTCCACAGTGGGTAGCAAACCCAGTCCTTGTGAGGAAACCAAACGAGACCTGGAGGCTATGCATATATTTTACGGATCTGAATGCAGCATGCCCGAAGGACAACTTTCATCTCCCCCATATTGACCAATTGGTGGACAACACTGCGGGTCACGAGATGCTAACGTTTATGGATGCCTTTGCCGGGTACCATCAAATCCCAATGCATCCAGACGTTCAAGAAAATACAGCATTTTACAGAAACAAAAACTTCCTGTGTTGGAAAAGAATGCCATTCGGCCTCATCAACGCCGGAGCAACATATCAGAGATTGGTGAACAAGATGTTTGACGAACAAATCGGAGATACGGTAGAAGTCTATGTAGACGATATCATGGTCAAAAGTCCCAAGAAAGAAGACCATCTCCAACATTTGACCCAGGTGTTCGAAATTCTTCGACACTACAATATGAAGTTGAATCCAAAGAAGAGCAGCTTTGGAGTTCATTCAGGAAAATTCTTGGGCCATCTTGTTAGTCAATGAGGGATTGAGGTCAATCCAACAAAAGTCAAAGCTATTGTGGATATGCAACCACCACGTTCAGTAAAAGAAGTACAAAGGCTCACAGGATGCCTAGCAGCATTGAACCGGTTCATATCCCGATCGGGAGACATGTGCCATCCATTCTTCGAGGCCATCAAGAAAGGAAAGTTCACGTGGACTAACAACTGTCAAAAGGTGTTCGACCAACTTAAGGACTACCTGGGAGATGTTAAAATTCTATCAAAACCCATCCCAGGAGAAAAGCTCTACCTATACCTGGCAGCGTCAGAAGTGGCAATCAGCTCCGTTCTGGTGCGGGAGGATGGCAAATTCCATCAACCCATCTACTACGTCAGCCAAGCCTTACACGAAGTGGAGATCAATACTCTCCAGCCAAAAAGTTGGCGTACGCACTTGTTATGAGTGTGAGAAAGTTACGACCATACTTCTTTGACCATCAAGTTGAAGTGCTAACAACTTTTCCACTCAGACAAATCCTCCACCGTCCAGACACAGCTGGTCGTTTACTAAAGTGGTCATTGGAGATTAGCCAATTTGGGGTGACCTATGCTCCTCGAACAGCGATTAAAGGGCAAGCATTAGACGACTTTATTGTCGAACTAACTTTCCCACCAGATCCGACAAGAGGACTTGATCATCCCTGGCATCTTTATGTCGACAGATCTTCGACTAATGTAGCCTCGGGGGCAGGAGTAGTCCTGATAAGCCCTGACAGACAAGTGTTCACCTCGGTGATCAGATTTAATTTCATGGCTACCAACAATGAAGCTGAATATGAAGCTCTCATTGATGGTCTCCACTTATCCCTTGCAGTAGGTGTCAGACGTTTGCAAATATTCAGCGACTCACAACTGATTGTGAACCAAGTTCGTGGTAAATACGAGGTCAAAGACGATCATATGATCGAGTATCAATGAATTGTTGCTCACCTGGTGTCCTTGTTGGATCAAGTTTTCATTGAACAAATTCCAAGGACGAGCAACACTCAAGCCGATGCACTGGCTCGACTAGCAACAAGTGAAGGACCTGCAGAGTTGGCGGACATCATAATTACCAAAATGAACGACCCATCAACAACAAGTTATAATGTCAACCAACTAGACGAACAAACAAGTGAAGAAGAAGACTGGAGAACAAGTATAGTCAAATACTTGAAAAGTGGGGAAAACCAAACAACTCTTTTGAAGCTGCTAAGCTAACAAAGCAAGCTGCCAGATATACTCTGGTGGGCGAGCAGCTTTACAAAAGGGGAATATCTATCCCACTTCTCAAATGTTTGCCTAGGGGGCAAGGACGAGCAATACTCGAAGAAATACATGCCGGAGTATGCGGAAATCACACTGGGGGGCAAGCCTTGGCGTACAAGACTATCAGACAAGGCTATTATTGCCCAACTTTACGTCAGGACGCAATCAAGAAAGCAAAAACTTATCATCAATGCCAGATTTTTTCCCCGAACATTCATACCCCGGCTCAGGAGCTCGTATCAGTTTACAACCCATGGCCATTTGCGAGATGGGAGATGGGCATTATCGGTCCTTTCCCAGCAGGAGTTGGAAATGTTCGATTTGCCGTCATGGCAGTCGACTATTATACAAAATGGGCAGAAGCAGAGGCCATGGTAAAGATTACGCAACAGAAAATGATCAACTTCATTTTCTGCCGTTTTGGGGTTCCACAAACCATTGTGACAGACAATGGTCCGCAGTTTGATGGAAAAGAGTTTAGAGACTTCTGTACGAAGTGAGGGATCAAGAAACACTATTCTACACCCTATCATCCCCAATCAAATGGACAAGTCGAAGCCGTGAACAAGATTATCAAGCACACACTAAAAGTGCGGCTAGCAGAGAGCAAAAGTAGTTGGTCTGAAGAACTTCCGGAAGTCTTGTGGGCATATAGAGTTTCCCCCAGGTCGAGCACCGGAGAAATACCTTTTGCAATGGCTTTCGAAACAGAAGCAGTGATACCAATCGAATTAAAGACCAACACAATTAGGACTACCAACTTTGATGAACAAGCGAACAACTCTGCTCTAGCTACTGAAATGGATTTGCTCGAGGAAAAAAGGTTAAGTGCCGAGCTAAAAAATGCTACCTATAAACAGCGAGCAGAACGCTACTATAATTCCCATGTCAAGGTTAGGGAATTCAAAGTTGGAGATTTGGTTCTAAGAAAGTTGCTCCCCCAACCTCCAGGTGTATTGGGACCAACTTGGGAGGGCCCGTATCGTATAACGGATAAATTTGTTAACGGTGTATACGATATTGAAGATATGGAAGGCAAGCCGGCCCAATACTCCTGGAACACTGTACATCTAAAGAAGTACTATCAATGAGTCGAACAAGTTATTGATTGGGCGAACAAATGTCTTGGGGGGCAAGTGAAGCGAATGAACCAAAAACTTGCCTAATTTTTGTAAATTTTTGCTAAGTGTGGAATGAAAAGTTGTTTGGCACATTGTATAGTCTAGTGCTGTTTCATATCTTTTGTTTTTTAGACAAAGTTGCTCGGCAAAAATGTTATAAGCGAGCTGTTTTGGTTAGTGTTCAAAGTTGTTCGTCAGAATGTATATGTTAGTGATGAACAGTCTTACAGCACTTGTAAGTTTTCACAATGTAAATATAGTTGTTCGTCGAAAGAAAAGTCCAAAGCTCGAGGTACAAGTCCATTTTAAGGACCAAGGCCAATTAAAGGTTGTTCGTCTTTTAAGATGAACAGAACCTAAGGCTAAACCCTTATTCTACTAAAAGGTAAAGTTCAAATCGAACAAAGCCCAATATTGTATGTTATAATTTCAAAAGCATTAAGCAAAAATGTAAAGGCAATTAACATACAAAAAGAAAATGAGCGAACAAAAGAAAGACATTCATTAAATAAAAGGCATTGAGCCTAAAAAATAGTACAAAGGTTAAGTACTACAAAAACGAACAACTACAAGGAAGAGCCTACCGAGCAAGTATTACAAAAAGAAGAGAAGATGAGAAATTCTAAGTCCTAAGCCTATTGCTGCTCGCCAGGGGGAAGACCAGAAGCTTGTTCGACAGTAGGATCAATAATCATATCCCTGGCCATGTCCTCGGCAGCTTTTTGCTCCAGCTCCTTAGCAACCTGCTCGTCAGCAGCAGTCGGCTCCTCATCAGCGGCTTGCTCGCCCTCGTTAACTGGAACTGGAGGGTGAGTAACAATGATGCTAGGGTCAAGTTTATCAATCTTGACCCCTAACTCAACCATATCCCCCAGTTGGATTTCGATGTTGTTCGGCGGAGGATAGTTCTCCACGAACTCAGTCAAGTCTTTGCCCATCTCCTCTACCATATCTTTGTAATCGTACGCATCGGCCAGACAAATACAGTAGGCGTAAGCGTAGATATATCCCAAATTGGAGATGGGGGCAGACCGGGCTTGTAGCTCGGCTTCTAGTTGCTCGCGGGTAAAGGTGCTGACCTCCACCTCCCTGAGGCGAGCATTTTCTACCTCGAGCTCCGCAATTCTTTGCTCGGCGGTGGACAACTTCTTCCCTTCCTCGCCGAGCAAAGTGTACTTGCATTTCAGCTCGGCAGACAGACCTTGAATGTCTTCAAGGTGTTTCTTTTCAGCATCGAGAGAGAGGGAGAGTTGATTGTTCAAGCGACCAAGTTTTGCTTCGTAGTTATTGATCATGCTATCCTTCTCTTCTGTAAGTTGCCGAGCAGTGCTTGCATACCGGCGAACAGTTTCCTCTTGTTCGGCCATTTGGGCCATCGCCTTCTGAGCTGTAACAAGGCCATTGGCGTGATGCATCATTGAGAGATGGAAATTATCAGCCAGTCCTTGCATGGAGATAGTCTTCTCCATGGGTCTCGTCCAGGCCCTGGCGATCAACTCTGTCGCCCTGCGAACATGGTCGCCTGGGATCTCCCTTATGTTAACGGGAGTTTTGGAACAGGCGTACTGATGAACAACATTTGCTCACCCAGGATGGTCTTCAGGCCGGTATCTGCGAACAAGAAAGTACGCTACACTTAGAAAAACTTGTAAACGAAAAATGAATCTTGTTCGGCAGAGAAGAATCAATACTTACTCGGCAAATTTGCAATCATCCCAACCGAGAAGAGTGATGTCCTCTGGGCCACGGGATGGGGTGACATCTTTTCCAGCTTTGCCCGTCCTCTCAGTAGGCTCGACTGAGGAGCGACGAGAAACTTCCTCTTTAGGGCGAGCAAGATTCTTGCCCACTTTTTCTTTCCCCTTGACGCCACCGGGAACATCTTGCGCCACTGGGGTCCCATCACCCCTTTTTAAACATTTTCCCCCGTGAGGAGGGGAAATGGGAGGAGGAGCCGGCCGAGCATGACCAGAGGGTGCCGCCTGCCGAAGAACCTTAGCCCCCTCGGGTTTGTTCATCATTGCAAGTACTTTGGAAGGGGGATCCCCCTTTATCTTCCTCCCTTTTGGTGGAGGCATCCCGTGCACCCTCTGTTCAAGGAGACCAAAGCAAGAAGGAACTGCTACCGTAACTTGCTCGGCTAAAAAAAAAGAAGTAAAGTCAGAATATGAAGTGTGCGAGCAAGTTCTAATCTTCCTCATTGTCGAACAAGAAAGCTCATATAAGTTGGAAAAATTTCGTACCTGGGGGCACCTCAACTTGGGCCTCTAAATGATGGGGGAATGTGAATAGGCGAGCAACTCTCTGACACTTCTCCTCGTTCAAGTATTGGATGGTCCTATCCGCTCTATTGCAGAGGTTGACCAAGCAAGAAGTGAACAAGAACTCTGCGCAAATCTCCTCCTCCTCCGAGTTCCACTTGAGCAATCGAGAGCCTGCGAGCAAACAAGAAAAGTTAAATTAGAACAATACAGTTAAAAAACGAACAGAGATAAACTTACGCTTAATTATTCCATAAGAAGCGAGAGAGTTTATTCGCCCAATGCCACCGTGTGGACCGGAAGATGCTCGCCAATCACCCTTAATGAAGAAAAAATGTTGCTTCCAGTCCTTGATCTTATTCGGCACTCCTTCTACCATCTTAAGCCCAATCCGGGCCTTGAGGAAGTAATATCCTTCCTCGCCTATGGGGCATTTGGTGATCGTCATGAGATAGTTGATCTCCTCCACAGTGATACGATCAACATATCCTTCCAGGGCGAACAAGCACATCGAACCGAGCAGGTTCATCCACCTAATTGGCGTGATCTGGGTAATAGCAAGGTTGGTCGCCTCTAGAAAGCGACCAACAACTGGTGGCAGCGGCAGCTTCAAACCAGCGATCAACGTATCAATGTTGATCGCCATACATCCTGGAGGTGGGCGATCAGCTCTCTCCTTTCTCCTAGGGGCCCACATATGAATGTCATAAGGAATCTTGTAGGTCTCTCGGATTGAATATCCTCCTTGAGAACAACACTTTTGATCTTGCTCGCCTGAAAATCAGTCTTCACCAAGTTCATCACTTGTCGATGTGGGCGAGTAAAGTTGTTCGCATATTCCTCCGCATATGCTCGCCATTCGAAAGGCCGAGCAACTCCAACGGGGATCTCGTTTTCCAACATCTTTGGAGGTGGAAAGTTTATCCCCTCCAAAAACTCACGAGTGAGTTCGTCAAATTCAGGGTCCTCCTCCACCAATTCGGAACTGGACGAAGAACCCTCGTCGGAATCCCTGTTCGCAACAGCTACAACCTCCCTCCCAGATGGGCGAGCACCCGTGTCCTCCACCGATCGAACAACTGAGTCAACGTTGGGGTTTGATGCCGAGGAAATCTCGAATGGAGATTTGTTTTCGTATGTCACAATGGGAAAAAGGAAATCAAGAGTTTCTTCAGATTTGTTGCTCGACTGTGAAGATATAGGAAATTAAGGAGAAAAACGCGGGCAAAAATACGGACGGCGGCAGAATTACTTGCAGACGGCGGCGATTTTTGAAGAAGACGGTGGCACTAACCTCCACACGGCTGCGATGGGGGTTTTTTGAAGAAAAAAGAGAATTGAAAGAGAGAATTAAGTGATAAAGATAAAAGTATTACCTGAGAATCGAATTGAAGATACGAAATCGGAGTAATCGCCGGAGAAAAGCTTGAAATCGCCAGAGGAAGCTTGGAGACGATGGAGCACTGTAGTAAGAAGTAAAGGAGTGGGAAAATTTTCATTTCCCACTTCTATTAATACCGTCCAAGAAAACGGGGTAAAACCCGCAATTTCCCCAAAAAATGGGTGTTAAAGTGACAAAAGACGGGGGTCATTTGCAAAATCAAGAAAAATATGGAGGGCCTACAAATAAATGTAGTGGCGCGTAGCCTCGGTACTGATCGCGTGTGGGCGGCGCGCAATCATACCGCCCACGTCATCCTCGTGCATCCCCCAGATCTTGGGGAGGCGAAACGACGAACCTATTGTTGTTCGCCAAGATCAGTGATGTTCGTCCAACTCTTCATCAGTTTGATGTCCTAACTACTGTTGCTCGCCCAAAGATGCTCGTCTATAGCAACACCTAGTCAGGATAGGGGGCAATTGTTGATAGGCGAACATCAATCACTATGGTGCGAACAAAAACGAGCACTTAACAAAGAAAATCAAGATTAGGGTGCATACATCAATCCGAGAGGTGTATGAAGTGGCGAACAACTTATTGACGAACAGGTTTTAAGACCCGGGACCAGATGAATATTCTGCCTGATCTCTGGTGACGAACAACTTTACCAAAAGGCGGTGTATCTACTAGCCTAAGAGATGCATGTAGACGAACAAGGAACCAAGATTCCAAAGCTCATCATAGCAAGAAATATAGGCGAACAACATTGATGCCATACTCTCATAAAGCGAACAACTTTTATTGAAAGATCCTTCTGGACAAATCAAGCCGACCTGGATGAACAACAATGAGTCCGAGATAAGACCAAAGAAGACTTTGTAACTAAGATTCAGCTTAGATAATGTCAAACAAGGTCAAAGGATACTTGTCTAGCATGCAAGCTAGGAAGTCCAAGAGTCTTGGACACCTCCTGCTTGTTAGTCTCTATAAATACTTGTTCTCCAGCTAAGAAATACAAGGAAAAATTCACAAATATTCCCAAAACACACACAAACACACCTAAACATACACATATACGAAGATTTTGACTTTCGTATTTACAATTTCATGACCCGAACCTTCGATTTATCATTTACGGTGATAATCAATCACACGTTATTGATTGGTGGTCTTAAACCGAACTAAATAGCCACTAATCCTCACGATTAAATTTGATCACCAACAAGCACCAGCTCAATATCGTCCGAAGATAATTTCACCAGACAAGAACGATCACCTCCATGAGTCGAAACAAATGGATTTAATGTAAAAATAGATTTTAGATCAATGATTGTAATAAATACCCTAAAATAAAGGGTCAGGATTGCTTCCTTAGTTAGAAGCTTGGGGCTCTATAAATAGAGGCCCCAACCCATTGTAAAAGGAGAGCTCATTTTAGCTTTCTCCTCCCCACAAATTCTCCCCACATAAATAAAACACTAGGCAAGGGAGACCCTCTTGAGGGGACACCCAAAGCCATCTTCAAGGGAAGACCCCATCGGTTCTTCCCCCATTCTTGTGTTCTTCGTGTTCATATTATTTTATATGTTTGTTACCCGATAATCGGGACTACCCCTATACACTACAAAAAAATACTGTTTTGCGACAGAATTTGCGACGGAAAATCCATCGCAAACAGTGTTTTGCGACGGATTCTGCGACGGACACGCATCCGTCCCTAAAACAGCCGTAGCTAATTTTTGCGATGGATTTTGCACTCCGTCGCAAATTAACGACGGGCAAATCCGTCGCAAATTTGGCGGGTCAGACCCGGCCGGGTCGCACAGAATTTGCGACGGACAGTAGTCCGTCGCAAACTTTTCGGGTCAGACCCGATCGGGTCAACAACATTTGCGACGGCCACATTCCGTCACAAATGTTTATATATATATTTTTTATTTTTTCCTGTTATAATTTGCGACGGGCTGTTTTCCTTCGCAAAATTTAATATTTGCAACGGAATTTGGCCGTCGCAAATTACCGAGCCTATACAAAAAAAAGTGGCTTGCGTGGTTCGAGCCCGGGCACCCGGGGCGGGCGCGGACCACTGGGCCACCCGGTTCATTCCTTGTTATATGCGGCCCACCTTCTATATTAGTCTTATTAGGCCTTGAACAATTAATCCATTTTTACGTCCAAGGGGAATCGAACACGGGACCTCTTGTGCAAGAGGATGGGGCGCGCGCCACTAGGGCACAAGCTACTTTCGTTCATTTTTATGCAATTAATTGTATATGTATTCAAATTAAGTCTTTTTTTTATAATTCACCAAATTAATTTCTTTTCGTGTCTAAGTTGTTTATTAAAATATTTTGCCCAACTATTTTTTTTATTTTGTAAAATTATTTATTTCGACAATGCATAATTTTATAATTCGTTCATTTGTACGCAATTAATTGTATATATATCCAAATTGACTAATTTTTTTTCTATAATTCACCAAATTAATTCATTTTTGTTTCTCACTTGTTTTTATAAATATTGTGGCCATTTAATTTTTATTAGTTTGGTAAAATTATTTATTTCGACTCCCGCTTAAAATTATAATCCGTTCATTTGTACGCAATTAATTGTATATGTATCCAAATTGACTCATTTTTTTTCTATAATTCACCAAATTAATTCATTTTTGTTTCTCGCTTGTTTTTATAAATGTTGTGGCCATTTAATTTTTATTAGTTTGGTAAAATTATTTATTTCGACTCCCGCTTAAAATTATAATTCGTTCATTTGTATGCAATTAATTGTATATGTATCCAATTGACTCGTTTTTTTCATAATTCACCAAATTAATTCATTTTCGTTTCTAACTTGTTTTTATAAATGTTGGGGCCATTTAATTTTTAATATTTCTGTAAAATTATTTATTTCGAATCCCGCTTAAAATTATAATTCGTTCATTTGTATGCAATTAATTGTATATGTATCCAAATTGACTCATTTTTTTTTCCATAATTCACCAAATTAATTCATTTTTGTTTGTCACTTGTTTTTATAAATGTTGTGTCCATTAAATTATTATTTTGTAAAATTATTAAACTTAAATCAAGCAACGAATATTATTCAAACTACCTACTCAACTAAATTCATTCAACTAAATTAAAATCAATCAACTAATAATATTATTTTGTAAAATTATTAAACTTAAATCAAGCAACTAATATTATTCAAACTACCTACTCAACTAAATTAAAATCAATCAACTAATATTATTATTTTATCAACTAATATTATTTTGTAAAATTATTAAACTTAAATCAAGCAACTAATATTATTTAAAATCATTAAACTAAAATCAAATAACTAATATAATTCAAACTAATTCAACTAAAATCAATTCTAAACTTAACAAATTCAACTAATTAAATTATAAGCTTAAGAAATTCTAAACATGCTTTAAAATTAAATTAAAATTCGATCAACTAATTAAATTATAATTCAACTAATTCAACTAAAATCAATGCATTTCTAATTTAATTCAAACAATTCAACTAATTCAATTATATGCTTAAGAAATTCTAAACATGCTTTAAAATTAAATTAAAATTCGATCAACTAATTAAATTATAATTCAACTAATTCAACTAAAATCAATTCATTTCTAATATAATTCAAACAATTCAACTAATTCAATTCTAAACTTAACAAAAATAAAACATGCTTTAAATTAAAATTCGATAAACTAATTCAACTATTTCTAAACATGCTTTAAAATTAAATTAAAATTCGATCAACTAAGCTAATTCAACTAAAATCAATTCATTTCTAATATAATTCAAACAATTCAACTAATTCAATTATAAGCTTAAGAAATTCTAAACATGCTTTAAAATTAAATTAAAATTCGATCAACTAATTAAATTATAATTCAACTAAAAGCAATTCATTTCTAATATAATTCAAACAATTCAACTAATTCAATTCTAAACTTAACAAAAATTAAACATGCTTTAAATTAAAATTCGATCAACTAAATCAACTAAAATCAATTCATTACTAATATAATTCAAATAATTCAACTAAAATCAATTTTCAACTAAAATCAATTCTCTAAACATGCTTTAAAATTAAATTTTAAACGGTAAAAATGAAGAAAACTTACGGTTTATTTGTAGAAAATGTCGAAACGAGAACTCGGTGGGGACGGACGGCTCTACAATCAACTAAACCCGACTTCTCCTTCATTTTCCTTCCGTTTTCCTCCTCTTCTTCTTTTTTCTCGCACTCTCCGTCTGTTTCGCGAGGAGAGCTTTATAATTGTTAAAAAATTTGCGACGGATAGGCATCCGTCGCAAATTTTGCCTGTCAAAGCCAAAACGACGTCGTTTTGACTGATTTGCGATGGCTATTCCATCGCAAATCAGTCAACGCACCGTTTCCCGAGAAGACGCGTAAAAACGATTTGGATTTGCGATGGACATTCCGTTGCAAATCAGTCAATGGACCGTTTCCCGAAAGGTCGCGAATATAAATGTAAGATTTGCGACGGCTTTGGTCCGTCGCAAATGCAAAGTTCAAAAGTGCGACGGCCTGTTCCGTCGCAAATCAGTCAAACGGGTCGCTTCCCGAACGGTCACCTTTAAACGGGTATGTTTTGCGACGGAAGTGACCGTCGCAAAATCAAAGTTGAAATTTGCGACGACCTCTCCGTTGCAAATGTAGCCGGTTTAAGACGAAGACGGTGGGACCTAGTTTTTGCGACGGCTTTTCCGTCGCAAATTACTAACCTTTGCGACGGACTTCCTAAGTCGTCACAAAGTGTCATCTTTTTCGACGGCTTACCAAAATCCATCGCAAATTCACGAAATTTGCGACGGATATTGTGCCGTCGCAAAAGATCCGTCGCTAATCTCCGTCTTTTTTGTAGTGATAGCCACATAGATTCGTCATCTAGACTCGATAAAATCAGTAACAACAAATGACGCTAGAAGGAGGGTAATCCTCAACAATCTCACTCATCTACGTATGTGAACACAAGGATCCATCCAAAAGAATTCATCAAGAGATTCTACAGTGATAAAGCTAAGTTTTCATTCTTCCTGAATTTTTTCTTAGCCAAAAGTGGTGTTACTGTACAGCTTGGTATAATAATAGCTACCAATTTGTTTTCATAGCTTTGGACATTTTGATTTCCAGTAAGAAATGAATTTATTCCCTTTTTCTGGGAAATCAAAACCCCAGATTTCTTTTCAACAGCCTGGACCCCAGATTCCTTCGGTACTGCCCTCTCTAATTTTGATGAGGGTGCTCCCCTCTCTAATACCCTCGTTTTGTGCTCCCCTCTCTAATGCCCTCTCCAAATAGTGAGGGCTCCACTCCCCTCACTAATTGCCCTCTCCAAATGAATGTTTTTTTGTAGTGTTACTCACAATTTCTTTCAGAAAAAAATTCCAAATCTTAAGAACACGCACCATAGAAAAAGAAAGAAAAGCTATGCCTTCGTCTCATCCTTCCAAGATGTTGCAAGACCACAAAAGCGTGTGGTAATTTCGGAGCTTCGACTTAATTGAGACATTAAACCGAAAATTGGATAAGTTATTGGACCAACTTTTTTTTTTTCATATTTTTTCAACCGACCATCACATTAGGACTAACATATAGTAATAGTGAAAATAGAATTAAGGGGTCTTTGATTAGCAACCCTTCCATGGTAATAAGAATGTGTTTAAAAATTAGTGTAATTATAATGATTCATTAGAACAAAATCATTATCTTTTCACCTAAATAAGGTAATCAATACTCTATTTTGAGTACCCTATTTCTCTCCTACAATCATCCTCCTCAATCACTCCCTTATTCCTCCACCAACAAGTATTTGTTATCTACTTTTATATCAAAATTAGGCATGACATTAGCAATACAATCACCATTGAAACAAAATTATTCCCCCAACATATCATTTTTATTATGGGGATATAGATGAAAAATTAATTTTCATTCTCATTATCATTGAAGTGTTGTTAACCAAACATCTCCTAAGTTTTCTCGGAATATTTGAACGGGTGGGTATTTGAAGTGGGGAATGCAAAGTTTTATTACAAAATACACAAAATGAGTAACCATATTGTTTCCACACAGTGAAACATATTTTTGTTAGGCCCAACTTAGAGGTAGTTGTATTTTAAGGATTATACATTTTTTGGCTTGTGAAAGTAGAACAATATATGTTTTGGTTAGTAAAAACAGGACAATATATTTTTAAGCTTTGTAAAAGTAGGACAATATATTTAAAAAAATCGCAAATGTAGAACAATTGAATCCATGAGATGTGTATTTTGGACTTTTAATTCGGGTTCGTTTGTCCTACATTTACAAATTTTCAAAAATATATTATCCTTAAAACACAACTACCTCTAAGTTAGGGGCCTGAAAAAATATTTTCTCTGTTTCCACATGTACAAGTCTAGGTATTTCTTTTTTCAAAGTATTTAGTACCCACATCACATGTCTCACAGATGCAGAAAATATATAAGAAAAAAGTCCATTTCATTAGAAATATATATATATATATATATATATATATATATATATATATATATATATATATATGGAAACCTGAAACTTAAAATTTAGAGGGGTGTATTCAATTGGAATTCTATCGGATTTTTTTGAACTTTAAAAAGTCTGTGGATTTAGAAAATCTATAAACTCCCTGTAGAGTTTGACTGACTTCTTTTATTGATTTATTTGGATTTTCATAGACTTTACAGGATTGTGGAATACATTTTTTTTTATTGATTTACATGAATTTACATAGACTCCGGCGCTGGAACCATTGATGCATATGGGACACACTTGTATATAAAAAAAAATTATCAAAATTATTAAAAAAAAAATAAAATACATTAGTTAAAAAAAATACATTATTGTTTCATCTTCATTTCCATCACCGTTATACCTCGCTCTCATTAGAAGTCTCATGTTGTTAGAAGAGATTTTGGAGAATAAAATTTATTTATATTTTTTGAAGAGTAGACTTGACATCGGGGCGGGTAATCCCCAAAGCAAACATGGACGGGGAAGTTTTTTGCCCCGTAGGCGGGGACCGGGATAGTATTCTCAGCCCGGGGGATCCCCGTCTCGTTCCCCGCGGGGAGCCGCATTATTTTTTATATAATTAATATATTTATATATAATTTTAATGTTAAAGTAAATTACAAATAAATATTTCATAGTTTCCTACTCAATTAACTATTTATTAAAAATTACAATTTTTTATTTAATGTTATGTTATTAGTTCCAAATTATATTATTTTCTCTTTAGTATATATGTTAATTAAAAATATTAGAATTAGAGGTTCTTCAAATTGTTTAAATTACTTTTTTTTTTAACACCAACTTAAAGTAATTGTTGTGTATATTTAAAGTTTTTAATTTAAATATTTTTTTATATTTTAAAAATGAGATAAAAAATAAGTAGGCGGGGAACGGGGAATCGCCGCTAGACGGGGATCCCCGGTGAGACGGGGATGGGGGAATTTTTTTTCCCATTTATCTTGCAGGGACGGAGATGGGGAATGACCGTCCCGTTAACATCCCAATGGAAAAGAATCAAAGAAAGTTCATAAATTGTTGAATACCTAAAGATTTTTTAAGACTTTTCAAAATCTGTAGAAATCTCTGGTTATTAGAAGAGAAATCTAAGAAAATTCGTGGAGTATTAAAATCCATAAACTGTTGAATACCTAAAGATTTTTTAAGACTTTTTAAAATCCGTATTGAATATCTTAGGATTTTTAAAGACTTTTAAAAATCTAGATTGAATAACCCCATAATTTCCTCCTTGTCCCTAATGAGGAGGGCCATCTTCTTCACAATCCGGATTTCCAGGAGGAATATATCTATATTGCTCTGGAATTTGATTTGAACTTCCACCACTAGTAGATGGATTAAGAGACGGTGGAGGGAGAAAAGGGTGACCGGGAGTAAAGCCATTTTGAGGATTTGGTGCAGAAGTCGATGCTCCATTTTGAAGCTGCGCAATTCTACTCTCCACCTGAGCTTTGAAGGCTTCGAAAAATTGTATCCACTCCTTCACTTGCTCTTTGTTCAAACTCTCAATACGAGTTTCCTCCCACCACCCTTTCGGTCGAGTTCTGTTTATTTCTTCGAGATACTCGTTCTGTTCTTCTATCTGTTGTTTTTCGTCTAGTATCTCTCGTCAAGGCTCTTGTTCAGGGCCTCGATCCTGGAGCGAGTGGTGGCCTCGACCACTCTTGTATAAGCATTCCCTGGTTGGTTAGGATTCCTGTATTTTTGAATAACAGAATCCATGTTAGGATGAAAAAATGAATAAGGAATGTTACTGGGCGAAAACATGATGATGCCAATATTAACACCACACATGGTGCTCAATTGGCTTGCTTTTTTGTACAAGCCGAGACGACGCTTTGAAAATGTCGCATACAAGTCGTCCTGATTTTGAATGCGGCTTATAGGGATTCTTTGGCGACGTCTTGTTTGCCTGCCGCCCGCCATTTTCAGAGTTATGAAGAAAAATTTTAGGAAAAGAACAGAGTAATAGAAAATATAAGAGGCAAAGAAGAAATTAAAGTATTGCAAGACAGTGATTGGTTGCAAGACTTTGGATATTTATAGTGAAAATTAGTCAAATGTATTCAAAAGTAATATAATTCATATTATTCATTCTTTTTGGTAACATTTATGTGACATTTACAAAACGTTTTCAGTCAACCTTTAAAACTTGGAAATTGAATTGTAGTAGTCAAACTCAAATATGTGATTTTCTTAAACTGGAATGCCATGAAATATTACATGAATTTATGTACGTAATCAAAAAATCAATTATACACCCATTGAAAATTAATATATGGCAACATACGGAAATTAATATATGGCAACAGTATGTTTCAAATCTAATCTCAATTATTGGAATAAATTCAAAGCAAAGTATTTTCACCGTCCACTACAAATATTATTGTTTTATAAGAATTAATACTATTGTTCTTAACCTTAATACTATTGCATAGTAGTGTAATTCCAGAAGGTTCTGTAAATTCAAATGGTTAGTGCCAAAATTGACCAAAAATTCAAAACAAATCCTCAATTTATCCATTTAGTTCAAAGAGAATGAATCCATTTCAAAATAGTCAATTTTTCAGCACTTATAGTCCCATATTTTTGACACTTTTGGTACCAAGAGAATATGATAAATTGCAGTTTTGGTCCAGACAGAATACGATATATATGCAGTTTTGTTCCTGAAAATTAACAGATGAGACCAAAACTATAACAAAAAGGACCACTTTCGCACATAGGTAACAAAAGTGTTTTGTACCTATTTTCTTGGGACTAAAAGTGCAATTTTTCCTATATATAATGTGCAAAGAAATCAAGTTCTTATTGATTAAGGGCTAATATTTGCACGTAGTTTGCAATTTTAAGGACATAAATAATTTTTTTTTAGCATATTCGAATGATCCAAGATATTTTTATATTCCCTCTGTTCCACCTTAATTTGCACTTACATTAGGAACATTAAAAATGAAGTAAGAAACGTGATTTGAGAGGTAATTATATAAAATTATATATAAAAAATAAAAAAGTGGAATGAATTTTGTAAGTAATGACAAGTAGAGAAATATATATTTTAAGGACCATAATATAGGGGAATGACACGAGGATCGTAACTTGTGAGGGGAGATGTTATAATGGATGGCTCTACCCCATTAAAGTCAGCTTTGCAAGATCACAGACCTTTATGATCATGGGCTTACTGGTTATTCTTAAAGAGCCATTAAAAGTTGAACCTAACTCTAACACTAGTGAATAGCGGACTAAATTGTCACTAACATGCTATGGAATAAAAATAATTTCAAAATCAAAATTCAATTTTTTTTTATAATATAAGATGATGAAATATAAAATTTAATATAATTAATGTGTTGCCAGTTATATCCAATCATATAAAAAAATAAAAAATAAAAGCATTATTTAAGAAATAACGTTAGTCCCTCCTGCTTAGGGTTTTGTCGCTCTCTAGGAGTTTGAATGTTCCCCGTCGCTGGATCGGTAGAGTATCGCCGCCATGGCCTTTATCCCTTGCACTGAATCTTCCCGACAAAAACTCTATTGTTAATTTATTTTTTTGTCCTTTTCAAAAACATCTTCCTTCACTAAACCTCCTTCCTCATAATCAACCTCAAAAACCCCCCTGTTTCCTAACCCTCTGTTCCCCTCAAATTTTCCCAATCTCCTTAACCCTTTTTTTTTTGAGAACCCTTACTTTTACCGGGCATATAATCGGAAAGTTTCGCGGGCCGTTGCCCGGTGGATTCTGTTTTTGGAGGCTGTTGAGCTCTCCCACCTTTTATTCTCGTTTTTCCTTTGTGTATGTTTGTTTTTGTGCTGGATTTTCTGTTTTTCTCTCCTTTGCCCCCTTTCTTTTAAACAGGTCTTCTTGAATTCGGTTTCAGTTTTTGCAATGGCGACTGACAGAAAAGGATTTGGGGGAATGGGTGAAGAGGATGAGGTCGTTCTACTGGAGGAAAAAGGGGAAAATCTCACAAAAGGGCCGTCTTTATGCCTCATAGGAAAGGTGCTTACAAAGAATCCATTCAATGCGTTTGGATTTTTGGAGGTGATGAAAAGGGCGATGAATCCACCAAAAGGCTTCATGGCAAAGGAAATTGGACCCAACTTGTTCTCCTTTCATTTCAAATCAACTGGAGATCTAAAAAATATTTTGAGCCCTGAGCCTTGGCATTTCGAAAAGAATCTGGTCGCGCTAAAAGAGCTAGGAGAAGGGGAACAACCCTCTGAGGTAACCTTCTCCTCGATTAACATTTGGGTACGAATGTACGATTTACCGTTGACTGCTAGAACGGAGACAAATATCAGAGCAATTGCAGGCCGTTGCGGCGAAGTAGTTGAAATTGATCCTCTCTCCATGGAAGGCTTCTGGCGTAGTATTAGAGCTAAGATAAAAATGGACATTTCAAAGACACTCAAACTCGGAATGAGGGTCGCACGGAGGGAGGATAAACCAGCGTGGGTTCCTTTTAAATACGAGAGACTCCCATCTTTTTGCTTTTTATGTGGAATGCTTGGACATATGAAAAGAGAGTGTGATTTACTGGAAGAAGGAAGCGATATCATGACAGTTCCAGATGAAAAATTACCGTACGGAGATTGGCTAAAAGCTTCACCAGCTAAGAGAGCATCGGTCTCAACCGCGGTAAACAGAGAGAAGAAGGAGATTTCCCCTGCTAGACGCAAGTTGTTCAATAAATTCTTGGCAGAATTGGAAGATAATTTGGAGGACCGCAAGGAAGCAAGGAAATGGGAGATAGATGTGAGGGGGTCACAATATAGCAAAGGAGTAGAGGAGCTAAGCAAAGATTTGGAGAAAGTTGCAGTCAGTAGAGAACAACTAGATCATACGAAGAAAGAGAGAGAGGCAAAGGAAAGGGAGAAACGACCCGATAACTTGGGAAGGAAAGGAATATCTGAGGATACCCCGAAGGAAGCTGATTTCAAAATAGTGGAGAAATACTACCCTTTAATACCACCCATAAACCCACCACTCTCTACCATAAATGCCTTATCCAAACCAATCCTAACCCCCACTCCCATCCTGGAAAACATGTGCAATAAATACACCCCCACTCAAACTGTCCAAAGACCGGCTAGCCTAAAAGTAAAGTAGTCTTCCTTAATAGAAACTCCTTCCACTACATCATTCGCTGCTACACATCAAAATACCTTAACTCTCCCTCGTACACCCCTAGCACCCGTACAAAACCAGAAACAAGACCGCAAAGAAGCTGCACAAGGTAACCCACCCACCACTCACCAACCTCAATTGCCAAAACATACCACACAACACACCATCCACACACTTCTCATACCTAAACTTGAAATAGACAGCCCCCAATCCACCACAAACGCCATGCCCTACTCCGGAAACATCTTGACACAGTTCCAAAATACCCAACAAGCACCAAAAACACTAAACCGAAAACCAACTGTCAAATACCGAAACTTTTCAACATCAGAAAAAACCCAAAACCCACTTCAAAGCCAGAAAGAAAGAGAAAAGAGGAGAGGGAAGAAAGTACAGAACACACTGAGAAAATAGGCAAATGGGAGGAAGTGGAAAACTCTGAGAAACAAATTGATTTGGCGGCGGCTGTGAATCAGCCCCGCCACGACCAATGATTGCGATAAGCTGGAACTGTCGCGGGCTTGGGAACCAAGCGACAGTTCGAGCTCTGAAAAAGCTCCTACATGAGGAAAATGCGGGTGTGGTTTTTCTCATGGAAACAAAGTTGCTACGTACCCAAATGTCCAATCTGAATGCCCGTTCGCTCCATTTTAACGGGTGTTTCCCAGTTGATTGTACCGGAGAAGGAAAGCATAGAAGCGGAGGCTTATGTATGCTATGGAGAGATCCTTTCTCCCTTTCCCTTGTCTCTTTTTCACAGAACCATGTCACGTTTGAAGTGGCGGTAGAGGGGACAAATTTTAAGTGGCATATCTCTGGAATTTACGGCTGGCCAGAACAAAGAGATCATTTCAGAACTTGGAGGTTGCTTCGAAACATACAGCCAGGCCCTCATACACCGTGGCTCTGCATGGGAGATTTCAACGAGATCTTGTGGTCCATGGAAAAAATGGGAGGCCTTATAAGACGTACGAGTCAAATGGAGGATTTCAGAAATACTATCTCGGCCCTTGATCTACAGGACTTAGGCTATCAGGGACATAACTTCACATGGTCAAATGGCAGGGTGGGAACAGCAAACATACAAGTGCGACTCGACAGAGCGTTGGCCACGCCGTCTTGGCGAGCACAATTTTCTTCACATACGGTGCACCATCGTCCCCGGATCAGCTCCGACCATGCTCCTGTTGTTGTGATCTTTGATGAAAATAACCCAAAAAAAGATGATTCGGGAAGCAGGAGGAAAACAAAGCCGTTTCGATTTGAGAAAGTGTGGATGGAACACAAAAAGTGTAGAGATGTTATCGATAAGAGCTGGAATAGACACAACCAGCTTTTATCTTTTCCAGAAAGGGCCAAATCATGTGGTGATGAGCTAAGTCTCTGGGGCAAATTAGTTGTTGGAAACATAGGAAAGAAGATAAAAGATTTGAAAGAAAGGATTCAAGAGTTACAGAAAAGACAACAAGTCCAAGGAGTGATCGATCAACTAAAAAAATGTGATTTGGAGTTGGAGGATCTTCTAAAAAAAGAGGAGATAATGTGGTTTCAAAGATCGAGAGCCCTATGGCTCAAAGAGGGAGACCGCAATACACCTTTTTTCCACCGCAAGGCCTCAAGTAGAAAAAAGAAGAATACGATCAAGAGAGTGAAGAAGTTGGATAACACTTGGGCAGTGGGGGATGAGGACGTCGAGGAAGTGTTGTTGGATTATTATAAGGAACTTTTCACATCAGTCGCTCCTTGCAACATGAACCGGGTTCTTGAAGCTGTTGAATCAAAGGTGACAGTAGAGATGAATGAATTCCTCACACAAGCTTACACAGCGGGGGAGATCAAACGTGCCTTGAAACAGATGCACCCGGCAAAATCCCCAGGACCGGACGGTATGCCTCCACTATTCTTTCAAAAGTTCTGGAATATTGTTGAGCCTTCTTTTGTTGATGCTTGCCTTGATATTTTAAACAATGAAGCTGACCCCACTTCGCTTAACCATACGTTTATTGTCTTAATCCCTAAACTTAAATCACCTGAAAGTGCCAGAGATTACAGGCCCATTAGCCTAAGTAATGTCATTTTTTGTGTCATTGCAAAGGTTATTGCCAATCGAGTTAAGTGTGTGCTTGATGATGTGATTTCTCCTGTCCAGAGTGCTTTTATTCCAAACAGGCTGATTACAGATAATGCTATGATCGCGTTCGAGGTCTTCCATTCCATGAAGAAAAGAAAGAAGAGGAAGAAGGGTGTTGCAGCACTGAAGCTTGATTTGAGCAAGGCTTATGACCGCGTCGAATGGGAATTCCTGAAATGTATGTGCATCAAGTTGGGCTTCGACGATAAGTGGGTGAAGCTGGTCATGCGTTGTGTTACGACGGTCTCTTACTCCATCCTGGTTAATGGTTACCCGTCTGACCCTTTTGTTCCTACCCGAGGCCTTCGCCAAGGTGACCCACTATCTCCATATCTCTTCCTCGTCTGTGCCGAGGGCTTCTCTGCCCTCATCCAACAGGCAGAAAGTAGAGGCCATCTTACTGGGATAAAAGTAGCAAAAAGTGCCCCACCAATCTCACACCTCCTGTTTGCCGACGACAACATTTTTTTCTTTCGGGCTACCCAATCGGAGGTTCATAAAGTCAAGGATATCATCGAATTGTATGAAGAGGCATCAGGGCAGCGTATCAATTTAGAAAAGTCAGAACTTGTGGTTAGCGGGAATGTTTCGGAGGAGTTTCGAGATGAGATAGGATCGCAGTTGGGGGCACGAACAGTGGACTCCTATACGAAATACCTTGGACTTCCTACGTTGATTGGGCGATCCAAGAGACAGGTTTTTCAAATCATTCTTGATCGTGTCTCTAGCAGATTGAAGGGATGGAAAGAAGCTGCCTTGACAAAAGCCGGTAGAGAAGTAATGCTGAAATCAGTCATTCAAGCTATACCGACCTATGCTATGAGCTGTTTTCTCTTCCCACACGGGCTCTGCGAGGAAATTGAGAAAGCCGCTATCTCTTTTTTTTGGGGGGCACAAGGGGAGGAACGCAAAACTCATTGGGCTAGTTGGTCGAAAGTAACAAGATCGAAAGAAATGGGAGGCCTCGGATTTAGAGAGCTATTTTTCTTTAATATGGCAATGGTAGCAAAGAAAGCCTGGCGTATTCTCCATCAACCTCAGTCTACTATCGCGAGAATTCTAAAGGCTCGATACTTTCCACGCGGAGACCTAAGGAATGCAAAGATTGGATATCAACCCAGTTTTCTTTGGCGGAGTATCATTAATTCGAGGGAATTGGTTGAAGGTGGTATGGCTTGGCGAGTGGGCAGCGGAGAGCAAATTTCTTGCTTTACGGAGAAGTGGATTGGCATTGAGCATCCAAAGGTCCCGAATGAGAAGGAAGGCAGACCTGAGGACATTCAAACAGTTGCCGACCTTATTGACCCGCAAGGCCCTTCATGGCGGGTTGACATCATCAAACGTTGCTTCACCAGTGAGGATGCTAGAAAGATTTGCCTCATCCCGCTGAGCTCACGCAGCCCTCGGGATAAAATCTTTTGGACGCCTTCTAAGTCCGGAAAATTCAATGTGAAGTCGGCTTATCATCTCGCTGTTTCAAAATTCTCCAAGTGTGGATCATCCCTCCCATCAGCAAGCAAAACTGATCCTTTGTGGAAAAACCTATGGCAAATTCGGGCTCCCCCAAAAGTTAGGCATTTCATTTGGAGTGCATGTTCAGACACCTTAGCCACGAAGCAAAATCTCTTACGACGGGGCATAAAAGTTGATCCTATGTGTGGTGAAGGTCGCGAGTCTTTAAATCACATTTTGATGTCCTGTTCTTTTGCGCAACAGGTGTGGCGCCTCAGCCCAATCAGAATTGAAAATCAACTACAAGGCACGAAGCATTTTAAAACGATTTGTGGAGAGCTGCTGGAGAAACCACACCATGATGGAGCAACTATTTTTGCCATCCTAGCTTGGGCCATCTGGAAGGCTCGAAACTCACTGATCTTTGAAGAAAAGATGTTCACCCCTCTGGACACAACCGCACGAGCCCTCCATTTTCATGTTGAGTTCAAGAATACTATCGCGTACCAGGATTCGAACAAGAGCCATAAACCTGCTGTAGCAGGCTGGAAACCTCCTCTGGCTGATCAGCAAAAGTTGAATACAGACGCAGCGATATTTCGAGATGGCACGGTTGGACTAGGATTTGTGGTCCGAAATGATCGAGGACAAGTCCTGTTAGCTGGCTCAAAGCGCTTTCGCGCGGAAGGAAATAGTACTTTGATCGAGGCTCATGCTATCATTTTCGGCCTCAAAGAGTCGTGGAAAGCAGGTATTCACACTCATCAAATTGAATCTCATTCTGAGTTGTTGATAAAAACCATCCGAGGTGAAAGAGAGGAAGAATCGTATGTTACGATACTTGTGAATAATATTAAAAGCATGGCAAACAATGTTCAGTGCACCGAGTTCTCTTTCTGTAGGAGAGATGCGAACAAGGTTGCCCATACTTTCGCTCATTTTGGCACTTTTGATTCTTTTGAACAAATCTGGACATCAAACTTCCCTGTTTTCTGTAACAGTTCCAGCTTAAATGATGTATGGCGTGAGCCAAATATCTCTTGAGAAATGAAAACATTTACTTTCCTGTCAAAAAAAAGAAGAAATAACGTTATATAATACTCAACAACTCTTTTACTTAATAATTTTATTCATATTTGAGCTAAATGTTACTTCTCCAGTCGCCTAATAAATTTCACATTTTCCTTTCGAGATGTCCAAAAATAAATTTCACATCCCAATAATGGAAATAAAACACTCTCACAATGTCTACTTTATTTAAAAAAATATTTCTTCATTTATTGGTTAACAAGTGAATAAAGCATTTTTCTTAAAACGTGTGCACTCTCTCGTATAAAATTTATTAGAGAACGGAGGGAGTATCTTTTAACTAATGTCATTTAAAATATGTGCAGTAATAAAAACAAATTATTAGTAAAATTATCATATAATTAAATATAGATTAATCTAAAAAATATTAAATGAGCTGGTAGGATGACCCTAACCCTATAGAGCGCAGTCCAATAAGACTTTGAGCTAAACCATGCGGGCCAAAATTGTCCTGGTTTAAATGGGCCTGAAAAAGCTAACACAAAACCTTATGGCCCAGGTTATTTGCACTAGCCTCTATGTTAAAGACACTAATCGGATGAATACACTATTTTTTGTTCGAATTTTTTTCATTTTTTCGAACATTTTTTCTGAACATAATGAAATGAACAATATTTCGGAAAAAAAAAATCAAAATTTTTGTATATTTTCGGAAATTGTTTCCGAAAATGTTGCAAATTTTCGGAATAAAAAGGTAGTGTATTTACCCAGGTAGTGTATTTAACATTCGGTTTAAATGAGTTAGCTCTATGGGTTATGTTCTTTTTAATATCTCTAATTAAGAGAGAGGTGGAGTTTCCGGAGGATTTTCTATTTTTTTATTGGTGTGCAAGTTATTTTAAGACTTTTGAATAAAAAATGTGCAAATTATTATGAAACGGTATGATTTATGTGAGTTGCAAAAAATAAAAAAAATTGGTTCTCACTAAAGGACAAAATATATAGAGAAAGCCTTGAATGAAAATAATGAGATAAGATCAAAAGCTTCTCACAAATAGAAATTTGGGAATTATTTGGAGCCTAAATGTTTTTAAAATTTGCTAAATGAATATTTACTTTGTTTCATATTAATTATCGTTTTTTGAAGCTTTTTATGTAATTAAGATAAATAAAATTCCAAAAATATTACCCTTGATCCTATAAATAAAAACAGAGAGAATGAGAGAAAAATATATTTTCCAATAAAAAATTTGGAGCCTAAATGAATGAGAGAAAAATATATTTTCCAATAAAAAATTTGGAGCCTAAATGAATTAAATTGGTAATTTGTTCAAATAATAATTAGCCTGATTTGCATTGATTAGAGTTGTTTTGTCCTTAATTCGCCAGACTTTGAAGTTATTGTCCTCATTTTACTAGCCCGATAAGTTACGGTCCTGATCATTTTGCCAACACTCTTAACTTACGGTCCTGAAAAAATAATTTTCCCATAAAACTACATATGGTGCTAGCTTTTAGTCGTTTTGTGCATTTTGTTTCTATTCTAACAACTACTTTTTTTCGCATCCTTTCTATTTTCAAAACATTGTCCTTTTTTAGGGGTTTCAAAAGTTTTTTCTTTAAAAAGACTAAATATATTACAATGACACTGAAATTTATGTTTTCATGGGTGGGATTGAAATTAATTTCAATCTCATCCACGAAAACATCAATTTAAGTGTTATTGTAATAAATTTACTTATATGGAAATATTTAGAAAATTCTAGAAAAGACGGTGTTTTGGAAATAGAAGGAAAATAATTAAATCTTATGTGAAATTATATATTTGGCATAATTTTGCTTTGATTAATGATTTAGAAAATGCTAATTTGGAAAGAAGAAGCGGAGGATATTAAGTCTAGAGCATGAGAGGGAGATTGCAAGATGTATTTCAAGTAGTAGATCTGAAAATGCAATGACAAAACCATTTGGTATTTAAAATCTGACCCAAGACTCGGAAGGTCGTCCGAAGTCACTTATGTAATAGATCAGAGGGTGAGAGATAAGGGGAAGCAGCAGGTCCAACAGAGATTAGACCAAATTAAACCAAATTACGATTGCTCGTATTATGGAGGTGGAGGTGTAGGAGGCAATAACCCTACTAGTACAATAAAAGTTGTGTGTATTTAAATAATAAATTTTAATACACTATTAATATTAGTATAAATTATTTTATAATAATTAATAAATATTTATTTACATTATGAATAGTAATTAATTAGCTTTGAGATCATTTTTCTAATTTGATTTATTTATTAAAATTCAACTCACCGAAATTATAAATGAAATAAAATTATTGATATATAATTAGATTATAGAGACTCGATTTTTTTTTTCAAATATAATGAATATATAATTTAAATGAATGTATAATTTAATTGTAAAATTTTAATAAAATATTAATTCAAATCAATATATATGACAAGAATTAATGAATTAAATATGTATAAATAGAGAAAAAAAACTGGTCCCTTAATGATGTGGATTTTTTTCACAATTGGCTTGTCCACATAAGCAACTTGACTGGAAGCCCAATTTTATTTTGACACGTAAGAAATTTCTGATGTTTTTATGATTTTCCGAACAAAAGGACAAAAATTAGACATGCATGTGTGGACTAAAATTGAAAAAGTAAAAAAGAAAAAGGACTAAAATTGGGTTCACTGACTTGAAGCGACTACACTAACTTCTACTAGTAGCTACCCCGCAAGAGAACGGGTTCACTGTAGTATGGGCAAGTATAGGGACCAAGTATTATCGAACCCAAGGGATAGTGTATATGCGAATAGATCCCTGAAGATCTACGCGTCGTAGTTAATATGAGTGTGATGTTTTTGGGGTTTTTGAAAGATTAAGATAAACTAAACTAAATTACGCTACTAAGGCAAAAGGAAAATTAAACTAAGTATCTAAGGTGTTTTTCAGATATGAGATGGTGATGCTCAGGAGAGGCATCCCTACGTATACTAACGAAGCAGGTACATAATCAAAGTAATCGTGACAAACAAGAATTAACCTAAGTAAAATATCGTAGAATGAAAGTTCAAGATTTTATACCCTAATACTTTATCCTAGCAATCGACTTCACTAATCCACTAACAAGTTAATGAATTGTGCTTAATTAATGAGACCCTAATTTAACTAAGGTGATGCGGTCGTCCTCCTTCGCTAAACCGGTAGATGAATTAACCTTTCCTAAACCCTCTCGTTAAGACTACTAATTGTTATTGAGTGATGCAGTCGTCCTCTCTCTAACACTTTCGTACTAAATTTAAAGGTGAAGTTCAGATTAATTATAAGAATTCATTAACTAAGAGAATTAAAACTAACGTCACAAATTACTCTAATTACGTACCCACATCCTACTTCTACGAGTTCATCCTAACCCAAGCATACAAGGGTTTTAGCCGGACATGGTTTTAACAAAAATAAAAGCAACAGAAGAAACAACGAATAAAAACATAATGAATTGAATAAAGAAAGTAAGAAACATGAACTAGGGTTTAAAAAGAAAATAAATACGAAGAACTGAAATTGAATTAACTAAAACGGAATTAAAAGCGTTTAAAGTAACGAACTAATGACAAGAAACTAAGAATTCGTATGCAAAACCTCAACAAAACGTAAAATAAAGCTTGCTCTTCTTCTTCCTCTCCAAAAACTAAGTCTAAAGTGATTTCTAAAGTCGGGATCCTTCAAAACGTGTTTGGAAGAGGTATATATAGGCACCGGGTCGAAACGGGAGTTAATGGGCCGAAAATACGCATCCGGAGGCAAAAGTATATGGGCGCTCGAGCAAAACGCTCGAGCGGTCCCGCTCGAGCAGTGTAGCTCGAATGATGCATTCGCTCGAGCGGTCGCGCTCGAGCTGCTCGAGCGCTGAATCTTCTCTGTATGTTTTGGGCGCTCGAGTGATTCGCTCGAGCGGTGGCGCTCGAGCTGCTCGAGCGCAAGAATTGTTCTGTACGTTTGCGCGCTCGAGTAAGGCGCTCGAGCGGTGGCGCTCGAGCAATGCGCTCGAGTGATCTCTAATCCTTCCAAATGATACTTTTCCTCGTCCACACTAATACCAATCGTATTTCTTCAATATCTTCTCATCCGGGCATCCGTTTGAGTCGATTCAAAGTCCTACGAACTCCTCTTTTCGTCCTCTATTCACCTATGAGCATCAAAGAGACAAATTAATAATTTTATATAAATGATACTCATTTGACTCCAAGCACTAATCGAAAACACTCAAAACATGAGTAAATTGGGCACCAAAACATAACAATTTCACGCCTAATCAACCCCCCCAAACTTACCATGTTGCTTGTCCTCAAGCAACGAAATAATAAGTCAAGTGAAATTGTTAGGAATGAGTCAAGAATCAAATCATGCAAGTAATTGAACTCGAGCTTCAAAGATCAATCACCCGTATACTCACTCACTTTCTTTCATCATACTCATGCAACAACAACAAGAAACACCAAGATCAAGCATGGACGTGCACTCAACGATGTGTTTCACTCCCTCACAAGTGTATAACAGTGTTTAAGGGACTCACTCAATCAATCAATCACACATATTGGCAGCCATAGGCTTGTAAGCACTCTCAACTTCGACCATACTCTAGAAATCAATGCCGAATCAAAAAGGACTTTTCTCAAGGTTGTAATGTAGGCTCTTTGGACAGGTGGGATAACAATATGGGGTAAGTGACTCAAGTGAATGGAGAATAGAAAAATCAACTTTGGCACTTTGAGATTAGGAGCAGAATCACTTCAACATTTGCAATCAATACACTTTAATTCCACTACTCTCAACACTTCAATTTTTTTTTTTCTCACTCTTTCACTTTTTTTTTCAATCACTTTTTTTTTTTTCTCTTTTTTTTTTCTCGCACAAACACATGAGCTCATTTTTTCTTTTGCTCATTCTCAATTTTTTTGTTTTCTTCCCCACAACTCAAATCTCATTCACACCCTTCTTCTCATATTCACTCAACAAACAACCTTTTCCTTTTTCAACTCAATTCACTCCCTTCATATTCACACTTTCCTATTCTCCACTCAAATTGGGACAAAAAGGCTTAGGAATTGGAATAGTGTTCATATGTGCTAGCAAATAAAATAGGCTCTAGGCTCAAAGGGGCTAACAAGGGATCAATGTCATTGGTAAGGAAAATTTTGGCTAAGTGACTTAATTAAATCAAAGATGGCCTAAGATCACATTCGGCATATCAAACTGGACACAATCAAGAAGCAAGAGCACACGCAAGTTCTAGCATCCTCTAAGGTGATGATTCACTCACAAACGAAGAGATTAAATCATGCATTTAAATCTCGTAAGGCACAACTCTCACGGCTTTCACATCCATGCTAGTCCTAGTGAATTCTCACTCTCATCACACAAGCATTCAAAAGAAAAAATTCACAAGCATACAAGTTCTTTCTCAACTCAGCTCAAACTCAAACACTCACACAAGAAAACTCCTAACTCAGCCTCACAATTCACCCTACTCATCAAATCATACTCAAAGATAGCAATTCATAAGCATAAGGTGATTGATAGGCATAAAATATTGAGTAACAAAACAAATTAATAATAGCCCAAGGAGCATCTCAAGGCACCAATAATCAATCAAACTCAACTCAAAGATAAGGGCGTGCATGCATGTGCAATGTAATCATAAAAAGAAACTCCACCCCCCCAAACTTCGACCTTGCTAGAGGTCTAAGTTTGGGGTTGTGGGTTACCTCAACCGAACAATTCAATTTCTCTCAGTAGCTTTGCACATTCCCTTGTCTCAAGTTGGTTCCTTCAATTTCCACTTCTTTGGTTCCTTTACTCCTTTAGAGACAAGCCTACAAAATAAAGCTCTCGAGTACGAGGTTAGACATACGACTCTAAACACCCTAATAATATAAAAAGACACTAAAAATAAATGAAAGCGAATAAAAATGGGTTGCCTCCCATTAAGCGCTATTTTTAAGGTCCTCATGCCGGACCAAGCTCAAAGGAGCTTATGGGACATCATACTCAAATTTACCTCCCTTACTCTCATAAGAGTGGTGTTTGAACTCCTTTCCTTGATGCCCCACCATCATGAGTACCTTTGCTTTCTTACCATCCCCAAGTGTTATGGGTCTCAACTCCTTCTTGCCTCTATCTGGAGGAGTCTTACTAAACAATTTCTTGAGTTTGGACTTTTTCTTCTTAACTCCTCCTTTCCCGTCTAACTGGACCACGTCCACTTTCTTCACCTCTTCATCCTTCAACTTCTTCACTTCATCCCTATCAAAATAATCAAGATCATAACGCTCATGGGTTAAATAATTGAGTGAAGGATTAACAAAATCATGAATATGAGAAAGTTTAGGGATAGAAGGTGTGTCTTCAACATGAGGGTCAATTGCATCCATGCAATACAAGCTCTCATCCTCCTTCGGGTGCTTCATGGCTTCATATAGGGAGATCTTCACTTCTTGATCATCAACCTTCAACGTGATCTTCCCATTCGCCACGTCTAGCACCATCCCCGCCGTAGCTAAGAACGGTCTTCCCAAAATCAGGGGCACGTGCTCATCTTCCTCCATTTCTAACACTACAAAGTCGGCTGGAAAGATGTGATCTCCAACTCTCACTAGGACGTCTTCAACAACACCTTGAGGTCGAGTAATAGACCGATCGGCAAGTTGAAGCGTCATCATTGTGGGTTGAAGTTCACCACCTTCCAACTTCTTGAAAAGCGACAGTGGCATCAAATTAATGCTCGCCCCAAGGTCGCACAACGCTCCCTTCTTGATCCCGTTCCCAATATCACATAGGATCGTGAAGCTCCCGGGATCTTTCAGCTTCGGTGGCAGCGCCTTGTGCATTAATGCACTCACCTCGTGGTTCAGCTGTACCAACTTCGGCTCATCCACTCGCCGTCTTTTTGCGATCAAGTCCTTCAGAAACTTTGCATAATGCGGCATCTGTTCCAAAGCATCATAAAAAGGAATGTTAATGTGAAGTTGTTTAAAAACATCAAGAAATTTTGCAAATTTTTCATCAAGCTTTTTTTTCATGAAGCGCTGTGGATATGGGACGGGTATCACAGATTTGGGTACCCCCCACTCATCTCTTTCTGTTTCTTTCACTTTCTCCCTTGCTTCCTTTGCCTTTTTCCACTTAGGAACTCTCTCAACCTCCTCAAGGTCTTTGTCTTGATGGGACTCATCCACATCTTTATGCTTCTCAATCCCTTTACTTTCAATCCCTTTCTCAACTTCATCTCCTTTAGGCTTAATCTCTTCTTGGGGCTTCTCAGAATCAGCAGGCATCTGAGGACCTTCGTAGTTGGTTCCACTTCTTAGCTGGATCGCCTTGCACTGCTCTTTCGAGTTCCCCTCCGGCATTCTATTCACTGATTTTGCAATTTGGCTCATCTGGAGCTCTAACGAAGTAAACCTTCGATTGTTCTCTTGTTGAGTTATAGTCCACTCAACGTTCATCTTCTGGAGCTCTTGATCACGTTGATCACCCTTCTTATGCAACTCCTTCACATCGTACTCCAAGGATGACAATCTCTTGCTCCCTTCCTCCACCTTCTGAAGGATCGCTCTCAACATCTCCTCGGTTGATGCACCGCCTTCTCCACCCGGAGGTTTAGACCCCGGATCAACACCTGCAGGAACAGTAACACCAGCTTTTGGGTTAGCATAAGAAAAATTATCATTCCTCCTCCATGTGCTTTGAGGAGGCTGCTGGCTTCCTTGAACTCCTTGTGTGTTCCTCCATTGATTTTGAAGTGGCTGAGGGCCTGGAGGCACAAATGGTTGGCCATAAGAAGGCCTTCCATACTGATTACCACCTTGGTAGCCATTCTGATTGTAATATGGACCTCCCATGTAATTGGCTACCTCTTGCTGTCCACTGGGTTGGTCTACTCTCTCCTTCTCTACTGCATGCTCTCCACCCAAACTCTTCCCCAACTCGAGGTTGTTGATCTTTTCCATCATGGCCATCAGCAGCCTTCTCGTTCCTTCTCCCTCTTCCACCTGATGCACTCTTTGCAAATCTGCATCCACACCCCAAGCACCGGCATTCGTGACAATGTTGTCAACGATCTCTCTACACCTCTCTATGCCTTGGTTGAGGAATGCTCCGCCCGCACAAGCGTCTAAATGGTCTTGCCCCGTCTTGTTGGCACCACTGTAGAAGAACGCCATAATATCCCCCTCATTGTACCCGTGTTGCGGGCACTCTATCAGCATGTTTGAGTATCTCTCCCACGCTTGGCGTAGATCCTCTCCAGACTTCTGGCGAAAGGACGAGATCTCAATTCTAGCCTTGATCGTCCTAGATGGAGGGTAGAATCGCTCGAGGAACAGACGCTCGAGCTCGGCCCAAGTGGTAATACCTCCCCGCGGGAGCGTATTATCGTACCACTCCTTGGCTATTCCCGTCAATGAGAATGGGAACAGCCTAAGCCTCTTGGCATCTTCAAACATGCCATTATAATTAAATGTGGAGGCTATCATGAGAAAGCTCCTCAGATGTGTGTGAGGATTCTCCTTCCCGATCATCCCTTTGAACTGATTCTCGGTCAGCAGCTTTAAAATCCCCGGTGATATTGAGAAGTTGTTCGCCTCAACAGGAGGCAAAGCCACTCCATCATAGTACCGCTGTGGCTGCGCTGCAAACCTCCCTCGAATCGCCATGTTATGATCTACGTTCTGAGGAACGTGTTGAGGATTATCAGCAGGTACTGGTACTTGTTGGGGTGGTGGTGGGTAAACAGGTGGTTGGTTATAGACTGGTGGTGGATGATATGGATATGGTGGATAAGGATAAGGTGGGTATGGGTAATGTTGGTATGCTGGGTTGTGGAAAGGGTTATTTGAGTTTTGTGGGTAAGCAAGGTTTTGGTTCTGGTTTTGGGGTTGTGTTTGTGCAGAGTTGATTGTGTCTTGTGGGTTCGGGTGTGGGCTCTCAGTTCCCCCTATGGGTATCTGCAGATTACTGCTATTTCCATTGGCACCCTCTGCCCGTTCCACAAGAGCAGTATACTCTGCAGCTATCTTGTCTAACTCCCCAAGTTCATCAGAAATTTTGTCTTTGTTTCCCGCGGCAGTAGTCATTCTTCTCAAGAAGGCTCGGTTCCTTCTGGCTATTGTCTCAGGATCTGCAGGTAATCTCTCTTCGCTCGTATTGCCTTGTGAGCGTGTTTTCATAAGCCTGAAACACTAGCAGAAGGATCAAAACGCAACTGCCGAATAAAAAATAAAAATAAAACAGAAAAGAAAGCACTCACTACTAACTACTAAGCTATCGACAAGTCCTATTCAAACATACAACGCCATCCCCGGCAACGGCGCCATTGACTTGAAGCGACTACACTAACTTCTACTAGTAGCTACCCCGCAAGAGAACGGGTTCACTGTAGTATGGGCAAGTATAGGGACCAAGTATTATCGAACCCAAGGGATAGTGTATATGCAAATAGATCCCTGAAGATCTACGCGTCGTAGTTAATATGAGTGTGATGTTTTTGGGGTTTTTGAAAGATTAAGATAAACTAAACTAAATTACGCTACTAAGGCAAAAGGAAAATTAAACTAAGTATCTAAGGTGTTTTTCAGATATGAGATGGTGATGCTCAGGATAGGAATCCCTACGTATACTAACGGAGCAGGTACATAATCAAAGTAATCGTGACAAACAAGAATTAACCTAAGTAAAAGATCGTAGAATGAAAGTTCAAGATTTTATACCCTAATACTTTATCCTAGCAATCGACTTCACTAATCCACTAACAAGTTAATGAATTGTGCTTAATTAATGAGACCCTAATTTAACTAAGGTGATGCGGTCGTCCTCCTTCGCTAAACCGGTAGATGAATTAACCTTTCCTAAACCCTCTCGTTAAGACTACTAATTGTTATTGAGTGATGCGGTCGTCCTCTCTCTAACACTTTCGTACTAAATTTAAAGGTGAAGTTCAGATTAATTATAAGAATTCATTAACTAAGAGAATTAAAACTAACGTCACAAATTACTCTAATTACGTACCCACATCCTACTTCTACGAGTTCATCCTAACCCAAGCATACAAGGGTTTTAGCCGGACATGGTTTTAACAAAAATAAAAGCAACAGAAGAAACAACGAATAAAAACATAATGAATTGAATAAAGAAAGTAAGAAACATGAACTAGGGTTTAAAAAGAAAATAAATACGAAGAACTGAAATTGAATTAACTAAAACGGAATTAAAAGCGTTTAAAGTAACGAACTAATGACAAGAAACTAAGAATTCGTATGCAAAACCTCAACAAAACGTAAAATAAAGCTTGCTCTTCTTCTTCCTCTCCAAAAACTAAGTCTAAAGTGATTTCTAAAGTCGGGATCCTTCAAAACGTGTTTGGAAGAGGTATATATAGGCACCGGGTCGAAACGGGAGTTAATGGGCCGAAAATACGCATCCGGAGGCAAAAGTATATGGGCGCTCGAGCAAAACGCTCGAGCGGTCCCGCTCGAGCAGTGTAGCTCGAATGATGCATTCGCTCGAGCGGTCGCGCTCGAGCTGCTCGAGCGCTGAATCTTCTCTGTATGTTTTGGGCGCTCGAGTGATTCGCTCGAGCGGTGGCGCTCGAGCTGCTCGAGCGCAAGAATTGTTCTGTACGTTTGCGCGCTCGAGTAAGGCGCTCGAGCGGTGGCGCTCGAGCAATGCGCTCGAGTGATCTCTAATCCTTCCAAATGATACTTTTCCTCGTCCGCACTAATACCAATCGTATTTCTTCAATATCTTCTCATCCGGGCATCCGTTTGAGTCGATTCAAAGTCCTACGAACTCCTCTTTTCGTCCTCTATTCACCTATGAGCATCAAAGAGACAAATTAATAATTTTATAAAAATAATACTCATTTGACTCCAAGCACTAATCGAAAACACTCAAAACATGAGTAAATTGGGCACCAAAACATAACAATTTCACGCCTAATCATTCACCTTGAGTTACTGAACCAAAATTGGTATTTACCCATACCTTTCACAAGCTTAATATGGATCCACAAATTCACGCAAAATGTCACATATATATATATATATATATATATATATATATATATATATTGTCTATACACACAGTCCAATCAATTTTTCACTTTACATATAAAGGTTTATAAAATTATCCATCCAAATTCCAATCATTAACAATATTTTTTACATGTGTGCCCTCTTACTTGTTAAAGGTATTCCGGGATAAAAAATAGTATATAAGAGCCGACAATTTGAGCCCAGTCTAGCTAAGCCCATGGATATGCCCAACAAAGTTCGGGTTTATATCCCCCATCTATTGTATTAATTTTAATTGATGGTCTTGGTATTGTTTAATTTTATTTAGGGATTAAAGTTTTTTTTAAGTCCAGTAACTTGACAAAATTTGTTTTTGGCCCCGTCTTTTGTATTAATTTTAATTGATGGTCTTGGTATTGTTTAATTTTTTTTAGGGATTAAAGTTTTTTAAGTCCAGTAACTTGACAAAGATTTGATTTTGGTCCCGATCGTTTACCTGTTTTGGTTTTGGTCCTATAAATTTAAAAATATTTTGAATTCAATCCTTTTACCTGCTATAGGGTGTTACAAACCGGTTTGTGTTTTGTTTTGACTTTCTTTGTACAAGTGGCAGTTTCTAATTGGGTTTTATTGTCCACATGACATTATTTATTTTAGTAATTCATAAAATTAAAAAAAAAATCAAATAATAAAAAATTGAATATTTTTTAGAATATTCAAATTACTGGATTAATATAGCTAATAATTAAATTCGTAATCAAACATTGTTGCTCAGTTATCGTCTCCAAAACATCAGATTCTCACAAATTCAAATCCCCAAATCAGAAAACCAAATCCAAATCAGAAATGTTTGGGCTGATATCTTCTCCAAAACTTTAAATTCTCACAAATTCAAATCCCCACATAAAAAATCCAAATTCCAACGACCAAGAGTCGTGGCGGCGACGAAGAGGAGGCACTGGTGGTGTCGCGGTGGGGGTGGAGCGATTGGGAATTTGGGATGATGATAAGGCTTTCAACGTTTAGATTTCAATTTCCAGATTTTATTGTTCGTCTGGGGAAGAGATTGGGGTGATGTCAATGTGTTTCATCGAAATTCGAAATTCTCAATGGGTTCTTCGGGTCGATTTGCCGATTTGAGTTCAGGCCAGCAAATTTATTTGCTCAATTTCTTCCATTAATTTTTCTGTAATTTTAAACACAAAAATAAATATGAAATAATAAATCGCATGGTTTGACCAACTTTAACGAGGGAAACTTGTTCAAAGGATTGGAAAATCATAGATTTCGGTTCTTGGCATAGGGATTTGGATGGAAGATTTTGGATGAAATTTTAAAAAGATTTGATTTTGCAATATTGATTGGAGTTTTTTTTTCCTTCCCTCGAAAGCCATTGATTAGAGTAGAAGATTGCTCTGGGACGAGGGCTTTGCCTTTTACTACAAGAGTAGAAGATTGCAATTAGAATTATAAATTTATAAAAAATTTGGGGTTTAAATAAGATCTGAAAATATCCAAAATGATAAATAAAATTTGATAATATTGTTAAAAAAATATAGAAAATCATTATCCAAAAAAAAATGACTTAGTAAAAAGAAAATGAAAAAATATTAATATTTACATAAGAATAAAAAATGAGTATAAGATAAAAATTAATAAAACGACTATAAACAAATTATAATTTTATTAATATCAAACACAACAATATTTTTGTAAACTAAAGATTATTATTAACCAATAAACTTTATTTAATTATTTTCAATATTCTCATCGCTTTTACATTTAATACTATTTTATTTTGAAATTTTAAATGTATTATAATTGTAACAAAAAATATTATAGATTTGTTATAAATATTTTCTAATTTTATTTAGATTTTTATGTTATAACTTATATTATTTTGAATTAATAAATATAATTAAATCTCTAATTGATACAAAATTGAAAATTAAAAGAAAAACCACATTAAACACATAAAAGAAAAGAAAAAAATAAATTTTATATGCCACATCAGCAGTGACCTGATATGTGACCCACTATAGCAGTTAAATGGACTGATTTCAAAATATTTTTAAACTTATAGGACCAAATTCAAAGTGAGTAAACGATTGAGACCAAAATCAAATTTGTGTCAAGTTACGGGACGTACAAAAATTTAATCCCTTTTTTTTTTTTACTCTTTGCCGTAATTAGCATATAGTATGATGAAATCATGGACATTTTTTTTCTACAACTAAAATTAAATAACCTAATAATGGCAGAAGGTAAGAATCATTACAATTTAGAATTTATTATTTTTAATTCTTATTAATAAATTAATAATGTATTATTGTGGCCACTGACTAGTAGTGTAAAATAGATTGTGGGGGACTTGCCAGTAATGTTTGCTTATCTAATACTCCCTTCGTCCTATAAATATTTGCACACTTTTCTTATTCGTCCGTCCAACAATTGTTTGCACACTCATAAAAGGAATTTTTTTTATAAACTCCACCCTCACAATATTCACATATTTACATAAATTGTCATTACTTTTTACCTTTTGTGCCCGCAATACACTCAATTCAACCAATTTCTTTACTTTATACATCACAAAATACTACACATTACACTTTTGTCTTAAAAGTTGTGCCCGCAAACACTTATGGGACGGAGGGAGTATATTTTTTTCAGCAATTTAAGAAATAATAAAAAAATTGAAGTCATGGGTTGGGCTGGCTCGTTAGCCCACAACCTAGATTGGATTGGGTTAAGCTCCCCTTTTTTTAGGTCCGACCAGAAAATGTGCCGGCCCGACCCAACCCAAAAACATGTAATTTATATTGCCTTTAAATACTTTAATTCTAATAAACAAGTAATTTATATTGCCTTCAGTAACTATTTTAAAATTAGATTTGTAATGTTGATGGAAGTACCTACTCCTATTTTCTAAATTTTGGTTATATCATTCTTTAAAAACTATATATTTAAGGATGTAAATAGTTTTAAATTAAGTTTTTGTATTTAATTTTATTAAACGTAGTTGAAGTGGTTCATTTATGTAGAGAGATATTCTCTTTGTAATAAAAAAAAAATCATTTAGTTAGGTTATGTTTTTAAGGTAAAGATATAGGATAAATTGCATTTTTTTGGTCCTACGCGAATAAGTGGTCTACAAAAATGGTCATTTTTTCGGCATTTTTGGTTCCGTAGATTTGAATTAGAATTTTTTTGTCCCAACACTACAAAAAAGACGGAGATTAGCGACGACAATTTTGCGACGGTCAGAATATCCGTCGCAAATACAGTGAATTTGCGACGGATTTATGTAAGTCGTCGCAAAAAATGTCAATTTGCGACGACTAAGGAAGTCCGTCGCAAATTATAGTAATTTGCGATGGATACGTCGTCGCAAACACTAGGGCCCACCGACTTCATCTTGAACCGGCTACATTTGCGACGGAAAGGTCGTCGCAAATTTCAACTTTGAATTTGCGACGGTCCGTTCCGTCGCAAAATATACCCGTTTAAAGGTGACCGTTCATGAAGCGACCCGTTTGACTGATTTGCGACAGACTTTGCCGTCGCAATTTTTAACTTTGTATTTGCGACGGACCAAAGCCGTCGCAAATCTTACATTTATATTCGCGACCTTTCGGGAAACGGCCCATTGACTGATTTGCGACGGAATGTCCGTCGCAAATCCAAACCGTTTTACGCATCTTATCGGGAAACAGTGCGTTGACTGATTTGCGACGGAAAATCCATCGCAAATCAGTAAAAAACGGGGTCGTTTTGCTTTTGACGGGGAAAATTTGCGACGGACAGCCGTCCGTCGCAAAATTTTTTCCACTTATATATACAGACCCGCCGAGTTGCAGACGAAAGAGAGAAAAGAAGAAGAAGAAGAAGAAGAAGAAGAAGAAGAAGAAGAAGAAGAAGAAGAAGAAGAAGAAGAGGAGGAGGAGGAGGAGGAGGAGGAGGAGGAGGAGGAGGAGGAGGAAAAAGAGAGGAAAAGGAAGGAGAAGTCGGGTGTCGTCGCTGTAGAGCCAATCTGTCCCCACCGAGTTCTCGTTTCGTCATCTTCTACAAATAAACCGTAAGTTTTCTTCATTTTTACCGTTTAAAATTTAATTTTAAAGCATGTTTAGAGAATTGATTTTAGATGAATTATTTGAATTATATTAGTAATAAATTGATTTTAGTTGATTTAGTTGATCGAATTTTAATTTAAAGCATTGTTTAATTTTTGTTAAGTTTAGAATTGAATTAGTTGAATTGTTTGAATTATATTAGAAATGAATTGATTTTAGTTGAATTAGTTGAATTATAATTTTATTAGTTGATCGAATTTTAATTTAAAGCATGTTTAATTTTTGTTAAGTTTAGAATTGAATTAGTTAAATTGTTTGAATTATATTATAAATAAATTGATTTTAGTTGAATTAGTTGAATTATAATTTAATTAGTTGATCGAATTTTAATTTAAAGCATGTTTAATTTTTGTTAAGTTTAGAATTGAATTAGATGAATTGTTTGAATTATATTAGAAATGAATTGATTTTAGTTGAATTAGTTGAATTATAATTTAATTAGTTGATCGAATTATAATTTAATTTTAAAGCATGTTTAGAAATAGTTGAATTTGTTAAGTTTAGAATTGATTTTAGTTGAATTGTTTGAATTATAATTTAATTTTAAAGCATGTTTAGAAATAGTTGAATTTGTTAAGTTTTGAATTGATTTAGTTGAATTGTTTGAATTATAATTTAATTTTAAAGCATGTTTAGAAATAGTTGAATTTGTTAAGTTTAGAATTGATTTTAGTTGAATTGTTTGAATTTTAATTTAATTTTAAAGTATGTTTAGAAATAGTTGAATTTGTTAAGTTTAGAATTGATTTTAGTTGAATTAGATTAGTTGATCGAATTTTAATTTAATTTTAAAGCATGTTTAGAAATAGTTGAATTGTAGAGCCGAATTGATTTTTTTTTCGAATTATGTTATAGATTTTTAAAGCATGTTTAATTTCATTGATTTTAATTTAATATTTCGAATTTTGTTATAGATGAGCGGACAAGGCAGTGGCAGTGGCAGTCAGGAGCCTCCGAGGGATGAGGAGGTTCGTCGAGGAGAGCGAGGAGACGACGGGCCTCACTAAGACCCGTGGTTCCACCTATTTTCAGACTGAGGTCTCAATCAGAGACCTCTTCACAGCCTGGTGCGGGCTCCTCCTCCTCCTCACAGCAGACTGCTGAGGGCTCATTCTCCTCCCGACAGCATCCGATTGTTCAAGCACGGATGACTGTTCAGCCACATTGTAATACCCCGTCCCGTTTTATACCTTTTATATTCCTAGAACCCTTATTTTATTTTCTTATCTTTGTTTCTTTTTATTTTATTATTTTGTGTGCTTTTGTGTAATTTAAATATACATACCCTTTTTATAAAATTCCTAAATTCGAAGAAAGAAATCGAATTCTTTCAAACGAATAAAGGACTACGATAAATTAATTATTCAAATTAAATTAAGGATTTTGATCCGTTTAATTTATTGAGAAAAATCAAAATACAATAAAATATTATTCGAATCTTAAAATTGTATTAATTTTCAAATCGAAATTAAACTCGTGAACCAAACGATCCCTAAACCGTATCAATTGGGATCGAAAATATCATAATTAAAGGGGGTTAATTTCTGGCCACATAAATTGCTTTCCTTTTTTAATTAAATTAATTACACATTTTATCTCACCCACATATTTATTCCTCCTTTAAAATTAAACAATTAAGAAATTAATTTTCTAATCAAATATCCTTTCTCTCTCTCAAATTAACAAAACCGCATACTCTTATCTTTCTCATCATTTTTCTTTCCCCAAAATTTTCACTCGCTCTCTCTCTCGGTCACTCTTCCCAGCAGACCGCCGTCCGCCTCTCTCCGCCGTGCTCAGCCGCAGACCGCAGCCTCCTCGCTCCAGCCAAGCCGCGCCTCCGTCTCCCTCCAATCACCGATCGCGAGCACCGCCGCGGTCCCAGCTCCAGCCGCGCCGCCTCTGTCTCCCTCCGACGAAGCCACCGCGACGCCTCAGCTCCGTCGCGCTGCCGCCGTCCCCAGCCAACGCCGCCTCTCTCTCTCTGTTGCGTGAACCGCCGAGCGCCGCCACGCGCCGCTTGACGCCATCCGCCGCTCATCCTCCAACCGCGACGCCTCTGTCCTCCGCGTCGCCGCCATTGGTCTTTGTTCCTTTGGGTAAGCCTCTTTTCGTTCGTCTCCAATTCGTTTCGATTTCACAGTCCTTCGAATTAATTCACTTATAAACAAAAATTCACGTTTTGCCTCTTTTGTATAATCGAGACGTTGTCGTCTCCTCCGCCCTTTCCGACCTTTCCGGTGAAGCCCGAAAGACGAACCGCTGCCCGTTTATTTTCGAATCACCGAAACGACGTCGTTATGCCACCGAAATTATCCGACGAGCCACCAATCGAACGCCGTTAGGCTGCTCGGTTTGGACTCGTAATATTTCTAGTTTTCTCCCTATTTTTCTCTTGTAAATTCTGGTTTGGGAATAAGATTTCGAGCAGTGGATATGGTTTAGTATTACTGTTTTAACGGTTTCGTATTAGTTATTTAGAAGTATGGTATTCTTTGTTGTGTAGTACCTTTGAATTAGTTGGTTAGTATTATTGAAATTGTTATTTAGTGTTAATTGTTAGTTGTTTAGTATTATTGGGTTTATTGATTAATATTGTCGAATTAGTTGTTTAGTATTGTTGATTTAACTGGTTAGTATTATTGTATTAGTTGAGTTTTTGGAGACAAAGGGAAACTCGTCTTCCCCTTGTGCGACTGTTAGAGAATTAGGAACGAAAAGATAAGTCGAGTTACATCCAAATTAGTAACAAATGAAAAGTAGCATTCTTGGAAAATTGTATAATTCTTTGGTTTTGAAAGTGACACAAGTCAATTTGATTAGTAATACTAATGATAAGGAAAAGTATATATTATATTATTTTAAGTATTTATTATATAAACAAGATAAGTGTAATAAGAGATTTTTTTTTTATTTATTTATAAAATATTTATATTCAAGAATCCTTTTAAAATGAGGAATAGAATTCTTAAGAAAGAAAAACCTTTTCTTTAAATTTTATTAATATTTTTCTAAGTAATCTCTTATTTTTCTAAGTAATTCCAAGGTTAATAAGTTTGTTATTCCTTAAAGGGCCTTTGTTAAGGACACCACTGCTTTCAGTAAATACACCCCCCTGTTACACAACTGAATTTAGTAAATACACCCCCCTAATACACCTCCTCTTAAAAAGGGGTGTACTTATCAAAAGATTATTTTTGTAGTAATCGAAATAGTCATACCACAAGTATACTAGTAAATACACTCCCTCAATACACTCACCTTTTTAGAAGTGGTGTATTTACCAAAATAGGGCGTGACCCTTAAGCAAGTCCTTTTTGAGTTTATAAGATCACAACTTTCTCGATTCTCGTAACACAAACTCTCAAGTTTTCCTAAACGTTTTCAAAGGTCAACTTTTAATTAAATATCTTCCTACTAGGATTCGGTACTAGTTGGAACGCGCACGAGGTTTCCGACCATCTGTTTGTACATCATTCTCGGGACCCGGAGCAAACAGGTGGGTGATGATCTGTTGATCGATCTGCTAATAATACGTTGTGCTGGTATACTCTGAACTCGACTAAATCAATCTAAAACAACTTATCCAACATAAATGTATACCTATTATATAAGTGTGTGAACTATATGATATTATTATATATAAACCTTATATGGATTGTTTTGTTTATCTAATTATATAAATCGTTTATGACTGCATGGTAATAAGGACACTTTGTGAGCATGAATCTTTTGAGTATGAATTATGTGTATTTCTCCCCATGGTTTGAAATGATAGTTTTTGTGAGGAAAAAGGAAAACTGCTAATTATTCTTGCGGAATGACGCGTATGGCCATGAGTGACAATAGGTCAGATTCATGGTCACCGATACTTATTCTTGCGGAATGACGCGTATGGCCATGAGTGACAATAAGTCAGATTCATGGTCACTGTTAATTATTTTTGTGGAATGACACGTACGGCCATGAGTGATAATAGATCAGATTCATGGTCGCTGATATTATTTATGGTGTTTTGGAAGAGATTTACTATATGTGAAAATGATTGTGGGCTTTGCCCCTTAATGTGAACCAACTTGTGATATTTCAATTATATGATGTGAAACCTGTTGTGCCCAACTGATTATTATGTGAACTTCTTACTTATATGATTTATGATGTTCGTATTATTATATCAATTGATTAAATAAATTATATACTTTATTAATAAGTATAACTTAATATATTTCGGATTTACCAATCCCATGACGTTGCAAATCACCCATACGTGAGAATTCAAATCTCACGCCCCCCTTTTTACAACCCTTGCAGATTATGATTTCGTGGAGCAAGGACAGTAATAGAGACGACACGGAGTTTCCCACTTAAATAAAATGATACTGTTGATATTAAGCTTTATATATGTGTGAGAGATATATTATAAATATTATTCTACTCATTCTTCCGCTGCACAAAACTCATCTCTCATTTTGTTATCCCTTTTTATATCAAAAATTTTATAATTCGGACTTTTGATCACAATAATACTACGAATCCGATATAATTAATATATTCTGGGTTCGGGGCGTTACAGGTGGTATCAGAGCTTAAGTTCAAACTTTCGGACCTAAACTCAAAATCATTGTTTTTATCAAACCAAAATTCTTTTTCTTTATTAAATTTTCTTATCATGTAAGTATAAATCACTAATTAAATCACTTGAGGGGAAATGTGTCTCCTATTACCGTCAGAAGCTCCTCGAAGGTATGTTCTTATTTTATTGCCTAAAAGTTTATGATATTGCGACAACTTGACTTTCATAACAAAACTCCAATCAAAAGATCGCGAACTCGAAACAACACCTACGAGGTGTAGAAAGAACCACGAAATGTCGTTCATATTACTATTTGAAATGCAAATAATTAGTGAAAGATAGAAATAAATATATATTTGTATAAATTTATAAATTTCATAAATGATGTTATATGATTATTTGAACTAGGTGCCTTAATTGTTTAAATAATGTTTCTGCAATAACTAAAATTTTGACTAGGATTTTCCTTTCCATATAAGAATCCACCTAAGATAGTTATATCCCGATAATTAGAAGACACTTAGCGAACCTTAGAATCTATAAGTGTGTTATAACCCAGTTCACGAGACTGTGTGCAAAGGCAAGAGCCACTCCAATATCCCCAGACGAGACATATTTGACAGCCGTGATTCGTTTTGCCAGAAGGGTTACTGAGTTGTTCTCCGTCCTATCGCAGTAAGACTACTCGAACGGATGAGAATAGAAGACCCGGTTCAACGACCCCACATTCACTTGGACATACCTAGGAAAAAGTCGACGATGGGTATTTCCGTATGATAGTAGTGATCAGCCAGAGTGATCAAATCCTTTTAAACAGTTATCCTTTTGGTGTAGTCACAAAGACGTACAACATAGATGTGCCACCCTTTCCTGACATATAGTAGTAGTCAGACGTATGAACGTTTTACTTAGACCACATCAGCGTAGCTCCAACCCGCTCCTTTTGTCGCTCATAGTCCGTACTAATGCAAGGATACGGTGCGTTAGAATATACCTAGAACCCTTTTGCATTCTATGACGTAATGTAAGGAGACTGACCTCCGTAGGACCAAAACTTTTTAGATATATATATATATACTTATTTTGTGCTCACTACTTGTCAATGTGTTTTACTTGCTTATTATATATTAACTGTCATATTTTATCTGATTATCACTTAATGACACATTACTAGTTCCTAGAATACTGTGCGAATGTGAGCACTGTACCATTGAGGGCCCCAATGCGCAGCTGGTGAATTACGTACCACACGTGTTTCAGTGCTAGCGTTGTGTTGATTTGGTTAATCCGGTTATGTTTTTATAACTTTCTCGCACCTATACGTATCGTAACAATATTATTCTTTTCGATCAGAACTACCTTTAGAATGATACCCGGACGTAAACGTGGACGACCCCGCGTTAACCCTATCCCTGAACCCGTGGATCCGATAGAACAAGACCCACCCCTTCAGGCTGAACCCGAGCCGCCTCAACAGGCCGCGCCGGAAAATAATATTGCGAGAGAAATACTGATCTCTCTTCAGAACTACATTCAGCAACAAGCTCCACCACCTCCTCTACCACTGTACGGGCCTATACCTCAGATGGCGCCCAGGACGAATGACTTTGTCGAACGCTTTCGACGACTGCAGCCACCTAGGCTGGATGGGAAAGAGGATCCCTTTGAAGTCGAGGAGTGGATATCGGGATTGGAACGTATTTTCAGACACATGGCACTGACTGATGCACAGAAGGTCTCCTGTGCCCAGTTCCAACTGATGGAAGATGCAGCCCAATGGTGGGAATCTTATGAACGAACCATGGACGAAGAAGCTAGACAGGTCCTTACTTGGGAGGACTTTAAGAAAACTATACTGGATCGATACTTTCCACGAGTCCTGAGGGATCGGAAAGAACAAGAATTTGTTAACCTTCGACAGGGAACTCTCTCAGTGATAGAGTACGAGAGAAGGTTCAACCAACTGTCTCGTTATGCCCCACATCTGGTGGGTGACGATGAAAGGAAAGCTCGCAGGTTCGAGCAGGGTTTGAGGCCCGAGATAGCAGGAATTGTGATTGGTCTTCAGGTGTCAAGCTATGGAGAAGTTTTTCATCGAGCACTGCTAGTCTCGATCAGCCAGAACTTGGAGTACAAGCAGACTTCGACAACTGTCCCCGTCAATCGTAATTGGCAGCCAAGCTTCAAGAGAGATCCAGTTCCACCACCTGGGGGGAACGACTACAACGTTCCTCGAAACAATCCAAACTGTCCGAGATGTAAGAAGAGACATTGGGGACAATGCCACAAAGATAACGTAACTTGTTTCCGTTGCAACCAACCAGGCCACAAGATTAACGAATGCACTCTACCATCAAATCCCAACTACCAACCAATTAACAACATCCAGTACTACCCGCAGCAAGTGGGTAACTACCAGACTTACCAGCCGCCTGCACACAACAACCGTCGATCGGGGCCACCAGTCAGAGTTCCACCTCACCAAGATGGGGAGTGGTCAGGCCACGTGAATGCTATCCTAGAAGGAGGAGAAAACAGTGGAGGACAACTCCGATTGAAAGGACCTAAACATCCCGTGTAGACACTAAGTAGAAAGGGGTTAAGACTAAATAATACTTAAAATAAGGGTATGGGGTTTAGCCAAATAATACCTAGAAGCTGAATTTCGGGGGCGAAATTCTGTTAAGGGGGTGAGGATGTAATACCCCGTCCCGTTTTATACCTTTTATATTCCTAGAACCCTTATTTTATTTTCTTATCTTTGTTTCTTTTTATTTTATTATTTTGTGTGCTTTTGTGTAATTTAAATATACATACCCTTTTTATAAAATTCCTAAATTCGAAGAAAGAAATCGAATTCTTTCAAACGAATAAAGGACTACGAGAAATTAATTATTCAAATTAAATTAAGGATTTCGATCCGTTTAATTTATTGAGAAAAATCAAAATACAATAAAATATTATTCGAATCTTAAAACTGTATTAATTTTCAAATCGGAATTAAACTCGTGAACCAAACGATCCCTAAACCGTATCAATTGGGATCGAAAATATCAGAATTAAAGGGGGTTAATTTCTAGCCACATAAATTACTTTCCTTTTTGAATTAAATTAATTACACATTTTATCTCACCCACATATTTATTCCTCCTTTAAAATTAAACAATTAAGAAATTAATTTTCTAATCAAATATCCTTTCTCTCTCTCAAATTAACAAAACCGCATACTCTTATCTTCCTCATCATTTTTCTTTCCCCAAAATTTTCACTCGCTCTCTCTCTCGGTCACTCTTCCCAGCAGACCGCCGCCCGCCTCTCTCCGCCGTGCTCAGCCGCAGACCGCAGCCTCCTCGCTCCAGCCAAGCCGCGCCTCCGTCTCCCTCCAATCGCCGGTCGCGAGCACCACCGCGGTCCCAGCTCCAGCCGCGCCGCATCTGTCTCCCTCCGACGAAGCCACCGCGATGCCTCAGCTCCGTCGCGCTGCCGCCGTCCCCAGCCAACGCCGCCTCTCTCTCTCTCTGTTGCGTGAACCGTCGAGCGCCGCCACACGCCGCTTGACGCCATCCGCCGCTCATCCTCCAGCCGCGACGCCTCTGTCCTCCGCGTCGCTGCCGTTGGTCTTTGTTCCTTTGGGTAAGCCTCTTTTCGTTCGTCTCCAATTCGTTTCGATTTCACAGTCCTTCGAATTAATTCACTTATAAAAAAAATTCACGTTTTGCCTCTTTTGTATAATCGAGACGTTGTCGTCTCCTCCGCCCTTTTCGACCTTTCCGGTGAAGCCCGAAAGACGAACCGCTGCCCGTTTATTTTTGAATCACCGAAACGACGTCGTTATGCTGCCGAAATTATCCGACGAGCCACCAATCGAACGCCGTTAGGCTGCTCAGTTTGGACTCGTAAGATTTCTAGTTTTCTCCCTATTTTTCTCTTGTAAATTCTGGTTTGGGAATAAGATTTCGAGCAGTGGATATGGTTTAGTATTACTGTTTTAACGGTTTCGTATTAGTTATTTAGAAGTATGGTATTCTTTGTTGTGTAGTACCTTTGAATTAGTTGGTTAGTATTATTGAAATTGTTATTTAGTGTTAATTGTTAGTTGTTTAGTATTATTGGGTTTATTGATTAATATTGTCGAATTAGTTGTTTAGTATTGTTGATTTAACTGGTTAGTATTATTGTATTAGTTGAGTTTTTGGAGACAAAGGAAAACTCGTCTTCCCCTTGTGCGACTGTTAGAGAATTAGGAACGAAAAGATAAGTCGAGTTACATCCAAATTAGTAACAAATGAAAAGTAGCATTCTTGGAAAATTGTATAATTCTTTGGTTTTGAAAGTGACACAAGTCAATTTGATTAGTAATACTAATGATAAGGAAAAGTATATATTATATTATTTTAAGTATTTATTATATAAACAAGATAAGTGTAATAATAGATTTTTTTTTTATTTATTTATAAAATATTTATATTCAAGAATCCTTTTAAAATGAGGAATATAATTCTTAAGAAAGAAAAACCTTTTCTTTAAATTTTATTAATATTTTTCTAAGTAATCTCTTATTTTTCTAAGTAATTCCAAGGTTAATAAGTTTGTTATTCCTTAAAGGGCCTTTGTTAAGGACACCACTGCTTTCAGTAAATACACCCCCTATTACAAAACTGAATTTAGTAAATACACCCCCCTAATACACCTCCTCTTAAAAAGGGGTGTACTTATCAAAAGATTATTTTTGTAGTAATCGAAATAGTCATACCACAAGTATACTAGTAAATACACTCCAACAATACACTCACCTTTTTAGAAGTGGTGTATTTACCAAAATAGGGTGTGACCCTTAAGCAAGTCCTTTTTGAGTTTATAAGACCACAACTTTCTCGATTCTCGTAACACAAACTCTCAAGTTTTCCTTAACGTTTTCAAAGGTCAACTTTTAATTAAATATCTTCCTACTAGGATTCGGTACTAGTTGGAACGCGCACGAGGTTTCCGACCATCTGTTTGTACATCATTCTCGGGACCCGGAGCAAACAGGTGGGTGATGATCTGTTGATCGATCTGCTAATAATACGTTGTGCTGGTATACTCTGAACTCGACTAAATCAATCTAAAACAACTTATCCAACATAAATGTATACCTATTATATAAGTGTGTGAACTATATGATATTATTATATATAAACCTTATATGGATTGTTTTGTTTATCTAATTATATAAATCGTTTATGACTGCATGGTAATAAGGACACTTTGTGAGCATGAATCTTTTGAGTATGAATTATGTGTATTTCTCCCCATGGTTTGAAATGATAGTTTTTGTGAGGAAAAAGGAAAACTGCTAATTATTCTTGCGGAATGACGCGTATGTCCATGAGTGACAATAGGTCAGATTCATGGTCACCGATACTTATTCTTGCGGAATGACGCGTATGGCCATGAGTGACAATAAGTCAGATTCATGGTCACTGGTAATTATTTTTGTGGAATGACACGTACGGCCATGAGTGATAATAGATCAGATTCATGGTCGCTGATATTATTTATGGTGTTTTGGAAGAGATTTACTATATGTGAAAATGATTGTGGGCTTTGCCCCTTAATGTGAACCAACTTGTGATATTTCAATTATATGATGTGAAACCTGTTGTGCCCAACTGATTATTATGTGAACTTGTTATTTATATGATTTATGATGTTCGTATTATTATATCAATTGATTAAATAAATTATATACTTTATTAATAAGTATAACTTAATATATTTCGGATTTACCAATCCCATGACGTTGCAAATCACCCATACGTGAGAATTCAAATCTCACGCCCCCTTTTTACAACCCTTGCAGATTATGATTTCGTGGAGCAAGGACAGTAATAGAGACGACACGGAGTTCCCCACTTAAATAAAATGATACTGTTGATATTAAGCTTTATATATGTGTGAGAGATATATTATAAATATTATTCTACTCATTCTTCCGCTGCACAAAACTCATCTCTCATTTTGTTATCCCTTTTTATATCAAAAATTTTATAATTCGGACTTTTGATCACAATAATACTCCGAATCCGATATAATTAATATATTCTGGGTTCGGGGCGTTACACACATGGTTCAACGTAAGTTTTAATATTTTATACTAATTTTTTTTATTAATTAAAACCTAATTATTTTACTAACTTTGAAGTTTTAATTTTACAGTTGGATTCCTGGTCATGAGCCTACTAATCAGGTTTCCCGGTCCATCCTTGGATGTGGATTCGAGCCCACCGCTTACAGTTGAGGCTAGTGTCCGATGCAAAGAAAAAGACATACTTCGAGGAGTTTAAGGTATTAATTTAATTTATTATTAATATCAAATATATAAACATATATTTACATTTAAATTGTAATTGCAGAAAGAATGTGTCTGGGCACCGGAGCACGATGACCAAATGTGGAAGAATTTCGAAAAATATGCGGCGGAAAGGTACAAAGACCTCCTTTTTAGAATGAGGGAGAAGTGGTATAAGAAGGGAGAGGCCACCGACCTGGGGACTGACAGTGAAAACCGGCCGATTTGGGACCAATTCCTCCGCTACTGGGATTCCGCTGAATTCAAAGAGAAGTCGGCGAAAAACAAGGCGAATCGGCGTAGTGACCCTGATGGAGAAGGGATGGCGAGACATCGGACCGGTTCTCGGTCCATTTATGAGAACGGGTTGAGATTTGTAAGTTTCGTCTTTAATTTTGTAGTTTTTGAATTTATATTATTTTTTTCCTAATTTTTTATGAGTGGTATTAATTTTTACTATTTTTTTTTCTAATTAGGCGGCATAGCAAGGACGCGAGCCCTCTCATTTTGAGAGATTGCAGCTCACCCACCCACTCGTCGAGGAGACTGGGAAGTCTACCTACGGCCGTACCACCGAAATCCACGTAAGTATTATTTCAATATTAATAGTATTATTTTAATTTTTAAAATAAAAAATATTATTTTATATTTTGTGTTCAATTTATTTAATTTTTTGTATAATTAATTTGCAGAGAAAGATGCTCGAGGACCTTGCCTCCCAGCCTCAGCCTGAGGAAACGGCAGAGGGGTCGATGCCCCCCACACAGCCTTCTGTTGACGTTCAAAATGAATTGTACTTCAAGAACGTCAAGGCTAAAAAGGGGCGGTTCGCTGGATTGGGTGGCTTCGGAAAGAACTTTTTCCGACCTCGTGGCTCGGGCTCATCCTCCTCTCAGTCTTCCATCGACTCTCATCCCAGTGAGGTCGAGAGGCAGCTTTCCACGGTGGTGGAGCAGATGAACAACATGCAGAGGCAACAACGAGAGAAGGAAGAGTCTGAGAGGCAGTATACACTCCAAATGCAGCAGTATACTGCCGCCATGCAGGAGTGGTGGCGGTTGTTCACCTCTGATGTGCCACGAGAGCTCATGCCTGCGCCACCGATGCCGCCAATCCCGCCGACCCAGCCGTCGATGCCACCGATGCCACCGATGCCCCCGATGCAGCCGATTGTTAACCTGGGCGAGGATGAGGAGGAAGAGGAAGCCGGATTTAATTCTGACGGGTAGAAAAATTTTAATTTTAATAAATGTGAAATACAATTTTTTTTAGTTTGAATTGATGTTATTTTTATTTAATTTTTTGTGAAGTACTACAATTTATTTACTTTTAGTTCAAAATAAATAATTTTACCAAAATAATAATTGCGTACAAATGAACGAATTATAAAATTATGCAATTGTCGAAATAAATAATTTTACAAAATAAAAAAAAAATAGTTGGGCAAAATATTTTTATAAACAAATTAGATACGAAAAGAAATTAATTTGGTGAATTATGGAAAAAAAATGAATCAATTTGAATACATATACAATTAATTGCGTACAAATGAACGAATTATAAATTTATGCGGGAGTCGAAATAAATAATTTTACCAAAATAATAAAAAATAAATGGCCCCAACATTTATAAAAACAAGTGAGAAACGAAAATGAATTAATTTGGTGAATTATGGAAAAACAACGAGTCAATTTGGATACATATACAATTAATTGCGTACAAATGAACGAATTATAAATTTAAGCGGGAGTCGAAATAAATAATTTTACCAAACTAATAAAAAATAAATGGCCCCAACATTTATAAAAACAAGTGAGAAACAAAAATAAATTAATTTGGTGAATTATGGAAAAACAACGAGTCAATTTGGATACATATACAATTAATTGCGTACAAATGAACGAATTATAAATTTAAGCGGGAGTCGAAATAAATAATTTTACCAAAATAATAAAAATTAAATGGCCCCAACATTTATAAAAACAAGTGAGAAACGAAAATGAATTAATTTGGTGAATTATGGAAAAAAAAACGAGTCAATTTGGATACATATACAATTAATTGCGTACAAATGAACGAATTATAGTTTAATTATGCATTGTCGAAATAAATAATTTTACAAAATAAAAAAAATAGTTGGGCAAAATATTTTTATAAACAACTTAGATACGAAAAGAAATTAATTTGGTGAAATATAAAAAAAAAGACTTAATTTGAATACATATACAATTAATTGCATAAAAATGAACGAAAGTAGCTTGTGCCCTATTGGCGCGCGCCCCCTCCTCTTGCTCAAGAGGTCCCGTGTTCGATTCCTCTTGGACGCAAAAATGGATTAATTGTTCAAGGCCTAATAAGACTAATATAGAAGGTGGGCCGCATATAATAAGCAATGGGCCGAGTGGCCCAGTGGTCCGCGCCCGCCCCGGGTGCCCGGGCTCGAACCACGCGAGCCACTTTTTTTTTTTGTATAGGCTCGGTAATTTGCGACGGCCAAATTCCGTCGCAAATATTGAATTTTGCGACAGAAAACAGCCCGTCGCAAATTATAACAGAAAAAAATAAAAAAATATACTCCCTCCGTTCCAGACGAATTTGCACACTTTCCTTTTTTGGATGTCCCAAACCAATTTGCACACTACCTAAAAAGGAAACATTGATTTGCGTGCACACTCACATAAATATACACATATTTACCCATATGCCACTACTTTAACACTTTTCTTAATATGTGTGCCATCCCAGGGGTGCAAATTCCCCTGGGACGGAGGGAGTATATAAAAATATTTGCGACGGAATATGACCGTCGCAAATGTTTTTGACCCGATCGGGTCTAACCCGAAAGAATTGCGACGGACTGTAGTCCCTCGCAAATTCTGCGCGACCCGACCGGGTCTGACCTGCCATTTTTGCGACGGACTTTTCCGTCGGTAATTTGCGACGGATCTCCAAAATTCGTCGCAAAAATTAGCTACGGCTGTTTTAAAAACGGACACGTGTCCGTCGCAAAGCACTGTTTGCGACGGATATTCCGTCGCAAAACAGTGTTTTTTTTGTAGTGCAAGAAAAGTGCAGTTTGGACCTAAAAGAATGTTTAAATTGCAGTTTTAGTCCAAAAAATTTACAGTTTTGGTCACAAAAATTAACGAAAATGACAAAAAAAAAAAAAAAGGGGATAAAAAGAGAACGTGGTACCAAAATTATTATTAAAAAAATTCTCACGGACCAAATTTACAATTTTCTCTAGAAATATAAGATGTGAGATTTAATTAATTTTTTTGTTGTTCTGGAATTCTTAAATATAATTAATAATTGTCTTATATTACGGAATTGGAAAAAATATAGATAACTTCTCCATTAACTTATTTAATTTTTCACTAAAGCGTTTACTTTCTGGAAAAATAAATAAAGTCTACTTCTTTTAAAACCGTAAATTTCAGTTCACAGTAAAAAAATATTACAACCATATATTATCCCCACCCACCACTCCTACCTCCAAAAAGAAATAGTGATGATAGTGATTAGGGATTTTCTATGGTAATGAAGGGTTTCGCCCTTTCTGACGTCAGTAAACCAATAAATCGTTGACACATCGTGCGATTTCGCGCAGAGTGATATAGTTTCGCCATGAATAATTTAATTATTTTTAAATATATATATATAAAGAGAATTACTAAATTACCCTTATAATTTTCTTATAACACTTTTTTTTATAAATTTAACTACTACTATCGTATGAGGATTCCACTCTTTATTTCCATTATAATTAATTAAATAAAAACCAAGTTAAGAAATATTGAGAAACTGCCCTAAGTCTGTCTGTTCACAATATTTTCAAATTAAAATTTCAATTTTGCTCAAAGAGGCTTTGGACATTTGGTTCATTTTATTCAACGTCGAGTTCAAACGAGAAACAAGGAGTTAGAACCCATAGCAGTCTGCGTCTCTCCGGCAACACCCAAAGAACCGGCGGCAATAACGACGGGGAGGGTCACAATGATCTGGCGATGGCCTTGCCGGAGGACGACTGCCGCTACGCCGTCTTCGATTTGACTTTGTAACTGTTGATAATTTACGGAAGAGCAAGATCTTCTTCATTGCCTGCATCAAGATTTAGAGCAAAAATTATGTATCAACCTCCAAAGATGGATTAGAAGAGCACTGGATGGAATTCAGAAATCATAGTGACGACGACAAGTTCTTGATTGTTGATGGAACTCACTATGATGATCAAAGTAATTCAAGATGGAATTCACTATGATGGATCAAAGTAATTCGAGATGGAATTCACTATGATGGATCAATTTTAGGGATGACCTTGATTCTTTTAAATGTAGAAGTATTTGGCAAGAAAGTAGAAAATCCAGTAAGTTATCAGCATAGTATTTGCAAATATGATTTAATTGAAGGATGAGAAATGAGAATGTTGTGTTGATCATGGTGGGACTTTTTATTAAAAAAAGTTTGATGGGCAACTATGTGATTGGTCGATATAAGCTTGGTGGTCATTCATTGTCGATTCAACAGGATCTTGTTGTTACGTGATTAAGTAACTAATCAGTGTTTAATTTCGGATCCCCAACAATTAGGTTGGTCTTGATTTTCTTCATATCTTGGGGTGAGTTGATTGATGAGACTCGGTAGAGCAATGTGATTGTTTTTCCAATATTCTTTGGTCATGTTTGACCTCCTTTTGCTTGCTATTGTGGTATAGTTGGGCAAGATCTAACATGGTGCGAAAGAAGGCAAGAAAACAGAATGGTGGTGGAGAAGGTGGGAAACAGGGCTCTCGACTGAAGCAGTGGTGGGTTGGAGGGAGAGAAAGACGATATAAAAAAATGTTGTAAAGAAAATTGAACAGGAGCCAAATGTATTACTCCAAAATTTGATCTGTAACTTGCTTTTCCGAGTAACAAAGTCATGCACTAAGTAAAACCCAGGAATATCTAAGTATCAAATTGAGAAAAATCGAGAATTGAGTTTTTAAAAAGGGTTAAGGAACAGGAATTTGATAATAATAATTTAAACCAATTTTATCAGCATCCTTTAATTAACATGACTTTTTCTAGTTCTATTATGTCCGGCGGGCGGCTGCCACTGGTGTTTCTCGATCAGACCGGAGATGGTATAAGGAATCCAATGATTGGTTAGGATCAGAATGGTGGGGATTATATGATGCTACAATATGTAGTGCAGCCCTATATGAAATTTCCCCGTCTGAAGCTAATATTGACAGTGGAATGGGAGCAGCGCTACTGACCTAAAAGATGGGAAGAAATTTATCAAAATGTTGCTCTCCCATTCTACCAAATGCAGCCATAATGCCAAATAAAGAGAGCAATAATAGAGAACCCCTTAAAATTCTACATAATCCATAAGGAAGAAAAAACAAGAGATGAAAAAGATACAGAGAGAGGTCAATCAATAACATTCTTAGACAAGGATTTAATCTCATTTCAAATACATAAACATAGCTTTCATATTTAATAATTAAAAAAATTCGCATAAGGATCAACATTTTTCATGCAACCTATAAAAAGCACTATATATATGAAACAACAAAAACAATATCCTATCTTCTCACTACTATGATTAATTATTTGATGCACTGATATTTGAGAGGTGCTTAAACATTGTACAAGCAGAGAAAATTTGACTCAGAAGGAAGAAGAGATAAATAGTTTTTTTGTCCCACAACTTGTCTAGTGTCCAATTTTGGTCCCAAAAATATTAACTTTTTAATTTTGGTCCCATAACTTATTGAATCGTCCAAATTTGGCCCCAAATGGGACCAAAATTGGACAATTCAATAAGTTACGGGACCAAAATTGAATAATTAAAATTTTTGGGACCAAAATTGGACACCAAACAAGTTAGGGACAAAAAATTATTTTTTCGTATTCATTAATTTTTTTTCTTTTCTCACCTTATATATATATATATATATATATATATATATATACATCAATGGATTTATTTTTCATGAATATAAATACAAATATTTGAAACACATCTATAAAACATGAAAAATAAAAACCCATTATTTTTCAATTCCAATAATTATTATTTAAGATGAATTACAAAGCTCCCATAAAATACTAATAATGAAATTTTAATTACTAACTAAGAATTTAAATTGCGATAGAGTAGATAAAATAATAAATTAATAATTTTCATATAAATTTTGATTCTCCATATCTTCGTAAAATAATTCTAAATTGCTATCATGATCTCGTCTCCACCAATAATATATACATGATTATTACAAAGATTATTTTAGAGTATAATTAATTAAATAGTGTTTGATATATGTGTATGTGTGCGTATGTGTATATATATATCAATGGATTTATTTTTCATGAATATAGATACAAATATTTGAAAAACATCTATAAAACATGAAAATAAAAACCCATTATTTTTCAATTCCAATAATTATTATTTAGGATGAATTACAAAGCTCCCATAAAATACTAATAATGAAATTTTAATTACTAACTAAGAATTTAAATTGCGATAGAGTAAATAAAATAATAAATTAATAATTTTCATATAAATTTTGATTCTCCCATATCTTCGTAAAATAATTCAAAATTGCTATCGTGATCTCGTCTCCACCAATAATATATACATGATTATTACAAAGATTATTTTAGAGTATAATTAATTAAATAGTGTTTGATATATGTGTGTGTGTGTGTGTATATATATATATATATATATATATACACATATAAGGTGAGAAAAGAAAAAAAATTAATGAATACGAAAAAAAAAAATTTTTGTCCGTAACTTGTTTGGTGTCCAATTTTGGTCCCAAAAAATTTAATTATTCAAATTTGGTCCCAAAAATTTTAATTATTCAATTTTGGTCCCGTAACTTATTGAATTGTCCAATTTTGGTCCCATTTGGGACCAAATTTGGACGATTCAATAAGTTATGGGACCAAAATTGAAAAGTTAATATTTTTTGGACCAAAATTGGACACAAGATAAGTTGCGGGACCAAAAAACTATTTTTCTCGAAGGAAGAAGCATTGTACACAAGTGTTAAGATAATCCCATGCTCGATACAATTCCAAATCAAATGTCATATGGAAGAGCTTCGACTCCCCGACTATACCGTCTTGTCGGGCCTGCGACTAGGGTCGGGTACCGGTCTTCTCTCCAGCGCCACTCCACGGGAATTTTCATCTCCCAATGCAGGGCGACAACAACCTTGTTCAGTACCCGACCAATGTCCAGTCTACGGAGACTGCTTACTATTCAACGGCCACGAATGGAGAAGGAACCACTAATGTCTCTTAACCTGCTGAGGAATTTGACGACCAGAGTGTATAATAAGGAAATGAGCATCTATCTGATGAGGCTTGACGTCGGGGAAATTTTCCGATTGTAATCTCGTTCGTTGGACAATCACGGAGTATATAGGATTCACAACTGTGATATTTCGTCTTCTCGTAAGTCACTCTTCATCCACCGCCGCCGATGAACTACAGTTTCACACCTCTATTTCCGCCACAGGGTAGCAAAGCTGAGGGTTTTTATTCAATACCCCATGACCACTAAAATAAATATTATATGTTAAAATTATTTTAAAGTTAAAAGGTTATTATTGTAATTTTATATTTATTAATTTAATTTATTATTAAGGCGATACAGTGCGATTGCAATATGCATAGTGCAAACGCTCTAATGCAAAGTGCAATCATTTAAAAAAAAATATTATACGTTGAATTTTCGATCTAACCGTATTTAAAGGGTTCACTGACGTCAGGAAGGGCGAAACCCTTTCTGACCATAGAAAACCCCTAGTGATTAAAGGCATAAGTGAATAAAGAAATCGTCAAAGTTCACGGCAAGAAATCATTGTTATTTTTTAGTTAAAAAAAGTTAATAACTGAAAATCAATATTAATTACAGAAACATGTCATTAAAGATTATTTTTTGTCACTAAATTTTTTTAACTAGAGAAACAATAATGACTGATCATAATAGGATTATTGTCACTAAATGTCAATTTTGTAGCGGTGGTTAGAAAAGTTGTTCCTTTAGAACATATTGTGTACAAAAGGTCCATACAATTAGTAAAGTATACATTACACTCCTAACAAAAAAAAAAAATAACAACTACAGTCAAATTATTATTACTAAATATTAATTTTCAATGACTTTACCTAAAAAGTTCTTGATACTCTTATTTATTGAATACATAACAATAATGACAATATATACATATAGTTTATGTTAGAAGGCGATACTTTAAACAATATACATATTCAAAGAGTTTACATCACAAATTGTCCTATAACTTTCGAACAAAATAGATATAATCCCAAATGAATTTTTTTATTAAATTTAATCTCAATTTTTTGGATAAGGTCCAATTTTGGTCACATAATGGCCAAAAAAATGTGAAATAACATTGTTTTGAAGTACTTTTTTAAAATAAAATATATCATTGGTACAATTTGTAGAAATACTTTTAAAAACTAAATATATATATATATATATATATACATACTAGTTATAGCCCCGCGACGTTTCGCGGGCTTGAAACATGTATCATGTAATTATTTCGAGGAAGAAAATTAAATATAGCATAATCAGTCAAATTGAAAAATAAATTATTTGATTAAATATTTAATGTAATAATTTGAATTATAATTGTATGTTTATAAATACTTATATGAAATTTTATTGAGTTTGTAATATTTTTTATTCAATGATAAGTGTTATAAATCTAATAGGTAATTCATAAATTCTTTATTAATTACCAAAAAAAAAAGTCCATTCATAGATAGGTACAAACACATTAATTTAAATTTTTCGCAATTTTATCATAACATAAAATATCCAAAGTACCATTTTTAATGAACGTAGAATCATTTTTTAATCTAAGTGGAATCATTTTTCACCCTCATGAAATGAGAATTGACATCCCTATATTGATTTTTCTAGTGGCACTCAAGTGATCCACTGTGCGAATAAGTCAAAATGAAATCACTTGATCATATTTGTTGTTCTGTTGCTATGATTTAATTAAAAGGAGAACAATAAAATATGATGCACCTGATCAATGATCATGCATCGTTCAAAAATCCATAGAAATTAAGGTACATATGCATGCAAACTAATATGATTAAAAAAACATCACGATTAACTTTCATCCATCATAGAACCGTGTATTATAGGTAAAAATACACGGTGGCATTTTTTACCATACTTGACTTCGAAATTACACTAAAAAAAAGAAGTCAAGTAAAAGAATAAATTATATTTTACCAATATTGCATAATAATTACAAATGTATTTTCCACTTCTTAAATTAGATATCTTGATTTTTTGATATACCTCATCCATTAAAATCTGATGCAAGGTCTCCAACTGCTGCCAAGATTTTGCAATATTGTTCTTGGTCATGAGAAGAATCTACCAAAATAATACCAATATACCCACGTCTAAAATATGTAGGCAAGGCTGGAAATGTCAGCCCAAAGCACAAAAAGTGTGAACTATCAGCTAAACTAATAAAGTTCCCCTAAAACATAAAATTCGAACAATCACTTGCAATAACAGTGAAGGAAATATAATTGGAAAACGCGTACCACGTAATTGCCAACTGAAGGAAATCATACATGAATATTCTCATTTTCTTCGAAAATAGACCATGAACTGCTGTGCAAAAACAATGTCATCAATATCAATATGAAAGCTTGACAAAATGTCTTAAGTATTGCAAAAAGATTTCATAATTGTTAAAGAAATATATATATAACTTCCGTCCCCAAAAATCCAAACTGACCCACTATGGTTGTGTTCATTCTAAAAAAAAGGAGGCTTTGCTACCTAAGCACTGAAATGTTGGCAAAATAACAGACACGTTGTAATACCCCGTCCCGTTTTATACCTTTTATTTTGCTAGAAACCTTAATTATATAATTTTATATTATTATCTTTGTTTCTTTTAATTTTATTATTTTTGTGTGCTACTCTGTGTAATTTAAATATATACTCTATTTTCAAATTCCCAAGTTCGAAGAAAGAAATCGAATATTTCAAACGGATAAGGGATTACGAGGAGTTAAATATTCAAAGTTTAAAATTATGTTTTCAATTCGTATAATTTGTTGAGAATAATTAAAATACTTTAAAATATTAATTTAGTTTTAAAACTGTATTAATTTTTAATTCGGAATTAATCTCGTGAACCAAACGATCCCTAAACCGTATCAAGTGGGATCGGAAATATCAGGAATTAAAATAGATTAATCTCATCCACATGTTATTTTCTTTCCTCTTAAATTAATTCATTAATAAAAGTATTTTTCCCCTATAAATAAGAAGCTCCCGTCCCTTTCTTTCAGCATAAGATGATAAGAATTCAATCCCCAAATTTCACTCCAACACAATTCCTCTCTCTCTCGTCAAAATAGCAGAAAACGCGTCCTCTCTCTTCAAAGAAAGCCGTCGTCCTCCTCCTTTTTTCGGCGACCCGAAGCCGAACGCCGCCTCTGATCGACCGCCTCCTCGCACGTCACCGCCCCAGCAACAAGCTGCCGCTCCCTCTCCGCCGTACGACCGCCGCGGTCCAAGCGTCGTCGCCCCTTCTCCGTCGCACGGAAGGCGCCGCCCTCCGTCGCTCCTCCGCCACAAGCGCCGCCGCTTCTCCGGCCGCCCAGGAACGCCGTCGGTCGCTGCCGCCGCCGCTCCTCCAGCCGTGTGCCGCCTAGACGCTCACTGCCTCCTTCCAATCGAAGCCGATTCGCCCTCTTCGTTGGGGTGAGTTTCGTTTCATCTGTTTCCTGTCTCTTGTTCAATTTCACGATTCTTCGATTAGTACCTCCAATTAAACTAACAAATTCATTCCTTGTTTTAATTGAGATGTCGTCTTAATTAATAACTGCTTGTTTTGTTTTCGGAAAATCCAGAATCACGCCGTTATGCTGCCGAAATTAATAGAACGCATTCTTATACGACGACGTTAGGCTGCCCGTTTAGCACCTCGAACCGGAGAACGTAAGGTCTCTGCTTCGTTTTCTTTCTTTTCATAATTCCGGATTTTTTATCGAGACCCTTTTTGGAACCATGTAACAAGAACGAGAAGGATGAATGAACCAAACTTTTGTTTTCCTGTTTCCTTTGCTTTGTTTCGAATTGCCTGTTGTTTGGGAAATAAATTCCTTTAATCCTTGGATAGATATTGTAGTAGCAATAGTTGTTTTCTGGGAATACTGTTGTTCAAATTTATTGAGGTACTTGAACTTTATGGACTAGTATTGGTTTTATAGATGTTTAGTAACATTGTATTAGTGATATAGTGCCACTGAATTGTTCGTAAATATTTTTAAAATTTGTATGTTAGTGTACTGTTGGATATGTTTATAAGAAAAAAAAATATATAAACACTTTGTCTCGAGCCCGTAGACAAAGGGAAACTCGTCTTCTACTGTTCAAATGTTTGAAACAAATGGAAAAGGACTTTTAGAAAATATTACTACTCTTTTGTTTTGAAAATAACACAAGTCAACTTAGTTAATAATACTAATAATATAGGAAAATATTTATTATTTGTTATGAAAACTTCTTTAAATCAAGTATTACTAACAATAAAGAAAAGTATATATATATTATTATTTTTAGTATTTATTATATAAAATTCTTTAAACAAAATAAGTATTAATAAATGGGTTTTTATTTGTAAAATATAATTTATATTCAAAGTTCTTTTAAAATAAAATATAAATTTTAGAAAGAAAATATTAAATTGAGGTTTTAATTATATTAATATTATTTATACAACTTTCTTATTCTTTTAATTATTTTGAGAAAAATATTATATGGATATACTTTTAATTTATAAAAGCTTTTTAGTTATAAAAAAAATAAGAATATCAAATAAATTGTTTTATAAGAGTCGAAATAGTCATACAACATGGATATTAGTAAATACACCCCCAATGCACTACCCTTTTGAAAGTGGTGTATTTACCAAGTTAGTGTGTGTTTTTAAGTAGGTCTTTTTCAATAAAGTTTATAAGACAACAACTTCCTCTTTTCGTAACACAAACTTCTAGGCCTTTCGATAATCCAAGAGTCATTTATTAATCAAATGATTTCGTATTAGGATTCTGTGCTAATCAAAATACGTACGAGGGATCCGACAGTCTGTTGATTCGATTTCGGGACGTCTCTACAACGCAAGTTATCTTCCAAAAGAATTCCAAAGACAGTTGTAACTTAACTTTAAAGTTAAGAGGTGGGTGATGATCTGTTGATTGATCTACTTATAATACGTTGTGCTGGTATACTCTGAACTCGGACTAAATCAATCTAAAACAACTAATCTAACATAAATGTATCCCGATAATATTAATATTTAAATTACGTGGTATACTTATATATGATACAATATGTCTATTGTTTTATTTAAATCGAGCACCATTGCATGATAAAGGGCATTCTGTGAGCATGAATTTATACAAATACGAATTATGTGAATTCTCCGCACAATTTGAAATGACAGTTTTTATGAGAAAGGAGAAAGCGAGTAATAATTGAGAAGTTATATTTGTGGATTGACACGTATGGCCATTAGTGACAATAGGTCAGATTCATGGTCACTGATATTATTTGTGGTGACCATGAGTGATAATAATTCAGATTCATGGTCACATGATTTGTTGGTGAGAACTGGTTTGGGGAAGATTCACAATGTGTTGAAAATAATTTTGGCAGATTGGGCCGATACTTGAAAACGATTTTGGGCTTTGCCCCTTACTGTGAATAAACTTGTGATATATTAATTATGTAAATGTGGAACCTGTCATGCCCAATTAATTATTACGTGAGCTTGTTACTTCTGTGATATATGTTATTCATATTTATATGTCAACTTCTTAAATAAATTAAATGCTTTATTAATGAGTATAATTTAATATACTTCGGATTTACCAATCCCATGACGTTGCAAATCACCCATACGTGAGAATTCAAATCTCACGCCCCCTTTTTTTTTACAACCCTTGCAGATTATGATTTCGTGTAGCAAGGACAGTAATAGAGACGACACGGAGTTCCCCACTTATATGAAATATTACTTTAATATTAAGCTTTATATATGTGTGAGATACTTATAAAAATTATTATATTCATTTCCTCCGCTGCATAAAACTCATCTCTCATTTTGTTATTCCTTTTTATATCAAAAATTTTATAGTTCGGATTTTAGTTACAAGTGACACCTCGAATCTGAGATATTTAATGTGTTTTGGATTCGGGGCGTTACACACGTCGGGTGGAAACAACAGGAAGATGTTAATATGAACCTAATCACAGCGGAAACATAAATGTTTAGATACCATTACAATCAATTAGAACCGAATGATTAACTAATAACTACGCAAATTATAGGTCTTACAAAATAGGAGAGACAAAAATCATTACCTCAGTGAGAAGGATATGGTTCCTGAGGATACCAACATGATTGTCTGAATGAGCCCAAAATCTGTAAACATGATCCTTCCACTGAGAATGAAGTGATTTAGAGGATGTAACCAAAACAAAAATCTACAAAGAAGAAGCATCTTTCCAAAATTCATTATTGCCGAAATTCCAGATTAAAAAAATGTTAATATAGTTTTCGGGAGTTGATATGAAACGCACCCAATATACACAACATCAAAATGTAATGAAAATAGAAATCTATAGATAAGAAACATGTTTTCCAAAATTTAAAATTGGCGAAATTTCAGAAATGGCTACTCCAAGATATGGTTATGAAAAAAAATTCAGTATAAAGTAGTTTACTTACTGATTAATCGAAAAAAGAAAAGCACAGAGTGAAAAAAACAACTCCAACAATGTAGAGAAACTCCATCAAAAATAGACTTTACTGATTTAGTAACAGAAGCAAAATTGAGTCCCACCTAATTAACACATCATTAAACTAATTAACGCAGCCTATTGTTGCACCTATCTCCTTCTTTGTTCTTCCTATTTTGTTGTAATCAATCCACCATACAACTACACAAATGCACACACACGGATCAAGGACATGTACTGCAAGAGTTAATTAGTCCCAACCCAACCCAAGTCTAGTTAATGTTTAATTGAAATAATACCGAAACAAAATTCAACTGAAACCAACTTAATTTCTAGTGAAAAAACCCAAACCAACGTAATTTTTGAAGCCCAAATAACACAAATTTCACAATACCACTGTCTAGTCTAGAGAATAAAGCAATAAAGAGAATTGCTTCCCAACTCAAGAAACTAAACACGAAACATTCAAATATAGTGAAAGAGAAGAACAATTTCCAAATGCTTACCCAAATAGATTTAATGACGGACTGAAGAGCACTATATTTCTTGTTAGCACATTCTTTGAGCATTCGAGTCAAATGCCCATGCCACAATTCCACCCGCCATTTCTGCTTTCCTCGGTTTATTCACCTAGTTAATACTCTTCAACTCACATTTCTTAATGATGACATGAAAATTTCTTGAAGAAATTGATATAATTGTTGGTGTTAAAATCAGGGAAATTCAGTAATCATGAAAGTTAGCAGTGATATGATTGAAGTGCTGCATGAAGCAGCAGAGAAGGTGTGGTTACCTGAATTGGTGAAAGTAATACGAGAAACAAAAAGTCCTTTCTTGAATGTCATTTACGACGGTGAACCACTGGAACAACTCGTTTGGGAGACTGTTGTTTTGATTGGGGATGCAGCACATCCTACTACTCCCCACGGCTTGAGAAGCACAAACATATCGATATTGGATGCTGCAGTCCTCGGAAAATGTCTCGAGAAATAGGGAGTCGACAATCTAACTTTAGCCGTTCAAGAATATCAATCCACTCCTTTGCCAGTCGTCACAGAACAGGTTCTATATTCACGCAGACTGGGTTGTATCAAGCAAGGTTTTGCCCTTCCCAATCGCTTGCCCCTCGATCCTATTATAGCAAGTGAAGAAGATTGCGAAGAGCTGCAGCAAAAGAACATGCCTTTTCTCTTAGACATACCTTCTATTTTTAAGTGAATTAATGCATAGAGCATTGACCTCCTATTCTTTTTAATAACTGCTTTTTATGTACCTAAAAGTGACATAAGTGATGCTAGTTTCAGCATAAGATCTATGTTACTCTAGTGAAATAGCGTGATGGCATCACATTAAAAATAAAATAATAGAATTTGCAATAAACCACAACTTTACTTAGTTCAATGATCAGAGAAACCTTCTCAAGTTCCTGTGAAAAAGGATAGATATTTTATCAAACTGATATGGAATAAATTCTAAGATAAAACAGTTCAATTCAATCTGCTTCAAAAAAATAAAAAGATCATAAGCCAGAAAAAAAATTCCTACCTAAGTGATGCTTCTTCTTCAATAACTCCGGTACAATTCTGCTCCAGTGCTGCTCAAGTGCACATGTGCCCGCACCCGCAATTCATTTTCCTCAGACCTTCCTCATTAAACAAATTAACAAACATTATTTGTGTAAACGAAATTGAACACCTCTCGACCTGTACAGAAAATTAACCTGCACTTCGCCTCAAGAGGCGACAGTTGTGTGCGATCGAGAGATGGCGGTGTGGTGATCAAGAGGCGGCGATCGTGTGCGAGCCAGTGGCAATGACATCAATCGAGAGGCGGCGGCGGTGGCATCGATCGAGAGAGAGGCGGCGGCATCGATCGAGAGAGAGGTACCGGCGGCGATTGAGATGGGTGGTGGCGGCAGTGATCGAGATGGGCGGCAGCGGCAGCGATCGAGAGAGAGGCAGTGGCGGCGGCAGATCGAAAGAGAGGCGGTGGCGGCGGCACATCGTGAGAAGCGGGAGGACAGGGGAGCGGGAAGGGCGGCGTGAGAGGCGACGTGAGGAGAGGGAATGCGGCGTGAGATGGGAGGAACGACAGAGGTAGGGGAGAGGTTTGGAAAGAAGGCTTTGACGGAGCAAGAGAGAGAATGAATGATTTTTTCTTTTAATAAATGCAATCTTGCAATTTTCTTTAACGACCAAGATCAGTTTCTTTTAAATTTACGGTTGAGATTAAATTTGATAGACAAGGTTGATAAGAATCAAGGGATTTTGAAATGGAGAAAAACCAAATATGCCACATGTGCATATAATGTTTGGTCTATATTAAAGTATAGATAGATATATATTTAAAATTAAATATATGTATATAATGTGTAATAAAATTAATAAGAAAAGAAATCAAATATAATTAACACATATAGATGCCACGTCAGCACCTGTGCAGGAAACTAATTTCGGACTTCACAAAGACGTTTTATTGACTTCTCCAGATGATTTACCACCAAAATTGGACTTTGTCAGAGAATCTGTACTGAATCTGATAAAAATTATTCGTTCGAAAATTATGGGGAAATTTGCGATTTATCCATATTCAAATTTAAAAAATCACACTTTTAATTAATATAAAAGTGATTATAATTTGGAAAAAATCGAAAAAATAAAAATAAAACTATCTTTGTGGGACAGAGAGGTATAAAATAAAAGATTTGGTGTTCTCTTTTTGCACATTAGTCCAAAAGGAAGGCAGAATTTCCAAGATATCGCCAAAGGAGTTAAAAAGTTTTTTTTTATTGCGTAACTTGTCTACTGTCCAATTTTGATTAAAAAAAATTTACTTTTTCGATTTAGTCACAATGTTAAGGAATTGTCCTATTGTAGCTTTAAATTGCCGAAAATATAAAAATTGTGTCATTTTAAGTCACGCAGATGTCCAATTTTTTACCCATGAACTGATTAATGTCCAGATTTGGTCCGATTAAATCCTTGTATGATATCATAAGACATAGAACGATATTTTTTTCAAATTTATTTTGCTATTTTTGGGTCATTGGATCATTTTTCTAATATTGGGACTAAATAAAAAAAGTTTACAATTTTGTAATCAAAATTAGAGAGTAGACACGTTATGAAATCCTCAGCCCTTGGATTGATCCCACATCGACGGTTACACTGTGGCATTGTACAACTGGTCTCGGCGCACCTTAAATGTTTATAGACCATCATATTGCATTTTGAGTTTGCAAAAAGAAAAAAATCCCTCTCCTTCCATGGAGAACAATCCCAACTTTTTTCTTGAACCAACACCTTCACTAACTAGCATTAACAACTTGATGAATACTTTGACAAATCATTCAACCCTCTTTCAAGTTGTTTGTGATCAATTTCTCACTCCTAAAAATCATTGTTCAAATTCTTCTAATTTAAATTCAGATGAAAACAATGAGATAGGATGTAATAGATCCGGTACGCAGTACAAGGTTCATTGGAAAAAGAGTGAGGATAGGTAAGATGCTAATTAAAAGTTGTCACATTTAATTTTGTTTATTTATTTTTTGTTGAAAAATGAGACCAATATCAATGATTTTAATTTCAATTTTTCAACTCCGTGTAGGAAACTTATTAGCTTGGTCAAGCAACACGGAATGGGAAAATGGACTCTACTGTCCAAAGAGATGCCTGGAAGAAATGGAAAACAATGTAGAGAGCGATGGCAAAATAATTTACGTCCTAATATCAAGGTTTTTTTTTCTCACTCACTCTGTGTGTGTTTATTGGTGTTACTTTTATATAAGTTTAATTTTTCTCTTTATTTATTATACAATCATCAAATCTTTCTTGGATTTTCTTTAGTGATGTCTATGTTAACACATACTTCTCATTAATGAGGGACAAGGAAGATTTCAAATGAATTTGTTGGTGGTTATGGAATTGCAGTTGATTGCACTCCCATTTCAATATTTTTTTTTTGGTTAATTAATTTATTTTATGTTTTTGATTAATTCTTCATATGTTTATAAGAGGCAAGAATTTGGATGGTGATCTATAAATTATTTTGACAAAAGAGTTCTTGAACCTTTGTTTATAGAATTTTTTTGGTGAACTCGATAATACATTTTAGCATACACAGTAATATATCTATTGTATGAAGTATCACATTTTAATATTTTTGAGAAGGATAGTCCATAATCAAACACTTTATTTTTAAATTTGTATGCTAAAAGCTAGTATTATTCTGGAATAGAGATAAGGAACCTGCTCAATTCTTTCAGATTAGTAACTTAACTATAGGGAGTGGCAAAAATAAGACATTTTTTCCGGTTTTCACATTGAGGACAATAACTTTTAAATTGTGTTAATCTTGCCCAAATTTTATCTAATTCGGGCTAAAACTCACGGAATCTTCACGTGTTAGCCCGAAATCAAACCAAATGCTTTTCTGTTCTACACCTCAGCGCCATCACCACCTAAAAAATAGTGATTTTCACATAAAAAAAATTCCTCTTTGCTCAAATGATATTTGTAACAAGAAAACCATGGTGCTAGTTTTCCATCGGTGAGTCCTTTGGTTTCTATTCATTGTATTCAACAACTAGCTACCTTTTTTCTTTCACACAAAAATTATTTTTCCTATGTAACGTACTTTGTCTTTTACTGGATTTAATTTCAAAAGCTTTTCCTAAATGGTTTTTTTATTTAATAAAGAAAAAACTTTTTCTAAAGTACCATAAAATTTATTACAATTACACTGAAATTGATGTTTCAGCAGATGAGATATGGGCTTTTCCATGCCCCTACTCCACCCACCACCTGAACCCTCCCCCTCACCTTAAATCATTTATAAGGTCTTTGGTACTTTTGATTAGTGTTGTTATTAGAATTCAACCATTTGAGAGCTAACACTCAAACTCAACTCATTTATTTTGTTAAATGGGTTGAGTTCGAGCTCGTAAAATATTTAATTTATTGTGAGCTCAACTCATTAGGTTGAATATATAAGGATTTTTTTTTTGTATTTTAAGTGGTATAATTGCACTTTTAGTCTCATAGAAATTTTGCCAAAACACTTTTCGTCCCATCTTTCAAAAGTATTCCTTTTGTTTGCAGAATTTACCTCAATCGTTGACTGCTTAACATATTTGGTCCCAAAATTGTAAAATTGATCTCAAAATTGGTCATTTTTTTAGCGGTTGGAGCCATTTTTGCATTAAAAATGATCGTTTTATAACATTGGGACCAAAAGTATTTTGGGAATATCCCTACAAGACTAAAAGTACAATTTTTCCCTATTTTAATGTAATATGTGACTGCTCATTATATTCAATCGTGAGTTGAGCCGAACTTTAGTTCCAAGTCGTTAATATAATCTAGCAAGCTCGACTCGACAAAGACTCAAGTTGAGTTTGAACTTTAAGTACTAATCAACTGAACTTGAATAACATCACTGTTTTTTGATGTAAAGTTACGCAACACATTTGTTCTAATCAACAATTTTCGATGATTTAGAAAAGTATATTGTGGAGTGAGGAAGAAGAAAGGATAATAATTGAACAACACGAGAGAGTAGGAAATCGATGGTCGGAGATTGCAAAATATCTTCCCGGTAGATCTGAAAATGCAGTAAAAAACCATTGGAATTCCACCAAGAGAAAACTTGATTCAACAAGAAAGATCAGGAGGCTAACTGATCTTCCTCAGTCCACTCTCTTGGAAGAATACATCAAGAAAAGGTTTTCTGACAACGGATCGGCCTCCTCCTCCTCCACCGTCGCCACCGGTGCACCAACACCTACCACCACAAACAATGGCATAATTGGAAATGTGTATGGTTATAGTGGCATTAATGATAATGATGACTCCATTCCCTATCTCACTAGTGACGCGCACGACGAGGAGATGAGCTTCATGAGCAACATCTTTTCCAGTAACAAAAATATTTCTAGTGAGATTAATAATGTAGCCAATATTCCTTATTTCAACACATGATAAGGTTCAAGATACTTAGGCAAATTCTTGTATACATCATCTGTACCGAGCACTAATTTTGAACGGTATTACTTGTTTCACTAAATGGTATTATTTGAAAATCAATTACACTGTGTGCACAGTTGAATGTTCTTACTCATTTCTCTTAATAGTATTACTTGTTTCGCTAAATGATATTACTCGGAAGTTAGTTGCATAGTGAAACACAAGCATTAATTAATTATATCAGTGGGTTATATGTGGATGTTAGCGAATAATAATACAAGTGAATTGATGAGATGAATTTTTTTTATGGTATCGGAGTTTTTGGTTCACACTCAAGTCTTCCACGAGCGGAGAGGTAAGAGAACTATTAGTGTAAATGAATGGGTTCCGCTCCTCTTTACATATTCGAGTTTTTAGATAAGAGAAAATTCTTTCATTACAAACTTTATTATTAAATTAGTTCATAATATGAAATTTATACAATTACATTCATTCAGTGATATTATTACATTGATAAAGTAATATCAACCTTGGCGACTGAGTGGTCAAGGTAGATAGACATTTTAATTTGTTTTTAAATTAAAAAAGATGATAATGGTTTTTTTAAATGATAATTAAATTATTTTATAAGGTTTAGTTGCGAATAAAATTACCACATTTTCAAGAATTGTAATTTAATCTTAACTTTTAAATTTTGGTAAATGAAATTCCACTTTAATAAAGCAAATTAAATTCGAGTTCACGGATATAAATCTTATCCTACCTAGAAGAACTAAATAATGTTGTTTAACCTATAGAAATCATAACAATGTTGTTCCAACTTTAAACATTACAAAAAATATTAGATTCCGATAAGGAGATTTTCGGCCGTGAGTTTAAAATGTAAAAGGTAGTGATATTTTGGGGCAATTTTATGCAATTTTTTAATTCTATTTTGGTACAAATTTTATAGAACATTGTTCGATTATTTGGGGAGGATACTTAGAGTTTTAAATTTTCGATATGGTTTTGATGGCTTAGGAATCTTTTATGGGATAATGGTGGTGGAGGTACGGTGGCGCGGGAGTGGGAAGGGGAGGTATAATATATGTTGTTTTGATTTGAATTCTTCAAAATTTACAATTTATAAAACTATAATCAATTCTTTCAATCTTGAGTACTGTTAGGAAAAATGCACACTCACAATCATGAAAAATAGAAGAACATGCAATTTATTTACTCAATTAGTTTTACGACTACGTTTGGGGGTGATGTCAAGCTAGAGTTTTTACTATATTTTTCTGATATCGAATGCAAAGAGAAAATATCTATTTATATAGATAGCAACGAGCCTTAATCCTAAACCCATGAGGATCGAGTGGGCCGAAAACGTGGGCATAGTGTATGGTCCATTTAGCCTCCACACTCCAACAAGTACAAATAATAATTCTCTTGTGCACTTGGTGTATGGTGCACTCACTCAACAACTAAGATTGTTTACACTGAAAAGTATTATTTGATTACACTGAAAAGTGTGGTTAGATTACACTGAAAATCGATTTTCAGTTTCAGCGTAAACTTTTCAGTGTAATGCAATCATACTTTTTAGTGTAATCAGCCTACACCTTTCAGTGTACACAACCTTAACTTTTGGGTGAGTGCACCGTGCACCTAGTGTGTATGAGAGTGTTGCAAGTACAAATTATCATAGTACTATTTGTGTAAAAAAAGTTTAATACAAATAATCTCATCAGGAGTACCATTAATTTGGATCAGTGGTATTATACTGTAATTGTAAATTTTCTTGAACCCAAATTAATGATACCCCTAATGAGATTATTGATACTCCTGGTCAAATATTGAATACTTTAAAACAATTTCATTATAAGCTTATTATAAATTATTTTCATATAAAATCTACTCTTTTTTTAAAGTATCAAATATTTGGTTAAGAATATCAAATATTTCATCAGGAGTATCAAAAGTTGGAGTTAAAAAAATCAACAATAATTATAATATACTCTTGATCAAATATTTGTTAATTTAAAATTGTTTCGTGATAATGTTATCATAAATAATTTTCGTATAAAACTTTGTCCATATGTATATGTAGTATCAATTTCTTTTGAATTCATATATTACTTATCTATTAATTGGGCTTGACATATATCTCCAAATTTCTTATAGATATCCCTCTATATATTCAGCAAATTCTGTCCCATCTTTCTACTCAGTAAACTCTTACAATTTTCCTTCTTCTTTTTCCTTTTCCATAGTGGAAATTAATAGTATGGGCAGAAGTAAGTGATCGATATAACACTTCAATTTTTGTTTACGTACAATCGTTCTTTCTTTTTTTTAGATTTGTGTTTTGTTGGCTAACATTGATTTAAGACTGTGAAGGGTCATATGTGAAGTATGTAATCTGATGGGCTTAATTCATAGGAGGCTATGTTGGTAAAGTGTTAGCCGTGAGAGATTAGTAAATTTGGGGTACCAGAGGAGATGGACCAGATGAGGTTGACCAGAGAAGCCTGGCTAGAGAAGTCAGGCATAAGAGCTTTCAGAGGAGGTCCATCAGGTGAGGTCTGGTCAGACGAGTCTGGGAGATGAGACATCAGAGGAGGTCTGAGACCAGAGGTCATCTGGTGTAAGTGACCAGAGCCAGAGGAGGTCTTGTCATCTGATCCTGAAGTCCGTTATTCGCGAAGTACACCAAATTGAAGCTAATTCGATGGCAGTTCTAACTGAATCAACTATGGCGGTTATTGAAGTGATTAGCCAGCTGGATAACTACCTTACATTGAGTTTGTTACAACTGAATCGAATCTAGGGTTCGTTTCCAATCTCTGTATCTATAAAAGGGGCCTCTCAGCTGAGAGAAATAACATAATCAATTTTGAGCGCAAACTTTTGTGAGATTGTGTGATTGTAACTTGTAACTTCCAATTCTCATCTTAGTGAAAAAGTCTATCCTCTCGGATCCCTTGGACGTAGTAGTATTCATCTCCGAACCACGTAAACTGGTGTTCTTGTTGTTTTTCAATTTCGTTCTTATTGCCTTCATATTCCGATTCCCGGATACAAGTTTTTTTGTGAATCCAAAACGATTAACAAGTGGCGCCGTCTGTGGGAAGCAATCATGGCTGCAACTAAGTTCGACATTGAGAAGTTCACGGGGAAGAACGATTTTAGCTTTTGGAAGATTAAGATGAAGGCTCTCCTGGTACACAATAGTTTGTACGAAAGCCTTGTTGCCACCGGATCAGGTGGCTTCTGTAACTAATCCGGCGAAGGTGGAGGAGAACAAGAGGAAAGCGCATAGTGCGCTTATCTTGTGTCTTGGGGATAAGCCATTGAGGGAAGTATCGAAAGAGAAAACCGCTCTTGAAGTCTGGAATAAGCTGGAGCAGTTATACCAGACCAAATCTGTTACGAACAAGTTATACATGAAACAGAAGCTTCAAGTCTTCAAGATGAGTGAAGACAAGAATCTTGGTGATCAGTTGGACGAGTTCAACAGATTGGTGGATGATCTGGAGAGTTTGGATGTTACAATTGATGATGAAGACAAGTCATTAATGCTGTTGAATTCTCTACCTAAGTCTCTGGAGAATTTCAAGGATGTCTTGCTATTTGGAAGACAAGATCAGGTGATGTTTGATGATATTCAAACTGCCCTGAAAACCAAGTTTCTACAGATCCAGACTGAAGGGAAGAAGCCTGCTGAAGGTTTGAATGTTCAATCCAAGAAGAAGAAGGGGTTTCAGTCCAAGAAGAAGGATGGTGGAAAAGGGAATAAGGGTGGGAAGAAATCTGATTTTGTTGAGAAGAGAAAGTGTTTCACTTGCCATAAGGAAGGTCATCTGAGAAAGAATTGCCCTGAAAGAAGGAAGAAAGTCAATCAAGGTGATCAAGATGAAGATGCAGCTGTTGTGGAGGTTGAAGGATATGATAGTGCAGAGGTCTTGATGGTTAGTCATGAAAGACTAAGTCAATAGTGGGTCCTGGACTCAGGGTGTACTTTTCATATGTGTCCACATGAAGATTGGTTCCTGAATCTTGAGAAGATTGATGGAGGTCTTGTTCTTTTGGGTAATGATGAGAGCTGTAGAGTGCAAGGATCTGGTTCTATCAAGATCAAGATGTTTGATGGAGTTGATAGGATCTTATCTAATGTCAGGTTTGTTCCTGAGTTGAAGAGAAATCTTGTTTCTCTTGGTACTTTGAATTCCAAAGGTTTTGAATTCAAGACAGAAAATGGAGTTCTGTCTATAACCAAATCTGGAAGAATTGTTATGAGGGGTATGATTAAGAATGGTCTGTATACTTTGATTGGAAGAACTGTAACAGGATCAGCTGATGTTACCATGGAGTCTTCTGATGTTAACTTGTGGCACAAGAGATTGACACATGTTGGGGAGAAGGGCCTGGTGGAGTTATCCAAGAAGGGAGCAATACCTGGGAAAAGGATATGTAAGCTGGAATTCTGTGAGAGGTGTGTTATGGGGAAATCAAAGAAGCAAGCATACCAGAAAGGGAAGCATACCACCAAGGAGGTTATGGATTACATACATTCTGATGTATGGGGACCAGCAAGGGTATCCACTCATGGTGGAGGCAGGTATTTCCTTACCCTTATTGATGATTATTCCAGAAAGGTTTGTGTTTACATTCTTAAACAGAAGAGTGATGCCTTCTCTAAGTTCAAAGAATGGTTGATTGAACTTGAGAATAAGAGAGGCAGAACTATCAAGCACTTAAGGACTGATAATGGGCTTGAATTTCAATCAGAAGAGTTTCAACAATTTTATAGAGAGAAGGATATTACTAGGCATAAAATTGTTCCTTCAAACCCCAGCAGAATGGTCTAGCTGAGAGAATGAATAGAACTATTCTGGAAAGGGTTAGGTGTATGTTATCTGATGCTCATTTACCTAAGAGTTTTTGGGGTGAAGCTGTTAACACAACTGTTTATTTCATTAATAAAGTGTCATCATCTGCTATTGAGTTTAAAACCCCAGATGAGGTCTGGTATGGAAAGATATCAGATTACTCAAAGTTGAAAGTTTTTGGGTGCCTAACTTATGTTCATGTGAGGCAAGACAAACTTGAACCTAGAGCTTTAAAATGTGTTTTTATTGGGTATCCAAAGGGTGTTAAAGGGTACAAGTTGTGGTGTCTAGAGCCTGGGAACCAGAAGTGTATTACCAGCAGAGATGTTGTGTTTAATGAATCACAGATGGGGTACAAGTCTAGTGGAGGTGATAGAGAGTCATTAACTGAAGAGATGGATGGTGTTATTTCTGAGCCAATTACTCAAGTTGAGGTGGAGCCTAATCATGATAATGCATCTGGTTCTGAACCAGAGCAGAAAACAGGAGGGAATGGGTCATCAGATGAGGATAGTGCACCTGCAGAAGAGGAGGAAGAAGTGCCAGAAGCAGACTTGAGAAATTATAGTCTGACAAGAGACAGATCCAGAAGACAAATACATCCTCCAACAAGGTTTGGCCGTGGGGATCTGGTCTCCTATGCACTTGTTACAGCAGAAGCCATAGAGTATCAAGAACCTAAAAGCTACAAGGAAGCCCTTGAGTGTGATGATAGGGAGTCATGGATTACAGCCATGACAGAAGAGATGGAGTCTCTTAAGAAGAATCATACTTGGATTCTTGTTGATAAGCCACCTAGACAGAAGCTAATCAGTTGTAAATGGTTGTTTAAAAGGAAGCTTGAATCTGGTGTGAATGATCAAGTGAGGTTTAAAGCCAGGTTAGTTGCCAGAGGATTTACTCAGAGGGAAGGAATTGATTACAATGAGGTTTTCTCACCTGTTGTTAAGCATTGTTCAATCAGATTACTTCTCAGTAGAGTTGTTCAAGAAGATCTGGAGCTACAACAACTTGATGTCAAGACAGCGTTTCTGCATGGGGATCTTATTGAGAGTTTATACATGCACCAGCCAGAAGGGTTTGTTGAACCAGGGGGAGAAGGAAAGGTGTGCCTGCTCAAGAAATCATTGTATGACCTCAAGCAAAGTCCAAGACAGTGGCACAAGAAGTTTAATGAAATTATGCTATCCATTGGGTTTGTAAGAAGCAAGTATGATACTTGTGTATACCTGGAAAGGCAAGGTAGTGATGCGATAGCCTATCTTCTGATTTATGTGGATGACATGCTTATTGCCAGTAAGAGTCTTCTGAAGATTCAAAGTATCAAAAGGAAGCTAAGTGCTGGATTTGATATGAAGGACTTGGGAAATGCTAAAAGGATTCTTGGAATGGATATTTTTAGGGACAGAAAAGCTGGAAGACTATTCTTATCCCAGAAGAGTTACATTGAGAAAGTCCTGAAGAGGTTTAACATGCATGAGAGTAGAGCTGTGGCAACTCCTCTAGGACAACAGTTCAAATTATCTAAGAAAATGGAACCAAAGTCTGATGAAGAGAAGAAGACTATGATGAAAGTACCTTATGCAAGTAGGGTTGGAAGCTTGATGTATGCTCTGGTCTGCAGCAGATCAGACTTAGCTTATTCATTGAGTATGGTGAGCAGATACATGGCTAATCCTGGAAGATTACATTGGGAAGCTTTGAAATGGATATTCAGATACCTCAAAGGGTCATCTGATCTGGGTTTGATGTTTGAGAGGATGACTGACCAAAATAGTCCACTGGAAGGATTTGTAGATCTGATTTTACTACTAATCTGGATACCAGAAGATCTTTAACAGGGTATTTCTTTACACTTTACAATACTGCTGTAAGCTGGAGATCTGTTCTGTAGAATGGAGTTACATTGTCTACTACAGAAGTAGAGTTTGTTGCAGTGTCTGAGGCTGTTAAGGAGGCTTTGTGGTTGAAAGGCATAATCAAGGATTTTGGCATAAGTCAAAGGGCTTTGGTCATTCATTGTGATAATCAGAGTGCAGTTCATCTGGTTAAACATCAAGTATTCCATGAGAGGTCAAAGCATATTGATGTAAGGTTGCATTTTGTAAGGGAAATCATTGACAAAGGAGTGGTTCTCATCCAGAAGATATCTACAGAGGACAATGCGGCAGATATGTGTACAAAGTCTTTACCAGGGACAAAATTCAAATTCTGTGTTGAATTGGTAAAGATGAGTGTATGGGATGTTCCTTAGTCCCAAGCTGGAGCATGGAGGAGAGGATGAGAGGATTGATACTTCTCATCTAAGGTGGAGAATTGTGAAGGGTCATATGTGAAGTATGTAATCTGCTGGGCTTAATTCATAGGAGGCTATGTTGGTAAAGTGTTAGCCGTGAGAGATTAGTAAATTTGGGGTACCAGAGGAGATTGACCAGATGAGGTTGACCAGAGAAGCCTGACTAGAGAAGTCAGGCAGAAGAGCTTTCAGAGGAGGTCCATCAGGTGAGGTCTGGTCAGACGAGTCTGGGAGATGAGACATCAGAGGAGTCTATCAGAGGAGGTCTGAGACCAGAGGTCATCTGGTGTAAGTGACCAGAGCCAGAGAAGGTCTTGTCATCTGATCCTGAAGTCCGTTATTCGCGAAGTACACCAAAATGAAGCTAATTCGATGGTGGTTCTAACTGAATCAACTATGGCGGTTATTGAAGTCGTTAGCCAGCTGGATAACTACCTTACATTGAGTTTGTTACAACTGAATCGAATCTAGGGTTCGTTTCCAATCTCTGTATCTATAAAAGGGGCCTCTCAGCTGAGAGAAATAACATAATCAATTTTGAGCGCAAACTTTTGTGAGATTGTGTGATTATAACTTGTAACTTCCAATTCTCATCTTAGTGAAAAAGTCTATCCTCTCGGATCCCGTGGACGTAGGAATATTCATCTCCGAACCACGTAAACTGGTGTTCTTGTTGTTTTTTAATTTCGTTCTTATTGCCTTCATATTCCAATTCCCGGATACAAGTTTTCTTATGAATCCAAAACGATTAACAAAAACGTTTTTTAGTAAGAAATTGAATCTTTTTTACATTGCTTAAAATACCGTTTCGAATGTTTTTCGGTTTTTTATTTTGGTGGCTTCAATATTGAACTTGATTTTTATTTTATTTTTTTGTTAATCTTTGAGATTGTTTGTTGTTATTATGGTGAACCGACTTTGAGTTTGTGTAGGTATAGTATTTGTTAGCACGGTCTAGTTTCCTGGAATTCCTGAAATATTTAATTTCCTGAAATTCCATTTTTTATTTTTTTTTGGTCTTAAAAACACTAGGAAGTTCTCAAAAAAAGAGTGTCGATGATACAGCTAATGTGAGCTCCGATATGATGATGTCTGGTGCGAACGAGCTGGTGAATTCAAAGGAGTCTTTGCTTGACCGTTGCTTAGATGCTTTGTATGACAAGAGGTAACCTAATCCTGTGTACTCATATTAAGAATGTGTTTTGAAACTCTACAAACTCTAGAAAATTGATTTTAATTGATTATTGCAATCAAATAAAAAGTGTTGTGTGTTTGAAAATAAATTAATTTTAAATTAAATTGAAGAAGTAATATGTTTTTGCAAAAAAAAAAAAAAATCAATTTTATCAATAGTGGATAGTTTATTTGTATTCTAGTTATGCTAGAATTGATTTTAGAGAATTCAAAAGCATGTAAAACTTTTTTTTTCCAAAATTGATTTTAAGTGTTTAGTAGAGTAGTTAAAAGTATTTTGAATTTTTTTTTTAAATGAAAGTGATTCTCTCCTTGAAATTGTGAACACTAAATTGTCCTTTCATAAGTAATGAATTAGTTTTTATTAGTAGATGTTGCATAATAGTAGAATAATTTAGATTATTGTAGAAAATATCAAGAAGGTTCTAGGCAAATTTAGTTTTAGAAATAATTTTGTAATTAAGAAATGAAAAGAAACATGTGGCAAAAGAAGAAAAATCTGGGCTACTTGTAAATAAAATAAAAATTGTAGAAGCTAGAATGTTGTATAAATAGAGCACTCTAGAAGTGTCTCATAAATACATAATTAGTCGGTTGGCACAAAGATGACCGACCTAGCATTACTATAAATATGTAGCAAATGGTGTATTGCATATAAGAGAAATTCCCCATTTTCTAAATGAATTCCCACTACCTTAACTAAAGTTCATAAACAAAAATTTTCATACTTACAATACAAAAAAAAATTGTAATTAGAGACAGATTTTTGTGACGGAAATATCTGTTGGTAATTTGTGACAGAAATTAAAAAAATTATGACAGATTTCCGCCGCAAATATTTGAATTTTATAGAATATAAAATCAATTTATTATAGAAAAAATTAGTGACAGAAAATCCACCATTAAAATTATTGATAATGGTTTTAGATGAATTAAAAATATATAAATTCTTTATTTTGTAAAAAAATTGAAATTAAAAAATATTAATATAATATCGACATAAATTTCTGTCATTAAAATTATTAATGAATTTCATTAAAAATATTCATATGTTTAAAAGATCACTGATGGAAGTTATCCGTCATTGATTATTTTGAATAACTTAAAACAAATGTTCAGTGTTCAATATATATAAAATGAGCATGCGAAAATCCAAAAATAATTTTAAAAAATTATTGACGGAACTTGCCGTCATTGAAATTATCGAAAAATATAATTAAAAATCTGATTTATTTTAATAGAACCCTCTTGTACCTCTCTTCAAAATAAAGCAGAGTACAACGGACCCACTCCTGCCGCCCTCCCCTCACCGTAGATCCGCCAGAATATTTTCTTTCACTGCGTCGACTGTGAATTGGCTCTCCTCCGCCGGATTATTTCCTTTCGTTGTTTCAATTTTAAATTTTGCGGCCTTCTACCTTGCTTTTGGGGTATTATGCTTGGATTTTTATAGTTCGTAACACTATTGACAAAATATGGTTTATAAAGGCTTTTAGTCTAGTATTTCCACAAAATTTCCTGTTTCCATTCATAAACAATTAATATCAAATTCACGTATAGTTAATAATAAATTGTTTCTCTGCTTAGCGAATTCGAACTAAAACGGCAGCGCCTCCACAGAGAGAGAGAGAGGAGCAAAAGTGTGAAATTATTAGTGATGTATTAATTAAAAGTATTAGTTATAAGAAAAGCTGCTCTTGGGCAGCCATTCACTTATTCCTTAAAAGTATTAAGTTTGTGAAATTATTAGTGATGTATTAGTTATATTATTCAATTTTTATAGTATAGAGTGGTGCTGTATTAATATATGTAATAGTTGTCTTAAGGAAATGAGGCAATCAGTCACATTGTTGCTTATACTTGTGTAGTTGAATTTCAAAAAAGATGTTTACCTTTTTTTTTTTTTTTTTTTTTTTTGCTTATTTAAGCCATTCATCGAAAATATTTTCCCATGAAGCATTTAATAGAGTTGTTTGTGCTTTTATTTGTTATAAATATTATCACAACACCTATATTATTTGTTTCCAGCTACTTACACCATTGACTTACACCATCTGGGGTGCATCCAACACCTTGTTGGAGGAAGATCTGCTTGACCTAGTATCCTTTGTATTTCAGGGACCCTTTTAACGCATCGATGAGGTGGTTTTCCACTTTTTTTTTATTGTAGTAATGTTTATATTATATGCAACATTCTCATTCTTTACTTGCTTTTTGTAAGGCATAATTTACATTTTCCTTGCAGGTGCAAATTAAGCAAGTTGACAAATATTTAGTGTATATGTGAGGCTGCTCTTTCCGTGAGGTAGATAACCAATATGTTTTGTGCTCCACAAAAATGTAAGTCATCCTGTAATCTTTTAACCATCCATATTTAATACTTGCGGTTTACAGAACTAATACTTAAACTGTGTCTACAGATCTAAAGTGAAAAATTAACTGATTTATTGGATCCAAGTCAAAAATATCTCCAGGTAAGCAACATCCACTTCATTTATAATTTTAGTAGGTGTCCGATTTGACGAAACATATGGTTTATGTGTGTGTTCTTGTGTATATATATTTTCCTTTCTTTTCTCATTTAAGATTAGGGAAGATGTTAAAAATTGGTGTTTATGTAAAGAATTTAAGAGGGGTGTGTATCATCTATGCAAGATCTTTTTTCAACTTCTGATGAAAGTTTTCTTATGTTTTTTTTAATTTTTTCTCCAGTTTAGCAGTGTACTTTGCATGCGTTTGGTTGGCATACATTTGCAAATTGAATGGACCAGTCAATTTGTTTCTAAAAGTTACCATGTAATATTACACTTTATAGAGATATTACACGGTCCATATTCATAATTTTCATTTTCAAAGAATAATCAAGCATAGATGAGAGTATTTCTACTGGTAAATCTTTAACTATTTGGTTTTGTTTTCTTTTTGATGAATGTTAGTCTGGTTTTGGTGCTTTCTCTAGGTTTTGAGTATTGTCATATAATTGAAAACAACAGAGCCATATCTTGTGTTTGTTTTATTAGGCTTATTTTGTGAATTTGGAATTATTTTAAGTCGAGACACTTTGTTCATTTTCAGACTAATTGTGTTTCCTTAGAGATTGTAGGAACTTGATAAATATCTTAGCATAAGTTTCTTAGACAGGAAAATAAAGCACATCCTGTTCAGAGATTCAAAGTTGACATTTTGGTTACATGAATCTACTGGGAGAATTCAAGTTGGCAATGATATGTGCCTCAATTTCAAAAGTTGTTATAGGAGGCTTCTTTTGAAAACAATTTGTTCTCCCATACATATGCCCAAGAAACATGTCTAACTTTTATGTATATTGTACCATGTGTTGATAGGCGAACATAATTAAGTAAAATCATCACATCTAAAGTCAGGATTATGCCAAGCCAAGCTGGAATAGCTAGGCGAGCTAATTCAACCTGGCGAGCTACTTTACTCATGCGAGCTACTTAAAGGCCAAAGCCATGCGAACCCAACGGTGCCCAGGCGAGCAATTTCCCACTAATGCATTAAGAAATCAAGTCAATACAAGGAATAACCAACGAAATCAAACTAATAAACCTTTAAGGACAAGGCCCAAAGAGGCGGATATCTCATTAAACGAGCAAATCCAGTGTGGAAGATAGAATTTAGTTTAGATAAGGTCAAATTAGTCAACTCTCCATGTGTCAAGCATGCATACATGGAAGAGCAAAGGTTTTGTACACCTCCTACTTGTAAAATTTGTATAAATACCTTAAATTTTAAAATAATAAAAGAAAGGAAGCAAAAATTCATATTTACATCTAAACTTCGACTACGCAACCCAAAGCATCTCGATTCTCAAACATACGGGTTAAATACGTAATCAATACACGTGTTTATTCCTTTTCAATCTAAATTTTCATATTTACTAATTACGTTAGTGATCAATCACAGGTAATTGTTTGATGATCAAAATATAACTAAAAACAGCCACTAATCCTTGTGATTAGAACTGATCATCAAGAAATTGGCGCTAGAAGGAGGGTCCGAACCTTCGAATCAAGTGTTGACAAGCAAGAACTTCGAGTTTAAAACTTGAAGAAGAAATTCTTGAGTTTCCTTTAAAAACTCAAGTGAAAGTGTTCTTGGTGTTCTTCATTTTCGAAGATTTGAACATTTGAGGATTATCACAAACACCTTGATTAAAGATGCCTCGATCTCACGAGACGCAACACTCCCAACACCTGACGAGGGATTCACATACGAGAACGTCCCAAGCTGGCCGACGAGCTGAAATAGCTCGGCACGAGCAAGAGAACAAACCTACAGTCAGTCAGTTGATGCCACATGAGCTAGAAGTGTTTGCTCACAATCCTGATGATTTAGCTCGTACGATAGCAATGCTTCAGACATTACATAAGCAACAGGGACAACCTGGCCCATCTCATATCCGAGCAAGACATAGCCAAACAAGAGCTCGTGACAATGAGAGGACCAGGGATGAACATCAAAATGAGGCCGACAGTGCCCAAACTCGTAAGATGAAGGGTAAAGAGAGGCAGCTCGATGGGCCAGCCAGTCATGGAGAATCAACCCCAGGCCAAGCGGTGAGGGTTAGCCAAGGGACCACACGCCAGAGCGCTCTTAACAGATTATGTCGCTCTGGTCGGGAAACAGGTGAAGTTCCCCGCTGAGCTAAAATAGCTCGCCCAACCCAGGAACCAGCTCGTCAGTCAGTCCACGAAAGGCTAACCAGGTCAGCTTTTGGTCGCCTGGGTCCAGATGGGGTGCCTAATCCCAGAAAGCCAATCCATGAGGTTATCCTACCAAGTGAGAGACTGCGATGAATTGACGGTCATGCACCACTGTTTGTCGAATAGCCTCCAAGTCAGGGGGGATCGTTGGAGGAACTTGTATCAATGAGAAAGGTAATCGAAAGCATGCAGGGTCAGTTGGACCTACAAAGAGGTTATGGGAACACTTCCCTTCCATCCTCTCCATTATCTACGGTGATTTTAAAAGCTCCAATCCAGAAGAAGATTCAGTTCTCTACAAGTATACAATATGAAGGCACGACTGATTCCCAGGTGCATCTGATGAAGTATTCTGACTACATAATATCAACGGGGACAAGTGATGCCACCCAATGCTGAAATTTTCCATTGACCCTGGGGGATCATGTTCATAAATGGTTTCGGCCCTGTCGCCGGCTTCCATTCATTCAATTGCCCAGCTAGGCAAATAATTTATGTCCCATTTCTCCACGACCGGGCTATCTATCCCAAAGACATCGGTTATCCGAGAAAAATACGTCAAGGTGCTAACAAGTTAAACCAAAACAAGTATTGTGCCTACCATCAGAGCGTAGGACACTTTACGAGTGAATGTCGAGACTTGCTAAAGCAGTTATGTCGATTTTATGAGGAGGGTAAGTTATCTGAATTCGTGAAGAGACAACCTGGTAAAAGAGGTAGAGATGAAGATTCCGAGGAGGACGATGTGGAGCAAGCCTGTAACGCCCCGAATCCAGAATATATTAATTATATCGGATTCGAAGTATTATTGTGATCAAAAGTCCGAACTATAAAATTTTTGAAGGAAATATAACGGAAATGAGAGATGATGAGTTTTATGCAGCGGAAGAAATGGGTAGAATAATTTTAATAAGTATCTCACACACATATATGTGTACATAAAATATAGTATTAACAATAACGTTTTATTTAAGCGGGGAACTCCGTGTCGTCTCTATTACTGTCTTTGCTCCATGAAATCATAATCTGCAAGGGTTGTAAAAATGGGGCGTGAGATTTGAATTCTCACGTATGGGTGATTCGCAACGTCATGGGATTGGTAAATCCAAAATATATTAAGTTATACTCATTAATAAAGTGTTTATTCCATTAAATCAGTTTCACATATGTACATAATTACGATATATCACAGCAATAACAAGTTTATATAACAATTGATCAGTATTAACATATTTCACATAATATAATTGAAATAGCACAAGTTGGTTCACATTAAGGCAAAGCCCAAAGTCGTGTTCACATATTGTCACAAACTGACAAACCATATTCGTATGACCATTCCACTTCCAACAAACTTACTCTTTCCAACCACAACAAACTTACTCCTTCCAACCACAACAAACTTATTTCTTCCAACCACAACAAACTTACTTCATCCAACCACAACAACACTCAAAAGATAAGCAAACCATCAATGACCTTATTCCCAGTGCGCAACGTAGGCGGCTGACCCGGGGACCAGATATGTTTGAATCAACAACCTACATTCCGAGGGCATCCCCGACAGCTCCCCGGAGGTTGGATTAAAAACTCGATCCTAACTCCGTACTTACTAACTTTCCATAAAACTGACACATCAAACTTTACAGATGAAAATACTTGGTTGACAACTGAACTGATTCATGCTCACATAAGGTACTTAATCATACAATGGTGATTAACTTATAAGAACAATAAGCATTATGCATCATATATAATTATATCACATAGTTCAAACAACTATATAATAGGGTCTACATTTATGTTGGATTAGTTGTTTTAGATTGATTTAGTCGAGTTCAGAGTATACCAGCACAACGTTATTATTAGCAGATCAATCAACAGATCACCACCCACCTGTTAACTTTATAGCTAAGTTACAACTGTCTTGAAATTATTTTGGAAGATAACTCGCGTTGTAGAGACGTCCCGAGAGTGATATACAACTAGAATGTCGGATCCCTCGTGCACATTCCGATTAACACAGAATCCTAGTACGAAACCATTTGATTAAAAGTTGACCTTTGAATTATTAGGAAAACTTGAGAGTTTGTGTTACAAGAATCGAGAAGGTCGTTTGTCTTAAAAACTTATTGACTAGACTTACTTAAAAACACATACTATCTTGGTAAATACACCACTTCTAAAAGGTTGGTGTATTGGGGGTGTATACTTACTAATTTCCTTGTTGTAATACTATTTCGACTTCTATACGATCTCTTAATATCTTAGACTTTTATAACTAAAGGATTTGATACCTAAAAGTATATCCATATAATATTTTCTTGAAAATAATAAAAGAATACGAATTTTATTTAAACAATACTAATATAATATAATTGAGAAAAAAAGTTATTTGGTCCCACAACTTATCAAGTGTCTGATTTTGGTCCCAAAAATTTTGACTCTTCAATATTGGTCCCATAACTCCTAGGAATTGTCCAATTTTGGTTTTATTTTCTTCAAAAATACAAAAATGGTGCCCTTTTTTGTAATGCTCACTCACATTCTGCCCAAATTAGGGCCTTTACGGTACCCTCGAAGATGTGTCCGCAAAACATTTTTTTTTGTTTTTGTATTTTTTTAATCATTTTTTCCATATCACTAATATGTGGTTGAAAAATGGACAAACCATAGGAGTTACGGGACTAAAATTAAAGAGTAAAATATTTTGGGACTAAAATCGGACACTCGATAAGTTATGGGACCAAAAAGAAATTTCCTATCAAGAATGGGACCAAAATTGGGCAAACTGTAGAAGTTATGGGACCAAAATTGAAGAGTCAAAATTTTTGGGACCAAAATCGGACACTCAATAAGTTATGGGACCAAAAAACATTTATTCTTTAATATAATTCCCAAATTAATATTTTTATTTCTAATAAAATTCTATATCTTATTTTAAAAGAACCCTTGAATATAATTTATATTTTATAAATAACATTCCCTTTTATTAATCTTATTAATAAACCTTGACTTGAAGAAGTTTGTATTATAAAACTAAAATAATACATAATAATATTATTCTTTTCCTAATATTAATAATACTTTTAAAGTTGATTAGTGTTACCTTTAAAAGAATTATATTATTTTCCCAAATACTCTTTTTCATTTGTTTACTAAGTTGGATATAAAAACTTATCAGTTTTGTTCTTTTTTTTTCTAAACTCGAATAGTAATAATTTTGAGAACCAAAGGTATTACTTTTATAATCTAACGGTACTAGTATTTTTCTCAAACAATAAGAACAAGATTTTAAAGAAGATAAAGTTTTCTCCTGCCCCTATTCGAGCAGTAGGCAGGGGAGAAAGAAGAAGAATTTGCCAAGGACTTCAAAACTAATACTATACACAACTAACATCATCACCTCTCAACTAAAACAATAATACTACTAAAACAACTAATTCAATCTCACCACAGTAGGAATTAACAACAATACTAAACAACTAAATCAATAACACTAAAAGACTATACCAGTAATACAAAACCATGTCCACTGCTTTGGACTAAAACAACTGTGGGAGTTTTACATCAACAAACCAAAATCAGTGTACCTCTAATTCCTTCTTACAAGATTAACCAAAATAGTCTTATCCCCAAACCGGAAATTACGAAAGAAATAGGGAGAAGAAACCTAGAAATCTTACGAGTCCCGAATCGGGCAGTGTAACAGCGTAGTTCTGTATTTTCTGGAATTTAAACAGGCAGCGATACGTTCTTTAACTTCACCGGAAAAGCAATGAGGACAAAAGCACCTCGATTACACACGAATACGAATTATTGTGAGTCTTAAATCGGGATCGAGAAATTGGGGAAATTGAGAACAAAGGATCAAATTAGTGAATGAATTGGGAGAAATAAAATGAGACTCACCAAGTACAAGAAGCAGACGGCGACACTCGTTTGGGAGAGGCGACAGCCGCACGGCGGCACTGAGAGGCGGTACACGGTTTCCTGTGGCTGGTGAGCGACGACGGTTGCGGCTAGAGGAGGAAAGGAATCAAAAGCAGTGGACAGTACTCCAGGAATCGAAGCGGCGCCGAGAGTGGTCGGACGGAGCGAAAGGCGGCGATTGTGGCGGTGGTTCCAGGGGCGACGGCGGAGGGCGTCGCTCGGCAGGAAGGGCAGCGCGACGGTGCTGGGACCGCACTGTGCGTGGTGGCTTCGATCGGCGTTTCCGTGGAGGAAAGAGGCTTTCGAGGCTGGAGGCGATCGGAGCGGTGGGCGGCCCTGCTCGCTGGAAAGGAAAAAGAGGCAGCGGCGTCGTAGAGGATGGGTTGCGATGCTCCTGTGAGGGAGGGAGGCATCGCAATTCCGGGCTAGCACGGCGGCGTTTGCGACGGAGGGAGAAGGCTCTGGCCGATTTTTAGAGAGAAAGAAAAGAGAGAAAGAAAATTGGGATGTGAAATTGGGATAACCTGTACGCGTTTTTTTAGAGGAAAGAGAATGAGATATTTGATTGGAATTTAAGTTCTTAATTAATTATTTTAAAAGAAGGAATAAATATATGGCTGGGATTTTTTTACTATTTAATTAATTAATTTAATTTAAATTAAAAGATGGAATAATCTTGTGGTTGAGATTCATCCTTTTAATTCTAGATATTTTCGATCCCACTAGATACGGTTTAGGGATCGTTTGGTTCACGAGTTTAATCCCGATTTGATAATTAATACAGTTTTAAAACTCAATTAATACTTTCTTGCATTTGAATTGTATTTGTATATTTTTATCAATATATTATACGGATCAAAATCCTTAATTAAAACTTGATTATTTAATTTCTCGTAATCCTTTATTCGTTTGAAATATTCGATTTCTTTCTTCGAATTTGGGAATTTATAAAAGTGTATATATTTAAATTACACAATAGCACACAAAATAATAAAATTAAAAGAAATAAAGATAATAATATAAAATAAGGGTTCTAGGAATATAAAAGGTATAAAACGGGACGGGGTGTTACATCCTCACCCCCTTAACAGAATTTTGCACCCGAAATTCATCTCTTAGGTACTACTTAAGTATTGAGGGTATTTGGCTAGGACTTAAACTTTTCTTTCCCAAGTCGCTTTTTATTTTCCCGTGTCGGCTCCACTGGACTACAACTAATGGTATTTCTCGATTCCTTAATAAGTGTAACTTCCTTCCCATGATAGTCACTGTAACTTCTTCATAAGTCAGGTCACTGCTTAGACCTAATTCTATATGACTAATAACATGGTTTGGATCGCTCATGTACTTTTTGAGCGTAGATATGTGGAACACATTATGCACTCGTGATAACTCTGGTGGTAGTGCTAAGCGATAAGCCACATCCCCGATTCTGTTCAGGATGTCAAATGGCCCGATGTATCGCAGCTTTAACTTACCTCTTTTCCCAAAACGGATTAGGCCCCTCATTGGTGCTGTTGGGATATTTAGTTTTGATGATTTTCCAAAACGACTTGTAATAGGTTGTGTGCGGTCAGGATTGTCTTGTAAAGATTCAGGTTAGGATAGTTTGTTTTCAGTTTACAGGTACTCTGTTGAGGGGGAACTCAGCGGACTCATAAACCTGAAGAAGTCAGAAGCCATCCAAGAGGAAACAAACTCAAGTCCCCTAAAGACCTGAGACCGTCCTGAAGGAAGTCCCACTGAGTATAAACCTGACTTTCTAAGCTGGTCAGTGGACTACTCAGTGAAGAGCATGGTCATGAGGATCAGTGTTGTGCCGAGTTGATCCTGAAGGAGTCAGGCTACTGAGGAATGAGAGACTGACAATTTGCCTTATGTCAACTCTCCTGAGTAGACTTAAAGTCCAATGAAGGAAGTCTACTGAGAAAGTCTACTGAGAATCTCTCCTGAGTAGACTTAAAGTCCAATGAAGGAAGTCCAATGAAGGAAGTCTACTGAGAAAGTCTACTGAGAAACTCTCCTGAGTAGACTTAAAGTCCAATGAAGGAATGAAGGAAGTCTACTGAGAAAGTCTACTGAGAAAATCTCCTGAGTAGACTTAAAGTCCAATGAAGGAAGTCCAGTGAGTAGACTTCAAGTCCAATGAAAGTTCCTAAGAAGACCTCAAGTCTACTGAAGAAAAGTATCCTAAGAGGACTTCAAGTCAGCTGAAGAGAAGTCGCCTGAAGTCAGGACTACCCTGATCAAGTACCCTGAACAAAAGAGCCGTTGGACTCAGTCTACGTGGACCAATCAAGTCAAGGCAGCGAATCTGACAAAAGCTGACAAGGCCATACTTTACTGAAAAGGAGAATTTCACTCCAGAGATAGTCTGGATTTGAATGTTACTCTCTCCAACGGTAACATTCAAATCCACACTATAAATACAAACTCAAGCTTCATTTGTGAATAACAAAGGAGCTGATGTAAGAGTGGTGCGTTTCAAGGGAGGCATAAGGAGGCACCATCTCCATCAAGAACACTGACCTGAGTTCTTCATAGTCATATTTGAGTGTTCCAGTTTGTATACTCGAGCTCATCATATACATCCTAAGCTTAGAGAGATTTTCCCAACCTTAGCTTAAAGGTTAAAACCATGTAAGGGAAAATCTCACCTAGTTGGAGAGAACCAAACTAAAACTAAACCCTTTCCAGAAGAGTGTTAGGTGTTTCAGTGAGGGGAGGAGAGACAGTCCCTGTGTGAAGAGGGATGTGAGGCCAGTTCGAGAGGCAGCTCCGCGGAGGGGTGTGAGTCCAGTTGTGAGTGCACCTTGGCACGTTAAAAACAAGAATCCCGGGTAGTGGATTTCCTGTTAAATCAGGCAGTGGATGTAGGAGCTTGAGCCTCCGAACCACTTCACATTGTTGTGTTCTTTATTGCTTTACTGACTTGCATAACATCAGTGTTAAAACAAAAATTTCTCCTAATTTCCCATATTGTCTTTGTTTGTGAATGAAAAAACGGGACCAACAATTGGTATCAGAGCGGGTTGTTCACATGACCACTGATCCAGATTTGTTAAGAAAAATGGTCAGCCGAACAGATCTTAAATGTTTTAAAACTATGGGAATTTCTGCATTTTTTAAAAACTATTACTTGTGCTCTAACCCCATTCTTGTAATAGAAAATCTTTTTGTTAGAAGTTTTGGAATCATCAAAAAGGGGGAAATTGTTGAGATATTTAGTTTTGATGATTTTCCAAAACGACTTGTAATAGGTTGTGTGCGGTCAGGATTGTCTTGTAAAGGTTCAGGTTAGGATAGTTTATTTTCAGTTTACAGGTACTCTGTTGAGGGGGAACTCAGCGGACTCATAAACCTGAAGAAGTCAAAAGCCATCCAAGAGGAAACAAACTCAAGTCCCCTAAACACCTGAAGACCGTCCTGAAGGAAGTCCCACTGAGTATAAACCTGACTTTCTAAGCTGGTCAGTGGACTACTCAGTGAAGAGCATGGTCATGAGGATCAGTGTTGTGCCGAGTAGATCCTGAAGGAGTCAGGCTACTGAGGAATGAGAGACTGATAATTTGCCTTATGTCAACTCTCCTGAGTAGACTTAAAGTCCGATGAAGGAAGTCCAATGAAGGAAGTCTACTGAGAAAGTCTACTGAGAAACTCTCCTGAGTAGACTTAAAGTCCAATGAAGGAAGTCCAATGAAGGAAGTCTACTGAGAAAGTCTACTGAGAAACTCTCCTGAGTAGACTTAAAGTCCAATGAAGGAATGAAGGAAGTCTACTGAGAAAGTCTACTGAGAAACTCTCCTGAGTAGACTTAAAGTCCAATGAAGGAAGTCCAGTGAGTAGACTTCAAGTCCAATGAAAGTTCCTAAGAAGACCTCAAGTCTACTGAAGAAAAGTATCCTAAGAGGACTTCAAGTCAGCTGAAGAGAAGTCGCCTGAAGTCAGGACTACCCTGATCAAGTACCCTGAACAAAAGAGCCATTGGACTCAGTCCACGTGGACCAATCAAGTCAAGGCAGCGAATCTGACAAAAGCTGACAAGGCCATACTTTACTGAAAAGGAGAATTTCACTCCAGAGATAGTCTGGATTTGAATGTTACTCTCTCCAACGGTAACATTCAAATCCACACTATAAATACAAACTCAAGCTTCATTTATGAATAACAAAGGAGCTGATGTGAGAGTGGTGCGTTTCAAGGGAGGCATAAGGAGGCACCATCTCCATCAAGAACACTGACCTGAGTTCTTCATAGTCATATTTGAGTGTTCCAGTTTGTATACTCGAGCTCATCATATACATCCTAAGCTTAGAGAGATTTTCCCAACCTTAGCTTAAAGGCTAAAACCATGAAAGGGAAAATCTCACCTAGTTGGAGAGAACCAAACCAAAACTAAACCCTTTCCAGAAGAGTGTTAGGTGTTTCAGTGAGGGGAGGAGAGACAGTCCCTGTGTGAAGAGGGATGTGAGGCCAGTTCGAGAGGCAGCTCCGCGGAGGGGTGTGAGTCCAGTTGTGAGTGCACCTTGGCACGTTAAAAACAAGAATCTCGGGTAGTGGATTTCCTGTTAAATCAGGCAGTGGATGTAGGAGCTTGAGCCTCCGAACCACTTTACATTGTTGTGTTCTTTATTGCTTTACTGACTTGCATAACATCAGTGTTAAAACAAAAATTTCTCCTAATTTCCCATATTGTCTTTGTTTGTGAATGAAAAAACGGGACCAACAGGTGCAACTCTGAGAAATACTTTCTCGCCAATGTCAAATTGTAAATCTCTTCTCCGAGTGTCTGCATTTGACTTCTGACGGTCTTGGGCCGTCTTGATCTTTTCTTTAATCTTTACGACTATCTCAGCCGATCTTTCGACTAGTTCGGGTCCGAGAGTCTTTCGAATTCTGTCTTCATCCCAACCTTTTGGGTGATCTACACCTCTTCCCGTAGAGTGCTTCGTATGGTGCCATTTGTATTGTCACCTGATAACTGTTGTTATAAGCGAACTCTACTAAGGGTAGGTGGCTTTCCCAACTTCCTTCAAGATCTAGAGCGCAACCTCTCAGCATATCTTCGAGTGTCTGGATAGTTCTTTCTGATTGCCCGTCAGTCTATGGGTGGTATGCGGTGCTAAATTTCAATTCAGTTCCCAAGGCTCGTTGCAATCTTCCCAGAACTTGGAGGTAAAACGGGGGTCTCTATCGGATACTATCGAGACTGGTATACCGTGCAGTCTGACTATCTCAGCTATGTATAGTTGGGCAATCTTGTCTAACATATACGTCATTCTAAAAGGGATAAAGTGGGCAGTCTTTGTAAGTCTATCTACGATAACCCAGATGGCATCGTGATTTCTTCACCGTTTTTGGAAATTCGGTGATAAAATCCATAGTGATGTCCTCCTATTTCCACTCTGGCATCTCCAGAGGATGTAACAACCCTGGGGTCATTGATGATCGGCTTTAACCCATTGGTGGGTTATATAACTTTTGACGAATTGAGCTATTGACCTCTTCATACCCCTCCACCAAAAGTTCTCTTTCAGTCCCGGTACATCTTCGTCTCTCCGGGGTGAACAGTGTAAGGAGTGTTATGTGCCTCTTTCAGAATTTTGTTCCTTATTCCATCATCCTTAGGCACACAGATTCTGTTATCGAACATTAAAACTTTATCAGTACTCAACACGAATCTCTGAATGGTTCCTTCCTCAGCGCGCTTACGTATTCCTCTAAAGAATTTATCGTTCTTTTGCGCTCCTAGGATCCTTTCTCGTAAGGTCGGTTGTAGGGTGAATGCGTAAACCATGGAATCTGCACAACACTGTATGGAAAATTCCAAGTTTAATCGAGACAGTTCTCCTATTAGTGGTAACTGTGTGGTCGGAACGATGCTTAGTTTTGTATCTTTCTTTCTACTTAAATCGTCGGCCACTACGTTTGCCTTTCCAGAGTGATAGTGGATAGTGCAATCGTAATCTTTTACCAATTCTAGCCATCTTCTCTGACGCATGTTCAATTCCTTCAGTGTGAAGAAGTATTTTAGGCTTTTATGGTCAGTGTAGATCTCACACTTTCCTCCATATAAGTAGTGTCTCCAAATATTCAACGAGTGAACTACTGCGGCCAGTTCTAAGTCGTGCATTGGGTAGTTTTGTTCGTGGTCCTTAAGTTGCCGGGATGCGTAAACCACAACTTTCTTATTCTGCATCAGAACACAACCCAAGCCTGACAAATAAGCATCTGTGTAAATGACGAATCCTTCTGATCCATCTGGGATGGTTAACACAAACGACATGGTTAGCCTTTTCTTTAGCTCTTGGAAGCTTTCCTCACAAGTTGAATCCCAAACAAACTTCTTGGTTTTCTTAGTTAGCTTCGTCAGCGCTTTCGCAATGCTGGATAAGTCTTGTATGAATATCCGGTAGTATCCTGCTAACCCAAGAAAGCTTCGAATTTCATTGACGTTAGTAGGTGCCTTGTAGTTCATGATGGCTTCTACCTTTGCTGGGTCCACTTCAATCCATTTTGTGGAGATTATATGCCCTAAGAACATAACCCGGTCGATCCAAAATTCACACTTGCTGAATTTGACATACAACTTCTCTCGTCTCATTATTTCTAAGACTGCTTTGAGATGTTCTTCGTGTTGCTCTTTGTTCTTAGAGTACACAAGTATGTCATCGATGAAGACGATGACGAATTGATCCAGGTACGGATGAAACACTCTATTCATCAGATCCATGAAAATTGTCGGAGCGTTTGTTACTTCGAAAGGTATCACGATGAACTCGAAATGTCCATATCAAGTCCGAAATGCTGTCTTCGGGATATTCTCGCTCTTGACCTTTAGCTGGTGGTAACCAGACCTCAGATCGATCTTTGAGAATACGGTAGCATTCTTCAACTGGTCGAACAAGTTTTCTATCCTCGAAAGAGAATGTTTGTTCTTAATGGTCAGTTGATTGAGACCTCGGTAGTCTATGCACATACAGAAAGTCCCATCTTTCTTCTTTACGAACAACACGGGTGCTCCCCATGGTGATGCACTAGGCCTGATGAACTTCTTTTCAAGCAAGCCTTGCAGTTGATCCTTCAGTCCTTCTAATTCCTTTGGCGCCATTCGATAGAGTGCTTTAGATACTTGCGCTGCTCCAGGTATCAAGTCGATGGAGAACTCTATCTAACGATCCGGAGGCAACCTGATTAATTCCTCGGGAAACACATCAAGATATTCATCCATGATTGGCACCTTGATGCGCAACTTGTCGTCTTTCTCTCCTGCTGAGATGTGGACGAGGTAAGCTTGGCATTCCTACTTCCGTAATATTGTTGCAGCTTGGATTGCTGATATTACTCAGGTTTCCTTCTTGGTCTTGATTTTACGAAATGTGAAGTGTTGACCATTACGGGTTTTGAGGTCGATATCACGTTCTGCGCATTCTATTATCGCTTTATCCTTTGTTAACCAGTCAATGCCTAAGATTGTGTCAAAGATTTTCATCTCAAGGATGAGAAGATCGGACTCTATCAAGTGGTCGCTTAGCATTAGGGGTAAACTTCAAATTCGGCCCTCAATTTCCATAGTAGTTCCAGACATTTCCTGGCGCAGCCTGCTGAGGTGGCTCAGGTTCAGCTTGAGGAGGTGGGTCCTATCCTATAGGATTCATTGGTATAGTAATGGGGTTAACGCGGAGTCGTCCACGTCTACATCCTGGTGTCATTCTAAAGGTGGTTCTGATCGAAAAAGAATAATATTGTTACGATATGTATATGTGTGAGAAAGTTATAAAAACATAACCGGATTAACCAAGTTAACACAACGCTGGCACTGTAACACGTATGGTATGTAATTCACCGCTACGCATCGGGGCCCCAATGGTACAGTGCTCACATTTGCACAGTATACTAGGAACCAGTGATGTATCATTAAGTGATAATCATATAAAATATGACAGTCAATATATATAAAGCAAGTAAAGCATATTGACAAGCAGTGAGCACATAATAAGTATATATATATATATCTAAAAAGTTTTGGTTCTACGGAGGTCAGTCTCCTTACATTACGTCATAGAATACAAAAGGCTTCTAAGTATAATTCTAACGCATCGTATCCTTACATCTGTACAGACCACGAGCGACAAAAGGAGTGGGTTAAAGCTATGCTGCTATGGTCCAAGTAAAACGGTCATACGTTTGACTACTGCTATATGTCAGGAAAGGGTGGCACATCTATGTTGTACATATTTGTGACTATATCAAAAGGATAACTGCTTAAAAGGATTTGATCACTCTAACTGACCACTACTATCATACGGAAATACCCATCGTCAACTTCTTCTAGGTATGTCTCCAAGTGAATGTGGGGCCTTTGAACTGGGTCTTCTATTCTTATCCATTCGAGTAGTCTTACAGCGATAGGATGCAGAACAACTCAGTAACCCTTCAGGCAAAACGAATCACAACTGTCAAATATGTCTCATCTGGGGATATTGGAGTGGTTATTGCCTTTGCACGCAGTCTCATGAACTGGGTCATAAACACACTGACAGATTCTAAGATTAGCTAAGTGTCTTCTAATTATCGGGATATAACTATCTTAGGTGGATTCTTATATGTAAAGGAAGTTCCTAGTCAAAATTTTAGTTATTCAGAAACATTATTTAAACAATTAAGGCACATAGTTCAAATAATCATATAACATCATTTACGAAGTTTATAAATTTACACAAATATATTTATTTATATCATTCACTAATTATCTGCATTTCAATAGTAATATAAACGACATTTCGTGGTTCTTTCTACACCTCGTAGGTGTTGTTTCGAGTTCTCGATCTTTTGATTGGAGTTTTGTTATGAAAGTCAAGTTGTCGCAATATCATAAACTTTTAGGCAATAAAATAAGAACATACCTTCGAGGAGCTTCTGACGGTAATAGGAGACACATTTCCCCTCAAGTAATTTAATTAGTGATATATACTTACATGATAAGAAAATTTTAATTAAAGAAAAATAATTTTGGTTTGATGAAAATAATTATTTGAGTTTTGGTCCGAAAGTTTTGAACCTAGGCTATGATACCACCTGTAACGCCCCGAATCCAGAATATATTAATTATATCGGATTCGAAGTATTATTGTGATCAAAAGTCCGAACTATAAAATTTTTGAAGGAAATATAACAGAAATGAGAGATGATGAGTTTTATGCAGCGGAAGAAATGAGTAGAATAATTTTAATAAGTATCTCACACACATATATGTGTACATAAAATATAGTATTAACAATAACATTTTATTTAAGCGGGGAACTCCGTGTCGTCTCTATTACTGTCCTTGCTCCACGAAATCATAATCTGCAAGGGTTGTAAAAATGGGGCGTGAGATTTGAATTCTCACGTATGGGTGATTCACAACGTCATGAGATTGGTAAATCCGAAATATATTAAGTTATACTCATTAATAAAGTGTTTATTCCATTAAATCAGTTTCACATATGTACATGATTACGATATATCACAGCAATAACAAGTTTATATAATAATTGATTAGTATTAACATATTTCACATAATATAATTGAAATAGCACAAGTTGGTTCACATTAAGGCAAAGCACAAAGTCATGTTCACATATTGTCACAAATTGACAAACCATATTCGTACGACCATTCCACTTCCAACAAACTTACTCATTCCAACCACAACAAACTTACTCCTTCCAACCACAACAAACTTACTCCTTTCAACCACAACAAACTTACTTCATCCAACCACAACAACCCTAAAAAGATAAGCAAACCATCAATGGCCTTATTCCCAGTCCGCAACGTAGGCAGCTGACCCGGGGACCAGATATGTATGAATCAACAACCTACATTCTGAGGGCGTCCCCGACAACTCCCCGGAGGTTGGATTAAAAACTCGATCCCAACTCCGTACTTACTAACTTTCCATAAAACTGACACATCAAACTTTACAGGGGAAAATACTTGGTTGACAACTGAACTGATTCATGCTCACATAAGTTACTTAATCATACAATGATGATTAACTTATAAAAACAATAGCATTATGCATCATATATAATTATATCACATAGTTTAAACATCTATATAATAGGGTCTACATTTATGTTGGATTAGTTGTTTTAGATTAATTTAGTCGAGTTCAGAGACTACCAGCACAACGTTATTATTAGCAGATCAATCAACAGATCATCACCCACCTGTTAACTTTATAGCTAAGTTACAACTGTCTTGAAATTTCTTTTGAAGATAACTCGTGATGTAGAGACGTCCCGAGAGTGATATACAACCAGAATGTCGGATCCCTCGTGCACATTCCGATTAACAAAGAATCCTAGTACGAAACCATTTGATTAAAAGTTGACCTTTGAATTATTAGGAAAACTTGAGAGTTTGTGTTACAAGAATCAAGAAGGTCGTTTGTCTTAAAAACTTATTGACTAGACTTACTTAAAAATACATACTATCTTGGTAAATACACCACTTCTAAAAGGTTGGTCTTTTGGGGGTGTATACTTACTAATTTCCTTGTTGTAATACTATTTCGACTTCTATAAAATGATCTCTTAATATCTTAGACTTTTATAAATAAAGGATTTGATACCTAAAAGTATATCCATATAATATTTTCTTGAAAATAATAAAAGAATAAGAATTTTATTTAAACAATACTAATATAATATAATTCCCAAATTAATATTTTTCTTTCTAATAAAATTCTATTTCTTATTTTAAAAGAACCCTTGAATATAATTTATATTTTATAAATAACATTCCCTTTTATTAATCTTATTAATAAACTTTGACTTGAAGAAGTTTGTATTATAAAACTAAAATAATACATAATAATATTCTTATTTTCCTAATATTAATAATACTTTTAAAGTTGATTAGTGTTACCTTTAAAAGAATTATATTATTTTCCCAAATACTCTTTTTCATTTGTTTACTAAGTTGGATATAAAAACTTATCTTTTTGTTCTTCTTTTTTTCTAAACTCGAATAGTAATAATTTTGAGAACCAAAGGTATTACTTTTATAATCTAATGGTACTAGTCTTTTTCTCAAACAATAAGAACAAGATTTTAAAGAAGATAAAGTTTTCTCCTGCCCCTATTCGAGCAGTAGGCAGGGGAGAAAGAAGAAAAATTTGCCAAGTACTTCAAAACTAATACTATACACAACTAACATCATCACCTCTCAACTAAAACAATAATACTACTAAAACAACTAATTCAATTTCACCACAGTAAGAATTAACAACAATACTAAACAACTAAATCAATAACACTAAAAGACTATACCAGTAATACAAAACCATGTCAACTGCTTTGGACTAAAACAACTGTGGGAGTTTTACATCAACAAACCAAAATCAGTGTACCTCTAATTCCTTCTTATGATATTAACCAAAATAGTCTTATTCCCAAACCGGAAATTACGAAAGAAATAGGGAAAAGAAAGCTAGAAATCTTACGAGTCCCGAATCAGGCAGCGTAACAGCGTAGTTTTGTATTTTCTGTAAAGTAATCGGGCAGCGATATGTTCTTCAACTTCATCGGAAAAGCAACAAGGACAAAAGCACCTCGATTACACACGAATAGGAATTATTGTGAGTCTTAAATTGGGATCGAGAAATTGAGAACAAAGGATCGAATTAGTGAATGAATTGGGAGAAATAAAATGAGACTCACCAAGTACAAGAAGCAGACGGCGATGCTCGTTTGGGAGAGGTGACAACCGCACGGCGGTGTTGAGAGGCGGTGCACGGTTTTCTTTGGCTGGTGAGCGACGACGGTTGCGGCTAGAGGAGGGAAGGAATCGAAAGCAGTGGATGGTACTCTAGGAATCGAAGCGGCGCCTTGAGTGGTCGGACGGAGCGAGATGCGACGATTGTAGCGGTGGTTCCAGGGGCGACGGCGGAGGGCGTCGCTCGGTAGGAAGGGCGGCGCAACGACGCTGGGACCGCGTTGTGCGTGGTGGCTTTGATCGGCGTTTCTGTGGAGGAAAGAGGCATTCGAGGCTGGAGGCGATCGGAGCGGTAGGCGGCGTTGCTCGCTGGAAAGGAAAAGGAGGCAGCGACATCGTAGAGGTGGGTTGCGACGCTCCTGTGAGGGAGGGAGGCGTTGCGATTCCGGGCTGGCACGGCGGTGTTCGCGACGGAGGGAGAAGGCTCTGGCCGATTTTTAGAGAGAAAGAAAATTGGGATGTGAAATTGGGATAACCTGTACGCATTTTTTTTTAGAGGAAAGAGAAGGAGATATTTGATTGGAATTTAATTTCTTAATTAATTATTTTAAAAGAAGGAATAAATATATGGCTGGGATTTTTTTACTATTTAATTAATTAATTTAATTTAAATTAAAAGAAGGAATAATCTTGTGGTTGAGATTCATCTTTTTAATTCTAGATATTTTCTATCCCACTAGATACGATTTAGGGATCGTTTGGTTCACGAGTTTAATACCGATTTGATAATTAATACAATTTTAAAACTCAATTAATACTTTATTGCATTTGAATTGTATTTGTTTATTTTTATCAATATATTATACGGATCGAACCCCTTAATTAAAACTTGATTATTTAATTTCTCGTAGGTTTTTATTCGTTTGAAAGATTCGATTTCTTTCTTCGAATTTGGGAATTTATAAAAGGGTATATATTTAAATTAAACAATAGCACACAAAATAATAAAATTAAAAAAAACAAAGATAATAATATAAAATAAGGGTTCTAGGAATATAAAGGTATAAAACGGGACGGGGTGTTACAAAGCCCCCCGAAAGAATCGTGTTGGATGACTAGCTCCAGCACCGGCAGGAGGACCAGTTCCCGAAATTCAGATGATGGAGCCAGCTGGACCTATTGGTGTTCTGATGGGCGACCTCCAATGTCGAATCGGAAGAGGGAGGCTGAGCTACGTGCAGTAGCTCATGTACAGGAAATGGGGTCAACCCGTCAATTCTTCATACAACAGAGTTGACCTTCATAGAAAAAGACTTAGACAGAATCATAACTCCCCATAACAATTCCCTCGTAATCTGTGTCAAGATAATGGGGACTAAAGTACACCTTTTGCTGTGGATACTGGGGCATATACTAACATCATCTTTAAAAAGACACTAGACCAGCTAGGAGACTACGCAGGCTATATTGAAGATTCCAACCACCGAATTCTAGGCTTTGGAAATGCTGTAACAGTCCCGTTAGGGATAATTAGGTTGTCCGTGCAACTTGTATCGATCAAGGATCCTGAAAAGAATATAACTAGAATGGTGGATTTCCTATTCATAGATTAAGAATCCACCTATAACGGGTTCTTTGACCAAACCTTTCTAAATGAATTTAAAGCTGCAGTTTCAACCTATTATTATTGTGTCAAGTTCCCAACTGAAAGCGGAGCTGGTACGTTGAAGGGGAATCAAAGGAAAGCTCAAGAATGCCTCCTTCAACTACGTTCAAATGAAAAATAGGCATCGATACTGGAAGCCTCCACCAGTCATCATGACAATGAGCCTTCGGTCCTCAATAATATTTTGGGACCTCATGACGACCAAATGGAAGCTGACGAGCAGACCTTGCCAGTGGGCAACCAACCCTAGCCGACGGCAGAATCATCAATGGCCATCGACGAACTACCAATGAACATTAGCCTGGAGGGCCCAATTCTGGCGACCAACATTGATCTTTGTTCGGCAAACGATTTTGATCCCCGCCTAGGTGTTGAACCCATGGACATTGAAGATGAGCTAAACCTGGAAGGACCTATCACTGATTCATGGTGGAAGGGACAAAAACGACGAGCAACTCCAGTGGAAGAACTGGAAGCCCTCAAAGTTAACCACAACCATGATGATCTTGAACTCTACATTGGATCCGAGCTCCCCAAGCCTTATAGGAGTCGGATGGCCGAGTTTCTCAAAGTTAATTTTGATGTCATTGTGTGGTCGTATGCAGACATGGTGGGGATCGATCCAAAAGACGCATGTCACAGGTTAAACATTCATCCGGCCCGAAAACCAGTCCACCAGAAAAGATGAAAATACGGACCGGATAAATACCAATCCCTTAATGAGGAATTGAAAAAGTTATTGGACAACAACTTGATCAGACAGGCGTTATGTCCTCAATGGGTAGCAAACCCAGTACTAGTGCAGAAGCCGAATGGAACCTGGAGGCTATGCATAGATTTTACAGATCTGAATGCAGTATGCCCAAAGGATAAATTTCCACTTCTGCACATTGATCAATTGGTGGATAGTACAGTCGGCCATGAAATGTTTACATTTATGGACGCTTTCGCCGGTACCATCAAATCCCGATGCATCCAGATGATCAAGAAGATGCAGTTTTTTACATGAACAAAAACTTACTCTACTGGAAAAGGATGCCATTTGGATTGATCAATGCAGGAGCAACCTACCAGAGGCTTGTGAACAAAATATTTGACGAACATATCGGAGAGACGGTGGAGGTGTATGTTGATGACATCGTCATTAAAAGTACCAAAAAAGAAGACTACCTCCGACATCTATCCCAAGTGTTCAACATTCTCTGAAAATATAACATGAAGTTAAACCCGAAGAAAAGCAGCTTCGGCGTACATTCGGGGAAATTTCTGGGCCATCTGGTTAGTGAGCGGGGGATTGAAGCTAACCCTGCAAAAGTTAAAGCAATCATTGATATGGAGTCCCCTCATTCTATCAAAGAAGTACAAAGACTGACAGGATGTTTGGCTGCTTTGAACTGATTCATATCCTGATCAGGAGACAAATGTCGTCCATTCTTTGAAGTCATCAAAAAGGGCAACTTTGCATGCACGGGTAATTGTCAGAAATCCTTTGAACAGCTGAAAGATTACCTGGGAGATGTAAAAATTCTATCAAAACCAATCTCAGGAGAAAAGCTCTACTTATATCTGGCAGCCTCGGAGGTGGCAATAAGTTCGGTTCTGGTACGGGCAGAAGGCAAATTCCATCCTCCCATCTACTATGTCAGCCAGGCTCTGCATGAAGCCGAGGTGAAATACTCACCCACATAAAAGTTGGCATATGTTTTGGTCATGAGTGTCAGAAAGTTAAGACCGTACTTTTTCAATCATCAGGTCGAAGTACTAACACCTTTCCCACTCAGACAGATACTACACCGACCTGACACAACTGGCCGCCTATTAAAGTGGTCCATAGAGATCAGCCAGTTTGGAGTGACCTATGCACCTCGAACAACGATTAAGGGAAAGGCATTAGCCGACTTCATAGTCGAGTTAACCTTTCCTAAAAATCCGACGAGAGGGCTAGATCACCCTTGACATCTTTATGTTGACGGTTTATCAATAAACATGGCTTCAGGGGCAGGGATAGTCCTTATTAGCCTCAATCAACAAGTATTCACCGCGGCAGTCAAATTTGAATTCATGGCAACCAACAATGAGGCCAAATATGAAGCTCTCATTGTAGGTCTCCACTAATCACTGGCTGTCGGAGTCAAACGACTTCAAATCTTTGGAGACTCTCAACTTATAGTAAGTCAAGTACGAGGTGAATACGAAGCTAGAGATGAACACATGATCGAATATCAACAAATTGTTGCTCACTTGATGTCAATGTTGGATCAAGTACATATCCAGCAAGTACCATAAACGAGCAACACACAAGTTGATGCCTTGGCTAGATTAGCCACAAGTGACGGGCCAGCAGATTTGACGGACATCATTATCACTAAAAAACTCAACCTTCAACAATTGATTACCAAGTAAATCAAGTTGTCGAACTGAAAGAGGATGATGATTGGCGAACTCCTATAGCCAAATATTTGAAAGATGGTGAACTGCCGAGCAACTCTTTTGAAGCTGAAAGAATAATAAAACAAGCATCCAGGTATTCCCTGGTAGACGAGCAGCTTTATAAAAGAGGCTTCTCAGTCCCGCTACTCAAGTGTTTGTCTAGGGGGCAGGGGAGGACTACTTTGGAAGAGATACATTCAGGAGCTTGTGGAAATCATGCTGGGGGACAAGCATTGGCATACAAAACAATAAGACAAGGGTATTACTGGACGACCTTATGAAAAGATACAGTCTAGACAGCCAGAGCTTGTCATCGATGTCAAATCTTTGCCCCAGGCATCCACACACCCGCTCAAGAGCTCGTTTTGGTTTTCAGTCCTAGGCCATTTGCACGGTGAGGAATGGATATCATTGGACCTTTTCCACCAGGGAAAGGGAACATAATATTTATCGTCGTGGCTGTGGACTATTATACCAAATGGGCAGAGGCAGAAGCCCTAGTTAAATTCACTCAGAAAAAATGATCGATTTCATTTGGAAGAATATTGTTTGCCGATCCAGAATTCCTCAAAAATTTGTGACAGGCAATGGTCCTCAGTTTGATGTGAAGAAGCTTCGGGACTTCTGCACTAAATGGGGGATCAGAAAACATTATTCGACCCCCTATCATCCACAGTTGAATGGTCAGGTAGAAGCCGTTAATAAGATAATCAAGCACTTTCTAAAGATACGGCTAACAGAAAGTAACAGCAAGTGGTCTTTGGAATTACTGGATGTGTTGTGGGCATACAGAGTTTCTCCCAGGTCTAGTACCGGAGAAATACCCTTTGCATTAGCATTCGGGACTGAAGTGGTTATCCCAGTTGAGTTAAAGACCAAAACCCTAAGAACGACCAGATTTGAAGAAGAGGCGAACAACTCTGCCCTATCAGTCGAGCTAGATTTGCTCGAAGAAAAAAGAATTTCAGCTGAACTAAGAAATACAATGCATAAGCAAAGGGCAGAGCGTTATTACAATTCTCAAGTCAAAATAAGAGAATTTGAAGCTGGCAACCTCGTTTTGAGGAAAAAGCTCGCCGCATCTCCAGGCGTATTTGGACCGACTTGGGAAGGTACATATTGGGTAACAGTCAGGTTACCCAATGGTGCATATGACATTGAAGATCTAGATGGCAACTCGGCCCAATACTCTTGGAATGCAGCCAACTTGAATAAGTATTTCCAGTAGGCGAGCTATTTTGGCTAAGGGAAGAGGTAGTGCTACTTTTACCAGGCAGGCTAATGTGTCACACAGGCGAGCTAAGGTTGCTTATGGGCAAGTAAGGTCTAAAAAACTTGCCCAATTTTTTGAAATTTCTCACCAAGTACTGGTAGTCGGATAAGTTTAATTGGTCGAGCTATTCTTGATGTCGAGCTGCTCTTGATCAATCACTTGTTTGTTCTTGTATAGTTTTAATTTTCCAAGGAGTCCAAAGTTAGTTTGACAAAGTGTATAGTCGTCGAGCTACTTTGGCCTAGTCTGTAAAATATATGTTTTGGCAAGTTGATGATTGTTCGACAGCATGTATAGAAGTCGAACTACATTAGCTTGGTTAGTTAAAGTTTGTAAATTAGGTCGTCATCTATACTTGTAATTTTTTAAACAAGTTCAATCACAAGTTGTTCGTTCAAAGGAGATTCGAGCTCAAAGCACAAATTTGTTATATAATCAAGCCCTTTAAAGGCTGTTCATTTTTAAGTGATCATAGCCTAAAGCCAAAGCCTTTATTCTAATTTTTAAAGGCAAAGTTCTTAAGGAACAAAGCCCAACTACATTAAGATTGTTAAACATAAATATAAATGCGAAGACAATTAATGTAAGAAAAATAAATCAAGCAAAAGAAGATATTCTATTAATAGTAAGGTTGTTCGCCCAAAATGATTACACACACTCCTTCAAGGAGCGGACAACTACAAAAAGAAAAATAAAGACCTATCTAATCCTACTTCCTAAGAGCCTTTCCCGACAGGAGGAGGAAGGTTGTCATCCTTAGGATCTTCTAAGGGCACCCAAGACAATGATGGATCAATAGGGATGTCCTCAGTTAGCTCGGCGATCAGTCCCTCAGCATCTGCTCTTTCTTTTTTAGCCCTCTCACTCTACTCGACCAGCTCGGTCTGGTCGTCTTCGGCAACCTCCTCTTTCTAGTCCTTGGGAGGACTTGTAATTATAACCCAGTGGTCAATAAAGTTGATTTTGACCCCGTAATCGGGTAGGTCGGCAATTTGTAAAGTTGTCCCAGGTGCAAGAGGGTTATATTCGACAAAGTTGGTGAACTCTTTTCTGATCTCCTCAATGATGTGAGGGACATTGAACTTATTGATGACTTGGATACACTCGGCATAGGCCGACACAAAGCCAATAATCGAGGTTGCCTTCATCTTCAGAATTAACTCTTCTTAAGTGATGGAGTTGGCGAGCTGATTCTCGAGGTTGGAGATTTTGGCAGTTGCCTCAGTAGCAAACTTCTCGGCGACCTTCTTCTACTTTTGCATACGAGCGAGTTCGGCACGAAGCTACTCGTTCTTGGCCATTTTGACCTTAAGCTCTTCCGAGACTTTGACATGGAGGTCAAGGGCGTGTTGCTCGCTCGTTTGGTGGGCTTTTACCTTATCCTCAAGGTTGGCCACCATTTTCTTAGCCTCTGCCTTTGCCTCATCTCTTTCCTTCGCAATACGGCTGACGGTGGCCGTATACTGACGGGCGTCTCTCTCTAGATCTCCGACTTGGTCGACCAATTTCTGCACAGCGACCAGAGTGTTGACTGCCTCGATAATGCATAGACGACTGTTGTTGCGAGGCGACTGGGTTTTGACAATTTCATACAGGTCCTTGCTCTAGGAACGAGCAACAAACTCGGAGGCGCGTCGGATAATAGAGTCCGGATTTTCACGAAAATTAGCGGGCACCTTCGAACAAGAGTACTGGTGCACTATGTTTGATCGCCCATGATATTGCTCGGGCTCATAGCTGTAACAAATATAAATGAGGGTGTTAAAAAAAGAAAGAGTTAAGTATAAGTGAGGAACTCACGCGTCATGGCAATATTTGTCCCATCCGAGATAGGTCGCGTCATGGGGATGATTGGCAGTGCGCCCTTCAGGAGCAGCAGCGACCAGAGGCTGCTCATGATGTTGCTCCATGGAAGGAGTTTGCCCACCTTCAGGCTCGACTGAGCGGGCATCGGCGACCCCATTCCCTTGAGCGACCTTGGCATTCTTGGCTGTCTTTTTAGTATCGGAGATGGGAGTGCCGTCTCCATGAAGAAGCCTCTTTGTTTTTAGAGTAGCCGCCGGTGGACTACTAGCGGGGGCGGCCTACTTTGCGGAACTTGACCCGCCCATCTGTTTGGGGTCATCCCTGCCCGCCTTGGCCGCAAGGGCGATCATCTTAGTGATGGTGTCTCCCTTCTTCCTTCCTCGTTTTATCGGCATTTCCCAGACGTACTGGTCCAATATGTGAAAGGAAGGGTGGATGGCAACAGTGACGAGTTGATCTGCTAGAAAAGCAAATAACCAAATGTTAGAAGTTGAACATGTGAAAGTTGCGAGCAGGGTTGTTCGCTAAAATCAAGAAAATTACCCTCGAGGACTTGGGCTTGAGCCTCAAGGTGATGGGGAGAGATGGTTGACGCTTTGATCAGCTCGACTCCGGAGGGCGATCAGGCTGACGGTAAATAAGAATTGGTCGTCAACACTGTCCTTGGCACTTCGCCACTTGAGATTTTCGGGACCTAAAATAAAAGAAGAGAAAATTAAAATTAGTCTTATCACTTCGAATATTTAGAAGAGATAAGACTCACGAATGAGGTCCCCAAACTCCGCCGGAGTGTTTAAGCGTTCAGGACCGCCATAAGGGCGAGTAGAAGCACGCTAGTCCCCACCAATCCAGAACCAGTCGTGCTTCCAGTCCCACACCTTTCCGGGGATGTCCTCAACCAGCCGCAAGTTTGGTTGCGCCTTGAGATAGTACCAGCCCACCTCATCTCCAGTATAAGCAGTGGGCGTCATGAGATAGTTGACCTCCTCGGTGGGCAGTTTATTTGGATATCCCTCAAGGGCGCACATCACCATGAGGGACATAAGGTTCATCCACCCCACGGGGGTCAACTAAGTGATGGCAAGGTTTGTACGCTCCCGAAAGCTTTCGATCAAAGGATGTAGGGGCAGCGTGACACCGGTGTTCAGAGCTGCCAAGTTGATCGTCGTGAGTCCGAGGGGAGGGCGATCATCTCTATCGTCGGTCAGCGGCGCATACATATATACATTAAAAAGGATCTTGTAATCCCTCCTGATTTTAGCCAAGTCCACCTCGGTGATGGCAGACACGATGCAGCTCGCCGCATACTCAGTTGCTTTGAGCCTTCGCTTCTCATGAACTGGAGCGGTGAACCGATTGGAATGTTCCCTTTCGTATTCATCCCAGTCCACTTGGCGAGCTATGATGATCGGAATTTGATGCTCGATTGGATCTGGCATGGGGAAGTGAATATTTTTTAAATACGCCCAAGTCAGTTCGTCCAGGGGAGCGGGCTGTTGTACTTCGATCTCTTCCTCTTCGTGGAGATCGGAACTGGTCTCCTCCTCCACTTGGCGAGCAGGATTTTCTCACATGTTTTCTTCCCCAGATGGGCGAGCTCCAGAATTAATAGAGCGAACAACGGAGGCCGCGTCAGGATCTGATTCCAAATTCACTACTGGAATCGAAAGTTCTCCGATGGGCCATTTTCCGAGATTGTGAGGTGGATAAGATCCTGTTTCGGGGTGCGACGACATTTGAATCAAAGGTTCGTGGACAAAAAATTGATTGGGAAAGCTTAGAGGTTGTTAATGCCGGTTCCGATGAAGAAGATGGAGGAACGGTGGTGGTTATGTGTGAAAAATGGCAGAGTCTGGGGATTCTTACCCAAACCAAAAGAAATAAAGTTGAAAAACAATAAATAATTACCTATGAATGCTTGAAGAACAACGGAAGTGATGAAGAATCGTCGGGGATGTTGAGTCGTTGAGGGAAATTTGAAAGAGAAGAAAAATGAAGGTTTTGGTGCTGAGATTGTGAAATTAAAATTTAGAATTTGGAAGATTTTTTCCTTTTATAATAAGAGGAAAAATGGGGTACCTGGCGAGCAAGAACAAAAGTCTGAGGACCAAAATGCAATTAAGGAATGCGTGCAGCCCCATTCCAAAATTCCTGGAAGCGCGTCACCTCGATCTCGCGTGCGCGTGGGCGGCGACAATCATTCCGCCTACGTCACGCCTCGAACCCAACCCAGAACCTTGAAATTCCAACTATCACCAATCCAACTCAGCTCGCCCGAGGTAGTCCGCGCAGTTGAAGTAGTTTGCTTCAAATGAGAACAACTCACCTTCATAACACCAGATTGTTGCTAGCCCATGAGTAGTTCGCCCTATCATATCACCACATAATGACTGGCAAGGGGGCAATTGTTGATAGGCGAGAAGAAATACCAAAAGGGCAAACAAAATTAAGTGAAATCATCCCTTCTAAAGTCAGGATTATGCCAAGTCAAGCTGGAATAGCTAGGCGAGCTACTTTGCTCATGTGAGCTACTTAAAGGCCAAAGCCATGCGAACCCAAACGGTGCCCAGGCGAGCAATTTCAGCCAATAGGCGAACAGATACCACTAATGCATCAAGAAATCAAGTCAATACAAGAGATGAACAACAAAATCAAACTAATAACCCTTTAAGGACAAGGCCCAAAGAGGCGGACAACTCATTAAACGAGGAAATCCAGTCTGGAAGATAGAATTTAGTTTAGATAAGGCCAAATTAGTCATGTTGGTCCCGGTACAAGACTGAGTGATATGTGTATGGGGGAGGGGGGAATACACGTATACAATTTTTTCTGACTTTCAAACAGACTGAGTCCCCTTTACTCGGAGTGATATAGAACACTGAGTAGATAATCCACCTACAAACAGCACTTAGTGCAAGTCAGTTGGATAACTATCTACTTATGTTCAGTGCGGAATGTGTGAGCCCTAAAAGTTTATAGTCTTATTGTAGTTTGCTTTCTGAAAACTTGTATTCTTTCTTAGGAAGCCGTGGTTAGAAGAGCAGTGCTCAGTTTAATGACCAGGCTGATTGATTCAGGCCTGATAAATAATGCAATGAATGACTTAAATGAATTAGCAATTAAGAACAATATCAAAGAAATAAAGAACACAAGGAAGTAACATGGTTCAGAGACTCATGCTCCTACGTCCACGGTCCTGATTGAACAGGAGAATCCACTAAGGATTAGCTTGTTTTTAACGTGCCAAGTTGCACCAGAATCAGCTACACTCACTGACCCTTACTTTCTCCTTCTAACTCACTAACAAACTAAACCAACAAACCTGACAAGAGGGTTTTGGTTTCAGTATGGTTTCCAACTAAGATTATAATTATCCTTACAAGAAAAATTTATGCTAAGGATAGATAATCACTCTAAGCTTATGATATAGTTAGGTTCCTCAGTGGAATACAGAATAACTCTCTAACTAAGAAACACTTGGAAAATTTAAGATGTTTTGAGTGCTTCTTTGAATGCTAAATTCTTTGTGCGCTGAGAGTTTGAGTAATTTCTTGGCTTCGAAATTTCCCGTAACCTTGAATGGGTTCAAGATCTTCTGTATTTATAGGTAACTTTGAAAACTATCCATTGGAAGAGATAGCCTTCAGGTCATCTACGTAGTGTTTTTCAACGGATACATCTCCCATGCAGCAGCCGTCCTTGCATGGATTTGGTAATGCATTTAATGCTCCATTTAATGCTTGACCATTGAAAAGTGCAGTCTGAACTCAGTCTTCATGTCAGGTCCGTACGTGCGTGTCCTTCCTGGATTGGTCTACGTCATCAGGTTGGTGAGAATGTCAGAACTCATTCCTATGCTTTAGGCTTGTCTTATTAAGTTCTTTTTGTCTCAAGCACAACGGTCTAGTCCTGACGCTGACATTCTTTTTGCATTGTTTGGCCCTACTCCAAGTCTTTTCCCATTACTCAGTATAATCATGTTCCCTATAGGACTGAGTTAGTAATGACCTCAGGGTCATACTCTTCATCACTGACACTTACTCAGCCAACTTAGAGAGACTACCATAAGTTCAGGATGGTGCTCTTGTGTCTTCGGGCTTCAGTCTTGATTGTCATCAATGAGTACTCCTCTCATTGAGTTCCTGTGAAATGTAAAATAACTAAGTACAAATCTAACCAAGACTAGCCTGACCAAAACACACCAAGGCAAATCATCTTTTCAGGGGCTTTGGGATCTAATCAAAACTGACATTGTCCCAACAATTTCCCCTTTTTTGATGATACCAAAACACTGAAAAGATCCTCAAAATAGTTAGAGGAAGTAAAGTCCTATTCTATAAGACAAAGTCAGTGTTAGAGCAGTTTTTGATAAAGTACAGAAATTAAGTAATAGCCAAAAAGAAAATGAATTTTTGTCTGTGGGCAAAATAATAGATTTCATTGATAATATGTTTCAGTGAGTACAATGACTTAATCTATTACAAGGATTTAATGAACATTTAGACTAATCTCATTTCAGGTTCGAGTCTATATCCAGCATAGACTCTTACCTTCAGCTCATCAACGCGCTTCATCTGGTTCACATATCCTTCAGCCTTTGCAATCTCCAAGACCTCTGACATAATAGCCTTAGTGGCATGCTTTATAATTCCAGGGACAAGAGGTGGTTGGTGAGTTACAAACTCAGGGGCTTTGATCTGGACTTTGGCTTGGTCAGCCTCTTCCAAGATCTTCTCGAGCAGTTCAGGATGGTTATCCGCCATATAGTCAGTGAAGTGGACATCGATGTCTTCAGATTCACCCCACTTCTTCACAATGTACCAGAGCCTAATAAACTCGTCCCTAGCATCCAACCAGAACTCTTTCAACATCTCTTAGATGAACTCATCGATGAGAATTGTCCTTTCCACTGATTCAGGCTTCTTCACTTGTAGTAGCGTGGTCTTCCTTGCAGTCGGCCTCTTTCTGTACTTCCTTGGTTCAGGCTTCGCCTTCCTCCTCCTTAGCAGACTGATCACAGCATCATCAAGTTCTCGCTGTTGAAGCTCATTGATGTCAGTCAGCTTCTCAACCTTCTTTTCCAGAATGCGCATCTTCTCCTTCTGAGCAATTTCAGCCCTGCGCTCAGCCTCAGTCTTCTCAGGGGCAGCTCCCCACGCCTCTGCACATAACTCAGCCACTGTTTCCGCAGAATAGTTGATTGGGTTCTTCCTTGTGTATACTAGCAGATATTTCTGAATAACTGAAGATTCTGGATTTGAAGGGAGTTGGGGAACTTGCTCCTCCCAAGGTTCACTAGTCTGTGCCGTTGCAGCCAATCTGGCTGACTTCCTTGGTTTACGCACCACAACCTCATTTCTTGGTCCCTTGTATTCTTAAGGAGTGGATCTTTTCTTGGCCCTTTCTCCCTTTTTGGCATCATCTCTTGGGGAAGGAAGTATCTCTGGTGTAGCATCCTCCTTAGAATTGATGACAAAGGTAGTGAGAGATTGTACCTCAACAAGATGCTCCTTCATGAGATTGACCCCTGATGCAATACCAGACCTCGCAAAAGTCACGTTCGCAATGCTTGAATCAATTTTTGCCTCAAATTTCTCCATTACAGAGTTCAAGCATTGCTCAGTGTCAGTCAGCTTCCTCTCAGCGCAGGACAGCTTCTCCCCAGTGATAGCCAACTTTGCCTCCATCTCCACTAACTCTTCACCTATCCTTCTTGACTCAGCCGCGATCCTATCAGCCTCCTGAGCCATCTTGGCTACTGAGTCGTTCAGGGCTTGAGAGAACAACTCAGCTGCCTGACTCGCCAAGTGATCCACAGCTTTGTCCATTCATGCATCGTGTTCATCCCTGATCTGAGTCAGAGAGTTGACCATCAACTTCTTCATATTCTTCCTTTCAGCCTTGACAGAAGAGATGGTAGTCAACATTGTCTTCTTTAAACTCTTCACTTCAAAGTTGGCCATCGTCTTCAGTGCAGTCTTCACCCATCTCAACTGTTTCTGAATCCCCTGATCTTTAGCATCGGCCTAAGCCTTGATCATTTGCACTTGCTGCTGCGACTCAGCGAGATTCTCAGTTGTTTTCTCTTGCTTGACTTGAACTAAGCTAGTGTAGTTTGCTCGCTCAGTTCCCATAATTATAACCTCGTCTTCATCATTCTGGGCATCGTCAAGCTGTGGCTGCTCTCCCTTGTCAGCCCCTGCACTTTTAGTCCCCTCTCAGGGTGCACTAAAGGCAGTTTTGGAGAAGTCGTAGCCGCCTGCTCAGGCTCAGCCACGCTTACTCAAACTTCAGGAACTTGTCCTTCAGAACTAGGAGTCACCTTGGACGCCTCTACAACATCCTTCTGTGTCTCAGGGCAGGGAGTCCCTTCATCGACTGTTGTATCATTGGCGGCTGAGATGTTCTCAACATCCTCAGCGACTGGTCCACCCTTGGCCCCAGTCTCCTTCATCACACCTTCCCCCTGAGCCTCAAGCTCAAAGTTTATCTTCTCCACTTCCTTGGCCGTTTCTTCTACCAATACCTCATTCACTCCACCCTGACCATCATTGCCCTCATCATCATCCTCATCACCCCCAGGATCATTCTCATAATCTTCCTTACGGGTAATCTTCATTTCCTCCACCAGCTGCTTGAGATTGTCAAAGTTTAAGAGCTGCAGCCAGCTGGTGATGTTGAAGAATGAGCATAGACTAGCCTCCTTCGCCTTGCTTATTCACCTGTGGGAAGTGCTCGCAAGTAATTCAGAATAACAAGGAAGAAAGAAAAAATTATTGTTGCTGATTTTTTTTTCAACACTGTGAAACTGTAAACTGGCGATGGAATAATCATCCCCTATATATAGGAGAGGGAATTTCAAAATTTTGACTTGGAATAAGGGAGAGAAAAACTTTTTCTTGGCCTCCAAGAAATCTTGAATATATCTCATATATTCTTTTCTCCATAAGAAAATATTCCACAGAAATCTTACCTTCTAACTATATACGATTTTCGAAATTATGGGGATTGAAATAGCTAGATTTGGATCTTCTTGAATTTATGAGATAATATTGTATTCCTAGAATACATATCTTCCATAATATCTTTCCAAGAAAATCAACAAAATCTTTTTCAAAAATTAAGGAAAAAAACAGCAATAATATTTTTCTTTTATTTTAATCACCTTATTATTATCGGGCTACTTAATAGGCTACTTGAGGGGCCTTTAGGAGAATAAGATTGGACCTCCAATGAGCTTCTGAATTTTTAATATTGAGCCCCAATATAATTCAGCCCATTAATATTAATTAGTACCACTAATAAATTAATATTACACTATCCATCTTAATCCATATTACGATAATATGGGATCTCGGTTATTATTTCCCGCGTTTAAGATTATCAAGTCCATTAATTGATTTAGCTTCTGAATAGCTCTAAATTAATTAATATATTTCACCTTGGAGTAAAGACAACTCAACATTATTATCCGTACCGAAGAAACTGATTCTTCACTTGCGAGATTTGGTACGATAAAACTTCTGAGCCCACCAAGGGGACAAATCACACGAGCCGTACTTGCACGCGTTTCTCCGTATTAAATCTTAGCAACCGTCGTATGATTAATATTACTGCCTAAAACACAAAGTTCGAAGTCATAATGATTGTCACCCAACATGAATCAAAGCAGTAACCATTAAGCACACACGGTCCTATTTAAGTGACGGAGATTAAGAAATCAATAACCACTGAGGTCTAACTCTTCACATTTCAGAACAGAAGAATTTATCCTCGCTGTATGTCCTCTTCAACACATACTAAATGTGCTAGTGCAATCTCTTAGTCAAGACAGACCAATCTGAGACTTACACATCGACCTTTCGCGGCGGATTGTTCAATTCCACCTGGGTCATGAATTTTGTACGTTTAGTTACAAGGAAACCGTTAATGTAATCTTCCGTGATCGGGTATCACCACATTAACTACAATGTAACATGTACCACTTATAATGAACTGGTTGCAATAAATATTCAACATTCAATCATATCTAAAGCAAATGCGATAAAAAGTTTATTCTCATAAATAAGTATTTAATACATGAGTTATACAAAGTAAAAGCATTCTTTCACGTATAACTCCAATATTCTCTCCACTCCCCGTCCTGACGTCATCATCAGTCTCCTCAGCCTCTGAAGCAGCACTCTTGGAGACTTTCTCAGTCCCCCTCTTCAGTCCCTTAGCTGTGGATTTAGACTTTAGAACAACTTTCAGTTTGGCCTCTTCTCCTCCAGGGCCTTCTCCTTTGCCTCTTTCTCAGTCTCTCTCTCCGCGGCAACCTCAACCTCCACATCATTGCTCTTTTCGAAGAGCTCATCCACCCTCTCCAACAGATTGGTGACAATAGCCTTCTTCTTGCCACCAGTCCTCTTACTCCGACCCTTCAGTGGAGCATTAGGGCCAGGTATGCCCAAAATGGCGTAAGTATCGGCGTCAGTGGAGAACATAACCTTCTTGGGAGAAAGGTCATCCTCCAAGTCAAACGTACATCCCTGACAAGATTCAGAGATGAGCACAGATAACCTGGTCCCAAATGGAAGGATAGCACCCACAGATATGTGTTTTTTATCAACATCTTTCTTCAACTTGTCCAGCGCAGCCTGACTCAACTGGTCAAGGAAGTGTTACTCCCAGTTAGCCTCCACACCATCTACCAAAGCTCCCATCACCCTCAGCTTTGGCAGACTCAGCTGCTCATGGGACCCAACTGTGCCCATGATCATCTGCGACACCACATCGATCATGGCACGGTACTCGTACTTGAGGTATCCTTGTGCTGTCTCTCCCTGAACTCAGGAGAGCCTGACTTCGTCCACTCCTTTAGGATCTCTCCTTCCTTGTTCTCCTTGTACGTCTTTTGGTTAATACCGGAGCATGGAAGCCCATACACTTTCTTCACCGCCTTGCGCAGATCAATATTGTGTGTTCTTTTGTTGTAAAGCTCGTCGTCGTCCTCGTTCTTCTCCCCAGTAGGCACCAGAATAGTAACCCTCGTGAACAATTCACCCTTGCGAGTAAAGAGGTTCAAGTATGCCTCCACAACTGCCTTTGGAAGCACAGAGGTGGGTTTCTTTGTGAAATATTTCTCCATTCTGGCCTTAGCGATCCAGTCGAAGATGGGTTGGATCTCCTTCACATTTGAGCATGTTCCTTCCATGGTGATTATATGCTCCATATTCACCAATTTGTTCTTGAAAACATTGGAGATGTCATCAGTAGACCAGGTGGTGTCAAGAAAAGCCATTGAGATTTGTGGTGTGTGAGAAATTTGCAAAGAAGTTTTGAGTTGAGAGAAAACTCAGTGTGCTGTGTGAGATTTGTATTTGCGTAAATTTCTCAAATGACTTTTCTATTTGATATGACAAAGTCAGTTACTCAGACGTGGGGTTGAGATTAATCCTGAATTCGAAAGAATTTTGAAATGAAAGGCTAAGATTAATCTTATTATAATTATTTACCCAAGTCAGTTGTATTCCGTATAAAACGGACACGTATATGAAAAAGTAACTGCGCGCATTAAATGCTCCGACACGCATGGGTTTAAATATCAAAAGACGTGTTTTAATGAAAACAGAATGCATTTAATAAAGATTTTCAGGACGAAGGACTCTGTGAGACGTTTCAAATTCACAAAGGTCATGATTGAACTCATACTTGTCAGGGAGACATTGTAGCACACTGATACCTCGCTGAGTCGAGTCTGGCCTGAGTTCCCCCTAGATCCTACACTAACTGCTCTCCAAGATCTAAGAGACCTAACTCCACTGACAGTTCCATAAATCTTGCTTCAGCCAAAGGGTTAGTCAAGATGTCAGTTCTCTGTCTGTCAGTGTGAATTTTCTGCATCCTAATGTCCTTCTTCTCTACATGATCTCGTATGAAGTGATGTCTAATATCTATATGCTTGCACCTTGTGTGAAGCACTGGGTTCTGAGTAATTGCTATAGCAATATTGTTGTCACAATAGATTGGAACTTCATTTGCAAACACTTGATAGTCTCTCAATTGTTGCCTCAACAATAAAATCTGAGCACAACAACTACCTACAACCATATATCCAGCCTCAGTTGTGGATGTCGCCACTGAATTATGTTTCTTGCTAAACCACGAGATCAACTTACTACCCAAAACCTGATATGTCCCTAAGATGAATTTTCTATCAATCCTACAACCTTCATAATCTGCATCTGAATAATCAGTCAGTTCTAAGTTGTCATCTGAAGGATTCCATAGTCCAATATTGACTGACCTTTTCAAATACTTAAGTATCCTCTTAGCTGCCTCCAAATGACTTCTCTTGGGGTTAGACTGATACCTAACACACACACCAACTGCAAATGTAATATCAGGCCTACTTGCAGTCAGGTACAACAAAGATCCAATCAGCCCTTGGTACTCAGTCTGGTTCACTGAAGTTCCTGTCAGGATCCATCTTCCAATTTGTGTTCATTGGGATCCTAGCCGGATTGCAATTCTGAACTCCAAACTTCTGAATCAAGTCTCTTGTGTACTTGGCCTGATTAATGAAAGTCTCTTGATCAGTCTGCTTGACCTGCAATCCTAATAAGAAGTTCATCTCTCCAATCATGGACATCTCAAATTTACCAGTCATCAACTTAGAGAATTTCTCACAGAGCTGATGATTTGGTGATCCAAATATTATGTCATCCTCATAAATCTGGACCAAGAGAATGTCATCACCTTCAGTGATCCTGAACAACGTCCTATCCACGGTTTCATTCCTGAACCCATGGTCAGTCAGGAATTGGGAGAGGGTATCATACCAAGCTCTAGGAGCTTGCTTAAGTCCATATAGTGCTTTCTTCAAATGGTATACTCTATCTCCAACCTCAAACCCGGGAGGTTGTTCAACATATACCTCTTCATTGAGTACACCATTCAGGAAGGCACTCTTGACATCCCTTTGATACACCTTAAACTTCTTGTATGTTACATATGCAAGGAACAACCTGATAGCTTCCAACCTAGCCACTGGAGCAAAGGTCTCATCATAGTCTATTCCATCAGAATGACAATACCCCTTTGCAACCAGCCTTGCCTTGTTCCTTACTACAACACCATTTTCATCCTTCTTGTTTTTTGAAGACCCACTTGGTACCAATAACACGTTGATGCCTAGGTCTATCTACCAGTTCCCAAACCTGATTCCTTGTGAACTGATTCAACTCCTTTTGCATGGCTATGATCCAATTCGAGTCAGTGAGAGCTTCTTCAATGTTCTGAGGCTCTTGCTCAGAGAGAAAACAACAGAACAGTGCGCTCTCACCATGGAACCGCCTGGTCCTGACTCCCTGAGTTGGATCACCAATGACCTGGTCAATGGGATGACTCTCTAGCCATGTTCTCGTGCCTGGAGTTGTTCCTGAAGTACCTGCAATGTTAGTGTCTACAGGTTCATAGAATTTAGGATATTGAATAGAAGGGGATGATCCTGAGTCTATACCAAAGGGATTTATAAGCTCAATGTCAGGGACATTGATTCTCCCTTGATGAGGTGACTCGGGAGCCGTCTCAGCTGTGACTGCATCTTCATAGACGGTACTTACCTCAGGTTGAGCCTTTTCCTCAGTCTGAGGCTCAACTATCCCTGATGCGTTGGGCTTAGGAGTGGCTCTTGAGTCATCTTCCTGGTCGTCGTCATCATCCCATCTTGGAATTGGCACAGTTTTGACCTTTGGATCAGGTTGATTCTTTAAGCTCAGTCTTGTTACTCTCCTTGTGACCTCCTCAGTGTCAGGATCCAACACTCTTACCCTAGACTCAGTGACAGATTCATAAAAAACAACATGTGGTGATTCTTCCACAACAAGAGTCCTACAATTGTAAACCCTGAAGGCTTTACTGACTTCAGGATATCCTAAGAATATCCCTTCATCAGATTTGCTATCAAAGGCTTTTAATTGGGTCTTTCCATTGTTGAGGATGAAGCACTTGCAACCAAATATCTAGAAATAAGAGATATGTGGCTTCCTCTTGTTCCATGTCTCATATGGGGTCTGTGCATGTTTCTTGTTCAACATGGATCTATTCTGAGTGTTGCATGCAGTGTTGATTACCTCAGCCCAGAACTTCTTAGGCAATTCTGACTCAGCCAACATGGTCCTGGCAGCTTCCTTCAGTGTCCTTTTCCTCCTTTCAGCAACACCGTTTTGTTGTGGGGTTCCAGCTACGGAAGTCTCATGAGCAATACCAAGTTCATTACAGAAATCAGAAATATATGAATATATAAACTCAGTGCTCTTATCAGATCTGATCTTAGTAATGGACTGATTCTTCTCATTGTTGAGTCTCCTGAGCAACTCTGGAAGCTTCACCTGTGTTTCCTTTTTATTTAACAGGAAAATAACCCAAGTAAATCTAGAATAATCATCAATAACCACAAGGGAATACTTCCTACCATTCATACTCACAGGTGTTACAGGGCTAAACAAATCCATGTGCAATAGCTGAAGAACGCTGTCAGTGGAGAAGGAAGCTTTCTCTTTGAATGATGCTCTGACCTGCTTCCCTTCCTGACAAGCCTTGCGCACATGATCCTTGCTAAAAACTTCATTAGGTAAACCTTCTACAAAAGAAAGTCCAGAAATTTTGTTAAGAATCTTGAAGTTCAGGTGGTTTAATCGTTTATGTCATAACCAACTGAGCTCTAAAGAGCTTTTAGCAACAAAACAAGTATTAGGAACAGTGCTGCTCCAATCAGCCAAATAAACATTACCTTTCCTAATACCTGATAGAAGCCCTTGTGTTGATTTGTCCTTGACTGAACATATATTTGATGAGAACTCAACACTGAAACCCTTGTCACATAACTGACTTACTGACAATAGGTTATGCTTCAGTCCTTCAACAAAGGACACATTCTCCACTCTGACTGTACCTATTTTTAAAACACCAAAACCTTTAGTAAAACCTTTTGAGTTATGACCAAAGGTTACCTGTGGACCATCCTTAGCTTGAAACTCTTGGAGAAGACTCTTCATTCCAGTCATGTGCCTTGAGCAACCACTGTCTAGGTACCAAACAGCCTTGTTTGAGTCTCCTCTCCTCTTGTTGTGATCCACAGCCGCCTGCAAACATATCAGGCTTTAGGTACCAATTGGGTGTTGGGTCCTATGGTATCAGCTGTACCTTTCGGGATCCAGACATGCTTTACTACCCTGATTGCCTCAGAGTGGTAGATCTGTTTCCCTGAAACATCCACATACACTACTTTCTTCTTCTTAGCCTGAGAAGAAGATGGTGTATAAGTGTCAGGCTTAGGCTTCACAAGGGCCTGAGTGGATGCCTTTTGGGCTGGCTTCTTATTCTTCCTAGGCCTTGGTGCAGCTGGTCTTGAGGTTTGTCCCTGATGAGGGCCTTGCCTTTGATTCCCCCCTAGGCAAGTGAGGGAACTGAAAGCAGTTATAGGCTTCAGGATGCCAAAACTATGGAGGTGCTATCATTCCTGGCCTTCCTTGAGGGTATTGCCATGCATGATAATAACCCTGTTGAGCAATCTGAGTGCTCTTGGCCTAAGTCTTCCACGGCTTACGCTGAGGTTTCTTCTGGCCTGAGCTCTCAGGGGCCTCCTTTGGTTGCTCAGCCTTCCCCTTGGGTTTTGTCTTAGCAACTTTTGGGGCTACCCTGACTGTCTCAGCAATTTCCTTACCCTTATCAGTTTTGCGGGCTTCGAATACAACTTTCTTTGTACCCTTGCTCGCCTGGACAAACACTCTCTCAGTGTTGCTCCCTGAAGCAACATGAGATTGACCTTGTGAGGATTTCTTAGGGACATATCCAAGCCCCTTTTTCTCATTCCCAAGTATCTAGTTACTATTAATTTCCTCTCTAGCCACTGAGGATTTATTCATTGTTGCAACCTTCTTCTTGAGAGAGACCTCACTCTTTTTTAGGATTTCATGTCTGGTAAAGAGGTCATAAAACTTACTCTTGAGTACTTTCAGTTCTTCCTTCCTGACCAGCTCTTCATCAGCCAGTTCTTTCAGAATATTCTCTCTTGGAAGACGCTCAGCATTGATCATGTCAATTTCCTGAGTTAGTCTCACCATTTGAGCTGACTCTTTCAGATCTGACTGAGTGAGTTGATCATTCAGGTTTTGAACCTTAATACTCAGTTTCTGGTTCTCATCTACTTGAATAAACAATAGTTTCCGGCATTTCTCTAGCTGACTTTGAGCTTGGCTCAGGATTTCTACCACTATGTGAACCACACACAGAATTTGAAGTTACCTCAGGCTCCTCTCTAGCCATAAGGCACAAGTCATCATACTCCTCATCGGAAAAGAGTTCAGGTGACCTCTCCTTAGGACCATCCGAGTATGTAGCTTCCTCAGCGAGCATAGCTCTCTGGTCATCATGTCCTCTCTTTCTCGTACACTCAGCTCTGGGCAATCATACTGATAGTGCCCACTCTTGTTACAATTGCAACATACTGGTTGCTCATCTCCTCTCTCCTTTCTTGGCTCAGGGTTTCTTCTTGAGTCAGGTTCCCTTTGTCTTGATGAGCTTTCAACCTTTCCTGAGTGCCTATCATCATAAGTACGTCTCTGTTCATCTCTATGATCGGGATTTGGATCTGACTGTCTCCTTTCATTACCACGATCGCATTTTGGTTCAGTGTTTCTTCTCTCCTCATATCTCCGAGAACTTTGGCGGCTTCCTTTAGGTTTCCTGTCATGAGTATCCTGATAATATTTCTTATAATGACCAAACTTGGAATTAAGCTTTTCAAAGCGTCTGGCCATCAGTCTGTACTCCTTAGCGAGCTCTTCTTTACTCATCTCCATTAGTGACTTTGATGAAGACTCGATAGGTTCTGACTTGGCTTTGAATGCCACACTTTTCTCAGGTGCTTTCTCTTCCTCTTCAGGCTGAACTTTCTTCTTTTTCTTGTTCAGATCATATTCCAAAGCCTTGAGTTCTAAAAAAGTAAAGCCGAAGTTATATTACTCATATTCTGAGTGTTTTTCAACAAAATGACACTATTATCCCATCTCTCAGGAAGAGCATTTAGGATTTTAGAAGCAACTTCTCTCTATGGAACCTCTTTTCCCAATATCACCAACTCATTCATCATCTTGATAAATCTTGACTCCATCTGATCAATAGATTCGTCAGGCAGCATCTCGAACGCTTCAAATTTCTTAATGGCAATATTCCTCTTGTTTTCCTTTATCTTTTCTGAGCCCTCGCACATACTGGTCAGCTCATCCCAGTCCTCATTTTCTGTCTTTAAGTTCATCAGCCTCACTAACTCCTCGAAAGGCACCGTCTGAAGAATGATGTTTCTGGCCACGTTGTCCAATCCCACCATTTTGATCTCATCATTGGTCATATCCTTCCTCTCCTTAGGAACCTGTACGCCAATATCAAGATGCTCGTATCCCAGTCCTCTGACATTTGGGATAGTGATCTTGATAGGTCCTTCCCTGATAACTCGCGGCATTTGGTCATGGATGGCATCTAGATGTGCCTCAAGTCTAAACGTCCAATAGACAAAGTTAGCAACAGAAAATTCAGGCAATGAAGCTTCAAGTCTCCTCGAAGTCATGATGATGCAAGTTTTCTTAAGAGCATACTCAGATCTGTTCAGTGACCACCAACAGTTTCTCCTCTGAAACTATTTGTATTCAAAGTCAATGGTCTTTTGAGCAACTGCTCTGATACCACTTGTTGGTCCCGGTACAAGACTGAGTGATACGTGTATGGGGGGAATACATGTATATAAAATTTTCTGACTTTCAAACAGACCGAGTCCCCTTAACTCAGAGAGATATAGAACACTGAGTAGATAATTCACCTACTAACAGCACTGAGTGCAAGTCAGTTGGATAACTATCTACTTATGTTCAGTGCGGAATGTGTGAGCCCTGCAAGTTTATAGTCTTGTTTTAGTTTGCTTTCTGAAAACTTGTATTCTTTCTTAGGAAGTCGTGGTTAGAAGGACAATTCTCAGTTTAATGATCAGGCTGATTGATTCAGGCCTGATAAACAATGCAATGAATGACTTAAATGAATGAGTAATTAAGAACAATATCAAAGCAATAAAGAACACAAGGAAGTACCGTGGTTCAAAGACTCAAGCTCCTACGTCCACAGTCCTGATTGAACAGGAGAATCCACTAAGGATTGGCTTGTTTTTAACGTGCCAAGGTGCACCAGAATCAGCTACACTTACTGACCCTTATTTTCTCCTTCTAACTCACTAAAACCCTCAACCAACAAACCTGACTAGAGGGTTTTTATTTCAGAATGGTTTCCAACTAAGATTGTGATTATCCTTACAAGACAAAGCTATGCTAAGGATGGATAATCACTCTAAGCTTATGATATAGTTAGGTTCGCTCAGTGGAATACAGAATAACTCTCTAACTAAGAAACACTTGGGAAATTTAAGATGTTTCGAGTGCTTCTTTGAATGCTGAATGCTTTGTGCGCTGAGAGTTTGAGTAATATCTTGGCTTCGAAATTTCCCGTAACCTTGAATGGGTTCAAGGTCTTCTGTATTTATAGGTAACTTTGAAAACTATCCGTTGGAAGAGATAGCATTCTAGGTCATCTACGTAGTGTTTGTTCAACGGATACATCTCTCATGCAGCAGCAGCCCTTGCATGGATTTGGTAATGCATTTAATGCTCCATTTAATGCTTGCCCATTGAAAAGTACATTCTGAACTCAGTCTTCATATCAGGTCTGTACATGCGTGTCCTTCCTGGATTGGTCCACGTCATCAGGTTGGTGAGAATGTCAGAACTCATTCCTATGCTTTAGGCTTGTCTTATTAAGTTCTTTTTTCTCAAGCACAACGGTCTAGTCCTGACGCTGACATTCTTTTTTCATTGTTTGGCCCTACTCCAAGTCTTTTCCCATTACTCAATATCATCTTGTTCCCTATAGGACTGAGTTAGTAATGACCTCAGGGTCATACTCTTTGTCACTGACACTTACTCAGTCAACTCAGAGAGACTGCCATAAGTTCAGGATAGTGCTCTTGTGTCTTCAGGCTTCAGTCTTGATTGTCATCAATGAGTACTCCTCTCATTGAGTTCCTGTGAAATATAAAATAACTAAGTATAAATCTAACAAAGACTAGACTGACCAAAACAGACCAAGGTAAATCATCTTTTCAGGGGCTTTGAGATCTAATCAAAACTGACATTGTCCCAACAAGTCAACTCTCCATGTGTCAAGCATACACACATGGAAGAGCAAAGATTTTGTACACCTCCTACTTGTAAAACTTGTATAAATACCTTGAATTTTCAATAATAAAAGAAAGGAAGCACAAATTCATATATACATCCAAACTTCGACTACGCAACCCAAAACATCTCGATTCTCAAATATACGGGTTAAATACGTAATCAATACATATATTTATTCATTTTCAATCTAAATTTTCGTATTCACTAAGTACGTTAGTGATCAATAACACGTTTTTGTTTGGTGATCAAAATATAACTAAAAATAGCCACTAAGCTTGTGATTAGAACCGATCATCAACACCATGCAGTAAGAGTGGGACTGCCAGTAATCTAAGATTTTGCCAACGAGCTAAAGCAATTAGGATCAAAGCTATTTTTAATGAGGAAATACAGAAAGATAGTAAATGCTTGAGAGAGGTCATTAAACAATTGAGGGATAAACTGCACCAAATGAAGGCCAATTATGAACAAACAGAACAAATTGGAGCTTATGCAAATGGATGGAATGTAAGGAGCTCATTTTGTTTTGGTTCATGTACAGAATTGTATGATTATATAATATTTCCATTTTGTTCAATAAAAAAATATGTTTTATTGGGTAAATTAATAACAAAATATTACCAAATTGAAATATTTGTTATCTATTTTATATAAAAATAAAAAATATATTAAAAAATTCAGAAATAATTTACCAACGGATAATCCGTCAATATATAAAATATAATTATTAAAAATATATTTAAATAATTTATTGACGGAACCATCTGTCATTATTTCTTATTATAATAACAAAAAACAAACAATTACTAAACCGAAGATTAATGACGGAAATAAATTTTAAGGACGGATTTTCCGTCGTTAAATCCATCAATAAAATTAGCGACAATGAAAATATAGACGGAAAATAACAACGGAAATCCATCAATAACTTTTATTAGCGACAAATTCTTAAAATATAGTGACGGAAAAATCTGTCTTTAATTTCCAAATTTTTTGTAGTGTTAGTTTTCAATTTCCTCTTCCAGTATACTAATTCCTTCTACTCAACACAATACCATCAATACTAACTCTCTAAAATACCATCAGTTTTCACACCTCTTTACAAGTTCGGATTTTTAGATGAGATAAAATTATTTCTAAAGAGGTGTGAAATTAATTTATTTATTTATTTATTTCCCTTTACAATTTCATTTGAAAACAAAAGGACTGGTAATGGAATTTCATTTTTTTTGTTCAGGAGTCTACAAGAGAAGAGGCTTTGGAATTTATTATTGAAGCCTTCACTAATAGCCTACAACCTCAGTTTGTTGAGAAGAGATACACACTATCTCTAATTTTAAGTATTTCGTTTTAAACTTATAGAACAATATTAGAGAGTTAGGGCATATAATGCCCTCTGTTACCAATTTCTTTTTCCCAATGGAGTAAGATTGGTTTGAAAAACTTAAGAATTTCAATGTCTCTTCTTACATCGCTGATGCATTGGGATGCACATGGATTACATAGGCTTTATATATGCTGCTACTGAGGAAGGATATCTAGAGAGAAATTAATATTGTGTTGGTCCCGGTATAAGATTGGGGGATATGTGTATAGGGGGGGGGGGGGGGAATACACGTATACAAATTTTTCTGAATTTCAATCAAACTGAGTCCCCTTAGCTCAGAGTGGTAAAGAACTCAGGGTTGATAACACACCTACTGATTGCACTGAGTGTTGGTCAGTTGGCAAACTATCAACTTAAATTCAGTGCGGAAATGCGTGAGCCCTGAAAGTTTATAGTCTTGTTAATGTTTGCTTTCTGAAAACTTGATTACTCAATTCTGAAGTAGTGATTAGTAGGTCAGTGTTCAAGTTAATGATCAGGTTGATTGATTCAAGTCTGATAAAACTGATGCAATGAATGACTTAATGAATAAGCAATAAGAACAATATCAAAGCAGTAAAGAACACAAGGAGTTTAACGTGGTTCAGAGACTCAAGCTCCTACGTCCACGGTCCTGATTGAACAGGATAATCCACTAAGGATTAGCTTGTTTTTAACGTGCCAAGGTGCACCCAAATTAGCTAACTCACTGACCCTTACAAACTCCTTCCTAACTCACTAACTGACTTCAACCAACAAACCTAACAAGAGGGTTTTGGTTTCAGTTTTGTTTCCAACTAAGATTGTGATTATCCTTACAAGACAAGACTATGCTAAGGATGGATAATCACTCTAAGCTTATGATATATCTAGGTTCGCTCAGTGGAATACAGAATAACTCTCTTTGCTAAGAAACACTTGGGAAATTTAAGGTTTTCCGAGTGCTTCTTTCTAACGTTGAATGCTTTGAATGCTTGAGAGTTTGAGTAATTTCTGGCTTGGAAATTTTCCATGACCTTAAATGGGTTCAAGGCCTTCTGTATTTATAGATGGATTTAAAAACTATCTGTTGGAAGAGATAGCCTTCTAGTCATCTTCGTAGGCTTGTTCAACGGACATATCTCCCATGCAGCAGCCGTCCTTGCATGGATTAGATAATGCATTTAATGCTCCATTTAATGCTTGCCCGTTGAAAAGTGCAGTCTGAACTCAGTCTTCATGTTAGGTCCGTACGTGCGTGTCCTTCCTAGATTGGTCCACGTCATCAGGTAGGTGAGAATGTCAGAACTCATTCCTGGGCTTCAGGCTTGTCTTATTCAGTTCATTTTGTCTCGAGCACAACGGTCTTGTCCTGATGCTGACATTCCTTTTGCATTGCTTGGCCCTACTCCAAGTCTTTTTTCATTACTCAGTATCATCATGTTCCCTTCAGGACTGAGTTACTAATGACCTCAGGGTCATACTCTTCATCACTGATACTTACTCAGCCGGTTTAGAAAGACTGTCGTAAGTTCAGGATGGTGTTCTGCTTCTTCAGGCTTTAGTCTTGATTGCCATCAATGAGTACTCCTTTCATTGAGTTCCAGTGAATTGTAAAATAACTAAGTACTAATCTAACCAAGACTAGCCTGACTACTAAGGCAAAACATCTTTTCAGGGGTTTTGGGATCTAATCAAAACTGACATTGTCCCAACATATTGTCTTTTCTTTTGGAAATGTTGTCTAAACAGAGGTGTTTATGTCAAAAAGGCATTGAGCTCCACGTTTCTTCCAGTTTCACAATATACAATACAAGATACACAAATTAAACAAGAAAAAAAGATCAAATCAAACTCAGTGTTTCTTTAAAATTTTGGGGAAATGTTAATTAAAACCTAACATCTTCTTCTCTAGTATCTCATAAAAGTACCAATGCATTCACATAAGATGAAGACCTACAAACGGACAATGCCAAATTTCAATATTCAAGAGATTTTACATCCAAAATTGAACACAAAATTTCAATAATCAAGAGCATTTAGATCCAAAATTTCAAGAATTTGGGTATCTCCCAAGACACAAAATTGAACTTCTCTGTTCTCAATAAAATAAAAAGTGTAAACCTTGCTTGTGTAAATACCGTGGTCCAAATTGCTACACTTAGTTCATAAAATGTATAATGATCACATAACAGTACTAATATACTTAAATTAATAACACATTTCTATGTATAAATAAAAAAGCACAATTGTAACAATACCTAATAAACCATATGAAAATGAAAATTACTAACTCAACCTTGGGGAATTCCAACATCCCTATCGGAGGTCTCTTGCTGTAAATCCTTGGGATCCTTTTAGTCACCTTCGTTTCATGAGATTTTCGAAGTTTGATTTTCCGATGATGGAGTGGCGGTGATGAATCGACGAAGGAGATGAATTGGGAATTTTTTTTCCTGATATTTCGTTCTGTTCTTCTTTTGGGGATTTTTTTTTTTTTTAGTTAGGCTTGGCAGCGGGGCGGGGAATCACCGGTCCCCGAGGTATCCGCCCCGAACGGGGCGGGGAATCCCCGAACCAAACGGGGACAAGGACGGGGATTTATTTTCCCCATGGGCGGGGCCGGGGCAGGGACGGGGACTGTATTCCCCGCCCCGTTCCCCGCGGGGGCTCCGCTTAATTTTATATATAAATATATAAATTATAAATTAAGAAAATAAATATAAATATACATACTTGATGTTTTAATTTGTATTTTGGATTTTAAACATGATTTTTATAATTTTTTATGTATTTTATGGTGATTTTTATTAGAATTTTTGGAATTTAAAAAAAAATAGAAGCTGGGAACGGGGACAAAATTTTCCTTGTGAAGTTCGCGGGGATAGGGACGGGAATCGAAGAATGGGATGAATGTGATGAATGGGGTTATTTAGAACCCAGATGGAAATATGAATTGGTATGAGAATTGGATATGTTCGATTTTTTATTTTCATCGTTCAAGTTTAGGGTGCGTTTGGATGCAAGTAGTAATGTTGGAATAAGAAATAGGGGGGGGGGGGGGGGGGGGGGGGGGGTGGTATGGAACATGAATAAAAAAAAGGTAGTTTGGACAATTTAACTTCAAAAAGGGCGAAAATACATCTTTTTATAAAAGTGGGTAAAAAACAAGTGCCCCTAATTTATGGGCAATTTTGTGTATTTTCTCATTAAAAAAATGTAGGTTTTATTATTGAAAAAAGGGAAAAAAAAGGTTTTAACTGCTATATTTGTATGAAGTTGAAATTTATCAATAATTAAAACTATAATGAACTTCAGTGAAAAGAAAAAGAATAATAACTTGATTTTGAAAGAAACTATCATGGGTTTTTCTACGGTTAGTAAGATTTTCGCCCTTCCCAACGTCGGTAAACCCTTTGATTATCGTTAGATCGAAGATCCAACGTATAATTTTTTTTAATGGATTACACTTTGCATTAAAGCAAACGCACTCTACATATTGCAATCGCACTATATCGCCCTATTAATAAATTAAATTAATAAATATAACATTAAAAAAATATCTTTTTTACTTTAAAATAATTTATAATATTAATTAATTAACATTTAAGATTTCAATAACACCCTTTTAAATATTATTTAAATTAATATTACAAATAACATATTAATATAATGAGTAAGTCTATTGTGCATTTGGTGTATGATACACTCACTCAACAGTTGATAATGTATACACTGTAAAGTTAGTCTCAATCACACTGAAAAGTTAGTCTCAATTACACTGAAAAGTTTACATTGAGACTAACTTGGGACTTTCTTATATCAGACACCCTATCGAGTTGTCTGATATCAGTAACGGTTTATAATTGTGACACGTGTCATCATACTGTATCGCTCTAACCTGCTACCTGTTGAATTCACATATTATTTTGAAAATATTTTTTTAAATAGTAATTTTGAATTTACTATTATGCCCTTTTAATTTAATTTTAATATATGTATTACTGAAAAATCTATTAGATTATATATATATTCATTCCTATTGAATACCTGTTGTCGTAGGACTTAGGATTGCTAAACCCTTTCTTTGATATTTTGTAATCGGTAGAATATTCACTATTGTTGTGTTGTATGTTTACCTTTCTTAATTTCTGAAAAGCCAAATCTAAGCGAACCAAATTATATTTTTTAATATTAAAACCGTCTTCTGCATTGACAGAAAGTTCCAAAATTGGTGTGGGACCCGTTGAAAACAAAATCCAGTTTATGATGCAGATGACAGCAGAAAAAACACTCATGAAATAAAATCTCATATCTCAAATATGAAGTGTCTAATGAAGGAAACAAAACCTCGAATCAATTTCGGATTTTTTTTTTCTAGGGTTCTTGAATGGAAGAGAATGAGAGATTTTTTTTTTTTAATTTTCGGTGGGCGGGGAAGATAGGAAGGAAAAAAAAAACGATTTTAATTAATCTAGGTTATTAATGATTACAAATTCATTTAAAATTTTTATAATTATAAATAAAAAAAGGATAAATTTGTAAATGATTAATTATATATTTTTTAAAACTAATTAAATAATATAAAAGTGAAATAATACGACACAATTCGATAATACTCGATGAACTCGATATAAAATTATATGATTAACTCAACAGGTTGCAGGTCATTAAATTTAAGCCATTAGATTTTATTGTATTTTAAATCTGATGGTTTATAAAGCAGTACTGATATCAGACAACTCGACAGGGTGCCTAACCTAAGAAATCCCCAAGACTAACTTTTGAGTGTGATTGCAACTAACTTTTTAGTGTATACAGTATCAATTGTTGAGTGAGTGCACCGTGCACTTGGTGCATATAAGACTTTGTCTAATATAATATAATTAATAAAACATCTCAAATTCTAATTTTCAACTCTCTTCATCTCTAATCTCAAATTTACCGTCTTCATATTTTCGATACATGGCCTCCTCTGCCGCTCGACGTCCTTTGTCCATGCTCGACGTATGTCGTCCGTCATCCACGCTTGTCGTCCGCGGTCCAAAATTCCAATTTTGGAGATCGAATTTTTAACATAATTGAGAACCCCCAACATTTTTTCTTGGAGTACAATGATCAGATTCTTCACGGGAGTGAATCCCGTGATTGCTGTAAATTATTACATGAAAATGTTTAGCGAAGAAATGTTACCTGACAAATACACATTTCCATTCTTGCTCCAGGCCTCTGGGGTTAATTTTGGTCTGGGTTCTGTGAAAAGGATTCATTGTCATGTAATCAAATTAGGTTATGATCATAGTTTGTTTGTGGGAAACTCCCTCCTCAATGCATATTCAATACGCGGTTCTTCCATGGATGCATGATTGGTGTTCGATGAAATATCTAAGAGAGATGTTGTCATGTGGACAAGCTTGATATCAGGGCTTGTCTCACAATTTAATTACAGAGAAGCATTTCAATTTTTCAAAGATTTAGTAACTGATGATTCTCACATCCTAATGTTATTACAATCATCCCTACAATGTCAGCTTGCGGGGATCTAGGATCCATGGACCTTACTAAAACCTTCCATGCCCTTTTAAAAAAGGCTGGATGGCTTGAACTTCATGTCTCCATCGCTAATTCTCTGATCGATATGTGGGGATTTACACTATGTGATTGCAGTTTTTGAAGGCATTCAAAACGGCAAGAAGGATTCGTATTAAAATAATTATTTTTAAAATAAAAACAGTATAAGAATATCTTTTTAATTTTATAATTTTTTTTAAAAAAAAATTTTGCTCCGGGCGAAGTTAAATCGCAAATGTCGAAATTAAATGATGTGTCAAATTATTATTGATTTATTGATGTTAGGAAGAACCAAAACCTTACTTACCATAGAAAAGTCCAACTAACATTCACTACAAAATACTGTTGAAATAAAGAGGGATATAGGGAGGGATTTAAAGAGGGGGAGAGGGTTAAAGAGGGGTTTAAAGAGGGGGGGAGACCCTCGACAAAATAGGCCTCGTTAGGGTCCCCCTCGGCTCGCCCCTCTTTAACTAACGAGGGGAGAGAGCCCTCGGCTACTAACGAGGGGGCTGCCCTCGTCTGGTTCAAAAATCGGGCCCTCGTGTAAGCCCTCGTTTGTTCACGAGGGGGAAGCCCTCGCCTCAGTTCCCGTGGGCCTTGCCCTCGCCTCGCGGTGCTGGAGTTTGGCGAGCACGGCCGCCCTCGCCTGGAAGCGCCCTCGTCTCGCCCCTCGTCCATGCACGAGGGGGCCTGCCCTCGTCTACTAGGGCCCTCGTCTCGCCCCTCGTTTGTTCACGAGGGGAGGCCCTCGTCCAACACAATTTTAAAAAAAAAATTCGCGGGCGGCATCAGCGGGGGCGCAACCCGACCCGACCTGCGAGCGACCCGCGCACGACCCGCGAGAGACAAGTTTCGAACCCGTGACCTCCCACGCATGGAAGATCTATTGCCCTTCTCCTTACCGTTTGGGCAAGGCTTATCATTCGAAATGTTTTCTATTGTAATAGTATATATATTATTTCTTATTTTGTTTTCTTTGTTACTTAACACTCTTATTTTATTTATACCTTTAATTAATTAATATTATTATAAATCATTTTATTTACTATAACACCTTAAAAAATTAATTAAATTAATATATCATTTTAAATTACATACATTTAATAATTTCTATTATGATTACACTTTTAATTAATTATTATATATCATTACAATTATGGTAAATAACTTAAAAATAAAATTTATATTATTCTCACATATAAAATGAAATTAACACTTGCAAAATTATATTTTCACTTATGTATATATCTTTTTAAATATAAAAAATTAACCCTTTTGTGCATATATATATATAATATATATATTATTTTAATTAAAATATTTTGAATATATTATGGTTAAATTAATCAAATATTACTTATAACTAAAGCACATACACAGATTAACCTAAATAATTAATTAAAAATCTTACTAAACACGATATATAGCTCCAAATTTCACAAACATTAATGAAAATAAACATCACAAGCATAATAAAGACGATGCACAATAATTCATACTCTAAGAAACATTCATCAAACATTCATGAAAATAGTTAATTCATACTCCAAGCAATACTCTCAAACATCAGGATCTCGGTCCCTTGCCACGGCTCGAACCCGGTCCTCGGGGTGAGGTATACTCATCGGATGGAGGCGGGGGTGGTGGTCCTCCAGATCCCTGTTGTGATGCCCGCATCCACTCGGTAAACTGGTTTTGGAAGTTCTGGGTCATCTCATCACGCAGTTGTCGTTGTCTCTCTTCCACTTGCTCCAGCAATCGTCGATTCTCATCAGCCGCCTCTCTGCGCATTCTCTCACGCTCCTCAGCGAGTAGTCGGTCCACATCAATTTGGCTATAGGCTCCAATATGAGTCCCAGCTGATGTCCCGCCTGGGCCGGAGACTATGCGTCTGGACTTTCCCAATTGTCCGAGCCCACGAACTTTACCGTGCTTTTTCCCCACAGTCTTGACGTACATCTGAGATAACTCTGGAAGACTAGGCTCAGGAGGTTGCTCGTCAGAGTCAGAGGTAGCATGCAGTTGGGAGACTCTCGCTTGTACATCAGCCTGCACATTTTTTTAGAGAATTATTTTTCTAGATATATAAATATTCTTAAATATTCATATTATTTTAAAATATAACAAGAATACTTACCAATGTATCAGATATAAGGCCGTATGTATACTGTCCTGGACCACGGTAGTGGAAGTGCTCCACAATTTCCCAATCTGTGGCGGGGCGTCCCTTCTTCCTCTCCTATAATTTAGAACATGATGATTAAAACTTAAAATATGTATACATGCATATTATAAAACTTTACCGAATTTGGTATCAACAAATGACTTACAATATCCAGAGCAACCTCGACGGCACCACGAGATCCACCTTTATGGGTGGAGATGCCAGTACCCGGGCCAGCAGGCTCAGATAGTCTGTTCCGTCTACATTGTGCGGATTTGGCTTTCACGTCATCTCTGTCCCAGTACGCGAGCAAGGCCTTCCACACTTTCGTATCCCACTGTGGCTTCTTACCCTTCAACTCCCATTTTCTTTTCACAGAGTTCAAAAGATCTACATATCTTTCAGCAGCCCTTTTCAGGAACAAGTGATGCACATACTGTGTTGAAGTGACAGTAGGATCCCATCTAGCCTCTTTCTGATAAACAAAGATGTTATTATGTCATATAATATCATTATAAATCAAATGAATATATACCTGAAATGTCTCCCAGTACTCCTGCAGCCTTTCTTCGGATATCATCCTGAAGGTGAAGGCGCCCAACTCCATATGTCCAGCCATGATACGTCTGATCAGCTTGGAGACCGGATTCGAAGGCATCAAGTTGCAAAACAAATTTGTAATACATAATTAATATTCACGGATATATATTCCTCAAAATACCTGAAAATAGTAAGTCTAACATACGTATCGTAGGCAATATACACATCTAGTCTCTGTTACTAAACTACTTAATCATCATCATCATCATCATCTTCCTCCTCCTCCTCCTCCTCCTCCTCCTCCTCCTCCTCCTCCTCCTCCTCCTCCTCCTCCTCCTCCTCTTCTTCTTCTTCTTCTTCTTCTTCAACATCATTATTCTCAATTTGAATTAGTGCACCACTGACATCTGCCAACACGATAGGATCACTGTCTATTTGCACATTATTCATTTGTGAATTAATCTCATCGTCTTGGAACGGGGGTAGCTCTTGTTCATTCCTTTTATCAATTTCCACTAAGGATCTCGGTTTAACTTTGCAAACCGCAAGCCATTCATGATTTCGCACCCCCGGGTATTCGCAATAGTAAACTTGAGTGGCTTGATTTGCTAATACAAAAGGATCATAACGGCCATATACTCTTCTCTGATTAACATCCACAAGTTTGTAGTTAGGATGTATTCTTGTTCCATTTGGCACGGTAGGATCATACCACTCGCACTTGAACAAAACCACTTTTTTCTCAAATCGTCCAGGGTATTCCAACTGTAATACTTCTTCAAGGATCCCATAGAAATCATTCTCATCTGAATCATAGTTTGTCCCCTTGATACAAACTCCACTGTTCACAGTCGATTTTGATTCACCATAAGTGCGTGTGTGAAATTTGTATCCATTTACGTAATACCCAGGATATGTGGTAACACAACTTACAGGATCGCTGGAGAGATCACGTATCCACCGGTTCTGAATATTGTTTACCTTGACCTATAGTTGACAAAATATTTAATCCTGAGTCTATGTATATATTTTATTATTTATATAATTTTATCAACTTGACTTACAACTTGTTCAAACCATAACGCAAACTGATGTTGAAGTTTATCGTCTTGTCCAGCTCTAGAGAGATTCGGTTGAACACTTTGAAGTTAATGCATGAACATACTACAAGAGGGAAGATGTACAATATTATCATTATAATGATGTTTTGTAATAATTATAGATGGACGATATTGAATATTAACTTACTCAACATACGGTTGCACCTCGTTACAATTCAGTAACACGTAGGTGTGAGCTGTATTTTTCTCTTCGTCTACAATATATCTTGTATTCTTCCGTCCAAGTGGTCGTCCAGGAGGTATAAAAATTGACAGAGTACCAGGTTGGGGTTCTTCGGCGCCACGACCATCGTAATTACGAGGTACATTATGACGCCTCGTCAGAACATGATCCCTAAAGTAGTGGGAACAAAAAATTGATGCTTCTTTTGTTAGATATGCATTTGCGATCGAAGCTTCAACATGAGCTTTGTTACCCACACTGAGTTTTAAATTATGAAGATATCTAACCAGAAGCATCAATAGTGGGTATAATAACCGCTAATTGTTCAAATATTTGAAAGTTGTAGATTACCTCTCAAATTGATACATCCATCTGTATTGTACAGGACCAGCCACTCGTGCTTCGTATGCAAGGTGTACAGGTAGATGCTCCATCGAATTAAAGAAGCTGGGTGGAAATATACATTCCAACTTGCACAAGATCAGCGGAATATCTACTTCCAACCGAGTCATGTTCTCAACTGTAATCGTCGTAGAAGTCAACTCCTTGAAGAATAAACAAACTTCAGTTATAGCTTTCCACACGTTCTGTGGAAGAATTTCACGGAAAGCAATCGGGAGTAGCCTCTGCATAAACACATGACAATCATGACTCTTCAACCCAAACATTTTCAATTTTGTCCAGTCAATAGTTCGAGACAGGTTGGACACATAGTTATCAGGAAACTTTAGCTCATCTACCCATCTGCACACAACATCATTTTGTCTCTTATCAAGTGAATAACAAGCTTTGGGGTACTTTCCTGTACGTGGACATTTCACAAGTGATGGACGACGACAATATTCATTAAGTTCATCTCTAGACTTATTCGTGTCCTTTGTTTTCCCTTCCACATTCATTACAGTGTAGAACAAATTATCAAAGAAGTTTTTTTCAATGTGCATCACGTCCAGATTATGACGGATCAACAAGGTACTCCAATACGGCAAATCCCAGAAAATACTTTTCTTCTTCCAACCAGTTTCCAATCTCTTGTTGTGGGCCTCGGCACCATCTTCTGTCAATTTTCGATATCCCACCCAATTGATTTCATTTAGGAGTGATTCACCTGATCGAATGGGTGGTGGTGGGTCATCCACTATCACATTCTTTCTGAATGCAGTCTTGTTTCTCCGATACGGATGATGTCTAGGTAAGAATTTACGATGGTTATCGAACCACGACTGTTTACGACTGAGCCTCAGAGTGAAAGCATCAGTGTATTCTCCACAGTAAGGACAAGCTGTCCGTCCAGCAGTGCTCCATCCAGACAACATTGAGTACGCTGGAAAGTCACTGATGGTCCAAATTAGTGCAGCTCGCATCAGAAAATTTTGCTTTGTAGCAACATCGTACGTTTCCACCCCAATTTCCCACAAATACATCAAATCACGGATCAACGGCTGTAAAAAAATATCCAATTTATCCTTAGGATTTTTAGGACCAGGCACTAATACCGTAAGAAACATGAATTGATCTTTCATACACAACCACGGAGGTAGATTGTACGGTGTCACTATTACTGGCCATGAAGAATATTGTTTCCCAGACTGTCCGAATGGTTGAAAACCATCGGTGCTTAGGCCCAACCTTATGTTCCGAATCTCGGAAGCAAATTCAGGATACGAATTATCCAGGTGTTTCCAAGCCAATGAGTCTGCAGGGTGACGCATAACACCAGAATCATCGTTAGAGCAACTTGCATGCCATGTCATATCTTTTGCAGTAGCAACAGACTGATACAATCTTTGCAGTCGAGGAATGATAGGAAAGTAGAACATCTCCTTGTAAGATTTTTTCTTTTTCCATTGACCATCAACACCACGCTTACGGGGTTTAAACCGTGGATGACCACAAACCTTACAATGTTCAAGTTCACTATCATTACCCCAATATATCATACAATTATGTGCACAACAATCAATCCTCTCTACTGGAAGACCCATCCCACTCATTAGTTGTTTGCTATCAGAAAATTTCCTGGGCACTAGATTTTCAGGAGGAACAATTTCCCGAATCAAGTCAACAACTTGATTATAACCCCTCTCAGACAGTCTATTTTCAGTTTTAATGTTCAACAGTCGGGCGTTGAATGACAATTGTGAGTGTGTTTCACAACCAGGATACAAATCCTGGTTTGCTGCACGAAGCATGTCATAAAATTGAGCAGCATGCTCATTTGGGGGCTCCTCATTAACGAGTTCTTCCACATTTCCAAAATGAAGGTTAGGACCAGTTAGATCTGTGATCATGTCATGGTACGAGGTAGACCCTGCAGTATCATCTACTCCATACGAAGTCGACTGATCATAGTTTTGGTGTGGTAGATGACCCCAATTTTGTTCACCGTGTAAAATCCAATTGTGATAATTGGGCATAAACCCATTTATATACAAATGTGTTTTCACGTCAATTGATGCTCTAAACCTTTGGTTCCTACATCTAGATTTTGAGCAGGGACACCTAATATCTCCTTCACTCATCCAATCAGGATTGCTAGTTGCGAATTGTATAAACGATTCAAGACCACTAAGAAAGTCCGGAGCTATCATTCCACTAATTGTTCTTGGACCATACATCCAATTACGACTTGAATAACTCATATTATAATCTGTTTCAAATTAAAGAATATTCAAAATTTAATAAAAAATTAATATATAAATCCATTATAATTATCCTATTGTTAATTTAATATAGTTATTCTAAAATTTTCGGCAGAATTTCGTTTATTATTATCGCATTCTCCAGTTAACTAAGATCCTATAGTGCATCCATTTCCGACTTAATTAAAATTAATCAAGTCAGAACGCACATTCTACAGCTAGCAAACAACCAACAATATTATTCATCAACCCCCTCCGGCCACTCCAACATAATTAATTAATTATACTTTAAATATATATATATAACTATATATAAATCATTCATCATATAAAATTAATTAAATATATCATGCAATTAAATTTAACACAACAAATATTTATATAATTATTTCTAATTCATATAAATATAATTATATTATCAAATTTATAATTAATTACATATTAATTAAATTAACAAGTTAAACACTACATAATTAGCAACTAATTAACAACTATACATATATATACATACACATAAATATATATATACACATGAATTTGCATTAATTTTACAAACAATTTAATTAACAAATTAACCGATTAAAATGAAAAATGTTACCGTAGAAATGTTCACGGGGACGAGTAGGCCAAAATCCGACCGGTGGAGTGGCGTTTCCGGCGACGGCGGCGCGGCAGGGATGGGCGGCGGCGGCGGCGGCTGGGGAGCTTGGGGAGGGTTTGTTTTCTACTGAAAATGGTGGGTGGGGGGTTTAAATATGTTAGAATTTACCGAGGGGGTTAAAGAGGGTAAACCCCCTCGGTAAAAACCTGGAAATTACCGTGGGCGAGGGGCTAGCCCTCAGCTCGTAGAACGCAAGGACCGGGCGAGGGGGCCGCGCTTGCCAACTCACGAGGGGCCCCACCCTCGCCTACTCACGAGGGGCCCTGCCCTCGGCTCGTAGAACGCATGGACTGGGCGAGGGGGCCGCGCTCGCCAACTCACGAGGGGCCCCGCCCTCGCCTACTCACGAGGGGCCCTGCCCTCGGCTCGCACAATTTTAAAATTCACGAGGGCCACGCCCTCGTCAACTAAAGAGGGGGCATGTGCCCTCGTGTAGGCCCTCGTCTCGTACATATTTTAAAGGCCCTCGTCTCGGCCCTCTTTAAGGACGAGGGCTTTATTTGCCCTCTTTAGTAGCTCTCTTTATTTGGGTCTTTTTTTGTAGTGATTGTCGGTTGGAATGAAATAGAAAATTGAACATATATACAAAATTAGCATCATTTACCGAAAGGGTTGGAGAAACAAATCACTAACACGGATTTAACCCTCCAAAAAATAAAATAAAAACAGCAATGTGGGTTAGATCATAACAGCAATTTAAATCTTGCAACACTGACAAAATATTGAACAAAAAAATGGGACATATGAGCGAACCCCAAAACTGCATTTTTTGGAAATAACCGGAAGCTTTAATTAGGAACAAAATAAACCCAAACATGTATTACAAGAGTATGTATAGAGTGAAATTGGTTCATACATGAATCATTAAATGGTATTAGTTGTTTTTCACTAAAGAGTGTTAGTTTTTTTAACTGAAGAGTATGACTTGTTTATACTGAAGAGTATTAGTTTATTTTCACCAAACAACTAATACTCTTTAGTGAAAACAACTATTACTCTTCAACGAAAACAACTATTACTCTTTAATGAAAACAACAAATACATTTCATTGAGTCATTTTCACTTTATACTTTGTCATATTACAAATATCATTTATATCAATAAGTTAATGCCAGAATACTGAATTTAAATTAGCTTAAAAATAAGGAGTAAGGAAGTTTATCCTTTAATTTTCAAGTACGATTTCAGATGGATGCCTGCATTTAAACCAGTTAGTGCACAATAAGATGAGGGTGCTAAATCGATGAAATACGTCCCAAGTATATAATTTACTGTTCAATTACCTACATACGCATATCTACTAGACAATCAAACCCCGTTATTCAAGTTTACAGGACTTTCCTCAACATATAGGAAGATCTATTTGCAGGGCATACAATATAATCAATCATGGCACACGACTTATCTTCACGGTTCTATCAAAATCCCAAAAATGAAATCAGAAAAGAAACAAAACAATCTAACCTTTTCTTTTTCCTCAGAGATTAAAGATTGAGTAGCATAAGCCACGACCTCAGATTTCCAAGTAATATTTTCTGATTTCTCTGAATCGTTAAGAACATCCTCAAAAGTGTGAATCGTTTGTTTCTTTAGGGAGAACCAGCCCGATTAAGCAAAGTGAGGAATTAGGAGGAATGGATAGCAGAGAACATGTTTCCGTTGAGTAATTTGATTACCCCACTTTTTATATAAACGGATTAATTCCACGATGGAAGGAATGAAATCCTTTCATGGTATATATATTAGTGATGTAGAAATCCGTCTAGACAGCTGCATTAGGCAGTCATCAATCGATTCGATTTTGGCATATTCCGCCTAGGCGGGTCCTACGTCCATTATCTTATTTATATTTCATTGTTTAAAGAATTCAATTTAATTTAATGTAAAACATGTATTTAGTTGTATCACATTAGAAATTTGGAATTTAGATTGTAGCACATGGGATTTAGATTGGCCCCGATATAGCACTCTGAACATACGAAAGTCATGCTCACTTTGGGAGGCCTCAGCTGTAGTAATCAAGGGTCGGGATGTATTGAGTCATTGTGCACGTAATAATATTTGAGATTGGACCAAATTCTGGTGATAATACCCTCCCAATCATCCTTTCTACATTCTTGGGCGGTAAAGTCTGCTAGTTCAGGGTCGGGTGCACAACCCGAGTGCATTCACGAATGGAGGGGTCTGTGATCAGTTTTGGGTTGAGGGTCCCAGTTTGAATATCATGTGCTAGGTGCTGCCAATTGAGGCGAAGGAAGTTGATTCCCGAATGAGGCCACTAGCGAAAGCCGCCTCAGACCATGAAAGATTTGGGATTAGCAGATGTGATTATGAGAATCAAGATATAGAGAACGTCAAATGGAATTTCTCTGACACAATCTCATTGCATTGAGAAAGTATTAAAGAAGTTCAACGCATTTAACGATCCACCTGCTAAAACTCCACTAGAACTCAATGTTCATTTGAAAAAGAATAGAGGAAATCAAGTGGCTCAATTGGAATATGCTAGGATAATAAGCAGTGTGATGTACATTACAAATTGCACTCGTCCTGATATAGCATATGCCCTGTGAACAAATTGAGTAGATTAACAAGCAATTCTAGTAAAGAGCACTGAAAGGCTTTTAAAAGGGTGTTGAGATACCTGAAATACACTCTTGATTTTGGGCTTCATTATACGAGACGTCCAACTGTACTTGAAGGGTATGCCGATGCAAAGTAGATATTCGACACAAAGGACTCATTCTCTACTAGTGGAACAAACCAGTGACATCTATAATGGTGCACTGTGACTGCAAAGCTACTATTGGTAGAGCTTTGAGCAGTATGTATAACAGAAAGTCAAGATACATACATCGTCGACATAACTCCATTATACATTTGATCTCAACTGGTGTAATGTCAATTGATTATGTTAAGTCAAAAGACAACATAGTGGTTCCGCTCACGAAGAATATTAATCAAGATCAAATGAATAAGCTAATAGAAGGAATGATCTAAAATCCACAAAAAGGACTGAAACAGTGATAACCCAATTATTAGCCCCTTAATCGGTCGGGTATCGGGATGCACTAGTGCGTGGTGCATCCCGACAGGAAGCTAGGCGATGCGTCCTAGTCGTGACTATGAGTTCACAAGTCCTAGCACGAGCAATGCATATTCGGGCTAGGCGGGGTGCAGTTGGTGCATGCGGTGGTGGAAAACAATTATTAGCGGAGTACAACCAGCTAATATCTACTGGGGTCAGCGATCTTAATGTGTTTTAGACTACTATGGGGGGGAGGGTGTCTCCTCGAGTCCGTGCGAGCGAGAATGGGCGTGCGGGCTGGAGCCGTACGCGCGCTGGGGCGGTTTGTGCAAGAGCGATAGACACGTGCGGACTGGGACACACGAGTGACGGTTTGCAGGCGTGTGCGGGCGTGCACGTGCACAGAATTATCCCGACAATGTGCGGCAGGCGTGCTGGATGGTTACACCCATCCAAGCGTTGGATACCCAGTTGCGTGCGATGGGCGGATTTGGGCATCCGACCGGTCCGACAGTTAAGATAAGCAATGGAGGAATCGGGTTGTGCGGATGGGAGAAGGCATCCACCGAGTACATGGGCAATATGCATCTACACGGTGCGCGGGATAGATTTGGCAGGCACAACTTAGGTAGTGCACGTGCCGTGCAACGAGTACTCGGAGCATCCGACGGGTGACGGCACCCGTCTAACCTAACAGTCGGTTTTCGGTGGGCAGTTAGGTTTGGCTAATGTTTGGATATCCTTGTGTGGTTGAGGTAATTTTATGCGGGGAAGTTGTTCCATTAAGTGGTTGAGGCGCATCGAATCGTGACATGTTAACTATCCGATGGATGTGACTTATTCTTCCTAGTGATGGGGGATGTCCATCACATTTATATGCTTGGTTTTGGCCCTAGGTTGCACGAAGAACATTGTGTGCAAGCCTTGACATTCCTTCGTACGAATTAGTTAATACAAGGGTTAGGAATGAGTTTCCGTATGTTGTGTGTGCGCTTTATGTTTTATTCCGCTGTGTGATTCAAACGTGCATGCTTGTATCTATGTTGTTCATATTCTCACTAAAAAACCAAACACGAGAGTTGGTGAGAGGAGTGGGATGACGGTTGGGTGGATCCATGCCAGCACAAGGGCGAAAATTTCTAGTCAGGATTAACCTTGTGACACCAACCATGATGACTGGAGATTCTAAAAACTTGGTTTAATGGGAAAAGTAAGTTGCAACAGTCAGTGATAGAACACTTGAAAATCATGACCATCTCTTAGACAACAATTAATCAAGTGTTGAGACTCGTGCGAATGTGGTAAAGGTTAAGTCGAAAGACTTTTAATGATTCCTAAAGACTGAGTATGACGAGATATTCAAAAGGAGAACACATATATAAATGAGAAGTAATGGCCGCTTTGACCAAACATTTATGAAAAACAAAGAGCGTTCATGGCCAAAACAGACAAAAACTTGAGAATGAAAAGATTGTGCTTACACTATTGATCAGGTATGCACGAAGGAGGATTAGTTCAAGGTATTGTGTCCACTAAGCCACCGGTGTACCCAATATTGTTTGGCTATGGAAATTTCAAAGCCACAACCACAAGCTACTTATCTGAGCAATAAGGTCTCAAATGAAGTGAACGTGTGTCTGCATAATTATAGGTGCAATTTTCACTCATGTAAGGGATTGTAGGAAATTTTGGTTTTGAGGTATCTTCCACTCTCATGTTGACCAAAATAATTGGAGGATTGAATATTAATTTCTAAAAAATTAATCTAGATAAGATTGTTCTACTCACAGAGTAGATGATCGTAAATCGAATTTCGGTGTAAAGATGAGACTTCACACACTTTTGTTGAAACGAGTATGGAAGGTGGGAAATATTCTCGTCCCACATTGGAGAGTTAGTAAAGAGTTTTCAAGTATATATATGGGAAAAAGTTCATGGTATCCAAATAGGCTCATGTGGAACTCAACCCATGAACCATACACGTGCGCCCAAGCCCAAGCCAGGGTCTTGGTCTTGGTTCTTGGCAATTGGACTTTGGTTGACTTTATGGCCCACCTAATTTTTTGGAGACCCAAAAATTCGACTGGGTCGAATACGGACGGGTCGATCCAATTCGACTGGACTGAATTTAGATCCTGTCCAACCATAACTCTTGAACTTATCCAAAAAATTTAGAATCCCCAAAATCAGGGGATTGGAACCGTGAAGTCTATCTGATAAGCCTTCTGATTTTGAATTTGAACGGGTCAGTGCTTATCCTTAAATTCGATCGTTCTTATCCAAAGGTACAATAAACGTGGTCAAATCACGCTATGAATCCCTCTGAAAATATGCGCCTCTATATAGGAGTCATTCTGCATTCGAAAAATTAACTCTTTTCTACATACGAAAATACCTTGCCTATGTTTCATCCATATGTCTGTTAACAGCGATTTTGTGAGGATCTCGCCGTCGGGTTCCTAGCGGGTAGGATTTACGTATTTATGAGAACTGAAAGTAGTAAATGCAAGAGTAAATGAGCTCTCAAGTGGAGATTTTGCAATAAATGAGTTGTGTATTACGATGGGCATTTAAGGCCCTATTTATAGTGTACATGGTGGGTTTCCCCACCTTGGGTTGGTATGCCCGTGGGCCCCCTCCTATTCCTAGCTGGGGGGGTTATGAGTGGCTACAGCCTCCCTCTATGGACTAATGGGGGAGTGCCACCTGGCACTGTTGCCTTCCTCTGATGGGACCTGTCCCAACTACCTATTCTGACACTGTTACATCCTCAGATCTGATGGCACTGGAAGTACTTTCACAGCTGGCGACACCTGGAATCGGGCAGACGAGAACACGAGTATCCGGGTATCGAGTAGGTGGCGGGCATCCCGGGGATCCTTTACCGGGGAGTGGGCAGAGATTGCCCTAGGGCTCGCCGCTGGCCGACCGACCTTCAATTCACAGATCAAGTCTTCTTTCCGATAGTGCCTGGAGGTCTCCTTCGGGTAGCCCTCATACTTTACCCGTCTACTTGACCGGGCTTGGCGACAAGATTCTCTCGCCCGTGCGCCACTTCGGTTCGATGGGTTAATCTTGCTACCCGAAAGGTCGGGTAGCAATAACGGGCGTAACAATTGCCCCACCAGCTTGACATCGGGGGGCCATCGCTCTCGGGTGGCGGGCTGGTCAATCCGCGGACTGGTATTTGAATTTAAATTTTTGGGTGACGTTCCGCCTTCCGAGGCAATGCTTCGTACTCTGCGCCTGCTGAAGTCACGAGCTGTCGTGACTGACGCGTAAGATCCCAGGCGTCACGTCCGCCGATCTTGTTTCCCAACCGTTGGGCGCGTATTTCTCACGCGCCCCCCTTGACTTTCACTTAATTACATTTTCGACCCTATTTTTTGCACTTTAGTCCTTCCCCATTTCTCCTATAAATAGGGGATCTTTCCCCTCATTCTCACTTTCGCTTCTTCACTCTCACACTCCTCCTTGCAAGCTTCGAGTTTTCCGGTGAGTTTTTCGGCATACATTCCCAAAATCCGACGACCTTCGTCTTTCAAGGTAACCTTTTCTTTCTACTCTCCCCATCTTCCCCATGAGCAATTCGGTAGAGAGCGTCAGTGCTGCCGATGTTTTCCAATTCCGCCGCCACTGACGCCAAGAGACCTCTCCGCCACGCCGGAGAGGGTACATCCCGCACCTCCGCCGCCCGAGAAGGCGAGGGCACCTCCACGGATGTGGATTCCTTCGGTGACGACCTAGAGAGGATGAGCCCTCAACGGGAGGGCCCCGTTCTTAGCGTTGCCACGGTGTCTTCCTACCCGCCCCGGGCAGGGAATTTTTTGTTCGAGCAGGAGGCCATGCCGGAAGATGTCGACTATGTGGACAGCGGGTTGATTGGCTTTGACTATGCTAAGTACTTAAGCAGGAACAAACGAAGCCGTCCGGCCCGTTCTTATCGCGAGGCCCACGAGACCGAATTTGGGGCCTCCCGTCGCCCTAGCCTCCTGCCGCCCAACGCGGATCTCTTCGAGCTCTACTGGACCTTCGAGGCCCCCACGAACGTCTATTTCTACGCCCCATAAGCCAACGAGCGCGCCGACCAGCCCCCTGACGGGCTGATCGCCATTAACGCGGATACCCTGCATGCGGGTCTCCGCTTCCCGCTCCACCCGGCGATTTCCAGGTTGCTAGCCGTGTGGAACTTATCGATCACCCAAATTACTCCCAACGGGTGGAGTTATTTGTTGGGCACCATGGTTGCCCTCGGGCGTCGGAGTCTTCACCACATGCCAACCCCCGACGAGATCAACCACTTGTACTATACTGTGGCGTCCACTGGGCCGTTGAATGTGGGGTACTACTCCGTGAAGCCCCGGGGCGGCGACGCTATCGTCTACGGTATTTCATCGAAGGTTACGTATTGCCACAAAAAATGGTGGTGGGTCGGCGGTACCTGGGAGAGCGTGGGCGTAGATTGCTCAGTCATCCCGGTTCTCCGGGAGTATTGCATCCGCAATCGTCGAGGTAAATTCTTGTACTTTCTCTACCTCCTCAGTACTGATCTAATTTTTATTTCATTGTGCAGGCAACTCGGCGCCCAACCAGAGTTACCTGACCAACGACTTCAGGCTTGCACTCGCACGTGTTAAGTCGGAGAGCGACGTCGACCAGCTGAACTGCAACGAGCAGCGAAGTCTCTCTGGACTCCAAACTTTTCCCCACCATTTAAACTTTTTGCTCTTTTTACTCGAAATATTTCTTATTTGACGTTTCATCCCTTTCAAAACAACACTTCCCGGCGTCGAGCTCCACACCGTCGGCCTCTCCAACTCCTTCCTCCCAGCCTCAACCCGAGGCAGGTCAAACTCCTCCCGTCTCCATCATCAACGTCGAGAGCTCCGAGGAGACGGTTGAAATGGCCTTCAAGAAGACTGCCATGGCCAAACTAGCAAAACGGGGGGCGGTCAAGGCTTCGGGCCCGACTACGCGGGCTCACCTCCAAACTCCTTTGCCCACCGCCCCTTTGGTGCCCGTCGGTGACCAACCACCCGCCAAGAAGGCCCGAGCGGACGCCCAGACCCCCGTCCAACCTGCCATGGTAACGGTCGATGTGGATCCAACCACCTGAGGCCTGATCGCGGGCACGTCCGAGGCCACCACTGGGAGCCCGGCCACCTCCACCCACGATCGGAGCAACTTCTCATTACTGGTCTGGGGCAACCACCTCACGTAAGTGTATCCGTGCTTTCTATTTAGTCCCGTGGTCGCCTTGCGATCTTTCTCTTTAGCTAACTTTTCATTCCGATGTTTTGCAGGCCTGACCCTCTGCCTCCACCTGAGGTTCTCCAATTCTTGCGCTCGCAGGATCCCCCCTACTCGGAGGCCGTCCCCGAGTCTTGGCCGGAGGAGCTCCGCCGGGCATGGTGAACCTGCCGCGGTCCTGGACCTTGAATTGCAAGAAGGCCTCCTGCACCGTCTCCGTGGCTGACCGCCTGAGGTCCTCTGCCATCCGTGCCTCCCGCGATGCCATCGCGATGGTAGGCATCTTGCTCGATTAGGAGCGGGAGTCGCGGACCTCCTCCGCATACAAAGCAGTCTTCCAAACAAAGAGAGACGAGATCGCTCATCTGGAAGAGGAGAATAAGAAGCTCAAGAAAGAGTTGGAGGCTGCCCGCAAGAACTGCGCGGAGCTGGAGGGCAGCTGGGAGGCGGGGAAGAAAGCGCACGCCGATGCCGAGGCAAGAACGGCTGAGGAGGTCAACAAGGTCCGCGAGGCCCTCGCAGCGGAGACCGAGGAGCGCTTGGCCACGCAACGTGCCCGTCTTGAGGGGGAGGGCGAGTCGACCAGGTCCATGATCTATATCAATGCCTATGCCGACTCGATCCGCTCTCTTCTCCACCGGAACAAACGAGGGCTTAAACAAGGGTCCGGATTTTGAACCAGACAAGGGCAACCCCCTCGTTAGTAGTCGAGGGTGCTCTCCCCTCGTTAGTTAAAGAGGGGCGAGCCGAGGGGGAGGCTAACGAAGCCTATTTTGTCGAGGGTCTTTCCCCCTCTTTAAATCTCTCTTTAACCCTCCGCCCCTCTTTAAATCTCTCCCTATATCCCTCTTTAATTCAACAGTATTTTGCAGTGTATATAGAAGTTGTGGGCTTCATTATTCAAGTAGGTGTTGACCATACCAGTCAATCTGAAGCGATTGTTCGGGCAATATCTTAGATATCATCCACAAGAACGAAAACTACACCAAATGCTCAAAGAATGCAAAAGGCTGAGAAAAGGCAAAAGACAACCTGTTTATCACAAAATTGGTTACAGAACAATATAATTTAGTAGATACACATGCTATCAGAAGTTATATCACTGACATCACAGCCGTGATTATTTTTCAGCACATATCATACCCGCTTCTGGTTATAGAGTAAAACATTTCTGGCATTTAACTTTTAGCATTTGCAATTCTGGCCTTCTCCACATTCTAATGGTTTTCAACTGGTTTGCTAATATGTTCACATGTTATCAAACACAGTATTTTTAGTTATTGCATCCATCAAACAGAGTTTTAATCATCAAAGGCACCATGTAATATGATCAGTCTAAATAGAACAAAGTCATATAGTTGTTAAATGGGGCATATTTTATCGACTTGTGGACATAATTTCTATGGAGAACATAACATCTTAAGCCTCAAGATAAAAGTGACAGATTATGTACCTAATTAGCAATGTTCATTCATCTTCTTCATTCTCATCACTAAAATAATCTTTCATCTTCTCTCTCTTCTTCCTGTCCCCACGCTAGTAGAAGCCCTACAGATTTTAGGGTAAACCACGTGATTATTAAAATGAATGAAACCTAAAATTGTGGATCATTTGCTGGAGTTAACATATATGGTGAATACCCTGAAACCAAGGTAGCATCTGCAATCAAAATAAACAGCATAGGCATTGTAACTCGGTCGATGCATTTTTTAAGTTCTTAAAAAATTTAAACAATAAAATGAAATCACCAATCACCGGTGAAAAGAACCAGGAACATACCGATTTAAATTATGTAGCAGACCCAACCAAGAATCCTCATCCCAATACTAGAAGTGACGCCATAAGCCTTTAAAGTCCTATTCACAAATAAGGATTATACTTAAACCCATAACATAAAACATTAGTATAGCCAAATAGCCATAACTGATTAGAACGAAATGTTGATGGAATTATGCATGCATATAGATACAATCCTAACCCTAAAAACAGATCAATATACCAAATATAGTTTTTTAATCGCTTGAAAATTGTGGAAATTCGCTTTAATTAAAAATGGTAAACCCTCTTGTGAAGTGTTGATAGAGAAGAGATACGAATTAAGGAGGATAAAACGCTCCATCTTCAGCTATCCTTCCATCAATTGTTTAGGTTAAGAAACGTACAAAGAGAGGGGGTGACTTAAAGGATAAATTTATCAGTAATTCTTCAATTCAATGAGTTCCTTGGCCTCCCTCGATCGCACTTGTTTCTTTTCCACCACAAAATTTTGAGCATTTAAAGAGGAAATTAAAGAGGGATTTAAAGAGGGAATTGAACTTAAAGAGGGTTTTAAAGAGGGAAATATTCCCTCTTTAAAATGCTGGTCGGGAAATATTTCACGAGGGAAATGTGGTCCCTCGTAAAGGCCTAGGGAAATAAAGAGGAATTTTATGTCAGATTTAACGAGGGGCCCACATTCCCTCACCAAATCCCTCTTCTGCTGCTGACACATTTCCCTCACCAAATCCCTCGTGAAATTTGGTGAGGGATCTAAATGCCCTCTTCAAATGCATTACTTGATAAAAATAAATTTGTGGGTTTCGAACCCACAACCTCTCGCCCAATTCCCCCCTTGCGAAACCGCTGGGACACCTTGCGGGTGCAAATTAGGTGAAATTTCGCCCCTTACAAGATTCGAACACGCGACCTCCTTGTGGGCAAAGACCTAGACTGTTTCGTCATGCCGTTTGGGCATCGCTATTTACTTATTATGTTAGCTTTTCTAAATATATCTATATCATATACTTTTTGTTATTTATTTTATTTGTAATTTTAAGTGTTTATTATATATTCTATTTACTCAATGATAAATACATATAAAATTAAATTATCACTTTTTATTTTTATTTTTTTCACTATTTACTATATACATATATACACTTATATTAATCGTTTTTATTTAAATATTTTCAATAAAATTGTAAAACAAATACACTTTATATCATATTTCACTATTTACTAGTATGTATACATATATACACTTACATTGATCGTTTTTATTAAAATATTTTAAATAAAATTGTAAAATAAATATTTTAAAAATTAGTTTTCACTATTTACTAACAGGTATCAATATATACACTTATATTGATCATTTTTATTAAAAAAATTCAATAAAATTCTAAAATAAATATTTTCTTAAATTCTTTTTACTATTTACTAACATATATACACTCATACCGAACGTTTTATTAAAAATAATCAATAAAATTATAAATAAGTATTTTTTTTATATTCTATTTCATATTCTTCAATTAATCAAAATCCGTTTCCGTCTTCATTAACTAAAATTAATTAATTAATTAAGTCGGGACACACATATTCTACAACAAAAAATAATTATCCATCATCGATCACCACTCCTTCCACTCAAAATGTATAATTCTTTTGATCAAAACCAAATTCATTTCCATAATTAATCTAATATATATAATGTCCACTAATTATAATATTACACAAGTATAACAACTAATTACTTAAAAAAATTAATTAACTAATCGATCTTATACCTACATGCATATATGTATTATAACGAAATTATTTAATTAATTAATTTCCACAAATTAATTACCTAATACTAATATATACTTATGCTGTCATTTGCACTTGAACGCGCGAAATTGTCAAAATGCTTCCTATTTATATAATAATAATTGATATATACATATACGTATATAATTTACTAATTGCTGATTATATATACTAATTGATATATACATGTACTAATATATGCATACCGTGAATTGAAATTTGCAGTAGGAGAGGGAATCAATTCCCTCTTCCACTGACAACCATGACGTGGCGAGGGAAAAGTTCCCACGTGAAATGACATTTGCTTTAGGCGAGGGATCTATCCCTCGTGAATTTTTTTGATGAGGGTAATCCCTTGTTAAATCCCTCATCCTTTAACGTGGGATTTTTCCCTCGGTGAATCCCTTTTTAAATTACAAAAACACGTTCCCTCTTTAAAACCCTCTTTAAAGACGAGGGTTTTTATTTCCTCTTTAAAATCCCTTTTTAAATGAACCTTTTTTGTAGTTTTCTTGAATGGCTCAATTGGTAATATAATTTATGTATTCATACTACTTAAGAAATTTGAAGAGAGGGTCGTGGAATTTTGGAAAAAGAAGTTTGAGAGTTTTCCACACGTATCAGCATTTTAATGTGACAAATGGCAGCATTTTGGATGGTGGATTCTCCTTTTATAATATAAGATTTCTTCTCGGCATATATTTGTACCTCTTCATATACATATGAATCCATTCTTAATGCCGTGGATAAGCTTTCAACTCCTATCTCAAGATAAGTTTTCAACTCCGCCTTCGTTAGCATATATTTTCTAAATTAAACTGTGAAATCAACGCCACCGACGAAACTTGCGGAATTAACAGGCTCCCATTGAGCCTGATCCGTTGACCGAGTAAGGTCCAATCGGAAAGACTCCCGTCGAGTCCTATTCAACACAGTGAAAACTCGGAGTCCCCCGAAGTGGATCTGATGCAATTCCAAAAATCGAGACGAAGCGCTGTATTCCCGGCGGTGCCGTTTGGATCTTGAATGGACCCGCAGTCCAATTCGACTGATAAACAGCAGCCGCGTGTGCGACGAGCAAATCACGACGAGAGGGTTGCGCCTCTGGCAGCGCCGTCTCAATTCCGTCTGGACCCGCAGTCCAATTCGGGCCGAGAAAGGTAGCCGCGCGCTGCAACTCGACCTTCTTCTCCGACGTTGCAACTCGGCCCCCTTCTCCGGCGCTGTGACGACATGACTCGATGGAAACTGTTGGCCGTAGCACGACCAAGCGCTAGCGACGATCGCTGCGTGATGGAAACAACGCGCAGCAGCGCGGTGCGTAATTAACGGTGACGATGTGAAATGGCTGACCCTTTCGCTGTTAATTCACCAGGGCCTTTTTCATTTAATTCACCTGGGCCCTTTTTCATTTAATTAACCTGAGTCCTATTCTTAGCCGATTTTTCTGAAAAAGAAAAGAAAAAAAATTTGGACCTTAGTTTATTTTAAGTGGGCCACTATTTTCCTTTTAATTAGGCCGACCATTTAATTAATTAATCTTGGGTCAATTTTTTTAATTAATTCATCTTGGGCCGATTAATTACTATATGTCCATGTTATTTATGATGATTGCTCATGCATGCATTATTATTTTTTCACATAGTTCTTATATTATAGTCCGTATACATTGACTGGGTAGGCGGCGCCCAGTACTTGTCGGACTGTAAATTATGTTTTGGATAGACGGCGTCCAATACTTGCTCCTATGTGCTTGAACATGATCAAATAAATCCTTATTTCTCCGTTGTCAACAAAAAGTCACAAAACTGACCATGTCACTTTAAATATTGTAGTGAGAATGACTGATATTACCAAGAGAGAATTCGCTGAGCTTGCTCTCGATGGTAGTAATTACCTGACATGGGCCCTGGATGTTGAGATCCATCTAGACTCAACTGAGCTAAGCGGAACCATTGTCGAAGGTTCGAAATCCTCTAATGCCCAGAAGGCGAAAGCGTTGATTTTTCTCAGGCACCACCTGAATCAGGACCTGAAAAATGAATACCTCACTGAAAAAGACTCTGGAGTGTTGTGGAAATCCCTGAAGGACCGTTTCCAACAACAAATGATATGCTCCTCCCTCAGGCACAATACTATTGGTTGAACCTCCATTTTCAAGACTTTAAGTCTGTGACGGAGTACAATTTTGTCTTGCACCGTATTGTATCTCAGTTAAAGTTATGCAAGGAAGCAACAACTAAGGCCGAGTTGATACAAAAAACACTATCAACGTTCCATGCTAGTAACCTTGTACTCCAGCAGCAATACAGGGCCAAAAAATTACACTGTCCACTCCGAGCTAATTTCTATACTTCTAGTAGCAGAAAGCACAACCAACTCCTGATGAGGAATCTTAATTCTAGACTAGTTGGCTCACGAGCAGTGCCTGAAGAACATGCTATAGCTCAGGAAAATTTGAGTGGACGTAAGCGTGGAAGAGGGAGAGGGAATAAATGAACCCGGGGTAGAGGCCGAGGTCATGGTAAATCTGGCGGTCAAGGAATCTCCAATGACAATCAAGCTCAGAATCGTGGAAAGGGTGTACCCAACACGAATTCACCTCCACAAAAATTTGGCTCTCAAGACAAGATTGACCAGTCCTAACGCTCGAGCAATGGAGGTCGAGCACCTAGGGTTCTGGAAAGGATTAGCACTCGAGCAACACTCACTCGAGCACTAAGTGCTCAAGCACTCAAGTGGGGCGCTCAAGTGGAAGTCACTTGAGCACTAGGAGCTCGAGTAGGTGCTAAAGCATATCGTGGATTTTTTGCCCAAACACTCCAAAACAGCTCGTTGCCTATAAATACCCCATCTCAAGCTCGTTTTTAGATATCATTTGATCACTTTTGATAGTTTTACATACTTAGAGAGAGATTTTGATAGAGAAGAGCTTGGGAAAGTTTGAGAAGAGTTTTGAACGTGTAATCGAGGTTTTAGATCTTACGAATTCATATATTAGAGTTTTATTTGATTATTTCTTTCTTCAACACTTGAGACTATTGAACCTAGTTTTCGTAATTTATTGAGATTCGTTTTGAGACTCCGATTTATTGTTTTAACCCTAGTTTATGATCTTTTCTTTCTTCAAATTCACCATGTTTATGTTTATCGTTAATTTAATTGCTTTCGTTATCATAATCACCATGTTAGGCTAGAACTCTTGCATGCTTAGGGTAGGATGAGCTCATAGAAGTAGGATGTTGGTACATAACTAGGATAATTCGTGATGTTTAGTGTTACTTCTCTTAATTAATTGAATTCTTAAAATAAACCCTAGAATTATCTTGGAATTGAGTACGAAATTTGTTAGGGAGAAGACGATTGCATCACTTTTTAATAACGATTAGGCTTACCGAAAGGGTTTTAGAAGGGGTTTATCAACTACCGGTTTATCTAGGGAGGACGACCATATTACCTTAGTTAAATAAGGGTCTCATTAATTAAGCACAATCCATACAACTTGGTTAGTGGATTAGTGAAGTAGGTTGATATGACGAGTATTAGGGTTAATTATTGAGCTTTTAGTCTTCCAATCTTCTGCTAGATTAGGGAAGTTGATTGCCTAGTTTTAGTATACTTAGGATTATTACTTGCACGTCACGATTATTCTAGTTGTTGTACCAACTCTGTTAGTATACGTAGGGATTTCTATCCTGAGCATCATCATCCATGTTTGAATCTTAAACCCAAGTTATTAGTTTAGTTTAATTATTTACATTAATAGTTGTAGAATATAGAATAGTTTAATACAATTCTTAAACCCGAATATACACTCATATTAACTACGACATGAAGATCTCCAGGGCTCTATTCTCATACATACCTTCGTTTGGGTTCGATACTACTTGGTCTCTATATTCGCCCATACTACAGTGATCACATACTCTTGTAATGTAACTACTAGTATAGCTAGTATTTTGCGTTCAAGTCAATGGCGTCGTTGCCGGGGAAGGCGATGTATGTCCACTGAGTAGGACTTGGAGATAGTTTAGTAGTTAGTAGTGAGTGTCTTTTTCTTTTCTGTTTATTAGTATTCATTAGGCAGTTGTGTTGTGATATATCTTTTGGTATTTCAGGTATATGAAAACACGCTAAAAGGGAGAAACGAGCGAAGATAGAATAAAGTCAGATCTTGAGACAATCGCCAGAAGAAACAGAGCCTTCCCTAAAAGGATGAACAATGCCGGTGTTGAGAACGAAAATATGGATTTTGGTAATGAGTTGGATGGAGATGCAGCTAAATACAATGAGATCGTGGAACGGCTTGAAGGTGTTGAAAGCAGTAATAAGCAAGTACCCACAGTGGACAATCAAAACCAAAACCTGATTCCACAGAATACGAACAACTCTGCTCCTAACTAAAACTAAAACCATAACCCCAATAACCCTTTCAACAACCCTGTCTACCAACTTAACCAATCTTACCCATACCCTTATCCTCCATACCTTTATCCACCATACTACCCTCCACCTCCTACTTATAACCAACCTCTTATTCCACAAATACCTCTACCACCAGTATATCCTCAGAACGATGATCCTGGTACGACAATCAGAGGAAGGTTTGAGGCCCAGCCTCAACGATATTATGATGGTGTAGCTATGCCACCAGTGGAAGCCAATAATTTTTCTATCTCCCCAGGGATCTTGAAGATGCTTATCGAGAACCAATTTAAAAGGGAGGTCGGAAAAGATAATACTCACACACACTTGAGGAATTTTCTGATGAAAGCCTCAACTTTCAACCATAATGGCATGTCTGAAGATGCCAAGAGGCTCAGGTTGTTCCAGTTCTCTCTAACTGGAATCGCAAAAGAATGGTATGATAGCACGCTCCCAAGGGGAGGTATAACCACATGGGCCGATCTCGAGCGTCTGTTCCTCGACCGATTCTATCCTCCGTCTAGAACTATCAAAGCAAGGAAAGAGATCTCATCTTTCAAGCAGAATCCAGGAGAGGAGTTAAGTCAGGTTTGGGAGAGGTTCTCTAATATGCTCATTGAGTGCCCGCAGCACGGGTACAACGAGGGTGACATCATGGCCTATTTCTACTATGGAGCCAGCAAGGCAGTTTAAGACCACCTCGATGCATGTGCTAGTGGAGCGTTCCTGAATAATAGTGCAGAGAGATAGTTGAAAACATTGTCAAGAATGCAGGATAATGGAATGAGGTTCAAGAGTTTCGGCGAGCTTATCAGATGGAAAAGAGTGAGGGAACTAGAAAGCTACTGATGGCGATGATGGAGAAGATCAGTAATCTAGAGGTTGGGCAGAATCTGAGTGGAGGGAATACTGCAGTGAGTGAGAAAGTGGATCAGCTAGGATGTCAGCAAGAGGTGGCCAACTATATGGGAGGGCCTAATTATAATCAGAATGACTATCAAGGTGGAAATTAGCAGGGGCGACCAACTTATGGTCAACCGTTTGTACCACCGGGTCCACAGCCTCCTCAGAATCAATGGAGGAATACTCAGGGGTATCAAGGAGGCCAACAGCCTCCTCAGAATCAATGGAGAAAGAATGAAAATTTCTCTTATAGAAATCCCAAGGCAGGAATAACTGTACCTCCAAATGTCGACCCTGGCTCAAAACTCCCCGGAGGAGAAGGAGGTTCTACCACTGATAAGATGTTACGTGTCATTCTGCACAAGGTGGAAGAAGGTAGCAAGAGGCTATCCTCTTTGGAGTATGATGTGAAGGAGATGAGTAAGAAGAATGATCAGCGTGATCAAGATCTCCAGAAGAGGGATATGGAGATGAATAGAATTCAGCAAGAGAACAATATGTGGTTCACTTCCATGGAGTATCAGATTAGCCAGATCGCAAAATCATTGGGTAGAGTGCTAGGAAAATATCCTTCTATGCCAGAGGGGAACCCGAAAGAGCAATGCAAGGCGATCCAACTAAGAAGTGGAACCAAGTATGACGGTCCTCAAATGCCCGCTGATTTGGAGGAAATACATAAATAGATAGAGAAAGAAGATGGGAAGATTGAGCAAGAGGTTGAGGTAGAAGATGCTCAGAAAGGCAAGGACAATGAGGAAGAGATTGAGGAGGTTGAAAGAGTTCCAAAGTGGAAAAGGCAAGAAAAGCTAGGAAGAATGTGAAAGAAACCGAGCGAGACAAATGGGGGGTACCTAAATCTGTGATACCGGTCCCATATCCGCAGCAGTTCATTAAGAAGAAATTAGATGAAAAATTTGCCAAGTTTCTTGATGTCTTTAAGAAGTTGCATATTAACATTCCTTTTTATGATGTTTTGGAATAAATGCCTGATTATGCCAAGTTCCTGAAGGACGTGATAGCTAAGAGGAGGAGAGTTGATGAGCCCAAGTTGGTGCAGCTGAACCATGAGGTGAGTGCATTAGTGCACAAAGCGCTTCCCCCGAAATTGAAGGATTGCGGTAGCTTCACGATCTTATGTGATATCGGGAATGGAGTCAAGAAGGGAGCGTTGTGCGATCTTGAAGCGAGCATTAATCTGATGCCATTGTAGCTATTTAAGAAGTTGAAGGGTGGAGAACTTAAGCCGACAATGATGACACTTCAACTCGCTGACCGGTCTAATACTAGACCTCAAGGTGTGGTTGACGACGTCCTTGTTAAATATGGAGATCATATTTTTCCAGCCAATTTTGTAGTGCTCGACATGGAGGAAGATGAGCACGTGCCTTTGATCTTGGGAAGGCCTTTCTTAGCCACGGCCGGGATGGTATTAGATATGGCGAATGGGAAGATCATGGTAAAGGTAGATGATCAAGAGGTGAAGATTTCCCTATATGAGGCCATGAAACACCCGAAGGAAGATGAGAGCTGTCATTCAATTGATGCCATTGATCGTTGTGTTTAAGACACACCTCTTATCTCTAACCTTTCTTATATACGTGATTAAGGTAATCCTTTGCTAAATGATTTAACAGTTGAGCATTATGATCTTTGATTGTCTTGATAGGGATAAAGGCAAAGAGTTGAAAGATGAAGAATTTAAAAGGGTGGAGGTGGCCAAATTAGAGAAAAATAGAGGAGTTGATTTTAAGGAAACAAAATCCAAGAAGTGGGTACCTCCATAGAGAGGAAAAAGAAAGTGAAACCACCGCCCGAGGTGAAGAAGGTTGATGGGAATCGAGCGAAAAACTTGGACATTTTCTCTTATGAGAATAAGGGAGGTAAATTTGAGTACCATGTCCCATTAGCTCCTTTGAGCTCAATCCGGCATTAGGACCTTAAAAATAGCGCTAAATGGGAGACAGCCCATTTTTATTTGCTTTTGAGTGTTTTTAGTTGTTGGTGTTTTGTTTTGAGTCGTAAGTTCTAACCTCGTACTTGAGAGTTTTATTTTGTAGGCTGGCCTTGAGGGAGAAGGAATGCCCAAGAAGTGGAGATTGAAGGGACCAACTCGAGACAAGGGAGTGTGCCAAGTTGTTAAGAGAAACTGAATTATTTGGATGAGGTAACCACCACCCCGAACTTAGACCGCTTCACAAGGTCAAAATTTGGGAGGGTGGAGTTTTTATATGTTTTATGGTTACATTGCACAGGCGCACAACCTCTCTTTGAGTTGAGTTATGTTATATATTGTGCCTTGAGATACTCCTTGAGCTGTTTTTATATTGTGAACTAATTGGGTGCTACTACATATTTCATGCTTATCAATCCTCTTATGCTTGTTGAGTGTTATCTTTGAGTGTGAGTATGAGTTAGTGATTTGTGGAATTGAATTAGAGTCTAAGTTGTGTGAGTGTAGGAGTTAGAGTTGATTTGAGAGGAAACTCGTATACTTACGAATTTTCCTTTTGAGTACTTGTGTGATAAAAGTGAGAATTCACTAGGACTAGCGTGTATGTGAAAGCTGTGAGATTTGAGCTTTTTAGAGATTAAAATTCATTAAATTAATCTTATCGTTTGTGAGTGGATTGTCACTTTAGAGGATGCTAGAACTTGTGGGTGCTCTCGCTTCTTGATTATGTCTAGTTTGATATGCCGAAAGTGATTTTAGGCCTTCTTTGATTTGTTAAGTCACTTAGCCTAAATGAGTCTACCAATGACATTTATCCCTTGTTAGCCCGTTTGAGTCTTAGCCTATTTATTTGCTAGCACATTTGAACTTATCAAAATTCTTAAACTCTTTTTGTCTCAATTTGAGTAGAGAATAGGAAGAGTTGTGAATGAGAAAGGATCGAGTTGAGTTGAGAAGGTGAATTGTATATGGTTGAGCGAATATGAGAAAGAGGTGTAAGAAAATCTTGAGTTGTGGGAAAGAACAAAAATTTGAGAATGAGCAAAAGAAAATATGAGCTCATATATATAGTGTGAAAGAGAAAAAAAATGGGAGTGAAGTGATTAAAAAGTGAAAAGAGTTGAAAAAAAAGAGTAGTTGGAATTGAAAGTGTATTGCATGAAGATGATTGAAGTATTCTGTTCCTCGTCTTGAAATATCGAAGTTTGATTTTCTATTCTCCATTCACTTGAGTCACTTATTCCATATAGTTATCCCACCTGTCCAAAGAGCCTACATTATAACCTTGAAAAAGTCTTTTTTGATTTGGCATGGATTCTAGAGTATGGTCGAAGTTGAGAGTGCTTACAAGTCTATGGCTGTTGATATGTGTGATTGATTGATTGAGTGAGTCCCTTAATATTGCTAAACACTTGTGAGGGAGTGAAACACATCGTTGAGAGCACATCCATGTTTGATTTTGGTGGTTCTTATTGTTTATGCATGAGTATGATGAAGGGGGTGAGTTAGTGTGTGAGTGATCAATCTTTGAAACTTGAACACTATTACTTGCATGATTTAGTTATAGGATTCATTCTTAACAATTTCACTTGACTTATTATTTCATTGCTTGAGGACAAGCAATATGATCAGTTTGGAGAGGTTGATTAGGCGTGAAATTGTTATGATTTATGGCTCGATTTGCCCGAGTTTTGAGTGAATTCGATGAGTATTTAGAGTCAATTGAGTACTATTTTCACAAACTAATGAATTTTTCTCTTTGATGCTCATAGATGGATAGAGGGTAAAAAATGAAGTTCGTGGAACTTTGATTCGACTCAAACGGACGCCCGGATGAGAAGATATGGAAGAAATACGAAAAATATTAGTTTGAGCAAGAAAAAGTATCAATTGGAGGTGCTCAAGCAAGAGGACTCGAGCACAAAGCGCTCAAGCACTCGAGTGGGGCGCTCGAGTGGATTCAAGTCGAGCACCTAGCACTCGAGCAATGGAGGTCGAGCACCTGAGGTTCTGGAAAGGATTAGCACTCGAGTGGGGCGCTCAAGTGGAAGTCACTTGAGTACTAGGCACTCGAGTAGGTGCTTAAGCAGATCGTGGATTTTTGGCCCAAACACTCCAAAACGGCCCGTTGCCTATAAATACCCCATCCCAAGCTCGTTTTTAGATACCCTTTGATCACTTTTGATATTTTTACATACTTAGAGAGAGATTTTGATAGAGAATAGTTTGAGAAAGTTTGAGAAGAGTTTTGAACGTGTAATCGAGGTTTTTGATCTTACGAATTCATAGATTAGAGTTTTATTTCATTATTTCTTTCTTCAACACTTAATACTATTAAACCTAGTTTTCGTAATTTATTGAGGTTCGTTTTGAGACTCCGATTTATTGTTTTAACCCTAGTTTATGATCTTGAGTTCTTTCTTCAAGTTCACCATATTTTTTGTTTATTGTTAATTTAATTACTTTCGTTATCATAATCACCATGTTAGGCTAGAACCCTTGCATGCTTAGGGTAGGATGAACTCGTAGGATGTTGGTACGTAACTAGTATAATTCGTGATGTTTAGTGTTATTTCTCTTAATTAATTAAATTCTTAAAATAAACCCTAGAATTATCTTGGAATTGAGTACGAAAATTGTTAGAGAGAAGACGATCGCATCACTCTTTAATAACGATTAGGCTTATCGAAAGGGTTTTATAAGGGGTTTATCATCTACCGGTTTATCTAGGGAGGACGACCGCATCACCTTAGTTATTAAGCACAATACATACAACTTGGTAAGTGGATTAGTGAAGTAGGTTGATATGACGAAGTGTTAGGGTTAATTCTTGAGCTTTTAGTCTTTCAATCTTAAACCCAAGTTATTAGTTTAGTTTAATTATTTGCATTAATAGTGGTAGAATATAGAGTAGTTTAATACAATTCTTAAACCCGAACATACACTCATATTAACTAGGACACGTAGATCTCCAGGGCTCTATTCTCCTACATACCTTCTCTAGGGTTCGATACTACTTGGTCCCTATACTCACCCATACTACAGTGATCATACACTCTTGTGTGGTAACTACTAGTATAGCTAGTATTTTGCGTTCAAGTCAATGATGGATGAAAATTGTGATTTATGTCTGGTAGATAGCGCCACCACACACACAATTTTAAGAGATTGGAAGTATTTTCATAACTTGATAGAAAGAAAAAGGAGTGTAACTACGATAGCTAATGATAATATTATGATAGTTGTCTCCGGAAGAGCCCCTGTCATCCTCCTATGGGTATCAGACTCATAATTGACAATGCTTTGTTATTTCCACAATCAAAGTGTACCCTTCTCAGTTTTAAAGACATAAGAATTAATGGCTATCACATTGAAACTGAAACTGAGAACAACAACGAATACCTTTTGATGATTGTCTCTCGAGGTAGCCATAAACAAGTTATTGAAAAACTTTCTTCCTTCTCTTCCAGGTTGTACTATGTTGTTTATCTAAAAATGTATGCTGGGATTCGATGGCTATTTAATGTGGTTTAGATAAAAACATCAAAGAAAAGATGGATTGAATGATCAATAAATGCAAGAATTAATGAGTGATGATGATGAAGATATGAATGCAAGAACACCAAGAATTGTCAGGGGTGTTTAAACCCTGGACTTAAATGTTTTTGTAGCTTTTTTGTATTGACTGAATAGTTATGTTTATTTGTACAGGAGTGGACCTATTTATAGGTTTCTTCTATGGGGGTATTTAAGTCATTTCCGACCTCCACGGGGGATAGCCACATTAATTGGCTGCAATCCCTGGAGGTGCGCGGGTGCCCGACTGTCCTTGCTTGTAGAGGACCAGCCATTAGTTTGTTGAAACGTGTCCTCAAAAGGGCAATTCTCTGAGTTATTTCCTTATTAAGAGGAAATATTCCTTCTGTCACTTTGTACGGAGGCGACTCTTTGCCTTATTTGGGACGATCCTGCCTGATCCTGTCACGTGTTCTCGGAATCTTTCTAGATGGAGAGGTTGGAGATCGGTAAGTTGTTGGTCTCGGTGTCTTGACGTAAGGTCGGAGATCAGACGGGGGCATCGTGAGCCTGGATCCCCGTGGCGGGGACTTCGGGCCCGGCCGGAGTCAAAAATAGCGTTCCCGTCCTCCCGGGGAGATCGGAGATAGTGACGTTTGGAATTAGTCGTCTAAAGTCCGGGTTCTCGGAGGTCGGAAGGGGTTACTAGGAGGCCGATGCACCCGAGGTTGGCGACCCCTAAAGTCTCTCTTTAACGCCCCCCTGTCGGGTGTAAATACGTGGTCTTCTTTGGGGAGGTCGGTGCCGACCTCATATTGAAATGGTCACAACATACTATTCCTACATTCGATCATCTAATCTCCATATAGCCATGAGTATAAAATTTCATGACTCAAACTTATTTAAACTATGACATCAGCGGTTAGGTCATCCAGGACAAACAATGATACGCAGGATTATATCTAATTCCACTGGTCATAATATATATCGAATAATAGAATCCCTCCTGTTGATGAATTTATGTGTGATGCATGTTCAAAGGGTAAGTTAATAGTGCGCCCATCGCGCACTGAGGTTGGACTTGAATCTCCGGTTTTCCTTGAACAGATTCATGGAGATATTTGTGGACCGATTCACCTAGCATCAGGACCATTTCGATATTTCATGGTCTTAATTGATGCCTCCACTCGGTGGACTTATGCCAGTTTGTTGTCCACCTGCAATCAAGCATTTTTGCTAAGCTTATTGCAAAAACTATTGAGCTTCGAGCTCAGTTTCCGGATTATCCAATAAAATCAATTCTTATGGATAATGCTGCTGAGTTTACCTCAAAAGCCATTACTGATTACTGCATTACACTGGGCATCAAAGTGGAGCATTCGGTCCCTTATATCCACACCCAAAATGGTCTAGCTGAGGCGCTAATAAAACGTATCAAAATAATCGCAAGACCATTACTGATGAACTCAAACTTACTCACCTCATATTGGGGGCATGCAGTCCTACATGCATCACATTTGATACAAATTTGTCCAACTGCATACAATGATCATTCCCCCCTACAGCTAGTGCATGGGAAATAACTTAATATTTCCCATTTGTGTATATTTGGATGTGCGATGTATGTTCCGATAATATTACTGAAGCGTACCTCTATGGGCCCACAAAGAAAACTAGGTATATACGTTGGATTTGACTCTCCATCCATCTTGAAATAACTAGAACCTTTGTCCAGGGATCAATTAACGACCCGATTCGCTAACTGCACATTCGACGAAGATCACTTTCCGGTATTAGGGGGAGATTCGAATTCAAAATTGAATGAATGTCGGGAACTTACGTGGAACGTAAGTGATCTTCAGTATCTAGATCCACGCACTAGTCAATCTGAACTGGATGTTCAAAAGATCATTAACTTGCAACATTTAGCAAACAATCTGCCAGACGTGTTTACTGACCATAGAGTTGTGACTAAATCGCATATACCTGCAGTAAATGCACCCCAAAGGGTTGAGGTCCCAATAGAAACAAGTATACATGCCCCCATACGCCAGAAGTGTAAATGACCTATAAAAGATACAAACACACCTAGAATGAAAGCTAACAAAGTTGGTCAGTCAAACTTGAAATCTCCAGAAGAGATTCGTCCAGAAAACTTAAAATCTCCAGAAGAGATTCGTCCAGAAGACGAGTGACCTAGTAATGAAGCACGTGCCCAAAATATTCAACGCACTAGGACTGCAGAACGATCAGACCTAAATACACTGGGAAATGAAGAAGGTCTGGTTGACATAAATGTTGAAGTCTCTATGATTTTAATAGATACAGAAGAAATTTATAATAAAAATATTATTGTCGTCGATAACACATTTGCAACGATAATTGCTCTTTACATTATAAATAACGATCTAGATCCAGAACCCAAATCAATAGCTGAGTACCGGAAGGGCTCAGATTGGGTGAAATGGAAAGAGGCAATTGAAGCAGAGGTCGCCTCGCTAAATAAAAGAAAAATATTTGGTTCTATCGTTCGCACACCCGCGCGCGCTATCCCTGTATGATATAAATGAATTTTTGTACGAAAACAAAATGAAAATAATATTCTGGAGAGATACAAAGTGAGGCTAGTAGCTCAAGGGTTTTCGCAGAGATCCGGTATTGATTTCAATCAAACCTATTCTCCTGTAATGGACGGAATAACGTTCTGCTACTTAATATATTTGGCTAATAAACTAAAACTCTAAATGAGATTGATGGACGTTGTAATCGCATATTTGTACGGATCACTAGATGCCGACATCTATATAAAAATCCCTGATGGATTTAAGATTCCCCAGATGAGGAATGATGAAAATCGCAGTATGTATAACATAAAACTGCAGAAGTCATTGTACAGCCTAAAACAATCCGGTCTAATGTAGTATAACCGACTTAGTGAATTCCTCCAGAAGAAGGGATACACAAACGATATAGCTTTTCCTTGCGTATTTATAAAGAAATCGCAAAGTGGTTTTTACATCATATCTGTATATGTTGACGATTTAAACATAATCGAAACATGCAAAGATATTGAAGAAATCATTTCAATCTTGAAAGCTGAATTCGAAATGAAAATCCTGGGTAAAACCAAGTATTGCCTCGGCATGTAGATCGAGCATCTCCCTGAAGGAATCTTTATACACCAGTCAACCTACGTGAAAAAGGTTCTGGAGAAATTTCACTTGGATAAATCTCTTCCACTCAGCACACCTATGGTTGTCCAATCCCTCGAAGTGGATAAGGACCCATTTAGACCAAGAGAAGATACAGAAGAAATTATGGGACCAGAAGTTCCTTATCTTAGCGTTGTTGGTGCATTACTCTAGCTCACAAACTGCACTAGACCGGATATTGCATTTGCAGTTAATTTGCTTGCGAGATATAGTGTTTCTCCTACAAGGAGACATTTGAATGTTGTTAAGCACGTTCTACAGTATCTCCAAGGGTCTCAAGATCTTAGATTGTTTTACCCTAGAAAACATGATAAAACCTTGATAGGTTATGCGGCTGCTGGCTACTTGTCTGATCCCTACAATGCCGTATCTCAGACTGGTTACGTTTTTCTGTGGTGGTACTGCAATCTCATGGAGACCGGTTAAACAAACTATGGTTGCCACATCTTCAAACCACTCAGAGATGGTAGTTTTGTTTGAAGTCTCATGAGAATGTGTTTGGTTGAGATCATTGGTAAAACACATCGGTGACTCATGTAGTATTGCTAAAAATGATACGTCCTCTACTGTTATATTTGAAGACAACACAGCCTGCCTCGCACAAATGAGTAATGGGTACGTCAAAGGAAACCTGACAAAGCATATTTCACCGAAATTTTTCTACCCAAACGAACTCCAGAAGAGTGGCGTAATTACCATACAAAAGGTGCGATCTAGTGACAATCTAGCAGATCTGTTTGCTAAGTCCCTACCTACCTCTACTTTTGAGAAGTATATTTATGGTATCGGGATGTGAAGGCTCAAAGGGATGCTGTCTTCAGGGGGAGTGGTAACCTCGAAACAATCCTAAAGATTGGATCCGGAAGATCAATAATTGCACTCCTCCTTAGCTAAATATTTTTTTTTCGCTACCTAGCATGTGGAGTTTTCTGACAAGACATATATGTCGTGTCGTAATGTCCAAGGGGGGGTGTTGTAAATCCGGTAGATTTAATATACCAAATCCGGAAGATTTGATGTGGACATTAATTATGGGCCTATTAACCTATACAGGCTTTAGGGTTTCGATTAGAGTTTCTTTATTATATATGTATCCATGTACTCCGTAGTGTAAACACACAGAAATATAGTGAAAACTCCTGGCTTGGTATGCCCCAGACGTAGTCGTTAACGACGAACTGGGTAAACAAATCGGTGTTTCTACTTTGCGTTTATTATTTTACAACACATTAGACTTGTGTAAAGATGTGTAGCTAGTTTTTTTTTTTTTTTTTGAGATCCAAGTTTATGTTTGTTCATGGCATGAAATAATACAAATTAACACTCATACCCACCAAAATGTTAATGCACCAGACTCAATTTATACTCTATGTAGCAGTCTCACACAAGATCGTATTCCAAATTACAGTTGTAATATTAATTTCGAGGATCTCTAATATGGTTGTTGATTCTATATATCTCCAAGGATCTATATTATATTTTTGTTTGATTATAAAAAAAAATCACAAACTTTATAATTTTTATTAATGTAATTTTTTTTTTCAATTTAATACTAAATCTTTCTTATACTTGAAATCTATTTAAAGATGAGTTGTATATATGTTAATCAACTCTGATTTTCACTATATGGACTCAATTTTTTCTTTTATATTTTTTTAAATTTTAATATTATAAAAATTTGTAAAAGTATCCCGAAACAAATTTATACTAAACCTGCTTTCGAATATGCCATGGTTTAATATCATTCACAAGAGTAGCATAGAGTTAGGCCGTGGGCTATGTCATATTTTTAGATACGGCAAGTCTTTATGGAATTATTAATAGTATAAAGGTCCCGGCTATGCACCCTCCACCTTTTGGGATACACCTCTAAATTAATTTATCCATTTAATTTTATAGATATTAATAAATATACATGTATATATATATATAAAACTACTCATATATATATGAGTAGTTTTAGTGTGAGTGAGTGATATGTACTTGAATTTTGAAAAAAAAATATCATGCAGAAATCAGTATTACCCCAAGAATTAATCAGTGGTACCCCAAGAATTAATCATTGATACCCTAACTGTAAAAAAAAAAACATGGTGTATTTGTGTGTGTTTTGAGTTAGAGTGGCATGCTATACATTTGAGTGGATGCTAGAATGTGTGATATCATATAATTCCAAATATACCCTAAATCTTCTTTCACTTGCCCCTTTCATCGCATCCTTTTCTCTCCCTCCATCCCTTCTTTCTTTTATATCTGCAAACAGTAGCCATGCCATCCCAGCCAGGAAGTGGTTGCGCTGGCCACCGCCACCCATGTTTTCCGCCGAGTTGTTCATGTAACGCTGCCACCGCTGTGGCCGGAATAAATAAGATTTTATGCTCGGATACTGTTTCAGAACAGGTTTGCCGAAATTTTTGCTAGATTTTTTAAATTTCGTTTTAGTAAATTTGATAATTTTTCTTTCCGTATTATTGGTAGATTTTTGACATTTTATTTTCGAAAACAAAGTTTCGGAAAATGATGTTTTGGAAAAACAAGAAAATTTATTAAATGTGTTTCAATAACATTGTTATTTTTCACAAAACCAAATTCGAAACAAGCATGTATGGAGATTGCCTGAGACCCTCACTTTTTGCCGAAAAAACAAGGGCATACCTTCTGCTAGCGCAACTCCTAGGTTGAATAAACAAGACATTTAATTTATTTGTAATTTGTTCTTTATTTTTTTTAAATGCCAAACAATTGTATCTCATCTCTAAAATACCTTTGTAAAAATTGTTGTGTTGCACCACCTAAAAGTGATGCTTGCGGCTGGATTTGAAGAAACCAAACATTTCTCATAAAATTTGTGAGCTTGAGAGGGTGGTGTATGAAGAGTATATTTTTTTAATCATTAAGAATATATAAGTAATTTTATAAATAAAATATAATAATAGAAAAGTCTAATAGGTGTATCCCTGAGGATGGAGGGTTGTGTTGCACTGGAGCGGGTGCGAGACAGATACGGGTGTGGACATACTAATTTTTTAAAATATTAGGATGCGATATGGTAAGAATCACTACAAGAAAAACACTGTTTAGCGACGGAATTTGCGACGGAAATTCCGTCGCAAACAGTGTTTTGCGACGGATACATGTCCGTTCCTAAAACAGCCGTAGCTAATTTTTGCGACGGATTTTTGCCTTCCGTCGCAAATTTGCAACGGACTTTCCGTCGCAAATATTTATTAATTTTTGTTTAATTTTTTTCGGTTATAATTTGCGACGGACATTTTTCCGTCACAAATTTTTAATTTGCGACGGAATTTAGCCGTCGCAAAATACCGAGCCTATGCAAAAAAAAAAAGTGGCTCGCGTGGTTCGAGCCCGGGCACCCCGGGCGGCCGGGGCGGGCGCGGACCACTGGGCCACCGGCCCATAGCTTATTTTAGGCGGCCCACCTTCTATATTAGTCTTATTGGGCCTAGAACAATTAATCCAAACTTGCGTTCAAGGGGAATCGAACGCGCGACCTCTTGTGCATGTGGAGGGGGCGCGCGCCACTCGGGCACGTGCTACTTTCGTTCATTTTTACGCAATTAATTGTATATGTATACAAATTAAGTTTTTTTTTTTTATAATTCACCAAATTAATTTCTTTTCGTATCTAACTTGTTTATAAAAATATTTTGCCCAACTATTTTTTTTATTTCGTAAAATTATTTATTTCGACAATGCGTAATTTTATAATTTGTTCATTTGTACGCAATTAATTGTATATGTATCCAAATTGACTCAATTTTTTTCTATAATTCACCAAATTAATTCATTTTCATTTCTCACTTGTTTTTATAAATGTTGTGGCCATTTAATTTTTATTACTTTGGTAAAATTATTTATTTCGACTCCCGCTTAAATTTATAATTCGTTCATTTGTACGCAATTAATTGTATATGTATCCAAATTGACTCATTTTTTTTCATAATTCACCAAATTAATTCATTTTCGTTTCTCACTTGTTTTTATAAATATTGTGGCCATTTAATTTTTATTACTTTGTTAAAATTATTTATTTCGACTCCCGCTTAAATTTATAATTCGTTCATTTGTACGCAATTAATTGTATATGTATCCAAATTGACTCATTTTTTTTTCATAATTCACCAAATTAATTCATTTTCGTTTCTCACTTATTTTTATAAATGTTGTGCCCAACTATTTTTTATTTTGTAAAATTATTTATTTCGACAACACGTAATTTTATAATTCGTTCATTTGTACGCAATTAATTGTATATGTATTCAAATTGACTCAATTTTTTTTCTATAATTCACCAAATTAATTCATTTTCATTTCTCACTTGTTTTTATAAATGTTGTGGCCATTTAATTTTTATTACTTTGGTAAAATTATTTATTTCGACTCCCGCTTAAATTTATAATTCGTTCATTTGTACGCAATTAATTGTATATGTATCCAAATTGACTCTTTTTTTTTTTCATAATTCACCAAATTAATTCATTTTCGTTTCTCACTAGTTTTTATAAATATTGTGCCCAACTATTTTTTTATTTTGTAAAATTATTTATTTCGACAACACGTAATTTTATAATTCGTTCATTTGTACGCAATTAATTGTATATGTATCCAAATTGAATCAATTTTTTTTCTATAATTCACCAAATTAATTCATTTTCATTTCTCACTTGTTTTTATAAATGTTGAGGCCATTTATTTTTTTGGTAAAATTATTTATTTCGACTCCCGCTTAAATTTATAATTCGTTCATTTTAACGCAATTAATTGTATATGTATCCAAGTTGACTCATTTTTTTTCCTTGTGCATGCGAAGGAGGCTCGCTCCGCTAGGCCATGAGCTTCTTTCGTTCATTTTTACGCAATTAATTGTATATGTATTCAAATTAAGTTATTTTTTAATAATTCATCAAATTAATTCATTTTCGTTTCCAACTTATTTATATAAATGTTGTGCCCAACTTTTTTTTTTTGTAAAATTATTTATTTCAAAAAAATGTAAATTTATAATTCTTTCATTTGTACGCAATTAATTGTATATGTATCAAATTGAATTTTTTTTCATAATTCACCAAATTAATTTCTCTTCGTTTCTAATTTTGTTTATATAAATGGTGTGCCCAACTTTTTTTTTTTGTAAAATTATTTATTTCAACGTGTAGATTTATAAATCGTTCATTTGTACACAATTAATTATTTATGTATCCAAATTGAGTCCTTTTTTTTCATAATTCACCAAATTAATTCCTTTCGTTATAACTTGTTTATATAAATGGTGTGCCCAAACTTTTATTTGGTAAAATTATTTATTTCGACAACACATAAATTTATAATTCGTCCATTTGTACACAATTAATTGTATATATACCCAAATTAAGTTCTTTTTTTTTCATAATTCACAAAATTAATTTATTTTCGTTTCTAACTTGTTTATATAAATGATGTGCCCAACCTTTTTTTTTTGTAAAATTATTTATTTCAACAACATGTAGATTTATAATTTGTTCATTTGTACACAATTAATTGTATATATATATATATATATATATATATATATCCAAATTGAGTCTTTTTTTTTCATAATTCGCAAAAATTAATTGCTTTTCATTATAACTTGTTTATATAAATGCTGTGCCCAAACTTTATTTTGTAAAATTATTTATTTCGACAATACATAAATTTATAATTCGTCAATTTCTACGCAATTAATTGTATATGTATCTAAATCGACTCATTCTTTTTCCATAATTAAAAAAATGTGTTCCTTTTCATTATGTTGACAATGCGTAAATTTATAATTTATTCGTTTATACACAATTAATTGTATTTGCGACGCACGTGTTCGTCGCAAATTATTTAATTACTTTTTTAAATTTCAACTTTGAAATTTGAGACGGAAATTCCGTCGCTAATTTCAAATTTGAAATTTGCGACGGACTTTCCGTCGCAAATAAGTCGGGTCAAGACCCGGTTGGATCTCCAAAATTTGCGACGGACACGTGTCCGTCGCAAATTATTTAATTACTTTTTTTAAATTTCATCTTTGAAATTTGAGACGGAAATTCCGTCGCAAATGTCCGTCGCTAATTTCAAATTTAAAATTTGCGACGGACATTCCGTCGCAAATTAGTCGGGTCAAGACCCGGTTGGATCTCCAAAATTTGCGACGTACACGTGTCCGTCGCAAATTATTTAATTAATTTTTTAAATTTCATCTTTGAAATTGGAGACGGAAATTTCGTCGCAAATGTCCGTCGCTAATTTCAAATTTAAAATTTGCGACGGACTTTCCGTCGCAAATTAGTCGGGTCAAGACCCGGTTGGATCTCCAAAATTTGCAACGGACACGTGTCCGTCGCAAATTATTTAATTAATTTTTTAAATTTCAACTTTGAAATTTGAGACGGACATTCCGTCGCAAATGTCCGTCGCTAATTTCAAATTTGAAATTTCCGACGGACTTTCCGTCGTAAATTGGATCTCCAAATTTTGCGACGGACACGTGTCCGTCGCAAAATATTTTTTATTTTTTTTTAATTTTAACTTTGGAATTTGAGACGGACTTTCCGTCGCAAAACCCAAGAATTAGCGACGGATGGATAAGTCCGTCGCAAATTTTTAGAATTTACGACTAATGGTCAAAATCCGTCGCTAATCCGTCGCAAAATACTAAAATTAGCGACGGATAAGGTGTCCGTCGCAAATTTCCGTCGCTAATTAGCGAGTTTTTTGTAGTGAATACGTATATTTGTTTTATTTTATTTTTTAATAGATAACACCTAAGCAACAATTCAAATACCATCATCAACACGGTTAAGCATGTTTGTGAAATTATCCTCTTAACCTCTTCAGTTTGAACTGCCTTCGTAGATATTGGGTTAGGTAAGTAAGGTAAATAATTAATTTTCGTTTAATCATTTAAGGTTTATAATTTATAAAGATTGCAAAAAAACAAAAAAATAAAAATTTACTCGGGCACCCTCCTCCCGCACCGAATACGCGTATCCTGATATCCGAATATGTGAGTCCTCTTTTCTTTTCTTTTTCTGCACGGATTCGCCACGTGGCGAATCCCGTGCGAATTCCACACTAATCGCAGTTGCACCCGTGCAGTATCCAGTACTGTGTATCAGTGAATTTTGAAGAATCCGTGCATCATAAATGGAGGGGTATATAGTCGTGGCCTGGGAAAAGTGATTTTTTAGGCCCGTCTAGAGTGGTTGGAAAAGGAGAATAATATATTTTAGGGCTTGAAGAAGGAGGACAGTAATTTTAAAAAGTGATAAATATAAAACAATTGATCCGATTGGGCTATGGACCCACCTTTTACACATTCTGGATGAAACTTACACCTTTTCCAAATTAAACTTGGTTCCCAAAAATAAGCAGGAATTGGCGATGATGGAAGAAATTTTTTGGGTGAGGAAAAGAAGAAGCTTGATCTTATGAAAGCTACTATTTAGAAGAAAGGTCCCTCTTGCAAGGTGCATTTCATTTTCTTTAATCTCTTATTATATATTTTATTATTAGGTAAATTACGATATCCCTCGAATTTTTTTAAAGATTAATACAAAATTAACGAACCCAATGTTCATGATTTATGAAATTAAACCAAGACAAACTTTGGGGGATTTAATTCTAATTTACCCAAAAAAAAAAAAAAAAAATCAGGTCCATTCCATGCATTATTTTATTCGGCCTATTTTCTAGAAATAAATCTTTTATTTATATTTAATGTTTTCTGGATCAGAACTTTCACTGAAAGTATGATCAGAACTTCTCCAAATTACATATATGGCACTGCACACACTTTGTTGTTTATTGTTTTTGCTGAATGTGTTGTTTTCAAACAGGTTTAGAGGTCCAAGCTGGCAGCGATGGGGAAAAATGGGTTGACACAACTCGTGAGTCAAGCAGCTCCATCATTGACTTGGATTTAACGCATCTAGGCACCTTGTACTGTGCTATAGATGCACCATTGGAGATTGCCAGCTCCATCACCTCTTCAAACGTCCCATTTTTGACAACTCGAATCTCCAACGGCCCAATCATCTTGTGCAATACGAGATACTGCTGGTCAAGCGATTCCTCCATGAGCAGACAGCATTGCTCTAGCACCTCGTTGCTAGGCGTCTTGGCCCCATCCTTTACGCTTATCTCCCAGTATATGACGTAGTGACCCGGGAACGTATTTGTATCCGCTAAGCTCGTGTACTCCACCACACTCATCCTCAGCAGCCGCCCAGCATTCTCGACTGATGTTTGCAGCTGGACCTCGTCGGTCTTGTCCATGTCGATGCTCAGCACCACATTTGCTCGCCTAACGAACTCAAATTTTGGGGCCGAGTTGTGAAACCCGACCACTCGAATTATGTCGCCAGTTCGGTATCGATACAAACCTACACGCGTGGTGACCACCGGTTCATACTCCTCACCAACTTTTACATCTGCTAGGTCAACGAGTTGGTCCTGAGTCGATGCTCCAATGGGCAAGAACTCGAAATAAGCCATGTTTGGCAAGACGGTGTAGGAAATTTCAGATGGAGTGCAGAGGGGATTTAGATTGATCCCGGCATAGCATTCTGAAGAGACATAATTCATGCTAACTTTTGGCAGGCCTCCGCTGTAGTAATCTAGTGTCCGGATATACTGAGCCATTGTACCCGTAATAATTGCCTCAATATATTTGGCGTTGGGCCAAATTCTGGCGATAATACCCTCCCAATCATCCTTCCCACACTCTTGGGCAATAAAGGCCGCTAGTTCAGGGTCGGACCGCGAAACCCGAGTCAAGCATTCACGAATGGAGGGGTCAGTGATCAGTTTTGGGTTGAGGGTCCCAGTCTGGATATCATGTGCTAGCTGCTCCCAGTTTAGGCGAAGGAAGTTGATTGCCCAAACGATGACGTTTGCAAAACCTGCCCCCAACCACACGACTTGTTGACGCTGGTAAAGTCCGCACAGGATGTGAGCGTACATGCTTTGGGACATATCGGGGCAGAGTATGGCTTCTTTCGGACTGGTGCGCTTTTTGTGTAGATCTGGCATAGAGGCTAAGCGTTTGTAGAATCTCGAGCTTATTGTCTGCGCTTTCAATCCACCTTCAGTCTCAATCTCATCCTTTGTAAACCAGAAGCTAAGTCCTTTCCCTTTCTCTACTTCTTTAACATGCCTATATATATGCATGTTTTATTAATTTATTTCATTCATGCCAGCAACACAAACAATTCAAATGTGATTTTTTTTTCTCTTCTTTTTTATTGCAAAATATATGTGTACCTCTTCAAAATGGGCATATAAAGGCTGAAGATAAATAGAAGGCGATCCAATTCTTCTTCCGAAAATGGGATAAGCTTGCTAGCACCACCTGATGTTCCGGAGCTGGAGAGAGAGAGAGACAGAATTAATTGACAAAAACTCGTACGAACTTTGTTCACAAATTAATCTAAAAATAACATATATAATCGCCTTAGATTGAAGAAGGAAACAGGGTTGGCAGTTAAAATAGGAGAGCGATCGCCATCAGCTATTCTTCGAATTAAGGGCTGGATATCTTCATAAGTAATCATCGGGATTCTGGATTTGAAAATTGTTGTTGGATCGGAGGCTCCGTCGAGATTGAAATGCCTGAGATATTCGGTGTTATCATTTTGGGTCAGGATTTGGGCCAACATGTTTTGCTGTTCTGCTTTTGCATTTTGGGTGACCTCTTCGATGAACTCAACTGATTTCTCATCAAAATAGGCCATATATGGTGCTGCTGAAATTTATGACAGAGAAGATGAAGGAGGGGGTTTTAATAACTGTATACCTACTATGTTCTTCCTCTACTCCCAGGATTTATCCAAAGTCTCTGTAAATTATATAGTACTCAAATCCAATGTTATACTATAAATTATAAAATCGGTGAGATTTTGCCAGCACATTTGTGCATCAATTCCCTCCAATGAATTTACGTGGGTGAATCAATTCTCATTATTCAAAAAAAAAAAAAAAAATTGCTAACAGTAGCATAGACTCCATAGCTCTCAAGAGTAGCATAGAGTTAGCCTGTGGGCTATGTCATATTTTTAGATACGGCAAGTCTTGATGGAATTATTAATTATATAAAGGGCATAACTATACACCCACCATCTTTCGAGAATACACCTCTAAATTTATTAAATATCCATCTAATTTTACAGATATTAATAAATAAACATATATCATAGGAGTGGTTTTAGTGTGCACGTGATATGTATTTAAATTTTAAAAAAAAATATCCCTTGCAAAAATCAGTATTACCCCAAAAATTAATCAAACACACTTGCAAATACAACATCAAGCAACAGTTAGGGGATGGCAACAAACAAAAAAGCCAATTGTAGGTTCAACTTACCCCCTTATGATCACCATGACAGGAAGGGAGCAGCCAACAAATTTCTCTCAGCACCATTTCAGAGACGTATTCATTAGATCATAGAGTATATCTCTGGAACATTATCCTAAAATATACTATAGTGCTAGTTACAAATATAACTCTTATCAACTAGGCCATGTTATATGAAGATTTAGTTGATTTTCACTAAAAAAAAAAAAACGGTATTTAGCGATCGATTTCTGACCGAAAAAAATATGTCGTTAAAAAGCGGGTAGCTAATATTAGCGACCGCTTTTTGTCATCGGTCGCTAGTCTGCGACCGTCCAGGCGGTCGCTAATATCAGCGATCGTCTTTGGTCGATCGCTGAATCTATCGGGTCCAACCCGGCCGAGTCACGATTTAGCGACCGACTCCGACGGTCGCTAAATTATTTTTTTTAAATAAATTAATCTTTTAATTTATTTTGTGATTAGCTATCAATTAGCGAACCTGCATAAAAAAAAAGTGGTTCATTGGGTTCGAACCCGCGAACCACTGGCCCACTAGCTTATATTAGACGAGTCATATTGTATATAAGCCCTTGTGAGGCTTGTAGAAATAAATGAGCAAATATGCGTCTAAGGGGAATCGAACCCACGACCTCCAGATAGCCCGGAAGAGGTGTGAACCATGAGGACACATGCTATTATTATTCGTTTATTTGTATTTAATTGTATATAATCTCAAATTGACTCCCGTTTTTTTTTTAATTCATCAAATTCAATCATTTTTATTTCTAATTCGTTTATATATATATATATATATATATATATATATATATATATATATATTTATATTTACTAATTTTTTTATTAATTTTATAAAATTAATATTTTAGGCTATTATAAATTATTAATTTATTCGTTTTTTTACATTTAATTGTATATAATTCCAAATTGACTCCCGTTTTTTTAAATTAATCAAATTAATTATTTTTTTTTCTAATTTGTTTATATATATATATATTTACTAACTTTTTTATTAATTTTATAAATTTAATATTTTAGACTATTATAAATTATTAATTTATTTATTTTTTTTACATTTAATTGTATATAATTCCAAATTGACTCCCTTTTTTTTTAAATTCATTAAATTAATTTTTTTTTTTAATTTCTAATTCGTTTATATATATATATATATATATATTTACTAACTTTTTTATTAATTTTATAAATTTAATATTTTAGGCTATTAATCAACTACGAATATAAATCAACTAAATTCACAACTACAAATATAAATCAACTAAATTCACAACTACGAATATAAATCAACTAAATTCATATATACCTACGAATATAAATCAACTAAATTCACAACTACGAATATAAATCAACTAAATTCACAACTACGAATATAAATCAACTAAATTCACAACTACAATTATAAATCAACTAAATTCACAACTACCTATGAATATTAATCAACTAAATTCACAACTACGAATATAAATCAACTAAATTCACAACTAGGAATGTAAATCAACTAAATTCACAACTACGAATATAAATCAACTAAATTCACAACTACGAATATAAATCAACTAAATTCACAAATACGAATATAAATCAACTAAATTCACAACTACGAATATAAATCAACTAAATTCACAGCTACGTATATAAATCAACTAAATTCACAACTACGAATATAAATCAACTAAATTCACAACTACGAATATAAATCAACTAAATTCACAACTACGAATATAAATCAACTAAATTCACAACTACGAATATAAATCAACTAAATTCACAACTACGAATATAAATCAACTAAATTCACAACTACGAATATAAATCAACTAAATTCACAACTACAAATATAAATCAATTAAATTCACATATACCTACGATTATAAATCAATTAAATTCACATATACCTACGAATATAAATCAATTAAATTCACAACTACGAATATAAATCAACTAAATTCATATATATAGGTACATATATATCTAATATAGACGGATAAGCAAGGAGGGTATTGACCGGAACGGAACGCTCGACGAATGGCGGCGGTGGCGACGGCAGGATTGGCGGCGGCGACGAACTTTTTTTTGTGTGAAGGCCGAAAGTGAGTACGGCCTGTAACTAAAAAGGGTAAAAAAAAATAGCAACCGCCATAGGCGGTCGCTATTCACGTATATGGACGGTCCCAAATGACCAAATTTATGATTAGAGACTGCCTATAGCGGTCGCTAATCCCCAACATTAAATGACCATTGCCCGTTTCCAAAAACGAGTCAACTGACAATTTTGCGACCGCTCGGGGGCGGTCGCTAATTGAAAATTCAATTCAAAGACCACCTAGGCGGTCGCTGAACAAGCGGTAAATTGAGTTGGTCAAGTTTGATCGACCTTTGAGTTTTGGCGACCGTCGTGGCGGTCGTAGGCGGTCGCTAATCCTTCGATTTAGCGACCGCCTTCGGAATCGGTCCCAAATTTTCTTATTTTAAGACCGGTGGTCTTTTACGGTCGCTAATCGGTCGCTAATCGGTCGCTAATACAATATTTAGCGACCGATTCACAGGCGGTCGCTAATATCGGTTGCTAAAATGCGAGTTTTTTGTAGTGTTTGTCTTATATGTTCTGTCTTTTATTTAGATTTTCAAATTCTTGAATCTTTAATTGCCTTTCTTAATTTAATTATTAATTGTTTAATTAGGTTTAATTGATTTTTTTAAAATATTTTTTATATTTCTTTTAAAAAAAATCTCTTAATTAATATTTTAAATTTATATGTATGAAGATTTTAGTTGATTTTTTATATTATTTTTCCAGATTTTAATTAGGTTTTTTTTTTCTATTTCTTTCACAATAAAAAAGAATAAGAAAGAATCGTTTTTTTTTTTGACAAAGTATAGAGTGAAACTAGTTTATACATAAATCTGTGAAGGGTATTAGTTATTTTTACTGAAGAGTATTAGTTGTTTTTACTTAAGAGTATTACTGATTTACACTAAAGAGTCTTAGTTGTTCGGTGAAAATGAACTAAGACTCTTAGTGTAAACAAGTAATACTCTTCAGTAAAAACAACTAATATTTTTCAGTGAAAACAACTAATACCCTTCAGTGATTCATATATAAACCAATTTCACTCTATACATACTCTCTTTTTTTTAGTTATGAGAAGAAAGTGTGGTAAGAAAGTGTTTATTTTGTTTTTCGGTTTTGAGAAAGGATATAATTGGAATAAAATGATTTTCTATCTTTTATTTTATCGCTAATGGTGAACTCTTTCACGTTTTTTTTTTATGTTCCCACCAATCAAATTAACTACCGGTGTACTGGACTAAAATTAATAATATAGGTAGAAGTAAGTGATATAATTTGTAGGCAAAAACTTGTATGAGACCGTCTCATGGCATGAGACAACACAAATTAACATATATCCCTGCCAAAATGTTAATGAGCCAATGTTCTAATTACACCAATTCTCATTGTCTCATGCCATGAGACGGTCTTATATAAGATCTACTCTAATTTGTATGGTCATTAACACTTCAATTTTTATCTGTTAATTTAACTGTTGTTAGCCATATTGGACATTCTATTTTCAATATTTACATGCAATCACTCTCTCTCTCTTTTGTTTTTTAGATTTATGTTTTATATGGCCAACATTGATTTAAGACATTTCTGAGTACAAAATTTACAATTAAAAAATATATAATGTTCTTCCAATCATAATTAAAAATTATTTCATGAACAGAAATTTTCATAGGACCATTTATGTAATTTTTTTATTAATACTAATAATTATACTCGTGTAATGTAAGATGGTAAAAAAAAAATTAAAGGATATACGATGGTCATTATACGAGGTATAGTCTAGTATTTTTTTTTCTATACTTTTAAGAGACATATAGTTTTTTTTTTAATCATAGTGTTTTTATAATAGTGTGTTTATTTTAGATTTTTTAAAATAATCATATTTATAATAACGCACTTCCTCAATTGATGGTAGATATATTTTTTATCTAATGGGTTCGGAAATTTTCTATAAAATCATAGATAATTATTTAACTATTCTAAGAACTTTTTTTTAAATTATTCTAGTCTACATGTATTACATGTGTTAATGTATCTATCAACATATATATTTATTTTATTTATTTACTATTATTGGTCCCATATTATCAGTATAGTGTGATTATATAGGCATACGTAATATCTACTTTTATTTTTAGATTTCACCCATTATTTATCTTATCTTCCACACTTCCCGTTAATAATCAGCCTTCGTGTATATCTTCAAATCTCGGATATTCCTCCATATATTAAGCAGAATTTATTGTAGCAAAAGGCGAAGCCCTCGTCCCCAGGGCCCCACCCCCTGGCCCGACAGGATATTAAGCAGAATTTCTATCTTTTGTTCTGTTGATCAGTACTTAGTAAATTTTTCTTCTCCTTTTACCGTTCCTATCTTTCCAAACAAATTAACTGCAACTGTGTATCGAATTGAAATAGCATGGGTAGAAGTAAGTGATATAATTCTTATAACTATTTGAGCACTTCAATTTTTATGTGTTAATTTAACTGTCGTTGGCCGTATTGGATATTCCCTTTTCTACGTTTACGTATAATCACTCCTCCTTTTTTTTTATACATTTTTGTTCCGTTTGACCAATGTTTACATATTGTATTATAATATTACGTATATGTTTCATTTAAAATCACTATAAAATTACATGTTTGAAGCCAACATTATAGATAATAAACTATATAAACATTATCTAACGCAAAACAATTAACAATATAATACATAATACAGTACAAGATATAATACATAGTACAATACAATACAAGATATAATGCATAATACAGTACAAAATGACAAATATTACATGATACAGTACAATTAGTACCAAAATGATGATCTATCGAGGATGGAATGTCTTCTTTGTCCAAATAATATTGATATCAACTCAACACATTGGAAAAAGGGTATTAGTTGATGACCTATTAGTTGTTCTTACTAAAGGGTTTTAGTTTTGGAGGGCATTAGTTGTTTCCACCGATGGGTACGTAGATCATTAATTATTTAACTAAAGGGTATCGGTTGGTTACACTAAAGAGTATTAATTAGTAGAGTGTTTTTATTTGTATACAGTACAAATTAGTACCCACTTTTATTTGTTTTTCAGTATTTTTTATGTTACTAGAGTGTTGTTGAATCGTAAGTTTTAACCTCGTACTTGAGAGTTTATTTTGTAGGCTTGTCTCGAAGGAGTAAAGGTATCATGGAGTTATTCAGATTGAAGGAACCAACTCGAGACCAAGGAGTGTGACACGTTGTTGAGAGAAACTTGAACTATTTGGATGAGGTAACCCACAACCCCAAACTAAGATCTCTTCACAAGGTCGAAGTTTGGGAGGTGGAGTTTTTATTTGTTTTATGGTGACATTGCACAAGTGCACACCCTCTCTTGAGTGGAGTTTGGTTATTTGGTATCTTGAGATGCTCCTTGGGCTGATATTGATTTGATTTGCTACTCCATATTTCATGCCTATCAATCATCTTATACTTGTTTATTGCTATTCTTGAGTATGACTTGGTGAGTAGAGTTAAGTTGTGAGGGTGAGTTAGGAATTTTATTGTGTGAGTAGAGGAGTTAGAGTTGCTTTGAGAGGGAACTAGTGTACCTGCAAATTTTCCTTTTGAGTACTTGTGTGATGAGAGAGAGAATTCACTAGGACTAGCATGGATGTGAAAGCCGTGAGTTTTGAGCCTTTTGAGATTAAGATGCATGAATTGATCTCTTCGTTTGTGAGTAGATCGTCACCTTAGAGGATGCTAGAACTTGTGTGTACCCTCGCTTCTTGATTGTGTCTAGTTTGATATGCCGAATGTGATCTTAGGTCATCTTTGTTTTGATTGAGTCACTTAGCCTAAAATTGTCCTTACCATTGATATTTATCCCTTGTTAGCCAGTTTGAGCTTTAAGCCTATTTTATTTGCTATCACATTTTAACACTATTCCAAGTTCCTAAACCTTTTTGTCCCAATTTGAGTGGAGAATAGGAAAAGTGTGAATGAGAAGGGATTGATTTGAGTTGAGAAAAGGAATTATGTTGGTTGAGTTGTGATAAAAGAAGGGTGTGATGAAGTTTTGAGTTGTGGAAAGAAAAAAAATGAGAATGAGCAAAAGAAAAAATGAGCTCATGTGAGTTGTGTGAAAAAGAAAAAAAAAAGAGTTGAGTGATTGAAAAAGTGAAAAGAGTTGAAAAAAAATTGAGGTGTTGAGAGTAAAGGAATTGATGTGCATTATGTGAAGATGTTAAAGAAGTATGTTCCTTGTATCGAAGTACCAAAGTTTGATTTTCTATTCTCCATTCACTTGAGTCACTTACCCCATATAGTTTTCCCACCTGTTCAAAGAGCCTACATTACAACCTAGAGAAAAGTCCTTTTTGATTCGGCATTGATTTCTAGAGTATGGTCGGAGTTGAGAGTGCTTACAAGCCTATGGCTACTGATATGTGTGATTGATTGATTGAGTGAGTCCCTTATTATTGATATACACTTGTGAGGGAGTGAAACACATCGTCGAGAGCACATCCATGTTTGATCTTGGTGTTTCTTGTTGTTATTGCATGAGTATGATGAAGGGGGGTGAGTTAGTATACGTGTGATCGATCTTTGAAATTTGAGCTCGATTACTTGCATGGTTTGGTTCTATGACTCATTCCTAACAATTTCACTTGATTTATTATTTCATTGCTTGAGGACAAGCAATATGGTAAGTTTGGGGGGGGGGGGGGGTTGATTAGGCGTGAAATTGTCATGATTCGTAGCTAGAAATGCCCAAATTTTGGTCGATTTTATTGAGTATTTAAAGTCAATTGAGTACTATTTCTATACATTGATGAATTTGTCTTTTTGATGCTCATAGGTGAATCGAGGGCGAAAAATGGAGTTCGTAGAACTTTGAATCGACTAAAACGGATTCCCGGATGAGAAGATATCGAGGAAATACGAACGGTATTAATGCGCGTGAAGAAAAGTATCAGTTGTAGAAGAAGGAGAGTCACTCGAGTGGAGTAACTCGAGCGCCACCGCTCAAGCATGTTGCTCGAGCACCGAAATTGTCCAGAGAACTTTTGTCATTCGAGCCAGTCGAGCACTAACGCTCGAGCATGTTGCTCGAGCGTCCAAAACCAACAGAGAACTTCGACCACTCGAGCAACTCGAGCGCTACCACTCGAGCATGTTGCTCGAGCGACCGAAACTCACAGAACGATTTGGCCACTCGACCATCTCGAGCACGAGCGCTTGAGCCCCTGATGCTTCTCGAGCACTTTCATCTTTTTGCCTTCAGATTCGTTTTTCGGCCCATGAGTTCCCGAATCGGCCCGACGCTTATATATGCTTGTTTCGAACTCATTTTTGAGGAGGATCAGACACCACTTCATACCACATCACTTTTAGAGTTAGTTTTTGGAGAGAGAAAGAGGAGAAGAGACGAGCAAGCTTAATTTTCACGTGTAATCGAGGTTTTCTTACGAATTCTTAGTTTGTTTTCGATTTTTAGTTTCTCTTAATTAGCTCGTTGACGTTAAACACTTGAGACTTCGTTTTTATCAATCTAATTTCAGTTCTTAGCATTTATTTTCTTAAAACCCTAGTTTATGTTTATCAGTAATTTAGTTCGTATAATTATATTTATATTCGTTATTTGTTCAATTGTTTCTGTCATCGTTGAAGTCATGTCTGGCTAAAACCCTTGTATGCTTAGGGTAGGATGAACTCGTAGAAGTAGGATGTGGGTACGTGATTAGGCGTGAAATTGTCATGATTCGTCACTCGAAATACCCTAATTTTGGCCAATTTTGTCGAGTATTTGGAGTCAATTGAGCATTATTTCTATACATTGATGAATTTGTCTCTTTAATGGTAGTAGGTGAATCGAGGGCGAAGAACGGAGTTCGTAGGACTTTGAATCGACTCAAACGGATGCCCGGATGAGAAGATATGGAAGGAATACGATTGGTGTTAGTGTTGAAGAAGAAAAGTACTAGTTGGAGAAATTTTGGGAGTATTCGAGTAAACCACTCGAGCACTAACGCTCGAGCACGTTGCTTGAGCGCCCAAAACATACAGAAAATTTCGAGCGCTCGAGCAGCTCGAGCGCCACCGCTCGAGCGTGTTGCTCGAGCGCCCCAATTATACAGAAGATTTTCAGCGCCGAGCAGCTCGAGCGCCACCGCTCGAGCGCCTGTGTCATTCGAGCTCCATGCTCGAGCGCGACCGCTCGAGCACCTTCATGGTTGACGTTTTAAAAGGCGTTTTTCAGCCCACGAGTTCACGATTCGGCCCGTTGCATATATATACTCGTCTCAAGCTCATTTTTTAGGGAGACCACACATCACTTGATAGATTTAGACTTTTAGAGTTCGTTTTTGGAGAGGAAGGAGAGAAGCAAGCTTTACGTTTACGTTTTTGAGGTTTTCGTTACGAATTCATATTACGATCTTACTTTTTAGTTTCGTTTCTTTATATTTTTATTCTTGAACACATTGAGACTTCTTTGCTTGAGTTAATTTCAGTTTATTCTTTTATTTCGTTAAACCCTAGTTTATGTTTGATCTCTTCTTCGTCTTAATTATCATGTTCATGTTCGTTACTTATTCAATTGCTATTATTTACGTAAAACCTATGTCTAGCTAAAACCCTTGCATGCTTGGGGTAGGATGAACTCGTAGAAGTAGGTTGTGGGTACGTAATTAGGGTCATTTGTGACAGGTTTTAATTCTCTTGATTAATGAATTCTTAAAATTAATCTTAACTTTACTTTTGAATTTTGTTCGAAAAGTGTTAGAGAGAGGACGACTGTATCACTCTTTAACAACGAGTAGACTTAACTAGAGGGTTTAGAAAGGGTTAATTCATCTGCCAGTTTAGCGAAGGAGAACGACCGAATCACCTTAGTTAAATTAGGGTGTTAGTGGATTAGTGAAGTCGAGTGTTAGGGTAAAGTATTAGGGTTTAGAATCTTGAGCTTTCACCTTGCATTCTTTTACTTAGGTTATTTCTTGTGCGTCACAGTTATTTTGATTATGTACCTGCCCCGTTAGTATACGTAGGGATTCCTATCCTAAGCAGCACCATCTCTTACTTGAACACAATCCTTAGTTAATTCGTTTCTTTCATTCTTTAGTTTAATTAGTTCAATTTAGTTTCAATTAATCTTTCAAAAAACTAAAAAACATTACACTCATATTAGCTACGACGCGTAGATCTTCAGGGATCTGTTCGCATACACTCCATCTCGTGGGTTCGATATACTTGGCCATTATACTTACTCATACTACAGTGAACTCGTACGCTTGCGAGGAATCTACTAGTAGAAGTTAGTACATTCGCTTCAAGTCAGTACGTAATTAGGGTAATTCGTGACGTTTAGTTTTAATTCTCTTAATTAATGAATTCTTAAAATCAATCTTAACTTTTCCTTCGAATTTTGTTCGAAAAGTGTTAGAGAGAGGACGACCTTATCACTCTTTAACAACTAGTAGACTTAATGAGAGGGTTTAGAAAAGGTTAATTAATCTACCGGTTTATCTAGGGAGGATGATCATATCACCTTAGTTAAATTAGGGTCTCGTTAATTAAGCACTATCTATTAACTTGTTAGTGGATTAGTGAAGTCGATTGTTAGGATAAAGTATTAGGGTTGAATTCTTGAGCTTTCATCTTACAATCTTTTACTTAGGTTATTTCTTGCACGTCACGATTATCATGATTATGTACCTGCTCCGTTAGTATACGCAGGAATTCTTATCCTGATCATCTCCATCTCATATTCGAAAACACACTTCTACGTTCTTAGTTTAATTTTCCTTTTTGCATTCGTAGAGTAATTTAGTTTAGATTATATTTTCTTTTAAAAACTCCAAAAAACATAAACTCATATTAACTACGACGCGTAGATCTTCGGGGATCTATTCGCATACATACCTTCCCTTGGGTTCGATAATACTTGGTCTCTATACTTGCTCATACTACAGTGAACCCGTACTCTTGCGGGAAAACTACTAGTAAAAAGCTAGTATTTTCGGTTCAAGTCAGTAGGGAATTAATAGTGTAAATGAATGGCATTGTTCCTCTTTACAAATTCGAGCTTTTAGATTAAAAAAAGAATTATTTCATCACAAACTCTCTTATTAAACTAGTTCATCGTATGAAATTTATACTGGTACATTTATTCAATAAGCGTGTATAAAGTAATGTATACTAAAAATACCCATGTTAATGGCGCGTGTTTAAATTTTGTAGAAATGGCGCATGTTTAAATTTTGCTACAGATAGCCATCAGTGTCCTCCACTTATTTACTGAGGAAGTTTTATTCAACTCTTGGCCTAATTACTATATATCATCAAGTTCTTGGATATATGTATTCCTGCATTCCATGCTTTATTATCAGAAATGGTATATCTATACTTTTAGCTTGAGTAATGAAGGGGAAAAACAGTTGTTTTCACTAAAAAATACAGGTTTTAGTTGCACTTTTTAGTTAAACAATTGCAATAATTAATCTTGGTATGGGTCAGTTCATATGGAGTTTTGCTAATGGGTCACTCCGCTAGTGGATGGTGGGTGAGTCCCTCGAATTAATTGATTATTGGACCAAATATTGAATTAAAAAAATTAAAAAATGCAGAATTAGTCAATTTTTGGATCAAATATCAAGTATAAAAAAATTGTACAGGTTCATGCAAAACTTTATTATAAATAAAATGACAAGCTAATTTTCAACAATTAAAGATTACTTCATCCATTCCGGAACTAATTTCTTGGTAAGAATTGACAATTGTTTAAGAAAATTGAGTGTGGACTTGAATATTTTTCAATAAAGTAAAATTATTTAATTCACTTTTGTGAGTAATCATTATTTTATTTTTAGGGGTGCAAAAGTAATTGTGTAACATTCAAATAAAATAAATATAGAAGTTGTTGTGGAAGGAAGAGAGTAATCGAAATAATGTTATTGATAGAGTCAAGGTCTCATTATTAATTCTACTTAATATAATATATAACAGACAAAGTATAGAGTGAAACTGGTTTATACATGAATCACCGAAAAGTATTAGTTGTTTTAATTGAAAAGTATTAGTTATGTTTACTAAAGAGTATTACTGATTTACACTAAAGAGTCTTAGTTCGGTGAAAATGAACTAAGATTCTTTAGTGTAAACTAGTAAAATCTTCAGTAAAAATAACTAATACTCTTCAGTGAAAATAACTAATACCCTTCGATGATTCATATATAAACCTATTTCATTCTATACATACTCTATATAAAAACAAATCTTTTAGATATGAGAATTTTACTGTTAATTGCCCTAATTGACCGGTTGACTCATCCCATGGTATCATCTCATATCCCACTAAAGATAGTATAAATTTATACTATTATATTTATTACATTGATAAAGTAATATCACCGTCTACTAAAAATAACTCCACCCATATTAAAAAATTCCTTTTTAATATCTTTTTTCAACATTAACTTAAAATTTAGCAGACAACCTTAGTGGGTGAGTGGTCAAGGTAGACAGCCACTTTAAATTTTTTAAAATTAAACAAAGATGATAATAGTTAATTTTTAAAGTTTAATTACAAATAAAATTCCACTTTAATAATCTTTTTCAATTCGAATTCACGGACAAAAATCTTCTAACACAAAATGATGTGATATACTAACTAAAAGAATTAAATAATGTCGTTTCACCTATATATATTATAACGATGTTGTTCCAAATTTAAACATTACAAAAAATATTGGTTTCTGATAAGGAGATTTTCGACTCATGAATTTGAAATGCAAAAGATTGTTAATGTGAGTTTTATTTACCAAAATAGAGATTAGATTTAGATTTAAATTTTTGATATGGTTTTGATGGATTGAGAATTTCTTTATGGGATAATGGTGGTGGAGGGGTGGGAAGGGGAGATATATAAGTTGACCTGTGTATAATCTTATAATAATATATTCTCAAACCTCTCCAAGATGATGTGTCAACACCACCTTATTCTTAGGCTGAAGTGGCATGTCTCAAATCTCTTCATTTTGAAATATTGTGCTCTCATTAAAAGTTGGTTAAACTTTTAATCTCGACCCTTCGTTCTATATCATTAAATCTAAACCATTGATTTATATTTGCATAATTAATGCAAATATATATTTTTTCCATTTTCTTATTTAGTTATTTTAGAATTTATTGTAAATCATATTTTTTCCAAACCTTAATGTAATTAAATATGATCTACTTATTGAATGAATCTAAATTTATCATTTCTAAGTTTGAGTTAGTATATATAGTATAATATAATGTTCGATTATTTTTTCCTAAAATAAAAGGTATATAGTTATATATTCCAAAGAATATTCTTATGTGATATATTCTTATTATGGACAAGATATAATATTGCATGCATTTTTTTTTATTATAAATAAGAGCATATTGTATTTCATTTTTTCACATCAAAATTTCATTTGTTCCACTCTTTTGTTGAGATTTCTCCCATCAATTGTTGGTTAGTTATATATCTATTGTTATTAGTATATTTATTTTATAATTAAATTTATTATTTTAAGTGCTCACAATTTGATTAGATTAAAATATCAATATCAATATGAATGTAATAATGATTATTGATTTATGTTCTACATCGTTCAGTTTAAATATTCTTCATGTGCAAAAATAATAAATTTAACTATACCATGTATTTTTATCTGAATAATTATGATGGTTTAATTGTTGTAATTTAAGTCTTATTTTAGATTTCAAGAGTATGGCACCTCAATTTTCTTTGATTTCTAATATCAAGAGTGAGAGCCAAAAATTGACCGTTAAAGTGAGGATTGAAAAAGTTGGACAATATTTTTTAATGATTTTAATAGAGACAAGTTCTACTTGGAACTCATTTTGATCGATGAACAAGTATTTGTAACTTTAAAGTTTATTTCAAATTTTGTATTGTTTCTTATATAAATTAATTTCTTACCGTATACTCCCAATAACTAATAATGTTGATTAATTTATAAATTATTCAATATTGAAATGGAAATTGATTATTATTAAATTATTAGTCTAAGTAATGTTATTCCATAATTGTTATTAATTTATGTGAATTTTGATATTTTTTAATTATTTAGTTTGTAGGATATACCTAAAAAAATTTGGTGAAGGGCACGGGCCACAGCTAAACAAACCCCATAATTTATTGTATATACCTCGAAATTTTTTAAACAAAAATACTCTTATATTAAATGTCTACAGAAAATAAATATAATACTCCCTCCGTCCCCTATTAATATTCACACCCCTATTAATATTCACACTTGTGTGGGCACAGGTTTTAAGAAAAACTACTTTATTGACTTTTTGAATCAATGAATGAAGAATATTTTGAATTAAACTAGGTAGTGTGAGAGTATTTTATCTCCATATTTGGGGTGTGAATATTATTGTGGGACATCTCAAATAGGAAAGTGTGAATATTAAGAGGGAACAAATGAAGTATATTTTTTCAGTACGCGAAATTCGCGTGGATACACTTTAGTATAGTATATTGTTTTGTTTTGAATTCTTCAGAGTTTCCAATTTAAAAAATTATAATTAAATCTTTCAATTATAAATTATAATTAAAAATTATTTCATGAGTACAAATTATCTTAGCACTAATTTTTTTAATATTAATAGTGTTATTAAGATGGTAATGTGTTTTTTAAGGATGTAAGATGGGCGGGTATAGTAAAATATTCTTTTTTTTATATTTTTAACAGATAATATAAAAAAAATTATCATAGTGTTTTTATTACAGTGTGTTTATTTTAGATTTTTAGTCATATTTATAATGACACACTCCCTCAATTGATGGTAGAGATGTTATAGGTTTAACCATTCGAAAAATTCTATAAAATCCTAGATAATTATAAACCTATTCTAAGGGGTGTATTCAATTGAGATTTTATTGGATTTTTTTTAACTTTAAAAAGTCTATGGATTTAAAAAATCCATAGACTCCATATAGAGTTTGACTGACTTTTTTTATTGATTTACATGGATTTTCATAGACTTTATAGGATTTTAAAATATTTTTTTATTGATTTATATGGATTTTCATAGATTCCGGACCTGAAACTATTGATGCAGATATATATAAAACACACTTGTATATAAAAAAAATTATCCAAATTATTTAGAAAAAAATACCAAAAATATATTAGTCAAATAAAAAATACATTATTATTTTCATCTACATTCCCATCATCTTCATTTCCATCATCGTTATACCTCGGCCTCATTTCCCATATAGCATTAGCAATACTCGTTCTCCATGCATTAGCTTCCGTTCTTTGTTGTAGTTGGCTTTGAGAAAGCAATTCCAAATTTTCCTCTTCCATGTCGAGATGTGGTGAATCTTGATCTTCTTCATATTCGGCTGGAAATTCATCAGAGCGGCATTCTTTCCTAAGAAAGTTGTGTAATCCAGCACAAGTCAATACTAACTCTGCTTGTGTTTGAAATGGGAAAGGAGGTGCGGTTTTGAAAATTGTGAATCGCGATTTGAAAATGCCAAAAATTCTCTCAATCACATTTCTTAATGATGCATGACGAAGATTGAATAACTCACTTGCATTTCTGGGGTGACGACATTGACCACCAAAATCTTTTAGATGATATCGAACACCACGTAATGGAGCTAAAAATTGACTTCGATTATCAAATCCACAATCTACGAGAAAAAATTTACCTAAAAATACAATTTATTTAATTAGTTAGCTTTTCACTAAAAAATATAAACACAATAAAAAAAATATGGTACCTTGAGGGACTTGAAGCCCATTTCTTCTTGATAGTGCATCATTTAAAAGTTTTGAGTCATGTGCCGAACCTTCCCACCCACTAAGCACATATATGAACTGCAAATCAAAGTTGCAAGCTGCCAAAACATTTTGCGATTGAATACCATGACGATTATGATAACTACTTACATCTCGGCCTGTTACCGTTGCCAGGATATGAGTTCCATCTATAGCTCCGATGCAATCCTAAAATAAAGTGAACATTTGATAAAAAAAAAAAACTACAACATTTGATATAGGTTATATATATATATATATATATATATATATATTACCAAGAGAATTCATACCTTAAAAAAATGGTTAAACCTTGTACTTTCCTGAATTTTAGCGGGCATCCCTATAGACGGCTTAACCATCATTTCTGGTGCTATAGTGTTCAATGCCTTTAAGGTTTTGTTGAAGTTTCGACTAGTAGCAAAATGCGAGCGATCAAACCTTTGGAGAACATTACCATATCGATCATTGTGTCCTACAATCATCAAGAATGTTGCCACCATTTCTTCAACACATATGTATCTTGTATCTTCTAGATGAGTTTTCTCTCTAATGATAGTGCATAATTTTAGAAACACATCCGGATACATCCTATACAACTGTCGAAAACTTTGTGGATCTCCTTTGATCATATTACGTACAAAATGATATCCAATTCTAGTAATTGGACGTCGCTTTAAAGAAGGTTCAATACACCGAGGCATCATTGTAATTTTTCCTAATAAAACTATCACAGCTTTAATTGCAATGATCAAGAGCCTAACCTTTTCGTAAAGTTCCATTTCCAAATCTTCAACTGTTTCTTCTTCCATTTCTTCTTCTTCTATTTCTTCTTCCAATATTTCACGATTTTTCATGCTGGACATAATAAAAATGGGAACATGATAAATAAAAATTAATTAAACCACACACTATGAGTTAAACAAATATATCGGTTCAAGCATAAATTCAAGAATTCATATATTCAAATGCATACAACTTAAAGCAACATATGACTCAAATAATAATAGAAATACGGAATTCATTCATTTCAAATATGTGATAAAAAAAAAAAGTCTTAAAAAGATCCTCAACAAAATAGTGGTAAAAAAGAAAGTCTTAAAAATATCTCCAACAAAATATAGCATGATATCTAATACATGACTAAAATAATAACTATCCTCTAATCTTGTAAGCTATCCAATTAGCTCTTTTCTCAATAGTCATCTTCAAAAAACCATCTTTTTTTGACTTGGTGTCAAGCAAGTCAAATGCCTTGAGGCGAATGTCTTCATTCAAATTTGGGATCTCTTTGATAGCATCCCAAGTTGTATAAGCTCTTTCTCTTTCTCTTTTCTCTAGTATTATATCTCTTTTCTCTAAGAGGTTATGAACTCCCTCAAAAGTGCTTGTTAGTTTCTTAATCTCTTCCATGAGACCATTTTGATGGATATTTTCAGTGGAATTAGAATTTGCTTCATACTGAGCTCTACTTCTTTTGGGTTGACTTCTTCTTTGAGTGGAGACCTCGGACACCTCAGGAAACCCTGAAGGTGGTGTGGAACCAAATGGTGAATCATTTTGAGATAGTCCTACAAACATCTCATTTTCAGCATTATAATTCAAATCTTCTATGCGTGCATCTTTATTTTCATCATCTCCTAATGTCCTTGCATCAGTAGCACTACCCAACTCAATTGAGCTTTTCCCTACAGCAACACCATTTCCTACAGCAATTTCCAAGTCCTCATAATCAAGACATTCCCCATAGCGTAAGATCGCGTCTTTTGAGTGAGCCTAACATAAATAAAGATTTTTTTATTAATTCACTGTATTCCCAAAATAAAATTATTTTATAATATTATTGTAATATGATGCTTAAGAAACTCACATCTAAGTATGCATCCCATATTTCATCTGTAGCTGTAAACTTTTTAGTAGTTTGGTCATACCCAAAACCAGAGCTAAACCTCATAAGGTTTGAATAAGATAACCAACGAGTTTTAAACCATTTGAGATGACTTTGGTAATTGTTATATGTCTTATTACACCCAAGTCTTTCATTAAGAACAGGAAGTATTCTTTCTTCCACCGCTGCTTTGGTAAAAATACCACTATTATCACGCCATCCCCGAGCTGCAGCATCAACCATGAGTTCTAACAATAGGTCGCTTTGTTCCTTAGTCCATTGTTCATAGGATTGCTTCTTTTTTGTATCTTGTTGTGAATCCCCCATGATAATATTACTATATTAACAAACACAAAATAACTAATTATGATATATACGTATATAGTATATATTAGTTAATACATTAATAGTTTATATATATCTCACACTACAAAATAAACAAACTAAAAATTGAAAGTTTCAAATTAAGAGTTAATTAACATAAAATCAAGCACCTTAATACACCAAATGTATGTAAGACTTTGGCCGTAAATTAATCTATGTCTTTATGAAGGGAACAGATTGAATATATTCATATCTGAGGAGAATTGAGATTGAAAACGTCATAAAATTAAAAGAATGATGAATATTGTAATTCTCACATGTCATCTTTATAAAAGAAAACAAGCAGTAGTTTACAAAAATGGGAAATGAGAATTGAGAGAAAAAGCTTGTACTTTTAAAAATAGATAAATAAACATCTTGAAATTTCCACCATTCTTGAAATTCAAGAAACACGCACTAAAACACACACAGAGAGAAAACAGAGGATTTTAACTTGTTTCTTTCACTATCAAGATTCAATCTTTTTTAATCCCCTCAATCAATTATCCCATTAAAATCAAAACCCATATACATATACCATTCTAATGCGGAAATATAATAACTAACAGAATAACATAAATTATATCATTCCCAATGATCAAGTAATTTAACTAATACTCTTTTAACTTAGACTTGTTCTTCCTAGCTACTTCTCCTAAATTTTAGATCAAAATTTAAATATTCTATAGGGTAATACCCCCAAATAGGCACATTTGCCTCTATCAGAAAAAGTAGAACATGAACTACTAGCTCTCATCAATTTCAGAGAACTGATTATAGGAACACACAAAAATTAAGCACGCCAGTATCTGGAATTAAAATTTCCTATATACTGTTATTATGATATAGTCAGTTTATTAATTAATTGAAATTTTGAACGTGAAACGAGAAACATTAACAGACAAAATCAACCAAAAAGCACAGCAGCCTAAACAAACACGGTGTAAATAATCACAACAACCTTGTGATTTCATACAATTGCAAAAAAAATAAAAAATTGGAAGAGTAGATCGAACCAAACAGTTAGCAGAGTGGCAGTGCTCAATAAGGCTAGCGTTGGCAGCGGTTGGGAGTCGCGAGTGTTGGGTGCGGCGCTTCGTCGATGACACCGCTGTGAAGGGCTGAAGGCGACGACGCGACTCCTCTAAAGACGACGTCGGCACTGTGAAGGGAGGAAGGCAGACGCCGGCACTACGATCGTGTGTGTGGGCTGTGCTGTATGCCGTGGGAGGAGGGTCGAGATTTTGTTAGAATAAGAGAATACGTAGAAATCTCTTGGGATTAGAAGATATTTTGGAGAGTGAAATATATTTATAGTTTTGGAAAAGAATCAAATAAAATCCACAGATTATTAAAATCCATTGAATGTTGAATACCTAAATATTTTTTAAGACTTTTTAAAATCCGTATTGAATAATACCTCAAGATTTTTAAAGACTTTTTTAAAATCCGAATTGAATATCCCCAAACTTTAAAAGTCCAAAAAAATCCAATAGACTCCACAACCAATACACCCCCCCCCCACCCCCCCCCCCCCCCCCCCTAAATTTCACACTCCAATAAAGGAAATAAAGTACTCTCATATTATCTACTTTATTCAAATTATTCTTCATTTATTGGCTAACAAAGTCAATCAAACATATTTTCTTAAAAAGTGTGCACTCTCTCATATAAAATTTATTAGGGGACGGATAGAGTATCTTTTAACTAATGTCATCTAAAATATGTACAACAATAAAAATAAATTATTAATAAAATTATCATATAATTAAATAAAAATTAAACTAAAAAAATATTAAACAAGCTGACAAGATGACCCTTACCCCGTAGAGCGAAGCCCTATAAGACTTCGGGCTATGCTTGCCAAGATTGTCTTGGTTTAAATGGGCCTGAAAAGGCTAGCCCAAAACCTTCTTTATTTTGTTTTAAATGAATTAGTTCCCTTAAATGGGCCTGAAAAGGCTAGCCCAAAACCTTCTTTATTTTGGTTTAAATGAATTAGTTCCAAGGTTATGACATTTTTACTATCTTAGTTAAGAGAGGTATGGTTTATGGAGGAATTTTTTTTTTTTTTTTTTTAATTGATGTGCAAGTTATTTTGAGACTTCTGAATAAAAAAATGGGCAAATTGTTATGAGACAGAGTGAGTATGATTTATGTAAGTGCAAAGAATAAAAAACTTTGGTTCTCATTAAATGACAAAATATATAGAGAGAGCCTTAAATGAAAACAATGAGATAAAAACAAAAGCTTCTCATAAATAGAAATTTGTGAATTATCTATTAGCCTAAATGTTTTTAAAGAATTGCTAAATGAATGTTTTTGTAGTTTTTTTATATATCTAAGATAATTAAAATTTTGAAAAAATTACCATCCTATAAATAAAAACAGAAAGAGTGAGGGAAAAATATATTTTCCAATAAAGATTTTTTAGGAATACCTTAGAAACAAAAGTTAGTATGAAATAGATGGAATATGAAACTAGATGATTTTGGTACATAAAAGTATCCAGATCAACATAAGTAGAAAGGTCGAAAAAACAATGCACACACATACCTTTGAAACACCACCAGTGCATATTCACATCACTTTGGTTATCCATTATTTGTCGATAAATTCTTGCGTCAGATTGAATTGTATCAGATGGAGTACTGTGAGATAGACATAAATGAGGAACAACGTTTTATTTATAGACGACGGTCTTCCTTTGTCTTACACATTATGACGTGTTTAGTATATCATATATGATAAGTATAATGATTGCGGTTGTAAAGTGATGGTACCATTTTAAATTTTTTATAATGAAAGAATATTATCACGTTGACATTTGTACCTATATGCGTATGGTGTTATGATTATATTCATTAATTGGTTACATGGACGAAGGTAAGCTGAGGTAGTGTTCTCTAAATTTAAAGAAAATTTAGTTGTTCTTTTACTTCATAATTACTTCAATGAACAAGATTATCCTTTACATTTAATCATTTGTTAAATTCTCATGTGCACCAATTTGCACAAACTTAAATGTGGATGGCCTTATGATTATATTCATTAATTGATATGGACGAAGGTAAGATGAGGTCAAATGATGCTTATGGATTCCTAAATATTCAAAGAAAATTTAGGTGGTCGTCTAATTTCAGTTCGACACCTATCTAATTGGACTCCACATCAGTGACATAGCAATTCGACTTAGCACCAAATAAGTTCCACCTCAACTATTGAACTATCATACAAAGTAATATCTTTTAGGAATTTTGGGGATTTAAACCAAAATCGTCCTGTAACTTTTTTCCTTTATTGAAATGATCCTCTATCTATTTACTTTATTGATTTAGTCCTGTATGTTTTTAAAATTCGCCAATTTCGTTCTAATTGGCAGAAAAAGACATAAAACTGTGTTGCTTCGGCGAGAACATATGATGTGGCATTGTTTTACGACGTGGCACGTTGAGTGGGAAATTTTGCCAATTAAAAAAATAATAATAATAAGTTAAAGATTCCAACTCATTTATTTGAATAAAAATAAATATAAAATACCTTTAAAATAAAAATAAAAAAATAAAGCAAATTAAAATGAAAATGAAAATACATAGGTTTTTACAGTAAAGATGGGAATTGAGAATCTGAGATATCAAGTTATTAACGCACAAATTAAATCTGCTCCAACCCAAGAACCCTGGAAAAAAATCCAAATTGATTTTCGCAAAATTCACACGAAATTGAGAAGATGGCTCATTGTAAAGGAACCCAAGGTCCAATTAGATGTTGCTGCCATAGAAAAGCCATTGTCGTTACCTTTGTGAAGCAGAAACACCATGGATGCTTTCGAATTGAGGGTTTTTTTTTTTACGGAAGACACTACAAAAAAGATGGAGATTAGCGACGGGAATTTTGCGACGGCAAGAATATCCGTCGCAAATTCCTGAATTTGCGACGGATTTTTGTAAGCCGTCGCAAAAAATGACAATTTGCGACGGCTTAGGAAGTCCGTCGCAAAATATAGTAATTTGCGACGGATAAGCCGTCGCAAAATCTAGGGCCCACCGACTTCGTCTTGAACCGGCTACATTTGCGACGGAAAGGTCGTCGCAAATTTCAATTTTGAGTTTGCGACGGTCAATTCCGTCGCAAAACATACCCGTTTAAAGGTGACCGTTCGGGAAGCGACCCGTTTGACTGATTTGCGACAGAAGAGGCCGTCGCAATTTAAACTTTGTAATTGCGACGGACTAAAGCCGTCGCAAATGTGAGCGGTTGAAATTTGCCAGGCGGGTTGGTGGCCAATAATTGACCCGTGTCGTCGCAAAAGAGCTCTGCGACGGAATAGCCGTCGCAAATAATGCAATTTGCGACGGAAATTTAGGTCGTCGCAAATTTACGCAGTTTTATACCAGTCCCCTTCCTTTTCCTTCCCTTTCACTTTCACTCACGAAAAAAAATAAGAAATGATACGGTTTTAATATGTTCTTCACGTATAATTGGTGTATTTGTCATTGCCTTCAACCTCAGCGTACGCATTTGTCATTGCCTTCAACTTCACCGTACGTTTTCACATTTTTAACCGTTTAATTGTCATATTTTTATTGTTTTAATTTTTTTAGTACACTATTAGGTAATGAGCATGATATATGTTTATTTGATGGGTTTTAGTATGATTGATGATACATGTTTATTTGATGGGTTTAGGTTAATTTTAGTTTGTGTGATATTTTATACCTACTTTTAGTCGAAACTCTGCTCAATTTTTCTGTACACTATTAGATAAATTGTGTGATGTTTGTTTATTTGATTGGTTTACTATGATTGATATATATGGTTGCGTTGAATTGATTTTTGTGAAGAAAAATTGTGTATATCCTTATTTTTAGGCCAACTCTGCCCAATTTTTTACAACTCATGTGATATTTACTTTTAATTTGTAACAGATGCAATTTCCAGATCGTGGTTGGATGTACTCAATACCTAGAATGATAGGAGGAGGCATTAACTCTGTCTTTTGCAATAAAATTGATGAGTTTATTGAGTTTGCAATACAACATCCATGCAATATGGATTGTATGGGTAATATTAGGTGTCCGTGTAAAGACAGAAGATGCAGAAATATGAGATTCTTGAGTGTTGATGAGGTTAGAACTCATCTTGTGATTTCTGGTTTTGTTCCCCGTTATTACAACTGGACCAGTCACGGTGAACAACGGTGGAATGTTGACATCGAAACCGTAGAATACTGGTATACTAGGTGGAGCGGTGGTGGAAGTTCTGATGTTGGTGGTTCAAGTTATGTTCCGTATACTCAATTTGAACCACAAATAGAGGATGAACCTGATAGATATCGGATGATGATTGCAGAATCTGTTTTGGGTGGTCAACCACAATTCAATGAAACACCTATGGAGGAGGAACCAAATCATCGGTCAAATAAGTTTTTTGATATGCTTAAAACCGTTGATCAAAAGTTGTTTCCTGGTTGTGAGACTGAGACGCAATTGTCATTCAATGCTCAAATGTTGAACATCAAAACTGAAGGCAAGGTCAGTCAAAAAGTGTTCAATCAATTTGCTAAATTATTCAAACGAGCTCTACCTGAAGACAACACGGCGCCTGATAATTTCTATCAGAGCAAGAGGCTCTTGAAACATATGGGTCTACCCTTTGAGAAGATTGATTGTTGTACAAACGGTTGCATGTTGTTTTGGGATGAGGATGAGGATCAGGATCATTGCAAGATGTGTGGTCACCCACGGTACAAACCATCTGGTCGTACAAAAAGTAAGAAGAAAGTGCAGTTGAAGGCTTATAAGGCAATGTATTACCTTCCCATCACTCCTCGTCTAGAGAGGTTGTATCAGTCCAGTGCCACGGCTAAAGACATGACATGGCATGCTGAGGAGTGTTCTGGTGAGAATTCTGGAGATATGCGGCATCCTGCAGACTCGGAGGCATGGAAACATCTTGATAGGGAGTTCCCAAATTTTGCAAGGGAGACGAGAAATGTGAGGTTAGGCTTGTGCACGGATGGTTTTGCCCCATTTGGAATGCACAGAAAAAAGTATTCATTATGGCCTGTGCTGTTGACCCCGTACAATCTACCTCCTTGGTTGTGCATGAAGCCTCAACATATATTTCTTAGTATCTTGGTGCCTGGACCACACAACCCCAAGCATAAATTGGATGTATATCTCCAGCCATTGATTAAAGAGTTGAAATCTTTGTGGTCTACGGGGGTGGAGGCCTACGACGTTCATAGGAAGCAGAACTTCACGATGCGAGCTGCACTTTTGTGGACCATTAGTGACTTTCCAGCATTTTCTATGTTGTCTGGGTGGTCAACAGCAGGAAAACTAGCATGCCCGTATTGCATGGACGGTTCTGATGCATTCTATCTTCCGTTGAGTAGAAAAGTGTCATGGTTCGACAACCATCGCAAGTTTCTTCCTCCTGATCATCCCTTTCGGAGGAACAAAACAGACTTTCTAAAGGGTAAAAATGCAGTAGGCCGCCCAAGACCACGGATTCGATCAGGTATGTGTCTGGGTACTGAATCACTACTGATGTCTATGTGTCTCATATATATAAGTTAACCATATATAAATTAATTATTTCAGGTGATTCGTTGTTGTATGAGGTTACAGTCACTGATTTGATGAAGACAACCGAGGCGGGTGCAATGGAGCACAATAAACGTATCCAGGGTGGTTGGAAGAAGAGAAGTATCTTTCGGGACTTACCTTATTGGAGCAAGTTGTTAATTCGACACAATTTGGATGTGATGCATATAGAGAAGAATGTTTTCGACAACTTGTTTCATACGGTCGTGGGTACTGAAGGGAAGACCAAAGACACTTCAAAATCCAGAGATGAGTTGAGGCTCTTCTGTTCTCGTGCTTCCCTACACAAGGATGAGCAGACAAGAACATATCCCCAGGCCTCTTACACAATTAGTAAAGCAGAAAGGAAGAATTTGTGTAAGTGGGTGAAAGAGTTGAGCTTCCCTGACAATTATGTGTCGAATTTGGGAGACAGAGTTGACACGGAAACCGGAAAGGTGTCTGGAATGAAGAGTCATGATTGTCACGTGTTCATGCAACGACTCTTACCTATTGCATTTCGGTACTCACTTCCCAAGAATGTATGGAGTGTCATCACGGAATTAAGTCTCTTTTTCAAACACTTAACGGCATCAACGATTACAGTTGAGGACATGAGGCGTTTGGATGAGGAGATCCCTGTTATTCTATGCAAACTTGAGCGAATTTTTCCACCCAGCTTCTTCGACTCGATGGAGCACTTACCCGTACACTTAGCGTATGAAGCCTCAATTGCTGGTCCCGTACAGTATCGATGGATGTACCCTTTTGAGAGGTAATTCTATACCATTTTTTAAATCGACTTTTAAGATCAATACTGAATAAATTTTCTAACACAAGAATGTTTTAGGTATTTGCACAATTTAAAGCTCAATATTGGAAATGCGGCCCACATCGAAGCATCAATTGTTAATGCATACCTTACTGAAGAGGTTGGAGCATTTTGTTCTTACTACTTCGGCGATCAAGTTCAAACCAGAATCAGAAATGTGCCTCGCAACTACGATGGTCGTGGAGTAGACCATCCCCTTCGTGATGTTGAAGGTATGTTATCTGTATTTTTGCATCCGGGTCGACCAATGGGTAAGGGCACCAAACGACCGTTCAGGGGCAGTATTGAAGAGGAAACAATACATTCATATGTTTTGATGAATTGTCCTGAAGTCCAACCGTATATAGAGTAAGTAATTTAATTTTATAGTTGAGTTTTTTACAATATGTATACTGTTGATATCTGAAAAGTAATTAATTTCTTTTTTCTGATATATAAGCATGTTCTGTGAGTATAAGCGTCAAGTAGAACCAGACATCACAGATGCAACAGTTTTTCAATCCATCCGCAATGATTTTATGTTTTGGTTCCAACGTTACGTGAGTACCACATAATTATATGATTTTTACCTTATAACAAATATGTTATTATTTTTATACATGATAATTTAATATTTACAAGGACAAAATGGCCTACTTAATAACAACCCACATCTTGAAGCTCTGAGCAAAAGACCACTACGTAGTGTGGTATCATACCACGGATATTACGCAAATGGATACAAATTTCATACTGATGCGTATGCTTCAACGAAATCGACTACAAACAGTGGTGTTTGCATTATCGGTGCAAACTACAACGAAGAACCCATCGATTACTATGGAGTGCTGCAAGAAGTAGTTGAAATAGAATATCCGGGTTGGCCGAGCAGGACGATAGTGTTGTTCTTGTGTGAATGGTATGATCCAGGGAACCAAGGAACAAGAGTCGACAAAAACTACAAGATTGTTGATATCAACACCGGAAAGAAGTTTCCGGCGGCATACGATCCTTATATTTTTGCAACGCAAGCATCTCAGGTATGTTATTGCAAATACCCCGGATCAAGTAGGCCCAACTTGAGGACAGTTTGCAAAGTAAAGGCAAGATCATTGGTTGAAGTTTCTAATCCGTCAAACAAAGACGGTGTAGAACCAACAGATCCATTTCAAACAGAGATACAAGAGGCTCAAACAGAGGTTGATCAAGCAGGTGTGAATATTTTTGTCGACTTACTTGCTGCAAATCCAGAAATGATAATGATTGAAAGTGATCATGAGGGTGATGGACAAGAGCGCGGTGGGGAGGAAGAAGAAGAGGAAGAGGAAGAGGAAGAGGAAGAGAAAGAGGATAAAGATGAGGAAGAGGATGAAGATGATGATGAGGATGACGAGGAAGAAGACGACGATTAGAATTACTAAATTATTGTATATATAACAAGTGAAAAACGAAAATGAATTAATTTGGTGAATTATGAAAAAAAAACGAGTCAATTTGGATACATACACAATTAATTGCGTACAAATGAACGAATTATAAATTTAAGCGGGAGTCGAAATAAATAAATTTACAGAAATAATAAAAATTGAATGGCCTCAATATTTATAAAAACAAGTTAGAAACGAAAATGAATTAATTTGGTGAATTGTAGAAAAAAAATGAGTCAATTTAGATACATACACAATTAATTGCGTACAAATGAACGAATTATAAATTTAAGCGTGAGTCGAAATAAATAAATTTACAGAAATAATAAAAGTTAAATGGCCCCAAATTTTATAAAAACAAGTTAGAAACGAAATTGAATTAATTTGGTGAATTGTAGAAAAAAAAATGAGTCAATTTAGATACATACACAATTAATTGCGTACAAATGAACGAATTATAAATTTAAGCGGGAGTCGAAATAAATAAATTTACAGAAATAATAAAAATTAAATGGCCCCAATATTTATAAAAACAAGTTAGAAACGAAAATGAATTAATTTGGTGAATTGTAGAAAAAAAAAGAGTCAATTTAGATACATACACAATTAATTGCGTACAAATGAACGAATTATAAATTTAAGCGGGAGTCGAAATAAATAAATTTACAGAAATAATAAAAATTAAATGGCCCCAATATTTATAAAAACAAGTTAGAAACGAAAATGAATTAATTTGGTGAATTGTAGAAAAAAAATGAGTCAATTTAGATACATGCACAATTAATTGCGTACAAATGAACGAATTATAAATTTAAGCGGGAGTCGAAATAAATAGTTTTACAGAAATAATAAAAATTAAATGGCCCCAATATTTATAAAAACAAGTTAGAAACGAAAATGAATTAATTTGGTGAATTGTAGAAAAAAAAATGAGTCAATTTGGATACATATACAATTAATTGCGTACAAATGAACGAATTATAAATTTAAGCGGGAGTCGAAATAAATAGTTTTACAGAAATAATAAAAATTAAATGGCCCCAATATTTATAAAAACAAGTTAGAAACGAAAATGAATTAATTTGGTGAATTGTAGAAAAAAATGAGTCAATTTGGATACATATACAATTAATTGCGTACAAATGAACGAATTATAAATTTAAGCGGGAGTCGAAATAAATAATTTTACAAAATAAAAAAATAATTGGGCAAAATATTTTAATAAACAACTTAGATACGAAAAGAAATTAATTTGGTGAATTATAAAAAAAATGACTTAATTTGAATACATATACAATTAATTGCAAAAAATAAACGAAAGTAACTTGTGCCCTAGTGGCGCGCGCCCTCTCCTCTTGCACAAAAGGTCCCGTGTTCGATTCCCCTTGGACGCAAAAAATGGATTAATTGTTCCAGGCCTAATAAGACTAATATAGAAGGTGGGCTGCATATAATAAGGAATGGGCCGGTTGGCCCAGTGGTCCGCGCCCGCCCCGGCCGCCTCGGGTGCCCGGGCTCGAACCACGCGAGCCACTTTTTTTTTTGTATAGGCTCGGTAATTTGCGACGGTCATATTCCGTCGCAAATATTGAATTTTGCGACGGAAAACAACCCGTCGCAAATTATAACACAAAAAAGTATAAAAAATATATAAAAACATTTGCGACGGAATTTAGCCGTCGCAAATGTTGTTGACCCGAAAAGTTTGCGACGGACTACTGTCCGTCGCAAATTCTGTGTGACCCGGCCGGATCTGATCCGCCGATTTTGCGACGGATTTTTCCGTCGTTAATTTGCGACGGATGGCCGAATCCGTCGCAAAAATTTGCTACGGCTGTTTTAGGTACGGATACGTGTCCGTCGCAGATCCCGTCGCAAAACACTGTTTGCGACGGATTTTCCGTCGCTAATTCCGTCGCAAAACAGTGTTTTTTTTGTAGTGAGAATTGAGGGGTTTTAGATGGGGTTCAATTTGGAAATTTTTTCTCTTTAGGGTTCGTGAATTAGATTTGAAAATATGGTTTTTGTATCCTGGCATGAGTTTTGACTCTTTCTTTCAATTATGTTTAGTTGTTTACATTAGATTTAGTTTAATTTAATTTAAAATTTGTTGTAAGTGTTTCCACTTTCCAACGCTAACTTTTCCATTTCTTTGTCTTTAACTTTTAATTTAATTTCAAGTGATTTTTAAATTTTAAATTTATTTTAACTATTTTATTTTATATTTATTTTTATTGAAATAAATGAGTTGGAATCTTTAATTTATTATTATTATTATTGGAAAAATTTTCCACTTAGCGTGTCACGTTGTAAAATAATGTCACATCATACATTCTAGTCGGAAAATGCGATCACGTGACTGAAATGATACAATTTTATGTCTTTTTCGGCAAATTAGGACGAAATTGACGAATTTTGAAACCATACATGACTAAACCAAAAAAGCAAATATATAGAGGACCATTTCAATAAAGATAAAAAGTTACAGGATGATTTTGGTTTAAATCCCGGAATTTTGAGAAGAATATATTATGAAATCAAACATTTTTTAAAGTATGATACTTTTTATGCCAACATGTATTACTGTGGAAAAGAAAATTCATCAAACCTACTGAATTCTTTTTGCGGTCACATCTTCTGTGGTTATAAATGATAATGAATTAAATTGGTAATTTGTGCAGATGATAATTACTTGTATGATTGAGTGGTATTGTAATAAGGAAATTATGGAAAATTGTTATATTAGGACCGTAACTTAAGGGTGAGGGCAAAATAAGGACCACAATTTTTTAAATTGACAAAATAAGGACCGTAATTTTTTATATTGGCAATTTAAGAACCATAACTTTCAATACATACAAATTAAGGTCAAATTAAGCCCCAATTCAGGCCAAATAGGCCAGATTTGGGCCCATATTCTAGCCCAAATTGGATAAATTAGCCCAATTTGCAATGATTCGGGCTGATTTGTCCTCAATTTGCTAGACTTTAAAGTTATTGTCCTCATTCTTCCAGCCCAATAAGTCACGGTCCTCATTTTCCTAACACTCTTACGGTCCTGAAAAACTAATTTTCCCTGAAAAATACATGTAGTGCTAGTTTTTAGTCACTGTGTGCATTTTGTTTCTATTCTAACAACTACTTTTTTTCTTACATGCACATAGATTTTTTTTCCTTTCTATTTTCAAATCACTGTCCTTTCCTAGGAGTTTCAAAAAAAATTCTTTAAAAAGACTAACTTTATTACAATTGCACTGAAATTTTTATGTTTTCATGAAAGGACAAAAATTAGACATCTATGGACTAAAATTGAAGAATTGAAAAGATAAAGGACTAAAACTGAGTTCACCTCAAGCTACTAAGCCAAAATTGGTATTTACCCATACCTTTCACAACCTTAATATGGATCCACAACTTCACGAAAAATGTCATAATTTTTTTATTTACACACAGTCCAACCAATCTCTTAATTTACATATAAATATTTACAAAATTACCCCTCAAAACTCTATCATTACTAATATTTCTTATTTTGTGTGCCCTCTTACTTGTTAAAGGTACTCTGGGATAAAAGGAGTATATAAGAGTAGAATCGGCAATTTGAGCTCAGCACAGCCAACCCGAAGGACATGTCCCAAAAAATTTGGGTCTTTGTGGCCCAATCCATGTGCCTTAATGGGTTTGTGTGGAATTGGCATGTGGGCTAATGGGCAGCCTGATTGGTTGCCCGCTTAATTTTTTTTTTTATATTAATTTTAATTGATGGCCTTGATATTGTTTAATTTATTAGTCTTTAACTTGACTAGCATATAGTATGATGAAATGCTGGATTTGTTTTTTACAATTAAAACTAAATAACCTAATAGTAGCAGAAGGTAAGAATCATTACAAATTAGTATTTATCATTTTTAGTTCTTATTAATAAATTAGTAATGTATTATTGTTGCCACTGACTAGTAGTGTAAAATAGACTAAGTAGTTATTGAATTGTATATGTGGGGCGGGCCGAGTTGCCAATAATATTTGCTTATATAATTTTTTTTTCCAGCAATTTAAGAAAGAACAAAAAATTGAAGACAAAGTCATGGGTTGAGCTGGCCTATTAGCTCATAGCCTAGATTGGACTGGGTTAAGCTCCCTTTTTCTAGACTGCCCAAAAAATGGGTCGACCAAACCCAACCCAAAAACATGTAATTTATATTGCCGTTAAGTAACTAGGTTTTTCAATGGTTAGGAAGGTTTCGTCCTTTCTAACGTCAATAAATCTTTTGAATAACGATGTATCATTGATCTAAAGTATAATTTTATTTTCTAATGATTGTACTTTGCAGTAGAGTGATTGCACTGTGCATTTTGCAATTGCGCTGCATAGCCCTAGTAATAAATAATATTAATAAATATGCAATTATAAAAATGCCCCTTTTAATTTAAATTATTAATTATATAATTACTCATATATTCCTTTTAATATTGTATATAAATTTATACATTTAATTATACATAATTAAAATTATTATTGAAATATTATTAATAATTATTATCCTAAACATTAGTCGAGCCCTAATTTATTTTTCAGAAAATGGAGCCTTCTTGATGGTTTACGTTTTTGTCTTGGTTACTATCATCACAACATTAATATTAAAAAGTGATGCACACTTCTGGAATATTCCAGCAAAAAAGAGAAAATGCAAGAAGAATGAATTTCTAGAATTATCTAAGTAATAAGTAGAGCAAACTAAATTGTTTAAAAAAGAAAAAAAAAAATCTAGACAACAAGTCCTAGAATAGAAAATTCTAGAATACAGAAGAATAAGTATACATTTAGAAATAATTGAAAAAATTTAGGGCATTCTCATAATAGATTGGCTAGCTAAACTAACCAACTCCATTAAATATATATGGGGCATTGAGGCCATTTGAAAGTGTAACTAAGAAACAGAGGAATACATCAAGTTTGTAAATGTGTTTTGCCTCTATTTCTATTCAATTAAGACTACCTCAATGAATACACACTCATCCGCTATCCTAACCTTCTCCTACACACACTACTCTCATAACTACTATCCCTACTAATACCATCAGTGGTATCAGAGCCTCGTTAGATTCCTAATTAGGCGTAAACTAACTTCCGCAATATCACCAAAATATCTTTCATAATACTTTCCTATCACAATTTCCATAACCAGAAAAAAATGGTCCTACCAAAAAACCATCAAATTCCAATTTCAATTTTCTCAGGAGAAAATTATAACTATTGTGGCATTAAAATAAAAACATATTTTATGTCCCAAGGGCTATGGGAGATCGTTGAGAAGGGATATATCATCCATGAAGACACATCTTCTTTGTCAGCTACAGACAAAGAAAAATTAGATAAAAGTGTGGGGAAGAATAGTCTGGCTCTCTACCTATTGAAAATGGCTATGGTGGAGTCACTCTTTCCGTGGATCAGTGGAGCTAAAACTTCAAAAGAAACTTGGAATACACTAAAGGAGGAGTACTAAGGGAGTGATAAGGTACACAATCTCAAACTCCAAACTCTTACAAGAGATTTGGAAAATTTGAAAATGAAAGAATCTGAGACCGTAAAAGATTACTACACTCGATTAACAAAATTAGTTAATAAACTAAAAGAATATGGAGAAAATATTACGGAGAAAAGAGTAGTAGAAAAAATATTAATTACTCTTCCATCTAAATATGATCCTATCATCACTACAACTGAAGAAACTAAAGGCATAGAAAATATATCGGTGATGAATTTGTAGAAGATGCATTTCAATCTAAATTAAATATAAGGTCTCAGAATTCTAGAAACAGAGCGACCAATCATCTTGAAAACAATTGTTGGAATCAAGATAAACCACAATGTAAAAGTTGTAAAAATTTTGGTCATCTGGAGAAAGATTGTCGCACCAAACGCAACAACGAAGTTGACAATATTGAGAAGGAGGAAAGCAGAAACACATTATTATACGCTTGGCATGCTGCATCCGGAAAAAAGAATGACACTTGGTTCATGGACAGCAGATGCACCAACCATATGAGTGTTCACGAGAAGATCTTCCAAAATATCGATAGATCATTCAAATCGCAAGTGAAGCTCGAGAATGGAGAACTAGAAGGCGTTAAAGGAAAGGGCATGATTGTCGTCAACACCAAGAAAGGTGCACGGCTCATCCAAGACGTATTGTTGGTTCCTAAACTTGACACAAATCTTCTTAGCATGGTTCAAATGATGGAGAGAGGATATTTTTTACTATTCAAAGGAGACTCGTGCACCATATTTGATGACAAGAATAAAAATTCTGTATTTGTTGTAAAAATGCAGCAACCTAGGAATTTTTCTATTCGCTAGCAATACGTCGAGGCTTCATACAGATGTGTGTGGGATAATGAGAACACCAATATTCGAAAAAATCAAATATCCTTTTCATTGACGACTATACGAGAATGACGTAGGTATACTTTATGATAAAAAGATCAGAGGGCTTCAATATATTCAAGAATCTAGTCAAGAACCAAAGAGGTCGGTGAATCAAAGTCATGCGGAGCGATAGAGGAACAAGATACACCTCTAACACATTCAACAAGTTTTGCGAGGAAGAAAGAGTCAATCATCATTTGACAGTTGGCTACGCTCCAGGGCAGAATGGCATATCAGAAAATAAGAATAGGACCGTGATGGAGATGGCCAGAACGATGCTAGCAGAAAAGAACATGCTTAAGGAGTTCTAAGTAGAAATTGTATACACCGCAATCTACCTACTAAACAGGTGTCCAATAAAGGCAGTGCAAAATGAAACACTAATTGAAGCATGGAGCGGACAGAAGTCATTTGCACAACATCTCAAAATCTTCGGGAGCATCTGCTACGTGCACATCCCAAAGGAGAAAAACAACAAACTTGAAGAGAAGATGGGAAAATGTATATTTCTTGGCTACGACTCTCAGTTTAAAGGTTATAGAATTTATAGTCTTAACAGCGAGAAGCTAATCTTCAGTCGAGACATCGAATTTAATGAGAATGCTACATGGAACTGGGAGGAAGAAAATTTTGAGAAACAAAATATCATGCTACCACAACTACAGCGTCCTACCGATATGCGAGAAGAAAAAGAAGTTGAAGGACCACAGGGAGCTCCAGAATCTTCTAGAGAAGCTCAAGAAACTTCTAGACCAAAGACATCAACACCACCATCCATCTTAATCGAAGAAGAATCTTCTCCAGATTCTACACCAAGAAAAATAGGACAACTACGAGAAATCTATGAGACTTGCAATTTTTTGACCTCGAGCCCAAAAAGGCCGCCTTCAAACAAACAAAGAAATTATCACGTTAAAGCATTGCAAGATAGAAGACTAACTATCAAACATTTTTGCGAAAGCACTATCACGAAGAAAGTTCGAGATCCTACAAGAATAAAATGGAGTCATAGAAGTATGCATCAAGGAGGAGTATTGAAAAGCGATGCACACTTCTAGAATACTCAAGTAAAAAAGAGAAAATGCAAGAAGAAGGAATTTCTAGAATTGTCTAGTAATTAGTAGAGCATGCTAAATTGTTTAAAAAAGAAAGAAAGTCTAGACTACAAGTCCTAGAATAGAAAATTCTAGAAGACAGGAGAATAAGTATGCATGTAGAAATAATTGGAAAAATCTAGGGCATTCTCATAATAGGTTGGCTAGCTAAATTAACCGACTTCATCAACTATATATATGGTATCAATGCCATTTGTAAGTGTAACTAAGAAACACAGGAATACATCAAATTTGTAAAAGTGCTCTGCCTCTATTTCTATTTGAAAGAATTCCGCCCCATCTAAAAGTCTGAAGGGTGTGAAATTAATTTATTTTAATTACTTCCCTTACACTCCCCCTCACTCATGGGTCGGACTCAACTTTTCCTCTTTGGGGAGGCCAATGAGTAGACAATTTAATATAAGTGGAGTTGCTCTCAATGAGAATCAAACTCAAATCTTTATCTGGGCGTGAGCCTTTTTAGCTCTGATACCATTTAATTACTTCTCTTACACTATTCAATTAAGACTACCTCCATAAATACACACACTCATCCACTATCCTAAACTTCTCCTACACAAACACATTGCTCTCATAACTACAATCCCTAGAAATACCATCAATTAAACTATGAATTGCCTTACACTGGTTATCCTTAAGATTTTCATAGGACAAATTAGTATAATTATTAACATCTTATGGACTATAGGACTTAATCTTCTATTGATGTGAACGCTTCAAGATATGACTACCATTAACATGAAAAATTTCTAGTGTTGATTGTGGAATTGACCAAATGGGAATTAGAATCGAATTTAATATCAAAATCTGTGGAAAATTAGTATGCTTTGTATTTTGATCATCATTACACGAATTTTCCTTTAAAAAAGTTTGCCGAAAATTGAGTTTCATTGTTTCCAGCGACATCCCCGTTTAGTTCCTTCACCATTTTTTTTAACAAATCATCAAATAAAAGACTGTCGTAATTATCATCAACCATTAAAAACTGATCCACAATTGAAATTGCGTGTGAGATCTTGATTGACCATTTGTGTGTTTGTTAAATGGTTACAAGGGTAAAGGACGGAGGTGTGGTGGCAACGCCGGGTGTGAACACTTAAACACGGCAGAAGGTTAATGTATAAATTTATAAAATTTGTATCAATCGAATTTTAAAAAATATTAAGGGGATATGTTGGTAATTTTATTTATATTATTTTATAAAATTAATTCATTCATGGCGAATCTATAATGTGACTAATGTCCTTGGTGAATTAAAATGATGTATCAATTTTTTATCGGGTTTCTGACATTAGGTAGGGCGAATACCTTCCTGGCAGTAGAAAAACTCAAGTACCTATATATATAAATGTTGGATCAAGTGTTTACTACTAGACTAAAAGTCCGGACTTGTAGTAAAATGCTACTTTATTTCCTTTAACCCCATCTAATTGCAGCGCCAAGGGTCGAATAGCCTCCGTCGAACTTGGCGCACCGAGCCTTTATCGTGCCCGACTCGGCTGGAAGATGCTGGACTCCGCGCCCAACAATAAATACTTTAATTTTAATAAACAAGTAATTTATATTGCCTTTAAGTAACTATTTTAAATTAGATCGTAATGTTGATGGAAATACCTACTCCTATTTTGTAAATTTTGGAGTCATATCATTCTTTAAAAACTATTTAAGGATGTAAATCATTTTATATTAAGCTTTTGTATTCAATTTTATTACACGTAGTTGAAGTGGTTCATTTATGTCAAAGAGATTTTCTCTTTGTAATTAAAAAAAAACAATTCATTTATTAAGTTATGTTTTTTTAAGGTAAAAATATAAGATGTGAGATTTAATTAATGGGACACTCTCATATGCATCAGGTGCATGATGCACTCATTCAACAGTTAAGGTCATTTACACTGAAAAATATAGGCTGATTAAACTGAGAAAAGTATGATTACATTTCAGTGTAAACTTTTCAGTGCAATTTAACCACACTTTTCAATGTAATTAAATCATATTTTCAGTGTAAACAATTTCAACTGTTGAGTGAGTGCATCCATGCACCAAAGTGCACAGATAATCACTCTTAATTATTTTTGTGTTGTGCTAGAATTCTTAAATATAATTAATAATTGTCTTATATTACGATGTTGGAAAAAATATAGATAACTTCTCCATTAACTTATTTAATTTTTCACTAAAGCGTTTACTTCATGATTAAATAATTAAAGTCAACTTGTGAATAAAGAAATTGTGAAAGACGTGGTTAGAAAATTTGTTCCTTTAGAACATATGGTGTACAAAAGGTCCATACAAGTAAAGTATGCATTGCACTACTAACAAAAAAATATAAATACTACAGTCAAATTACTATAACTAAATATCAATTATCTTATAATGATTTTACTAAAAAGTTCTTGACTCTTATTTAATGAATACATAACAATAATGACAACATATACATATAGTTTATGTTAGATGGCGGTTATTTAAACAATATAAATATTCAATGAGTTACATCACAAGTTGTTCCATAACTTTTCAACAATATAGATATAATCTCAAATTTAATTTTTTAATCAAATTTAGCCTCAAATTCTCTGACAGTGTCCAATTTTTTTCAAATCTTCCGGAAAAGGTGACACAACGTCGTTTTGAAGTACTTTTAAAATAGAATATATTATTTGTACAATTTATAGAAATATATTTTATAAAATTAAATATATATATTTTTAAAAGTTAAATATATATGATGTTTAATAAAATTATAAAAGAAAAGGGAATCAAATATAATTAACACATATGGATGCCACATCAGCACCTTTGCAGGAAATCACCAAATTTGGACTTCAAAACAACATCGTATTGATTTTTTCAAACGATTTGGGACCAAATTGGACTTTGTCAGAGAATTTGGGACTAAATATGTTATGTCCGAAAGTTATGGAACGAGTTGTGATTTAACCTCCATATTCAAATATAAAAAAATCACACTTCTAATATAAAAGTAAATTTAATTTGGAACAAACCGGGAAAAAAAAGTAAAAATAATCTTTGTGGTATAGAGGGGTATAAAATAAAGACTTGGTGTTCTCTTTTTACAAGTCTTTTATTTTATACTCCTCTGTCCCACAAAGATAGTTTTTACTAATTTAGTTTTTCTTATACTCCTCTATCTTTGAGGAACAATAGACAAGTTATGCGATAAAAAAATCTTTTAACTCCTTAATTTGGCGATATCTTGTCTACTGTTCAATTTTGATCCAAAAAAATTAACTTTTTTTATTTACTCACAATGTTAAAGAATTATCCTATTTTAGTTGAAAATTGTCAAAAATATAAAAATTGGGTAATTGTAAGTCACGTCGATGTCCAATTTTTTTCCTCATAAATTGTCTATTGTCCAAATTTAATCCAATTAAATCCTTGTGTGATATTCATAAGACATAAAAAGACATTTTATTTTCAATTTTCGGCTATTTTTTGGCTATTGGATCATTTTTCTATTGGGACTAAATCAAAAAAAGTTAACAATTTTGTGATAAAAATTAGACAATAGACACGTTATGAAACTGAAAAACTCTTTGACTCTTCGTTCAAAATCCTCGGCCCTTGGATTGATCCCACATCGACGGTTACATTGTGGCATGGTACAAGTTGTCTCAGCGCACCTTAAATGTTTATAGACCATCATATTGTATTTTGAGTTTGCAAAAAAAAATAAAAAAATATATCCCTCTCCTTCCATAAAGAACAATCCCAACTTTTTTCTTGAATCAACACCTTCACTAACTAGCATTAATAACTTGATGAACATTTTGACAAACCATTCAACCCTCTTTCAAGTTGTTTGTTATCAATTTCTCACCCCTAAACATTGTTCAAATTCTTCTAATTTAAATTCAGATGGAAACAATGACACAGGATGTAATAGATCCAATACGCAGTACAAGGTTCATTGGAAAAAGAGTGAGGATAGGTAAGATGCTGATTAAAATTTGTCACATTTAATTATGTTTTTTTTTTTTAAATATCGATGATTTTAATTTCGGTTTTTCAACTCAGTGTAGGAAACTTATTAGCTTTGTCAAACAACACGGAACGGGAAAATGGACTCTACTGTCCAAAGAGATGTCTGGAAGAAATGAAAAACAATGTAGAGAGCAATGGCAAAATAATTTACGCCCTAATATCAAGGTTTTTTTTTCCTCATTCACTGTGCGTGTTTTTTGCCGTTACTTTTATAATGTTATAATGTTTCTCTTTATTTCTTATACAATCATCAAATCTTTTCTTGGATTTTTTTTAGTGATGTCTGTTGACACGTACTTCTCATTAACGAGGGACAAGGAAGATTTCAAATGAATCTGTTGGTGATTATAGAATTGCAGTTGATTAACTTCATTTTGCACTCTCCTTTCCATGTTTTTTTTTGGTTAATTAATTAAGTTTATGTTTTTGAGTAATTCTTCATATGTTTATAATAGGCAAGATTTTGGATAATGATCTATAAATTAGTTTGACAAAAGAGTTCTTGAAACTTTGTTGACAGTGTTTTATGGTGAACTCGATAATACATTTTAGCATACACAATAATATATCTATTGTACGAAGTATCACATTTTAATATTTTTTAGAAGAATAGTCCATAATCAAACACTTTTTTTTAAACTTGATAATTTGTATGCTAAAATGTATTATTGTGTATGCTGTATTATTTTTTAATAGAGATCATATGAACCTAGTTTACAAGGAACCTTCTCGATTCTTTAGGATTATTAACTTAACTATAGGGAGTGGCAAAAATAAGATACTTTTTTTTTTCAGTTTTCACATTGAAGACAATAACTTTTATTAAATTGTATTAATTTAGCCAAATTTGATCTAATTCGGGCCAAAACTCACGGGATCTTCACGTGTTAACCCGAAATCAAACCAACTACTTATTTGTTCTACACACAGTGCCACATCACCACCTAAAATTAATGATTTCACATAAAAAAATTCCTCTGTGCACAAATAGTATTTGTAACAAGAAAACCATGGTGCTAGTTTTCCATTGTTGAGCGCATTTTGTTTCTATTCATTGTATTCAACTACTTTTTTTTTTACACAAAAATTATTTTGTCTAAGTAACGTACTTTGTCTTTTATCGGATTTTCAAAATCTTTTCCTAAATGGTTTTTTATTAAAAAAATAAAACATTTTCTAAAGTATCATAAAATTTATTACAATTACACTGAAATTGATGTTTCAACAGATGAGATATGGACTTTTCCATGCCCCTACTCCACCCACCCATCCTAAACCTTCCCCCACACTTTAAATCATTTATAAGGTATTTGGTATTGTTATTCAAATCCAACAATTTGAGAGCTAACACTCAAACTCAACTCATTTATTTTGATAAACGTGTTGAGCTCGAGCTCTTAAAATACTTGATTTATAGCGAGTTCAACTCATTAGGTTCGATATATGAGGTTTTTTTTTGTGTATTTTAAGTGGGACAATTGCACTTTTAGTCTCATAAGTATTCATTTTGTTTGCAAAATTGATCTCAACCATTAGCTGCATAAATTGGTCCCAAAATTGCTCATTTAACGGTTGGAACCATTTTTGCATTAAAAATAATCACTTTTGAACATTGGGACCAAAAGTGTTTTGGAAACATTCCTATGGGACTAAAATTGCAATTTTCCATATTTTATTGTAATATATGAATGCTCGTTATATTCATTCGTGAGTTGAGCCGAACTTTAGTTCCAACTTGTTAATATAATTTAGCAAGCTCGACTCAACAAATACTCAAGTTGAGTTTGAACTTTAAGCACTAATCAACTCAACTTGAATAACAACACTATTTTTTTTTTTGTAAATGTACACAACACATATGCTCTAACTAATAACTTTTTATGATTCGGAAAAGTATATTGTGGAGTGAGGAAGAAGAAAGGATAATAATTGAACAACACTAGAGAGTAGGAAATCGATGGCCGGAGATTGCAAAATGTCTTCCGGGTAGATCTGAAAATGCAGTAAAAAACCATTGCAATTCCACCAAGATAAAGCTTGATTCAACAAGAAAGATCAGGAGGCTAACTGATCTTCCTTGGTCCATTCTCTTGGAAGAATACATCAAGAAAATGTTTTTCGACTACAGATCGGTCTCCTCATCCTCCACCACCGCCGCCACTAGTGCACCAACGCCTACCATCACAAACAATGGCATTGTTGAAAATGTGTATGGTTATAGTGGCATTAATGATAATGATGATGAAGACTCCATTCCCTATCTCACTAGTGAAGTGCGCGACGAGGAGATGAGCTTCATGAGCAACATCTTTCCCAGAAACAGAAATATTTCCAGTGAGATTAATAATACAGCCTATGTTCCTTATTTTAACACATGATAAGGATCAAGATACACAATTAAGCAAATTCTTGTATACATCATATATATCAGGCACTTATTTCAAACGGTATTACTTATTTCACTAAATGGTATTATTTGAAAATCAATTACATTGTGTGCACAATTGAGTGGTATTACTCATTTCTCTTAATAGTATTACTAGTTATGCTAAATGATATTATTCGGAAGTCACTTGCATAGTGAAACACAAGCATTAATTAATTATGTCAGTGAGTTATATTTGGATGTTAGGGAACTATTTATATACTTGAATTGACGAGATGGGATGAGATTTTTTTATGGTATCAGAGTTTTTGACTCACACTCACGTGTTCCACAAGTGGAGGAGTAAGGGAATTATTAGTGTAAATGAATGGGTTCCGCTCCTCCTTACATATTCGAGCTTTTAGATAAGAGAGAATTCTTTCATTACAAATTTCTTATTAAATTAGTTTATAGTATGAAATTTATTCTATTACATTTATTCAGGGATATTATTACATTAATAAAGTAATATCAACCTTGGCGGCTAAGTGGTCAAGGTAGACAACCACTTTAATTTTTTTATATTAAAAAAGATTGTTGGTCCCGGTACAAGACTGAGGAATACGTGTATGGGGGGGAATACACGTATACCAATTTTTCAAACTTAAAACCTTACTGAGTCCCCTTTACTCAGAGTGATAAAGAACTAGGCACTGATAATACACCTACTGACTACACTTGGTGCGGGTCAGTTGGCTAACTATCAGTTTAAGTTCAGTGCGGAAATGCGTGAGCCCTGATAGTTTAACGTCTTGTTTAGTTCGCTTTCTGAAAACCTTGATTACTCAAATGAATAGTGTTTAGTAAGGGCAGTGCTCTTTTTAATAGATCAGACTGATTGATTCAAACCTGATAAATCTTATGCAATGAATGAACAGTTAATATGGCAGGTATGCAATATATCAAAGCAATAAGAACACAACAAGTTTAACGTGGTTCAGAGTCTCAAGCTCCTACGTCCACGACCTGATTTAACAGGAAATCCACTCAAGGGATTCTTATGTTTAACGTGCCAAGGTGCACCAAGATCAGCTACCTCACTGACCTATACAAACTTCCTTACTAACTATCTTAACTTACTTCCAACAAACCTAACTTTATGGTTTTGGTTTCAGTTTGGATTCCAACTAGGTTGAGATTATCCTTACAAGACAAAGCTATGCTAAGGGTTGGATAATCTCTCTAAGCTTAAGATATTGCTTGTACGCTCTTGGAATACAGATTAACTCTCAGTTGCTAAGAAACACTTGGGAAATTTAAAGGGTTTCGAGTGCTTCTTCTAAAGACTGAATGCTTTGAGTGCTTGAGAGTTTGAGTAATTTCTGGCTTGGAAATTTCCCGTAACCTTTAATGGGTTCAAGGCCTTCTGTATTTATAGGTGATTTGAAAAACTATCCGTTGGAGAGATAGCCTTTCTTGTCAACTATGTAGAGTGATTCAAACGGACATATCTTCATGCAACAGCCGTCCTTTGCATGGAATTAGGTATTTACATTAAATGCACATTAAATGCTTGCCCGTTGAAAATGCAGTCTGAAGTCAGTCTTCTGTCAGGTTCCGTACGTGCGTGTCCTTCCCAGATTGGTCCACGTCATCAGGTTGGTGAGAATGTCAGAACTTATTCCTAGGCTTCAGGCTTGTCTTATTAAGTTCTTTTTATCTTGAGCTCACCGGTCTTGTCTTAACTCTGACATTCCTTTTGCATTGCTTGACTCTACTCCAAGTCTTCCCATAAACTCAGTATCATCTCGTTCCCTTCAGGACTGAGTAGTAATGACCTCAGGGTCATACTCTTCATCACTGAGACTTACTCAGCCAGCTTAGAAGACTGTCATAAGTTCAGGATGGTAAACCGTCTTCAAGCTCTTGTCTTGATTGTCATCAGTAAGTGCTCCTCTTACTGAGTACCTGTGAACTGTAAAATGACTAAGTACAAATCCTAACCAAGACTAGCCTGACATACAAATGCAAACATCTTTTCAGGGGCTTTGGGATCTAATCAAAACTAACATTGTCCCAACAATTTTCCCCTTTTTGATGATGCCAAAACACTAAAAAGATCCTCAAAACACTTAGAGGAAATATGAATCCTATCTATAAGATAAGTCAGTGTTAGAGCAATTCTTGATAAAGTACAGAATTTAAATAACAGCAAAAAAGACAATGAGTTTTTGTCTGAGGGCAAAGTAATAGATTTCATTGATGAATATGATCAGGGTTACAATGAATCTTAATCTATTACACAAAAAAAAAAAAAGAACACCTAGACTAATCTCATCTCAGATTCAAGTCCATATCCTGCATAGACTCTTGCCTTTAACTCGTCAACTCTGCTAGGTTGGTTCATGTACCCCTCAGCCTTGGCAATCTTCAAGACTTCCATCATAATGGCCTTAGTATTGTGCTTCTGAGTTCCAGGAACTAAGGGAGGAGCTCGAATCGTGAATTCAGGAGCCTTCACTTGGACTTGAGCTGCTTCAGCCTCCTCCAATATCTTTTGGATCAGCTCAGGTGATTGTCCATCATGTAGTCAGTGAAGTGTGCATTGATATCGTCAGTGTCGCCCCATTTCTTCATAACATATCACAACTTCACAAACTCATCCTTCGCATCAGCCCAGAACTCCTTCAGTGCCTCGGAGATGAACTTGTCGACATAAGCTTCCCTTAATCCTGATTCCAGCCTTCTGACTTGAAGAATTGTTGACTTCCTTGCTGTTGGCCTCTTTCTGTACTTCCTAGGCTCAGGCGTCGCCTTCTTCCTCCTAAGCAGACTGATCATCGCATCATCGAGTTCCCTTTGTTGAAGCTCAGTGATATCAGTCAGCTTTTCAACCTTCTTCTCCAAAATGTGTATTTTCTCTTTTTGTACTATCTCAGCTCTGCGCTCAGCCTCAGTTTTCTCAGAAGGTGCTCCCTACGCCTCAGCGCATAACTCCGCCACCGTCTCCACAGAGTAAGTGATGGGGTTTTTCCTTGTGCTCATGGGAGAAGACTTCTGAACAGGCTCAGGTTGCTTTGAAGGTTCATCAGCCTTTGCCTTTTTCACTGCCTCGGCCCTCAGCCTTGCAGCAACTTCCTCATCTTCCTTCTCTGCTGCCGCCAACCTTGCTGTTTTCCTTACCCTCATCACGTTCCCTTCAGGATTGGCTTGAGGGTCAGCTAGAACTATTTCGCCTTGGTTGACTGCCTCCGATACCTCAGGGCGGGATCTTTTCTTCTTCTTTTCCCCCTTTTTGGCATCATCATCGGCCTGCGACGGGAACGCGTCAAATCCGCTGTTGATCACAAAGGAGGTTAAGGATTGGACTTCAGTGATTCCCTCCTTCAGCATTTCAACTTCCACCGAGATACCAGTCCCTGCAAAAGATACAGAGCTGATTGCAGCATTCACCTTCTTCTCAAAGACCTCTATGGAAAATTGGAGTCTTTGTTCAGCTTTTTCGATCCTCTCCTCCACCTTGGCGGATTGATCAGTTGCTTGGGTCAGCCTCTCAGCAATGGAATTTGAAGTCTGAGCAATGCGATCTGACTCCAGCTCCAACTTGGACGCTGAGTCTTGAACGACCTGAGTGAATAGAGCCCCAGCCTAAGCTGCAAGCTTCTCCACCGCCTGATTGAGTTCCTCCTTCCTTTGCTCATCCTTCTCAGCTAGCTGCCTCAAGGTTTGCCTCAGCATTTTCTTTGTGCGCTTCCTCTCGTTTCTCACTGACTTGGCCGTGTCAGTCATCGTCCTCTTAAGCAAAATCAACTCCCTGTTTGCAAGGGTGTTGTATGATGACTCTGTCCACCTGATGTGTTTCGCCAGGGCCTTGGCATCTTCATCTTTCTCAGCTCGTAGCCTCATCACTTCCTCCTAAAGTTCAGCTAGATTTTCAGTGGTTTTCTCCTTCTTCACCTCCACAAGGGTAGTGAACTCAGCGCGTCCGACCCCGGTGATGACAACATCTTCTTCTTCATCGACGGCCTCCTCAGTGATTGGCTGCTTTCCCTTGTCATGCCCTGCAGCATCAGTCCCCACTTCAGGGTGCACTGAAGGCAATTGTTGAGTGGTCGTCGCCGCCTGCTCAGGCTCAGCCATGCCATCTCGAACCTTAGTAACTTGTCCTTCGGAACTGGGAGTCTCTTTTGACGCCTCAACATCTTTCTCCCTTGTCTCAGGGCAGGGAATCCCATCATCGACAGATGTCACATCGGCGGCTGAGATGTTCACAACATCCTCAGCCACTGGTCCACCCTTGGCACCAGTGTCTTTCACACCTTTCCCTTGAGCCTGAGACCCAGGGATCATACTATCTACTTCCCTTGTCGTCTCCTCCACGGCCTTCTCCATTGCTCCTCCTTGAGCCTCATCATCACCATCATCCTCCTTATCCTCCTCATCGCCAGAAAGGATGTCGGCCTTACTGTTGGACATGAAGTCAGTGACTAGCTTCTTCAGGTTCTCGAAGTTCAGCAGTTGAAGCCAGCTAGTCAGTCCAAAGAAAGAGCATAACCTAGCCTCCTCCATCTCCCAGTGTTCCCATCCACGAGCATCTACCAAAAAATGCTGCTCCTGCATGTTGGATTGCTTGAAGTCCAACCAGACTTTGAGCTCAATGACATTTGCGGCTAGCTCCCCATACTTCATCAGCCCCGGCCAGCACTTAGAGGCCCATTCAGTAGCGTTTCCCCTCAGGGTATTCTCCAGAATGCCTCCCGCCAAATGCTCGTCTAACTCTTCTTCCTCTATTTCAAGGAACTCATCCTCTTCAGTTGGAAGGGTCTTAGGGCAGTCTTTTGGGTTGGGGTAAGTGGGGAAATCTTCAGGGTTGGGGGTGGACTCTGATGGTTGGTCAGGCCTCTGAGGAGATGGCACTGACACTAAGATGTTTGGCTCTGAGGTGATGGGTGATTGGGTGGGTTGAGGTGATGGATCAGGGTTGGTTTGGGGTTGGGGTTCAGGGTTAGTAGGGGATGTATGGGCTGCTATCTCAGGCTGCAATAACTTAGCCGTCTCGATAGACTTTCTCACTTCCTCCAAGTCAGAGGCTCTAGGAGAGCTTGACTATTCCCTCTCTGTGATCTCAGGAAGGCTCTTAGCTGGGGAATTTTTGGGTCCCTTCCTAAGTCTTTTGTAGGGCCTCTTCCCTTGATACTTACTGACATCATCGTCAGTTTCCTCAGCCTCAGAAATGGCCATCTTGGGATTTGACTCAGTCCCTGAACTCGTGCTCTTCCCTGACAACACAATCTTAACCCTCTTCTTCTCCACCTTCTCAACCACAGGCTGCGTCTCTTCCTCAGGCTCCACAGCCTCCTCAGCCTCCTCCCTCCTCTCGAAGAGCTCATCTACCTTCTCGATGAGACTAGTAACCACCTTCTTGGCCTTACCAGCTGGCTTTTTGGCCTGACCCTTTGCCTTGGCATTGGGATCAGTCAGCCCTAGCATCGCGTAGGTATCACTCAGCGAGGTGAACATCACCCTCTTGGAAGATAGGGTGTCCTCCAAGTCGAACGTGTACCCATGGCAGGCATGGGCAATCAGGATTGACAGGCGCGTGCCAAAGGGCAGGATAGCTTTAACAGAGATGTGTTTCTTATCTTCATCCTTCTTAAGCTTGTCCAGCGCCGCCTGACTGATCTGGTCAAGGAAGAACTGCTCCCAGTTGGCTTCTACTCCATCCACGATTGCCCCCATGATCCTCAGTTTGGGCAGGCTCAACTGTTCATGCGAGCCAGTGGACCCCATGACCACCTTGGATACAAGATCCACAAGAGCTCTGTACCCAGGCTTCAGGGTGCTCTTGTTCTGACGGGCCTTAAACTCACCTAACCCCGTCTTGGTCCAATTCGCAAGGAGTTCTCCTTCACCGTTCTCCTTGTATACCCTGGGGTTGACACCAGATGATGGCAGAATGAACACTTCCCTCACTGCTCTTCTGAGGTCGATCTCCACCTCCGTCGATTCGTAGAAAGGCTCACCATCAACGTCCTTCTCTCCGGTGGGCTTTAGAGCGGTCACCCGTGTGAACATCTCTCCCCTCCTAATGAAAAGGTTGAAGTAGGCCTCAACCACTGCTTTGGGTAGCACGGAGACAGGTCGTTTGGTGAAATATGTCTCAAGACCTGCTTCGGAAATCCATTTGAAGACTGGAGGGATTTCCTCCACATTCAAGCAAATGCCGTCCATGGAAATGACTTGCTCCATGTGCACAAGCTTGTTGTTGACGACATCATCGATGTTGTCTGTGGACCAGGTTGATTTGAGGAACACCATTGATTTAGAGTAAGAGGTTTTTGAAAAAACTGAAATTGTTTGCTTGAGCAGGAGAATACTCAGTGTGCAAGTGCTTTAATGTTTGCGTAAAAACCTCAATGTCATTCTTTGATTGATAAGATTGAATCAGTTACTTAGACGTGGGGTTGAGATCAATTCCTGAATTTGAAACATTTTGAAATGAAGGGCCAGGATTAATCTCAGCATCAATCATTTACCCATGTCAGTCATATTCCGTATAAAACGGACACGTATACGAAAAAGTAACTGAAGCATTAAATGCTCCATTGCGCGTGGGTTTAATATAAAAAGACGCGCTTTTAATGAAAATGGAATGCATTTAATAAAGATTTTCAGGACGAAAGACTCAGGGAGACGCTTGAAATTCACAAAGTCCGGTTGAAACTCATACCTGTCAGGGACACATTGTAGTACCCTGATACCTCGTTGAGTTGAGTCTGACTGAGTTCCCCCTAGACCCTACACTGACTGTTCACCAGGATCTAAGAGACCTAACTCCACTGACAGTTCCATAAATCTTGTTTCAGCCAAAGGCTTAGTCAAGATGTCAGCTCTCTGTCTGTCAGTGTGAATTTTCTCCATCCTAATGTCCTTCTTTTCCACATGATATCGAATGAAATGATGCCTAATATCCACATGCTTGCACCTTGTGTGAAGCACTGGGTTCTGAGTAATTGCTATAGCATTATTGTTGTCACAATAAATTGGAACTTCATTAGCAAATACCTGGTAGTCCCTCAATTGTTGCCGTTACCATAAAATCTGAGCACAACAACTACTAGCAGTCATATACTCAGCCTCAGTTGTGGATGTTGCAACTGAATTCTGCTTCTTACTAAACCACGAGATCAACTTGCTCCCCAAAAACTGACATGTCCCTGAGGTTGATTTCCTATCAATCCTACAACCTCCATAATCTGCATCTGAATAACCTGTCAGTTCTAAGTTGTCATCTGAAGGATACCATAGTCCCTTATTGACTGTCTTTTTCAGATACTTAAGTATCCTCTTAGCAGCCTCCAAATGACTTTTCTTGGGATCAGACTGATACCTAGCACATACACCAACTGCAAACGTGATGTCAGGCCTACTTGCAGTCAGGTACAATAAAGAACCTATCAGCCCTCGATACTCAGTCTGATTCACTGAAGTCCCTTCAGTGTCAGGATCCATCTTCCAATTTGTGTTCATAGGGATCCTGGCTGGATTGCTGTTCTGAACACCAAACTTGTGAATCAAGTCTCTTGTATACTTGGCCTGATTAATGAAAATACCTTGATCAGTCTGCTTGACCTGCAATCCTAAAAAGAAGTTCATCTCTCCCATCATAGACATCTCAAATTTACCAGTCATTAGCTTAGAGAATTTCTCACAGAGCTGATGATTTGGTGATCCAAATATTATGTCATCCATATAAATCTGGACCAAGAGAATGTCATCACCTTCAGTGATCCTGAACAATGTCCTATCCACGGTTCCCTTCTTGAACCCATGGTCTGTCAGGAATTGAGAGAGGATATCATACCAAGCTCTTGGTGCTTGTTTAAGTCCATAGAGTGTTTTCTTTAAATGGTATACTCTATCTCCAACCTCAAACCCAGGAGGTTGTTCAACATATACCTCTTCATTGAGTACACCATTCAGGAAGGCATTCTTGACATCCATTTGATACACCTTAAACTTCTTGTATGTTGCATAAGCAATGAACAACCTGATAACTTCCAATCTAGCCACTGAAGCAAAAGTCTCATCATAGTCTATTCCTTCAGACTGACAATACCCCTTTGCAACCAGTCTAGCCTTGTTCCTTACTACAACACCATTCTCATCCTTCTTGTTATTAAATACCCACTTGGTACCAATAACTCCTTGATGTCTGGGTCTATCAACCAGTTCCCAAACCTGATTCCTTGTGAACTGAATCAACTCCTCTTGCATGGCAATGATCCAGTTCGAGTTAGTGAGAGCTTCTTCAATGTTCTGAGGCTCTTTCTCAGAGAAAAAGCAACAGAACAATGCACTCTCACCATGAAACCGTCTGGTCCTGACTCCCTCAGTTGGATCACCAATGACTTGATCAATAGGATGATCCTCTATCCATGTTCTTTTACCAGAAGTTGTTCCTGAAGTGCCTGCAAGGTTAGTATCTACAGGTTCATGAAATTCAGGAAATTGAACAGAAGGGGATGAACATGAGTCTATACCAAAGGGATTAACAAGCTCAATGTCAGGGACATTGGTTCCCCCTTGATGAGGTGACTCAGGAACCGTCTCAGCTGCAACCGCATCTTCATAGATGGTGCTTACCTCAGGTTGAGCCTGTTCCTCAGTCTGAGGCTCAACAAACCCTGATGTGCTGGGCTTAGGAGTGGCACTTGGTTCATCATCCTGATCATCGTCATCATCCTATCTTGGAATTGGCACGACTTTGACCTTTGGATCAGGTTGATTCTTTAAGCTTAGCCTTGTCACCCTTCTTGTGACCTCCTTAGTGTCAGGATTCAACACTTTTACCCTATACTCATTAGCAGATTCATCAAACACAATATGTGGCGATTCTTCCACAATAAGGGTCCTACAATTGTAAACCCTGAAAGCTTTACTAACTTCAGAATATCCTAAGAATGTCCCTTCATCAGATTTGCTATCAAAGGCTTACAATTGGGTCTTCCCATTATTGAGGATGAAGCATTTACAACCAAATATATGAAAGTAAGAGATACGAGGTTTCCTCTTATTCCATGTCTCATATGGGGTCTGTGCATGTTGTTTGTTCAGCATGGATCTGTTCTGAGTGTAGCATGCAGTGTTGATTGCCTCAGCCCAAAATTTCTTGGGCAATCCTGTCTCAGCCAGCATGGTCCTGGCAGCTTCCTTCAGTGTCTTGTTCCTTCTTTCAGCAACACCGTTTTGTTGTGGGGTTCTAGCTGCAGAAGTCTCATGAGCTATACCAAGTTCATTACAAAAGTCAGAAATATATGAATTTATAAATTCAGTGCCCTTGTCAGATCTGATCTTAGTAATGGACTGATTCTTCTCATTGCTGAGTCTCCTGAGTAACTCTGGAAGCTTCACCTGTGTTTCATTTTTATTCATCAAGAAAATAACCCAAGTATATCTAGAATAATCATCAATAACCACAAGGGTATATTTCCTGCCATTCATACTCATAGGTGTAATAGGACCAAATAAATCCATGTGCAAGAGCTGAAGAATCCTGTCAGTGGAATGGGAAACTTTCGCTTTGAATGAAGCTCTAACCTGCTTCCCTTCCTGACACGCTTTGCACACATGATCTTTGCTAAAAACTTCATTAGGTAGACCATCAACAAGTGACTGTCTAGAAATTTTGTTAAGAATCTTAAAGTTCAGCTGACTTAATCTTTTATGCCATAACCAACTGAGCTCTAGAGAGCTTTTAGCAACAAAACAAGTATTAGGAATAGTGCTGCTCCAATTAGCAAGATAAACATTACCTTTCCTGATACCTGATAGAAGCACTTGTGTTGATTTGTCCTTGACTGAACATATATTCGATGAGAACTCAACACTAAAACCTTTGTCACAGAACTGACTTACTGACAATAGGTTATGCTTCAGTCCTTCTACAAAGGACACATTTTCCACTCTGACTGTACCTATTATCAAGACACCAAAACCTTTAGTAACACCTTTTGAGTTATCACCAAAGGTTACCTGTGGACCATCCTTAGCCTGAAACTCTTGGAGGAGACTCCTTATTCCAGTCATATGCCTTGAGCATCCACTGTCTAGGTACCAAACAGCTTTGTTTGAGTCTCCTATCCTCTTGTTGTGATCCACAGTCGCCTGCAAACAAATCAGGCTTTAGGTTCCCATTGGGTGTTGGGTCCTATCGTGTCAGTTGTACCCTTCGGGATCCAGACTTGCTTCACAACCATGATTGCCTCAGAGTGGTGAATTTGTCTCCCTGAAACATCAACATACACAACTTTCTTCTTCTTTGCCTGAGAGGAAGATGGTGTATGAGTGCTGGACTTAGGCTTCACAGGAGCCTGAGTGGGTGTCTTTTGGGCTGGCATCATGTTCTTCCTAGGTCTGGGTGCAACAGGTCTTGGGTCTTGTTCTTGATAAGGGTCTTGTGTTCTATTCTCCCTAGGCAAGTGAGGGAATGGTGTTGGAGTTACTATTTTCCCAACAAATGGAAAACAGTTAAAGGCCTCAGGATGCCAAAACCATGGGGGTGTCATCATGTTTGGCCTTCCCTGTTGATATTGCCAAGCATGATGGTACCCTCGTTGACCAGTCTGAGGGCTCTTGACCTGAATCTTCCTCTGCTTTCGCTGAGGCCTTCTCTGGTCTGAGCTCTCAGGGACCTCCTTTGGTTGCTTTGCCTTTCCCTTGGGTTTTGGCTTAGCTACCTTAGGGGCAACTCTGACTGTGTCAACGGTTTCCTTGCCCTTATCAGTTTGACGGGCCTGAAGTACAACCTTAGGTGCACTCTGGCCTGCCTGAACAAATACCCTCTCAGTGTTGCTCCCTGAAGCAACATGAGATTGATCCTGTGAGGATTTCTTAGGAACATATCCAAGTCCCTTTTTCTCGTTCCCAAGCATTTGGCTGCTATTTATTTCCTCTCTAGCCACTGAGGATTTATTCATTGCTGCAACCTTTTGCTTAAGTGAGTCCTCACTCTTTTTCAGGATTTCATGTCTGGCAAAGAGGTCATCAAACTTACTCTTGAGTGCTTTCAGTTCTTCCTTCCTGACCAACTCTTCCTCAGCCAATTCCTTCTGAAGCTTCTCTCTTGGGAGACGCTCAGCATTGATTAAATCAATCAGTGTAAGAACCACATACAGAGTTAGATGTTACCTCAGGTTCCTCCCTTGCCATCAGGCAGACATCATCGTACTCATCATCAGAAAAGAGTACAGGCGACCAATCCTCAGGATCATCAGAGTCAGTTGCATCCTCAGCGAGCATCGCTCTCCGGTCTGCAAGTCTCTGGTCTCTCTTGGCCCTCCTGTCCTCTCTTTCCCTTGCACTCAGCTTCGGACAATCATACTGATAGTGTCCGCTCTTGTTACAGTTGTAACATGTTGGTTGCTCATCTCCTCTTTCTCTCCTTGGTTCAGGGATCCTCCTTGAGTCAGGTTCCCTCTGTCTTGATGAGCTTTCAGTCTTCCCTGAGTGTTTGTCATCATGAGTACGTCTCTGTTCATCTCTACGATCGGGCTTTGGATCTGAATATCTTCTTTCATCGCCACGATCTCTCCTCTGGTCAGTGTTTCTTTTTTCCTCATATCTCATTGAGCTTTGGTGGGTTCCTTCAGGTTTCCTGTCACGTGAGTCTTGATAAAATTTCTTATAACGACCAAACCTGGAATTAAGCTTATCAAAGCGTCTGGCCATCAGGCTGTACTCCTCAGCAAGCTCTTCCTTGCTCATCTCCATCAATGACTTTGATGAAGATTCAACAGGTTCAGACCTGGCCTTGAACGCCACACTTTTCTCAGGAGTTTTCTCCTTTTCTTCCTCTTCTGGCTGAACTTTCTTCTTTCTTTTGTTAAGATCAAATTCAAGTACCTTTAAGCTCTGAAAAAAGTAAAGCAGAAGTTATGTTACTCATATCCTGAGTGTTTTTAAGCATAATTACACTGTTATCCCATCTCTCAGGAAGGGCATTCAAGATCTTTGAAGCAACATCTCTCTTTGGAACATCTTTGTCCAGCATCACCAGCTCATTCATCAACTTGATGAACCTTGACTCCATCTGATCGATTGTCTTATCAGGCAACATCTCGAATGCTTCGAATTTCTGAATGGCAATGTTTCTCTTGTTTTCCTTTATCTTTTCTGACCCTCGCACATCCTTATCAGCTCATCCCAAACCTCTTTTGCCGTCTTTAAGTTCATCAGCCTGACTGACTCCTCGAAGGGCACCGTATGCAAAATGATATTTCTGGCAACGTTGTCCAGTCCCATCATCTTGATTTCATCGTTGGTCATGTCTTTCCTTTCTTTCGGAACCTGCACGCCAATCTCAAGATGCTTATATCCCAGTCCTCTGACATTAGGAATAGTGATGTTGATCGGTCCCTCACTGAGAACACGCGGCATCTGGTCATGGATGGCATCAAGATGCGCTTCTAATCTGAACTTCCAATAAACAAAGTTAGATACAGAGAATTCAGGTAACGAAGCTTCAAGTCTTCTCGAAGTCATGAAGATGCGAGTTTTATGAAAAGCAAACTCAGATCTGTTCAGTGACCACCAACAGTCTCTCCACTAAAACTATTAGTATTCAAAGTCAGTGGTCTTTTGAACCACTGCTCTGATACCACTTGTTGGTCCCGGTACAAGACTGAGGAATACGTGTATGGAGGGGGGATACACGTATACCAATTTTTCAAACTTAAAACCTTACTGAGTCCCCTTTACTCAGAGTGATAAAGAACTAGGCACTGATAATACACCTACTGACTACACTTGGTGCGGGTCAGTTGGCTAACTATCAGTTTAAGTTCAGTGCGGAAATGCGTGAGCCCTGATAGTTTAACGTCTTGTTTAGTTCGCTTTCTGAAAACCTCGATTACTCAAATGAATAGTGTTTAGTAAGGGCAGTGCTCTTTTTAATAAATCAGGCTGATTGATTCAAGCCTGATAAATCTTATGCAATGAATGAACAGTTAATATGGCAGGTATGCAATATATCAAAGCAATAAGAACACAACAAGTTTAACGTGGTTCAGAGTCTCAAGCTCCTACGTCCACGGCCTGATTTAACAGGAAATCCACTCAAGGGATTCTTGTTTTTAACGTGCCAAGGTGCACCAAGATCAGCTACCTCACTGACCTATACAAACTTCCTTACTAACTATCTTAACTTACTTCCAACAAATCTAACTTTAGGGTTTTGGTTTCAGTTTGGATTCCAACTAGGTTGAGATTATCCTTACAAGACAAAGCTATGTTAAAGGTTGGATAATCTCTCTAAGCTTAAGATATTGCTTGTACGCTCTTGGAATACAGATTAACTCTCAGTTGCTAAGAAACACTTGGGAAATTTAAAGGGTTTTGAGTGCTTCTTCTAAAGACTGAATGCTTTGAGTGCTTGAGAGTTTGAGTAATTTCTGGCTTGGAAATTTCCCGTAACCTTGAATGGGTTCAAGGCCTTCTGTATTTATAGGTGATTTGAAAAACTATCCGTTGGAGAGATAGCATTTCTTGTCAACTATGTAGAGTGATTCAAATGGACATATCTTCATGCAACAGCCGTCCTTTGCATGGAATTAGGTATTTGCATTAAATGCATATTAAATGCTTGCCCGTTGAAAATGCAGTCTGAAGTCAGTCTTCTGTCAGGTTCCGTACGTGCGTGTCCTTCCCGGATTGGTTCACGTCATCAGGTTGGTGAGAATGTCAGAACTTATTCCTAGGCTTCAGGCTTGTCTTATTAAGTTCTTTTTGTCTTGAGCTCACCGGTGTTGTCCTGACTCTGACATTCCTTTTGCATTGCTTGGCTCTACTCCAAGTCTTCCCATAAACTCAGTATCATCCCGTTCCCTTCAGGACTGAGTAGTAATGACCTCAGGGTCATACTCTTCATCACTGAGACTTACACAGCCAGTTTAGAAGACTGCCATACGTTCAAGATGGTAAACCGTCTTCAGGCTCTTGTCTTGATTGTCATCAGTAAGTGCTCGTCTTACTGAGTACCTGTGAAGTGTAAAATGACTAAGTACAAATCCTAACCAAGACTAGCCTGACAAACAAATGCAAACATCTTTTCAGGGGCTTTGGGATTTAATCAAAACTGACATTGTCCCAACAAAGATGATAATGGTTTTTTAACTGATAATTAAATAAATTTAAATGGTGCGAATAAAAGTACCACATTTTCACAAATTGAAATTTAATATTAACTTTTAGATATTGGTAAATAAAATTCCACTTTAATAATTTTTTCAATTCGACTTCACGAACAAAAATCTTCTAACACAAAATGACGTAATATTCTACCTAGAAGAACTTAATGACGTCATTTAACCTATAGAAATCATAACGATGTTGTTCCAACTTTAAAAATTACAAAAAATGTCGGTTCCTAATAAAGAGATTTTTGGCTCGTGCATTTGAAATGCAAAAAATTATTAAAGTGGAGTTTTATTTACCAGAGTACAAAAGGTGAGATTAGATTGCGATTCGCAAAAGATGGCGGTTTTATTTGCAACTAAGCCTCTTTTTAACTAAAAGATATTTAAAAATATAAAAAAAAACTATACCGTCAAACTCCACACGCTACATCCGGCTCCAAAATCTGATTACATCCATGAAATACCTCGAAATTGCCCATTCTCATCCCATCTCAACAATAGGAATTAAAGCACCTTATTAACTTAAGATTTCGATCTCCCATTCATTTCAATTTGTGATATTTTGGGGCAATATTATGCAATTTTTGAATCCGATTTTGGTACAAATCTCATAGAATATTGTTTAATTTTTTGGGGAGAATACTTAGGATTTTAGATTTTCGATATGGTCACTACTACACTTTTAAACTTGCACAGTTCCACTTGGAAAGCCCTTTTTAATAACTGCACTTCAAAATAAGCTTTGGACAACGGTTTCACACAAAATATTTAAAATATATATATGTATTAGAGGTGGTTAAAAACCGCACTCCAAAGTTATCTTTGGAGAGCGATTTAAAACCGCATTCTAATAGGGACTTAGACAACAATTAATAAACGCACTCCAAGAGGGACTTGGACAGCGGTTATTAACCGCATTCTAACCCCCCCCCCCCCCCCCCCCCACACACACATATAACTTATTTGTTAATCGGTTTTGATTCACAAGAAAACTTGTAATCGGGAATCGGAATTATGACAACAGCTTAAGAACGAAATTGAAATCAACGGAAATTAAGAAACACCAGATTTACGTGGTTCGGAGAAAAATACTCCAACATCCACGGGATCAGAGAAGATCGATCTTTCACTAAGAAGAATAGAGAAAATTCACTCAGTCTCACAATATCTCTCTGTATGTATGCACTCAATTCGCTCTTCTTCCTTCTCTCAGTTGAGAAGAACCCTTTATATAGTTACAGAGATTGAGATGAACCCTAGATTCACGAATCCTCACATCTTAGGTAGTTATCCAGCTGGCTAACGACTTCAATAACTGCTTTAGTTGATTCAGTTAGAACCGCCTTCGTGTTAGCTTCAATTTGGTGTAATTCGCGAGTAACAATATTCAGAGCAGATGACTTGACCTCCTCTGGCTCTGGTCATACTCATCTGGCTCTGGTCTCTTCTACCAGACTCCTCTGGTCTTCCTCATCTGCCAGACTTCTCTGGTCTGTCTTGTCTGGACCAACTCCTCTGGTACCCCAAAATGACAAACTTCAACGGCTAACACTTTATCAACGCAGCTTTCTATTGGAACTCAAGCTCAGCAGACTAGATACTTCACATATGACTCTCACAATTCTCCACCTCAGATGAGAAGTATCAATCCTCTCTTCCTCTCCTCCATGCTCCAGTTTAGGTTAAGGAACATCTCATACACTCATCTTTACCAATTCAATACAGAATTTGAATTTCGTACCTGGTAAAGACTTTGTGCACATATCTGTAGCATTGTCCTCTGTAGATATCTTCTGAATCTGAACCACTCCTTTGTCAATGATTTCCCTTACGAAGTGCAATCTTACATCAATGTGCTTTGATCTCTCATGGAACACTTGATGTTTAACCAGATGAACAACACTCTGATTATCATAATGAATGACCACAACCTTTTGTTTTATGCCAAAATCCTTGATAATGCCTTTCAACCACAAAGTCTCCTTAACAGCTTCAGAGACTGCAACAAACTCTGCTTCTGTAGTAGATAATGCAACCCCACTCAGCAGAACAGATCTCCAGCTAACAACAGTATTGTAAAGTGTAAAGATATACCCAATTAAGGATCTTCTGGTATCCAGATTAGCAGCAAAACAAGAATCTACAAATCCTTCTAGTGGACTCTTCTGGCCAGTCATCTTTTCAAACATCAAACCCAGCTCAGATGACCCTTTAAGATATTTGAATATCCATTTCAAAGCTTCCCAATGTAATCTTTTAGGATTAAACATGTATCTGCTTACCATACCCAATGAATAAGCTAAGTCTGGTCTGCTGCAGACCAGAGCATACATCAAGCTTCCAACCCCATTTGCATAAGGTACTTTCATCATAGTTTTCTTTTCTTCTTCAGACTTTGGTTCCATCTCCTTAGATAGTTTAAACTGTTGTCCCAGAGGCGTTGGCACAGACCTACTCTCATGCATGTTAAACCTCTTCAGGACCTTCTCAATGTAACTCTTATGGGATAAGAATAGTCTTCCAGGTGCTCTGTCCCTAAGAATATCCATTCCAAGAATCATCTTAGCATTTCCCAAATCCTTCATATCAAATCTGGCACTTAGCTTTCTTTTGATACTCTGAATTTTCAACAGGCTCTTACTAGCAATAAGCATGTCATCTACATAGATCAGAAGATAGGCTATCACATCACTCCCTTGTTTTTTCAAATATACACAAGTGTCATACTTGCTTCTTACAAAACCAATGGATAGCATAACTTCATTGAACTTCTTGTGCCATTGTCTCGGACTTTGCTTGAGGCCATACAATGATTTCTTGAGTAGACACACCTTTCCTTCTCCTCCTGGTTCAACAAACCCTTCTGGCTGATGCATGTATAGATTCTCAATAAGATCCCCATGCAGGAAAGTTGTCTTCACATCAAGTTGTAGTTCCAGATCATCTTGGACTACTCTGCTCAGAAGTAATCTGATTGAACAATGCTTGACCACAGGTGAAAACACCTCATTGTATTCAATCCCTTCTCTTTGAGTAAATCTTATGGCCACTAATCTGGCTTTAAACCTCACTTGATCCTTCACACCAAACTCAAGCTTTCTTTTAAACAGCCATTTGCAACTGATTAGCTTCTGCTTAGATGGCTTGTCAACAAGAATCCAAGTATGATTCTTTTTAAGAGACTCCATCTCTTCTGTCATGGCTGTAATCCATGACTCCCAATCATCACACTCAAGGGCTTCTTTGTAGCTTTTAGGTTCTTGGTACACTATGGCTTCTGTTGTAACAAGTGCATAGGAGACCAGATCAACACGACCGCATCTTGCAGGAGGATGTATTTGTCTTCTGGATTTGTCTCTTGTCAGACTATAATTTCTCAAGTCTGCTTCTGGCACTTCTTCCTCTTCTTCTTCTAGTGCACTATCCTCATCAGATGACTCATTATCTCCTGCTCCCTGCTCTGGTTCTGAACCAGATGAGCTATCATGTTTGTCATAATCAGGCTCCACCTCAACTTGAGTAATTGGCTCAGAAATAACTCCATATATCTCTTCAGCTAATGGCTCTCCATCACCTCCACCAGACTTGTATCCCATCTGTGATTCATTGAACACTACATCTCTGTTGGTAATACACTTCTGGTTCCCAGGCTCAAGACACCACAACTTATACCCTTTAACACCCTTTGGATACCCAATGAAAACACATTTTAAAACTCTGGGTTCAAGTCTATCTTTCTTCACATGAACATAAGCTAGGCATCCAAACACTTTCAACTTTGAGTAATCTGATATCTTTCCATACCAGATCTCATCTAGGGTTTTAAACTCAATAACAGATGATGGCAATTTATTAATGAGATACACAGCTGTGTTAACAACTTCACCCCAAAAACTCTTAGGTAAATGAGCATCAGATAACATACACCTAACCCTTTCCAGAATAGTTCTGTTCATTCTCTCAGCTAGACCATTCTGTTGGGGGTTTAAAGAAACAGTTTTATGCCTAGTAATACCCTTAATACAAAACTGTTGAAACTCTTCTGATAGAAATTCAAACCCATTATCAATCTTTAAGTGTTTGATAGTTCTGCCCCTCTTATTTTCAAGTTCAGTCAACCATTCTTTGAACTTAGAGAAGGCATCACTCTTCTGTTTGAGAATATAAACCCAAACCTTTCTGGAATAATCATCAATAAGGGTAAGGAAATACCTGCCTCCACCATGAGTGGATACCTGTGTTGGCCCCCATACATCAGAATGTATGTAATACATAACCTCCTTGGTGGTATGCTTCCCCTTCTGGTATGCTTGCTTCTTTGATTTCCCCAGAATACACGTCTTACAGAATTCCAGCTTACATATCCTCTTCCCAGGGATTGCCCCCTTCTTGGATAACTCCACCAAACCTTTCTCACCAACATGTGTCAATCTCTTATGCCACAAGTTGACATCAGAAGACTCTATAGCAACATCAGTTGGTCCTGTTACTGTTATGCCTATCAAAGTATACAAACCATTCTTGATCATACCCTTCATAACAATCCTTCCAGACTTGGTTATAGACAGAACTCCCTTGTCTGCCTTGAATTCAAAACCTTTGGAATTCAAAGTACCAAGAGAAACAAAATTTCTCTTCAAGTCAGGTACAAATCTTACCTCAGATAAGATCCTATTAACTCCATCAAACATCTTAATCTTGATAGAACCAGATCCTTGCACTCTACAGCTCTCATCATTACCCAAAAGAACAAGACCTCCATCAAGCTTCTCAAGATTCAGGAACCAGTCTTCATGTGGACACATATGAAAAGTACAACCAGAGTCTAGGACCCACTCTTGACTTAGTCTCTCATGACTAACCATCAAGACTTCTGCACTATCATACCCTTCAACCTCCACCACAGCTGCATTTCCATCTTGATCATTCTGGTTGTCTTTCTTCCTTCTTTCAGGGCAGTTCTTTCTCAGATGACCTTTCTTGTGGCAAGTGAAACACTTTCTCTTCTCAACAAAATCAGATTTCTTCCCACCCTTATTCCCTTTTCCACCATCCTTCTTCTTGGACTGAAACCCCTTCTTCTTCTTGGATTGAACATTTAATTCTTCAACAGGCTTCTTCCCTTCAGTCTAGATCTGTAGAAAATTGGTTTTCAGGGCAGTTTGAATATCATCAAACATCACCTGACCTTGTCTTCCAAATAGCAAGACATCTTTGAAATTCTCCAGAGACTTAGGTAGAGAATTCAACAACATTAATGACTAGTCCTCATCATCAATAGTAACATCCAAACTCTCCAGATCATCCACCAATCTGTTGAACTCGTCCAACTGATCACCAAGATTCTTGTCTTCACTCATGTTGAAGACTTGAAGCTTCTGTTTCATGTATAACTTGTTCGTAACAGACTTGGTCTAGTATAACTGCTCCAGTTTATTCCAGACTTCAAGAGCAGTTTTCTCCTTCGATACTTCCCTCAACAGTTTATCCCCAAGACACAAGATAAGCGCACTGTGCGCTTTCCTCTTATTCTCTTCCACCTTCACCGGATTAGTTCCAGAAGCCACCTGATCCGGTGGCAACAATGTTTCGTACAGACCGTTGTGTACCAGGAGAGCCTTCATCTTAATCTTCCATAAACTGAAATCATTCTTCCCCGTGAACTTCTCAATGTCGAACTTGGTTGTAGCCATGATTGCTTCCCACAGACGGCGCCACTTGTTAACCGGTTTTGATTCAAAAGAAAACTTGTAATCGGGAATCGGAATTATGATAACAGCTTAAGAACGAAATTGAAATCAACGGAAATTAAGAAACACCAGATTTACGTGGTTCGGAGAAAAATACTCCTACATCCATGGGATCGGAGAAGATCGATCTTTCACTAAGAAGAATAGAGAATTTACAATTCACTCAGTCTCACAATATCTCTTTGTATGTATGCACTCAATTCGCTCTTCTCCTTTCTCTCAGTAGAGAAGAACCCTTTGTATAGTTACAGAGATTGAGATGAACCCTAGATTCACGAATTCTCACATCTTAGGCAGTTATCCAGCTGGCTAACGACTTCAATAACTGCTTTAGTTGATTCAGTTAGATCCGTCTTCGCGTTAGCTTTAATTTGGTGTAATTCCCGAGTAACGATATTCAGAGCAGATGACTTGACCTCCTCTGGCTCTGGTCATACTCATCTGGCTCTGGTCTCTTCTACCAGACTCCTCCGGTCTTTCTCATCTGCCAGACTTCTCTGGTCTGTCTCATCTGGTCCAACTCCTCTGGTACCCCAAAATGACTAACTTCCACGGCTAACACTTTATCAACGCAGCTTTCTATTGGAACTCAAGCTCAGCAGATTAGATACTTCACATATGACTCTCACATTATTAATTCAGTACGTATTTCTCCGCCTCTCTCGCTCCGTCGACTACCCTAGCCTCACGGCCTGCCGATGGGACTACTACCAAAAGGCGTCAGTAATTTTAGCTTGGATAAATCAGGGAAATTCCAGGTTCATTTGGATCGCGCTTGCAATGTGAAGTTTGAGAACGAGATTCATTATAATATGGATATTCCGGGCACTTTTCGGTATGGCCGGATCGACAGATTATTGGGAATTACGGCGCAGGATTCGTTTTTGTGGTTTTCAGTGATCAAAATTCGGGTGGATGTCCCCAGCTCCGGTTTGATTTACTTCAATGTGAGTGTGGTTTCTAAGCAGTTTTCTCTGTCGTCTTTTGAAATCGCTAGGGATTATTTGGCTGCTCCCTCTCCGAATCTCGAAAAGGAAAAACAGATACCGGAAACTGATCCTAAGGTTGTTATTAATTTCTAATGGTTTTTCGTTTCTACTGTTGCTAATTTATTCATTGGTATTTGTTCTGATCCTTGATTATTTGTGTTTTAATAGGTTGGGTATAATTCTTTGTTTTCTTATGGAGTTTTCTATTGTGAGTAAATGAGTATTTTGCACAGATTTTTTTCTTTCCATTTTTGGTTGCAGGTACTAGGACTTATAATGTTCTGTTTAGTGCCATTTTCGCATAAGGTGTAAAAGGTCTGTATCTTTTCTTTACTGTAGTCTATTTCGTCAACAGGCAATTTGCTAGTTATGTAAAATACAAGAATGTTAGGTGTTGCTTTTCTGTGCCTTTTTGTATTACTCAACTATCATTTGTTGCGATTCAAGAAAAAGAAAAATAAACTAGGGAATTTGATGGAGTTGGGAGTTTTATATATGTATACTTATGCGTGTACTCAACTCCAAAAGAAGAATGGAGAAATGGAAAATAAATTGAACGGAGTATTTTTACAATCAATTCTTGTATTCTATGTAATAAAAATAATTTTTGGTAGAATGTAACTTATATATTTGTGATGATATTTCATATTTTTGTATATTTAATTGATGTGTATGTTTATTTATTTGATTTTTTGGTGTTGGAGGTATATATATTGGTATAAGTTTGGGTTTTGTATACAAACAGGTATTTTAAAATATAAAAAGAAATTATATAGGTCTTCAACCACATTCTAAAGTAAAAAGAAAAAAACTTGAAATGCGGGTGAAGAAAAAAAAAATAGACAGCGGTTAAGAACCGCTGTCCAAGTTTATTTTAGGACCAAGTATTTATTTAGCACTGTGGTTAAAAAAAACATTGTTTAAGTATCAATTTTGGACATCGAATTTGTAACAGCGGCCTGAACTTATAAAAATATCAATTGGATTGCCTTTTTAACCGTAATTTAAGGGATAAATTAACTGTTCTGTAAAGCCTAATATGTATCTGTGGGTTTTGATAGATTAATTTTTTTTTATGGGTTAATGGTGGTGGAGGAATGGTAGCGTGGGAGTGGGAAGATGAGATATATAAGTTGACCTATATAATATATATTGTTTTCTTTTGGATTGTACAAAATTTACAATTTAAAAAATTATAATTAATTCTTTCAATTATGAGTCAAATTAAGAATATTTTTTTGTGCACTTGATATATGGTGCACTCACTTAACATTTAAAATTTTGTTTACACTGAAAAGTATGATTTGATTACACTGAAAAGTGTGATTATATTACATTGAACACTGAAAAGTTTACACTGCAGTGTAAACTGAAAAGTTTATACTGCAGTGTAAATTTTTCAGTGTAAATGTAATCGTACTTTTAGTGTAATCAGTCTACACTTTTTAGTATAAACAACTTAACTGTTGAGTGAATGCATCATACATTCACTATGCCAGAAAAGGCCTACGACAATGGGGATAAGACAACGGTTTTCATCTCTGACCGTTGTTTTAAATTTGGGGTTTGTGCTGTGAGACAACGGGTTTGACCCCCCGTTATCTTTTCTCGTTGTCTTATCTAATTTAATTTAATTTTAATTAAAATTTAGTATTTTTTATTTAATTATAAATAAAATATAATTTTTTATTTAATTCTATTTTGTATATTTAAAGTGGTATAAATAGAATACTCAGAAGATTTTCACCTCTTTGCCCGATTCTCACTCTATCTCTCTTTATCAAATTCCTCGATCTGTTCCTTTAAATGATTTCTCGATTTGTTCCACATTCACGCACTACCGCCGTTAGTTGCTCCACCGTCTTTAGCCGCTCCGCCGCAGTTCGTTGCTCTCACCACCGTTATTTGCGGCCTCGCATACATGACCTCCGGCTTACGCGCACTTTGAGGCAGAAAAACCTGCTGCCGTGTTTTGCCTCCTTCTACCACGTCAGTCGTCAGGTAAATCCTAATTAGCCCTAATTTAAACCATGTTATATTTCTTGTCTCAGCCCTAATTCCAGCCTGGTTCTTGTCTAAGCCCTAATTTTAATTGTCCATCCTTTTCCAACATTTAGATAGATTAGTTGACGAATCTAAGACGGATGAAGTTGTTTTTATTGGCTGTCTCCTCTTTATACCAAGTATGCCTAAGCCCGAATTTGTCTAATTTCAGCCATGTTCTATTTTTGATAAATGTAGAAGGAAGATGTATCTTGTGAATTTGCTTGATTTGCATTTTGTCGACATTGAATTGTTTGGTTTCCTCTCTCTGTATCTCTTGGTCTATCTATCTATCTATTTTGTAAGTAATAGATTTAATTTTTGTCTCTTGGTGTAGGTTTATTGTGGTTGGATTGCATCAAAGAGATCATTTAATGTTCAAGGGTGAGTGGCGGTAGTTAGGGAGAAGTTGTAGCAGGTGTCTATATATCTAAATACAGTATATTTTGTTGAGTTATACACAACAGGTATTTATTCTCTTTCCATTGGTTGTTATGTGTGTGTAAAAGTACATTATATTGTCTTGATTAAATAAACTAAAGAACAGGGAATAGGGGTTCAAATTTAGCATAATTTGTTCACTCCGTTTTATAAATATTGGCTTAAGATGTAACTAACTCTACAAATTGATACTGAACATTTTACTGAGTGTCAAATTCCCATGTTCTTGGCTAATAGAGTGTGCTGGAAGACAGACCGGAAATTGCTGTGAAATGCTTGTCTATAAATTCCTTACAAGAAGTGGATGAGTTGAAGAATGAAGTGATGTTGATTTCCAAACTTCAGCATCGTAATTTGGTGAGGACTTTGGGGTGTTGTGCTGAAGGAGAGGAGAATGTGTTGATCTATGAATTCATGCCTAACAGTAGCCTCGACCTGATTATATTTGGTGAGCGCTTTCAATCTACTACAATGTACTGTATTTTATAGCAGTAGATTGTAAAGTATCAGCAATAAGGCACTGTAATGTATGTTTTAATAGATCAAACAAAAAGTATGTTACTTGACTGGCAAAGACGTTTTCACATCATCAATGGAATAGCAAAGGGACTGCTGTATCTTGTAAATGAATTCCATCTCCTAATAAATCTTGTAAATGTAATCTAACATTTATAAATATACCATAAAAATTAGGGAGGACGAGTTAGCAAACAAACCATTTGAAAAGGCTTTCAAAGAACTTCCTGAGATTTAATTTAGAGTACATGATATATAAGTACTTTATATGGCATCTTAATATATTGATTGTGACATGATGCTTAGTTGGAAAAGTGGTACTTTACTTGATTTTTAATTTTATCTTAATATGAGTTTGTGAGAGTTTATTGCATTAGACCAGACATCATTTAACTATATATAGTCATTATAAGGTTGAAGTAGAAGACGTAGAATCAGTTGCAACTTCTAAAATATCTAGACTATATTATAACTAATGAATTGGAATGGTTAATAACATTAGTGGAAGTGAAAGTAACAACTCTTGAAGTATGAAAAATGTAAAATATAGTAGCCTTTTTAGCATGCTTTTAAATTCTCAAGCTCGTAAATTTAGAATTACATGTAGCTAATATCTTAACTATCTTGTTCTACCCTTAAAACTGCTTCTTTTAGTATTGTATACTGGGTTTAAAGAAAGAAGGGTTGTTAATGGTTAATTTTTTTTTATTATTTTGGATATATGAATTTGTAATTTCCTCACCATTATAGATGATATTAAATTCCCTGAGCTACTACTATGTGTTCAATTTGCTTCATAAATTAATTCATAATGAAGCAGTTTAATAAAAGGGCAATTATGTGTTGTGTTTTTTGCCAACAACAATTAAAAACTCTGAGTCGGAGAGCATATTAGATTTTAATTACTTCTATTTTATCTTGCTATTCATGTAATTGGATATAACGAAAATTAGTTATTGATGAACCATTCTAATATTTGGTACTATTACTGAAAAAACGGTTTATTGTTATTTGCTATACATACACAGTTAGCAAATAAATTTTGTTATTTTGCTTTATATTTATGGACAGGAAAGTAGAATGCGATATATAGTTGTGTTTGGTAGACGTTTGTGAGCAGTCCAGCTGGTTAGCCTTACCACCTCTTTTGTTGCTGAGAAAGATTAATGGGCATGCCAACTGAATTAAATGATTGCAAAAGTTTGGATAGTGATGGCGAGCCGTTAAATTGCAGCCACAGCGTTGTTGCAATGCTTGAAGCATTCTGGGTAAGAGGATCAATTTCTCATCATCTAAATAAAAAAAATGATTTTTTATTACTATTTTCAAACATTTTACTGGTGTGCTTCTTCAATCTTTAATAGGTATAGGGGACATAAATAATAGAGCAAGTGAGCTCACTTCAATAACAACAATTCTATTATTATAGCTTATCTAGCTAAAAGCCTTTAATTACATAATTTTGTTATTAAAAATTATTTCCGATACTTAAAGACTTTTGGTTAAATAGGCTATCACTACAAAAAAAAATATATAGAATTGCCTACGGAATTTGTTAATATGACTACGAAATTTCCAACAAAAAATTTCATAGTGGGGATTGCCTATAATTTTTTTTAATTATATAGGCATATTTCTTCCTCCCCAACAAATAATTTGCTGACGAAATTTAGTAGACAAATTGTATTTTAGTTAAATTTTTGTAGGCAAATGACTTGTAGCTAATAATATTTATGAAATTTATTTTGTAGGTAAATTGATTTTATAGGCAAATTATTTCTAGGTTGAGAAGTGAAGATGCTTACTTTATTAGAAAATTTCATAGATAAGTCGTAGATAATTCCTATTATGAAATTTTTTTGTTGAAAATTTCAGGAAATTCTAATTACGTAGACAACTCTTTATTTTCTTGTAGTGTATAATTAAAGAATATGATGGAATTCTAATTACGTAGATAACTCTTTATTTTATATTGTTAATTCTGATGTGATCATTTATTTTTTGAATTTCTTTTGTAGGAATGACGTGACATGGGATAGAAGACAAAATATGGAAAGAGTCGAATTAGAACTTGTGTCTAGGTTCTTTTGTTTCTGTAATATGTTCACAAGTTACATTGTCAAATTATAAATTGTTATATTATCAAGAATTTGGCTCTTTATGTATTATGGAGTTAATAATGTATTGAACAATGATGCAAATAGCGGCAGCCAAGGCCGCCTAGGCGCTTGTCAGCTCCTACCGCCAACGATTAGTGCAAAACGGTCGCATTTGGCGGTAATCTTATTTGGCGCCGCCTAGGCGGCCTCGGCGGCCTTGGCGATCTGCGGCGCCAAGGTATTTAATTTTTTTTATTTTTTTAATACCTTTAAAATTTAAATTTAAAATGGATTGTTGGAGGTGGATTGGTTGATGATGGTGTTGTTGAGGGAGGCATTGGCTCGAGCTTGGGCACATCTTCACTAGGACTTCATGATGAGATAGAAGGTGTTTCTCGAAAAAGTGCCCGACTTAGAGAACTTGATGAGGATGATTTCTCATCCGATGATGAAGAAGTGAATGTTGATGTTGAGTTTGAGTCTGACGATGAAGACCGTGTGCATGGAGATGGCCACTTTTGTCTTCACAAGTTCCCCTTACTTGACTTATTAGTTACTCCCTCCGTCCCAAACTCGTTTGCTACATTGCCAAAAAGGTCCGTCTCATACTCATTTGCTACATCTATTTTTGGCAAAAAAGTAACAATACTTTTTAATATTATATTCTCCATACACTAATAATCAAAACATCTACTTTATCACTTTATCACTTTATCATCACGTTATCACTTTAAATACTAATAAACAATTCTTTTCTTAATAACCGTGCAAACAGTAAACGGGAACTTGAGTTTGGGACGGAGGGAGTATTACTTATTACATTTTGTTGGGCATTGAACTTGTTGAACTTTTCTAATTATTTGTGATAGTTTTTGAAGTTGGACATTTGTTATTTGTGGTAGTTTATTAACATTAGTTTATTTAGAAATGTGGAACTTTACTTTGATTAAAATATAAACAGGTAAAAAAAAAAATCTTGGCGGCCGCCTAGGCGGCCTCGGCGCTTGGCGGCCATATACCGCCTGCCGAGCGCCAAACGTCATCTGCACCCTTGGTATTGAATATTATTTTTATTTTATAATATATTGTTTATTATCTTATTAGCCGTTAAAATTATGAAAATTTTATGATGCAAAAAAGAAAAAGAAAAAAAACACCTACAACAACGGGTAAATTGAAATAACAACGGTGTTTCACCATTGTCGTAGGGATTTACGACAACGGGGATTCCCCGTTGTCTTAAGTGTTTTTCCACCGTTGTTGATCGCCTCGTTGTCGTAGCTCTGGACCTTTGACCACGGTTAAAACCCGTTGTCGTATGGCTTTATGACAACGGTGGAAGAACACCTAAGACAACGGGGAATTCCCGTTGTCTTAAATCCCTATGACAACGGTGGAAAATCCGTAGTCAAAAAGTCTGGAGCTACGACAATGAGCCCATCAACAACGGTGGAAAAATACTTAAGACAACGGGGATTCCCCGTTGTCTTAACCCTTTTCTGGCATAGTGATTTGGTGTATGTGAGTGTCGCGAATGCAAATTATCATAGTACCATTTGTGTTTTTTTTTTTAATACTAATAATATACTAAGATGGTAATGTTTTTTTAAAGATATGGTCATTCTATTTTTTCTTTAAGATACAATATACATTTTTTTATTGTTTTTATTATAGTGTGTTTATATTAGGTTTCTAAAATCATCATATTTATAATAACTCACTCACTCAATTGATGGTAGAGATATTATAGATCTAACCGTTCAAAAGAATTCTATAAAATCCTAGATAATTATTTACTTATTCTAAAAACTCGGAAATGATCACATGTTCACTGATGGACACAAATTTATATATCCACTGTAAATGTGTTAATGACACATAAGCAAGGAACCCACTATTATTTTAATTGGTTGTTTATATTTGTTTATGTGTCATTAACACATTCGCATCAGGCATATAAGTTAGTGCCCATCAGTGGGCATGTGATCAATTCCGTCTAAGAACTTTTTTAAAAATTATTCTAGTCTAACATATATTACATGTGTTATATTAATACATGAAGTGTTATTATATATGTAGAGTATTTTTATATGAAAATGGTTTTAATAAATAATGAAGTTATTATAAAATTATTTTGGGCAAAGTATTATATGAAAATAGTTCACAATAAGTTTATCATGAAACTATTTTAAAGTATTGTATATTTGACCAGGAGTATTGATAATTTCATTAGGAGTATCATTAATTTGGATTTGTGGTATTATATTGTAATTTCTTGAACCCAGATTAATGATAACCCTAATGAGATTATCTATACTTTTGGTCAAATATTGAATACTTTAAAACAATTTCATTATAAGCTTATCATAAACTATTTCATATAAAATCTACTCATTGTTTTAAAGTATCAAATATTATTTGGTTAAGAATATCAAATATTTCATCAGGATATCAAAAGTTGGGGTTAAAAAAATCAACAACAATTATAATATAAAGACAAAGATAGAGTGAAAATGGTTCATACATGAATCATAGAAGGGTATTAGTTAAGTTCTCTAAACAGTATTAGTTATTACATTTAAGAGTATTATTAGTTTACACAAAAGAGTTTTAGTTGTTCCGCGAAAACAAATCAAAACTCTCCAGTGAAAACAACTAATACCCTTAAGTGAAAACACATAATACTCTTTAGTGATAACAACGGATACCCTTCGATGATTTATATATGTATGAACCAATTTCACTCTATACATACTCTAATATAAAACCACTTATCCCATTTTTTGATACATACTCTAATATAAAACCACTTATCAAATTTTTTTATACGCATATTTTTTATAATCTTGATCAAATATTTGATACTTTAAAATTGTTTTATGATAAAGTTATATGTAATATCTATTTCTATTTTTTGCATATATTATATATCTAATAATCCATATCTCCAAATCTCTCATGATATCCCTCTATATATTCAGCAGATTCTCCCGTTCCCATTTCTCTATTCAGTTCTTCTCCTTTTTCCTCTTCCATCTCTAACAATTAACTGCAACAGTATCAGACTGAAATTAAGAGAGTATTTGGTTGAACTTATAAGTTGTTTAAGAGCTTATAAGCACTATCAATGTGTTTGACAAAATAAGATGTTTAACAACTTATAAAATCATAAAATAAGCTCCTAACAACTTACAAGCTGTGAAAAAATAAGTTTGAATTTCTCACCTTATTTTCCTATCCACCTCCACCCCAACCACCCACCCCACCCCTCATCTATCTCAACATAAAAAAAATAAAAAAAGTATTATATTATATTGAAAGTAAAACTTAAAAATATTTATCTTAAATTACCAAAGATCTTATAAGTTGTATTAGTCAAACACTTTAGCAACTTATAAGCTACTTAAAATTGCATCTTATAAGCTCTTAAAACAACTTATAAGCTGTTAAAGCTTATAAGATGTTTCAAATAAGCTTAGCCAAACGCACTCTAATAGCATGGGCAAAAGTAAGTCATTATAGTTTCTGAGTATTGAAATTGGATCTTTTTTTACATTGCTTAAAAAACCGTTTTGGATGTTTTTTTGTTTTTGATTTTGGTCGCTTCAATATTGAACTCGATTTTTTTTTTTTTTTTTTGTAAATCTTTGAGATTGTTTGTTTGTTGTTATGGTGAACCGAGTTTGAGTTTGTGTAGGTATAGTATTTGTTAGGATGGTCTAGTTTCCTGAAATTCCATGTGTTATATTGGTCTTAAAAACACAAGGAAGTCGTCAAAGAAAGAGTGCCGCATGGGTGGATGACGATATGATGATGTGTGGTGAGGAGGAGCTGGTGAATACAGAGGAGTCTAGGCTTGATCGTTGCTTAGATGCTTTGTATCACAAGAGGTAACCTAATCGCGTGTGCAAATAATTGTCTTGGATGCGTAATTGTAAAAGGGAAATAATTAAATTAATTGATTTCACACCCCTTTACAAATGTGAACTTTTAGATGAGATAAAATTTTGTTATGGTATCAGAGGCCCAAACAAAGATCCAGTTGAAAGCAACTCCACCCATATTAAATTGTTCATTTATTGTGAATGAATTATTTTCACACTTATCTACAATTTCGGATCTTTAGATGAGATGGAATTCTTGTGAAATTAATTCATTTAATTATTTATTTTTACAATAATAATATTAAAAATGAGATTTCATTTGAAAACAAAAGCACTGGTAATGGAATTGCATTTTGTTTGTTCAGGGGGTCTACAAGAGAAAAGGCTTTGGAATTTATTATTGAAGCCTTCAATAATAGCCTACACCCTCAGTTTGATGAAAAGAGGTACACACCATCTGTTTTTAAGTATTTTGTTCTAAAATTATAGTGAGTTAGGGCATGTATCAATTTCTTTTTACCAATGGAGTAAGATTGGCGTGAAAATTGAACTCAAGAATTTCAATGTCTCTTTTCAAGGCTTTATGTCTGTTTTTCATGGAGTATTGTTTTCTCCATGTAGATGTACTACATTGTTGCACCAGTGCTAGAATTCTATGAAAAAGGGTTCTGCTAAGGAGGTCGCATTGGCATCTCACACGATAGGTATTTTCTCGGCCTTGTATATAATATATATATATATATATCTCCCTCTAAGAAGTCATATCTTTAACAGGACTTTTGGCTTTGAGGACTGGTCCTGGGGAGCAAGCACGAAAGATATTGGAACACTCGGTCTCTCCGCTAAGATCTTGTCTTGAAACCTCTAAAATATCACCAGTACGTGGAATATTCATTTTCTGTATATCAAATGTAACACTCCTATTCTAACTATTTACACGCACCCTTACATTTTTCGTGCTTATGTGAATGCAGTTGGTCGCTTGTTTGGGTGTTATCACTTTTGTTGGTGCAAAAGAGGCAGAGCACACTGAGAAATCAATGCAAATATTGTGGCAAGTTATTCGGTCAGAAGGCGCTACGCCTATGGTCGTTTCTTGTCACCACTATGAACGAAAGGGATCTCAACCCCAAAAGTTGGCAAGAGTTAGTATTGATATGCATGATACATTGTTCTTACATTTGCCATTATTTTTTCTCGACAGCTAATCTTCTTTGTGAATATCATAGGGGGTTTCTTTCTTTTCCACTTTGTTGGAGAAAAGACGACAGATTAGTGCGCATTGCGGCTGGTGAAGCACTTGCTTCGAAATATTTAGTGGAGAGTCTAAGGTCATTAACCAAATGAGAGTCCTTTCCACTGAGGCAAGCGGCACCAAAAAAGCTCTTAGTAATCAGAAGAGCTCATTTCGGGATATTTTAGAGGTGCGTAAACATTGTTGTTGCGTTGTTCTACTTCATTCTTAGCTTTTTACTAATTGAGAAAGTGTATATGTGTGAATGTCAGAATGGTTATGTCCCAGAATCATCAATAAAAATTGGTGGAAAGTCGATAAATATGAATTCATGGTCTCAATTGATGCAGGTTTGTATTGTTTTTACCCTTTTTTATTTAAGTGTGGAACATCTTCTGTTTCTGACATTTTCAAATTAACGTGACATATAGTTGAACTTCTTGAGGCATTTCCTTGGCGGAGGATTTGTGAAACAAATTAAGGTAAATTGCTCATCTTTTTCTATCATAGTTATCATGCAATGTATTTAGATTGATTGATTCATCATTCTTCATTTATCTTTTTTTAATAGGAAAATTATTTTTTTCATGATGTTTTCAACGTCACTCCTCCGACTCCACCACCAGTAAAAGAAGATATTTTAGACGTTGATTTTATTTCTACAACTGAAAAGGTTTGTTAATTGTCCATGTATTTCGAACTCATAGTTAAATTCCTCTTATCAAAGCACGCCCAAATGTCTTTGTTTGTATTACCCAGTGTCATTGGTTATGTTTTAACTTTTTCTCAAAAAAATTGACAGAGGAAGCACAAGTTGCTTTACTCGGCTGCCAACAAGCTAAAAACACGGTTACTGAAGGAACGATTAATAAGGAAGGAGTGAATGATTACTCCATTTATTTGTTCGACCGAATAGTTCAGAAACTTCTTTGAACTATGCTTCCATTTATTTGTTTTGTCTGTGTTGTTTGCCAAATAAATGAGGCTGGGAATTAATGGTATTTAAGAGAGCTTTGGCAAAAACATCAAATGATTGAAATTATAAATGTTGAATGAAAAATTAATGATGATGACGAATTGAAAGTAAGGACACCAAAAATTGTCAGGGGTTTCTAATCTCTGGACTTAAATGCAAATTGTATTGTTTTTTTGATAAAATGTGTTGAACTCTCCTTTTCTTGTTACAAATGTGGAGCTATTTATAATTTCCTCTATGCAAGGGTAATGTTGTCATTTCCTATCTCTCGGGGGACAGAGGCATTAAATGCCTCCAGCCTCTGCGGACGCGCGGGCGTCCGTATGCCACAGTCTGCAGTCGGCCGACCACTGGCGTGTTGACACGTGTCCATTAAGGATGATTCTCTGAGAACTTTCCTCATTTGGGTGGAATATTCTCTCTGTCACTGAGTAGGAGGCGTCGGGGACATTTCGAGGTCAGAGGCCGACCTCTTGGTGGGTCTTGAGGTCGGAAAGCCCTCCTGAATGTTGGTCGTGCCCTAGAGACCTTTATTGGTTTAATTTGGTTGATGCTGGACCGGTCCGGTCCCGGCCCATTTGACCTGTGTCTTGGTCGAGGTAGATAAGTGTTTTAAGCTTGTTTCCGACCTCGTTTTTTAGGTCGGAAAATGGGGTTGGAACCCGTGGAGGTCGGAAGCCGTCCGGGCGGATCGGTACCGTCGCGGACGTTGTTTCGTCACTTCCGGCTTGTTCCAGGTCGGTGCCGACCTGTGGTACGAAATGGCTACAACAATTGCCCCCCAGCTCGGCTCTCAGGGTTGATGGGAGGCGAGGTGGTCGTCGGCGCCGGTCCTCAACTGCCCGGGACGACCGTAGGTCGGCCTCTTATGGCCTGACGTTTGAGTAGAGGTGCGTGGGTAAGTGCGCCTAAAAAAGCGTGTGTGATGTCATGCGACGTTTCGGATCCCGCGCATTCACTGATGGCGTGCGCAGCCGTTTCGATGCGGAGTCTGTCGCTTCAACCTCTTGCACTTAGGCCCCTGGGCCTAGAATTTTATTTCGAAATAGGCCCTTCACCATTTCTTATAAATAGGAGGGATTCTTACCATTTTGAGTTTTCACTTTCGCGCTTTCGAGTTTTTAGAGCAAACACTGCAAATCCGTGGTGGTGATTCCGGCGAACTTGAGGCGGCGTTCCATTCTCGTACGGCGGCGATTTAGGCGGCTGAGAGGTAATCTCTTCTTCTAAACTCAAAAACTCTCTTCTTTTCGATCATGGTACGGCGGTGGACTGGTCCTCCGCCAGGGCAAAGAGGCGGGCGCCTCCACGAGCGGCGTCGGCGGTGGCGGAGCCAATCGGAGGCTCTTCGACGAAGGGGAAAGCTCCAATGGCGGAGGAGGAGCCTCTCCGTCACGCCTGAGCGCGAGCTCGATTTGGGCTCGTGATGATGATGGCCTGGATGCGCTCTTCCCGGGCCCGGGCCGGTCACTACTGGGTAAAGGCGTCCGGGAAAGGGACTCGGTCGTGGCTAAGAGTTCCCATATCGAGATGACGGCTCGTCCGATGGAGAGTCGGGAGCCGGTGGATGATCTTCTGGGAGAAGATGAAGAGGGCGATGGCCGTGGTGAAAGCAACGACCTGGCCAACAACCTGTTGCTCCAAAACCTCGCCGCCGAGCAAATCAAAGTGAGGCTTGGGATGGTGAATGAGGCCTCAGGATCGGATACCGAAGAGGTCGGGGGATCGCCCGCAGCGGTCCGTAGCGCAGGTGAGGTCCGAAAGGACAAGGTTAGGAGGGCCTTTCGATTGTGGTCGGATTATGTGGAGGAGAAAGATGAAATCGAGTCTCTTTCTTTCGACTATGAGGAGTATCAAGGGCATTATCCCCGGGGGCCGACCATTCGCGATCCGGCTACCATACGAATAGCCAATTTGGAGGAGTCCCAGAGGTGGTCCATCGGCCAAGTCCAGAGCAAAATGACCCAAGGCTACCTCGACGAGATCCGGGCCGAATGGGATATTCCATATGACGTTCAGCTTTATGCCCCGGAGCCAAATGAACGGGCTGATCAACCTCCTCAAGGGATGGTGGCCGTCACTCAAGATATGATGGAGGTCGGACTCCGCTTCCCCCTCCATCCGGACATCTCCTATCTGTTGAATTACTGGGACCAGGCGCCCATCCAACTGCTGCCGAACGCGTGGATGATCATTGTGAGCGTCATGGCACTGTTTGGTCAGAATTGACTGTATCGGATGCCGACCCGGGGGAGATGACTTATCTCTACCGGGTTCAAAGTGAGAGGAGTGGGACCGGCGAGGTCTTTATTCAGACCAAGGGGCAAAAACTGGTGTCTGGTCTCCCGAGCAAGGCCCGCAATGACCGGAAAAAATGGTTCTTCGTGGGAGGAGCTTGGCAGACCGGATACTCGGGCGGAATCGAGATCGGGGTTCCGACCAACATCCGCCTAAAACACCCTAGTAAGAAATTTTGAACTTATCTTTGAATAAAAATTATTGATCTAATTTTTATATCCTTCTTTGCAGGCTACCCTTGTCCTTCCGATCGTGAGCTGAACTTTTGATTTTGCGGTCGTTCGGGAGCGGATATTGTCCCTGCCGGCCACAAAAAGGAACCAGGCTATCCTCCGGACTTGACAAGCTCGACTTTCAAGTCGTTTCTTCCAGTTCCCGCGCCACCTGAATTTGGCGGGTAAGATATTGTTTGAGCCCGGGTCTCGAGTTGTAGTAGTTCTTTTTTTTTAACATTTTGCATTTTGATAATGCAGTGCCTGAGTTTCCGGTCGTGAAAAGGTGCCCATCTGAGCTTTCCGACCGTTGTCCTGAGATGTTTTCCCTGTTGGGTGCTTGCGCAGTGAAGAAGACGGCCAAAGGAACGAAGAAGAAGAAGGGGACCGGCGCCCGGACTGGGATTGTAATCGAAGAGCCTCTCCTCCTCCAGTCTGTTCTGACCGTCGGAACAGCCACCGCTGAGGCGCCCACTTTCTCCCCCATTACCGGCAAGAAAAGAGGTCGAGAGGAGACTGAAAGCGAAGACACCGGCCTGCATGGATCGAGCCCGGCCCCTATCAACATCTCGGATGACACACCTCCCGGTCCTAGGCCAGTTGGAACGGATACCATTGCCCAAGTGGCGCAAGCTCCCGGCTGGGATGACGATATGACCTATTTTGGTCGCGATCCGGGCCGTTTCCAAGCGTAAGTTGCTCAACTTTAACAGTTCTCTTTACTTAAACAGTTTGTTTGTACCTGACTTGGTTTTTCTTCTATCTAGGCTGACGCGTAATGATTCCGACCTCCCCCCATTGGTGCTTGACTTCCTGTCCTCCCGAGCTCCGGGCTCGACAGTTGATATGACGGACTACATGAGCCGGACGGTGAATTCTCTGCCCCATTCTTGGACTCGGGAGTTGGCTGATATCGCCGAGCATCGCCCTCGATACGCCGGCTGAGCCAGCGTTGCACTGATCAATCAGGCGGCGATCATGGTCAACCTGACGGAGAATGATCTCAACAATACCGTCAGATTGCTCCGGAAAGCGGAATGCGCCCTGACCCGTGCCCGGGAGGAGAGAGTCGGTTTCGAGAGTGAGAATGACGTGCTTAAGAAGGAACGGGATCAAGCGGTTGGCCAGATGGAGGTCGTCCTGAAGGAGAAGGACGAAGCTTTAGGCCGGGCGGAGATGGCGTATAAAGCCCTGGTGGATGCCCGGAACAGGGTTACTGAGATGGAGGATGCCAACGCCGAGCTGCAGCTGGAAGCGCACAGGGCCCGGGGGATGCCGATCAGGCTCGTGCCCGGCAGGCCGAACTGGAAAGAGAGGTTCAGAAGAAAACTTATGAGTTGGCTGCCACTCTGAGTCGGCCGGCCTACGATCCGGATGATCCAGCCACCAGTCCGATGCTCTTCTCCGAATTCTGCTTCTATATGGTCGCCGCCAATCTGATCCGGGTTGGACGCCAAGCCAATGCCGACACCAAAGCTCAGGAAAACTACTTCCGTGAGTATGTTGCTAAAAATCCAATCCATAAGGGCTACTGGCTTCCCTTCCTCGATCTTGAGACCGACTATCGGGTGGACCTTTCATGGTTCCCCCATCGGCACAGGCTGATCAAATTGGGTCATAATCCTCCGTCCACCGAAGATGAGGAGAGGGAGGAAGAAGAAGAAGCTCCTCCGGAAGGCCCCCAGGCGCCGGGCGGAAGCGTGGCCGAGGCGGAGGCCTGTGTCAACGAAGTAGCTGACTTCGTGACCGAGTCAGGAGGGCAGGCGAGCCCGGCGGGCGGGGCGAGCGACCCCTGAAGACAACTTCCTTTTATCTTAGTATTCCTACTTCTTTCTGAATGTAACCGACTTCCGACTGGATCTGTTTTTCTTTCAAACCTTGTAGTACCTTTTTCTCCGGCTTTTAGACCGGCTTTGCTATGAAATTCAGCTTTTGTTAACCTTTGTTGCTTTGTTATTATTTTTCTCGTTGTTTATCCCTGTTAAAAATGTTTAAATTTTAACAAGTGTATGAGATTTCTCCCGGGCATAAGTGAGATATGCCGACCTCTACATGGTCGGCGTATGCTTTGAACTGAGCCCGGTTTTTAGATGGCCTTGGGTGGCCTTCCCGAGCCCAAGTGTGATATGCCGACCTCGATACGGTCGGCATATGCTTTTGAACTGAGCTCAGTTTTTAGATGGCCTTGGGTGGCCTTCGCGAGCTCAAGTGTGATATGCCGACCTCGATACGGTCGGCATATGCTTTTGAACTGAGCTCGGTTTTTAGATGGCCTTAGGTGGCCTTCCCTAGCTCAAGTGTGATATGTCGACCTCGATACGGTCGGCATATGCTTTTGAACTGAGCTCGGTTTTTAGATGGGATCGAGCTGCGTGTAGAACTTTGAATTGATAAGGACTTCGACTACATAGTACAACTTGATTACTACAGTATTTCTTCAGGTGAATTGCATTCCAGGGGTATTGGTCCGGAGTGCCATCCATAAGTTCTAGCTCGTAAGCTCCCTTGGAGAGCCACTTGGATATCCTAAACGGGCCTTTCTAGTTCGGGCCAAATACCCCTTTAGGAACTTGAACCTTCTTGAGGACGAGGTCGCCTACCTGGAATTGTCTAGCCTTCACTTTATAGTTGAATTTTTTTTTGGATTTCTTCTTGTAGGCCGCGTTTCGGAGATCAGAGTTAAGTCTTCGTTCTTCTAGCATGTCTAGATCAATCATCCGGGCAGTGTCGTTGTCTTCAGTGATTGTTTGGGTTGTTCGGTGGCTCGAGAGGGAGACCTCCGATGGGATGACGGCCTCGGTACCAAAAGCTAAAGCGAAAGGTGTTTCGCCTGTCGAGTTTCTAGTAGTCGTTCGGTACGACCAAAGCACGTCGGGGAGCTCGGCTGCCCACTTCCCCTTCTTGTCCTCAAGCTTCGCTTTAATGGTGTGCTTGAGGATTTTGTTTACGGCCTCCACCTGGCCGTTCGTCTGTGGGTGGTAGGGGGTGGAGAAAACCTTCTTGATTTTCCATTTTTCACAAAACTGGATCATCTGGAGACCGTCGAACTGTTTTCCGTTGTCGGAGATGATCACTTGAGGCAAGCCGAAACGGCAGGTGATATTTTTCCAGATGGACTTTATGATCTGGGTTTGGCTGATCTTGTTGAGCGGCTTGGCCTTCGCCCACTTTGTAAAATAATCGACGGCCACGACGGCGAATTTATAGTCCCTGGGCGCAGTGGGCATCGGTCCGATCAGGTCGATGCCCCACTGGGCAAAAGGCCAATGGTTGTACATGGAGGAGAGCTGCTCGGGGGACAACTTGATGTTGGGTCCCAAGATTTGGCATTTGTGGCACAACCTTGCGAAGTTGACAGCGTCCTTGTTCAGGGTCGGCCAGAAATATCCTTGCCTAATCACTTTATGGGCTAGGGCCCGGCCTCCGGCGTGGTTCCCACATACCCCCTCATGGGGCCTTACTCCGGGGTTACACATTTCAGGAGTGGGAGGGTGAAGCTTCTCTTATACAAAAGATCATCAATGAGAGTGTACCTTGATGACCGGAGTTACAGTTGTCGGGCCCGAACTCTATCTTCTGGGAGTGTGTCGGTCTTCAAGTATTTAACGATCGGAGTCATCCAATTTTAGTCGGTGCTTAGAACAGTTGACACTTGGGCACGGATCACCGTGGGGGTCCCGAGTGTGGAGAGTTGGATGTTGGCGAGGTCGGCGGCCCCTTCCGCGGTTGCGAGTTTGGAAAGGGCGTCGGCCTGCGGGTTGTGTTCCCTCGGGATCTGCTCTATGAAAACTTGATGAAATTTCTCGCACAAAGTCGTGACTAGGTCGAGATATTTCACCATTTGTTCTCCCTGGGCCTCGTATTCTCCTTTTATCTGGTTTACTACGAGTGGGGAGTCCATGAAAATGTGCAGTCGGCATACTCCAATGGCGATCGCGAGCTCGAGGCCCCCGACCAAGGCCTCATACTCAGCCTCGTTATTAGTGGTCGGGAAGTCGAAACAGACCGCGTGAGTAAAACTCTGGCCCTCCGGCCCAACCAGAACGATTCCAGCCCCGGTGCAAGTATTGGTTGACGATCCGTCCACGTAGAGTTTCCACGGGGGATGGTCGATTCTTGTGAACTTTGGAGGGAAAGTGAGCTCCACTATGAAGTCGGCCAGTGCCTGGCCCTTGATAGCCGTTTTCGGGGCGTATGTGACTCCGTACTGAGCTATCTCTAAGGACCACTTCAATAACCTGCCGCTGGTGTCCGGCCAGTGTAAGACTTGCCTCAATGGTAGAGTGGTGAGGACCTCCACTTGGTGGTCGAAAAAGTAGGGTCTCAGCTTTCTCACGCTCATAACCAGAGCGTAGGCCAATTTTTCGAGTGGGGTATATCTGAGCTCGGCGTCGTGTAGGGCTTGACTCACGAAGTAGATCGGGAGATGGTTCTGACCGTCCGCCCGGACAAGTACCGCGCTGAGGGCGACCTCGGAGGCCGCGAGGTATAAGTAAATTTTCTCCCGTGGGATCGGTTTGACTAGAATTTGTGGGTTTGCTAAGTATTCCTTTATTTTTTAAAAGACTGCCTGGCTTTCCCTATTCCATGAAAACTTGCCATTTTTAATGGTCGAGAAGAAAGGCTTACTTTTATCTCCGAGTCGGGCTATGAATCTGTTTAGTGAAGCTAGGCAACCGGTCAAGCGTTGTACTTGCTTGATCGTCCTGGGCTCCTGCATGTCGAGGACGGCCTTGATCTTGGCCGGGTTAGCCTCGATTCCTCGCTGGCTGACGATGTGCCCAAGGAACTTGCCGGCCTCCACCCCGAAGTTGCATTTCTTCGGGTTCAGCTTCATATTGTATACTTTGAGGATCTTGAAGGTCTCCTCGAGGTCTCTGAGGTGATATTCCTTTTTTAGGCTTTTTACCACGATGTCGTCAATGTAGACCTCCATGGTCTTTCCGATCCGATCTGCGAATATTTTGTTGACCAACCGTTGGTAGGTCACACCGGCGTTGATCAGGCCGAAAGGCATTCGGAGCCAAGAAAATATGTCTTTTTCCGTATGGAAAGAGGTGTGCTTGATGTCTTCGACGGTCATCGGAATTTGATGGTAGCCGGCGAAGGCGTCCATGAAGGACATTATCTCGTGACCGGCCGTGCTATCCACTAGATGGTCAATGTGCGGCATCAGAAAATGATCTTTCGAGCACACTGCGTTGAGGTCGGTGAAATCAATGCACAACCTCCAAGTGTTGTTCGTTTTCTTGACTAGAACAGCATTGGCGACCCATTGGGGCTCGTCTTTAGCCTGCTCAATGAGTTTGTTGTCCAATCTTTTTTTGTGGATCGGCCTCTTGTTAGGGTCGATCTTCAATCGATGGCAGGCGTGTTTTGGGTCTATTCTGACCATGTCCTGATGAGACCAAACGAAGACTCCTATATTGGCCTTGAGGAAATCGATCACTTCCCCCCGCATTTCGGTCGGTATGCGAGAGCCGATCAGGACTTACAATTCTGGCCTCGAAGGATCGACTGGAATGTGTTCCAAGTCCTCCAAGGTCGTGGCTTGTTGGTAGCTTCGCCAGTCGCTCGTGTCGAACCTTGGATCGAGGTCGAGCTCGGAGGGCTCGAAACTGATCCTTGGCTCGGGATCATCAACTTACACTGGTTGTAAATTGGGGCCATTATCGGGGCCGACCGAGGTGGACCCGACCTCCATTATGACTTCAGTGGCCGGAAGGGTCCCTTCGAGGCCGGTTTGTGACTTTTCTGACATTTGACCGCTACAGATTGGAAATAAACAAGAATCGAAATAGTTCAAACATTTTATGTCCATTAATTGATCACCTCTAACGGTGCCGACCACCCCCTCAGGGGTGGGAGACTTGATACAGTAGTAGTAAGAAGAAGCTACGGCCTCGAAAACTTCTAAGAAAGGCCTACGTAAGAAACCGTTATAGTAACTCGGCTGGTCTACAATGATAAAGTCCAATGGCCTAGTAATCCTAACCTTCTCGTCATAAAAGCAGACGAGCTCCACTGAGAGCTTTATCCTTCCATAGGCAGCGACCATCGCATCCCCGAAACCCTTCAGCTGGAGGTCGATTGGCTTTATGAAGCTGACGAGATCGCCGAGCTGATCTTGGACCGCTTTGAATATGATGTTGCAGAAGCACCCATTGTCGATCAAAACTCGTTGGACATCTTTGCCCAGAACGCGGGCAGCGATCACCAAAGCATCCCCCTTGGGGTACAGTACCCCGCTCCGATCTCGGTTGGAGAAGGTGATCTCCAGATCTTTGTGGATTTTGGGTTCGGGCGGGTTGACCAGGTTTACGTTGGTCACGGCCCGAACTTCGGCTTTGCGCTTCCTGTTAGAAAGTATGGAGATGGGGGCGAGGCCGCCCAAATTTTCCCCGTCGGCCTGGATCATGTTGACCCGGCCGCCGGGGTTCATCGGGGGGAGGTCGTTGTCGTCGCCATCGTCCTCCAATGCTGCGACCGGCCTTAGGGCTGGCCTCCTTCCTCGTTCCTCCGAGGGGAATGCTGCTGTTGCTGCTGCTGGGGCTCTTGACGGCCGGCTGGCCTCTGTAGGAGGTCGTTCAGACGCCCTTCGTCAAACAGTTTCCATAACTGTTTTAGGAGATCACGACACTGGCTCGTATTATGGCCAATAAAGTCGTTAGAGGCGCAGAACTTTTTTGGATCCAGCCGGGACCGGTCTCCCGTAAAGGGCCTTGGTCTAGGAAGCACATCCCTGTGTTGGATCGCGTTGAAGATGTGCGCTAGGGATTGCCTCAGGGCCTGGTGAGGTGAACCTCAACGTCCTCGAAGGACTTGAAGTTTCCGGGCAGCTTGGCCACCCTCTTGGCCTTGGGACCGCCCTTGGGGGAGGCCTGGACGGAGGCCTCCGGTTCTTTGGCCGCTGGTTCGGACTCCCCCAGCCTGAGTGTCAGCAGCTTCCTCCGAGCCAGGTAATCGCCCGCCCAAGCTCGGAAGTCGGCATATGTTTTTGGGAAATCCTTGGTGAGATGCCTGAACATCGGAGATCGGCCATGGAAGCCTCCCAAGGCGGCGTGAAGGGCCAGTTGGTCGCTGACCGGCTCACCGGTCAAGATGACCTCGTCCACCCCTGCGATATAGTCCTCGTAGGACTCTTCCTTCTCTTGACGGATTCGCATCAAACGGTGCCAGTTCTCCGGGCAGGAAATTTTGGCCACGAAATAGGATGTGAACTGGGTGCTCAAAGTGGCGAAGGAATCGGTTGAGCGGGCAGGGAGTGAGACGTACCATCTGTGGGCGAGGTCGCACAGGGTGAGCGAGAAGAGCCTACACTTCGTGGCGTCGGTCACGCCACTCCCGGTCATGTAAATCCGGAATTTACTCAGGTGAGTTTCCGGGTCCGTCTTCCCTTCGTACAGAGGGGTCGGCAGCGGAACGATTTTGAGTTGGACGTGGGCGAGCTCGATATCGACGGACAAGGGCTCGTTTGCAACTGGTCGGGCCTTAGGTTGGCCTTGCGCTTCCATGAGCGCCTTCATTTTGTCAAGCTGCTTTTGCATCTTGACGATCTCTGGGTTCGGAGTCTCGACCAGCTGGTCGCCACCATCGGCCAGGGGGCCGATTCGGTCGAATACGGCCACTCGAGGGGTACCGCATCCCAACAGCCCGCTTTGGGAGAAGCTAAGCTTGCGCCTGGCGGAGTTGGCCGGGGCCAGGCTGACCTCGACCGCCCTCTTGAGGGGCATCTGCGTCGTACTCCACGTGTTAGAGACGGACTATGTATCTCCGTATCCAGTGTCGTAACTGGGGAGATGACTGGGGTACCAGGAGGGATCGCTCGAGCCCAGGCAGCCGAAAACCGGATGGGCGGGGCCGCGGGACCGAGCGGAAGTGGGGTTAGCTCGGCACTGGCTTTCTCCCTGTTGCTCCAGGGCCTTTGCCTTTCCCTTAAGGGCACTGGCATATGCCTTCCTCTTTGAGGCAGAGGGGGTGCTCTGGCTCCCCCTTGCCTCGTCGGCCTGACGGCGTCGTCCTGACCTGGCCTGGTCAGGAGTAAGGAAATTCCGTCCTTGAGACGGGTGGGATTCTTCCGGAAAACGGATTGGAGAGGCCACGCGTGTGGCCTTTCCGTGGTGAGGGGGGGTCGGTTCCCCTGAGGCCCGAGCCGCGGGATCCCGTGGCGTAGTCGGAGCTCCGATGGCTCTGTGGGCCTGATATGACTTCTGGTTCGTCATCGTTTTGTGGGGAGAAGCTTGAAATCTGAAGATCTGAAGATGGGAAGCTTTGAAGAACAGAGAGTGTTCTTCAAAGAGGTAAAAAGAGAAGATAAGTTTAATGGGTTGATACCCTCCTTCTAGCGCCAAATGTTGTTTGTCAAATAAATTAGGCTGATAATTAATAGCTATTTAAGAGAGCTTTGGCAAAAACATCAAATGATTGAAATCATAAATGTTGAATGAAAAATTAATGATGATGACGAACTGAAAGTAAGGACACCAAGAATTGTCAGGGGTTTCTAATCTCTGGACTTAAATGCAAATTGTATTGCTTTTTTGATAGAATGTGTTGAACTCTCCTTTTCTTGTTACAAATGTGGGGCTATTTATAGTTTCCTCTATGCAAGGGTAATGTTGTCATTTCCGATCTCTTTGGGGACAGAGGCATTAAATGTCTCCAGCCTCTGCGGACGCGCGGGCGTCCGTATGCCACAGTCTGCAGTCGGCCGACCACTGGCGTGTAATATTCTCTCTGTCACTGAGTAGGCGGCTCTTTACTTCTTATGGGAAGATCTTGCCAGGTTCTGTCACGTGCTCTTCTTCTATTCTGTAGGTCGGGGACATTTCGAGGTCGAAGGCCGACCTCTTGGTGGGTCTTGAGGTAGGAAAGCCCTCCTGAACGTTGGTCGTGCCCTAGCGACCTCTATTGGTTTAATTTGGTTGAGGTCGGACCGGTCCGATCCCGGCCCATTTGACTTGTATCTTGGTCGAGGTAGATAAGTGTTTTAAGCTTGTTTTCGACCTCGTTTTTTAGGTCGGAAAATGGGGTCGGAACCCGTGGAGGTCGGAACCCGTCCGGGTGGATCGGTACCGTCGCGGACGTTGTTTCGTCACTTCCGGCTTGTTCCAAGTCGGTGCCGACCTGTGGTACGAAATGGCTACGACAGTCTGAATAAACGTTCGTTTAATTTATAAGTGTATTGGTTTTTGCTGTTGACCTTTAGTTCTGCTTTTTGATGCTATTGATTTTTCATATTATCTAGAAATTAATTTGACGAAATATATTTTAGGACTGAATATTATTTCATATATGTCGCGCACAAATGTATAAAGAGCGTATGTATTGCCCTATGATAGAAAATTAGAGTAAACATTTATGTGAATCTAAATTCCTGTAAAAAAACAAAAAAAAAAATAGAAAAAACAAAATCAAATATCATTGTTGTACTACGAAGCGTCACAGTTAAAAAAAAAAAAGTTTACATAAATCCAAATTTACGGTAGACCTACTTGAGAACGAGTAAGTCTATTATACTTTAGGTGTAAGACATAATTCAAGTGAAAATTTAAACAATAATTGTTATTTTCAATGAACTGTTACAGTTGTTTCCAATATCAGTTAGATTGCGATAGCTTATCAACACAACTTTTCAATGCAAACATGTGCTATCATCCAATAAGAACAACTAATATTGAATAAAATACATTTAAGTCGTACAATATATTTATTGCATACAAGATTTTGACTCTACAAGAACGGTGAATGAATGTGCAAATTTGTGTGATCGTGGAGTCATATCTGCATGTAAGACTTCTTTTGACCCTAAACTCGATAACTTATCGTCAAAGGACTCTGATAGATGGAACCAAAACCACAATTTCCTCAAATCCAACATTACATAATTTATACGATTATATAGATCTTTTTCTATCCCAAAATGTAGGTTTTTATATCCTAACAATAAAATAATAAATGTAGGTTTTATTATTGAAAAAGAGGGGAAAGAAAAGATTTTACCTGCTATAATTGTATGAAGTTGAAACTTATCAATAATTAAAACTATAATCAACTTCAGTAAAAAGAAAAAGAATAATAACTTGATCCTGAAAGAAACTAACATTGTCTGTTGGAATGAAAAAAGAAATTTGAACATATATAGAAAATTAGCATCACTTACAGAAAGAGTTGGAGAAACAAATCATTAACTGGGATTTAACCCTCCAAAAATAAAAGACAAACAGCAATGTGGGTTAGATCATAACAACAATTTAAATCTTGCAACACTAACAAAATATTGAACAAAAAACTGGGGCATACGAGCCAGCCCCAAAACTGCATTTTCGGGAAATGGCCGGAGCTTTAATTAGGAACAGAATAAGCCCAAACATATATACAAATATCATTTATATCAATTAGTTAATGCCAGAATACTGAATTTAAATTAGCTTTAAAAGAAGGAGTAAGGAAGTTTTATCCTTTAATTTTCGAGTACAATTTCAGATGGATGCCTGCATTTAAACCAGTTAGTGCACAATAAAATGTGGGTGCTAAGTCGATGAAATATGTCCCAAGTATATAATCCACTGTTCAATTACCTACAAACACAACACATACGCATATCTACAAGACAATCAAACCCCGTTATTCAAGTTTACAGGACTTTCATCAACATATAGGAAGATCTATTTGCAGGGCATACAATATAATCAATCATGGCACACGACTTATCTTCACGGTTCTATCAAAATCCCAAAAATGAAATCAGAAAAGAAACAAAACAATCTAACCTTTTCTTTTTCCTCAGATTAAAGATTGAGTAGCATAAGCCACGACCTCAGAATTCCAAGTAATATTTTCTGATCTCTCTGAATCATTGAGAACATCCTCAGAAGTGTGAATCGTTTGTTTCTTTAGGGAGAACCAACCCGATTAAGCAAAGTGAGGGATTAGGAGGAATGGATAGCAGAGAACGTGTTTCCTCTGAGTAGGGGAGGATAAAAAGTACTCTGGCCCACATAGAGTTAGACGCTGGTATTTTGATTACCCCAGCACAGTCTCTCTGCTTCAAGTACGTCACAAAATCTTGAAGCTGTAAATATAATCAGAAAGTGTCAATAACAAAATTCGCATTTTTGTATTATGATGAAATCTTCAATCCTATAATTGCGAAAGGGAAAATGCCCAGGAATTTCTATTAACAACCAAAAATTGACTCATTTCTCTACCCCGTTTCTAATTTAGCAGTTACTCCCTCTTTCATCTCATATATTAAATCTATACCATCTGCAAATAACATACATTTATTAATGAGGTGATTTTTTGACTAAATGTAGACTTTCCAACTCAATTTGGATGGAGCGAACATTTAAGGAGACAATGGTTATTCACACAGAACTAATAAGTGAACTAATAAAAAAACAGAAAATATAAATAGTATACACAAACACACTTGGAAGTACGACAATAGTTAGGGGATGGCAACAAATAAAAAACCAATTGTAGGTTCAACTTACCCCCTTATGATCACCATGAGAGGAAGGAAGCAGCCAACAAATTTCTCTCTGCAGCAATTCAGAGATGGTATCATTAGATCATACAGTAAATCTCTGGAACATTATCCTAAAATACAATAGTGCTAGTTATAAAATTGGATATAACTCTGCCACAGAATAAAATTAGCATATACCCCAAACAGTCTCCCAATATAACTTATCAACACTTATTCAGATACAGATCTACATAACTTGTATCAACTCTGGCCATGTTATGAAGTCTTTCAAAATGACTCAAGGTTATGGTGAGGCAAAATCAAATGACCACATCGCTCTCCGAAATCCCCTGTTCAGAATTTTATGGGTCTCGCATATGGAAGATGAGGAGTCTAGTTTATGTTGTCTACTTGAGAAAATCTCAATTACCCCCACATACTATTACCAAGCATAAACAGTGAGCTATGATTCGATTTAAATTGAAAAGGCAAAGCATCATCAGAAAAAGAAGATGCTTCAGGAGCGAAATAGATCATAATGAGGAATGGAAGTAGAGTGCTAGTCAAATTCAGTGACCTTAAAGGGCTAATAATAAACAGAACAGAGTAAAATTAATGTTTCAAAATAAATATGATGACAACTTTTGTTCCCTGAGGGTATTGCGATAGGACAAACCATAACTGCATTTATTCTTGTTCATATGATGCCCATATATAAGCATGCCTTTCTCAATGAAGAAAATTATTGAGCAGCTAACCTAAATTGTTTTTTCACACGTAACAAGAAAAGCAAAATGGATAGGACACGTAAAGAGCCCGGACAAATATGCACAGAGGAAAAATGTTCAGTAACTCACTCTGTGAGGTGGGGTACTAGAAAATGTTGATTTCACATGTCGGAGGTCAGTGCGTTTTGTCATATCTAACTTCGTAGGCCATCTGCACATTCATCATAAAACAATTAAAAAGAAAATTCTTCATTTCTGTCTCCGCGAAGATTAAACCAAAATACTTCAATCCTTACTCTGCCGGCTCAGCAATAGCATTTGAATAGTTGCATATGTCAGAATCCACTTTCTGTGCATTTACTGTACAGTAGTAAACGCCGCTTTTACTCAATATTCCTTGCCATGGATAGTGTGGGGACGATCTAAAACTTTCCACATCAGCAGCTGAAGATGGTGGGAATGGAGACGTAGGAGGTGGAGGAAATGCAGGAGCCTGAAAATGTGGTGGAGGGGGTGGAGGTGGTGGTGCGGGGGGAGGTGTTGGCGGCAATGGAGGCTGCAACTCAGGGTGAGGGGGTAATGGAGGACGGAAATCAGGCTGAGGAGGTAAGGAAGGGGGCATGATAGGTGGGGGCGGAGGCAAGGATGATAATGGAGGAGGAACAATCGGTACAGAGTACATCTGATCGAATGGTGCCCTAGCATTTCCTTGGATCTGAGCCAGTGGAGTCACAGAAGCAGATAAAAATGGTGGACCTTGCATATTAGCATGAGCAGTAGTAGGCATTGGACCGGAATATCTTGGCCACGGAGGCAGGAGATGGGTGGGCCCACGAGCATCCCATGAACTATTTGGAGGTGGTGTGGGCCCACGGGAATCCCATGAACAATTTGGAGGTGGTGCATAAACAGGTCTATTGAATGCAGGTGCCTGAAGAGGCTGGGGTGGTGTAATAGGTGGCCCCGAATTGTGGGCAGGCATAGAGGCAATAGTTCCTCCACCACTCCATGTTGACTGGAAAGCATGAGCAGGTTGCATTGGAGGACCATAATTTTCTTGACTCATTCTTGGTGATGCAGGATTACTGATAAAACATAGGTGCAACAACTCAGCTAAAGGTTTAGAGATGGAACAAATGGAGATGTGCAACTGCAGCATAGTCTGAGAAGATGCACAATGATAGAACTAAGAAGCAATAAAGAGAGGAGAAATTTGGTAGAATGTCAAACCTGAATTCTATCTGGAAGAAGATCCCAGGACACTCGCGTAAGTTCTTTAGTAAAGTACTTGCTGTATCTGGGCTGCTACACTCAACAAGCCAATGAGAACCCATGGGCATACCATTTCTACTCAAACGGACAACAGATCCATTGTTGTTGATAGCGAGGTTGCAAACAGCCGAAAGCTCATCATCAGTGATGCAAGGGTGGCTTCTATTAGGAATACTAATCCAAAGTGTATTTGTTGGCACTCCAGATGTATGATTCTCAAAAGGACCTTGCGGATTATTAATATTATATTTTGCACGTAACTGTTGAAGCATCGGAAGCAACCCCATGGTCCTACTTGGATAACTCTCAGGAGTCTTGTCCATTAGATTACTGTTGGAGGGAGATGGAAAATAATTATTGTTTTCCTTACGATGCCACCGCAAATGAGCTATCGAAATGGTAGCTTCTTCAGGGGAATCAAATTCCATCAGTAATGCGCCTTCGGTGCTAAGATCAAAAACCATACGCGGGCCCTTATGAAGTACTTTCTTAACTTCGTGCATCATTTCATCCTTGGCCCATATGCTTGGGACATTTCCTATATAAACATGGCAGCTCGAGCCAATTGCTGTACCATTTATAGCTCCTCTTGTTCCTAATCCTGCATCCAGAAACTTTATCCGAAGGCAGGTACCCCAAGGGGAACGTCCTCGCATCACTTCCCGAGCCTTTAAAGCATCCATTATGTTTCGGTACTCAATAGTAGCAAAGCCTTTAAATGGAAAGAAACGCAATTGATTTATAAGACCAAACTTCTCAAACTGAAATCTTATATGCATTTCAGATGCATCAGGACCTAATGATCCCAGCCACAGTTGTTTTGAAGCTGGAAATATATCCATAGCAGCTGGGTCTCCATCAGAATACCATATGGCGTGGTTAGATGAAGAATGAGGTGGAGGAACATGTTGCCTCGGAGAATCAAAAGGAGAATTTGCAGATCCATTTGGAATTGGACTCCTTTCTATCTGGGAAACATGGCTTCTATTACTGAATGAATTACTTCTTAAATCACGTGGTGTGAGTATAGGAGATCCTTGTTGATTACACGTTCTAGAAATCAAGCCCTGCTTCACATATTTAGATGAACTGGAAGTCGCCTCAACAGCATCTACTTTACTGTCTTCTGACTTGACTTGCTGTATAAAAGATTCAAAAACTCCTTCCAGAACGGAGGTAATATTAGAAATGACTTCAGAAGAAGCAGAATCACAAAGCTTCCTGTACCTTGAAAAAATCAAACTTTTGAGTGACAGGTCTTTACTAAGAACCTGCAAAACAGGGACCAAGAAGACAAATACAACAAACAGAAAAGAATATTAACAATCTGAAGCATAGTCAGACAAGCTTTAAACAGGTATGTTTAATTGATGCATAGCTAGACACGATTCTACTATCAAACAGCAGAAAGCATTTCAGAGGCTGACCATACTTGATCTAAACTGTAGATTGTTTAGTGTGAGACAATACATAAAAACCATAGACTGGTATCCACCAAGCGCATCAGACTCTATCACTTAAAGTTACCGAAAATTTTAAAGAAGCCCTTCCCATCCCAGTAAAATAATAGTACCGTCACTTAATCTGTAGCAACAGTGCTCCGGCATTGAATAGGGTACCATCCACATTAAACTACATTTTCAGTTACAAAGACCATTCTCTTTGACAATATCAACCATCATAACAGTGGAAACTTATATGATCATCACGGAAGTTAATCTTACATGCTCTATGAATCCCACACAGTAAAAGAAGCACGCTAGATGCTGAATGTATTATTGCATGCAGTAAAATCTGAATTTAGATACTCAAAACTTTGATAAGTTGGTTTGAATTAAAGCTTGAGTTTGTGTTTCATAGAGATCAATCCCATGACGTGCACCAGAATACAAGTGAGATTGAGAGACCCATGACATCGCGGTACCCATTTTTAGAACTGGAGACTCACAAGCAATAATTATGTTTGTCTCATAAGAACTGGCTATAAAATAATACATCAACCTTTGTGACATACCATTCCATGTACAGTCACAGGTCATACTAAAAAACGGCTAGTATATTTATACAAATGAACTATCAAAATGATTGGTTTCATAGATTCAATATTCCAAGTATAAGCAATTAAAGGTTAAGAGTATTACCAATCCTAATAAGCAATTCTTTAGTATAGCTGTTGTGCAATGAAAAGAATTGCCCTTTGATGCAGGAAAATTATCCATACGATCCTTTGCTTGAAATTTTCTGCTGGAAATAATGGATGATTCATCATCGCATCCCTCATCCAGATGATGAGCACCAACATCATTCAGTTCAATTGTCAACTGGCGAAGAAGGTAATTACCTTTCTGAATCCCATCCATTCCAGGGGACTCCAGGAGTTCAAAGCAAGCAATAAGTGAGTGTTTAGGGAAACTAAAGAAAATCCTCAAAAAACTTAGTGTGCGAAGCTTAGATAATTTCAAGAATAAAGGACTGTCTTCTTCCGAAAACTCGCGGTTGAAATCAGAAGCTGATTCTGTTACATCATAAATCTTCAGGACTCTCTGGTCAACTATATCAAGGATACTCTTTTCCTCGAAAGAGGACACAAAAAATGTAAAAGCATTGAGAAAAACAGCAGAGCATATCGATTGAGTGAATGCTGACGTTGGGGGGTCAGAAGCAGCAGCTTGACAGATATCAACTAGACCTGATATGCAGACTTTAGCAGTCTCAAACGCAATACCATCAATATCTTGTCCATGACTAATCACGGCAACACAGTTGTTATGCATATTTATGATAGCATTTCCAGCAGCTTCAAGTGCAGTAGGGCAATATGATGCATAGCGTGGTATGTACTCTGCTACAAGACGTTGTACACTTGGACCACCTGAAATGGCATCACCACATTCAGAATCCTTGTACTATTTTGACAAAAATGTGTGGAACAAAAATGAAGTATCATTCCATGAGGACATAGGCCACTGAAATGGTAACTAAGTAACTAACAATGTACTATCTAAGTATCCATATTTGTTGTTTGCCATAGAATGTGGTGGGAAGTTTACCCAAAAATTAGACATAACTAGGCTCCTAAAATATGAAGACTAAGAATCTGCAAATTTTAATGGGTTCTAGTGATGAAATTTGACTAGGTAAATAAACCCACCGTGTTTTCATGGTACATACAACAATTGTGTTACAATCAGTCTCTGGAATCAATCATGTGTCAACTAAACAGATTGCAGACCATTCCCACTTAAAGGATCAAATAGAATCACAAGATATACTTAGCACTAACCATCCACCAGATGGATTCGACTTTATGCTAAGTACTTCTAGGAATAAACTTTATTCATTCTCAACTACCAACATTATATAAAATCTGAGGTGAAATTATTTTATTGTCTGCCATAGGCATACAATGTTTTAAAAGTTTAACCTTTTTCATAACTAAATATTCGTCCTCAATGCTGTGGACTTTCACATTTCTAGAGTTGATCTAACTTCAATGAAACTTAAAGATAACCAACTTCAATTTCCTTTACATATTCAGGCATTTAGTTAGGTAACTGCCAGTTATAGCTCTAGAAACAGAAAGTTAGCAGTACTAATCTTATTACATGTAGTTTGCACCACATGCAACTTATCTAGTCGATGAACCATGCTACACACACAACACATGATTCGAGTTTTGCATACTGATGAGTTCAGGTTATTCAGGAAAGAAAAGACCTGGATTAGATGCAGACAGGATGAATAAAAAAGTTTCTGGTATAGCTATACAGCTAGTCAGTAGTGGAAAAAACAACAGCATTAGCTAGTGTGTCCAAAAAACTTTCTTCCAAAAAGACTAGAGTACCACTCCCTCCATCAAATATATATGTACTTGTTTTCCTTTTTCAGATGTCGCAAATTATATTGTCCACATTCTACATAAGGTAACATTTAATTATCTCATTTACTATAATACCCTATGCAATACATACTACTAATAACCAATTTATTGTTTTTTAGGTCCAGAACATGTAGAATTTAATATTCATTAAGTGCGGGTATAATAGGAAATTGACTTGTCTGTTTGTCTGCCCCAATAACTTTTTAAATCTTTATGAAAAACTCAAATAGCCTATATATATTGGACGGAGAAAGTACAATACTATACGACACATTTCATATCAAATGGCATGAATTTATGCACAAGTGCCATAATTTAATTAAGGGTAGCTTTCATTCTCATTGCATTCCGATTGGAAAAATAATGTGCAGCTACAATGCTCCTTTGAAACCAAATAAGAGTTATAAGAGTTGGGTTCGCAGAGTCATGGAACATCCCGTAGCATGTTTACTTCAAGAGTAGGGAACTATAATAGTCTATATGATGCAAGTACTGTACTGCTGCACCAACAACTAAATGTAACTTTTGACTTGGTAATAAGAGGCTACTAAATGGTGGCATGTGAGTTGAGCAAAAATCATAGGCCATGAGCTAACAACAAGATAGATATGAACGGAATACCAATTCATTTTAGTTTACTTGTAATCAGATTGCACCACCAGTAAACTCTTCCTTTCCACCAGAATTGGATTAATAAATGTAGTGACCATATACTTTGGTTGGAGGCAGGATTTTTTTTTTTTTTTTTATTCACTATCAAATGGTAGTAGTCTGGAAAGTAGTTTTAAGCAAAGTGGCAAGCAATCACTATTTTCCCAAAACCTTGAGAATGACACAGCTTCTACTCATTATGTGCTAGGAATTCTCATGACGAGCTCTAGAATTTTGAGTTACAAACTGTCAGCATGTTTGGAATGCCCAGAGCATGCCTATCATCTTACGGTGGCTCAGACTGCATGAAACCAATATCTGGGATGGAGAAAGTAGAACTAGAACAATCCATGAGACTAGCAACAAGAAAGATTTGTCTATCTAAAAACCACAAAAACACCTATGCAAGCCAGATCGATTAACTTGATCAAGGCAAAAACTTGTATGAGACCGTCTCATGCCATGAGACAATACAATTAACACCTACCTATGTCAAAGTGTTAATGAGACAATGCCCTAGTTATACCTATTCACATTGTCTCATGCCATGAGACGGTCTCATACAAGACCTACTCCTTAATCAATATGACAATTGACAACCACTTATAGCTTGATGCTCAAAGAGAAGCCAAACAATATATCAATTTTATTTGAGATACTGTCTAAAAACATAGAATTTCTTGAAGCTTGTCTCAATTATGATACAAGTCAGCAGCTCAACTCTGTTCACAAATCTACTCAAACAACTGAGCAGAACTATTAATCATAAATCCCCAAGAGATACTCGAAATTTGCCACTAAATTTGCTCTACAAATTAAATAGGGGGAGGAAAATACGTTTCTAATGCGCTTCAAAATAATTTAATTCCAATAATTAGACCTAAAATACTGGTTTGGGAATTAAACTCTACTAACCTCCAGAGGCAGTGACCAGAGAGTGATACGCTTCTTCCAGATCCGGCATGAAACGCTTATCCTTCTGATTGATGTAAAACTTAATTTTTTTGTAGCACTCGAAAACATTGCGAATTTCCTCTTGGCTCCTCCGCCTCCGGAGAACTTCTTCCTGAGACAAGGGCGGTGGCGTCGGCGGCTGTGGAGGCTGCGGTGGTGGTTGTTGTAGGGGAGGAGGTGGTTGAGTCGGCGGAGAAGGGGGTGGCGGATCGTAGAGCTTTCTCTTTTTCAGCGGTTGCTCCGCTGCGGCCATTTCAGGGGAGGAGTGAAATTGTCGATTTGTCGTGTACTATGCAATATTTATTTGTAAATATAAAAAAAAAATTAAAAAATAGTAAAGGTTTTAACATATAAAATAAATAAAAAATTGCAAATTCCAATATAATTTATACTTTTTGAATTTGGATAAACAAAATTTCAATTTAAAAAAAAAATTCTGCAATTCTTTTTTTTTTTTTTTTTTGACGCCAAAAAAAATTCTGCAATTCAAACTGCGATCCTATCTGAAAATTATGTGTCACCTGTATAATTAATTGTATTAGCTTATTTTTAATTCGGATGTTAATAAATAATTAATCATTATTTTTAAACATGAGTGAATATGTCAATTGATTGACTCGAATTCCAAAAATATAAAAATATTAACATGTTATTTATCAAAATTTAATAGTATTTTGTGAGTATAAAGTTATTTTTGTGGATATAAACTAAGGATAAAAGGATCCTTTCAACTTTTTAAGTAGTAAAGTTAAAATGATATATGTATTTTTTTATCATTTTGGAAAAGAAATTGAGAAAGTGGAAAACAAAAAAAACTTTTCTTTTATGGTAATACGGACAATCTAAAATGAATAGGAGGGAGTATAATTTATGAAAATATTGTGATTTAATTTACAATTAAACAATAGGTTGGGTTTGTTTGCAATTAATGTAATACCTTTTCCCGTTCTGTACCCTTTTTCTTAATTAGAAGCCTTATTTTATTTTCTTTCTTTGTTTCTTTTAAATTTATTTATTTTTCTGTGTTATTTGTGTATTTAAATATGCATACCTTTTTTTATAAAATTCCTAAATTCGAAGAAAGAAAACGAATTCTTTCAAACGAATAAAGGACTACGAGAAATTAATTATTCAAATTAAATTAAGGATTTTCGATCCGTTTAATTTATTGAGAAAAATCAAAATACAATAAAATATTAATTGAGTTTAAAAACTGTATTAATTTCTGAATCGGGATTACACTCGTAAACCAAACGACCCCTAAATCGTATCAGTTGGGAACGAAAATATCAAATTCTTGGATAAGATTTAAAAGAAATAGATAAGATTGGAAAGTGAGGGGTATAAAAGAAGAATTTGTCTCTCTCTCCTCATTTATTTTTCATTCACGAAAAAAAAAAATTATTTCCCCTCAAAATCCTTCCTCCTCCTTCGGCCTCCCTCTTCCGCCTCCTTCTCCCCTCCGGCGAACGCCGCCACGCCTCCCTCTCTCTCTCTCTGTCGCCGAGCGTCGCCCCTCGCGCCTCTTCGCCCACGTCTCGCCGTCGCCGCCCAAGCCCCAGGCCACCGCGACGCCCGCCGCCGCTGGAGCTCCTCCAGACCCAGCGTCGCCTCCCGCCGCCGCCGCGACGAAGCCACGACCGCCTCCTCCTCCGTTCGAAGTCACGGAGTCTCTCCCCTGCTCTCCCGTCGCTCCCGCTCCTCCCCCGTACGAAGCGCCGCCGCCTCAGCCGTAGCTCCGCCGCACCGCCGCCGAAGCCAGCGCCGCGCCGCCGCCTCCTCCTCAATCTCCAGTAAGTTGAATTCTCTCCTCTATTGTTCGAAATTCTTTCCGTTTAAATTCGATTTCGAACATCGGTTTATTCCAATTTCTAACCGAAGCCTTATTTTCGTTAATTTTCCGTTCGATTTTGACGCCGTTGAACCGGTTGCTATTGCCGAATTTCTGAAATTTCCAACCAACGCCGTTAGGCTGTCCAATTTCATTTTTCGAATTCCCGAACAACGCCGTTAGGCTGCCCAATTGTCGTGAGCAATTTCCGGGTTTCAAAACGACGCCGTTAGGCCGCCCGTTTAACGTCTCAAACTGAAGCTCGTAAGGTTTCTATCTTCGTTTTTCATCTTGGGTAGATTTTGGGTTAGATTGTTAATTGTTAGAAGCTTGGGACAAGAAAAGAGAAAAACTTACTGTTAATTTGTAGTTAGATGATTAGTATTAGTTGTTAACTTATTTAGTATTATTATTTTGTCCACTTGTATCACTCTTTAGAAGTAAGATTTTGGATAGTTGTTTCTTTGTTTTATTTCTTTCACAAACCATGAGATTGGATTCTTAGTTTAGTATTTAGTAATAGTGGTTGAATGTTGAAAAATTATTGTTTTAGATGTATGGTATTAATGACTTAGTGGACTAGTATTATTCTTATGAAAGTTTAGTATCATTGTTTTAGTATTATGATGATATTAGCAAAATCCTTTAGTATCCTTGCTTTGATGTTTTTCAAGGATAAAAACATTTTTGAGTAAATTTCGTAAACAAAGGGAAACTCGTCTTCACCTCGTACCCCTGTTAGACTTTTAGAAACACAAAATAAAGCCTTTTAATATAACCCGTTATTTTAGAAGATTTTCAAACCAACTTTAGGAATACCACTAATATTAGAAAAAGAGTAATACCTTTTTATAAACTATTTTTAGTTTATAATATAATTTCCTTAAGAAAAGTCCAAGTCTTTTAATAAGTATAGAAAAGAGAAGTTTTATATTCAAGTTTTCGTTTAAAAACAAGAAATAGAAATCTTAAGAAAGAAAAAACCTTTTCTTTAATTTTATTAAGTAATAATCTTATTTTTCTAAGTATTTTCCAAGTTTAATAATTATATTTTTTTCCTTAAAGGGCCTTTATTAAGAACACCACTAAATTCAGTAAATACACCCCCTGTTACACAACTAAATTCAGTAAATACCCCCCTGTTACACCACCGAGTTTAGTAAGTACACCCCCTGATACACCTCCTCTTTAAAAGGGGTGTACTTATCAATTAAAAATCAACCTTTGAAAACTTTAGTTTTCAATAGTTTTCTGAAGACAACAATCTACTCAATCCTCGAGTTTCACACTCTTAAGCTTTTCAAATTCAAAAGTCATTCTTTTAATCAGAATACTCCTTATTAGGATTCTGTACTTTTCAGAACACGCACGAAGGACTCGACTGTCTGCCTACCCAATATTCCCGGAACTCAGAACAATCAGGTGGGTATTTCCTGAACTCGATTGATCTGCTAATAATAACGTCGTGCCGGTATTTCCTGAACTCGATTAAATCAAATTAAAAATATCTAATCCAACATAAATGTAACACCTATCTATATAACTATTTGGATTATGTGATATAACTACATATGTTATATATTTAGCCTGTTGTTTTGTGAATCGATCATCACTGCATGAGTAAACACCTTACGTGAGCATGAATCAGTTCTGTTGTCAATCAAGTATTTTTCTCAGTGAAGTTTGTTGTATCAGTTTTATGGAAAGTCAGTAAGTACGGAGTTGTGATGTGGGTATTTATTTTCCGACCTCCGGGGACGCTGTCGTTGGACGCCCTCCGAATCAAGGTCGTTGATTATTTTCCGGTCTCCGGGGACGCTGTCGTTGGACGCCCTCGGAATCAAGACTGTTGATGGTTGGAGTTGAAAAGAGTAACTTTGTTGGAAGTGGAATGATCGTACGTTTATGGTTTGTCAGTTTGTGATAATATGTGATATGACTTTGGGCTTTGCCCTAATGTGAACCAACTTGTGCTATTTCAATTATATCATGCGAAATATGCTTAAATGCCGTTTAAACTTTATAATCTTATATATACGTCAAATGTTTAAATAAAATAAACACTTTATTAATGAGTATAACTTAATATATATTTCGGATTTACCAATCCCATGATGTTGCAATCACCCATAAGTGAGAATTCAATTCTCACGCCCCTTTTTCCTAACCCCTTGCAGATTTCAATTACGGGGAGCAAGGACAGTGACACAGAAGACACAAAGTCTCCCATTTGCTTAAAATATATTATTACTAATACAATGATGCCTATTATTTCTACTTCCCAATAAATGTTATCGCTACTGCCATGCAAGACGATACTTTTTCCGTGTGTTTAAATTATCCAAACTCAGTGTGTATTATTCTGAAGATACAGAACCTCTATCCATCTTTATATATATACAAATACACTTACGTTATAATATTCCTTCCCACTTATCCGCTGCCTGAAACTTCTCTCTCTCAATTCAGTTATATTCCTTTCAAAAATTTTATAATTCGGACTTTTGATCACAATAACACTTCGAATCCGATATAATTAATATATTCTGGGTTCGGGGCGTTACAGGTGGTATCAGAGCTTATGTTCAAAACTTTCGGACCCAACCCCAAATCTTGTTTTCTTGTCACAATAAAATTATTTATTATCACTTAAGTATTAAAATATTAAAATTTTCTGAGGGAAACATGTCTCTGGTTACTGTCTATGAGCTCCTCGAAGGTACGTTACTACTTTTATTATGTTGCTTAAAGGCCTTTAGATTCACAACTGCTTGACTTCATAATACTACCCGATCAAAAAGGTTACGATAACTCAAAATAACGTTCGTACTACGAAGGAGGAACTACAAAATCTAGTCTAAGTTGCTTTTGGAACTCGAATAATTGATAAGAATGCTCGAATAATTTGTGAACTTCAGAAATGATATTATGTGATTTCTTTGATTACGTGCTTTAAATGTTTACTTTAATGTTATTTTCCTTTTAAACTAAAATTTTGACTAGAATTTTCCTTTCCCTATAGGAAGCCTAAGATGGATGTGGCCCAGTACTTAGAGATTGAGCAGTTAGAAGTAGAGACCATTGATGCCTTCACTGCCCACTTTTTAGAGTCACGCGAAAGGGCAAGGACTGCCCCGGAGCCCCACATCGAGACCGACTTCGCAGCTGCGACCCGATTCGCGGGGGGAGTGATCGAAATCTTCCGCCCTATCGCTACTGGACTATTAGATCGCATGAGGGTGGACGACCCAGAGCAGGGACCTCAGGTTCACCTGGACGCTTACTGGGTAGAGGCCCAGAGAGTGATTCGGCACACGGATATTAACCGCGGACTGTCTTACCAGACCGCTGCACTCGCCGAGCACGATCTGGCCACATCGGACGGTCACCGGGAGGACGCCATGCTAGCACAAGCATCGGTCGTTGCAGCTAGAGCAACCGCCGTCTCCCAGGACGAGTACTCTCACATCGCTACTCGGAGGGCCGACCTACACTTAGAGGCAGCTCTCGCACAGCGGGATACCTCCATCGCCTATTGGGTAGCAAGTGGATTACCTGGAGAGGGACCTTTCGGCTTGGGAGAAGCCGCACATCCTGTGATAGAGTTAGCGAGAGTCGAGCCCGAGATTATCGAATTTGAGGGAGATGAGCCAGAGGTAGAGATAGATTCCCCGCCAGAGTCAGAGGTTGATGATTAGTTGGACCACCAGACTTTGTATATAGTAGTAGACGCATATATGGTATAGGTGGTAGCCGTTTGACTTATAGTAGTAGTCATTTTGCGTGGTCGTTTTCCTTATAGACCATTGCAGCGTAGCTCTAACCCCTCATTTTGTCGCTCGTGGTCCATATTGATGTGAGGACACGATGCTATCGCATTACCTAGAACCCTTTTGCATTCCTTGACGAATGTAAGGAGACTGACTCCGTAGAACCAAAACTTTTTAGATATATATATATATACTTATTATGTGCTCACTACTTGTCAATGTGTTTTACTTGCTTTATATATTGACTGTCACATATTTTATCTGATTATCGCTTAATGACACATCACTGGTTCCTAGAATACTGTGCGAATGTGAGCACTGTACCATTGAGGGCCCCAATGCGCAGCTGGTGAATTACGTACCACGCGTGTTTCAGTGCTAGCGTTGTGTTGATTTGGTTAATCCGGTTATGTTTTTATAACTTTCTCGCACCTATACGTATCGTAACAATATTATTCTTTTCGATCAGAACTACATTTAGAATGACACCCGGACGTAAACGTGGACGACCCCACGATAACCCTATCCCTGAACCCGTGGATCCGATAGAACAAGACCCACCCCTTCAGGCTGAACCTGAGCCGCCTCAACAGGCCGCGCCAGAAAACGATATTGCGAGAGAAATATTGATCTCTCTTCAGAACTACATTCAACAGCAAGTTCCACCACCTCCTCCGCCGTTGTACGGGCCTATACCTCAGATAGCGCCCAGGGCGAATGACTTTGTCGAACGCTTTCGACGACTGCAACCACCTAGGCTGGATGGGAAAGAGGATCCCTTTGAAGTCGAGGAGTGGATATCGGGATTGGAACGTATCTTCAGACACATGGCACTGACTGATGCACAGAAGGTCTCCTGTGCCCAGTTCCAACTGATGGAAGACGCAGCCCAATGGTGGGAATCTTATGAACGAACCATGGACGAAGAAGCTAGACAGGTCCTTACTTGGGAGGACTTTAAGAAAGTTATACTGGATCGATACTTTCCACGAGTCTTGAGGGATCGGAAAGAACAAGAATTTGTCAACCTTCGACAGGGAACTCTATCAGTGATAGAGTACGAGAGAAGGTTCAACCAATTGTCTCGTTATGCCACACATCTGGTGGGTGACGATGAAAGGAAAACTCGCAGGTTCGAGCAGGGTTTGAGGCCCGAGATAGCAGGAATTATAATTGGCCTTCAGGTGCCAAATTATGGAGAAGTTTTCCGTCGAGCATTGATGGTTTCAATCAGTCAAAACTTGGAGTACAAACAAACTCCGACTATTGTCCCTGTCAATCGGAATTGGCAGCCACCCTTTAAAAGGAATTCAGTTCCGCAATCCAAGGGAAACAACTTTGTTGGCTCTCGAGCTAACCAGAACTGTCAAAGGTGTGGAAGGAGACACTGGGGACCCTGTAATCAGGGAGGAGTAATTTGTTTTCGTTGCCATCAACCAGGGCACAAGTCCAACGAATGTGCTCAGCCACCGAACAACAACCGTCAACCGGTTAATAGCGCTCAGTACCGCCCTCAGCAGGCAAACAATTATCAGGCTCGTCAGCTACCTGCACCTAACAACCGCCAGGCGGGACCCCCAGTTAGAGGTCCGTCTAATCAAGGTCAGAGAAGACCAGGCCACGTGAATGCTATCCTAGAGGAAGGGGAAAGCAGTGGAGAGCAACTTCGCCTGAAAGGACCAGCTCAGCCGGAGCAACACGAGACGCTAGCAGGTACTGTCTTTGTACTTGAAAAACCTGCGTATGTATTGTTTGATACTGGAGCATCTCATTCCTTTATATCTGATAACTTTAAAAGAAAGTTAGGATTAGTCGAGAAAAAAGGAAAAGTTTTAAACGTTAGTATACCATCTGGAACTACTATGGAAATTGAGGGTCAAATTAGAGGTTTACCTCTAACGCTAGACAATCACTTGATAGAGTCCGACCTTCACGTCCTTAAGATGAAAACCTTTGACATAATCTTAGGCATTGACTGGTTAACGAGAAACAAAGCGATGATAAAATGCGCCGAATACGAGATCGACCTCGAAACTCGTGATGGCCAACGCTTCACATTCCAGGAAATCAAGACCAAGAAGGAAACCCGAGTAATATCAGCAATCCAAGCTGCTGCAATATTACGAAAAGAGAAATGCCAAGCTTACCTCGTTCACATCTCAGCAGGAGAGATAGACGATAAGTTACGCATCGGAGTGCCAATTGTGGATGGATATCTTGACGTATTCCCCGAGGAATTAAACGGGTTACCTCCCGATCGTCAGATAGAGTTCTCCATCGACTTGATACCTGGGGCAGCACCAGTATCTAAAGCACCCTATCGAATGGCTCCAAAGGAATTAGAAGAACTGAAGGAACAACTGCAAGGTTTGCTTGAAAAGAAGTTCATCAGACCTAGTGCATCACTATGGGGAGCACCCGTGTTGTTCGTAAAGAAGAAAGATGGAACTTTCCGTATGTGCATAGACTACCGGGGTCTCAATCAACTGACCATTAAGAACAAATATCCTCTTCCAAGGATAGAAGACTTGTTCGATCAGTTAAAGGATGCTACGATATTCTCAAAGATCGATCTGAGGTCTGGTTATCACCAATTAAAGGTCAAGAGCGAGGATATCCCGAAGACAGCATTCCGGACTCGGTATGGACACTACGAGTTCACCGTGATGCCCTTTGGAGTAACGAATGCTCCAGCGATCTTCATGGATCTGATGAATAGAGTATTTCATCCGTACCTGGATCAATTCGTCATTGTCTTCATCGACGACATACTCGTGTACTCTAAGAGCAAAGAGCAACACGAAGAATATCTCAAAACAGTCTTAGAGATAATGAGACGAGAGAAGTTGTATGCCAAATTCAGCAAGTGTGAATTTTGGATCGACCGTGTGATGTTCCTAGGGCATATAATCTCCGCAAAAGGGATTGAAGTGGACCCAGCAAAGATAGAAGCCATCATGAACTGGAAGGCACCTACTAACGTCAATGAAATTCGGAGTTTTCTTGGGTTAGCAGGGTACTACCGCAGGTTCATACAAGATTTTTCCAGCATTGCGAAAGCGCTGACGAAACTGACCAAGAAAACTGAGAAGTTTACTTGGGATTCAACTTGTGAAGAAAGCTTTCAAGAGCTAAAGAAAAGGCTAACCACGTCGCCTGTGTTAACCATCCTAGATGGATCAGAAGGATTCGTCATTTACACAGACGCTTCTTTGTCAGGTTTGGGTTGTGTTCTGATGTAGAATAAGAAAGTTGTAGCTTATGCATCTCGACAACTTAAGGATCACGAACAAAACTACCCAACGCACGACTTAGAACTGGCCGCAGTAGTTCACGCGTTGAAAATTTGGAGACACTACCTATATGGAGGAAAGTGTGAGATCTACACTGACCATAAGAGTCTAAAATACTTCTTTACGCAGAAGGAATTGAACATGCGTCAGAGAAGATGGCTCGAATTGGTAAAAGATTACGATTGCACTATTCACTATCACACTGGTAAGGCAAACGTAGTGGCAGACGCTTTGAGTAGAAAGGAAGATACAAAACTAAGCGTCGTTCCGACCACGCAATTACCACTAATGGGAGGACTCTCTCGTTTAGACTTGGAATTTTCCACACAGTGTTGTGCAGATTTCATGGTTTACGCGTTCACCCTACAACCGACCTTACGAGAGAGGATCCTAACAGCGCAAAAGGACGATAAATTCTTGAGAGGAATACGTAAGCACGCTGAGGAAGGAACCATTCAGAGATTCGTATTGGGTACTGATGGAGCTTTAATGTTCGATAACAGAATCTGTGTGCCTAAGGATGACGGAATTAGGAACGAAATTCTGAAAGAGGCACATAGCACTCCTTACACCGTTCATCCCGGAGAGACGAAAATGTACCGAGGATTGAAAGAGAACTTTTGGTGGAGGGGTATGAAGAGATCGATAGCTCAATTCGTCAGGAGTTGTTTAACCTGCCAACGAGTTAAAGCAGATCACCAACGACCTCTAGGGTTGTTGCACCCTCTGGAGATGCCAGAGTGGAAATGGGAGGACATCACTATGGATTTTGTCACCGGTTTTCCGAAAACGGTGAAGAATCACGATGCCATTTGGGTTATCGTAGACAGACTTACAAAAACTGCCCATTTTATCCCTATAAGAATGACGTACACGTTGGACAAGCTCGCCCAACTGTACATAGCAGAGATAGTCAGACTGCACGGAGTACCAGTTTCAATAGTATCCGATAGAGACCCCGTTTTACCTCCAAGTTCTGGGGAAGTCTGCAACGAGCCTTAGGTACTGAATTGAAGTTCAGCACCGCGTACCACCCGCAGACGGACGGGCAATCGGAAAGAACCATTCAAACGCTTGAAGATATGCTCAGGGCTTGCGCTCTAGATCTAGAAGGAAGTTGGGAAAACCATCTACCATTGGTAGAGTTTGCATATAACAACAGTTATCAAGCAACAATACAAATGGCACCGTACGAAGCACTATACGGGAAAAGGTGTAGATCGCCAGTTTGTTAGGACGAAGTCGGGATTCGAAAGATTCTCGGACCCGAATTGGTCGAAAGGTCGGCTGAGATAATCGCAAAGATTAAAGAAAGGATCAAGTCGGCCCAGGACCGTCAGATATCTTATGCAGACACCCGAAGAAGGGATTTACAATTTGACATTGGCGAGAAAGTATTTCTCAAAGTTGCACCAATGAAAGGTCTAATCCGTTTTGGGAAGAAAGGTAAGCTAAAGCCGCGATACATTGGACCTTTCGACATCCTGAATAGAATCGGGGATGTAGCTTATCGCATAGCTTTACCACCGGAGTTATCACGAGTGCATAATGTATTCCACATATCTACACTCAGGAAATACGTGAGCGATCCAAACCACGTTATTAATCACGTAGAATTAGGTCTAAGCAGTGACCTGACTTATGAAGAGATTCCAGTAACTATCTTGGGAAGAAAGTTACACTTGTTAAGGAATCGAGAGATACCTTTAGTGCTCGTTCAGTGGAGCCGACACGGGAAAGAAGAAGCGACTTGGGAAAGAGAGGATGAAGTCCTAGCCAAATACCCTCAAAGCTTGAGTAATACCTAAGACATGAATTTCGGGGGCGAAATTCTGTTAAGGGGGTGAGGATGTAATACCCCGTCCCGTTCTGTACCCTTTTTCTTAATTAGAAGCCTTATTTTATTTTCTTTCTTTGTTTCTTTTAAATTTATTTATTTTTCTGTGTTATTTGTGTATTTAAATATACATACCTTTTTTTTATAAAATTCCTAAATTCGAAGAAAGAAAACGAATTCTTTCAAACGAATAAAGGACTACGAGAAATTAATTATTCAAATTAAATTAAGGATTTTCGATCCGTTTAATTTATTGAGAAAAACCAAAATACAATAAAATATTAATTGAGTTTAAAAACTGTATTAATTTCTGAATCGGGATTACACTCGTAAACCAAACGACCCCTAAACTGTATCAGTTAGGAACGAAAATATCAAATTCTTGGATAAGATTTAAAAGAAATAGATAAGATTGGAAAGGGAGGGGTATAAAAGAAGAATTTGTCTCTCTCTCCTCATTTATTTTTCATTAACGAAAAAAAAAATCTTTCCCCTCAAAATCCTTCCTCCTCCTTCGGCCTCCCTCTTCCGCCTCCTTCCTCCCCTCCGGCGAACGCCGCCACGCCTCCCTCCCTCTCTCTCCATCGCCGAGCGTCGCCCCTCGCGCCTCTTCGCCCACGTCTCGCCGTCGCCGCCCAAGCCCCAGGCCACCGCGACGCCCGCCACCGCTGGAGCTCCTCCAGACCCAGCGCCGCCTCCCGCCGCCGCGACGAAGCCACGACCGCCTCCTCCTCCTCCTCCTCCGTTCAAAGTCACGGAGTCTCTCCCCTGCTCTCCCGTCGCTCCCACTCCTCCCCCGTACGAAGCGCCGCCGTCTCAGCCGTAGCTCCGCCGCACCGCCGCCGAAGCCAGCGCCGCGCCGCCGCCTCCTCCTCAATCTCCAGTAAGTTGAATTCTCTCCTCTATTGTTCGAAATTATTTCCGTTTAAATTTAATTTCGAACATCGGTTTATTCCAATTTCTAACCGAAGCCTTATTTTCGTTAATTTTCCGTTCGATTTTGACGCCGTTGAACCGGTTGCTATTGCCAAATTTCTGAAATTTCCAACCAACGCCGTTAGGCTGTCCAATTTCATTTTCCGAATTCCCGAACAACGCCGTTAGGCTGCCCAATTATCGTGAGCAATTTCCGGGTTTCAAAACGACGCCGTTAGGCCGCCCGTTTAACGTCTCAAACTGAAGCTCGTAAGGTTTCTATCTTCGTTTTTCTTCTTGGGTAGATTTTAGGTTAGATTGTTAATTGTTAGAAGCTTGGGACAAGAAAAGAGAAAAACTTACTGTTAATTTGTAGTTAGATGATTAGTATTAGTTGTTAACTTATTTAGTATTATTATTTTGTCCACTTGTATCACTCTTTAGAAGTAAGATTTTGGATAGTTGTTTCTTTGTTTTATTTCTTTCACAAACCATGAGATTGGATTCTTAGTTTAGTATTTAGTAATAGTGGTTGAATGTTGAAAAATTATTATTTTAGATGTATGGTATTAATGACTTAGTGGACTAGTATTATTCTTATGAATGTTTAGTATCATTGTTTTGGTATTATGATGATATTAGCAAAATCCTTTAGTATCCTTGCTTTGATGTTTTTCAAGGATAAAAACACTTTTGAGTAAATTTCATAAACAAAGGGAAACTCGTCTTCACCTCGTACCCCTGTTAGATTTTTAGAAACACAAAATAAAGCCTTTTAATATAACCCGTTATTTTAGAAGATTTTCAAACCAACTTTAGGAATACCACTAATATTAGAAAAAGAGTAATACCTTTCTATAAACTATTTTTAGTTTATAATATAATTTCCTTAAGAAAAGTCCAAGTCTTTTAATAAGTATAGAAAAGAGAAGTTTTATATTCAAGTTTTCGTTTAAAAACAAGAAATAGAAATCTTAAGAAAGAAAAAACCTTTTCTTTAATTTTATTAAGTAATAATCTTATTTTTCTAAGTATTTTCCAAGTTTAATAATTATATTTTTTTTCCTTAAAGGGCCTTTATTAAGAACACCACTAAATTCAGTAAATACACCCCCTGTTACACAACTAAATTCAGTAAATACCCCCCTGTTACACCACCGAGTTTAGTAAGTACACCCCCTGATACACCTCCTCTTTAAAAGGGGTGTACTTATCAATTAAAAATCAACCTTTGAAAACTTTAGTTTTCAATAGTTTTCTGAAGACAACAATCTACTCAATCCTCGAGTTTCACACTCTTAAGCTTTTCAAATTCAAAAGTCATTCTTTTAATCAGAATACTCCTTATTAGGATTCTGTACTTTTCGGAACACGCACGAAGGACTCGACTGTCTGCCTACCCAATATTCCCGGAACTTAGAACAATCAGGTGGGTATTTCCTGAACTCGATTGATCTGCTAATAATAACGTCGTGCCGGTATTTCCTGAACTCGATTAAATCAAATCAAAAATATCTAATCCAACATAAATGTAACACCTATCTATATAACTGTTTGGATTATGTGATATAACTACATATGTTATATATTTAGCCTGTTGTTTTGTGAATCGATCATCACTGCATGAGTAAACACCTTACGTGAGCATGAATCAGTTCTGTTGTCAATCAAGTATTTTTCTCAGTGAAGTTTGTTGTATCAGTTTTATGGAAAGTCAGTAAGTACGGAGTTGTGATGTGGGTATTTATTTTCCGACCTCCGGGGACGCTGTCGTTGGACGCCCTCCGAATCAAGGTCGTTGATTATTTTCCGGTCTCCGGGGACGCTGTCGTTGGACGCCCTCGGAATCAAGACTGTTGATGGTTGGAGTTGAAAAGAGTAACTTTGTTGGAAGTGGAATGATCGTACGTTTATGGTTTGTCAGTTTGTGATAATATGTGATATGATTTTGGGCTTTGCCCTAATGTGAACCAACTTGTGCTATTTCAATTATATCATGCAAAATATGCTTAAATGCCGTTTAAACTTTATAATCTTATATATACGTCAACTGTTTAAATAAAATAAACACTTTATTAATGAGTATAACTTAATATATATTTCGGATTTACCAATCCCATGATGTTGCAATCACCTATAAGTGAGAATTCAATTCTCACGCCCCTTTTTCCTAACCCCTTGCAGATTTCAATTACGGGGAGCAAGGACAGTGACACAGAAGACACAAAGTCTCCCATTTGCTTAAAATATATTATTACTAATACAATGATGCCTATTATTTCTACTTCCCAATAAATGTTATCGCTACTGCCATGCAAGACGATACTCTTTCCGTGTGTTTAAATTATCCAAACTCAGTGTGTATTATTCTGAAGATACAGGACCCTCTATCCATCTTTATATATATACAAATACAATTACGTTATAATATTCCTTCCCACTTATCCGCTGCATGAAACTTCTCTCTCACAATTCAGTTATATTCCTTTCAAAAATTTTATAATTCGGACTTTTGATCACAATAACACTTCGAATCCGATATAATTAATATATTCTGGGTTCGGGGCGTTACAATTAAGCTATAAAACAATTATTATTATTATTTAAAATACATTTAAAATATACCGTGCAGATAACATATTTTCATTTTTTTTTTATATTTTATAAAATGGAATTTCCATCTTAACAGTAGGTTGTATACACGTAATTTCTTTGGTAGAGTATAGTGTGAATAAGGTCACCATGAAATTTATTGCATTTTATATGTATTTTTAAATAATATTGATTATTTTATAAAATAAAATAAAATTTAATAGTAACCTTTTTCAAAAATTAATACTTTCTCCGTCTTTAAAATCTATTCATATTTTCTTTTTTCTTCCGCTTCCCCTAAATTTATTATCATTTCATTTTTTAAAATTATTATATTATTATTATCCTCACAAACAATTATTCTATTCATTAATGAACCCCACAATATTCTTATTTTATCTATTTTTTATCTCATTTTTCTTAAAATTCGTATCCATTTCAAGGGGATGGAATGAGTATAATTTTGAAGCCAAAGTATAGAGCGAAGATAGTCCATATATAAATTATTGAAAAATATTAGTTATTTTTACTAAAGAATTCTAATTGTTTTTAATGAAGAGTATTAGCCGTTTACATTGAAAAGTATTAATTTACTAGGAAAAAGAAAAACTAAAACTCTTACGTGAAAACAACGAATACTCTTCCATAAAAATAAATAATATTTTTTAATAAAAAACAACTAATATCATTAAATAATTCATGTACGAACTAAATTCACTCTATACGTACTCAATTTTGAATTATACAGGTAAACTAGTTTACATAGACTTATTTACTCATTCCTTTTATACACTTGTATAATTAATGATTTATAGTAAGTCCTTTTATACACTTGTATAATTAATGATTTATTGTCCATGTTCCACTTTTTAATTTAGATTGCCTGGAGGCCAATCTCACTAAATTTATTTTAAACATTTTATAAATTATAATATTTCATACATTGTTTAAAATTTTAGAAGATGTAAATTTTAAATAATTTATAAACTTGGAAACAACTTATAAATTATTTTAAAGAATTTATACGTTAAAACAAAATTATAATTTGGTAATGTTAAGTATTTTGTTCTCAAGATTTGAAATTCAAAACTTAAAATTCACAGGAGCTAGCCAATAATAATATAGCTATGGATCGAGTATGGTATTAGAGGTAGCAAAAAATTGTTTAACTTACACGACGAAACAACAAGATAAATATAAAAGGCAAAAACTTGTATGAGACCGTCTCATACCATGAGACCACACTATTTGGGCTATTTCTATGCTTGTGGGCTGTTTAACCCATTTTTTATTTTATTCTAAATCTTAGTCCACCAAATGCGGCCCAACACAAAAATGGCCCGTACTTTGCCTACGCTGCCCGCAAAAATTACCCGTGAATTTTTCCGCTTAATTTGATTTTCCTTTTCTTTGAAATTCCTCACTCTCCCTCTCCGATGAAAACCCTTGAAGGAAATGGCTCCAATCGTTTTTCTAGCTTAGTTTGCTGAATACCCAGGTTTGTTTTCTCGTTTCACGATTTGATATGGATCATAGTGTTTGTATTAATTTGATACAATATCTTATAATTGTAGACCATTGCACAACCAAAACCACAATTGTGTGTTGAATTTTCCATTTTCTGTTGATAAAACCACCAAAATTACCTTTGGAGCAACTCACTATTAGATTCAGGAAAAAATCCAACGGACTCCAATTTCTCCAATTGCTCTCCCGCTGAAATTGTTATAAGCCTTTTTTTTTTAAATTGGTGACTTGAACTACTTTAACTATGTGCATTAGCGTGTGTATAGGAATTACCGGTCCTTTTCTGCAACTCCTTAGCCATCTCTTGTTGTGTGTGTGTGTTTTAGTGTGTGTGAGAGGTTAATGGGGGAAGTTATGGGAATTGGGGAGCAGTGTTGTGTATATAAAGGGATAAGTGTGACGCTAATGGAAATGAGGGGGCAAGGTGTGGAGGTTGCAAAATTAAATATTGGGATGTGGTGGTTGATTGATTCTTCTGAAGTCAAAATTGTGAGAAAAGTGTTGGACAAACTCTTTACACATTTTGACATGCCAAAATATTACTACCTCCAATTTCTCCAATTGCTCTCCTGCTGAAAAAACCCAACGGACTCACTGTTGATAAAAATTATGTGTTTTCCTCATAATACTTTAGTAGGAGGAGTATTTATTTGTGTTGTCACATGCTATGAAACGGTCTCATAGGCATGAGAAAGTCTCATACAAAAATTTGTCAATTTTTTTTGTAGGCCATGGCTCGTCATAAGGTACTGCAGAGATCATCAAGGAAATGTGATCCTAATATTGTCAAAAGGTAAAAGTTGTATAGGAGTGAATTAACTATGTTGTCAAAAGATAAGATAATATCATATTTTTTGTGTGTCTTTATTTTGCAGGTGTACAAGAGGTAAATTAATCTCCATGAACTTTCATATTTTTCTTTTAAAAGTTTTTTTATGTGATAATATATATAGTAGAAGTGATGACTCTCATTTAAAAAGTGACTGAATTTTAATTTATTACTGGGCATATGACATGTGCTTTTAATGCCTTTTTACATTTTATATTGCAGAGAGAAAAGGTCAGAAAAAGTCACAACTAATGTCTTAGAAGTTAATGATGAAAGGTAAAAATTATCTATTAACTTTTTCTTGTAGTAGTAGTTTATGAATCCATAGTCCATACTCCATAAGAATCCTTGCTGCTTAGGGTTCTTCGTTCTGTCTCTAACTAGAATTTACTATATCTGCCTTTTATCGAGGAATACAGTGATATTGCGTTACTGTTCTTTGTAGACTGTTACTGTGATTATCTTGATAATTATGACCTTTAATACAATGCTCGATAATTTATAGTGGATTTCTGTTCTAAACTAGAAATTCGTAATAAGAGATATGATAATAGAATTTCTTACTGTTGATAATTTATAGTGGATTTATGTTCTAAATTAAAATAAATTTCTACACAAGTCTAGAGTTTGGTGGATAATAAAATGATTGATTCTTTGAGTTCCCAAAGATGGAATCAGACTTTGGATTGGACTTTTGAATATTTTATCACTATGTCGAAGCACACTTCATTGCTTAGACAAGTTTTTTAATTCCTTGAGCTGCTGTTTTCACTGGAAATTTGCGTGTAAGTACTTGTTAATAAGAAGAAGATGGAGAAAGAATGGATAAAGTTCATCTATGAGATAATACAATGATGATATGTGTAGCCCTCCACCTAGTCCATCTGAACATAATAGATACCAGTAATTGAATGTGTTGAGTGTTAATTTTGTGATATATAGTCAGTGTTATCTAAGTAGTGATATACTTTATTAAAAGTTTTATTTCTGGGATAAGTGAGAACCCTTTTGATACTTGAAGGTGGAGATAATTCAGAAACCAAATGGGCTTGAAGTATTAAAAACACAACAAAAAATTGTGTAACACACCTGCTATAAAATGAGGTGCTTGGAGCCTTTGTGCCCAAGCTCCCATATACCCTAAAAGTAGTCAAAGAAGAGCAGATAAAATGATGATTGAACTATTCATTCAACCTGTGCTACTGTGTGTGCATAAGGCAATAATTTCATTCAATTTTTTTTTTTTTTGTAAAAAGTGATTATGTATTTAGTAGAAGTGATGAGTTTCATGTAAAAAGTGTCTGAAATTTCTGTGAGATCATTCTTGTTTGATATAAAAATTGGTGATGACTAATAGTTTGCTTATATATTTTTTGTGTTTTGTTTTTTAAATTTTTTATGCAGAATGAACGAGAAAAAATTTGACACTCAATGCAGACCTCAGAGTCTTTTTGACCTTGTGAGAAGTTTGAACAATAAACAAAAAGAAGATGTTGAAAGTATAGGTTTTGGTGGGCTATTAAAACTCTCTACTCCATTGATTCCGGTTGATTTACTTAAACAATTTGTCAAAAAATTCAATGGTGTGAATCGTATGTTGACGATCAATGACAAATAAAGTTTTGTGGTCACACCGATTACGATCTCACACAAGTTTTTCACTTATTATACTCCTGTCATCCATCAAAAGTGTGCTCATTTCTTCGGGCACACGTTTTAAGAAAGTGTAGATAAAAGAAGAAGAATAAAGTATGAATAAAATAGGATTATAATAAAATGTAACAATATTATTTGAAAAAGTGATAATATTTTTCTTAAAAGTGATTTATCATTTTTTTTTTAAATATAGTCACTTTTTATAATAATCAAATCATTTTTTTTTATTTGATCCCACACAAGTTTTTCACTTATTATACTCCCGTCATCCATCAAAATTGTGATTTATCATTTTTTTTTAAATATAGTCACTTATTATAATAAAATGTGATAATATTTTTATAAAAAAAGTGATAATATTTTGAAAAGAAGTGATAATATTTTTGTTAAAAGTGACTTATCATATTTTTTAAATATAGTCACTTTTTTTTTAATTTGATATCACACAAGTTTTTCACTTAGTCATCTATCAAAAGTGTGCTAATTTCTTCAGGCACACGTTTTAAGAAAGTGTAGATAAAGAAGAATAAAGTATGAATAAAATAGGATTATATTAAAAGTGACAAAATTTATTTTAAAAAAGTGATAATATTTTTCTTAAAAGTGATTTTTTATTTTTTTTAAATATAGTCACTTTTTATAATAATCCAATCTTTTTTTTTTTTTAAATTTGATCTTACATAAGTTTTTCACTTATTATACTCCCGTCATCCATCAAAAGTGTGCTCAATTCCTCGGGCACCAATTTTAAGAAAGAGTAGATAAAATAAGAATAAGGTATGAATAAAATACGATTATAATTAAATGTGGCAATATTTTTTAAAAGAAGTGATAATATTTTGAAAAGAAGTGATAATATTTTTGTTAAAAATGACTTATCATTTTTTTTATTTTATTTGATCTCACACAAGTTTTTCCTTATTATACTCCGGTTATCCATCAAAAGTGTGCTAATTTCTTCAAGCACACATTTTAAGAAAGTGTAGATAAAAGAAGAATAAAGTGTGAAAAAATAGGATTATAATAAAATGTGACAATATTTATTTAAAAAAGGTGATAATATTTTTCTTAAAAGTGACTTATCATTTTATTAATATAGTCATTTTTTTATAATAATCCAATCACTTTTTTTTTTTAATTTGATCTCACACAAGATTTTCCCTTATTATACTCCCGTCATCCATCAAAAGTGTGCTCAAATCTTCGGGCACAAATTTTAAGAAAGTGTACATAAAATAAGAATAAGGTATATGAATAAAATAGTATTATAATAAATGTGACAATACTTTTAAAAAAATGATAATATTTTTGTTAAAAGTGACTTATCATTTTTTTTAAATATAATCACTTTATTTATTAATTTGATCTCACACAAGTTTTTCACTTATTATACTCACGTTTTAAGAAAGTGTAGATAAAAGAAGAATAAAGTATGAATAAAATAGGAATATAATAAAATGTGACAATATTATTTGAAAAAGTGATAATATTTTTCTTAAAAGTGATTTATCTTTTTCTTTTTTTAAATATAGTCACTTTTATAATAATCCAATCACTTTTTTTTTTATTTGATCTCACACAAGTTTTTCACTTATTATACTCCCATCATCCATCAAAAGTGTGCTCAATTCTTCGGGCACCAATTTTAAGAAAGAGTAGATAAAATAAGAATAGGGTATGAATAAAATAGAATTATCATAAAATGTGACATTATTATTTTAAAAAGTGATAATATTTTTGTTAAAAGTGATTTATCATTTTTTTTAAATATAGTCACATTTTTTTTAATTTGATTTCACACAAGTTTTTCACTTATTATACACCTATCATCCATTAAAAATGTGCTCATTTTTTTGAACACACGTTTTAAGAAAGTGTAAATAAAAGAAGAATAAAATAGAATTATAATTAAATGTGACAGTATTATTTAAAAAAGTGATAATATTTTTTTAAGAGTGACTTATCATTTTTTTTAAATATAGTCAATTTTATTATCAATCCGCAGAAGAAACTATTACAAAACATAGTTTAGGTGGAACATATATTTATGTTCTATATATTTCTTATGAATTGGAACTAAAAATAATTTGTTAGCTTTTGCTCTGACCTACTGCACAAGCAATAATACTTACTTGATTGTCATACTCACTTGGTCATCATTTGTTACTACTCAACATTCACAGCTACTCTGGTCTAAGGATAATTTCGGAGACTTGAAACTAACTAATTTAGGAATATTTAAGATTATAAACAGATTTTTTTTTTAGCCAATTTCCTTGATTTTTATAAAATGCAATCGTACCTCTTCTGCTCGGTCGCATGCTTAATGCTAAAATAAAGAAACATTTCCTTTCTTTAATCAATCACAAGATATGGTACCAGGTCTTTGTGTAAAAATTCCGAATTCTGATATGTTGAGAGTAAAATGCAATGTGGCTGATACTGATACATCTCACAAGTGTTACTTTACAGCATAGTGTTTAATACTGGAAGCTAAGTTGAAGGACATCTATGGAACTTCTCAATATGACAGTTATAACAAACTCAGCACTCCTTGTGACTTCGGCCAACAGAAAGGGAAATTTGAGGAGGTTATCAACTGCATAGTTCCAACAGAATTCAATTACACATTTTGATGGAAGTATTCTTGGAATTGTTATCTAGTTAGTTACACGTTTTTCTTGTTCAGTTTTCTTCTTCCCATTCTTGGTGAAAGATATATATACTCTAGTTCATGCAAGTTAGAGGTGTAGAGAGAGTGTTAAGCCTAAACTTGTGAGTTGCTGCTAAGTGTATCTTGTAACTGAGAATTCTCATATTAATGAAGTGTGCTCTTTCACCGTGGACGTAAATCGGTTTTGATCGAACCACGTAAATTGCTGTTTTGTTCGTTCTTCATTTTCTCTCAAAGCTTGATAGTGTTCTTAGTTTCTGTGTGAGTGGATTAAGTGTTAAATCACTGTGTGTGTGCTGATTAATCCTAACAAGTGGTGCCATCTGTGGGAATCGTTTTGAAGGCTTAAGAACATGGCATCTTTCAAGCTGGATTTGTGGAAAGAAGAAAATGCTTCACATGTCATAAAGAAGGACACCTCAAGAAGAATTGCACTGAAAAAGGCAAGTAATCTAATGAAGAGAACAAACCTGAAGCTGCCATAGCTGAAGATGGATATGACAGTGCAGAAGTTCTAAATATAACTGACTCCAAGATGTGTCAAGAATGGGTTCTTGACTCAGGTTGTTCTTTCCATATGTGCCCTATTAAAGACTGGTTTACAGATTTAAAAGAGATTGATGGTGGATCAGTGCTGTTAGGAAATGATGAATCATGTAGTGTTGAAGGAATTGGCTCTGTGAAGATCAGTATGTTTGATGGCAAACACAGGATCCTCACTGATGTAAGATACATCCCAAGTCTTAAAAGGAATCTCATATCCCTTGGAACCTTGAATGCCTTGGGATATGAATTTAATACTTCACAAGGTTTGATTCTTGTCACCAAAGGTCAAAGAGTCTTAATGAAAGGTGTTAAGACAAATGGACTGTACATATTGGTAGGCAAGACTGTTACTGGAGAAACATAAGTTGTGCTAAGTGATCAAGATGCAACCCTTTGGCATAAAAGGCTTGGTCATATAGGTGAAAAGGGTCTGAAAATTCTGTCAAGAAAGGGAGTGTTTTCTGGAAAGGAGGTAGCAAGTCTGAAATTCTGTGAACATTGCATTTTAGGAAAGTCCAAGAAGCTGCCATTCCAAAGGGGAGCTCATAAGACAGAAGGACCATTAGAATATGTACACTCAGACGTTTGGGGGCCTGCTAGAGTTGAGTCACATGGAGGAGGCAAATACTTTATGACTCTAATAGATGATTACAGCAGAAAGGTATGGGTTCTCATTATGAAACACAAGAGTGAAGCTTTGGGGAGAAACTGTCAGCACAACATGCTACTTGATCAACAAATCTCCATCAACAGCTATTGATGGTAAAACTCCAGATGAACTATGGTATGGTAAAATATCTAACTATTCTCAGCTTAAAGTTTTTGGCTGTACTGCATATGCACATGTTAGACAGGATAAATTAGAGCCAAGAGCTCTAAAGTGTATATTCATTGGCTACCCTAAAGGAGTTAAAGGGTACAAATTGTGGTGTTTGGAACCTGGACATAAAAGGTGCATTGTAAGCAGAGATGTTATATTCAATGAACTGGAAATGGGATACAAACATACTGGGAGTAGTCAAGATGTGGATGGATGCATTTCTAATAAAAATGTATCAGTTGAGGTGGAGCCTCAGAGGGAGCATTCACAAGATACTGAACATGCAATATCTGGTAAATCTTCACAGACAAATGATCAAGAAGGAGAAGAGGATCGCCATCATACTTCTGAAGATGAAGAGGGACCAGATCAAGAGGAAGATCAGTCAGAGCTGCTGAGAAACTATGCTCTATCTAGAGATAGAACAAGGAGAAACATTAACCCAGCACAGAGATTCGGGCAGGCTGATATGATTCACTATGCTCTAGTCACTGCTGAGAATGTAGAGTATAGTGAACCAAAGAATTTCAAAGAAGCTGTATCCAGTGCAGATGGAGAGAATTGGATGATGGCCATGACAGAAGAAATCCAATCATTGCATAAGAACAATACCTGGATTCTGGTAGAGAAGAAGAAGGGGCAAAAGGTGGTCAGCAGTAAATGGTTATTCAAGAGAAAATCTGAAGTGGGAGTTGTAGAGAAAGTCAGATACAAAGCCAGACTTGTTGCAAGGGGGTTCACTCAAAGGGAGGGAATTGACTATAATGAAGTATTCTCTCATGTTGTGAAACACAGCTCCATAAGGATACTACTAGCTACTGTTGCCCAATATGATCTGGAACTTCAACAATTGGATGTGAAGACTGCCTTCTTAAATGGAGATCTCATTGAAGACATTTACATGTCACAACCAGAAGGATTTATCATGCCTGGAGATGAGCATAAAGTATGCTTACTGAAAAAGTCTTTGTATGGACTAAAACAAAGTCCTAGACAGTGGAATAAAAAGTTTGACCAGTTTATGCTATCTGTGGGATTCACAAGATGCCTCTATGATAGATGTGTGTACTTGGAAAAGAGAGATGATAAAGTGCTCACTTACCTACTGCTATATGTTGATGATATGCTTATAGCAAGTAACAGTTTTGAAAGGATACAGGGCCTGAAAGTCAAGTTGAGTCAGGCATTTGAGATGAAAGATTTAGGGAATGCCAGGAGAATCCTTGGCATGGACATCATAAGAGACAGAAAGTCTGGAAGACTGTTCTTGTCTCAGAAGGATTACATTCAAAAGGTGCTAAAAAGGTTCTATATGCATCAATGTAAAGCTGTATCTACACCTATGGGACAGCAGTTTAAGCTGTTTGTTAAGCACTCCCCACAAACTAGTTCAGAAAGGAACAAAATGAGCAAAGTACCCTATGCCAGTGGAGTTGGTAGTCTAATGTATGCTATGATCTGTACAAGACCTGATATAGCATATGCAGTGAGCATGGTGAGCAAATTCTTAGCAGATCCTGGAAGTTTTCATTGGGATGCACTTAAATGGATCCTGAGGTACTTGAATGGAGCTACAGAATTGGGATTACTGTTTGAGAAATCAAGTGGAATTGATGACCATCTGAAAGGATTTGTGGATGCAGATTTTGCTGGAGATGTGGATAAAAGAAGGTCTTTGACAGGATATGTCTTTACTCTTCATGGTACTGCTATTAGTTGGAAGTCTACACTACAATCTGGAGTATCTTTGTCAACCACAGAAGCAGAATATGTTGCTGTTACTGAGGCTGTAAAAGAAGCATTGTGGTTAAAGGGAATAACTAAGGATTTTGGAGTGGTACAGAAGAGTGTTGGAATTTTCTGTGACAATCAGAGCACAATTCACTTGGTAAAGCATCCAGTCTTTCATGAAAGATCTAAACACATAAATGTTAAGTTGCATTTTGTCAGGGACATGATTGAGAAAGAAGTAGTAACTATTCTAAAGATTGATACAAAGGAAAATGATGCCGACATGTTAACCAAAGCATTACCAAGTAACAAGTTCACTTATTGTTCAAGGAAGGTTAAGCTCCAAGGCTGGGATGTACACTGATCCAGATTAGTGTAAGGATAAGAAGTGATAGGCACAATGCATTTTGGGTGGAGGATTGTTGAGAGTAAAATGCAATGTGACTGATACTGATACATCTCGCAAGTGTTACTTTACAGTATAGTGTTTAATACTGGAAGCTAAGTCGAAGGACATCTATGGAACTTCTCTATATGACAGTTATAACAAACTCAGCACTCCTTGTGACTTCGGCCAACAGAAAGGGAAATTTGAGGAGGTTATCAACTGCATAGTTCCAACGGAATTCCAGTTACACTTTTTGATGGAAGTATTCTTGGAATTGTTATCTAGTTAGTTACACATTTTTCTTGTTCAGTTTTCTTCTTCCCATTCTTGGTGAAAGATATATATACTCTAGTTCATGCAAGTTAGAGGTGTAGAGAGAGTGTTAAGCCTAAACTTGTGAGTTGCTGCTGAGTGTATCTTGTAACTGAGAATTCTCATATTAGTGAAGTGTGCTCTATCACCGTGGACGTAGATCGGTTTTGATCGAACCACGTAAATTGTTGTTTTGTTCGTTCTTCATTTTCTCTCAAAGCTTGATAGTGTTCTTAATTTCTGTGTGAGTGGATTAAGTGTTAAATCACTGTGTGTGTGCTGATTAATCCTAACATGATATATTTATAGTCTAATATTTTCCAAAAAAAAAGTTTTGACTTTCATTGTTTGAAATGGTCGACAGATTTTTATGCGTTGATCAAAGAAATTAAGAAGCTTAAGACTTCAAATTACATGTTTATATACTACTTGATTTCGTCCCTGCTTAATCTCATCCCTTAATATCATATCAACAATTCGGTATTCCTGCCATATTCTGATCCAAGAGAGTTCACTTTGAATAATAATATATCACATGAAATCTTGATTCTTTGTATCACAAATTGGTGCAAAACTCCAGCCTTGAAAAAAATCAAAATCCAGTCATGCAATATTTTTTCACAGCACTTGTGCTGTTGATTTGTTGTCTCAACTGTTTTAAGCATCCAAGTCTCGTCTGTTGACACTCTAAAACAAGCACCAGACAGCCTGAACCCATCTTCTCAACTAGTTTCTGCTAATAAAAATTTCAGCTTAGGATTCTACACCCTTGATAACACCAATAACACTTACTTAGCAATATGGTTCACTGATCTTTCCTACTATATACAAATAGTTTGGATTGGCAACCGCGATAATCCCACTGGCATAGACGAGTCTCCTTGTTGAATTGTCGTTGAATTACTATTGATCACCGTCGAATCGCTGTTGATCGCGGTCGAATTGCTGTTGAATTGCCGTCGAATCGCTGTTGAATCGCCAACCGTGACGCGCGAGAATTGCCTCTCACGTTTTCTCTTCTTCGCGGGAATTAGTTGTGAGCTTATGAGTTTGGGCTGGGGGCGGTTTTTTTTGGGCTCAGGGGGCAGGCTTGTTTGGGCCTTATAATTTGAATCCAATTTTAAATATTTGTTGTCGGTTTCATACTATGAGACGGTCTCATACAAGACCAACTCAATATAAAATATCCAATAATTTATAAAGTGCAATTAATTTTTTTCAATATTAAAAAGTTGACAAGTACACAATTTTATTTTTATCGTATCATATTTGCACAAACACAATTAATCTGAACACTAACATTTTTTTTATTATTGTGTAAATTGTAAGCCTCAATTAGTACATGGATACGATATTTTCACCCCCAGAATTGAGTATTTCACTCTCTCAAATTTTTGTTCGAGAATTTTTTAGAACATTTGTCATTTGTTAGAAAAAATAATTAGAACATTATTCACCTCCATAAAAATATTTAAAATTACTTAATGTTCTAATCGTTTTTTCGAACAAACGACAAATATTCTAAAAAATTCTCGAACAAAAATTTGGGGTGAAAATATATGTACCTTTTCATTTGGTCCTGGTTTGGAGTTGTTGGATCAAGAGCCCAACAATGCAAGTACCCAAGAAACATGGGTTCATCGATTCTTATGGGCTGCATTTAGGCCCAATTTAAATATAGTCTCGTGTTTTGTTAATACACCACTCCAAATAAATGTTTGGAAAAAAATTGAACAACATGACAATTTTTTGAATTTTTTTTTTATATGTTTGGTCCTTTTCTTTTTCGCATTTTATGGAATAAAATTCTGCCAATGTTAAAATTTTGGGATTTTTTTTTTCGAACATTCTTTTGAAAAGTGTATTAACAAAATATAGAATGATATAGAATTTGAGGAGGTTATCAACTGCATAGTTCCAACAGAATTCAGTTACACTTTTTGATGGAAGTATTCTTGGAATTGTTATCTAGTTAGTTACACGTTTTTCTTGTTCAGTTTTCTTCTTCCCATTCTTGGTGAAAGATATATATACTCTAGTTCATGCAAGTTAGAGGTGTAGAGAGAGTGTTAAGCCTAAACTTGTGAGTTGCTGCTAAGTGTATCTTGTAACTGAGAATTCTCATATTAATGAAGTGTGCTCTATCACCGTGGACGTAGATCGGTTTTGATCGAACCACGTAAATTGTTGTTTTGTTCGTTCTTCATTTTCTCTCAAAGCTTGATAGTGTTCTTAGTTTCTGTGTGAGTGGATTAAGTGTTAAATCACTGTGTGTGTGCTGATTAATCCTAACAAGTGGCGCCATCTGTGGGAATCATTTTGAAGGCTTAAGAACATGGCATCTTTCAAGCTGGATATTGAGAAGTTCAACGGAAAAAATGATTTTGGATTATGGAGGATTAAGATGAGAGCCTTGCTTATACAACATGGCCTTGCTGGTGCTTTGGATCCAGAATTTCTAGCAGGATCATCAACGGATCCCAACAGGGTTATAATTCTGGATAAGACACATAGCATGATCATACTATGCCTGGGTGATAAAGTTCTGAGAGAGGTCTCTAAGGAGAAAACCGCACAAGCTGTGTGGAAGAGGCTTGAAGAATTATATCTGGCAAAATCTGTTTCAAACAGATTGTACATGAAACAAAAACTCATGTCATTTAGGATGACAGAAGATAAGGCAATTGGTGATCAACTAGATGAGTTCAATCAAGCCATGGACAATCTGGAAAATCTGGAGGTGAAACTTGAAGATGAAGACAAGGCATTGATGCTATTAAATTCTCTACCAAAGTCATTTGAAACTTTCAGAGACACTTTGTTGTTTGGAAGGCAGGATGGTATCACTTTTGATGAGGTGCAAACTGCTTTGAAGACTAAGAGTCTCAATAATCAACCAACAGAGAAGAAAAGTTAAGGTGAGGGGTTGAATGTGAAGTCCAAGGCTGGAAACAAGAAATTCCAAAAGGGAAAGAAGGGATGGAAGGCTAAGAAAGGGGAAGAGAAACAGACTACATGATTTGTGGAAAGAAGAAAATGCTTCACATGTCATAAAGAAGGACACCTCAAGAAGAATTGCACTGAAAAAGGCAAGAAATCTAATGAAGAGAACAAACCTGAAGCTGCCATAGCTGAAGATGGATATGACAGTGCAGAAGTTCTAAATATAACTGACTCCAAGATGTGTCAAGAATGGGTTCTTGACTCAGGTTGTTCTTTCCATATGTGCCCTATTAAAGACTGGTTTACAGATTTAAAAGAGATTGATGGTGGATCAGTGCTGTTAGGAAATGATGAATCATGTAGTGTTGAAGGAATTGGCTCTGTGAAGATCAGTATGTTATATGGCAAACACAGGATCCTCACTGATGTAAGATATATCCCAAGTCTTAAAAGGAATCTCATATCCCTTGGAACCTTGAATGGCTTGGGATATGAATTTAATACTTCACAAGGTTTGATTCTTGTCACCAAAGGTCAAAGAGTCTTAATGAAAGGTGTTAAGACAAATGGACTGTACATATTGGTAGGCAAGACTGTTACTGGAGAAACATAAGTTGTGCTAAGTGATCAAGATGCAACCCTTTGACATAAAAGGCTTGGTCATATAGGTGAAAAGGGTCTGAAAATTATGTCAAGAAAGGGAGTGTTTTCTGGAAAGGAGGTAGCAAGTCTGAAATTCTGTGAACATTGCATTTTAGGAAAGTCCAAGAAGCTGCCATTCCAAAGGGGAGCTCATAAGACAGAAGGACCATTAGAATATGTACACTCAGACGTTTGGGGGCCTGCTAGAGTTGAGTCACATGGAGGAGGCAAATACTTTATGACTCTAATAGATGATTACAGCAGAAAGGTATGGGTTCTCATTATGAAACACAAGAGTGAAGCTTTTGTAAAGTTTAAGGAATGGCTCACAGAACAGGAGAATAAGAGGTAATTGAGGCTCAAACACCTCAGGACAGACAATGGTCTTGAATACCTGTCAGAAGAGTTCATAGAGTTTTGTAAAGAAAGAGGGATCACTAGACACAAGACTGTTCCAGCTACCCCACAGCAAAATGGGTTGGCAGAGAGGATGAATAGAACAATCCTGGAGAGAGTAAGATGTCTACTAGCTGATGCCAGATTGCCCAAGTCATTTTGGGGAGAAACTGTCAGCACAACATGCTACTTGATCAACAAATCTCCATCAACAGCTATTGATGGTAAAACTCCAGATGAACTATGGTATGGTAAAATATCTAACTATTCTCAGCTTAAAGTTTTTGGCTGTACTGCATATGCACATGTTAGACAGGATAAATTAGAGCCAAGAGCTCTAAAGTGTATATTCATTGGCTACCCTAAAGGAGTTAAAGGGTACAAATTGTGGTGTTTAAAACCTGGACATAAAAGGTGCATTGTAAGCAGAGATGTTATATTCAATGAACTGGAAATGGGATACAAACATACTGGGAGTAGTCAAGATGTGGATGGATGCATTTCTAATAAAAATGTATCAGTTGAGGTGGAGCCTCAGAGGGAGCATTCACAAGATACTGAACATGCAATATCTGGTAAATCTTCACAGACAAATGATCAAGAAGGAGAAGAGGATCACCATCATACTTCTGAAGATGAAGAGGGACCAGATCAAGAGGAAGATCAGTCAGAGCTGCTGAGAAACTATGCTCTATCTAGAGATAGAACAAGGAGAAACATTAACCCAGCACAGAGATTCGGGCAGGCTGATATGATTCACTATGCTCTAGTCACTGCTGAGAATGTAGAGTATAGTGAACCAAAGAATTTCAAAGAAGAAGAAATAGAAATCTTAAGAAAGAAAAAACCTTTTCTTTAATTTTATTAAGTAATAATCTTATTTTTCTAAGTATTTTCCAAGTTTAATAATTATATTTTTTTTCCTTAAAGGGCCTTTATTAAGAACACCACTAAATTCAGTAAATACACCCCCTGTTACACAACTAAATTCAGTAAATACCCCCCTGTTACACCACCGAGTTTAGTAAGTACACCCCCTGATACACCTCCTCTTTAAAAGGGGTGTACTTATCAATTAAAAATCAACCTTTGAAAACTTTAGTTTTCAATAGTTTTCTGAAGACAACAATCTACTCAATCCTCGAGTTTCACACTCTTAAGCTTTTCAAATTCAAAAGTCAATCTTTTAATCAGAATACTCCTTATTAGGATTCTGTACTTTTCGGAACACGCACGAAGGACTCGACTGTCTGCCTACCCAATATTCCCGGAACTCAGAACAATCAGGTGGGTATTTCCTGAACTCGATTGATCTGCTAATAATAACGTCGTGCCGGTATTTCCTGAACTCGATTAAATCAAATAAAAAATATCTAATCCAACATAAATGTAACACCTATCTATATAACTGTTTGGATTATGTGATATAACTACATATGTTATATATTTAGCCTGTTGTTTTGTGAATCGATCATCACTGCATGAGTAAACACCTTACGTGAGCATGAATCAGTTCTGTTGTCAATCAAGTATTTTTCTCAGTGAAGTTTGTTGTATCAGTTTTATGGAAAGTCAGTAAGTACGGAGTTGTGATGTGGGTATTTATTTTCCGACCTCTGGGGACGCTGTCGTTGGACGCCCTCCGAATCAAGGTCGTTGATTATTTTCCGGTCTCCGGGGACGCTGTCGTTGGACGCCCTCGGAATCAAGACTGTTGATGGTTGGAGTTGAAAAGAGTAACTTTGTTGGAAGTGGAATGATCGTACGTTTATGGTTTGTCAGTTTGTGATAATATGTGATATGATTTTGGGCTTTGCCCTAATGTGAACCAACTTGTGCTATTTCAATTATATCATGCAAAATATGCTTAAATGCCGTTTAAACTTTATAATCTTATATATACGTCAACTGTTTAAATAAAATAAACACTTTATTAATGAGTATAACTTAATATATATTTCGGATTTACCAATCCCATGATGTTGCAATCACCTATAAGTGAGAATTCAATTCTCACGCCCCTTTTTCCTAACCCCTTGCAGATTTCAATTACGGGGAGCAAGGACAGTGACACAGAAGACACAAAGTCTCCCATTTGCTTAAAATATATTATTACTAATACAATGATGCCTATTATTTCTACTTCCCAATAAATGTTATCGCTACTGCCATGCAAGACGATACTCTTTCCGTGTGTTTAAATTATCCAAACTCAGTGTGTATTATTCTGAAGATACAGAACCCTCTATCCATCTTTATATATATACAAATACAATTACGTTATAATATTCCTTCCCACTTATCCGCTGCATGAAACTTCTCTTTCTCAATTCAGTTATATTCCTTTCAAAAATTTTATAATTCGGACTTTTGATCACAATAACACTTCGAATCCGATATAATTAATATATTCTGGGTTCGGGGCGTTACAATTAAGCTATAAAACAATTATTATTATTATTTAAAATACATTTAAAATATACCGTGCAGATAACATATTTTCATTTTTTTTTATATTTTATAAAATGGAATTTCCATCTTAACAGTAGGTTGTATACACGTAATTTCTTTGGTAGAGTATAGTGTGAATAAGGTCACCATGAAATTTATTGCATTTTATATGTATTTTTAAATAATATTGATTATTTTATAAAATAAAATAAAATTTAATAGTAACCTTTTTCAAAAATTAATACTTTCTCCGTCTTTAAAATCTATTCATATTTTCTTTTTTCTTCCGCTTCCCCTAAATTTATTATCATTTCATTTTTTAAAATTATTATATTATTATTATCCTCACAAACAATTATTCTATTCATTAATGAACCCCACAATATTCTTATTTTATCTATTTTTTATCTCATTTTTCTTAAAATTCGTATCCATTTCAAGGGGATGGAATGAGTATAATTTTGAAGCCAAAGTATAGAGCGAAGATAGTCCATATATAAATTATTGAAAAATATTAGTTATTTTTACTAAAGAATTCTAATTGTTTTTAATGAAGAGTATTAGCCGTTTACATTGAAAAGTATTAATTTACTAGGAAAAAGAAAAACTAAAACTCTTACGTGAAAACAACGAATACTCTTCCATAAAAATAAATAATATTTTTTAATAAAAAACAACTAATATCATTAAATAATTCATGTACGAACTAAATTCACTCTATACGTACTCAATTTTGAATTATACAGGTAAACTAGTTTACATAGACTTATTTACTCATTCCTTTTATACACTTGTATAATTAATGATTTATAGTAAGTCCTTTTATACACTTGTATAATTAATGATTTATTGTCCATGTTCCATTTTTTAATTTAGATTGCCTGGAGGCCAATCTCACTAAATTTATTTTAAACATTTTATAAATTATAATATTTCATACATTGTTTAAAATTTTAGAAGATGTAAATTTTAAATAATTTATAAACTTGGAAACAACTTATAAATTATTTTAAAGAATTTATACGTTAAAACAAAATTATAATTTGGTAATGTTAAGTATTTTGTTCTCAAGATTTGAAATTCAAAACTTAAAATTCACAGGAGCTAGCCAATAATAATATAGCTATGGATCGAGTATGGTATTAGAGGTAGCAAAAAATTGTTTAACTTACACGACGAAACAACAAGATAAATATAAAAGGCAAAAACTTGTATGAGACCGTCTCATACCATGAGACCACACTATTTGGGCTATTTCTATGCTTGTGGGCTGTTTAACCCATTTTTTATTTTATTCTAAATCTTAGTCCACTAAATGCGGCCCAACACAAAAATGACCCGTACTTTGCCTACGCTGCCCGCAAAAATTACCCGTGAATTTTTCCGCTTAATTTGATTTTCCTTTTCTTTGAAATTCCTCACTCTCCCTCTCCGATGAAAACCCTTGAAGGAAATGGCTCCAATCGTTTTTCTAGCTTAGTTTGCTGAATACCCAGGTTTGTTTTCTCGTTTCACGATTTGATATGGATCATAGTGTTTGTATTAATTTGATACAATATCTTATAATTGTAGACCATTGCACAACCAAAACCACAATTGTGTGTTGAATTTTCCATTTTCTGTTGATAAAACCACCAAAATTACCTTTGGAGCAACTCACTATTAGATTCAGGAAAAAACCCAACGGACTCCAATTTCTCCAATTGCTCTCCCGCTGAAATTGTTATAAGCCTTTTTTTTTTTAAATTGGTGACTTGAACTACTTTAACTATGTGCATTAGCGTGTGTATAGGAATTACCGGTCCTTTTCTGCAACTCCTTAGCCATCTCTTGTTGTGTGTGTGTGTTTTAGTGTGTGTGAGAGGTTAATGGGGGAAGTTATGGGAATTGGGGAGCAGTGTTGTGTATATAAAGGGATAAGTGTGACGCTAATGGAAATGAGGGGGCAAGGTGTGGAGGTTGCAAAATTAAATATTGGGATGTGGTGGTTGATTGATTCTTCTGAAGTCAAAATTGTGAGAAAAGTGTTGGACAAACTCTTTACACATTTTGACATGCCAAAATATTACTACCTCCAATTTCTCCAATTGCTCTCCTGCTGAAAAAACCCAACGGACTCACTGTTGATAAAAATTATGTGTTTTCCTCATAATACTTTAGTAGGAGGAGTATTTATTTGTGTTGTCACATGCTATGAAACGGTCTCATAGGCATGAGAAAGTCTCATACAAAAATTTGTCAATTTTTTTTGTAGGCCATGGCTCGTCATAAGGTACTGCAGAGATCATCGAGGAAATGTGATCCTAATATTGTCAAAAGGTAAAAGTTGTATAGGAGTGAATTAACTATGTTGTCAAAAGATAAGATAATATCATATTTTTTGTGTGTCTTTATTTTGCAGGTGTACAAGAGGTAAATTAATCTCCATGAACTTTCATATTTTTCTTTTAAAAGTTTTTTTATGTGATAATATATATAGTAGAAGTGATGACTCTCATTTAAAAAGTGACTGAATTTTAATTTATTACTGGGCATATGACATGTGCTTTTAATGCCTTTTTACATTTTATATTGCAGAGAGAAAAGGTCAGAAAAAGTCACAACTAATGTCTTAGAAGTTAATGATGAAAGGTAAAAATTATCTATTAACTTTTTCTTGTAGTAGTAGTTTATGAATCCATAGTCCATACTCCATAAGAATCCTTACTGCTTAGGGTTCTTCGTTCTGTCTCTAACTAGAATTTACTATATCTGCCTTTTATCGAGGAATACAGTGATATTGCGTTACTGTTCTTTGTAGATTGTTACTGTGATTATCTTGATAATTATGACCTTTAATACAATGCTCGATAATTTATAGTGGATTTTTGTTCTAAACTAGAAATTCGTAATAAGAGATATGATAATAGAATTTCTTACTGTTGATAATTTATAGTGGATTTATGTTCTAAATTAAAATAAATTTCTACACAAGTCTAGAGTTTGGTGGATAATAAAATGATTGATTCTTTGAGTTCCCAAAGATGGAATCAGACTTTGGATTGGACTTTTGAATATTTTATCACTATGTCGAAGCACACTTCATTGCTTAGACAAGTTTTTAATTCCTTGAGCTGCTGTTTTCACTGGAAATTTGCGTGTAAGTACTTGTTAATAAGAAGAAGATGGAGAAAGAATGGATAAAGTTCATCTATGAGATAATACAATGATGATATGTGTAGCCCTCCACCTAGTCCATCTGAACATAATAGATACCAGTAATTGAATGTGTTGAGTGTTAATTTTGTGATATATAGTCAGTGTTATCTAAGTAGTGATATACTTTATTAAAAGTTTTATTTCTGGGATAAGTGAGAACCCTTTTGATACTTGAAGGTGGAGATAATTCAGAAACCAAATGGGCTTGAAGTATTAAAAACACAACCAAAAATTGTGTAACACACCTGCTATAAAATGAGGTGCTTGGAGCCTTTGTGCCCAAGCTCCCATATACCCTAAAAGTAGTCAAAGAAGAGCAGATAAAATGATGATTGAACTATTCATTCAACCTGTGCTACTGTGTGTGCATAAGGCAATAATTTCATTCAATTATTTTTTTTTTTTTTGTAAAAAGTGATTATGTATTTAGTAGAAGTGATGAGTTTCATGTAAAAAGTGTCTGAAATTTCTGTGAGATCATTCTTGTTTGATATAAAAATTGGTGATGACTAATAGTTTGCTTATATATTTTTTGTGTTTTGTTTTTTAAATTTTTTATGCAGAATGAACGAGAAAAAATTTGACACTCAATGCAGACCTCAGAGTCTTTTTGACCTTGTGAGAAGTTTGAACAATAAACAAAAAGAAGATGTTGAAAGTATAGGTTTTGGTGGGCTATTAAAACTCTCTACTCCATTGATTCCGGTTGATTTACTTAAACAATTTGTCAAAAAATTCAATGGTGTGAATCGTATGTTGACGATCAATGATAAATGAAGTTTTGTGGTCACACCGATTACGATCTCACACAAGTTTTTCACTTATTATACTCCTGTCATCCATCAAAAGTGTGCTCATTTCTTCGGGCACACGTTTTAAGAAAGTGTAGATAAAAGAAGAAGAATAAAGTATGAATAAAATAGGATTATAATAAAATGTAACAATATTATTTGAAAAAGTGATAATATTTTTCTTAAAAGTGATTTATCATTTTTTTTTAAATATAGTCACTTTTTATAATAATCAAATCATTTTTTTTTTATTTGATCCCACACAAGTTTTTCAATTATTATACTCCCGTCATCCATCAAAATTGTGATTTATCATTTTTTTTTTAAATATAGTCACTTATTATAATAAAATGTGATAATATTTTTATAAAAAAAGTGATAATATGTTGAAAAGAAGTGATAATATTTTTGTTAAAAGTGACTTATTATATTTTTTAAATATAATCACTTTTTTTTTTTTTAATTTGATATCACACAAGTTTTTCACTTAGTCATCCATCAAAAGTGTGCTAATTTCTTCAGGCACACGTTTTAAGAAAGTGTAGATAAAGAAGAATAAAGTATGAATAAAATAGGATTATAATAAAAGTGACAAAATTTATTTTAAAAAAGTGATAATATTTTTCTTAAAAGTGATTTTTTATTTTTTTTAAATATAGTCACTTTTTTTTAATAATCCAATCTTTTTTTTTTAAATTTGATCTTACATAAGTTTTTCACTTATTATACTCCCGTCATCCATCAAAAGTGTGCTCAATTCCTCGGGCACCAATTTTAAGAAAGAGTAGATAAAATAAGAATAAGGTATGAATAAAATACGATTATAATTAAATGTGGCAATATTTTTTAAAAGAAGTGATAATATTTTGAAAAGAAGTGATAATATTTTTGTTAAAAATGACTTATCATTTTTTTTATTTTATTTGATCTCACACAAGTTTTTCCTTATTATACTCCAGTTATCCATCAAAAGTGTGCTAATTTCTTCAAGCACACATTTTAAGAAAGTGTAGATAAAAGAAGAATAAAGTGTGAAAAAATAGGATTATAATAAAATGTGACAATATTTATTTAAAAAAGGTGATAATATTTTTCTTAAAAGTGACTTATCATTTTTTTAATAGAGTCATTTTTTTATAATAATCAAATCACTTTTTTTTTTTTAATTTGATCTCACACAAGATTTTCCCTTATTATACTCCCGTCATCCATCAAAAGTGTGCTCAAATCTTCGGGCACAAATTTTAAGAAAGTGTATATAAAATAAGAATAAGGTATATGAATAAAATAGTATTATAATAAATGTGACAATACTTTTAAAAAAATGATAATATTTTTGTTAAAAGTGACTTATCATTTTTTTTTAAATATAATCACTTTATTTATTAATTTGATCTCACACAAGTTTTTCACTTATTATACTCACGTTTTAAGAAAGTGTAGATAAAAGAAGAATAAAGTATGAATAAAATAGGAATATAATAAAATGTGACAATATTATTTGAAAAAGTGATAATATTTTTCTTAAAAGTGATTTATCTTTTTCTTTTTTTAAATATAGTCACTTTTATAATAATCCAATCACCTTTTTTTTATTTGATCTCACACAAGTTTTTCACTTATTATACTCCCATCATCCATCAAAAGTGTGCTCAATTCTTCGGGCACCAATTTTAAGAAAGAGTAGATAAAATAAGAATAGGGTATGAATAAAATAGAATTATCATAAAATGTGACATTATTATTTTAAAAAGTGATAATATTTTTGTTAAAAGTGATTTATCATTTTTTTTAAATATAGTCACATTTTTTTTAATTTGATTTCACACAAGTTTTTCACTTATTATACACCTATCATCCATTAAAAATGTGCTCATTTTTTTGAACACACGTTTTAAGAAAGTGTAAATAAAAGAAGAATAAAATAGAATTATAATTAAATGTGACAGTATTATTTAAAAAAGTGATAATATTTTTTTAAGAGTGACTTATCATTTTTTTTAAATATAGTCAATTTTATTATCAATCCGCAGAAGAAACTATTACAAAACATAGTTTATGTGGAACATATATTTATGTTCTATATATTTCTTATGAATTGGAACTAAAAATAATTTGTTAGCTTTTGCTCTGACCTACTGCACAAGCAATAATACTTACTTGATTGTCATACTCACTTGGTCATCATTTGTTACTACTCAACATTCACAGCTACTCTGGTCTAAGGATAATTTCGGAGACTTGAAACTAACTAATTTAGGAATATTTAAGATTATAAACATATTTTTTTTTAGCCAATTTCCTTGATTTTTATAAAATGCCATCGTACCTCTTCTGCTCGGTCGCATGCTTAATGCTAAAATAAAGAAACATTTCCTTTCTTTAATCAATCACAGGATATGGTACAAGGACTTTGTGTAAAAATTCCGAATTCTGATATGTTGAGAGTAAAATGCAATGTGGCTGATACTGATACATCTCGCAAGTGTTACTTTACAGCATAGTGTTTAATACTGGAAGCTAAGTTGAAGGACATCTATGGAACTTCTCAATATGACAGTTATAACAAACTCAGCACTCCTTGTGACTTCGGCCAACAGAAAGGGAAATTTGAGGAGGTTATCAACTGCATAGTTCCAACAGAATTCAGTTACACATTTTGATGGAAGTATTCTTGGAATTGTTATCTAGTTAGTTACACGTTTTTCTTGTTCAGTTTTCTTCTTCCCATTCTTGGTGAAAGATATATATACTCTAGTTCATGCAAGTTAGAGGTGTAGAGAGAGTGTTAAGCCTAAACTTGTGAGTTGCTGCTAAGTGTATCTTGTAACTGAGAATTCTCATATTAATGAAGTGTGCTCTTTCACCGTGGACGTAAATCGGTTTTGATCGAACCACGTAAATTGCTGTTTTGTTCGTTCTTCATTTTCTCTCAAAGCTTGATAGTGTTCTTAGTTTCTGTGTGAGTGGATTAAGTGTTAAATCACTGTGTGTGTGCTGATTAATCCTAACAAGTGGTGCCATCTGTGGGAATCGTTTTGAAGGCTTAAGAACATGGCATCTTTCAAGCTGGATTTGTGGAAAGAAGAAAATGCTTCACATGTCATAAAGAAGGACACCTCAAGAAGAATTGCACTGAAAAAGGCAAGAAATCTAATGAAGAGAACAAACCTGAAGCTGCCATAGCTGAAGATGGATATGACAGTGCAGAAGTTCTAAATATAACTGACTCCAAGATGTGTCAAGAATGGGTTCTTGACTCAGGTTGTTCTTTCCATATGTGCCCTATTAAAGACTGGTTTACAGATTTAAAAGAGATTGATGGTGGATCAGTGCTGTTAGGAAATGATGAATCATGTAGTGTTGAAGGAATTGGCCCTGTGAAGATCAGTATGTTTGATGGCAAACACAGGATCCTCACTGATGTAAGATACATCCCAAGTCTTAAAAGGAATCTCATATCCCTTGGAACCTTGAATGCCCTGGTATATGAATTTAATACTTCACAAGGTTTGATTCTTGTCACCAAAGGTCAAAGAGTCTTAATGAAAGGTGTTAAGACAAATGGACTGTACATATTGGTAGGCAAGACTGTTACTGGAGAAACATAAGTTGTGCTAAGTGATCAAGATGCAACCCTTTGGCATAAAAGGCTTGGTCATATAGGTGAAAAGGGTCTGAAAATTATGTCAAGAAAGGGAGTGTTTTCTGGAAAGGAGGTAGCAAGTCTGAAATTCTGTGAACATTGCATTTTAGGAAAGTCCAAGAAGCTGCCATTCCAAAGGGGAGCTCATAAGACAGAAGGACCATTAGAATATGTACACTCAGACGTTTGGGGGCCTGCTAGAGTTGAGTCACATGGAGGAGGCAAATACTTTATGACTCTAATAGATGATTACAGCAGAAAGGTATGGGTTCTCATTATGAAACACAAGAGTGAAGCTTTTGTAAAGTTTAAGGAATGGCTCACAGAACAGGAGAATAAGAGGTAATTGAGGCTCAAACACCTCAGGACAGACAATGGTCTTGAATACCTGTCAGAAGAGTTCATAGAGTTTTGTAAAGAAAGAGGGATCACTAGACACAAGACTGTTCCAGCTACCCCACAGCAAAATGGGTTGGCAGAGAGGATGAATAGAACAATCCTGGAGAGAGTAAGATGTCTACTAGCTGATGCCAGATTGCCCAAGTCATTTTGGGGAGAAACTGTCAGCACAACATGCTACTTGATCAACAAATCTCCATCAACAGCTATTGATGGTAAAACTCCAGATGAACTATGGTATGGTAAAATATCTAACTATTCTCAGCTTAAAGTTTTTGGCTGTACTGCATATGCACATGTTAGACAGGATAAATTAGAGCCAAGAGCTCTAAAGTGTATATTCATTGGCTACCCTAAAGGAGTTAAAGGGTACAAATTGTGGTGTTTGGAACCTGGACATAAAAGGTGCATTGTAAGCAGAGATGTTATATTCAATGAACTGGAAATGGGATACAAATATACTGGGAGTAGTCAAGATGTGGATGGATGCATTTCTAATAAAAATGTATCAGTTGAGGTGGAGCCTTAGAGGGAGCATTCACAAGATACTGAACATGCAATATCTGGTAAATCTTCACAGACAAATGATCAAGAAGGAGAAGAGGATCACCATCATACTTCTGAAGATGAAGAGGGACCAGATCAAGAGGAAGATCAGTCAGAGCTGCTGAGAAACTATGCTCTATCTAGAGATAGAACAAGGAGAAACATTAACCCAGCACAGAGATTCGGGCAGGCTGATATGATTCACTATGCTCTAGTCACTGCTGAGAATGTAGAGTATAGTGAACCAAAGAATTTCAAAGAAGCTGTATCCAGTGCAGATGGAGAGAATTGGATGATGGCCATGACAGAAGAAATCCAATCATTGCATAAGAACAATACCTGGATTCTGGTAGAGAAGAAGAAGGGGCAAAAGGTGGTCAGCAGTAAATGGTTATTCAAGAGAAAATCTGAAGTGGGAGTTGTAGAGAAAGTCAGATACAAAGCCAGACTTGTTGCAAGGGGGTTCACTCAAAGGGAGGGAATTGACTATAATGAAGTATTCTCTCATGTTGTGAAACACAGCTCCATAAGGATACTACTAGCTACTGTTGCCCAATATGATCTGGAACTTCAACAATTGGATGTGAAGACTGCCTTCTTAAATGGAGATCTCATTGAAGACATTTACATGTCACAACCAGAAGGATTTATCATGCCTGGAGATGAGCATAAAGTATGCTTACTGAAAAAGTCTTTGTATGGACTAAAACAAAGTCCTAGACAGTGGAATAAAAAGTTTGACCAGTTTATGCTATCTGTGGGATTCACAAGATGCCTCTATGATAGATGTGTGTACTTGGAAAAGAGAGATGATAAAGTGCTCACTTACCTACTGCTATATGTTGATGATATGCTTATAGCAAGTAACAGTTTTGAAAGGATACAGGGCCTGAAAGTCAAGTTGAGTCAGGCATTTGAGATGAAAGATTTAGGGAATGCCAGGAGAATCCTTGGCATGGACATCATAAGAGACAGAAAGTCTGGAAGACTGTTCTTGTCTCAGAAGGATTACATTCAAAAGGTGCTAAAAAGGTTCTATATGCATCAATGTAAAGCTGTATCTACACCTATGGGACAGCAGTTTAAGCTGTTTGTTAAGCACTCCCCACAAACTAGTTCAGAAAGGAACAAAATGAGCAAAGTACCCTATGCCAGTGGAGTTGGTAGTCTAATGTATGCTATGATCTGTACAAGACCTGATATAGCATATGCAGTGAGCATGGTGAGCAAATTCTTAGCAGATCCTGGAAGTTTTCATTGGGATGCACTTAAATGGATCCTGAGGTACTTGAATGGAGCTACAGAATTGGGATTACTGTTTGAGAAATCAAGTGGAATTGATGACCATCTGAAAGGATTTGTGGATGCAGATTTTGCTGGAGATGTGGATAAAAGAAGGTCTTTGACAGGATATGTCTTTACTCTTCATGGTACTGCTATTAGTTGGAAGTCTACACTACAATCTGGAGTATCTTTGTCAACCACAGAAGCAGAATATGTTGCTGTTACTGAGGCTGTAAAAGAAGCATTGTGGTTAAAGGGAATAACTAAGGATTTTGGAGTGGTACAGAAGAGTGTTGGAATTTTCTGTGACAATCAGAGCACAATTCACTTGGTAAAGCATCCAGTCTTTCATGAAAGATCTAAACACATAAATGTTAAGTTGCATTTTGTCAGGGACATGATTGAGAAAGAAGTAGTAACTATTCTAAAGATTGATACAAAGGAAAATGATGCCGACATGTTAACCAAAGCATTACCAAGTAACAAGTTCACTTATTGTTCAAGGAAGGTTAAGCTCCAAGGCTGGGATGTACACTGATCCAGATTAGTGTAAGGATAAGAAGTGATAGGCACAATGCATTTTGGGTGGAGGATTGTTGAGAGTAAAATGCAATGTGACTGATACTGATACATCTCGCAAGTGTTACTTTACAGCATAGTGTTTAATACTGGAAGCTAAGTCGAAGGACATCTATGGAACTTCTCTATATGACAGTTATAACAAACTCAGCACTCCTTGTGACTTCGGCCAACAGAAAGGGAAATTTGAGGAGGTTATCAACTGCATAGTTCCAACAGAATTCCAGTTACACTTTTTGATGGAAGTATTCTTGGAATTGTTATCTAGTTAGTTACACGTTTTTCTTGTTCAGTTTTCTTCTTCCCATTCTTGGTGAAAGATATATATACTCTAGTTCATGCAAGTTAGAGGTGTAGAGAGAGTGTTAAGCCTAAACTTGTGAGTTGCTGCTGAGTGTATCTTGTAACTGAGAATTCTCATATTAGTGAAGTGTGCTCTATCACCGTGGACGTAGATCGGTTTTGATCGAACCACGTAAATTGTTGTTTTGTTCGTTCTTCATTTTCTCTCAAAGCTTGATAGTGTTCTTAATTTATGTGTGAGTGGATTAAGTGTTAAATCACTGTGTGTGTGCTGATTAATCCTAACATGATATATTTATAGTCTAATATTTTCCAAAAAAAAAGTTTTGACTTTCATTGTTTGAAATGGTCGACAGATTTTTATGCGTTGATCAAAGAAATTAAGAAGCTTAAGACTTCAAATTACATGTTTATATACTACTTGATTTCGTCCCTGCTTAATCTCATCCCTTAATATCATATCAACAATTCGGTATTCCTGCCATATTCTGATCCAAGAGAGTTCACTTTGAATAATAATATATCACATGAAATCTTGATTCTTTGTATCACAAATTGGTGCAAAACTCCAGCCTTGAAAAAAATCAAAATCCAGTCATGCAATATTTTTTCACAGCACTTGTGCTGTTGATTTGTTGTCTCAACTGTTTTAAGCATCCAAGTCTCGTCTGTTGACACTCTAAAACAAGTACCAGACAGCCTGAACCCATCTTCTCAACTAGTTTCTGCTAATAAAAATTTCAGCTTAGGATTCTACACCCTTGATAACACCAATAACACTTACTTAGCAATATGGTTCACTGATCTTTCCTACTATATACAAATAGTTTGGATTGGCAACCGCGATAATCCCACTGGCATAGACGAGTCTCCTTGTTGAATTGTCGTTGAATTGCTATTGATCACCGTCGAATCGCTGTTGATCGCGGTCGAATTGCTGTTGAATCGCCGTCGAATCGCTGTTGAATCGCCAACCGTGACGCGCGAGAATTGCCTCTCACGTTTTCTCTTCTTCGCGGGAATTAGTTGTGAGCTTATGAGTTTGGGCTGGGGGCGGTTTTTTTTTTGGGCTCAGGGGGCAGGCTTGTTTGGGCCTTATAATTTGAATCCAATTTTAAATATTTGTTGTCGGTTTCATACTATGAGACGGTCTCATACAAGACCAACTCAATATAAAATATCCAATAATTTATAAAGTGCAATTAATTTTTTTCAATATTAAAAAGTTGACACGTACACAATTTTATTTTTATCGTATCATATTTGCACAAACACAATTAATCTGAACACTAACATTTTTTTTATTATTGTGTAAATTGTAAGCCTCAATTAGTACATGGATACGATATTTTCACCCCCAGAATTGAGTATTTCACTCTCTCAAATTTTTGTTCGAGAATTTTTTAGAACATTTGTCATTTGTTAGAAAAAATAATTAGAACATTATTCACCTCCATAAAAATATTTAAAATTACTTAATGTTCTAATCGTTTTTTCGAACAAACGACAAATATTCTAAAAAATTCTCGAACAAAAATTTGGGGTGAAAATATATGTACCTTTTCATTTGGTCCTGGTTTGGAGTTGTTGGATCAAGAGCCCAACAATGCAAGTACCCAAGAAACATGGGTTCATCGATTCTTATGGGCTGCATTTAGGCCCAATTTAAATATAGTCTCGTGTTTTGTTAATACACCACTCCAAATAAATGTTTGGAAAAAAATTGAACAACATGACAATTTTTTGAATTTTTTTTTTATATGTTTGGTCCTTTTCTTTTTCGCATTTTATGGAATAAAATTCTGCCAATGTTAAAATTTTGGGATTTTTTTTTTCGAACATTCTTTTGAAAAGTGTATTAACAAAATATAGAATGATATAGAATTTGAGGAGGTTATCAACTGCATAGTTCCAACAGAATTCAGTTACACTTTTTGATGGAAGTATTCTTGGAATTGTTATCTAGTTAGTTACACGTTTTTCTTGTTCAGTTTTCTTCTTCCCATTCTTGGTGAAAGATATATATACTCTAGTTCATGCAAGTTAGAGGTGTAGAGAGAGTGTTAAGCCTAAACTTGTGAGTTGCTGCTAAGTGTATCTTGTAACTGAGAATTCTCATATTAATGAAGTGTGCTCTATCACCGTGGACGTAGATCGGTTTTGATCGAACCACGTAAATTGCTGTTTTGTTCGTTCTTCATTTTCTCTCAAAGCTTGATAGTGTTCTTAGTTTCTGTGTGAGTGGATTAAGTGTTAAATCACTGTGTGTGTGCTGATTAATCCTAACAAGTGGCGCCATCTGTGGGAATCGTTTTGAAGGCTTAAGAACATGGCATCTTTCAAGCTGGATATTGAGAAGTTCAACGGAAAAAATGATTTTGGATTATGGAGGATTAAGATGAGAGCCTTGCTTATACAACATGGCCTTGCTGGTGCTTTGGATCCAGAATTTCTAGCAGGATCATCAACGGATCCCAACAGGGTTATAATTCTGGATAAGACACATAGCATGATCATACTATGCCTGGGTGATAAAGTTCTGAGAGAGGTCTCTAAGGAGAAAACCGCACAAGCTGTGTGGAAGAGGCTTGAAGAATTATATCTGGCAAAATCTGTTTCAAACAGATTGTACATGAAACAAAAACTCATGTCATTTAGGATGACAGAAGATAAGGCAATTGGTGATCAACTAGATGAGTTCAATCAAGCCATGGACAATCTGGAAAATCTGGAGGTGAAACTTGAAGATGAAGACAAGGCATTGATGCTATTAAATTCTCTACCAAAGTCATTTGAAACTTTCAGAGACACTTTGTTGTTTGGAAGGCAGGATGGTATCACTTTTGATGAGGTGCAAACTGCTTTGAAGACTAAGAGTCTCAATAATCAACCAACAGAGAAGAAAAGTTAAGGTGAGGGGTTGAATGTGAAGTCCAAGGCTGGAAACAAGAAATTCCAAAAGGGAAAGAAGGGATGGAAGGCTAAGAAAGGGGAAGAGAAACAGACTACAGGATTTGTGGAAAGAAGAAAATGCTTCACATGTCATAAAGAAGGACACCTCAAGAAGAATTGCACTGAAAAAGGCAAGAAATCTAATGAAGAGAACAAACCTGAAGCTGCCATAGCTGAAGATGGATATGACAGTGCAGAAGTTCTAAATATAACTGACTCCAAGATGTCAAGAATGGGTTCTTGACTCAGGTTGTTCTTTCCATATGTGCCCTATTAAAGACTGGTTTACAGATTTAAAAGAGATTGATGGTGGATCAGTGCTGTTAGGAAATGATGAATCATGTAGTGTTGAAGGATTTGGCTCTGTGAAGATCAGTATGTTTGATGGCAAACACAGGATCCTCACTGATGTAAGATACATCCCAAGTCTTAAAAGGAATCTCATATCCCTTGGAACCTTGAATGCCTTGGGATATGAATTTAATACTTCACAAGGTTTGATTCTTGTCACCAAAGGTCAAAGAGTCTTAATGAAAGGTGTTAAGACAAATGGACTGTACATATTGGTAGGCAAGACTGTTACTGGAGAAACATAAGTTGTGCTAAGTGATCAAGATGCAACCCTTTGACATAAAAGGCTTGGTCATATAGGTGAAAAGGGTCTGAAAATTATGTCAAGAAAGGGAGTGTTTTCTGGAAAGGAGGTAGCAAGTCTGAAATTCTGTGAACATTGCATTTTAGGAAAGTCCAAGAAGCTGCCATTCCAAAGGGGAACTCATAAGACAGAAAGACCATTAGAATATGTACACTCAGACGTTTGGGGGCCTGCTAGAGTTGAGTCACATGGAGGAGGCAAATACTTTATGACTCTAATAGATGATTACAGCAGAAAGGTATGGGTTCTCATTATGAAACACAAGAGTGAAGCTTTTGTAAAGTTTAAGGAATGGCTCACAGAACAGGAGAATAAGAGGTAATTGAGGCTCAAACACCTCAGGACAGACAATGGTCTTGAATACCTGTCAGAAGAGTTCATAGAGTTTTGTAAAGAAAGAGGGATCACTAGACACAAGACTGTTCCAACTACCCCACAGCAAAATGGGTTGGCAGAGAGGATGAATAGAACAATCCTGGAGAGAGTAAGATGTCTACTAGCTGATGCCAGATTGCCCAAGTCATTTTGGGGAGAAACTGTCAGCACAACATGCTACTTGATCAACAAATCTCCATCAACAGCTATTGATGGTAAAACTCCAGATGAACTATGGTATGGTAAAATATCTAACTATTCTCAGCTTAAAGTTTTTGGCTGTACTGCATATGCACATGTTAGACAGGATAAATTAGAGCCAAGAGCTCTAAAGTGTATATTCATTGGCTACCCTAAAGGAGTTAAAGGGTACAAATTGTGGTGTTTGGAACCTGGACATAAAAGGTGCATTGTAAGCAGAGATGTTATATTCAATGAACTGGAAATGGGATACAAATATACTGGGAGTAGTCAAGATGTGGATGGATGCATTTCTAATAAAAATGTATCAGTTGAGGTGGAGCCTCAGAGGGAGCATTCACAAGATACTGAACATGCAATATCTGGTAAATCTTCACAGACAAATGATCAAGAAGGAGAAGAGGATCACCATCATACTTCTGAAGATGAAGAGGGACCAGATCAAGAGGAAGATCAGTCAGAGCTGCTGAGAAACTATGCTCTATCTAGAGATAGAACAAGGAGAAACATTAACCCAACACAGAGATTCGGGCAGGCTGATATGATTCACTATGCTCTAGTCACTGCTGAGAATGTAGAGTATAGTGAACCAAAGAATTTCAAAGAAGCTGTATCCAGTGCAGATGGAGAGAATTGGATGATGGCCATGACAGAAGAAATCCAATCATTGCATAAGAACAATACCTGGATTCTGGTAGAGAAGAAGAAGGGGCAAAAGGTGGTCAGCAGTAAATGGTTATTCAAGAGAAAATCTGAAGTGGGAGTTGTAGAGAAAGTCAGATACAAAGCCAGACTTGTTGCAAGGGGGTTCACTCAAAGGGAGGGAATTGACTATAATGAAGTATTCTCTCATGTTGTGAAACACAGCTCCATAAGGATACTACTAGCTACTGTTGCCCAATATGATCTGGAACTTCAACAATTGGATGTGAAGACTGCCTTCTTAAATGGAGATCTCATTGAAGACATTTACATGTCACAACCAGAAGGATTTATCATGCCTGGAGATGAGCATAAAGTATGCTTACTGAAAAAGTCTTTGTATGGACTAAAACAAAGTCCTAGACAGTGGAATAAAAAGTTTGACCAGTTTATGCTATCTGTGGGATTCACAAGATGCCTCTATGATAGATGTGTGTACTTGGAAAAGAGAGATGATAAAGTGCTCACTTACCTACTGCTATATGTTGATGATATGCTTATAGCAAGTAACAGTTTTGAAAGGATACAGGGCCTGAAAGTCAAGTTGAGTCAGGCATTTGAGATGAAAGATTTAGGGAATGCCAGGAGAATCCTTGGCATGGACATCATAAGAGACAGAAAGTCTGGAAGACTGTTCTTGTCTCAGAAGGATTACATTCAAAAGGTGCTAAAAAGGTTCTATATGCATCAATGTAAAGCTGTATCTACACCTATGGGACAGCAGTTTAAGCTGTTTGTTAAGCACTCCCCACAAACTAGTTCAGAAAGGAACAAAATGAGCAAAGTACCCTATGCCAGTGGAGTTGGTAGTCTAATGTATGCTATGATCTGTACAAGACCTGATATAGCATATGCAGTGAGCATGGTGAGCAAATTCTTAGCAGATCCTGGAAGTTTTCATTGGGATGCACTTAAATGGATCCTGAGGTACTTGAATGGAGCTACAGAATTGGGATTACTGTTTGAGAAATCAAGTGGAATTGATGACCATCTGAAAGGATTTGTGGATGCAGATTTTGCTGGAGATGTGGATAAAAGAAGGTCTTTGACAGGATATGTCTTTACTCTTCATGGTACTGCTATTAGTTGGAAGTCTACACTACAATCTGGAGTATCTTTGTCAACCACAGAAGCAGAATATGTTGCTGTTACTGAGGCTGTAAAAGAAGCATTGTGGTTAAAGGGAATAACTAAGGATTTTGGAGTGGTACAGAAGAGTGTTGGAATTTTCTGTGACAATCAGAGCACAATTCACTTGGTAAAGCATCCAGTCTTTCATGAAAGATCTAAACACATAAATGTTAAGTTGCATTTTGTCAGGGACATGATTGAGAAAGAAGTAGTAACTATTCTAAAGATTGATACAAAGGAAAATGATGCCGACATGTTAACCAAAGCATTACCAAGTAACAAGTTCACTTATTGTTCAAGGAAGGTTAAGCTCCAAGGCTGGGATGTACACTGATCCAGATTAGTGTAAGGATAAGAAGTGATAGGCACAATGCATTTTGGGTGGAGGATTGTTGAGAGTAAAATGCAATGTGACTGATACTGATACATCTCGCAAGTGTTACTTTACAGCATAGTGTTTAATACTGGAAGCTAAGTCGAAGGACATCTATGGAACTTCTCTATATGACAGTTATAACAAACTCAGCACTCCTTGTGACTTCGGCCAACAGAAAGGGAAATTTGAGGAGGTTATCAACTGCATAGTTCCAACAGAATTCCAGTTACACTTTTTGATGGAAGTATTCTTGGAATTGTTATCTAGTTAGTTACACGTTTTTCTTGTTCAGTTTTCTTCTTCCCATTCTTGGTGAAAGATATATATACTCTAGTTCATGCAAGTTAGAGGTGTAGAGAGAGTGTTAAGCCTAAACTTGTGAGTTGCTGCTGAGTGTATCTTGTAACTGAGAATTCTCATATTAGTGAAGTGTGCTCTATCACCGTGGACGTAGATCGGTTTTGATCGAACCACGTAAATTGTTGTTTTGTTCGTTCTTCATTTTCTCTCAAAGCTTGATAGTGTTCTTAATTTATGTGTGAGTGGATTAAGTGTTAAATCACTGTGTGTGTGCTGATTAATCCTAACATGATATATTTATAGTCTAATATTTTCCAAAAAAAAAGTTTTGACTTTCATTGTTTGAAATGGTCGACAGATTTTTATGCGTTGATCAAAGAAATTAAGAAGCTTAAGACTTCAAATTACATGTTTATATACTACTTGATTTCGTCCCTGCTTAATCTCATCCCTTAATATCATATCAACAATTCGGTATTCCTGCCATATTCTGATCCAAGAGAGTTCACTTTGAATAATAATATATCACATGAAATCTTGATTCTTTGTATCACAAATTGGTGCAAAACTCCAGCCTTGAAAAAAATCAAAATCCAGTCATGCAATATTTTTTCACAGCACTTGTGCTGTTGATTTGTTGTCTCAACTGTTTTAAGCATCCAAGTCTCGTCTGTTGACACTCTAAAACAAGCACCAGACAGCCTGAACCCATCTTCTCAACTAGTTTCTGCTAATAAAAATTTCAGCTTAGGATTCTACACCCTTGATAACACCAATAACACTTACTTAGCAATATGGTTCACTGATCTTTCCTACTATATACAAATAGTTTGGATTGGCAACCGCGATAATCCCACTGGCATAGACGAGTCTCCTTGTTGAATTGTCGTTGAATTGCTATTGATCACCGTCGAATCGCTGTTGATCGCGGTCGAATTGCTGTTGAATCGCCGTCGAATCGCTGTTGAATCGCCAACCGTGACGCGCGAGAATTGCCTCTCACGTTTTCTCTTCTTCGCGGGAATTAGTTGTGAGCTTATGAGTTTGGGCTGGGGGCGGTTTTTTTTTTGGGCTCAGGGGGCAGGCTTGTTTGGGCCTTATAATTTGAATCCAATTTTAAATATTTGTTGTCGGTTTCATACTATGAGACGGTCTCATACAAGACCAACTCAATATAAAATATCCAATAATTTATAAAGTGCAATTAATTTTTTTCAATATTAAAAAGTTGACACGTACACAATTTTATTTTTATCGTATCATATTTGCACAAACACAATTAATCTGAACACTAACATTTTTTTTTTATTATTGTGTAAATTGTAAGCCTCAATTAGTACATGGATACGATATTTTCACCCCCAGAATTGAGTATTTCACTCTCTCAAATTTTTGTTCGAGAATTTTTTAGAACATTTGTCATTTGTTCGAAAAAATAATTAGAACATTATTCATCTCCATAAAAATATTTAAAATTACTTAATGTTCTAATCGTTTTTTCGAACAAACGACAAATATTCTAAAAAATTCTCGAACAAAAATTTGGGGTGAAAATATATGTACCTTTTCATTTGGTCCTGGTTTGGAGTTGTTGGATCAAGAGCCCAACAATGCAAGTACCCAAGAAACATGGGTTCATCGATTCTTATGGGCTGCATTTAGGCCCAATTTAAATATAGTCTCTTGTTTTGTTAATACACCACTCCAAATAAATGTTTGGAAAAAAATTGAACAACATGACAATTTTTTGAATTTTTTTTTTTATATGTTTGGTCCTTTTCTTTTTCGCATTTTATGGAATAAAATTCTGCCAATGTTAAAATTTTGGGATTTTTTTTTTCGAACATTCTTTTGAAAAGTGTATTAACAAAATATAGAATGATATAGTTAACGAGCGCTAAGGTAAATTGTCGACTCATAGCCAATCAAAGTGTACGTATAATACATTGAAAATATTTATTACAAGTGGGAATTTTTTTTTCTTTTTGCTATTTTTGTGTATTAATTACTGTTAAAAAAGATAATACTTTGTCTGCAAAACCTTTGAACAAGCCACACGCCCCTATGTCGGCGGATGCATATATAAATCAGGATATGTAAGATGACATACCCTATTGTTTAGGAACAACTACTATACATGTAATACTTGAAACAATGAGACTGTTATATCACCGTCATTATTCATTAATCAAGATCGGAAATTATTAGTACTTATTAATAATTTTAAGTACTAATAATTAAATAATGAGTGTTTAATAGGAGTGGTGATCGAACAATCTGGACTGCAACAAATGTCTTACTCATAGTTATTTACGGTATATTCCAATTTAGAAAAGAAAATTTAATTCACAATATTAAATATTTTTCAAATTTTAGGTTGTATATATTTTATTGACAAAGTATAGGGTGAAAATTGAAAGAACAATCGAAGAGTATTAGTTGTTTTCACTAAAGGATATTAGTATTTTCACTGAAGGCTACTAGCTTTTTTCACTGAAAAGTATTAGTTGTATAGTGAAAACGAATTAATACTCTCAAGTGAAAACGAATTAATATTTTTCAATGATTCATGTATAAACTAATTTCACTTTATACATACTGTATTTTATTTAGAGAATGTCTCTTGTAAGTGAGTTTCACCATACAAATCATAAAGGTATTAATTATTTTTATTATATATTATTATTATCAAATTAATACATTCAAATGAAAGAACTAATATTGTAAAATGCAAACAAGTTTCACATGAAACTGATTCATAGTACATTTTGTCTTTTGTTTATTTTACTTCTTTTTCTTTTTTTCGGAATTGTCTTTTACATTTTATATTGTATGATTTCATTTTTTTTAATATTCTTACAATTGTAAATACATATCTTCTTTAAAATTTCTGAGTCCGTCAATTGACTAGGAATATTTCTAAATTAGTGTTTCATTTCAGTTTAAATAAAACAAATTAGGATATTGCTTCTTTTATTTATTCTTTATCCCTCACAATTATGTCGGCGACTAAATTCTCCAAATTGGAGTTTAAAGAATAAATTAAATGAAAACATTATTAATATGACAAGATCAAACTAGGAAGTTCAACTTTACAATTCATTCGAGTCCAGTTGGTATGAGAGAATGAGTATGTTTACCAATTATTATTCTTTTAGTGCTAGACTAGACTAGAAGACTGAATTATTATTTTTAAGGCTCCTTGCTACTACGGTTACGTTCGCCTGAATCAACGGTCTTAAGGTTAGCCGAAAGTTTATAACACCACCATATAGATCTTGATTAAAATTATTTTTTTGCCGCATAAATCTATTTATATGGAAAAAACTTTTCATCCAATTTTTCGGACAAGGAATCACCATTCTTTATTCCATGATATTTTTTTCTCTTCAATTTAAATTTCAATAATAACTCGTCAACTTCACATATTAATATCTCATTCATCTGAAATTAGTTTTGAGCATATCGATACATAAAATTCATCTAGGCAGAATGTAGGTTACAAATTTACAACTTATTTTTATTTTTCACAAATTGATCATATCTGAATCAACAACACCCAAATTGATTCCAAACCAATATATAATCATGATAATATGCATGCAATGTTTAAAGGCGTGTTGCAGATTTGAATAAATGTATAAATCATTTTCAAGTCAAATTAACTTACTTTGGGAATCCTATGCTCGGTTTATCAGAGTTCAAGTTGTTCAATACTTGCTCGATAAGAGCTTACTATCATTTATTTGTCCTTTAAGTTTTATTTTCTCTAGGATTTTCTAAGATCAAGTTATTAAAAAAGTTTTGCCTGGGGGATTAATGGAGATTTATGAATTATATAGTAATGATGAAAATTAATTACAACAGTATAATAGTGTTGACTAATCACTCTGACTCTATGATTTATAATATTTTAATCAATCCCCCTATAATTCATATATAGGCATGAAACTGGCCTCTCAAGTCAATATTGATAATATATTATTATACATAAAGAAAAAGTCAATTTTTTTAAAGCAAGTCAATTACGACTATATATAATTACTATACCTTGATAAAAGTCTTATTCAAACTTATTAAATTGATATATTCTTTTTGACATAATTTGATATCGATTTTGAGTCGGTTAAATTGTCAACCATCTAATTATAATTTGACATATAAAAATGGATTTAAGGTTGAATTTTGAGCAAAAATTTAACCCATGAAAACAAAGACACATTTTAATTTGACTTGAACATTTTATATGTTAACAATAAACCTCATTTGTTTTGTTTTGATGTTACTGAACAAACTGGTCCTAATGTCCCAGTCTCCCAACATGACCCAATTGTTGGATATCCATTTTTTATTGTGTGATAACATTATATTTTTCGGATCAAACCAAAAATATTAAATTTTGTTAATAATTAATACTTTGTAAACAGTAAGTAATTGGTAACTAATTGAAATAAATTTGGAATAGGATCAATAATTCACAGACAAAAATTCCTCCCATCCAATATTAATAGGCTTAAAATTTAGTATAAGAGTTTAAAGAAATATTTACGGTTTATATAAAGTAAGACTTTACGGACTTGGAGATTACTGAACTCACACGGGAACAAAAAAAAAAAAAAAACTAACTAAAAATATATGTTGACGTCTGAGTTTAACCAAACCAAACTGAACCAATTTTTTTGGAACAAATTTGGATATCATTCAATTAATCGTACCGAAAATCATATTGACAGTTGACACTGAACATAACCGAATAATTTTAATTAAAATATAAATTAAAATATAAATATAAATTAAAATTAAAATTAAAATATTACTTTATTTTATGTCCAACAAATTATAATTTATTATAATGTTACTGAAGTTATATAGAATTATATTATATATCATTTTAAAAAAATATAATAGATTACATGTAATAAGTTCCCTCCTAAAACTTGATTGTGGCTTCATAAGTTCACGAATCACATAATTGAGTAAATGATACATGTCCCATGAGCGTCTTATATGAGTTTGTTGGTCCCAAAAGGTGTATCAAGGTCTAGAGGGGGGTGAATAGACCTTGAGTTTTTAAAAACTTCACTTTAAAAACTTTTTGAAGTATACAGATCAAACTCTGCAGCTGTAGAGTTTAAAACAAAAGGTTTGCAGCTGCAGACTTTTAAAATGCAACATCTGTATAAAATGATTCAAACATTTATCAAAATTGATGTTGTAATACTTTAGAGTATTTTTAACACCTTGTGTCGCGGAAATAGGTAAAATGTGTGAAGTAAAAAATCAAATGAACAAAATTTTAGCTAAATGATTCAAAGAATCTATAGCTGTAGTCTTTGTAAAACTATTAAGCACACGGAGAATATGAATGAGATGAACTGAAATAAATGAGTAAGGGTAATAGATACACAAATAACTTTAAGCAGTAGAAATGAACAAAATGTAAAAGAGCAAGGAGAGTTATAGTGGTTCAGAGGTGTTGTAATCCTCCTACGTCCACTGTTACACCACAGAGGTGCCAAATTCACTAAGAATCTCCACACAGTCACAAAGTAGTTCCCCCTCAGACTTAGAATTCTCACACAGATCACTCTAGTCTAGGCAGAAATACAAGTTCACTCAGATACTCTCTTTCAATCTCACACAGAGCTAATATACTCACTAAGAAAAATTTATACTCTAGGTAGAATACAGGGGTGTGTATAGTGAGGGAACAACAACAAAAAAAACAATAATCCTAGCTTCTAAGTCCTAAACTTCTAATCTTTGAAGAACTGTAGACTTTGAAAGTTGTAGACATTGTGCAGATGCGCTTGAGAGCTTGGGGTTGTTGTTATTTTCCTCTGAGGTCTCCTCTCCTATTTATAGGAATCTTCAGGGGTCCTCTAGCCGTTGGAGGGATTGAAATTTCAAAATAATTTCACCTCAAGCTTTGGCTTCAGCTTAATTAAAGCTTCTTGTCATATAACATTGTCCTTCGAGTAGTACAAGTTGTCTTGTAGTGATGATTGTTCAAAGAGCTATTAATCACTGAGATACTTGTTTCTACTGGCTAGTAATTAGCTCTGGTAAACACTGAGATATTTCAAACTAAATGAGTGAGTGTACAGAATGTACTACACTTAATTAATCCTACTAATCTCAAGTTTACAGCTAATAGTCCTTAACTCTGCAGATGTAGACTCTTCGGCTGTAGACTTGTCCTCAATTCTTCAGATGCAGACTTGTCTTGAGCTAACTATAGTGTCTGAATCCATCTTTGTAGATGTAGACTTTGTCTTTTAAACTCTTCATATCTCTTTGTACCTGCAATGTTTCCACAATACACATATATGTTTTGACATTATCAAAATCAAAGTGAGAAAATCCTTAGGACAAAAATATCCTAACAATTTCCCCCTATTTTGATGATGGCAAAACCTATCAAGCAAAATAATTGAAAACTAAAAAAATTGCATAAAAATAAAATGAACCAAGTCTAGGAAATATAGAGAGAATTGTATTCAATTGCAGATTAGTACAAACTCACTGATCTATTACAATTCTTTCTATTCTAACTTAGACTTCAGCAGCCTTACCTTCTCTTGTGTTTTAGATCCACATCTTCATCTGAATCATACCTCTCAGGGCTTTGTGGAATGATTCCTTGGGCTATCAGGGCAGCATTTCTCATCTCTTCTTCCTCATAGGCATTCAACATCTCAAATTCGATCCTGGCACTCTCAGCTTTCTCTTCTTCCTTTCTTGCTTTGGATCTTGGCGAAAGGGTCCTTGGCATCTTCTTTCTCCTAGCAACCTGCTTCTTCTGAACACCTCCATCACCTAGCTTCCTCTATAGTTTAGCATTGTCTCCGGAATACAAAGTACCTTGGCCTCTCAATGTTTTGAACAACTTAAACCGATCAGATAGACTTGCGTTCTTTTTTAGCAAAGGATGTAAAGGACCAATTTTTCTGAATTCTTCCATCAAGTTCTTGGTCTCTTCCCCCAAATTCTCCTCTTCCTCTGGAATAGTGACTGTAGACTCTTCAACCTGTTGGTCCCGAAACGAGTTATATAGGTGTATGGGGGGGATACACCTGTTGTTACAAATTCAAAATTCTTTATAAAATTTATTAGATTAACTCAAGATAGTAGATCTTCAATTAACTTGGAGGTCTGCTGAGATTTACTAATGAAAGCTTACTGAGATATCAGCTCCACTGAAAGCTCAAGACTTTCAGTTGAGTTGCTATCTAATTAGCTTTCAGTTGCGGATTAGTGAGCCCTTAAGAAAAACCCGTTTTACTTGACAAAGACTTGTTTCAACAAAACACAGTAAAGGATTAACAGAATGTAAGTGCACAAGATATAAAGTGGTTCAGAGAAGAATCTCCTACGTCCACTGTCCTGATTAAACAGGAGAATTCCTTTCACTTTGGAATTCCTTGTGTTATAGTGTCAACGTGCACTGATCAATAATCCTTTCTTAGGATATTTGATCCCTAGTATAGTTCCAGGTCCTAGTTTCCAAAACAACCAGCTTTCAGACTGATATCAACAATCAACTTACTAACACCTCTTAACTCTAACTCTTAACCTAACTTCGGGGTAGGGTTTTGAGTAGGGTTTTGTTGGTCCCGGTACAAGACTGAGGAATACGTGTATGGAGGGGGGGGGGGGGGGGAATACACGTATACCAATTTTTCAACCTAAAACTGACTGAGTCCCCTTTACTCAGAGTGGTAAAGAACTAGGAGCTGATAACACACCTACTGAATACACTTGGTGCGGGTCAGTTGGCTAACTATCAGTTCAAGTTCAGTGCGGAAAAGTTTGAGCCCTGAAAGTTTAAAGTCTTGTTTAGTTTGCTTTCTGAAAAACTTGTTTTACTCAATTCAGAATAGTGTTTAGTAGGGCAGTGTTCTTATGAAGATCAGCCTGATTGATTCAGGTCTGATAAACTTGAATGCAATGAATAAACGAATAATATGGCAAGTATGCACAAAATCAAAGCAGTAAGAACACAAGGAGTTTAACGTGGTTCAGAGTCTCAAGCTCCTACGTCCACGGCCTGACTTAACAGGAAATCCACTCAAGAGATTCTTGTTTTTAACGTGCCAAGGTGCACCAAGACCAGCTATCCTCACTGATCTAGACTACTCCACTTACTAACACTCTAACTGACTTACTCCCAACAAACCTAATTTAGGGTTTTGGTTTCAGTTGGATTCCAACTAAGTTGAGATTATCCTTACAAGGCAAAGCTATGCTAAGGATTGGATAATCTCTCTAAGCTCAAGATAATGCTATTTAGCTCTTGGAATACAGAATAACTCTCGGTTGCTAAGAAACACTTGGGAAATTTAGATGGTTTCGAGTGCTTCTTTTTAAGGGTTGAATGCTTTGAATGCTTGAGAGTTTGAGTAATTTCTGGCTTGGAAATTTCCCGTAACCTTGAATGGGTTCAAGGTCTTCTGTATTTATAGGTGATTTGAAAACTATCCGTTGGAGAGATAGCCTTCGAGTCATCTATGTAGAGTGGCTTCAAACGGACATATCTTCATGCAGCAGCCGTCCTTGCATGGATTTGGTATTTGCATTAAATGCACATTGAATGCTTGCCCGTTGAACATGCAGTCTGAATTCAGTCTTCGTGTCAGGTTCCGTACGTGCGTGTCCTTCTCGGATTGATCCACGTCATCAGGTTGGTGAGAATGTCAGAACTTATTCCTGAGCTTCAGGCTTGTCTTATTAAGTTCATTTTGTCTTGAGCCCACCAGTCTTGTCCAGACGCTGAAATTCCTTTTGCATTGCTTGGCTCTACTCCAAGTCTTCCCATTAACTCAATGACATCCTGTTCCCTTCAGGACTGAGTTAGTAATGACCTCAGGGTCATACTCTTCATCACTGATACCTACTCAGTCAGCTTAGAAGACTGCCATAAGTTCAGGATGGTGCTCTTCGTCTTCAGGCTCTGAGTCTTGATTGTCACCAGTGAGTTCTCCTCTCACTGAGTACCTGTGAAGTGTAAAATGACTAAGTACTAATCCTAATCAAGACTAGCCTGACAAAGACAGAATATGACAAACATCTTTTCAGGGGCTTTGGGTCTTAATCAAAACTGACAATGTCCCAACAATTTCCCTCTTTTTGATGATGCCAAAACACTGAAAAGATCCTCAAATCACTTAGAGGAAATAAGATAAACCTATCTATAAGATAAGACATTGTTAGAGCAGTTCTTGATAAATTACAGAATTCAAAACAAACAGCCAAAAAGATAATGAGTTTTTGTCTGAGGGCAAAAGTAATAGATTTCATTGATAGATGTTGAAGTGATTACAATGAATCTAATCTATTACACAGAAGCCTGTGAACACCTAGACTAATCTCATTTCAGGCTTGAGTCCATATCCTGCATAAACTCTTGCCTTCAGCTCGTCAAGTCTTCCAGGTTGGTTCACGTATCCTTCAACTTTGGCTATCTTCAATAATTCCATCATTATGGCCTTTGTGTCATGCTTTTGAGTTCCAGGAACCAAGGGAGGAGCTCGAATGGTGAACTCAGGAGCCTTCACTTGAACTTGAGCTGCATCAGCCTCCTCCAAGATCTTTTGGAATAACTCAGGATGATTGTCCATTATGTAGTCAGTGAAGTGAGCATTGATATCCTCAGTGTCGCCCCACTTCTTCACAACATACCATAATCTAACAAATTCATCCCTTGCATCAGTCCAGAACTCCTTCAATGCCTCTGAGACGAACTCATCGACAAAAGCTTCCCTTATTCCTGATTCTGGCCTACTGACTTGAAGAATTGTTGATTTCCTAACTGTTGGCCTCTTCCTGTACTTCCTACGCTCAGGCTTTGCCTTCTTCCTCCTTAGCAAGCTGATCACTGCATCATCCAGTTCTCGTTGTTGAAACTCAGTGATATCAGTCAGCTTCTCAACCTTTTTCTCTAGGATGCGCATCTTCTCCTTCTGAGCAATTTCAGCTCTGCGCATAGCTTCAGATTTCTCAGAGTGATCTCCCCATGCTTCAGCACATAACTCCGCCACCAACTCCCCTGAGTAAGTGATGGGATTCTTCCTTGAGCTCATGGGAGACGATCTCTAAACTGGCTCAGGTTGTTGCTTGGAAGGTTCAGCCTTTGCCTTTGTTGCCTCCTCCCTTAGCTTGGCAACAACTTCCTCTCCTTCCTTCTCCACTGCCGCTAACCTAGCTGACTTCCTCACCCTTAATATGTTTCCTTCAGGATTGGCTTCAGGGTCAGCTAGAACGGTCTCACCTTGATTGACTGCCTCCGATGCCTCAGGACGAGATCTTTTCTTCTTCTTTTCCCCCTTTTTGGCATCATCATTGGCCTCGGATGGGAATGCATCAGATCCGCTGTTGATTACGAAGGAGGCTAGGGAATGGACATCATTAATTCCCTCCTTCAATAATTCAACTCCCATCGAAATTCCAGTGCCTGCGTACGAAACCGAACTGATAGCAGCATTGACTTTCTTCTCAAAGACCTCCATAGAGAGTTGGAGACTTTGTTCAGCCTTGGTGATCCTCTCCTCCACCTTCAAGGACTCACCGCTGACTCAGCTGGCCTCAGTTAGCATCTTTGCAGACTCGTCAGTGGCCTTCGCCAAAATGTCTGCCACTGACTGAGAAATGCGATCCAACCTCTCTGACTCCAGCTCCAGTTTGGACGCTGAGTCCTTCATGGCCTGAGTGACAATAGCCCCAGTCTGAACTGCAAGCCTGTCAACTGCCTGATTCAACTTCTCATCCCTGATCGCATCCCTCTCATCAAGTTTCTTGAGAGTGTTCCTGAGCATCTTCTTGGTGCGCTTCCTCTCAATTCTCACTGACTTGGCCGTGTCAGTCATCGTCCTCTTTAGCAAAATCAGCTCCCTGTTGGCAAGGGTGTTGTAGGCTGACTTTGTCCACCTGATGTGTTTTGCCAGGGCCTTGGAGTCTTCCTCTTTTTCAGCTCGTAGCCTCATTACTTCCTCCTGAAGTTCAGCTAGATTTTCTGTGGTTTTCTCCTGCTTGACCTCCACTATGCTTGTGAATTCAGCACGTTCGACCCCAGTTATTATCACATCTTCATCATCAACGGCCGCATCAGTGATTGGCTGCTTTCCCTTGTCAGCCCCTGCAGCATCAGTCCCTTCTTCAAGGTGCACTGAAGGCAGTTGTAAAGTAGTCAAAGCCGCCTGCTCAGGCTTAGCTAAGCTAACTTGAACCTTAGGAACTTGTCCCTCGGAACTGAGAGTCTCCTTGGATGCCTCAACATCTTCCTCTCTTGTCTCAGGGCAGGGAATCCCTTCATCGACAGATGTCTCATTGGCAGCTGAGATGTTCAAAACATCCTCAGCCACTGGTCCACCCTTGGCACCAGTGTCCTTATCACCTTCCCCCTGAGCCTGAGGCTCAAAGATCATTTCATCAACTTCTCTCGCAGTCTCCTCCACTGCCTTCTCCACATCTCCACCTTGAGCTCCATCATCATCCTTCTCGTCACCAGACAGGATGTCAGCCTTGCTCTTGGACATCATCTCAGCCACTAACTGCTTCAGGTTGTCAAAATTTAGAAGTTTAAGCCAGCTAGTCAGTCCAAAGTAGGAGCAAATCTTGGCTTCTTCAGTCTCCCAGTGATCCCAGCCACGAGCGTCCACTAGCAGATGCTGCTCCTGCATGTTTGATTGTTTGAAATCCAACCAAACCTTGAGCTCAATTACATGCGCTAGCAGCTCAGTGTACTTGTACAGCCCAGGCCAGCACTTCCCTGCCCATTCTGCGGCATTCCCCCTGAGGGTGTTCTCAAGAATCCCACCAGCCATGTGCTCATCTAACTCCTCCTCCTCCACTTCAAGGAATTCATCCTCTTCAGCTGAAATGGATTTGGGACAGTCTTTGGGATTGGGGTATGATGGAAAGTCTATGGGGTTTGGAAGGTTTGGCTCGGCTGACTAGTCAGGCTCATTCGTAGGTGAATTTGATGGCGCTGACTCAGTAGGATGATTTGGCTCTGAGGTTCGGGGTGGTTGGGGGTTTTGAGGTGTGGGGTCAGGGATAGAAGGTGTTTGGGTTTCAGGGTGTGGGGGTGTTTGAGTGGGTACTGTCTCAGGCTGCAACGACTCAGCCGTCTCGACAGTTTTTCTCACTTCCTCCAAGTCAGAGGCTCCAGGAGAGCTTGACTTCTCCCTCTCACTCACCTTAGGCAGCTTCTTAGCCGGGGACTTTCCGGTTCCCTTTCTAAGCCTCTTCAGGGGCCTCTCTCCCTGAGCACCCCCCTTCCTGACGTCATCATCAGTTCCCTCAGCCTCAGACCCGGTCTTCTTGGGATCAGACTCAGTCCCTGATTTCGTGCTCTTCCCTGACAGCACGATCTTCACCCTCTTCTTCTTCTCAGCCGCGTCCACCTCAGGCTGCTCCACCTCATCTACTTCCTTGCTCTTCTCAAAGAGCTCATCTACCCGTTCAATGAGACTGGTAGCCACTTTCTTGGCCTTACCAGCTGGCTTTTTGGCCTGACCCTTTGCTTTCGCATTGGGATCAGTCAGCCCTAGCACTGAATATGTATCACTCAGTGAGGAAAACATTACCTTATTTGAGGAGAGACTGTCCTCAAAATCGAAGGTATACCCATGGCAAGCATGAGCAATCAGGATGGACATCCTCGTTCCAAATGGCAAGATGGCACTGACAGAAATGTGCTTCTTCTCCTCATCTCGCGTAAGCTTGTCCAACCCGGCCTGATGGAGTTGATCAAGGAAGAACTGCTCCCAGTTCGCTTCCACTCCATCAGCAATTGCTCCCATGAGTCTCAGTTTGGGCAGACTCAACTGCTCGTGAGAGCCAGTTGCTCCCATCACTTTCTTGGACACCAAATCCACCAGAGCCCTGTACTCAGGCTTCAACGTATTCTTATTCTGACGGGCCTTAAACTCTGATGACCCAGATTTGGTCCATTTCCCAAGGAATTCTCCCTCCGAGTTTTCCTTGAACATTTTTGGGTTGATGCCTGAGAATGGCAATTTGAAGACTTCCCTCACCGCCTGCCTGATGTTAATAGTGACCACCTCTGCGTTGTAAAGAGGCTCCCCGTTGCCGTCCTTCTCTCCCGTCGGCTTCAGCGCAGTCACCTTCGTGAAAACTTCCCCTTTCCGCAAGAACAAGTTTAAGTATGCTTCCACAACTGTTCTTGGGAGCACAGAGATGGGGCGGGTGGTGAAGTATGTTTCCAACCCAGCATCGGAAATCCACTTGAACACGGGTTTGATTTCCTCAACTGTGAGACAGATACCTTCCATGGAGATGACTTGCTCCATTTGTATCAATTTCTTTTCGACAACGTCCACGATCTTGTCGGTTGTCCAGTTGGAATCAAGGAATGCCATTGTTTTGAAAGAAGAGATTTTTTTTTGAAATTTCTGTGTTTGAGTAAGAAAAAACTCAGTGTGCAGATTGTGCGTTGTGTTTGCGTAAAAACCTCAAATGACACTCTTGATTGATAAGACTAAGTCAGTTACTCAAACGTGGGGTTGAGATTAATCCCTGAATTCGAAAGGTTTTGAAATGAGGGGCCAGGATTAATCTCAGCTTCAATTAAACCCCATGTCAGTCATATTCCGTATAAAATGGACACGTATATGAAAAAGTAACTGTAGCATTAAATGCTCCGTGCGCGTGGATTTTAAATATGAAAAGGCGCGCTTTTAATGAAAACGGAATGCATTTAATAAAGATTTTCAGGACGAAGGATTCAGGGAGACGCTTGAAATTCACAAGAGTCAGGTTAGAACTCATACCTGTCAGGGAGACATTGTAGCACCCTGATACCTCGCTGAGTCGAGTCTGGCCTGAGTTTCCCCTAGAACCCTACGCTGACTGCTCTCCCGGAGCTAAGAGTCCTAACTCCACTGACAGTTCCATAAACCTTGCTTCAGCCAAAGGCTTAGTCAAGATGTCAGCTCTTTGCCTGTCAGTGTGAATTTTCTCCATCCTAATATCTTTCTTCTCCACATGATCTCGAATGAAGTGGTGTCTAATATCCACATGCTTGCACCTTGTGTGAAGCACTGGGTTCTGAGTAATTGCTATAGCACTATTGTTGTCACAATAGATTGGAACCTGATTAGCAAATACTTGGTAGTCCCTCAACTGTTGCCTCAACCATAAAATCTGAGCGCAACAACTACCTGCAGCCATATACTCAGCCTCAGTTGTGGATGTAGCCACTGAATTCTGCTTCTTACTAAACCACGAGATCAACTTACTTCCCAAAAACTGACATGTCCCTGAGGTTGATTTCCTATCAATCCTACAACCTCCATAATCTGCATCTGAATAACCTGTCAGTTCTAAGTTGTCATCCAAAGGATACCATAGTCCCATATTGACTGTCCTTTTCAAATACTTAAGTATCCTCTTAGCAGCCTCCAAATGACTTCTTTTGGGATCAGACTGATACCTAGCACACACACCAACTGCAAACGTAATGTCAGGCCTACTTGCAGTCAGGTACAACAAAGAACCTATCAGCCCACGATACTCAGTCTGATTTACTGAAGTCCCTTCAGTGTCAGGATCCATCTTCCAATTTGTGTTCATAGGGATCCTGGCTGGATTGCTGTTCTGAACACCAAACTTATGAATCAAGTCTCTTGTATACTTGACCTGATTAATGAAGATACCTTGATCAGTCTGCTTGACCTGCAATCCTAAGAAGAAGTTCATCTCTCCCATCATGGACATCTCAAATTTACCAGTCATCAACTTAGAGAATTTCTCACAGAGCTGATGATTTGGTGATCCAAATATTATGTCATCCACATAAATCTGGACCAAGAGAATGTCATCACCTTCAGTGATCCTGAACAATGTCCTATCCACAGTTCCCTTCTTGAACCCATGGTCTGTCAGGAATTGAGAGAGGGTATCATACCAAGCTCTTGGTGCTTGCTTGAGTCCATAGAGTGCTTTCTTCAAATGGTATACTCTATCTCCAACCTCAAACCCGGGAGGTTGTTCAACATATACCTCTTCATTGAGTACACCATTCAGGAAGGCACTCTTGACATCCATTTGATACACCTTGAACTTCTTATATGTTGCATATGCAAGGAACAACCTGATAGCTTCCAGCCTAGCCACTGGAGCAAAAGTTTCATCATAGTCTATTCCTTCAGACTGACAATACCCTTTTGCAACCAGTCTAGCCTTGTTCCTTACCACAACACCATTCTCATCCTTCTTGTTCTTGAAGACCCACTTGGTACCAATCACACCTTGATGCCTAGGTCTATTTACCAGTTTCCAGACCTGATTCCTTGTGAACTGATTCAACTCCTCTTGCATGACAATGATCCAGTTCGAGTCAGTGAGAGCTTCTTCAATGTTCCGAGGCTCTTGCTCAGAGAGAAAGCAACAGAACAACGCACTCTCACCATGGAACCGTCTGGTCCTGACTCCCTCAGTTGGATCACCAATGATTTGATCAATGGGATGATCTTCTAACCATGTTCTATTGCCAGGAGTTATTCCTGAAGTATCTGCAATGTTAGTGTCTACAGGCTCATGAAATCAGGAAATTGAACAGAAGGGGATGATCCTGAGTCTATACCAAAGGGATTAACAAGCTCAATGTCAGGGACATTGATTCCCCCTTGATTAGGCGACTCAGAAACCGTCTCAGCTGCAACAACATCTTCATTGACGGTGCTTACCTCAGGTTGAGTCTGTTCCTCAGTCTGAGGCTCAACAATCCCTGATGTGCTGGGCTTAGGAGTGGCACCTGATTCATCATCCTGATCGTCATCATCATCCCATCTCGGAATTGGCACTGTCTTAATCTTGGGATCAGGTTGATTCTTCAAGCTCAGCCTTGTCACACTCCTTGTGACCTCCTTAGTGTCAGGATTCAACACCTTTGCCCTAGACTCATTAGCGGATTCATAAAAAACAACATGAGGTGATTCTTCCACAACAAGGGTCCTACAATTGTAAACCCTGAAGGCTTTACTAACTTCAGAATATCCTAAGAATATTCCTTCATCAGATTTGCTATCAAAGGCTTTTAATTGGGTCTTCCCATTGTTGAGGATGAAGCACTTACAACCAAATACATGAAAATAAGAAATACGAGGTTTCCTTTTGTTCCATGTCTCATATGGTGTCTGTGCATGTTGTTTGTTCAGCATGGATCTGTTCTGAGTGTAGCATGCGGTGTTGATTGCCTCAGCCCAGAATTTCTTGGGCAATCCTGACTCAGCCAGCATGGTCCTTGCAACTTCCTTCAGTGTCATGTTCCTTCTTTCAGCGACACCATTCTGTTGTGGGGTTCTAGCTGCAGAAGTCTCATGAGCTATACCAAGTTCATTACAGAAGTCATAAATATATGAATTTATAAATTCAGTGCCCTTGTCAGATCTGATCTTAGTAATAGACTGATTCTTCTCATTGCTGAGTCTCCTGAGCAACTCTGGAAGCTTCACCTGTGTTTCCTTCTTATTTAACAAGAAAATAACCCAAGTATATCTAGAATAATCATCAATAACCACAAGGGTATACTTTCTACCATTCATACTCACAGGTGTTATGGGACCAAATAAATCCATGTGCAAGAGCTGAAGTATCCTGTCAGTGGAGTAGGAAGCTTTCTCTTTGAATGATGTTCTGACTTGCTTCCCTTCCTGACAAGCTTTGCACACGTGATCTTTGCTAAAAACTTCATTAGGTAGACCATCAACAAGTGACTGTCTAGAAATTTTGTTAAGAATCTTGAAGTTCAGGTGGCTTAATCTTTTATGCCATAACCAACTGAGCTCTAGAGAGCTTTTAGCAACAAAACAAGTATTAGGAATAGTGCTGCTCCAATCAGTGAGATAAACGTTACCTTTCCTTATACCTGATAGAAGCACTTGTGTTGATTTGTCCTTGACTGAACATGTATTCGATGAGAACTCAACACTGAACCCTTTGTCACAGAATTGACTTACTGACAGCAGGTTATGCTTCAGTCCTTCCACAAAGGACACATTTTCCACTCTGACTGTACCTATAATTAGAACACCAAAACCTTTAGTAACACCTTTTGAGTTATCACCAAAGGTTACCTGTGGACCATCTTTAGCTCGATATTCTTGGAGAAGACTCTTCATTCCAGTCATGTGCCTTGAGCAACCACTGTCTAGGTACCAAACAACTTTGATTGAGTCTCTTCTCCTCTTGTTGTGATCCACAGCCGCCTGCAAACAAATCAGGCTTTAGGTACCCATTGGGTGTTGGGTCCTATCGTGTCAGCTGTATCCTTCGGGATCCAGACTTGCTTCACAACCCTGATTGCCTCAGAGTGGTAAATCTGTCTCCCTGAAACATCGACATACACAACTTTCTTCTTCTTTGCCTGAGAGGAAGATGGTGTATGAGTGTTAGACTTAGGCTTCATAGGAGCCTGAGTGGGTGCCTTTTGGGCTGGCTTCCTGTTCTTCCTAGGTCTGGGTGCAGCAGGTCTTGGGCCTTGTTCTTGATAAGGACCCTGATTTCTATTCCCCCTAGGCAAGTGAGGGAAAGGAAAACCGTTAAAGGCCTCAGGATGCCAAAACCACGGGGGTGTCATCATGTTTGGCCTTCCCTGTTGGTATTGCTAAGCATGATGGTACCCTCGCTGACCAGTCTGAGGGCTCTTGGCCTGAGTCTTCCTCTGCTTTCGCTGAGGTTTTCCCTGGCCTGAGCTTTCAGGGGCTTCCTTAGGTTGCTTCGCCTTTCCCTTGGGTTTTGGCTTAGCTACCTTAGGAGCTACCCTGACTGTGTCAACGGTTTCTTTGCCCTTATCAGTTTGACGGGCCTGGAGTACAACCTTAGGTGCACTCTGGCCTGTCTGAACAAATACCCTCTCAGTGTTGCTCCCTGACGCAACATGAGACTGACCTTGTGAGGATTTCTCAGGAACATATCCAAGTCCCTTTTTCTTGTTCCCAAGTATCTGGTTGCTATTTATTTCCTCTCTAGCCACTGAGGATTTATTCATTGCTGTAACCTTTTTCTTGAGAGAGTCCTCACTCTTTTTCAGGATTTCATGTCTGGTAAAGAGGTCATCAAACTTACTCTTAAGTACTTTCAGTTCTTCCTTCCTGACCAGCTCTTCCTCAGCCAGTTCCTGCAGAATCTTCTCTCTTGGAAGACGCTCAGCATTGATTAAATCAATCTCCTGAGTTAGTCTCACAATTTGAGCTGATTCTTTAAGATCAGACTGAGTGAGTTGTTCGTTCAGGTTTTGAACCTCAGTACTCAATTTCTTGTTCTCCTCTACCAAGAAGACATTAGTTTCCTGCAGTCTGGAGAAATTAACCATCAATTGATCAAGGCAGATCTGAAGGTTCATTTCTCTAACTGACTCTGAGCTAAGCTCAGGATTTTGACCAGTGTAAGAAGCACAAACAGAATTTGATGTTACCTCAGGCTCATCCCTAGCCATTAGACAGACATCATCGTACTCGTCATCTGAGAAGAGTTCAGGTGACCTTTCAGCAGGACCGTCAGAATCTGTTGCATCTTCAGTGACCATCGCTCTCCGATCAGTAGATCTTAGGTCCCTAGTGGCTCTCCTTTCCTCTCTCTCCCTTGTACTCAGCTCCGGGCAGTCGTACTGATAGTGACCAATCTTGTTACAGTTGTAACATGCTACCTGCTCACTTACTCTTTCTTTTATTGGTTCAGGGTTCCTCCTTGAGTCAGGTTCCCTGGTTCTTGGTGAGCTTTCAGCCTTGGTTGGATATATATCATCGCGAGTACGTCTCTGTTCGTCTCTTCTTTCAGGTTTTGGTTCAGAATATCTCCTTTCATCACCACGTTCCCTCCTCTGGTCAGTGTTCCTTCGCTCCTCATATCTCCTCGAGCTTTGGTGGGTTCCTTCAGGTTTCCTGTCACGTGAGTCCTGATAAAACTTTTTATAACGACCAAACCTGGAATTGAGCTTGTCAAATCGTCTGGCCATCAGGCTGTACTCCTCAGCGAGTTCTTCCCTGCTCATCTCCATCAGTGACTTTGATGAAGAGTTTGATGAGGGCTCAATAGGTTCAGATCTGGCCTTGAACGCCACACTTTTCTCAGGAGTTTTCTCCTTCACTTCCTCTTCTGACTGAACTTTCTTCTTTCTTTTGTTAAGATCGAATTCAAGCGCTTTGAGCTCTGAAAAAAGTAAAGCAGAAGTTATGTTACTCATATTCTGAGTGTTCTTAAGCATAATTACACTGTTGTCCCATCTTTCAGGAAGGGCATTCAGGATCTTCGAAGCAACATCTCTCCTTGGGACATCCTTGTCCAGCATCACCAACTCATTCATCAACTTGATGAATCTAGACTCCATTTGATCTATGCTCTCGTCAGGAAGCATCTCGAACGCCTCGAATTTCTGAATGGCAATGTTTCTCTTGTTCTCCTTGATCTTTTCAGACCCCTCACACATCCTTGTCAGCTCATCCCAAACCTCCTTTGCCGTCTTTAAGTTCATCATCCTAGCTGACTCTTCGAAGGGCACCGTGTGCAAGATGATGTTTCTGGCGACGTTGTCAAGTCCCACCATCTTGATTTCATCGTTGGTCATGTCTTTCCTTTCTTTAGGAACCTGCACGCCAATCGCAAGATCCTCATATCCCAGTCCTCTGACGTTAGGAATAGTGATCTTGATCGGTCCCTCCCTGAGTACACGCGGCATTTGGTCATGGATGGCATCTAGATGTGCTTCTAATCTGAACTTCCAATAGGCAAAGTTAGACACAGAGAATTCAGGTAACGAAGCTTCAAGTCTCCTCGAAGTCATGATGATGCAAGTTTTATGAAAAACAAACTCAGATCTGTCCAGTGACCACCAACAGTTTCTCCTCTGAAACTATTAGTATTCAAAGTCAGTGGTCTTTCGAACCACTGCTCTGATACCACTTGTTGGTCCCGGTACAAGACTGAGGAATACGTGAATGGGGGGGGGGGGGAATACACGTATACCAATTTTTCAACCTAAAACTGACTGAGCCCCCTTTACTCAGAGTGGTAAAGAACTAGGAGCTGATAACACACCTACTGACTACACTTGAAGTGGGCCAGTTGGCTAACTATCAGTTCAAGTTCAGTGCGGAAAAGTTTGAGCCCTGAAAGTTTAAAGTCTTGTTTAGTTTGCTTTCTGAAAAACTTGTTTTACTCAATTCAGAATAGTGTTTAGTAGGGCAGTGTTCTTATGAAGATCAGCCTGATTGATTCAGGTCTGATAAACTTGAATGCAATGAATAAACGAATAATATGGCAAGTATGCACAAAATCAAAGCAGTAAGAACACAAGGAGTTTAACGTGGTTCAGAGTCTCAAGCTCCTACGTCCACGACCTGACTTAACAGGAAATCCACTCAAGGGATTCTTGTTTTTAACGTGCCAAGGTGCACCAAGACCAGCTATCCTCACTGATCTATACTACTCCACTGACTAACACTCTAACTGACTTACTCCCAACAAACCTAATTTAGGGTTTTGGTTTCAGTTGGATTCCAACTAAGTTGAGATTATCCTTACAAGGCAAAGCTATGCTAAGGATTGGATAATCTCTCTAAGCTCAAGATAATGCTATTTAGCTCTTGGAATACAGAATAACTCTCGGTTGCTAAGAAACACTTGGGAAATTTAGATGGTTTCGAGTGCTTCTTCTTAAGGGTTGAATGCTTTAAATGCTTGAGAGTTTGAGTAATTTCTGGCTTGGAAATTTCCCGTAACCTTGAATGGGTTCAAGGTCTTCTGTATTTATAGGTGATTTGAAAACTATCCGTTGGAGAGATAGCCTTCGAGTCATCTATGTAGAGTGGCTTCAAACGGACATATCTTCATGTAGCAGCCGTCCTTGCATGGATTTAGTATTTGCATTAAATGCACATTGAATACTTGCCCGTTGAACATGCAGTCTGAATTCAGTCTTCGTGTCAGGTTCCGTACGTGCGTGTCCTTCTCGGATTGGTCCACGTCATCAGGTTGGTGAGAATGTCAGAACTTATTCCTGAGCTTCAGGCTTGTCTTATTAAGTTTATTTTGTCTTGAGCCCACTAGTCTTGTCCTGACGCTGAAATTCCTTTTGCATTGCTTGGCTCTACTCCAAGTCTTCCCATTAACTCAGTGACATCCTGTTCCCTTCAGGACTGAGTTAATAATGACCTCAGGGTCATACTCTTCATCACTGATACCTACTCAGTCAGCTTAGAAGACTGCCATAAGTTCAGGATGGTGCTCTTCGTCTTCAGGCTCTGAGTCTTGATTGTCACCAGTGAGTTCTCCTCTCACTGAGTACCTGTGAAGTGTAAAATGACTAAGTACTAATCCTAATCAAGACTAGCCTGACAAAGACAGAATAAGACAAACATCTTTTCAGGGGCTTTGGGATCTTAATCAAAACTGACAATGTCCCAACAGGTTTGGTTCCAACTGTTTGTGAGATAATCCTTACAGGTTTAGCTCAGAGCTTAAGGATGGATTATCTCTTTCTATGGTTTGGATATGGCTATAAGCTCAATTACAGAAGGTTTGGCATACTCTCTACAAATGTGAAACACTTGGGAAACAAAGGTGATTTTGAGTGCTTCGTAGTGTGATAAAGAGTGTAGAGATTGCTATATCTTTGGAGTTTCCTGTGCATGAAAATTAGCACGACCTTCTGTATTTATAGACCTTCTTGAAAATCTTCCCGTTGGAGATGAATCTTCTCAAGTAAATCTCTTGCATTTGATTGGTTCAAACAACTCTATTTTAACTTTAAGTCTTTTCAAGAACGGCTTGAAAGACTTTGCCTGCTACCATCTCTCTGAAAAAGTTAAGGCATGACTTTTGGTACTTGTCAGTCTGTGACAGGCGGCTTGTCAGTAGAGTACACTGACGTGTCAACTTCTCATTTGGCCGCATAGTTACTTTGCTCAGAGTCTTGTCTGGTTTTAAGGTGCAACTCTACTGAGAGAACCTTCTTATTCCTTTATTTATTGCAAGCTTTACTGACATTCGATTTGCCTTGTTCCAACTAGATTAACTAACATCTTTTAATGTGTTTAGCATTGAATGTGCTTAGTTAGTCTTCATCAGTGGACTTCCTTCCTCTACTGATGGTACTTCCCTTAGTATAAATGTACTTAGAAAACAATTATACTTAAAGGTATCTTATTCAGGTGACTTCTTCTCAGTGGACTTGTCTTCAGCGGATGTCTTCTTAGAATACACTCTCAGAATTAGCAACTACACTTCAATTTTCTAACATTTGAACTGACTAATTCTAATCTAACCCTACTGAATATAATTTGCTTACAATTAACTTAGGAGGAACATTTTGGCATTATAATCAAAACATATTCCTATACAATTTTGTTAGGATAAAAATTGTTAGTTTTGATGAGTTAAAACAAACCAGAAGATGTAATAGGACCATCTGGACCTGTTAGCCAGATGATGATCTAGATTAGGACTTAGTCTAGGGGGAACTGCCAGACCAGAAGACTTCACCAGAAGAGTCACCAGAAGAACCCACCAGAGGACTTCACCAGAAGACTCCACCAGAAGACTTCACCAGAGGAGATCAGACCAGAGGCAGAGGACCTTCCCCAGACCAGACGAATCCGGACCAGACGAGTCTGGTGGAACAAAAGATGCTCAGTTTGATCCCTTTATTCTACTGAGTATTCTGGTTGTTCACCAGATGAGGACCAGAAGACACCGAGGTTGCCTGGTGTCTGGTCCTGCCTTCTCTGGAGAGAATCAGAGTTAGGCAGAGGAAGCTATTGACCATTGGTGATTCAAATCAAGTCAACAAGATCAGGATTGAAAAGTATTTGAAGATAATCAATCCAAGGATCCCACCAACCCAATCAATCAATTAGGGAATTGATTGATTGAAGCTTCCATATATAGAGGATCTGATTGGATTAGCCCTCCAACGGCTAGCCCTAATCCCCTCTATATATACAAGAGTGCAGTTCAAGAAAAAGCTCTAGAGACTCTACACGCGCACATAGTATTCTAAGCTTTTGATCACTACGCATTTGCACTCACTTTGTTCTTAATTACTCATCCAACTCGTAAGGAGTTTATATACTCAACCTGTTCATCTTGTTAGATAAGGTTGGAGTAAGTTTGTCTTTAGATCGAAGTTAGATCTAAAGAGATTGTAAGAAGGTACTGGTACTTCGGAAATTCCAGTGGTTAGTGAGTTTGTTGGTTGTTAGTGAGACCCCTTTGATCAAGGGAGAGTGGACGTAGGATATTCAGATCCGAACCACTATATATACGGTCTTATTTATTGCTTTCCTTAATACTTGCTTGTTTATTATTTGTGCTCTTAGTAAAGATTTTCTCTAAAAGACATTTTGGCTATAAAGGCTTCCGCAATTAATCTTTCGAGTGGGACCAACAAGTGGTATCAGAGCGGTGTGTCCAACGACCACTGCTTTGAAAAGCTTTTGGTGGTCACCGGGCAGATCCATTGCTCATTTATTGTTTTTGTTCAAAATCTAGATAAATCCTTATTTTAGTAAATATGTCTTCGAAATCTTCTTATAAGAGTCGCAAACTGCCAGAATTCTCGTTCGAGGATTATAGCCACTGGAGCTTCATGATGAGTAATCATCTTGGAGCTATTCACCACCGCATGTTAGATGTGGTTGAAAGTGGCCCCATTAAATTTTATTGGACTCCTATTGATAGTGGCAGGTCTGAGTCCAGAGAAGAAACTAGCGACGCTGCAGAGGATAGAGTTCCCAGACAACGAATCCTCAAAAAGAAAGACGAACTTGACAACGATGAGAGAAAGCTGCATAACCTGGACCAGGTGGCAAGAACTGAGATTATCAACACTCTCACCAAGGAGGTAATAGAGAAGGTCAGAACCTGTGTCACTGCCAAGGAGATGTGGGACAAACTCGCACTTCTCTGTGAGGGAACAGAGAAGATTAAAGATAACAAGCTCCAGGCTGTTCAACACTCGTTTGATACGTTCAAAATGAAACCAGACGAGACCATTGACCAGCTGGACATACGTCTCACAAACCTTCTAAATAAGGCTAGTGCCTTAGGTAAGACCTACTCTGAAAAGGAAATTAATAGTAAAATCTTGCGTTCACTAACAAGCAGGTGGAGAATTAAAGTCACTGTGATCAAGGACAACAAGGATCTCAATACTCTGGATCATCATCTTCTGTTGTCTGATCTCAAAGCCTATGAGTATGATCTTCAAGAGGAGGATCAAACAGAAGAGGTTTCCTCTTCTGGTCAGAAAGGAGTTGCATTCTCTTCAACTCTCAAGCCTGATGTCAAGCCAAAGGAGTCTACTGCAGATGACTTGAGCCTCAAGGAGCAGGTAGCACTTCTAACTCGTAAATTAGACAAAATGAGTTCAAAATATGGCAGGTACAAAAGGCATTGGAAGGAGTCTACCAGAGACAGAAAGAGTTCTTTCAAGCCTGCAGAGAAGGAGAAGACATCTGGAGACTCAAGGGAGACCAGATTCAGAACTCCAGAGAGGAGGAGAGATGACAACCCTGGCAACTCTGGGAGATCAGATTATCAGAGGAGGGATGGTAGCTCTGGCAGACCTGACTACCAGAGGAGAGAGAGTAGTCCAGCCAGATCAGACTACAACCAGAGGAGGAGAGAGCCAAGTCCTAGTCCCAGAGGAGACAATGCCTGCTACACATGCAACAAGATTGGTCACTGCAGTTATGATTGTCCTCAGCTTACTCCTAGGGAAAGAGAAGAGAAAAGAATCAAGAGAGATAGGAGATATGCAGATAAGAGAGCACTGCTGGCAGAAGCAGAGGAGGAGGATACTAGTTCCAGTTCTTCTTCTTCTGACTTTGGATCAGATGATGATGTGTGTCTCATGGCAGACATCACTGAGGTAAATGAAACTACTTTAGTTTTATCTAATTCCAAATGTACTGAATCCTCTAATTCATCTGGTAACTCCAGAGAGTCTGATATGCAACAAATGCTATCAGATCTCCAAAATTGTGTCCAACTCTGTCAAAAACTTGAGAAAGAGAATGGTAGGCTCAGAGCTGAAGTTCAATCTCTCTCTCATGAGCACAAATCCACCAGAGAACTCATGAAAGATCATTCCAAAGAAGTCTCTGAACTTCAGGATAAGATCACAGAAAGAGATACTCTGGTAGATCAACTCATGAAAGAAAGGACCTCTCAAGAAGATGAGATCAATGAACTCAGAGCCAAATATCAGACTCTTATCAAGGGAAAACAAGTTGCTCACAACATAGAAGAGATACCTATGCCCAGAGAAGCTCCTAAGATACCATCTGTTGTATCTATCATATCAGAGTCTTCTCAGCGCATTTGTGATAAGAGTGGTTTAGGATATTCTGGAATTACCACTAAAACTCATAAATACCTCTATAATAAAGACAAGTCTGTAAGAGCTGGTAAATTGGTAGAAATCTGGAATGATAAAGACTTAACTGGTAATGGTTACAAAGTGGTTCACAATCCTGATTGGAAAAGAAATCACTCTGTTAATCACATAACAAATGGTCCAGAAGAGTTGACTATTCTGGAAGAGAAGATGCTAGAGAATAAGTGTCAAAAAGGGGAACCATTAAAGATTGATGGTTCTGTGAACAATGAGTCCCAAGGAGTAGAAATTACTCAAATTGGAGGACCCCAGAGAAATCCTCAAAGGGAACCTAAACAGATTAGGGGACCTCAAAGGAAACACTCAAGAAAGGGGAATACCAATCAGAGTAACAACTACCAGAGAAGGAACAATGTTCAGCAGAACCAGGTACCCCAGAGACAATTTTCTCAGAGGAATCAATTCCAGAATAGGTATACTCAAAGGAACTATAATCACCAGAACAAGTCTAATTATCAGAACCAGAGGAGGTCTTCCAGACCCATTTATAGAAAACCAACTGATCTGGGGAGTTATGACACCAGAGATGGTTCTTCTAGGATGTACCCTTATAACCAGACCTTTAAGACCATGTCTTTGAGGCAGGCCATTCCAAAGGCCAGATTTGAGAAAAGGTACACCAGACCTGTTTATAGGAAAGGTGTCCTTATCAGACCAGTAGCTCAATATGTCATAGTAAGAGGACATGTACTGGTAGATAGATTTGGAAGGAAGATAAGATCTCCTCATCCATCAAGGGATGATCTTTATCTATGGATTCCTACAAAACCTGCAACTAACCAATCAGGACCCAGCACTAGTAGGGGACCTAATTGATTTCTCTGCAGGTAGATAAGAGTCCATTGGAGAAAGGATTTTCAAGCAATCATGTCTGGTACATTGATAGTGGATGTTCCAAGCACATGACCTTCCAGAAGGATAATCTCCAAGATTTCAAGCCATTAAATGGACCAAGAGTGATGTTTGGTGACAACAACTATGGAGTCACCAGAGGAGTTGGAAAGTTGACCTTCAATGGAGTATCTGTAGATGAAGTCTACTACGTAGAAGGACTCAAGCATAATCTACTTTCAGTATCCCAATTCTGTGACAAGGGATACTCAGTGAAGTTTTCTAGTGATTCATGCACTGTTTTCTCTTCTGATAATAATGATATCTTGCTAATAGGCTTGAGGAAGGGTAACATTTATCTTGCAGATTTTAGCAGTTGCCCAAGGAATGCTTGCCTGGTTGCTAAAGGATCTGCAGAGAACAGCTGGATTTGGCACAAGAGATTGTATCATCTTAACTTCAAAACATTGAACAAGATTGCTAGAAAAGGTCTCATTCGAGGTCTTCCTAATGAAGTGTTTAAGAAGGATCAGGTTTGTGGTTCATGCCAGAAGGGTAAACAACCCAAGACTTCCTTTAAGGATGTCCAGAGCACAACCACAACCAGAGTGCTTCAACTATTTCACATGGACCTGTTTGGACCTGTTTCTCCTCTTAGTTTCAGTGGAAGGAAGTACACCTTAGTGATAGTAGATGACTTTTCAAGATACACTTGGGTAGTGTTCTTGTTTAAGAAAAATGAAACTATGACTAAGCTGCCAGAGTTCTTCAAGCAGATTCAGAATGAGCTGAACCAGAGCATAGTCAGGATCAGAATTGACAAAGGAACAGAGTTTTTGAATTCACACATTGCAGATTACTGCAAGGATCATGGGATTTTTCATGAGACATCTGCTGCAAGAACACCTCAACAAAATGGAGTTGCAGAAAGGAGGAATAGGACTCTCAAAGAAGCTGCAAGAACACTTCTGGCAGAGTACAGCACTCCACAGAGATTTTGGGCAGAGGCCATCAATACAGCTTGTTACACTCAGAACAGGTGCCTGATTGCCCAGAGACACAATAAGACCCCATATGAGGTATGGAAAGGTAAAACCCCATCTGTTTCATATTTTCATGTTTTTGGATGTAAGTGTTTCATCCATGACAATGGGAAATCTAAATTAAGAACCTTTGATGCTAAAGTGGCTGATGGAATATTTTTGGGATATTCCAGCACCAGTAAAGCTTTTAGAGTTTTTAATAAGAATTCACTTTGTGTGGAGGAAACACCTCATGTTGTTTTTTACGAATCTGCTTTTGAGTTAAAGGTGGAAGCTAAGTCTTCTGATGAGACCCAGAATCAGACTACACCCAGAGTAATCAAAGTCAATCCACCTGTTCTTGATTCAGATTCAGATTCAGATGATGACCCATCTCCTGGTTCTCTGAAGCAGCAGCCTTCACAAGGAGCAGAACCAGAAGAGGTTGGAACTCCTGTAGGGGGAAGCTCTTCTGCAGGTGGTGATAATCACCAAGGTACTGCAGAAGATGATCATCCAGGTAAGACCACGGGTAGGAGGACCCTGGTTGATCACCCCAATGACCTGATCTTAGGAGATCCAACTAAGGGTGTCCAGACTAGGAGAACTATTAACTTAGCTGCCTTATTCAGTTGCTATGTGTCCTTGATTGAGCCCAAGAACATCAAGGAGGCACTGAAAGATTCAAATTGGATTGTTGCTATGCAGGAGGAATTGAATCAATTCACCAGACAGGATGTTTGGGAGCTGGTAGACAGACCAAGACATCAAAAGGTGATAGGCACTAAGTGGGTTTTCAAAAATAAGAAAGATGAGAATGATGTCATTACTAGGAACAAGGCAAGGCTAGTGGCCCAGGGCTATTCTCAGTCTGAAGGAATAGACTATGATGAGACATTTGCTCCTGTTGCCAGACTAGAAGCCATCAGATTGTTCTTAGCATATGCTGCTCACATGAAGTTCAAAGTATACCAGATGGATGTGAAATCTGCCTTTCTTAATGGGATTCTCATTGAGGAAGTGTATGTGGAACAACCTCCTGGTTTTGAACAAGGTGACAAGGTGTTTAAGCTTAAGAAAGCTCTTTATGGGCTGAAGCAGGCACCCAGAGCATGGTATGACACTCTATCTCAATTTCTTCTGGACAATGGTTTTACTAAAGGTAAGATTGATAGGACCTTGTTTAGGAAAGAAGAAGGATAGGACATCCTTCTGGTCCAAATATATGTTGATGACATCATATTTGGATCCCCTAACAAGAAGCTGTGTGAGAAGTTTGGTGAGCTCATGCAGGGACAGTTTGAGATGTCCATGATGGGAGAATTGAATTACTTTTTGGGTTTGCAGGTTAAGCAATCAGAGAAGGGAATTTTTATTAATCAAGCTAAGTACACCAGAAACATGTTAGAGAAATTTGGAATAGGATCTAGCAAGGCAGCCAAGATCCCTATGATGAAAAATTTCAACATGGATCCAGATGAGTCTGGAGAGAGTGTGGACCAGACTCAGTACAGAGCACTTATTGGTTCTCTTTTGTATCTGACTGCAAGCAGACCAGATATTACTTTTGCTGTAGGAGTTTGTGCCAGATTTCAAGCTAATCCCAAGAAGAGTCACTTGGAAGCAGCTCGGAAGATATTGAAATATCTCAAGGGAACTGTGAATTTAGGATTATGGTATCCTGCAGATGACAATTTAGAATTGAGTGGTTATTCAGATTCAGACTATGGTGGGTGCAGAATAGATAGGAAATCTACAAGTGGAACATGCCAATTTTTAGGGAATAAATTGGTATCCTGGTTTTCCAAGAAGCAGACTTCAGTTGCTACATCCACAACAGAAGCAGAGTACATGGCTGCAGGGAGCTGTTGCTCACAGCTTCTCTGGATTAGTCAACAGCTTAGGGATTACCAGATTAGAGCCAAGGATATTCCTATTTTCTGTGATAGTAATAGTGCCATAGCCATCACCCAGAATCCAGTTCTTCATACCAGGTGTAAACATGTTGATATAAGGCATCATTTTATCAGAGATCATGTTGAGAAGGGAGATATAAGGATGGAAAAGATTGCCACAGAGAGGCAGAGAGCAGATATTTTAACTAAGCCTTTGGCTGAGACCAGATTCAGAGAGTTAGCTTTTGAGTTAGGTTTGTTGAATCCAGAGACAGATTTGTTTTAGGGGGAACATCAGAGAAGTATCCGTGTTTCATTACTTTTCTTAATATATTTATTTTCTTGAGTTAACATACCTGCAGATTAGATATATCAGAGAAGGCAACAGATGAGGTTTGCACCAGGTGACACTTGTCCCAGATGAGGTGCTGAGTCATTTGTCCAAAATCTTCTCTGACCAGAACCAGAAGAGTTCCATCAGCGGAGATGTAGCTATGGTTTCATCGGGTTACAATATCAGGTGACAGGTATGCATTTACTTCTTTGGCCTCTGATCATTGGGATACACTTTTCAAATTAGTAAGTACACTCAAAACCTTTCAACTTCGGAGTGTATTTAAGACTAGGGTATAGGGCCTAGGCAATCATTTCGCTTTTTCTCTTGACTGCCACAAAACCCCTTTATGCCCAGTCCCAATGAATATGCCAACGCACCAGATTAAATCTGTATCTTGTCTTTCATCGTGGCCATCAGATTTAATCACTGTGCAAAATGTCAATCAATGCTAAAATTGATTTTGTTTCCTAAATTGAATTTGAAATAACACGCTTTCACACTTCATTTAATTTTCAAGCCACGCGTATTACTCTATTTAAATCGATTTTGTTTTCAATCTGTCCTTTCACATTTCTATACTTTCAAACCCTAACCTCTCTCTGCAAAGCATTTTCTCTCTCTCTCTCTCTTTCACAGTAATGGCTCCTCCGTGCAATTTCGATCATGTCCTGATGATGAAAAAGCTTAAGACGGAGATGGTGGTGGACTTTTATACCACCAAGAATCCAGTTGTTCTGTCGGTTCTGGAGATGTTCCAGAATGCAGGGGTGGAGAAGTTGATCTCCACTGTTCCCAAGGATTTTCGTACCCTTGACGGTTATGCGGCCCAGTTTCTGGTTCGCATGAAGATTCATGAGGATTACATCTCTTCAAAGATTGGTGAAGATGATTTGGTGTTTTCTAAGCACGATTTCTGCGCTTTGTTCGAGAACATTTCTGCGGTGGGAGTGGATCCGTTGACGTACAAGGAGGATGATATCGTTGGATCATTCAAGATTTTTGCTCGTTCTTCCTGCCAGAACATCACAAAGGGCTTTGTGGATAAGCATTTAAGGCAGAAGTTCAAGGTGTTGTTCGGTATCGTGGTAAAAGTACTTATGTGTGAGAATCACAGCACAGATGCCATTTTCAATGGTAGGATGTGTGTGATGAGGGCTTTATATGATGGTGTGCAATGTAATTGGGCGGAGTTCTTTTGGGACGTGTTGAGGAAGAACAGGCTGAAGGTGAAGAAGGAGCCGTGCCCATCCAGGCCAGGGGAGTTGCAGTTCTGTTTCACTGCAAATGTCTCTTTGGGGACTAAGTTAACACTTATTCTGGATTCTCTTCTTCCAGAGAAGAAGTGGAAGTCATCTTGGTGCCACAATTTTCACAAGTCCAAGATCCTCTTCTCCAAGGATGGTCCTCTCCACGGCCATGCCGACTCTGATGGAGAGCAAGCCATCCCTGCCCCTCCTATTCAATCTATTCCCTCACCTTCTAAGGGGCAGAGAAAGCAGCAGCAGCAGCAGAAGACACGGAAGAAAGCTGCTGAAGCAACTGGTTCTTCGACCGTTGCCTTTTCTGGTTCCTCAGAGGAGGACCAGATTCCCCTTCTTGATGTGCTTAAGAAGAAGGGTGATGATGATAAAGCTGTAAAGAAGGCTGGAGCAGCCAAGAGGAAGCGGCCAGAGGAGGCCAGGAGAGGCTCTGCTAAAAAATCTAAGATTAGCAGGAAGGCCAAGAAAACCCTTCTGGTGGATGAGCCATCAGAAGATGAAGAAGAAGAAGAGGAAGTGCCTCTTGTGAGGAAATCAAAGGCTAAGAGAGCTATCCTTCAAGATCCTGATTCTGGATCTGATCTTGGAGAGGCCTTGGAGAAGGCTATTGATGAGGCCTCCCAGTTGATGGAGGATGCTCCAGAGGCAGCTATACCTGCTGGTGTTGACCCAGCAGAGGTAAATCCCTCATTTCCATCTTCTTTTCCCATTAATCTTGTTTCCCCTTCTACCTCTCCCCCAGACAACATTCCCCAAACCCCATCTGCCTCTGGTAACCCCACTCTTCCACCAGAGCAGACTATCCCAGATACCCCTGTCTTTACACCCTATACCATTCCTGCTCATACACCTTCTCCCCCAAACTCCCAAACACTTCTTCCCACAGACCCATCTCCCCCACCTTCTGGACCAGAGGTACCCTCAACCTCCTCTGGTGCAGAAGTCCCCCCTTCAAACTCTTCCACCTCCCAGATCCCTCCTACACACTCTGTACCAGATATTCCTTCCTCTTCTGGTGCAGAACAACCCCTTCCTACCACCTCTACTTCACAAAACCCCAACCCTCCCCAAACCCATACAGATCAGGACCCAACCATTGCTATGGCTCTGGGATTTCCTGCTCCCCCATCCCCAACCTGCTTAATAAGCGATGATAGTGAAGATGAGGAAGCTTCACTTGAGCCTGCTCACTTAGCACCTTCCTCCTCTGCTTCTGGGCCCAAACCCTTTATCTTCTCTTCTAATGATATGGGTCCCATTAGGCAGAGTATGAGTGTGAGTGCTCAGCTCTGGCTAAGAGAGCAGTTTCCAATTTTGTTGGAGCACTCACCCCTCCTGGCAGATCTAACTGATGCCAAGGTTTGGAGTATGGCTAGACTCCAGGATGTTGAAGATCTCATGCTTCTGCTAGAGGAGATGTCTCCTTCTGCCTTCACTTCTTGGGAGATTGAGCTGAAGAAGAAGCTAAATATTCAAAACCCAGCAGAGTTGGAGACACCAGAGACGGCCAAGATTCTCATCAAGACCCTCTTAATCCAGAAAGGTGTCATGCTCACTCCAGAGGGCTTCTCCTATAATTTTGGTCTGCATTTCTCATTCCCTCCAGAGTTGTACTCTGATGAGGAGGACTTTGAGATGTCTCCTGCTGTGCTCCAGAAGATGAAGGCTTTCTTCAATGAGCAAATTATGCAGATTGGGCGGTTTTCCAAAGCAATCCAGCATATGGCCCCTGCTATGATTGAGCATCAGATTAAGCATGAGAGGAGAATCTTCCTGAAGCAGCTCAAGTCCTCTCTGGCAGAGGTAAAAGCTTCCTTCAAGGCTAATGGCTTGTTTGTCAAGTTAGATGTCATGCACAGCCAGAAGCAGCTCCATGAGCACGTGATGGAGCAGATGAGGCCAGTTTCTGTCCTCAAAGTAGAAATGGCCAGCCAGATGATTCAAACTACTAAGTTGAAGGACTCCCTCCAGGAGATGTTGGAGAAGCAGGAGAGACTTGTTGCAGAGTCTAGAGCCTATCTGGAGGAAGCCAAGCAGCTGTGTGATCTTCACTCTTCCTCCAACACTGCCTTGCCTGATCTTATAAGGCAGGTAGTGGGGCCCCTCCTTGATGAAGTTAAAAAGGGGGAAGAGAAGACCAGAACTGATCTGGCGAAGACCACTAATGAGACTCTGTTTAGCCATGGAGCTCGTCTGGACCTGTTGGAGAACACTCTGGCCCAGGCTGAGTTGCAGAAGAAGAAGAAAGAAGAGTTGAAGTCTCTTACTATGGCTAAACAACTTGCTGCAGAAGAAGAGTCATCTGAAGCTGAGCAGGATCCTTCTACCATTCCTGGTCCTGCTAAGAGGAAGATTAGAAAAGTAAAGAAGAGTTTCCTTGAATCTATTGTCGAAGAAGCAGAGAAGAGATACAAGGAAGAGACTCCAGTAGAGAGGCAAGCCAGAATCAGGAAGAACATAGATGAAGAGCAGAGGCTCAGATATGTTAAGAGGCAGAACAAGAAGGCCAGAGAAGCTGGTATTCCTTCTGGTGCAGGTGGCTCAGGTCAGAAGAGGAAAGCTCATGTGGAAGTTATGAACATCTTGCCACTCAGGACAGAAGGGTCTTTTGACTCTACTGTGCCGTATCCTCTGATTGAGAGATGGAGAGAAGCCAAGACCCTCTGGTTCATTCAGCATTATATCCAGAGACCAGCACCAGAAGATGATGAGCTGATCAACAGAACCTTCCATTCTTGGATGCAAGCCTATGATGCAGACTTGTACAAGCAGCTGATGGATTCAACCATTGAGTTCAACCTGGAGGTGACTGCTCCTGAATTTACTTATCTTAACACTCCCATGAATGGGAACCAGGTGGATTGGGCAGAACTGAAGAAGCTTTACAAGACCAAGGTGTTGGTGAATTTCACCCCAACATCTTCTGCAGAGTTGAAGGCCGTCCAGGATAGGTTCCTTGACTGGTTTCTTGTCCCTAAAGAGAACAGAAGATATGCCTAGAGTAGGACTATGAACTTCAATGTAATATGTAATTATTTGTCCTCTGATTATTAATGAAAAAATACATATCCTCTTTGTTCTAAAGACAACTCCTTGTTGTCTTATTATTTGCCTGATGAGATCTATTCTAAGGTCTCATCCCTTTATTGTTTTCTTGCTTCAGTTTTACTTTTGATCAGTTCTGGTAGTGTTTTAACTCCATCAAAAAGGGGGAAATTGTTAGGATAAAAATTGTTAGTTTTGATGAGTTAAAACAAACCAGAAGATGTAATAGGACCATCTGGACCTGTTAGCCAGATGATGATCTAGATTAGGACTTAGTCTAGGGGGAACTGCCAGACCAGAAGACTTCACCAGAAGAGTCACCAGAAGACCCCACCAGAGGACTTCACCAGAAGACTCCACCAGAAGACTTCACCAGAGGAGATCAGACCAGAGGCAGAGGACCTTCCCCAGACCAGACGAATCCGGACCAGACGAGTCTGGTGGAACAAAAGATGCTCAGTTTGATCCCCTTATTCTACTGAGTATTCTGGTTGTTCACCAGATGAGGACCAGAAGACACCGAGGTTGCCTGGTGTCTGGTCCTGCCTTCTCTGGAGAGAATCAGAGTTAGGCAGAGGAAGCTATTGACCGTTGGTGATTCAAATCAAGTCAACAAGATCAGGATTGGAAAGTATTTGAAGATAATCAATCCAAGGATCCCACCAACCCAATCAATCAATTAGGGAATTGATTGATTGAAGCTTCCATATATAGAGGATCTGATTGGATTAGCCCTCCAACGGCTAGCCCTAATCCCCTCTATATATACAAGAGTGCAGTTCAAGAAAAAGCTCTAGAGACTCTACACGCGCACATAGCATTCTAAGCTTTTGATCACTACGCATTTGCACTCACTTTGTTCTTAATTACTCATCCAACTCGTAAGGAGTTTATATACTCAACCTGTTCATCTTGTTAGATAAGGTTGGAGTAAGTTTGTCTTTAGATCGAAGTTAGATCTAAAGAGATTGTAAGAAGGTGCTGGTACTTCGGAAATTCCAGTGGTTAGTGAGTTTGTTGGTTGTTAGTGAGACCCCTTTGATCAAGGGAGAGTGGACGTAGGATATTCAGATCCGAACCACTATATATACGGTCTTATTTATTGCTTTCCTTAATACTTGCTTGTTTATTATTTGTGCTCTTAGAAAAGATTTTCTCTAAAAGACATTTTGGCTATAAGGGCTTCCGCAATTAATCTTTCGAGTGGGACCAACAAATTTCCCAACAATAACCATATCAGCTGCAGGGTTCGCCCCAACTATAGAAACCATGTCTTCAGCCACAAAGGAAGTCTCATCTGTAGGTTTAGCAACTGTAGGATTCTCAATAGCTTGAATTTGAACATTTCCCAACAGTTTTTGTGTAAACACTGAAATTGACTGTAGTTTCTTATCATGCAATCTTGCTTCTTGAAGTCTTAATTCCCTTCTCTGATTAACCTTAGCTTCCCACTTTCCCACAAATTTTTTATTCTGATTCTGGGAAATCTTGACAATTCTACCTTTGTACATTTGTCCTCGAGCTTGTGGCTTTACCACAGGTTTGGCAAATAGAGAAACTCCACCTACTGGCTTATCAAATCCACTAAATCCAGATTTGAACGCTTGATCCAGTTCCTTCTCAAAGTTTCCTTTTAACTCTTGGATATTGGTCAAGGCTTTATCAAGAGCCTCCTTCTCATCAGATTTCACCATAACACCCATGGATACAACATCTTCCCCCTTTTTTTCCATCACCAAAATAGCTTAGGAGGGTATCCATCTTGCTAGATAAGTTGGATTCAATCTGAATTGAATTTGCGGCTAATGATCTCATGTTCTTGTTAATTCCTTCTATAGAATCCTTTATAAGCTTATTGTCAGCCAATACATTCTCTAAAGAATTCTTCAACTCACCAATCATTTTATCCTTTTGTTGCAGTTCCTTCTTCATTATAATATGCATGCTTACCAAATTTTCTATTGATTCCTTGAATTTCTCCTGAATCTATTGCTTTTCTTCCTTTGCTTTTTCAAACAACTTGGTCAACATCTCTTGAATTTCTTCCTTGATTTTCTTGGAAACAATATGTTCAGGAATCCTTCTCAATTCTTCCTTGATATTGATAGACATGTTATCCACAGTAGTCTCAATGGAAGTAATTTTCTTCAGAATTTCTTCATTGTTGACTATCTCTTCATCAAATACATCTTCACCTTCTGATATCCTCAACACAATCTCAGATTTATCTTTCCTTTCCATAAGCTTGGGTCTCTTAGGATCAGACATAACGGGAGCAAGTATTTTTCTCTTCAGGTTTAAAGGTATGGGCACATCAGGTGTAGCCAATTCCTTTAAATAATTATTGAACTCCTTCTCGTTCATTGTATCATCACCTAAAGGAGTAGATGGGTCAGCAGAATCTAAAACAATGAGGGCGGATTGGGCTTTAAAAGCTTCTAAATCCTTACCTAAATTACCATTAGATATCAGTTGCTGAGTTCCATCTGTAGACCCTTGGAATTCTTGACATGTAGGGTTTGCATCTCTTGTGATAACTTCGGATGAAGTATTTGCAACAGGTTGTCCTCCTTGAGGTGGTAAACCTCCATCTCCATCATCATCATCATTATTATCACCTTTCTTCAAATTTTCATCATTGCAAGGTGATTTTCCATCCTTTCTATCTTTATCTTCCTTCTCTTTCTCAGGATTTCCTTCATCTAGTACTTCTTCTTGATTAACAACAGCCTTGCTAGCTTCAACTTCAATCTGTACTCCTTCTACAAGTGTATTCAGATTTGATAGATCTTCCATTGGAGGGTTAGGTGGCACAGCAGAGCTTCCACCTTCTCCACTCAAGAAACCTTTAGTATGAGGCATATCTTCCTCATCAGTACTTTCTTCATCACAGGCTGTAGACAACTGTTTTGATCCAGGGATGACTGCTTGATCATCAGTCTCATTGGCAAGAACTACTCTCAAAGCATCAGTTGTGGACTTGCTCAATGGTTTCCCTTTAACACCATCAGTGACAATTTCTTTCCCTTTTCCCTTCTTAGCTTCCAAAGTTTTTCTATCCTCAATTTGCTTTTTCTTCATCTCAACAATCTTTTGAAGAAAAATTGATTGTCCAACAATACTTCAATATCAGAGGTGTTACTCCATTCCTGAATCCATAAAAATTCTTCTGCTTCCTTCTTCTTAAGAATCTCCAGCTTATTCCTAAGATCTCTCCATTCCTCATATCTTTGCAGTTCTTGAACATGCTTTGCAGAGAGCTGTTCATCATCAAGTTCAATGTCTCCAGACTCAACTTCCACCAACTCTTTCACTCTTTCTTTAATGTCCTTGCTTGACATCTTTGCAGAAGAAGGCACAATGGCTTGTGTCTCCTTAGGTATAGTCTCCTTTAACTCACCAGTCTTAGATCTAGTTTCTAAGTCTGCATCTGTAGACTTAGTCATCTGAGTTGTAGACTCTGTTGCTTCCTTAGAATGCCTTTTCTTTCTCCTCATCTCCTTAGAAATTTCTTTGTTGTTGAGAATAACAGTGTTTTCTTCTTCATCTTCAACCAATTCCAATTTTCTCTTAGCTTTAGACTTATATTGATGAACAACAGGGGGCTTAGACACTGGCACTTCCTTGAGTTTCTTTTGCTTATTCTTCTTGGCAATCAATAGTGCATCAACAACACCTCTCTTAAACTTTCCTAACCCAATAATTCTATACACGAAAATAGGTATAGACCACGGGTTTAAAACAGAGGTACATCAAGATGCTTTAAAATATAATTCAAGAAAAGACCAAAACCTTTAGTGTTTCCACCTTTGGTCACATTATAAGAAATCATGTTGAATATCAATGAGCTTACATCTACCTTAATGTTTTTATCAAATGCAATCATCAAATCCCATGCAATCTCAGGACCATCATCATGACTTCCTGTCCTATTGAGAAGAGATTTGTCCATTACCTCATAAAGATAGACGTATTCCTTTGATAGTTGGTTCTTTTTGAAATGTCTGCTCCAGTTTCCCGGCAAATCCAATCCACCAGTGAACTTGTTGTAGTACACGATGTCTTCATCCTTAAACTTGAATTCTGTAAAATGAAGTCCTCCGCTAGGTATCTTCAGTACTTCACTAATGACTTTAATGGTGATCTTGATGTCCAGATAATCAATACGAATAGAGATGTAATTTTTCCCTTCTGTATACGATGCAGTTTCATAGAATTTACGAGTCACAACATCATCGTATCCCTCAGGTCTGTTTATTAGAATGAATTCTAAACCTTGGGTCTTTATCCGGTGAAAAATACGAGTCATTACTTCAGGTTTATCAAGAGCTTCTATTAGGGCATTAAAATCAAATAATGAACCAAAAAGGATTTTCATGTTTACGAATGATTTAGACAAAAGAAACTTTTGGTTTGAAGTTTGCAGATAGAATGCGAAAGGGGTTCAAGTGAATGAAAGTGAACCAGTTTTGTGCTAAGAGTTCCTATTTATACTTGCACAAAACTCAAGGAAAATGTTAACGTTGAGAAAACGGATTTTTCTTATATTTTGGAAATCAACAGTCTAAAATATTTGGGTTATTTACTCATTTAAAAGATCAACGGCTTAGAAATGAAGTAAATAAAATCCAAATTTTGAAAGTCAATGTATAAGTGTACACTGTCCAGTACGTTTTTATCAATTAAAAATCTGGGACAATAAATCCAAAAATTATGTGTACGACTGAGTACAGGAATTTGGAATTTAGTAGTGTATACATTTAATAACCAAGAATGTACAAGTCAAATTTGAAAATCTACAGTTTGAAGTTTGCAGTTGGAAGTCTTCAATTAGAATAGTCTGCAGTTAATTCAGGTTTACATCTGTAGACTTAACTTTGCATCTGTATTCTTTAAGTTTACATTTGAATAACCTTTCATAACTTTTTTGATTTTCCTATTGAAATCTTTTCAACTGTATACTTCTTCTCTGAGTGATTTTCTCACAACTTTAACATTCCTAGTTCTCCTCTCAAAGTAAAGAATCTTGATTCACATATGGGCTTGGTAAAGATATCTGCAAGATTAAGATCTGTATGGATCTTTTCCATTTTGATATCTTTCTTTTCAATATGATCTATAATGAAATGATGTCTCACATCAATGTGCTTAGATCTTGAGCGTAGAACAGGGTTCTGAGTGATAGCAATTGCACTTGTATTATCACAGAATATAGTAGTGTTCTTTAACTCAATATTATAGTCTCTCAACTGGTATTGCATCCAAAGAATTTGTGCACAACATCTTCCTGCAGCAATGTATTCCGCTTCAGCTGTAGACAGTGCAATAGAATTCTGTTTCTTGCTATGCCAAGAAACTAATCTTTGTCCAAGAAATTGACATATCCCCCTAGTACTTTTTCTGTCAACTTTACATCCAACAAAGTCTGAATCTGTGTACCCTTTTAGTTCTATTCCACCCTCTTTTGAGTACCATAAACCAAGATTTTGGGTAGACTTAATGTACTTGATTATTTTTTTCACAGCATTCAAGTGTGATTCCTTGGGGTTGACTTGGAGTCTAGCACATACACCCACAACAAACATGATGTCTGGTCTGCTAGCTGTAAGGTAGAGCAAAGATCCAATCAATCTTCTATACATTGTAACATCCACACTCTTTCCATTCTCATCTTTATCCAACAGGGTTGATTGTTGTTGATAGGCGAGCAAAAATATCAATTGGGCGAACAAGATTACCCAAAGTACCCATACTTAAGACGAAATTAAGCCAACAAAGCCAAGCTGAGTTGGAAATAACAAGCGAACAGGTCTTGATCGACGAGCAATAATGATCAAGCGGGTAGGTTTAAGCCAAGAGACCATGTGGACCAAAGTGATGTCTTGGCGAGCATATCTAGCACCTCGGCGAACAGATTTGATTACAATGTCAAGACTTAAGACTATCAAGAAGGATGACCAACAAAATCAAGCTAAAGACTCCCCAAGGACAAGTCCAATAGGACAAAAAAACTCTTGAATACGAGCAAGTCCAGCATTAAGGGATAGAATTTAGTTTAGTAAGGTCAAATAGTTAATATTCCAAGTGTCAAAGGTTTTGTACACCTCCTGCTAGGCAAACATGTATGAATACCTTGATTTTCAGCTAATAAAATAAGCAAAAGTTAATATACACGTCCAAACTTTGACTATACACCCCAAAGCTCCTCGATTATCGAACATACGAATTAAATACGAAATCGACTTACGTATTTACTTCCAATCTATCTAATTTTTGTATTCACTAATTAAGTTAGTGATCAATCATACATAATTGTTTGGTGATCTAATTAGTAAACAAAAACAGCCACTAATCCTCACGATTAGATACGATCATCAACAAATTGGCGCTAGAATGAGGGTCCAAACCTCCGATTTAAGGATTCAAGTGTGATTAAGAAAGAATTTCAAGCTTAAAACTTGAAAATTTGAAGAAGGTGTTCTTGGTGTTCTCCATTTAAAGATGCCTCAATATCATGAGACTCAATACTCCCAGCATATGACAAAGGATTCACGTTCGAGGATGTCCCAGGCTGGCAGGCGAATAGAAATAGCTCGGCACGAGCAAGAAAACCATCCAACAACTACACATCAACCAATGCCACCTGAACTAGATGTTTTTGTACGCAATCCTGATGAGCTAGCTCGGACAATCGCAATGCTTCAGGCCTTACAAAAGAAATAAGCACAGCCTGGCCCATCTCATATCCGAGCAAGGCATAGCCCAAAAAAAGCTCGCGAGTATGAGAAGATCGGGGATAAACATCAAAATGAGGCAGACAGTGCCCAAGTTCGTAAGATGAAGGGCAAGGAGAAACAGCTCACCGAAGCTACCAGCCATGGAGAATCAACCCCAAACCAAGTTGTGGGGGTTAGTCAAGGAATACGCCAAAGTGCGCTGGACAGATTAGGTCGCCCTAGTCGGGGAGCAACGGAAATTCATCCCAGATAAGAAGTAGCTCACCCGGCCCACATACCAGCTCGCCAGTCAGTCCACAAGAGGCTGACTAGGTCAGCTTTTGGTTGCCTAGGACCAGATGGGGAACCCAATCCTAGGAGGCCAGTCCAGGATGTTCCTATACCAAGCGAGGGATTGCGGCGAACAGATGGTCATGCACCCATGTTCGCCGAATAGCCTCCAAGTCAAGGAGGATCCCTGGAGGAATTGGTCTCCATGAGAAAAGCAATCGAAAGTGTGCAAGGTCAGTTGGACCTACAAAAAGGTTCTGGGAATACTTCCCTTCCATCCTCTCCGTTATCTTCAGTAATCTTAAAAACTCCCATTCAAAATAAGATCTAGTTCTCTGCAAGTATAGAGTATGAGGGCACGGTGGATCCCTGGGTGCATTTGCTGAAATATTCCGATTACATGATATCAATGGGGGCAAGTGATGCCACCCAATGCCGAAACTTTCCATTAACCCTGGGAGATCGTGTCCATAAATGGTTCTCGGCTCTACGGCTGGCTTCCATCCATTCGTTTGCCTAGCTAGGCAAAGAATTTATGTCCCATTTCTCCATGGCCGGGTCTTATCTGTCCCAAAGATATCGGTTATCTGATTAAAAATAAGCAGATGATGAATCGAACCAATCATATTTAGAAATGTTTGATAAGGTCTTGTTGGAAGGGGAATCAGTAAGCAAAGACATAAAGATTGTGGCTGTCCTAGCTGATTTAAAAAAAAGGGACTGATCTTTGGAAAGATGTGCATCTCAGATGCCCGAAAACTTATGCTGAGTTCCGCGTCCGGGCATGAGTCTTTGTCTCAATGCATGAAGCCCTACAGAAAGATTTGTGAGACAAAGGAGAACAGAAAGAAAATGTCAAAAAGACCGGTGGAGGAGGTTATCGGGCTCCTAAGAACATGAAAGTATTCAACGAGGGGACAGAATTGAAAGACAAGCTGAATCAAGTACTCACCATATCAATCGATGTGGTGTACAACAATGTCCGGGACAAGGAATTACTTACCCCTTCGAGAAAGATACGTCAAGACGCTAGCAAGTTAAACCAAAATAAGTATTGTGCCTATCATCAGAGTGTGGGGCATTTTACAAGTGAATGTCGTGACTTGCTAAAGCAATTGTGTCGATTCTATAAGGAGGGTAAGATATCCGAATTTGTGAAAGGACAACTCGGAAAGAGAACTAGAGATGATGATTTCGAGGAGGAAGACATGGAACCAGCTCCCCGAAGAAATCGTGCTGGGCGACCAGTTCCAGCACCAGCAGGAGGCCCAGATCCCAAAATTCAAATGATGGAACCTGCCGGACCTGTTGGTGCTTGCTCTGATAGTCGACCCCCAATCTCAAACAGGAAAAGGAAGGCTGAGTTACGTGCAGTAGCTCAGGTTTAAGAAATAGGGGTCAACCCATCAATTCTATACACAGCAGAGTTGATCTTCACGGAAAAGGATCTGAATGGAATCGTAACTCCCCATAACGATTCCCTTGTAATATGTGACAAATTAATGGGGACGAAAGTACACCGATTACTGGTGGACACCGAAGCCTACACAAATATCATCTTCAAAAAGACGCTTGACCAACTAGGAGACTGTGCTGGCTACATTGAAGATTCTAATCACCGAATTTTAGGCTTCGAAATGCTGTAATTGAACCCATTGGAATAATTAGGTTGTTAGTACAACTTGTATCGACCAAGGATCCCGAAAAAATATAACTAGAATGGTGGATTTCCTGGTCGTTGATCAAGAATCCACCTACAATGGGTTCCTGGGCAGACCTTTTTTAAATGAATTTAAAGCTGCTATTTCAACCTATTACTACTGTGTTAAGTTCCCAACAGCAAGTGGAGCAGAGACGTTAAAAGGAGACCAAAGAAAAGCTCGTGAATGTCTCCTTCAATTACGTCCAAGTGAAAAACCAGTATCGCTGATGGAGGCTTCCACCAGCCATTATGACGAAGAGCCTTCGATTCTCAATGACATTTTGGGGCCTCACAACAACTTTGCCCAACGATAGAATTACCTTTGATAATGCCTATGGACACTAACATGGAGGATCCAACTCTGCCGGCCAGCCTTGTCCCCAGCATAGCAGACGATTTTGATCCCTGTCTAGGTGTTGAACCCATGGACATCGAAGATGAACTGAATCCTAAAGGGCCAATTGTCGACCCATGGTGGAAGGGATAAAAACGATGAGCAACCCCAGTTGAAGAACTGGAGGCTATCAAAGTTAACCCAAACCATGATGACCTCGAACTTTACATCAGGTCCAAACTTCCTGAACCCTACAGAACCCAAATGGCAGAATTTCTCAAAGCTAACCTTGATGTCTTTGCATGGTCACATGCAGACATGGTGGGAATCAATCCAAAAGATGCTTGTCATAGATTAAACATCAATCCACCCTGAAGACCTATCCATCAGAATCAACGGAAATACGGGCCCGACAAGTATCAAGCTCTGAATGAAGAAGTTAAGAAGTTGTTAGACAACGACCTGATCAGGCAGGCATTGTGCCCGCAATGGTTGCAAACCCTGTCCTAGTGCGAAAGCCGAATGGTCCCTGGAGGCTATACATAGATTTTACAGATCTGAATGCAGCATGCCCGAAGGACAATTTTTCACTTCCACACATCGATCAACTGGTGGATAGCACAGCAGGACATGAAATGTTCACATTTATGGATGCTTTCGCTGGTTACCACCAAATCCCGATGCACCCAGACGATCAAGAAAATACGGCCTTCTACACAAACAAGGACTTACTTTGCTGGAAAAGAATGTCGGATTAATCAATGCAGGAGCAACTTACCAGAGGCTGGTGAACAAAATGTTTGACGAACATATTGGGGAGACGGTGGAGGTGTATGTTGACAACATAGTCGTCAAAAGTACTAAAAAAGAAGACCACCTCCAGCATTTATCCCAAGTGTTCGACATTCTCCAAAAATACAACATAAAGCTGAATCCAAAGAAAAGCAGTTTCAGAGTACATTCAGGAAAATTCCTGGGCCATCTGGTTAGTAAACGGAGAATCGAAGCCAATCCTGTAAAAGTCAAAGCAATCATTGATATGGAGCCTCCTCGTTCCATCAAAGAAGTACAAAGGCTGACAGGATGCCTAGCAGCTTTAAACAGGTTCATATCACGATCAAGGGACAAATGTCGTCCATTCTTTGAAGCCATCAAAAAGGGTAATTTTATGTGGACGGGCAGCTGCCAAAAAGCTTTCGAACAGTTAAAAGATTATCTGGGAGATGTTAAGATTCTATCAAAACCAATCCCTGGAGAGAAGCTATACTTATATCTGGCAGCTTCAGATGTGGCCATAAGTTCGGTACTAGTACGAGCGGAAGGCAAATTTCATCTTCCCATTTACTATGTCAGCCAGGCCCTGTGACTTGAAGCGAATATACTAACTTCTACTAGTCGCTTCCCCGCAAGCGGACGGGTTCACTGTAGTATGAGTAAGTATAATGATCAAGTATTATCGAACCCAAGGGATGGAGTGTATGCAAACAGATCCCTGAAGATCTATGCGTCGTAGCTAATATGAGTGTATTATTTTTGGATTTTTTGAAAGATTAATTAAATGACTAAAATTATCCTAGGAATGCAAAAAGCAAAATTAAACTAAGAATCGAAGGGTTGTTTTCAAATGAGAGATAGTGATGCTCAGGATAGGAATCCCTACGTATACTAACGGAGCAGGTACATAATCAAGATAATCGTGACGCACAAGAAATAACCTAAGTAAAAGATTGCAAGACGAAAGCTCAAGATTTAAAACCCTAATACTTTATCCTAACAATCGACTTCACTAATCTACGAACAAGTTAATAGATAGTGCTTAATTAAAGAGACCCTAATTTAACTAAGGTGATGCGACCGTCCTCCTTAGATAAACCGGTAGATTAATTAACCCCTTCTAAACCTTCTCGTTAAGACTACTAGTTGTTAAAGAGTGATACGGTCGTCCTCTCCCTAACACTTTCGTACAAAATTCAAAGGTAAAATTAAGATTGATTTTAAGAATTCATTAATTAAGAGAATTAAAACTAAACGTCACGAATTATCCTAATTATGAACCCACATCCTACTTCTACGAGTTCATCCTACCCTAAGCATGCAAGGGTTCTAGCTTAACATGGTGGTTTAAATAATAAAAGCAATCACAAGAACAATAATCATATGCATAATTAAATTAACAAAAGAAATCAAGAACATAAACGAAAGAACAAATTAAAGTCTCTAAAGAAATTTATATAAATCTGAAAAACTAGGGTTCATCGTCTCAAAGAGTAAAGAAAGAAATAATTAATCTAAACGTTCAAAAGAAATACTAAAACTAAGAATTCGTAAATTAAAACCTCGATTACAACGTATACAATTCTTCAAAACTCCTTCCCAAGCATTCTCCTCGCTCAAAGTATGTAAAAATATGTGTTGGTATGTTGTTCTTTTCCTCCAAAACGAGTTTGGAATGAGTACATATAAGCGTCGGGGCGAACCGGAAACTCATGGGCCGAAAAATGAATTCGGAGGCAAAAAATAGGAAAGTGCTCGAGCAGCTCGAGCAGGGGCGCTCGAGCATGTAGCTCGAGTGGAGCAATCGGTCGAGCGCTGGCGCTCGAGTGCTCTCGCTCGAGTGGTTTTCGGCTGCTGTACACTTGTTCGTAAAATCTTCATATCTTCTCAACCGGGAGTCCGTTTTGGCCGATTCAAAGTCCTACAAACTCCTCTTTTCACCCTATATCCATCTATGAAAACCAAAGAGACAAATTAATGAGTTTATAAAAATGATACTCAATTGACTCCAAACACTCATAAAAAACACTCAAAATATGGGCAAATCGGGCACCAAAACATAACAATTTCATGCCTAATCACCCTACATGAAGCTGAGGTGAAATATTCACCCACAGAAAAGCTGGCATACGCTTTCGTCATGAGTGTTAGAAAGTTAAGATTGTACTTTTTCGATCATCAGGTCGAAGTACTAACAACTTTCCCACTTAAACAAATACTACACCGGCCCAACACATCTAGCCTCCTGTTAAAATGGTCCATAGAGATTAGCCAGTTCGGAGTAACCTATGCACCTCGAACAACGATTAAGGGTCAGGCATTAGCCGATTTTATAGTCGAGCTAACCTTTCCCCAAAATCCGATGAGGGGGCTAGATCATCCTTGGCATCTTTATGTAGACGGATCATCAACAAACATGGCATCGTGGGCAAGGGTAGTTCTTATCAGCCCCGATCGACAAGTATTCACTTCGGCAGTCAGATTCGAGTTTATGTCCACCAACAACGAGGCTGAGTACGAAGCCCTCATTGCAGGTCTCCACTTATCACTTGCTGTCAGAGCCAGACGACTCCAGATCTTTGGAGACTCTCAACTCATTGTAAGCCAAGTACGAGGTGAATACGAGGCCAAAGACGAATATATGATTGAGTATCAATGAATTATTGCTCACTTGGTATCTATGTTAGATCAAGTATATATCCAGAAGGTACCTCGAACGAGCAACACACAAGTTGATGCCCTAGCAAGACTAGCAACAAGTGATGGGCCAGCAGATCTAACATGCATCGTCATCACTAGAAAAACCCAACCTTCAACAGTTGATTATGAAGTGAATCAGGTGGTCGAACATAAAGATGACGATGATTAGAGAACTGCTATGGCCAAATACTTGAAAGACGGTGAACTGCCAAGCAATTCTTTTGAAGCTGCAAGAATAACAAAACAAGCAGCCAAGTATACCCTGGTAGACGAGCAGCTATACAAAAGAGGTTTTTCAATCCCGCTGCTCAAGTGATTGTCTAGGGGGCAAGGAAGGACTACTTTGGAAGACATACATTCCGGAATCTGTGGGAATCATGCTGGGGGGCAAGCTTTGGCCTACAAAACCATAAGACAAGGCTATTATTGCCGACCTTATGAAAAGATGCAATCCAGATAGCCAGAGCTTGTCACCGATGTTAAATATTTGCTCCAAGTATCCGTAACCCTGCTCAAGAACTCGTGTCGATTTTCAGTCCTTGGCCGTTTGCACAATGTAGAATGGATATTATTGGACCTTTCCCACCTGGGAAAGGGAATGTACAGTTTGCTGTTGTGGCTGTGGATTACTACACAAAATGGGCAGAAGCAGAAGCTCTAGTCAAAGTTACCCAAGAGAAGATGATTGACTTCATATGGAAGAAAATTATTTGTCGATTCGGAGTTCCTCAAACACTCATAATAGACAATGGTCCCCAGTTTGACGGAAAGAAGCTTCGGTACTTCTGCACTAAGTGGGGGATCAGAAAACACTATTCAACCCCTTATCATCCACAATCGAATGGCCAAGTGGAAGCTGTTAATAAGATAATTAAGCATATTCCCAGATATACTGTGGGCATACAGAGTTTCTCCCAGGTCTAGCACCGGAGAAACACCTTTTGCACTAGCATTTGGAACTGAAGCAGTCATCCCCATCGAGCTAAAGACCAAAACACTAAGAACGGGAAACTTTGATGAAGTGGCAAAAAGTTCTACCTTGTCAGTTCAGTGGGACTTGCTCGAAGAAAAAAGAATTGCTGCTGAGCTGAAAAATGCAACATACAAGCAGAGAGCAGAGCATTACTACAGCTCTCAAGTCAAATTAAGAAACTTTGAGGTCGACGATCTCGTTCTGAGGAAAAAGCTCGCCCCACCTCCAGGCATATTTGGCCCGACTTGGGAGGTCCCGTACAGGGTAACAGACAGGTTACCCAATGGTGCATATGACATTGAAGACTTAGATGGCAACTCGGCCCAATATTCTTGGAATGCAGCTAATTTGAAGAAGTATTTTCAATAGGCGAGCTACTTTGCCTATAAGAAGTGAAAGTGGCACTACTTAGCTGGGCGAGCTACTAAGTTCCTTGGGTAAGCTAGAGCGGCATGTGCACAAGTAAGATCCAAAAACTTTCCTAATTTTTTGAAAAATTTCACCAAGTATTGGTAGTCGAGCAAAATTGATGAGGGACAAGTTATTTGTGATCAAGTACTGATTTCCTCTTGTATAGTTTAATTTCTTTAAAAGTCCAAAGTCAGTTTGACGAGAATGTATAGTGGTCGAGCTACTTTGACTTTGGATGTAAATTATGTGTTTTGATAAGTTGATTGTTTGACAAAGTGTATAGAGGTCGAACAACTTCAGCTTAGTTTATTATGGTTCGTAGATTAGGTCGTCATTTATACTTGTAATTTTTGAAAGCAAGTTCAATCTTAAGTTGTTCGTTCAAAGGAGATTCAAGCTCAAGGCACAAATTGGTTATACAATCAAGCCCATCAAAGGCTGTTCGTTTTTAAATGAACATAGCCTAAGGTCAAAGCCCTCAAATTTCTAAGGCAAAAGTTTTTAAGGAACATAGCCCAACTACATTAAGATTGTTAAGCATAAATATAAATGCAAAGAACAATTAATGTAAAGAAAACAAATCGAGAAAAAGTTGTTTCATTAATAACAAGGCATGATCGCCCAAAAAGTTACAAAATAAACTCCTTAAGGGAGCGAACAACTACAACAAAAGAAAAATACAGGTAAATACCTAGCTAATCCTATCTACTAAGAACCCTGTCCGGTAGGGGGTAAAATATTGTCATTCTTAGGATCTTCTAAGGGTGCCCCTGAAATTGATGGATCAATAGGGACATCCTCAGTGAGCTCGGTGATCAATCCTTCAGCATCAGCTCACTCTTGACGAGCCTTCTCATTCTGTTCGACCGGCTCAGTATGCTCGACCTCGGCAGCTTCTTCCTCCTCATCCTCAGGGGAACTTGTAATTATAACTCCAGGATCGATGAAGTCAAGTTTGACCCCATAATAGGACAGGTCGCCGATTTGGAGAGTCGTACCCGAGGCAGGAGGATTGGATTCAATAAAGTTCATTAATTCCTTACCAATCTCCTCGACCACAAGCTGAGCTTTGAACTCGTTTGCGATCCGGATGCTTTCAGCATAGGCAACCACAAATCCAATAATCGAGCCCGTCTCCATCTTTGGGATCAACTCATCTTTAGTAATAGATTTGGCGAGTTGATCTTCGAGGCTAGCAATCTTGGCCATTGCCTCGATGGCAAACTTCTCGGCGACCTCTTTATGTTGTTAAGTCCAGACGAGCTCGGCACGCAGTCACTCATTCTCGACTAATTTGAGCTTTAGCTCCTCGGAGATCTTGACCTGCAAATCAAGAGCACGCTGCTCGCTTGTTTGATGGGCCTTAACCCTATCTTCAAGGCTGGCTACCATCTTCTTAGCTTCAGACTTAGCCTCGTCCCTTTCCTTTGCAATGCGGCTAACAGTGGCCGCATGCTGACGAGCATCTCTTTCAAGGTCTTCCACTTGGTTGACCAGTTTTTGAACGACGACCAAGGTATTGCCCGCCTCAATGATGCACAGGCGACCATTATGGCGAGGTGTCTGTGCTTTGACAGTTTCATTCAGCTCTTTGCTCCAACCGCGAGCAACGGATTCAGAAGCGCGGCAGACAAAGGAATCCGGGATTTTGCGGAACATGGTGGGCACCTTCGAGCAAGCGAACTGGTGCACCACATTTGATCGCCCGGGATAGTGCTCGGGATCGTACCTATAACAAATGAAAGAAAAGTGTGTTAAAAAAAGGAAAAATTCATTACGAAGGACAACTTATGCGTCGTGCCGACCTTTATCCCAGCCAAGATAAGTAGGGTCGGAGACAGGCCCCACTTGTCCTTCGGGAGTAGCAGTGACCAGATGCTGCTCCGAATGTTACTCCAGCGAGGGAGTTCACCCGCTTTCGAGCTCTGATGGGCGGGCAGTAGCGACCACAGTCTCCTGGCCAACTTTGGCCTTCTTGGCCGCCTTTTCAGTATCGGAGATGGGAGTGCCATCTCCTCAAAGAAGTCTCTTCGATCTGGGAGTTGTAATCTTCGGCGGAATGCTAATGGGAGCGGGCTTCTGTGCCGAGCTCAACCCACTAGTTTGTCTTGGGTCATCTTTGCCCCTCTTTGCCGCCAGTGCGATCATTTTCGCCAAAGGATCAACTTTCTTCCATCCACATTTGGTCGGCATTTCCCAAACGTACTGATCTAGGATAAGATAGGAAGGATGAAGGGCAATAGTGACGAGCTGTTCTACAAAGAAAAAAAAATAAAAGTTAGAAAATGGTACAACATAAAAATACGAACAGTTATGTTCGCCAGGATCGAGAAAGTTACCCTCGGGAACTTGGGCTTGGGCCTCAAGGTGGTGAGGATAGGTGGTGAAGCAAGCTACCCTTCTGGTCGATTCGAGACTCAGATGGCTAACACTACGATCTTCTGGGCGGTGGAGGGCGATCAGGCTGACGGTGAACAAGAACTGGTCGTCCACACTGTCTTTGGCACTTCGCCACTTGAGGTTCTTGGGACCTGAAACAAAAGGAAAGGAGATTAAAATTAGTCCTATCACTCTTAATATTGAAAAGCGATAAGACTCACAAATCAAGTCCCTAAACTCCGCCGGAGAGTAAATATGCTCAGGGCCGCCATAAGGGCGAGTAGAAGCACGCCAGTCCCCACCAATCCAGAACCAGTCGTGCTTCCAATGTCACACTTTTCCTGGAATGCTCTCCACCAGTCTCAAGTTTGGTCGCGCCTTGAGATAGTACCAGCCCGCCTCTTCCCCGGTACAGGCAGTTGGTATCATTAGATAGTTGACCTCTTCAGCGGACAACTTGTTGGGGTATCCCTCAAGGGCACACAAAACCATTATCGACACAAGGTTCATCCACCCAACGGGGGTAAGTTGGGTAATGGCTAGATTTGTTCGCTCCAAGAACTTGCCGATCAATGGATATAGCGGCAAGGTAACCCCGACATTAAGTGTAGCCAAGTTGATCATCGTGAGCCCATGTGGTGGGCGATCAGCTCAATCATCAGTGAGAGGAGCGTACATGTGCACATCGTAAGGAATTTTATATTCCCTTCTAATCGCGGGCAGCTCCTCCTCGGTAATTACAGACACAATGCAGCTCACCGCGTACTCAGTAGCTTTGAGTTTTCATTTCCCGCGGACAGGAACTGTGAAATGGTTGGAGTACTCCCTCTCATACTCGCCCCAGTCAACTCGGCGAGCAACGGTGACCAGAACTTGATGTTCGAGTGGATCTGGTATGGGGAAGTGAATGTCTTTCAGATACCCCCAAGTCAGTTTGTCCGGGTTGGCGAGCTGTTGTACCTCAACCTCCTTCTAACCTTCATGAAGATCGGAGCTAATTTCTTCTTCAACTAGGTGAGCAGGGTTTACTCGCGCTATCCTCTCCCCAGACGGGCGGGCTCCTGAGTTTACTGAGCGAACAATAGAGGCCGAGTCGGGATCTGAGTCCAGGTTTACCACAGGAATAGGGATTTCTTCGATTGGGCGCTTCTCAAGATGGCGAGGAGGATAAGATCCAGTTTCAGAGTGAGAGGACATTAAGTTCAAATTTTTTCTCGAAAGAAAAGTTCGAAAAAGCTTTGAGAAGCTTTAATGGCGGATTCCGGTGAGGGAGATAAAGAAGTGGCGGCGGTTTCAGACTTTGTACGGTGGAGTTTAGGTTTTTAGGGTAGTTTTTTACAACACAATTACAGAATTAAACTGTGAAGAAGGAGAATATGGTGAGATTATTACCTTAAATACTTAGGATTGGAGGAAACATCGCCGAAAAATTCAAAGGGAAAACGTGCCAAGTTTTGCACTGAGATTGAACAGTAAAATTGAGAAATTGAATTTTTTTTCCTTTTATAGCAAGGGTGAAAACGGGGTCCCAGGCGAACAAAATTAAAAGAGTAAGGTCTGGTCTGCAAATAGCGAGCGCATGCAGCCGTACCCCGACAAAATTGGAGGCGCGTCACCTCGGTTTCACGTGTGCGTGGGCGGCAGCAATCATTCCGCCCACGTCACACCTCGAGCTGTACCCAGGCCTTAGGATTCCAACCGTCGCCCATCTAAGTCCGCTCGACCATAATAGTCCGCCCGTTTGAGGTAGTTCGCTCCAAGTAGGATCAACTCGCCTTCATAACTCCGAATAGTTGCCAGCCCATAAGTTGCTCGCTCTGCTTCATCACAACACAATGACTGGCAAGGAGGCAATTGTTGATAGGCAAGCAGAAATATCAATTGGGCGAACAAGAATACCCAAAGTACCCACACTTAAGATGAAATTAAGCCAATAAAGCCAAGCTAAGTTGGAAATGACAAGCGAACAGGTCTTGCTCGACTAGTAATAATGATCAGGCGGATAACTTTAAGCCAAGAGACCATTTGGACCAAAGTGATGCGCTGGCGAGCATATCTAGCACCTCGGCGAACAGATTTGATTACAGTGTCAAGACTTCAAACTATCAATAAGGATTACCAACAAAATCAAGCTAAAGACTCCCAAGGACAAGTCCAATAGGACGAAGAACTCTTGAATACGAGCAAGTCAAGCATTAAGGGATAGAATTTAGTTTAGATAAGGTCAAATAGTTAATATTCCAAGTGTCATGCATACACCCTTGGAATGTCAAAGGTTTTGTACACCTTCTGCTAGGCAAACTGTTGGGAAAATAGGGGTGCCCGGGAACTATTCGGGATGAAATATAAATGCGAATTTAAATTCAATTATTACTAGCATGAATTAATCCTAATTAATTCAAATAATAATTCCAACAACAATTTTATCATCAAGCATGTTGAATTAATTCACATAAAATCTATGGCGGAATAAACTAAGAAGTTATGTGATTTACGTACCTCTCGTAGAATTGGCCTTTGAATAAATGGGACAATCACGATCACGCTTTATCAATCCAAAAGCCTTCTCAAGTATTTCTCTTTCGCCTTACTTGATCACCAGTGGGAGATGCTTTCAAGTAATTTAAATAACTAAGGAAAAAGAAAAATATATATGCTCTTGATTTTTCCAACACATGGAATTATGTCCTTGGGGATGAAATAATCATCCCCTATTTATAAGTAGAGATGGCCGAAAATACTATGTGGAATGGGCCTTGGAAAAAATCTTTTCTTAGTCTCTAAGAACTCTTGAATATATCTCAAGTATTCTTTTCTCCATAATAAAATATTCCACAAAAATCTCACCCTCCTTATAAGCTTATTATTTTCGAAAATTACTAGTAGAGAATTCAAGATTTGGATCTTCTTGAATATATGAGATAGTCTTGTATTCCAAGAATACTTATCTTCCATAATATCTTTCCAAGAAAATCAACAAAATCTTTTCTCTCCTAGTAAGACCTTTTTCGAAAATTTAGAGGAAAAATCAGCATTAATATATCTTTTTATTTTAATCACCTTATCATTATTGGGCTACTTAATGGGCTACTTGGGAGAATTAAGATTGGACCTCCTAATGGACTTCTGAATTTCAATATTGAGCCCCAATATAATTCAATCCATTAATATTAATTATTACCACTAATAAATTAATATTGCACTATCCATCTTAATCCATATTACGATAATATGGGCTCCCGGTTATTATTTACCACGTTTAAGATTATCAAGTCCATTAATTAATTAAGCTTCTGAATAGCTCTAAATTAATTAATATATTTCACCTTGGAGTAAAGACAACTCAACATTATTACCCGTACCGAAGAAACTAATTCTTCACTTTCAAGATTTGGTACGATAAAACTTCTGAGCCCACCAAGGGGACTAATCACACGAGCCGTACTCGCACGCGTTTCTCCGTATTAAATCTTAGCAACCGTCGTATGATTAATATTACTCCCCAAAACACAAAGTTCGAAGTCACGATGATTCTCATCCAACATGAATCAAAGAAGTAACCATTAAGCACACATGATCCTATTTAAGTGACGGAGATTAAGAAATCAATAACCACTGAGGTCTAATTCTTCACATTTCAGAACAGAAGAATTTATCCTCGCTGTAGGTCCTCTTCAACACATACTAAATGTGCTAGTGCAATCTCTTGGTCAAGACAAACCAATCTAAGATATACACATCGACCTTTCACGGCGGATTGTTCAATTCCACCTAGTTCGTGAATTTGTACGTTTAGTTACAAGAAAACCGTTAATGTGATCTTCCGTGATCGAGTATCACCACATTAACTACAATGTAACAAGTACTATATATAATGAACTGGTTGCAATAAATATTCAACATTCAATCATGTCTAAAGCAAATGTGATAAAAGAATTATTCTCATAAACAAGTGTTTAATACATGAGTTATACAAAGTAAAAGCATACTTTCACGTATAACTCCAACACAAACATGTATAAATACCTTGATTTTCAGCTAATAAAATAAGCATAAATTAATATACACGTCCAAACTTCGACTATACACCCCAAAGCACTTTAATTATCGAACATACGAATTAAATACGAAATCCACTTATGTATTTACTTCCAATCTATCTAATTTTTGTATTCACTAATTACGTTAGTGATCAATCACACATAATTTTTTGGTGATCTAATTAGTAAACAAAAACAGCCACTAATCCTCACGATTAGATACGATCATCAACAATTGTGACATGGGAATAAATGTAGGCTTTGAGAAACTCATTCCAAACTTCTTGATTAGTTCTTGAGTATACTTGACCTGATTTATAAAGATTTCCTTGTCCATTTTCTTTACTTGCAATCCTAAAAAGAAATTTAGATTTCCCATCATGCTCATCTCAAACTTTTCTTGCATAAGATGTGAAAATTTCCTACACAATTCTTCATTAGTTGATCCAAAGATAATTTCATCAACATAAATCTGAACTAGTAAGATGTCTTCACCATGTTTGAGTCTAAATAGGGTCTTATCCACCATTCCTTTCTTAAAACCGTTCTTAATCAGGTGGTCACATAGTGTGTCATACCATGCTCTGGGGGCTTGCTTTAATCCGTATAAAGCTTTTCTTAACCTGTAAACTTTATCTCCATCTGTAGAGTCTTCAAAACCAGGAGGTTGCTCTACATAGACTTCTTCTGATAAAAGTCTATTAAAAAATGCACTCTTTACATCCATTTGATATACAGTAACTTCATATGAGCAACATAAGAAAAAAATATCCTTATTGCCTCAAGTCTTGCAACTGGTGCAAAAGATTCATCAAAATCAATTCCTTCTACTTGGCAATATCCTTGTGCTACAAGTCTGGCTTTATTCCTTGTAACAACTCCTTCTTCATCTAGTTTGTTCTTAAATACCCACCTAGTTCAAATAACCTTTTGGTGCAAAGGTCTGGAAACTAATTCCCAAACTTGATTTCTCTCAAATCCATTCAATTCTTCTTGCATGACAAGTATCCAATTGACATCCATAAGAGCTTCTTCTATGTTTGATGGTTCTATCTCAGATAGAAAACTTGCAAACATAGCTTCATGTTGTTGTCTTCTGGTTCTTACTTTATCAGTTACATCTCCAATGACTTGTTCAGGTGGATGGTTTTTAAGCCATCTCATGTTTAAAGGATCATGATGAATATTCTGTTCAGCTGTAGAGTTATCAATTGTAGACTCATTGAGTCTTTCAGTTAACTCTTCCACTAATGGAATATTATCTTGATTGTCTTTACATGTTTCATTCTCATGATCTTCAATCCTTGCTAACTCCTTAGTAGATTCTCCATTGCCTTGTTCAGTTATTTCTATTGGAATTTCAACTGTTGCATATGGCTGTAGAGTTCTATTTGTAGAGTTTTCATCTTTTTGCAAATCTTTAATAATCTTTTGACTCTTTCTGTCTTCATTGTGTGGTTCATCAAACACAACATGTGTAGATTCTTCCACAAGCATTGTTCTCTTATTAAACACTCTAAATGCTTTGGTTACTACTGAATATCCAAGAAAGAATCCTTCATCTGCCTTAGGGTCAAATGTGTTTAGATAGTCTTTCCCATTATTCAGAATGTAGCATTTGCATCCAAAGATGTGAAAATAAGATATGTTAGGACTGAAACCTTTCCATAATTCATAAGGTGTCTTGGAATGTACTTTGTTGATTAAGTACATATTTTGTGTGTAACAAGAAGTGTTGGTAGCCTTAGCCCAAAACCTTTTGGGTAAATGAGCTTCAACTAACATGGTTCTAACAACTTCTTTCAGATTTCTATTTTTCCTTTCAGCCACACTATTTTGTTGAGGTGTTCTAGCTGCTGAATATTCATGATGAATTCCATGGAGAGAACAAAACTCCTCAATAACTTGATTTGTAAATTCAGTTTTTCTATCAGATCATAATATTTGTATAATCTTCAAACCTTTCTCCTTCTGAATTTTTCTCATAAGTTTAGGTAACCTTTGTAGAGTCTCACTCTTTTTCCTTAGGAACACAGTCCAAGTGAATCTTGAGTAGTCATCTTCAACCACAAGGATATACTTTTTCCCACTAATACTAACTGGTTCTATGGGTCCAAAGAGATCCATATGAAGCAGTTCCAGAACTTTGTTTGAGCCATCAAAGATTTTGTTCTTAAAAGTCTTCTTTGTTTGCTTACCCTTTTGGCATGCATCACAAAGATGATCCTTCTTGAACTTTGTCTCTGGTAGACCTTTTACAAGTTTGTTCTTTACAAGGTCATTCATGGTTTTGAAATTTATGTGATTTAGTCTTTTATGCCAAAGCCAGCTTGTATCTGTAGAGTTGTTTGCTATAAAACACACATTCTCTTCAGCTGAGCTCCATTCGACTATATACACATTTCCTTTTCTAGTACCACAAAATTTGACTTGCTTAGTTTCAGCATCCTTAATCATGCATGAGTTTGGTGTAAAGTCTACAATGTAGCCTTTGTTACAAAATTGACTCACACTTAGCAAATTATGTTTTAGTCCATCCACAAGATATACATCATTGATTTGAACATTTCCTCTTCTTATTGAGCCTGAACCTTTGGCAGTACCACTAGCATTGTCACCAAAAACTACTCTAGGTCCATTTAACTCTCTAAGGTTGGAAAGTACTTCTTTATTACCTGTCATGTGCCTTGCACAACCACTATCAATATACCATATTTCCTTTGGAGTGGTTGACAAATGTCCCTGCAAAACATGAAGAATTAGTGTTTAGGTATCCTAAGATTTGGATCTCTTCCAGTGACATTCTTAACCACCCAAGTTGGTTTTGCAATAGTTGGTCTTTTGTCTTTCTTGTATGGAACTTCCTGAGCAACTTTCTTATCACCTGTAGACTTCTTTCCATTCCAGAATTTGTTAAAATTCTCATTTCTCTTAAGTCTATAGTTGCTTCTGGCTGCACAGTTGTTGTCTGTAGAGTTTGACTTGAAGTCTCTTCTTTACAGATTGATTTGATCTTGTCTGTGTACAGATTGATCTTTTCTTCCAAATTTTGTTCATTTTCAATCTTTCCATCGATAATGTCAATAATCTTCTTTTGTTTCACATCAGATAGATTTTTGACTAATCTTTGAACAGTTGGTTCCTCAAGTTCTTGTAGAAGAATGTTTTCTCTCTCGAACTCTAGTTGTTGTTTCACAATTGTAGGAACAAATTTTTCAAGATATTCCATCCAATCATATGGATTGTATCCAATGCCTTTCATATCTCCAGAAGGTCTTTGCTGTAAAAGCATTTCCTTTAACCTTCTAGATGATTTACCATAGCATTCCAATCTTTTAATGAAATAATCTCTCTCAGCTTCAACATTTAAGATAATGTTATCTTTCTTTGCAACTTCATTCTTGAGATCTATGCAGTCAGCAATTCTGCATGTAGCTTCTTCAAAAAGTTCTTCATGACTCATTTTTAGATAGTTAAATTCTTCTTGTAAATTACTCATTAAGGATAGCTTGTTTTTATTTTCATTGGTTTCAACAAGCAGTTCCTCAATTCTTTGCTTAAGTTTTGATTTTCCACTAAAAGTTCATCATAATCACTTCTTATATGAAGAATGTCCTTCAAAACCTTTTTGGAGCAAGTGAATCATATCACTGGAAGAATCCTTTTCAGTTAAAGAAATGGATGAAGATTGTACCTCTTCATCTTTTGCCATAAGACAAATTAGTGCTTCATTGTCCTCAGAATCTGTGGACTCACACTCTATAGTTGGGTGAGAAGAAGAAGGACTTTCTTCTTGAGTCTTTTCAAACTCGGACAGTAGTGCTCTTATTCTTTCTTTATTCAACTTTTTCTTCTTTTCCATCCTTGCAGCTTTCTCCTCTTCAGTGTACTTCTTTGCTTCAGGGTAGGGGCAGTCCTTGATAAAATATCCAGGTTTCCTGCAATTATACCAAAGATAAGTGGAGTTAGCAGCTGGTTTACTTAACTTACCTTCTTGCTTAGATGAATTCTTCTTCCAGTTGGTTTTCTTGGCAAATTTCCTAAATTGCTTGATCAACAGGGCCATCTCATCACTTTCTGAATCTGATTCTGCAGTTGGATTAGACTCTGCAGCTACAAGAGCTGTAACTTTTGAGCTTATTGAGTCCTTGTCTTTTCTCCTGTCAATATCAAACTCAAAGACTTTGAGGTCAGAAAACAATTCAAATGTAGAGACTTTAGATAAGTCCTTTGATTCCCTCATAGAAACCACTTTCATATCCCATTCAGATGGTAGGGCTCTTAGAACTTTCATGTTATTTTCCCTTTGTGAGTACTCTTTTCCAAGTAGCTCAAGCTCATTGAGAATCTCAATGAATATTGAATCAAACTTTTCAAGAGTTTCTCCAGATTTCATCTTGAAGTTCTCAAATTTTTGGATAGCTATCATGAGCTTGTTCTCTTTAATTTAACCAGTTCCTTCACAGATCATCTCAAGTTTCTCCCATATCCCTTTAGCAGTTTTGCAACTTTTTATCTTGCTGAACATAATTTTATCTAGGGAGTGATAAATAGTGTTTCTTGCAACATTATCGAGGTTTGCTCTCCTCTTGTCTTCATCAGTCCACTCATTTCTGGGCTTTGGAATGATTTGAGCTAAGCTAGTCTGTTCACCTGCAGTGTTAGCCTTTTCTATAACAATTGGACCATCCTCAATTATGGACCACATTTCATCATTCATAGCAGATAGGTGTGCTTGCATCCTTATTTTCCAATTGTCATATTCATCAGTAGAAAACATAGGCACTTTAGATTTCATCATTTTAGGAGCCATGCTAGTATGCAGATATGATTTTTCAAAAATACTTTTGGATCTGGCTTGAAAACTTTTAAAACTTGGTCAAAGCAGTGGCAAGCCAACTGCTCTGATACCAGTTGTTGGTCCCAAAAGGTATATCAAGGTCTAGAGGGGGGGGGGGGGGGTGGTGGTGAATAGACCTTGAGTTTTTAAAAACTTCACTCTAAAAACTTTTTGAAGTATACAAATCAAAATATGCAGCTGTAGAGTTTAAAACAAAAGGTTTGCAGCCGCAGACTTTTAAAGTGCAACATCTGTATAAAATTATTCAAACACTTATCAAAGTTGATGTTGTAATACTTTAGAGTATTTTTAACACCTTGTGCAACGGAAATAAGTAAAGTGTGTGAACTGAAAAATCAAATGAACAAAGTTTTAGCTAAATGATTCAAAGAATCTATAATTGTAGTCTTTGTAAAAATATTAAGCACACAGAGAATATGAATGAGATGAACTGAAATAAATAAGTAAGGATAATAGATACACAAATAACTTAAAGCAGTAGAAATGAACAAAATGTAAAAGAGCAAGGAGAGTTATAGTGGTTTAGAGGTGTTGTAATCCTCCTACGTCTACTGTTACACCACAGAGGTGCCAAATTCACTAAGAATCTCCACACAGTCACAAAGTAGTTCCCCCTCAGACTTAGAATTCTCACACAGATCACTCTAATCTAGGCAGAAACACAAGTTCACTCAGATACTCTCTTTCAATCTCACACAGAGCTAATACACTCACTAAGAAAAATTTCTACTCTAGGTAGAATATAGGGGTGTGTATAGTGAGAGAAAAAAAACAATAATCCTAGCTTCTAAGTCCTAAACTTCTAATCTTTGAAGAACTGTAGACTTTGAATGATGTAGATATTGTGCAGGTGCGCTTGAGAGCTTGGGGTTGTTGTTATTTTCCCCTGAGGTCTCCTCTCCTATTTATATGAGTCCTCAGGGGTCCTCTAGCTGTTGGAGGGATTGAAATTTCAAAATAATTTCACCTCCAGCTTTGACTTCAGCTTAATTAAAGCTTCTTGTCATAGAGCATTGTCCTTCGAGTAGTACAAGTTGTCTTGTAGTGATGACTGCTCAAAGAGCTATTAATCACTGAGATACTTATTTCTACTGGCTAGTAATTAGTTCTGGTAAACACTGAGATATTTCAAACTAAATGAGAGAGTGTACAAAATGTACTACACTTAATTAGTCCTAATAATCTCAAGTTTACAGCTAATAGTCCTTAACTCTGCAGATGTAGACTCTTCGGCTGTAGACTTGTCCTCAACTCTTTAGATGCAGACTTGTCTTGAGCTAACTATAGGGTCTGAATCCATCTTTGCAGATGTAGACTTTATCTTTTAAACTCTTTATATCTCTTTGTACCTACAATGTTAGTTTTCATAATACACATATATGTTTTGACATTATCAAAATCAAAGTGAGAAAATCCTTAGGACATAAATATCCTAACTGTTGGAACAATGTCAGTTTTAATTAGATCCCAAAGCCCATGAAAAGATGAGTTGCCTTAGTTTGTCTTAAGTCAAGCTAGTCTTGGTTAGGTTTTGTACTTAGTCATTTTACACTTCACAGGTACTCAGTGAGAGGAGAACTCACTGATGACAATCAAGACTAAGAGCCTGAAGACGAAGAGCACCATCCTGAACTTATGGCAGCCTTCTAAGCTGGCTGAGTAAGTGTCAGTGATGAAGAGTATGACCCTGAGGTCACTACTAACTCAGTCCTGAAGGGAACATGATGACACTAAGTTTATGGGAAAGACTTGAAGTAGAGCCAAGCAATGCAAAAGGAATGTCAGCGTCAGGATAAGACCGTTGTGCTCGAGACAAAAAGAACTTAATAAGATAAGCCTGAAGCCTAGGAATAAGTTCTGACATTCTCACCAAACTGATGACGTGGACTAATCCAGGAAGGACACGTACATACGGAATCTGACACGAAGACTGACTTCAGACTACATATTCAACGGGCAAGCATTAAATGGCGCATTAAATGCAAGCTACCAAATCCATGCAAGGACGGCTGCTGCATGGGAAATATATCCGGTTTAGCAACTCTACATAGATGACTAGAAGGCTATCTCTTCCAACGGATAATTTTCAAATCACCTATAAATACAGAAGGCCTTGAACCCATTCAAGGTTACGGGAAATTTTCAAGCCAAAAATTACTCAAACTCTCAAGCATTCAAAGCATTCAGTCTTTAGAAGAAACACTCGAAACCAGTTAAATTTCCCAAGTGTTTCTTAGTCACTGAGAGTTATTCTGTATTCCAAAGAGCGTATTAGCATTATCTTGAGCTTAGAGTGATTATCCAATCCTTAGCAAAACTTTGTCTTATAAGGATAATCAAAATTTAGTTGGAAACCAAACTTAAACCAAAACCCTAAGTTAGGTTTGTTGGTAGTAAGTTGTTAGTGAGTTAGTAAGGAGTTTGTATAGGTCAGTAAGTGATGGTCCCGTTTTCGAAGGGCAAAATGGGAATTCAGGAGCAAATATTTTTTTTTAAAACCTTTCCCTCAGGGAGTTCAGCAAGAGTGAATAATACCCAAGTCACTGCATTGCTACGAGTCAGAGCACTCAAGTCAGTGCAACTGACTTGCAAGCTCAGTCTCGTAACAAGGCAGTGACTCGAGAGGTTTCACTTCAAGTCACCGCTCTGCTCAGAGGCTGAGCTACCAAGTCAGTGAGTAGGCTTGGAGGCTCATGCTCAGAGCAAGGACAGTGACTTGAGAGATGCTGAACTCTCGAGTGCGTTGCCTGAACTGGCCAGTGAGAGGATTCTCCCTGACCTGAATACTTAACTAAAGTTTTCCTTTTTAACAATGCTCTCAGTGAGCATATTTTCACAACACTTTAGTAAATACTTTTAAAGATAAGTACGCTCAGTTTAACATGGTTCAGAGACTCAAGCTCTTACATCCACGACCTGATTTAACAGGAAATCCACTAGCTGGGATTCTTATTTTTAACGTGCAAAGGTGCACTTACAACTGGACTCACGCCACTCCCTGGGCTGCCTCTTCTCACCTCACTACAAACCTAACATTCTCTGAAAGGGTTTAGTTTGGTTTGGTTTTCTCCAACTAGGTGAGGTTTTCCTTTACAATGTGTTAGCCTTAAAGCTAAGATTAGAAAAATCTCTCTAAGCTATGAGTTACAAGCTTGACACTCAAAGTATATAAGTGATAACACTAAGGGTCAGTGTCGTGGGTGTGAGCAACACTTCCTTATGACTCCCTAACAACTCACACACTCTTATAGCTTGTAGGTGTTGATTTTCCTTTCTTCACACACAACACAAAACCCTCCTACCGCAGCTATGAGCTTGTATTTATAGTGTGGATTCAAATGTAACAGTTGGAGGAAATTACATTTGAATCCATACAATTAATGGTTTCAACCACTTTTCTTGGAATGCGGCCTTGTCAGTGTCAGACATGTTTGACTTGACTTGACTGGTCCACGTGGACTGAATCCAACGGATCTTTGACTCAGTGTGCTTGATCAGGGCGCACTGACTTCAGTTAGCATATCCTCCACTGACTCTGACGATCTTCAGCAGACATTCTTGTCTTCAGTGTAGTTGTCCTTCAGAGACTGTTTGAAGATCATTCCAAGAACTTTGTCATAAGGCTGAATGATAAAGTTCACTGACCACAGTAGCCTGACTCTTCAGGGCCTACTTGGTACAGCACTGATCCTCCTGATCATGCTCTTCACTGAGTGGTCCACCTGACTTAGCTTAGATCAGCCCGGTTTACACTCAGTGGGACATCCTTCAGGCTTCACTTATGGTTTAGGTCTCTGGCATGGCTTCAGTCAGTTCTTCTTGGTGTCATCTTGATATTCTCAGGCTGTGTTGCAGAGTTCCCCCTCAACTGAACAGCCTATTCTACTGAAAACTAACCTAGCCTGACCTGAAACAAAAGATACTATCCTGACTGCTTTCAAACCTATTACATGTTGTTTTGGAAAATCATTAAAACTAAAACATATCCCAACAGTAAGGAGTAGCTGATCTGTGCACCTTGGCATGTTAAAAACAAGAATCCCTTGAGTTGATTTCCTGTTAAATCAGGTCGTGGACGTAGGAGCTTGAGTCTCTGAACCACGTCAAACTCCCTGTGTTCTTACTGCTTTGATATTGTGCTTGCTTTATCATATTACTTGTTCATTCATAGCATTTGGTTTTTGTCAAGCTGAATCAATCAGCCTGATCATCAAACAGAGCACTGCCCTTCTAATCACTACTTCAGAATTGAGTAATCAAGTTTTGAGTAAGCAAACTAAACAAGACTTTAAACTATCAGGGCTCACGCATTTCCGCACTGAACTTGAATTTATAGTCAGCCAACTGACCCGCACTAAGTGTAGTAAGTGGGGAGATTATTAGCTCTTAGTTCTTTATCACTCTGAGTAAAGGGGACTCAACTAGGTTTAAGTTGAAAAAATTGGTATACGTGTATTCCCCCCCTTATACACGTATTCATCATTCTTGTACCGGGACCAACACGTGGTATCATAGCAGTGGTTCAAAAGGCCACTGACTTTGAATACTAATAGTTTCAGAGGAGAAACTGTTGATGGTCACTGAACAGATCTAAGTTTGTTTTTCATAAAACTTGCATCATCATGACTTCGAGGAGACTTGAAGCTTCGTTACCTGAATTCTCTGTATCTAACTTTGTCTATTGGAAGTTCAGACTAGAGGCACATCTTGATGCCATCCATGACCAGATGCCGCATGTCATCAAGAAAGGACCTATCAAGATCACTATTCCTAACGTCAGAGGAAGGGGATATGATGATCTTGACATTGGCGTACCTATTCCTAAGGAAATGAAGGATATGACCACTGACGAGATCAAGATGGTGGGACTGGATAATGTGGCCAGAAATATCATCTTGCATACGGTGCCTTTCGAGGAGTCAGCAAGGCTGATGAACTTAAAGACGGCGAAGGAGGTTTGGGATGAGCTGACCAGGATGTGCGAGGGGTCAGAAAAGATAAAGGAGAACAGGAGAAACATTGTCATTCAGAAGTTTGAAGCGTTCGAGATGCTGCCTGATGAGACTATCGATCAGATGGAGTCAAGGTTCATCAAGTTGATGAATGAGTTGGTGATGCTGGACAAGGATGTCCCTAAGAGAGATGTTGCTTCAAAGATCCTTAATGCCCTTCCTGAGAGATGGGACAACAGTGTAATCATGATTAAGAACACTTAGGATATGAGTAACATAACTTCTGCTTTATTTTTTCAGAGCTCAAAGCTCTGGAATATGATCTCAACAAAAGAAAGAAGAAAGTTCAGCAGGAAGAGGAAGAAAAAGAGAAAACTCCTGAGAAAAGTGTAGCGTTCAAGGCCAGGTCTAAACCTGTTGAGTCTTTATCGAAGTCACTGATGGAGATGAGTAAGTAAGAGCTTGCTGAGGAACCCACCAAAGCTCAAGAAGATATGAGGAAAGGAGAAACACTGACCAGAGGAGAGATTGTGGCGATGAAAGAAGATACCCAAATCCAAAGCCCGATCGTAGAGATGAACAGAGACGTACTCGTGATGATAGGCACTCAGGGAAGACTGAAAGCTCATCAAGACAGAGAGAACCTGACTCAAGGAGGAACCCTGAACCTAGGAAAGAAAGAGGAGATGAGCAAGCAACATGTTACAACTGTAACAAGAGCGGGCACTATCAGTACGACTGTCCAGAGCTGAGTGCAAGGGAAAGAGAGGACAGGAGGGCCAAGAGAGACCAGAGACTTGCTGATCGGAGAGCCATGCTTGCTGAGGATGCAACTGACTCGGATGGTCCTGAGGAGAGGTCGCCTGAACTCTTTTCCGACGATGAGTACGATGATGTTTTCTTGATAGCTAGAGAAGAGCCTGAGGTAACATCTAACTCTGTGTGTGGTTCTTACAATGGTCAAAATCGTGAGCTTAGCTCAGAGTCAGTCAGAGAAATGAACCTTCAGATCTGCCTGGATTAATTGATGGTTGATTTCTCCAAGCTGCAGGAAACTAATATCTTCTTGGTAGAGGAAAATAAGAAATTGAGTACTGAGGTCCAGAACCTGAATGATCAGCTCACTCAGTCTGATCTTAAAGAATCTGCTCAGATTGTTAGACTAACTCAGGAGATTGATATGATCAATGTTGAGCGTCTCCCAAGAGAGAAGATTCTGAAGGATCTGGCTGAGGAAGAGCTGGTCAGGAAGGAGGAGCTGAAAGTACTTAAAAGTAAGTTTGATGACCTCTTTTCCAGACATGAAATCCTGAAAAAGAGTGAGGACTCACTCAAGCAAAAGGTTGCAGCAATGAATAAATCCTCAGTGGCTAAAGAGGAAATAAATAGCAGCCAGATGCTTGGGAACGAGAAAAAAGGGACTTGGATATGTTCCTAAGAAATCCTCACAAGGTCAGTCTCATATTGCTTCAGGGAGCAACACTGAGAGGGTATTTGTTCAGGCAGGCCAAAGTGCACCTAAGGTTATGCTTCAGGCCCGTCAAACTGATAAGGGCAAGGAAACTGTTGACTCAGTCAGGGTTGCCCCCAAGGTTGCTAAGCCAAAACCCAAGGGAAAGGCAAAGCAACCAAAGGAGGTCCCTGAGAGCTCAGGCTAGAGAAAGCCTCAGCGAAAGTAGAGGAAGACTTAGGCCAAGAGCCCTCAGACTGGTCAGCGAGGGTACCATCATGCTTGGCAATACCAACAGGGAAGGTCAAACATGATGACACCCCCATGGTTTTGGCATCCTGAGGCCTTTAACTGTTTTCCATTCCCTCACTTGCCTAGGGGGAATAGAAAACAGGGTCCTTATCAAGAACAAGGCCCAAGACCTGCTGCACCCAGACCTAGGAAGAACAGGAAGCCAGCCCAAAAGGCACCCACTCAGGCTCCTGTGAAGCCTAAGTCTAGCACTCATACACCATCTTCCTCTCAGGCAAAGAAGAAGAAAGTTGTGTATGTTGATGTTTCAGGGAGACAGATTTACCACTCCGAGGCAATCAGGGTAGTTAAGCAAGTCTGGATCCCGAAGGGTACAACTGACACAATAGGACCCAACACCCAATGGGTACCTAAAGCCTGATTTGCTTGCAGACGGCTGTGGATCACAACAAGAGGAGAAGAGACTCAAACAAAGTTGTTTGGTACCTAGACAACGGATGCTCAAGGCATATGAATGGAATGAAGAGTCTTCTCCAAGAGTTTCAAGCTAAAGATGGTCCACATATAACCTTTGGTGATAACTCAAAAGGTGTTACTAAAGGTTTTGGTGTCTTGATAATAGGTACAATTAGAGTGGAGAATATGTCCTTTGTGGAAGGACTGAAGCATAACCTGTTGTCAGTAAGTCAGTTCTGTGACAAAGGTTTCAGTGTTGAGTTCTCATCGAATATATGTTCAGTCAAGGACAAATCAACACAAGTGCTTCTATCAGGTATCCGGAAAGGTAACGTTTATCTCGCTGATTGGAACAGCACTATTCCTAATACTTGTTTTGTTGCTAAAAGATCTCTAGAGCTCAGTTGGTTATGACACAAATGATTAAGCCACCTAAACTTCAAGATTCTTAACAAAATTTCTAGACAATCACTTGTTGAAGGTCCACCTAATGAAGTTTTTAGCAAAGATCATGTGTGCAAAGCTTGTCAGGAGGGGAAGCAGATCAGAGCATCATTCAAGGAGAAAGCTACCTTCTCCACTGACAGGATTCTTCAGCTCTTGCACATGGATTTATTTGGTCCCATAACACCTATGAGTATGAATGGTAGGAAATATACCCTTGTGGTTATTGATGATTATTCTAGATATACTTGGGTTATTTTCTTGTTGAATAAGAAGGAAACACATGTGAAGCTTCCTGAGTTGCTCAGAAGGCTCAACAATGAGAAGAATCAGTCCATTACTAAGATCAGATCTGACAAGGGTACTGAATTTATAAATTCATATATTTCTGACTTTTGTAATGAACTTGGTATAACTCATGAGACTTCTGCAGCTAGAACCCCACAACAGAACGGTGTCGCTGAAAGGAGGAACATGACACTGAAGGAAGCTGCAAGGACCATGCTGGCTGAGTCAGGATTGCCCAAGAAATTCTGGGCTGAGGCAATCAACACTGCATGCTACACTCAGAATAGATCCATGCTGAACAAACAACATGCACAGACCCCATATGAGACATGTAATAAGTGGAAACCTCGTATCTCTTACGCTCATATATTTGGTTGTAAGTGCTTCATCCTCAACAATAGGAAGACCCAATTGAAATCCTTTGATAGCAAATCTGATGAAGGAATATTCTTGTGATATTCTGAAATTAGCAAAGCATTCAGGGTTTACAATTGTAGGACTCTTGTTGTGGAAGAATCACCACATGTTGTGTTTGATGAATCTGCTAATGAGTCTAGGGTAAAAGTGTTGAATCCTGACACTGAGGAGGTCACAAGGAGAGTGACAAGGCCAAGCTTAAAGAATCAACCTGATCCAAAGGTCAAAACTGTGCCAATTCCAAATTAGGATGATGACGATGATCAGGAAGGTAACTCAAGAGCCACTCCTAAGCCCAGCACATCAGGGATAGTTGAGCCTCAGACTGAGGAACAGGCTCAACCTGAGGTAAGTAACGTCTATAAAGATGCGGTCGCGGCTGAGACGATTCCTGAGTCACCTCATCAAGGGGAAATCAATGTCCCTGACATTGAGCTTGTTAATCCCTTTGGTATAGACTCAGGTTCATCCCCTTCTGTTCAATTTCCTGAATTTTATGAACCTGTAGACACTAACATTGCAGGTACTTCAGGAACAACTCCAGGCAAGAGAACATGGCTAGAGGATAATCCTATTGATGAAGTCATTGGTGATCCAACTGAGGGAGTCAGGACCAGACGGTTTCATGGTGAGAGCGCATTGTTCTGTTGCTTTCTCTCTGAGCAAGAGCCTCAGAACATTGAAGAAGCTCTCACTGACTCGAACTGGATCATAGCCATGCAAGAGGAGTTGAATCAGTTCACAAGGAATCAGGTTTGGGAACTGGTAGATAGACCTAGGCACCAAGGTGTTATTCGTACTAAGTGGGTCTTTAAGAACAAGAAGGATGAGAATGGTGTTGTAGTAAGGGACAAGGCTAGGCTGGTTGCAAAGGGATATTGTCAGTCTGAAGGGATAGACTATGATGAGACTTTTGCTCCAGTGGCCAGGTTGGAAACTGTCAGATTGTTCCTTGCTTATACAACATACAAGAAGTTTAAGGTGTATCAAATGGATGTCACGAGTGTCTTCCTGAATGGTGTACTCAATGAAGAGGTATATGTTGAACAACCTCTCGGGTTTGAGGTTGGAGATAGAGTATACCATTTGAAGAAAGCACTCTATGGGCTTAAGCAAGCACCAAGAGCTTGGTATGATACCCTCTCTCAATTCCTGATAGACCATGGGTTCAAGAAAGGAACTGTGGATAGGAATTTGTTCAAGATCACTGAAGGTGATGACATTCTATTGGTCCAGATTTATGTGGATAACATAATTTTTGGATCACCAAATCATCAGCTCTGTGAAAAGTTCTCTAAGTTGATGACTGGTAAATTTGAGATGTCAACGATGGGAGAGATGAACTTCTTTTTAGGATTGCAGGTCAAGCAGACTGATCAAGGTATCTTTATTAATCAGGCCAAGTATACAAGAGACTTGATTCAAAAGTTTGGTGGTCAGAACAGCAATCCAGCCAGGATCCCTATGAACACAAATTGGAAGATGGATCCTGACACTGAAGGGACTTCAGTAAATCAGACTGAGTATCGAGGGCTGATAGGTTCTTTGTTGTACCTGACTGCAAGTAGGTCTGACATTATGTTTGCAGTTGGTGTGTGTGCTAGGTATCAGTCTGATCCCAAAAGGAGTCATTTGGAGGCTGCTAAGAGGATACTTAAGTATTTGAAAAGAACAGTCAATACGGGACTATGGTATCCTTCAGATGACAACTTAGAGCTGACAGGTTATTCAGATGTAGATTATGGAGGTTGTAGGATTGATAGGAAATCAAACTCAGGGACATGTCAGTTTTTGGGAAGTAAATTGATCTCGTGGTTCAGCAAGAAGCAGAATTCAGTGGCGACATCCACAACTGAGGCTGAGTATATGGCTGCAGGTAGTTGTTGTTCTCAGATTTTATGGTTGAAGCAACAATTGAGAGACTACCAAGTATTTGCTAATGAGGTTCCAATCTATTGTGACAACAATAGTGCTATAACAATAACTCAGAACCCAGTGCTTCACACAAGGTGCAAGCATGTGGATATTAGGCATCACTTCATTCGAGATCATGTGGAGAAAAAGGATATTAGGATGGAGAAAATTCACACTGACAGGCAGAGAGCTGACATCTTGACTAAGCCTTTGGCTGAAGCAAGATTTATGGAACTGTTAGTGGAGTTAGGACTCTTAGATCCGGGAGAGTAGTCAGTGTAGGGTTTAGGGGGAACTCAGGCCAGACTCGACTCAGCGAGGTATCAGGGTGCTACAATGTCTCCCTGACAGGTATGAGTTCTATCCTGACTTTTATGAATTTCAAGCGTCTCTCTGAGTCCTTCATCCTGAAAATCTTTATTAAATGCATTCCGTTTTCATTAAAAGCGCGCCTTTTTATATTTAAACCCACGCGCATCGGAGCATTTAATGCTTCACTTACTTTTTCATATACGTGTCTATTTTATACGGAATATGACCGACATGGGTAATTGATTGATGCTGAGATTAATCCTGGCCCTTCATTTCAAAACCTTTCAAATTCAGGAATTAATCTCAACCCCACGTCTGAGTAACTGACTTGGTCTAATCAATCAAGAATGCCATTTGAGGTTTTTACACAAACACAAAGCACTTTTGCACACTGGGTATTCTCTTGCTCAAGCACTCACAGATTTTCGAAAAACCTTTCTCTCATAATCAATGGCATTCCTTAACTCCAACTGGACAACCGACAAGCTTGAGGATGTTGTCAACAACAAGCTGGTACACATGGAGCAGGTCATCTCCATGGAAGGTATCTGTCTTAATGTCGAGGAGATCAAACCTGTTTTCAACTGGATCTCCAAGGCAGGGTTGGAGAAATATTTCTCTTTTCGCCCAGTTTCTGTGCTTCCAAAGGTGGTGGTGGAAGCGTACTTCAACATGTTCCTGCACAAGGGGGAACTTTTCACCAAAGTGACGGTTCTAAAACCAACTGGTGAGAAAGATGTGGATGGAGAACCTTTCTACAGCAAGGAGATGAAGGACATTAACTTGAGAAAGGCCATCAAGGAGGTCTACGCGTTGCCATCCTCAGGCATCAACCCCAAGGTATACAAAGAGAACTCTGAGGGAGAATTCTTGGGAAAGTGGACAAAGACGGGCTCAACTGAGTTCAGAGCGCGTCAAAACAAGGGTACCTTGAAGCTTGAGTACAGGGCCCTTGTGGACTTAGTGTCCAAAGTTGTTATGAGATCCACAGGCTTACATGAGCAATTGAGCTTGCCCAAACTAAGGATTATGGGAGCCATTGTCGATGGTGTGGAGGCAAATTGGGAGCAGTACTTCCTCGATCAGATCTATCAGGCTATTATGGACAAGATCAAGAGGGGTGATGATGAAAAGCACATCTCAGTTAGTGTTATTCTCCCGTTCGGAATGAGGTTGTCCATACTGATTGCTCATGCCTGCCCTGGGTACACCTTCGATATGGAGGACAACCTCTCTTCTAAGAGGGTGATGTTCACATCACTGAGTGACACCTACTTTGTGCTAGGGTTTACTGACCCCAACGCTAAGGCAAAGGGTCAGGCTAAGAAGCCAGCTGGGAAGGCCAAGAAGGTAGCAACCAGCCTCATAGAGAGGGTGGATGAGCTCTTTGAAAAGAGCAAAGAAGTGGAGGAGGAGATCACTTCTGAGCGCGCTGAGGTGCAGGTTACTGGGAAGGAGGTAGAGAAGAGGAAGTTGAATGTGGTGCTGTCAGAAAAGACCACCAAACCAGGGACTGAGTCAAATCCCAAGAGGGCCGATTCAGAGGCTGAGAGAACTGACGATGACGTCAGAGTGGATAAGGAGCAGGGCAAGAGGACATTGAAGAGACTGAGAAAGGGAACCAAAAAGTCCCCAGCCAAGGGCCTGCCGGAGGTAAGTGAGAGGGAGGAGTCAAGCTCTTCCCGAGCCTCTGGCTTGGAGGTAGTGAGAATGACGATCGAGACGGCTGAGATATTACAGCCTGAGATCAACCCTACCCAATCACCCAAACACCCCAACAGCCACAAACACCCCCACCTGACAACCTTCCTAACCCATCTGAGTCAGCGCCAACAACCTCACCCATACATGAGCCTGACCAGTCCTCAGAGCCAAACCTTCCCAACCCTGCAGATTTCCCATCTTACCCCAATCCAAAAGATTGCCCCAAATCCTTACAAGCCGGAGATCAGGAGGATGACTTTCTGGAGTTGCAGGATGAGGAGGATTTGGATGCCAATTTGGTTGGTGGCATTCTGGAGAACAACTTAAGGGAGAATGCCACTGAGTGGGCAGCTAAGTGCTGGCCCAGCCTGAACATGTACAAAGAGCTTCTTGCAAATGTTGTTGAGCTGAAGGTATGGTTGGACTTCAAACAGTCCAATATGCAGGATCAACAAATGCTTGTGGATGCTCGTGGCTGGGAGCACTGGGAAACTGAGGAGGCAATGTTGTGCACGTATTTTGGGCTCACCAGCTGGCTGCAGCTCTTGAACTTTGATAATTTGAAGCAGCTGGTGATGGAGATGATGTCGAGGATGCAAGATGACATCAGGTCTGATGGTGAGAAGGATGATGAGGAGGATGATGATTCTCAGGATGGAACAGTAGAGAAGATGGTGGATGAAACGGCGAAGGAAGTGGGTCTTATGATCCCTGAGTCTCAGACCCAGGGGGAAGGTGCTAAGGATGTTGGTGCCAAAGGTGGACCAACGGCTGAGGATGTTGAGAACATCTCAGCTGCCGATAACACATCAGTCAATGACGGGATTCCCTGCCCTGAGACAAAGGAGGATGATGTTGAGGCATCTAAGGAGACTCTTAGTTCTGTTAGGATAAAAAAATTATTAGTTTTGATGAGTTAAAATAAACCAGAAGATGTAATAGGACCATCTGGACCTGTTAGCCAGATGATGATCTAGATTAGGACTTAGTCTAGGGGGAACTGCCAGACCAGAAGACTTCACCAGAAGAGTCACCAGAAGACCCCACCAGAGGACTTCACCAGAGGACTCCACCTGAAGACTTCACCAGATGAGACAGACCAGAGGCAGAGGACCTTCCCCAGACCAGACGAGTCCGGACCAGATGAGTCTGGTAGAACATAAGATGCTTAGTTTGATCCCCTGACTCTACTGAGTATTCTGGTTCTTGACCAGATGAGGACCAGAAGACACCGAGGTTGCCTGGTGTCTGGTCTTGCCTTCTCTATTGAGAATCAGAGTTAGGCAGAGGAAGCTATTGACCGTTGGTGATTCAAATCAAGTCAACAAGATCAGGATTGGAAAGTATTTGAAGATAATCAATCCAAGGATCCCACCAACCCAATCAATCAATTAGGGAATTGATTGATTGAGGCTTCCTTATATAGAGAATCTGATTGGATTAGCCCTCCAACGGCTAGCCCTAATCCCCTCTATATATACAAGAGTGCAGTTCAAGAAAAAGCTCTAGTGACCCTACACGCGCACATAGCATACCAAGCTTTTTGATCACTACGCATTTGCACTCACTTTGTTCTTAATTATTCATCCAACTCGTAAGGAGTTTATATACTCAACCTGTTCATCTTGTTAGACAAGGTTGGAGTAAGTTTGTCTTTAGATCGAAGTTAGATCTAAAGAGATTGTAAGAAGGTGCTGGTACTTCGAAAATTCCAGTAAGTAGTGAGTTTGTTGGTTGGATAGTGAGACCCCTTTGATCAAGGGAGAGTGGACGTAGGATATTCAGATCCGAACCACTATAAATACGGTGTTATTTATTGCTTTCTTTAATACCTGTTGTTTATTGTTTGTGCTCTTAAAAAAGGATTTTCGCTAAAGACATTTTGGTTTTAAAGGCTTCCGCAATTAATCTATCTAGTGGGACCAACAAGTGGTATCAGAGCAGTGTGTCCAACGACCACTGCTTTGTAAAGCTTTTGGTGGTCACCGGGCAGATCCATTGCTCTTAAAGTGCTTTTGTTAAAGTTCTTGTTATTTCCCAAATTTTATTTAAAATGTCTGTAAAATCTTCTTATAAGAGTCGCAAATTGCCAGAGTTCTCATTTGAGGACTATATCCACTGGAGCTTCATGATGATTAATCATCTGGGAGCTATCCACCACCGCATGTTAGATGTGGTAGAGAGTGGCCCCATTAAATTTTACTGGACTCCTATTGATAGTGGCAGGTCAGAGTCCAGAGAAGAAACTAGCGATGCTGCAGAGGATAGAGTTCCCAGACAACGAATCCTCAAAAAGAAAGAAGAACTTGACAACGATGAGAGAAAGCTATATAACCTGGACCAGGTGGCAAGAACTGAGATTATTAACACTCTCACCAAGGAGGTAATAGAGAAGGTCAGAACCTGTGTCACTGCGAAGGAGATGTGGGACAAACTTGCAATTCTCTGCGAGGGAACAGAGAAGATTAAAGATAACAAGCTCCAGGCTGTTCAACACTCGTTTGATACGTTCAAAATGAAACCAGACGAGACCATAGACCAGCTGGACATGCGCCTCACAAACCTCCTAAACAAGGCTAGTGCCTTAGGTAAGACCTACTCTGAAAAGGAAATTAATAGTAAAATTTTGCGTTCACTAACTAGCAGGTGGAGAATCAAAGTTACTGTGATCAAGGACAACAAGGATCTCAATACTCTGGACCATCATCTTCTGTTGTCTGATCTCAAAGCTTACGAATATGATCTTCAAGAGGAGGATCAAACAGAAGAGGTTTCCTCTTCTGGTCAGAAAGGAGTTGCATTCTCTTCAACTCTCAAGCCTGATGTCAAGCCAAAGGAGTCTACTGCAGATGACTTGAGCCTCAAGGAGCAGGTAGCACTTCTAACTCGTAAATTAGATAAAATGAGTTCAAAGTATGGCAGGTACAAAAGGCATTGGAAGGAGTCTACCAGAGACAGGAAGAGTTCTTTCAAGCCTACAGAGAAGGAGAAGACATCTGTAGACTCAAGGGAGACCAGATTCAGAACTCCAGAGAGGAGGAGAGATGACAACCCTGGCAACTCTGGGAGATCAGATTATCAGAGGAGGGATGGTAGCTCTGGCAGACCTGACTACCAGAGGAGAGAAAGTAGTCCAGCCAGATCAGACTACAACCAGAGGAGGAGAGAGCCAAGTCCTAGTCCCAGAGGAGACAATGCCTGCTACACATGCAACAAGACTGGTCACTACAGTTATGATTGTCCTCAGCTTACTCCTAGGGAAAGAGAAGAGAAAAGAATCAAGAGAGACAGGAGATATGCAGATAAGAGAGCATTGCTGGCAGAAGCAGAGGAGGAGGATACTAGTTCCAGTTCTTCTTCTTCTGACTTTGGATCAGGTGATGATGTGTGTCTCATGGCAGACATCACTGAGGTAAATGAAACTACTCTAGTTTTATCAAATTCCAAATGTACTGAATCCTCTAATTCATCTGTTAACTCCAGAGAGTCTGATATGCAACAAATGCTATCAGATCTCCAAAATTGTGTCCAACTTTGTCAAAAACTTGAGAAAGAGAATGGTAGGCTCAGAGCTGAAGTTCAATCACTCTCTCATGAGCACAAATCCACCAGAGAACTCATGAAAGATCATTCCAAAGAAGTCTCTGAACTTCAGGATAAGATCACAGAAAGAGATACTCTGGTAGATCAACTCATGAAAGAAAGGACCTCTCAAGAAGATGAGATCAATGAACTCAGAACCAAATACCAGACTCTTATCAAGGGGAAACAAGTTGCTCACAACATAGAGGAGATACCTATGCCCAGAGAAGCCCCTAAGATACCATATGTTGTATCTATCATATCAGAGTCTTCTCAGCGCATCTGTGATAAGAGTGTAAGAGCTGGTAAATTGGTAGAAATCTGGAATGATAAAGACTTAACTGGTAATGGTTACAAGGTGGTTCACAATCCTGATTGGAAAAGGAATCACTCTGTTAATCACATAACAAATGGTCCAGAAGAGTTGACTGTTCTGGAAGAGAAGATGCTAGAGAATAAGTGTCAACAAGGGGAACCATTAAAGATTGATGGTTCTGTGAACAATGAGTCCCAAGGAGTAGAAATTACTAAAATTGGAGGACCCCAGAGAAATCCTCAAAGGGAACCTAAACAGATTAGGGGACCTCAAAGGAAACACTCAAGAAAGGGGAATACCAATCAGAGTAACAACTACCAGAGAAGGAATAATGTTCAACAGAACAAGGTACCCCAGAGACAATTTTCTCAGAGGAATCAATTCCAGAACAGGTATACTAAAAGGAACTATAATCACCAGAGCAAGTCTAATTATCAGAACCAGAGGAGGTCTTCCAGACCCATCTATAGAAAACCAACTGATCTGGGTAGTTATGACACCAGAGATGGTTCTTCTAGGATGTACCCTTACAACCAGACCTTTAAGACCATGTCTTTGAGGCAGGCCATTCCAAAGGCCAGATTTGAGAAAAGGTACACCAGACCTGTTTATAGGAAAGATGTCCTTATCAGACCAGTAGCTCAATATGTCATTGTCAGAGGACATGTGCTGGTAGATAGATTTGGAAGGAAGATAAGATCTCCTCATCCATCAAGGGATGATCTTTATCTATGGATTCCTACAAAACCTGCAACTAACCAATCAGGACCCAGCACTAGTAGGGGACCTAATTGATTTCTCTGCAGGTAGATAAGAGTCCATTGGAGAAAGGACTTTCAAGCAACCATGTCTGGTACATTGATAGTGGATGTTCCAAGCACATGACCTTCCAGAAAGATAATCTCCAAGATTTCAAACCATTGAATGGACCAAGAGTGATGTTTGGTGACAACAACTATGGAGTCACCAGAGGAGTTGGAAAGTTGACCTTCAATGGAGTATCTGTAGATAAAGTCTACTACGTAGAAGGACTCAAGCATAATCTGCTTTCAGTATCCCAATTCTGTGACAAGGGATACTCAGTGAAGTTTTCTAGTGATTCATGCACTGTTTTCTCTTCTGATTATAATGATATTTTGCTAATAGGCTTGAGGAAGGGTAACATTTATCTTGCAGATTTTAACAGTTGCCCAAGAAATGCTTGCCTAGTTGCAAAAGGATCTGCAGAGAATAGCTGGATTTGGCACAAGAGATTGTGTCATCTTAACTTCAAAACACTGAATAAGATTGCCAGAAAAGGTCTCATTCGAGGTCTTCCTAATGAAGTGTTTAAGAAGGATCAGGTTTGTGGTTCATGCCAGAAGGGTAAACAACCCAAGACTTCCTTTAAGGATGTCCAGAGCACAACCACAACCAGAGTGCTTCAACTATTTCACATGGACCTGTTTGGACCTGTTTCTCCTCTTAGTTTCAGTGGAAGGAAGTACACCTTAGTGATAGTAGATGACTTTTCAAGATACACTTGGGTAGTGTTCTTGTTTAAGAAAAATGAAACTATGACTAAGCTGCCAGAGTTCTTCAAGCAGATTCAGAATGAGCAGAACCAGAGCATAGTCAGAATCAGAAGTGACAAAGGAACAGAGTTTTTGAATTCACACATTGCATATTATTGCAAGGATCATGGGATTTTTCATGAAACATCTGCTGCCAGAACACCCCAACAAAATGGAGTAGCAGAAAGGAGGAATAAGACCCTCAAAGAAGCTGCAAGAACACTTCTGGCAGAATACAGCACTCCACAGAGATTTTGGGCAGAGGCCATCAATACAGCTTGCTACACTCAGAACAGATGCCTGATTGCCCAGAGACATAATAAGACTCCATATGAGGTATGGAAAGGTAAAACCCCATCTGTTTCATATTTTTGGATGTAAGTGTTTCATCCATGACAATGGGAAATCTAAATTAAGAACCTTTGATGCTAAAGTGGCTGATGGAATATTCTTAGGATATTCCAGCACCAGTAAAGCCTTTAGAGTTTTTAATAAGAATTCACTTTGTGTGGAGGAAACACCTCATGTTGTTTTTGATGAATCTATTTTTGAGTTCAAGGTGGATTATAAGTCTTCTGATGAGACCCAGAATCAGACTACACCCAGAGTTATCAAAGTCAATCCACCTGTTCTTGATTCAGATTCAGATGATGACCCATCTCCTGGTTCTCTGAAGCAGCAGCCTTCACAAGGAGCAGAACAAGAAGAGGTTGGAACTCCTGTAGGGGGAAGCTCTTCTGCAGGTGGTGATAATCACCAAGGTACTGCAGAAGATGATCAACCAGGCAAGACCACGGGAAGGAGGACCCTGGTTGATCACCCCAATGACCTAATCCTTGGAGATCCAACTAAGGGTGTCCAGACTAGGAGATCTCTTAACTTAGCTGCCTTATTCAGTTGCTATGTGTCCTTGATTGAGCCTAAGAACATCAAGGAGACACTGAAAGATTCAAATTGGATTGTTGCTATGCAGGAGGAGTTGAATCAATTCACCAGACAGGATGTTTGGGAGCTGGTAGACAGACCAAGACATCAAAAGGTGATAGGCACTAAGTGGGTCTTCAAGAATAAGAAAGACGAGAATGATGTCATTACTAGGAACAAGGCAAAGCTAGTGGCTCAGGGCTATTCTCAGTCTGAAGGAATAGACTATGATGAGACATTTGCTCCTGTTGCTAGACTAGAAGCCATCAGATTGTTCTTAGCATATGCTGCTCACATGAAGTTCAAAGTATACCAGATGGATGTGAAATCTGCCTTTCTTAATGGGATTCTCATTGAGGAAGTGTATGTGGAACAACCTCCTGGTTTTGAACAAGGTGACAAGGTGTTCAAGCGTAAGAAAGCTCTTTATGGGCTGAAGCAGGCACCCAGACCATGGTATGACACTCTATCTCAATTTCTTCTGGACAATGGTTTTACTAAGGGTAAGATTGATAGGACCTTGTTTAGGAAAGAAGAAGGAAAGGACATCCTTCTGGTCCAAATATATGTTGATGACATTATATTTGGATCCCCTAACAAGAAGATGTGTGAAAAGTTTGGTGAACTCATGCAGAGTCAGTTTGAGATGTCCATGATGGGTGAGATGAATTACTTTTTAGGTTTGCAGGTTAAGCAATCAGAGAAGGGAATCTTCATTAATCAGGCAAAGTACACCAGAAACATGTTAGAGAAATTTGGAGTAGGATCTAGCAAAGCAGCCAAGATCCCTATGATGACAAATTTCAACATGGATCCAGATGAGTCTGGAGAGTGTGTGGACCAGACTCAGTACAGAGCACTTATTGGTTCTCTTCTGTACCTGACTGCAAGCAGACTAGATATTACCTTTGCTGTTGGAGTTTGTGCCAGATTTCAAGCTAATCCCAAGAAAAGTCACTTGGAAGCAGCAAGGAAGATTTTGAAATATCTTAAGGGAACAGTGAACTTAGGCTTATGGTATCCTGCAGATGACAATTTGGAATTGAGTGGTTATTCAGATTCAGACTATGGTGGATGCAGAATAGATAGGAAATCTACAAGTGGAACATGCCAATTTCTAGGGAATAAATTGGTATCCTGGTTTTCTAAGAAGCAGACTTCAGTTGCTACATCAACAACAGAAGCAGAGTACATGGCTGCAGGGAGCTGTTGTTCTCAACTACTTTGGATTAGTCAACATCTTAGGGATTACCAGATTAGAGCCAAGGATATTCCTATATTCTGTGATAGTAATAGTGCCATTGCAATTACCCAGAATCCAGTTCTTCATACCAGGTGTAAACATGTTGATATAAGGCATCATTTTATCAGAGATCATGTTGAGAAGGGAGATATAAGGATGGAAAAGATTGCAACAGAGAAGCAGAGAGCAAATATCTTAACCAAGCCTTTGGCTGAGACCAGATTTAGAGAGTTAGCTTTTGAGTTAGGATTGTTGGATACAGAGACAGATTTGTTTTAGGGGGAACATCAGAGAAGTATCCTTTATTTCTACTTTATTGCATATTCTTTATTTCGTTTAAAACTAACATACCTGCAGATTAGACATATCAGAGAATGTACCAGATAAGGTATGCACCAGGTGACACTTGTCCCAGATGAGGTGCTGAGACAAATGTCCAGAATCTTCTCTGACCAGAACCAGATGAGTTTCATCAGAGGAGATGTAACATCAGATTAGCTGTGGTATCATCTGGTTACAATATCAGGTGACAGGTATGGTTTTACTTCTCTGGCCTCTGATCATTGGGATACACCTTTCAAATTAGTAAGTACACTCAAAACATTTCAACTTCGGAGTGTATTTAAGACTAGGGTATAGGGCCTAGGCAATCATTTCGCTTTTTCTCTTGACTGCCACAAAACCCCTTTATGCCCCGTCCCAATGACTATGTCAACGCACCAGATTAAATCTGTATCTTGCCTTACTTTGTGGCCGTCGGATTTAATCACTGTGCAAAATGTCAATCAATGCTAAAATTGATTTTGTTTCCTCAATTAATTTCTAAAATTACACGCGTTCACACCTCATTTAATAATCTAGCCACGCGTATTACCCTATTTAAATCAAATTTCCTGTCAATCTGTCCTTTCACGTTTCCATACTTTCAAACTCTAACCTCTCTCTGCAAAGCATTTTCTCTCTCTCTCTCTCTCTTTCTCTCTTTCACAGTAATGGCACCCAAGTGCAATTTCGATCCAGACTGTGTCTGCAAGAAACTCAAGACAGAAATGGTGGTGGACTTCTATTCCACTAAGAATCCGGCCGCTTTGGAGATTTTGGAACTTCTCCGACGTTCTGGGCTGGAGGAGTTGATCTCAACGGTTCCCAAGGATCTGCGTACCTTGGATGGATATGCTGCTCAGTTTCTTATCCGGATGAAGATCCATGAAGACCATATTTCATCCAAGATTGATTCAGAGGATGTTGTTTTATCGAAGGCAGACTTCTGTGGTCTTTTTGGTAACCTTTCTGCGGAAGGTGTGGACCCACTGAAGTACAGAGAAGGAGAGGCGTTGGAATCCTTCAAGATGTTTGCCAGAAATTCATGCCAGAATATTACTAAGGGCTTCTTGGACAAGCATCTTAGGCAGAAGTATAAGGTGTTATTTGACATTGTGGTAAAGATTCTCATGTGTGAGAGCCATAGCACAGATGCCATCTTCATTGGCAGGCTCTGTGTTATGAGGGCCATTCTGGATGGTGTTCAATGTAACTGGGCTGAGTTCTTCTGGGGGGTGCTGAGGAAGAACAAGGTGAAAATCCAGAAGGAAGAATGCCCCCAGTTGCCAGGAGAGCAACAATTTGTGTTCAATGCTAATGTATCATTGGGCACAAAACTCACCCTAATTCTGGATTCGATCCTTCCAGAGAAGAAATGGAGACAATCCTGGTGTAAGGGCTTTCATAAGTCCAAGATTATGTTCTCCAAGGATGGTTCCCTTCATGGCCATCCTGATTCTGATGGTGAGCAAGCCATCCCTGCACCTCCCCTCCAAGCCATTCCCTCGCCTGCTAAGGGGCAGAAGCAGCAGCAGCAGCAGAAGACCCAGAGGAAAGCTGCTGAAGTAACTGGTTCCTCAACCATTACTTTCTCTGGTTCCTCTGAGGAGGACCAGATCCCTCTTCTTGATGTACTGAAGAAGAAGAGTGAGGTTGCCAAGAAGGCAGGAGCATCAAAGAGGAAGAGGCCAGAGGAGGCCAAGAAGAAATCTGCCAAGAAGCCAAGGACTGGCAGAAGAGCTCCCAAGAAATCCCTCCTGGTGGATGAGCCGTCAGAGGAGGAAGAAGAGGAAGAGATTGAGCCTCTTGTGAGGAAATCCAAGGCCAAGAGAGCCCTTCTTCAGGATCCTGACTCTGGATCTGATCTTGGAGAGGCCTTGGAAAAGGCAATTGAGGATGCCTCCCAGATGATGGAGGATGCTCCAGAGTCTGCTGTACCTGCTGGTGTTGACCCAGCAGAGGTAAACCCTTCCTTTCCATCTTTTTCCCCCATTAATCTTGTCTCCCCCTCTACCTCTCCCCCAGATAATATTCCCCAAAACCCATCTGCCTCTGGTACCCCTATTGTTCCACCAGAGCAGATTATACCAGATACCCCAGTATATACTCCCTCTACCATTCATACCCAAACATCTTCTCCCCCAACTTTCCAAACACATCTTCCCACAAACCCCTCTCCCCCACCTTCTGTACCAGAGGTACCCTCAACCTCTTCTGGTGCAGAAATCCCCCCTCCAAACACTTCCACTTCCCAGATACCTCCTACTGTAATACCCTAGACTTTCATGACCTTATTTGCTTTACTAAATGCTTTATATTTCTATATGAATCTATGTGATGCATTTACATCCAAAATTCATGCCAAGGCACGTTTATGTGTTTTGTTTACTCGATACTTACAATTAACACATTATTTGCTCAATACATGCTTATTCTTGAAACTTTATAATTTTTATATGTTCTTTATTTTATGTCTTAAAGTATTTGATATAGAAATTAATATAGTCCTTAAGTCTAGTATTTTATTTTACACGCTATAAGTTGGAAAATGAACGTTTCTTCAAGAAACGAATTACGTATCGATTGCTCGATATTTTTTATGATTAGTATATAGACTTTATAATTTATTTAGAGCCTTAGAAGAGTTCTAATTTTATTTTATAAGATAGTATAAGTAATTTTATGCATAATGTACCTTAAAATCATTAAATAAATTAGAAAATCATAATTTCTTTTATTTTTATTTATCAAATCCAAAGCCTACATGTGTCTTAATTACAAGACACAAAATTTCTCTTGAAACTTCATAAAAAATTCGAAATTTATAGATAGGATAGGAAGAGTGGTGAAGTTTCATGAAAATCAAAGTCATATTTAGAAAATAAAAGTCAAAATTGCAACTAATCCTAGTATGCCATGTGTTTAATGGCTTAACCTCCAAATTCATCCAAATTCTTCCACACTTTTCATTCAAGGTCGGTCCTAGGGGGGCTTGGAGTAATCTCCAAGTATTTCTCCTCCTATAAATACAAGAACATGCATGCATAAATAGGTATAAGCTTAGAAAGAAAATTAGAACAAATACTACACTCATACTTAGATTTTGCAAAAGAAGGAGAAGAGATTTCTTGTAGCTACCTATCTCTAAGTAAGCTTCTCTTCTTGTTTGAGTAATTATTTAAGTGGTAGCAAGAAGTTTATGCATGATATGTGAATTAAATGATAGGAAAATGAGTTTTGATGAGTAATTTGCATGTTATACATGTTTTACTTCATGTTTGAATATTTAATTCAATTTCTTCATGAGTTATGATCAAAATCATGTTTATTATTTGATTATATATGTTTTAGAAGTAGAAATCATGAAATTATATGGTTTAAAGTGAGTTTAAGATGATATGTTCTCCATGTATGCATAAAACCGAATTTCTGGACCAACTTTGGGGTAAATTTCGTTTTTAATCCAATTTTTCGGTAGAAAATTCTGAAATTTTTATATGTGAAATTATACTTGTGAAGGAACTTAGGTTTTAAATTTCATAGCTTTTGGACTAGTATTAAATTCGTGGTGATTTTTCAAAGTAGAGCTAGGGTTTTGGACGAATTTCCAGGAACAATAGAAGTTTACTATAATCTGAGAAAAATCGGTTAGGCTTTTATAGAATACCAAAGTATGGTGATAAATTAGATGAAGTTGAGAGTTCATGGTTAAAATTTCAGGAGTGTTGGACTTGTGGTTGATTTATGGTGAATTTTTAAATTTAAGTGACCAGAATCTGTTATAGTGTGTTCATTACAAAATATTTCATGTTTGGTAAAGAATTTGAGAAATCTGAAAGTATGGTGATAAACTCTATTCAGTTGGTAATATACTGTTAAAATTTCGTAATTTTTGGACTTATGGATAATTTAATATTAATTTTCAAAGTTAGGTGTATAATCTGCCAAATTCGAAATTTTGTGTGAAAGGTTCGAAATGGTCCGGTTACATTTTTTACAGTCGATATTTATTTATAACTTGCTATTTGATGATTTTATACACTTAATTGATATATGTGTGTTAGTATACAATATTTTAATATGTTTGGAGATTTGAATTCACGTTTTACAATTTACAAAAGTGAAGGGATAAGTAACAATGTTTCTATTTTAAAAAAATCTACTTGTAGGTACAAACCTGCAAGGTGGGGAATCACTTCGCTCTTCACCGAGTGTTCTATTATTATTTAATTGCACTTATTAAGCGTTGAATGTTAAATTTTGAGTCTGACCCGCTATCGACTGGCCCCACATATAAGTCCAACTTTATGTTGGCAAGCATATAGTCTGGTCGTTCCGGCACCACGGGTTGGTCACGTCACCCAAGCATATACCCGGTGAAACTCCGGGGGCTCATATATTATAGATAATTGATGTTTAGTTTGTGCAATTAACAAGAGGTTTCCCACTAAGTGTTTTCAAACGCTTATCCCTTCCACTTTTAAATTTTACAGATACTGTGGATCCAGACGTGGGCGAATGAACTCGGCAGGCTGTGGAGCTTCTTAAAGACTTTATATTTTCAAGAATAATATTTTTAACTTTTGGCTTGTATCTTAAATTACGATCGTACTTATTTACTACTTCCGCTGTGTAAATGTGTGGCGTGTGTATATTTTAATCCAAAAATGCTATTTTAGTAACGTTCCTACTTGTGCCACATCATATTTTCCGTACTATATTAAGTGTGGGCGTTACAGGTGGTATCGGAGCAGGTTCGCCTGCTAAAGTGTTTAAAAAAAAGTGTGTTTTAAAATTTTAAAAGGAAACAGCCGCACCGAGATCATTCTCCACGACGGGATCAGGTAAATATTTTATATGTACTTAATATGTACTAAATGCTCTTAATGTATCATATGCTTTTGAGTGTAATATATATGTATTATGTTTTGAATGTAACGTTTTTTGAATGTATGAAATATATGTTAAAGTTTTGTTACTAATGAATTTGTTATTGAATAGAATTATGAATCGTAGAGGAAACCAAAACAACTCAGGTATGAGCGAGGATCTAACTTCCGTCTTAAGGGGGTTAGCTCAGCAATTAAATCACCAAAGCCAATCATCCCAAACACCGGTATCCTCAACCCAAAACCATGACATTGTTAGCTAATTTAAGAAGTTTAGACCTTCAACACTTACCAGAAGGGAAAACCCTATGGAAGTAGAAAACTGGATTCGGAGCTTGGAGAAGATATTCGCTTACCTTAAGTGCACCGATGAGCAGAAAGTTTCTTGCGCTATATTTCAGCTGACTGAAGATGCAGATTATTGGTGGGAAGCTCACTGTAGGACAATGACTGAAGAAGAACGAACTACAGTTACTTGGGAGAAATTCGTAGAAGCGGTGGTTAAAAATTACATACCACAGTCATTTTTAGATCAGAAGGAGACTGAATTCCTACAGTTGAAACAAGGGAGTCTGACAGTACAGGAATATGAAAGGAAGTTTAATCAATTGGGAAGATATGCTTCTCATTTGATTAATACTGATGAAAGGAAAGCAAAAAGATTTATGCAGAATCTACGACCGGAAATCAGTACTATCTTAGCGGCACAAGATATTAAGTCTTATGCCTCGGCATTCGAGAAAGCTCAGATGATAGCAGCATATATGAAATCAGAGGACGTAAGAACGCCAGAATCACAACAAAACAAAAGGAAGTGGATGGGTACGAACCAAGGAAGAAATTTTAAGCAAGTTAAAAAGTCAGAAATAGTGCCACGACAACAACAGAGGCCACCTAAGTGCAGAAATTGTGGGAAGGAACACTTTGGGCAATGCCTGAAGGGAACAGGAATCTGTTATAGATGCAAGGAACCGAGACATGTCATAACTAATTGTCCAAAGTGGAAAGAACAACAGAAGATGGCACCTGCTCGAGTGTTTGCCATGAGTCAGCAGGAGGCGATAGCAAACCCGGAAGTGATGGCAGGTATGTTCAAAATATTCCAAATACCTATTTTCACGTTATTCGATACTGGTGCTACACATTCATTCATCTCTACAAAGATGTTTTAACAAATTGAGACTGCCCATATTATGGTAGAAGAAAATTTTCTAGAAGTAAACATTCCCTCTGGTAGTACGACACAATCCTTAGGACTATGTAGGAATGTGAAGATTGATTTTGAACATGCAATACTCCCGGCAAATCTACATATAATAGAAATGAAGGACTTTGATGTTATCTTGGGAATGGACTGGCTTATAGCAAATCATGCTCTCATCAAGTGTCAAGAAAAAGAAATATCAGTATGGAGAACAAAGGATGAGAACTTTACACTATATGGTGCTAGAATTGGAACTATACCTCGGGTAATTTCAGCAGTAAAGGCTCGGAAAATTTTAAGGAAAGGAGAATGTACAACATTTCTAGTAAATGTTATAGCAACAAAGTCTGATGGTCCAACATTGAACGATATGCCGGTAGTATGTGAATACAAGGATGTATTTCCAGATGATTTGCCATGACTACCCCCAGATCGTCAATTAGAATTTACTATTGATTTAATTCCCGGAGCAGCGCCTGTTTCAAAAGCACCTTACAGAATGGCACCAAAAGAATTGCAAGAATTGAAAGTGCAACTGCAAGAATTACTGGATAAGGGTTTTATTCGACCAAGTGTGTCACCCTGGGGAGCACCGGTATTATTTGTGAAAAAGAAGGATGGTTCATTAAGAATGTGCATCGACTACCGAGAATTGAATAAGCTTACCATCAAGAACAAATACCCTCTTCCCAGAATTAAAGATTTGTTCGATCAATTAAAAGGAGCTAGTGTGTTTTCAAAGATTGATTTGAGATCGGGGTATCATCAAGTGAAAATAAAGGAAAGCGATATTCTGAAGACAACTTTCAGGACTCGATATGGTCATTATGAGTTCGTGGTGCTACCATTTGGACTTAGTAATGCACCAGCTATTTTTATGGATTTGATGAATCGGGTATTTCATCAATATCTGGATCAATTTGTGATCGTTTTCATTGATGATATTCTGGTGTATTCGAGGAATCAGGAGCAGCATGCAGAACATCTTCGGATTACACTAGAAATCCTGAGAAAGGAAAAATTGTATGCTAAATTCAAGAAATGTGAATTTTGGCTGGATAAAGTTGTATTTCTTGGACATACAATTTCAGCTTTGGGAATAGAAGTGGATCCAGCAAAGGTAGAAGCTATAAACAAATGGAAAACACCAACTACGGTGAATGAAGTCAGGAGTTTTCTTGGGTTAGCTGGATATTACCGGAGATTTATTGAAGGGTTTGCTCGAATTGCAAAACCTTTGACTCAGTTGACTCGGAAAGAAATAAAGTTTGAATGGACAGAAGAATGTGAAAGGAGTTTTCAAGAACTAAAGCAAAGATTAACAACGGCCCCAGTTCTTACAATTCCTGAAGGTACAGAAGGATTTATTGTGTACAGTGATGCTTCTAAACAAGGCTTGGGATGTGTACTTATGCAAAATGGGAAAGTAGTAGCGTACGCATCAAGACAATTAAAACCACATGAGCAGAACTATCCTACACATGATTTAGAGCTAGCAGCAGTTGTGCATGCACTCAAGATTTGGAGACATTACTTGTATGGAAGTAAATGCCAGATCTACACAGATCATAAGAGTTTGAAGTATATCTTCGAACAGAAGGAATTGAACATGAGGAAAAGGAGATGGTTGGAGTTGGTGAAAGATTATGATTGTGAGATATTGTATCATCCGGGAAGGGCAAATGTAGTAGCAGATGCCTTAAGTCGCAAGGGAAAGATCAATGCTTTGGTTGTGAAACCAACACTGAAGGAAAGAATAGCAAAAGCTCAATATGAAGATGCATTCTTAGAGAAGATAAAGCAAAAGATCAAGGAAGGTAAAGCAAAGGAGTTTTCAGTATGTGAGGATGGTATATTGTTATGTCAAGGAAGAATATGTGTCCCAGACAAAGAAGAATTCAAGAAGGAAATATTGGAAGAAGCACATTCTACACCATATACAGTTCATCCCGGAGGAACGAAAGTGTACCAAGAATTAAAGAAGTTGTTCTGGTGGAAAAATATGAAGAGGGATATTGGAAATTTCGTACAGAAATGTTTGACATGTCAGCAGGTAAAAGCTGAACATCAAACACCATCGGGATTGCTTAAGCCACTTGAGATTCCTGAATGGAAATGGGAACACATTACGATGGATTTTATGGTAGGATTGCCCAAGTCAATACAAGGAAACGAAGCCATTTGGGTAATTGTTGACAGATTGACCAAGACGGCATATTTTCTACCAATAAAGATGACGTTCACATTGGATAAATTGGCTCAGATTTATATTAAAGAAATTGTCCGATTACATGGAGTTCCAGTTTCTATTGTGTCAGATAGAGATCCACGATTTACATCAAGATTCTGGTACAATCTTCAAGAAGCTTTGGGTACTAAGTTGGAATTCAGTACAGCTTTTCATCCTCAAACAGATGGTCAATCGGAAAGAACAATTCAAACTTTGGAAGATATGTTGAGAGCTTGTATCATCGATTTCGGAGGAAGTTGGGAAAGATACATACCTTTAGTAGAATTTGCCTACAACAATAGTTATCAAGCTACAATTGAAATGGCACCGTACGAAGCATTGTACGGAAGGAAGTGCAGATCTCCACTATGCTGGGATGAAATTGGAGAAAAGAAATTGTTAGGACCGGAATTGGTGGAAGAAACTAACAAAGTAGTAAAGAAGATTAAAGAAAAGATGCAAGCAGCTCAAGATCGACAGAAAGCGTATGCGGATAAGCGAAGGAAAGAATTAAGTTTTGAGATTGGAGACAAGGTATTTTTGAAGGTATCTCCAATGAAAGGAATTTTCCGCTTCGGAAAAAGAGGAAAGTTGAAGCCCAGATATATTGGACCTTATGAGATATTGGAAAGAGTTGGAGATTTAGCTTATAGATTGGCGTTACCACCATCATTGGCAGGAGTACACGATGTATTCCATATCTCGATGCTCCGAAAGTACATACCTGACCCTACCCACATAGTAAATCAATCTGAATTAGAACTGGATACCGACTTAACCTGAGGAGATTCCCACAGCCATACTTGATAGAAAACTTCATAGGTTAAGGAATAGAGATATTCCTATGGTTAAGATCCAGTGGAATAGACACGGAATGGAAGAAGCTACGTGGGAGCGAGAGGACGAAATCTTAGCCAAATACCCTTACCTCAATAATCCTGGTAACACTTGAAATTTCGAGGACGAAATTTATTTAAGGGGGTTAGACTGTAATACCCTAGACTTTCATGACCTTATTTGCTTTACTAAATGCTTTATATTTCTATATGAATCTATGTGATGCATTTACATCCAAAATTCATGCCAAGGCACGTTTATGTGTTTTGTTTACTCGATACTTACAAATTAACATATTATTTGCTCAATACATGCTTATTCTTGAAACTTTATAATTTTTATATGTTCTTTATTTTATGTCTTAAAGTATTTGATATAGAAATTAATATAGTCCTTAAGTCTAGTATTTTATTTTACACGCTATAAGTTGGAAAATGAACGTTTCTTCAAGAAACGAATTACGTATCGATTGCTCGATATTTTTTATGATTAGTATATAGACTTTATAATTTATTTAGAGCCTTAGAAGAGTTCTAATTTTATTTTATAAGATAGTATAAGTAATTTTATGCATAATGTACCTTAAAATCATTAAATAAATTAGAAAATCATAATTTCTTTTATTTTTATTTATCAAATCCAAAGCCTACATGTGTCTTAATTACAAGACACAAAATTTCTCTTGAAACTTCATAAAAAATTCGAAATTTATAGATAGGATAGGAAGAGTGGTGAAGTTTCATGAAAATCAAAGTCAAATTTAGAAAATAAAAGTCAAAATTGCAACTAATCCTAGTATGCCATGTGTTTAATGGCTTAACCTCCAAATTCATCCAAATTCTTCCACACTTTTCATTCAAGGTCGGTCCTAGGGGGGCTTGGAGTAATCTCCAAGTATTTCTCCTCCTATAAATACAAGAACATGCATGCATAAATAGGTATAAGCTTAGAAAGAAAATTAGAACAAATACTACACTCATACTTAGATTTTGCAAAAGAAGGAGAAGAGATTTCTTGTAGCTACCTATCTCTAAGTAAGCTTCTCTTCTTGTTTGAGTAATTATTTAAGTGGTAGCAAGAAGTTTATGCATGATATGTGAATTAAATGATAGGAAAATGAGTTTTGATGAGTAATTTGCATGTTATACATGTTTTACTTCATGTTTGAATGTTTAATTCAATTTCTTCATGAGTTATGATCAAAATCATGTTTATTATTTGATTATATATGTTTTAGAAGTAGAAATCATGAAATTATATGGTTTAAAGTGAGTTTAAGATGATATGTTCTCCATGTATGCATAAAACCGAATTTCTGGACCAACTTTGGGGTAAATTTCGTTTTTAATCCAATTTTTCGGTAGAAAATTCTGAAATTTTTATATGTGAAATTATACTTGTGAAGGAACTTAGGTTTCAAATTTCATAGCTTTTGGACTAGTATTCAATTCGTGGTGATTTTTCAAAATAGAGCTAGGGTTTTGGACGAATTTCCAGGAACAATAGAAGTTTGCTATAATCTGAGAAAAATCGGTTAGGCTTTTATAGAATACCAAAGTATGTTGATAAATTAAATGAAGTTGAGAGTTCATGGTTAAAATTTCAGGAGTGTTGGACTTGTGGTTGATTTATGGTGAATTTTTAAAGTTAAGTGACCAGAATCTGTTATAGTGTGTTAATTACGAAATATTTGATGTTTGGTAAAGAGTTTGAGAAATCTGAAAGCATGGTGATAAACTTTATTCAGTTGGTAATATACTGTTAAAATTTCGTAATTTTTGGACTTATGGATAATTTAATATGAATTTTCAAAGTTAGGTGTATAATCTGCCAAATTCGAAATTTTGTGTGAAAGGTTCGAAATGGTCCGGTTACATTTTTTACAGTCGATATTTATTTATAACTTGCTATTTGATGATTTTATACACTTAATTGATATATGTGTGTTAGTATACAATATTTTAATATGTTTGGAGATTTGAATTCAAGTTTTACAATTTACAAAAGTGAAGGGATAAGTAACAATGTTTCTATTTTAAAAAAATCTACTTGTAGGTACAAACCTGCAAGGTGGGGAATCACTTCGCTCTTCACCGAGTGTTCTATTATTATTTAATTGCACTTATTAAGCGTTGAATGTTAAATTTTGAGTCTGGCCCGCTATCGACTGGCCCCACATATAAGTCCAACTTTATGTTGGCAAGCATATAGTCCGGTCGTTCCGGCACCACGGGTTGGTCACGCCACCCAAGCATATACCTGGTGAAACTCCGGGGGCTCATATATTATAGATAATTGATGTTTAGTTTGTGCAATTAACAAGAGGTTTCCCACTAAGTGTTTTCAAACGCTTATCCCTTCCACTTTTAAATTTTTACAGATACTGTGGATACAGACGTGGGCGAATGAACTCGGCAGGCTGTGGAGCTTCTTAAAGACTTTATATTTTCAAGAATAATATTTTTAACTTTTGGCTTGTATCTTAAATTACGATCGTACTTATTTACTACTTCCGCTGTGTAAATGTGTGGCGTGTGTATATTTTAATACAAAAATGCTATTTTAGTAACGTTCCTACTTGTGCCACATCATATTTTCCGTACTATATTAAGTGTGGGCGTTACACCTACACCTTCTGTGCCTGATATTCCATCATCTTCTGGTGCAGAGCAACCCATTCCTTCACCCTCTACTTCACAAAATCCTAACCCTCCCCAAACCCATACAGACCAGGACCCAACCATTTCTATGGCTCTGGGATTCGTTGGCCCTCCCACTTCTCCTACCTGTTTAACCAGCGATGATAGTGAAGATGAGGAAGCTTCACTTGAGCCTGTAGACTTAGCTCCTTCCTCCTCTGCCTCTGGGCCCAAACCCTTCACTTTCTCCTCTGCAGAAATGGGTCCCATTAGGCAGAGTATGAGTGTAAGTGCTCAGCTCTGGCTAAGAGAGCATTTCCCAGTTCTTCTGGAGCACTTACCACTTCTGGCAGACCTTACTGATGCCAAGGTCTGGAGCAAGGCCAGACTTGAAGATGTGGAGGACCTATTGATGTTGCTTGAGGAAATGGGTCCCTCCAACTTCACTGCTTGGGAGATTGAGCTAAAGCAGAGAATGAATATTCAAAACCCAGCAGAGCTGGAGACTCCTGGTGCTGCTAAAGTCTTGATTCGCACCCTGCTCATCCAGAGAGGAGTAATGCTCACTCCAGAGGGCCCCACTTACAAGTTTGGTCCTCATTTTGTCTTTCCTCCAGAGCTATATTCAGATGAGGAAGACTTTGAGATGTCTCCTGCCGTGGTTAGTTCGACTACTAGATTATTCATGTTGAGAGATTGGTAACCCGGCGGTTGGCATTCGAGCTAAAAAATGGAGACCCGACCTCCTTTTTTGATAAGAGGTCGGTTTATTGTATCTCGGGACCCGGCCGATCTCCATGACTCAGGTCGTGGTTGGTTTTGGTCTCTTAGGCCCTAACGAATTCTCGAGGCAAGACATAAGTCGGCTATTTCATGAAATTATGGCTCCGGCCGACCTCATTTGATGCTTTGGATGTCGGCCGCTTACCTCGGGGGTCTCCTTAATGACAATCGTAATGATTGTCATAGTGTGCGCAGCGATCGACAAGAGAATACGGATGGACTTAAGCATAGCTACAGGCGAAAAGGTTTCCGCATAATCGGTCCCTTCTTTCTGAGTATACCCTTTGGCCACAAGTCTCGCTTTGAAGGTTTCAACCCTTCCGTCCGGTCCTCTTTTCCTCTTGTACACCCACTTGCATCCAATGGGTTCTACCCCACTGGGTGGCTCGACCAACTCCCACACTTGATTATGATCCATCGAACCCATCTCGGCTTCCATTGCCATTTGCCACGACTCCGCGTCTTTGTCTTGGATTGCCTCGTCGTACGTCCATGGGTCTGATTCAACACCGGGAACCAAATCCGAAGATTCTCCTATCCCCATGAATCTCTCGGGTTGCCTAGGAACCCTCCCACTACGACGGGGTTCCGGTTGTGAAGATGTGACGTGTGGTACATCATCTTGTATACTTGGTATCGAGGTTTGACCTCTCAATTCTTCTAAGGTAATTTCACTTTTAGGTTTCCGATTGTTCATATAGTCTTCCTCCAAGAATTTGAAGTGTGTACTAATCACGGTCTTTTGATCCTTGGGACTATAGAACATACACCCTTTCGTTCCCGCAGGGTATCCTATAAACAGCCTTAATTCCGAACGTGGATCCAACTTACCGGCTTTCTTGTCTAGCACGTATGCCGGACAACCCCAAATCCGCAAATGTCTTAGACTGGGCTTGCACCCGGTCCACAATTCCATTGGGGTTTTAGGAACCGATTTGGATGGCACCAAGTTTAGAATATAAGCCGCCGTTTCCAAGGCGTTACCCCAAAACGACTTGGGTACATCCGAATAACTCTTCATGGATCTGACCATCTCTAAAAGAGCCCGGTTCCTTCGTTCCGCCACACCGTTCTGTTGAGGGGTTCCCGGTGCGGTCAACTGGGATACGATCCCTTCGTTCGATAGGTAGTTCAAGAATTCATCGCTGAGGTATTCGCCTCCACGATCTGATCGTAGAAACTTGATACTCTTTTCCCTATGTTTCTCGGCTTCGGCCTTAAACTCTTTGAACTTATCAAAAGTTTCGGACTTATGCCGCATAAGGTAAATGTACCCATATCTTGAGTAATCGTCAATGAAGGTAACGAAATACTCATACCCCATTCTCGCTTTGATCGTCATTGGACCACACACATCGGTATGAACGAGTTCTAACACTTCTATGGCTCTATTCCCCTTGGCTCCAAATGTCCTCTTGGTCATCTTACCCTCTAAACAGGATTCACAAGTTGGAAACGGCTCGACTTGGAGCGATTCCAAGGATCCATCTTTCACCAATCTCTCTATCCGCTTTAGATTAATATGACCTAGTCTAAGATGCCATAGAAGTGTTTCGTTCATCTCCGGAGAGGGCTTTCTTTTATTACTCGAAATGATCGACGTGTTATTAGATTCATTATTTGAGTGGTGTGCACACTTAATCGTATAGAGATTGTTTACCAACGTTCCATAACAGATAACATCATTCTTAAAAGAAACAGTAACAACTTTATTAAAAGTAACTGAATATCCATCAAAAAACAACTTAGAAACCGAAATTAAATTCTTCCTAAAGTTCGAAACGTATAAAACATCTCTTAAAATTAAAACTCTATCTTCAAAAGATAGGTGCACGACTCCCACTGCTTCGGCTGCCACTCTCGTAGCATCCCCCAAAGTGATTGTGATCTCATTCTTGCTAAGTCGCCGGGTTAGCTGGAACCCCTGAAGAGTGAAATAAATATGATCAGTTGCCCCGGTATCCACTACCCAAACGTGGGCAACATACGCCGCAACATATGTTTCAACGACTAAAGCATGAGACTCACCTTTCTTTTCCGTCTTCTTAGGCTTAGAACAGGTCGCCCTCAAATGTCCCTTCTCACCACAATTAAAGCACTTACCCTTAGCAGCTTTCTTTCCACCTCTTTCTCCCTTTGCCTTGGGTTTCGCAACGGTTGGATTTGCTTGGGTCTGGCCTTTCGTCCTCTTCCTCTTCTTCCCTCCCTTGGGACCCGAAGAAGAAGACGGACCGTTTGCCACCATAGCAACGGTTTGGTGATCCATTAGAGTCTCCGCCGATACCAAAGCTTGCAAGAGCTCGGGCAAACTATTTGCCCGATCATTCATTTGATAGTTCAACTGAAACTGCTCAAAGCTCTTTGGCAGAGAATGGAGAACGAAATCGACCTTAGTAGGGAGGTCAAATTGCGCACCAAGTACTTCCAACTTGTTGAGATAACCCATCATCTCGATTACGTGATCCCTTACGGGCGTACCTTCCACCATTTTCAACGAAAGCATCTTTCGCATGGTGATTTGCCTAGCCGTACGGTTCTGATGTTGAAACATCGCTTCAAGATTTTGCATTATCTCAGAGGCGGTCTCCATGTGTTGGTGTTGGTGTTGCAACACATCTGACATTGAAGCCAGAATAGTACACCTAGCCATCTCATCGGAGTCAAACCAACTCTTATGCTCTTTCTTGTCCGCTTTCGTGGCATCTTCGGCAGGCTCTTGGGGCTTAGGAGTAGTAAGTACCCACTTGTGGTGTTGAGCGGTTAGGACAATATTAAGGTTACGTTTCCAATCAACATAGTTCTCACCAACAAGTTTGTTATCTTTAAGTATACTAAACAGTGGATTAAAAGGTTGCGACATGATGAACTGAGAATAAAACATACATTCATATCAATATCTAGAAAAATACGAAATTATCACATAATTCGATCACATCAATTATATTGAAACCTTAAAACAATATAATCATGCATCAGCCAACATCTCGAAACAATTTAAATGCGCCACGAGGGGTGGTCTATACATTTAAATACATTCAAGCGGATCACAAACTTAAAAGTTACAAATCCTTAATTCAAAATTAATAGTTGGCTCCCACTTTGACCACATAGAAATTGACAGGGACTCCGAGGGGAGTAAGTTAATATCAATTTCATATGCCTAAGTAATAACCATAATTAAATACAGGATTATTATTTCGCTTTGAGCAAGCCACTCGTGGTGAGGGTCAATACCGCCACTAGTAATAATCCACAATCATCATTTCGGAATTTATTCATGTGAAATCCGTTCTTTTGGCCGATCCGAGGGGGAAATGTATTCCAAAAGAACTTCACAAATAAATAAACTATGGAGGTCAAAATAATCCAATTTTAATATCCGGAATAAAATTGCGATTATAAAAACATACTTAGTAATTTTCGAAAGTAAGGTTTTTCTTGGACAATTATATTCATGCAAACACATATTAACAAATAATAATAGGTGCACGAAGTAAAACATCCATCAAAACAAAATTAAACACATTGGAGCACTCAAATCCAATTGTCACTGTTTAATTTCTTCACGTCTTGATGCGAAAAATCATCCTTGTTGCTTTCCGACGTTCGTCTCGACGTGCTCCCACTCGAACAACAACACTTCTTCAAAAACAGCATCGTTTTGTGTTCGGGACGACGCTTAAAATCACACGGAAAAAAACATGAACCGAAAAATTCCACGGCCCGAGATACGGCGCGCGTCGGCCCACGAAGTGGGCCCGCGCGCCTCCCGGCCCAAAAAGCGCCGAAGCACTGCAGGAAGCGCACCGAGGCGCAGCCCTGAGGTGCACCCGAGGCGCACCCGAGGCGCTGCACGGAGGCGTGCCGAGGCGCCGCAGGCCGCGCCCGAGGCGCGCGCGCGGCGCCGGCCTCCCGTCGCGCCCGGGTCGTGCGCCGTTTTTCACCGTTCGTCCTCATTTTCTTCACCCCTTGCATGATTTTACGTCCATACACGCGCCACGCTGGTATGCGTCGTCCGGGTACGCCATTTTTAATTCTTCCTTCTTCGTCACGATCCGGTTACAATTTATTTTACAAAAAAAATAAATACTAGATCTAGACTAGTCTATTACAATGATCGAATCAAAATAAAAACAACTAATCTACTCGTGGATTTTCTCACGAGAAAAACGAATTCGAACGAATCGAATAAAAAACAATTAATTCACACGCATGAAATTAACAACATTAAAACCATGACAATTGGATACCTGCAAAAAAGATCTAGCAATTCTACTATCCAATTTCAATTTAATGTTTAACAATATAAATTCCAATTTAAAGATCAGATCCCGAAACCGTGGCTCTGATACCAGTTGTTGGGAAAATAGGGGTGCCCGGAATCTATTCGGGATGAAATTTAAATACGAATTTAAATACAATTATTACTAGCATGAATTAATCCTAATTAATTCAAATAATAATTCCAACAACTAACTTTCATCATGCATGTTGAATTAATTCACATATCAACTATGGCGGAATAAACAAGTAAATATGCGATAAACGTACCTCTTGTAGAATTGGCCTTTGGATATACGGGACAATTACGATCTCGCTCTATCAACCCAAAGCCTTCTCAAGTATTTCCCTTTTCACCTCACTTGATCACCGGTGGGAGATGCTTTCAAGTAATTTAATAAACTAAGAAAAAAGAAAAATATCTATGCTTCTTGATTTTTCCAACACATGGAATTACGTACTTGGGGATGAAATAATCATCTCCTATTTATAGAGTAGGGTGGCCGAAAATATTAGGATATATGGGCTTTGGAAAAAATCTTTTCTTAGACTCTAAGAAATCTTGAATATATCTCATATATTCTTTTCTCGAAAATAAAATATTCCACAAAAATCTCACCCTTCTCATAAACTTGAAATTTTCGAAAATAATAGGAGTGAATCCAAGATTTGGATATTCTTGAATATATGAGATAATCTTGTATTCCAAAAATACTTATCCTCCATAATATCTTTCCAAGAAAATCAACCAAATCTAATCTCTCCTAATAATCTAATTTTCGAAAAAATAAGGAAAAATCAGCAATATAATTTTCTTTTTATTTTAATCACCTTATCATTATTGGGCTACTTAATGGGCTACTTGAGGGGCCTTTAAGGAGAATTAAGATTGGACCTCCTAATGGACTTCTGAATTTCAATATTGACTTCAGCCCATTAATATTAATTATTACCACTAATAAATTAATATTGCACTATCCATCTTAATCCATATTACGATAATATGGTCTCCCGGTTATTATTTCCCGCGTTTAAGATTATCAAGTCCATTAATTAATTAAGCTTCTGAATAGCTCTAAATTAATTAATATATTTCACCTTGGAGTAAAGACAACTCAACATTATTATTCGTACCGAAGAAACTAATTCTTCACTTGCAAGATTTGGTACAATAAAACTTCTGAGCCCACCAAGGGGACTAATCACACGAGCCGTACTCGCACGCGTTTCTCCGTATTAAATCTTAGCAACCGTCGTATGATTAATATCACTGCCCAAGACACAAAGTTCGAAGTCACAATGATTCTCACCCTACATGAATCAAAGCAGTAACCATTAAGCACACACGGTCCTATTTAAGTGATGAAGATTAAGAAATCAACAACCACTGAGGTCTAATTCTTTACCTTTCAGAACAGAAGAATTTATCCTCGCTGTAGGACCTCTTCAACACATACTAAATGTGCTAGTGCAATCTCTTAGTCAAGACAGACCAATCTGAGCCTTACACATCGACCTTTCACGGCGTTTTGTTCAATTCCACCTAGGTCGTGAAAATGTACGTTTAGTTACAAGTAAACTGTTAATGTTGTCTTCCGTGATCGGGTATCACCACATTAACTACAATGTAACATGTACTATATATTGAACGGTTTGCAATAGAAATTCAACATTCAATCATAACTAAAGCAAATGTGATAAAAGAATTATTCTCATAAAACGAGTGTTTGATACACGAGTTATACAAAGTAAAAGCATACTTTCACGTATAACTCCAACAGGGTTGACCCCCATTTCTTGTACATGAGCTACTGCTCGTAGCTCAGCCTACTTCTTCCGATTCGACATTGGAGGTCGCCCATCAGAACAACCACCAACAGGTCCAGCTGGTTCCATCATTTGAATTTGGGGAACCGGTCCTCCTGCTGGTGCTGGAGCTGGTCGCCCAACACGATTCCTTCGGAGGGCTTGTTCAATATCATCCTCCTTGGAATCATCTTCTCTACCTCTCTTTCCGAGTTGCCTTTTCAAAAATTTAGATAACTTACCCTCCTCATAAAACCGCCATAACTACTTTAGCAAGTCTCGACATTTACTCGTAAAGTGCCCTACGCTCTGATGGTAGGCACAATACTTGTTTGGGTTTAACTTGCTAGCGTCTTGGCGAATCTTCCTCGGAGGGGTAAGTAGTTCCTTTTACCGGACGTTATTGTACACTGCATCGATTGATATGGTGAGCACTTGATTTAGCTTATCCTTCAGTTCAGCCCCTTCATTGAATGCTTTCATGTTCTTGGGAGCTTGATACCCACCACCACCGGATTTCTTTGTGTTGACCCGGCCGTGGAGAAGTGAGATAGAAACTCTTTACCCAACTGGGCAAATGAATGAATGGAAGCTGGTGGCAAGGCCGAAAACCATTTATGAACACGATCCCCCAGGGTCAAAGGAAAGTTTCGGCATTGGGTAGCATCACTTGCCCCCATTGATATCATGTAGTCAGAATACTTCATCAAATGCACTCAGGGATCTAATGTGCCTTCATATTGTATACTTACAGGAAACTGGATCTTCTTCTGAATTGGAGCCTTTAAAATCACTGAAGATAATGGAGAGGACGGAAGAGTGGTATTTCCATAGCCTTTCTGCAGGTCTAACTGACCATGCATGCTTTCAATTGCCTTTCTCATAGACACCAATTCTTCCAATGATCCCCCTTGACTTGGAGGTTGTTCGACAAACACTGGTGCACGACCATCAGTTCGTCGCAGTCCCTCACTTGGAAGGGCAACCTCATGGACTGGCCTTCTGGGGTTGGGTACCCCATCTGGACCCAGGCGACCAAAAGCTGACCTAGTCAATCTTTCATGGACTGACTGGCGAGCTGGTGCATGGGCTGAGCGAGCTACTTCAGCTCTGGGGTGAATTTCAGTTATTCCCCGGCCAGGGCGACCTAATCTGTTAAGCGCGCTCTGGCATGTGGTTCCCTGTCTAACTCCCGCTGCTTGACCAGGGGTTGACTCTCCATGGCTAATTGGCTCGTTGAGCTGTTTCTCTTTGCCTTTTGTCTTTCGAAGCTGGGCACTATCTGCCTCATTCTGATGTTCATCCCTCGCCTTCTCATGCTCACGAGCTCTTGTTGGGCTATGCCTTGCTCGAACATGAGATGGACCAAGTTGTCCCCGTTGCTTTTGTAATGCCTGAAGCACTGGAAATGTGTGAGCTAAATCATCAGGATTGCGAGTAAATGCTTCTAGCTCAGACGACATCGGTTGATTGGTTATTGGTTGGTTCTCTTGTTCATGCCGAGCTACTTCAGCTCGCCGACCAGCTTGTGACATCCTTGTATGTGAATCTCTCGTCAAATGTTGGGAATATTGCGTCTTGTGAGATTGAGGCATCTTTAGTTAAGGTGTTTGGGAATAATCTTCAAATGTTCAAGTCTTCAAGTATAAAATACCAAGAACACTCTTGCTTGATTTCTCAAATGAACTTCAAGAAATTCTTCAAATCTTCAAGTTTTAAACTTGAAGTTCTTGCTTAGTTACACCTAATCGGAGGTTCGGACCCTCCTTCTAGCGCCAATTTGTTGATGATCTTTTCTAATCACAGAGATTAGTGGCTGTTTTTAGTTGCTAATTAGATCACCAAACAATTACGTGTGATTGATCACTAACGTAATTAGTGAATGCAAAAATTGGAAGTGAAAAAGAATAAACACGTGTATTGATACATATTTAATTCGTTTTGTTTGATAATTGAGGTGCTTTATTTAACGTAGTCGAAGTTTAGATGTATAAGTAAATTTGTGCTTATTTTATTATTTGAAAATTCAAGGTATTTACACAAGTTTTACAAGTAGGAGGTGTACAAACCTTTGCTCTTCCATGTGTGCATGTTTGACACATGGAGAGTTGACTATTTTGACCTTATCTAAACTAAATTTTATCTTCTAGACTGAATTTGCTCGTTTAGTGAGCTGTCTACCTCTTCGGGCCTTGTCCTTGAAGAGTTATTAGTTTGATTTAATTGGTCATCTTTTGTATTGACTTAATATCTTGGTGCTTTAGTTGGAGCTGTTCGCCTATTGGCTGGAATTGTTCGCCTGGGCTCCATTTGGGTTCACATGGCATTGGCCTTAAAGTAGCTCGCATGGTTAGAGTAGCTCGTCAGGCTAGTATAGCTCGCCTAGCAATTCCAGCTTGGCTTGGCTTAATCCTGACTTTAGATGGGATAACTTCACTTAATCATGTTCGCCCTTTTGGTATTTTTGCTCGCCTATCAACATGTATGTACCAAAATATAGGCTTTTTCTTTGATAAAAAAAAAACTATTAATTTTCAACGGACCAAAAAGAATGTTAAATAAACATAGTTGAACATTTTTTATCTTTTGTAAGGGTATAATAGGAAGAAATGAACATATTTTAGAATTCAAATCATATTAAATTTGTATTTTTAATCTATATGAATGGAAAAAAAAGTATATCTTAATGGTACTTATGGATAAGAAAATTTGGACAATCCCAAGAAATCAGGATATGATCAAATTAATTAAGTTGATTGTGTATATAAACTTATTTACTATATTTAAAAAAAAAAAGGAAAATAGGCAAATTAACGAATTCTTATAAACTCTGAATGTATTTTTTATACACCCACGAGAAATTAAAATGAATACAATGAATTGTCTTCATACAAGGTTTCCGTATCAAGTCTTATAAACATTGCTTCCGCATAAACTAGTTTATAAAAAGGCAGACTACTCTGATCAGAAGATATCAAGTTTTCTAGTATTTCGGTACTTAGTCAAAATTAGAATTTGAGTATAGAAGTCTATTCAACCCCTCCCCCCTTCTAGACTTCTAAAGCTCCCTAAAAGTACCTAGTGAGACCAACATGTTCTCTTATAAGTTTTCCTAAGAGCAACTAGCCTTGCATGTGTAAATGTAGTTATTTACAAACCCTAGCTTACACTTGCATGCATTTAAATACTCTTAGGAAAATCTACAACTGTCACAAAAGTTATAATATTCCAGTTTTCGGCAACGCTTCCAAATTTCTGGCCAATATTCCCAGATTCCGGCTAAGGTATTCCAACTTCACTTGAATTTCTTCAACACACGGAAGTTCGAACCCTTCCCCTAGCACCAATTGTTGATGATCTTACTTCAAATGATCAATTTACCTTTACATATTAAAGTTGGTTGATTAAGTATTAAATTAGATTTAATATTTAATTTACGGATAATTAATAATATACCAATTTAGAATTAATTATTATTACTATTTAATTTAATTAGATTTAATTAAATAGGAATCCTAGAATAGTATATGAAATATTGTAGAATTTTATATATAGGAAAATCAAATCTATGCGATTTGATTTGCAAGATTAGAGATTTTATTTCCTAAATTTGATAGCTTAAGATTTAAGCTGGAATTTTCCTATATATATGAGACCTTAGGGATTTATTATAGATGACTTCATATTTTCTCCATAAAATCTTTAGTTAGAATTTTTCTAGCAAATTCATCTCAGGATTCAACGCTGACAAATCTGCGCGGATCTGTGAACGAGAATTGCGTGGATACCGTTGTTGTTAGCCTAAAATTAGAGCTAGAAAGCAAGAATAAATGTGGTAGGGTTTAGATTAAAACATCAAAGGTAAGAGCATTACTGGATCATTATATGCATAAATGAAGAATGAAAGCTCATCATTGTTGGCAAATGACGAGTTAATGCAAGAAAGCAATAAATTGGAGAGAATTTGCCAGGGATTTTTCCCTAGACTTAATATGTGTGTTTTTAGATTGATGATACTTGTGTTTTTTGTACATGGGTTGTTCTATTTATAAAGTTTATATTGAATGGTACAATGGTCATATCTGAGCTAAAGGGGACCATTGCATTAAATGCCAAATATTCTCTGATACAATGAAGGTGCCCGTTTGTCCTTTGTCTCAGACGTTGAGTCAATCTTCTTATGCTAGGTGGCTCTGTGTGGTGATTTTCTGAATATTTTCCTCTTTGATGGAGAATATCCTGTATGTCCTTGTGTACGAGGGTGATTTTTTTACCTTATTTGAATGGATTTTGTCTGATCTTATCATGTGGTCATCGGATCTTCATTGGCCGCGAGGTAGGGTTTTGTTAATGAAAGCTTTCTTCAATGAGCAAATCATGCAGATTGGGCGCTTTTCAAAAGCTATTCAACATATGGCCCCTGCTATGATAGAGCACCAGATCAAGCATGAGAGGAGAATCTTTCTGAAGCAGTTAAAGTCTTCTCTAGCAGAGGTAAAAGCTTCTTTTAAGGCTAATGGCTTATTTGTCAAGCTGGATGTCATGCACAGCCAGAAGCAGCTACAGGAGCACGTGCTGGAGCAGTTGAGACCTGTCTTTGTGCTCAAAGTGGAGATGGCCAGCCAGATGATTCAAACTGCAAAGCTGAAAGACTCCCTCCAGGAGATGTTGGAGAAGCAAGAGAGACTTGTTGCAGAGTCTAAAGCTTACCTAGAGGAGGCCAAGCAGCTGCGTGATCTTCACTCTTCTTCCAACACTGCCTTGCCTGATCTTATAAGGCAGGTAGTGGAGCCCCTCCTTGATGAAGTTAAAAAGGGGGAAGAGAAGGCCAGAACTGATCTGGCGAAGACCACAAATGAAACTCTCTTCAGCCATGGAGCTCGTCTGGACCTGCTGGAGAATACATTGGCCCAGGCTGAGTTGCAGAAGAAGAAGAAGGAAGAGCTCAAATCCCTTTCCATGGCTAAGCAGCTTGCTGCAGAAGAGGAGTCCGAAGCAGAGCAGGATCCAATCTCCATCTCTGGACCTGCAAAGAGGAAGATAAGGAAAGTAAAGAAGAGCTTCCTTGAATCTGTGGTTGAAGAAGCAGAGAAGAGATTCAAGGAAGAGTCGTCTGAAGAGAGGCAAGCAAGGATAAGGAAAAACATAGATGAAGAGCAGAGGCTCCGATATGTTAGAAGGCCAAATAAGAAGAGCAGAGAAGCTGGCATCACTCCTGGTGCTAGTAGATCCAGCCAGAAGAGAAAAGGGCCTGTTGAAGTCATGAACATCCTCCCTCTCAGGACAGAAGGGTCCTTTGACTCAACTGTTCCTGTGCCTTTGATAGAAAAATGGAGAGAAGCCAAGACTCTCCGGTTCATTCAACATTACATCCAGAGACCTCCACCAGAGGATGATGCTCTCATCAACAGGACCTTCCATTCTTGGATGCAGGCATATGATGCAGATCTGTACAAGCAGTTGATGGATTTAACTATTGAATTCAACCTGGAAGTCACTGCTCCTGAGTTCCATTTTCTCAACACTCCAATGGCAGGAGACCAGGTTGATTGGGCTGAGCTGAAGAAACTGTACAAGACCAAGGTGTTGGCAAACTTCACTCCATCATCTTCTGCAGAGTTGAAGGCCATTCAAGACAGGTTTCTTGACTGGTTTCTGGTGCCCAAAGACAACAGAAGATATGCATAGAATAGGATCTAATCTTCAATGTAATCTGTAATCATCCTTGTCCTTTCTATCAATGAAATTCATATCTTCTCTGTTCAAAAGACAACTTCTTGTTGTCTTAATTATTTGCCTGATAAGATCTATTCTAAGGTCTTATCCTTTAATGTTTTCTTGCTTAAGTTTAGTATTCTTTGTGATCAGTTTTGGTAGTGTTTTAACTCCATCAAAAAGGGGGAAATTGTTAGGATAAAAAAATTGTTAGTTTTGATGAGTTAAAACAAACCAGAAGATGTAATAGGACCATCTGGACCTGTTAGCCAGATGATGATCTAGATTAGGACTTAGTCTAGGGGGAACTGCCAGACCAGAAGACTTCACCAGAAGAGTCACCAGAAGACCCCACCAGAGGACTTCACCAGAGGACTCCACCTGAAGACTTCACCAGATGAGACAGACCAGAGGCAGAGGACCTTCCCCAGACCAGACGAGTCCGGACCAGACGAGTCTGGTAGAACATAAGATGCTCAGTTTGATCCCCTGACTCTACTGAGTATTCTGGTTCTTGACCAGATGAGGACCAGAAGACACCGAGGTTGCCTGGTGTCTGGTCTTGCCTTCTCTATTGAGAATCAGAGTTAGGCAGAGGAAGCTATTGACCGTTGGTGATTCAAATCAAGTCAACAAGATCAGGATTGGAAAGTATTTGAAGATAAGCAATCCAAGGATCCCACCAACCCAATCAATCAATTAGGGAATTGATTGATTGAGGCTTCCTTATATAGAGGATCTGATTGGATTAGTCCTCCAACGGCTAGCCCTAATCCCCTCTATATATACAAGAGTGCAGTTCAAGAAAAAGCTCTAGTGACCCTACACGCGCACATAGCATACCAAGCTTTTTGATTACTACGCATTTGCACTCACTTTGTTCTTAATTACTCATCCAACTCGTAAGGAGTTTATATACTCAACCTGTTCATCTTGTTAGACAAGGTTGGAGTAAGTTTGTCTTTAGATCGAAGTTAGATCTAAAGAGATTGTAAGAAGGTGCTGGTACTTCGGAAATTCCAGTAAGTAGTGAGTTTGTTGGTTGGATAGTGAGACCCCTTTGATCAAGGGAGAGTGGACGTAGGATATTCAGATCCGAACCACTATAAATACGGTGTTATTTATTGCTTTCTTTAATACCTGTTGTTTATTGTTTGTGCTCTTAAAAAAGGATTTTCGCTAAAGACATTTTGGTTTTAAAGGCTTCCGCAATTAATCTATCTAGTGGGACCAACAAGTTCTGAGGGACAAGTTCCCAAAGTTCGAGCTGGCTTAGCTGAGCCTGAGCAGGCGGCTATGACCACTCCACAACTGCCTTTAGTGCACCCTGAAGAGGGGACTGGGGATGCAGGGGCTGACAAGGGAAAACAGCCAACCACTGACGATGCCGCTGGAGATGAAGATGTGCTAATAACTGGGGTTCAACGCGCTGAGTTTACCAGCATTGTCAAAGTCAAGAAAGAAAAGACAACTGAGAACCTAGCTGAGCTTCAGGAGGAAGTGATGAAGCTAAGAGCTGAGAAGGAAGAAGACGCCAAGGCCCTGGCTAAGCACATCAAATGGACCAAGTCAGCGTACAACACCCTTGCCAACAGGGAGTTGATACTACTGAAGAGAACAATGACTAATACGGCAAAGTCAGTGAGGAGTGAGAGGAGGAGAACGAAGAAGATGCTGAGGCAGACTCTACAACAGCTTGAGAAGAGGGATGAGCTCAGAGAAGAAAAGCTCAATCACGCGGTAGAGAGGCTTGCAGTTCAGGCTGAAGCACTCTTTACTCAGGCCACGAACGACTCAGCATCTAAGCTGGATCTGGAGTCAGGGAAGTTAGCTCATACTTCTCAAACTGTTGCTGAGGTTTTGGCTAAGGCCACTGATGAGTCAGCAAAGATACTGGCTGAGGCGAGCAGGGTCAGCGGTGAGTCCTTGAAGGTGGAGGAAAGGATCACCAAGGCTGAACAAAGTCTCCAACACAATATGGAGATCTTTGAGAAGAAGTTGAAAGCTACTATCAGTTCAGTGTCGTATGCTGGGACTAGGATCGCCACGGGAGTTGAGATGCTGAAGGAGGCCGTACTGGAAGTACAATCATTAGCTTCTTTCGTAATCAACAGTGGAGCTGAAGTACTCCCATCCCAGGCCAATGATGATGCCAAAAAGGGGGAAAAGAAGAGGAAAAGATCCCGCCCTAAGGCATCTGAGGCAGTCAACCAGGGTGAAACGGTTGAGGCTGATCCAGAGGCAAACCCTGGGGGGGAATGTCCTCAGAGTGAGGAAGTCAGCCAGGCTGGCAACTGTTGAGGCTGAAGATGAGGCAGAAGCTGCAAAGTTGTTGGTCCCACTCGATAGATTAATTGCGGAAGCTTATGTAATAATGTCTTTCCAAAATCTTTTATAAGAGATCAATAAAACTATATTTAAAAATAAAGCGATAAAAGACACAAGATATATAGTGGTTCGGATAAATATCCTACGTCCACTCTCCCTTATCACCAAGGGGTCTCACTAACAACCAACTCACAAACTTACTCACTGGAATTTCTGAAGTACCAGCACCTTCTTACAAACTCTTTAGATCTAACTTCGATCTAAAGATAAACTCACTCCAGCCTTATTTTAACAAGATGAACAGGTTGAGTGTATGAACTCCTTACGAGTAGATAAGTAATTAAGAACAAAGTGTGAGTGCAATATGCGTAGTGATCAAAGGCTTAGTATGGCTATATGCGCGTGAATGATTCTAGAGCTTTTTCTTGATCTGCACTCAAGTATATATAGAGGGGATTAGGGACATAGCCGTTGGGAGGCTAATCCAATCAGATCCTCTATATATGGAAGCTTCAATCAATCAATTCCCTAATTGATTGATTGGGTTGGTGAGATCTTGAATGATTGTCTTCATATCTTCTTAATCCAATCTTGTTTGACTTGATTTGAATCACCAACGGTCAATGCTTCCAATTGCCTAACTCTGATTCTCTCCAGAGAAGGCAGGACCAGACACCAGGCAACCTCGGTGTCTTCTGGTCCTTATCTGGTGAACAACCAGAATACTCAGTAGAATAAGGGGATCAAACTGAGCATCTTTTGTTCCACCAGACTCGTCTGGTCCGGACTCGTCTGGTCTGGGGAAGGTCATCTGCCTCTGGTCTGATCTCCTCTGGTGAAGTCCTCTAATGAAGTCCTCTGGTGACTCTTCTGGTGAGGTCTTCTGGTCTGGCAGTTCCCCCTAGACTAAGTCCTAACTAAACCTCATCTGGCTAACAGGTCCAGATGGTCCTATTACATCTTCTGGTTTGTTTTAACTCATCAAAACTAACAAATTTTTATCCTAACAATTTCCCCCTTTTTGATGGAGTTAAAACACTACCAGAACTGATCAAAAGTAAACTTAAGCAAGAAAACAATAAAGGGATGAGACCTTAGAATAGATCTCATCAGGCAAATAATAAGACAACAAGGAGTTGTCTTTAGAACAGAGAAGATATGTATTTTTCATTAATAATCAGAGGACAAAATAATTACAGATTACATTGAAGTTCATTGTCCTATTCTAGGCATATCTTCTGTTCTCTTTAGGGACAAGAAACCAGTCAAGGAACCTATCCTGGACGGCCTTCAACTCTGCAGAAGATGTTGGGGTGAAATTCACCAACACCTTGGTCTTGTAAAGCTTCTTCAGTTCTGCCCAATCCACCTGGTTCCCAATCATGGGAGTGTTAAGATAAGTAAATTCAGGAGCAGTCACCTCCAGGTTGAACTCAATGGTTGAATCCATCAGCTGCTTGTACAAGTCTGCATCATAGGCTTGCATCCAAGAATGGAAGGTTCTGTTGATCAGCTCATCATCTTCTGGTGCTGGCCTCTGGATATAATGCTGAATGAACCAGAGGGTCTTGGCTTCTCTCCATCTCTCAATCAGAGGATAAGGCACAGTAGAGTCAAAAGACCCTTCTGTCCTTAGTGGCAAGATGTTCATAACCTCCACAGGGGCTTTCCTCTTCTGTCCTGAGCCACCTGCACCAGAAGGAATACCAGCTTCTCTGGCCTTCTTGTTCTGTCTCCTAACATATCTGAGCCTCTGCTCTTCATCTATGTTCTTCCTGATTCTGGCTTGCCTCTCCTCTGGAGTCTCTTCCTTGTATCTCTTCTCTGCTTCTTCGACAACAGATTCAAGGAAACTCTTCTTAACTTTTCTAATCTTTCTCTTAGCAGGACCAGGAATGGTAGAAGGATCCTGCTCAGCTTCAGATGACTCTTCTTCAGCAGCAAGTTGTTTAGCCATAGATAGAGATTTCAACTCTTCTTTCTTCTTCTTCTGCAACTCAGCCTGGGCCAGAGTGTTCTCCAACAGGTCCAGACGAGCTCCATGGCTAAACAGAGTCTCATTTGTGGTCTTCGCCAGATCAGTTCTGGCCTTCTCTTCCCCCTTTTTAACTTCATCAAGGAGGGGCTCCACTACCTGCCTTATGAGATCAGGCAAGGCAGTGTTGGAGGAAGAGTGAAGATCACGAAGCTGCTTGGCCTCCTCCAGGTAAGCCTTAGACTCTGCAACAAGTCTTTCTTGCTTCTCCAACATCTCCTGGAGGGAGTCCTTCAGTCTAGCAGTCTGAATCATCTGGCTGGCCATTTCCACTTTGAGTACAGAAACTGGCCTCAACTGCTCCATCACATGCTCTTGGAGCTGCTTCTGGCTGTGCATAACATCTAGCTTGACAAACAAGCCATTAGCCTTGAACGAAGCTTTAACCTCTGCCAGAGAGGACTTGAGCTGCTTCATGAAGATTCTCCTCTCTTGCTTAATCTGATGCTCAATCATAGCAGGGGCCATATGTTGGATTGCTTTGGAAAAGCGCCCTATCTGCATGATCTGCTCGTTGAAGAAAGCCTTCATCTTCTGGAGCACAGCAGGAGACATCTCAAAGTCCTCCTCGTCTGAATAAAGCTCTGGAGGGAAGACAAAGTGAGGACCAAACTTGTAAGTGGGGCCCTCTGGAGTGAGCATGACTCCTCTTTGGATGAGCAAGGTGCGAATCAAGACTTTGGCTGCACCAGGAGTCTCCAGCTCTGCTGGATTCTGAATGTTCATCTTCTGCTTCAGCTCAATCTCCCAAGCAGTGAAGTTGGAGGCACCCATTTCCTCAAGCAATAGCACCAGGTCCTCCACATCTTCAAGTCTGGCCTTGCTCCAGACCTTGGCATCAGTAAGCTCTGCCAGAAGTGGTAAGTGCTCCAGGAGAACTGGAAAATGCTCTCTTAGCCAGAGCTGAGCACTTACACTCATACTCTGCCTAATGGGACCCATTTCTGCAGATGAGAAAGTGAAGGGTTTGGGCCCAGAGGCAGAGGAGGAAGGGGCTAAGTCAACAGGCTCAAGTGAAGCTTCCTCATCTTCACTATCATCGCTGGATAAACAGGTTGGAGAGCGGGGAGGGCCAGCGAATCCCAGAGCCATAGAAATGGTTGGGTCCTGGTCTGTATGGGTTTGGGGAGGGTTTGGAATTTGTGAAGTAGAGGTGGTAGGGATTGGTTGCTCTGCACCAGAAGAGGAAGGGATATCTGGTACAGAGTATGTATGGGGGATTTGGAAGGTGGAAGTGTTTGAAGGGGGGACTTCTGCACCAGAGGAGGTTGAAGGTACCTCTGATACAGAAGGTGGGGGAGAGGGGTTAGTGGGGATATGTGTTTGAAAATTTGGGGGAGAAGGTGTTTGTGTAGGAATGGTAGAGGGAGTATAGACGGGTGTATCTGGAATAGTCTGTTCTGGTGGTAGAATGGGGTTACCAGAGGCAGATGGGGTTTGGGGAATGTTGTCTGGGGGAGAGGTAGAAGGGGAAACAAGATTAATGGGGGAGGAAGAGGGAAAGGAAGGGTTTACCTCTGCTGGGTCAACACCAGCAGGCAAAACAGGCTCTGGAGCATCCTCCATCATCTGGGTGGCATCCTCAATGGCCTTCTCCAAGGCCTCTCCAAGATCAGATCCAGAGTCTGAATCTTGAAGAAGGGCTCTCTTGGCCTTGGATTTCCTCACAAGAGGCACTTCATCTTCTTCCTCTTCCTCTTCTGATGGCTCATCCACCAGAAGGGTTTTCTTAGCCTTTCTGCTAGTCCTCCTCTTCTTAGCAGAACCTCTCCTGGCCTCGTCTGGCTGCTTCCTCTTGGCTGCTCCAGCCTTCTTAACAGCTTTATCATCATCAGCCTTCTTCTTAAGCACATCAAGAAGGGGAATCTGGTCCTCCTCTGAGGAACCAGAAAAGGCAACGGCTGAAGAACCAGTTGCTCCAGCAGCTTTCTTCTGAGTCTTCTGCTGCTGCTGCTGCTTTCTCTGCCCCTTAGGAGGAGAGGGAATAGATTGAATAGGAGGGGCAGGGATGGCTTGTTCTCCATCAGAGTCAGGATGGCTATGGAGAGGACCATCCTTGGAGAACATAATCTTGGACTTATGGAAACCCTTACACCAGGATTGTCTCCATTTCTTCTCTGGAAGAATCGAATCCAGAATTAGAGTGAGTTTTGTGCCCAATGAGACATTAGCATTGAACACAAATTGTTGCTCTCCTGGCAACTGGGGGCATTCTTCCTTCTGTATTTTCACCTTGTTCTTCCTCAGCACCCCCCAGAAGAACTCAGCCCAGTTACATTGAACGCCATCCAGAATGGCCCTCATAACACAGAGCCTGCCAACGAAGATGGCATCTGTGCTATGGCTCTCACACATGAGAATCTTCACCACAATGTCAAAAAGCACCTTATACTTCTGCCTAAGATGCTTGTCCAAGAAACCCTTGGTAATATTCTGGCATGAATTTCTGGCAAACATCTTGAAGGATTCCAACGCCTCTCCTTCTCTGTACTTCAGTGGGTCCACACCTTCCGCAGAAAGGTTACCAAAAAGACCACAGAAGTCTGCCTTAGAGAAAACAAGATCCTCTGAATCAATCTTGGAAGAAATATAGTCTTCATGGATCTTCATCCGGATAAGAAACTGTGCAGCATATCCATCCAAGGTACGCAGATCCTTGGGAACCTTTGAGATCAACTCCTCCAGCCCAGAACGTCGGAGAAGTTCCAAAATCTCCAAAGCGGCCGGATTCTTAGTGGAATAGAAGTCCACCACCATTTCTGACTTGAGTTTCTTGCAGACATAGTCTGGATCAAAATTGCACTTGGGTGCCATAACTGTGAGAGAGAGAGAGAGAGAGAGAAAAAAAATGCTTCGCAGAGAGAGGTTAGGGTTTGAATAGTATGGAAACGTGAAAGGACAAATTGAAAACAAAGGTGATTTAAATAGAGTAATACGCGTGGCTTGAAAATTAAATGAAGAGTGAACGCGTGTTGTTTCAAATTCTATTTAGGAAACAAAATCAATTTTAGAATTGATTGACATTTTGCACAGTGATTAAATCCGATGGCCATGATGAAAGGCGAAATACAGATTTAATCTGGTGCGTTGGCATAGTCATTGGGACTGGGTATAAAGGGGTTTTGTGGCAGTCAAGAGAAAAAGCAAAATGATTGCCTAGGCCCTATACCCTAGTCTTAAATACACTCCGAAGGTGAAAGGTTTTGAGTGTACTTATTAATTTGAAAAGTGTATCCCAATGATCAGAGGCCAGAGTAGAAAAGACATACCTGTCACCTGATATTGTAACCAGATGAAACCACAACTAGTCTGGTGAAACTTCTCCTCTGATGAAACTTATCTGGACCTGGTCAGTAAAGACTTTGCACATATCTCTGACTCAACACTTCATCTGGGATAAGTGTCACCTGGTGTATACCTCATCTGGAGGTATACCCTCTCTGATATATCTAATCTGCAGGTATGTTATCATAAGGAAAATTTATGAAGAAAATTTATAAAGTAAGGATACTTCTCTGATATTCCCCCTAAATCAAATCTGTCTCTGGATCCAACAATCCTAACTCAAAAGCTAACTCTCTGAATCTGGTCTCAGCCAAAGGCTTGGTTAAAATATCTGCTCTCTGCCTCTCTGTTGCAATCTTTTCCATCCTTATGTCCCCTTTCTCAACATGATCTCTGATAAAATGATGCCTTATATCAACATGTTTGCATCTGGTATGAAGAACTGGATTCTGGGTGATTGCAATGACACTATTACTGTCACAGAAAATAGGAATATCCTTAGCTCTAATCTGGTAATCCCTAAGCTGTTGACTAATCCAAAGAAGTTGAGAACAACAACTCCCTGCAGCCATGTACTCTGCTTCTGTTGTTGATGTAGCAACTGAAGTCTGCTTCTTGGAAAACCAGGATACCAATTTGTTCCCTAAAAATTGGCATGTACCACTTGTAGATTTCCTATCTATTCTGCACCCACCATAGTCTGAATCTGAATAACCACTTAATTCTAAGTTGTCATCTGCAGGATACCATAATCCTAAATTCACAGTTCCCTTAAGGTATTTCAATATTTTCTTAGCTGCTTCCAAGTGACTCTTCTTGGGGTTGGCCTGAAATCTGGCACAAACTCCTACAGCAAAAGTAATATCTGGTCTGCTTGCAGTCAGATACAAAAGAGAACCAATAAGTGCTCTGTACTGAGTCTGGTCCACACACTCTCCAGACTCATCTGGATCCATGTTGAAATTTGTCATCATAGGGATCTTGGCTGCTCTGCTAGATCCTATTCCAAATTTCTCTAACATGTTTCTGGTGTACTTAGCTTGATTAATAAAAATTCCCTTCTCTGATTGCTTAACCTGCAAACCCAAAAAGTAATTTAATTCTCCCATCATGGACATCTCAAACTGTCCCTGCATGAGTTCACCAAACTTCTCACACAGCTTCTTGTTAGGGGATCCAAATATGATGTCATCAACATATATTTGGACCAGAAGGATGTCCTTTCCTTCTTCTTTCCTAAACAAGGTCCTATCAATTTTACCTTTAGTAAAACCATTGTCCAGAAGAAATTGAGATAGAGTGTCATACCATGCTCTGGGTGCCTGCTTCAGCCCATAAAGAGCTTTCTTAAGCTTAAACACCTTGTCACCTTGTTCAAAACCAGGAGGTTGTTCAACATACACTTCCTCAATGAGAATCCCATTAAGAAAGGCAGATTTCACATCCATTTGGTATACTTTGAACTTCATGTGAGCAGCATATGCTAAGAACAATCTGATGGCTTCTAGTCTGGCAACAGGAGCAAAAGTCTCATCATAGTCTATTCCTTCAGACTGAGAATAGCCCTGGGCCACTAGCCTTGCCTTGTTCCTAGTAATGACATCATTCTCATCTTTCTTATTTTTGAAAACCCACTTAGTGCCTATCACCTTTTGATGTCTTGGTCTGTCTACCAGCTCCCAAACATCCTGTCTGGTGAATTGATTCAATTCCTCCTGCATAGCCACAATCCAATTTGAATCTTTCAGTGCCTCCTTGATGTTCTTGGGCTCAATCAAGGACACATAGCAACTAAATAAGGCAGCTAAGTTAATAGTTCTCCTAGTCTGGACACCCTTAGTTGGATCTCCTAAGATCAGGTCATTGGGGTGATCAACCAGGGTCCTCCTTCCCGTGGTCTTGCCTGGGTGATCATCTTCTGCAGTACCTTGGTGATTATCACCACCTGCAGAAGAGCTTCCCCCTACAGGAGTTCCAACCTCTTCTGGTCCTGCTCCTTGTAAAGGCTGCTGCTTCAGAGAACCAGGAGATGGGTCCTCATCTGAATCTGAATCTGAGTCAAGAATAGGTGGATTGACCTTGATAACTCTGGGTTTATCCTGATTCTGGGTCTCATCAGGAGACGTAGAATCCACCTTGCACTCAAAAGTAGATTCATCAAAAACAACATGAGGTGTTTCTTCCACACAAAGTGAATTCTTATTAAAAACTCTAAAAGCTTTACTGGTGCTGGAATATCCCAAAAATATTCCATCAGCCACTTTAGCATCAAAGGTTCTTAATTTAGATTTCCCATTGTCATGGATGAAACACTTACATCCAAAAACATGAAAATATGAAACAGATGGGGTTTTACCTTTCCATACCTCATATGGGGTCTTATTGTGTCTCTGGGCAATCAGGCACCTGTTCTGAGTGTAACAAGCTGTATTGATGGCCTCTGCCCAGAATCTCTGTGGAGTGTTGTATTCTGCCAGAAGTGTTCTTGCAGCTTCTTTGAGAGTTCTATTCCTCCTTTCTGCAACTCCATTTTGTTGAGGTGTTCTGGCAGCAGATGTCTCATGAAAAATCCCATGATCCTTGCAATAATCTGCAATATGTGAATTCAAAAACTCTGTTCCTTTGTCACTTCTGATCCTGACTATGCTCTGGTTCTGCTCATTCTGAATCTGCTTGAAGAACTCTGGCAGCTTAGTTATAGTTTCATTTTTCTTAAACAAGAACACTACCCAAGTGTATCTTGAAAAGTCATCTACTATTACTAAGGTGTACTTCCTTCCACTGAAACTAAGAGGAGAAACAGGTCCAAACAGGTCCATGTGAAGTAGTTGAAGTACTCTGGTTGTGGTTGTGCTCTGGACATCCTTAAAGGACGTCTTGGGTTGTTTACCCTTCTGGCATGAACCACAGTCCTGATCCTTCTTAAACACTTCATTTGGAAGACCTCGAATGAGACCCTTTCTGGCAATCTTGTTCAATGTTTTGAAGTTAAGATGACACAATCTCTTGTGCCAAATCCAGCTTTTCTCTGCAGATCCTTTAGCAACCAGGCAAGTATTCCTTGGGCAACTGCTAAAATCTGCAAGATAAATGTTACCCTTCCTCAAGCCTATTAGCAAGATATCATTATAATCAGAAGAGAAAACAGTGCATGAATCACTAGAAAACTTCACTGAGTATCCCTTGTCACAGAATTGGGATACTGAAAGCAGATTATGCTTGAGTCCTTCTACGTAGTAGACTTCATCTACAGATACTCCATTGAAGGTCAACTTTCCAACTCCTCTGGTGACTCCATAGTTGTTGTCACCAAACATCACTCTTGGTCCATTCAATGGCTTGAAATCTTGGAGATTATCCTTCTGGAATGTCATGTGCTTGGAACATCCACTATCAATGTACCAGACATGGTTGCTTGATAATCCTTTCTCCAATGGACTCTTATCTACCTGCAGAGAGATTAATTAGGTCCCCTACTAGTGCTGGGTCCTGATTGGTTAGTTGCAGGTTTTGTAGGAATCCATAGATAAAGATCATCTCTTGATGAATGAGGAGATCTTATCTTCCTTCCAAATCTATCTACCAGTACATGTCCTCTTACTATGACATATTGAGCTACTGGTCTGATAAGGACACCTTTCCTATAAACAGGTCTGGTGTACCTTTTCTCAAATCTGGCCTTTGGAATGGCCTGCCTCAAAGACATGGTCTTAAAGGTCTGGTTGTAAGGGTACATCCTAGAAGAACCATCTCTGGTGTCATAACTTCCCAGATCAGTTGGTTTTCTATAGATGGGTCTGGAAGACCTCCTCTGGTTCTGATAATTAGACCTGTTCTGGTGAATATAGTTCCTTTGAGTATACCTATTCTGGAATTGATTTTTCTGAGAAAATTGTTTCTGGGGTACCTGGTTCTGTTGAACATTGTTCCTTCTCTGGTAGTTATTACTCTGATTGGTATTCCCCCTTTTTGAGTGTTTCCTTTGAGGTCCCCTAATCTGTTTAGGTTCCCTTTGAGGATTTCTCTGGGGTCCTTCAATTTGAGTAATTCCTACTCCTTGGGACTCATTGTTCACAGAACCATTAATCTTTAATGGTTCCCCTTTTTGACACTTATTCTCAAGCATCTTCTCTTCCAGAGTAGTCAACTCTTCTGGACCATTAGTTAAGTGATTAACAGAGTGATTCCTTTTCCAATCAGGATTGTGAACCACCTTGTAACCATTACCAGTTAAGTCTTTATCATTCCAGATTTCTACCACTTTACCAGCCCTTACAGACTTGTCTTTGTTATAAAAGTACTTGTGAGTTTTAGTGGTAATTCCAGAATATCCTAAACCACTCTTATCACAAATGCGCTGAGAAGACTCTGATATGATAGATACAACAGATGGTATCTTAGGAGCTTCTCTGGGCATAGGTATCTCCTCTATGTTGTGGACAACTTGTTTTCCCTTGATAAGAGTTTGGTATTTGGCTCTGAGTTCAGTGATCTCATCCTCTTGAGAATTCCTTTCTTTCATGAGTTGATCTACCAGAGTATCTCTTTCTGTGATCTTATCCTGAAGTGCAGAGACTTCTTTGGAATGATCTTTCATGAGTTCTCTGGTGGATTTGTGCTCATGAGAGAGAGATTGAACTTCTGCTCTGAGCCTACCATTCTCTTTCTCAAGTTTTTGACAGAGTTGGACACAATTTTGGAGATCTGATAGCATTTGTTGCATATCAGACTCTCTGGAGTTACCAGATGAATTAGAGGATTCAGTACATTTGGAATTAGATAAAACAAGAGTAGTTTCATTTACCTCAGTGATGTCTGCCATGAGACACACATCATCATCTGATCCAAAGTCAGAAGAAGAAGAACTGGAACTACTATCCTCCTCTTCTGCTTCTGCCAGCAGTGCTCTCTTATCTGCATATCTCCTATCTCTCTTGATTCTTTTCTCTTCTCTTTCCCTAGGAGTAAGCTGAGGACAATCATAACTGTAGTGACCAGTCTTGTTGCATGTGTAGCAGGCATTGTCTCCTCTGGGACTAGGACTTGGCTCTCTCCTCCTCTGGTTGTAGTCTGATCTGGCAGGGCTACTTTCTCTCCTCTGGTAGTCAGGTCTGCCAGAGCTACCATCCCTCCTCTGATGATCTGATCTCCCAGAGCTGCCAGGGTTGTCATCTCTCCTCCTCTCTGGAGTTCTGAATCTGGTCTCCCTTGAGTCTCCAGATGTCTTCTCCTTCTCTGCAGGCTTGAAAGAACTCTTCCTGTTTCTGGTAGACTCCTTCCAATGCCTTTTGTACCTGCCATATTTTGAACTCATTTTGTCTAATTTATGAGTTAGAAGTGCTACCTGCTCCTTGAGGCTCAAGTCATCTGCAGTGGACTCCTTTGGCATGGCATCAGATTTGAGAGTTGAAGAGAATGCAACTCCTTTCTGGCCAGAAGAGGAAACCTCTTCTGTTTGATCCTCCTCTTGAAGATCATATTCGTAAGCCTTGAGATCAGACAACAGAAGATGGTGATCCAGAGTGTTGAGATCCTTGTTGTCCTTGATCACAGTGACTTTAATTCTCCACCTGCTTGTTAGTGAACGTAATATTTTACTATTAATCTCTTTTTCAGAATAGGTCTTACCTAAGGCACTAGCCTTGTTCAAGAGATTCGTGAGACGCATGTCCAGCTGGTCAATGGTCTCGTCTGGTTTCATCTTGAATGTGTCAAAAGAGTGTTGAACAGCTTGGAGCTTGTTATCTTTAATCTTCTCTGTTCCTTCACAGAGCAGAGCTAACTTGTCCCACATCTCTTTTGCAGTGGTGCACGTCCTGACCTTTTCAATAACTTCTTTAGTAAGAGTGTTGATAATCTCAGTCCTCGCCACCTGGTCCAGATTATGTAGCTTTCTCTCATCGTTGTCAAGTTCGTCTTTCTTTTTGAGGATTCGTTGTCTGGGAACTCTATCCTCTGCAGCGTCGCTAGTTTCTTCTCTGGACTCAGACCTGCCACTATCAATAGGAGTCCAGTAAAATTTGATGGGGCCACTTTCAACCACATCTAACATGCGGTGGTGAATAGCTCCGAGATGATTACTCATCATGAAGCTCCAGTGGCTATAATCCTCGAACGAGAATTCTGGCAGTTTGCGACTCTTATAAGAAGATTTCGAAGACATATTGAAAAGAAGTTTAGGGAAATAACAAGAGCTTGAATAAATAGCACTAAAGAGCAATGGATCTGCCCGGTGACCACCAAAAGCTTTTCAAAGCAGTGGTCGTGGACACACCGCTCTGATACCACTTGTTGGTCCCACTCGATAGATTAATTGCGGAAGCTTATGTAATAATGTCTTTCCAAAATCTTTTATAAGAGATCAATAAAACTATATTTAAAAATAAAGCGATAAAAGACACAAGATATATAGTGGTTCGGATAAATATCCTACGTCCACTCTCCCTTATCACCAAGGGGTCTCACTAACAACCAACTCACAAACTTACTCACTGGAATTTCTGAAGTACCAGCACCTTCTTACAAACTCTTTAGATCTAACTTCGATCTAAAGATAAACTCACTCCAACCTTATCTTAACAAGATGAACAGGTTGAGTGTATGAACTCCTTACGAGTAGATAAGTAATTAAGAACAAAGTGTGAGTGCAATATGCGTAGTGATCAAAGGCTTAGTATGGCTATATGCGCGTGAATGATTCTAGAGCTTTTTCTTGATCTGCACTCAAGTATATATAGAGGGGATTAGGGACATAGCCGTTGGGAGGCTAATCCAATCAGATCCTCTATATATGGAAGCTTCAATCAATCAATTCCCTAATTGATTGATTGGGTTGGTGAGATCTTGAATGATTGTCTTCATATCTTCTTAATCCAATCTTGTTTGACTTGATTTGAATCACCAACGGTCAATGCTTCCAATTGCCTAACTCTGATTCTCTCCAGAGAAGGCAGGACCAGACACCAGGCAACCTCGGTGTCTTCTGGTCCTTATCTGGTGAACAACCAGAATACTCAGTAGAATAAGGGGATCAAACTGAGCATCTTTTGTTCCACCAGACTCGTCTGGTCCGGACTCGTCTGGTCTGGGGAAGGTCATCTGCCTCTGGTCTGATCTCCTCTGGTGAAGTCCTCTGATGAAGTCCTCTGGTGACTCTTCTGGTGAGGTCTTCTGGTCTGGCAGTTCCCCCTAGACTAAGTCCTAACTAAACCTCATCTGGCTAACAGGTCCAGATGGTCCTATTACATCTTCTGGTTTGTTTTAACTCATCAAAACTAACAAATTTTTATCCTAACAAAAGTTGAGGGCTGAGGCTGCAAAGAAGGCAAGAAAGGCTAATGAACTTTCTAAGATACTCGAATCTTACAAACCGGCTGAGGCAATTCAAAAGTCACCCCAAGTTCACACAAGGAAAAATCCCATCACTTTTTATGCGGAGACGGTGGTGGAACTGTGCGCTGAGGCATGGGGAACTCCTTCTGAGAAGTCCGAGGCTGAGCGTAGGGCTGATATAGCTCAAAAGGAGAAGATGCGCATTTTGGAGAGAAAAGTGGAGAAACTGACTGATCTGACTGACTTGCAACAGCGAGAACTTGACGATGCAGTGATCAGTTTGCTTAGGAGGAAGAAGGCGAAGTTGGAGCCCAGAAAGTACAGAAAGAGGCTAACATCTAGGAAGTCAACATTACTGCAAGTCAGAAGGCTGGAATTAGGTCAGAGGGAAGCTTATGTTGATGAGTTCATCTCAGAGACATTGAAGGAGTTCTGGATTGATGCAAGGGATGAGTTTGTCAAGCTTTGGTACGTAGTGAAGAAGTGGGGCGACTCTGAAGATATCAATGCCCACTTCACTAATTACATGATGGACAATCACCCTGAGTTGATTCAGAAGATCTTGGAAGAAGCTGAAGCAGCCTAAGTCCATGGGAAAGCTCCTGAGTTCGTTGCTCGACCACCCCCTCTTATACCTAGAACTGGAAAGCATGATAATAAAGCCATCATGACTGAAGTTTTGAAGATTGCTAAAGCTGAAGGATATTTGAATCAGATTAAGAGAGTTGAAGAGTTAAAGATTAGAGTCTATGCTGGTTATGGACTCAAGCCTGAGATGAGATTAGTCTAGTGATTCACATCCTTTCCTTGTAATAGATTAGATTTGTTGGTCCCACTAGATAGATTAATTGCGGAAGCTTTAAAGCTATGTCTTAACAAATTTCTTATTATAAGAGCACAAAACAAGTAAGAGATTAAATAAATGAAAGCAATAAATAACACCGGATATATAGTGGTTCGGATCTGAATATCCTACGTCCACTCTCCCTTTTATCCAAGGGGTCTCACTATCAACCAACCACTTACTTACGTACTGGAATTTTCGAAGTACCAGTTCCTTATTACAACTCCTTTAAATCTAACCACACTCTAAAGTAATCAACCTTCAACCTTATCTTAGAGATGAACAGGTTAAAATCCAACAACTCCTTAAGAGTAGATATGTAATGTGAATACTAAGAGTGCTAAGAGTGATTATCAAAAGCTTGGAATATGACTTGTGCGCGTGAGAGTCTCTAGAGCTTTTTCTTGGAACTGCACTCTTGTATTTATAGAGGGGATTAGGGCTAGCCGTTGGAGAGCTAATCCAATCAGATCCTCTATTTAAGGAAGCTTCCAATCAATCAATTCCCTAATTGATTGATTGGGTTGGTGGGATCCTTGGATTGATTGACTTAAAATACTTTCCAATCCTGATCTTGTTGACTTGATGTGAATCACCAACAGTTAAATGCTTCCTCTGCCTAACTCTGATTCTCTCCAGAGAGGGCAAGACCAGACACCAGGCAACCTCGGTGTCTTCTGGTCCAGATCTGGTTAACAACCAGAATACTCAGTAGAAACAGGGGATCAAACTGAGCATCTTTTGTTCCACCAGACTCGTCTTGTCCGGACTCGTCTGGTCTGGGGAATGTTCTTTGCCTCTGGTCAGTCTCATCTGGTGAAGTCTTCTGGTGGAGTCCTCTGGTGATGTCCTCTGGTGGGGTCTTCTGGTGACTCTTCTGGTGAAGTCTTCTGGTCTGGCAGTTCCCCCTAGACTAAGTCCTAATCTAGATCAACATCTGGCTAACAGGTCCAGATGGTCCTATTACATCTTCTGGTTTGTTTTAACTCATCAAAACTATACAATAATTTTCCTAACAAGATTCATTGTAACCATTTCCATATCATTCAATGAAATCTATTACTTTGCCCGCAGACAAAAATACATTGTCTTTTTTACTGTTATTTAAATTCTATACTCTATCAAGAACTGCTCTAACACTGACTTATCTTATAGATAGGTTTTTAATTTCCTCTAAGTGTTTTGAGGATCTTTTCAGTATTTTGGCATCATCAAAAAGGGGGAAATTGTTTAGACAATGTCAGTTTTGATTAGATCCCAAAGCCCCTGAAAAGATGAGTTGCCTTAGTTTATCTTAAGTCAGGCTAGTCTTGGTTAGGTTTTGTACTTAGTCATTTTACACTTCACAGGTACTCAGTGAGAAGAGAACTCACTGATGACAATCAAGACTAAGAGCCTGAAGATGAAGAGCACTATCCTGAACTTATGGCAGCCTTATAAGCTGACTGAGTAAGTGTCAGTGATGAAGAGTATGACCCTAAGGTCACTACTAACTCAGTTCTGAAGGGAACAAGATGACACTGAGTTTATGGGAAAGACTTGGAGTAGAGCCAAGCAATGCAAAAGGAATGTCAGCGTCAGGAGAAGACCGTTGTGCTCTAGACAAAAAGAACTTAATAAGACAAGCTGAAGCCTAGGAATAAGTTCTGACATTCTCACCAACCTGATGACGAAGACCAATCCGGGAAGGACACACACGCATGGAACCTGACACGATGACTGACTTCAGACTACATATTCAACGGGCAAGCATTAAATGGCGCATTAAATGCAACCTACCAAATCCATGCAAGGACAGCTGCTGCATGGGAAATATGTCTGTTTGAGCAACTCTACATAGATGACTAGAAGGCTATCTCTTCCAACGGATAGTTTTTAAATTACCTATAAATACAGAAGGCCTTGAACCCATTCAAGGTTACGGGAAATTTCCAAGCCAGAAATTACTCAAACTCTCAAGCATTCAAAGCATTCAGTCTTTAGAAGAAGCACTCGAAACCAGTTAAATTTCCCAAGTGTTTCTTAGTCACTGAGAGTTATTCTGTATTCCAAAGAGCGTATTAGCATTATCTTGAGCTTAGAGTGATTATCCAATCCTTAGCAAAGCTTTTCTTTGTAAGGATTATCACAACTTAGTTGGAAACCAAACTGAAACCAAAACCCTAAGTTAGGTTTGTTGGTAGTAAGTTGTTAGTGAGTTAGTAAGGAGTTTGTATAGGTTAGTAAGGAGTAGCTGATCTTGGTGCACCTTGGCATGTTAAAAACAAGAACCCCTTGAGTGGATTTTGTTGGTCCCGAAACGAGTAAACAGGTGTATGGGGGGGAATACACCTGTGGTTACAAACTTAAAAACTTCTTTTAAAACGTAAACAGGTGACTTCAGAGAGTAACTCGTCAGTGGACTTTAAGTCTGCTGAGAGTTATTTGTGAAAGCTTACTGAGATAATACCTCCACTGAAAGCTCAAGACTTTCAGTTGAACTATTATCTAATTAGCTTTCAACTGCGGATTAATGAGCCCTTTAGAAAACTCGTTTTACTTGATAAGCTTTGAGTGGATAACACACACTTAGGAAATAGCAGAATGTAAGTACACAAGATATAAAGTTGTTCAGAGCAGAATCTCCTACGTCCACTGTCCTGATCAAACAGGAGAATTCCTTTCACTTGGAATTCCTTGTGTTATAGTGCCAAGGTGCACTGATCAATTAATCCTCTCTTAGGATGATTGATCACTAGGATAATTCCAGGTCCTAGTTCCAAAAACAAACCAGTTTTCAGACTGATACAGTTAATCATCTTACTAACACCATTTAACTCTAACTCTCAACCTAATAAAGGAGTAGGGGTTTGAGTAGGGTTTTGGTTCCAACTATTGTGAGATAATCCTTACAGTGTAGCTCATGGCTTAGGATGGATTATCTCTTTCTAAGATTTGGATATAGCTTTTAAGCTTGGTTACAGAAGGTTTGTTATGCTCTCTACTGATTTGAAACACTTGGGAAACAAAGGTAATTTCGAGTGCTTCTTGAAGGTTATGAATGTAGAGATAGCTTTGATCTTATGAGTTTCCCGTGCATATAAATGAGCACGTCCTTCTGTATTTATAGGCTTCCTTGAAAATCTTCCCGTTAGATTTGAATCTTCTCAAGTAAGTCTTCTTGTATCTGATTGGTTCAAACGACTCTGTTTGAAGCTTTAAGTCTTGTCAAGAAACGGCCGAAAGACCATGCTTGTTCACCTAACTTTCTGTAGATTGCTAGGGAAAGACTTTTGGTACTTGTCAGTCTGAGGCAGGTTGGCTGTCAGTAGAGTACACTGACGTGTCATCTTCTCATTGGACCTTCAGTCTGCTTGCCCAAATTCTTATCTTGCTTTAAGGTGGAACTCCTCTGAGAGAGCCTTCTCATTCCTTCATTTATTGTAAGCTTCACTGAAATTCGTTTTGCCTTGTTCCAACCAGATTAACTAACAACTTTTAATGTGTTTAGCATTTAATGAACTTTGTTAGTTCTCATCAGTGGACCTTGGTCCTCTCCTGATGGTTTTAGCCTTAGTGAGAATGCACTTAGAAAAACATTCAAGACTTAGACTACTTTCTGAGATCACTTGTTTTCAGCGGACTTCATCTTCATCAAACCTTGTCTTCAGCGGACTTTGTTCTTCAATACACTCTATAAGTTTCTAACTGCACTCCAGTTCTCAACATTTAGAACTGTTAAACTAAATTCTAACTCTACTGAATATTTTACTTACAAACAACTTAGGAGGAACATTTTGGCATCTTAATCAAAACTTAAGTCTATACAATTTCCCAACAGATTTCCTATTAAATCAGGCCGTGGACGTAGGAGCTTGAGTCTCTGAACCACGTTAAACTCCCTGTGTTCTTACTGCTTTGATTTTGTGCTTGCTTTATCATATTACTTGTTCATTCATAGCATTTGGTTTTTGTCAAGCTGAATCAATCAGCCTGATCATCAAACAGAGCACTGCCCTTCTAATCACTACTTCAGAATTGAGTAATCAAGTTTTCAGAAAGCAAACTAAACAAGACTTTAAACTATCAGGGCTCACACATTTCCGCACTGAACTTGAATTGATAGTTAGCCAACTGACCCGCACTAAGTGTAGTCAATGGGGAGATTATCAGCTCTTAGTTCTTTATCACTCTCAGTAAAGGGGACTCAACAAGGTTTAAGTTGAAAAAATTGGTATACGTGTATTCCCCCCCATACACGTATTCATCAGTCTTGTACCGGGACCAACTCTAATAGAGTTTTATCAAATTAATTATACCAGTGATGTATCCACCAGTGCGTTGCACGGAAGCTAGTTTTATCCATATAATAAATAAATTTCAGCCATTTATTTGAATTACAAAAATCATATTACTGCACTGCATATATATATATATATATATTGTATATTTTTCAATATATATACATTCTCACAATATATCATAATTCATTGGACAAATTATTACACATAATATTAAGAAATTCATTTCTTTCTAATTCTGCACTCTCTAACTTCTTCTTTTTTAAGAAATAAATTTTCTTTTAATTTAGTTATAACACATTAATCAATACACTATACATGTAAAACATATTTCTAGAATATCAAAATAATAAAATTACTACACCATACTTTAAAAAAAAATAGTTTCTACTCTTTCACGTAAGGAAGCTAATATATAAAAAAAAGGTAAATAACAATTCTAAAAACCTAAAAATTTCTAAACACTTCTTGATATACAATATTTTTCATTGTGTTACACTCAAGACGATCATTGTCACATAACATAATTTTCAAACCATGGCGATTGGTAACCCTCGAAACCGTAACATAAATTTGTCCATGACCAAACACTGTCTTCCTAAGAAATACCTCAACATGGCTAAAAGATTGTCTCTGACTTTTATTTATGGACATAGCATATGAAATAATCAATGGAAATTGTCTCTGTGTAAACTTGAAAGGTAACCTAGGATCAGAAGGTATCAACGACAGTCGCGGTATCAATGCTAGTTTTCCAGCACTACTACTAGTTAGAACTTCAGCTTCAATTACGTTGTCACTTAGCCTAGTGATTACCATCCTGTATATACAAAAAATCATAATTTTAATTTTTTTTAAAATGGTAAATAATAATAATTATTGTACTAAAATTACATAATAAAATAACAAATTAACTTTTTTCCATTGCAAAATCCTCTAGAATGATCAATATTTCTAGATAACTTTAAGATTTAGTTCATGATAAGTTGTTGGGATATTTAGTTTTGATGATTTTCCAAAATGACTTGTAATAGAAAATGAGCAGTCAGGATTGTGTCTTATAAGATTCAGGTTAGGCTAGTCTATTTTCAGTTTACGGGTATTCAGTTGAGGGGGAACTCAGCTGTCTCGGAACCTGAGAAGTCAGAACTATCCTAGACCAATCAGACTGGAGCATCAAGTCAGAACCCTGAAGACCTGAAGACTGTCCTGAAGGAAGTCCCACTGAGTATAAACTTGACTTTCTAAGCTGGTCAGTGGACTACTAAGTGAAGAGCATGATCATGAGGATCAGTGTTGTGCCTAGTAGACCCTGAAGGAGTCAGACTACTGAGGAATGAGAGGCTGACAATTTGCCTTATGTCAACTCTCCTGAGTGGACTTTAGTCCACTAATGAAGGAAGTCTACTAGTAGACTTCAAGTCCAATGAAAGTTCCTAAGAGGACTTCAAGTCTACTGAAGAAAATCTACTGAAGAAAGTCCACTGAGAAGACTTAAAGTCGAATGAAGAAAGTCTACTGAGTAGACTTTAAGTCCAATGAAAGTTCCTAAGTGTTAGGATAAAAATTGTTAGTTTTGATGAGTTAAAACAAACCAGAAGATGTAATAGGACCATCTGGACCTGTTAGCCAGATGATGATCTAGATTAGGACTTAGTCTAGGGGGAACTGCCAGACCAGAAGACTTCACAAGAAGAGTCACCAGAAGACCCCACCAGAGGACTTCACCAGAGGACTCCACTAGAAGACTTCACCAGAGGAGATCAGACCAGAGGCAGAGGACCTTCCCCAGACCAGACGAGTCTGGTGGAACAAAAGATGCTCAGTTTGATCCCCTTATTCTACTGAGTATTCTGGTTGTTCACCAGATAAGGACCAGAAGACACCGAGGTTGCCTGGTGTCTGGTCCTGCCTTCTCTGGAGAGAATCAGAGTTAGGCAGAGGAAGCTATTGACCGTTGGTGATTCAAATCAAGTCAACAAGATCAGGATTGGAAAGTATTTGAAGATAATCAATCCAAGGATCCCACCAACCCAATCAATCAATTAGGGAATTGATTGATTGAAGCTTCCTTATATAGAGGATCTGATTGGATTAGCCCTTCCAACGGCTAGCCCTAATCCCCTCTATATATACAAGAGTGCAGTTCAAGAAAAAGCTCTAGTGAGACTCTACACGCGCACATACCATTCTAAGCTTTTAATCACTACGCATTTGCACTCATTTGTTCTTATTTACTCATCCAACTCGTAAGGAGTTTATATACTCAACCTGTTCATCTTGTTAGATAAGGTTGGAGTAAGTCAGTCTTTAGATCGGAGTTAGATCTAAAGAGATTGTAAGAAGGTGCTGGTACTTCGGAAATTCCTGTAAGATAGTGAGTTTGTTGGTTGATTGTGAGACCCCTTTGATTAAGGGAGAGTGGACGTAGGATATTCAGATCCGAACCACTATATATACGGTCTTATTTATTGCTTTCCTTAATACTTGCTTATTTATAATTTGTGCTCTTAGAAAAGGATTTCTTCTAAAGACATATCGGTTAAAAAGGCTTCCGCAATTAATCTATCTAGTGGGACCAACAAGTGGTATCAGAGCAGTGTGTCCACTGACCACTGCTTTGAAAAGCTTTTGGTGGTCACCGGGCAGATCCATTGCTCATTTATTATTTTTGTTCAAAACCTAGATAAATCCTTATTTTAGTAAATATGTCTTCGAAATCTTCTTATAAGAGTCGCAAACTGCCAGAATTCTCGTTCGAGGATTATAGCCACTGGAGCTTCATAATGAGTAATCATCTTGGAGCTATTCACCACCGCATGTTAGATGTGGTTGAAAGTGGCCCCATTAAATTTTATTGGACTCTTATTGATAGTGGCAGGTCTGAGTCCAGAGAAGAAACTAGCGACGCTGCAGAGGATAGAGTTCCCAGACAACGAATCCTCAAAAAGAAAGACGAACTTGACAACGATGAGAGAAAGCTACATAACCTGGACCAGATGGCAAGAACAGAGATCATCAACACACTTACAAAAGAGGTGATTGAAAAGGTCAGAACGTGTGCCACTGCCAAGGAGATGTGGGACAAACTCGCACTTCTCTGTGAGGGAACAGAGAAGATTAAAGACAACAAGCTCCAAGCGGTTCAACACTCGTTTGACACCTTCAAGATGAAACCAGACGAGACCATTGACCAGCTGGACATGCGTCTCACAAACCTTCTAAACAAGGCTAGTGCCTTAGGTAAGACCTACTCTGAAAAAGAGATTAATAGTAAAATCTTGCGTTCTCTAACAAGCAGGTGGAGAATTAAAGTCACTGTAATCAAGGACAACAAGGATCTCAATACTCTGGATCACCATCTTCTGTTGTCTGACCTCAAAGCTTACGAATATGATCTTCAAGAGGAGGATCAAACAGAAGAGGTTTCCTCTTCTGGCCAGAAAGGAGTTGCATTCTCTTCAACTCTCAAGCCTGATGTCAAGCCAAAGGAGTCTACTGCAGATGACTTGAGCCTCAAGGAGCAGGTAGCACTTCTAACTCGTAAATTAGACAAAATGAGTTCAAAATATGGCAGGTACAAAAGGCATTGGAAGGAGTCTACCAGAGACAGGAAGAGTTCTTTCAAGCCTGCAGAGAAGGAGAAGACATCTGGAGACTCAAGGGAGACCAGATTCAGAACTCCAGAGAGGAGGAGAGATGACAACACTGGCAACTCTGAGAGATCAGATTATCAGAGGAGGGATGGTAGCTCTGGCAGACCTGACTACCAGAGGAGAGAAAGTAGTCCAGCCAGATCAGACTACAACCAGAGGAGGAGAGAGCCAAGTCCTAATCCCAGAGGAGACAATGCCTGCTACACATGCAACAAGATTGGTCACTACAGTTACGATTGTCTTCAGCTTACTCCTAGGGAAAGAGAAGAGAAAAGAATCAAGAGAGATAGGAGATATGCAGATAAGAGAGCACTGCTGGCAGAAGCAGAGGAGGAGGATACTAGTTCCAGTTCTTCTTCTTCTGACTTTGGATCAGATGATGATGTGTGTCTCATGGCAGACATCACTGAGGTAAATGAAACTACTCTAGTTTTATCTAATTCCAAATGTACTGAATCCTCTAATTCATCTGGTAACTCCAGAGAGTCTGATATGCAACAAATGCTATCAGATCTCCAAAATTGTGTCCAACTTTGTCAAAAACTTGAGAAAGAGAATGGTAGGCTCAGAGCTGAAGTTCAATCTCTCTCTCATGAGCACAAATCCACCAGAGAACTCATGAAAGATCATTCCAAAGAAGTCTCTGAACTTCAGGATAAGATCACAGAAAGAGATACTCTGGTAGATCAACTCATGAAAGAAAGGACCTCTCAAGAAGATGAGATCAATGAACTCAGAGCCAAATATCAGACTCTTATCAAGGGAAAACAAGTTGCTCACAACATAGAGGAGATACCTATGCCCAGAGAAGCTCCTAAGATACCATCTGTTGTATCTATCATATCAGAGTCTTCTCAGCGCATTTGTGATAAGAGTGGTTTAGGATATTCTGGAATTACCACTAAAACTCATAAATACCTCTATAATAAAGACAAGTCTGTAAGAGCTGGTAAATTGGTAGAAATCTGGAATGATAAAGACTTAACTGGTAATGGTTACAAGGTGGTTCACAATCCTGATTGGAAAAGGAATCACTCTGTTAATCACATAACAAATGGTCCAGAAGAGTTGACTATTCTGGAAGAGAAGATGCTAGAGAATAAGTGTCAAAAAGGGGAACCATTAAAGATTGATGGTTCTGTGAACAATGAGTCCCAAGGAGTAGGAATTACTCAAATTGGAGGACCCCAGAGAAATCCTCAAAGGGAACCTAAACAGATTAGGGGACCTCAAAGGAAACACTCAAGAAAGGGGAATACCAATCCGAGTAACAACTACCAGAGAAGGAACAATGTTCAGCAGAACCAGGTACCCCAGAGACAATTTTCTCAGAGGAATCAATTCCAGAATAGGTATACTCAAAGGAACTATAATCACCAGAGCAAGTCTAATTATCAGAACCAGAGGAGGTCTTCCAGACCCATCTATAGAAAACCAACTGATCTGGGTAGTTATGACACCAGAGATGGTTCTTCTAGGATGTACCCTTATAACCAGACCTTTAAGACCATGTCTTTGAGGCAGGGCATTCCAAAGGCCAGATTTGAGAAAAGGTACACCAGGCCTGTTTATAAGAAAGGTGTCCTTATCAGACCAGTAGCTCAATATGTCATAGTAAGAGGACATGTACTGGTAGATAGATTTGGAAGGAAGATAAGATCTCCTCATCCATCAAGGGATGATCTTTATCTATGGATTCCTACAAAACTTGCAACTAACCAATCAGGACCCAGCACTAGTAGGGGACCTAATTGATTTCTCTGCAGGTAGATAAGAGTCCATTGGAGAAAGGATTTTCAAGCAACCATGTCTGGTACATTGATAGTGGATGCTCCAAGCACATGACCTTCCAGAAGGATAATCTCCAAGATTTCAAGCCATTAAATGGACCAAGAGTGATGTTTGGTGACAACAACTATGGAGTCACCAGAGGAGTTGGAAAGTTGACCTTCAATGGAGTATCTGTAGATGAAGTCTACTACGTAGAAGGACTCAAGCATAATCTGTTTTCTGTATCCCAATTCTGTGACAAGGGATACTCAGTGAAGTTTTCTAGTGATTCATGCACTGTTTTCTCTTCTGATTATAATGATATCTTGCTAATAGGCTTGAGAAAGGGTAACATTTATCTTGCAGATTTTAGCAGTTGCCCAAGGAATGCTTGCCTGGTTGCTAAAGGATCTGCAGAGAACAGCTGGATTTGGCACAAGAGATTGTGTCATCTTAACTTCAAAACATTGAACAAGATTGCCAGAAAAGGTCTCATTCGAGGTCTTCCTAATGAAGTGTTTAAGAAGGATCAGGTTTGTGGTTCATGCCAGAAGGGTAAACAACCCAAGACTTCCTTTAAGGATGTCCAGAGCACAACCACAACCAGAGTACTTCAACTACTTCACATGGACCTGTTTGGACCTGTTTCTCCTCTTAGTTTCAGTGGAAGGAAGTACACCTTAGTAATAGTAGATGACTTTTCAAGATACACTTTGGTAATGTTCTTGTTTAAGAAAAATAAAACTATGACTAAGCTGCCAGAGTTCTTCAAGAATATTCAGAATGAGCAGAACCAGAGCATTGTCAGGATCAGAAGTGACAAAGGAACAGAGTTTTTGAATTCACATATTGCAGATTACTGCAAGGATCATGGGATTTTTCATGAGACATCTGCTGCCAGAACACCTCAACAAAATGGAGTTGCAGAAAGGAGGAATAGGACTCTCAAAGAAGCTGCAAGAACACTTCTGGCAGAGTACAGCACTCCACAGAGATTTTGGGCAGAGGCCATCAATACAGTCTGTTACACTCAGAACAGATGCTTGATTGCCCAGAGATACAATAAGACCCCATATGAGGTATGGAAAGGTAAAACCCCATCTGTTTCATATTTTCATGTTTTTGGATGTAAGTGTTTCATCCATGACAATGGGAAATCTAAATTAAGAACCTTTGATGCTAAAGTGGCTGATGGAATATTTTTGGGATATTCCAACACCAGTAAAGCTTTTAGAGTTTTTAATAAGAATTCACTTTGTGTGGAGGAAACACCTCATGTTGTTTTTGATGAATCTGCTTTTGAGTTAAAGGTGGAAGCTAAGTCTTCTGATGAGACCCAGAATCAGACTACTCCCAGAGTAATCAAAGTCAATCCACCTGTTCTTGATTCAGATTCAGATTCAGATGATGACCCATCTCCTGGTTCTCTGAAGCAGCAGCCTTCACAAGGAGCAGAACCAGAAGAGGTTGGAACTCCTATAGGGGGAAGCTCTTCTGCAGGTGGTGATAATCACCAAGGTACTGCAGAAGATGATCATCCAGGTAAGACCACGGGTAGGAGGACCCTGGTTGATCACCCCAATGACCTGATCTTAGGAGATCCAACTAAGGGTGTCCAGACTAGGAGAACTATTAACTTAGCTGTCTTATTCAGTTGCTATGTGTCCTTGATTGAGCCCAAGAACATCAAGGAGGCACTGAATGATTCAAATTGGATTGTTGCTATGCAGGAGGAATTGAATCAATTCACCAGACAGGATGTTTGGGAGCTGGTAGACAGACCAAGACATCAAAAGGTGATAGGCACTAAGTGGGTTTTCAAAAATAAGAAAGATGAGAATGATGTCATTACTAGGAACAAGGCAAGGCTAGTGGCCCAGGGCTATTCTCAGTCTGAAGGAATAGACTATGATGAGACATTTGCTCCTGTTGCCAGACTAGAAGCTATCAGATTGTTCTTAGCATATGCTGCTCACATGAAGTTCAAAGTATACCAGATGGATGTGAAATCTGCCTTTCTTAATGGGATTCTTATTGAGGAAGTGTATGTGGAACAACCTCCTGGTTTTGAACAAGGTGACAAGGTGTTTAAGCTTAAGAAAGCTCTTTATGGGCTGAAGCAGGCACCCAGAGCATGGTATGACACTCTATCTCAATTTCTTCTGGACAATGGTTTTACTAAAGGTAAGATTGATAGGACCTTGTTTAGGAAAGAAGAAGGAAAGGACATCCTTCTGGTCCAAATATATGTTGATGACATCATATTTGGATCCCCTAACAAGAAGCTGTGTGAGAAGTTTGGTGAGCTCATGCAGGGACAGTTTGAGATGTCCATGATGGGAGAATTGAATTACTTTTTGGGTTTGCAGGTTAAGCAATCAGAGAAGGGAATTTTTATTAATCAAGCTAAGTACATCAGAAACATGTTAGAGAAATTTGGAATAGGATCTAGCAAGGCAGCCAAGATCCCTATGATGACAAATTTCAACATGGATCCAGATGAGTCTGGAGAGAGTGTGGACCAGACTCAGTACAGAGCACTTATTGGTTCTCTTCTGTATCTGACTGCAAGCAGACCAGATATTACTTTTGCTGTAGGAGTTTGTGCCAGATTTCAAGCTAATCCCAAGAAAAGTCACTTGGAAGCAGCTAGGAAGATATTGAAATATCTTAAGGGAACTGTGAATTTAGGATTATGGTATCCTGCAGATGACAACTTAGAATTGAGTGGTTATTCGGATTCAGACTATGGTGGGTGCAGAATAGATAGGAAATCTACAAGTGGAACATGCCAATTTTTAGGGAATAAATTGGTATCCTGGTTTTCTAAGAAGCAGACTTCAGTTGCTACATCAACAACAGAAGCAGAGTACATGGCTGCAGGGAGCTGTTGCTCACAGCTACTTTGGATTAGTCAACAGCTTAGGGACTACCAGATTAGAGCTAAGGATATTCCTATTTTCTGTGATAGTAATAGTGCCATAGCTATTACCCAGAATCCAGTTCTTCATACCAGGTGTAAACATGTTGATATAAGGCATCATTTTATCAGAGATCATGTTGAGAAGGGAGATATAAGGATGGAAAAGATTGCAACAGAGAGGCAGAGAGCAGATATTTTAACCAAGCCTTTGGCTGAGACCAGATTCAGAGAGTTAGCTTTTGAGTTAGGTTTGTTGGATCCAGAGACAGATTTGTTTTAGGGGGAACATCAGAGAAGTATCCTTGTTTCATTACTTTTCCTCATATATTTATTTTCTTGAGCTAACATACCTGCAGATTAGATATATCAGAGAAGGCAACAGACGAGGTATGCACCAGGTGACACTTGTCCCAGATGAGGTGCTGAGTCATTTGTCCAAAATCTTCTCTGACCAGAACCAGATGAGCTCCATCAGAGGAGATGTAGCTGTGGTTTCATCTGGTTACAATATCAGGTGACAGGTATGCATTTACTTCTTTGGCCTCTGATCATTGGGATACACTTTTCAACTTAGTAAGTACACTCACAACCTTTCAACTTCGGAGTGTATTTAAGACTAGGGTATAGGGCTCAGGCAATCATTTCGCTTTTTCTCTAGACTGCCACAAAACCCCTTTATACCCAGTCCCAATGACTATGCCAACGCACCAGATTAAATCTGTATCTTGCCTTTCATCGTGGCCATCAGATTTAATCACTGTGCAAAATGTCAATCAATGCTAAAATTGATTTTGTTTCCTAAATTGAATTTGAAACAACACGCGTTCACACTTCATTTAATTTTCAAGCCACGCGTATTACTCTATTTAGATCAATTTTGTTTTCAATCTGTCCTTTCACGTTTCTATACTATTCAAACCCTAACCTCTCTCTGCAAAGCATTTTCTCTCTCTCTCTCTCTCTCTTTCACAGTAATGGCTCCTCCGTGCAATTTCGATCATGTCCTGATGATGAAAAAGCTTAAGACGGAGATGGTGGTGGACTTTTATACCACCAAGAATCCAGTTGTGCTGTCAGTTCTGGAGATGTTCCAGAATGCAGGGGTGGAGAAGTTGATCTCCACTGTTCCCAAGGACTTTCGCACCCTTGACGGTTATGCGGCCCAGTTTCTGGTTCGCATGAAGATTCATGAGGATTACATCTCTCAAAGATTGGTGATGATGATTTGGTGTTTTCCAAGCACGATTTCTGCGCTTTGTTCGAGAACATTTCTGCTGTGGGAGTGGATCCGTTGACATACAAGGAGGATGATATCGTTGGATCATTCAAGATTTTTGCTCGCTCTTCCTGCCAGAACATCACAAAGGGCTTTGTGGATAAGCATTTAAGGCAGAAGTTCAAGGTGTTGTTCGATATCGTGGTTAAAGTACTTATGTGTGAGAATCACAGCACAGATGCCATTTTCAATGGTAGGATGTGTGTGATGAGAGCTTTATATGATGGTGTGCAATGTAATTGGGCGGAGTTCTTCTGGGACGTGTTGAGGAAGAACAGGCTGAAGGTGAAGAAGGAGCCTTGTCCTTCCAGGCCAGGGGAGTTGCAGTTCTGTTTCGCTGCAAATGTCTCTTTGGGGACTAAGTTAACACTTATTCTGGATTCTCTCCTTCCAGAGAAGAAGTGGAAGTCATCTTGGTGCCACAATTTTCACAAGTCCAAGATCCTCTTCTCCAAGGATGGTCCTCTCCACGGCCATGCCGACTCTGATGGAGAGCAAGCCATCCCTGCCCCTCCTATTCAATCTATTCCCTCACCTCCTAAGGGGCAGAGAAAGCAGCAGCAGCAGAAGACTCAGAAGAAAGCTGCTGAAGCAACTGGTTCTTCAACCGTTGCCTTTTCTGGGTCCTCAGAGGAGGACCAGATTCCCCTTCTTGATGTGCTTAAGAAGAAGGGTGATGATAAAGCTGTAAAGAAGGCTGGAGCAGCCAAGAGGAAGCGGCCAGAGGAGGCCAGGAGAGGCTCTGCTAAAAAGTCTAAGATTAGCAGGAAGGCCAAGAAAACCCTTCTGGTAGATGAGCCATCAGAAGAAGAAGAGGAAGAAGAGGAAGTGCCTCTTGTGAGGAAATCCAAGGCCAAGAGAGCTATTCTTCAAGATCCTGATTCTGGATCTGATCTTGGAGAGGCCTTGGAGAAGGCCATTGATGAGGCCTCCCAGTTGATGGAGGATGCTCCAGAGACGGCTATACCTGCTGGTGTTGACCCAGCAGAGGTAAATCCCTCCATTCCATCTTCTTTTCCCATTAATCTTGTTTCCCCTTCCACCTCTCCCTCAGATAACATTCCCCAAACTCCATCTGCCTCTGGTAACCCCACTCTTCCACCAGAGCAGACTATCCCAGATACCCCTCTCTTTACACCCTCTACCATTCCTGCTCATACACCTTCTCCCCCAAACTCCCAAACACATCTTCCCACTAACCCCTCTCCCCCACCTTCTGGACCAGAGGTACCCTCAACCTCCTCTGGTGCAGAAGTCCCCCCTTCAAACTCCTCCACCTCTCAGATCCCTCCTACACACTCTGTCCCAGATATTCCTTCCTCTTCTGGTGCAGAACAACCTCTTCCTACCACCTCTACTTCACAAAACCCCAACCCTCCCCAAACCCATATAGATCAGGACCCAACCATTGCTATGGCTCTGGGATTCCCTGGCCCTCCCCCCTCCCCAACCTGTTTAACAAGCGATGACAGTGAAGATGAGGAAGCTTCACTTGAGCCTGCTCACTTAGCACCTTCCTCCTCTGCCTCTGGGCCCAAGCCCTTTATATTCTCTTCTGATGATATGGGTCCCATTAGGCAGAGTATGAGTGTGAGTGCTCAGCTCTGGCTAAGAGAGCAGTTTCCAATTTTGTTGGAGCACTCACCCCTCCTGGCAGATCTGACTGATGCCAAGGTTTGGAGTATGGCAAGACTCCAGGATGTTGAAGATCTCATGCTTCTGTTAGAGGAGATATCTCCTTCTGCCTTCACTGCTTGGGAGATTGAGCTGAAGAAGAAGCTAAATATTCAAAACCCAGCAGAGTTGGAGACACCAGAGACGGCCAAGATTCTCATCAAGACCCTCTTGATCCAGAAAGGTGTCATGCTCACTCCAGAGGGCTTCTCCTATAATTTTGGTCCGCATTTCTCATTCCCTCCAGAGTTGTACTCTGATGAGGAGGACTTTGAGATGTCTCCTGCTGTGCTCCAGAAGATGAAGGCTTTCTTCAACGAGCAGATCATGCAGATAGGGCGCTTTTCCAAAGCAATTCAACATATGGCCCCTGCTATGATTGAGCATCAGATTAAGCATGAGAGGAGAATCTTCCTGAAGCAGATCAAGTCCTCTCTGGCAGAGGTGAAAACTTCCTTCAAGGCTAATAGCTTGTTTGTCAAGTTAGATGTCATGCACAGCCAGAAGCAGCTCCAGGAGCACGTGCTGGAGCAGTTGCGGCCAGTCTCTGTTCTCAAGGTGGAGATGGTCAGCCAGATGATTCAGACTGCTAAGCTGAAGGACTCCCTCCAGGAGATGTTGGAGAAGCAGGAGAGACTTGTTGCAGAGTCTAAAGCTTATCTGGAGGAAGCCAAGCAGCTTCGTGATCTTCACTCTTCCTCCAACACTGTCTTGCCTGATCTTATAAGGCAGGTAGTGGAGCCCCTCCTTGATGAAGTTAAAAAGGGGGAAGAGAAGGCCAGAACTGATCTGGCGAAGACCACCAATGAGACTCTGTTTAGCCATGGAGCTCGTCTGGACCTGTTGGAGAACACTCTGGCCCAGGCTGAGTTGCAGAAGAAGAAGAAAGAAGAGTTGAAGTCTCTTACTATGGCTAAACAACTTGCTGCAGAAGAAGAGTAATCTGAAGCTGAGCAGGATCCTTCTACCATTCCTGGTCCTGCTAAGAGGAAGATTAGAAAAGTAAAGAAGAGTTTCCTTGAATCTGTTGTCGAAGAAGCACAGAAGAGATACAAGGAAGAGACTCCAGTAGAGAGGCAAGCCAGAATCAGGAAGAACATAGATGAAGAGCAGAGGCTCAGATATGTTAAGAGGCAGAACAAGAAGGCCAGAGAAGCTGGTATTCCTTCTGGTGCAGGTGGCTCAGGTCAGAAGAGGAAAGCTCCTGTGGAAGTTATGAACATTTTGCCACTCAGGACAGAAGGGTCCTTTGACTCTACTGTGCCGTATCCTCTGATTGAGAGATGGAGAGAAGCCAAGACCCTCTGGTTCATTCAGCATTATATCCAGAGGCCAGCACCAGAAGATGATGAGCTGATCAACAGAACCTTCCATTCTTGGATGCAAGCCTATGATGCAGACTTGTACAAGCAGCTGATGGATTCAACCATTGAGTTCAACCTGGAGGTGACTGCTCCAGAATTTACTTATCTTAACACTCCCATGAATGGGAACCAGGTGGATTGGGCAGAACTGAAGAAGCTTTACAAGACCAAGGTGTTGGTGAATTTCACCCCAACATCTTCGGCAGAGTTGAAGGCCATCCAGGATAGGTTCCTTGACTGGTTTCTTGTCCCTAAAGAGAACAGAAGATATGCCTAGAATAGGACTATGAACTTCAATATAATTTGTAATTATTTGTCCTCTGATTACTAATGGAAAAATACACATCTTCTTTGTTCTAAAGACAACTTCTTGTTGTCTTATTATTTGCCTGATGAGATCTATTCTAAGGTCTCATCCCTTTATTGTTTTCTTGCTTCAGTTTTACTTTTGATCAGTTCTGGTAGTGTTTTAACTCCATCAAAAAGGGGGAAATTGTTAGGATAAAAATTGTTAGTTTTGATGAGTTAAAACAAACCAGAAGATGTAATAGGACCATCTGGACCTGTTAGCCAGATGATGATCTAGATTAGGACTTAGTCTAGGGGGAACTGCCAGACCAGAAGACTTCACCAGAAGAGTCACCAGAAGACCCCACCAGAGGACTTCACCAGAGGACTCCACCAGAAGACTTCACCAGAGGAGATCAGACCAGAGGCAGAGGACCTTCCCCAGACCAGACGAGTCCGGACCAGACGAGTCTGGTGGAACAAAAGATGCTCAGTTTGATCCCCTTATTCTACTGAGTATTCTGGTTGTTCACCAGATAAGGACCAGAAGACACCGAGGTTGCCTGGTGTCTGGTCCTGCCTTCTCTGGAGAGAATCAGAGTTAGGCAGAGGAAGTTATTGACCGTTGGTGATTCAAATCAAGTCAACAAGATCAGGATTGAGAAGTATTTGAAGATAATCAATCCAAGGATCCCACCAACCAAATCAATCAATTAGGGAATTGATTGATTGAAGCTTCCTTATATAGAGGATCTGATTGGATTAGCCCTTCCAACGGCTAGCCCTAATCCCCTCTATATATACAAGAGTGCAGTTCAAGAAAACCCTTTCTTGGTCTTCTTGCTTACCTGCCTTTCTCAGCTCTAGTGAGACTCTACACGCGCACATACCATTCTAAGCTTTTAATCACTACGCATTTGCACTCATTTGTTCTTATTTACTTATCCAACTCGTAAGGAGTTTATATACTCAACCTGTTCATCTTGTTAGATAAGGTTGGAGTAAGTCAGTCTTTAGATCAGAGTTAGATCTAAAGAGATTGTAAGAAGGTGCTGGTACTTCGGAAATTCCAGTAAGATAGTGAGTTTGTTGGTTGATTGTGAGACCCCTTTGATTAAGGGAGAGTGGACGTAGGATATTCAGATCCGAACCACTATATATACGGTCTTATTTATTGCTTTCCTTAATACTTGCTTGTTTATAATTTGTGCTCTTAGAAAAGGATTTCTTCTAAAGACATATCGGTTAAAAAGGCTTCCGCAATTAATCTATCTAGTGGGACCAACACTAAGAGGACTTCAAGTCTACTGAAGAAAGTCCACTGAGAAGACTTAAAGTCCAATGAAGAAAGTCCACTGAGAAGACTTAAAGTCCAATGAAGGAAGTCTACTGAGTAGACTTCAAGTCCAATGAAAGTTCCTAAGAGAACTTCAAGCCTACTGAAGAAAAGTATCCCGAGAGGATTTCAAGTCAGCTGAAGACAAGTCGCCTGAAGTCAGGACTACCCTGATCAAGTATCCTGAACAAAAGAGCCGTTGGACTCAGTCCACGTGGACCAATCAAGACAAGGTAGCGAATCTGACAAAAGCTGACAAGGCCGTACTTCAGTGAAAAAGAGAATTTCACTCCAGAGATAGTCTGGATTTGAATGTTACTCTCTCCAACGGTAACATTCAAATCCACACTATAAATACAAACTCAAGCTGCATTTAGAAGAGTGGAGCAGATGCGAGAGAGAGTGCAAGTTCAAGAGAGGCATAAGGAGGCACCATCTCCATCAAGAACACAGACCCTGAGTTCTACATAGTCATATTTGAGTGTTCTAGTTTGTATACTCGAGCCTATCATATACATCCTAAGCTTAGAGAGATTTTCTCAATCCTAGCTTTCAGGCTAAAACCATGTAAGGGAAAATCTCACCTAGTTGGAGAAAGCAACACCAAACCCAAACCCTTTCCCGAGTGTAAGAGTTAGTGGTTGAAGTTAGGTGTGGAGAGGCAGTCCCTGAGAGAAGAGGGATGTGAGGCCAGTTCGAGAGGCAGCTTCGCGGAGGGGTGTGAGTCCAGTTGAGAGTGCACCTTGGCACGTTAAAAACAAGCTAATCCTTAGTGGATTATCCTGTTCAATCAGGATAGTGGATGTAGTTGCTTGAGCCTCTGAACCACTTTACATTGTTATGTTCTTTATTGCTTTACTGATTTTCTTAAGCACTGCCCTGACCACTCATTTACAAAGTATTTCAGTGCACTCCAGTGTTTAAAAAAAATCCTAAATTCCCAAATGCAAATGTTTTCACGGGACCATCAATTGGTATCAGAGCGGGTTGTTCAAATGACATCTGATCTTGTCTTGAAAATCCCAATGGTCAACCGAACAGATCTTTAATGTTTACAAATTTGGGTTTTTTTTCTGCACTATTATTTGTTGTACTAACATGTTTCTTATTATAGAAAATCATAAGGGTTAGAAGTTTTGGAATCATAATAAAGGGGGAAATTATTGGGATATTTAGTTTTGATGATTTTTCAAAATGACTTGTAATAGGGAATGAGCAGTCAGGATTGTGTCTTATAAGATTCAGGTTAGACTAGTCTATTTTCAGTTTACGGGTATTCAGTTGAGGGGGAACTCAGCTGTCTCGGAACCTGAGAAGTCAGAGCTATCCTAGAGCAATCAGACTGGAGCATCAAGTCAGAACCCTGAAGACTCGAAGACCGTCCTGAAGGAAGTCCCACTGAGTATAAACTTGACTTTCTAAGCTGGTCAGTGGACTACTCAGTGAGGAGCATGATCATGAGGATCAGTGTTGTGCCTAGTAGACCCTGAAGGAGTCAGGCTACTGAGGAATGAGAGGCTGGCAATTTGCCTTATGTCAACTCTCCTGAGTAGACTTTAGTCCACTAAGAAGACTTAAAGTCCAATGAAGAAAGTCTACTGAGTAGACTTCAAGTCCAATGAAAGTTCCTAAGAGGACTTCAAGTCTACTGAAGAAAAGTATCCTGAGAGGATTTCAAGTCAGCTGAAGACAAGTCGCCTGAAGTCAGGACTACCCTGATCAAGTATTCTGAACAAAAGAGCCGTTGGACTCAGTCCACGTGGACCAATCAAGACAAGGTAGCGAATCTGACAAAAGCTGACAAGGCCGTACTTCAGTGAAAAGGAGAATTTCACTCCAGAGATATTCTGGATTTGAATGTTACTCTCTCCAACGGTAACATTCAAATCCACACTATAAATACAAACTCAAGCTGCATTTAGAAGAGTGGAGCAGATGTGAGAGAGAGTGCAAGTTCAAGGGAGGCATAAGGAGGCACCATCTCCATCAAGAACACTGACCCTGAGTTCTACATAGTCATATTTGAGTGTTCTAGTTTGTATACTCGAGCCTATCTTATACATCCTAAGCTTAGAGAGTTTTTTCCAATCCTAGCTTTCAGGCTAAAACGATGTAAGGGAAAATCTCACCTAGTTGGAGAAAGCAACACCAAACCCAAACCATTTCCCGAGTGTAAGAGTTAGTGGTTGAAGTTAGGTGTGGAGAGGCAGTCCCTGAGAGAAGAGGGATGTGAGGCAAGTTCGAGAGGCAGCTCCGCGGAGGTGTGTGAGTCCAGTTGAGAGTGCACCTTGGCACGTTAAAAATAAGCTAATCATTAGTGGATTATCCCGTTCAATCAGGATAGTAGATGTAGGAGCTTGAGCCTCTGAACCACTTTACATTATTGTGTTCTTTATTGCTTTACTGATTTGCTTAAGCACTGCACTGACCACTCATTTACAAAGCATTTCAGTGCACTCCAGTGTTTAAAAAAAAATTCTAAATTCCCAAATGCAAATGTTTTCACGGGACCATCATCAGTAACACCAGAAAAATTTTAAAGTATCAAGGAACTTGGGATTATGCACATCAGCAAGAGAATTGAGATTCAAATCAGACTTGCAAAGACTATCAAAATTGAGATACTTGCGAGACTCAATTTAATTTAACTTTTCCATATAATCAGCGTCAGTGCAAGAATGACTCTTTCCTGTAAAAAATTATGATCATATATCATTGATTTAAAATTAGGATAAATACAATCCAAAATAGAAGCAATAAGATCATCACCACCTCTCAACAAAATATCTTCTGGAATGATAATGTCAAAATCATAATCAGTTTGTGTTCCTATAGTTCCATCCCCAACTGATTCAATCCACTTTGAAAACAACATCATTTCATTCATTCATTCAACAGAATCAGGATAAATACAATCCACAATAGAAGCAATAGGATCATCACCATCTCTCAACAAAATTTCTTCTGGAATGATAATGTCAGAACCTTAACCAATTTATGTTCCTATAGTTCCATCACCAACGAATTCAATCCACTTTGAAAACAACATCATTTCATTCATCCATTTAACAGAATCAGGCTACGTAGATCTCATATTTCTTGTTAACCTCAAAACAGTGCATTCATTCCATAAATTAGATGAATTGAGAGTGGCAGTCTTTTTTTTCATTTTGCAATGACAGGTAAAGTTTATCAAAAACCTACACAAAAAGATATTGTCTTCCCACCAAACGGTATTGCAGAACACAATGGATTAAATAACTGCATAATATCTCTCAATGATGTATTTAATGCTTCAATACAATGTCTATGAACCATCGGGGCTTCATCCCATACAATAAGTTTGCATTTAATTAAAAGTTCTTAAAGGTGACTACCTTGTTTAATGTTAAACGTAGAATCCTCCAAACAGTTGATTGAAATGCATAATCTAGAATCGGACATCCACCAGGAAGAAAAAGCGAAGCTATTCCACTTGATGTTACATTAAACACAATCTTACCTTCATAACACAATTTTGCAGACAGTGTTTTTCTCAAAAAAATATTCCTAGTACCCCCATAACCATACACAAAAAATACCATTCCAATATCCAAAGACATTAATTCAATTGTTCTTTAAAAAACAATATGTTGCTCATCATTCAATTTGCTTACCAAAACTTCAAATTCATTCCGCAATTCAACTCTATTATACGACAACTCACGCAAAAGAGTAAATCTCTTGTGCACTTGGTGTATGGTGCACTCACTCAATAGTTGATCCTATTTATACTGAAAAGTTTATTTCAATTATACTGAAAAGTGTGGTTAGACTACACTGAAAATCAGTTTTTAGTGTAAACTTTTCAGTGCAATCCAACCACACTTTTCAGTGTAATTGAAACAAACTTTTCAGTATAACCATGGTCAACTGTTGAGTGAGTGCACCGTGCACTTGGTGCATATAAGAGTTTGTCCACTCAAAAGTATCCTATTACGGGATGTTAATTTATTATCAACAACAATTACCGGCATTCCATCTAAATCATTAAAACTTTTACAAAGAGAACAAAACATATTTTCGATCTCCAAAAGGCAACAATTTTTAATCTTATCGTCTGTCATCCTCAATTCTAAAAATTTGAAGGAAAAAAATCTCAAAAGTAAACCTGCATAAATTAACAAACCAATTGTTTAATAAATAACTAAAAAATTATACCCAATACTCGACAGAATAACGTCATCATATATAACACAAAAAATAGTATTTATTCAAAACACTGAAATGATATAACTACCAAATTACAACAAAGTTGAATAAATATCTAAAATTTAATAGACTTTCAAAAAATATGTACAAATAAACTGTATACCTTTATATTATAATATATATGATTTATTTGTATTTTTTAAAATAGAAATACAATGAATTTTTTTAAGTTACTATTAAATGTATTTAAATATTAATAAAACTTATAAATAATAATATTTAGAAAATAGAATATACAAAAGAACAATATACCTTAAAAACACATTATTTTCCTTCTCTTGTACAAAATTTCATCTGACATATATTTCTAGCATTTATCCCATATATCACACAATTTACCCAAAAATCCAGAGGTGATTAGAGTAACAAAGAGATACCTCAAAGAAGATGCAAACGCCCAGAAGCTAGCATGTTCAAATCCATCAACATACTCAATGTCATTATCTAACAAACCTCTAGCAATAAAAAAAATATCATATCATCGTTGAAGTTGAGCAATACAAATGAACGAATTAACAGAGAATAAAAAGATCAATACCAATTACTCAACCAGGGTTGGAGCCAGGATTTTAGGGTAGAGGGTAGAGATGTTAATCCGGGCCGGGCTAAACGAGCCGACCCGATTAACCCTAAAAAATACAAGGTTAGGGTCATGGTTTAAAAGGTCCGTTTAAATCCGGATCTTTTTGGCCCTACCCTATTAGCCCGCGGGCTAAACGGACTAGCCCACCGGTTAACCGGGCTGGCGGGTTATATATATATATATATATATATATATATATATATATATATTATTATTTATATTATATAATAAGTGTATTAATTATTACTATTAAAGTATTAATATACTCACATTTTTTCAATTATCAGTTTATGAATTACATATTGATGTTTGAACTATTACGTGTTGGTGTTTTTTACTTTTTAAGTATTGATGTTTGAATTTTTATAATTATGTTGAATTGTTTTTATGTAATTTTAATGAATTTATGAACAATGTTTAAATTCATTAACATTTTATTATCACTATTTTAAATTTTGTATTGAATTTTATTTTTTTCGACATAACCCATTTGTGGCCGTTTAGCCCGAGACCCGCTAGGGTTAGGGTTGGGTCTTAATTATTAGAGGCCCATTTAGAGTGAACCAGATAAGGCCCTAACCCGTTTAGCTCGAAGCCCGTTAGAGTCGACCCTATACAGTTAGGGCTATCCCGTTTAACATCTCTAGTAGAAGGGGTCAAATTTTCACTAATGATTAAGTATTAAAACTTTTGCTAAATTTGACTGAAAATTAATTAACAGATGTGACTGATATATTGAACTTTTAATATTCTTTTTTTTAAATGGATAAATTATTTATGGTTATATGTCACTAAATATTGTTGGTCTATATTTTATAATGTACACTAATTGAAATTTACAAAATCTGAAATCTAAATTGAAATCAAAACAATAACATAGAATGAAACAATATATATTGATATATAATTCACACATTCTAATAAAAATAAACAGAAAACAAACATCTAACTGAAGGAAGGAACGATATGTAATACCCCGTCCTGTTTTATACCTTTTATTTTTGCTAGAAACCTTATTTTATATTATAATCTTGTTTCTTTTAATTTTATTATTTTGTGTGCTTCTGTGCAATTTAAATATATACACTTTTTACAAATTCCTAAATTCGTAGAAAGATTTAAATCTTTCAAAGCGAATAAAGGACTACGAGAAATTAAATATTCAAAGTTTAAAAATTAGAATTTCGATCCGTATAATTTATTGAGAATAATTAAAATACAATAAAATATTATTCGAATCTTAAAACTGTATTAATTTTCAAATCGAGATTAATCTCGTGAACCAAACGATCCCTAAACCGTATCAAGTGGGAACGAAAATATATAGAATTAAATGGTTTAATCCCACCCACAAGATTATTTCCTTCTTTTAAATTAAATTAATTAATTAAATAAACATATTTTCTTTCTATAAATAAGCACGCATAGCTTTCACAATCAGATTTCACTTTTCCAAATTTCACTCTCGGTTCATCCCTTCTCCACCGCCTCTCGCCTCGCTCCGTCCGCGACCACCGTCGCCCCTACGCCGTCGCTGCTCCCCAGCCGCCGTGCGACGCTGCAGCGAAACGCCTCCAACGTCGCCGCCCACCTCCTCTTTCTTCCGGCAACCAGAAACAGCCGTTGTGGCCTCGCCTCCAGCCGAGAGCCGTCGTGCTCGGGCCTCCGCCGCGAATTGCCGCCGCGAGCCAGGCCGCGACACGTCGCCCAGCCGCGACGCCTTGGCCCTTCCTCTTTCGCCCGCCGCTCGAGCCCGCCTTCGACCTCTTGTGCCGTCCTTCAGCCCCCAACCGTCGTGCCACAGTCTCCCTACTTCCGGCGACGAACGCCGCTGCACAGCCGCGCCGCCGTAGCCGCCGCCGCTACCGAAGCCTCCTCCTCTCCTCTTCGATCGGAACAGCCGAAGCTCCGCCTCTTTTTCCTTTTCCGGTAATTGAAAATCCCCATTTCAATTTCTACTCTTTAAAGCTCAATTTCAATTTTGAGTAATTCGATTTGTACCGATTAAACTCGATTTCTAACCGAAGCCTTTTTTCGTTCAATTTTCCGATTGATTTGACGCCGTTGAACCGGTTGATGTTGCCGAATTTCTAGAAATCCCAACCGACGCCGTTAGGCCGTTCGATTCATTTTTCCGAATTCCCGAACGATGCCGTTAGGCTGTCCGAATTATCCGACAATTTATCGAATCACCGAAACGACGTCGTTATGCCGCCGAAATTACCAACGAATCCTTAATCGAACGCCGTTAGGCTGCCCAATTTGGGACTCGTAAGGTTGCTAACTTTATTTCAAATTCTTGTACTAGTTGAGAAAGGAATTGATCAATTTTAGTTCGTTGATTTTGTAAGTTTAGAATGATAGTTTTTGGATTTGAAGCTTGTGAGCTTATAGATGGATTTTGATGTTGTTGGTATTAATATTATTGAATTTGTTATTTAGTGTTAGTTATTAGGCTTGGTAGTATTGGGTTTGTTGATTAATATTGTTGGTTTAGCTGTTTAGTATTATTGATTAGTTGGAGGGTATTAGTGAATGGATGAATTAGTTTGGTTTGGTTAGCTGTTAAATGGTGATGAAGTTGTTGTTTAAACACTGTTGGATAATTTTCATAGACAAAGGGAAACTCGTCTTCCCCTTGTGCGACGGTTAGAAAATTAGGAACGAAAATATAAGTCGTTTTATATTCAAAATTTAGTAAACAAATGAAAAAGGTAGAAAATGGTATAATCCTTTTATTTCCTAAAAGTGTCACTAATCAACTTTAGAAGTAATATTAATATTAGAAAAGAAAAGTATTTTTTATAATTTGTCTTAGAAAAGCCAAAGTCTTTAATAAGTTTTAATAAGAAGTTTTTATAAAATATGAATTCTTATATTTTCTTTCTTAAAGGACCTTTGTTAAGGACACCCTGAATTCAGTAAATACACCCCCCTTGTTACACCACTGCTTTCAGCAAATACACCCCCCTGTTACACCAATGCTTTTAGTAAATACACTCCCCTAATACACTCCCCTAATACACCTCCTCTCAAAAGGGGTGTACTTATCAATTTGAAATCAACCTTTGAAAACTTTAGTTTTCAATAGTTTTCTAAAGACAACGATCTACTCAATCCTCGAGTTTCACACTCTTAAGCTTTTCAAATTCAAAAGTCAATCTTTTAATCGGAATACTCCTTATTAGGATTCTGTACTTTTCGGGACACGCATGGAGGACTCGACCCTCTGCCTACACATCATTGTAGGGACTCGAAACAATCAGGTGGGTGATTATCTGTTGATTGATCTGCTCATAATACGTTGTGCTGGTATACTCTGAACTCGACTAAATCAATCTAAAACAACTTATCCAATATAAATGTATACTTATTATATAAGTGTGTGAACTATATGATATTATTATATATAAACCTTATATGGATTGCTTTGTTTATCTAATTATATAAATTGTTTATGACTGCATGGTAATAAGGACACTTTGTGAGCATGAATCTCTTGAGTACGAGTTATGTGTATTTCTCCCCATGTTTGAAATGATAGTTTTTGTGAGGAAAAAGGGAAAGCTGGTAATTATTCTTGCGGAATGACGCGTATGGCCATGAGTGACAATAAGTCAGATTCATGGTCACCGATACTTATTCTTGCGGAATGACGCGTACGGCCATGAGTGATAATAGATCAGATTCATGGTCGCTGATATTATTTATGATGTTTTGGAAGAAATTTACTATATGTGAAAATGATTGGGGGCTTTGCCCCTTAATGTGAACCAACTTGTGATATTTCAATTATGTGATGTGAAACCTGTTGTGCCCAACTGATTATTATGTGAACTTGTTATTTATATGATTTATGATGTTCGTATTATTATATCAATTGATTAAATAAATTATATACTTTATTAATAAGTATAACTTAATATATTTCGGATTTACCAATCCCATGACGTTGCAAATCATCCATACGTGAGAATTCAAATCTCACGCCCCCTTTTTACAACCCTTGCAGATTATGATTTCGTGGAGCAAGGACAGTAATAGAGACGACACGGAGTTCCCCACTTAAATAAAATGATACTGTTGATATTAAGCTTTATATATGTGTGAGAGATATATTATAAATATTATTCTACTCATTCTTCCGCTGCACAAAACTCATCTCTCATTTTGTTATCCCTTTTTATATCAAAAATTTTATAGTTCGTATTTTAGTCACAAGTGGCACCTCGAACCTGAGATATTTAAGGTATTTTGGATTCGGGGCGTTACACGATAAGATAGAATAAAGCTCAAATACTTCAAACCCTAGAATTTTTTATCATTTAAAACTAAAAATAAATAAAGGTTAGAGAATGATTAGTAAGAGAATTAAAATTTAAGAGGTAGAAGAAGAATTATATACCAAAATTAAATAGTTGATATTTGAAAGAACAGTCACATCGTGTTAGTCTTTTGCGTGGACTAAGACTCTCTGGTTCAGAATATTAAAGAATCTCAATCTCAATTACATAATTTAGGATTTAGAATTTAATATTTTCATTATTATTATTTTGTGCACTCAAAAGACTGCACACCTTGAAAAGGTTTTTGGCCGACTTAGGAAAATTTTCTAAAATCATGTTAAACAGCTCAACAATTAATTAGTCTCATAAAATAATGCATATACTCCATCATTTAAGCACACATATATCTTACAATAGTAAAAAGAAAAATAATATTAGGGACCCCCGGTGCTCAATATTGGTGTACATAAACAACGAAAATTATTTTTAGTCCGACATAAATACTTAGTACAATTCTTAAAAATAATTTTATTATTTTTACTCAATCAAACACTTCTAAAAAAGTATACCTATTTTTCATGAGACAGAGCATTCGATGATCCATGTCATTAATAAAACAGAAATAATTCTTTCAGTTCTTCTAACATAGTTCAAATATACTACACCCAACATTGGCATGAACTAAAAAAAAATGAAAAAAAAATTAAATTTACAGTTTCAGTAAGAAAAAAAAAAGTTGAAATGCATCTAAAGTATTATAAATCTCACCAAACAATATTTAAATTTAGTATTATTGTATTTCACAAAAAAATCAATTATTTCATCAACATCCACTGGTTCTAAAAAAAAATTCAACACCAACTTCAAAATAATCATTTTGACTTTTTACCGAAATATTTGGAGGAAAACTTAAATTGTCTATATATGGGATAATATCATTTTTCATCATTATTCTTGTCAGAAAGTAATAAAAATATATTATAATACTTTCTCCATAATAAGTAGCTCAATTTTTTTTTTGGCAGTTCAGTATAAGCAAGTCATTTTCCTAAAAAAATATAATATGTTACATTATCAACTTACACACAATATAATTACTTTCTTAAAACTTGTGCTAAAAGAAACATGGTTACTAAATTTGAAAGAGAGAGTACAAAATAAAAAAATACTATCACATTAAAATTTTTTTAAAAAAAATTGATACATATAAATTAATTATCTTACTTTGTTGGTTTATTTCACACTCAATTCTCAATCCCTTTTTCTAATAAACACTCTTGTACAATGACGATTATCATTCTTTTCACAATTGTATTAGAGATGTAGAGTGGGTATGTATGGTGGTTGTATTGAATTAAATGATATTTGGTGTGTGGGCATTTTTAGGGATATGTGTTAAGTATTATATGTTGGATAAAATTATACTTTCATAGTGAACATATTTAGTAAAAAATATAAAATGAAATGGATGTATCAAGAAGTGGGTGTAGATAGTTGTGTTTTATAAAAAAAAAAATATCTTATCTAATTTGATTAAAAATTAATGATTTTAATACTTGATTTTTAATAAAAAGATAAAATAAAAATAATCTCATTTATTTTTAAAAACATGTACATTGTTATAATAAAGTCGGTGTTATTTTTAAACTTAAAAACTTAATTTTATATTAATATTGGTAAATACACACAAACAAAATTAAATATATAAGACAAATATAATAAAAATAAGTATCTCGGGGCATAAGAATGAACTGTGGTCATGGTGGTCAGCATATGAAATTTAGAGTGAGAGACAGAGACTGTGAGGCTTTTTATTCTAAATTAAGAATTCTGATCTTGAGGGTTTCGAAGGCGGACTAATTTATATCTCATTGCACTATATTTTTTAATATACCTTTTATCAATGAACTAAACTCCCTTCAATAAAAATACGGACTAATAAACCTTTGATTTTACACCTTTTAACACTAATGAATAACTTATTTATTAAAACCTGCTCTATTTGGAAAGGGTAATCTATAATGAATCAGAGGGAGTAATATTATAGTGAGTGAATTTAGAAGTGGTTGAACTTAATAAAATAGTGGGTATAGATAGTTGCATACTATAATAAATACATCTATAGTCAATTTCATATTTGTTTTCGAAGTAAAAAAAAAAACTCATTTATAAAAATACATATACAAACTTTTAGCAATACAACTAAAAGAATCAATAAATGAATTTGATTAAAAAGACCCATGTCAAGTACTTAACTTTGGTATAGAAATATTAAAAATCATTCTTGTTCCGATATCAATACCATTATACCTTTTAAAATCAATTTTATCATTTTTACATAAATCCAACATTTCTAACAAATTTATATCAATTTAGTGAGATGAATCATGCGACAATTTGTATCACAAATAAACTTGGTTTCATAATAATCTGAGAACAAATCGTCAGTTATGACATATATACATCAATTTAATAAAACCCAATTTTTCTATAAAAAAAAGTTTTCATCTGACACTATTACATGCTAAAAAAAACATATTAATTTACAGTTTCTATAAGTTACTAAAAATTAAGATGTGCATTAAAGAAATATAAAATTCACCTAATAATTTATAAATTCAACATTGTTGCTTTTCACATATAGGTTAATGATTCTACCAATTTTTAATGGTTCTACTTTTACTTCAATATAATCTTCAAAATGATCAATTTGACTTTGAGTTGAAACATGTTTGGAGGAAAACGTAATTGTCTTTGCATGGTCCAATAACATGTTCATCATTGTTCCCAATAACATGTTTCATCATTGTTCAAACATAAAGTAATTGTTGGTCCCGGTACAAGACTGAGGAATACGTGTATGGGGGGGGGGGGGGAGAATACACGTATACCAATTTTTCAAACTTAAAAACTGACTGAGTCCCCTTTACTCAGAGTGGTAAAGAACTAGGAGATGATAACACACCTACTGACTACACTTGGTGCGGGTCAGTTGGCTAACTATCAGTTCAAGTTCAGTGCGGAAATGTTTGAGCCCTGATAGTTTAAAGTCTTGTTTAGTTTGCTTTCTGAAAACTTATTTTACTCAATTCTGAAAGGTGTTTAGTAAGGGCAGTGCACTTTTTAGAGGATCAGGCAGATTGATTCTGACCTGATAAACAAAATGCTTATGAATGAATATGTTATATGGCAGGTATGCACAATATCAAAGCAATAAGAACACATCAAGTTTAACGTGGTTCAGAGACTCAAGCTCCTACGTCCACGGCCTGATTTAACAGGAAATCCACTAACTGGGATTCTTGTTTTTAACGTGCCAAGGTGCACTTACAACTAGACTCACGCCACTCCCTGGGCTGCCCCTCCTCACTGACTCACTGGCAACTTACTCCCAACAAACCTAACTAGAGGGTTTTGGTTTCGGTTTGGTTTCTCCAACTATGTGAGGTTTTCCTTTACAATGTGTTAGCCTTAAAGCTAAGATTAGGAAAACCTCTCTAAGCTATGAGTTACAAGCTGAACACTCATTTGTGTATATCTATGAACTCTAAAGTCCAGTGTACAAGGTGTGGAACGTGCCTCCTTATCACTCCCTTATAATGCACTAAACACTCACACCTTCACAGCTCGTAGGTGTTGATTTTTCTAACTTCACACACACATTACAACGAAGCCATGAGCTTGCATTTATAGTGTGGATTCAAATGTAACCGTTGGATGAAATTACATTTTAATTCATACAATTAAATGGTTTCAACCACTTTTCTTGGAATGCGGCCTTTGTCAGTGTCAGAGTTGCTGCCTCGTGCTGATTGGTCCATGTGGCCTGGGTTCACGGATCTTTTAACTCAGTGGGTTGACCAAGACCCACTGACTTTAGGTAGCTTCCTCCTTCACTGACTGATGTTCTTCAGTGGACTGAACGTCTTCAGTTTGGTTGTCCTTCAGAGACTGTTTGAAGATCAGTCCAAGAAGTTTGTCATAAGGCTGAATGACAAACTTCCCTGACCACAGCAGCCTGACTCCTTCAGGGCCTACTTGGTGCAACACTGATCCTCTTGATCATGCTCTTCACTGAGTGGTCCTCCTGACTTAGCTTAGATCAGCCCGGTTTACACTCAGTGGGACATCCTCCAGGCTTCTCTTCAGGTTCAGGTAGCTGGCATGGCTTCAGTCAGTTCTCCTTGGTGTTATCTTGATATCCTCAGGCTGTGTGGCTGAGTTCCCCCTCACTGAGTTCCCCCTCAACTGAGTGTTCCCTCAACTGAGTTCTTCTCAACTGACAGCCTATTCTTCTAGGAGCTAACCTAGCCTGACCTGAAACAAAAGATAATATCCTGACTTCTTTCAAACCTATTACATGTTGTTTTGGAAAATCATCAAAACTAAAATATATCCCAACAATTGTTGGGCGCGGAGTCCAGCATCTCCCAGCCACGTCGGGTGCGATAAAGGCCCGGTGCGCCAAGTCCGGCGGAGGCTATTCGATCTGTGGCGCTGCAGCTAGATAGGGTTAAAGGAAATAAAGTAGCACCTCACTACAAGTCCGGACTTTTAGTCTAGTGGCAAGCGCTTGATCCTACAGTAATAAAAATTTATAATATAATACAAAGAATGAAAAATGTTATAAGTTTTTTTTAAATTAACAAATTATCTTGTTAGTTTCTTTCACGCCCAATTTTATATTCATCTGCCTAATAGATATTTTTTTAGCAAAGATGTTAATCATATTTTTTACTGCTGGATTAGAAATAAGGGGAAGTAGGTATGTTTGGTGGTTGTAGTAAAATTGAATGAGATTGTTGAGTGAGTATTATTAGAGATGTGAGTATAATTATTATTTATTGGATAAAAGTATAATTTTAAAGTGAATATATTAATTACTCCGTTTGACTTCACACTTTCCATTTTGAGACGTCCAACAATAAATTTCACATCCCAAATATGAAAATAAAACACTCATAAAATCTATTTTATTTTAAAATATTCTTCATTCATTAGCCCAAAAAGTCAATAAATCAGTTTTTTTCTTAAAACGCATGTCACCCAACATATGAAAATTAATAGGGTTCGGAGGGAGTAAGAATTTTAATGAGGTAGGTGAACTTAGAAAATAGTGGGAGTAGATGGCCGCACCCTATATTTTTCAATGTATCGATATACAACTCAAGGACCGACCAATCGAGGGTACCAACGTTGCACCCTCTAATATATTTATCTAAAAATAATTTCAAATTTGATTGGATATTAGATAGTAATTTAAATATTTGATTTAAAAAATCTATTTATTTTTAAAACAGTTACATAATAATAAAGTCAATATTATTTTTTAACTTTTTTTTAAATTGAGCATTTCAAAATAAAGGAACCACTATCGAGTGCAGGAATAATTTTTAAGACCGTACCTTGTGGTGGTAAAATGAGTATTATAAGTCATCAGACTGGCAAAAAACAAAGATTATAATTCTTCTAGCTGGCAATTTAAGCACAATAACTTTTTTAAAATAGTGAATCTAGGTCATGTCAGGTCAAATCAACCCAAAATAGGATCCAAAATCATCCTAAATGCAGGCCACATCATGTCAATAAGCTCAAAGTTCAAGCCAAACCAGGTTAATTAACCCAATTTAGTTTGATTCGGGTTGATTTGATCTCAATTCGCAACTTTAAAAAATTATTGTCCTTAAATTATACGCCTCAAGATTTAAAGTCTTAATTTTGCCATAACTCGTAACTTACGATCCTGAAAAAAAAATTCCCTATCAAATAGAAAATCCTAGTACACAAACAATGAAAATTATTTTTGCTCTGACATCAATATTACTATATACTCTTCTTGAAATTTTTTAATCATTTTAACAAAATCCTATTCTTATAACAAATTTAAACAAAGCTTTAGTGAGACGAAGCATGTGATGATTTGTATCACCAATAAAACTGTATTCATAATAAATTGGAGAAAATTTAATGGTCAAGAATCAGGAGTACAGATGAATGCCACATTTAAGGATATAATATAGCAAATGAAACATTTGCATATTAATGGAACAAGACTGATAAATTGATTAAATTGGTCAAATATTCCTTAATAGAAATGGGTGGATGAGATTGATCAGATTATAATAATCAACTACCCAAATAAAAGAGTGAGAAAACTTAAAAAAAAAACATGATTGTATTATACATTAATTAATTATAGATTCATAGATTTTCCTGGAAAAAAACATGTATCTTAGTACCCATAAGAAAACAACTTATGCAAATTAGAAAGTAAAAATCTAAAGTAAATTTTATATGAAAATGGTTCCCGATAAGCTTATCATGATATTGTTTTATATTATCGAATATTTGACAAGAGTATTGATATTCTCACCAGAAGTATCATTAATTTAAGTTCAAGAAAATTTATAATAATTACAATATAGCCACCGACCCAAATTAATGATACTCCTGGTGAGATTATTGGTACTCCTAGTCAAATATTTGATACTTTAAGGTTGCGTTTACTTCGAAGGGTAGGATAAAATAGATAAAGTTAACTTTGTATATATGAGTAAGTTAACTTAGTATATCAGGTGTTTACTTTGTAAGAATTGAAGGAGAGTTAACTTTTATTATGGTGTTTACTTTGTTAGATATTAGAGGGAGTTATCTTTTGTCAATCATTTACTTTGTTGGTTAAAAACAAGATAAAGAATAGGCAAAATTATTAATAAATAAATAAGGCCAAAATCTGGGAATAAACATCATCAAAAGAAAAGCCCTAATTCGTTCATCTCTAAATCGCTACTCACCACCTCCCACCGATCGAAAAAATCCCGCGGCCACCTCGCACCGGTTCAGCCGCCGCCACCTCCCACCGGGTCTCAGCCGCCGCCACCTCCCACCGGGTCTCAGCCGCTGCCACCTCCCATATTTTTAGCCGCCGCCGCCTCCCACCTCCCACCGTTTTAGCCGCCGCCGCCTCCCACCGGGGTTCAGCCGCTGCCACCTCCCACCAACGGCTAAGCTTCCTCGTCCATGCAACACCTCCCACCGACGGCTAAGTTCGGCTACAGAGACAGACAGACGGACAGACGATCCATTCACAATCGTCCAATTTATTTCGAATTCGAATAAATTAAGGTATGGGAATGATGATTGAAATGATGATTTCAAGTTTAATTGGGCGTGCTTTTTTCTGAATAATCAACTAGTATATTGCATCTCAGGAATTCAATGTTTATTCTAAACTTTTATTTAACCTGTGCAGAAAATTTGTTGGCCTTTACCTGTAGTCTAGTTTAGCCTTGCATTGTTGAGTTTTTGACAGATTGTTTTCCCTGATGCCTTACTTTGAGGTACTTCGTAGGATTTAATGGCAATAAAAAAATGAACCTCCAGCCTGGGATTTGAGGTTGGCAACTGTATCTGCTGTCCTGAAAACAATTTCACCATTATTGATTTAGAACTTAAAACATGTTGATGTTCTAAATGGCTCTCTGATTTTTCCTCCCAAGGATATGGGTAAATTTATTGCTCGAGAATGTTTAGATGATTATTGATATACACTAAATATACAAACTACTTTAATTATTACTTTACTTCCGAGTACCTAACACTGTTTGACGCACTATCTGTAAAAAGCATCAGAAAATGTTGAATAGATAGATGTATATTTTATGCCATTGTAACTGATTTTAATTTCAAGATATTGGAAACTTCTCCATATTCACATTTACCGGATATGGCGTCAAGTGGCAGTTCAAGTGTAAATTCACGGAGAGTTTGTCATTGTGGTGAGACTGTTGTCCAATACGTCTCTCGTCAAAATTGTAGTCGTGGACGTAGGTTTATACGATGTCGAGTCCAACGTGTAAGTTTCCCACCAAATTTTGAGTTTTGTCCTATTTTTATACTTTTGTAAATTATGCGTTCTATGATATTTGTTTTGTAGCCACGTGGTTGTGAGTTTTTTGAATGACTTGATGGGGAAAGTTGTCCACAATGTGTCAATGTTGTTCCGAGTTTGATTAAAACCATTGAAGATCAACGTCAAAATCTGGTTGAACTAGAGAATAATGAAGTCATGTTGATCACTGCTATTGAGGATATGAAGATGAATGAAAGACGTCTACATGCTTCTCTCGATGAGTGCAGGACACGGGGGATTGAAGTTATGGGTAATGTGGACGATCTTAAGAATAAACTGAGGATGTTCAAGGGGTTCCTTATCATGTGTGCAATCATTTTCATTTTACATGTAATTTCAGGACTTAATTCTTGGAAAAATCATTCTGGGAAAAATATACTTCTCAAATTACCACTGTAATATATTGCACCTTTGTACTACTATTTTTGTTTTTGTAAGACTTTTTATTTTACATACATAATTGAGATTCTAAAGCGTAGTGAAAATGTGGTGTGGGGTCAAAAATTTTTGTCCCAACATGGATACACTACCCGTGACTAGTTGAATTGACTCCAACTTGCATTGAAGATTCATTCAATTGATAGCTTATTTGATGTGTTGTGGGGTACATAATAAAGTTATCACACAATGACCACACCTTTTGGTTGCAGTAGTTAAAGTTGGAAAAAACAATAGATGGGTCCATTGTAACATTCAAAATAATTGGAATACAACATATTATTTGCCTATAAAAAACGAGGTTCTACGTCAATACAAATATCATCTTATAACATTTCTCTTGTCTTGTTTTTAGAGAAAAGCTTTTCAATTCCTTACTCCCAATTTTAAGTGAAAAAATTATGGCTCCGAGTGGTGTTCCAAAACATGCTCTGAATCAAGATAACGTTTTTTTCACTCCGCAATGGACACGTGCAATAGATCGACAATTTATCTCTTTTTTTATTGTTCATCTTGAATCAACTGCTTGGTTCGTTGGGGAAAAAAATGAGCGTGCAATTCGATTCTCATCCCACGACTTGAACCGCCTCGGTGGAGCTCATTTTAATTACGAGTCTTGTAAGGCCCAGACAAAAAAACTTCACAAACGGTATAAAGTTTGGAAGTGGCTTATCAATCTTCCTTATGTGAACTACGATCCAACAAACAATCTAGTCCATGCTGATGACAGTACTTGGCGAATGATTATATCTGTAAGTCTCTCTCAATTATTGATTTTTTTCTTCGTATTACCATAGTTTTCCTATCTTTACTTTGCCGATGTTGATTGCAGCAACAACAGTTGGCTGCAGCTTACTATCGTGAAGGAGAGCAGTCAAAAGATAATTTATTCCGGCTATTTGACGAGGAAAACATTCAACCTCCCTCAGTAGAAACACATTCAATAATAAATATTTCTAGCGACACAGAAGCATCTCGTTCTGTTGAAATCATTAATAATCCCAATCCCATATCACATTACTCTTACTCGTCCAACTGGTCTTATGAGACAGAAGGATCATCAATGTACACCGATGATGCATTTTGGAATGAACATGCTTGGTTGGCCAATCCCTGTAATGGACCACGTAGCTCTAGTGAAAATGTGGTTAACGAGGATGCTTCACCAGCTCAGTCAACTAACTCGCCAATACAACCCTCTACCGCGAATCAAGATGGGAGTCACCGTACCCGTCGTGGAATAGGATCTAGCTCAATTGCCTCGTGGTCCCCATTTAAGAAAATTTAAGGTGGTCACAACTGTTTTTCTTTCATGTTTTTAACTTCCGTATTTGTTTTATGAGGTTAGATCCTGTATTTTGATTTAATTCTGGTAGTAATTGTTATTTCAGTATTATTATTATTATTATTACGATGATGTATTATTATTATTTCAGTATTATTCAATGTCATAACTATGACCCAGGAAATAAATGGTGTAAATTCTAGTATCACGTGAACACATGCTTGACATTCTCTGTGGAGAGAGAGATGTGCACATCTAATGGAAATGGATTTATTAATTATGTGTCCATCGAGTTAAATTTATGTTTTTAATTAATTGTTAGGTTTTCTTTCAAAATAAATTATTTGTTGACAAAGTATAGAGTGAAAATGGTGCATATATAAACCATCGAAGGGTATTAGTTGTTTTCATTAAAAAAAATATTAATTGTTTTAATTGAAGTGTATTAGTTATTTTTACTAAAGAGTATAAGTTATAAACTGAAAATAAACTAAAACTTTTTAGTTAAAACAAGTAATACCCTTCAATAAAAATCACTAATACCCTTTAATGAAAACAACTAATATCCTTCTATAATTTATGTATAAACCAACTTCACTCTATACATACTGTTATTTGTTAGGTTTATACGTGATAATCAAATTACATAAAAGTCCCAGTTTTTTTTTTTTTTTTGTTAAAAGTACATATGGTTTTATATATATTCTCTGGTGTGATCAATTATATAACCAACTTCAGATATTTGTCATACGAAATGTTCAGGGCAGTCAATCACGTGGAATATTATATTTCTGCTCATTTGGTTTATGCTCCCCCCTTTCAAATGTGATTTGGTCGAACAGTGGCACCAGGGAGAAGAAAAAGAATTCCTTTTATCAATAATTCAATATAACCCCAACTAACAGTAGTACTCAATCCCAGCAGGTCACAACAACAGCTAACTCAAACTCAACTTCTTTACGCCACATCTAACTCAAAACCAACCCATTAAACCACAACTACCTATGAATTCCCAAAAATATCAATCTAACTCAAAACAATCTCATTAAACCACAGCTAACTCAAAACAATCTCATTAAACACTCTCATTGAACCGTGCTAAATAAAGCAATCTGCAGCAAAAACTATAACTTGAAACCTGAACTCTAAAAAAATTCACCAGTATCATATCAATATTCCGACTTTTAACCGTCATAAATATAACAATGTAAATAAAATAAAATCAGTATAAGTACATGCAAGAACATATATAATTCATTCAGCTAAGCAAAAAACAAAAATTAACATACCAAAAGAGCTGTTTAATATCACTACATACCAAAAAGAGTTGTTTCAGTGATTGGATATAGATTCCATGCTTTCATTCAGCTAACCAAAACATAAACTAAATACATAATAACAGATTGATCAGAATAAGCTTAAATTTTCGAGGCCGAAGCTTTTGACCCAAAAACACAGAAACAAGTGAGTTCCCAAAATATGTTTCCTAATACCAACAGTCCTAATAAAAACAATTCATGACTTTACCCGATAAACCCCACACACAGAAACCGCAAGCTGCAAATTCCTACAAAAAAACACAACCAGCCCATTTTTTAATCAAAAGCAAATATATAGTCCAGAGGTCAAGTCTTAATTTGAAAAACAAATACTACATTCATACCTTTCTTAACTAGATACGTCCTTACCATTCCAACCATTAGTGCTTTCTCATCGGGAGGGAGACTGAAGAACAATTCAAGGTCCTTATCATCCCTGATAAGTACTTTCGCAACAGCAATACGATTCTCCGTGTCTAAGCCTGGCACTTTCCCCAACTCTTCACGGATCATCTCCCTTTTTTTGCTCATTTTGATTTCATAGCCAATGTTTTGAGCGACCTCACCCAGTCTTTGATTAGTGGTGTCACAAAACTTACCCATCAAATTAACAATTTGCTCACCATTAGAGTCATTTAGCTTGCGTTTTCCACGTTTGGCTTTGCCCGAAGTTGAAGCATTGGACTGAGAAGTGGGGGATTCATCAACATTCACATTGGGCAGCTGACTTCCAGCAGGTACACCATCGCTCGTTTCTTCATCGAGCTGGGTACGGTCAGCAGTATTGCAATCCTCCGCATTGTCCCCTCGAGCACGATCCATCCCAAATAGCTCACACCACTGGTGATACAATGGCCATCTTTTATTCCGCATTCTTTTACCCCATTCATCCGTCTACATGGAAAAAAAATTTATTTGCAACAGATCAAATTAATGTATTAATGTATTATTCGTAATAATGAGTAGTGAAAGCTTGCTTATTGCATTTTATGAATAAAATTACCTTAGCATATTCATCCCAAACCTTCTCGTCCTCCACAATGATTTGGTGTGTGGTATTGTCCCAGGAAAAACCAGAAATGCCCATCATCGTCTGCAATGAAGCTTGGTTCTTCTTCCACTGAGTGATCTTGCTTTGTATATGGGGCTCATGACGCAAATCGCAACCAGGAATGATGTTACGCATCTCCTTCTCGAGGGCAAGTAGATAACCCGCCTTAAATCCATTTCCACATTTCATTCCATCCTTAACTATAACAGCAATGGCTTTTAGCAAAGCAGCTTCCTCAGTATTGGTCCACACACGACGACGATGCAAAGGCATAGATGTCCCTCTTCCTTCATGAGCAACACTGCTGCTATCTTGCTCCATCAAACCTGTTAACATTATTCCTCAAGACAAGTGAGAACAGTTTACACATAAGTCACCCAACCAACATGCTTATTTTATGCAACAGTTAAAACACAAGCCACTGCAACCATTAATAACAGTTTACACATTACCCCACATTACTTCACATAACATAACAAAACAATATTCATTCATAAAACTAGTTTACATACATATCAAACATCGATAGTGTTCCAAAATAAGTTTAATGTTACAAAGATAAAATATAGACACAATTTTTACATATGCCTATAAATGGCTAAAATCATCCTCTCCACTCATTGTACATGGAAGTTGCTAATTCGTCTCTCCAACCCCTCCAATGTTGAGTACTATCGACTTGTGGAATGAAGTCATCTGCATCAGGGTTCAAATTAGGTCCTATAGGTGGAACTTCGTCGTCCATAGGGTCAAAAACCATGTTGGTCCGAATAAAATTGTGTAGTAAACAACAAGCTAGGATGATACGGTTTTGAACTCTAATAGGGTAGAAAGAAGGGCTGCGAAGGATGGCCCATCTTTTCTTTAGCACGCCAAAAGCTCTCTCGATCACATTTCGTGCCTTAGCATGCTTCATGTTAAAGTATTCCTCTTTGTTTCGGGGAACAGCGTAACCCGTTCCCCACTCCTGCAAATGGTATCGAACACCACGATAGAGAGCAAGGAATCCTTCACCATTAGCATACCCCCCATCACAGAAATAGTAATTTCCTGTATAGGGACCTCAATATGATAAATACATGATCATCATTGAAAGGAAAATACTACGCTAGTTGTTGGTCCCACTTGATAGATTAATTGCGGAAGCTTATGTTTAAATGTCTTTCCAAAATCTTTTATAAGAGAGCAATAAACAATAATTAAAATAAAGCGATAAAGACACAAGATATATAGTGGTTCGGATAAATATCCTACGTCCACTCTCCCTTATCACCAAGGGGTCTCACTAACAACCAACTCACAAACTTACTCACTGGAATTTCTGAAGTACCAGCACCTTCTTACAAATTCTTTAGATCTAACTTCGATCTAAAGATAATACTTACTCCAACCTTATCTAACAAGATGAATAGGTTGAGTATGTAAACTCCTTACGAGTAGATAAGTAATTAAGAATAAAGTGTGAGTGCAATATGCGTGATGATCAAAAGCTTAGTATGGCTATATGCGCGTGAATGATTCTAGAGCTTTTTCTTGATCTGCACTCAAGTATATATAGAGGGGATTAGGGACATAGCCGTTGGGAGGCTAATCCAATCAGATCCTCTATATATGGAAGCTTCAATCAATCAATTCCCTAATTGATTGATTGGGTTGGTGAGATCTTAAATGATTGTCTTCATATCTTCTCAATCCAATCTTGTTTTGACTTGATTTGAATCACCAACGGTCAATGCTTCCAATTGCCTAACTCTGATTCTCTCCAGAGAAGGCAGGACCAGACACCAGGCAACCTCGGTGTCTTCTGGTCCTTATCTGGTGAACATCCAGAATACTCAGTAGAATAAGGGGATCAAAACTGAGCATCTTTTGTTCCACCAGACTCGTCTGGTCCGGACTCGTCTGGTCTGGGGAAAGTCCTCTGCCTCTGGTCTGATCTCCTCTGGAGAAGTCCTCTGGTGAAGTCCTCTGGTGAAGTCCTCTGGTGGGGTCTTCTGGTGACTCTTCTGGTGAGGTCTTCTGGTCTGGCAGTTCCCCCTAGACAAGTCCTAACTAAACCTCATCTGGCTAACAGGTCCAGATGGTCCTATTACATCTTCTGGTCTGTTTTAACTCATCAAAACTAACAAATTTTTATCCTAATAATTTCCCCCTTTTTGATGGAATTAAAACACTACCAGAACTGATCAAAAGAAAAACTTAAGCAAGAAAACAATAAAGGGATGAGACCTTAGAATAGATCTCATCAGGCAAATAATAAGACAACAAGGAGTTGTCTTTAGAACAGAGAAGATATGTATTTTTCATTAATAATCAGAGGACAAAATGATTACAGATTACATTGAAGTTCATTGTCCTATTCTAGGCATATCTTCTGTTCTCTTTAGGGACAAGAAACCAGTCAAGGAACCTATCCTGGACGGCCTTCAACTCTGCAGAAGATGTTGGGGTGAAATTCACCAACACTTTGGTCTTGTAAAGCTTCTTCAGTTCTGCCCAATCCACCTGGTTCCCAATCATGGGAGTGTTAAGATAAGTAAATTCAGGAGCAGTCACCTCCAGGTTGAACTCAATGGTTGAATCCATCAGCTGCTTGTACAAGTCTGCATCATAGGCTTGCATCCAAGAATGGAAGGTTCTGTTGATCAGCTCATCATCTTCTGGTGCTGGCCTCTGGATATAATGCTGAATGAACCAGAGGGTCTTGGCTTCTCTCCATCTCTCAATCAGAGGATACGGCACAGTAGAGTCAAAGGACCCTTCTGTCCTTAGTGGCAAGATGTTCATAACTTCCACTGGAGCTTTCCTCTTCTGACCTGAGCCACCTGCACCAGAAGGAATACCAGCTTCTCTGGCCTTCTTGTTCTGTCTCCTAACATATCTGAGCCTCTGCTCTTCATCTATGTTCTTCCTGATTCTGGCTTGCCTCTCCTCTGGAGTCTCTTCCTTGTATCTCTTCTCTGCTTCTTCGACAACAGATTCAAGGAAACTCTTCTTAACTTTTCTAATCTTCCTCTTAGCAGGACCAGGAATGGTAGAAGGATCCTGCTCAGCTTCAGATGACTCTTCTTCTGCAGCAAGTTGTTTAGCCATAGTAAGAGACTTCAACTCTTCTTTCTTCTTCTTCTGCAACTCAGCCTGGGCCAATGTGTTCTCCAACAGGTCCAGACGAGCTCCATGGCTAAACAGAGTCTCATTTGTGGTCTTCGCCAGATCAGTTCTGGCCTTCTCTTCCCCCTTTTTAACTTCATCAAGGAGGGGCTCCACTACCTGCCTTATGAGATCAGGCAAGGCAGTGTTGGAGGAAGAGTGAAGATCACGAAGCTGCTTGGCCTCCTCCAGGTAAGCCTTAGACTCTGCAACAAGTCTCTCTTGCTTCTCCAACATCTCCTGGAGGGAGTCCTTCAGTCTAGTAGTTTGAATCATCTGGCTGGCCATTTCCACTTTGAGTACAGAAACTGGCCTCAACTGCTCCATCACATGCTCCTGGAGCTGCTTCTGGCTGTGCATTACATCTAATTTGACAAACAAGCCATTAGCCTTGAATGAAGCTTTAACCTCTGCCAGAGTGGATTTGATCTGTTTGAGGAAGATTCTCCTTTCTTGCTTGATCTGATGCTCTATCATAGCAGGGGCCAAATGTTGGATTGCTTTGGAAAAGCGCCCTATCTGCATGATCTGCTCATTGAAGAAGATCTTCATCTTCTGGAGCACAGCAGGAGACATCTCAAAGTCCTCCTCGTCTGAATAAAGCTCTGGAGGGAAGACAAAGTGAGGACCAAACTTGTAAGTGGGGCCCTCTGGAGTGAGCATTACTCCTCTTTGGATGAGCAGGGTGCGAATCAATACTTTAGCTGCACCAGGAGTCTCCAGCTCTGCTGGGTTCTGAATGTTCATCTTCTGCTTCAGCTCAATCTCCCAAGCAGTGAAGTTGGAGGCACCCATTTCCTCAAGCAATAGCACCAGGTCCTCCACATCTTCAAGTCTGGCCTTGCTCCAGACCTTGGCATCAGTAAGCTCTGCCAAAAGTGGTAAGTGCTCCAGAAGAACTGGAAAATGCTCTCTTAGCCAGAGCTGAGCACTTACACTCATACTCTGCCTAATGGGACCCATTTCTGCAGATGAGAAAGTGAAGGGTTTGGGCCCAGAGGCAGAGGAGGAAGGGGCTAAGTCAACAGGCTCAAGTGAAGCTTCCTCATCTTCACTATCATCGCTGGTCAAACAGGTTGGGGAGGGAGGAGGGCCAGCGAATCCCAGAGCCATAGAAATGGTTGGGTCCTGGTCTGTATGGGTTTGGGGAGGGTTTGGATTTTGTGAAGTAGAGGTGGTAGGGATTGGTTGCTCTGCACCAGAAGAGGAAGGAATATCTGGTACAGAATGTGTAGGAGGGATTTGGGATGTGGTGGAGGTGTTTGAAGGGGGGACTTCTGCACCAGAGGAGGTTGAGGGTACCTCTGATACAGAAGGTGGGGGAGAGGGATTAGTGGGGATATGTGTTTGGGAAATTGGGGGAGAAGGTGTTTGTGTAGGAATGGTAGAGGGAGTATAGACGGGGGTATCTGGGATAGTCTGCTCTGGTGGAAGAATGGGGTTACCAGAGGCAGATGGGGTTTGGGGAATGTTGTCTGGGGGAGAGATGGAAGGGGAAACAAGATTTATGGGGGAGGAAGAGGGAAAGAAAGGGTTTACCTCTGCTGGGTCTACACCAGCAGGCACAACAGGCTCTGGAGCAACCTCCATCATCTGGGTGGCGTCCTCAATGGCCTTTTCCAAGGCCTCTCCAAGATCAGATCCAGAGTCTGGATCTTGAAGAAGGGCTCTCTTGGCCTTGGATTTCCTCACAAGAGGTACTTCATCTTCTCCCTCTTCTTCTTCTGATGGCTCATCCACCAGAAGGGTTTTCTTGGGAGCTCCTCTGCCAGTCCTCCTCTTCTTAGCAGAAGGTCTCCTGGCCTCGTCTGGCTGCTTCCTCTTAGAAGCTCCTGCCTTCTTGGCAACCTCACTCTTCTTCTTCAGTACATCAAGAAGAGGGATCTGGTCCTCCTCAGAGGAACCAGAGAAAGCAACATTTGAAGAACCAGTTGCTCCAGCAGCTTTCTTCTGAGTTTTCTGCTGCTGCTGCTGCTGCTTCTGCCCCTTAGCAGGTGAGGGAATGGCTTGAAGGGGAGGAGCAGGGATGGCTTGCTCACCATCAGAATCAGGATGGCCATGGAGAGGACCATCCTTGAAGAACATAATCTTGGACTTATGGAAGCCCTTACACCAGGATTGTCTCCATTTCTTCTCTGGAAGAATCGAATCCAGAATTAGGGTGAGTTTTGTGCCCAATGATACATTAGCATTGAACACAAATTGTTGCTCTCCTGGCAACTGGGGGCATTCTTCCTTCTGAATTTTCACCTTGTTCTTCCTCAGCACCCCCCAGAAGAACTCAGCCCAGTTACATTGAACGCCATCCAGAATGGCCCTCATAACACAGAGCCTGCCAACGAAGATGGCATCTGTGCTATGGCTCTCACACATGAGAATCTTCACCACAATGTCAAATAGCACCTTATACTTCTGCCTAAGATGCTTGTCCAAGAAACCTTTAGTAATATTCTGGCAAGAATTTCGGGCAAACATCTTGAAGGATTCCAACGCCTCTCCTTCTCTGTACTTCAGTGGGTCCACACCTTCCGCAGAAAGGTTACCAAAAAGACCACAGAAGTCTGCCTTAGAGAAAACAAGATCCTCTGAATCAATCTTGGATGAAACATAGTCCTTGTGGATCTTCATCCGGATAAGAAACTGTGCAGCATATCCATCCAAAGTACGCAGATCCTTGGGAACCTTTGAGATCAACTCCTCCAGTCCAGAACGGCGGAGCAGTTCCAAGATCTCCAAAGCGGCCGGATTCTTAGTGGAATAGAAGTCCACCACCATCTCTGTCTTGAGTTTCTTGCAGACATAGTCTGGATCGAAATTGCACTTGGGTGCCATAACTGTGAAAGAGAGAGAGAGAGAGAGAGAGAATGCTTTGCAGAGAGAAGTTAGGGTTCGAAAAGTATGGAAACGTGAAAGGACAGATTGAAAACAAAATTGATTTAAATAGAGTAGTACGCGTGGCTTGAAAATTAAATGAAGTGTGAACGCGTGTTGTTTCAAATTCAATTTAGGAAACAAAATCAATTTTAGCATTGATTGACATTTTGCACAGTGATTAAATCCGATGGCCATGATGAAAGGCGAAATACAGATTTAATCTGGTGCGTTGGCATAGTCATTGGGACTGGGCATAAAGGGGTTTTGTGGCAGTCAAGAGAAAAAGCGAAATGATTGCCTAGTCCCTATACCCTAGTCTTAAATACACTCCGAAGTTGAAAGGTTTTGAGTGTACTTACTAATTTGAAAAGTGTATCCCAATGATCAGAGGCCAGATTAGAAAAGACATACCTGTCACCTGATATTGTAACCAGATGAAACCACAACTAGTCTGGTGATACTTCTCCTCTGATGGAGCTTATCTGGTCCTGGTCAGTAAAGACTTTGGACATATTTCTGACTTAGCACCTCATCTGGGATAAGTGTCACCTGGTGTATACCTCATCTGGGAGTATACCCTCTCTGATATGTCTAATCTGCAGGTATGTTAGCATAAGGAAAATTTATGAAGAAAATTTATAAAGTAAGGATACTTCTCTGATGTTCCCCCTAAATCAAATCTGTCTCTGGATCCAACAATCCTAACTCAAAGGCTAACTCTCTGAATCTGGTCTCAGCCAAAGGCTTGGTTAAAATATCTGCTCTCTGCCTCTCTGTTGCAATCTTTTCCATCCTTATGTCTCCCTTCTCAACATGATCTCTGATAAAATGATGCCTTATATCAACGTGTTTGCATCTGGTATGAAGAACTGGATTCTGGGTGATTGCAATGGCACTATTACTATCACAGAAAATAGGAATATCCTTAGCTCTAATCTGGTAATCCCTAAGCTGTTGACTAATCCAGAGAAGTTGAGAACAACAACTCCCTGCAGCCATGTACTCTGCTTCTGTTGTTGATGTAGCAACTGAAGTCTGCTTCTTGGAAAACCAGGATACCAATTTATTCCCTAAAAATTGGCATGTTCCACTTGTAGATTTCCTATCTATTCTGCACCCACCATAGTCTGAATCTGAATAACCACTTAATTCTAAATTGTCATCTGCAGGATACCATAATCCTAAATTCACAGTTCCCTTAAGATATTGTTGGGAAAATGTATAAGACTTGTTTTGATTAGATGCCAACATGTCCCTCCCTAAGTTATTTGTAAGTAAATTATTCAGCAGAGTTAGAGTTTAAATTAAACAGTTCTAAGTGTTAAGAACTGAAGTGCAGTTAGTAATAACTAGAGTGTATTTTAGTATGAAGTCCGCTGAAGTAAAGTCCGCTGAAGTAAAGTCCGTTGAAGTGAAGTCCGCTGAAGACTAAGTGATCTAAGAAAGAAGTCTAAGTCTTGAATGTTTTCTAAGTACATTCTCACTAAGACTAAATCTATCAGTAGAGGACGAAGGTCCACTGATGGGAACTAACAAAGTACATTTAATGCTAAACATATTTAAAGCTGTTAGTTAATCTGGTTGGAACAAGGCAAAATGAATTTCAGTGAAGCTTACAATAAATGAAGGAATAAGAAGGTTCTCATCAGAGGAGTTCCACCTAAAGCAAGACAAGAATTTGGGCATGCAGACTTAAGGTCCAATGAGAAGATGACACGTCAGTGTACCTTACTGACAGCCGACCTGTCCCAGCCTGACAAGTACCAAAAGTCTTTCACCTAGCAATCTACAGAAAGTTGGTGAACAGGCATGGTTTTGCAGCCGTTTCTTGACAAGACTTAAAGCTTCAAATAGAGCCGTTTGAACCAATCAGATACAAGAAGACTTACTTGAGAAGATTCAAATCCAACGGGAAGATTTTCAAGGAAGCCTATAAATACAGAAGGACGTGCACTTTTTACAAGTACGGGAAACTCACAAGATCAAAGCTATCTCTACATTCTTAACAATCTAGAAACACTCGAAATTATCATTGTTTCCCAAGTGTTTCACAATAGTAGAGAAACTAACAAACCTTCTGTAACCAAGCTTAAAGCTATATTCAAACCTTAGAAAGAGATAATTCAATCCTAAGCCTTGAGCTAAACTTGTAAGGATTATCTCAAAATAGTTGGAACCAAAACCCTACTCAAAACCCTACTCAGTGTTTAGGTTGAGAGCTAGTGTTAAGTGGTGTTAGTAAGCTGATTGTTGTATCAGTCTGAAAGCTGGTTTGTTTTTGGGAACTAGGACCTGGAATTTCCTAGTGATCAATCATCCTAAGAGAGGAAAAGTTGATCAGTGCACCTTGGCACTATAACACAAGGAATTCCAAGTGAAAGGAATTCTCCTGTTTGATCAGGCCAGTGGACGTAGGAGATTTATCTCTGAACCACTTTACATCTTGTGTACTTACATTCTGCTATTTCATAAGTGTGTGTTAATCTCAAGTTTATCAAAGTAAAACGAGTTTTCTAAAAGGGCTCACTAATCCGCATCTGAAAGCTAATTAGATAGTAGTTCAACTGAAAGTCTTGTGCTTTCAGTGGAGGTATTATCTCAGTAAGCTTTCACAGAGTAACTCTCAGCAGACCTCAAGTCCACTGACGAGCTACTGTCTTAAGTAACCTGATAAGTTTTAAAGAAGTTTAAATTTGTAACCACAGGTGTATTCCCCCCCCCCATACACCTGTTTACTCGTTTCGGGACCATCAATTGGTATCAGAGCAGTGGTTCTAAAGACCATTGTTCTAAGTATACCTTGTGCTCAAAGGTATTTTTATAAGGTCACCTGAATTGATCTTTTGATAAACTTGTTTTTATTCTATGGCTGACAACACAGCTAGGGTTGCACCACCTGCAGAGAACAACATGGGAGTGAATCCCTTGAACCATATGTCTCATCACAAGCTTCCACAATTCTCAGTGGAAAACTATGACTTCTGGAAAATCAGAATGAGAGCTCATCTTGCCTGTGTGCATGATGAAATGTTAAGGGTTATTACTAAAGGTCCATTTGTGTTTATGACACCTAACCCTAGAACTACAGCTGAAACTATTGCAGATCCTAGAGAAGAATGGCCCAAAGATGAAGATAATTTCACTGCAGATGAGAGGAGGAGAAACAACCTCAACTTCATTGCCATGAACATTCTCTACACCACTATTCCAGACTCTGTAATGGGAAGAGTGATCCACTGCAAGACAGCAAAGGAACTATGGGACACTCTTGCTCTCATGTGTGAAGGAACTGACAAAATAAAAGAGAACAAGCTTTCAGTAGCTGTTCAAAAGTATGAGCAGTTCACCATGGAGTCCACTGAGACCATAGACCAGCTTGATGGGAGGTTCACTGACATCATGAATGAGATTAATTCTCTGGGAAAGGTCTACACCAAAAGAGAAGTTGTCTTAAAGATCCTGAGAGGTCTAACCTCAAGATGGGATGTGTACTCTGTGATGATGCAGAATACCAAGGATCTATCCAGCATGTCTATGCAACAGGTATTCTCTGAACTTAAGGCTTATGAGTTTGATCTGAACAGGAAAAGGGCTCCTGATGAGACCTCAGCTGAGAAGGAAGTTGCCTTCAAAGCTAAGGAGCCTGAGCCAAAATCCCCAAAGCCTCAGAAGAGTTCAAAGGCAAGTAAGTCTCAAAGCAAGGCTGAGATGCAGGAGGAACTCAGCCTGATGGCTAGAAGGTTTGAACAACTTAACAGCCGCTTTGGCAAATATAAGAGATTTTACAGGGATAACAGGGAAGGTAGAAGTTATCCACAAAAGACTACCAGAGAAGGAGAGAAAAGCTCATCTGAGCTGGAAAAGAAGAAGGAATACAAGAATTACACCAAGGCTGAAGGTTCATCATCAAAGACCAGAGAGTCCACTGAAGAAAAGAATGATGATGCCAACAGGTGTTTTCAGTGCAAGAAGATTGGGCACTTTCAATATGATTGTCCTCAACTGAGCACTAAAGAAAGAAGAGAAAGGCAAGCCAAAAGAGACAGAAGATATGGAGAGAGGAAAGCCATGATGGCTGGGGATGTTGATGAAAACCTGGAGTCACCTGATGAACTGTTCTCTGACAGCAGTGAAGATGACATGTGCCTCATGGCAAGAGAAGAACCAGAGGTACAATCTAAACCATCCATTTCTCTAGAACACACACCTGAGCTAAGCTCAGAGTCAACTGAGGAACTCAATCTTCAGTCCGCCTTGGAACAATTGATGATTGATTTCTCAAGGTTGCAAGAAGCAAGTTTCTGTCTTCAAGATGAGAACAAACAACTCTTGAGTGAAAACTCCAAGTTAATCGAGTCTGGGAATCAAGTAGATCTGAACTCAGCCAAATCTACCATTGAACTGACAAAAGAGGTGGAAACCCTCAGGAGTCAAGGAAATGGTAGAGATCAACTGATAAAAGATCTCAATGAATCTAAAACAAAGTTAACTGAAGAGAATTTAAAATTAGTAAGCCAAATAAAGGATTCTATCCTGAAAATTGATGTCTTACAAAAATCTGAAGAGACCTTGTTAAAAAGGATTGATGCTCTAAACAAACCCTCTCTTGCCATAGAGGAGATCCAAAGTTTTCAAACCAATCCAAATAACAAGTGTGGGATAGGCTTTATTCCAAAACCTTCAGAAGGTCCTCTGAGTGTTGCTTCTTCAAGTGGCACAAAGAGAGTTTTTGTTAAGTCTGTGACATTTCAACCACAGACTGTAGATAAAGGAAAAAGACCAGCTGAGATCACACAAAAGAAAAGTCAATCTAAGCCAAAACCAAATGGAAAGGCTCAGGTGACTTATCAAAATAGATCTCAGCAGAGGTACTATCAGCCGAGGTCTTCACAGATGAAGCAACCTCAGCTGAGAACACCCAGGCATGAGCAGTCCTCAAGGAATGACTCATATGGAAGACCTAGTCCTTTTGTGCCTAAAGGAAAAGGTCCTTCATATCTTTATCAACAAAAACCAAGACCAGGTGCACCCAAGCCAAAGAGAAAGAATGTGAAGAAGGTTCCTGTTCCTTCAAAGGCTGACACCCATAGAAAGTTTACTCCCAAGGCACCCAGGGAGATAACAATCTATGTAGATGTTTATGGAAGACAAATTAGCCAATCTAAAATAATTAGAACTGTGAGGCAAATTTGGATTCCGAAAGGTACAGCTAACCTTGTAGGACCCAACACCAAATGGGTACCTAAAGCTTGATCTGTGATTGCAGGGCTCAGTGGACCTCAACAAAGGAGAAGCTCTTAAATCATCAGTCTGGTACTTGGACAGTGGATGTTCTAGGCACATGACTGGCAACAAAAATCTCCTAACAGAATTTGTTGAGAAGGAAGGTCCACAAGTCACCTTTGGTGACAACTCTCAAGGAGCCACTAGAGGTTATGGTACTTTAATAATTGGCTCAGTAAGAGTAAGCAATGTATCCTTTGTCAGTGGACTTAAGCATAATCTTCTGTCCATAAGTCAATTCTGTGATAAGGGATACAGTGTTGAATTTTCATGTAACCTATGTTTTGTTAAGAATATATCTTCACAACAGGTATTACTAACTGGGTCAAGAAAGGGAAATATCTATCTTGCAGATTGGAAGTCTTGCACACCAAATGCATGTCTTATTGCCAAAAGCTCAACTGACACTAATTGGTTGTGGCACAAAAGGCTAAGTCATCTGAACTTCAAGATGATGAACAGGATAGCAAGACATGGACTGGTAGAAGGAATGCCAAATGAAGTATACAATAAGGAACATATCTGTAAAGCCTGTCAGGAGGGGAAGCAAGTAAAGGCATCTTTCAAAAGCAAAGTAGCAACCTCTACTGACAGAGTACTTCAACTAATACATATGGATCTTTTTGGTCCAGTAACCCCTGTAAGTATCAATGGGAGAAAATATACACTTGTTGTTGTAGATGACTTCTCCAGGTACACATGGGTGATATTCCTTACAAGCAAGAAGGAGACTCAACTGAGACTGCCAGAGCTCCTGAAGAAAGTTAGCAATGAAAAGGGCCTGAACATTGTAAAAATAAGATCAGATAAGGGCACTGAATTCATAAATTCTATCATATCTGATTATTGTAAAGAATTAGGTATTTTTCATGAGACATCAGCTGCAAGAACTCCACAACAAAATGGAGTAGCTGAAAGAAAAATAGGACTCTCAAGGAGGCAGCAAGGACAATGTTAGCTGAAGCTCATGTTCCTAAAAGATTCTGGGCTGAAGCTATTAATACTGCCTGTCACACTCAAAACAGATCCATGGTAACCAAACATCAAGGAAAAACTCCATATGAGTTATGGAATGGCAGAAAGCCACAGGTATCTTACTTTCATATTTTTGGTTGCAAGTGTTTCATTCACAACAATGGGAAAACACAACTAAAAGCTTTTGATAGCAAAGCTGATGAAGGAATTTTCTTAGGATATTCCCAAATCAGTAGAGCTTTCAGAGTTTACAACTGTAGAACTCTTGTTGTGGAAGAAACACCTCATGTGGTATTTGATGAATCTACTTTTGAGTCCAGAAGTAAGGAGAATGAGGATATGATAAGCAAAAGGCTAACTAGACTGAGTATCAAATCAAAAGGATATCCTGAGAATTCTGTTGATACATTCATCCCAACCTGGGACAACCTCAATGATCAACAATTCAAAGAGGACACTCAAAATCAGACCACTCCTCAAAGCTCACCTGAGAGCTCTCCTGAAGATGTAACTGAACTGATGAACACCATCCCAGTTCAAGAGGTAACCAATGTCAATGAAGATGTGGTCACAGCTGAGACATTCACTGAACCCATCATTCAAGGGGGAACCAATGAAGTTACCATTGAGAATGAAAATACCTTGAATGATGACTCAGGACTTCAACCCTCTGTCTTATTTCCTGAATTCGATTTCATTCCAATATCTAGTGACTCAACTTCAGAAGAGTTAAACTCAACTGAAGGGCATCAGCCTAGGAGGACTTGGCTCTCAGATCATCCTGTTGAGCAAATCCTAGGTGATCCTTCCTCAGGAGTCAAAACTAGAAGTTTTCATGGTGAAAGTGCTTTGTTTTGTTGTTTCTTATCAAACCAGGAACCAAGTTCCATAGCAGAAGCACTTCAAGATTCCAACTGGATTATTGCCATGCAAGAAGAGCTCAACCAGTTTACAAGGAATCAAGTATGGGAGTTGGTGGACAGACCATATCACTGCAATGTGATAGGAACCAAGTGGGTATTCAAAAACAAGAAGGATGAGAATGATATCATAGTCAGAAACAAGGCCAGGCTAGTTGCAAAGGGCTACTCTCAAGTTGAAGGATTTGACTATGATGAAACATTTGCTCCAGTAGCCAGATTGGAGGCAATAAGGTTATTTCTTGCATATGCTGCTCACAAGAAATTCAAAGTGTACCAGATGGATGTTAAAAGTGCCTTCTTGAATGGAGTACTAAATGAAGAAGTCTATGTGGAGCAACCCCCAGGTTTTGAAGAAAGTCACAAAGTATATAGACTGAGGAAAGCTCTATATGGACTGAAACAGGCTCCAAGAGCTTGGTATGATACTTTGTCTCAATTCCTTTTGGATCATGGTTTTATCAAAGGGAGAGTTGATAGAACACTTTTCAGAATCACAAAAGGAGAGGACACATTGCTGGTTCAAATCTATGTGGATGATATCATCTTTGGTTGCCCTAACCAAGTCCTCTGTGAGAAGTTTTCTCAACTGATGAAGGGAAAGTTTGAGATGTCTATGATGGGAGAAATGAATTTCTTCCTAGGACTTCAAGTCAAGCAGTCCACTGAAGGAATCTTCATCAACCAAGCCAAATACACAAGGGAGCTGATCAACAAGTTTGGATGCCAGACCAGCAAGGTCGCAAGAGTTCCACTCAACACCAACACCAAGATGGAACCAGATGAGGATGGAGAATCAGTAGACCAGACTTCCTACAGAGCCATTATTGGATCTCTACTGTATCTCACAGCAAGCCGGCCTGATATCACATTTGCAGTTGGCATTTGTGCTAGATATCAAGCCAATCCCAAGAAAAGTCACCTGGAAGCTGCCAAGAGGATTCTCAAATATCTTAAGGGTACTGTGAATATGGGATTATGGTATCCCTCAGATGACAATCTAGAACTCACAGGATACTCAGATGCTGACTATGGAGGATGCAGAATTGATAGAAAATCAACCTCAGGCACTTGTCAATTCTTGGGAAGTAAACTGATTTCTTGGTTCTCCAAGAAACAAAATTCAGTAGCCACAAGCACTACTGAAGCTGAGTATATGGCAGCTGGTAGTTGTTGTGCTCAAATTCTTTGGCTAAGACAACAACTGAGAGATTACAACATCTTTGCCAATGAAGTCCCTATTTTCTGTGACAACAATAGTGCAATTGCTATTTCAGAAAATCCAGTTCTCCACACAAGATGCAAACATGTGGATATAAGGCATCACTTCATCAGAGATCATGTGGAGAAGAAGGACATCAAGATGCTCAAAATCCACACTGACAAGCAGAAGGCAGATATCTTCACTAAACCTTTGGCTGAAGCAAGGTTTCAAGATTTGTCAGTGGAGCTTGGACTCCTAGATCCAGGAGAGTAAAGAAAGGATTGAATCTCAGTAGAGTTACCTTCAACTCAGTGGAGGTTCATACTCAGAAGAGGATCTTCTCTCAGAAGAAGCTCCCCATCTCAGAAGAGATCTATATCAGACGAGGTCGAACCTCAGTAGAGGTCAAATCTACTTATGTTATTTTTTCAAAGATAAAGCCTCTTAGTATTATATATTTTAATGTGTTTCAAAATATTTACTAATGAGTGCTTTCTGGAAAATTAAATCCCTTTCCACTGTTCCGAAGAGATTTTGGTATGACAAGCATTTAATGCGCGTGGTACAAGTCAGACATGCTTTTTCAATTTCCTATCTCACGCGCCCTAAAAGCCGGATGATGTGACCTTCCGGTTACCAACCTTTTCAATCCTTACCATTCAATAAGGCGGTTCTTTTTTAACCGTCAAGATTTCTTAAAACTCCCCCCTAAACCCTGCAACTATCCACGATCTCAAAATCATTCAATCTCAAACGTTGATTGTGAAATTAGATCTAACCGTTTATTTCTAATATAAAATCCCCAACCTTAAGCTTGTAAACCTTTTCGAATACACTTCCAAGCAAACACTTACTATCCTACTCTGTAATCTGTTCTCTCAAACCCTCTTGTTCTAATGGCGAAACTAAATCTCAGTTTCCTTACCCAAAAAGATAACTTCTGGTATGAACCCATAGTGGTTTTCGATAACCCAGAAATTGAGTCCAGACCAGAGTACGCTCACATCAAAGAGGCCCTTGAAATGATAAAAAGTGCTGGGTTAGAGAAATTCCTATCTGTTCATCCAGAGAACTGTTTTGACAGACAGGTTCTTGATTTCTACAACAATGTCTCCAACTCAGATACAAAGATCAGGTCTCATCTGATCTTGCAAAGGAAGAAGAAAGTTATGAGGGATGACATGGAGGTCATTGAACACCAGAAGATAAAGAAGGAGATTCGTGTAAGCGGAGATGTCCTGAAGGAGCTTTTTGATCTTCCTTCTGAAGGTCCCAATCCAGACACATGCATTGTGGAGAAGGAGGAAGAATGGGTCAAAACCATAATGCAGAGGAAGGTACCATACACTCCAACAATGAACAGAAGTGAACTCCTGCCAATTTACAATGTTCTCTGTGAAATTGTGAGTAAGTGTATTTTGGGAAACCAAGGGAGTACTGAGCAAGTGAGCAAGCCAAAGCTCAGGCTGATGAAGGCGATTGTTGAGAGCAAGGAAAGGCCATACAACTGGCAGCAGTTCTTTCTGAGGGCCTTGAATAAGGAGCATTCAAAATTTCAACCCGACAAAACTCCTCAACTATCAAGTAAGCTGAACTATGCAACAAAAATCTCTTACTTGATAGAGAATGTAGACTTGGGCGTAGATTGGATCCCTGACAGGAAATGGAGCACTCTAAAAATTCTATTCAAGTCTGGAAAGACTCTGGAGGCTAGGATGATTAAACCTACTGTGGAAAGCCCAGAGGCAGTAGAGGAGGAGGAAGATACCCCAGCTGAGGGGAAGAAAACAAAGCTGAAAAGGAGACTGGTAAAGTTGAGTGACAAAATGGCTCAACACAAGGAGGCTGTGGCTGAGAAGGCCTTTAGGAAGGAGAAGAAGAGGTCTTCTGAAGCAGTGAAGGAGGCTGTTTTGAAGAAAGTCAGAGTCACAGACTCTACTGATGAGTCTTCATCAGGTAACCCTACCTCTTCCCCCAACACTATCTCAACTGAGTCTGACTCAGATGTTCCTGCTCCTACTCCTATTAAACCCAAGACCAAACCTCGCACCCCTGCAGCCAAAACCAAACGCATCTCCAAAATAACTCACACTCAAACCCCCACTGATGGCTCTCAAAAGCCAGCCAGTGGATCTCAAACTCAAACCCCTACTGAACTCATCTCCACCCCAACTGAAACCACCCCATCAAATCCTACTGAACCCATTCCCTCAACCCCCACTGACCTAAACCCAACCTCACCTGACACTCAAACCTCTTCTGAACCTAACCCCCCTGAAACCCAAACCTCAACTCACCTGGAATCTATTCCAGAAGAACCCACTGATATCAGATCCCCTACCCCTTCCCTTCCTTCAGACGATGAAGAAGAGTACTCATTCTTAGACACCCTTAAGGATGAGGTTGCTTACTCTTTGGAGTCTAAGTACCCTGAACTTGACAACTTCCCCACTCTCAAGGCTTTATTCTTGAGGCTGAGACTCCTTGTCCAGCTTAAAGATAGGAGGCTAGGAGAAATTCTATTGGCAGTCAGAGGCAGCAATGCCGATGATTGGAAGAAGGAGGAGATGGAGGTGATGCAGTTTGCAGGGATGACCAAAACCAGACTTCTCTGTGATGAGAAAATATTTGAGAGTCTGGTGATGGAGAAGATAGCTGAGGCTAAGAAGTCAGCTGATGTGGTTGCTGAAGCAGAGGAGGAGAAGGAGAAAGAGGTGGAGGAAAATGTACAAGGAGGAGGGACCTCACCAAGGCAAGGTGATGGTGAGGTAGCCAAGGATGTATCCAAGGCAAGGGATACTGAGGCTCAAAATTTGCCACAGGAGAGTCCAGTAGAGGTGTCTACTGAGATTCTCCCACAACAGCCCTCAGTGGTGGCTTCAGAGTCAACTGAGGTGACTGGAATAGAAGGAGTTGAAAAGGAGAAAGAAAAAGATGAGGGTGCTGAAAGAGATGTTGAAATCACAGGAGTTGTGAGTGGCCAAATAAAAGCAATCATTCCTGCAAAGGATGAATTGGCTGAAAAAACCTTAGTTGAAAATAAGAGTGATGAAAGAAGTAAGCTGAGTGAGGAGGAGGGAGTTCCAATGGAGTTAGAGACTTCAGGTGATCTAGGTTGTGAGATTGAGGGAGGAAACACTAACACTGTCTTAAATGCAGGTACCCAAACTGATGAGATTCCCTCAGTCCAGGTCAACCTAACTCCCCTGAAGAATGAAGTGCTTAAACTTCAAGAAGAAAGAATCCCTGCTCTTGAAACTCAGCTGAAAGATGTCCAAGAAGTTGTCCAAGAGGAGGTAGACGAAATGATCATCCTCTCAGATCACATTGACGAACTCATGGAGTCCACAACTACATCACTTCAAAATCTCACACTGAAGATTGAAGATTCACAGCAGATGGTCACTGATGTAGTTGAGGGACAAAGTGTGCTAGTCATTGAGGCTCTGAAAGATCTGGAGAAGAAGGAGGAAGAAGCCAGAACTCAATTCCTGAAGGACTCAGTGGAGAACGTGTCCATCAAGCTAAAGTCTTCTGTTGAAGCTTTCTCAGCTGACCTTGTTGGGAAAGTTGAAGGGTTGTGGAACCAGAAGATGCAGGAGTTCGAAGCAAAGCACGAAGAACTCGGAGCCAAGCTTGGTGAAGTTCTCAAAAAGGCTGCTGAGGACTTCCCAACTCAAGAAAAGACCAATGTGCTAATCAATGAGAAACTGGCCCAATTTGTGCAATTTGGTCAAACTGCTGGAGCTGCACTGGAAAGGATGGAAGATGAAGTTGACCACTGCTCGACTGAACTGAAGGCCATCGCTCACGATCAGATGAAGTTAAACATCACTGTGGCTGAGTGCATGATTAATGCCGGAAAGGGGGAAAGATTGAGATCTTCTAAAGAGCTGAAGGCTGATCCAAGGAACAAAATGCAAATCATCTTTGAAACCCCGGAGTTCGAGAAAGGTCAACAAATCAAAAGCACCATAAAGAAAGTTGATGCTGAGGCCCAGAAGCTGGCTGAGGAAAAGAAGGGAAAGGAGATCGCATCAGTGGACCTCTCAAAGTTCAAGGAAGCTCATCTGAAGGAGAAGGAAGAGAGAGCTGCAAAGAAGGGGGAACCTGCCAAGAGGAAGGCAACTGATGTACTCTCAGCAGAGGTTACTAAAAAGACAAGAACCTCAGAGAGGTTGGCAGCTAAGTCCACAACCTCTACTGATGAAGTTGAGGTACTTCCCATTCTTAACCCTGATCCTTTGTCTTCTGAAATTCCCAAATCTGCACCCACCCGAGTCACGGAGCTCACTGAGCTAATCAAAGAGGCTGGTGGAATGAACGAGAGAGCAAGGAAGCTAACAGCCCAACAGCAGGAGAGGAGAGATAAGGTGGTTGGGAAGATGGAAACCATTGCAGAACTGGCTGAGAGGAAGAAGCAGGAGAGGTTAGCCACTTTTGACAAAACTACTTCCAAAAAGTTCAGAAGTGGTTATCTTAAGTGGGCTGCCAAACTAAAGAAAGACAAGATCACACCTTCTCAGAACAGATACCCTCACCACGATGCCTGGGTTCCTAAGAAGCTCAATGATGCTTGGGAGACTGCAAAAAGGGACTTTGTATATTCCTTCTATGTCAGTGGAGAGTTAGGAAGGGACAATGCACAAGAAGTCTTCAACTCATGGTTGTTTGATGCCTATCCCAAAATCTACCCCGAGATCTGTGATGCTTGGAATGATGCCTTCCCAGATCATGCTCTAAAGGCCCCTGAGCCAATCACATACTGGCCTCCTCAAGATGCAACAGGAGCTGTTGATAGAGAAAGGATCACTGAAGAGTGGACATCCTTATGTGAACACCTTGGTCTCAGAGGACATTCCAAGGAGATGATGGAGAGGAAGAATGAGCTGAAGATTAGAGTTTTTAAGCAATATGGACTTGAACCTCTTTTTGAGTCCATCTGAGTAAGTTGTATCTTTTGCTGGGCATTTGTTTATAAGTCCCAGATGTTTTTAAGTTTGAAACTTTTTGAGAGTTGACTTCATGTAATTTGTACTTCATATTTTTTCAATGAAAGGAACTCTGCTGATGTTTTGCCCAAGATAATATCTCATTATCATTTAGGCTTATGTACTTGAATGTTTTACTTACAAAACTGTGAACTTTGAATGTCATCTGAAGAACTTCATCTGGAAGAAGATATGTAATAAGATGGGTTCCGGCATAATCAAAAAGGGGGAAATTGTTGGGAAAATGTATAAGACTTGTTTTGATTAGATGCCAACATGTCCCTCCCTAAGTTGTTTGTAAGTAAATTATTCAGCAGAGTTAGAGTTTAAATTAAACAGTTCTAAGTGTTAAGAACTGAAGTGCAGTTAGTAATAACTAGAGTGTATTTTAGTATGAAGTCCGCTGAAGTAAAGTCCGCTGAAGTAAAGTCCGTTGAAGTGAAGTCCGCTGAAGACTAAGTGATCTAAGAAAGAAGTCTAAGTCTTGAATGTTTTCTAAGTACATTCTCACTAAGACTAAATCTATCAGTAGAGGACGAAGGTCCACTGATGGGAACTAACAAAGTACATTTAATGCTAAACATATTTAAAGCTGTTAGTTAATCTGGTTGGAACAAGGCAAAATGAATTTCAGTGAAGCTTACAATAAATGAAGGAATAAGAAGGTTCTCATCAGAGGAGTTCCACCTAAAGCAAGACAAGAATTTGGGCATGCAGACTTAAGGTCCAATGAGAAGATGACACGTCAGTGTACCTTACTGACAGCCGACCTGTCCCAGCCTGACAAGTACCAAAAGTCTTTCACCTAGCAATCTACAGAAAGTTGGTGAACAGGCATGGTTTTGCAGCCGTTTCTTGACAAGACTTAAAGCTTCAAATAGAGCCGTTTGAACCAATCAGATACAAGAAGACTTACTTGAGAAGATTCAAATCCAACGGGAAGATTTTCAAGGAAGCCTATAAATACAGAAGGACGTGCACTTTTTACAAGTACGGGAAACTCACAAGATCAAAGCTATCTCTACATTCTTAACAATCTAGAAACACTCGAAATTATCATTGTTTCCCAAGTGTTTCACAATAGTAGAGAAACTAACAAACCTTCTGTAACCAAGCTTAAAGCTATATTCAAACCTTAGAAAGAGATAATTCAATCCTAAGCCTTGAGCTAAACTTGTAAGGATTATCTCAAAATAGTTGGAACCAAAACCCTACTCAAAACCCTACTCAGTGTTTAGGTTGAGAGCTAGTGTTAAGTGGTGTTAGTAAGCTGATTGTTGTATCAGTCTGAAAGCTGGTTTGTTTTTGGGAACTAGGACCTGGAATTTCCTAGTGATCAATCATCCTAAGAGAGGAAAAGTTGATCAGTGCACCTTGGCACTATAACACAAGGAATTCCAAGTGAAAGGAATTCTCCTGTTTGATCAGGCCAGTGGACGTAGGAGATTTATCTCTGAACCACTTTACATCTTGTGTACTTACATTCTGCTATTTCATAAGTGTGTGTTAATCTCAAGTTTATCAAAGTAAAACGAGTTTTCTAAAAGGGCTCACTAATCCGCATCTGAAAGCTAATTAGATAGTAGTTCAACTGAAAGTCTTGTGCTTTCAGTGGAGGTATTATCTCAGTAAGCTTTCACAGAGTAACTCTCAGCAGACCTCAAGTCCACTGACGAGCTACTGTCTTAAGTAACCTGATAAGTTTTAAAGAAGTTTAAATTTGTAACCACAGGTGTATTCCCCCCCCATACACCTGTTTACTCGTTTCGGGACCATCAGATATTTCAATATTTTCTAGGCTGCTTCCAAGTGACTCTTCTTGGGGTTAGCTTGAAATCTGGCACAAACTCCTACAGCAAAAGTAATATCTGGTCTGCTTGCAGTCAGATATAAAAGAGAACCAATAAGTGCTCTGTACTGAGTCTGGTCCACTCTCTCTTCAGACTCATCTGGATCCATGTTGAAATTTGTCATCATAGGGATCTTGGCTGCCTTGCTAGATCCTATTCCAAATTTCTCTAACATGTTTCTGATGTACTTAGCTTGATTAATAAAAATTCCCTTCTCTGATTGCTTAACCTGCAAACCCAAAAAGTAATTCAATTCACCCATCATGGACATCTCAAACTGTCCCTACATGAGCTCACCAAACTTCTCACACAGCTTCTTGTTAGGGGATCCAAATATGATGTCATCAACATATATTTGGACCAGAAGGATGTCCTTTCCTTCTTCTTTCCTAAACAAGGTCCTATCAATCTTACCTTTAGTAAAACCATTGTCCAGAAGAAATTGAGAAAGAGTGTCATACCATGCTCTGGGTGCCTGCTTCAGCCCATAAAGAGCTTTCTTAAGCTTAAACACCTTGTCACCTTGTTCAAAACCAGGAGGTTGTTCAACATACACTTCCTCAATGAGAATCCCATTAAGAAAGGCAGATTTCACATCCATCTGGTATACTTTGAACTTCATGTGAGCAGCATATGCTAAGAACAATCTGATGGCTTCTAGTCTGGCAACAGGAGCAAAAGTCTCATCATAGTCTATTCCTTCAGACTGAGAATAGCCCTGGGCCACTAGCCTTGCCTTGTTCCTAGTAATGACATCATTCTCATCTTTCTTATTTTTGAAAACCCACTTAGTGCCTATCACCTTTTGATGTCTTGGTCTGTCTACCAGCTCCCAAACATCCTGTCTGGTGAATTGATTCAATTCCTCCTGCATAGCCACAATCCAATTTGAATCTTTCAGTGCCTCCTTGATGTTCTTGGGCTCAATCAAGGACACATAGCAACTGAATAAGGCAGCTAAATTAAGGGTTCTCCTAGTCTGGACACCCTTAGTTGGATCTCCTAAGATCAGGTCATTGGGGTGATCAACCAGGGTCCTCCTTCCCGTGGTCTTACCTGGGTGATCATCTTCTGCTGTACCTTGGTGATTATCACCACCTGCAGAAGAGCTTCCCCCTACAGGAGTTCCAACCTCTTCTGGTTCTGCTCCTTGTGAAGGCTGCTGCTTCAGAGAACCAGGAGATGGGTCATCATCTGAATCTGAATCTGAATCAAGAACAGGTGGATTGACCTTGATAACTCTGGGTGTAGTCTGATTCTGGGTCTCATCAGGAGACTTAGCTTCCACCTTTAACTCAAAAGCAGATTCATCAAAAACAACATGAGGTGTTTCCTCCACACAAAGTGAATTCTTATTAAAAACTCTAAAAGCTTTACTGGTGCTGGAATATCCCAAAAATATTCCATCAGCCACTTTAGCATCAAAGGTTCTTAATTTAGATTTCCCATTGTCATGGATGAAACACTTACATCCAAAAACATGAAAATATGAGACAGATGGGGTTTTACCTTTCCATACCTCATATGGGGTCTTATTGTGTCTCTGGGCAATCAGGCATCTGTTCTGAGTGTAACAAGCTGTATTGATGGCCTCTGCCCAAAATCTCTGTGGAGTGTTGTACTCTGCCAGAAGTGTTCTTGCAGCTTCTTTGAGAGTCCTATTCCTCCTTTCTGCAACTCCATTTTGTTGAGGTGTTCTGGCAGCAGATGTCTCATGAAAAATTCCATGGTCCTTGCAATAATCTGCAATATGTGAGTTCAAAAACTCTGTTCCTTTGTCACTCCTGATCCTGACTATGCTCTGGTTCTGCTCATTCTGAATCTGCTTGAAGAACTCTGGCAGCTTAGTTATAGTTTCATTTTTCTTAAACAAGAACACTACCCAAGTGTATCTTGAAAAGTCATCTACTATTACTAAGGTGTACTTCCTTCCACTGAAACTAAGAGGAGAAACAGGTCCAAACAGGTCCATGTGAAGTAGTTGAAGTACTCTGGTTGTGGTTGTGCTCTGGACATCCTTAAAGGAAGTCTTGGGTTGTTTACCCTTCTGGCATGAACCACAAACCTGATCCTTCTTAAACACTTCATTTGGAAGACCTCGAATGAGACCCTTTCTGGCAATCTTGTTCAATGTTTTGAAGTTAAGATGACACAATCTCTTGTGCCAAATCCAGCTGTTCTCTGCAGATCCTTTAGCAACCAGGCAAGCATTCCTTGGGCAACTGCTAAAATCTGCAAGATAAATGTTACCCTTCCTCAAGCCTATTAGCAAGATATCATTATAATCAGAAGAGAAAACAGTGCATGAATCACTAGAAAACTTCACTGAGTATCCCTTGTCACAGAATTGGGATACAGAAAGCAGATTATGCTTGAGTCCTTCTACGTAGTAGACTTCATCTACAGATACACCATTGAAGGTCAACTTTCCAACTCCTCTGGTGACTCCATAGTTGTTGTCACCAAACATCACTCTTGGTCCATTTAATGGCTTGAAATCTTGGAGATTATCCTTCTGGAATGTCATGTGCTTGGAACATCCACTATCAATGTACCAGACATGGTTGCTTGAAAATCCTTTCTCCAATGGACTCTTATCTACCTGCAGAGAGATCAATTAGGTCCCCTACTATTGCTGGGTCCTGATTGGTTAGTTGCAGGTTTTGTAGGAATCCATAGATAAAGATGATCCCTTGATGGATGAGGAGATCTTATCTTCCTTCCAAATCTATCTACCAGTACATGTCCTCTTACTATGACATATTGAGCTACTGGTCTGATAAGGACACCTTTCCTATAAACAGGTCTGGTGTATCTTTTCTCAAATCTGGCCTTTGGAATGGCCTACCTCAAAGACATGGTCTTAAAGGTCTGGTTATAAGGGTACATCCTAGAAGAACCATCTCTGGTGTCATAACTTCCCAGATCAGTTGGTTTTCTAGAGATGGGTCTGGAAGACCTCCTCTGGTTCTGATAATTAGACCTGTTCTGGTGATTATAGTTCCTTTGAGTATACCTATTCTGGAATTGATTCTTCTGAGAAAAATGTCTCTGGGGTACCTGGTTCTGTTGAACATTGTTCCTTCTCTGGTAGTTGTTACTCTGATTGGTATTCCCTCTTTTTGAGTGTTTCCTTTGAGGTCCCCTAATCTGTTTAGGTTCCCTTTGAGGATTTCTCTGGGGTCCTCCAATTTGAGTAATATCTACTCCTTGGGACTCATTGTTCACAGAACCATCAATCTTTAATGGTTCCCCTTGTTGACACTTATTCTCTAACATCTTCTCTTCCAGAACAGTCAGCTCTTCTGGACCATTAGTTAAGTGATTAGCAGAGTGATTCCTTTTCCAATCAGGATTGTGAATCACCTTGTAACCATTACCAGTTAAGTCTTTATCATTCCAGATTTCTACCAATTTACCAGCTCTTACAGACTTGTCTTTGTTATAAAGGTATTTGTGAGTTTTAGTGGTAATTCCAGAATATCCTAAACCACTCTTATCACAAATGCGCTGAGAAGACTCTGATATGATAGATACAACAGATGGTATCTTAGGAGCTTCTCTGGGCATAGGTATCTCCTCTATGTTGTGAACAACTTGTTTTCCCTTGATAAGAGTTTGGTATTTGGCTCTGAGTTCAGTGATCTCATCCTCTTGAGAGTTCCTTTCTTTCATGAGTTGATCTACCAGAGTATCTCTTTCTGTGATCTTTTCCTGAAGTTCAGAAACTTCTTTGGAATGATCTTTCATGAGTTCTCTGGTGGATTTATGCTCATGAGAGAGAGATTGAACTTCAGCTCTGAGCCTACCATTCTCTTTCTCAAGTTTTTGACAGAGTTGGACACAATTTTGGAGATCTGATAGCATCTGTTGCATATCAGACTCTCTGGAGTTACCAGATGAATTAGAGGATTCAGTACATTTGGAATTAGATAAAACAAGAGTAGTTTCATTTACCTCAGTGATGTCTGCCATGAGGCACACATCATCATCTGATCCAAAGTCAGAAGAAGAAGAACTGGAACTAGTATCCTCCTCCTCTGCTTCTGCCAGCAGTGCTCTCTTATCTGCATACCTCCTATCTCTCTTGATTCTTTTCTCTTCTCTTTCTCTAGGAGTAAGCTGAGGACAATCATAACTGTAGTGACCAGTCTTGTTGCAAGTGTAGCAAGCATTGTCTCCTCTGGTAGTCAGGTCTGCCAGAGCTACCATCCCTCCTCTGATGATCTGATCTCCCAGAGCTGCTAGGGTTGTCATCTCTCCTCCTCTCTGGAGTTCTGAATCTGGTCTCCCTTGAGTCTCCAGGTGTCTTTTCCTTCTCTGCAGGCTTGAAAGAACTCTTCCTGCTTCTGGTAGACTCCTTCCAATGCCTTTTGTACCTGCCATATTTTGAACTCATTTTGTCTAATTTATGAGTTAGAAGTGCTACCTGCTCCTTGAGGCTCAAGTCATCTGCAGTAGACTCCTTTGGCTTGGCATCAGATTTGAGAGTTGAAGAGAATGCAACACCTTTTCTGGCCAGAAGAGGAAACCTCTTCTGTTTGATCCTCCTCTTGAAGATCATATTCGTAAGCTTTGAGATCAGACAACAGAAGATGGTGATCCAGAGTGTTGAGATCCTTGTTGTCCTTGATCACAGTGACTTTAATTCTCCACCTGCTTGTTAGTGAACGTAATATTTTACTATTAATCTCTTTTTCAGAATAGGTCTTACCTAAGGCACTAGCCTTGTTTAAGAGATTCGTGAGACGCATGTCCAGCTGGTCAATGGTCTCGTCTGGTTTCATCTTAAATGTGTCAAAAGAGTGTTGAACAGCTTGGAGCTTGTTATCTTTAATCTTCTCTGTTCCTTCACAGAGCAGGGCTAACTTGTCCCACATCTCTTTTGCAGTGGTGCACGTCCTGACCTTTTCAATTACTTCTTTAGTAAGAGTGTTGATAATCTCAGTCCTCGCCACCTGGTCCAGGTTATGTAGCTTTCTCTCATCGTTGTCAAGTTCGTCTTTCTTTTTGAGGATTCGTTGTCTGGGAACTCTATCCTCTGCAGCGTCGCTAGTTTCTTCTCTGGACTCAGACCTGCCACTATCAATAGGAGTCCAGTAAAATTTGATGGGGCCACTTTCAACCACATCTAACATGCGGTGGTGAATAGCTCCGAGATGATTACTCATCATGAAGCTCCAGTGGCTATAATCCTCGAACGAGAATTCTGGCAGTTTGCGACTCTTATAAGAAGATTTCGAAGACATATTGAAAAGAAGTTTAGGGAAATAACAAGAACTTGAATAAAAAGCACGAAAGAGCAATGGATCTGCCCGGTGACCACCAAAAGCTTTTCAAAGCAGTGGTCGTGGACACACTGCTCTGATACCACTTGTTGGTCCCACTTGATAGATTAATTGCGGAAGCTTATGTTTAAATGTCTTTCCAAAATCTTTTATAAGAGAGCAATAAACAATAATTAAAATAAAGCGATAAAGACACAAGATATATAGTGGTTCGGATAAATATCCTACTTCCACTCTCCCTTATCACCAAGGGGTCTCACTAACAACCAACTCACAAACTTACTCACTGGAATTTCTGAAGTACCAGCACCTTCTTACAAATTCTTTAGATCTAACTTCGATCTAAAGATAATACTTACTCCAACCTTATCTAACAAGATGAATAGGTTGAGTATGTAAACTCCTTACGAGTAGATAAGTAATTAAGAATAAAGTGTGAGTGCAATATGCGTGATGATCAAAAGCTTAGTATGGCTATATGCGCGTGAATGATTCTAGAGCTTTTTCTTGATCTGCACTCAAGTATATATAGAGGGGATTAGGGACATAGCCGTTGGGAGGCTAATCCAATCAGATCCTCTATATATGGAAGCTTCAATCAATCAATTCCCTAATTGATTGATTGGGTTGGTGAGATCTTAAATGATTGTCTTCATATCTTCTCAATCCAATCTTGTTTTGACTTGATTTGAATCACCAACGGTCAATGCTTCCAATTGCCTAACTCTGATTCTCTCCAGAGAAGGCAGGACCAGACACCAGGCAACCTCGGTGTCTTCTGGTCCTTATCTGGTGAACATCCAGAATACTCAGTAGAATAAGGGGATCAAAACTGAGCATCTTTTGTTCCACCAGACTCGTCTGGTCCGGACTCGTCTGGTCTGGGGAAAGTCCTCTGCCTCTGGTCTGATCTCCTCTGGAGAAGTCCTCTGGTGAAGTCCTCTGGTGAAGTCCTCTGGTGAAGTCCTCTGGTGAAGTCCTCTGGTGGGGTCTTCTGGTGACTCTTCTGGTGAGGTCTTCTGGTCTGGCAGTTCCCCCTAGACAAGTCCTAACTAAACCTCATCTGGCTAACAGGTCCAGATGGTCCTATTACATCTTCTGGTCTGTTTTAACTCATCAAAACTAACAAATTTTTATCCTAACACTAGTTAAGAATTTTACCACGGGGGACACGAAATCCAGGATTTCGTGTAAGTGCATCTCGCAAGACCCGGGAGTCATTAGCACTCCCTTCCTATCCAGTAAGAACATAAATGAAATTCATGTTAATGTCACAAACAGCTAAAACGTTTACAGAAACTTGACCTTTTCTAGTACGATAACGAGCCTGATCTGTCCTAGGTACAGTAACTGGGATGTATGATCCATCCAATGCACCCAAACAACCCTATAATATGCAGAATATTCGAAGTTTAGTTGGCTACTAAAAATGAAAAACTTAGTTGTAGCCTATTGTTTAAGTTGAGTATATGAGTAATTATTAAGTATTAACAATGTGAATACCTTGAAAGACTTCCATCGACTATTTGTGCAGTCATCGCCAATGGGCTCCGGCCTGACTAACAAGGACTCGTGTATCCTAAGAACTGAATTCAACACCTTGTGGAAGTGCTTGCTAACAGTGCGTCCTGATCTAGTGTGGTTACGCTTCACAACGCGATTTTTTGTGTGATGTCCAAGTATGGAAAGAAACATAGCTACTTGCTCAGCAACACTACTATTACGAGTGGCCTTTAGACCACCCATATGTTCTAATATGTGACACAACCTAGAAAATGCACCCCTAGTCATTCTCAAGTGTTCTATACACGTACTTTCTGACATCACTGTTATGCTACGCAAATAGCAAATTTGACTTGGAATCCTACTTAATAGACTATACTGTCTACAAAATTGAGTTCGTTCATCTATGGACATGCCCTCATTTGAATGAAGGTAATATACGCACACCATTGTCAAGAAACCAACACATAAACTAAGAATTTCATTTAGAACAATGAAAACTCGTTCATCATGAGAAATTCCACCAGGCCTGTTCACGTCCATCATACGATCAAAGAAATAGGGGTGCATGACTATCAAAGAACAACACTCAAACAATTATTCCCATGTTATGTATCAAAGATGTTTCAAAGACCTATTCAAATTTAATGAGTACCAACAACCAACATTAGTGCAATACTGCTAAAGGTTCTAACAACCCATTGTATCTATATTCCACTCTACAAGCGTGCTTTTTAAGGAAATCAATTTAGAAGCTATCTCTCTCTACACAAACATATACAACAGTTAAAGATATATATATACTAACTTCGAAGCTTTTTAAGGAAATCAATTTAGAAGCTTTTTAAGGTGTGTTTTACCGTTGCAGGTATTCAGGGGTGTGGCTGATTCAAAGATGTGGTGCACTAAAACAAAGAGGTTATGACCTTAAACATTACTATCCTTGTTTAGCATACCTCATTGCCACTGGTATATTTAGTAGGGGACTTGCCTTTTTCTGTCTCGTCACTTTCCATAAGAAATAACTCCACTAATTTTTCTTTTCATTTCCTTGTAACACACACACACATAGAGGGGGTGATTTAGGGGGGTAAAGCAGGAATTTAGAAGCAACTTTGCAGATGTAAAGATAGAGTTAGCAGTGAAAGACTATTAATTGTTATGAGTAACCATCCACACTCATTTGAGTTCAAAACAAGTGCATTGTTCATATTTTGTGAATTTTTTGGCGCAACAATACGAGATACAATGAAATACTTTTTCCAAAATATCACGGATGCAATAATTTGAATAACATGTACACGATCTCTTCAGTCATCCACTCTACAACAGTGGCTGCGTTTACCTTGCAAGATAAGGCCCAATAACTCAAATTAGGATGAACATCGGTCGAAATAGGTATTCTAAAACCAAAATATGAACAATACCTTAAGTCGGCGTCCTCGTCGTTTCCGTTTCAGTGCCACGCGATGCTGACCAGAAACCAGAAATACACGTCGTGGCCTTCGTCGTCTCCATCACAGCAACACGACAACAGCGCTACCAGAAATCCACCTCGCGCTCGCCTCCGTCTCAGCGGCGCTACACTCGTCAAACCTAGAATAAGCTCACAGCGGCGCGAATAGGAGAATTAGGGCTGCGTTTCAATTACAGAATGATATTTGGGTATTTTAGATTGGGGGTTATAATGGACAATTTAAGATTTAGTTTGGGGCAAAATTGACCTTACACAATTGAACAGTACTCAAGTTAACATTAACAGCCCACCGAGTTCAAGTTAATTTCGGCCGAATTGTATGGGTTTAACCCGGGGCGGCCTGATAGCCCGGGTATATTAACATTCAAAGTAAACTGTTGTTAACATCAAATAATTTGAGTTATTGGGCCTTATCTTGCAAGGTAAACGCAGCCTAAGTCTTTAATATAGTTTCATGATAAACTTGTCATGAACTATTTTCATATAATACTTTGTCAAGATCTAAATAAAAAATATAATTGTTTGGTTAATATATACTCTGAATTTATATAGACGAGTATAATCTAAATTCACATAAAAAGTTTACAATATAAAACAATTGAATTAAATTCTAATAAGAGAAGCACTTATTATATACACATCCAGTTGCATAATTATCTCCTACTATTTTGGTATCATTAGTTAACATAAATTAATTATATTACATTTTTAATACTAAATTAATAATACTCATATTTATCATATAAAAAATCAATCAATAGAATATATTAACCTTGTTATCGCAATATAAATCAATTAAACTTGAAAAAATAATATATTGATCACATAAAAGTATCTAATTAAAGATTGAATTGAATGTGAATATCCAACTTACTTCATACATTAGATAGCAAAAAATAAAAAACATAATACACCATCTAAAATATTGTCAATATCCGTGTAACAAACTTCCAAAATACAAAATCAACTATCCAAAATCATTAATTTATTGTCCAAAAAAAATCTAATTTTTTTATTAATATAAAAGATTTAATGTTTACACTAACGACGACTGTAAAATATGTTGTAAATCCAGTAGATTTAATATACAAAATCCGAAAGATTTGATGTGGACATTACTAATGAACTTCATAACCTAAACAGGCTTTAGGCTTAGATTATGGTGTCTCTATTATAAATAGATCCATGTACTCAGTATTGTATATATACATACACAAAAATATTAGTGAAAGCTCTTGGCTTGATACGCCCCAAGGCGTAGTCGTTATCGGTGAACTGGGTAAACAAACCGGTGTTTCTATTTTACGCATATAATTTACAATACATTTTCAGCACGAGTCTCTGCCCGCAGTTAATCGGTACGAATCTCAATTTATTTTTCAATAGCATGATAATTAATTATCATCTCAATTTCTAGATCCCTATGTGCTATGAATTTACCGTGCATTCAAATTATACATTGCATTTGTATTGTTGTGTTTCCAATTTTTAATCAATTGGATCGAGAGAAATAATATATATAATATATGATCGCCGACGGCCGCCAATCACCACCGCAAGCCCCGACGGCTGCGAACCGAGGCTGGCAATGACGATCGTGGGTAGATAGCCGTGTGTAAAGCCAACCCTGACGACCGCGAGCCCTGATGCCCACGGGCCGATGGCCAAGCTTCCGCCGCGAGCCACCACGCTGCTGTGAGCGAAGCCAGCCTTGACTGCCGCGAGCCGACGGTCGAGCTTCCACCGTAAGCCACCGTGCAAACGCACCGTGCACCGTCGCGCACCTCTCAATACTGCGATCGGCCACGCATTGCCGGCGAGTCACACCCCTCCCCGCTGCCTCGCAGCGTTGAGCGGCGGCTGTAGGCCGTGCACCGCCGTGTGACAGCGGCCAGTGCCGCATCGCTACACGGTTGCTTGACGCGAGCCCCGTGCTCTGCCGCACTGTCTTCCGTGCTCCGCCGCCATGGTTTCCACGTGCCTCGCCGCCCTGCTTCCTCCTCTTCTCGACGTGCCCTTTCCAAAGTTTTGGGCCTATAGCCCAATTTGGTTTGGGCTACTAAAAAAATATTTTGGGCCTGCAGCCCGTCTTCATGGGCCAAAACAGAAAAAGAATAAATACCTTTTGGGCTGTATATTTTTTTGTTTGACTAATTTATTAATTTTGGGTCTTTTATTATTTAAACTTCTTTTTAATTTGAGCCCTCAATTTAATTTATTAGTTCTAATTAAACTCAAAAAATAAAAAGTGATAATTTTTAGCATATTAATTAAGCTCAAATTTTTAGAATTAATTTTTTAAATTAGTTCTCAATAAATTATTATTATGTGCTTAATTATTATATGCGCATGCTATTTATGATTAATTATCATGCATGCATTATTACTTTTGCACATAGTTATTATAGTCCGCATTAATTGCTTGGGTAGGCGGCGCCCAGTACCTGTAGGACCGTAAATTATGTTTTGGGTAGACGGCGTCGATTCTTGCTCATATGTGCTTGAACGTGATCAAATAAATTCGTATTTCTCCGTTGTCAACGAAAGGTCACAAAACTCACCATGTCACTTTAAATATTATAGTAGGATTATCTGATATTACCAAAAGGGAATTCGTTGAGCTTGCTCTTGATGGTAGTAATTACCTGACATGGGCTCTAGATATTGAGATACATCTAGACTCTATAGAGTTAAGCGGAGCCATTGTCGAAGGTTCAAAATCCACTAACGCCCAGAAGGCGAAAACGTTGATTTTCCTCAGGCATCACCTGAATAAGGATCCGAAAAATGAATAACTCACTGAAAAAGACTCCGGAACATTGTGGAAGTCCCTGAAGGACCGTTTTGAACAACAAAACGGTATACTCCTCCCTCAGGCACAATACGATTGGTTGAACCTCTTTTTTCAAGACTTTAAGTCTATGACGGAGTACAATTCTGCCTTACACCGTATTGTATCCCAGTTAAAGCTATGCAAGCAAGCTATAACTGAGGCCGAGTTGATATAGAAAACTCTATCAATGTTCCACGCCAGCAACCTTGTACTACAGTAGCAGTATAGGGCCAAAAATTACACTGTCCACTCTAAGCTAATTTCTGCACTTCTAGTAGCAGAAAAGCACAACCAACTCCTTATGAAAAATTATAATTCGAGACCGGTTGGCTCACAAGCAGTGCCCGAAGCACATGCTATAGCTCAGGGAAATACAAGTGGTCATAAGCGTGGAAGGGGGAGAGGAAGTAAACGAACTCGTGGCAAAGACAGAGGTCATAGTAAATCTGGTGGTCAAAGAACCTCGAATGACAATCCAGCTCAGAATCATGGAAAGGGTGTACCCAACACGAATCCCGCTCCACAAAAATTTGGCTCTCAAGACAAGGTTGAGCAGTCCTGCTACAGATGCGGATGCAAAGGCCATTGGTCTCGCACGTGTCTTACTTCCAAGCATTTGGTTGAGGCTTATCAAAAGCAGCAGAAGGACGATAATGGAAAGACCCCTAAAGTCAAATCTCACCATGTCAGCCTGCCTAAAGCAGAATTTGATCATGACAACAACGATCTCTTGGGCTTGGAGCTCAAACATTATGATAGTGGGCTCCGGAAGAGCCTCCATCATCCTCCCTATGGGTATCGAACTCATAATTGACAATGCTTTGTTGTTTCCACAATCGAAGCATACCCTTCTCTGTTTAAAAGACATAAGAACTAATGGCTATCACATTGAAACTGAGAATAATAATGAATACATTTTGATGACTCTTACTCGAGGTAGTCGTAAACAAGTTATTGAAAAACTTCCCTCATTCTCTTCCGGATTGTACTATTCCTACATCTGGCCGTCTAATATGAAATTTTACGACCCGAACTCTTTTAAATTATGGCATCAGCGATTAGCTCATCCCGAATAAACAATGATACGTAGGATTCTATCTAAATCCATTGATCATAATATTATGAGTAATAAAATACCTTCTGTCGATGAATTTATCTGTGATGTATGTACAAAGGGTAAATTAATAGTGCGCCCATCGAGCACCAAGGTGGGACTTGAGTCTCCAGTTTTCCTTGAACGGATTCAGGGAGACATTTGTGGACCGATTCACCTAGCATCAGGATCATTCCGGTATTTCATGGTCTTAATTGATGCCTCCACTAGGTGGACATATGCATGTTTGTTGTCTACCCGCAATCAAGCTTTTGCAAAGCTTATTGCGAAAACTATTGAGTTTCGAGCTCAGTTCCCATATTATACAATAAAATCGATTCGTATAGATAATGTTGTTGAGTTTACCTCAAAAGCCTTTATAGATTACTGTACGGCTCTGGGAATTAAAGTGGAGCATTCGATCCCTTACGTCCACACCCAAAACGGTTTTGTTGAAGCGCTAATAAAACGTATCAAACTTATCTCTAGACTATTAATAATAAACTTTAAATTACCCACTTCATGCTGGGGGCATGCAGTCCTACATGCATCACATTTGATACAAGTCTGTCCAACTGCATACAATGATCATTCTCCCTTACAGCTAATGCGTGAGAAAGATCCAAACATTTCTCATCTGCGTATATTTGGATGTGCGGTGTATGTTCCGATAACATTACCAAAACGTACCTTTATGGGCCCACAAAAGAATCTAGGTATTTATGTAGGATTTGGCTCTCCATCCATCCTAAAATACCTAGAACCTTTATCTGGGGATCAATTAACGGCCCGGTTCGCTGACTTCACATTCAATGAAGATCACTTCCCGACATTATGTGGGAGATCCAAATTCAAAATTGAATGAATGTCGGGAACTTACGTGGAATGTAAGTGATCTCCAGTATCTAGATCCACGCACTAGTCAATCTGAACTGGAATTTCAGAAGATCATTAACTTGCAAAATTTAGAAAACAATCTGCCAGACGCATTTACTGACCATAGAGGTGTGACCAAATCGCATATACCTGCAGTAAATGCACCCCAAAGGGTTGAGGACCCAAGAAAATCAAGTATACATGCCCCCATATGCCAGAAGCGTAAAGGGCATATAAACAATACAAACACACCTAAAAGAAAAGCTAGCAAAACTGTTCAGTCAAATGTGAAATCTCCAGAAGAGATTCGTCCAGAAGACGAGCGTCCTAGTAATGAAGCACGTGCACAAAATATTCAATGCACTAGGACTGCGGAACGACTAGACCTAGATACACTGGGAAATGAAGAAGGTTTGGTTGACATAAACGTTGAAGTCTCTATGAATTTCATAGATACAAGAGAAACTTATAATAGACATATTACTATCGCCGACGACACATTTGCAGCGACAATTGCTTTTTCCGTTATAAATAACGGTCAAGATCTAGAACCCAAATCAATAGCTAAGTGTCAGAAGCGCTCAGATTGGGTAGGATTGAAAGAGGCAATTGAAGCAGAGCTCGCATCGCTAAATAAAAGAAAAGTATTTGGCTCTAGCGTTCGTACACCCGCGCGCGCTATCCCTGTAGGATATAAATGGGTTTTTGTACGAAAAAAATAAGAACAATACTGTGGAGAGATACAAAATGAGGCTAGTAGCTCAAGGGTTTTCGCAGAGACCCAGTATTGATTTTGATCAAACCTATTCTCATGTAATGGACACAATAACGTTCCGCTACTTAATATCTTTAGCAGTTAAACTAAATCTCTAGATGAGATTGATGGACGTTGTAACTGTATATATATACAGATCACTAGATGCCGACATTTATATGAAAATCCCAGATGGATTTAAGATTCCCCAGATGGGGAATGGTGAAAATCGCAGTATGTATAGCATAAAACTGCAGAAGTCATTGTATGGCCTAAAGCAATCAGGTTTGATGTGGTACAATCGACTTAGTGAATTCCTCCAGAATAAGGGATACATGTTGGGAAAATGTATAAGACTAAGGTTTTGATTAGATGCCAAAATGTTCCTCCTAAGTTGATTTGTAAGTAAATTATTCAGTAGAGTTAGTGTTTAGTTAATCAGTTCAACTGTTAAGGAACTGAAGTACAGTTAGTAATTTATAGAGTGTATTTAAGAATGAAGTCTGCTGAAGTCAAAGTCTGCTGAAGATGAAGTCCACTGAAGACAAGTGATCTGAGAAAAAGTCTAAGTCTTGAATGTTTTCTAAGTACATTCTCACTAAGACTAAAACCATCAGGAGAGGACCAAGGTCCACTGATAAGAACTAACAAAGCACATTCAATGCTAAACATATTAAAAGTTGTTAGTTAATCTGGTTGGAACAAGGCAAAACGAATTTCAGTGAAGCTTACAATAAATGAATGAATAAGAAGGTTCTCTCAGAGGAGTTCCACCTTAAAGCAAGACAAGAATCTGGGCATGCAGACTAAAGGTCCAATGAGAAGATGACACGTCAGTGTACTTTACTGACAGACGACCTGCTCCAGACTGACAAGTACCAAAAGTCTTTCCCTAGCAATCTACAGAAAGTTGGTGAACAGGCATGGTCTTTCAGCCGTTTCTTGACAAGACTTAAAGCTTCAAAAAGAGTCGTTTGAGCCAATCAGATACAAGAAGACTTACTTGAGAAGATTCAAATCCAACAGGAAGATTTTCAAGGATGCCTATAAATACAGAAGGACGTGCTCATTTCTATTCACGGGAAACTCACAAGATCAAAGCTATCTCTACATTCATAACAACTAGAAGCACTCGAAATTACCTTTGTTTCCCAAGTGTTTCACATTTGTAGAGAGCCTAACAAACCTTCTGTATCCAAGCTTAAAAGCTATATCCAAATCTTAGAAAGAGATAATCCAATCCTAAGCCTTGAGCTAAACTTGTAAGGATTATCTCAAAATAGTTGGAACCAAAACCCTACTCAAAACCCTACTCAGTGTTTAGGTTGAGAGCTAGTGTTAAGTGGTGTTAGTAAGCTGATTGTTGTATCAGTCTGAAATCTGGTTTGTTTTGGGAACTAGGACCTGGAATTTCCCAGTGATCAATCATCCTAAGAGAGGATTAGTTGATCAGTGCACCTTGGCACTATAACACAAGGAATTCCAAGTGAAAGGAATTCTCCTATTTGATCAGGACAGTGGACGTAGGAGATTCATCTCTGAACCACTTTATATCTTGTGTACTTATTCTCTGCTTTCCTAAGTGTGTGTTAATCTCAAAGTTTATCAAAGTAAAACGAGTTTTCTAAATGGTTCACTAATCCGCATCTGAAAGCTAATTAGATAGTAGTTCAACTGAAAGTCTTGAGCTTTCAGTGGAGGTATTATCTCAGTAAGCTTTCATAAGTAACTCTCAGCAGACCTCAAGTCCACTGACGAGCTACTGTCTTAAGTAACCTGATAAGTTTTACAAGAAGTTTTAATTTGTAATCACAGGTGTATTCCCCCCCATACACCTGTTTACTCGTTTCGGGACCAACAATTGGTATCAGAGCAGTGGTTCAATAGACCATTGTTCTAAGTATACCTTGTGCTTAAAGGTATTTTCAAGGTCATCTGAATTGATCTTTTGATAAACTTATTTTTATACTATGGCTGACAATGCAGCTAGGGTAGGACCACCAGCAGAGAACAATATGGGAGTTAATCCCTTGAACCATATGTCTCATCACAAGCTTCCACAATTCTCGGTGGAAAACTATGACTTCTGGAAGATCAGAATGAGAGCTCATCTTGCGTGTGTACATGATGAAATGCTAAGGGTTATTACTAAAGGTCCATTTATTTTTATGACACCTAACCCTAGAACTACAGTTGAGACTATTGCAGATCCTAGAGAAGAATGGCCCAAGGATGAAGATAACTTCACTGCAGATGAGAGGAGGAGAAACAACCTCAACTTCATAGCCATGAACATTCTCTACACCACCATTCCAGATTTTGTAATGGGAAGAGTGATCCACTGCAAGACTGCAAAGGAACTATGGGACACTCTTGCTCTCATGTGTGAAGGAACTGACAAGATAAAGGAGAACAAACTTTCAGTAGCTGTTCAAAAGTATGAGCAGTTCACCATGGAGCCCACTGAGACTATTGACCAGCTTGATGAGAGGTGCACTGACATCATGAATGAAATAAACTCTCTGGGAAAAGTCTATACCAAAAGGAAAGTTGCCTTAAAGATCCTGAGAGGTCTAACCTCAAGATGGGATGTGTACTCTATGATGATGCAGAATACCAAGGATCTATCCAGCATGTCTATGCAACAAGTATTCTCTAAACTTAAGGCTTATGAGTTTGATCTGAACAGGAAAAGGGCTCCTAATAAGACCTCAGCTGAGAAGGGAGTTGCCTTCAAAGCTAAGGAGTCCGAGCCAAAATCCCCAAAGCCTCAGAAGAGTACAAAGTCAAGCAAATCTCAAAGCAAGGCTGAGATGTAGGAGGAACTCAGCCTGATGGCTAGAAGGTTTGAACAACTTAACAGTCGGTTTGACAAGTATAAAAGATTCTACAGGGATAACAGGAAAGGCAGAAGTTATCCACAAAAGACCACCAGAGAAGAAGAGAAAAGCTCATCTGAGCTGGAAAAGAAGAAGGAATACAAGAATTACACCAAGGCTGAAAGATCATCATCAAAGACCAGAGAGTCTACTGAGGAAAAGAATGATGATGCCAACAGATGTTTCCAGTGCAAGAAGATTGGGCACTTTCAATATGATTGTCCTCAACTGAGCACAAAAGAAAGAAAGGAAAGGCAAGCCAAAAGAGACAGAAGATATGGAGAAAGGAAAGCCATGGTGGCTGCGGATGTTGATGAAAATCTGGAGTCATCTGATGGACTGTTCTCTGACAGCAGTGATGATGACATGTGCCTCATGGCAAGAGAAGAACCAGAGGTACAATCTAAACCATCCATTTCTCTAGAACACACACCTGAACTAAGCTCAGAGTCAACTGAGGAACTCAATCTTCAGTCCGCTTTGGAACAATTGATGATTGATTTCTCAAGGTTGCAAGAAGCAAGTTTCTGTCTTCAAGATGAAAACAAACAACTCTTGAGTGAAAACTCCAAGTTAATCGAGTCTGGGAATCAAGCAGATCTGAACTCAGCCAAATCTACCATTGAACTGACAAAAGAGGTGGAAACCTCGGGAGTCAAGGAAATGGTAGAGATCAACTGATAAAAGATCTCAATGAATCTAAGACAAAGTTAACTGAAGAGAATTTAAAATTGGTAAGCCAAATAAAGGATTCTCTCCTGAAAATTTATGTCTTACAAAAATCTGAAGAGACCTTGTTAAAAAGGATTGATGCTATCAACAAACCCTCTCTTGCCATAGAGGAGATTTAAAATTTTCAAATTAATCCTAATAACAAGTGTGGGATAGGCTTTATTCCAAAACCTTCAGAAGGTTCTCTGAGTGTTGCTTCTTCAAGTGGCACAAAGAGAGTTTTTGTTAAGTCTGTGACATTTCAACCACAGACTATGGATAAAGGAAAAAGACCAGCTGAGATCACACAAAAGAAAAGTCAAACTAAGCAAAACCAAATGGAAATGCTCAGGTGACTTATCAAACTAGATCTCAGCAGAGGTACTATCAGCCGAGGTCTTCACAAATGAAGCAACCTCAGCTGATAGCACCCAGGCATGAGCAGTCCTCAAGGAATGACTCATATGGAAGATCTATTCCTTTTGTGCCTAAAGGAAAAGGTCCTTCATACCTTTATCAACAAAGACCAAGGCCAGGTGCACCCAAGCCGAAGAGAAAGAATGTAAAGAAGGTTCCTGTTCCTTCAAGGGTTGACACCCATAGAAAGTTTACTCCCAAGGCACCAAGGGAGATAACGATCTATGTAGATGTTTATGGAAGACAAATTAGCCAATCTAAAGTGATTAGAACTGTGAGGCAAATTTGGATTCCGAAAGGTACAGCTAACCTGGTAGGACCCAACACCAAATGGGTACCTAAAGCTTGATTTTTTATTGCAGGGCTCAGTGGACCTCAACAAAGGAGATGCTCTAAAATCTTCAGTCTGGTACTTGGACAATGGATGTTCTAGGCACATTACTGGCAACAAAGATCTCCTGACAGAATTTGTTGAGAGAGAAGGTCTACAAGTCACCTTTGGTGACAACTCACAAAGAGACACTAAAGGTTATGGTACTTTAATTATTGGCTCAGTAAGAGTAAACAATGTATCCTTTGTCAGTGGACTTAAGCATAATCTTCTGTCCATAAGTCAATTCTGTGATAAAGGATATAGTGTTGAATTTTCATGTAACCTGTGTTTTGTCAAAAATATATCTTCACAACATGTACTACTAACTGGGTCAAGGAAGGGAAATATCTATCTTGCAGATTGGAAGTCTTGCACACCAAATGCATGTCTTATTGCTAAGAGCTCAACTGACATTAATTGGCTGTGGCACAAAAGACTAAGTCATCTGAACTTCAAGATGGTGAATAGGATAGCAAGACATGGACTGGTAGAAGGAATGCCAAATAAAGTATACAACAAAGAACATATTTGCAAAGCCTGTCAGGAGGGAAAGCAAGTGAAAGCATCTTTCAAAAGCAAAGTAGCAACCTCTACTAACAGAATACTTCAACTGTTACATATGGATCTCTTTGGTCCAGTAACCCCTGTAAGTATCAATGGGAGAAAATATACACTTGTTGTTGTTGATGATTTCTCCAGGTACACATGGGTGATATTCCTAGCCAGCAAAAAAGAGACTCAACTGAGGCTGCCAGAGCTCCTGAAGAAAGTTAGCAATGAAAAGAGCATGAACATTGTAAAGATAAGATCAGATAAGGGCACTGAATTCATTAATTCTATTATATCTGATTATTGCAAAGAGTTAGGTATTGCATATGAGACATCAGCTACAAGAACTCCACAACAAAATGGAGTAGCTGAAAGCAGAAATAGAACTCTCAATGAGGCAGCAAGGACAATGCTTGCAGAAGCTCAAGTTCCTAAAAGATTTTGGGCTGAAGCTATCAATACTGCCTGCCACACTCAAAATAAATCCATGGTAACCAAACATCAAGGAAAAACTCCATATGAGTTATGGAATGGCAGAAAACCACATGTATCTTACTTCCATATCTTTGGTTGCAAGTGTTTCATTCACAACAATGGGAAAACTCAACTGAAAGCTTTTGATAGCAAAGCTGATGAAGGAATTTTCTTAGGATATTCCCAAATCAGTAGAGCCTTCAGAGTGTACAATTGTAGAACTCTTGTTGTGGAAGAAACACCTCATGTGGTCTTTGATGAATCTACTTTTGAGTCCAGGAGTAAGGAGAATGAGGAGGTAATAAGCAAAAGACTAACCAGACTGAGTATCAAGTCTAAAGGTTATCCTGAGAATTGTGTTGATACATACATCCCAACCTATGACAATTTAGAAGATCAACAATTCAAGGAGGTCACCCAAAGTCAAACCACCCCTCAAAGCTCACCTAAGAGCTCTCCTAAACAAGCGACTGAACTGATGAACACTATCCCAGTTCAAGAGGTAAGTGATGTCAATGAAGATGTGGTCACAGCTGAGACATCCACTGAACCCATCATTCAAGGGGGAACCAATGAGATTACCATTGAGAATGAGAATACCTTGAATGATGACTCAGGACTTCAACCCTCTGTTTTATTTCCTGAATTTGATTTTATTCCTATATCTAGTGACTCAACTTCAGAAGAGTTAAACTCTACTGAAGGGCATCAGCCTAGGAGAACATGGCTCTCAGATCACCCTGTTGAGCAAATCCTAGGTGATCCTTCCTCAGGAGTCAAAACTAGAAGTTTTCATGGGGAAAGTGCTTTGTTTTGTTGTTTCTTATTAAACCAGGAACCAAGTTCCATAGCAGAAGCACTTCAAGATTCCAACTGGATCATTGCCATGCAAGAAGAGCTCAACCAGTTCACAAGGAATCAAGTTTGGGAGTTGGTGGACAGACCATATCACTGCAATGTGATAGGAACCAAGTGGGAATTGAAGAACAAGAAGGATGAAAATGATATCATAGTCAGAAACAAAGCCAGACTTATTGCAAAGGGCTATTCTCAAGTTGAAGGATTTGACTATGATGAAACATTTGCCCCAGTAGCCAGATTGGAGGCAATAAGGTTATTTCTTGCATATGCTGCTCACAAGAAATTCAAGGTGTACCAGATGGATGTTAAAAGTGCCTTCTTGAATGAAGTACTCAATGAAGAAGTCTATGTGGAGCAACCCCCAGGTTTTGAAGAAAGTCACAAAGTATATAGACTGAGAAAAGCTCTATATGGACTGAAATAGGCTCCAAGAGCCTGGTATGATACTTTGTCACAATTCCTTTTGGATCATGGTTTCATCAAAGGAAGAGTTGATAGAACTCTATTCAGGATCACAAAAGGAGACACCTTGCTTGTACAAATCTATGTCGATGATATCATTTTTGGTTGTCCCAACCAAGTCCTCTGTGAAAAGTTCTCTCAACTGATGAAGGGAAGATTTGAGATGTCAATGATGGGAGAAATGAACTTCTTCCTTGGACTTCAAGTTAAGCAGTCTCCTAAAGGAATCTTCATCAATCAAGCCAAATATACAAGGGAGCTGATCAACAAATTTGGATGCCAGACCAGCAAAGTAGCAAGAGTTCCACTCAACACCAACACCAATATGGAACCAGATGAAGATGGTGAATCAGTAGACCAGACTCACTACAGAGCTATTATTGGATCTCTACTGTATCTCACAGCAAGCAGGCCTGATATCACTTTTGCAGTTGGGATTTGTGCAAGATATCAAGCCAATCCAAAGAAAAGTCATCTGGAAGCTGCTAAAAGAATTCTCAAATACCTTAAGGGTACTGTGAATATGGGATTGTGGTATCCATCAGATGACAATCTGGAACTCACAGGATACTCAGATGTTGACTATGGAGGATGTAGAATTGACAGGAAATCAACCTCATGCACTTGTCAATTCTTGGGAAGTAAGCTGATTTCTTGGTTCTCCAAGAAACAAAACTCAGTAGCCACAAGCACTACTGAAGCTGAGTATATGGCAGTTGGAAGTTGTTGTGCTCAAATTCTTTGACTAAGACAACAACTGAGAGATTACAATATCTTTGCCAATGAAGTCCCTATTTTCTGTGACAATAATAGTGCAATTGCCATTTCAGAAAATCCAGTTCTCCACACAAGATGCAAACATGTGGATATAAGGCATCATTTCATCAGAGATCATGTGGAGAAGAAGGACATCAAAATGCTCAAAATCCACACTGACAAGCAGAAGGCAGATATCTTCACTAAACCTCTGGCTGAAGCAAGGTTTCAAGAGTTGTCAGTAGAGCTTGGACTCCTAGATCCAGGAGAGTAAAGGAGGGATTTAATCTCAGAAGAGTTACCTTCAACTCAGTGGAGGTTCATATTCAGAAGAGGATCTTTCTCAGTAGAAGCTCCTTATCTCAGAAGAGTCCTGAATATCAGACGAGGTCAAACCTCAGTGGAGGTCAAAATTTTATATTTTTTCAATCTAAAGCCTCTTAGTTTTTGATATATATTTGGATTCAATAGAATTACTAATGAGTGCTTTCTGAAAATTAAATCTTTCTTACACTTTTTCGAAGAGATTTTGGTATGGCAAGAATTTAATGCGCGTTGTACAAGTCAGGTTCACTTTTACAGTTACCTATCTCACGCGCCTTAAAACCCGGATGATGTGACCTTCCGGCTACCAACCCTTTCAATCCATACCTTTCATTTTAGGCGGTTTTTTTCTAACCGTCAAGATCTCTTTAAAACTCCCCACTAACCTTTTGGACTATCCACGATCTTCAACCAAATTAATCTCAGACGTTGATCTCTCCTCTCAATCTCACCGTTCATTACTCATATAAAAACCCCAAACTTACGCTTGTAAACCTTTTCGAAATCACTCACAAGCAAAACTCCATCCTATCTATCCAAATACACTCTGCAAATTTTCTCACAAACCCTATCTTTCAAATGGCAAAATTAAATCTAAGTTTCCTTACCAATAAGGAGAATTTCTGGTATGAACCCATCGTGGTTTTTGATAACCCTGAGATAGAATCCAAACCAGAATTTGCTCACATCAAAGAAGCCCTAGAGATGATTAAAACTGCTGGGTTAGAGAAGTTTTTAACAGTTCATCCTAAGAACTGTTTTGACAGGCAGATTCTTGAGTTTTTCTGTCATATATCCAACTCTAATTCAAGAATCAGGTCTCATCTCATACTACAAAGAACGAAGAAGGTGATGAGGGATGACATGGAAATTGTTGAACACTAGAAGATTAGAAAGGAGATCTGCATCAGTGGAGATGACTTGAAGGAGTTGTTCAATCTCCCCTCTGAAGGTCCGAATCCAGATACTTGTATTGCGGACGAAGAGGAAGAATGGGTTAATTCCATTATGCAAAGAAAGGTGAAATATAGTCCAACAATGAACAGAAATGTGCTCATGACGGTATATAATGTTCTCTGTGAAGTTGTTGGAAAATGTATACTGGGAAACCAGGGAAGCACGGAGCAGGTGAGCAAGCCCAAGCTCAGACTGATGAAGGCTATTGTGGAGAGTAAGGAGAAGACATACAACTGGCAACAGTTCTTTCTGAGGGCGTTGAATAAAGAGCACTCAAAGCTCCAACCTGACAAAACTCCCCAACTATCAAATAAGCTAAATTTTGCAAAAAAAATCTCCTACTTGATAGAGAATGTAGATCTGGGAGTAGACTGGATTCCAGACAGGAAGTGGAGTAATCTAAAAGCCTTGTTCAAGTATGGAAAGACTCAAGAGACAAGAATGATTAAGCCTGCTGAGGAGAGCCCAGAGGCAGTTGAGGAAGAAAAAGTTGACCCTACTGAAGGGAAGAAAACCAAGCTCAAGAGAAGGCTGGTTAAATTGAGCGATAAGATGGCCCAGCACAAGGAGGCAGAGGCAGAGAAAGCTTCTAAGAAGGAAAAGAAGAGGTCTTCTGAGGCTGAGAAGGAGAGTGCCTCTAAGAAAGTCAGAGTCTCCAACTCTACTGATAAATCTTCATCAGGTAACCCTGACTCCTCTCCCAACTTAATCTCAACTGAGTCTGACTCAGATGTCCCTGCACCTACCCCCATCAAACCCAAAACTAAACCACGCACCCCTGCCAAAACCAAACGCATCTCCAAAATAACTAAAACCCCCCACTGAAGTCTCTCAACAGCCTGAAAGTGGATCCCAAACCACCACATCTGAACCCACTCCCTCAACCCCTACTGAACCCATCCCCTCAACCCCTTCTGAACCCCTACCCTCAACCCCCACTGAACAAAATACTACCTCCACTGATACCCAAACCCAAACCTCATCTGAACCAAACCTTCCTGAATCACACACAACTCACCTGGAGTCTATCCCAGAGGAGCCAACAGACAGCAGATCCCCTACCCCTTCCTTTCCTTCAGACGATGAAGAAGAGTACTCATTCTTAGACGCTCTTAAGGATGACGTAGCCTACTCTTTGGAGTCTAAATATCCTGAGCTTGATGGGTTTTCCACCCTCAAAGCTATGTTCTTGAGACTGAGACTCCTTGTCCAGCTCAAAGACAGAAGACTTGGAGAAATTCTATTGGCTGTCAGAGGCAGCAATGCAGAGGACTGGAAGAAGGAGGAGGTGGAAGTGATGCAGTTTGTCGGTATGACCAAAACCAGACTTCTCTGTGATGAGAAGATCTTTGAGAGTCTGGTTATGGATAAAATAGCTGAGGCAAGGAAGGAAGATGCGGTGGAGAAGGTTGATGGAGGTGATAAAGAGAAGCCAGCTGAGGTCTTAGCTGAAGGAGGAGCTGAAAATGTACAAACTGTTGAGGCAGGTGTTGAAGAGAAGGGGAAAGAGGAGGAGGAGGAAAAAGAGAAAGAAAGTGTACAAGGAGGAGGTGCTTCACCTAAGCAAGGTGATGGTGAAGCAGCCAAGGATGTATCCATGGCAAGGGATACTGAGGCACAAAACTTGCCACAAGAGAGCTCAGTAGAGGTGTCTACTGAAGTTCTCCCACAACCCGCTTAGTGGTGGCTAAGGAGTCAACTGAGGTGTCTAGTACTGTTGGAGTTGAAAATATTAATGAAAAGGAAACTGAGGTAGAAATTACTGGAGTCAAAAGTGGAGAGATTAGAGCAATTATCCCTGTAAAGGGTGAATTGGCTGAAAAAAATATAGTTGAAAAGGAGACTGAGAGTGAGAAAAGAGAGAAGAGTGAGGAGGAGGGAGTCCCAATGGAAGTAGAAGCTTCAGGAGACTTAGGTTGTGAGGCTGAGGGAGATAAAGCTAACCTTATTTGTCATGCAGGTACTCAAACTGTTGAGATTCCCCCAGTAGAGGTCAACCTAACTCCCCTGAGTGATGCTGTTAACTCCATTCAAGATGACAAGCTTCCTGCTCTTCAAGCACAGCTGAGGGATGTCCAGGAGATTGTGCAAGAAGAAGTAGATGAGATGGTCATCCTCTCAGACCATATTGATGAACTCATGGAATCCACAACAACATCACTTCAAAATCTTACTCTTAAAGTTGAAGATTCTCAGCAGATGGTGATTGATGTTGTTGAAGGACAGAGCGTACTGGTCATAGAAGCCTTGAAGAAGCTGGAGCAGAAGGAGGAAGAGGCCAGAACTAAATTTCTAAAAGACTCAGAGGAGAATGTATCCATCAACCTAAAGTCCTCAGTAGAGGCTTTCTCAGTGGACCTACTTGGGAAGGTTGAAGGGTTGTGGAATTCAAAGATGACAGAATTCGAGGCCAAGCATGCTGAGTTGGGAGCAAAGCTGGGAGAAGTTCTGAAGAAGGCAGCAGAGGACTTTCCCACCCAGGAGAAGACAAATGTGCTAATTGATGAGAAGTTAGCACAGTTTGTACAATTTGGGCAGACAGCTGGAGCAACCTTGGAGAGGCTGGAAGATGAAGTTGATCATTGCTCAACTGAGCTGAAAGCCTTAGCTCATGATCAACTGAAGCTCAATATCACTGTGGCTGAATATAAGATTAATGCCGGAAAGGGGGAAAAGAGGATAAGCGCTAAGGATATGAAGCTTGATCCCAAGAACAAAATGAAGATTATCCTTGAGACCCCTGACTTTGAGAAAGGCCAACAGGTGAAGAGCACTTTGAAGAAGGTGGATGCCGAGGCACTGAAGATTGCAGAGGCCAAGAAGGGCAAGGAGATCCCCTCAGAAGACGTGTCAAAGTTCAAGGAAGCACATCTGAAAGAAAAGGAAGAGAGAGCTGCAAAGAAGGGGGAAACCACCAAAAGAAAGGCATATGATGCCCTCTCAGCTGAGGTAGCCAAAAAGACCAGAACCTCAGGGAGGTTGGCAGCTAAGTCCACTAGCTCATCTGATGAAGTTGAGGTACTCCCCATTCTTAACCCTGAACCTCTTTCATCTGAACCTCCTAAGTCTGCCCCCACAAGAGTCACACAGCTCACTGACCTAATTAAAGAGGCTGGAGGGATGAATGAAAGAGCTCGAAAGCTAAAAACTCAGCAGCAGGAAAGGAGAGATAAGGTGGTTGGGAAGATGGAAACCATTGCCGAGCTAGCTGAGAGGAAAAGGAAGGAGAGGTTGTCCACTTTTGATAAAACTACTTCAAAGAAGTTCAGGAGTGGTTATCAAAGATGGGCTGCTAAGCTTAAAAAGGACAAAATGACTTTCTCAAAGCCCAAATACCCTCATCTTGATACTTGGGTTCCTAAGAAGCTTAATGATGCTTGGGAAACTGCTAAAAGGGAATTTGTGTATTCCTTTTATGTCAGTGGTGAATTAGGATGTAATACCCAGAAAATTATTTAGTATTTGTTAAGCATGTGGAAGTATTACTTGGGTTATAGTTCAGTGTTTGTTTATTTGGGTGATTTTAATTGCCGGCTTTAAGTTAAGTGTTATTTCTTAAGTTTTAAAGGTAGGATGTTATATTATTTTTGAATTAAGGACTTAATTAGGATGAAAGTGGAAGAAAAGGAAGGAGTTACAAATTAAAATTAAATTAAGGACTCTTATGTTACTTTTTGTGAATGGCCGTTTTGTGGGCTTCTTTGTAGGAAATTGTTAAGGTTAATAGTTATTTTTGGATGACTTTTAACTATAGAGTAAATGCTGGCCGGTTTTGTGTAAAAAAAACGGGTATTAAGCTTGAATTTTGGAGTGTTTTGGAGGTTACAAAGGGGGGAATTGATGACTGAAGTTATTGAGTAGTAAAAGGGAGTTAAGCTAGTCAAAATTTCCATGTTGGTCGTCCAAATTTTCTGCAAAAGTAGAGAGAGGCCGTGAGCAAAAGAAGAAAGAAAAGAGAGTGGGAAAAATTCATTAAAAACAAGAGAGAAAGTGTGCTTGTGTTCAAAAATTTCAAAGTGGCCGTGAGTGTATGAGTTTTGGCCGTGAGTTGAAGAGAAAGGGGCGTGCTTTTGCTTGGTGTTTCGTCCTAAGTTCGTAATGAATTCATAGTCTTGAGCGAATCGAAGGTTGGTAAGATTTTAGGTTTGATAATCATTTTTTTTAGAATGATGTTCTAAGTGATGTTATATTATTTTCATGAAAGGTAAGACTTGTACATACCTTCGTGGTGATGAGGACGTGTTGAGGATAAATGAAAGTGGAGGTTTAGTGCGAGTGTGCGTATCATATCCGTTTGTATTCGAACAACAAGTTTGTAAGATTTAAAGGTGGGGGATTATGTTTATTCTTTAGACATGCATGTATACTGTGTGCATGTACCGTATGAATGTGAACTCTGAGCCCTGAAGTTGGTTCGTGAGAGATGTGATTATATTGATAGCTCTTGTGGCTATAGTAAGTTGATTGAAAGATACCCGGTTACGTGACGTTGTTTGAAGTTTAAATGAATTCCCCACTGTGTATGAAATTATTTCGTACTCACCCTTTTTCACTTTAAAATTTTTCAGGTTGAAGAATGAAGGAGGAGGCCGAGGGGATAAGTGGTGTGGTCTTGAACGAGATAAAGAAAGATTGAAGTTATTTTCGAAATAAAAGTGGTATTTTAATTTAAAGGATGATTTTCGAAATTATTTTCAACATGTATTGTTTTGGATTTGAACACGTGTTAAACATTGAAAGGACTTTTGAACTTGGTTTTGGAATATTTCTTATTTTTGGACGGTTTGAAATGTTTTATTTCTTCAATAGTATTACATGAGTATTGTAATGGTATGATGAAGTTGGTATGTTTATGAATAATTTATTAATGGGATTAGTTGTTCGGTCAAGTATGTTTATTTGGTTAAAATAGGGGCCTTTTTGCTTAAAAAGTCATCTTTAGTATATTTGAGCATAGGGAAAAATATTAGCGTTTAATAGACATATGTGTATTTGGATTTATTTGGAAAATCTTGTATATGTATTATATTTTGTATATTTATTCTTTGGGACTAAATTAGTATTTCTGAAATACAATTCAATAATGGTTTTTGTGGCTTCTTATGAAAATAAAAAAAATATGTATGGTTTTTCTATGAAAATTGCTACTTGTGGGTAAAAGCATTATTTGTAGACTTATAGAGTATTTTGTTGTCAAAATGTTTATTCTCACAAAAATATATAAATCGGTCTATGTATTGTTTGTTTCACTTGAAAATAGTATTTGGTATTATAAAAGTGTTATTTCCATTTTTTTTGGTTAAAAGTGTGTTTGTGAATGAGAAAAGTTGAGTTCTTGAAAATATTCATGTTAAGTTACTAATAAAATTCTTTTATAAAATCGTCTTGCAAGGTAATAGTTTATTTAGGAATTTGTATTAAATGTTAAAAATATTTTTCGGTAGGTGTATTACCAAATGGGTTGTGTGCAAGTGTATTATTGTGTTTGCCAAGTTATTTTGGTTTTTGGTTAAAGTGACATTTTGGTAAAAATGATGTTTTTCTGATTCAAGGACAATATATTTTATTTCTTCTTTGTGTAAATTAAGGTTTTAAGAGTGAATGTAATTCTTTTTCCTAGGTGTTATTCCAAGCTAAAGGTGACAACGTTTCCGCTCAGAAGTTTAAAGAAATAAATAAATAAAAATTCACGCCCAAAGAAGTATTTACAAATTATGGTACTTTATATTGTACTTTGAAAACTAGGGTGTGACATAGGAAGAGATAATGCTCAAGAGGTTTTCAACTCATGGTTATTTGAAGCCTATCCAAAACTCTATCCTGAGATCAGTGATGCTTGGAATGATGCCTTCCCAGATCATTCCTTGAAGGCTCCTGAGCCAATCGTCTACTGGCCTCCTCAAGATGCAACTGGTGCTGTGGATAGAGAAATGATCACTGAATAGTGGACATCCTTATGTGAGCATCTTGGACTCAGAGGACACTCAAAAGAAATGATGGAAATGAAGAACGAGCTGAAGGTCAGAGTGTTCAAGCAGTATGGTCTTGAACCCATTTTCGAATCCATCTGAGAGGTTAAGTATCTTTGCTGGGCATTTGTTTATAAGTCCCAGATGTTTTTTAAAGTTTGAATCTTTTGATAGTAGAATTCATGTAATCTGTACTTCACCATTTATCATGAAATGAACTCTACTGAGGTTTTGCCCAAGATAATATCTCATTATCATTTAGGCTTATGTACTTGAATGTTTTTACTTACAAAATCCTTGAACTTTGTATGTCATCTGAAGAACCTCATCTGAAATAAGATATGTAATAAGATAGGTTCCGGCATAATCAAAAAGGGGGAAATTGTTGGGAAAATGTATAAGACTAAGGTTTTGATTAGATGCCAAAATGTTCCTCCTAAGTTGATTTGTAAGTAAATTATTCAGTAGAGTTAGTGTTTAGTTAATAAGTTCAACTGTTAAGGAACTGAAGTACAGTTAGTAATTTATAGAGTGTATTTAAGAATGAAGTCTGCTGAAGTCAAAGTCTGCTGAAGATGAAGTCCACTGAAGACAAGTGATCTGAGAAAAAGTCTAAGTCTTGAATGTTTTCTAAGTACATTCTCACTAAGACTAAAACCATCAGGAGAGGACCAAGATCCACTGATGAGAACTAACAAAGCACATTCAATGCTAAACATATTAAAAGTTGTTAGTTAATCTGGTTGGAACAAGGCAAAACGAATTTCAGTGAAGCTTACAATAAATGAATGAATAAGAAGGTTCTCTCAGAGGAGTTCCACCTTAAAGCAAGACAAGAATCTAGGCATGCAGACTAAAGGTCCAATGAGAAGATGACACGTCAGTGTACTTTACTGACAACTGACCTGCTCCAGACTGACAAGTACCAAAAGTCTTTCCCTAGCAATCTACAGAAAGTTGGTGAACAGGCATGGTCTTTCAGCCGTTTCTTGACAAGACTTAAAGCTTCAAAAAGAGCCATTTGAGCCAATCAGATACAAGAAGACTTACTTGAGAAGATTTAAATCCAACGGGAAGATTTTCAAGAAAGCCTATAAATACAGAAGGACGTGCTCATTTCTATGCACGGGAAACTCACAAGATCAAAGTTATCTCTACATTCATAACAACTAGAAGCACTCGAAATTACCATTGTTTCCCAAGTGTTTCACATTTGTAGAGAGCCTAACAAACCTTCTGTATCCAACCTTAAAAGCTATATCCAAATCTTAGAAAGAGATAATCCAATCCTAAGCCTTGAGCTAAACTTGTAAGGATTATCTCAAAATAGTTGGAACCAAAACCCTACTCAAAACCCTACTCAGTGTTTAGGTTGAGAGCTAGTGTTAAGTGGTGTTAGTAAGCTGATTGTTGTATCAGTCTGAAAGCTGGTTTGTTTTGGGAACTAGGACCTGGAATTTTCTAGTGATCAATCATCCTAAGAGAGGATTAGTTGATCAGTGCACCTTGGCACTATAACACAAGGAATTTCAAGTGAAAGGAATTCTCCTGTTTGATCAGGACAATGGACGTAGGAGATTCATCTCTGAACCACTTTATATCTTGTGTACTTATTCTCTGCTTTCCTAAGTGTGTGTTAATCTCAAAGTTTATCAAAGTAAAATGAGTTTTCTAAAGGGCTCACTAATCCGCATCTGAAAGCTAATTAGATAGTAGTTCAACTGAAAGTCTTGAGCTTTCAGTGGATGTATTATCTCAGTAAGCTTTCACAAGTAACTCTCAGCAGACCTCAAGTCCACTGACGAGCTACTGTCTTAAGTAACCTGATAAGTTTTACAAGAAGTTTTAATTTGTAATCACAGGTGTATTCCCCCCCCCCCCCCCCATACACATGTTTACTCATTTCGGGACCAACAATACACAAATGATATATATTTCCCATGCGTATTTGTAAAGAAATCACAAAGTGGTTTTTACATCATATTCGTATATGTTGATGATCTAAACATAATCGGAACATGCAAAGAGATTGAAGAAAATAATTCAATCTTGAAAGCTGAATTTGAAATGAACGTTTTGGGTAAAACCAAGTATTGCCTCGGCCTGCAGATCGAGCATCTCCCGGAAGGAATCCTTATACATCAGTCGACCTACGTGAAAAAGGTATTGTAGAGATTTTATATGGATAAATCTCATCCACTCAGCACACCTATGGTTGTCTGATCCCTCAAAGTGGATAAGGACCCATTTAGACCAAGAGAAGATACAGAAGAAATTCTGGAGCCAGAAGGTCCTTATCTTAGCGTTGTTGGTGCATTACTCTATCTCGCAAATTGCACTAGACAGGATATTGCATTTACAGTTAATTTGTTTTCGAGATATAGCGCTTCTCCTATAAGGAGACATTGGAATGGTGTTAAACACGTTCTACGGTATCTCTAAGGGTCTCAAGATCTTGGATTGTTTTACCCTAGAAACCAAGATAAGACTTTGGTAGGTTACACGGATGCTGGCTATTTGTCTGATCCCCACAATACCGTATCCCAGACTGGTTATATTTTTCTCTGTGGTGGTACCGCGATCTCATGGAGATCGGTTAACAAACTATGGTTACCACATCTTCAAACCACTCAGAGATAATAGCTTTGTTTGAAGCCTCACGAGAATGTGTTTGGTTGAGATCTTTGGTAAAACACATTGGTGACTCATGTAGTATCGCTAAGAACGATACATTACTTACCGTTATATTTGAAGATAACACAGCTTGCATCGCACAAATGAGTAATGTGTATGTCAAGGAAAACCTGACAAAATATATTTCACCAAAGTTTTTCTACTCATACGAACTCTAGAAGAGTGGCGTAATTACAATACAAAAGGTGCGATCTAGTGACAATCTAGCAGATATGTTCACTAAGTCCCTACCTACATCTACTTTTGAGAAGTACATTCATGGTATCGGGATGCGAAAGCTCAAAGAGTTGTTGTCTTCGGGGGGAGTGGTAACCTCAAAGTAATCCAGAAGATTAGATCCGGAAGATCAATAAATTGCATTCCCCCTTAGCTAAACATTTTATCGCTACCTAGCATGTGGAGTTTTTCTAACGAGACATACACGTTATGTCGTAATGTCCAAGGGAGAGTGTTGTAAATCCAGTAGATTTAATATACCAAATTCGGAAGATTTGATGTGGACATTACTAATGGGCTTCATAACCTAAACATGCTTTAGGTTTAGATTAGGGTTTCTCTATTATAAATAGATCTCTGTACTCAGTATTGTATATACTGTTGGTCCCACTCGATAGATTAATTGCGGAAGCTTATGTAATAATGTCTTTCCAAAATCTTTTATAAGAGATCAATAAAACAATATTTAAAAATAAAGCGATAAAAGACACAAGATATATAGTGGTTCGGATAAATATCCTACGTCCACTCTCCCTTATCACCAAGGGGTCTCACTAACAACCAACTCACAAACTTACTCACTGGAATTTCTGAAGTACCAGCACCTTCTTACAAACTCTTTAGATCTAACTTCGATCTAAAGATAAACTCACTCCAACCTTATCTTAACAAGATGAACAGGTTGAGTGTATTAACTCCTTACGAGTAGATAAGTAATTAAGAACAAAGTGTGAGTGCAATATGCGTAGTGATCAAAGGCTTAGTATGGCTATATGCGCGTGAATGATTCTAGAGCTTTTTCTTGATCTGCACTCAAGTATATATAGAGGGGATTAGGGACATAGCCGTTGGGAGGCTAATCCAATCAGATCCTCTATATATGGAAGCTTCAATCAATCAATTCCCTAATTGATTGATTGGGTTGGTGAGATCTTGAATGATTGTCTTCATATCTTCTTAATCCAATCTTGTTTGACTTGATTTGAATCACCAACGGTCAATGCTTCCAATTGCCTAACTCTGATTCTCTCCAGAGAAGGCAGGACCAGACACCAGGCAACCTCGGTGTCTTCTGGTCCTTATCTGGTGAACAACCAGAATACTCAGTAGAATAAGGGGATCAAACTGAGCATCTTTTGTTCCACCAGACTCGTCTGGTCCGGACTCGTCTGGTCTGGGGAAGGTCATCTGCCTCTGGTCTGATCTCTTCTGGAGAAGTCCTCTGATGAAGTCCTCTGGTGAAGTCCTCTGGTGAAGTCCTCTGGTGACTCTTCTGGTGAGGTCTTCTGGTCTGGCAGTTCCCCCTAGACTAAGTCCTAACTAAACCTCATCTGGCTAACAGGTCCAGATGGTCCTATTACATCTTCTGGTTTGTTTTAACTCATCAAAACTAACAAATTTTTATCCTAACATATACGCATACAAAGAAATATTAGTGAAAACTCCTGGCTTGGTACACCTCCAGACGTAGTCGTTATAGACAAACTGGGTAAACAAACCGGTATTTTTATTTTACGCATATAATTTACAACAAAATACACACTTAAAATTACACAGAAACGAAAATACAATTGATCACCCTAAATTATAAAAAGAATAAAAACCGCATAAACAATTGATCTAAACATTATAGTGGATTACAGCGAAAACACTAAGATAAACAAACTCCATCATACCCTATTCTTCACAGGAAAAATGCAACCACTTCAATACTCTCTGTCAAAACATTGCAAAAGATGATGATTCATTAGATATTCAAAATAGAGGATATAAAAAATGTAACCACAATTATAGGGTCATGAAAATGAAATTTCTATTGTGATGAAAAAAGAAAAACAATAGATGTATATATAAGAAAAAATAATAGAACGTGAGCCATATTCAAGGAATTATAATAAATGCAACATTAAATTTCCTGATAATTACCTGCACTGATTGATTAGTAAAGTAATGAAGAAAAAAAAGCACACAAAAATAATCAATGGCCATGATAACAAATAAAAAAGATGATCAACGGTTGTGACGCAATCCCGCCAAAAATTATTTATGGAAAAGTTAGTCCAATTATAAGATTATTATTATTATATAGATTATAGATTATTACGCTTATTATTATTCTATTATCATAAATTGTACATTTAATGTATCTTATCTACTATATTTAAGATACTCTATTGGTGTTGTTAAACAAAGAAATTTTATTTTGCAATATTTTTTACATTTTTTATTAGTGCAAAAAATAAAATAAAAAATTGTTTCTCCATTCCGAACAATCCCCCTTGGAGCAACCGAGTCACTCCCTTATAACTGAAAATTCGTCCTGATCTGTACCTAAATTTTGGTATGGATACATACATTCGAACTTTAAAATGTTTGAATCTTGGTACAAACATGAATATTTTTAAATAACTGTTTTGGACTGTATAATGTGAAGTCCTAATGTAAAGTAGATATTCAGGGTAAAAAGTAAGGAACATTGTTGTCAACTCATTAAATTCCTAATTGAATTAGATACGCTAAATAAACATTAAGCATTCCATCCCATTTTAAAATGGAATGAATCAAAGTTCAATAAAAATAAAAAGTTAAAAAAAAACTCAAAAGAATTGCAAATTGGATTTTGTTTAAATAAAGTTAGTTCGAAATTGATTAATCAAAATTTGCATCATAAGAAAGTTTAACATGAACAACCTAAATTACATTTCCGAACGTGATTCAAAATAAAATTTCTCACCTAATACCACCATGCACATTAAGCACAAAAGATACCCTACATAATTCAATACCTAATTTAATCGGATAAATATACATCACCTACATATGAGCGAACAAAGGAAGAAAAAATTTGTTGGCACAAAAATTACGAAAAAGGTGACTCAGTTCTTGATTGAACATAACAAGGATGAAAAACCAACCAGGGGGGAATGAATACAGCTGCTGCAATACTAGGTCTGCGTGTTTCCAGCATTTTGGTTGAAACAATGAAACAAGTGAGTGAAGGTCATGTTGTAATATTAAAAAACGACTAAAAAAAATAGAGCATATAAAAACTGTTGAGGTGGATATTGAAAAGCTCAAATCACTCCATGATAAGATAAGATCTACACATAGAAGAATAGTTGAGGAATTGAGAGTAAGCAATAATCAAGTAGGTATATGGATTAAGAAAAGGCTAATCAGAGCATACACTAACAGGGGTGAGCAAAATACTGATAAATTCGGTTTAGTTTGATTTTTATAAATGAAATTCAGTTTTCGGTTTTAATAAATCATGAATTCGGTTTATTTATTTCGGTTCTTTTTTAATATTGAAAAATTGAACCAACCGAATTTCATACTAAATATATTTAATATATATATATATATATCACTATATTAATTTATTAATATACATAAATTATATATATATATATAAATAGTTATATATTTTTTAATTGACCTAAAACTAATCACTAGTACACAATTCACAACTCTTCTACTAAAAATTTTAAAAAAAAATAATATGTCATTATATTAAACAAGTGTAGAATGATTTTTGTTGAACTATATTTAGTGTTGTGATGCTTTGTAAAACTTGTGAAATTTGTAAACATCATTTTTAAAACTTTGTTTTATTTTCTATCTCAATTTAATGTGTTTTGTGATGTTTATTATATACTTATATTTTTTTTATAAATACTAGTTTTTGCATAATAATAAATAATAATAGTTGTTCGTCCGAAATAACCAAATCGAAATAATTTCATTCGGTTCGATTTGATTCTTATACAATTTGGTTTTATTTCGATTCTTAAATTTAAAATATCGGTTTTGGTTCGGTTTAAAATCATACCAAAACCGACCGAACCGATCGAACGCTCCCTTCTATACACTAATGCCATCAAATTTGATTTAACTACTTAGAATAAGTTATTAAAGTTGAAATTCAATTTAAGTGCCCTTGAAGTTGATTTGCAAAAATCATTTCAAACATTTTTTACAAACCTACAAGTGCATAGAATCGTAGTAATATGTTTATGATTTAACCTTTACAAACTTGTAGTCATGCTAACCCTATTTACATTCTTTAAGGCTGTCATCACTTTATTCTTCTTCATTTCAAAAGAAGTCATGCAGTCTTTTTTTTTTTTGTAGTGACACGACTAATGCTCTGATAATGTGGAGTGCCAGTTTTCATTGCTACGTTGAAGAGCTTGTACTCTATAAAAGAGAATGGTAACTCATTCATAATAACTTCTCTCATCTTTTCATGATCATACTTGAAATTTTGCACTGCATTTTCGACTCAACCAAAGATGTGTTGATGTGCCTAATTAAATTAAGCACCTGACTTGTTGAACGTCTTTTTTTTCAATGGATGCATTCTACCTTCACAGTTCCATCAGGAAGAGTAACCTTTTTAAGGTTAACCCACACTTTGAATGTTTTCTGCAGAGAATGAATTAACTTCTTCCACTGGTTCATTTGTGTCAACATGGTTGCCACTTGCATTGATTTCCACTGCAGTTTGTTGCTCTCCCAAAGTAGGACTTGTAGACGAAGCTTGAACAGACGAGGTGTTTGAATTAGTCAATGAAATAAAATATTACTGTAGAAATCACCAAAAGTGTTAGTATTTCGTTACAAAGTCATACTTTACTGATGTTTTGTTAATGTTAATGAATGGATGAATACTTACGAGAATATGACAACTTCAGTAAATGAAAACAACTTCAATCTTGCAATTTATTTTATAGTTGTGATTACTTTTAATTGACGGGAATAGAAGTTCAAATATAGTAAACATTGTTTAAAGATATATAAACAATATAAACAATACATCAATAATTGCAAAATAAAGAAACATGAAGATGGTAATTAAAATTAACTCTAGGGCTTGAAAATAGAAATAGACAAGACAGACATTACATTTCAGAATATCACAACATTCAACTCATTAAAGCACATTTTTGAAACAATACTTTATTGCATTATATTACGTCAATACTCGAATTTTCAATGTTTCGTAATTTCTCATCATCACAAACATTATTTTAGGCCCAGGAAAATAATTTATACAAATGTTGTGACTTATTAGTAATCTCTGCAAAAAAAAAAACAAAAAACAAAAGGTACAACTCTAGCAAGTCTCTCAAAATTTATTCTCACCATCCGCATAGTTATTATTTTTTCTATTTCATCTTTTAATTTTTTATTATATTATAAAAATTAGTTAAAATATATAATTAAATTTATAGTGATTAATAAATATATAATTAAGTAAAGATTATAGTTAACAATAATTATAAAAATATATGTATTATATTAACCCTTTAACTCAAAATAAATGTTTAACCCTTGAATTAACATTATAAACCTTTAAAATTAAGCTCAAATGAGATCAAACCAAAGATTTCACCAACAACTTATCAAAGACAAAATCGAAGAGAAGAATCAAAGCAATAAATTCGAGATTGCTAACAACAAAAGATTCTGAGTTTAATCCATAAAACTCAAATTGTATTTCTCTTTCGTATTTATATATTAAATTCACAAAATTTGGTTGGCAAATGATTGAATCACGCGTGAACAAATACCACAAAACACAAATAAATTTTTTACACTATGTGGCATCAAATTGGTGGGATGAGAGAGAAGTACATTTGTTTGTGGCTTGACTTTTGAATCACCAGAATATGGTTAACAAAAGATGAATCGAATACTGTTAATGTTATGCCAGTGTTGTCAAAAATGTTTAGGCAACATTCCGGATAACATTACTGAATTTGCCCTTTCTCCTAACACTAACACTTTTGTTCTATGTTGTGTTTGATGTTGTGTTCGCAGGATGAAGACCTAGAATGTTCCAGGTCATGCGGATGCGGTTATCAAGTGAGGAGATCAAATACATCATGGGCGGTTATTCTTAATCATGGAGTTAGTGGAGGAAATTGTTTCTAGGTCATTCCAAACTGATCTAGTAATTGTAACTTTTGGTGGATCCTACATCTATAAATACCTGAAGATAGACGAAGGAAAAACCAGGGAAAACAAGCCAGGAAGTAGTAAACGAGAGCTACACTATCGAGTGTTCAAGTACATCTAGTGTAGAAGGGCAGTTACTATTATCTTTTGTGCTGGTCGAGCGCTGCAATGCTCCTATCAGTATTGGGGTCGAAAATAGACTAGATTAGGGTCTGAGTGTGATCAGTTTTCTAGTCATCGTAGATCTATTTAGGCGGTGTATTGTCACCTTACCCTCACTTTGAGATCTTATGTTAGATCTTTGTTTGTATCACTACATGGTTATAGTGAAGCTTTACACCATGAGGCATCATAGACTTTATTTAAGTCTATGATAAATTTTGAATTCCTTTTGCAAGGTGTTTTTATCTTCCGCTACTTAGCACTACTTAGATCTGTTCATAACTGCTCGTAACCGTCTTGTGTTGTCGCGCATGTTGTCAACATTTCAGTTAATACAACTCTGAAAAACACCGCACACACTCACATTTGGCACCAGAGCAAAAAATTTAGTCTTTTAAGTTTAGATCCTGTTGTCTTGTGTGTATTTTTATTGTAATGGAATATCCCCTTACTCCTACACTTAACACTCCTGTTTTAGATGGAACAAATTATACGTATTGGAAGCCTAAAATGCGTATGTACATCAAGCCCATTGATGAACGTGCATGGAGGAGTGTTTTGTCTAGTTGGACTCAACCGAGGACACCAGCTGATGAGGACAATGAGGCCCAGATCAAGAGAGAACTAGACTGGACAAATGAAAAAATTAAATTGGCTAGTTACAACTCGAACGCCTTGAATGCTATTTTTACAGCAACTGATGTTTCCATGTTCAAACTAATCTCAACTTGCATTTTTGCAAAGGATGCTTGGGAAAGATTACAAGAACATTGTGAAGGATCAGATAGTGTTCGAAGGACCAAACTTCGAATGCTTGGGATGAAGTTTGAGAACATTAGGATGAAAGAAGATGAAACAATCTCATCCTACAATGAAAGGATAAGTAAGATTGCAAATGAAGCTCATGCTCTTGGAGATCCTATCTCCAATACCAGGTTAGTACACAAAATTCTTAGAACTGTTCCTAAAAGATTTGATTCTAAGATATGTGCTATTGAGGAAGCTAAAGATACTAATACTATGTCTCAAAATGAACTTGTAAGTATCCTAAAAACCTATGAAATGAATATAACACAAGCTGAAAATCCAAAAGATGATAAAAAGGTTGTTATGTTCAAAGTTAGTACTTCTTCTAATTCTGAAAAGACTTCTTATATTACTGAAATTGAATCTGATGATGATAATGATGTTGTCAGTTTGTGTCTTGACAATCTAGACAACATTGCTCTATTATCTAGGCAATTCAATAAGTTTCTTAAGAAGAAAATGAACAATGCTAAAGGTATTGCTCAACCTAAAATTCAGATCAATAACTCACCTCAAGTTTCTGAAAGGAGAACAAGTTTCAATCAAACTAAACCTCAGAATAGGAATAGCAATTTAGATATGATCCTGAATACAGAAAGAATGTGAAATGTGATGCATGTTCTGGTTTTGGTCATTATGCTAATGAATGTGTTAATACTTTATTGAAAAATAAGCATAGTTTGACTGATACTTTGAGTGATAATTCTGGTGATGAAAATGATTCTGATAAAGAATAAGAATGTACTTTTTCTGCTAGAATAGAGTATGATGATACTTTTGATGACCATCTGGATGATTATTACTCTGTTGTTGACAAAAATGACATGTCATTTCAGACAACACTGGATAAAAATGGTTCAGATGTGAATTGTTTTAATGGTTTACTTGATGAGATAGGTAATACAGTTGAAATTTACAAGGATTGTGAATCTAGAAGACAGAAGGTGAGTAAGGAACTTTATTCCAAAAATCAGATTCTAGAGTCATTGACTTTGGAAAATTCTGATTTAAGGAATTCTCTTACAAAGCTGGAAGTGATCTTAACTAGAAAGGACTTGGAACTGTGTAAACTTAAGGAGGATTTGAAAAAATCAACTTTTAGTTTCAAGAAATTCTCACAAGGGAAAATAAAGTTGGACGATGTTATGACTTTTGGACAGACAAACAAAGTTGGACTTGGCTTTGTTGGTGACACTTCTGAACCTTCTCATTCTGATAAGCATGTGAAATTTGTTAAAGCAAAACATGAAAATATTAATTCTGATATTTCTGAAAAGCATGTTAGGAAGAATGATAAAGTGTATATATGTCATTACTATTCTGAAATAGGTCATATTAAGCCATATTGTGCAAAGTTGAAAATTGATAAAGGCGTGTTACCCAAAGTGTTACAACATTCTGAGAGACATACTGATAAATCTTGGATTTCTAAAACTAGAATCTCATGTAATGTTGTGTATACTTCTCTGAAAGCATGTGTACCAGGTTTATGGTATTTTGATTCAGGTTGCTCAAGACATATAACTGGACAAATTGAACATTTAACTAATTATGAGTCATATGATGGTGATAATGTAACTTATGGTGGTGGTTCTAAAGGAAAAATCATAGGAAAATGAACTCTTAATGTGAATGGTTTTCCAAAGTTATCAAATGTGTTACATGTTGATGGTCTTTTTCCAAACTTGATTAGTATTAGTCAGTTATGTGATGATAACTTGCATGTTAAATTTGACAAGAATGCATGTAATGTTTTTAATTAAAACAATGAGTGTTTGATGACTGGAAACAGATCTGCTGATAATTGCTACTTGATTGGTTCAAACAATGTTTGTAATAGCATGAAAACTGATGAAATCTTATGGCATCAAAAATTAGGACATGCTAATTACAGGAACATTCAGAAACTGATTAAACATGACGCTGTAGTTGGTTTGCCTAAATTACAGTTTAATGATGTGAAAGTCTGTGGACCATGCCAAAAAGGTAAGCAATCAAGAGTGCCACACAAAGTGTGATCTTCATGTACCACAACAAGATGTTTAGAACTGTTACATATGGATTTAATGGGTCCTATGGAAATAGAAAGTATAGGTGGTAAGAGATACTCTTTAGTTGTTGTAGATGATTTTTCTAGATTTACATGGGTTGAATTCTTGAAAGAAAAATCAGATGCCTTTTCTGCATTCAAAATTCTTTACAAAAGGTTTAAGACTGTTTATAACTTGAAAGTAAGCAGGATAAGATCAGATCATGGTAGAGAATTTGAGAATAGCTCATTCACTGAATTTTGTGAAAACAAAGGTATTTTTCAAGAGTTTTCCTCTCCCAAAACTCCACAACAAAATGGTATTGCTGAAAGACAGAATAGAACTCTTCAAGAGATGGCTAGAGTCATGTTAATTTCTAAAAATCTTTCAAAAAGATTTTGGGCAGAAGCCTTGAATACAGCATGTCATGTTGCAAATAGAGTGTTCATTAGATCTGGAACTTCTAAAACACCTTATGAAATCCTGAACAACAGAAAACCTAATCTTAAGTACTTTCATGTTTTTGGGTGTGTTTGCTACATACTTAATGATAGAGATAAATTGCACAAATTTGACTCTAAGAGTGACAAATGATTTTTCTTAGATTACTCTAGGAATAGCAAAGCTTACAGAATATACAATCTAAGGACTGATATTGTTCAAGAATCAAATAATGTGGTATTTGATGATACTTCTAGTATTGCAGGTACAAATTATGAGGATGATGTTGCTGATCTCATTGAAACTTCAAAAGTTTATGACCTGAAAAATGATGTTGCCCAAAATGAGACGTCATCTGGGACAACACTGCTTGAAAAATCTGAAAAGATTGTTAAGTCAGAAAATGTATTAGAAACAGGAAGAACACCTTCTTCCAGGATTCTAAAGAGTCATCCAATGAATCAGAGAATTGGAGAACAGTAGACTGGAGTGCAAACCAGAAGGAGATTTGAAACTGACCCCAAGGATGTGGTAAGGTCTATTTGCATGTCCTCTATATGCAATCATGTAAACTTTGAATGTTATCATTCATCAATTGAGACTAAAAATGTAGTTGAAGCTCTTAAAGATGTGAATTGGATAAATGTAATGCATGAAGAGCTAAACCAGTTTGAAAGAAATGAAGTTTGGAGTATAGTTCCTAAACCTAGTCATACTAATGTTTTAGGAACAAAATGGATTTTTAAAAATAAAACTGATGAAGCTGGTAATATAATTAGAAACAAAGCTAGGCTAGTAGCTCAAGGTTATACTCAAATAGAAGGAATAGACTTTGATGAAACTTTTGCTCCTGTAGAAAGAATTGAGTCTAAAAGACTGTTATTAGCCATTGCATGCTTTGTTGATATTAAGCTACACCAAATAGATGTTAAAGATGTTTTCTTAAATGGAATACTTAAAGATGAAGCTTATGTAGAACAACCAAAAGGCTTTGAAGTACCTGAATATCCTGATCATGTTTATAAATTGAATAAGGCTTTGTATGGTCTCAAACAAGCACCTAGAGCTTGGTATGGGAGACTAACTGATTTCCTGATTCAATTTGGTTTTGTTAGAGGAGAAGCATATAGGACTTTGTTTATTAAATATTCAAATGATTATCCCTTAATTGCTCAAATTAATATGGATGATATTGTATTTGGTTCAACAAGTGAACACATGTTGAATAAATTTGTGCATGAGATGACTTCAACATTTGAAATGTCTATGGTTGGTGATCTGAATTATTTTCTTGGATTGCAAATTAAACAGAGTAAAGATGGTATATTTTTCTCTCAAAGTAAGTATGTTAAGAGTCTGGTTAAAAGATTTGGATTAGAAAATGCTAAAATCATGAAAACACCAATGGGTTCTACTAAAAAACTGAGTAAAGACAGTGATGGGCTGAATGTTGACCCAACATTGTACAGATCAATGATAGGAAGTTTGTTATATCTTACTTCTAGTAGACCTGGCATCATGTTTAGTGTTTGTTTATGTGCAAGATACCAGGCAAATCCCAAAGAGTCTCATTTAAATTTTGTAAAAAGAATTATAAAATATGTGGCTGGAACTAGTGAAATGGGTATAATGTACTTAAAAGATACTAAATGTGCTTTAGTTGGCTATAGTGATGTTGATTGGGCAGGAGATGCAAATGATAGGAAGAGCACAAGTGGTGGATGTTTCTTCATGGGGAACAATCTGATCTCATGGCATAGCAAGAAGCAGAACTGTGTTTCACAATCAACTGCTGAATCAGAATATGTTGCTGTAGGAAGTTGTTGTACACAACTTCTATGGTTAAGAAAAATATTTTATAATTATGGCATTGATAGTGATGTTCTGACTGTTTATTGTGATAATATCTCTAAAAACCCTGTGCAACACTCATTAACTAAGCATATTAGTATAAGACACCATTTCATAAGAGACCTTGTAGAGAACAAAGTTGTGAAATTGGAGTATGTTTCTACTGAAAAACAGTTAGCTGATATATTTACTAAAGCCCTTGATTATGAGAGGTTTTCTTCCCTTAGGAAATCTCTTGGTTTATGTAATATCTGAATCTGTTTTAACAGGATGTTGTGCAAAATGTTGACAACATTTTAAAACAACATTAGTATGAGTCATGTTTTTATTTCTATGTGTCAAACCTATTTTTGTTTATTAAGTGAATTTCATGAAGAAAGTTTTTTCATTTGAACCTTGAAAAATATTTTCTGGGCACACATCTCTTGAATGTTTAAAATTGAAAAATCACAATAGATGCTTAATCACTGAGTAACTATGGGATACGGAGCTCGCTACTACGATGATCTTTTTTCAAAAGGTGATTAAATATGCATCGATATTGGGTTAATTATTGAGTAACTATGGGACACGGAGCTCGCTACTACGATGATCTCTTTCCAAAAGGTAATTAATTCAATATGGTCATAATCCACTAAGTAGCTATGGGGCACAGAGCTGACAACTACGATGTACTCTTTCAAAAAGGTGGATCAATATGCTCAAGTGATTTTGTGCTTGAAAAGTTAATATTTATAAGTATGTTGAGGTGTGTGTGTGCCATCATTTTGGTTATCACTGTGTTGGTTCGAATGTTTGAAATTTTCTCATGCATATTTGCTTAAGATTCGAAAAATGGTAGATTCTAGAATATTAATGTGATAATTACACTGTTATTTCCTGATTTTAGATTAATTATAGTTTATATAATTAGGTAGATACTTATTTATTTAAATATTCAGTTAATTATCCCATACTCTCCATAACTTACCCACGTTCCACACCTCTCTCAATATTAACCGTCGGATATATTTCTCCGAACCCATGATTTTCACTTCTACTTGATGTGCTTCAATTAACTGCTTTTCACTCTATAAATATCGAATTGAATTATGTGTTTATCATACAAAGAGCTGAAATTAATTGAGTGATTAAGCATAGAGTTAATTAGAAGGTGTTTTCGGTTTGAATATTATTGCCTATGTGTTTGTTTCGGTTTTGTTCTTGCTTATGTGGTTGGAATTTAATGTTATTTTAATTGTTTGCATTATATTCCTGCAGGTATAATGTCTAACACTCAAACCTTTTCAAATTCACAAAGCTCAAGCAAACCACACACATCCACAACCTCCGAAAATCCTCTCATCCTACTTGCTTCAATGGCTACTGGAAACGAAAATCACAATTTCGACCAAAGTGTTGTGTCATCTACGCCAACATAACAACTCATTCCTCTCTCCATGGTTCTCCCTGAATCCACAACCACGGAGGTGATCGAGCGAATCGTACGCGATGTTGGTAGTGCACCTGTGTTGGGATATGTATTTTAGTTTTGATGATTTTCCAAAACAACATGTAATAGGTTTGAAAGCAGTCAGGATAGTATCTTTTATTTCAGGTCAGGCTAGGTTAGCTCCTAGAGAATAGGCTGTCAGTTGAGAAGAACTCAGTTGAGGGAACACTCAGTTGAGGGAACACTCAGTTGAGGGGGAACTCAGCGAGGGGGAACTCAGCCACACAGCCTGAGGATATCAAGATGACACCAAGGAGAACTGACTGAAGCCATGCCTGCAACCTGAACCAGAAGAGAAGCCTGGAGGATGTCCCACTGAGTGTAAACCAGGCTGATCTAAGCTAAGTCAGGTGGACCACTCAGTGAAGAGCATGATCAGGAGGATCAGCGCTGTACCAAGTAGGCCCTGAAGGAGCCAGGCTACTGTGGTCAGGGAACTTTGTCATTCAGCCTTATGACAAAGTTCTTGGAATGATCTTCAAGCAGTCTCTGAAGGACAATTACACTGAAGACGTTCAGTCCACTAAAGATCATCAGTCAGTGAAGGAGGAAGCTACCTAAAGTCAGTGGGTCTTAGTCAAACCCACTGAGTCAAAGATCCAAGAATCCAGGCCACTTGGACCAATCAGCACGAGGCAGCAACTCTGACACTGACAAAGGCCGAATTCCAAGAAAAGTGGTTGAAACCATTAATTGTATGGATTCAAATGTAATTTCCTCCAACGGTTACATTTGAATCCACACTATAAATACAAGCTCATAGCTTCGTTGTAATGTGTGTGAAGAAAAAAAAATACCTACAAGCTGTGAGGGTGTGTTAGTTGTTAGGGAGTCATAAGGAAGTGTTACATACCCACGACACTGACCTTTAGGGTTATCACTTATATTCATTGAGTGTCAAGCTTGTAACTCTTAGCTTAGAGAGGTTTTCCTAATCTTAGCTTTAAGGCTAACACATTGTAGAGGAAAACCTCACCTAGTTGGAGAAAACCAAACCAAACTAAACCCTTTCAGAAATTTGTTAGGTTTGTAGTGAGGTGAGGAGAGGCAGCCCAGGGAGTGGAGTGAGTCCAGTTGTAAGTGCACCTTGGCACGTTAAAAACAAGAATCTCATGTAGTGGATTTCCTGTTAAATCCGGCCGTGGATGTAAGAGCTTGAGTCTCTGAACCACGTTAAACTGAGCGTTGTTTATTGTTTAAGCACTTGCTAATTATTTGTAGTGTATGCTCTCTGAGTGTACTTGGAAAGCTTGAAAAGAAGATTAACTAAGTATTTTAGTCAGGGAGAATCAATCTCACTGACAATCTTAGGCGAGCACTCGAGAGTTCAGTCTCTCGAGTCACTGCCTTGTTAAGAGCCTGAGCTCACAAGTCAGTTTGGACTGACTTGAGTGCTTTGACTCTTAGCAACGCAGTGACTTGAGTATTCCGTCACTGAACTCAGTCAGGGTGCAAGCTGTGTTTTATAACGCACTCGAGAGTTCAGCATCTCAAGCCACTGTCCTTGCTCAGAGCATGAGCCTCCAAGCCTTCTCACTGACTTGGTAGCTCAGCCTCTGAGCAGAGCAGTGTCTTGAGTATCTCACTCTTGCTGAACTCCCTGAGGAAAAAGGTTTAAAAAAAAATTTGCTCCTGAATTCCCATTTTGCCCTTTAAAAACGGGACCATCAACCTGTGCCTCCCATGATCACTATTGGGTCTGTACCAGTTGACTTATCTAAGTACATGCCAGAATCAAGTGGTGAGCTTTCAAACCCTTCACAAATTCCTACTGAAAACCCTATTTCTGAAACTCCTGTTCCAGAAATTCCTTCTGAAAACCCTAAACCTACTGAAATTCCAACTCCAATGGCAACAGATGAACCTATGCCTGTTGTTGAACCTGTAGTTGAACCTAACCCCACTCAAAACTCACCAAAACCTGCTGAAACCTCTAATGTTGTTGGAAGTGTTGACCCAACACTGTTACCAGATGAAGACTTTCTTTTGCATGTTGAACTGGATGAGAATGCAACTGTTCTGGACATCATTCAAACCTATGAAAATATGGTTCGATGCTCTTCAAGGCAGAGAATTACTATTGGTGGTAGGGATGTTAACTTGAACCAGTTTGCTTACATAAAGGAGAAAGCTGGAAAATGAAAGGAACATGTTGAACCTTTTAACCCTGAGGAAGGTAAAACTGATTCTGATCTTGGTGAAGAGTCATCTGACTCTGATGGTGGATTGACCAAGAAATTACAGAACCTTGCTGCCAAAAGAAAGAAGAAGAAGAATGATCTAAAACCTTTCACAAGGTATGGTGGCAAAAAGAGGATGTCTTTTAGGACTGTGGGAAAGAAGGTGGACTATTCTGAGTCCAGGAGAAAGAAGTCAAGGGATGATAGCACAAGCTCAAAGCCTGTTCAAGTGTCTGAATCTGAGAAGGAAGAAAGTGAACCTGAACCTGAAAGAGGAGCTGCTCAAGATGTGGAAGCTGAAGTTGAAGCTGATACTGTGATGGGGGAAATGTCATCTGAAGAAGATGTTGACATGGAGATCCCACTCAAAGATTTCTTTGCTAACAGGACTGAAGGAAGGACAAAGCACAAGCATGATTCTTCTACTGCCAGGAGAGAAATCAGAAGCAAAAGAAGAAGTGATCTTGTTCATGTTGCCGAAAATGTTGCCTCACCAAAGACAACATCAGAATCTGAAGAAGAAGCTGTTGAACAATGAAGAGGTATACTCTGACTCTGAGACTGATGATGAGACATATAATGACATAACTAGTTCTAGGTACACTACTATTAGAACTAGAGTGATTGTTAGTGAAAGAGTCATTAGGGTACCTGAGTTTGAAGCCATGAATCTGATACCATTCCTTACTGAGAGACACCTTATGCATGTACTACAGTTTGCTACACCATACTATGTTGATTGGGTGTATGAATTTTATGCTAACTTGCATAGGAGTCTTGCTAGAGTGAATTCTGAGAATTATGGGAATGTAAGATTTAGAGGTAATAGGATTATGGTTAATCCTAGGGTAATCAACCGCATTCTAAGAACAAGGAACATGGAGGAAAGGTCTGTTATTGATTTGAATATTGCGATTTCTGTGATCACTGGTGGAAATGTTAGAATTTGGGCAAAGAGAATTTTGACTTCTAGATTGACAAGTTTATACTCTGCACTGCATAGATTGGTGATCCACAATTGGCTTCCTACAACCAATTCAACATGTTTAACTGAAGAACAAGCTATCCTTCTCTATAGGATAGGTGAGCTAAATGAGTTTGATTTAGTTCAGACTATATTTAATAACATGTTGAGGTATGCTGGAGAAATTAGTGGAAGAAGTTTACTGCCATATCCTTGCTACAAGATAAAGAGTTTGAAAGAGCTGATGATGAAGTGATCAGTAGCTATGCACCTGCTCTTGGAATCAACCATCAGTTGTTGATTGGCAACAACATGGTGATTGATTTACCCCTTTCAGGACCAAGAGTTGATGAACCAATGCCTGAAGCTGAACCAGAACAACAGTCTACTCAAAACAGAGGGAGTGTTGACCCCAATGTTATCAACATACCTACCGACATCAATGTTGATGGTCATCTGTTTCTTCTGTTACCTTATCTGCTCCATATATCTCTAATCAAATTGCAAATTTGGACAAGACTATTGAAGACTTGAAGAGAACTCTATCCAGGATGGAACAACAAAGAAATTTTTGGAGATTCTTGCTTTCTACTCCAACAGAGGGAGTAGCTGATGAAAATACTCCACAAAGACCTGAAGATGCTGCTGGACCATCTGGCCATGGAGGTTCTAATCAAGGTGAAGATGCTGGTGATGATGCTGAAGACAATATTGCTGCTGATGCTGGACCAATGAATGAAGATGGTGATCCAGATGTGGATACACTGTATGGTGACATTTGAAGGTTGTCAATTTAGAGCTTAAAGATAGGGGGAGATTCAAGTATGGGGGAGTATGTGCAGATTTATTGAAGATGCAGCTGTTGATATCCTACAGCCCAATCATTTCCCATCTTGTTTTATATTTTCCTTTATTGTAATAGCTCTTGCTAGTTATTGTAGCTAGCTAAGCCTCTGTTAGCTTTCTAGCTCTGTTAGATTTGTAGCTAGGATTAGCTTTGATAGCTCTATCTAGCTCTGTTAGTTTTTCTATTGTTTAGAATTTTTAGTTTAAGTTCTTACCCTTGCTCTGAACAATAGTTGTTTGAACATAGTTTATTGTTTTGTGCCTGTTTCTCATACCAAAGGCTCTGAACAATAATTATATTTTGTTGTTGCTGTCTTATCTTAAGACTAGCTTGTCTTATTTTTTGATTATGTTTGGGCTAAGCATGATTTGCGCTTAGTTAAAATCCTGCTCTTTTGGCATTTTTTACATTCATTTGTCATTCTCTATTACACACATATTAATGAGATTTTCATCAGGTGTGTTGTACTAGAAAGGCCAAATTGGGGGAGATTGTTAATGTTATGCCAGTGTTGTAAAAAATGTTTAGGCAACATTCTGGATAACATTACTAAATTTGCTCTTTCTCCTAACACTCACACTTTTGTTCTATGTTGTGTTTGATGTTGTGTTTGCAGGATGAAGACCTAGAATGTTCCAGGTCATGCGGCTGCGGTTATCAAGTGAGGAGATCAAATACATCATGGACGGTTATTCTTAATCATGGAGTTAGCGGAGGAAATTGTTTCTAGGTCACTCCAAACTGATCTAGTAATTGTAACTTCTGGTGGATCCTACATCTATAAATACCTGAAGATAGACGAAGGAAAAACCAGGGGAAACAAGTCAGGAAGTAGTAAACGAGAGCTACACTATCGAGTGTTCAAGTACATCTAGTGTAGAAGGGCAGTTACTATTATCTTTTGTGCTGGTCGAGCGTTGCAACGCTCCTATCAGTATTGGGATCGAAAATAGACTAGATTAGGGTCTGAGTGTGATTAGTTTTCTAGTCATCGTAGATCTGTTTAGGCGGTGTACTGTCACCTTACCCTCACTTTGAGATCTTATGTTAGATCTTTGTTTGTATCACTACATGGTTATAGTGAAGCTTTACGTCATGAGGCATCATAGACTTTATTTAAGTCTATGATAAATTTTGAATTCCTTTTGCAAGGTGTTTTTATCTTCCGCTGCTTAGAACTACTTAGATCTGTTCATAACTACTCGTAACCGTCTTGTGTTGTCGCGCATGTTGTCATCATTTCAGTTAACACAACTCTGAAAAACACCGCACACACTCACAAATACGAACAAAAATCGCATAAAAAATTAAACACAAATTCGAGGTGTTGTGAGATGCAAAATTGACACTGTGTGATACCAAGCTAATAGACTCAGCGGATTAGATAGGTATATGTCTTGACCTTCAACTTGTTAAACTTAGCGTGGAAAAAAATGACTAGATAGGTATATGTCTTTACCTTCAACTTGTTAAACTTAGCGTGGAAAAAAACGACTGAATCATGAAATGAAAAGAAAAAAAAAAAAACACAAATTTGAGCAATGTGAGATACGAAATTGACATTATGGGTACCAAACAGACGAATTTGGAGAGAGGGGTAGACGTGACTTGACCCTCGGTTTGTCGTAATGTTACTAGTACATAGTTGGCATGTGAATATATCATGTATATGAACAAATAATTACACATTACTCAAAACAAAAATTTGAGACGTTGTGCAATACAAGATGGACAATATAGTGGTTCCAAACAGATGAGCTCGATGGAAGAATAGAGTGGTCAAAATTTGGCTGGAAGAAGGTGACAAAATAAAATTTTGTTAGGTATTTTTAAAAACTGTTTATTTAAGATTAAAACTAATAGTTTTCATCCAAAGTTAAATAAGATCGACCAAAACACATATTAATGATATTTTTTAACCATGATACCTAAAGCGAAATGAGAAATTTTATTTTGGACAAAAAATACAATTAACAATTACAACATTAATGTTGGTGATTTTTCTTTAATAGTTAGTTTCCATTTAGCAATAAATTTGACGGTATATGCATTATTTAATTAATCTAAGCAGATCAATACATGCTACATCCGATTAAACTCACTAATTAAGAATACACCCAACGATTAAATTACATAATTAATTAATTATATATATAATTTGATAGGTCGGAAAAGAATGTTCATAATGGGGGGTCCCATTCAGAATAAACTAAGTAGCAAGCCTATTATAATTTCTTTTTTGAAAACATTAAACAATAAAAGCTCATAACTTTTTATGCAATCCTTTTAGCGTGGCATAATACAAAATGATTTTATCAAACTAATCTTAAATATATAAGGATTATGTTTTGTGTGCTTTTACAATTGAAAGCATATTTGACCTCTAAGTCTATGATTAAACTCAAGAGGCTTATCTAAAGACACTATTTAAGAATAAGCCAAATTAATATTTGCATTACACGAGTAGCAAATTATTGTTTCTATATATTAACTCATAAAATAATAGACTCTTACATCTATATACTGACAAATATTAAATTTATTTGGTACTCCACATTCTATAGGCCACCCCGCTATATTTTCAATTTTAATTGAACGACTTTAATGCCCCTCAATCCCTATATTTATTAGAGAATTAATTATGACATGTGTTGTTATGTTATCACACACAAATTTTTGTCTTATTTTTTATAATCTTCAACATATATATACGTTTAATAAAATTAATAAATACATGTAAAATTTAAGACAGAGCACTATTAAATAAATAAAAATAACCATTCTAGATGGTGGGAATATTACCTAGCTAAGAAATAATAGGAAAATTCATGCTCATTAATTGGAGAACAGAATTTTACTGTAATATATTAAAGCTGGTAGCAAAAGATAATATTATTTAGAAATGTGTCTATAAATTATGTGGTAATAATTATTGCCTTGAGAGTCCAGCTCCAGCTCTCAATATATTGACTAGAGAAGTCATTGGAGGGAATATAATAATTAATTACTATTTTTAAGGAATAAACATTTCAATATAGTTAATTATGTTATGCATTTAACGTCAAATACAATCACTATCAGAAGTTAATAAACTGTTAATTATAAGACGTGGTAGTTGAAGAATATAGGTAAACTTGTATATATTTTTATTTAATTTTTGTAATTTATTTATGTTTACATGTATATATCTATATAATAAAGATAAACCTTTTCTTTCTCTTGCTTTTATATATTGTGTGATTGGCTATATATTTTCTCTAAGGACAATTAATGAAAAGTGTCCCAATGTGACACATAACTTTTGAAACATTGTCTAGAGGCCAAGATGTCAATTATCATATCTAGCTCAGTTCAATTCTGTTTTTTCACTTATTTTATTTTATTTCATCCTATTTAATTTTTAATACATATTAATAACGTGTGTAACATTCATTGATCATCATTTCACCCTCTATGTGTTACTGATCTACACTAATATAGAAACTTGTAATTGCATTTGATCATATTTACCAGCAATGTTTGAGTAACAAAGATCCATGTTATTAGATAATTAATTTTATGGTTGTACAGTGCAATTGATGCGCATAAAATTAATTATAAATATATTTCAATTAAATAATACACAATAATTAAAATCTCAATTCACCTACCCTTATTCCTCTTTACGCATTCACTAAATTACTCTATGATTAATTTTTATTTGCATTTGATCAAATGCAACTAATTGCGAAGCTAATTAACCAAGTCCTACACATTTCAATACTGTTATCACTAAATTAGTTATTGGATGGAATTGAAAATTCACCTCAACAAATTAATTACTCGCCGCTAAAGTATATCGAACTCAATTTCCTTGCAAAATCTCAACAAAACTTGTTTATAGTATGTATTTATTGATATCATTATATATATTTACTATTTATATTAGATTTATAAACTAAATACAATATAAAATGTTATGATATCTATGAATGCATATAATGATATCCGTTTTTATACTGTGAATAAATTTTACAGAGGGGGACTTCAATTTCCTAAATCAAAGCCCAAAACAATCAGAAACTAAAAGGAAAATTTGTAGACACTTCCCCCCACCCCCATCCCTTCAATCTTCATAATAAAATTTATACCAGGATAGTCTTTTCCGTAAATTTGCACCATTCAAATCATGCAAACATAGATTAGAATAAAAATAAAAATTAACACTAAAAAAAAACACGTTGATTAACTATGAATTTGACGAGAAAAATTCGTTGCAAAACATTATTTGCTACGAATTTTGTGACGAACACGTCGGCATCTTCCATCGTCAGACCCGGTCGGGCTGTCAATATTTGCGACGGATAGCAAATAATCAGATTAATTTGATAATTTAATTTTTCCATGAAATTTTACGACGTACACGTGTCCGTCCCAAATCGTTAGCCTGTACGAATTTTGTGACGAACACGTCAGCATCTTCCATCGTAAGACCCGGTCGGGCTGTCAATATTTGCGACGGATAGCAAATAATCAGCTTAATTTGATAATTTAATTTTTCAATGAAATTTTACGACTACGCGTGTCCGTCCCAAATTGTTAGTCTGGAACAAAAAAAAAAAAGGTCTGTGTGGTTCAAACTCGAGCCCTCTGCGTACTCGGGTGAGTGCGAACCACTGGACCACCGGATTTGAACACACAACCTGTCATACATGTGGAGGGGCGGCGCGCGCCATTTGGACACGAGCTTCCTTTGTTCATTTCATTGAAATTAATTGTACATGTATCCAAATTGATTTTTTTTTATAATTCATCAAATTAATTCCTTTTAATTTTTAACATGTTTAAATAAATGTTGTGACCAAGTTTTTTTTTTTTTTTTTTGTAAAATTACTTATTTCGATAACACATAACCTTATAATTCGTTTATTTGTACGCAATTAATTATATATGTATCCAAATTGAGTCATTTTTCCATAATTAATCAAATTAATTTATTTTCATTTCTAACTTGTTTATATAAATGTTGTGCTTGTCTTTTTAAAAAAATTATTTATTTCGACAACGCGTAAATATATAATTCGTTCATTTGTACGCAATTAATTGTAAATTTATCCAAACTGAGTCTTTTTTTTTCATAATTCATCAAATTAATTCATTTTCGTTTCTAACTTGTTTACATAAATGTTGTGCTTGTTTTTTTTTTTTTTTTTTGTAAAATTATTTATTTCGACAACGCGTAAATGTATAATTCGTTCATTTGTATCAATTAATTGTATATGTATCAAAATTGAGTTTTTTTTTCATAATTCATCAAATTAATTCCATTAAGTTTTTAAATTGTTTAAATAAATGTTGTGACCAACTATTGTTTTTATTTTATAAAATTATTTAATTCGAGAACGCATAATTTTATAATTCGTTCATTTGTGCGCAATTAATTGTATATGTATCCAAATTGACTCTTTTTTTTTCCATAATTCATCAAATACTAAACTCATCAAATAAATATATATCACACTCATTATCTAATAGTGTACCAAAAAATTAAATCTATAAAACAAGGCATTTGAATGGTTACAAGTGTGAGAATGTACGGTGAAGTTAAAGACAATAAGAAATAGAGTTGTTCGGTAGCTACGGGCACTTCAAAGCGATGTTCACCATCAATTATACGTGAAGAATAGATGGAAAATGTATAAAGTTCTTATTTTTTTCGTGAGAGTGAAAGGAGAGAAGAGATTACTGGTTTTTAACAGCTAAAATTAGCGACATACTGCACAACCATCGCTAATTTCGTACATTTGCGACGGACAGTCTGTCGCAAATAACATCAAAGACGCCCCGGATCAATTTTTGGTCACCAACCCCTCTGCCGTATTTCAACCACACAGTTTACGATGGACACGTGTCCGTCGCAAATGAAAATTTAAAATTTGCGACGGACGTCCATGACAAATTCTCACAAAACAGCAGCGTTTAGCACCTCAGTCACTAATTAGCGGCGGATTGCTACATCCGTCGTAAACTTACTAGTTTCGTTGTAAAATTGACCAACTTACTAGTTTCATCGCAAATTGCCTTAATTTGCGACAAAAATTTTAACCGTCGTAAATTTATGTCACAAATCGGGCTTTTTTTTGTAGTGCTAATGAGACAGTCCATTTCTAATCGGATCTAAATATATAGTTTGATTTAATTGACAGAAAATGTGGCGACCTATAGTTTTGGACCAATCAAACAACTAATTAATAAGGATTAAATAACCTATCAAGGCTAATAATGTGAATCAAACAAAGCATAATACTCCACTTGTGAGCTGACGTCAACTTCACCATGTGAAAAATTGAGAATGTCCGATAAATGTATATAATTTAAATGAGTGAAATTGCTTTTAACAGAATTTGAACTCAAAGTTTTTGTTCTAATACAATAAAAAAATATGATTATAAGAAAAATAACTTTTAGTTACAACAATCATGTCATTACCTATCACTATTACTTTTCTAGTTAAAAGTCATTAATGATATGAAATAACCTTTAATGACGGGATCCTGTCATTAAAGACTGTTTCCTGTCATTAAAAATTTTTAACTAGAAAAACAATAATGAGAGAATTATTCTCACTAAAGATAATTTTTCTTGTAGTCATCTAAAAATCCGAACTTTACGAGAGGTGGACCGATTTTCGCACAAATTTGCACAAAAATGTTTGTGTTAAAACCATTACAAATGGAATATAGGTGGCTTAATTTGCTTAATGTACGTGGCTTCATTTTAGCAGTGGAATTTATTAGTTTGATAAGAAAAGACAAAGATTAGCTGTCATTCTTTCAATCTTAGCTTAGTTGTGTATGTGCTCATTCATTCATTTATTCATAATAATACAAGTGGGATATTCATAATACTTCCGACAAGACCAAGAATCAACCACCACAACCCCTACCCAGTCGTGCAAAGCCGGCCAAAACCCTCTCAAACATAATACAATCTCATTTTTAGGGGTTTTATTTTCTTGATTTCACATTTCTTTTTGGGAATATAGATTAGTGGATTTTATTCCTTTTTTTTTTTTTTAGCTATCATTTTTCACTATCACATCGTGCGCTGGGCGGTGGAACCTTCCGACCAAATTTCCTAGTTATTGTCAATTTCTTATGATTTTTTATTAAATTGGTTCAGTCGTATTAATTGGCACAGTAATTATTCCTCCCAGTGTGAATTAAATTAAAATAAAAAACCACCCTTTGGGAATTGAGATATGGAGGATCGATTAATTAAAACGGATTCCCCCAGCGTGTAACATATTAAAACATCGAAGACATAGCAATATGGAAAATATGAACACGGGGGCACAATGAAACTAAAATAATTATAATAAACCTATCAAATAAAATGAAATAAGATATCATCAAACCTAATTAAACTACTCCCTCCATCTCAAACTTAATTGCTACAATCAAAACTATTTAAGCCTTTGCTCAATTGATAATTTCATAAATGACACAAAATATATTTTTACAATTATATCTTCTCTGCATTAATTTTTTTTTTTTTTTAGCTTGAGCACTCGAAATACTCAATCCCGATTCAATAGTTTATATAATAATTATATATTTTTAATTTATTTTATAATTAGAGTGTATTTGTAAATAAGTTTGTTCATAGTACGATGAAATTAATATCATGCATCACTAATATAAAATGTATCAGTAAAATAAATGTAATATTATTAATTGTACGTATACTATGAATAATTATAATATTATGAGTTAAATAGTAAAATTATGTGTGCTAGATAGTAATATTATTGAGCTCGATAACTACTAAAGAAGCTCTACCTTAACTCAATTTAATTTGAGTCGAGTCAAAATGCCAAATATGAACAAACCAGCGACGCGTTTGACAGCTTTAGCTAGTCACACGTTAATTGTGAGTTTATTACCAAAAAAGTGTTTTGTTATTGCGGAGCAGTAATTTTGAGTTATTAATTGTAAAATTAAATTGGTTAAGTCTTTTGACATTGCTTAAAAAAAAAAAACGTATTTTCACATCCTACAATAACATACTTTATTCGAATTAAATACAAGCCACAATGATTACAGAGATTTACTATTCCTAATTGGAAAAAAAAAAAAAAAAAAAGACGAGTAAAAAGATTCTTGGTTCAACTTTGCAATGTAGTTAAAAATAATTGAGAATCTTGGTGTAATGTACATGAGACGTACATTTATGAAAGGAGTCTCTATCCGACACGTAGTGTTGAAACGGGAAGAACGGCACAATTTAAGGTGACTAAGTTCGTGTAATCTCAATGGATTTTCATTTGAATTTGTGTTTAAGTTCTACAATTAAATCTTAAAATTAAGATATCACTAGCTGGGAATTGCATATTACTACAATTATATAATGTATCCATTTCAACATTAAAACACATGTTCCTGCAATGTCGACAAGCATTTTTTAACCCCATAGAAAAATCTGTTTCTCTGGCATGGATCTTGCCGAAATCTAATAAACAAGGATACATGCCACAAAGGTAATAATTACCCAATTATGTGTGTGCGTTTTGGTATTTGGCGTAGTGAAACGTTGAATTTGTCTCATAATAGAATTGGTAAAATATACTCCTATCTCATTATTTTCGAGGTTTTTTTTTTAAAAAATTCAATTCTTTTAATAAATTAGAATAATTGGGTAGGGCTTCTTGAAAGTGACTAACAATGCACCAACTCACTCTCCTAATAATATATGATTGTTGGGTAGGCCTTACTTGAGACTGTTTCATGTCATGAGATAGTGGAATGTGATATAAACTGAGTATCATGCATTAACACTTTAACAGAAGTAGGTATTAATTTTTGTTGTCTCATGCTATGAGACGGTTTCACACAAATTTTTGTCATGATTATTTATTTGTGATGCTTCTCCTCGCCCCCTCTCGTTGCCTCTGTACCGAAATATTATCTAAAAGTTCAAATTTATAGAGAAATGCAAATTTTATTCTTCAACATTTTTTTTTCATTTGTTGGCTGAATTTTCTACCCAATGTATAAGAAGTTCATCAAGTGGACAATTTAATATGGTGGATTTTCTTCCAACAAGATTTGAACTCCGGACTTTGACGTAGCCAAAAATTCTAATATAACATTCCTTTTATCTAAGCTAAACAAAAAAAGGTGAAATCAATTCATTTAATTCTAGTGTACTTCAATGTTTGGGCATCCCCCCCCCCCCCCCCCCCCCCCATTTGTATATGGTATCAGAGCGGACTCATGCTCAAGTTGGATGAGTTGTCGAATGACAGAGTATGCATGAGTGAGCTTGTCTTGACTAATGAATTTAGAAATGACACTATAAAAAAGACGGAGATTAGCGATGGATCTTTTGCGACGGCACAATATCCGTCGCAAATTTCGTGAATTTGTGACGGATTTTGGTAAGCCGTCGAAAAAGATGACACTTTGCGACGACTTAGGAAGTCCGTCGCAAAGGTTAGTAATTTGCGACGGAAAAGCTGTCGCAAAAACTAGGGCCCACCGCCTTCGTCTTAAACCGGCTACATTTGCGACGGAGAGGTCGTCGCAAATTTCAACTTTGATTTTGCGACGGTCACTTCCGTCGCAAAACATACCCGTTTAAAGGTGACCGTTCGGGAAGCGACCCGTTTGACTGATTTGCGACGGAAGAGGCCGTCGCAATTTTAAACTTTGCATTTGCGACGGACCAAGTCGTCGCAATTCTTACATTTATATTCGCGACCTTTCGGGAAACGGTCCATTGACTGATTTGCGACGGAATGTCCGTCGCAAATCCGAACCGTTTTACGCGTCTTCTCGGGAAACGGTTCGTTGACTAATTTGCGACGGAAAAGCCGTCGCAAATCAGTCAAAACGACGTCGTTTTGGCTTTGACAGACAAAATTTGCGACGGATAGTCGTCCGTCGCAAATTTTTTTACAATTATAAAGCTCTCCTCGCGAAACAGACGGAGAGTGCGAGAAAAAAGAAGAAGAGGAGGAAAACAAAAGGAAAAGGAAGGAGAAGTCGGGTTTAGTTGATTGTAAAGCCGTTCGACCCCACCGAGTTCTCGTTTCGATATTTTCTACAAATAAAACATAAGTTTTCTTCATTTTTACCGTTTAAAATTTAATTTTAAAGCATGTTTAGAGAATTAATTTTAGTTGAGAATTGATTTTAGTTGAATTATTTGAATTATATTAATAATGAATTGATTTAGTTGATCGAATTTTAATTTAAAGCATGATTAATTTATGTTAAGTTTAGAATTGAATTAGTTGAATTGTTTGAATTATATTAGAAATGAATTGCTTTTAGTTGAATTATAATTTAATTAGTTGGTCGAATTTTAATTTAATTTTAAAGCATGTTTAGAATTTCTTAAGCTTATAATTGAATTAGTTGAATTGTTTGAATTATATTAGAAATGAATTGATTTTAGTTGAATTAGCTTAGTTGATCGAATTTTAATTTAATTTTAAAGCATGTTTAGAAATAGTTGAATTAGTTGATCGAATTTTAATTTAAAGCATGTTTAATTTTTGTTAAGTTTAGAATTGAATTAGTTGAATTGTTTGAATTATATTAGAAATGAATTGATTTTAGTTGAATTAGTTGATCGAATTTTAATTTAATTTTAAAGCATGTTTAATTTTTGTTAAGTTTAGAATTGAATTAGTTGAATTGTTTGAATTATATTAGAAATGAATTGATTTTAGTTGAATTAGTTGATCGAATTTAATTAGTTGATCGAATTTTAATTTAATTTTAAAGCATGTTTAATTTTTGTAAAGTTTAGAATTGAATTAGTTGAATTGTTTGAATTATATTAGAAATGAATTGATTTTAGTTGAATTAGTTGATCTAATTTAATTAGTAGATCGAATTTTAATTTAATTTTAAAGCATGTTTAGAAAATTTAATTAGTCTTGATTTCACTTGAGTATGACAATTTAATGCATAAATACTTGCATGCTATTTTACCTTTACACTGGATTTTAGTTGCTCAAATTAGTGAGTTTTGAATTATTATTTTTCCTTTATAGTGTGTAGATTTTATGCGCGTATGTGAAATTATATGTATGTGAATAAGTAAATTATTATATAGCATCATCTTTTATTAGTTGAATTTAAAATTATTACAGATGAACCCAGGTCAAGATAATCTTCTCAGTGTCATCATAGTCGACAACAAGTAAGTATTTTTTAATGAATTATGTATACTTTTAATTATATATATTAATATAATTAACTTGATTTTTTAATTTTGTTGACACAGACTGCTTCCAGCCCATGAGACTAGCTCAATCGTCTCACAAATCATTAGGATGAGACAGTTTGAGTATGGTGCCCACTCGTGGAGTCAAGTGTCTGAGCAAAAGAGGATGGAGTACTTTTATGACTTCAAGGTATAAAATTTTTATTTATTATGATTTTAATTTAACTTTTAATTTTTTAATTTATTCGTTAATATTCTATTTTTAATTTATTTGCAGAGGCGGTGCGTTTGGGACTCTGCCAACGATAGTATTATGTACCAATTGTTCTGTGCGAAAGTGCAAGAACGGTACAAAAATATTATCTACGGCCTGAAGAAGCGGTGGGAGCGTGGGGATCGGGTGGAGTTGGGTCGAGCACCAGACGGACGATCGATATGGGATGGTTTGGTGGATCACTGGAACAGTGAACCATCATTCAGAAGAAGATCATGAAGAGAGAGAGAGAGAGAGAGAGAGAGAGAGAGAGAGAGAGAGAGAGAGAGAGAGAGAGAGAGAGAGAGAGTGAGAGAGTGAGAGAGAGAGAGAGAGAGAGAGAGAGAGAGAGTGGAGAGGGAGAGAAGAGAGAGTCAGTTTGAACAATTTATTTATGTTTTTTGAACAATTTTTGTAGCATCATTCCCGGTCACAAGGTTTCTGTCATTATTACAGAGATAATGAGGGATAATTGACTTGAAGCGATTTTACTAACTTCTACTAGTCGCTCACCCGCAAGCGAACGGGTTCACTATAGTATTAGCAGGTATAACGACCAAGTATATCGAACCCAAGGGACAGTGTATATGCGAATAGATCCCTGAAGATCTACGCGTCGTAGTTAATATGAGTGTATTGTTTTTTTGGAATTTTTTTGGAAAGAGTAATTAAACTAAAATAAAATTATTCTACGAATGCAAAAGGAAAATGAAACGAAATATCAAAAGGTGTGTTTTCAAATATGAGATGGTGATGCCTAAGGTAGGAATCCCTACGTATACTAACGGAGCAGGTATATAATCAAAATAACTGTGACACACAAGAATTAACCTAAGTCTAAGAATGCAAGGTGAAAGCTCAAGATTCTAAACCCTAATACTTTACCCTAACACTCGACTTCACGAATCTACTAACAAGTTAATAGATTGTGCTTAATTAATGAGACCCTAATTTAACTAAGGTGATGCGGTCGTCCTCCTTCGCTAAACCGGTAAATGAATTAACCTTTCCTAAACCCTCTCGTTAAGTCTACTCGTTGTTAAAGAGTGATACGGTCGTCCTCTCTCTAACATCTTTCGAACGAAATTCAAGAGCGAAGTCTAGATTAATTTTAAGAATTCATTAACCAAGAGAATTAAAACCTAACGTCACAAGTTACCCTAATTACGTACCCACAACCTACTTCTACGAGTTCATCCTACCCTAAGCATGCAAGGGTTTTAGCTAGACATAGATTTAACGTAAACAATAACAATTAGACAAGTGACGAACATTAACATGGTAATTGAATCAAAGAATAGATCGTACATAAACTAGGGTTTTAAGATTTGAAAGAATAAACTGAAATTAATTAGCAAAACTAGGTCTCAACGTATTCAAGAACAAAAGATATTAAGAAACGAAACTAAAATGTGAAATCGTAATGTGAATTCGTAAGCAAAAACCTCAAAAACGTAAAACTAAACTTGCTCGTCTCTTCTCGTCCTTCTCTCTCTAAAAATTATGTATAAAAGTGATGTGGTGCGTTCGGGGATCCTTCAAAACGTGTTTGGAAGAGGTATATATAGGCAACGGGTCGAAACGGGATCTCATGGGCCAAAATTCCCGTCGAGCTCGAGTAAAAAGTACTCGAGCAATGCAAGCTCGAGTGTTAAAATTGTACAGAACATGAAAAGTACTCGAGCCCTTCAGCTCGAGTAGTTCTACTCGACCGGACCCTGCTCGAGTAGTCTACTCGAGTGCCCGCGTACTGGCTACTCGACCGGCTTCTGCTCGAGTGCACTACTCGAGTGCCCGAGTAGTGGCTACTCGACTAAGCCCTGCTCGAGTGCACTACTCGAGTGCCTGAGTAGTGTTTACTCGAGCACCTTCATCTTGAGTACTTCAATGACACTTTTTCTCGCTCGAACTAATACTTCTCGTATTTCTTCCATATCTTTTCATCCGTGTATCCGTTTGAGTCGATTCGAAGTCCTACGAACTCCTCTTTTTGCCCTCTATCCATCTATAAGCATCAAAGAGACAAATTTGTTAGTTTGTGAAAATAATACTCAAATGACTCTAAATACTTATATAAATCCATCAAAACAAGGGCATTTCGAGCGACGAATCATGACAATTTCACGCCTAATCAACCCCCCCAAACTTACCATGTTGCTTGTCCTCAAGCAACGAAATAATAAGTCAAGTGAAATTGTTAGGAATGAGTCAAGGAATCCAATCATGCAAGTACATAAATTCGAGCTTCAAAGATGCATCACAAGTATACTCACTCACCTTCCTTTATCATATTCATGCAACAACAACAAGAAACACCAAAATCAAACATGGATGTGCACTCAACGATGTGTTTCACTCCCTTTCAAGTGTATAACAATGATCAAGGGACTCACTCAATCAATCAATCGCACAAATTGGCAGCCATAGGCTTGTAAGTGCTCTTAACTCCGACCATACTCTAGAAATCAATGCCGAATCAAAAAAGACTTTTCTCAAGGTTGTAATGTAGGCTCTTTGGACAGGTGAGATAACAATATAGGGTAAAGTGACTAAAGTGAATGGAGAATAGAAAATCAAACTTTGGCACTTCGAGATTAGGAACAGAATACTTCAAGCATTTTCAATCAACACCCTTTCAATTCCATACTCTCAACATCTCAATTTTTTTTTTTCTAACTCTTTTCACTTTTTTCAATCACTTCACTTTTTTTTTTCTTTTTTTCACAAACACATGAGCTCATTTTTTTCTTTTTGCTCATTCTCAATTTTTTCTTTCCCACAACTCAAATCTCATTCACACCCTTATTTTATCACCACTCAACCATCAATAACTCTCCTTTTTCAACTCAAATCGATCCCTTCAACATTCACACTTTCCTATTCTCCACTCAAATTGGGACAAAAAGTCTTAGGAACTTGGAATAGTGTTTAAATGTGCTAGCAAATAAAATAAGCTTTAGGCTCAAAGGGGCTAGCAAGGGATACATGTCATTGGTAGGGAAAATTTTGGCTAAGTGACTCAATAAAAACAAAGATGGCCTAAGATCACATTCGGCATATCAAACTAGACACAATCAAGAAGCAAGAGCATATGCAAGTTCTAGCATCCTCTAAGGTGACGATCCACTCACAAACGAAGAGATTAATTCATGCATCAAAATCTCATAAGGCTCAAATCTCACGGCTTTCACATCCATGCTAGTCTAGTGCATTCTCACAATCATCACACAAGCACTCAAAAGAAAAATTCACAAGCATACAAGTTCTTTCTCAAATCAGCTCAAACTCAAACACTCACACAAAAGAATTTCTAACTCACCCTTACAACTCACTCTACTCATCAAGTCATACTCAAAGATAGCAATCAACAAGTAGAAGGTAGTTGATAGGCATGAAATATGCAATAACAAGTCAAATCAAAATCACCCCAAGGAGTATCTCAACAATCCAATAATCAATCAAACTCAACTCAAAGATAAGGGCGTGCATGCATGTGCAATGTAACAAGAAACAAATAAAAAACTCCACCCCCCAAACTTCGACCTTGCTAGAGGTCTAAGTTTGGGGTTGTGGGTTACCTCAACCAAATAATTCAATTTCTCTCAATACTTTGCACACTCCATTGTCTCAAGTTGGTTCCTTCAATCTGAATAACTCCATGATACCTTTACTCCTTTAGAGACAAGCCTACAAAATAAAACTCTCAAGTACGAGGTTAAACATACGACTCAAAATAACTCCCTAAAAAAACTCAAAGCAAATAAATAAAAATAATAATGGGTTGTCTCCCATTCAGCGCTATTTTTAAGGTCCTCATGCCGGACCGAGCTCAAAGGAGCTTATGGGACATCATACTCAAATTTACCTCCCTCACTCTCATAAGATTGGTGTTTGAATTCCTTTCCTTGATGCCCTACCATCATGAGCTCTTTTGCTTTCTTCTCATTCCCAAGTGTTATGGGTCTCAACTCCTTCTTTCCTTTATCTGGAGGAGTCTTACTAAACAATTTCTTGAATTTTGACTTCTTCTTCTTAACTCCTCCTTTTCCCTCTAGCTGGACCACGTCCACTTTCTTCACCTCTTCATCCTTCAACTTCTTCACTTTATCCCTATCAAAATAATCAAGATCATAATGCTCATGGGTTAAATAATCACGTGAAGGACTAACTAATTCATGAATATGAGAAGGATTAGGGATAGGAGGCGTGTCTTCAACACGAGGATCAATTGCATCCATGCAATACAAGCTCTCATCCTCCTTCGGGTGCTTCATGGCTTCATATAGGGAGATCTTCACTTCTTGATCATCAGCCTTCAATGTAATCTTCCCATTTGCCACGTCTAGCACCATCCCCGCCGTAGCTAAGAATGGTCTTCCCAAGATCAGGGGCACGTGCTCATCTTCCTCCATCTCTAGCACTACGAAGTCGGCTGGAAAAATGTGATCTCCAACCCTCACTAGGACGTCTTCAACCACACCTTGAGGTCTAGTAATAGACCGATCGGCAAGTTGAAGCGTCATCATTGTGGGTTGAAGTTCACCACCTTCCAGCTTCTTGAAAAGTGACAAGGGCATGAGATTGATGCTCGCCCCTAAATCACATAGCGCTCCTTTCTTGATCCCGTTCCCAATGTCACATAGGATTGTGAAGCTCTCTGGATCCTTCAGCTTCGGTGGAAGCGCCTTGTGCACTAATGCACTCACCTCGTGGTTCAGCTGCACCAACTTTGGCTCATCCACTCGCCGTCTTTTCGCGATCAAGTCCTTCAAAAACTTTGCATAATGCGGCATCTGTTCCAAAGCATCATAAAAAGGAATGTTAATGTGAAGTTGTTTAAAAACATCAAGAAATTTTGCAAATTTTTCATCAAACTTCTTTTTCATGAAGCGCTGTGGATACGGGACTGGTATCACAGATTTGGGTACCCCCCATTCATCTCTTTCTGTTTCTTTCACTTTATCCCTTGCTTCCTTTGTCTTTTTCCACTTCGGAACCCTCTCTATCTCCTCAAAGTCTTTCTCCTTCTGGGACTCATCCATATCTTTATGTTTCTCAATCCCTTCACTTTCAACCCCCTTCTCAACTTGAGGCGTCTCAGAATGAGCAGGCATCTGAGGACCTTCATAGTTGGTTCCACTTCTAAGCTGGATCGCCTTGCAATGCTCTTTCGGGTTCCCCTCCGGCATGGAAGGATATTTTCCCAGCTCTCTATTCACCATCTTTGCAATCTGGCTCATCTGGAACTCTATCGAAGTGAACTGCCTATTGTTCTCTTGTTGAGTTCTAGTCCACTCAACATTCATCTTCTGGAGCTCTTGATCTCGATGATCGCCTTTCTTATGCAGCTCCTTCACATCGTACTCCAAGGATGACAACCGCTTACTTTCTTCCTCCACTTTCTGAAGAATAGCTCTCAACATCTCCTCGGTTGATGCACCGCCTTCTCCACCAGGAGGTTTAGAACCTGGGTCAACATCCGGAGGAACTGTAATACCCGCCTTTGGGTTAGCATATGAGAAATTCTCATTCTTTCTCCATGTGTTTTGAGGAGGCTGCTGGCCTCCTTGATTGTTCCTCCACTGATTAGGAGGAGGCTGTGGACCTGGTGGTACAAAAGGTTGGCCATAAGAAGGCCTTCCATATTGATTACCACCTTGGTAGCCATTCTGATTGTAATACGGACCTCCCATGTAATTGGCTACCTCTTGCTGTCCACTTGGCTGGTCTACTCTTTCCTTCTCTGCTGCATGCTCTCCAACCAAATTCTTCCCCAACTCGAGGTTGTTGATCTTCTCCATCATGGCCATCAGCAGCCTTCTCGTTCCTTCTCCCTCCTCAACTTGATGAACTCTTTGGAAATCTGCATCCACACTCCAAGCCCCAGCATTCGTGACAATGTTGTCCACGATCTCTCTACACCTCTCTATGCCTTGATTACGGAATGCTCCGCCCGCACAGGCGTCTAAATGGTCTTGCCCCCCCTTGTTGGCACCACTGTAGAAGAATGCCATTATATCCCCCTCATTGTACCCGTGCTACGGGCACTCAATCAGCATGTTTGAGTATCTCTCCCACGCTTGGCGTAAATCCTCTCCAGACTTCTGGCGAAAGGACGAGATCTCAATTCTAGCCTTGATCGTCCTAGATGGAGGGTAGAATCGCTCGAGGAACAGACGCTCGAGCTCGGCCCAAGTGGTAATACCTCCCCGCGGGAGCGTATTATCGTACCACTCCTTGGCTATTCCCGTTAATGAGAATAGGAACAGCCTAAACCTCTTTGCATCTTCAGACATGCCATTATAATTGAATGTGGAGGCTATCATTAGAAAGCTCCTCAAGTGTGTATGAGGATTCTCCTTCCCGATCACCCCCTTGAACTGATTCTCGGTAAGCAGCTTTAAGATTCTTGGGGATATCGAGAAGTTGTTTGCCTCAACAGGAGGCAATGCCACTCCATCGTAGTACCTTTGTGGCTGTGCCGCGAACCTTCCTCTAATGGCCAGATTTTGATCTACGTTCTGCGGAACAGGCTGAGGAACTACAGGTGGTGCGGGTACGTGTTGAACTGGAGGTGGTTGGTACACAGGTGGTTGGTTGTAAACAGGAGGTGGATGATATGGGTATGGTGGATAAGGGTATGGTGGGTATGGGTAATGTTGGTATACTGGGTTGTTGAAAGGGTTATTTGGGTTTTGTGGGTAAGCAGGGTTATTCAGAGGATTTTGGACAAAATTCTGAGCTGGATTGATAACGTTTTGTGCACCCGGGTTTTGGCTCTGACTATCCCCTAACGGATCTTGGTTCTTACTGGTGTTGCCATCAGTGCCGTCAACCCGGTTCAACCCTTGGTTAAACTCATTCTCGGCATCTTCCAACTCATTAGTGATGTCCATTGGTTCTTTCCCTAAGTCGGCAGCGTTCATCCTTCTCAAGAAGGCTCGGTTCCTTCTAGCTATTGTCTCAGGATCTGCAGGTAACCTCTCTTCGCTCGTATTACCTTGTGAGCGTGTTCTCATAAACCTGAAACACTAGCAGAAGGATCAAAACGCAACTGCCGAATAAATAAAAATAACAATAATAAATAAAAACAGAAAATAAGCACTCACTACTAACTACTAAGCTATCGACAAGTCCAATTCAAAGAGCATATAACGCCATCCCCGGCAACGGCGCCATTGACTTGAAGCGATTTTACTAACTTCTACTAGTCGCTCACCTGCAACCGAACGGGTTCACTGTAGTATTAGCAAGTATAACGACCAAGTATATCGAACCCAAGGGACATTGTATATGCGAATATATCTCTGAAGATCTACGCGTCGTACTTAATATGAGTGTATTGTTTTTTTGGAATTTTTTTGGAAAGAGTAATTAAACTAAAATAAAATTATTCTACGAATGCAAAAGGAAAATGAAACGAAATATCAAAAGGTGTGTTTTCAAATATGAGATGGTGATGCCTAAGGTAGGAATCCCTACGTATACTTACGGAGCAGGTATATAATCAAAATAACTGTGACACACAAGAATTAACCTAAGTCTAAGAATGCAAGGTGAAAGCTCAAGATTCTAAACCCTAATACTTTACCCTAACACTCGACTTCACGAATCTACTAACAAGTTAATAGATTGTGCTTAATTAATGAGACCCTAATTTAACTAAGGTGATGCGGTCGTCCTCCTTCGCTAAACCGGTAAATGAATTAACCTTTCCTAAACCCTCTCGTTAAGTCTACTCGTTGTTAAAGAGTGATACGGTCGTCCTCTCTCTAACATCTTTCGAACGAAATTCAAGAGCGAAGTCTAGATTAATTTTAAGAATTCATTAACCAAGAGAATTAAAACCTAACGTCACAAGTTACCCTAATTACGTACCCACAACCTACTTCTACGAGTTCATCCTACCCTAAGCATGCAAGGGTTTTAGCTAGACATAGATTTAACGTAAACAATAACAATTAGACAAGTGACGAACATGAACATGGTAATTGAATCAAAGAAAAGATCGTACATAAACTAGGGTTTTAAGATTTGAAAGAATAAACTGAAATTAATTAGCAAAACTAGGTCTCAACGTATTCAAGAACAAAAGATATTAAGAAACGAAACTAAAACGTGAAATCATAATGTGAATTCGTAAGCAAAAACCTCAAAAACGTAAAACTAAACTTGCTCGACTCTTCTCGTCCTTCTCTCTCTAAAAATTCTGTATAAAAGTGATGTGGTGTGTTCGGGGATCCTTCAAAATATGTTTGGAAAAGGTATATATAGGCAACGGGTCGAAACGGGATCTCATGGGCCAAAATTCCCGTCGAGCTCGAGTAGAGCTCGAGTAAAAAGTACTCGAGCAATGCAAGCTCGAGTGTTAAAATTGTACAGAACGTGAAAAGTACTCGAGCCCTTCAGCTCGAGTAGTTCTACTCGACCGGACCCTGCTCGAGTAGTCTACTCGAGTGCCCGCGTACTGGCTACTCGACCGGCTTCTGCTCGAGTGCACTACTCGAGTGCCCGAGTAGTGGCTACTCGACCAAGCCCTGCTCGAGTGCCTGAGTAGTGTTTACTCGAGCACCTTCATCTTGAGTACTTCAATGACACTTTTGTTCGCTCGAACTAATACTTCTCGTATTTCTTCCATATCTTCTCCTCCGTATATCCGTTTGAGTCGATTCGAAGTCCTACGAACTCCTCTTTTTGCCCTCTATCCATCTATAAGCATCAAAGAGACAAATTTGTTAGTTTGTGAAAATAATACTCAAATGACTCTAAATACTTATATAAATCCTTCTAAACAAGGGCATTTCGAGCGACGAATCATGACAATTTCACGCCTAATCAATAATCTAGAGGAGAACGCAATGAAGTTCAAACTCGTCTCGTCGCAGCGGAAGCAGTACTACTTGGATGAGTTTCGGGTATATATATGCAAATAAGTTGGTTTAAAAATATTTGCATATATATACCCAAAACTCATCCAAGTAGTACTGCGTCCGCTGCGACGAGATGAGTTTGAACTTCATTGCGTTCTCCTCTAGATTATCCCTCATTATCTCTGTAATAATGGCGGAAACCTTGTGACCGGGAATGATGCTACAGAATAGTATTTCAACAAAGATATTACTAATTCAGTGTTAATTAATTAATTACTTGTAGCAAATATATACATGATCTTAGATCATGTTGTTCTATTATTACCTCATGAGTTTCATTTATATACCTCGTGGGTTTCATTTATATACCTCGTGGGTTTCATTTATATACCTCGTGAGTTTCATTTAAATGGTCACAACATTTATAGAAATAAGTGAGAAACGAAAATGAATTAATTTGGTAAATTTTGAAAAAAAAAGAGTCAATTTGTATACATATACAATTAATTGTGTACAAATGAACGAATTATAAATTTAAACGGGAGTCGAAATAAATAATTTTACCAAAAAAATATTAAATAGCCACAAAATTTATAAAAACAAGTGAGAAACGAAAATGAATTAATTTGGTGAATTTTGAAAAAAAAAAGAGTCAATTTGGATACATATACAATTAATTGTGTACAAATGAACGAATTATAAATTTAAACGGGAGTCGAAATAAATAATTTTACCAAAAAAATATTAAATAGCCACAAAATTTATAAAAACAAGTGAGAAATGAAAATGAATTAATTTGGTGAATTATGGAAAAAAAATGATTCAATTTGGATACATATACAATTAATTGCATACAAATGAACGAATTATAAATTTAAGCCGGAGCCGAAATAAATAATTTTACCAAACTAATAAAAATTAAATGGCAACAACATTTATAAAAACAAGTGAGAAACGAAAATGAATTAATTTGGTGAATTATGGAAAAAAAAATGAGTCAATTTGGATTCATATACAATTAATTGCGTACAAATGAACGAATTATAAAATTATGCATTGTCGAAATAAATAATTTTACAAAATAAAAAAAATAGTTGGGCAAAATATTTTAATAAACAACTTAGATACGAAAAGAAATTAATTTGGTGAATTATAAAAAAAATGACTTAATTTGAATACATATACAATTAATTGCATAAAAATGAACGAAAGTAGCTTGTGCCCTAGTGGCGCGCGCCCCCTCCTCTTGCACAAGAGGTCTCATGTTCGATTCCCCTTGGATGCAAAATTGGATTAATTGTTCAAGGCCTAATAAGACTAATATAGAAGGTGGGCCGCATATAATAAGCAATGGACCGGGTGGCCCAGTGGTCCGCGCCCGCCCCGGGTGCCCGGGCTCGAACCACCCGAGCCACTTTTTTTTTGTATAGGCTCGGTAATTTGCGACGGCCAAATTCCGTCTCAAATATTGACTTTTGCGACGAAAAACAGCCCGTCGCAAACTCTGACCCGAAAAAATAAAAAATATATATATAAATATTTGCGACGGAATGTGTCCGTCGCAAATGTTGTTGACCCGATCGGGTCTAACCCAAAAAATTTGCGACGGACTACTGTCCGTCGCAAATTCTGTGCGACCCGGCCGGGTCTGACCCGCCAATTTTGCGACGGACTGCAAAATCTGTCGCAAAAATTAGCTACGGCTGTTTTAGGAACGGATACGTGTCCGTCGCAGAATCCGTCGCAAAACAATGTTTGCGACGGATTTTCCGTCGCAAAACAGTGTTTTTTTGTAGTGTGACTTACATGTGAAGAAGGCCGTGTTGAATATATTGATAAAAGATTTCACTCTGACATGTTTCACATCGTGTTAACATTGAAAAAAGTTCGATTAAGTGTTTAAGTTTAATGGGCTACTTCTTCCATCACCAATTAGTTTCAGAATGAAATCTCACCGGAAACTAGAAACATGATTAGTCTCCTTTACTCTCAATTTCTATATTAATACAAATGTAATGATTTCACATTTTTCTACTAGTTCGAACTTCACATATAATTGTTTGGTTTACATCAAAGTCAAAGTGTGTCTAACAGTATTAAACCATTGTTATTTTTCATAATAAAAGAACCTATTAGTATCATTTAGATGATGTTTGCAAACTACATAAATACATTCTAGAATAGCTGATCATTTTAAAAAATTATGAGCACTTTTCTAAAAAAAAATAATTAAAAAATAAAAATTATTTGAGTTTGCAAATACCACCTTAAAGTGTTCATTGATGTCATCTACAATCCAAAACTTAAAATTGCAGTTTTTCTATACTTCAAAATGCAGATCTCTTACTCTACAATATTAGAAATCTTCTCCAACCCAATATTTTATATTCTTACTCTATTTATTATTTTATTATTTTCAATATATATTTTAATCATTAAAGATAATTTAAATTATTAATCAAATTACTTTATAAAATAGGAAATAACAAATTAAATCACTTAATTAAATATGAATAATTTTTTAAAAATCGAAATGTGGATATGTATTTGTATTTGTATGTTTTGTTGTATTTTATGTGATTTTTTGTAAATAAAGAAATGTAATAGTTAAAGAAAAAAATACACAACAAAAAATAATTCCCTCCAGCCAATTTTAAAATATATGATTCCTTTTACGCAAGATTTAAGAAATATTGATGGTTTTGTATGAAGTAGATGAGTGGAGTAAAATGTGAAGGGTATTGTTAAAAAGTGGGGATAATTTAAAAATAAAGTGGTTGTTGGTCAATGAATATTTAAGTAGTTTTAGAAATATTTAAAGGATGAAGTTAAATTGTTAAGGGATATTGCTTTTACACTTATGGTAGTTTTTTTTTTTTTTTTTTTAGAAATATTCATTCTAAGATTAGACAACAACAAAAAAAGAATATGGACATTCTAACTTTGGATGGAGGGGGTATATTCTAAATTAATTGTATAATTGTATTTTTTAATATTTAACATTCTGGCCCCTTTAAGTTTAACATTTTGTCATAACGTATGTATCTTTATAAGTGTAACTTTTTTTTTTTATCAATTTTACAATAAAAAATTATATTCATTAAAATTCGTGGCATCTTTTAAATATTAAACTTAAATGGGGATTGATGAATTAAATTTTGAACGGTGTACGTATACTGTTCAAAACCTTATTTCAAGGCATGAAAAAAATATAGCGTGTATTGGAGAAAATCACACTGCATTTTGAGGTAAAACCTCAAAATACAATGTGCATTGGAGATGTTCTAAATAGGAGTATCCTCATTTATCTGTTGTCCCGAAGGGATAAATGTTACTCCACTATCCCATAATAGTTGTATATATTAATACACACAAATATCAAGGATGTCAATATTTTTTAGCACGGACCCCATTTCATGTTTGCGTTCTACCTTGCACTCCTCTATTTAATTATTATTTATACATTTTTTTATTGTCCATTCTAAAATTATTTTTTTAAAAAAATTGCATAGTCACTCTTAATAATACACACTTATTTTTATTCATATATCATTATTTTATTCAAAAAATATAATTTTTTTAATATATGTGCTCTCTTTGGTATGCAAAAAAATTTAGGATGAAGAGAGTATTTCATTTTAATAAATAAAATTGCATATGATTAATGACAGCTCTATGAATAAAAATAATGAAAACAATATCAAAATGAAAAAAATGATCTTGCAATATTTTACATTACTCAAATTAATTATAGATATAACAAATTAAACGTACGAGACCAAGACAATTTAGACCGGATGGATATTTGTAAGTCAGATATTAGGGATAGTTTTTTAATAACTCCTAATTAAAAAAAAAAAATTAAAAGAGAATAAGAAAAGAACTACATGTGTGTTTTGAAGTTTGAACTAGCTAAGCCTCGCTCTTAAGATAAAATATCGAGTAATTTTTTTTTTTTTAAAACAAGTTGTAATATAATTTAAAATAATATTATTAGTTCTCACCATACAATATTACAATCAAAATACATAAAATGCAAATAAATTCAAGGTAAAACTGGTTTACAACATACTACATAATTAAATACCAGCTTATCAATATAAATATTAGTTTAAATTAAGAGAGTAATTTCTTAGTTAACGTTTTAACTAGACAGTTAGGTTAGGTAATGTAAGGACAAAGAGCGAGGTTGACGGTTATGTTGTCGGGCTTCGTCTTCTTACTACACACAAAAGCCATACTAATCTCCACGATCATCTTTTTCTCGTACATTAATTTTCTTTATCCTTTAACATCATTATCCTTGCTACAAACATATAATTCCACGTTCTTCCAATTCCCAAGTACAACATATATTCTTTTCTGATCCATATTTTTTAAACTCAAAACTCCTTCTTCACCAAACCACATACGTACATTCATACATATAATTTATGACCAACGAAATCGCGTGGCTAGAATACGAGTTTGTAATTTATGACCAACGAAATCGCGTGGCTAGAATACGAGTTTGTTCAAATTCAACACTTATGATATACTTAATTAATATTGATCTAATATATCCTTTCTCAAAAAAAAAAAAAAAAAAAAAAAAAAAAAGATCTATCCTAATCATTTTAAAATAATTGGCAAAAATTCATATGAAGTTAATATTTACCATGAAATTGTTTGGAATTTTTTAAAGTATTGAGTATTTGATTAAGAGTATCAAGAAAAGTATCAAAGCTTATGATATACTTAATTAAGATTGATCTGTCCAAATCATTTTATGTCTGGTTGAATTTATAAGTTCCTTGTGAGATGCTTATGAATCTATAAGCTTTTTGAAAAATTATGTCAGGCCAAAACCACTTCTCAGTTATGAATCGCAATAAACACAGATAATTTAATGGTAAAAAAAAAAAAAAAAAACCAATGTTAGCGACAAACAATATCCACATCGGATTCACAAGGAAGAATTATGAGGTATATAAGGATGAACAAATATCTCCATTGCTATGAGGTTTTTTTGGAGAGAAAAAAAATCCTTATGAGCTCATCATCACCAATGAGAAATTAGAGTTCATCCGTTGGGGTTCAACAAGCAACACCGCGATTGAATGAAAAATAAAGAAAAAAATCTTTTGCAAAAATTGTTTAATTTGATATCCCGAACTCGTACATCATTATCATTCCTAATAATTGCAATGTTAACATCAAACAATTAATGTTATCTAATGATAGTTAGCTAGTACTCACAATCAAATGATTAGGTATAGACAGTTAATATTAACTCATTCGTTGTCATGATGACATTTTTAGCAAGTCTTAAACGGTTTAAGCCCAAAAATAGTGAACAAGGTCATCATTAATTGCATGTACTTGATTTGGTCCCCTTATGAGTTGTACTTACCCGGATTTTGGCACCAATAGTACACTCACGAGGTTAGTTACAAAGAACTAGGTTCAAACTATATTTTTAATTAATTTGGTATGCCACAAATAAATTATTTAATACAAAATTGAAGTCAATCACTCTCTAATTATATACTATTCTTTTACTCCTTACCTTTGTATATAAATATGATCTCTAGTTTTCTTAATTTCCAACCCACTTTTAAGCCAAATATCTCTCTCTTTCTAAAGAAAAAAGAAAATGGAACTCGTGGGAGCTTTTCTTGATGAAGAATGGGAGTCATTGAGCAAACTGTTTTCCGGCGGAGAAAACCCTGATTCCTTCCTCCAATGCGGCGGCGGCAGCCCCTTTCCGGCGACCGGAGAAGCCCCATTTGTGGGGTTTTCAGAGAATTCTTATCTTCTCTCTCATCAACAAACGTTTGAAATTTCTCAAGAAAGTAGCAACACCAGCGAAATGGAGAGAAGCCTTTTCTCTGATGAAGAAAATCAGCAATTTGCTCATGATAATTATAATGCCTCGTTTGGTTTTGATTACAACCACAATGGTGGCGGTAATTTGATGATGCCTGTTTTTTCTGATGATGTAATGGACGAGATTCTGAATCCCACTGATCATTCTTGCAACGAAGTCAAAAGAAAGTATGAGGATCATTCACCCCAAATTAGTCCCAAGAAAATTCCTCGAGTTTCAAGAAATGTAAGCACATATATATTTGATCAAAGTACATAATATTATATGTAATGTGATATATATTTTCTAGGTTAATGATGATTGAAAAACTATATATCATCATCCCTAATGACCATTCTATACTATAAAATTTTATAGTTTTATTGTGTAGTTAAAAAGAGTAAGTATTTTGTACATTTGGTGTATGATGCACTCACTCAACAGTTGATAATGTATACACTGAAAAGTTGATCTCAATCACACTGAAAAGTTAGTCTCAATTACACTGAAAAGTTTACACTGAAGTTTTCAGTGTAAACTTTTCAGTGTAATTGAGACTAACTTTTTAGTGTATATATAGTATTAATTGTTGAGTGATTGCACCGTGCACTTGGTGCATATGAGACTTTGCCAGTTAAAAAATGTACGATACAGGATAGTTTTGTACAACTTAATATCCAAATTTATGTACTAATAATAGTTTAGAAAGCTGACGTGGACTTCTAGTGATATTTTTTTTTTTTTTTTTAACTATTTGAGGGTATGGTGAACTAATCTAACCACTAACATCTAACATTTACCGATAAAAAAAATTGAATTTTTAAGATGTCCTTTTTCTAATAGTTTATTTTTAAAATTTAATTGTACGTAAAATTGGTTTTTACGAAAATCACGTGTAATATGGATGCAGGCCGGGAAAAATGGAAAGAAGAAGAAGATCCAAGAAAAGAATAATGATGAGGAGGAGAGCAAAAATAGTTGCAGCTCTGAGGATGATTCTATTGCTTCTCAAGAACTAATTAATGGAGGGTCGACTTCTCAATCCAAAGGGAAAAAGAAGCCCAGCAGGGGGTCGGCGACCGACCCCCAAAGCCTCTATGCACGAGTAAGACTTCCTGCATTTGATATTATAATATAAAGATTTTTTTATTTATCAAAATTTTAATTTGTCCCTTTTGGTATCTTCTTTTAATTTACTAATTTACTGATTAATTTTCAGAAAAGAAGAGAAAGGATCAATGAGAGGTTGAAGATCTTGCAGAACCTTGTCCCAAACGGAACAAAGGTAAAATTAAATTATAATCATTTGAAAATTTAGGCAACTTAATTAATGTGTGTTAATAAAAAAATTAATTAATTAGAATTAATTGTTCATTAGGTTGACATTAGCACAATGCTGGAAGAAGCCGTGCAATATGTCAAGTTTTTGCAGCTTCAAATCAAGGTAAAAGATCTAACTTTTTATTTTTAAATGTCACGAATAGTTTAGGGGTTATAAAAATAAAAACTAATTTAATTAATGAATATTAATTTGTTTGTGTTTCAGTTGCTTAGCTCTGATGATATGTGGATGTATGCTCCCATTGCTTACAATGGGATGGACATTGGGATGTATCAGAATATTTCTCCAAATCTGAGGCTTCACATTAATTAATAATTAAGGAGCTGCTTAATTATTAATTACGAGAGTTAATTAATGCTAACTAGCTTGTAAACCAAAAGCGGATGTTGAAATTTCCATCATTAGGAGCATTTCATTTGTATTTTTATTATTTTGTATAAAAAATAATGTTTTTATTTTTATTTTTGGAAAAATGTCCTTGGCCGAAGGCCAAAGTGAAATTCCAATTTGGTTTATTTATTAATTAAACGACCTTGTTACGTTTGCAATAATGAACAAGTTGACAAATGTCTTGTTATTTTTATGATTTTTTTTTTCAAGAACACGAAAATGCATAGGTAAGGTGAGAAGAAAACGAACGTCATTGACTCAATTCTTTGTCATCCATTTTATTTTTAATTACTATCATGAAGAAAAATTAATAATTTGTCACAAAAGTATACATTATAATTAATATAGCATAGTAAATGATAGAGCCAATATTTATTTTTAATAATAACTAGTTATCTAACACGTGTGTTGTACGTCGTACATAAATAATTTAAAAATGCAAGGGACGAAAATATTTATATCTAATAGTGTTATATTAAAAAAATGTTAAATTAGTATATTCTGTAATGCAAAAATATAACTCTATTCTAACATCGCAAAGTTTTAAATAACCAAAATTCTTGCAATCCTATACTTGAATGATTATGTTTAAATAATTATCATCATTTTGAGATTACTCAGTATAATCTTCAAGTCACTTTTCCTCATCCCAAACAAAAAATTGTTTGACCATCTTCTCCACCATTTTTCTAAGGCTCAATTAAAACTTCATCTTTGGTTTTACATTTTTATGCCTATTTTGAGAGTTCACATGGATTCACCAAACCTGCACAAGATTCAAATGACCAAATTTTATGGATCTAAATACCCTCCTGTACAGGAGAATCCTGTGCAGGAGAGCTGCTCTTGGCCTTTTAGCAACAAATCAAAACCTAATTCAAGTAGTCATTTATTTGGAACCTCCTAAGGAGCAGGAACTCTACGATATATAATTAATGAGATTTCTTGAAAACTATATGGATAAAAAATTATATAATTAATGTGTCACACCCAAATTTAAGTTGGACAAACAAAGAAGATTCTCAAATTATAAAATATTTGCACCATGGAAGCAACCCATTCCACATAAAAGACCAATACGATCTAACATGTATACAACATTATGCAAATATTCAAAGATAAATTTGAAGTTTGGAGTCGAAACGTACTCAACTGAACTTAGGATCCTCTGATAACAAATTCTTCAACCCATATATAATTATACTTTTATAATTATTGTAGAAATGAGCTAACTAAAATAGTGAGAATATAGCAAGAAAGAGCAGTAAGCAGCGCATGAAGGAGATTTCGCGAGAAACTGATGATCAGGCGATGTTTACTGTTGATAGGCAAGCTACATTGCACTTATGGCGAACAGGTTTAAGCCAATTAACCACCTCAAAGACAAGATTAAGCAAGCCAAATTAAGCCAGGCCGAGCTGGAATAGCCTGACAAGCTACTCCAGCTGGGCGAGCTACTTCGCCCAGTCGAGCTACAAAAAAGCAAAGGCCATCCGAATACGAATAAGACCTTAGCGAGCTACTCTAGCCAAATCACCAAGGCAGAAGGTAAGTCGACCAACAAGATCAAGCTAGTGACTCCTCAAGGACAAGTCCCAGGAGACGAACTGCACTTTAATACGAGCAAATCCAGCTTAGAGGATAGAAATTAGCTTAGATAAGATCAAATAGTCAACTCCCCATGTGTCAAGCATGCACACATGGGAGAGCAAAAGTCAAGCCACCTCCTATTTGGAGGACTTGTATAAATAACATGGTTTTTAATGAATAAAACTAAGCACAAATTCACAAATACATCCAAACTTCGTCTACACACACTAAAGCACCTCAATACACACATATACGAACCAAATACGTAATCAATACATGTATTCATCTATTTTCATCTCGAATAATTAAATTCACTAATTACGGTAGTGATCAATCACACGTAATTGTTTGATGATCTAATTAGCAACTAAAAATAACCACTAATCTACGTGATTAGAAACGATTGTTAACAAATTTGCGCTAGAAGAAGGGTGTTGAACCTCCGGTTTAGTGTGATTAGCAAGAATTTCAAGTTTAAAACTTGAAGAGTTGAAGAAGATCTTGAGTTTCCTTTGAAAACTCAAGCAAGAGTGTTCTTGGTGTTCTTCACTTGAAGATTTGAACATTCGAAGATTCATACAACACCCTAACTAAGGATGTCTCAATCTCGGGAAACGCAACACTCCCACCTTCCCAGGAGGACCTCACCCACCAGGGGCTCCTCAGCTGGCTGGCGAGCTCAAACAGCTCGGCCTGTGGAGAATAACAGGCCAGCAGCTGGTCAACTCATGCCCCCAGAGCTAGAAGTTCTAGCTCGCAATCCAGATGATCTAGCGCACGATAGCAATGCTTTAAGCATTGCAAAAGCAGCAGGGGAAGTTTGGTCCTCCCCATGTCAGAGCAAGGCACAGCCCAACAAGAGCTCATAGGCATGAGAAGGTACGGGATGAACGGCCAAATAAGGTGGACAGTGCCCAAGCCCAGAAACAAAAGGGCAAGGCAAAGCAGTAGGAGGAGCCCGCCAGCCATGGAGAGTCAACCCCAAGCCACGCTGTAGAGGTTAACCACGGGACTACGCGCCAGAGCGTCCTGGATAGGCTTGGTCGACTAGGCCACGAAAGAGAAGTAGCTCGACCTAGAGCTAAAGTAGCTCGGCCAGCTAATAATCCAGCTCGCCAATCAGTGCACAAGAGACTGACCACGGGTTTTGGTCGCCTAGGTCCGAATGGGACTGAGAACCCTAGAAAGCCAGCCCATGAGATTCCCCCTCCAAGCGAGAGACTGCGACGAACTGATGGCCATGCACTGTTGTTCGTTGAACTGCCTCCAAGTCACGGGGGGTCTCTCGATGAGCTGGTATCAATGAGGAAGGCCATTGAGAGCATGCAAGGCCAGCTGGACTTGCAAAGGGATCTCGAGGCAACTACTCTTCCTTCCTCCCCATTATCAATCATTATTTTGAAAGCCCCGATTCAGAAGAAAATACAGTTCCCTGCCAGTATCCAATACAAGGGAACGGCGGATCCCCGGGTATATCTGACTAAGTATTTTGACTACATGATTTCCATGGGAGCTAGTGATGCTACCCAATGTCGGAACTTTCCCCTAACACTGGGGGATCGTGTACATAAATGGTTTTCGGCTCTGCCGCAGGCTTCCATTCATTCGTTTGCCCAGCTGGGCAAAGAATTCTTATCCCGCTTCTCCACGGTCGGGTCTTACCTATCCCAGAGGCATCGGTTATCCAATTTGAAACAAGTCGATGACGAATCAGACCGGTCGTAGTTGGAGAGGTTCGATAAGGTCCTGCTGGAAGGGGAGTCAGTAAGTGAGAACACCAAGATTGTGGTTGTCCTGAAAGAATTGAAAAAAGGCACTGAACTCTGGAAGGAGGTACATCTCAAGTGCCCGAAAACTTATGCCGAGTTTCCTAATCGGGCGGGAGTCTATATCTCCATGCATGAAGTGCTACAAAAAGACGTGAAAGATAATAAAGCAGACCCGAAGGAAAATACGAAAAAATCCGGTGGAGCCGGCTATAGGATCCACAAGAACATGAAAGCTTTTAACAAGGGGATAAAATTGAAAGACAAGCTTAACCAGGTGTTGACTGTATCAATTGATACGATATACAATAACGTAAAGGAGAAGGAATTGCTTACCCCACCAAGGAAGATTCGCTAGGACACTAGCAAGTTGAACCCGAACAAGTATTGCGCCTACCACCAGAGTGTGAAGCACTTTACTAGTGAGTGCAGAGACTTGCTAAAGCAACTCTGGCGATTCTACGAGGAGGGTAAGCTGTCCGACTTTGTCAAGAGGCAGCATGGAAAGAAATCTTAAGCAAACAATCCCCAAAGCTCCGATGAGGACGAGGACGAATAACCCATCAGGAGCAACAAAAGGGGGCGGCCTAATCCAACTGCTGCGGCTGGACCTCCCGCAGAGATTTTAATGATGGAACCATCAGGATCTGTAGGGGGCTGCTCAGATGGGCGACCTCCAATTTCAAATAGAAAGAGGAAGGCTGAGCTACGCGTCGTAGCTCAGGTACAAGAAATGGGGGTCAACCCATCCATTCTACATACATCGGAGTTGACTTTCACTGAAAAGACCTGGACGGAATCATAACTCCCCATAATGATTCCCTCGTAATTTATGCCAAAATAATAGGGACCAAAGTTCACCGTCTGCTAGTGGATACCGGAGCCTACACCAACATCCTCTTCAAGAAAACCCTTGACCAACTGGGAGACTATGCGAGCTACATGGAAGACTCTAATCACCGAATCTTAGGCTTCGGAAATGCTGTAACAGTCCCATTAGGGATAATTAGGTTGTCTGTACAACTTGTATCGACCAAGGACCCCGAGAAAAATATAACTAGAATGATGGAGTTTTTGGTTGTAGATCAAGAATCCATCTATAATGGGTTCCTCGGCCGACCATTTTTAAATGAATTCAAAGCTGCAGTTTCAACCTATTACTATTGTGTTAAGTTCCCCACTGTAAATGGAGCTGGGACGTTGAAAGGAGACCAAAGAAAAGCTCGAGAGTGTCTCTTCCAACTGCAATCAACGAAAGACGGGTGTCAATGATGGGAGCATCCACCAGATATCCTGTAGGCAAACCCTCTGTCCTCGATGACATCCTGGAATCTCAGGATGACCAAATAAAGGTCGACGAACAGCCCCAGCCTTTCGGCGAACTACTATTGCCTAGGGGCGAACTACCCTTGTTAGTGGGGGAACCATCTATGGATATTGACGAGCTACCATTGAATACTGGCCTGGAGGACCCTAACTCGACGAACAATGTTGACCCAGGGCCAAATGAAGATATCAAACCTCGCCTGGGAGTTGACCCAATGGACATTGAGGATGAGCTAAATCCAGAAGGACCAATCCTTGATCCACGATGGAAGGGACAAAAACGGCGAGCAACTCCAGTCGAAGAACTGGAAGCTCTCAAAGTTAACCCTGACCGTGATGATCTCAAACTTCACATCGGGTCCGAGCTCCCTGAGCCTTATAGGACCCGGATGGCAGAGTTCCTCAAAGCTAACCTTAATGTCTTCGCCTGGTCACATACTGACATGGTGGGGATCGACCCGAAATACGCTTGCCGTAGGCTGAACATTGACCCGGCCCAGAGACCAGTCCATAAGAAAGATGAAAGTATGGGTTGGATAAATATCAAGTGTTAGGATAAAAGTTGTATAGTTTTGATGAGTTAAAACAAATCAGAAGATGTAATAGGACCATCTGGAACTGTTAGCCAGATGAGGTACTAGTTTAGGACTTAGTCTAGGGGGAACTGCCAGACCAGAAGACTTCACCTGAAGAGTCACCAGAAGACCCCACCAGAGGACTTCACCAGAGGACTCCACCAGAAGACTTCACCAGATGAGATCTAACCAGAGGCAGAAGACCTTCCCCAGACCAGACGAGTCCAGACCAGACGAGTCTGGTGAACCAAAAGATGCTCAGAATCATCTCTAGATTCTACTGGGTATTCTAGTTCTTAGCCGACTCTGGAACATAGGACATCGAGGTCATCTGGTGTCTGGTCCTGCCTACTCTGGAAGAATCAGAGTTGTGCAATGGAAGTATTTGACCGTTGGTAATTCAAATCAAGTCAACAAGATCGGATTTGAAAGTATTTGAAGTCAATCAATCCAAGGATCTCACCAACCCAATCAATCAATTAGGGAATTGATTGATTGAAGCTTCCTTAATTAGAGATCTGATTAGATTAGCTCTCCAACGGCTAAACCATAATCATCTCTATAAATACAAGAGTGCATCTTTGAAGAAAGGCTAGAGAGAGAGATACACGCGCACGAAGTTCATATCCAAGCCTTTTGATCATCACGATTTAGCACTCTTACTCTGTTCATATTAATATTTACTCATTAAGGAGTTGTTGGAATACTCAACCTGTTCATCTCTTAGATAAGGTTGTAGTAAGATCAGCTTTAGATCAAAGTTAGATCTAAAGGTTGCTGTAAGAAGGATCTGGTACTTCTCAATTCCAGAAAGATAGTTGTTGGTTGGTTGGCTAGTAAGGCCCCTTTGGTAAAAAGGGAAAGTGGACGAGGGATCATTATATCCGAACCACTATATATCTTATCTTCTTTATCGCTTTCATTTATATTACTTTATCTTGTGCTCTTAATAAAAAGACTTTGAAAAGGACTCTAATTTAAGTGTAAGCTCCCGCAATTAATCTATCTAGTGGGACCAACAAGTAGTATCAGAGCAGTGTGTCCAAGACCACTACTTTGAAAAGCTTTTGGTGGTCACCGGGCAGATCCATTGCTCTCTGTTATTCTTGTTAAATTCTTTTTAAAACTTTTTGAAAATGTCTTCAAAATCTTCTTACAAGAACCGTAAGTTGCCTGAATTCTCCTTTGAGGATTATATCCACTGGAGCTTCATGATGAGTAATCATCTTGGAGCTATCCATCACCGCATTTTAGATGTGGTAGAGAGTGGCCTAATTCAATTTTACTAGACTCCCATTGATGATGGCAGGTCTGAGTCCAGAGAAGAAACCAACGAATCTGCTAAGGAAAGAACATGAGAAAGAGTTGCAAGGCAAAAGATTTTCCAGAAAAAAGATGAGCTCAACAATGATGAGAGAAAGTTGTATAATCTGGACCAGGTGGCAAGAACATAAATCATCAATACTCTCACCAAGGAAGTGATAGAAAAGGTCAGAACATGTGCTACTGCTAAGGAGATATGGGACAAATTGGCTCTGCTCTGCAAGGGAACAGAGAAGATAAAAGATAACAAGCTCCAGGCGGTCCAACATTCATTTGATACATTCAAGATGAAACCAGATGACACAATTGACCAGCTGGACATGCGTCTCACCAACCTCCTTAACAAGGCTAGTGCCTTAGGTAAGACCTACTTTGAAAAAGAAATAAATAGTAAAATTTTAAGATCACTAACCAGCAGGTGGAGGATAAAAGTCACTGTGATAAAAGACATCAATGATCTCAACACTCTGGATCATCATCTTCTGCTGTCTGATCTAAAGGCATATGAGTATGATCTACAAGAGGAAGATCAAACAGAAGAGGTTTCCTCTTCTGGTCAGAAAGGAGTTTCTTTCTCCTCAACTATCAAGATTGATGAAAAGCCAAATGAATCTACTGCAGATGACATGAGTCTCAAGGAGCAGGTAGCACTTCTAACCCATAAACTTGATAAAAGAAATGCATTAAATAAAGAACACTAGGATTTATAGTGGTTCGGACCAACTTGTCCTACGTCCACTCTCCCTTTCTCAAAAGGGGACTCACTCTCCAACCAACTTACTGGCTTCTGGAATTGGGAAGTACCAGATCCTTCGTACACCTTCAATCTCTCTATCTAACTCTTACACCAATCTATCTAGGAAGATAAGGATTGTGTAAAGTGCCCAACTAATAACTCCTAAAGAGTATATAATCGTGAAAGAACAAAGGTGAGTGAGTGGAGAGTTCGTGTACTTTGTGCTCTTGCCCGACTCTAGTCTCTAATGAACTCATCACAACACTACTATTTATAGTTGTAGGGATTAACTAGCTATTGGAAGCTAGAAATTCAAACAACCATAATTGGAGGAATATAATCAATCACAGATTGATTATATTGATTGATTGATTTCATCCTTGATTGGATCTTCTAAGATTGATATCAATCAATCAATCCTCCTATCAGTTGACTCTTCAGATTGCCTTCTTCTCCATCAATGAACTCCTAGATTTCCTTGTCTCCAGAATACACGTAGCCTCCATATGGGTGAACTAATCCATCTCCCCCATCTGGTCAGGTCTGGTCTGGTCTGGTCTCATCTGGTCAGGTAACATTTCTGCTCTAAACCTCATCTGGGAGAGGTCTTCTGGCAGACTCCTCTGGTCAGGCTCCTCTTTCAGACTCCTCTGATCAGACTCCTCTGGTCCTCTGGTCATAGCTCATCTGGTCACCTTTCATCTGGTCACCTCTCATCTGGTCCTCTGGTCAGAGCTCATCTAGTCTGGACAGATTTCTTCCCCCTTAACCAAAGACCTATTCTAGACCAATCTGTAGCTGACTAACAGGCTCAGCTAGTCCTATTACAAGTTCTTTATTTTAACATCTTCAAAACATCTAATTTATATCCTAACAGGCAGGTACAAAAAGCACTGGAAGGAATCTACCAGAGACAGGAAGAGTTCTTTCAAGCCTGCAGATAAAGAAAAGACACTTGGAGACTCAAGGGAGACCAGATTCAGAACACCAGAGAGGAGGAGAGATGACAGCTCTGGCAGATCAGATCACCAGATGAGAGATAGCAGTTCTGGCAGACCTGACTATCAGAGGAGAGAGAGCAGTCCAGCCAAATCAGAATACAACCAGAGGAGGAGAGATCCAAGCTCCAATCCCATAGGAGACAACACATGTTACACTTTCAACAAGCAAGACCACTACAACTATGATTGTCCTCAACTTACTCCTAGGAAAAGAAAAGAGAAAGGACTTAAGAGAGATAGGAGATATGCAGACAAGAGAGCATTGCTGGCAGAAGCAGAGGAGGGGGATACTTGTTCCAGCTCTTCTTCTTCTGATTTTGGATCTGATGATGATGTATGTCTTATGGCAGACATCACTAAGGTACAACAAACAACCTTATGCTTATCAAATTCCAAATATACTGAATCCTCTCATTCATCTGGTAACTCCAGAGAGTCTGATATGCAGCAAATGCTATCAGATCTCTAAAATTGTGTTCAATTATGTTAAAAACTTGAGAAAGAGAATGGTAGACTCAGAGTTGAAGTTCAATCCTTATCTCATGAGCAAAAATCCACCAGAGAACTCATGAAAGATCATTCCAAAGAATTCTCTGAACTTCGGGATAAGATCACAGAAAGAGATACTCTGGTAAATCAACTTATGAAAGAAAAGAACTCTCAGGAAGATGAGTTCAATGAACTTAGAGCCAAATACCAGTCTCTTATCAAGGGAAAACAGATTGAGCAAACTATTGAGGAGATACCTATGCCCAGAGAAGCTCCAAAGATACCGACTGTTGTATCTATTATATCATAGTCTTCTCAGCGCATAAATGATAAGAGTGGTTTGGGATATTCTGGAATTGTCAAAAGATCCCATAAATATCGCTTTAACAAAAACAAGTCTGTAAGATCTGGTGAGTTTGTTGAAATCTGAGATGAAAAAGACCCTACTGGTAATGGTTACAAAGTAGTTCACAATCCTGGTTGGAAAAGGAACTACTCTGCTAACCATATAGAATATAGTCCAGAAGAGTTGACTGTTCTAGAAGAGAAAATCCTTGAGACTAAAAGTCAGAATGGGGAACCAATGAAAACTGATGGCTCTATTAACATTAAAACTCAAAGAATATGACCTACTCAGAATGGAGGACCCCAGAGGAATCCTCAAAGAGTGGAACGTAACCAGATTAGGGGACCTTGTTGGAGTTATACGTGAAAGTATGCTTTTACTTTGTATAACTCGTGTATCAAACACTTGTTTATGAGAATAATTCTTTTATCGCATTTGCTTTAGATATGATTGAATGTTGAATATTTATTGCAAATCGTTCAATATATAGTACATGTTACATCGTAGTTAATGTGGTGATACCCGATCACGGAAGACAACATTAACGGTTTCCTTGTAACTAAACGTACATTTCACGGCCTAGGTGGAATTGAACAATCCGCCGTGAAAGGTCGATGTGTAAGGCTCAGATTGGTCTGTCTTGACTAAGAGATTGCACTAGCACATTTAGTATGTGTTGAAGAGGACCTACAGCGAGGATAAATTCTTCTGTTCTGAAAGGTGAAGAATTAGACCTCAGTGGTTGTTGATTTCTTAATCTCCGTCACTTAAATAGGACCGTGTGTGCTTAATGGTTACTGCTTTGATTCATGTTGGGTGAGAATCATTGTGACTTCGAACTTTGTGTCTTGGGCAGTAATATTAATCATACGACGGTTGCTAAGATTTAATACGGAGAAACGCGTGCGAGTACGGCTCGTGTGATTAGTCCCCTTGGTGGGCTCAGAAGTTTTATTGTACCAAATCTTGCAAGTGAAGAATTAGTTTCTTCGGTACGAATAATAATGTTGAGCTGTCTTTACTCCAAGGTGAAATATATTAATTAATTTAGAGCTATTCAGAAGCTCAATTAATTAATGGACTTGATAATCTTAAACGCGGGAAATAATAACCGGGAGCCCATATTATCGTAATATGGATTAAGATGGATAGTGCAATATTAATTTATTAGTGGTAATAATTAATATTAATGGGCTGAATTATATTGGGGCTCAATATTGAAATTCAGAAGTCCATTAGGAGGTCCAATCTTAATTCTCCTTAAGGCCCCTCAAGTAGCCCAATTAAGTAGCCCAATAATGATAAGGTGATTAAAATAAAAAGAAAATTATATTGCTGATTTTTCTCTCTTAATTTTCGAAAAATGCATGTGTAGGAGAAATTAGATTTTGTTGATTTTCTTGGAAAGATATTATGGAAGATATGTATTCTAGGAATACAAGAATATCTCATATATTCAAGAAGATCCAAATCTTGGATTTTCTCTATGAAATTTTCGAAAACATCATATTTATTTAGGGGTGTGAGATTTTTGTGGAATATTTTATTTTGGAGAAAAGAATATATGAGATATATTCAAGATTTCTTAGAGATTAAGAAAAGATTTTCTCCAAGCCCATTAATCCTATAATTTTCGATCACCACCTCTTATAAATAGGAGATGATTATTTCATCTCCAAGTACATAATTCCATGTGTTGGAAAAATCAAGAAGCATAGATATTTTTCTTTTTCCTTAGTTATTAAATTACTTGAAAGCGTCTCCCACCGGCGATCAAGTGAGGTGAAAAGGGAAATACTTGAGAAGGCTTTGGGTTGATAAAGCGAGATTATAATTGTCCCGTATATTCAAAGGCCAATTCTACAAGAGGTACGTTAATCGCATATTTAATTGTTTATTCCGCTCAATTAAATATGTGAAATTAATTCAACATGCATGATGATAATTAGTTGTTGGAATTATTATTTGAATTAATTAGGATTAATTCATGCTAGTAATAATTGTATTTAAATTCGTATTTAAAATTCATCCCGAATAGATTCCGGGCACCCCTTTTTCCCAACAACTGGTATCAGAGCCACGGTTTCGGGCTCTGAATTTTAAATTGGAATTTAAATTGTTAAACATTAATTTGAAATTGGATAGTAGAATTGTTAGATCTTTTTTGCAGGTATCCAATTGTCATGGTTTTAATGTTGTTAATTTCATGCGTATAAATTAATTGTTTTTTTTTAATTCGATTCGTTCGAATTCGTTTTTCTCGTGAGAAAATCCACGAGTAGATTAGTTGTTTTTATGTTGATTCGATCATTGTAATAGACTAGTCTAGATCTAGTATTTATTTTTTTTGTAAAAATAAATTGTAACCGGATCGTGACGAAGAACGAAGAATTAAAAACGGCGTACCCGGACGACGCATACAAGCGTGGCGCGTGTATGGACGTAAAATCATGCAAGGGGTGAAGAAAACGAGGACGAACGGCGAAAAAAACGGCGCACGGGGGTGCACAGCGCACGCCGTGCGCATCGGGGGCACGGGGCCGCGCGCAGGCGTGCGCGCGCCTCGGGCGCGGGCTGCAGCGCCTCGGGGCGCTCCGGGCGGCACCTCGGGTGCGCCTCGGCGCGCCTCCGTGCAGCGCCTCGTGTGCGCCTCGGCCGCGCCTCGGGGCTGCGCTTCGGCGTGCCTCGGGCAGTTTTTCAGCGCTTCTCGGGCCGGGAAGCGCGCGGGACCACTTCGTGGGCTGACGCGCGCTGTATCTCAGGCCGTGGAATTTTTTCGGTTCGTGGTTTTTTTCCGTGTGGTTTTAAACGTCGTCCCGAACCCCAAACGATGCTGTTTTTGAAGAAGTGTTGTTGTTCGAGTGGGAGCACGTCGAGACGAACGTCGGAAAGCAACAAGGACGATTTTTCGCATCAAGACGTGAAGAAATTAAACCGTGACAATTGGAATTGAGTGCTCCAATGTGTTTAATTTTGTTTTGATGGATGTTTTATTTCGTGCAATTTTTATTATTTGTTAATATGTGTTTGCATGAATTTAATTGTCCAAGAAAAACCTTACTTTCGAAAATTACTAAGTATGTTTTTATAATTGCAATTTTATTCCAGATATTAAAATTGGATTATTTTGGCCTCCATAATTTATTTATTTGTGAAGTTCTTTTGGAATACATTTCCCCCTCGGATCGGCCAAAAGAACGGATTTCACATGAATAAATTCCGAAAGGATGATTGTGGATTATTACTAGTGGCGGTATTGACCCTCACCACGAGTGGCTTGCTCAAAGCGAAATAATAATCCTGTATTTAATTATGGTTATTACTTAGGCATAGGGAATTGATATTAACTTACTCCCCTCGGAGTCCCTGTCAATTTCTATGTGGTCAAAGTGGGAGCCAACTATTAATTTTGAATTAAGAATTTGTAACTTTTAAGTTTGTGATCCGCTTGAATGTATTTAAATGTATAGACCACCCCTCGTGGCGCATTTAAATTGTTTCGAGATGTTGGCTGATGCATGATTATATTGTTTTAAGGTTTCAATATAATTGATGTGATCGAATTATGTGATAATTTCATATTTTTCTAGATATTGATATGAATGTATGTTTTATTCTCATTTCATCATGTCGCAACCTTTTAATCCACTGTTTGATATACTTAAAGTTAATAAACTTTTTGGAGAGAATTATATCGATTGGAAATGTTTTTTTTAAATTTGTCCTTACTGCACGAAAACACGATTGGGTTATTTATGTTAATATACCCGGCAAGCCTAATGATAAGTCAAGCAATGGGAAGAGGCCGTTTATGATCGAAAGCGTGACAATGAATGAGTGCATCATCTTGACATTTCTGTCTGAGGATTTGAGGCGCGTTCATGAAGACATTGTATCCGCTGTTGAAATCATGGAACACCTTGAAGAGATGTTTTCACATCAGAATCCCATGACTAATCAGTTCACCAAACATGACTCGGTCAAGTTGGAAATGGTGGAAGGAACGCCCGTGAGGGAGCACGTTCTCGAGATAATAGCATACCTTAACAAGTTGGAAGTACTTGGTGCGGATTTTGATTGATTTTATATACCATTCCCTACCGAGAAACTTTGAGTAGTTTCATCTGAACTGTCAGATGAATGAACGGACAAGTTGTTTGCCCGAGCTCTTGCAAGCTTTAGTTTCGGTGGAGGTGATAATGGAGCACCAGTCTAGTGCTATGGTGGCTAATAGTTCGTCTACCTCTTTTGGTCCCAAGGGAGGGAAAAAGAGGAAGAGAACCAAAGGCCGGATCCAAGCAAATCCAATTGTTGTGAAAGGCAAATGCAAAGGCAAGCATCGAAGGGGAAGTGTTTTAGTTGCGGTGAGAGAGGACAATGGAGGTCTGCCTGTTCCAAGCCTAAGAGGCTAGGAAAGTTAGGTAATTCACACACCTTAGTCGTCGAAACTTGTGAAGTGGCGTATGTTGTCTATTAGTGGATAGTGGATACGAGAGCTACTGATCACATTTGTTTCATGGGTTTAAGCTAACCCGACGACTTAACGGAAGTGAGATCCCCATCACATCGGGCAATGCTACGAGAGTGGCAGCTGAAGCAGTGGGAGAAGTGCGCCTATCTTGTGAAGATAGAGTTATGGTCTTGAGAGACGTTCCTCATGTTCCTAGTTTAGAAAGAACTCAACCTTCAGTTTCTAAACTGTTTAAATAGATACTCAGTTTCTTTTAATAAGGATGTTATTATTGCTTGAAACGATGAGTTTATCCGTTCCGGAACTTTAATGGATGATCTTTATACCATTATTTCGGCACACCACTCACAAAATTGAATCTAATAACACATCGATTATTTCGAGTAATAAAAGAAAGCGTTCTTCGGAGATGAACGAAACACTTCTATGGCATCTTAGACTAGGTCATATTAATCTAAAGTGGATAGAGAGATTGGTGAAAGACGGATCCTTGGAATCATTCCAAGTCGAACCGTTTCCAACTTGTGAATCCTGTTTAGAGGGTAAAATGACCAAGAGGGCATTTGGAGCCAAGGGGAATAGAACTACGGAAGTATTAGAACTCGTTCATACCGATATGTGTGGTTCAATGACGATCATAGCAAGAAGAGGTATGAGTAATTTGATGATTACTCAAGATACGGATACATCTACCTTATGATGCATAGGGAAAGAAGTATCAAGTCTCTACGATTTGTTCGTGGAGGCGAATACCTTAGCAATGAATTCTTGAACTACCTATCGGAAGAAGGGATTGTATCCCTGTTGACCACATCGGGAACCCCTCAATAGAACGGTGTGGCGGAACGAAGGAGCCAGACTCTTTTAGAAATAGTCAGATCCATGATGAGTTATTCGGATTTACCCAAGTCGTTTTGGGGTAACGCCTTGGAAACAATGACTTACATTCTAAACTTGGTGCCATCCAAATCGGTTCCTAAAACCCCAATGGAATTGTGGACCGGGGCGCAAGCCCAGTCTAAGACACTTGCAGATTTGGGGTTGTCCGGCATACGTGCTAGACAAGGAAGCCGGTAAATTGGATCCACGTTCGGAATTAAGGTTGTTTATAGGATATCCCATGGGAACGAAAGGGTGTATGTTCTATAGTCTCAAGGATTAAAAGACCGTGATTAGTTCGCACTTTAAATTCTTGGAGGAAGACTATATGAACAAAAGAAAGCCCAGAAGTGAGATTACCTTAGACGAGTTAAGAGGGCAAACTCCTATACCAAGTATACAAGATGATATACCACACGTCACACCTTCACAACCGGAACCCCGTCGTAGTGGGAGGATTGCAAGGCAACCCGAGAGATTCATGGGAATTGGAGAATCTTCGGATTTGATTCCCGGCGATGAATCAGACCCATGAACGTACGACGAGGCAATCCAAGACAAAGACGCGGAAGTGTGGCAAACCGCAATGGAAACCGAGATGAGTTCGATGGATTATAATCAAGTGTGGGAGTTGGTTGATCCACCTAATGGGGTAGAGCCCATTGGATGCAAGTGGGTGTACAAGAGGAAAAGAGGACCGGGCGGAAGGGTAGAGACCTTCAAAGCAAGGCTTGTGGCCTGTGGCCTGTAGCTATGCTTAAGTCCATCCGTATTCTCTTGTCGATCGCTGCGCACTTAGATTACGAGATCTGGCAAATGGATGTCAAGACATCTTTCCTTAACGGAAGTCTTGATGGGATCTATATGCAACAGCCCAAAGGTTTCGTTGAAAAAGGCCAAGAGCACCTCGTATGCAACCTTAAGAGATCCATTTATGGACTTAAGCAAGCATCGCGTACTTGGAACCAGTGTTTTGATCAATTAATTAAGTCTTATGGGTTTGTGATCAAAACAAGTTCGAAAGTTGTGTGTACAAAAGATGTGACGGAACTGCGGTGGTATTCTTAGTATTATACGTAGACGATATTCTGCTCATTGGAAACAATGTAAAGGTATTGTCAGACGTAAGGGTATGGCTGTCAAATCAGTTTGATATGAAGGACTTAGGGAAAGGCCGGTCACATCCTTGGGATCAAGTTCACTCGAGATCGCAAGAGGAAGATGTTGGGCTTATCGCAAGTTTCATACAAAGCCACTGTTTTGAAGCATATCAGCGTGCAAGATTCCAAGAAAGGTTTTGTACCTTTTTAGGCACGGAATCCATCTATCCAAAGAAATATGCCCTAAGACGCAAGTGGAGATAGATGACATGAAAGACGTTCCGTACGTTTTGGACGTAGGAAGTCTTATGTATGCAACGTTGTGTACGAGACCGGATATCTGCTTTACCGTGGGCATGATGGCAAGATATCAAAGTAACCCCGGGAAAGCACATTAGATTGCAATTAAATGCGTTCTTTAGTTTCTGAAAAGAACTTGGTATGGAATGCTGATTTAACAATCAGACAATCTAATTCCATGGGATACACGGACTCAAATTTCCAATCAGACATAGACTCCAAAATACCTACCTCGGGTAGTGTGTTTTGCATGGGAGAAGGAGCCATGATATGGAGAAGCGATTTGCAGAAATGCATCGCCGATTCGACCATGAAAGCCGAATAAGTAACTGCTTGTGAAGCAGCGAAAGAAGCGGTTTGGCTCAAGTACTTCTTAGTGGACTTGGACGTTGTTCCGAATTCGCCCGACATGATAACTGTCTTTTGTGACAATGCCGGAGCAGTTGCAAATTCAAGGGAACCGAGAGCCCACAAGGCCAGCAAACACATTGAAAGAAAACACCATCTTATACGAGAAATCGTTAAGAAGAGGAGATAAAGAGGTGGCAAAGATAAATGTCGGAGGACAACCTAGTACATCCATTCTCAAAGGGTCTGCCTCTGAGTACATTCGAGAGACATGTGGATGGAATGGGAGTCAAGACTATTGCCAATCTGCTTTAAGTATAAGTGGGAGGAATTATTAGGTTAGTGTAGGTTGACATGAGATGTCACGTAGAGCTACTACACTAAGACATGCGTGATGTATACTAAAAGCAGACTTTAAGTATAAGTGGGAGATTGTTGGAGTTATACGTGAAAGTATGCTTTTACTTTGTATAACTCGTGTATCAAACACTTGTTTATGAGAATAATTCTTTTATCGCATTTGCTTTAGATATGATTGAATGTTGAATATTTATTACAAACCGTTCAATATATAGTACATGTTACATCGTAGTTAATGTGGTGATACCCGATCACGGAAGACAACATTAACGGTTTCCTTGTAACTAAACGTACATTTCACGGCCTAGGTGGAATTGAACAATCCGCCGTGAAAGGTCGATGTGTAAGGCTCAGATTGGTCTGTCTTGACTAAGAGATTGCACTAGCACATTTAGTATGTGTTGAAGAGGACCTACAGCGAGGATAAATTCTTCTGTTCTGAAAGATGAAGAATTAGACCTCAGTGGTTGTTGATTTCTTAATCTCCGTCACTTAAATAGGACCGTGTGTGCTTAATGGTTACTGCTTTGATTCATGTTGGGTGAGAATCATTGTGACTTCGAACTTTGTGTCTTGGGCAGTAATATTAATCATACGACGGTTGCTAAGATTTAATACGGAGAAACGCGTGCGAGTACGGCTCGTGTGATTAGTCCCCTTGGTGGGCTCAGAAGTTTTATTGTACCAAATCTTGCAAGTGAAGAATTAGTTTCTTCGGTACGAATAATAATGTTGAGCTGTCTTTACTCCAAGGTGAAATATATTAATTAATTTAGAGCTATTCAGAAGCTCAATTAATTAATGGACTTGATAATCTTAAACGCGGGAAATAATAACCGGGAGCCCATATTATCGTAATATGGATTAAGATGGATAGTGCAATATTAATTTATTAGTGGTAATAATTAATATTAATGGGCTGAATTATATTGGGGCTCAATATTGAAATTCAGAAGTCCATTAGGAGGTCCAATCTTAATTCTCCTTAAGGCCCCTCAAGTAGCCCAATTAAGTAGTCCAATAATGATAAGGTGATTAAAATAAAAAGAAAATTATATTGCTGATTTTTCTCTCTTAATTTTCGAAAAATGCATGTGTAGGAGAAATTAGATTTTGTTGATTTTCTTGGAAAGATATTATGGAAGATATGTATTCTAGGAATACAAGAATATCTCATATATTCAAGAAGATCCAAATCTTGGATTTTCTCTATGAAATTTTCGAAAACATCATATTTATTTAGGGGTGTGAGATTTTTGTGGAATATTTTATTTTGGAGAAAAGAATATATGAGATATATTCAAGATTTCTTAGAGATTAAGAAAAGATTTTCTCCAAGCCCATTAATCCTATAATTTTCGATCACCACCTCTTATAAATAGGAGATGATTATTTCATCTCCAAGTACATAATTCCATGTGTTGGAAAAATCAAGAAGCATAGATATTTTTCTTTTTCCTTAGTTATTAAATTACTTGAAAGCGTCTCCCACCGGCGATCAAGTGAGGTGAAAAGGGAAATACTTGAGAAGGCTTTGGGTTGATAAAGCGAGATTATAATTGTCCCGTATATTCAAAGGCCAATTCTACAAGAGGTACGTTAATCGCATATTTAATTGTTTATTCCGCTTAATTAAATATGTGAAATTAATTCAACATGCATGATGATAATTAGTTGTTGGAATTATTATTTGAATTAATTAGGATTAATTCATGCTAGTAATAATTGTATTTAAATTCGTATTTAAAATTCATCCCGAATAGATTCCGGGCACCCCTTTTTCCCAACAGACCTCAGAGGAGACACTCAAGAATGGGGAATTCCAATCAGAATAGGAACTATCAGAGATGGAATAATGGTCAACAGAACTATCATCAGAACCAGGGACCCTAGAGACGGTTTTCTCAAAGGAATCAGTTCCAGAACAGATACACTTAGAGGAACTATAATTACCAGAAAAGGTCTAGTTTTCACCAGAACCAGAGACCCATCTATAGAAAACCAACTGATCTGGGTAGTTATGACACCAGAGATGGTTCTTCTAGGATGTATCCTTACAACCAGACCTTTAAGACCATGTCTTTGAAGCAGACCATTCCAAGGGCCAGATTTGAGGTGAGATACACCAGACCTGTGTATAGGAAAGGTGTTCTTATCAGACCAGTAGCTCAATATGTAATTGTCAGAGGACATGTACTGGTAGATAGATTTGGAAGGAAGATAAGATCTCCTCATCCAGCAAGGGATGATCTTTATCTTTGGATTCCTACAAAACCTGCAACTAACCAATCAGGACTCAGCACTAGTAGGGGACCTAATTAATTTCTCTGCAGGAGGATAAGAGCCCATTGGAGAAAGGACTTTCAAGCAACCATGTCTGGTACATTGATAGTGGATGTACCAAGCACATGACATTTGAGAAAGATCATATCCAGGACTTCAAGCCACTGAATGGGCCAAGAGTGATGTTTGGTGACAACAATTATGGAGTCACCAGAGGCGTTGGAAAGTTGATCATCAATGATGTATATGTAGATAAAGTCTACTATGTTGAAGGACTTAAGCATAATCTGTTTTCTATATCCCAATTTTATGACAAGGGATACTCAGTGAAGTTTTCTAATGATTCACGCACTTTCTTTTCTTCTGATTATAATGATATCTTGCTTATTGGCTTGAGGAAGGGTAACATTTATCTTGCAAATTTTAACAGTTGTCCAAGGAACACTTGTCTGGTTGCAAAGGGATCTGCAGAGAACAGCTAGCTTTGGCACAAGAGATTGAGCCATCTGAACTTCAAAGCACTGAACAAGATTGCCAGAAAAGGTCTAGTTCGAGGTCTTCCTAATGAAGTGTTTAAGAAGGATCAGGTTTGTGGTTCATGCCAGAAAGGTAAACAACCCAAGACTTCCTTTAAGGATGTCCAGAGCACAACCACAACCAGGGTACTTCAACTACTTCACATGGACCTATTTGGACCTGTTTCTCCTCTTAGTTTCAGTGGAAGGAAGTACACCTTGGTGATAGTAGATGATTTTTCAAGATACACTTGGGTAGTGTTCTTGTTTAAGAAAAATGAAACTATCACTAAGCTGCCAGAGTTCTTCAAGCAGATTCAAAATGAGCAGAACCAGGGCATAGTGAGGATCAGAAGTGACAAAGGGACAGAGTTTTTGAATTCACACATTGCAGAGTATTGCAAGGACCATGGGATTTTTCATGAGACATCTGCTGCCAGAACACCCCAACAGAATGGAGTAGCAGAAAGGAGGAACAGAACCCTCAAGGAAGCTGCAAGGACTCTCTAGCAGAATACAACACACCACAGGGATTTTGGGCAGAAGCCATCAACACAGCCTGTTTCACCCAGAATAGATGCCTCATTGCCCAGAGACATAATAAAACTCCATATGAGGTATGGAAAGGTAAAACACCATCTGTTTCATTCTTTCATGTTTTTGGATGTAAGTGTTTCATCCATGATAATGGGAAATCCAAATTAAAAACTTTTGATGCTAAAGTTGCAGATGGAATATTCTTAGGATATTCCAGCACCAGTAAAGCATTCAGAGTCTTTAATAGGAATTCACTTTGTGAGGAGGAAACACCTCATGTTGTTTTAGATGAATCTACTTTTGAGTGCAAGATGGACTTAAAGTCTCCAGAAGAGACACAGAATCAGACTACTACCAGAGTTATCAAAGTCAATCCACTTATTCTTGATTCAGATTCAGTTGGTGACCCATCTTCTGGTTCTCTGGAGCAGAAGCCTCCACAAGGAGCAGAACCAGAAGAGGTTGGAACTCCTGTAGGGGGAAGCTCTCCTGCAGTTGGTGATAATCCCCAAGGTACTGCAGTAGATGATCATTCAGGCAAGGCCAAGGGAAGGAAAACCCTGGTTGATCACCCCAATGAGTTAATTATAGGAGATCCAGCTAAGGGTGTCCAGACTAGGAGAACTCTTAACTTAGCTGCCTTATTTCGTTACTATGTATCCTTGATTGAGCCCAAGAACATCAAGGAAGCACTGAAGGATTCAAATTGGATTGTTGTCATGCAGGAGGAGTTGAATCAATTCACCAGACAGGATGTTTGGGAGCTGGTAGACAGACCAAGACATCAAAAGGTGATAGGCACTAAGTGGGTTTTCAAGAATAAGAAAGATGAGAATGATTTCATTACAAGGAACAAGGCAAGGCTAGTGGCTCAGGGCTATTCTCAGTCTGAAGGAATAGACTATGATGAGACATTTGCTCCTGTTGCCAGACTAGAAGCCATCTGATTGTTTCTAGCATATGCTGCTCACATGAAGTTCAAAGTATACCAGATGGATGTGAAATCTGTCTTTCTTAATGGGAATCTCATTGAGGAAGTGTATATGGAACAACCTCCTGGTTTTGAACAAGGTGACAAGGTTTATAAGCTTAAGAAGGCTCTTTATGGGCTTAAGCAGGCACCCAGAGCATGGTATGACACCCTTTCTCAGTTTCTTCTGGACAATGGTTTTACTAAGGGAAAGATTGATAGAACCTTGTTTAGGAAAGAAGAAGGAAAGGACATCCTTCTGGTCCAGATATATGTTGATGATATTATATTTGGATCCCCTAACAAGAAGCTGTGTGAGAAATTTGGAGATCTCATGCAGAGTCAGTTTGAAATGTCCATGATGGGTGAGATGAATTATTTCTCAGGTTTGCAGGTTAAGCAATCAGAGAAAGGAATTTTTATCAATCAAGCTAAGTACATCAGAAACATGTTAGAGAAATTTGGAGTAGGATCTAGCAAGGCAGCCAAGATTTCTATGATGACAAATTTCAACATGGATCCAGATGAGTCTGTAGAGAGTGTGGACCAGACTCAGTACAGAGCACTTATTGGTTCTCTTCTGTACCTAACTGCAAGCAGACCAGATATTACCTTTGTTGTGGGTGTGTGTGCCAGATTTCAAGTTAATCCTAAGAAAAGTCATGTGGAAGCAGCAATGAAGATATTAAAATATCTTAAGGGAACAGTTAATTTGGGGTTATGGTATCCTGCAGATGATAATTTAGAGTTAAGTGGTTATTCATATTCAGATTATGGTGGGTGCAGAATAGATAGGAAGTCTACAAGTGGAACATGCCAATTTTTAGGGAATAAATTGGTATCTTGGTTTTCTAAGAAACAGACTTCAGTTGCTACATCAACTATAGAAGCAGAGTACATGGTTGCAGGTAGCTGTTGTTCACAACTACTCTGGATATCAGCAGCTTAGGGACTACCAGATTAGGGCTAAGGATATTCCAATATTTTGTGATAGCAACAGTGCAATAGCAATTACCCAGAATCCAGTTCTTCATACCAGATGCAAACATGTTGATATAAGGCATCATTTTATCAGAGACCATGTTGAGAAGGGAGATATAAGGATGGAAAAGATTGCAACAGAGAAGCAGAGAGCAGATATTCTCACAAAGCCTTTGGCTGAGACCAGATTCAGAGAGTTGGCTTTTGAGTTAGGTTTATTGGAACCAGAGACAATATTGGTTTAGGGGGAACATCAGAGAAGTATCCTTATTCCAATTATACCTTATTTTTATATGTTTTACTTACATGCCTACATGTTAGATATACCAAGGGAGTTACATCTCCAGATGAGGCATATACCAGATGAGGTATGTACCAGATGAGGTGCAAGGTCAGATTCCAGAAAAATCCGGAGTCAACTCTGACCAGAACCAGATGGGTTCCATCAGATGGGATGTAACACCAAGACTAATCGAGGTATCATCTGGTTACAATATCAGGTGACAGGTATGTATTTACTTCTCTGCCTCTGATCATTGGGACACACTTTTCAAATTACTAAATACACCCAAAATGTTTCATATTCAGAGTTTATTTAAGACTAGGGTAGAGGGCCTAGGCAATCATTTTGCTTTTTATCTTGACTGCCACAAAACCCCCTCGAACCCAGTCACAATGACCATGCCACGCACACAATTAAATCTGTAACTTGCCTAATTCAATCCTGGCCGTCAGATTTAATTAAATTGCAATATGTCAATCAATTGAAAAATTGATTTTGTCCCCCAAATTTAATTTTGATTTTACATGCGTTCACACTTCATTTAATTTCAAACCCACGCGTCTTTTCCTTTATAAAATCAAAAATTTTCATCTATCTTTTCACTTGTTCAAACTTTTCAAACCCTAACCACTCTCTGCACAAACAGTTTTCTCTCTCTTTCTTCTCTATCCTTTCAGATATGGCTCCTAAATGCAACTTCAACCATGATTACATCTGCAAGAAACTCAAAACTGAGATGGTGGTTGATTTTTATTCCACTAAAAATCCGGCGACATTGGCCATTCTGGATTGTTGCAGAAATCCGGTGTTGAGAAGTTGATCTCAACCATTCCCAAGGACTTTCGCACATTAGATGGGTATGCTGCCCATTTCTTAGTACGGATGAAGATCCACGATGACCATGTCTCTTCCAAGATCAACCAGGAAGATGTGGTGTTCTCCAAGCATAACTTCTGCCGTATGTTCGAGAATATTTCTGCAGAAGGTGTTGATCCATTGAGATACAAGGAAGACAAAATTGTTGAATCCTTCAAGATCTTCGCCAGATCTTCTTATCAGAATTTGACGAAGGAATTTCTGGATAAGCATCTCAGGAAGAAGTTCAAGGTGTTATTTGATATAGTGGTAAAGGTGTTGATGTGTGAGAATCACAACACTGGTGTAATTTTCAATGGCCATATGTGTGTGATGAGGGCCATATACGATGGTGTCCAGTGCAATTGGACAGAGTTCTTCTTGGATGTTTTGAGGAAGAACAAAGCTAAGGTGCAGAAGGAGGAGTGTCCCACCAGACCAGGGGAATTGCAGTTCTTTCTGAATGCAAATGTCTCCCTGGGGACTAAATTGACCTTGATTCTGGATTCCATTTTCCCAGACAAGGTGTGGAAGGGCTCCTGGTGCAAGAGCTTCCACAGGTCTAAGATCATCTTCCCAAAGGATGGTCCTCTTCATGGCCATGCTAACTCTGATGGACAAGATGTTATTCCTGCCCCTCCTATCCAAGCAGTGCCATCCCCTGCTAAAGGGCAGAAGAAGAGGACTTTGAAGAAGAAGGATGAAGCTCCTGCTTCTTCCAACTTGGTGTTTTCTGGCTGATCAGAGGTTGACCAGATCCCCCTCACTGCTGCTTTGAAGAAGCAGAGGGGTGATGGTGAAGAAGCTGCCAAGAAGGCAGATGCAGCTAAGAAGAGGTCGAGGCAAGAGGAATGAGGTGCAAGCAAGGCCTCAACCAAGAAGCCAAGAACTTCTAAGAGGGCTTCAAAGAAAACGCTTCTGGTGGATGAGCCATCAGAAGAAGAGGAGTCAGAGGAGGATGTTCCTCTGAAGAGAAAGCCTAGAGCCAAGAGGGCTATCTTGTAAGACCCAGATTCTGGTTCAGATCTGGGAGATGCCCTGGAGCAGGTAATAGAAGAGGCTTCTCAGCTGATGGAAGATGTTACAGCTCTAGAGCTCCCTATACCAGCTGATGTTGACTCAGCCCTTTCCCTTCCCATGTTAATCTTGTTACCCCTTCCACCTCTCCTCCAGAAACCCAAATACTCCACCCTGATTCTGGTTTGCAAGCCTCTTCACCAGAGCAGACTATCCCAAACACTCCCATTTACACACCCTCAACCTTACCCACTCAAACACCTTTTCACCCTCCATCTCAAACACCTCTACCCACAGACCCTTCACCCCCACAAGCAAACCATAGGGTTGCCCTCAACCTCTTCTGGTGCAGAACAATCCTCTCAAACTAACCCCTCCACTTCACAAAGCCAAATACCTAACCCTCCCCCACCCAAGCTGACCAGAACCCCTCTTCCTCCATGGCTCTGGGGTTCCCTGGTCCTCCTACCTCCCCCACAGTTTCAATCAGCGATGATAGTGAAGATGAGGATGCTTCACTGGAGCCGGAGGTCTTAGCACCATCCTCCTCTGCCTCTGGGCCCAAACCCTTCATATTCAATAATGATGATATGGGTCCCATTAGGCAGAGTATGAGTGTAAGTGCTCAGCTCTGGCTGAGAGAGCATTTTCCAATCTTGTTGGAGCACTTACCACTGTTGGCAGATCTGACTGATGCTAAAGTCTGGAGTAAGGCCAGACTTGAAGATGTGGAGGACTTGGTCATGTTGCTGGAGGAGATGACCACTTCTGGATTCACTGCCTGGGAGATTGACCTTAAGAAGAAGCTCAACATTCAACATCTTGCAGAGCTTGAATCTCCAGAGGCAGCAAAGGTGGTGATTAGGACTTTGCTGATCCAAAGGGGAGTAATGATCTCTCCAGAGGGCCCTTCCTACTCTTTTGGCCCTCACTTCTCCTTTCCTCAAGAGCTCTACTCAGATGAGGAGGATTTTGATATCACCCCTACTGTGCTCCAGAAGATGAAGATGTTCTTCAATGAATAGATCCAGCAGATAGGGCGTTTTAGCAAGGCCATGCAGCATATGGCCCCTGCCATGATTGAGCATCAGATCAAGCAGGAGAGGAAGTTCTTCTTGAAGCAGATCAAGGCTACCTTTGCCTCTGCTAAGGCTGCATTCAAGGCAAATGGCCTTTTCTTGAAGCTGGATGTTATGCACAGCCAGAAGCAGCTGCAGGAGCATGTCTTGGACCAGCTGTGTCCAGTCTCTGTGCTGAAAGTAGAGATGGCTTCTCAAATGCTTGAGACTGCCAAATTAAAGGACTCCCTCCAGGAGATGCTAGCCAAGCAGGAGCGTCTGGTAGCTGAGACTCAAGCCTACCTGGATGAAGCTAAGAAGCTGCGTGATCTTCACTCTTCCTCCTCCACCGAGTTACCTTATCTGATAAGACAGGTGGTTCAGCCCCTTATTGATGAAGTTAAAAAGGGGGAAGTGAAGGCCAGAACTGATCTGGCGAAGAGCACTAATGAGACACTGTTCAACCATGGAGCTCGCCTGGACCTGTTAGAGAATACTTTGGCTCAAGCTGAGCTGGAGAAGAAGAAGAAGGAAGAGCTCAAATCTCTAACTATGGCCAAGCAACTTGCAGCAGAGGGGGAATCTCTTGACTCTGAACAAGATCCTGTCTCCATTCCTGGCCCAGCCAAAAGAAAGATCAGAAGGGTCAAGAAAAGCTTTCTGGAGCAGGTAGTTGAAGAGGCAGAGAAGAGATTCAAGGAGGAGACTGAAGAAGAAAGGCTTGCCAGAGTGAGGAAGAACATAGATGAAGAGCAGAGGCTCAGATATGTTAGGAGGCAAAACAAGAAAGCCGGAGAAGCTGGAATCACTCCTGGTGCCAGTGGATCAAGTCAAAGGAGGAAAGCACCTGTTGAGGTGATGGATATTCTGCCACTTAGGACAGAAGGGTCTTTTGACTCTATTGTGCATGTTCCTCTTATTGAAAAGTGAAGAGAAGCCAAGACCTTGTGGTTTATCCAACACTACATCCAAAGGCCATCTCCAGAGGACAATGCTCTTATCAACAGGACTTTCCACTCTTGGATGAAATCATATGATGCAGACTTGTACAAGCAGCTGATGGATTCTACCATCCAATTCAACCTGGAAGTCACTGCCCCAGAGTTCCATTATCTCAATACACCAATGATTGGGGACCAGGTTGATTGGGCAGAGTTGAAGAAGTTGTAAAAGACCAAAGTGTTGGTGAATTTCACTCCAGCCAACTCTGCAGAGCTCAAGGCTGTTCAAGACAGATTCCTTGATTGGTTTCTGGTGCCCAAGGAGAACAGAAGATATGCATAGTATAGGACTTGATCTGAATTGTAATCTGTAATCACTTTGTCCTGAATTATTAATGAAAAACATATTTTTTCTGTCTTAAAGACAACTTCTTGTTGTCTCCTTGTTTGCCTGATAATATTTATTCTAAGGTCTTATCACCTTATTTAGTTTTCTTACTTAATTTATTTTTTATCAGTTCTGGTTAGTGTTTTAACTTCATCAAAAGGGGGGAAATTGTTAGGATAAAAGTTGTATAATTTTGATGAGTTAAAACAAACCAGAAGATGTAATAGGACCATCTGAACCTGTTAGCCAGATGAGGTACTAGTTTAGGACTTAGTCTATGGGGAACTGCCAGACCAGAAGACTTCACCTGAAGAGTCACCAGAAGACCCCACCAGAGGACTTCACCAGAGGACTCCACCAGAAGACTTCACCAGATGAGATCTAACCAGAGGCAGAAGACCTTCCCCAGACCAGACAAGTCTGGTGAACCAAAAGATGCTCAGAATCATTTCTAGATTCTACTGGGTATTCTGGTTCTTAGCCGACTCTGGACCAGAGGACATCGAGGTCATCTGGTGTCTGGTCCTGCCTACTCTGGAAGAATCAGAGTTGTGCAATGGAAGCATTTGACCGTTGGTAATTCAAATCAAGTCAACAAGATCGGATTGGAAAGTATTTGAAGTCAATCAATCCAAGGATCTCACCAACCCAATCAATCAATTAGGGAATTGATTGATTGAAGCTTCCTTAATTAGAGATCTAATTAGATTAGCTCTCCAACGACTAAACAGTAATCATCTCTATAAATACACGAGTGCATCGTTGAAGAAAGGCTAGAGAGAGAGATACACGCACATGAAATTCATATCCAAGCCTTTTGATCATCAAGATTTAGCACTCTTACTCTGTTCATATTCATATTTACTCATTAAGGAGTTGTTGGAATACTCAACTTGTTCATCTCTTAGATAAGGTTGTAGTAAGATCAGCTTTAGATTAAAGTTAGATCTAAAGGCTACTGTAAGAAGGATCTGGTACTTCTCAATTCCAGAAAGATAGTTGTTGGTTGGTTGGCTAGTAAGGCCCCTTTGGTAAAAAGGGAGAGTGGACGTAGGGTCATTATATCTGAACCACTATATATATCTTGTCTTCATTATCGCTTTCATTTATATTTCTTTATCTTGTGCTCTTAATAAAAAGACTTTGAAAAGGACTCTAATTTAAGTGTAAGCTTCTGCAATTAATCTATCTAGTGGGACCAACAAGTGGTATCAGAGCAGTGTGTCCAAGACCACTGCTTTGAAAAGCTTTTGGTGGTCACCGGGCAGATCCATTGCTCTCTGTTATTCTTGTTAAATTCTTTTTAAAACTTTTTGAAAATGTCTTCAAAATCTTCTTACAAGAGCCGTAAGTTGCCTGAATTCTCCTTTGAGGATTATAGCCACTGGAGCTTCATGATGAGTAATCATCTTGAAGCTATCCATCACCGCATGTTAGATGTTGTAGAGAGTGGCCCAATTTAGTTTTACTGGACTCCCATTGATGATGGCAGGTCTGAGTCCAGAGAAGAAACCAGCTAATCTGCTGAGGAAAGAACAGAAGAAAGAGTTGCAAGGCAAAAGATTCTCGATAAAAAAGATGAGCTCAACAATGATGAGAGAAAGTTGTATAATTTGGACCAGGTGGCAAGAATAGAAATCATCAATACTCTCACCAAGGAAGTGATAGAAAAGGTCAGAACATGTGCTACTGCTAAGGAGATGTGGGACAAATTGGCTCTGCTCTGCAAGGGAACAGAGAAGATAAAAGATAACAAGCTCCAGGCGGTCCAACACTCATTTGATACATTCTAGATGAAACCAGATGAGACAATTGACCAGCTGGACATGCGTCTCACCAACCTCCTTAACAAGGCTAGTGCCTTAGGTAAGACCTACTCTGAAAAAGAAATAAACAGTAAAATTTTAAGATCACTAACCAGCAGGTGGAGGATAAAAGTCACTGTGATAAAAGACAACAAGGATCTCAACACTCTGGATCATCATCTTCTACTGTCTGATCTAAAGGCATATGAGTATGATCTACAAGAGGAAGATCAAACAGAAGAGGTTTCCTCTTCTGGTCAGAAAGGAGTTGCTTTCTCCTCAACTATCAAGATTGATGAAAAGCCAAAGGAATCTACTGCAGATGACATGAGTCTCAAGGAGCAGTTAGCACTTCTAACCCGTAAACTTGATAAAATGAGTTTTAAGTATGGCAGTGTTGGTCCCAAAAAGGTTATCCAATGGAAAGCGTTTTGAATTTAATTTTTAATGAAAAACCCTTTAAAGAAAGTGCTAAAAGAAATGCAGAAACTTAAGTGCAGAAAATAAAGAACACCAGGATTTATAGTGGTTCGGACCAACTTGTCCTACGTCCACTCTCCCTTTCTCAAAAGGGGACTCACTCTCCAATTGGGCCTGATAGAAAATGGACTGAACCTCTTTGGGCCAGGTCTATTTTTATACGCATCACCAGACTTTTAATTTTGATTTGCAAATCCTTGCTTCTCGGTTTTTTTCCTATTATTATCGTTATTAAAATTTTAATTGTGTCGATCTCCTGTTATTTTTCACACTGAGAATTGAAAAATCTTGAATGCACAGAAATTGCTACTCAATGAAGTAAGTACTTTATTACTTTCTTAAAACATGGTTTTTTGGCACATCTAAAATTTTATGCCGTCTTTGAGGTCGAGCGCTTGCAAGGAGAAAGTTGAGGAGAGGCGGAATTTGGGAGGGAGGGGCAGGGAACCACAAGGGAAGTGTTGCAATGGGATTAGGTATCTCTGGCCTTTGGAAAAATCAAAGCTTCAAAAAATTCTGTAAGCAAATAATATCCCCATATTCCTTCGTCTGCTGGTAAATTTGTTGCTAATGATTAAATTTTGCTTTGGTTTCTTCTATTTTGTAGAGACTTTATTATAAATAGACATGGTGTTTGGTTGTCATATACATGGTGCTATATTGCTATATATTTTGAATCTTGTTTTAAATGAACCTAGCATGCTTTGTTGAAACAAATGAACCTAGCATGCTTTGTTGGTCAACAAAAGGAGAAGCCTAAGAGTAATTAAAACCTTATATTTAGTTCTTCGTAATTAATTGCCTTTGAGATATTATGCACATAATATCTTTATATACCTTCTTTTTTATTTTTGTAAAGGATTATTTATTTCCTCATTCTCAATAATGATTTTTGAATTCTTTTCTTGCATCTATAGTGCAAGTCTAAACAAAAGGATCATGAGGGATTGAGGGGTGAGTAGCCCTATTGATTAGATTGCAAGTTGACATATTGAAGTGAGTAAGTGGTGAAGAGAAGAAACTCATCGAAGAACTTGCTAATCTAAAGAAGGAGAAGGCTCATAAGTGGCCTGAGATATGTAATTAATATTTGTTTTCTTTTTCCCTTTTTGGTATACAATAGTGGTAGATTATAACCAATTATACGATTAGTATAAAAAAAATGTGGAAGTGGACATGAGCTTTTTTTTTTTAAATTGCATGAACCTTCTTATATTCTTTCACTTGTAAACATAAAGACTATGAAAATATGGGTAGTGTACGAGATTGTGGGATGGAAGACTATGACTACAAAATAATTGAATTAACATGATACTATTAGTTAGAGGTGCTTGTAAATTCTGCTCACAATAATGCTAAAATAGGAGTTTATCTAAATTTTCAAACTTAATTGTACATTATATATACATATAATTAACCATGAATTTAAATGAGCAGAAAATGATAATAAAAAAAAACCCTTCAACAGTAAGGACGTAGAGTTAAAAAAATTAAGAAGAGTTAATACAAAGGATTTGTATGGACTCTTAGATACATGTACCCCATTAAAATTCATGACTTATTGCCTCAAGCTGCAGGGGAAATGATGCATGTGCTGCACCTGGTGTATAAAAGAAGTGAATTGAATATCTGATAAAATGGTCGTCAAGTACTGTGAGATAATCAACAGGAATTAGAATTGAGAAATAAAGAATAGCCAATAACACGAGATTATTTACGAATCATAACGGCCTTCAGAAAAATAATTTCACCTCTACCGAGAAATAAAACTAAACATGTAACTCATATAACAAAATAGGGGACTTTTTTTGTATTAGCTACCTTAAAGTTGTCCTCAGGTGAAGGAAAAATTGAATATGGATTCAATTCTTCATATAATTTTGTTGGAGTTGTCTCTTCAATAACAACTTTCTCCTGTCAAAGGGAAACACAAGAAAATAAATCTAGCTAACAATGCCCAAAATATGCATCAAACTAAAAAAATCACATCATTGTAAACAACTGCTTTTCTAATAAATCTCGTAGAGTGGGCTTCTACAAAAAGAGAGGAAAGAACCTAAAATATGAGCATCAAGAGAGAACAAATATATCTCCGATTGATGGCAATGCAATAATATGTACAAAAATGAAGTCTTTTGACAAACGATTATGAACAACCTCTAATTAATACCATCGGAACACACCACAACTGTAACAAATATGAAATTAAAGACATTGTTATAATTGGACAACACCGAAAGTACCATCTCCAATAGAAATCTAAATAAATATTCACCGATGGACGCCGAAAACCGAGTATTCACCATATTCAATAAAAAATACATAAAAATACTGAAACAAATCAATCAAAACAACCAAGACATCTAATTTATTAGAAACTGTGGATCTTCAAATCTGTCAGAATTAGTACTCTCAAATTAATGCCAGAAAAATCAATAACAAAAATTATTCTCGAATTAGAAAAATCAATAACCAGAAAGCATCCGGTGGGAGATTATAAATCTCCAAGAACATGTTCAATTTGAAGAAACCCAAATAAAAACCCATCAAACCAAATTCAACAACAACTTCAGAGATTTTTCCTACATTTGTTTCTTATTTTTTGCCCTCTAAGATGGCACTGTTAAAATGCCAGAGTAAACCTCATGAACGTGTTTGATAAAATCAGCACAACTATTTGTACATGCCCTTTGCACATACTCATTCAACGCTATATCACCATTCTATCATTAAAAAACTCAATAAACCTTAGGCACGACATTCATTTGTCACATATACTTACCATTGCCGATTAGTAATACTGTATGAAAAAACAAAAAAGCTAAGACAAAAATTTGTATGAGATCATCTCATGACAATAGCCGATTAACAATAGCCCCTACCAAAGTGTTAATGAGTCAATGTCCTAGTTATACCCATTCTCATTGTCTCATTCCATGAGATGGTCTCATACAAGACCTACTCAAAAGCTAATGAAAAAGTAAAATATATAACAATCAAGTAACTTATGAACAACTGAATTGGGAAGAATAACCAAATTAGATTATTTGTTTTGAAGAGAACTTCTTGTAGCACATACTTTAGAGGACTTATTTGCAAACTATTTTATCTATCTGCTCCAAGATCATGCTCTGTTATTTATTTATTATTCGTTTCTTTAAAATGAAGACTTATAATCGTACCTGCAATAATGGGTCCCAATGCTATTATACAAGGCACAAAAATTGTAGTCAAATCCACAATCTATACAATTATACCGTTCAAATAAGTGAATTATTAAACATTTTTATGTCTGGAATCTTTAATAGGTACGAACAACAATTAACAGATGAAATTGACCTCCACTCCAGAAGATTTGATTTGGCCTAGAGCTTTTGTTGCACTGAGTACTGCTGCTGAGCCCCCTATATCAACTTTCATGAGTCCGATCTAACGGTCTGGTCTTGTGTTGATATTGTAGCCTCCACTGAATCGTAAAGAATAAATTCAAGACTTTTTTATGACATAAAGAGCTAATGAGTAGATAAAAAGATGTGCCTTTTTCTTCATAGTTGAAAGAGATAATGACATGATAGTTTTTGCAAAATGATGAAAAAAAAACCTCACTGGTCAAAAGTCAAGCCTTTTTCCAACTATGGCCAACTTGGTTTTGACCACTACATCGGGAGACTTGTAAAATAAATGGATGAAGCGTGGAAGATTATTGGAAGTTGCAAAAAAACCTTGAAAGGATCCCATTTTCAATTCTTTGTATTGCTCCTCATCCAATATTTTTGAAGTAAAAACATCACTGTAATCAAACGCAATCATTGAGGCTTCTTCAGCGAGTACACTGGAATTAACGAAAACCAGACAAAAAAGGGATTTTCATTCCAAAATCAAAGCCCTATAATCCAATAAACGAAAGTCAAATAAAAAGGGATTTTCAGTAACAAAATCAATCAAAGACGTAAAACCCAATCAACAAAATCCAAATGAAAATTAAAACACTTACTGAGCCGATCAGCAACTACTTCAGCTACGTCATGATCGCATATTGTCCATAGTAAGGTGTCGGCTTCATGGGCATTCCTTTGACGTATTTAATGGGTTGGTTGTCTGAGAAAGGGGGAGAACCACTCGGTTGACAAGAGGAAGACGAATAAAAAAACACTGTAAAATGAAAAGTTGCGGGGAAGACGGTTGGAAATGAATTGAAAAAATAAACTATACAAAATGGAAGGACTATATTATACAAAATAAAAGATGGTAAGGGTAGAATGGTCCAAAAATGATTTACCACTCCAAGCCACTTTTGTGTATATGATTGTCAATTTCATTAAACACAAAATCGAACTTACTCGCAAGTGTACGAGATAGTTGTTATAGTTAAGCAGTTGACCAAGTTATAAAAATTATCGAACCCAAAGGAAGCAAGTGGTTAGCTAGGTTGATTCATGTTTTCATGCTAGAAAAATTAAAAGACAAGCTTGGGTTTGCTATGCTACTAAACAAGGAATTAAAACAAGCAAGAAGTAGAAATCTATCTAACTTCGTGAGACAAAGTGCAAGGGGAGATATGTTTCGGATGACATCGATTATGCAATTATCGAAGCTAGCTTAACTTATGTCCTTCTTATGTTTCATATCATGATTAGACTAGATCAAATTAATCTCATCTAATCAACAAACTCTCGTTTCGAATATTTCGATGCCCAATTTGGAGTGTTCTAGACTATCTAGCATCTCTCGATGTCTTGGAAATCTAACAATAGCACTTGATAATTCATTTCGCTCGATTAAACACACATTTGAACTAGCTCAACTCTCGTATGTTGCCAATCCAAACATAATGCATAATCTACTAGAAACAAATCATCAAAGCTCAAGTAATAGGAATCTAATCATTCAGATCATCATAATTTAAGCATAAATCAAACCAAAACTTCAATAATCACATTATCTAAATCATTCAAAGCATAGAAGACTTAGCTCATGGTTCTAGAAGAGCTATCCATGACTAAGGAAGCTAAACAATCAATTAATCTAATAGAAATCAAAATAAACTGCAATTGAAATGAAATTAGTAATAGAAACAAAAATTGAAATGGAAAAATATCACCTCTCATGATGAATTGGAAATTAATCTCTGCAACATTCTTCAATCCTTGCTTGAATGTAAACAATCACTAATTGAAAGATAAATCTAATCTAATCTATGAAGAAATTGAAATGAAATGAAAAGAAATCTAATCTAAGGGATGAAAGCTTTATTGTGTTGGTAACTGCCGTAAATGATAATTCTCCCTTTAAATCTGATGCTTGGGGGTATTTATAGGGTAGGATGAGAAGATTAGGACGAAATTGCAATTAGATCCCTAAAAATGATGATTTTCGCACTTTTTAAGTAACTGCCGAGTCAACCCAGTCTTGACTCGGTCAAACTCAGTCAAAATACTCACGAACTCGGTCAACTCAGTGCATAACAACTCGGCTGGAACTCAGCCTGACTCGCTTCAATACACCCAGCTTCTTACTTAATACACCCACGTTCCAATCCTCAACACTACCATATTTCATCGTCACTCGGCCGAGTGGAATTCGTTATCGGGCGAGTGATTCTTCCAGAAACTTTCACTCAACCTTTCCTCCCTCACTCGGCCGAGTCGATTTCTTCAAAGTCGAGTGCCTTCATTTCTGAAACGATATCGTTTTCGTGCCTTGCTTCTGCAAATTTCGGCGGCTCTCTTCTTCAATTTCAGCGTCGAGCTTGCTATTCCAGCCAACACTGGGGTTTTCCGTCAATCTCTGTATTTCTCCCCAGGCGTGAGCTAATATCCGGCGTGATTTCCGGTGGGTTTCGAATGTGGGCGTTACGCTCTTCCAGTCGAGCTTAATTCCGGTTGCTAGAAGCTTTCTTTCTTAAACAATGGCGGACTAAGCTTACGAACCCAGCTTCCTTTTCTTCTTTCTTTTTCTCTTTCTTGGTTGAAAATGGCAGCAAACTTTGACCTTCCAAAAATAGCACTGGGCCCGCTTGCTCTATTACTTCCAAATCCTCTATCTCATGTTTGCCGATTCACGTGAGATTGCTGCTATTCTTATTCTCAATTAAAATAGCACATGAGCGGCAGATTTATGTATATACGGTGAATAGTAGGTGGGATTGTTAATATAGAGTGGTTGTGAGTTTGTTTATAAAATTAAAGTATATCGCATTTGGGAGGGGCGAGTTTCCTTTTTTTTTTTTTTATCTCGTCTTTGGGAGGGGCGATTATGTGACATTTTTTTTCCCCATTAAATCGCCCTTAGGAAAGGCGAGTTTGTCTTTTTTTTATTTTTTCGTTATTAGTTATGATTGTTCAATGATGAAGTGGGTCAAAATAGGGTGGATTTGAGTTGATTTTAGTAATTATTGTTCAATGATTATGTGATGATTATTCAATGATATATTATAATTAAACCCAAATTGCTATTGAGATGGTGTAAAACCCTAATTGTTAGTGGAGATAAATATAATTGTGTATTGAAATTGGTTTATATTTATACTATCTTAAAAAAAAAAATTATTTTATTGGTTCAAAAGAAACTATAAACTATTTCATAAAAATTGAAAATTATTTCAAACACTAAATAATATTTTTAAGTAATAAATGTAAAATGTAAAAAAAAATGACATTTATAATAATAGTACCAATACAATTAGCGATGGCCCAATCGACCACCCGTTCCACATTGCGGCGGACGTCTTTCACGATAATTACGACGAGGTTGTTGTTCATGTTGGCTTGGTCTGGGCTCCTCTTCGTATGTGTCCGCATATGGTATAGGCGTTGAACTGTAAACTGGGCGTTGTGCGAATTGAGGTCGATGTTGATAATAGGTACTCATATTAATACCCGTATTTAATATGTCAGTAAATGAACCAGGTCATGATGTAAGAAGATCTGTCACAGATTTAGTTAATTTAGATCAATAATATATATTAAAATATATACTATTTATAAGTTGATATTACATACCTGGTTCATTATAAGGTGTCTGAAAACTGGGTTGAGGTATCTCCTGTTGCAACGTCGATGTAGAAGCAGGCTGGGGTACGCCCTCAACGCTATCCCAACCAACTATCAAGTTAACAATAACATATCATAAGTAAATAAACATAATCTTTAAAAAAATATTATTTATTAAGGGTTATGTGTAACTTCCATACCATTTCCAGCAGGATGTGTGTAAGCTCCAAGTCTAAATGAGGGCAACTCATAACTTGTGTGAGGCGTAGGCTGAGGTGGCCACTCATTTGATTGCCGAGCATCTATCAAATTAATAGAAATATACATAAACAAGTAAATATAATTTCTTGAATAATTTTAATTTATTATTGTAACTTTGATAATATTGAATTACACACCGTATGCAGTTGGTGTGTTGCCCAAAATTCGAGACGCTCCATACTGTTGGCCCATCGATGTAGAAGCATCTGTAACATGTTATAAAAATATTTAATAATTAAATAAATATAAACCCAAGGAATATCATATTTACAAGTGTAATTCCGTAAATTGCATACCATTTCCAGCAGTATGTTGTGTGCGGGGCGCAGATTGAGGTACTCGATATTGAGTACCTTGTCGGGGAAAAGGGGAATCTGATGGCACTGCCGAGGAATGTCTTCTTCGACTCGCAGACGTTGAAGGACCTTCATCGCCGTCACGCTCTACAGACCTCCTTCTTGTTTGTCCTCTACTTGTTTCCCCGACTTCTACGTTTTCAACTGAGGCTCGTGGATGTTCAAGATAAGTAGGAGATTCAATAATAGGCTCCACTCCAGTGATGAAATTCTCAGTTGTTTCTAAAAATTCCTCCATTGATGGTCTATTATCAATGTGAGCCCGTCGTTTACTGATTTTAAATTTTCGAAACCAACTTACCTGTAACAAAAAAAAAATAGAATGTTATTCATATTTCAAACATCAAAAATCAATATATAATAAAATTTGTGATATATAATTTACCAAAACATCTCGTGTAGACGTTTTTGGTGGTTGGAAGCCTCGGACCGGTGCTGCAGTATACTCCACTGGTGAAATCAATCGTCATGTAATGTCATAGTACCACTGCATATAGTCATTCGTGACCGGATCACCCCCGTTGATAGGCGTGCAAGGCATGAATGGTTGCTTGCTTCTCCAATATCTAATCCATTTGTCATGCTTGGTCGTCCAATCAAAGCCGGTTCTCCCCTGGCGGTTATACTCATGCAAGCTCTGGTCCCTTTCCTCTACATGACTTGGAATGTTTTGGACCATTCCAAATTGTCTGAGCACCCTATTCGGATAGTGAAGCTCCACTATCCAAATATTGATCAATGGACATTGCGACCTCCAATTTAAGGTCCAACAACGAGGTTCGAGATTCCTGATCTCCTCAGCATCCACATCATAGGGATCCCAAATAAACTGTAAAGACACACACAAAACATTAATATCAATATTCTCAAAAAATAAATATTAGTTTGAATCATTATAATAATAACTTACTTGACCATTAGACAAACGCTCAAATATGTCGCGATATACACGAATTGAAAACCTCGTGCTGTCAATATGACTGTGATAATGTATCCACCTATAGTAGGTAAAAAAATAAGTATGTATATCCAAACGAATTATAGATAAATGTGTCTAGAGAAAAATACCTAGCTCCATACGGTGGAGGCCCCAAATTACGACCATCTACACTTATCTGCCCTTGTTGGAGCATCGGATGTGCGTTCGATGGTTGGATCGTTATTATCCTTGACCATGCTCATATCTGTTGTTCAATGATAAATTTATTTCAATGTACAATTAATCAATGAAATATTTAAAAGTAATTTAAATTAACCAAGAATTACCTGCAACAAGCATAATGGTCCAGCGATGCCCTTGCATTTATAGTTGCAAGCCATACAGAGTTCGCGATATAAACTCGCTAACACAGCACTTCCCCAGCTGTATTCCCCGACTGTATTCAAATCCCGCAGAAAATATAGATAGACTAATGGGACAGAATTTCGAGAATGGTCGGGCATCATTAATGTTCCCAAGAGTAAAAGTGCACACCCCCGTGCATATTGATCAACGACCTCCTGTGGTGTATAGTCATCAATATCAATAGAATGTCTCACCAATTCGTTTAGGGAAGTCAATTTGATCGCACTATTGCCCCTTATATCATCTGGTTGTATGGTGATGCCCATCAACTCTTCACACAAGCTTTTCCACTGATCAAAGTTATTATATTCATCTAGCCGTATAATGGGCTCTCCTTCTATCAGTAAACCCCATAAAATGGCAACATCTTGCAATGTGACGGTCGCCTCTCCGACGGGGAAATGGAACGTATGCGTCTCTCGACGCCATCTCTCCACTAATGCAGTGATAAGATGACGATCGAGTCTGAATGTCCCACAACGAAGGGGACCGTAAAAACCCATCGTCTTGAGTCTGTCCACCACACGGGAAAGGAGTGCGATCTTATAAGGATTTGGGTCTTCTAGTCTAAATGTCCAGAATGGCCCATTACCTCCATTGTATGTATGTAGCACTGTCTCGCTTGTTTTCCTATTAATACAATCTAGCCTCGACCGATGGGTTTGTTGCATGGTGAGTACAGATCTGTTCTTCGGTCCATATAACAGTGCCTCTCTATCAGAATTCATCTATAATTCAAACATTCACACAGATGTATTAGAATTAACACAAATCATACACATAAAACATAAAGCTCAAACACATAAAGGATAATGTATATGAAATTATTCAACATTATTGTCAACATTTTGATTCAATCCTACAAACTAATATTATTCAACATTTTGATAACATTTTGACAATATTTTGATAGCATTTTGATAGCTCCTAGGGATTCACAACATCAATGTGAAGGACCAGCTCTATCTTGTGCTTGGTACTGTTGTCTAGCGCGGGTTTGGGCCCAATCCATTTCATTATGAATCCTGGACGTCACATCCCGACCACGACGCCTTATCCTGCGATCTGGATTATGTCTCAGCTGAAAATAGGGTTCATCCCACTCCTGAGGATCCGGCAATGGCTCAAAATACCTAGAGGTGTAAGTTGAGGAATACACAGTTGTACTGTAGCATTCGGGCACATATACACTTGGATCGATTTGGAACGCTCTGCACACCTCCAATGCATGTGAGCATGGGATACCATCCAACTTCCATTGTCCGCAATCGCACTCTCGTCTTGATAATGCAACTCTATATGTGCGACACTGTACTGAGCCCTTAATACGGGCAGTAACTCTGGCTGATCCCACCGAATGATTATAAAGTTCTACTCGATGTTTCATCCCCTCTCGCTGCGCTGAATCATATTTGTCACTAACATGATCAGGCCACATCCGATGTCTCTGCACTAAAATCCCTGCTTCTTTAGCACGTTCCATAAATACATTTTTGGATCGTGTGAAGGTTGCACTAACTATAGCTGTAATTGGGAGGCGTCGTGCACCCTTAAGAACACCGTTGATGCATTCGGAGATGTTAGTTGTCATAACCCCATAACGGTGACCTCCATCATGACTAAATGTCCACTTGGCAGGATCGATATTTCGTAGATACTGATGACCCTCTTCACTTAAAACTCGGATTTCGTTCATCTTTGTCTCAAAATATCTTACCGACAATGTTGTTCCCGCATTGTAACACAAGTCCTTCATCTTTTGACTCTTGAACTGAGTATTAAAATTTGAAGCGACATGTCTTAAACAATAACGGTGCACTCCTCTTGGTGGTGAAAATGCTGGGACTTCTTCCACTGCCTTCAAAATACCCTTATGCCTATCAGAAATAAGGCATATCCCCTCCATATCACTCACAACATGTGTAGCTAACATTCTAAGAAACCATTTCCAAGACTTATAACTTTCGTCATCAACAATGGCATATGCTACTGAAATGATTTTCTGATTAGCATCAAGGGTGTTAGCAATCAGCAATTTGTGTTTGTACTTAGTGTAAAGGTGAGTACCATCTACACAAAGTATTTTGCGACAATGCATGAATGCTTCAACGCATGGCTTGAATGCCCAGAAGACATATCCCAACGTGTGCACATTCCACTCAATCGTATCCCTGTGTTTCCACTCCACAATGGTCCCGGGATTGTATTTCTGCAAGGCTCCCATGTACTTGGGCAAATACTGACATGAACTCTCCCAAGTTCCGAACACATTCTCCCTAGCACGTTTCAACGCTTGCCATGCCTTTTGATATGAAATAGTGTAATTATATTTCTTATCTGCATGCTCCACGACATATTTGACGTCGTATGTTGGATCAACTTGTATGAGACTCTCCATGTCAGCTGCAAGCAAGTTTTTACAGAGATTTGAATGATTGCGCGAGTCAATATTCATCAAACAGGTATGTGGCGGCCCCAACCTAGTGATTTCCCAATAATCGTATCTTTTACGGTACGATGCGCGTAAATGCCACTCACAACGTTGCGATATCGAGCAATTATCATTTTCACTGGCATAGTTCTGCTTACACACCAACTTCATTGTCTTCGAGTTGCTCTCTTCGACTCTATACTCACGCCTTGCATGTCGGACCGAATAATCCTTCACGACATTGATCACAGCATCTTTGTCTTTGAAAATCATCCCTAACCTCAAAACCCCATCATCCGCATCATAGCTTAGATCACCACTTCGAACGCCTACTGAATCGACAGGTACATCATCACATGACCTATCAAAAAATGGCACTCCAACCAAATTTGGATGAGGTCTCACTCTTGGCATTAGGGAATTTGGTACAGCAACAGTTGGCATCCAAGGATTGTCAGTGGTACCATCCTCATCAGACGACCCCTCGTCCTCAGAACCATTATCGCTTGGTTCAGAATTACAAGTAAAGTCTGGATATATATCACCAGCTATATCAACTATGGAGGTCCCAACAGGGGCCATCTCAGTGATACCAGAAGGTCCAATATTAGGATCTGAACCACCGGCATGACTAGACCCTAAATGTTGGTAGGGCTCATCCTCCCAAGCACCCCACTCATTATGGCTCTCTTGTAGGGCCTGATATTCAACGTCGGAAGGTCTATCCATATTGGCACCACCATGACCTGGCCATTCAGAAGGATAGTACTGGTTCCCCCACTGGCCATGGGATGTTGGGTACTGCACCTTCATTTCAACCTCCACTAATAGCTCAACGGAATTGAGCCCAGCTTGTGGATGGAAGAAGTATCGTAGGTCGTTGTTGTTCCTAATAGGACAACTAGACGAGGCATTCCCATTTTTTATTATGCAAGACACATTCAAATAATACACTCGCAAATCTAATCCCGTAACCTCAGACAACTCACGTAATAGATCGTAGAAATCAAGCATACGATCAACTCTTTTTTTCCAATAACAGCTCCGCAAGAGCGCACAATGATTCCAATGTCGCGAGAGGTTGACATATCTTCAACAACACAAAACACTTATAAAAAATTTATCTATAGGCACTAAATTAATTATTAGCCTCAATTATGTTTACATCTAGTATAGTAAATCAAACCCAACACCCTAATTTCCATACATTTTATTCCGAACACTTTTTGATGGGTGTATTAACAAAAGATAGGAATATATATAGTCTTATTGTTACATTTAATATTCTTAATTCCATTTCTTAATTTTTAACAAATAAAAATTATTTAATATTCTTAATTCCATTTCTTAATTTTTCACAAATTAAAATTTTCTAAATAGAAAATTCTCAAATACATTGAGAATATAAAATTAATTCGTTTTATTTTATTTTATTTAGTTTATTTTATTTTATTTAATTTCGTTTTTTTTATTTTAATTAGTTTTATTTTATTTTATTTCGTTTATTTTATTTTATGTAATTTCGTTTATTTTACTTTATTTTATTTAATTCATTTTATTTTATTTTATTTTAATTTCGTTTTTTTATTTTAATTAGTTTTATTTTATTTTATTTCGTTTAATTCATTTAATTTAATTTTATTTTATTTTATTTTATTAATTTATTTTATTTTAATTTTATTTATTTTAATTTTGTTTTTTTTATTTTTTTATTTTTTTATTTCGTTTTTAATATTTTATTTAATTTCATTTATTTCATTTTATTTTATTTTATCTCTTAATCTCTTATTATAGTTAAATAAAATTATCTTATGATTGCAAAAATTAAATTTTAAAATGATGATCAATATTTTCATTAAGTAAGTTAGTTATATTAAAATTTAAAATGATGATCAATATTTTTATCAAGTAAGTAATCTAGAGTTTTTTAATACACTATATATATATTAAATCTAGATTTTTTAAAACACTAAAAACACTAGAATTTTATAAAAATAAAACTTACATTGTATACATAATGGTTATTAACATCACGTTAAAAAAAAGTCAAATTTTACTTTAATAACTTTGATTGATAAAATGTCTAATTTACTCTTCGATTCTTCAAATGTATAAAAGTTATGCATCACCAAAACATTCAAAAAATTAAATAAGTGTATCATTTTTTATTAAATAAAATTCTACATATATTTGATTAAATAAATTGAAGCCCAATTAAATAAATAACACACTATGAGCTTATTAATGGAATTTTAAATCAAAATAAACCAAAAGAAACAACACTACTACCAATTTTAAATCAAAATAACACCACTATGACCTTATTAATGTTATTTTAAATCGAAATAGCAACACTACTACCAATTTTAAATCAAAATAAATCAAAAGTAACATGCTAAAACATGTAATTTCTCTAACATATATATATATATATATCGACATTATATATATATACTATATATACACTATTTAAAAAAATTGCATGCAAAATAATTCTAAAAATATAAAAAAAAATTTGAAATATTTACCACTTAATTGTAGTGTCTGTACTCCTCAGGTAGATAGCAAAATATCAATTCCTCAAGTACGTGAGACTGCAAGTTTGTATTTTGGAGGGCAAATTTTATTTTTCTTATGGACTAGCCTCGTTTTTTTTAAACTGAAAGTAGGGATTTTCAGTTGAAGAAGAAGAAGAAAATAAACTTTCGGAGAGGAAGGAAGGAGTAAGAAGAAGAACTATAATGAGGAGAGGAGGGAGGTATTGTTATGCTATATATTAGTGGGGAGGAAGGAGTATTCTTACGCCAAACATAAAATGTCAAGGGGGGGGGGGGGGAAGGAGTATTCTTACGCCAAACATAAAATGCCAAAGCAGGACTGGCAGGCGCGCCTCTGGTAGGGGCGAGTTTAGCCCACGACAAAAGCCACGTCGGAACTCGCCTCTGGTAGGCGCGAGAACATAAAATGCCAAGGCATCTGACACGGGCATGTGGGACTGGCAGGCGCGCCTCTGGTAGGGGCGAGTTTAGCCCACGACAAAAGCCACGTCGAAACTCGCCTCTGGCAGAGGCGAGTTTACCCGACAAAATATGGTACACAAAAGTCGCTTCTGGTAGGGGCGAGTCACGCCACCCCAGACGTCCAAAAGCTTATATCGCCTCTGGTAGGCGCGATTCCCTTTATTTTCATAAACACCAACCCTTCCACCCTATTTTCACCACCCCCTTTCAAATATACCCCAAATGTATAAATTTGCCCACATGAGCCTTTGCAATTATTTCCTCAATTTGGCCCGTCAAAATGGGCTTCGTAATTTAATTAATGGTCGCGGGCCCATCTCAATTTCTCCTCGTTTCACCCACGATTTTTATCTCTTTTTTAATCGAGCTCAATAAGCACGTGTTTGCTTCTTAAATTCCTCAATGTTCTGCAAATACTAAAAAATATATCTTTCTCGACAATTAAACACAATGAGATAATTTTAGTATAAAAAATGCATGAAATCTTATCCAATTACTCAATTTAAGTGTACGAATTTCAAGCAAAAATCACACTAATCAATATATATATATATATATATATATATATATATATATATATGTGTGTGTGTGTGTGTGTGTTTATGGCATTCGTGTCTTAAACTTGGTATATACGAAAATTATGATTAAAAATTTAGGAATGTGCATTTTTCTCAAGGGTGAATTCGATCTAAATCGTTTAGTTAAGCGGATTTGGAACGCCTAGACGGAACTAGTCGGTATGAGTTTCTTAATTTTTTTTTTTACCTTTTACATCTTACTAATATGATAAAAAATACATCCGATAAAAATTTAAATACGACTTATATTTTTTTGTATTTATAACTGCATAAATCAATGATACAACGAAAGTAATTAACATATATCTATGTATTAATTACAAATTAACAAAAATTAAATGACAAATAAAATACACAATAAGTTGACAACATAATTCTAAATTTCAAATGCAAATAGCACAATTAGACAATTAAACACATGTTTTACATTAAATTAAGTGAAATGCTCTAAATGATATCGACGTTTCATAGTGAAAAATAATAAAATAATGAATGTTTGGCCTGCCTAAACAAATTATACCAAAATCGGGTCAGTTGATGACCGCCTAATGTCTAGACCGGCACCTAGATGGCAGCCTAGACCCTTTTTTTGCATCACTTATTTCTCTACATAGTTGATCACTTGATTGGAGAAACTAGCATTTCCAGAGCTTTGACCGAGTTTTTTATTTTATTTTAAGTAGATATTTAGGTTTTTTAATATGTATATTGAAACTTGTTTATATAAACCATTCTGCAAAATTTTAATAGAACAAGTCATTTCCTTTAATGGAAACAATTAATATTCTTTAATGAAATAACTCATACCTTTCAAGTCTTCAACTCATATTTTTTAGTGAAAACTACTTATATCCTCCAAAACGAATACCCTTTAATGAAAACAATTAATATTTGAGTAGGTTTTACATGAAACCGTTTCATAATAAGCTTAACATGAAATAGTTCTAGAGTATCATTAATCTTATCAGGAGTATCAGTAAACCTGTCAGGGGTATCATTAGTCAGAATTCAAGAAAATTGAAAAAAAATTCTTGAACTCAGACTAATGATACCCCTGATGAGATTAATGATACTCTCGATGAGATTAATGATATTTTTAAATTGTTTCATGATAAACTTATCATGAACAATTTTTATATAATACTTTGCCTAAAATTTTTTATATCAATTCACATCAAATAGTTCACTAATATAAAAAAATCTAACTCTAAAACTCCAGCGGGATTCGGCTACTCTCTAATGAACTAGTGAATAAAAAACTAAAAATAAATATTATGCAATGTTGCTAAATTAATCCAATCAAATCAATAAAAAAAAATCATATATCCAAAAAGAGATAACAATTACTTCCTTCTTCAACTAATCTTATCCATGACATTTACTGTTAGACAAAAAATTTGATAAAAAAAAATATTTTATTGAAAAATAGATAAAGTGAGAATATTGTAGAACTTTATTTATAAATATTAGAGGTGACAAAATGGGTCCGACTCGATGGGCCGGCCCAGTTGGCCAGTCTTTTAGGACAGGCTAGGGCCTGAAAAAAGCTGGCGCAAAAAGAACCAGGCCAATTTGGGCTCGGTCCGGTTTGGCCCGGTTTGTTTGTTTCTTTTTATATAAAATTTATACTTTTGGTTGAAACTTAAAACTTAAAAGAGGGGGATAAAAATAAGGAGACGCTTGGTTAACAACTCCTCAATGGTAATGTGAATGAAAATTATTTTTCATCTATGCCCCCATAATAAAAATGATATGTTGGGGGGAAGACTTGTTACAATTGTGACTCCATTGCTAGTGTCATGTCCTAATTTTGGAATAGTAGTGGACAATAAATGGTTATTGATAGAGGTAGAGATGTTAATCCGGGTCGGGCTAAAAAATGCAGGGTTAGGACCATGATTTAAGAGACCCGTTTAAATCCGGGCCTTTTTGGCCCGGCCCTATTAGCCCGCGGGCTAAACGGGCTAGCCCATCGGTTAACCGGGCTAGCCCGCCAGCCCAAACTTCTTTTTTTAAATTTATATTATATAATAACTTATAAATTATATTATATTAATATAATAATTAATAAGTTTCACCTAAATGGCTAAATCTAATACTACCTCCGTCCACGAAAAATAGGCTTGTTCCTTTGCACGTGGTTTAATGCGATATGTCGAAGGGTATTACGCGGTTTTCCGAAATCCGTTTTCTAATAAAATGATCGTTTATGAAAAGTATGTGAAACAAACTTTCCATTAACGATAATATTATTAAAAAACGAACCTCAGAAAACCCCGTAATACCCTCCGATATTTTGCATTAAACCACGTGCAAAAAAACAGGACTATTTTCATGGACGGAGGGAGTATTGTTGAATTCACGCTGCTGCCCTAAATTTAAATTTCTCACGCACAGCACAAGCTGCACAACACAACATCCCTCAAAGCGGCGCCCCTTTTCACGTTCGGCGGCGGCGAGACCTCGAAAAGAGAGGAAACTGGCCACATCCCCTCCGACCACGACCACCTCAGCACCTCCGACCGCAACCACCGCAGCCCCTTCTCCGACCACGAACACTGTAAGATTGAATTGAATACTATATTTTTAAGAAACTCCTTAAAATGTACAAATGATAATATTTTTTGGGTAATAAAATCTGTCGATGAAGATAATGAGCAAAAAATAAATTATTTAAATAGGATGAAGATAATGAGCAAAATCTGAGATGTATTATATAGTGGAATTAATTAATATACCAGGCAGAACACCATTTCCAGCTGTTACCTTACCTTCCCTCACTACTCAAACTCTTTTTTATTCGAATTGTTTATTTATTTATTTTTTAAATGTGTTAATCCTATAAAACGGTCAACAGAAGTGGTCTTAAATTTATTTATTATCGTTTCTACATATGTAATTAGCAGAGTTTGATTGGAATAGCAAGGAAGATAGAAAAAGATTAACAACAGGAGTCAAGATTGGTTGTGTTGAGTCTGTTGACTATGGAGGAAAAAATAATAATTGTAGAAATAATAATACCTAATTATGTATCCATAGTTAATCACTAAGGGTATGTTTGTTTTGAGACTCACACGGATGGACTTTGGACTTTGCAATCCACGCCCCATACGAGTTCGGGATTTAAAATCGGGTTTTCAAATCCCAAACTCAATCCCTACCTATAAACCTATTACAATTTTTCATATAATTAAATACAATCACATCATCACTTTTTTATCATCCACTCAACATCTCTCCTACTTTTCTCTTACACAATATAATAAAATAATACAACATCAATCACTAATAAACATTGATTTGACATAAAGTAAAATCCCACCCTACTAAAATCCCAAAACAAACACATACTCATATTATTCATCAAGATTTTCACATCCTAAGATTTTAAAGTCATGACTTTCCCGGCACACTTAAATCCCAAAACAAACGTACTCTAAGATTATGTGTTTTAAATTTTTTGTTGAATTATATTTTTTTCGACATAACCCGTTAGTGACCCGTTTAGCCTGAGGCCCGCTAGGGTTAGGGTTAGGTGTTAAGAATTAAGAGGCCCATTAAGAATGAACCGGATAAGGCCCTAACCCGTTTAGCCCGAAACCCGTTAGGGCCGGCCCTATAGGATTAGGGCTAGCCCGTTTAACATCTCTAGGTAGAGGAATGAGAGAGTGATTGAGGGGAATGATTGTAGGAAGAGAATAGGGTAATCAAAATGGAGTAGTGATTACCTTATTTAAAAGTAGAGGTTGTGATTTTGTTCTCATTAATCATCATGATTACACTAATTTTCAATTTCATTCTCATTACCATTGAAAAGTTGTTAACCAAGCGCCCCCTAAATATACATCAATCTATAAACCATGCTGCCGCTCCACTCCACAGTCCACACGACACAACCACCACACCGCCCCACAACTCCACCGCCTCCACGCCGCACACACCACTGACGGAAGCACGAGCCGCTCTGCCTCCGCCACGCCCGCTCCGTCTCCATGGCGTCGCCTCCAGGTCGCCGCCTCCACTTGCAGGAATTTGGTGGTACAAACAACGTAAAATTGGAGGTACCTGGTTAGAACGAGCGGCGGGGCGCGAGACATTGATGGAGGAGGAATGTTCCGGCGGTGGATCTTCTGACCATGATAGCAGATCTGAAGTGGAAATTTGAGGCTTCCTAACAAGCGTTGCACTCTGCATTCTCCTCTCCCTCCCTCCCTCCCTTCCTCCCTCCCTCCCTCCATCCCTCCCCCCCCCCCCCCCCCTCTCTGCAGATCTGAAGTGTGAATGGTTCCTTTTTTTTTGAATTTTTTTCGCATTTAGCGATCGAATTGGAATTTGGAATTTTTTCCACTGTTGACAATACATCTGAGCTCTGATACGAATTGAACAAAATTCATGATAAATGCAACACATATTGTGCCTGTGTACGTTGAGGAAAACTTTCTAAATTTGGGCCTTTTTCTAGCCATTGTTTTATGTTTTCTATTATTTTGAAATGGACCATTTTGGTCTGGCTGGACTTTTAAAATAGAGGCCCGATTGGTAGCGGGTCGAGCCCAGCTCATAAAATGGAGGAAACCCGACGGGCTAGTGCCAGGCTGACCCGGCCCGGCCCATTTGCCAACCCTAATAAATATTGTTTATTTAAAAAAAGAAAATGAAAATAAGTTTGATGGACAATTAAAAAAAGTGAATAAATTCGAAGCAAGGAGAGAGATATACTCAGTATCATTATTACAATATGTTTTATCCATATTTTAATTATATTAAAATTAAACTTATAAATATTAAACAAACTGATCCAAATATACTGGGCCAAAAACTCTATTTGGTTTCGGGCTAAATATACTGGGCCAAAACGGCCAGAATTTAAATAGGTTAGGAAGGCCAAGGTTATACATAGTCCTATCTTTTGTCAATACACTTCACCAACAAGTGTTCAAAAAAAAAAAAAACCAAATATTTTGATAATTTTTGGAAAAAAATTTCGAAAATGCAAAAAAAAAATAAAAAACACTAAACATATGATTTTTTCGAATTTCTTTCTGAAAATTGTTACATTTTTCAAAAAAATTGTGGAACATTTTTTTTGAGTGGGATGTATTCACAAAATATGAGACTAACCTGGGCCAGTTAGGAAAAGCAAGCACTAAGTAACCGTTGTTGTAACGGACCAACCCTACTGTCTCTTTTAACCTCTTTATTTTACAAGAATATTTGTATTTACCATTGAATCCATATTTACAAATGGGACCGGCTATATTTACCTCCATTAATCAGAAATACACCGACGTCTATTGTGAAATGCCCAATATACCATTTTCTAAAAAAAACGTAAATCTCACTTCTTCTTCCCCTTTTCTCCCATCTCTCCCCTTCCCACTTATTCTGAACTTGCTCCTTCAATTTGTAGATTACTTCGTCGCCGCCCCCATGTCGCTACCCTCAACCGCCCTCAGCGGTTGCCATCATTGTCGTCCTCAGCCGCTGCCATTAGCGGCCGTCCGCCGCCGCCCACCGACGAGATTAGCATCTAATTTTTTTTTATTTTTTTTTTCTGCAAATGTTCAACCATCTCTCAGATTTCATAGGTCCATATTAATTAGCCACAATTTTTTTCATTCTATTTCTCTTGTTCAATTCAATTATTCATCAACCATTAGTTTCAATTTGCTTCCATCCATATTAGTCATTGATCGATTAAAGTGTTGTTATATTCTAAGAAAAGAGACCTATTATGTGAACAAAAAATTGACCGGAAAAAAAAGGAAAAGGGTATGGAATGTTATGGTGGCACCGGCGACAATGAAGAATGTATGGATGTAGGCGGTTTCGTATGGTAATGGAGAAGATGGAAGGTGAAGGGTGGAAAATTTTTTAATTTAGGGAAAATTAGAATAGGATTTGTGAAATTGGGGACGTTCGGAAACTTGTTACGGATATAAAGGTGCTCGCTCTCGTGGGAGGCGATCAAGAAGGTTGATCGCGCCTCCCAGAGGCGAGCTACCTTTTTTTTTTTTTTTTTTTTTTTTGGTAATGATTATGAAATCATTTTAAATTATATTTTCGAATTTTTTTTGTTTATCAATTATTGTGTAATGATTTTGTAATTATGTAATTATTTTTAAAATTTAATTATTGTGTAATGATTGTTAAATGATATATGAAATATAATTGTGTATTGATTGATAATCTACATTTTTATCAATTTCAAATAAATATTATTTTGTGTAATTATATTTATACAAATATTTTATAAAAATAGATTTTGTTGGTTCAATAGAAACTATAACATACTTTATACATAATTGAAAAAAAATTCAAAGACTAAATAATATTATTTAATTAATAAATGCAAAATGCTAAAAAATGATATTTATACATAATAGTATCATAAATTAGCGATGATCGCCCAAATGACCACCCGTGCCACATTGTGGCGGACGTCTATCACGATTTCCACGACGAGGTTGTTGTTGATTTTGTCTTGGTCTAGGGCTTGCACTTGTGCCCTCAAACGGTATAGGCGTTGAACTGTAAACTGGGCGTTGTGCAAATTGAGGTTGAGGTTGATAATAGGTCTCCATATTAATACCCGTGTTTAAAATATCAGTAATTGAACCAGGCCATGATGTAAGAGGATCTGTCACAGATTTAGTGAATTTAGATCAATAATATATATTAAAGTATATACTATTTATAAGTTGATATTACATACCTAGTTCATTATAAGGTGTTTGAAAACTGGTTTGAGGTACCTCCTGCTGGAACATCGATGTAGAAGCAGGCTGAGGTACCCCCACAGTGCTATCCCAACCAACTATCAAATTAACAATAATATATTATAAATAAATAAATAAACATAATCTTTAAAAATATTATTTATTAAAGTAATTTGAAGGTTTAGTAACTTGCATACCATATCCAGTAGGTTGTGGGTAAGTTCCAAGTCCAAATGAGGATAACCCAAAACTTGTGTGAGGCGTAGGCTGAGGCGCCCCTTGCCAAGCATCTATCAAATTAATAGAAATATACATATATTATAAATAAGTAAATATAATTTCTTAAATAATTTTAATTTATTATTGTAACTTTGATAATATTTAATTACATACCGTATGCAGTTGGTTGAGATCCAGACGGAGGTGCTCCATATTGTTGGTCCATCGATGTAGAAGCATCTGTCACATGTTATAAAAATATATAATAATTAAATAAATATAAACCCAAGGAATATCATATTTACAAGTATAATTCCATAAATTGCATACCATGTTGTGTGCGGGGCGCAGACTGAGGTACCCGAAATCGCACACCTTGTCGGGGAAAAGGAGAATCTGATGGCTCTGCAGAGGAATGTCTTCTTCGACTCGTAGACGTTGAAGGACCTCCAACGTCACATTCTACAGACCTCCTTCTTGTTTGTCCTGATCTACGTTCCCCAATTTCGACGTTTTGAACTGGCTCTGGCTCTGGTGGATGTTCAAGATAAGGAGGTGATTCCAGTATTGGTTCCACTTCTGTGACGTATCTGTCAGCGGTTTCGAAAAACTCCTCTACTGATGCTCTATCATTAATGTTAGCCCCTCTTAAACTAACTTTCAGCTTTCGAAACCAGCTAACCTGCACCCCAAAAAATAAAAGAAATGTTGTTCATATTTCAAATTTCAAACATCAGAAAGCAATATATTATAAAAATTGTGATATATATTTTACCAAAACATCTCGTGTAGACGTTCTTGGTGGTTGGAACCCTCGAACCGCTTCTGTAGTATACTCAACAGGTGAAATCAATCGCCGTGTAATCAGATGGTACCACTGCATATAGTCGTTCGTGACTGGATCACCCCCGTTGATAAGCCTGCAAGGCATGAATGGTTGCCTGTTCCTCCAATATACAATCCACCTGTCGTGCTTAGTGGGCCAATCGTAGCCAGATTTTCCATGACGATTAAGTTCATGCAGGTTTTCGTATCTTTTTTCTACATCACTCGGAATGTTTTGGACCATTCCAAATTGTCTGAGCACCCTATTTGGATAGTGAAGCTCCACTATCCAAACATTGATCAATGGACATTGTGACCTCGAAGATTCAAGACCATGAGCATCACGCTCATCATAGGGTTGCCAAATAAACTGTAAAGACACAAAAAATTAATAATCTCTAAAAACAATTTGTATTTGTCCGAATCATTATAATAATAACTTACTTGATCATTAGACAAACGATCAAATATATCGCGATATACACGAATAGCGTTGGTCGCGCTTTCAATATGACTGTGACAATATATCCACCTATAATTTGAGTAGGTACCAAAGTAAGTATGCATAGCCAAACGAATGTTATGCGATTTATAGATAAATGTCTTATAGATAAATACCTAGCCCCATACGGTGGAAGCCCCAAATCGCGACATCTACACTTATGCTCCCTCCTTCGAGAAATGGATGCACGTTCAATGGTTGTATCGGTGTTATCCTTGACCATGCCCATATCTGTTGTTCAATGATAAATTTATTTCAACGTACTATTATTCAATGACATATTTAAAAGTATTTTAAATTAACCAAGAATTACCTGCAACAAGCATAGTGGTCCAGCGATGACCTTGTGGTTAGCGTCGCAAGCCATACAGAGTTCGCGATATAAAGTCGCTAATACAGCACTTCCCCAACTGTATTCCCCGGCTGTATTCACATCCTCCAAAAAATACAGATAGACTAATGGGATTGAATTTCGTGATTGGTCGGGCATCATCAATGTTCCCAGGAGTATAAGTGCACAACCCCGTGCATATCGATCAACAACCTCCTGTGGTGATTCGTCATCAATAATAACCGAATTTTTCACCCTATTGTTTAGGCAAGTCAACGTGATCGCACTCTTGCCCCTCAAATCATATTCTCGTATGGTGATGCCCAACAGCCTATTACACAAGGCTTGCCATTCGTGGAATGTATTTTTGTTATCTCTCCGTATAACGGGCTCTCCGTCTATCCGTAATCCCCATATAATGGCAACGTCCTGCAGTGTGACGGTGGCCTCTCCGACGGGGAAATGGAATGTATGCGTCTCTTTACGCCATCTCTCCACTAATGCAGTGATAAGATGACGATCAAGTCTGAATGCTCCACAGCGAAGAGGACCGTAAAAACCCATTATCTTTAATGTGTCCACCACACAGGGATGAAGTGCAATCTTATTAGGATTCGGGTCGTCTAGTCTAAATGTCCAAAATGGCCCCTCACCTCCTGTGTAAGTTTTTAACACAACTTCGCTTGCTGGACGATTAATACACTCTAGCCTGGAGCGATGTTTTGGCTGCAGGTGGAGTACAGATAGGTTCGCCGGTCCATATAACTGTGACTCTCTATAAGCATCCATCCTGTAAAACATAAAACTCAAACACATAAATGATAGTGTATATGAAATAATTTATTAGCAACATTCACACAAAATGTATTAGCTAGAATATAGATCTTATTTTTGAAATACCAAAATTTATAACAAATATTACAACAAAATTGAAATAAAAGAGGGAGGGAAGAATAAGTTTTTTTTTTTTTTTTTGCTCTGGTTTACGTAGAGGAGGAAGTAGAATATGAAGAAGGAAGGAGAGGGAGATTTTATATAGGTGGGGAGAGATTCGACGTTAACCAGAAACAGACAAAAGGCCTGGGTATGCGCGCCTTCCTCGCGCCCGTCAGAGGCGAGGTAGCGCTAGCGACAAAATAACGGCCCTTCCTCGCCTTCCAGAGTCGCGAGTAAGCCAGAATCCTCGAGGATCGCGCGGTGCGCGTGCTGGGTGTCAGAAGCTGTCGTTGCTCGCCTTTCAGAAGCGCGAGCAACTCTATATTCGTAAATCACCGAAAACCATCACTATTTTCACCATCCATTTACCAAATATCAACATATTAAAAAATTTGCCGTGAAGGGTGTATGAAATAAATATTTAAAATTTAAATTTGATAAGGGCAGTATTGGATTTAATTAAAAAAAATCCTATTTAGGAGGTGTATTTCCTAATAGTGAAAGGGTATATAGCCGAACCCTTTACAAATATGATCAGGCCACTTTACTCTATTCATTTAAATCCATGAATACATATTTAGTTGATCCAATTTTAATGCCCTGATCTTGTTAATCAGAGTTACTTATATGGTGGCTTAGGTTATATGCAGTCCTATCTTTTTTTAATACACTTCATCTAAAAAATATTTGGAAAAAAATCCATAAAAATTGTCAATTTTTGGAAAAAAAAAAATCAAAATGAAAAAAAAAAAACACTAAACATATGCATTTTCGAAAATCTTTTCCGAAAATCGTTACATTATTTCGATTTTTTTTTTACAAACATTTTTTGAATGGGGTGTATTAATAAAACATAGGTTGTATATAATCTGGGCCATGGTGACAATATGGATTGCCCAAGAATCCATTATGGTTTGGACTTTTCTTTTTCATTAATATTTTGGACCTGGGTTCTGGTGGACTTATATGGGGTTGTAAGTCCAAAATGAACCCCAAAACTTTTAAAAAATCTCCATCATAACAATTTCATAAAATTTTATAAGGTTGTATTTGGATGGAGGGATTTGGACTATAAATTTCAAATCCACAACCTAAATGCACTCCTCTTGTTTGGGTATATTATTTAAATGGATGGATTATAAATACTTAGCTTTAATCCTAGTTTAAATTGAAGAAATTTAAAAAACTTAGCAAAATAATTTCATCTGAAATCCATTAATTCTTAAATCTATTCAATTTTAAATCCTTGTATTTCAAAAATAAATCACTATCACATGGGCAGGCTGGTCCTTTTTATGTGGTGAATGAACCCATTGCCCAAAAATTATATCTATCTATTACTATTACTATATAAAGGTGGGAGTTGCGTTTCCATGGCCAGTTTCCAGCCGGTTGCAGGTCGTATATCCAGCCCTCTGAATTTTCCCCCAATTTTTAGTACCATCTAAATCTCATTTTTGCGTTTCTTCCATTTTATTCATCTTTGTCTTCCAAGCTTTTGTATCTGTAACACTGGTTTTCTTTCGCCTTCGCCCTCCTCTCCACAATTCATGTTTCTCGGTGCCTCCGTTCTAAAGTGAGTGATACAATTTGCTGCTCAAATTCTTCTTGTACTATTTACACATTTGGTTGAACGAACTAATGGTCAAAATGGGTGAAGAGGGATGGGATGTTTTATTGAGTGCCTACCACATGTTTAATGAAATGCCTCAATCAAATTCTTTTGGATATTTGACAATTCTCTATCCTTTAATTCAATTCAAATTAGCTCGATATATGTCTTTTACTTGAGAATTAATGTTTGTAGTCATGGATATGATAAACAGGTCATGGTTTTGGCTAATACCCATTTAACTTTAAAAAACAGACACTTGTGATTAATTTTCAAAATCTTATTTAAGGTAGATTTTTGGCTCAACCATATGGTTCAAAAATCGTTAGGATTGTTCTATACATATGTGATATGTGAAATTTATTTATATTTGAATTTCAAAGTTTAAATCTTTTTATGTGATTGGATAAAATAAATTTCATTGCTTAGAGTTAAATTCACTTTAATTGAACATTGATTTACCATATCCAAACACAAGTGTTTCATTAGTTTATTTTTATGCTTTGTGTGTTTATGAACTTGATTATGTGATGTTCATGAAGACTAAAAACTAATGTTCACACATTGATAATTGTTTCTTAGGTTGGGTTAGAAAAGCAGAAGTTACATATAAACATACCAGGCAACAAACTCACACTCTAAATCATTCCAAGCATAATGTATAACACTACCACTAGGACCCCCACCAACCACAAGATTAAATCTGTAGATAAAATGGAACCTTGGATCTAAAAATAGTACTCCATCCGTCTCAATTTTGATTACCCATTTCAAAATGACACAATTTTTAAGAAATGAATTGTTTATTAATACTTTTGAGTATGAAGTAGTTTTTTAAGAATTATTTATTAATATTTTTTAGTATAAAGTAACTTTTTAAAGGTTAAATTTGAAAAATTGGTATTGTTTTTTGCCATTTTAGGAAATGGTTAAACATTTTTTTTTTGTGACTTTTGGGTAAACAAAATTGAGACGGAGGAGTACTTGATATGACATAAAAAAAACCCGAAATATCTCCTAACAACCTCAAAAGGATATAGAGCACGAGAAGATTAAAGTCCCAGAATGGGAATATGAACACTAAAATACTATCGTTTATCTTGCACATTTATTTTAGTAAATTTCAAATTCTTCTTATGAGTAGATGGTTCCTACTATTTGTCAATTCTACCCATACATTGAAATCAGAGTTGTATTTATTTCTTCGATATTTCTAATTTCTTTTTCTCATATGACATATGTTATTTGTGATGCAGAAACTCACAAACCTACTGCCAAAAAAGCTCAAAAGAACCCCTTACTCTACATTAAGGTATTTGTTTCTTCTATTTCTCTTATTCTCTCTTTACCTTGTTTCGTCCTTAGATTAGTTTTTAGTTTCACTGGTTAAATTTCTTTTTTATTTTTATTGTGTGAAGTTAAATTCACTTTAATTGAATATTGGTTTACCATTACCAAGGACAACTGTTTCATCTATTTATTTTTGTGCTATAGGATACTTATATGTACGTACTTTTTTCCTATTTAGTTTCCTAAGTTTCCTAATAGTGGTCCAGCCAACGGTTGAACTATTAGGTTCTTCCACCCAGGCGTCAAATAGGTACACATAATTATTTTCCTCTTGCATATCCTGTTTCCAATTACCTTGTTTAATTAGTCATTCTACAATGTCATCAAGAAGAAAAGAAAATAGGGGCAATCACAATAGAGTGCAAAATTACCCCCTTAAGAGCAACACACACCATCAACTTTATCATATTACACATTGCTACATGTCACATTACCTTTTTACTTTTATTATTCATGCTTATGACACCTTTTTTTCATTCCATTCGGTCAGAGTGTTCTTTTTAGAATTTCAAATATTAGGACAACTGTAGCAGCTTGGAGTTTTTAAATATTTGTTGCGCTTTGATAGAATTTAATGGATAAAATAATAGTACACACGATAATACTATGGTACATGACTAACTGGATAGTACACGTAATAATCTTATAGTGCAAGCAAATGTCATTGGTACTACTAAATTCCATGGTACAATATTAAATATCATGGTACAACATCAAATATCATGGTACAACATCAAATATCATGGTACAAATCACAAATCAACCGAAAACACCAAAATAGATACAACTCCTAATTAACCATGATTCCAGAAGATATAAGTGGTTAATTTTTGAACTCAACAAGCTGCATTCTCTCTCTTCCTAAAATCTACTTTGATGCTCCATGAATTGGGCTCTTGAGCTGCCGATTTTTTATTCTAAATATCATGTTTTAATTTTTTTTAAAGTCAATTTTTGGTGTATGATAATTTAAGATAAATGTGATAAATGATATTTTGATTGTACGGGACATTTTGAATTACTTTAAATTGAAAGATACATTGGAGGTGAAAAATATGATGTTTTTATGTGTTTTCTTGTTTTTAGTAGTTTTTATGAATCGTAAGTGTTAACCTCTTGTGTTAGAGTTTATTTGGTATAGGCTTGCTTAGTGGAGATTGATTGGAGCAAGAAAGCTTAAGGAAGAAAGTCATTAATGACGGGAAGTGATCTTCATCAAATGTGCAGTCAGCGAACCGGGCCGTTAATTGATCCCCGGACAAATGTTCTAGGTATCTCAAGATGGATGGAAAGACAAATCCAACCTAGTTTCCTTTGTGGGCCCATAGAGGTACGCGTCGGTAATGTTATTGGAACATACACAGCACATCCAAATATATGCAGATGAAAAATGTTTGGTTCTTTCCCACGCACTAGCTGTAGGGGGAATGATCATTATATGCAGTTGGATGAATTTGTATCAGATGTGATGCATGTAGGACTGCATGCCCCCAACATGAGGTGTGTAAGTTTGAGATCATTAAACCAACCTTTAGGCACTACAAAAAAGATGGGTTTTAGCGACGGCAAATTTACGACGGACGTATATCCATCGCAAAATAGGTCATTTGCGACGGACTTTTGACAGTTTTGCGACGGACATCTTTAGTTGGTCAATTTTGACCACTTTTGCGACGGCAAGAGAAGCCCGTCGCAAATTTGCGACGGACTTTAGCGACGGAGACATAAAATGCCAACGTTTTGTACCCATTTGCGACGGACGCCGTCGCAAATTCTAAGCAAAACATTTGCGACGGGCAACATTTCCGTCGCAAATTCGGTCGGGTTACATTTTGCGACGGCTTTCCGTCGCAACTTTTAAATTCAAATTTGCGGCGGCACACTTTTCCGTCGCAAATTTGAGCGGTTGAATCTTGTCAGGCGGGTTGGTGACCAATAATTGACCCGGGTCGTCGCAAACGCTATCTGCGACGGAAAAGCCGTCGCAAAATATGCAATTTACGACGGTAATTAAGGCCGTCGCAAATTTGCGCAGATTTATAATAGTCCACTTCCTTTTTCTTCCCTTTCACTTTCACTCACGAAAAAAATAAGAAATGATGCGGTTTTCATATGTTCTTCACGTATAATTGGTGTATTTGTCATTGCCTTCTACCTCACCGTACGTATTTGTTATTGCCTTCAACTTCACCGTACGTTTTCACATTTTTAACCGTTTAAATGTCATTTTTTTATTGTTTCAATTTTTTAGTACACTATTAGGTAATGAGCATGATATATATTTATTTGATGGGTTTTAGTATGATTGATGATATATGGTTATATTTGTTGGGTTAATTTTAGTTTGTGTGATATTTATACCTATTTTTAGTCGAAACTCTGCTCAATTTTTATGTACACTATTAGATAAATTTGACTTGAAGCGACTACACTAGCTTCTACTAGTAGCTACCCCGCAAGAGAACGGGTTCACTGTAGCATGGGCAAGTATAGGGACCAAATATTATCGAACCCAAGGGATGGTATGTATGCGAATAGATCCCTGAAGATCTACGCGTCGTAGTTAATATGAGTGTGATGTTTTTGGGGTTTTTGAAAAATTAATTAAAAGACTAAAGTAAACTAATTAACTAAAGAACGTAAAAAACGAATTAACTACGGGTTGTTTTCTAATAAGAGACGGTGATGCTTAGGATAGGAATCCCTACGTATACTAACGGAGCAGGTACATAATCAAAGTAATCGTGACAAACAAGAATTAACCTAAGTAAAAGATCGTAGAATGAAAGCTCAAGATTTCTCACCCTAATACTTTATCCTAGCAATCGACTTCACTAATCCACTAACAAGTTAATGAATTGTGCTTAATTAATAAGACCCTAATTTAACTAAGGTGATGCGGTCGTCCTCCTTCGCTAAACCGGTAGATGAATTAACCTTTCCTAAACCCTCTCGTTAAGACTACTAATTGTTATTGAGTGATGCGGTCGTCCTTTCTCTAACACTTTCGTACGAAATTCAAAGGTAAAGTTCAGATTAATTATAAGAATTCATTAACTAAGAGAATTAAAACTAACGTCACGAATTACTCTAATTACGTACCCACATCCTACTTCTACGAGTTCATCCTAACCCAAGCATGCAAGGGTTTTAGCCGGACATGGTTATAACAAAAATAAAAGCAACAGAAGAAACAACGAACATAAACATGATGAATTGGACGAAGAAAATATTAAACATAAACTAGGGTTTAAAAAGAAAATAAATACGAAGAACTGAAATTGAATTAACTAAAACGAAATTAAAAGCGTTTAAGGTAACGAACTAATGAAAAGAAACTAAGAATTCGTATGCAAAACCTCAACAAAACGTAAAATAAAGCTTGCTCGTCTCCTTCCTCTCCAAAAACTAAGTCTAAAGTTATTTCTAAAAGTCGGGGATCTTTATGTTCTCCTCAAAACGTATTTGGAAGAGGTATATATAGGCACCGGGTCGAAACGGGAGTTAATGGGCCGAAAATACGCATCCGGAGGCAAAAGTATATGGGCGCTCGAGCAAAACGCTCGAGCGGTCCCGCTCGAGCTGTGTAGCTCGAATGACGCATTCGCTCGAGCGCTGAATTGACTCTGTATGTTTTGGACGCTCGAGCGATTCGCTCGAGCGGTGGCGCTCGAGCTGCTCGAGCGCAAGAATGGTTCTGTATGTTTTAAGCGCTCGAGTAAGGCGCTCGAGCGGTGGCGCTCGAGCTATGCGCTCGAGTGATCTCTAATCCTTCCAAATGATACTTTTCCTCGTCCGCACTAATACCAATCGTATTTCTTCAATATCTTCTCATCCGGGCATCCGTTTGAGTCGATTCAAAGTCCTACGAACTCCTCTTTTCGCCCTCTATCCATCTATGAACATCAAAGAGACAAATTTATCAATGTATAGAAATAATGCTCATTTGACTCTAAATATTCATCGAAAACACTCAAAACATGAGTAAATCGGGCACCAAAACATAACAATTTCACGCCTAATCAACCCCCCCAAACTTACCATGTTGCTTGTCCTCAAGCAACGAAATAATAAGTCAAGTGAAATTGTTAGGAATGAATCAAGAATCAAATCATGCAAGTAATTGAACTCGAGCTTCAAAGATCAATCACCCGTATACTCACTCACTTTCTTTTATCGTACTCATGCAACAATAACAAGAAACACCAAGATCAAGCATGGACGTGCACTCAACGATGTGTTTCACTCCCTCACAAGTGTATAAAAGTGTTTAAGGGACTCACTCAATCAATCAATCACACATATTGGCAGCCATAGGCTTGTAAGCACTCTCAACTTCGACCATACTCTAGAAATCCATGCCGAATCAAAAAGGACTTTTCTCAAGGTTGTAATGTAGGCTCTTTGGACGGGTGGGATAACAATATGGGGTAAGTGACTCAAGTGAATGAAGAATAGAAAAATCAACTTTGGCACTTTGAGATTAGGAGCAGAATCACTTCAACATTTGCAATCAATACACTTTAATTCCACTACTCTCAACACTTCAATTTTTTTCTTTCTCACTCTTTCACTTTTTTTTTTCAATCATTTTTTTTTTCTCTTTTTCGCACAAACACATGAGCTCATTTTTTCTTTTGCTCATTCTCAAATTTTTTTGTTCTTTTTCCCACATCTCAAAACTCATTCACACCCTTCTTCTCATATTCACTCAACAAACAACTTTTTCCTTTTTTAACTCGATTCACTCCCTTCATATTCACACTTTCCTATTCTCCACTCAAATTGGGACAAAAGGCTTAGGAATTGGAATAGTGTTCATATGTGCTAGCAAATAAAATAGGCTTTAGGCTCAAAGGGGCTAACAAGGGATACATGTCATTGGTAAGGAAAATTTTGGCTAAGTGACTGAATAAAAACAAAGATGGCCTAAGATCACATTCGGCATATCAAACTAGACACAATCAAGAAGCAAGAGCACACACAAGTTCTAGCATCCTCTAAGGTAACGATCCACTCACAAACGAAGAGATTAAATCATGCATTTAAATCTCGTAAGGCTCAAATCTCACGGTTTTCACATCCATGCTAGTCCTAGTGCATTCTCACAATCATCACTCAAGTACTCAAAAGAAAAATTCACAAGCATACAAGTTCTTTCTCAAATCAACTCTAACTCAAACACTCACACAAGAAAACTCCTAACTCAGCCTCACAATTCATCCTACTCATCAAATCATACTCAAAGATAGCAATCAACAAGCATAAGGTGATTGATAGGCATAAAATGTTGAGTAACAAAACAAATTAATAATAGCCCAAGGAGCATCTCAAGGCACCAATAATCAATCAAACTCAACTCAAAGATAAGGGCGTGCATGCATGTGCAATGTAATCATAAAAAGAAACTCCACCCCCCCAAACTTCGACCTTGCTAGAGGTCTAAGTTTGGGGTTGTGGGTTACCTCAACCGAATAATTCATTTTCTCTCAATAGCTTTGCACACTCCCTTGTCTCAAGTTGGTTCATTCAATCTCCACTTCTTTGGTTCCTTTACTCTTTTAGAGACAAGCCTACAAAATAAAGCTCTCGAGTACGAGGTTAGACATACGACTCTAAACACCCTAATAATATAAAAAGACACTAAAAATAAATGAAAGCAAATAAAAATGGGTTGCCTCCCATCCAGCGCTATTTTTAAGGTCCTCATGCCGGACCGTGCTCAAAGGAGCTTATGGGACATCATACGCAAATTTACCTCCCTTACTCTCATAAGAGTGGTGTTTGAACTCCTTTCCTTGATGCCCCACCATCATGAGTTCCTTTGCTCTCTTCTCATCCCCAAGTGTTATGGGTCTCAACTCCTTCTTGCCTCTATCTGGAGGAGTCTTACTAAACAATTTCTTCAGTTTGGACTTTTTCTTCTTAACTCCTCCTTTCCCTTCTAACTGGACCACGTCCACTTTCTTCACCTCTTCATCCTTCAACTTCCTCACTTCATCCCTATCAAAATAATCAAGAACATAACTCTCATGGGTTAAATTATCAATTGAAGGATTAACAAAATCATGAGTATGAGAGGAATTCGGGAGAGAATGTGTGTCTTCAACACGAGGATCAATTGCATCCATGCAATACAAGCTCTCATCCTCCTTCGGGTGCTTCATGGCTTCATATAGGGAGATCTTCACTTCTTGATCATCAACCTTCAACGTGATCTTCCCATTCGCCACGTCTAGCACCATCCCCGCCGTAGCTAAGAACGGTCTTCCCAAGATCAGGGGTACGTGCTCATCTTCCTCCATCTCTAGCACTACAAAGTCGGCTGGAAAAATGTGATCTCCAACTCTCACTAGGACGTCTTCAACAACACCTTGAGGTCGAGTAATAGACCGATCGGCAAGTTGAAGCGTCATCATTGTGGGTTGAAGTTCAACACCTTCCAACTTCTTGAAAAGCGACAACGGCATGAGATTGATGCTCGCCCCAAGGTCGCACAACGCTCCCTTCTTGATCCCGTTCCCAATATCACATAGGATCGTGAAGCTCCCGGGATCCTTCAGCTTAGGTGGAAGCGCCTTGTGCACTAATGCACTCACCTCGTGGTTCAGCTGCACCAACTTCGGCTCATCCACTCGCCGTCTTTTCGCGATCAAGTCCTTCAGAAACTTCGCATAATGCGGCATCTGTTCCAAAGCATCATAAAAATGAATGTTAATGTGAAGTTGTTTAAAAACATCAAGAAATTTTGCAAATTTTTCATCAAGCTTCTTTTTCATGAAGCGCTGTGGATATGGGACAGGTATCACAGATTTGGGTACCCCCCATTCATCTCTTTCTGTTTCTTTCACTTTCTCCCTTGCTTCCTTTGCCTTTTTCCACTTAGGAACTCTCTCAACCTCCTCAAGGTCTTTGTCTTGATGGGACTCATCCTTATCTTCATGCTTCTCAATCCCTTTACTTTCAATCCCCTTCTCAACTTCATCTCCTTTAGGCTCAATCTCTTCTTGGGGCGTCTCAGAATCAGCAGGCATCTGAGGACCTTCGTAGTTGGTTCCACTTCTTAGCTGGATCGCCTTGCACTGCTCTTTCGGATTCCCCTCCGGCATTCTATTCACTGATTTTGCAATCTGGCTCATCTGGAGCTCTAAAGAGGTGAACCTTCGATTGTTCTCTTGTTGAGTTCTAGTCTACTCAACGTTCATCTTCTGGAGCTCTTGATCTCGTTGATCACCCTTCTTATGCAACTCCTTCACATCGTACTCCAAGAATGACAACCGCTTGCTCCCTTCCTCCACCTTCTGAAGGATCGCTCTCAACATCTCCTCGGTTGATGCACCGCCTTCTCCACCAGGAGGTTTAGACCCCGGATCAACACCTGCAGGAACAGTAACACCAGCTTTTGGGTTAGCATAAGAAAAATTATCATTCCTCCTCCATGTGTTTTGAGGAGGCTGCTGGCTTCCTTGAACTCCTTGTGTGTTCCTCCATTGATTTTGAAGTGGCTGAGGGCCTGGAGGCACAAATGGTCGGCCATAAGAAGGCCTTCCATACTGATTACCACCTTGGTAGCCATTCTGATTGTAATATGGACCTCCCATGTAATTGGCTACCTCTTGCTTCCCACTGGGTTGGTCTACTCTCTCATTCTCCACTGCATGCTCTCCACCCAAATTCTTCCCCAACTCGAGGTTGTTGATCTTCTCCATCATGGCCATCAGCAGCCTTCTCGTTCCTTCTCCCTCTTCAACCTGATGCACTCTTTGCAAATCTGCATCCACACCCCAAGCACCGGCATTCGTGACAATGTTGTCCACGATCTCTCTACACCTCTCTATGCCTTGGTTCAGGAATGCTCCGCCCGCACATGCATCTAAATGGGCTTGACCATCCTTGCTGGCCCCACTATAGAAGAATGCCATAATGTCTCCCTCATTGTACCCGTGCTGCGGGCACTCTATCAGCATATTTGAGTATCTCTCCCACGCTTGGCGTAAATCCTCTCCAGACTTCTGGCGAAAGGACGAGATCTCAATTCTAGCCTTGATCGTCCTAGATGGAGGGTAGAATCGCTCGAGGAACAGACGCTCGAGCTCGGCCCAAGTGGTAATACCTCCCCGCGGGAGCGTATTATCATACCACTCCTTGGCTATTCCCGTCAGTGAGAATGGGAACAGCCTTAGCCTCTTGGCATCTTCAGACATGCCATTGTAATTGAATGTTGAAGCTATCATGAGAAAGCTCCTCAAGTGTGTATGAGGATTCTCCTTCCCGATCACCCCTTTGAACTGATTCTCGGTCAGCAGCTTTAAAATCCCCGGTGATATCGAGAAGTTGTTCGCCTCAACAGGAGGCAAAGCCACTCCATCATAGTACCGCTGTGGCTGCGCTGCAAACCTCCCTCGAATAGCAATATTGTGATCTACGTTCATAGGAACGTGTTGAGGATTAGCAGCAGGTACTGGTACTTGTTGGAGTGGTGGTGGGTAAACAGGTGGTTGGTTATAGACTGGTGGTGGATGATATGGATATGGTGGGTAAGGATAAGGTGGATATGGGTAATGTTGGTATGCTGGGTTGTGGAAAGGGTTATTTGGGTTTTGTGGGTAAGCAAGGTTTTGGTTCTGGTTTTGGGGTTGTGTTTGTGCAGAGTTGATTGTGTCTTGTGGGTTCGGGTGTGGGCTCTCAGTTCCCCCTATGGGTATCTGCTGATTACTGCTATTTCCATTGGCACCCTCTGCCCGTTCCACAAGAGCAGTATACTCTGCAGCTATCTTGTCTAACTCCCCAAGTTCATCAGAAATTTTGTCTTTGTTCCCCGCGGCAGTAGTCATTCTTCTCAAGAAGGCTCGGTTCCTTCTGGCTATTGTCTCAGGATCTGCAGGTAATCTCTCTTCGCTCGTATTGCCTTGTGAGCGTGTTTTCATAAACCTGAAACACTAGCAGAAGGATCAAAACGCAACTGCCGACTAAAATAAAAAAAATAAAAATAAAACAGAAAAGAAAGCACTCACTACTAACTACTAAGCTATCTACAAGTCCTATTCAAACATACAACGCCATCCCCGGCAACGGCGCCATTGACTTGAAGCGACTACACTAGCTTCTACTAGTAGCTACCCCGCAAGAGAACGGGTTCACTGTAGCATGGGCAAGTATAGGGACCAAGTATTATCGAACCCAAGGGATGGTATGTATGCGAATAGATCCCTGAAGATCTACGCGTCGTAGTTAATATGAGTGTGATGTTTTTGGGGTTTTTGAAAAATTAATTAAAAGACTAAAGTAAACTAATTAACTAAAGAACGTAAAAAACGAATTAACTACGGGTTGTTTTCTAATAAGAGACGGTGATGCTTAGGATAGGAATCCCTACGTATACTAACGGAGCAGGTACATAATCAAAGTAATCGTGACAAACAAGAATTAACCTAAGTAAAAGATCGTAGAATGAAAGCTCAAGATTTCTCACCCTAATACTTTATCCTAGCAATCGACTTCACTAATCCACTAACAAGTTAATGAATTGTGCTTAATTAATAAGACCCTAATTTAACTAAGGTGATGCGGTCGTCCTCCTTCGCTAAACCGGTAGATGAATTAACCTTTCCTAAACCCTCTCGTTAAGACTACTAATTGTTATTGAGTGATGCGGTCGTCCTTTCTCTAACACTTTCGTACGAAATTCAAAGGTAAAGTTCAGATTAATTATAAGAATTCATTAACTAAGAGAATTAAAACTAACGTCACGAATTACTCTAATTACGTACCCACATCCTACTTCTACGAGTTCATCCTAACCCAAGCATGCAAGGGTTTTAGCCGGACATGGTTATAACAAAAATAAAAGCAACAGAAGAAACAACGAACATAAACATGATGAATTGAACGAAGAAAATATTAAACATAAACTAGGGTTTAAAAAGAAAATAAATACGAAGAACTGAAATTGAATTAACTAAAACGAAATTAAAAGCGTTTAAGGTAACGAACTAATGAAAAGAAACTAAGAATTCGTATGCAAAACCTCAACAAAACGTAAAATAAAGCTTGCTCGTCTCCTTCCTCTCCAAAAACTAAGTCTAAAGTTATTTCTAAAAGTCGGGGATCTTTATGTTCTCCTCAAAACGTATTTGGAAGAGGTATATATAGGCACCGGGTCGAAACGGGAGTTAATGGGCCGAAAATACGCATCCGGAGGCAAAAGTATATGGGCGCTCGAGCAAAACGCTCGAGCGGTCCCGCTCGAGCTGTGTAGCTCGAATGACGCATTCGCTCGAGCGGTCGCGCTCGAGCTGCTCGAGCGCTTAATTGACTCTGTATGTTTTGGACGCTCGAGCGATTCGCTCGAGCGGTGGCGCTCGAGCTGCTCGAGCGCAAGAATGGTTCTGTATGTTTTAAGCGCTCGAGTAAGGCGCTCGAGCGGTGGCGCTCGAGCTATGCGCTCGAGTGATCTCTAATCCTTCCAAATGATACTTTTCCTCGTCCGCACTAATACCAATCGTATTTCTTCAATATCTTCTCATCCGGGCATCCGTTTGAGTCGATTCAAAGTCCTACGAACTCCTCTTTTCGCCCTCTATCCATCTATGAACATCAAAGAGACAAATTTATCAATGTATAGAAATAATGCTCATTTGACTCTAAATATTCATCGAAAACACTCAAAACATGAGTAAATCGGGCACCAAAACATAACAATTTCACGCCTAATCAAAATTGTGTGATTTTTTTTATTTGATTGGTTTACTATGATTGATATATGGTTGTGTTGGATTGATTTTTGTGATGGAAAAATTTGTATATCCGTATTTTTAGGCGAACTCTGCCCAATTTTTTACAACTCATGTGATATTTACTTTTAATCTGTTATAGATGCAATTTCTAGATCGTGGTTGGATGTACTCAATACCTAGAATGATAGAAGGAGGCATTAACTCTGTCTTTTGCAATAAAATTGTTGAGTTTATTGAGTTTGCACTACAACATCCATGCATTATGGATTGTATGGGTAATATTAGGTGTCCGTGTAAAGACAGAAGATGCAGAAATATGACAAGTGTTGATGAGGTTAGAACGCATCTTGTAATTTCCGGTTTTTTTCCCCGTTATTACAACTGACCAGTCACGGTGAACAACGGTGGAATGTTGACATCGAAACTGTAGAATACTGGTATACTGGGTGGAGCGGTGGTGGAAGTTCTGATGTTGGTGGTTCAAGTTATGTTCTGTATACTCAATTTGAACCACAAATAGAGGATGAACCTGATAGATATCGGATGATGATTGCAGAATCTGTTTTGGATGGTCAACCACAATTCAATGAAACACCTATGGAGGAGGAACCAAATCATCGGTCAAAGAAGTTTTTTGATATGCTTAAAACTGTTGATCAAAAGTTGTTTCCTGGTTGTGAGACTGAGACACAGTTGTCATTCAATGCTCAAATGTTGAACATCAAAACTGAAGGCAAGGTCAGTCAAAAAGTGCTCAATCAATTTGCTAAATTTTTCAAACGAGCTCTACCTAAAGACAACACGGCGCCTGATAATTTCTATCAGAGCAAGAGGCTCTTGAAGGATATGGGTCTACCCTTTGAGAAGATTGATTGTTGTACAAACGGTTGCATGTTGTTCTGGGACGAGGATGAGGATGAGGACCATTGCAAGATGTGTGGTCACCCACGGTACAAACCATCTGGTCGTACAAAAAGTAAGAAGAAAGTGCAGTTGAAGGCTTATAAGGCAATGTATTACCTTCCCATCACTCCTCGTCTAGAGAGGTTGTATCAGTCTAGTGCCACGGCTAAAGACATGGCATGGCATGCTGAAGAGTGTTCTGGTGCGAATTCTGGAGAGATGCGACATCCTGCAGACTCGGAGGCATGGAAACATCTTGATTGGGAGTTTCCAGATTTTGCAAGGGAGACGAGAAATGTGAGGTTAGGCTTGTGCACGGATGGTTTTGCTCCATTTGGAATGCACGGAAAAAAGTATTCATTATGGCCTGTGATGTTGACCCCGTACAATCTACCTCCTTGGTTGTGCATGAAGCCTCAACATATATTTCTTAGTATCTTGGTGCCTGGACCACACAACCCCAAGCATAGATTGGATGTATATCTCCAGCCACTGATTAAAGAGTTGAAATCTTTGTGGTCTACGGGGGTGGAGGCCTACGGCGTTCATAGGAAGCAGAACTTCACGATGCGAGCTGCACTTTTGTGGACCATTAGCGACTTTCCAGCATTTTCTATGTTGTTTGGGTGGTCAACAGCAGGAAAACTGGCATGCCCGTATTGCATGGACGGTTCTGATGCATTCTATCTTCCATTGAGTAGAAAAGTGTCATGGTTCGACAACCATCGCAAGTTTCTTGCTCCTGATCATCCCTTTCGAAGGAACAAAACAGACTTTCTAAAGGGTAAAAATGCAGTAGGCCGGCCAAGACCACGGATTCGATCAGGTATGTGTCTGGGTACTGAATCACTACTTATGTCAATGTGTCTCATATAAATAAGTTAATCATATATAAATTAATTATTTCAGGTGATTCGTTGTTGTATGAGGTTACAGTCACTGATTTGATGAAGAGAATTGAGGCGGGTGCAATGGAGCACAATAAATGCATCCAGGGTGGTTGGAAGAAGAGAAGTATCTTTTGGGACTTACCTTATTGGAGCAAGTTGTTGATTCGACACAATTTAAATGTGATGCATATAGAGAAGAATGTTTTCGACAACTTATTTCATACGGTCCTGGGTACTGAAGGGAAGACCAAAGACACTTCAAAATCCAGAGATGAGTTGAGGCTCTTCTGTTCTCGTGCTTCCCTACACAAGGATGAGCAGACAAGAACATATCCCCAAACCTCTTACACAATTAGTAAAGTAGAAAGGAAGAATTTGTGTAAGTGGGTGAAAGAGTTGAGCTTCCCTGACAATTATGTGTCGAATTTGGGAGACAGAGTTGACACGGAAACTGGAAAAGTGTCTGGAATGAAGAGTCATGATTGTCACGTGTTAATGCAACGACTCTTACCTATTGCATTTCGGTACTCACTCCCCAAGAATATGTGGAGTGTCATCACGGAATTAAGTCTATTTTTCAGACACTTAACGGCATCAACGATTACAGTTGAGGCATGAGACATTTGGATGAGGAGATCCCTGTTATTCTATGCAAACTTGAGCAGATTTTTCCACCCAGCTTCTTCGACTTAATGGAGCACTTACCCGTACACTTAGCGTATGAAGCCTCAATTGCTGGTCCCGTACAATATTGATGGATGTACCCTTTTGAAAGGTAATTCTATACCATTTTTTAGATCGACTTTTAAGATCAATACTGAATAAATTTTCTAACACTTCTTGTTTTAAGTATTTGCACAACTTAAAGCTCAATATTGGAAATGCGGCCCACATCGAAGCATCAATTGTTAATGCATACCTTACTGAAGAGGTTGGAGCATTTTGTTCTTACTACTTCGGCGATCAAGTTCAAACCAGAATCAGAAATGTGCCTCGCAACTACGATGGTCGTGGAGTAGACCATTCCCTTCGTGATGTTGAAGGTATGTTATCTGTATTTTTGCATCCGGGTCGACCAATGGGTAAGGGCACCAAACGATCGTTCAGGGGCAGTATTAAAGAGGAAACAATACATTCATATGTTTTGATGAATTGTCCTGAAGTCCAACCGTATATAGAGTAAGTAATTTAATTTTATAGTTGAGTTTTTTACAATATGTATACTGTTGATATCTGAAAAGTAATTAATTTCTTTTTTTTTCTGATATATAAGGATGTTCTGTGAGTATAAGCGTCAAGTAGAACCAGACATCACAGATGCAACAATTTTTCAATCCATCCGCAATGATTTTATGTTTTGGTTCCAACGTTACGTGAGTATCACATAATTATATGATTTTTACCCTATAACAAATATGTTATTATTTTTATACATGACAATTTAATATTTACAGGGACAAAATGACCTACTTAATAACAACCCACATCTTGAAGCTCTGAGCAAAAGACCACTACGTAGTGTGGTATCATACCACGAATATTACGCAAATGGATACAAATTTTATACTGAAGCGTATGCTTCAATGAAATTGACTACAAACAATGGTGTTTGCGTTACCGGTGGAAACTACAACGAAGAACCCATCGATTACTATGGAGTGCTGCAAGAAGTAGTTGAAATAGAATATCCGGGTTGGCCGAAGAGGACGATAGTGTTGTTCTTGTGTGAATGGTATGATCCAGGGAAACAAGGAACAAGAGTCGACAAAAACTACAAGATTGTTGATATCAACACCGAAAAGAAGTTTCCGGCGGCATACGATCCCTATATTTTTGCAACGCAAGCATCTCAAATATATTATTGCAAATACCCCGGATCAAGTAAGCCCAACTTGAGGACAGTTTGCAAAGTGAAGGCAAGATCATTGGTTGAAGTTTCTAATCCGTCAAAGAAAGACGGTGTAGAACCAACAGATCCATTTCAAACAGAGATACAAGAGGCTCAAATAGAGGTTGGTCAAGAAGGTGTGAATATTTTTGTGGTAATGATTGAAAGTGATCCTGAGGATGATGGACAAGAGCGCGGTGAGGAGGAAGAAGAAGAAGATGATGATGATGATGATGATGAGAATTACTAAATTATTGTATATATAACAAGTTAGAAACGAAAATGAATTAATTTGGTGAATTATAAAAAAAAAATGAATCAATTTGGATACATATACAATTAATTGCATACAAATGAACGAATTATAAATTTAAGCGGGAGTCGAAATAAATAATTTTACCAAAATAATAAAAATTAAATGGCCAAAACATTTATAAAAACAAGTGAGAAACGAAAATGAATTAATTTGGTGAATTATGGAAAAACAATGAATCAATATGGATACATATACAATTAATTGCATACAAATGAACGAATTATAAATCTAAGCGGGAGTCGAAATAAATAATTTTACCAAAATAATAAAAATTAAATGGCCCCAACATTTATAAAAATAAGTGAGAAACGAAAATGAATTAATTTGGTGAATTATGAAAAAAAATGAATCAATTTGGATACATATACAATTAATTGCATACAAATGAACGAATTATAAATTTAAGCGGGAGTCGAAATAAATAATTTTACCAAAATAATAAAAATTAAATGGCCCCAACATTTATAAAAACAAGTGAGAAACGAAAATGAATTAATTTGGTGAATTATAGAAAAAAAATGAGTCAATTTGGATTCATATACAATTAATTGCGTACAAATTAACGAATTATAAAATTATGCATTGTCGAAATAAATAATTTTACAAAATAAAAAAAATAGTTGGGCAAAATATTTTAATAAACAACTTAGATACGAAAAGAAATTAATTTGGTGAATTATAAAAAAAATGACTTAATTTGAATACATATACAATTAATTGCGTAAAAATGAACGAAAAAAGCACATGGCCTAGCGGCCGCCCCTCCTCCCCATGCACAAGAGGTCGCGTGTTCGATTCCTCTTGAGCGCAAACTTGGATTAATTGTTCAAGGCCTAATATTGATACATATAGAAGGTGGGCCGCATATAATAAGCTATGGGCCGCATATAATAAGCTATGGACCGGTGGCCCAGTGGTTCGAGCGCGCCCCGCCCGCCCCGGGTGCCCGGACTCGAACCACGCGAACCACATTTTTTTTGTACAGGTTCGGAATTTGCGACGGCCAAATTCCGTCGCAAATTGAAATTTTTGCGACGGAATATACCCGTCGCACATTGTAATCGGAAATATTAAAAAAAATAAACATTTGCGATGGCAATGATCCGTCGCAAACGTTGTAGACCCGATCGGGTCTGACCCGAATGACTTGCGACAGACTATAGGCCGTCGCAAATTTTGAGCGACCTGGTCGGGTCAAACCCGCCAATTTTGCGACGGTTTTGTCCGTACATTTGCAACGGGAGGCAAAAGTGCGTCGCAAACATTAGCTACGACTGTTTTAACAACTGACATGTGTCCGTCGCAAACCGTGTTTTGCGAAGGATTTTCCGTCGCTAAACCGTGTTTTTTTTGTAGTGAGGATTTAATGTTTAATTTTAATAACAAAATTAGATTAGCGATAATAAATTAGGAGACAATAATCTCGGGAAAAATGCAAATAGGCCACTGAATTATGATTTCATATAAACTTTATAATTTCCCCATTTTATTACTCCCTCCGATTCAAAATGTTTGATGTTTTAAAATTTATTGTGAGAATTAAGAAGTGGTGTATAGTGATTATTATACCCTTATAATATATTGATTGAAAATTAGAGATTAATGGAAGGTCAATTAGTTTATTTATGGAGTAAAATTAATAAAAGGTAAGGAGAAAATATGAGCGATATTTTATGGGGATTTAAATAGGGGCATAATAGAAAAATAAAGTGCAAAATACCCTAAAACATAAAATATTTTGACACAAAAAATACTTTAAAACATCAAATATTTTGAATCGGAGGGAGTATATACTAATTCCCAGACATCGCACTATATACATGCACTTAGTATATAAACTTTTATTTCAAGGAAATACAACAGAAAATCGGCGCACTCTTTATCTTATTCATGTTTACTTTTTGACATGCTTGCTGCTACTTTTCTGTTTCTCATCAGATTGCCTTTACATACACTTTTTTCACTCTCTTAATTTTCGTGTACTGTATAGCAATTGAGTTCAGATATTTCTAACATAAATAATCAAGATCATCAATATTGTTCTTAATATCCAGAAAAAGAGATGGTCCCTTGTACCACAGCCACACGTGACAGCAGCCCAATAATTACGATTAGACATTTGAAAAATAGGATTAATTTTTTTTTGGATAATTAAACTCAGAGGTTATGATTGTTATGATTACGATTCATAAAATGATACTAAAATTAAATATTGATTTCTACTACAAGGAACACAAACTAGATATTAATTTAAAAGTTAGGGGGACTTGCAGCTAAGTTAAGTTTCTAAGACTAAAATACAAGTAGGTGTAGTACCTTTTCTAAAATGCAAATGGGTTAGTTTTCAATATTAAATGACTTAATTACCCTTACTTTCCCTAATAACAACACATCACCTCTCGTCTGAAATTACAGTGCAAAGTCCCATCAAATATTAATAAAATTAATTCCATAATAACATAATGGAGCTTCTCTGATTAACTTTGTAAATTGAAATCATTCACTTTTTTTTTTATTTAAATTACAACTTTTTCCATGTATTTTTTTATTTTGTAATTATTCTCGCAAATGAATAGTACAAATAATAATATTATAGTATAAATACAATATGTGGGGATTATTGCCAATGAAATAATTGTACCATAGTACACAATATAATACCATAGTATAAACGAGACAAATAAAGTACAAATTTTTTGCATGTTTGTACCATAGTGTAAAATATAATACCATATTACAAATTTTACAATTTGGTATTACAAGGGTGTGGGTGTTATATCACTGTATTTATCTTTAGAACATTATACACTTTACATAACTCAATTAAAAAAAAATCATAAGTATGCACCAAAAAATTCATCTCTACCTGCAAAATCAAAATTATTATGAAGAAAAAATAGATGGAAAAAAAAAATCAAACTCAGTAGCCCTCTCCCCTCCCCACTCTTTCAGGCAACAACCCTTGCCCCCTTCCTCCCCCCCCCCCCCCCCCCCCCCCCCTCCAACCCAATCCCACGCAGCACAAAAACCTTTTTCCCCTCCCCCAAGCCCACGCAGCACAAAAACCTAATAATTTCTTACTGGAAAAGAAGAAGAGATGGTGGCTTCGGCTTCGCCTGGAGAACAGGGGGGGGCGGCGACGCTATTTCGGCGGCGGCATCACGGTGGTGCTGCCCCTTGGAGGCGGAATCGTCGCTACGGCGAGAGAGGGAGGGTGGTGCTGCGTCGATCGGAGAAGCGGCGTTGGGCGGCGGCTGTTCTTCGGCAGTGGAAACGTAGTGATGGAGTTTTGAGGCGGCGGCGCTTGACTGACCACAGCGGCGCTGGGTTCGAAGGAGCGGAAGAGGCGTGGGCTTGGGGACGCTGGCGGCCGCGGGCTAGAGCATGGCGGCGATCGATCCGCCGGAGAAGGAAGAGAGGTGGAGGTTTCCATTGGGGGGGGGGGAGAGAGAGAGAGAGAGAGAGAGAGAGAGAGAGAGAGAGAGAGAGAGAGAGAAAATTGGGGAAGGGATATTTTCTTGTGCGTGAATGGAAATAATTGAGGAGAGAGAACTGATGTTGAGTTAGAGAGAGAGAACTGACTTTTTGTTTTAATTAAAAAACATTTAATAAAAGTTAACTAGAGTGCAATTTTAAAAAGGTAGTTAACTAGAGTGTAATTTAGATCCAAACTACTACACCCCATAGCAATTTTCTCTAAAAGTTAATGCTGAATTGTCAAATTAAGTTAAAAAAAAAAAAAAAAAAATTCTAGCATGCACTCAAGTGCATAGTATACACTTGAATTTTAAGGTTAATTTTTTATTTAATTTTAATTTTTTCAAAAAACACACAAACACGCCGAACTTTTTGTTTTTTTGCAATTGAGGTATTGTTGATGTCTTCTGATGTCTTCTTAGGGTATTAGTGATCACTTCTTGGGTATTGCTGGTTTCTATTTGGAGTATTTTTTTCAAAATCTAAGTCTGCAGTCATGATTAAAGAAATTTATTCCTTCTGATTCCTTGGCATACTTATATATACTTCAGTTTGAAAATTTGTAGGCCCAGGGGAGATCAGTCATGATTAAAGAAATTTATTCCTTCCGATTTCTTGGCGTACGTATACTTCAGTTTGAAATCTGTAGGCCCAGGGGAGATATATCATACCAAAAAGCAAGAGAAAATATTATGGTTTTTTTATTCAAATATTGTACTTTTCAAAACAACTTAGTAATGTATGGTGGTTTTCGAAACTCTTATCCAAATAAGAAAGAGCGCGTCGTGAATGGCGCTCACACTCTACAAATAGGAAGGGCGCCGTCCTCAAGGGCGCTCCACAAAGTTTCCGATCAAGTTTCCGACGATGGCCAGGGGGTGGAGAACAAACAGTAGGGGCGCCGTCCTCAACGGCGCCCATCGACAACCCTGACACAAGGTTAACACGTTTGACTGGGGAATATAAGTGGGCCCCATCATGGACGCCAACATGAACAAAGCTCATTGCAGTAACCTTGAAAAAGTGAGTTTGCGCCCAATCCATCTCGTTCGGGATTCTAGAGATAACAACTCAACCACAACGTCTGATCCTAAGTTCAGGATTGTGTCGCAACATGAACAACAGTTCATCCCATTCCTCTTCATCAGCCAATGGCTCAAATATACCTGAGGTGTATGTCAAAACATATGCATGCGTACTCTAACATTGATGCACTACCCTGTGGGATCCATTCCAAAGTGTCTGCAGACAGTCATTGCATGTGAGCATGGAATACCAGTCTTGCTCCATTGACCGCACAAACATTCTTGTGACGATAATTTTACTATATATGTACGCCAGCGTCTAGATACATCATGAAATGTTGTTACACTAGCAGTTTCAAGAGAAAAATTATACCTATCCAAATTGTGTCTCAAAGTCAGTCCTAAGTGTTGCTCTTTGTCAAATCTTCTCAAAATGTCATCAGACCACCTCTGATTAGTTTGTTGTAGCTTTAATGCAGCCTCTTCCCTTTCCAGAAAACCATTTTCGATCGAGTGAATGTTATTCACACGATTGCTGTGATTGGAAGACGGCGTACACCAACCAATACGCCATTGAAGCATTCTGACATGTTGTTGGTCATAACACCATATCGAAAACCTTGGTCGTAATAAAGTGTCCACTTACACTTTTCGATTGCGAACAAATATTCAAAAGCCTCAGGATTCAACTCTTTGATTTGCTCCATGATTCGTTCAAATTGTAATACTGTCAATGATTTACCCACATTGTAGCACAAATCCTTCAACTGGACGTTCTTGAAACGAGTATTGAACTTTGAAGCAATATGTCTTAAGCAGAAATGATGTACATCATTTGGTTCATGAAAATCTGAGATCTCCTCAACTGCTTTCACCAAACCTTTATGTCCGTCTGAAATGAGACAAACACCACCAATGCCCCGAACTACGTGTGCCGCTAACATGCACAGAAACCAGCGCCAGGAGCTGAAACTTTCTTCATCGACGAATGCATAAGCTAAATGAATGACATTCTAATTGGCATTAATGGTGACTGCAATCAACAATTTATTCTTATATTTGGTGTAGAGATGTGTGCCGTCCATAGAAATAATTTTATGGCAATGCTAAAATGCGTCGATGCATGGTTTAAATGCCCAGAACACATAGTTCAATGTATGGACACCTCTGATTGGTTCACGTTCCATATGACGCCACTCGACAACTGTTCCAGGATTGTATTTCTGCAATGCTTTCATGAACTTGGGCAAATACTGACATGAGCTCTCCCAGGTCCCATACACATTCTCCACCGCACGTTTTATTGCATCCCATGCCAAATGGTACGAAATATCATAATTAAATCGATCTTTCACCATCACTTTTTCACATTCAGATTTATATGTAGGATGTACCTTCACCATACTCTCTAACATACCCGCAATCAAATTCTTACCCAAATTGTTGTGACGCGGGTTAGAGCCCCTGATAAAACAAGTGTGATGCGGTCCCAACCGAGTAATTTTCAAACTTGTAGTCTTCTTCGAACAATTCGCCCGCAACTACCAATTACATTGTTGAAAGGAAGAGTTACCTTCAGCCCCCTCGCATTTTGTTTGCATACAACTTTCCAAATGGTTGGGGTACTCTCCTTGACTGCAAACTCACGCATGGAATGTCGAATTGAATAATTCTTAACAACAATCTGTAATTGGATTTTGTTTGTGAAGATCATTCCCACCTTCAAAATTCCCACATCATCATCCCATGTGAATTCACAATCCGGTATGCCTATTGAATCAATAGGCATATCCTTGTATGGTGAGTCGAAAAAAGAAGCTTTCGATAAACTAGGATGTGGTGTAAATTGTTGTGTCATATGTACAGTTGAATGAACTGAATCATCAATATTATGACACTCGGCTGGACACCTTTCCATAATGCATTCATCATCATTATGTTGTGTTTCTGGCTTAGAATCACACGGAACACTATGCCCCAAACTATCAGAGGTTGCCCCATTATAAACTCTTATGTGCCTAGCATGATCATTCACATTACGAGTTGGAACTTAATTGGTGAAATGAGGCATTTCAGATTCAGCGGCAATGTAAGATGCGTACTGATTGTACGTATATTCCATTGGATCATGAGATGATCATGAAAGAAATATCATTTTCGCGTCAACAAATAGCTCAACTGGTCCGAAACCAGCATTCAGATAAAAAAAGAAACGGGGGTCGCTGTTACACGTAATCAGAAAAATTTGTGACATGTTATTAATGACATATTTTGCAGATACCTTCAACGAATATTGATTCAAGTCAAAACCAGTCGTCTCAGAATAAAGGTAATAGATCATTATAATCAATCTGACGATCAACTCGTTGTAATCCAACAACTACTTCATCACATCGTACAATTATTTCAATATCATTTGAATTTGTCATACCTACAAGCTCCGTTCAAAATGCCAAAATTTAAATTTAGTTTATACGAATTGAATTTTTCTTTAATCAATGGAATCAATCATTTATGATAAACATTTAAAAAAAAAACACCAATATACATATGAGGTTTATAAATATTAAAATATAGCATTTCATTCCTAGGGCATATTTAATTTTCATGTAAAAAAAATGTAGTCTTTCATTCCTAGGATTAAAACTTAATACAAATAAAATAACAATGCTTAAATTAATTTTTTTAGATTAAAATATTTCTTTAATTTTTTTTATTTAACTAAAAATCATAATATTTTGTTGTTAAAGTTTTTGATATAATACCCAAAATAAATTAGTCATTTTCGCAAGCTGACATTTTTCATATAAAAATTAAACTGTGTATACATTAGTGTAACTGTGTATGTATATTTAGATGCTAGTTTTATTCATTTCAATAAAAATATTAATTTAACATTTTTAATTATTACACTAAAAATATTAATTATTTTATTAAAAATTAAAATCAGTTGTCCACGATGCAACTATATATCACTCCTAATTTATTTTTAAAAAATGAAATATGAACAAAATAATATATATCACGTATGCTAATTAATCTTATATAGTATAAATTTGCTTATATTTGCAGTTTTTTATTTGATTAAGACCGTTTTATTTCCATTATCTTCAATAAACACATCATAAATATACAATATCCTTGCACCTTAAAAAAATCAGTGAATGTAAATACTTACAATAATAAAATAAATAAAAATACCTCAAGATGTGTAATCCTTCCAAATATACTCCTCTTTATACGTCTTGTGATTATTGCAAACATCAACCCAAGAGCATAATAACCTAAGAACAATAATATAACAAATTTAATGAGGTATACTATATATAAACAAACAACTTGTACTTAAAATATTTTCCTGAACTTACTCGTGTCTCTGAAAGTTTTGTTATAGAGATGTTAAAATGGAGGAATAAGTTTATATTTATAAGAGGTAAAAATCATATACTGTATGCATGTGAACTTTGTAATTTCAAACTTGAATTCTACTATAAAGAATAAATTTACGGGACTTTGCATCAACATTTGAATAAAGCATGCATGGGTTGCATGTGAACTGCCGAAGAATATATATATTTGCATAACTTTGCATGGTTGCATGCGGACTGCCAAAGAATATATTCGCATTGCTGTCTGAACAAGAAATGACAATACGGTGGAATGACCCTTGGGCGCCATTGACAACGGCGCCTTGCAGCCAAACTTGACAACTATCCTACCTTGTCAGCTGAGATAATCAAGGGATGTCGATGGGCGCCATTGAGTACGGCGCCCCTACTGTTTGTTCTACACCCTTGTCGGTTGAGATAATCAAGGGCTGTCGATGGGCGCCGTTGAGGACGACGCCCCTACTGTTTATTCTCCACCCCCTGACCATCATCAGAAGCTTAATCGAAAACTTCGTGGAGCGCCCTTGAGGACAGCGCCCTTCCTATTTGTACAGTGTGAGCGCCATCCACGACGACGCTCTTACTTATTTTGATAAGAGTTTCAAAAACCACCATACATTACTAAGTTGTTTTGAAATGTACAATATTTGAATAAAAAAAGCCTAATATTATTAAGCTCTATCTTTTCTCTGTTCTCCATTTACATTTTTGACAACCACTCGAGGCTACCCAAAATAGGCCACATGATTGTGTGAATTAAGCATAAGTAACAATATTGCAAGTGACACATCTAGTATACATTAAAACCTCTATAAATTAATACTCTTGGGACCGAGAAAAAATATAATTTTAGAGAGGTATTAATTTATCTATAAATTAATAATTTATTAATTTAAAGAGTTTTTTTTAGTACAGTGAATAAAAATTTATTTTTATAAAAATGAGAGCCTTAATTAATGATATGCATTATATTCATTGAACTATATAATAAATAAATTCATCATACATAACACAACGAATTTAAAAGTTTAGAAGAAATTGTAGCAACCATCATCGAGAATGATGTAGATGATAGCATGATGATACAATACCTTTGGAACCAGTTACGAGAAATGAAGCACTTATAGCATCCAGAACACTTCACAATTTTTTGGTGCAATTTGAGAATGCAACACCAAAATTATTGGATGAGATAAGAAAAGTTTGAGATAAAATCCAAGCAGATTTGAAGTTTAACAAGAAGGAATCAACAATATATTCTTATTTTACTAAATTGTCCTTGTTATTTTTGTAATGCGAAAAAATTATTAATTTATGATATTGATGGGACCACTAATTTATATAGGGTTTTAAAAAAAATTATTATCTTATTATTTTATCGAAATTGGTAAAATTTTGTACTAGATGGCCAAGTCGGGACCGGAGAAAATTATTATTTTAGAGAGGTTATTAATTTATAAAGTATTAATTTATAGAGGTTTACTGTATATAAAAAAACAACAGTAGCAAACAAATTCATTGTAGCAATACTCGTACTATGGTGAATTCGAAGGTGACACGCACTTATAGGTGATTCCGTAGTTTTCACGCGATGATTTTGGTGCATAATTTCATTCTACATTTTCTTTTATTATTTTATACTTAAATGAATTTATGGCAAGTAAACTCATCGGGAAGGGACAAACTTTAATTAGAGAGGATGAGATAAACTATTTCATTTGTCAAGGTGCACCAAACCGCAAACCTGTGGTGCACTTCCATTAATTTTACATTATTCAATTATTATCTTTTGTAATTAACAGACTAATAATGATAAAAGAGAAAAACATGTTGGGCTAAAAACGAGAAGACTTGTAGAGTTCTTCACATTGCCTAACCTTTTAAATTCAAATTTTTTAAATGATATATTCTGAAATATATTTAAAAACCTTTAAAATCTTCACTATTTTATCTATTGAGCTTTAACATAATTTTTTACTGCAAAATTGTAGGAATATATGTTAAATCAATATCTTTTTCGGTAATTAAATTTAATAAAGCACTTATTGATTAAATTATTAAATTATAGAATGATATAATGCAATAAGACGATATTTTTTATATTGATAATGGAACGCTTATTATAAAATACAATATACATTTTTTGATAAAGTATAGAGTGAAATTAGTTCATACATGAACCATTATAAAGGGCATGAGTTATTATATTAAGTGGTAGCGTATTATTTATTGACATGAAAGATATTAATTGTGGAGGATACATATTGTTTTTATTAAAAAGTATGAGTCGAAGGATATAAGTTGTTTCACTAAAGTGTGTTTATCATTTACACTGAAGGGTGTGACTTGTTCTACTAAAAAGTATTATAATTAAAGTGGTTTATGTATGAACAAATTTCATACTATACGTACTCATATTTTTTTGAACTAGTCATTTAACACGTGCTTTGCACGTTGTCAATAATTTTGTTACAGTAAAAATCCACTGAAGTCATATTGCAAATATTATACATATTACATTTACACATAATTGCAAAATTTTGAACTATGTCTTTGGTATTTGTTTTAACATCAGCAAATCCAAAAATGTCCACGTGTGATTCAAGCATTTGCTATAATCAAACATTTGAGGGCCTTGAGTATGAAACATAATCTGTTCTTTTTTTATTCTTCTTATTATAGCATTTCTTTCAAGCAGACAATCAAATGATGGTGGGATCTCGTTTTTAATATCTTAAAAAAGGTCAATACACAAGGTTAAATACTTCAATCGTTAACCTTACTCATCCGACTTGATAGATGGAAATAATGAATAAATGCAACCAACCTTCAGACTTTGGAACATAATTTAAAACAATTAGTAATCACTCAATCTTCATACAAAAGAATATGCAAAAAATAAAAGGACAAAAAGAAAAGGTAAATGAGAAGGAAATATAGCCATTGCTGATTTGATGAGCAGTTCAAAACCCCCTTATTTTACCCCGATATCATTTTCTCCTCATCCATCTCTATCCCACTACTGATAACAACCCTCTTGAATCCTTATCTCTCTGTATTTCGCTACATCAATCATTAGCAAACAATCCACCAGGAAATTAAACACGCACAAAAAATAGAGCACTCATAAACAAATCTCTCAAAAAATACACAAAAAACCCACAGTGAGTGAGCACCTTGGTTCCCAAAGAGAGTGTGAGATGACATGAATGAGTTGTTATAATTTGTATTAGCTCACACCGCCACATTATGTCAAACTAATGACTGAATAGCAGAAAAAATATAGTTGCAACTGGTCATTGAAATATTTTACCAACATATATTACTATTGGCTTATTTGAACAGGTTCATAGAGGAAAGAAGAAAGTTGCATGCCTGCGGCTATCGGGAAGAGGAAGGAAAAAAAAAACAAAGAGGAAGACAATTTTAAATAAGAAATGAAACTACATATATTAAATCTCATCTGCAAAAAAGTATTTATAATGTTAAACCCCCAAAAGTAACTTCATGCAAATGTTAAGCATTTCTATTTAAGGTAATGTATAAGGACTCACAACCAGTTTAATTAATGAGAAAGAATAGCAAGTCATATTATCACTGTGCTCTAACAAATAAACAGATTCAATAAGAGTAATTCTATATTTACTCCCTCCATCCTAGCGCCACGGAAAAAATCACCAAGACACCTACTGCTTCAAATTTTCTTAATAGTGATACTTTTCCAAGACTGCCAACGGATGATACAGAGCATGCCAAATTTATCCACAACCTCAAGATCGAAGTTTAGCTGATTCAAAATTGCACAAGCCCGATGAAAGCATAATTATTGTCGGGCAAATAAAAATCTTCAAAGTTTATTGTTTATATGTTTCATTTCCACATTTAAAGTCCTAAAAGGAAAAAGGAGTCAAGGGCAGATTTACTTTCCATTCAGTCTCCCTCAGAAGTCAAATCACATGCATATAGATAACTTCTGCATATCATCATCAAACTTTTATACCTGATATATTCAATTACTACTCATTCACAAATCTTAGACGCACAAGAAATTCATTGCACCTTTACAGCTACATGTGATCGGGTTCATGGTTTTAGCGGAAAGTCGAAACTCTTGAGAATTTGTAGTTCTTAAACACTGTAATGATATAAAGTATAAGTACTTGAATAAAATTTATGAAGACATTCAAAATGGCCATTGACCTCTCCACTTTATTATATGAAGTGTTCCTAACAGGAACCAAATCAATTGGTCTGCTCTCAATTGTTGAGTTGTATGTTGTAAATATAGTGACCAAAGCTACTTGATCTGTTGCGTGCAAACTGTTACGGGACTTTGTAAAATGTGTCTCGAAAGTGTAGTTACTCCTGCAAATATTTTTGGAGTAGTTGTTAGTACCTAAACCATGTGAGAGGGAACTTAATCCTGATTATTTACTGAATTCAATAAATAAATCATATAGCAGAGTTTAGGCACTTGCAATTCGATATAAAGTGTACAAGTGATATATAGAAAAAGTGCAGATCACGCCATATACTTATACAATATCTGGCAACAGCTTAAAACTCTCTAATGAATAGAAACAAAACAAAACTTTTATATAAAAATTCAATACCATTAATGGGAGGTATAACAAATCATCAGAAAAGCAGTAAGAAATTGGCAAAAGATATTCCAATTTTTTTTTTGTAACAATCTTTGATTGCACAGAGCATGACCGATGGTTGTGGATCCAAAAAAAAAAAAGTCAAATCATTTACTATGACAAATTCTCGAGACGGTAAACCAGTGCACAAATTATTCGTACCTACAGAAATTAAGTAACAAATTACATTTTGTAGTAATCTCGTAGTACACATTCACAAGAACTGCAACTAATAGTTATATCTAAAGTGTAATATAATTCTTATAACCTCTGCACTGCAAACTATCAGGCAGCCCCTTGCCAGCAGCAGGTCCAAGGCTTAGATGATCGAACTTATTTGGCTTTTGTTTATGAACATCCCCGATATTCATTTCCCAGTTGAGCTCCTTAAAATGTAACATCCATTTCTCTTTTCACCCAAAATTGATTGAGAAATTTTTTGTTAGGATAAATGTTGTATAGTTTTGATGAGTTAAAACAAACCAGAAGATGTAATAGGACCGTCTGGACCTGTTAGCCAGATGATGAACTAGATTAGGACTTAGTCTAGGGGGAACTGCCAGACCAGAAGACCTCACCAGAAAAGTCACCAGAAGACCCACCAGAGGACTCCACCAGAGGACTTCACCAGATGAGACTGACCAGAGGCAGAGAACCTTCCCCAGACCAGACGAGTTTGGACCAAACGAGTCTGGTGAAACAAAAGATGCTCAGAATCATCCCCTGACTCTGATGAGCATTCTGTTTCTTAACCAGATCTGGACCAGAAGACATCAAGGTTGCCTGGTGTCTGGTCTTGCCTTCTCTGGAGAGAATCAGAGTTAAGGCATTGGAAGCACTTGACCGTTGGTGATTTAAATCAAGTCAACAAGATCGAATTGGAAAGTATTTGAAGATAATCAATTCAAGGATCTCACCAACCCAATCAATCAATTAGGAAATTGATTGATTGAAGCTTTCTTAAATAGAGGATCTGATTAGATTAGCTCTCCAACGGCTAAACCCTAATCACCTCTATAAATACAAGAGTGCAGACTCAAGAAAAGCTCTAGAATCCTACGCGCACGAAGTCATATTCCAAGCTCTTGATTATCAAGCATATAGCATTCTTATTCTGCTCATACTTTCATATTTACTCTTAAGGAGTTGTTGGATTTCAACCTGTTCATCTATAAGATAAGGTTGAAGGCTGTGGTCTTTAGATCGAAGTTAGATCTAAAGAAATTGTAAGAAGGGACTGGTACTTCACAATTCCAGTAAGAAAGTTGGTTGTTGGTTGGATAGTGAGACCCCTTTGATCAAGGGAGAGTAGACTTAGGATATTCATATCCGAACCACTATACATCCGGTCTTATTTATTGTTTTCTATATTTACTTTCTTGCTTATTTATTGTGCTCTTGTGAAAAGAACTTTGCTAAAGACATTTCCTTTAAAGCTTCCGCAATTTATCAATCTAGTGGGACCAACAATTTTAATTCAAAAATTAAAATGAGGCCTTAACAAAAAATTTAAATAAAATTATGCTACTTGATAGTAAGTGAGGGATTATAATAACCATGAGAAGGCATAAAAAACTCGATTCCATCCAACACATAGTCTCCTTCCCAGCATACTCCTTCAAACAGTTTAATTACTCGACTTTCAGCAACACCAGCTGCAGTTTCTAAATACTCTTTTTGTGCGATGCACCATGCCGCGTTCCTATCGCTGCTGCGCGCTCGAGCCTCCACCACTATGCGTCGAGCATGCAGCTCCGCCTCCGTGCGTCAAGCAACGGCCGAAGGCCGCGCACCGCCGGGCAACGACGGTCGAACGTTGTGTCGCCACACGGTGGTGCAGCGCGCGCATCGCGCCGCCTCCTGAAGACCGCCGCGGCCACCCCAGCCCTTCCCTCCTGCCTTCGCGTAGCCCTTTCCCCTCTTTGGGCAAAACAGGCCCAGTGCGATTGGGCCATTTTCAATAAAAATTTTTTTTATTTCTTTGGCCCTGAAGCCCTCTTCATGGGCTGAATTTTTTTTAATTAATCCTTTATGGGCGATTGCCTTAAAAATTGGACTTTATTATTTAATTTGGGCCTCATATAATTTTTGCTAGTATTTTTGTGCCCTAAATTTAATTTATCAAGTTCCGAAAAATACTTGAAAATTAAAAGGTAATAATTCTTTGCATATTAATTAAGCTCAAAATTTTTTGAAATTAATTTTAAAATTAGTTCTCAATAAATTTATTATTTTATGTACTTAATTGTTATATGTGCATGCTTTTATGATTAAATTATCTTGCATGCATTATTACTTTCGCACATAGTCCCCATCTTATAGTCTGCATATATTATCTGGGTAGGCGACACCCAGTACTTGTCGAACCGTAAATTATGTTTTAGGTAGACGGTGCTCAATTCTTGTTTCTATGTGCTTGAAAGTGATCAAATAAATCATTATTTCTCCGTTGTCAATAAATTGGTCAAAATACTCACCATGTCACTTTAAAAAATTTATTGAAAATGTCTGATATTACCAAAAGAAAATTTGCTAAGCTTGCTCTTGATGGTAGTAATTACCTGACATGGGTGCTAGATGTTGAGATCCATCTAGCCTCAACTGAGTTGAGCGAAGCCATTGTCAAAGGTTCAAAATCCACTAACGCCCAGAAGGCGAAAGCATTGATTTTTCTCAGGAATCACTTGAATAAGGATCTGAAAAATGAATACCTCACTGAAAAAGACCCCAGAGCATTGTGGAAGTCCCTGAAGGACCATTTCCAACAACAGTTCGATATACTCCTCCCTCAGACACAATACGATTGGTTGAACCTCCGTTTTCATGACTTTAAGTCTATAAAGGAGTACAACTCTGCTCTGCAGCGTATTGTATCCCATTTGATATAAAATACTCTGTCAACATTCCACGCCAACAACCTTATACTCCAGCAGCAGTATAGGACCAAAAATATCACTACAAACTCCGAGCTAGCTTCTGCACTTCTAGTAGCAGAAAAGCACAACCAACTTCTTATGAGGAATCATAATTTGAGACCGGTTGGCTCACAAGCAGTGCCTGAAGCACATGCTATAGCTCAAGGATATATGAATGGTCGCAGGTGTGGAAGGGGGAGAGAGAATAAGAAAATTTAGGCCAAAGGCCGAGGTCGTAGTATATCCGGTGGTCACAGAACCTCGAACGATAATCAAACTCAGAATCGTGGAAAGGGTGTACCCAACACGAATTTCACTCCACAAAAATATGGCTCTCAAGACAAGGTTGAGCAATTCTGCTACAGATGCGGATGCACAGGCCATTGATCTCGCACGTGTCGAACTCCCAAGCATTTGGTTGAGGCTTATCTAAAGCAGCAGAAGGACGACAAGAGGAAGGCTCCTATAGTCGAATCTCACCATGCCAGCCTGCCTAAAGCAGAATTTGACACTAACAACGACGATCTCTTGGGCTTGGAGCTCAAAGACCATGGAGGAAATGAGTGATTTTAATATTTGATCATTTTAGTACTTTATTTTGGTTAAGACCTTTTTATTTGGATCCTGTCTTTCAGATATTTTTATTTTCATGTTTGATATGACATCTATGATTTAACTTTGATATGTTTACCTTAATATATGTTATCCGTTAAATTTGTTTGGATATTGTTATTCTTATACATGGCTTATAAATATATCAGCTATTAGGTTTGGGCTTTTTCCGCTGGCATGGTGGATACAAATTCTGATTTATGTTTGGTAGATAGCACCACCACCCACGCAATCTTAAGAGATAGGAAGTTTTTTCATAACTTGGTAGAAAGAAAGGGGAGTGTAACCACGATAGTCAATGATAATATTATGATAGTGGACACCGGAAGAGCTTCCATCGTCCTCCCTATGGGTACCGAACTCATAATTAACAATGCTTTATTGTTTCCACAATCTAAGCGTACCCTTCTCAGTTTTAAAGACATAAGATCTAATGGCTATCACATTGAAACTGAAACTGAGAATAATAACAAATACCTTTTGATGACTATTACTCGAGGTAGCCGTAAACAAGTTATTGAAAAGCTTTCCCCCTTCTCTTCCGGATTGTACTATTCCTACATTCGGCCGTCTAATCTCTATCTAGCTATGAGTATGAAATTTCATGACCCAGACGGCATCAACGGTTAGGCCATCCAGGATAAACTATGATACATAGGATTCTATCTAATTCCATTGGTCATAATATTTTGAATAATAGAATTCCTCCTGTCGATGAATTTATCTGTGATGCATGCTCTAAAGATAAATTAATAATGTGCCCGTCGCGCACCAAGGTGGGACTTGAGTCTCCAGTTTTTTCTTGAACGGATTCAGGGAGACATTTGTGGACCGATTCACCCAGCATCAGGACCATTTCGGTATTTCATGATCCTAATTGGTGCCTCCACTAGGTGGACATATGTCTGTTTGCTGTCTACCCGCAATCAAGATTTTGCAAAGCTCATTGCAAAAACTATTGAGCTTCGAGCTCAGTTCCCAGATTATCAAATAAAATCGATTAGCATGGATAATGCTGCTGAGTTTACCTCAAAAGTCTTTACAGATTACTGTATGGCTCTGGGAATTAAAGTGGAACATTCGGTCCCCTACGTCCACACCCAAAATGGTCTTGCTGAAGCGCTAATAAAACGTATCAAACTTATCGCTAGACCATTACTTATGAACTCTAAATTACCCACTTCATGCTGGGGGCGTAGGACAGATGATACAAATCTGTCCAACTGCATATAATGATCATTCCCCCCTACAGCTAGTGCGTGGGAAAGAACTAAGCATTTCCCATCTGCGTATTTTTGGATGTGCGGTGTATATTCCGATAACATTACCGAAGTGTACCTCTATGGGCCACAAAGGAATCTAGGTATTGATGTTGGATTTGACTCTCCATCCATCCTGAAATACCTAGAACCTTTGTCTGGGAATCAATTAATGGCCCGGTTCGCTGACTGCACGCTCGATGAAGATCACTTCCCGGTATTAGGGGGAGATCTGAATTCAAAATTGAATGAATGTCGGGAACTTATGTGGAACGTAAGTGATCTTCAGTATCTAGATCCACGCACTAGTCAATCTGAACTAGAAGTTCAGAAGATCACTGACTTGCAAAATTTAGCAAACAATCTGCCAGACACGTTCACTGACCATAGAGGTGTAACTAAATCGCATATACCTGCAGCAAATGCACCCCAAAGGGTTGAGGTCCCAAGTAAATCAAGTATACATGCCCCCAAACGCCAGAAGCGTAAAGGACCTATAAACGATACAAACACACCTAAAAGAAAAGCTAGCAAAACTAGTCAGTCAAATGTGAAATCTCTAGAAGAGATTCGTCTAGAAAACTTAAAGTCTCCAGAAGAGATTCGTCCAGAAGACGAGCATCCTAGTAATGAAGCACGTGCACAAAATATTCAACGCACTAGGACTGCGGAACGACCAGACCTAGGTACACTGAGAAATGAAGAAGGTATGGTTGACATAAATGTTGAAGTCTCTATGAATTTCATAGATACGAGAGAAATATATAATAGATATATTACTACCGTCGACGATACATTTGCAGCGATAATTGCTCTTTCCATTATAAATAACGATCTAGATCCAGAACCCAAAACTATCGATGAGTGGCGGAAGCGCTCCGATTGAGCAAAATGAAAAGAGACAATTGAAGCGGAGCTCGCATCGCTATATAAAAGAAAAGTATTTGGCTCTATCGTTCGTACACCCGCACGCGCTATTCCTGTATGATATAAATGAGTTTTTGTAAAAAAACAAAATGAGAACAATATTGTGGAGAGATACAAAGCGAGGCTAGTAGCTCAAGGATTTTTGCAGAGACCCGGTATTGATTTTGATCAAACCTATTATCTCATAATGGACGCAATAACGTTCCGCTACTTAATATCTTTGGCAATTATATTAAATCTCCAGATGAGATTGATGGACGTTGTAACCGTATATTTATACGGATCACTAGATGCCGACATCTATATGAAAATCCCTGATGGATTAAAGATTCCCCAGATGAGGAATGGTGAAAATCGCAGTATGTATAGCATAAAACTGCAGAAGTCGTTGTACGCCTAAAGCAATCAGGTCTTATGTGGTACAACTGACTTAGTGAATTCCTCCAAAAGAAGGGATACATAAGTGATATAATTTTCCCATGCGTATTTACGAAGAAATCGCAAAGTTGTCCGATCCCTCGAAGTGGATAAGAACCCATTTAGACCAAGAGAAGACACAGAAGAAATTCTGGGTGGTGATGGGCGAACATTAATAATCTCTTGGCGAACAAAATTTAAAGCCTAGATGGGATTATGAAACAAAATACTGAAACCCGAGATGACTAGCAAGAATAAACGGAAAGGGAGTGCATCTATCGATTCTGGAGATGTATTAACCGACGAACAACACTCTTGACGAGCAGCTTACAGACGAACAAGTTTAAGGCCTAAGGCCAGATATGGACCCCGACGAGCAACAATGCCGAAAGATGGTGCACTTACCAGTTCATGGAGTGTACAATACCTATCAATCCACCTGGTCAACCAAGTTCCTAATGAACAAATGTTAAAGGTCCAGAGGACCCATACATCTTGAAAATACAAGCGAACAACTTGTGAGCCACCTAAACAAGAGACGGACAATTTCTACAGAAGAACTACAAGTGACGGCGAACAACAATGGATCCGAGATAAGACCAAATACAAGACTTTGTAATTAAGTTTCAACCTAGATAAGGTCAAATATGGTCAAAATGATACATGTCAAGCATGCAAGCTTGGCAGTCCAAGAGTCATGTACATCACCTACTTGGTGGACAGTATAAATAAGTTGTTCTCCAGCTATAAAAGTAAGTTCAAATTCACAAACACTGCAAATACACACACTCATACATCTAAATGTGCACACACACAAAATAAATATGAATTCGATACTCGTATTTACAATTTTATAACCTGAATAATCGAATTTACTATTTATGGTGGTAATCAATCACACGTTCTTGTTTGGTGATCCCAGAACCGGTTAAAAACAGCCACTAATCCACGCGATTAGAACCAATCACCAATAATTTGGTGCTAGAAGGAGGGTACGAACCTCCGGTTTAAGTGTGATTATCAAGAACTTCAAGTTTAAAACTTGAAGATTTGAAGGAATCCTCAAGAAATCCTTGAAGATTCAAACAAAAGTGTTTTTGGTGTTCTTCAATTTCAAATTTGAAGATTCAAAGATTGAGAAGATAATTCAAATCAGGATGCCTCAATCCAAAAAAACTAGGGTTTCACATCCCTCGATGGAGGTTTCCCCGACTCGGGTCTCATCCACTGATCATCAGGATCGTAATCTGCATCATGCGAACAAGGTCCAACCTTCTGTAGCAACTCACATAATGCCTCCAGATTTAGAGGCATTAGCTAGAAACCCCCATGAATTGGCCAAAACAATAGCTGCTCTCCAGGCAATTCGGAAACAACAAGAACAAGCCAGACCTTCACAAGCAAGGTCTAGGTCTCGACAACTAGAAGTAGTGAGAGCAAGGTCTTCTCGAGGCAAGCAACATGAGGTCAACAACACCCAAAATCGAGGGGACAAAGGCAAAGCTAAAATGGTGGACCAAACGGAAGGCCAAGTTGAATCTGCCCATGGGCGAACAGTAATATCAAGCCATGGGACATCTCGTTCCAGCGCACAGGACAGATTGGGCCTACCACAACCCCAGCCAGGAGTTGCTCGCCCAGAGCAAGGTGCGAACAAGCCCGCCCGTCTGTATACGAAAGGTTGACAAGGTCTGCCTTTGGACGCCTAGGGCCACATGCGGCGAACAACCCAAGGAGGCAACCTCAAGAGATTCCCCCTCCAAGTGAGGGACTGCGACGAGAAAAAGGATATGAATCCTTGCTCGCCGAACAGCCTCCAAGTCAAGGGGCATCTCTTGATGAGTTGTCAAGCTTGAGAAAAGCTATAGAGAGCATGCAGGGCCAGCTTGACCTTCAAAAAGGGATTGGGGCGACCAACATGCCATCTTCACCATTATCTTCAATCATTTTGAAGGTCCAAATCTAGAAAAAGATACAATTCCCGGCGAGCATACAATAAGAAGGCATCGCTGATCCCATGGTTCATCTAACAAAGTATTCGGATTATATGATCTCAGTGGGGGCAAGCGATGCTACTCAATGCCGAAATTTTCGCCTAACTTTGGGGGATAGAGTACACAAGTTGTTTTCTGCAATGCCACCAGCATCCATCCACTCGTTTGCTCAATTGAGCCGGGAGTTACTCTCACACTTTTCGACCGCAGGATCGTATCTTTCCTAAAAACATCGGCTGTCAGATCTAAAATAAAATGATGATGAATCAGACCGGCATTTTATGGAAAGGTTCGATAAACTTTTGCTAGAGGGGGAACCGGTTAGTGAGGATACGAAAATCATGGCCGTCATGGTCAGTTTGAGGAAAGGATCAGATTTATGGAAGGAGGTACGTCTGAAGTGCCCAAAGAGCTATGCCGAGTTCAGAAATCAAGCCGGCATATTTGTCTCCATGCACGAGGCTTTACAAACAAATTTAGGGAAAAACAAAACTGATCAAAAGGAGAACAACAAAAAACCCGGCGGAACAGGCTACCGAGTCCCGAAAAATATGAAGGCATTTAATGAAGGGACGGAGTTGAAGGAAAAATTAAACCAGGTGCTAACAGTTTCTATTGATACTGTGTATAACAACGTGAAGGAGAAATAATTGCTCTCCCCTCCTCGGAAGATTCGTCTAGAAACTGGCAAACTCAACCAAAACAAATATTGTGCCTACCACCAAAGTATGGGGCATTTTACGAGTGAGTGTAGAGATTTGCTCAAGCAACTTTGGCGGTTTTAAGAGGAGGGAAAGCTCTCTGACTTTGTCATGAGACAACCTGGAAAGAGAAGCCGGGAGAGCAGCTCAGGAGATGAAATCGACGACCAACCTCCAAAGAACAACAGACTTGGACGACAAGCCCCTACATTTGTTGCTCGACCAGTAGAAGATGTGTATATGATGGAATACCGCAGGACCTGCTGGAGGATTTTCTGATGGGCGACCACCAATGTTAAATCGTAAAAGAAAAGCAGAATTACGGGCGATTGATCACGTACAAGAAATGGGGGTTAATTCATCTGTCCTACAAATATCATAATTAACCTTTACAGAGAAGGACTTAGAAGGAATATTGACCCCCCATAATGACTCTCTCGTAATTTGTGCCAAGATTATGGGAACTAGAGTGCATAGATTGTTGGTGGACACCGGAGCTTACACTAACATTCTTTTCAAAAAGACGCTCGATCAACCGGGAGATTATTCGAGCTATATCCAAGATTCACATCATCGTATCCTAGGCTTTGGAAATGTTGTAACAATCCCCCTGGGGATAATTAGGTTGTCTGTACAACTTGTAACGACCGAGGAGCTCAAGAAAAATATAACAAGAATGGTAGATTTCTTGGTCGTAGATCAAGAGTCAACTTATAATGGGTTTCTGGGTCGACCCTTTTTTAATGAATTCAAAGCTGCATGTTCAACCTATTATTATTGCATAAAATTTCCAACGGCAAGTGGGGCGGGTTCAATAAAGGGAGACCAAAGAAAAGCTCGTGAGTGTCTCCTACAAATGCAATCAAAAGAAGGACAAGTTTCCATAATGGAAGCCACCACCAGCTACCCAGTTGATGAACCATTAGTACTGGAAGACGTGATGGAGGCAGGGGAAGATCATATGGATCTGGACGAACAACTCTTACCTGCTAACGAACAACTTTTGGGCGAGCAACCCATTGCCACCAAGGAAAAACCTTCACCTGACGAACAACATTTGGGTGGCGATGAGCAACTTGCTACCAACAACTTGGAGGGCCGCAATCGGGCAAACAATAATGAGGCAAGGCAAGCAGATGATCTTGAACCCCGTTTGGATGCAGACCCAATGAACATTGAAAATAATTTCTACCCAGAGGGACCAATAATAGATCCTCATTGGAAAGGGTAAAAACGACGAGCAACTCCGGTTGAAGAACTGGAGGCCATTAAAGTTAACCCTGAAAACGAGGACCTAGAATTGTACATAGGATTTGAGCTCCCTGAGCCATACAGATCCCGAATGGAAGAGTTCCTCAGAAAGAATCTAGATGTTTTCGCATGGTCTCATGCAGATATGGTGGGAATAGATCCAAGACATGCTTGCCACAAACTCAATATCAACCAAGCAAGAAGGCCAGTCCATCAAAAAATAAGGAAGTACGGCTCAGATAAGTATCAAGCTTTAAACGAAGAGGTGAAGAAGTTGCTAGACAATGACCTGATCCGGCAAGCACTTTGCCCACAGTGGGTAGCAAACCTGGTCCTTGTGCGGAAGCCAAATGGAACCTGGAGGCTATGCATAGATTTCACAGATCTGAATGCAGCATACCCGAAGGACAATTTTCCTCTCCCACACATCGATCAATTGGTAGACAGTACTGCGGGGCACGAGATGCTAACATTCATGGACGCGTTTGCTGGATACCATCAAATCCCGATGCATCCCGACGACCAAGAAAATACAGCCTTTTATACAAATAAAAATCTGTTGTGCTAGAAAAGAATGTCATTTGGTCTAATCAATGCGGGAGCAACATATCAAAGGTTGGTGAACAAGATGTTCGATGAACAAATTGGGGACATAGTTGAGGTATACGTTGATGATATCGTGGTCAAAAGTCCCCAAAAAGAAGATCATATTCAACACTTGATCTAGGTGTTTGATATCCTCCGACATTACAACATGAAGCTAAATCCAAAGAAAAGTAGCTTTGGAGTACATTCGGGGAAGTTTCTAGGCCATCTTGTTAGCCAGCGGGGAATTGAAGCCAACCCAACAAAAGTAAATGATATCGTGGATATGCAACCTCCTCGTTCGATAAAGAAAGTTCAAAGGCTAACAGGCTGCATAGCAGTCCAGAACAGGTTCATATCCCGATCAGGGGATAAATGTTGTCCGTTCTTCACGTTCTTCGAAGCCATAAAAAAAAGGAAAGTTTACATGGACGAACAACTGCCAGAGAGCATTTGAACAACTCAAAGACTACCTGGGAGATGTGAAGATACTATCAAAGTCTGTCCTAGGAGAAAAGCTCTATTTATACCTAGCAGCATCTGAAGTGACAATCAGCTCTATCTTGGTGCGCGAGGATGGTAAATTCCATCAACCAATTTACTATTTCAGCCAGGCTCTACATGAGGCAGAGATCAAATATTCACCAACTGAAAAGCTGGCATACGCACTTGTCATGAGTGTGAGAAAGTTAAGACCATACTTTTTCGACCACCAAGTTGAAGTGCTAAAAACTTTCCCACTCAGACAAATTCTTCATCGCCCAGACACAGCTGGACGTCTATTAAGATGGTCACTAGAAACCAACCAATTTCGGGTAACTTATGCTCCTCGAACAGCGATCAAGGGGCAAGCATTAGCCGACTATATCGTCGAGCTAACTTTCTCCCAAGATCCAATGAGAGGACTTGATCACCCATGGCATCTCTATGTTGATGGATCATCCACCAACATGGCCTCGGGGGCAAGTGTAGTGCTCATTAGCCCCAACATACAAGTTTTCACCTCGACTATCAGATTTGACTTCATGGCTACCAACAATGAAGCTGAATATGAGGCTCTAATTGCTGGTCTCCACCTATCACTTGCAGTAGGTGTTAGACGACTACAAATATTCGGTAATTCACAACTGATCGTGAATCAAGTCCGAGGTGAATATGAAGCAAAAGATGACCATATGATCGAGTATCGGAGAATAGTTTCTCACCTGATATCCTTGTTGGATCAAGTTTTCATTGAACAAATACCAAGGACAAGCAACACTCAAGCGGATGCATTAGCTCGACTAGCAACAAGTGAAGGACCAGCTGAATTGGCAGACATTATCATAACCAAGATGAACAACCCGTCAACGATAAGCTATAATGTTAACCAGCTAGACGAGCAAACTAATGAAAATGGAGATTGGAGAACAGAAATAGTTAAATACTAGAAGAGTGGGGAAAAACAAAACAACTCTTTTGAAGCGGTTAAGTTAATTAAACGAGCCTCCAGATACACTCTGGTGGGAGAACAACTTTTCAAAAGAGGAATATCAATCTCACTCCTCAAATGTTTGCCTAGGGGGCAAGGACGAGCAATACTTGAAGAAATACATGCCGGAGTATGCGGAAATCACACTGGGGGGCAAGCCTTGGCGTACAAAACTACCAGACAAGGTTATTATTGGCCGACTTTACGATAGGATACGATCAAGAAAGTAAAAACTTGTCACCAATGCCAGATTTTTACCCCGAACATTCACACCCCAGCTCAGGAGCTCGTGTCAGTTTACAGCCCGTGGCCATTTGCAAGATGGGTGATGGATATTATTGGTCCCTTCCCAACAGGAGTTGGAAATGTTTGATTTGCCATCGTGGCAGTCGATTATTATACAAAATGGGCAGAAGCAGAAGCCATGGTGAAAATCACACAATAGAAGATGATCAACTTTATATGGAAGAACATTGTCTGTCGTTTTGGAGTTCCACAAATAATTGTGACAGACAATGGTTCGCAGTTCGACGGGAAAGAGTTGAGAGACTTCTGCACAAAGTGGGGGATCAAAAAGCATTATTCTACTCCCTATCATCCCCAGTCTAATGGACAAGTTGAAGCTGTTAATAAGATTATCAAGCATACATTAAAAGTACGATTGGCAGAAAGCAAAGGCAATTGGTCTGAAGAACTTCCGGAAGTCTTGTGGGCATACAGAGTTTCTCCCAGGTCTAGCATCGGAGAGACACCTTTTGCAATGGCTTTTGGAACAGAAGCTGTTATACCAATCGAGTTAAAGACCAACACAATAAGGACGACCAACTTTGATGAACAAGCGAACAACTCTGCTTTAGCTACTGAAATGGACTTGCTCGAAGAAAAAAGATTAAATACCGAGCTAAAAAATGCTACATACAAGCAGGAAGCCTTAACGTTATTATAATTCCTATGTCAAAACAAGAGAATTTAGAGTTGGAGATTTGGTTCTAAGAAAGTTGCTCGCCCAACCTCCAGGTGTATTGGGACCAACTTGGGAGGGTCCGTATCGTATAACGGACAAATTTCTTAATAGTGTATACGATATCAAAGACATGGAAGGCAAACCGACCCAATACTCCTGGAATGTTGTACATCTGAAGAAGTACTATCAATAGGCCGAACAAGTTCAGCTCTTGGGCAAGCAAATATCTTTGGGGGCAAGTGAACACAAATGAACCAAAAACTTGCCTAATTATTTGGAAATTTTGTTAAGTATAGAATGAAAAGTTGTTAGGCACATTGTATAGTTTGGTGCTGTTCAAATTTTTTGGTTTTAGATAGAATTGCTCGGCTAAAGTATTATGAGCGAGCAAAAGTTTTTGTGTTAGTGTTCAAAGTTGTTCGTCAGATTGTATATGTTAATGATGAACAGTTTTAAAACACTTGTAAATCTTCATGATGTAAATATAGTTGTTCATTGGAAGATAAGTCTAAAGCTCAAGGTATAAGTCCAATTTTAAGTATCAAGGCCACTTAAAGGTTGTTCGTCTTTTAAGATGAATAGAACCTAAGGCTAAACCCTTATTCTATTATTAAGGCAAAGTTCAAATCAAACAAAGCCCAACATTATATATGTTATAATTGCAAAAGCATTAGACAAAAATGTAAAGGCAATTAACATATAAAAAAGAAGATGAGCGAACAGAAGACACTTTCATTAATAAAAGGCTAAAAGCCTAAAAAATAGTACAAAGATGTGGAAGTAAAGGACTACAACAGAAAAATGACGAGCAACTATTGCAAAAGATTAAATCAAGAAATTCTAAGTTACAGCAGAGGAATTTAAGTCCTACTCCTGATGTTGCTCGCCTTGAGGCAAATCCTGAGGCTGATCGGCAGAAGGATCAACAATCATATCACTAACCATATCCTCAGCAGCTTTCTTTTCCTGCTCGGTAGCATCCTGCTCGGCATCTGCTGCTTGCTCATCTTGAACAGGAACTAGAGGACGGCTAATGATAATACTGGGAACAAGTTTATCAATCTTGATCCCATAATCTTCCATGTCTCCCAGCTGGAGTTCTATCCCGTTGGGGGGAGGATAATGTTCGACAAATTCGGCAAGGTCCTTCCCGATGTCTTCAACAATGTCAGGTCTATCATAGCAACCAACTGCATGAATGTAGTCAGCATAGGCACAAATATACCCCAAGTTTGAGGAGGGACCCGTACGAACTTGCACTTCAGCCTCAAGTTGCTCGGAAGTGTACATTCCCCCATCACCTCCTTGAGGCAAGCAATTTCAGCCTCGGCCTCTGCCAGCTTTTGCTCGACGGCAGCCTCTTTTTTCTTCTGCTCCTCGAGCTCAACATCCTTACTCTTGAGCTCGGCCGACAACACTTGATATTCTTCAACGTGTTTTTTCTCGATATTGTCGGAGAGCTTTAGTTGATTATTCAAGCGAGTAATTCGGGCTTTATACTGGCTGACCAGTCCGTCCTTCTCCTTACTGAGCTGCCGAGCAGTATTTAAGTAGCACCGAGCAGCATTCTCTAGCTCGGCAAGCTGGGCCATCCCCTTCTGGGCAGTAACGAGGGAGTTGGTGGCTTGCATCATTGAAAAATGAAAATTGTTCTCTACTCCTTGGGCGGAGATGGATTTCTCCAGTGGCCTTATCCATGACCGGGCGATAAACTTTGTGGCCCGGCGATCATGCTCGCCCGTAATCTCCCTTATGTTGACCGGGGTCTTGGAGCAAGCATATTGATGAACAGGGCTTGCTCACCTAGGATGATTCTCCGTCCGGTATCTGCGAACAAAGATATAAATAATACTTAGAAATTTTTATGGAAATAAGAATTTGTAAGGTGCTCGAATGTCAAGTTGGGATACAAACTTACTCGGCAAATTTCTTGGCATCCCAGCCAAGATGCGTAATATCCTCCGGCCCTCTTGGGGGAGTTTGCCTATCTTTGCCGGTCTTGCTCATCCTTTCTATCGGCTCAATTGAGGTATGGAGAGCAGCTTCCACGACTTGGCCACGGGGAGGACCCTTTCCCATTTTTTCTTTCCCCTTATCGCCAGCGGGGGCAGCCTGGGTTACAGGGGTCCCATCTCCCCGTTTCAATCTTTTAGCCCCATGGGGGGATCCAGCAGGGGGAGACGGTGGAGTAGCACCAACGAGAGGGGCAACTTGCCGAGCAACGGAGGCCCCAGTGGGTTTGTTCGTCATGGCCAAAACCTTCGATGGCGGATCCCCTTTAACCTTTCGTCCTTTCGGAGGCGGCATCTCATGGACTCTCTGCTCTAGGAGGTCGAAGCATGGAGGAACAACTACCGTAACTTGCAAGTTTTAAGACAGGAAGTCGAAGTATGGAGCATCTCATGGCTAAAAGTATATTAGATGAGCAAGTTTTAAGACAGGAAATTATTGACGAGGAAGTTTATGTTTGGGAGTTAGAATTTTTTATACCTGGGGGCACCTCGACCTGCGAGTAAACAAGAAGAGTTAAATTAGAACAACTTAATCCAAAGACGAACAAATACAAGCTTGCGTTTAATTTTTCTGTATGAAGCGGGGGAATTTATACGCCCAACACCACTGTGTGGACCAGAAGATGCTCGCCAATCACCCTCTATGAAGAAGAAGTGATCTTTCCAGTTTCTAATCTTGTTCGGTACCCCTTCAACCATCTTAAGTCCAGTCCGAGCCTTCAAGTAGTAATATCCTTCTTCGCCCACAGGACATTTGGTGATCGTCATAAGGTAGTTGACCTCTTCAGCAGTAATGAGGTCAACGTACCCTTCTAAGGCGAACAAACCCATGACGCCGAGCAAATTCATCCACCCAATTGGGGTAATTTGGGTGATGGCAAGGTTGATGGCCTCCTAGAAGCGACCAACTATTGGGGCAGTGGTAACCTCAAACCGGCGATCAACGTGTCAATGTTGATCGCCGTACATCCTGGTGGAGGGCGATCAACTCTCTCCTTTTTTGGGGCCCACATTGGAATGTCATAGGGAATTTGGTATACTTCCCGAATTAGGGCCAGCTCATCTTTGCGAACAACGCTTTTTATCCTGCTCGCCTGAAATTCGGTCTTCACCAAATTCATCTTCTCACATGCGATGGAAGGAAATCTGTTCACAAATACAACATCATATGCTCACCATTCGAATGGGCGAGCAACACCGGAAAGGAATCTCATTTTTGAGCATCCTGGGATTTGGGAACTCTAACCCTTCCAAAAATTCACGAGTTAACTCGTCAAATTTTGGATCCACCTCTTCAGATTCGGAACTTGAAGAGGACTCTTCATCCAAATCCTTGTTCGCCGTAGCCGTAACCTCCTCGCCGGACTGATGAGCACCAGTATCCTCCAAGGATCGAACTACTGAATCAACGCCGGGGGGAGTTACTGATGAAACCTCGAAAGGTGGTTGATATGTCACGATCGGGAAGAGGGGGTCCAACTTTTCCACGGATTCATGGTTACTCGAGTGGGAGGACATGGAATTTGGAGGAATGGGGGTCAATTTTAAAAAGTACTAAGAAATGTTAGTAAATTCCGGCTAAAGAACCTTGGAGATCACGGTGGTAATTTCTCAGAATCGCGGTGGTGGGAATTCACGGTGGTGTCAAGGCAAGTTTCGAAGGAGAAATAGAAAGAAAATGGATAAAAAGAAGTAAAGAAACAATAAAAATGAATTGAATACCTTGGAACTTGAAAGAAATCGCCGGAAAAGCTTGGAGATCGCTGGAGATGGAGTTTTCGCCGGAAGTTTCTTTAGCAAAGGATGAAGAGTGGGAAATTTTTTATTTCCCACTCGTTTTTATACTCATTTGAAAAACGGGGTAAAACCCGTTATTTCCAAAAAATTCTGGGCAAAAAGTATGAAAAAATGGGGTCTCAAGCGAACAGTGTTAAAAATTGGAGGGCCTACATGAAATTATAGAGGCGCGTGGCCACGGGCTTGGTTGCGCGTGGGCGGCGCATAATCATGCCGCCCACGTCATCATTGGATAACCCCCAGATCAAGGGAAAATGAAACGGTGCAAGCAAAACTGCTCGTCCACGGAAATGGTTGTTCAACCTAATTCACCACCAAGAAATATCCTGATCACAGTTGCTCGGTAAAAAGTTGCTCGTCAACAGCAACATCTGACCAAGATAGGGGGCAATTATTGATGGGCGAACATTAATAATCTCTTAGCGAACAAGATTTAAAGCCTAGATATGGATTATGAAACAAAATACTCAAACCCGAGATGACTAGCAAGAATAAACAGAAAGAGAGTGCATCTATCAATTCGAGAGATGTATTAACCAACGAACAACACTCTTGATGAGCAGCTTACAGGCGAACAAGTTTAAAGCCCAAGGCAAGATATGGACCCCAACGAGCAACAATGCCGAAAGGTGGTGCACTTACCAGTTCATGAAGTGTACAATACCTATCAATCCACCTGGTTAACCAAGTTCCTAACGAACAAATGTTAAAGGTCCAGAGGACCCATACACCTTGAAAATACAAGCAAACAACTTGCGAGCCACCTAAACAAGAGTCGAACAACTTCTATAGAAGAACTACAAGTGATGATGTACCGAGCAAACAACGGCGAACAACAATGGATCCGAGATAAGACCAAATACAAGACTTTGTAATTAAGTTTCAGCCTAGATAAGGTCAAATATGGTCAAAAGGACACATGTCAATCATGCAAGCTTGGCAGTACAAGAGTCATGTACACCACCTACTTGGTAGACAATATAAATAAGTTGTTCTCCAGCTATAAAAATAAGTTCAAATTCTCAAACACTGCAAATACACACACTCATACACCTAAACGTGCACACACACAAAATAAATTCGAATTCGATACTCGTATTTACGATTTTATAACCCGAACAATCGAATTTACTCTTTACGGTGGTAATCAATCACACGTTCTTGTTTGGTGATCCCAGAACCAGTTAAAAACAGCCACTAATCCACGCGATTAGAACTGATCATCAACACTGGGGCCAGAAGTTCCTTATCTTAGCGTTGTTGGAGCATTACTCTATCTCGCAAATTGCACTAGACCGGACATTGCATTTGCAATTAATCTGCTTGCGAAATATAACGTTTCTCCTACAAGGAGACATTGAAATGGTGTTAAACATGTTCTACGGTATCTCCAAGGGTCTCAAGATCTTGGACTGTTTTACCGTAAGAACCAAGGCAAAACCTTGATAGGTTACGCAGATGCTGGCTATTTTTCTGATCCCCACAATGTCATATCCCAGACTGGTTACGTTTTTCTCCGTGGTGGTACCGCGATCTCATGGAGATCGGTTAAACAAGTCATGGTTATCACATCTTCAAACCACTCAGAGATAATAGCTTTGTTTGAAGCCGCACGAGAATGTGTTTGGTTGAGATACTTGATAAAATACATTGGTGACTCGTGTAGTATCGCTAAAGACGATACATCCCCTACTGTTATATTTGAAGACAACGCAACTTGCATCGCACAAATGAGTAATGTGTACGTCAAGGGAAACCTGACAAAACATATTCCACCAAAGTTTTTCTACCCATACGAACTCCAAAAGAGTGACGTAATTACCATACAAAAAGTGCAATCTAGTGACAATCTAGCAGATATGTTCACTATGCCCTTACCTACATCTACTTTTGAGAAGTACGTTCATGGTATCGGGATGCGAAAGCTCAAAGGGTTGTTGCCTTCAGGGGGAGTGGTAACCTCGAAGTAAATCCAGAAGATTAGATCCGGAAGATCAATAAATTGCATTCCTCCCTAACTATATTTTTTTTTTTGCTACCTGGAATGTGGAGTTTTTATGACAAGACATATTCGTTATGTCGTAATGTCCAAGAGAGTGTTATAAATCTAGTAAATTTATTATACCAAATTTAGAATATTTGATGTGGACATTACTAATGGGATTATAACCCAAATAGGCCTGAGGCTTAGATTATGGTTTCTCTATTATAAATAGACCTATGTACTCAATATTGTATACACACGCATACACAGATATATTAGTGAAAACTCCTGGTTTGGTACGCCCCCAGACGTAGTCGTTATCGACGAAGTGGGTAAACAAACCTGTGTCTCTATTTTACGCTTACGATTTACAACAATATCCTTCAACATATGATAAAAAATAACTGGCCAAAAAATAATTCTGTTAAATTTGGATGGATTGAGTATTTTTACGATCTTAAAAATGAAAGCTTGTCATATTTGCGCCCTCTCCCTCCTCCAAATATGAAAGAGAAGAAAAGTTACAATGTAGAAGAGTGTACTCAAAATTTATATCTTACTACATTTGAAAAACAAAATTTGTATACATTTATCACTACATCAATGACATTATGCTGACTGATGAAGTAAAGTCCGTGGCTAATTTTCTTGGATTCACATACATGATACAACTGAGTCAAAACACTCCATAAACTATACATGCGATTTACTTTTCACACATGCATGTTAAGGGAGTAATTGTTTATTTATTTAAACTAACGAAACAAAATATACAACTAAAAAAATTATATACACTAATTTTAAGGTAAATATATTTATTTATTAAATATAATAATTATTTTATTAAAAAATAATAGTTGTGCATGATTAACATGGAATGGAATTGGCTATTTCACCAGTAAATTTGGTTTAATTTGATCAGGATGTTTCGCCGCAAGCTGGTCACATATTTATATTCTAGAAAGTCAAGTCAAGTAAAGTTCAATTTTAAATATAAATTAATGCTCACGAGGTCAAAAGCCTCCCCACACCCACATTCAAAATGTGGGAATTCTACCAAACAAACCGCCCAACAACACTGAAATTTTGTACCAGGATTTTCAGTTTCATATCATTTTAATTTTCAATTTGAAAATTATTATTTATTTTTTAAATGTGAACAATGTACAGTGATAATGTGTACAGTAATACAGTTTACATATAGTAATTAAGTAATTATAATATAAACTAGAGAATTAAATTAGTTTGCATTATTTAAAATTCGCAAGCTGTTGGAGTTGGGGTGCTTCGTGGGTCTTTTTCATATGTCTAAATAAATTAATTAGGTTGCCGATACATTTACTCTTTTTTCTTTTCTCATCTTTCTTCTTTTGTTTGGATTGAGATTAATTTTCCTTTTTTTTTTTTAAGAATCATGCATTTCAGTACATTGCAAGTTGATAGCTTGATTTAACGATTATCCTTTTTCTAAAAGAAATTGTTTGCATTATGTACATTAAATTTCTAAAAGTTTATTAATTGAAATTAATTTCTTAATGTTACAGCAGGAAATATCCTCGCCTGACAGAAGGTCAGATTCCTAAAGATACACTGACCCGACAAGATCGAGAGTCTACATCAGAAAAGAGTATTTAATGTATTATAGGTCTACGGTTGATTGTTAGATTAATATTGTAATAAATCCCTAAAGTAAAGGGTTGAGACGAATTTAGGGCCACTTTTGGGCCTTTGGGGGTGAACCACTATAAATAGGGGGTCACCCCCTCATTGTAAAGGGTTCACATTTCCTCTCTTTTCTCATATATGCAAAAAGCTCTCATTCGAGGGAAGAACGAAAGTTCTTCCCCCATCGTTCGTGTTCGTTTTACATTTATTGTTTGTCGGGCATAACCGAAACAGTCACATACATCTATCCAAACAAAAATGTCCGTCAACACTTAATTATTAGACAAATTTTTGTGTACACTAGTTGCTGTCATACACTTCAACTATATTTGTTTTATTAAAAAATATTAATTGATTAATGTTCATTGTTTTTACCTGAACAATATTAATTATTTTTATTGAACAAGATTTGTTGTGCACCTGAATGTTACTCTAATTATTAAATTCAAAATAATTATTTTTTTCGTTATTTTTTTAGGGGATTTTTATTAATTGTCTTTAGTTACTTATCGCTAACGTATCATGATATGAAAATAAAAATTTGTATGAAACGATTTCATACATGAAATATATTTATTATATCAACGGGTCAGTAGGGCCCAACATAATTACACTTTAAATTAAGGAAAAGTATGACCTAAATACTAAAATGAATTTGTTTCATGTATGAGACCGTATAAAAAATAACTCCTAGCTCTATCAGAATTTTATTTTATTTTGGCAAAGTATTATGTGCACATTGTGCAACGTACCTCACTTATTTTATTGCTTGTAAGAACTATTACTATTATTATTGATATTATTGTTTGTAAAGAAATAATATTTTTGTTTAGTGATGTACAAAACACAAAGTGTACATTGTACCTATTAAACACACACACATATATATATATACACTATTATTTTAATTAATTATTTATATCTGCTTATGTGTCATTAATATATTTGTGGTGAGTATATAATATTATATCCACCGGTGGGTATGTGATGAATTTCGTATACATGTTATCCCTCATTCAATATTTTGGTGTAGAATAATTACATCATTTGTACAAACAAGTGCGCAACAAAATGTCATCAAACGTGCAAGGATTTATCCAAGATAAGATAAGAATAGTTACTCTATACAAGAGTTAATTCTATTCACTCCATTGACCAATGAAAGCAAGAATTAGTACAAGCAGTTATTAGTTTATTGACATATTTAAGAATCAGCATTCTTATCCCTAATCTTTAACCAAAATATTAAAAGTCCCCTTCCAATTATTGTAATATTCAATAAAAGGCACAATGGATTAGAGTAAAGCCAAAAAAGTCCGAGTCGTGTATCAATTTCCAAACGTGCAAAATAGCAGCCATGCATTTACTATGTAGATTCATGCACACATCTACGCTGAAAGGTTAATATAGTCAAACTGCAACCTCTTATGTGACAAGTTTGAAGTCACTTTAAATCCACGTGTAGTTATATTTATATACTCACTTTGTCTTGAGTAAAGTTTTTTTTTTCTTTTTTTTTAAGCAATTTTTAAGAAAAATACTATTGAATGTGTATTTTTTTTTAAATATAGATTGAGTACCAAAAAAGAAAATGTAAAGCCTACCTTGAAAAGAACACAAATTTAATTTTAAAAAAAATAGATAAAGTAAAAATGTTGTGAAGTTCATTTATGAATTAAGTAATTATTTGTGAGTAAAGTTCATGACATTTTTAATAATTAAGTGATAGTAAAACAGTAAAAAGGATGAAAAAAAATGATTTTTCATGAAGAGTATGAAAATAGATTTGAGGACGTCCAAAAAAAAATGAAAACAAATTTTTTGAACAAAGGGAGAATTGGTTTTAGTTTTAGTTTAATTTATTGAACCGTTTAATTAATACTCCATATAATTGAATATATAATGTGCAGTCAATATATTGTTCAATACAGTTGGCTGTGTAGTTAAAAAATATCTCGATTTTTCCGTATTAGTCGGTGGGCAGAAATGATTATATACGTTCATAAGTGGAAACAAATTTATATATATATATATATAAAAGTTAATATATATTGAATAGGATCATGTACAATATAATAAAAACACTCTTAAATGATTAAAATTATATTATACAAAATTTGTATGAAACTATTTCATTTATAAAATGTTATACTTTTGTAATATTTTTAATATTTGAATTTTGCTAAAATTAAAAAATTATTATATTTATGTATGAGACAGACTCTCATACAAATCGTCCACTTAACATTATCCTCAAAGCAAGATATGATTAAGTCAAACATGTGTAATTTCAAACTTACAAAATGGTTTCAAATTAAGGCTTTAATCTCTTAAAAAATAATTGTTTTTTTTTTTTGAAAGGTTCAAATTTAATTAGTTTGATGTTAAAATTTCACATGTTCACTTTCTTTACATTAAGGCTCCCTTTGGTATGGGAGAATAAATTAGTAGCTAACTTTATTTTCTATGTATAATTAGTGAGATAAGTATTATTTACATGTGTTTGGTAACAAATAAAAACTTGTGTACTATATTATTTTGAGTGTTTGGTAGGAGATACTTTAATTGCTATTATTTTTATTCAATTGTTTGGTAGGGTATATAGTATTTCCAATTTTTAAAAATAAAATAAAGTAGCAACTAATGAAGGAAATAAAACACACAACTACCACCGATTCTTCCTCTGCAAGATTGGGAAGAAAGAAAAACCCAGCTAGGGCTTTCGTTCCCAAAAGTTAAACCAGTTCGACGGATCGTTGTTCGCACGGAGCTCATCGCTGCTGCTGATTCGAGCACACCGCCGTCGCCGCCATAATTCCGTTCAACCTATTCACAGTTAAGTCCATTAATCGAGAAAGAAAGGTGTGTTGTTAATTTTTTAGTTATTCGAACGATTTCCTCCTGTTAATTTCAATTTACTTTCAGCACAATGATGAAGAGGGGGTGAAAGTCTTGACGTTGGTGAAATATTGTTCGTTTCTAGGGTTGCTGGTATTTGGTTCGTGCTGGTATTTGGTATTTGCTAGTAGTCGATGTCGATGGGTTCTGTGATGTTTTTAAATTTTGTCGGTTTACGGTGCATGCTTAATTGAGTGATGAAATTAGTCGATATTGATGTGAGTGCTTATGATTGTTTAGAGTCTCGCTATGTTGCATATGCGGTTAATTAAATGAGTATGTTTGCTTGTAAGAAATATGGTTTGTTCACCAGTTTTTTCGGTTGAAAGATGGTGATGTTATATATCTACTGTGGTACAAATTTTGCATTGGTGTGCCTCTACGTATGAAATTGTGTTATTAAAATTTAATACGCCCTAATGAATGAAACTTTGAACAGATGGAGGGAGGTGGCAGTAGCATGGACACGGGTGTGAAATCGAAAGGGAAAGCTAAGAAAACTGACCGAACTAGGAGGACTTGGTCCGATGTTGAAGATGCTGCACTGCTAGAAAATATGAAGGAGCTCGTCAAAGATGGTTGGAAGGGAGAGAATGGATTCAGACCTGGATTCATGAAGAAACTTGAGGAGAAGCTTTTGGTGCAATTTCCGGGGACTGATCTTCGGGAATATCCACACATAAAGTCCAGGCTAACTATTTGGAAGAGAGCACTCGGGTCCCTTCAAACGATGATAATGCATGGTACTGGGGTAGGCTTCAATACCGTTACAAACATGGTTGAGTGCAATAACGAGGCTTGGGATACCGTCGTGAAGGTAATGTTTAACTTGCACGTAGTTTCCCTGCTACTTGTTCAGATTTGTTTCCTGTTTATTGGAGAATTTGAATTGGGTTTGAATTTTTGGCAGAAAGACCCGTCTGCTATTCACATGCGATTCAAGTTGTGGCCAATGTACAATGACTGGTGTGAGGTGTTTGGAAAGGACCGTGCAACCGGCGAGACTGCTGAGGATGTTATGCAAGCTGTAAATGAGATAATAGATGACGATGTTCCCTTTGAGTATGTTGGTACTGCACCTGATGCCCCTGAAGAAGTTGATGAATCGACCGACAACGGACCTTGCGACATGGATGACAATAGTCAGGCTCCTACTGCAGCTGAAGCACCCCCTAATCCACGTGCAACGTCTAGTAGAAAAAGAGGAAGTAGTCAAAGCGATGCACTGGTTGAAGTTCTCGATAGGTTTTGTATCTCGTCTGAACAACGTCTGGATAGCATGGTACAAGTTATGGGGTATCATCGTGACTTGGGCCAATCTAGGAAAGAGCTGTTCCAACTGATGGGTTCCGTACCAGAAATTTCTATGGATGAACGCATTGATGCTGCGGCAATGCTCGCCCAGAAAAGTGACCTTTTGGAGATGTTTGTCGGGTTCCCAATTGATGCTCGGCCACGTTTTGTGCGTCGTATGCTAGCAGGTGCTTATGGAGGGGTATAGACGTTGGTTGTGGACATCGTCTTTTTGAATGTGAATTATTATGATTTTTGTTAATCGAACTTCACTAGTCGATGGGTATTAAACTGTTAAGCAGTAGGTTGGATGATAGATTCTCTCTTTTGTTGTATTGCTGACGATTAGTATATTTTGTCATGATGTTTAAATTCCATGGTTTCTTTAATATATTTTGGGCATTTCAGGGTATATTTTGGAACTGATGTTTAAATTCCATTTGAAATTCTCATGTGAGTCCCCTAATTCTCTTTGTCTAATGTTTCTTAGAAAGGGTCGAATATGGAAAAACGGCCACATTGGACCTTTATATAATAAAAACAAACGGAAACAATGCAAATACTAAAGAAAAACATGAAAATCTTAAGAAGTTACAAACTGGCATCTACTTAACCAACCAACCACTAGAATCTCAAGAAGAGGTTGAGCTACCACTGTCGTCGCTGAAGAAGTTCAAGATCGGTGTCCGGTGATGATCAAATCGAGAAGGCACGAATAACGTTGCTGGAGGAACGGTTGTGGGTGAGGATGTGGGCACTGGTGGTGGTGTGGGAGTCGACGCTTGGGCTGCTATAGTGTTCCTCAAATTTTCCGAATATTCCGCCAATTGTTGTTGTAAGTTTAAATTCTGATTTTCATCTTCCTCGAACTCACGTGCTTCCGGAGGTTTGAATAGGGCCTTCATTTCGACGTAGAATGGCTCACCTCGATACATGTAAGCTCTAGCTATAGGATATTCCTTCAATCACAAAGCAAGATATGAAATATTATGAATATATGAAAACTCACCGACATCAAATTCGCATACAAGACATTATCAAATCGGTCATGATGGTCGTGCTATGACCCGGTTTGTCCACTCAGGAGAAGAGTTATACTGTTGCAACGGCGTCGCATCTATAGGTTCGTCTCCTAGAATGTTATCAGAAGGCTCATCAAACAATCTCATGCGAGAGTTACGACGATTGTTTACAGCCGGAGAGATAACCTCATCTTCGTCGTCGTCCGAAATAACAATAGTTCCGGGCCCTCGTAAATTCATCTCAGACACATAGGTTTTTGTTCCGTCGCTTAGGTTGATGATGTCTACTTCTTGATGCTGACCCGGTTCATCTACTCCCCCATCACCGAAAATCTGTTTAAGCTTTTCCCATTCCGGTTCACCTACGTGAAAATAAGCTCTAGCCAACTCTTGACGCTGAAAACACAAAAAAATCAACCGACAAGATGAATGGTTAAGAGGTAACTGTACAAAATAAATGACAAACGAGGCTTGGGTGACAAATAACCTTGAATGTGCGAATCCAGAACGAGGGAGATGCATGCAGTACGTTCAAAGACATGTCCCACCACACATCAGAAGTTGAAATTAACTGCTTGAAGATATCATGGCGTTTGCGTAGCTCACCAATCCTTTTAACAGCATCATCGTACGACAAGTTTATCCAAAACATTTCATTGACCGCCCCGATTGCGATGGAAACTGCATGGAAGTGTCGCTCGACGGGTACTGCAATGTTGCCCCGTTTTTTCTGATCGAGTAGAGTACCAAGGAAACAACCATCCATTTCGTAAGACCAATCCCCATTATACAAGATTTCATGTTGAGGAGGTATAATGGGACGATTCATTTCTTTGGTTTGTTATAGAATGGTTAGGATGTATTTGATAGTTGGCAAGCAACATATATAGAGCATTTCGGCAATGTAGTTATTGTTGTGTACGCAAATAAATATTGGTGGGTAGAAGTTAGCTCTAGTAGTACTTATGGAAACTTGTATGGTCAAACTTTAATATGCAAGTTCAATCAACTCTTCTTCTCTGATTTGACACCATCAAGTAAACGCACCTTTTATGCCTTAGTTAATTTGCAAGTTCAATAATTTTTGATATGGTGTGATTGATTGATCACACCAACTACACCATCAATTAAATATGCGTGGGTCCGCTGTCATCAAATACCAATTGAATTTTCTCAGAATTGTGTTGGAGTTATATTTATTGCAATGTTTAACACATCAATTTAATAAGTTTTTGCAGAATCTTCGTGGACATAAATGTATAGAAAATACATCATTAAAATTCTATTTTTTAATGAATAACAGAATAATGCGAAACACTACTATAAAAAGCCCTATCTCTAATGTTTGGGAAATAGATATTGTCCTAGCACATAATCAACACAAGTAATAAACAACGTGCAACAGTTCCAATTATACATTGGGACACAATAAAGCAAGGCATAAAGCAATATGGATGTCTGAAAAAAATTGTAAAGCCACGGTTGTCTCAATGGGGTGGGGGGAATCTCCACTCATTGTACATAGACGTTGCCAACTCTTCACGCCAGAGGTTAAACTCAGGAGTTGAGTCGAGCGTCTCAATATACTCAACAGGATCAACCTCATTATCTTCAAAGTCAACTCCGGGTATTGCAGGTTCCAAACCTTGCTCAAGCGGGTCGATGGGCATCTCCGTCCGGATGAAATTGTGTAGTAGAAAGCACGCCATAATAAGTCGTATTTGAACCTTTAGTGGGTAGAACGATGGGCTACTCAGGATCCCGAAACGTTTCTTCAACACACCGAAAGCACGCTCGATTACATTTCGGGCTCTAGTATGCCTCATGTTGAAGTGCTCCTGCTTATTTGTTGGTCGGCCAGAATGTGGGCCCCATTCACTCAAATGATACCGAGTATTGCGATAGGGGACGAGAAAACCTTCGCTGTTCGCATAGCCGTTGTCACCCAAGTAGTAGTTCCCTAACAAACAGTGTGGGCACCAGAAGAAATTAGTGAGCTAAAAGAGATATGAAATTAACCAAATCATAGGGAGTTGTAAATGAAGTACCCTTTGGAACTTTCAACCCCTGCGGCCTGTTAATAGAATCTCGTAGCACCCTACAATCGGCTGCAGAGCCTTCCCATCCGGGAAGAACATAAACGAACTTCATGTGGGGATCACAAACTGCCAGGACATTAGAGGATATACGGCCCTTACGAGTCCTGTAACGAGCGCGATCACCTGAGGGCACAATGAGATCGATATACGTCCCGTCCAAAGCACCTAAACATCCCTGTTATTTTTACAAATTAGCTTGTTTACATAGAGTACGACAATAGCAACAATGCTAAAAAATACCTTAAACCATTTCCATCTTGGATCAGTTGAGGTATCTGGAATAGGTGTCGGCCTAACCAAGAATAGGTGATGTAGCCTTAGAACTGCTTTCAAGACCAAGTGCATGTAACGGGACACAGTTTGGCCGGACCTCAAGAATTCAAACTTCACAACAGAATTCTTGGTGTGATGTGCCAAAATGGTTAAGAACATGGCAACTTGTTCTTCAACCAAAACATATCTTTTGTCGGTTAACCCTCCCACAGTTCTCATTAAGTCACACAATTTTGCAAATGTATTCCGATCCATGCGTAGGTTGTCAATACAAGTTCTATCACTAAGCAAATACAAACGAGTACGACGAGAAATTTGTTCAGGCATTCGAGCTTTCATACTATAAGTTTTCTCACCGTTAGTCCGTCTCCTAACATCTCGGGACTCTTCACGCAATATGTGCGCAATAATGAACAACATAATAAGACGTTCGTGCATTACTTGCTCCCATAGTATAAAATTTAAAAAACGTTCCTTCAAAGCACGAGATAACATCGTAGAAAAGGAGATGATATCTATCCAAATGCCCACAACTGAGAGACAAATAGACTGCATTAAAAATTTGCCCAAACATGAAAGTACCTACTTCATTTGTCTACCTCATAATGCATATACAAATTCCAAAATGATGAATCACAAAACTGGATGCCTATTGTGTCCAACAATCATAATAAGATCAGGAAAAATTCACAAAATCACAAAATCCATAGCAACTAAATTCCTTCAAAGCACGAGATAACAACGTAGAAAAGGAGTACTAATCTATCCAAATGCCCACAACTGAGAGACAAGTACACTGGACCAAAAAATTGCCCAAACATGAAAGTACCTACTTCATTTGTCTCTATATATAATGCAATTATATAATGCATATTCCCAAACCAAAATCATGAATCACTAAACTGGATGCATATTTTGCCCAACAATAACAGGAGGAAAAATTCACAGAATCACAAAATCCCTAGAAACTGCATTCCTGAGCCCCAATTTATTTTTCTTGTTTTTTCGGCACAAATTATACAAACTGCAACTCCAACAAGTGTAGGAAAATAGGAAGTAACTACACAATACCTTGATTCCGAAATTATTGCGGTGCCGAAATTAGAAATTAATTGCAACAGTGTAAAATAAGGGCTTCTTTCCACCGGAGAAAGTGACAAATCAAAGAATCGGAGTTGAATTCCGGCAACCCACCCCACGGCCGTATGAATTTGGGGTTCGATTCGCCAAAAATGGAGAAATTTTTAAGTAAGCAACACAGAAATCCTAATTCGTGAAATTCAAATGGAAGCAAGGGAAGAGCCATACCTATTGTGGAGACCGTCTTCGAGCAAGAGACAACGGACTAGTCGCCGGCACTGGATCTTGGCCGCGCCGCGATGAGGTGGAAAACTGTTAAAGATGCTTGTCGTCGCCTTTGCTTGCTAGTGGAAGCCAAGAATGTAAATTATGATTTCGAAACAAAAAACGAACCCTAATCTATTGTGCATCTGTCGCGAGATAGCGCTATACCACCAAGTTGGTGGTATAGGTAATGCATACCAGAACAGTAACTTGGGGACAATTGACGAGATTTGCCGTGTCGGGTCGAGGCTTTTACCGGGTAAAGGAGATGGGGAAGAGCTCCTACCAAATGAGGGACAAGAGGTGATATGTTCTATTTCTCACCCTTTTCTCACCCTTATATCACGTACCAAAGGGGGCCTAAGGAAAAGGATGGATATAAAGGTGTGGCCCCAATTCCAACTCCTTGCTATTAAAATTATTTTATTCCAAAACTGTCAGAATCACAGTTAAAAGAAGACTTAAAACATATTCTTTACTAATTGCTCACTGAAAACTAGATACATTGCACTACTTTTCATGACCAAAAACTGGATGCATTGCATTCGTAGATTAATTATTAGTTCAACAATCCCATGTTCCGAACTATGTATATTATTTCAACCTTTTGTTGGCTTGGCTATATTTGGTCACATTTCCATGTTGGGCAATTTTTATCACAACGCTAGTTCAATAGAAATAAATAGCCATACACGTTAGTCAATAGTACTTTTTTGCCGGATTTTTTTGTGTGTCAGGTGTATTGGACACGTTAAGTCCATTTTTAAATAGTCGCAATTGTTGTTTTCATTGATATTTAAAGCTAATTATAGAATTACGGGAGGCTTACTCTTAATTTTTAAGGGATATTTTTGTATCAGTAAATGAATCTAGTTCTATGAGATATCAAATTTTTTGTTCAAACCACATAATTAGATTTAGAGTTTCCGCGTAAATTAAATTAAGGATAAGCTAGACAATTTAATTTGTTAAAAGTCCACTCGTTAGTAAAGAATTGCTTCTGGATCAATTTAATTTGCACTATACATAGTCAAAAATAAGTAGGTAGTGTAAGAAACTACTACCCTCTTTTTTTGTTTTTGAACGGCCTCCCTCATGTTTTTAATAAATTACGTTTTGATCTTTCATTTATATACAATATAAATAACAGTTTAAATTTTTAATATAAATTAATTGCATTCCTTTTAAATTTACCTACAAAATTATTAAAATTATTTAGATAAATTTATTATTTTAATGGAAAAAACAAACATTTATTACTTAGAGGATGATAAGAATTAAGAAATCATCACTTCTTTAATATCACAAATTGTTGTATGCACCCAATTGCATAGCGTGCATTTGAATTTTAAAATTAATTTTAAATTAATTTTGACTTTTCAAAATCTATTATGTAAATTGGACTTTAAAAAGTGAAAATTGACTTAAATATTGTATGCGCCAAAATTTTATTAAATTTAACGATGTCATATATATATCATGTAAATCATAATTCTTGAGATAAGAATATACAATAATATCTGATTTGTGTTTATCTTTTCTGTAATCTCATATTTGGGAACATCACTCTCTTGTTTTATATAGTACTCCCTCTAATTCAAAATAAGTGTCGTTCTAAAGATTTTAGGACAAATTAAGAATTGTAAATTTTGACATATATACCCCACCTAAATCTCTACAATATATATTATATTTTGATAATATTTAACTGATCTGTTATATTTTAATATAATCTCTAAAATATCTCTTATATTTTGAATTTGGATTTGGGGTAAATCGGGAAAACACGTGAAAAAATAGTTAAAATAACACTTATTTTGAAACAAATTGCACTACAAAAAAAATACGGTTTAGCGACGGAATTTGCGACAGAATATCCGTTGCAAATAGTGTTTTGCGACGGACACATGTCCTTTGCTAAAACAGTCGTAGCTAATTTTTGTCGTCCGTCGCAAAATAACGACGGATAAATCCGTCGCAAAATTGGCGGGTAAGACCCGGCCGGGTCGCACAAAATTTACGACGGACAGTAGTCCATCGCAAATTATTCGGGTTAGACCCGATCGGGTCAACAATATTTGCGACGACAGTATTCCGTCGCAAATATTTATTAATATTTTTTTCTGTTATAATTTGCGAAGGAATTTGGTCGTCGCAAAATATCGAGCCTATACAAAAAAAAAAGTGGCTCGTTGGTTCGAGCACGGGCACTCGGGGCGGGCGCGGACCACTGGCCCATAGCTTATAATAGGCTGCCCACTTTTTATATGTCTCTTATTAGGTCTTGAACAATTAATCCAAATTTGCGCTCAAGGGGAATCGAACGCGCGACCTCTTGTACATGTGGAGGGGGCGCAGCCACTCGGGCACGTGCTACTTTCGTTCATTTTTACGCAATTAATTGTATATGTATTCAAATTAAGTCATCATTTTTTATAATTCACCAAATTATTTCTTTTCGTATCTAACTTGTTTATAAAAATATTTTGCCCAACAATTTTTTTTATTTCGAAAAATTATTTATTTCGACAATGCGTAATTTTATAATTCGTTCATTTGTACACAATTAATTGTATATGTATCCAAATTGATTCATTTTTTCCATATTTCACCAAATTAATTTATTTTCGTTTCTCACTTGTTTTTATAAATGTTGTGGCCATTTAATTTTTATTATTTTGATAAAATTATTTATTTCGACTCCCGCTTAAATTTATAATTCGTTCATTTGTACGCAATTAATTGTATATGTATCCAAATTGACTCTTTTTTTTTTCCATAATTCACCAAATTAATTCATTTTCGTTTCTCACTTGTTTTTATAAATGTTGTGGCCATTTAATTTTTATTATTTTGTAAAATTATTTATTTCGACTCCCGCTTAAATTTATAATTCGTTCATTTGTACGCAATTAATTGTATATATATCCAAATTGACTCATTTTTTTCCATAATTCACCAAATTAATTCATTTTCGTTTCTCACTTGTTTTTATAAATGTTGTGGCCATTTAATTTTTATTATTTTGGTAAAATTATTTATTTCGACTCCCGCTTAAATTTATAATTCGTTCATTTGTACGCAATTAATTGTATATGTATCCAAATTGACTCATTTTTTTCATAATTCACCAAATTAATTCATTTTCGTTTTTCACTTGTTTTTATAAATGTTGTGTCCATTTAATTTTTATTATTTTGGTAAAATTATTTATTTCGACTCCACCTTAAATTTATAATTCGTTCATTTGTACGCAATTAATTGTATATGTATCCAAATTGACTCATTTTTTTTCCATAATTCACCAAATTAATTCATTTTCGTTTCTCACTTGTTTTTATAAATGTTGTGGTCATTTAATTTTTATTATTTTGGTAAAAAAATTATTTCGACTTGCGCTTAAATTTATAATTCGTTCATTTGTACGCAATTAATTGTATATGTATCCAAATTGACTCTTTTTTTCCATAATTCACCAAATTAATTCATTTTCGTTTCTCACTTGTTTTTATAAATGTTGTGGTCATTTAATTTTTATTATTCTGGTAAAATTATTTATTTCGACTCCCGCTTAAATTTATAATTCGTTCATTTGTACGCATTTAATTGTATATGTATCCAAATTGACTCTTTTTTTTTCCATAATTCACCAAATTAATTCATTTTCGTTTCTCACTTGTTTTTATAAATATTTTGGCCATTTAATTTTTATTATTTTGGTAAAATTATTTATTTTGACTCCCGTTTAAATTTATAATTCGTTCATTTGTACGCAATTAATTGTATATGTATCCAAATTGACTCATTTTTTTTCCAAATTCACCAAATTAATTCATTTTTGTTTCTCACTTGTTTTTATAAATGTTGTGGCCATTTAATTTTTATTATTTTGGTAAAATTATTTATTTCGACTCCCGCTTAAATTTATAATTCGTTCATTTGTACGCAATTAATTGTATATGTATCCAAATTAACTCATTTTTTTCCATAATTCACCAAATTAATTCATTTTCGTTTCTCACTTGTTTTTATAAATGTTTTGGCCATTTAATTTTTATTATTTTGGTAAAATTATTTATTTCGACTCCCGCTTAAATTTATAATTCGTTCATTTGTACGCAATGAATTGTATATGTATCCAAATTGACTTCTTTTTTTCCATAATTCACCAAATTAATTCATTTTCGTTTCTCAATTGTTTTTATAAATGTTGTGGCCATTTAATTTTTATTATTTTGGTAAAATTATTTATTTCGAACTAAAAGTAAATAAATTGTACTTCACAAAAAATTAAATAAAAGTAACATCAATTCAAACTAAAAAAAAATTGTATTTCACATTTATTAAAATTTAAATTTTTCTACTCGTCGAAATTAAATCCGGCTTCCTCTTCCTCCTCATCCTCGCCCAGGTTAACAATCGGTTGCTGCATCGGGGGCATCGGCGACATCTGTGGCATGGACGACATCGGTGGCATCGACGGCTGGGTCGGCGGCATCGGTGGCCCAGGCATGTGCGCTCGTGGCACATCAGAGGCGAACAACCGCCACCACTCCTACATGGTGGCTGTATACTGCTGCATCTTGGCTTCGTGCGCCTCTCGCTGCTGCCTCTCATACTCTTCTTTCTCTCGCTGCTGCCTTTGCATGTTCTTCATCTGCTCCACTACCGTGGCAAGCTACCTCTCGACCTCACTGGGATGAGAGTCGATGGAAGACTGAGAGGAGGATGAGCCCGAGCCACGAAGTCGGAAAAAGTTCTTTCCGAAGCTGCCCAATCCAGCGAACTACCCCTTTTTATCCTTGACGTTCTTGAAGTACAATTCATTTTGAACGTCAACAGAATGTTGTGTGGGGGGCATCGACCCCGATCCCTCTGTCGTTTCCTCAGGCTGAGGCTGAGAGGCAAGGTCCTCGAGCATCTTTCTCTGCAAATTAATTATACAAAAAATTAAATAAATTGAACACAAAATATAAAATAATACTTTTAATATTAAAAATTGAAATAATACTATTAATATTGAAATAATACTTACGTGGATCTCGGTGGTACGACCGTAGGTAGACTTCCCAGTATCCTCGACGATTGGGTGGGCGAGCTGCAATCTCTCAAAATGAGAGGGCTCGCATCCTTGCTCCACCGCCTAATTAGAAAAAAAGATAGTAAAAATTAATACCACTCATAAAAATTAGGAAAAAATAATAATAATTCAAAAACTACAAAATTAAAGACGAAACTTACAAATCTCAACCCGTGCTCATAAATGGACCGAAAAACGGCCCGATGTCTCGCCATCCCTTCTCCATCAGGGTCACTACGCCGATTCGCCTTGTTTTTCACCGACTTCTCTTTGAATTCAAGGGAATCCCAGTACCGGAGGAATTTGTCCCAAATCGACCGCTTTTCACTGTCAGTCCACATGTCGGTGGTCTGTCCACGCTTGTACCACCTGTCCCTCATTCTATAAAGGACGTCTCTGTATCTCTCGGCCGCATATTTTTCGAAATTCTTCCACATCTGGTCATCGTGCTCCGGTGCCCAGACACATTCTTTCTGCAATTATAATTTAAATGTAAATATATGTTTATATATTTGATATTAATAAAGGGTGAATTAATAAATTATATTAATACCTTAAACTCCTCGAAGTATGTCTGTTTTCTTGCATCGGACACTAGCCCCTAACTGTAAGCGGTGGGCTCGAATCCATCGCTAAGGATGGACTTGGAAACCTGATTACTAGCCGCATGACCCGGAATCCAACTGTAAAATTAAAACTTCAAAGTTAGTAAAATAATTTGGTTTTAATTAATAAAAAAATTGAGTATAAAATATTAAAAACTTACGTTGAACCATGTGGCTGAACAAGCATCCGTGCTTGAACAACCGGATGCTGGCGGGAGGAGGATGAGTCGTCAGCAGTCTGCTGTGAGGAGGAGGAGGAGCCATCACCAGACTGTGCAGAGGTCTCTGATAGAGACATCGGCCTGAAAATAGGTGGAACCACGGATCTCAGTGAGGCCCGTCGTCGCCTCCCTCCTCGCCCTCCTCGACTCGACTCCTCATCCCTCGGAGGCTGACTGCCACTGCCACTGCCTTGTTCGCTCATCTATAACAAAATTCATGAATATTATTCGAAATACTTATAATATTATTCAAAATATTAAATTAAAATCAATGAAATACTCATAACATAATATTCTAAATATAATATTATTCAAACCACTATCCTAACATAATATTATTCAAAATCAATGAAATACTCATAACATAATATTCAAACAACTAATATAATTCAAACTACTCAACTAAATTCGATCAACTTATAATATTATTCAATTCAATTCCACTAAACTAAAATCAAACGACTAATATAATTCAAACTACTCAACTAAACTAAAATCAATCAACTAATATTATTTAAAATTATTAAACTAAAATCAAGCAACTAATATAATTCAAACTAGCTACTCAACTAAATTCGATCAACTAAACAAAAATCAATCAACTAATATTATTTTGTAAAATTATTAAACTTAAATCAAGCAACTAATATAATTCAAACTACTCAACTAAATTCGATCAACTAAACAAAAATCAATCAACTAATATTATTTAAAATCATTAAACTAAAATCAAGCAACTAATATAATTCAAACTAGCTACTCAACTAAATTCGATCAACTAAACAAAAATCAATCAACTAATATTATTTTGTAAAAAATTTAAACTTAAATCAAGCAACTAATATAATCCAAACTACTCAACTAAATTCGATCAACTAAATAAAAATCAATCAACTAATATTATTTAAAATCATTAAACTAAAATCAAACAACTAATATAATTCAAACTAGCTACTCAACTAAATTCAATCAACTAAATTAAAATCAATCAACTAATGTTATTAAAAATTATTAAACTAAAATCAAACAACTAATATAATTCAAACAATTCAACTAAAATCAATTCTAAACTTAACAAATTCTAAACATGCTTTAAAATTAAATTTTAAACGGTAAAAATGAAGAAAATTTACGGTTTATTTGTAGAAGATGACGAAACGAACACTCGGTGGGGACGGATTGGCTCTATAAGGGGAAAAAAATTTGCGACGGACAATTGCGACCGTCAAACTCCAAAATGGCGTCGTTTTTGCGTATTTGCGACGGCTAATCCGTCGCAAATTTGAAAATTAAAAATGTGCGACGGACAATCCGTCGCAAATCGGTCAAGCACGACGTTTCCCGAAAAGTCACGCAAAATCGGGCCAGATTTGCGACGGCATGTCCGTCGCAAATCAGTCAACGCACCGTTTCCTGAAAAGATGTGCAAAAAAAGATCAGATTTTCGATGGCCATGGCCGTTGCAAAATCGAAGTTAAAAATTGCGATGGACATGCCCGTTGCAAATCGATCAAATGGGCCGTTTCACGAACGGTCACTTTTAAACGGGTCGTTTTGCGACGGGAACGGTCGTCGCAAATTTCAACTTTGAAATTTGCGACTTATCTGTCGCAAATATAGCCGGTGTACAACGAAGGTGGTAGCCCTACATTTTGCGACGAACATGTCCGTCGCAAAATACTAACTTTTGCGACGGCTATACAAAATCGTCGCAAACTCTCATTTTTTCCGACTGCTAACTAAAATCCGTCGCAAATACACGAAATTTGCGACGGAATGTTGGCCGTCGCAAATATTTCGTCGTAAAATCCCGTCTTTTTGTAGTGTTGTAACCTCTAAAACGACACTTATTTTGAATCGGAGGGAGTAGCTCTTATGGAATAAGTTACAATGACTCCATCAACTCTCTACAATATAATAAATCGCTGAAATTTTGGTACCACAAATCAAATTAGAAACACCTTGCTGAAACACTTGCTCTATATCCTTGGAGAGAGGAATTTCAAAGATTGTACTCAAAAGTCACATTTGATTAATTTAAAATTTCTTTGTAATTTCTTTTTTGTATTTTTATATTACAAATATAAAATTCGTTGTTACAAATACATTTATTAAATATTACGTATACTTTGAATAGGAGGAAGCATATATTACTCAAATTATAATTTGGACTAGCTTTCTAGATTAATATTGTGTTCATCAATGATCGGTAATTGAGTCATACTAACTTATAGATCGTGTCTAAATAAGCTAGATCTAGTTATGTATGGTAAATAATATCAAATAGGGTTTTCAAAAAAAGAATCAAAGAGAATAACTACCGGAGGAAATATATATATACTTATAACACGGAAATAATCTATTCAAATCTAGATAAATCTATTCCATAATTAATAGGGATCTTCGGGTGGGATATGATATCCTTAAAATTTATTCCATCTTTACTACTCCCTCCGTCTCAAACTCAAATTCCTGTTAACTGTTTGCACGGTTACTAAGAAAAAAATTATTTATTAGTATTTAAAGTGATAAAGTGATGATAAAGTGATAAAGTAGATGTTTTGGTTATTAGTGTATGGAGAATATAATATTAAAAAATATTGTTACTTTTTTGTCAAAAGTAGATATAGCAAATGAGTATGAGATGGACCTTTTTGTCAATGTAGCAAACGAGTTTGGGACGGAGGAAGTATATTACTTCCATTAGTTCACACAGTCTAATATCAGTTGTTTGTAAGTCAAATTTATGTTCGTTCCATTATCGTTCCTACTTCCTAACTAGTGCGATTAGTTTTAATATTACATCGAGATTTAAATTAAGGGAAAATGTACTTTTTTGTCCTTTAACTTTGTTTGATTTTGGTTTTCGTCCTATTAACTTTAGAATTTTGAATTTCGTCCTATAACTTGTAAAAAATTGTGTTTTTCGTCCTGTTAACTTTGGAATTTTGAATTTTATCCTATAACTTACAAAAAATTGGTGTCACGTCAGATTTACCGGACAAAAAACATAATTTTTTGTAAGTTATAGGACGAAAAAACACAAACATTTTGTAAGTTATAGGACGAAATCCAAAATTTCAAAGTTAACAGGACGAAAAACACAATTTTTGTAAGTTATAGGATGAAATTCAAAATTCCAAAGTTAACAGGATGAAAACCAAAATCAACCAAAGTTAAAGGACAAAAATGTGCATTTTCCCTTAAATTAAAGATGTTAAATATTTTCAAAAAAAAAAAAAAAAAAAAAAAGGGTGAAATAAGACTGCGTGAGAGTTTTGACTAGGACTAATTCAGTGTTTGACTTTCTACACAGTCTTGAGACAAGTCTGCTCATATTTGTTCACCGCCTCCCCACCAACACATACACTCTCTCTCACATACTACTTACTTCGTTGATCACCTACCTCACTCCACTACATTCCACTTGTCCCTCAAGTAAACACCCCTTTCAAGTTTAAGAAACAAACGCGTTTTTTGCTCTATAATTTTGGTAACTAAGCCGCCCTTAATTTTGGTATTTCTAACAAATTTTCAAAATATAATAATAATAACTGTATAAAAGAACTAATATAAAAAGTAAAAAAATATAATTTTTTTTCCCTAAACCAATAATTAAATTAAAAGAGAGAGCAAATATTATTCCCAACGCCTTTTCCATATTTCCTTAATTATCTTAGTAATCTTCGTATACCTTTTTCCATATTCCGTATTTTATTTCTTAATATTTATGGGTAAATCTTCTTACTTTCCTAACACTCGTTACGCAACTTCCAACATACCCACCCCACCCCACCCCACCCTACCCCCTCAACCCCCTATACTATATAAAACCCTCCACACTCTTTCAACTCTCATATCTTTCAACAAATTAATATTCTCCCTTCTCTCTTCAAGAAAGTACAGCACCTTTTACACATCTTTTCTTCTCAAGAGTTATCAATGGCACTCGAAGCTTTGAACTCCCCCACCACTCGTACGCCGTCGTTTCAATTCGACAACGCCGCCGCCACCCTCCGCCTCTGCGAGCGGTGGACAAAGGGCAAGCGGTCAAAGCGCCCCCGCAGCGTTGACCGCCACGAGCCCAACGAAGACGAGTACCTTGCCCTCTGCCTCGTCATGCTCGCTCGCGGCGGCGCCCCCTCCACCTCCGCCGCTGCACCACCACCGCACAAGAATTTCAAGACTCAAACTCCTCTTCCCCCACCGGAATCTTCAAAATTGGTTTACAAGTGCTCTGTTTGTGAAAAGGCTTTCGGGTCCTACCAAGCCTTGGGGGGCCACAAGGCCAGCCACCGCAAGTCCGCCGTCAGCGGCGGCGGCGACGAGCAGTCCACCACCTCCGCCACCACGACAACCACCTCCGGCGGCGCCGGCGGGAGAACCCATGAGTGCTCCATCTGCCACAAGTGCTTTCCTTCGGGCCAGGCGTTAGGGGGCCACAAGCGCTGCCACTACGACGGCGGCGCCTCCGCCCCTAGCAAGGCAAGCAGCGCGTTGACTAGTTCGGAGGGCGTGGGGTCCACCGTGACTCACCGGGACTTTGACCTGAACCTGCCGGCGTTCCCCGATTTCTGGCCGGGATTTGGCTCCGGCGTCGACGACGAAGTGGAAAGCCCGCATCCGGCGAAGAAGTCACGGCTTTCGCCGCCGGCGAAATTGTCAATCTTTTGAAGACTCATCAAAGGTGCAGAAAATAGTGGATTCGTTATATATATTAGAAATTCAAGAATTTTATTTGATAGTCTTTTGTCTTTTTATTAATTGGGTAAATAGAATTGGGAAACACTGGTAGTGATTATTGTTTAATTGATTGATCGATTTATGAAATACATTTTTTTATTTGATTAATAGTAATTTTATTATTGGTTGAAATTGATGGATGAGTCGTGAAATTAAGTTTAAAAGATTGATATCCAAATTGGAGAGACGTGTTAGTTGAGGTTACATGATAAGGGCGTCTCTGTTTATAACTGTAATGAAGCTGTCATCGCGCCCTCACACTTTGTTTCTCATACTCCAAGAATCAACTATTATTCCATCCACACTATTTGTATGCACCAGCACCAATTAAGTTATGTAATTTGATGGATAATTATTACTCCCTTCATGCTTAAAATAACAACATTAGAGTTAAGTAGTAGACTTATATATAATTATAAAAATAATGTTGTTATATTATCAATTATGAAAATATCGATCAATAAGGTTATTAACTTTTTTCATTAAAAAGAGGTGTGTTGTTTTCACTGAGGAGTACGTTGTTTACTGATAACGAACCAAGATTTTTCAGTAAAATCAACTAACACTTTTTGGTGAAAACAACTAATACGTTTCAGTAAAAATAATTAATATTCTTCAATGATTTCTATACGAACAAATTTCACTCTATACATACTCTATAAAAATACATCTACAATGATGTTCATATCATTATAAAAGTAATGTTTTAGCACTTATTGTTGAGATACAAAAATTAGTGTATGTATGTGAGAGTTTTATCATATTTTTTAATTATTGTTCTTAATATCTTTTATTAAAGGTAAGTTGAAATATGATTTTTTAATTTTTTATTTTTTATTTTGAGATTGAGATAGAGATATAATGGAAGAATAAAGTGAAAAATATGTAAAACATAAAATATTTTGAATCAAGAAATTTATTTTAAAACGTCACTCTTTTTGAATTATCACTGTATTTATTTATGTATGTTTTTTTTTTTTTTTGAGAAATGTATTTATTTATGTATGTTGAAATTAAAGATAAAAAGAAATAGTATTATATTATTTGATTAAGATAATAGACATGTGTGATAAGAAGATAAAATCTCACTTTCACAGTATATTAGCTAAGACTAGATATCAATTTTAATTTAAGTCGGCATAAGCTGAAGAATTGGTGTGCAAATAAGCGCCGACAAAGTAACAGGAGTATCTTGATAAATTTGGCATGTTACTATAATATATTCTCGTGTGGTGTAATTCGAATCCATTAAGCGGCTATTTAGTTCAAAGGACTTTCTGAGATTGTTTTTATAAAACATAATCCTAGGTAGAACTATTAAATAAAACGAGCTGTTCGTGAGCTCGACTCGATTCGACTTATTAAGGCTTGACTCGGTTCGACTTGTTAGATTAAATGAGTTTGAGCTCGAGCTCGAGCTCGAAAAATACTCGATTACTTAACGTGCCAAACTGAGCTTGACTCGTTAAGCTCGATAACTAAGTTTTTTTTTATAATTCCACTAGCTAGGCTCGATTGGCTTTGCTCGACTCATTAACTCGGCTCGACTAGATAAAAGCTCGAGTGGAGCTCGAGTATCAAGTACTTGAGTTCTCTCGGCTCGAATAACAACACTATTACTAGGTAATCTCATATTTGGTTTGAAGAATTGCAAATGATCATGATCCTGGACTAAACTAGGGTCCCGATCCATAATCTCAGCTAATCCACCATTTTAAGGACAATTGAGTCCTGACAAATAGGTGAAATTATTTGTTTTACTGAATTACAACTACCATTTTGTCCTACATTTTCTATTTTAAGTGATTAATCTACCCATATTCAAAATAAAAATATCTCGACTCCCGATTTATTTATCCCACTTAATACACAATTCAATCCTACAATTTAAACGTACACTCATACTCAATAATCCAATCTCTTTCAGTCCAATCTCATCTAGTCCAATCCTTGTTGATAGGCGAACATAAACTAATAAATGGCGAACAAGAATTAAAGATACGTCAAAGATTATGAAGAGCCAACCTCAAATCAAGGGTGATCAACAAAGAAAATCAAGTTGGGGTGCATCTACCAATCTGAGAGGTGTATAAAGTGACGAACAACTCCCCCGACGAATAACTAATGGGCGAACAGGTATTAAGACCCGAGACCAAGAATGAGCCAACTGTGAAGTCATCAATGACGAACAAACTTGGTCAAACTATGATACAACAAACAGCCAAAGAGGTGTGCATATGGACAAAGGACTAAGATCTCAAAGCCAAGCTGAACGAAGCCATAAGGCGAACAACTTCCAAAGTACAACCTCAAGAGGCGAACAACTTTCAGTTGAAGGGTCATCAAGATCAGACAAGCCGACCTAGGCGAACAACAATGAGTCCGAGATAAGGCCCAAAAGAAGACTTTGTAACTAAGATTCAGCTTAGATAAGGTCAAACTAAGGTCAAAGGACACATGTCAGGCATGCAAGCTAGGGAGACCAAGAGTCAGTAGCACCTCATGCTTGCTAGCCTCTATAAATAGTTGTTCTCCAGCTTATTGATATAATTTTCGAATTTCAGACAAAAATACACACACAAACACACCCTAACCTACACATACAAGAAATAAGTCCCACTTTAAATTCGATAAATTCACACCACGATTTACCATTTACGGTGGTAATCAATCACACGATATTGATTGGTGACGTAAAAACGGATTAAAACAGCCACTAATCCTTACGATTAGATTCGTTCACCAATAATTTGGCGCTAGAAGAAGGGTCCGAACCTTCGGTTAGTATAATTACTCAAGAACTTCAAGTTAAAAACTTGAAGATTCAAACTAAACCTCAAGAAATACTTGAAGATTCAAGCAAAAGTGTTCTTGGTGTTCTTCAATATTAAAATTAAAGAACAATCTAATTCAAATGCCTCAATCAAAGGAAACCCAAGCATCACGTTTGTCAAGGAGAGCATCTCCCACCCGAGCCTCGTCGGCCGACCACCAGGATCGAAATCCTAGACATGTGAATAGATCACAGCACACGGCCATAACCCATAATTTCCCACCTGAAATGGAGGCCCTAGCGAACAACCCTAATGAACTGGCCAAAACCATTGCTGCTCTCCAGGCTCTTCAGAGACAGCAAGAACAGAATAAGCCTTCACAGGCAAGGCCTAAAGATAGGCCTAAAGATAGACCCTTGGAGGTTGTTAGGGCCAGATCAACAAGGGGCGAGCAACACGAGGTAAACAGCGCCCAGATCAGACGGGACAAGGGCAAGGCTAAGATGGACGAGCCAAGGGAGGGCCAGGCAGAGTCTGTTCGCGGGCGAACAACAATGTCGAGCCACGGAACAACCCGCTCCAGTGCCCAGGACAGACTTGGCCAGCCCCAGCAACGGGAGAAAGTTGCTCGCCAGGAAGAGGGACACGGGCGAGCAACATTTGAACAGCCTCGCCCTTCGGTCCATGAAAGACTTTCTCAATCTGCCTTCAGGCGTTTGGGACCTAATGCGGCGAGCAACCCTAAGAAGCAGCTCCAGGATTTGCCTTCTCCAAGCGAGGGACTGCGACGAACAGAAAGGTTTGTACCTTTGTTCGCCGAACAGCCTCCAAGTCAGGGGGCATCTCTGGATGAGCTATCAAGCTTAAGAAGGGCGATAGAAAGTATGCAGGGACAATTGGACCAGCAAAGAGGTGTAGGGACGACCAGCTTGCCAACTTTACCATTATCAACCTACATTCTGAAAGCCCCGATTCAGAAGAAAGTCCAATTCCCTACAAGCATACAATATGACGGCCTTGCTGATCCCCGAGTTCACCTAACAAAATACTCAGATTATATGGTCTCAGTGGGAGCTAGAGATGCTACTCAATGCCGAAACTTCCCGTTAACCTTGGGAGATCGGGTGCATAAATGGTTCTCAGCATTGCCACCAGCATCCATCCATTCATTCACTCAGTTGAGTCGGGAGTTCCTGTCTCATTTCTCAACGGCGGGATCATACTTGTCCAAGAAACACCGATTGTCAGACCTAAAACAAAATGATGACGAGTCAGATCGAGCATTCATGGAAAGGTTTGACAAGGTGCTATTGGAGGGTGAGCCCGTCAGCGAGGACACAAAAATTGTTGCTATTATGGCAGGACTGAAGAAAGGGTCAAAGCTATGGAAAGAGGTACATCTGAAGTGCCCCAGAAGCTACGCCGAGTTCAGAAATCAGGCCGGCATATTCATTTCTATGCATGAAGCCCTGCAGTCAAACTTGGGGGAGAACAAAGCCGACCCCAAGGAGAACAATAAAAAACCTGGTGCGACAAGCTATCGAGTCCCTAAAAACATGAAGGCATTCACTGAAGGGACGGAACTCAAAGAAAAGTTGAATCAGGTGCTAACAGTGTCAGTCGATACTGTTTATGAGAATGTGAAGGATAAGGAGTTGCTCTCCCCTCCCCGGAAAATTCGCCAAGACACTGGCAAACTCAATCCTAACAAGTATTGTGCCTACCATCAAAGCGTGGGGCACTTTACAAGTGAATGTAGAGATTTGCTCAGACAACTCTGGCGTTTCTACGAGGACGGAAAGCTCTCCGATTTTGTCAAAAGACAACCCGGGAAGAGAATCCGGGAGAACAACTCTGAGGACGAAGATGATCAACCTCAGAACAATAAACCGGCGCGACCAGTTCCCGCCATCCCTACTCGTCCGTTAGAAGATTTATACATGATGGAACCTGCAGGTCCCGCAGGAGGATGTTCTGATGGACGACCGCCAATCTCCAACCGGAAAAGAAAGGCTGAATTACGAGCGATCGACCAAGTCCAGGAAATGGGAGTCAAACCATCTATCATGCAGACAGCAGAACTGACCTTTACCGAAAAGGACTTAGAAGGAATTTTGACTCCGCATAACGATTCGCTCGTAATATGTGCAAAGATTATGGGAACACGAGTCCACAGATTGTTGGTGGACACCGGAGCCTATACCAACATCTTGTTCAAGAGCACGCTTGATAAACTTGGGGACTTTTCAGCCCATATCCGGGACTCAAACCATCAAATCCTAGGCTTCGGAAATACAGTAACCGTCCCGTTGGGAGAAATTTCTTTGCTTGTACAACTTGTAACGATCGAGGAACCCGAAAAGAATATTACTAGAATGGTTGATTTCTTGGTCGTAGATCAGGAATCAACTTACAACGGGTTCCTTGGTCGACCTTTTTTGAATGAATTTAAAGCTGCCTGTTCAACTTACCATTATTGTTTAAAGTTTCCAACAGCAAGTGGAGCAGGCACAGTTAAAGGAGATCAAAGAAAGGCTCGGGAATGCCTCTTACAACTACAAGCAAAACATGCACTAGTATCCATGATGGAAGCCACCACCAGCTATCCAGTTGATGAACCATCAATATTGGAGAACGTGATGGACATAGAAGATGACCACATGGATACGGACGAACAACATCATGACGAGCAGGTGTTGGACGAACAACTCCTCACCACCCATGAGGAACATCATCCTGACGAACAACTAAGGGGTGGTGACGAGCAACACTCTTCCAAAGGCATGGAGGGCCAGGTGTTGACTACCAACAATGAATCAGGGCCAACGGAAGATCTAGATCCCCGCCTGGGGGCAGAACCAATGAACATCGAAAATGATTTCAACTCTGAGGGGCCAATACTTGATCCTCGGTGGAAAGGACAAAAACGACGAGCAACTCCAGTCGAAGAGCTGGAGGCGTTCAAAGTTAATCCTGAAAACCCGGATCTCGAATTATACATAGGATCTGAGCTCCCTGAGCCTTACAGATCCCGAATGAAAGAGTTCCTCAGCAAAAATCTAGATGTTTTTGCTTGGTCTCATGCAGACATGGTGGGGATAGATCCGAAACATGCTTGCCACAAGCTAAACATTAACCATGCAAAGAGGCCCGTCCATCAGAAACGACGAAAATATGGCCCAGACAAGTATCAAGCTCTGAATGAAGAAGTTAAAAAGCTGTTAGACAACGATCTAATCCGTCAAGCTCTCTGTCCACAATGGGTAGCAAACCCAGTCCTTGTGAGGAAGCCAAACGGGACCTGGAGGCTATGCATAGACTTTACAGATCTGAATGCAGCATGCCCGAAGGACAACTTTCCTCTCCCGCACATAGATCAATTGGTGGACAGCACTGCAGGTCACGAAATGCTAACATTCATGGATGCTTTTGCAGGGTATCATCAAATCCCAATGCATCCTGACGATCAAGAAAGCACAACTTTTTACACTAACAAAAACTTGCTGTGCTGGAAGAGAATGCCCTTCGGCCTCATCAACGCCGGGGCAACTTATCAAAGGCTGGTGAACAAAATGTTCGACCATCAAATTGGAGATACAATAGAGGTCTACGTTGATGACATCGTAGTCAAAAGTCCCCGTAAGGAAGACCATCTCCAACACTTGACCCAAGTGTTCGGAATTCTTCGACACTACAACATGAAGCTGAATCCAAAGAAGAGCAGCTTTGGAGTTCATTCAGGCAAGTTCTTGGGTCATCTTGTTAGTTAATGGGGAATTGAGGCTAATCCAACAAAAGTCAAAGCCATAGTGGATATGCAACCACCACGTTCAATAAAAGAAGTGCAAAGACTCATAGGATGTCTAGCAGCACTGAACCGGTTCATATCCAGATCGGGGGACAAATGTCGTCCATTCTTTGAAGCCATCAAGAAAGGACAGTTCACATGGACTAACAACTGTCAGAAGGCGTTCGACCAACTCAAGGATTACCTGGAAGATGTGAAAATCCTGTCAAAACCCGTCCCAGGAGAAAAGCTATATTTATACTTGGCAACGTCGGAAGTGGCCATCAGCTCCGTTCTAGTACGGGAAGACGGCAAATTCCATCAACCTATCTACTACGTCAGCCAAGCTTTGCATGAGGCAGAGATCAAATACTCCCCAACCGAAAAGCTGGCGTATGCACTAGTTATGAGTGTGAGGAAGTTACGACCATACTTTTTTTATCATCAAGTTGAAGTGCTAACAACTTTCCCACTCAGACAAATTCTCCATCGCCCCGACACAGCTGGTCGTCTATTAAAATGGTCACTAGAGATTAGCCAATTCGGGGTGACTTATGCTCCTCGAACAGCGATCAAAGGGCAAGCGTTGGCCGACTTTATAGTCGAACTAACCTTCCCACCAGATCCGACGAGAGGACTTGATCACCCCTGGCATCTTTACGTTGACGGATCTTCGACTAACGTAGCCTCGGGGGCGGGAGTGGTTCTAATCAGTCCAGGCAGACAAGTATTCACTTCGGCAATCAGATTTGGCTTTATGGCAACCAACAACGAAGCCGAGTATGAAGCTCTCATTGCTGGTCTCCATCTATCCCTTGCAGTAGGTGTCAGATGTTTGCAAATATTCGGCGATTCACAATTGATTGTGAACCAAGTCCGAGGTGAATACGAGGTGAAAGATGGCCATATGATCGAATATCAACGGATTGTTGCTCACCTGATGTCCTTGTTAGATCAAGTATTCATTGAACAAATCCCAAGGACGAGCAACACTCAAGCAGATGCATTGGCCCGACTAGCAACAAGCGAAGGACCTGCAGAGTTGTCAGACATTATAATTACGAAAATGAATGACCCATCAACAACAAGTTATAATGTCAACCAACTAAGTGATCAAACCAGTGAAGAAGAAGACTGGAGAACAAGTATAGTCAAATACTTGAAAAGTGGGGAAAAACCAAACAACTCTTTTGAAGCTGCCAAACTAATAAAGCAAGCCGCCAGATATACTCTGGTAGGCGAGCAACTTTACAAAAGAGGAATATCACTCCCACTTCTCAAATATTTGCCTAGGGGGCAAGGACGAGCAATACTCGAAGAAATACATGCCGGAGTATGTGGAAATCACACTGGGGGGCAAGCCTTGGCATACAAAACTATCAGACAAGGCTATTACTGGCCAACTTTACGCCAAGATGCAATAAAAAAAGCAAAGACTTGCCACCAATGCCAAATTTTTGCACCAAACATTCATACCCCGGCTCAACAGCTCGTATCGGTTTATAGCCCATGGCCTTTTGCTAGATAGGGAATGGACATTATTGGTCCCTTCCCAGCGGGAGTTGGAGGAGTTCGATTTGCCGTTGTGGCAGTCGATTATTACACAAAGTGGGCAGAAGCAGAGGCCATGTTGAAGATCACGCAACAGAAAATGATCAACTTCATTTGGAAGAACATTGTCTGTCGTTTTGGAATTCTGCAAACCATCGTGACAGACAATGGTCCGCAGTTTGATGGAAAAGAGTTGAGAGATTTCTGTACAAAATGGGGGATCAAGAAACATTACTCTACGCCCTATCATCCCCAGTCAAATGGACAAGTCGAGGCCATAAACAAAATCATCAAGCATACGTTAAAAGTACGGCTAGCGGAAAGCAAAAGCAGTTGGTCAACAGAGCTTCCGGAAGTCTTATGGGCATACAGAGTTTCTCCCAGGTCAAGCACCAGAGAAACACCCTTTGCGATGGCTTTCGGAACAGAAGCTGTGATACCCATCGAGTTAAAGACCAATACATTCCGGACGACCAACTTTGATGAGCAGGCGAACAACTCTGCTTTAGCTGCGGAAATGGATTTTCTTGAAGAAAAAAGATTAAATGCCGAGCTAAAAAATGCTACATATAAGCAGCGGGCAGAACGCTATTATAATTCCCATGTTAAACTTAGGGAATTTAGAGTTGGAGATTTGGTTCTAAGAAAGTTGCTCGCCCAACCTCCAGGTGTATTGGGACCAACTTGGGAGGGCCCGTATCGTATAACGGAAAAATTCGTTAATGGCGTATACGATATCGAAGATATGGAAGGCAAGCCGGCCCAATACTCCTGGAACGCCATACATCTAAAGAAGTATTATCAATAAGGCGAACAAGTTCTTAGTTGGACGAACAACTGTCTTGGGGGGCAGAGAAACCAAGTAAGGCATGCCAAAAACTTGCCTAATTTTTTGAAATTTTGCTAAGTATAGAATTTAAAGTTGTTCGACACATTGTATAGTTTAGTGCTGTTTCATCTTTTTTAAATTTTAGATAAGATTGCTCGGCAAAAATCTTATAAGCGAGCATATTTTGATTAGTGTTTAAAGTTGTTCGTCGACTTGTATATGTTAATGACGAGCAGTCTTACAACACTTGTAATTTTTTGTGAAATATAATAGTTGTTCGTCAAAAAGGAAAAGTCCAAAAGCTCGAGGTACCAGTCCATCTAAAGGTTGTTCGTTTTTTCAAATGAACAGAACCTAAGGACCAAAGCCACTTAAAGGTTGTTCGTTTTTTAAAATGAACAGAACCTAAGGCTGAACCCTAATTCCACTAAAGGCAAAGTTCAATTCGAACAAAAGCCCAACACTATATGTTATAATTGCAAAGGCATTGACAAAAATGTAAAGGCAATTAACATATACAAGAAAATGAGCGAACATGAGAAAGACATTCCATTAATCAAAGGCTTTTAAGCCCAAAAGATAGTACAAGCTGAAAGTAGCCACAAGTACTACAAAAAAGGAACGAACAACTATTACAGAGAAGAAGAAAAGAAAAAAAAAGCTAAGTCCTAAGAACTATTGTTGCTCGGCAGGGGGAGGATCTTGAGCCTACTCGACGGGAGGTTCGACAATCATATCTCGAGCCAAGTCTTCGGCAGCCTTATCCTCAGCCTCTTTGGCACTCTGCTCGACAGCGGCGGCCACCTCTTCCTCTTGTTCGCCTTCATCAACTGGAGGAGGAGGATGAGTGATGGAGATACTGGGGTCAAGTTTGTCAAGCTTAACCCCTAGTACGGCCAGATCCGCCAACTGAATTTCGATGTTGTTCGGCGGTGGATAATGCTCTATGAATTCATTTAGATCCTTGCTCATTTCTTCAACCAAATCCTTGAAGTCATAGGCATTGGCCGTGCGGATGCTGTCCGCATAGGCGCAGATATATCCAAGGTTGGAAATGGGAGCAGTTCGAGCTTGAACCTCCTCTTCAAGTTGCTCGCGGGTGAAGAGGTTGGCTTCCGCCTCCCGAAGGCGAGCATTCTCAGCTTTAAGCTCAGCAATCTCTTGTTCAGCTGCAGTCAATTTCTTTTCCCCCTCGCCGAGCAAAACCTCCTTGTCCCCAAGCAGGGCCTCCTTGTCCTTCAGCTCTTTGGACAGGCTTTGAATTTCTTCAAGGCGTTTATGCTCAGCATCAATGTAAACATTGATCTGGTTGTTGAGACGAGCAATCTTAACCTCATATTGGCCGACCAGGCCATCCTTCTCTTCAGTAAGTTGCCGAGCAGTGCTGGCATAGTGACGAGCAGATTCTTCTTGCCGGCAACTTGGGCAATTGCCCTTTGGGCAGTGACAAGACCGTTGGCGACGAGCATCATTGAGAGGTGAAGATTGTCCGCCAACCCCTGTTGAAAAACGGCCTTATCTAGAGGACGCGTCCAAGCTCGAGCGACCAACTTTGTCGCCCTGCGAACGTGCTCGCCAGGAATCTCCCTTATGTTAACGGGAGTCTTCGAGCAAGTGTACTGATGTACAACACTTGCTCGACCGGGATAATCGTCAGCACGATATCTGCGAACAAGAAAGGAAAGAATACTTAGAAAAAATAATAAAAGATGATGATGGAACTTGCTCGGCAGAAGCTAATATGGACTTACTCCTTGAATTTTCGCTCATCCCAACCCAGATGGGTGAGATCCTCAGGCCCGCGGCCAGAGGTAGAATCCTTGCTCGCTTTGCCTATTCTTTCTACATGCTCAATTGAGCGACGAACAGCATCCCCCTCTGGACGGGGATGACTGTGGCCCACCTTCTCCTTCCCTTTGCCACCACCGGCGACATCTTGGGTCAGCGGAGTCCCGTCCGCCTTCTTTAAGCGTTTCCCCCCTTGAGGAGGAGAAATCGGGGGAACTGGCCGAGCATGGCCGGAGGGTGCCGCAGGACGAGGAACTTTGGCTCCTTCAGCCTTGTTCGTCATTCCCAGTACTTTGGAAGGCGGATCACCCTTCCTTTTTCGGCCTTTCGGGGGCGCCATCTCAAAAACTCTATGTTCGAGGAGAGCAAAACAAGGTGGAACAACAACAGTGACTTGCTCGGCTAAAAAAAAAATGAATGAGTTAGACGAGCAAGTTATAGAAGTCAAATGACGAGCAAAATTGATTTTTGGAGTTAGAAATTTTTGATATACCAGGGGGCACTTCAATCTGTGCTTCCAAGTGATGGGGATAGGTAAGCAAACGAGCAGCTCTTTGACGCTTCTCGTCGCTTAGGTATTGGATGGTCCTGTCCGCTCTGTTGCGCAAGCCGACCAAACAAGAGGTGAACAGGAACTCGTCCCCGATCTCTTCTCCTTCCGAGTTCCACTTGAGCAATCGAGGACCTGCGAGCAAACAATAAAAGTTAAATTAGAACAACACATTTCGAAGGCGAGCAAAGATAAACTTACGCTTAATTATTCCGTAAGCTGCGGGAGAGTTTATTCGCCCAATGCCACCGTATGGACCAGAAGATGCTCGCCAATCACCCCCTATGAAGAAAAAGTGTTGTTTCCAATCTCTGATCTTGTTCGGCACCCCTTCTACCATCTTAAGTCCGGTCCTGGCCTTGAGGTAATAGTAGCCTTCTTCACCAATGGGACATCTGGTGATCGTCATGAGATAGTTGATTTCCTCCGCAGTAAGGCGATCAACATATCCCTCTAGGGCAAATAAACCCATGGCGCCGAGCAGATTCATCCACCCTATTGGTGTGATCTGTGTAATAGCAAGATTGGTCGCCTCGAGGAAGCGCCCAACAACTGGGGGTAGAGGCAACTTTAGACCAGCGATCAGGGTGTCAATGTTGATCGCGGTACATCCGGGGGGTGGGCGATCAGCTCTCTCTCTCTCTTCCGGGGAGCCCACATGTGAATATCATAGGGAATCTTGTAGGTCTCCCGGATTGAGTCCAACTCATCCTCGCGAACAACACTCTTGATCTTGCTCGCCTGAAAGTCAGTTTTTATTAAGTCCATTATTTGTCTATCTGGGCGAGCAAAACTGTTCGCATGCTCCTCGACATATGCTCGCCATTCGAAGGGTCGAGCAACTCCTACTGGGATTTCATTCTCCAACATTTTGGGGGACGGGAATTCAATACTCTTTAAGAACTCGGGAGTGAGTTCGTCAAAAAATGGATCTTCCTCGGATTCAGAGCCGGACGAGGAGCTTTCCTCCGAATTCCTGCTCGCGATAGCAACCAACTCCCTCCCGGATCTCTCTGACGGGCGAGCACCGGTATCTTCCACCGATCGAACAACCGAGTCCACGTGGGGGTTCGATGCCGAGGAAATCTCAAAAGAAGGTTGATCTTGATGTGCCACAACGGGAAAGAGGGGATCAAGGGTTTCCTCAGATTTGTTGCTCGAATGTGAAGACATGGAAGAAAGATAGAAAAACGCAGACGGCGGCGACACCACTTGCAGACGGCGGCGATTCCCAGAGAAGACGATGACACAAATTTCCACACGGCGGCAATGGGAATTTTCGAGGACAAAAAGAAAAAAAAAGGAGAGACAAGAGGATAACTACCTTGCTTCAGAGATTTGAGGCCAAACACTGGAAGAACAGACGCCGGAGAAGCTTGGAATCGCCGGAGGAGGAAGAATCACCGGAGCACTGTAGCAAGAGAGGAAGAAGTGGGAAATATTTGTTTCCCCCTTCTATTTATACCCCAAGCAAAAAACGGGGCACAAAGCGTAATTTCCAACAAAATACGGGCCAAATTAAAAGAAAACGGGGTAATTTCTGAGCAAGTATAAAAATCGAAGGGCCTACATGCAAATATAGGGGCGCGTGGCCTCGGGATTGCTCGCGCGTGGGCGGCGCACAGCCATGCCGCCCATGTCATCTTCGTACAACCCCCAGACCTTGGGGAGACGAAACAACAGACCATATGTTGCTCGCCCATGTCAATGATGTTCGCCCCAATCCTCATCATTTTGATATCCTAACTATAGTTGCTCGCCACAAAGTTGCTCGTCTGGGGCAACATATAGCCAGGATAGGGGGCAATTGTTGATAGGCGAACATAAACTAATAAATGGCGAACAAGAATTAAAGATACGTCAAAGATTATGAAGAGCCAACCTCAAATCAAGGGTGATCAACAAAGAAAATCAAGTTGGGGTGCATCTACCAATCTGAGAGGTGTATAAAGTGACGAACAACTCCCCCGACGAATAACTAATGGGCGAACAGGTATTAAGACCCGAGACCAAGAATGAGCCAACTGTGAAGTCATCAATGACGAACAAACTTGGTCAAACTATGATACAACAAACAGCCAAAGAGGTGTGCATATGGACAAAGGACTAAGATCCCAAAGCCAAGCTGAACGAAGCCATAAGGCGAACAACTTCCAAAGTACAACCTCAAGAGGCGAACAACTTTCAGTTGAAGGGTCATCAAGATCAGACAAGCCGACCTAGGCGAACAACAATGAGTCCGAGATAAGGCCCAAAAGAAGACTTTGTAACTAAGATTCAGCTTAGATAAGGTCAAACTAAGGTCAAAGGACACATGTCAGGCATGCAAGCTAGGGAGACCAAGAGTCAGTAGCACCTCATGCTTGCTAGCCTCTATAAATAGTTGTTCTCCAGCTTATTGATATAATTTTCGAATTTCAGACAAAAACACACACACAAACACACCCTAACCTACACATACACGAAATAAGTCCCACTTTAAATTCGATAAATTCACACCCCGATTTACCATTTACGGTGGTAATCAATCACACGATATTGATTGGTGACGTAAAAACGGATTAAAACAGCCACTAATCCTTACGATTAGATTCGTTCACCAACAATCCTATCTAGTCCAATTCAGTCCCGTGAAACAGACAACCCCTAATTATTTAGTATTAATGATAAATTATCCATGTGAATTGTTTCGCATTAAAATTTGAAAAATGTGATATTAGTTTATAAATTTAATGGACTACTCTTTCTATCACCAATTGATTTAGGCAAAATATTATATGAAAATAGTTAATAAATTTTTTATCATGAAATAGTTTTAAAATATCAATAATCTCTTCAGGAGTATCATTAATCTGGGATGATATTATATTGTAATTGTTGTAAAAAAAAATTGAACCCAAATTAATGATACTCCTAATAATCTTTTTTATACTTCTGATCAAATATTCGATACTTTAAAACAGTTTTTTAATAAATTTATCATAAACTATTTTTATAAAACATACTCTTAATTTTAGGATGAAACCTCCGTGTGATTAATTTGAACAATATTACATCTTGTGTTTTTTATGGGACGCATAGTTGTGGAAAACGTTAACAAATAATATTACGAGGAAGACACACTCTCATATGCATTAAGTGCACAGTGCACTTATTCAATAGTTGATATTGTTTATACTGAAAAGTTTGTTCCAATTACACTGAAAAGTGTGGTTGATTTTCAGTGTAAACTAGTCACAATTTTCAGTATAATTGGAACAAACTTTTCAATATAAACAATGTCAACTGTTAAATGAGTGCACCATATACAGTACACCAAGGGCACAAGAGAGTTACTCTACTAAAAAAAATAAAAATATTTGATTTATTATACTTTATTTCTAGAATATCTTTCAATTAGTTATTTTTTCTTTATTAAATATTATAAAAAATAATTATATTGTTACTAAAATCTTAGCTAAATTCGAAACACCCAAAAATCTTTGACATGATTATCTAATTAAAAGGACGGGTGACTCTCCTTTTCTTAATCTTGTCATGACATGATTATGTATCTAATTATTTCTTTATCCGAGTCGTACTACCTGGTAAAATGTTTTGTCAAATGTATCACTGCTGAATGTACACATTGAAGAGTCGTCCCATGCCAGTGTCACGGATAAGAACGAGATATCCTCAAATTCATCAACTCAATCTGCTGAAGATGTATGTACTACACAAAACATTCTCAAAGATCAAAATTTACCAAATATTTATTTATTTTTACATAAATAAATATTTTTGTATACAATATAAGAGTGTGTTACCGTCATAACAAATATTGGACATTGAAATAGAAGCTCAGGGATCTCAATTTGATGAATTCTTAAACTGCATATTCAACATCCAAATTCAACAAACTAATCTGGTAAAAAGAAATTACCATAACCACCAATTATCGGATATGGATTTGGTGTTGTGCAGGACTATTCTGTGCAATACATATACATAGTTAAATCAATTGATATGACCATAGGGCTAGACCAATTGGTTTAATTATGTATTTATTCTGCACAAGACAGGCCCTGTACAATACATGATCCAAGTCCCCAATTACCGTCCACAGTTGTATAGAACACGAACAAAATCCAAGCCATGTGGGACTAGTGTTGTTGCATCGTCATCTATCAAACCCGGGCTTCAACCTTTTTATAGGACATTGTTAGATAGTGTCCAACAATTGAAAAAACAAAACCACCTTATTACTGCATTTTAGGGCTCCCCCAACAAGTGTAAACAAGCATTCAAGGAAAAAGATGATTCAACACCTTGAATAAGAAGATATCAGTCATCTCAACTGTTTTTACCATGACATTGCAATCTCGATCCACCATGACCAACTGCAATTCCAATCTTTACCAGTTCCATGAAACAAGACTGCACTACTATGCGAATTATCAAGTTTAATTTTTTTTTTTTATTTAAATTACATCATTGTTTTCCCCAGTCTCGTACACATTTATAGAAAAGCTGTATCAACTGGGAGATAAATAGTTCTTTGGTCCCACAACTTGTCTAGTGTCTAATTTCGGTCCCAAAAATATTAACTTTTTAATTTTGGTCCCATAACTTATTGAATCGTCCAAATTTGGTCCCAAATGGGACCAAAATTGGACAATTCAATAAGTTACAGGACCAAAATTGAATAATTAAAAATTTTGGGACCAAAATTGGACACCAAACAAGTTAGGGACAAAAAATTATTTTTTCGTATTCATTTTTTTTTTTCTTTTCTCACCTTATATATATATATATATATATATATATATATATACATACACACACATACACATATATCAAACACTATTTAATTAATTATACTCTAAAATAATCTTTGTAATAATCATGTATATATTATTGGTGGAGACGAGATCACGATAGCAATTTGGAATTAATTTATTATTTTATTTACTCTATCGCAATTTAAATTCTTAGTTAGTAATTAAAATTTCATTATTAGTATTTTATGGGAGCTTTGTAATTCATCTTAAATAATAATTATTGGAATTGAAAAATAATGGGTTTTTATTTTTCATGTTTTATAGATGTTTTTCAAATATTTGTATTTATATTCATGAAAAATAAATCCATTGATGTATGTATATATATATATATATATATATATATATATATATATATAAGGTGAGAAAAGAAAAAAAATTAATGAATACGAAAAAATAATTTTTTGTCCCTAACTTGTTTGGTGTCCAATTTTGGTCCCAAAAATTTTAATTATTCAATTTTGGTCCCGTAACTTATTGAATTGTCCAATTTTGGTCCCATTTGGGACCAAATTTGGACGATTCAATAAGTTATGGGACCAAAATTGAAAAGTTAATATTTTTGGGACCAAAATTGGACACTAGACAAGTTGCGGGACCAAAAAACTATTTATCTCTATCAACTGGTATCTGGTATTCCTTGTGGGTGATTGTGGTTCCTTTCATCTCATATCATGCAAATTGGATGTAAGCAGACAAACGCAGCAGTGAGTATTGTCATCTTTCCGTGCTGCTAAGCCCATCGTTGAACTAATGCTGCATTTTCAAAACCTAACCTGGAAAAATTACGAATAAAAGAACATCAAATTCCCAAGAAACCAGAAAAAGAGCACTACTTTCCAGATTGGAGATATAGTAGTTCTGACTGATTGAAACTGATTCGAAATAAGTTTCAAGTAAGGAGGATCCGTTTCATCCAAAGCAACTGGAACTGGGTAACCCTGCCAGAATCTCACTATATGATCATCTTCAGGATTACATTTATAGCAACATGGGTGGCAGAGAACCTTGTTTGAAAGCATGATGGGCCAAGTATATCCAATACACCACTACCATGTTAATGTTTACTTGCAATTGCGCTGAGGGGGAAAGATTGAGCCTGCCTCTGCCTGGCTGTAGTATATTTGATAAGTTAAAGCATTTATAACAAGCTGGTCAATATTTGAGATAGCCTTGCACCCACTCCTAACTATCATAATTTTGCTCACTACCAAATAAAGATTAGAATAGGTCTACCAGAATTCCTAAACTGTTGTATGGCATCAATGAGAAACCCAAGTTGCTCTTCCACATTAGTGAATTTCAAGAGGTGAACATCCTGTGCTACCAACTTCAAAACACAGGAAAACTGGATAAATATTATGGTATTAGTTTATATGTGTTATGGTATCAATGGATAAGTGCAATCATTTTAATTGATAAAAGAAATAAAATAAAATAAAGTTGATAATGGTTTGAGTGAAGCAGGTCCGACAATAGGCTCAAGGAAGAAAACCCACAAAAAATTAATTCCCAAGATGCAGGAATGCCACCGAAATCATTTAGGGCTAAATAATCAACTACAAAAATGTATTCCCTTTTTTTGTATTTACACCTATAATACGCCGAGTGTGTGTTATAAATTGTTACAGAATAATAATTATCATTCACATAATATCTTCTCCTCTTTTAATTAGTTGAATCGATCTACCTATATGGCATGCCTCCTTTGGTTTTTTTAAAGAACCCAATCAGTTGAGCCAATTAACGACTAAACTAGCTTGAAATAACAAAAACCATTCAAATAACTTGAAGGAATCCGCACAAAGTTTCCAGATGAACAATAATGATTACTTCAATTTTTTGCAGCTTTCTTCTACTAGCTAAAATTTTGGTGTCATTTTCTTTAATCACTTGAGTTTCGACTTCATTGAAATTGAACAAAATTAAGCCTCCACGAATATCTATGCTCAATGCATTCCGTAACAGTAACATAATAATACTATAAACATAATGAAATAAAAATCTGAACAAAAAATTAAAACCATTAAATAAGAAAATCAATATTTAAACTAATACTACAAAGGATGTGAACTAATACAACACCTAACACAGATAGCACTAATATTACACTAATTAGGGAGTAATACCACAAAATAAATAAACTAATACTACACAATGTGTAAACTAATACAAAATCTAACACAGATACTACACAATATGTAAACTAATACAAATTCCAACACAGATAGTACACCTAAGTTGAAATGATGCATTCGAGAATTAGGAAATAAATTTAATTTTCGTAGTACATGAAAAGAAACACACTCCAACAAGGTGTAGACAAATAAGACAACGAGTTGCAAAATATACAAACTAGTTGGTCTCTAAGACGCTCTTGAGCGTTGAGTAATAATACACATCATACAAACCCAACATAACTTTATAAAAAATGAAGAGAGAGAATTAAACAATAATTCCTCCCAAATAACAAATCACATGCACACTAGTACATAAAAGGCTTTGGAAAGCTGTTAATTTTGCTCTTAGACAGCGGTTAAAAGGGCTGTCCAAGTAACAACTATCTAAGCAAAATATCCACCTAGACAGCGGTTGGAAATCGCTGCCTAAAATGAAGCCTTAGACAGCGGTTAATAACAACCGCTATCCATGTCTAATATTGCTGTATATTATTTTATTCTTTTTACATATAACCGCTGTCCATGCCTAATATTGTTGTTTATTTTTTTTTCTTTTTTTAACCTAAATTCCAAGCTTTTTTTTAATATTATTTTTTTATATTTTAAAGATCTTGTTTATACAAAACCTATACCAATAAACATCAAATAAATTAAACATACACATCAATTAAATTAATACACCAAAAACATGAAATGTATATATATCATCGTAAAAATTATCCCGTCCAATCTAATTTACATTTGTCCATTCTTTTCTTGAGGTAAGAAGCGAGCGGCCGATCATAGATAAACTTATCTGCAAAACATTGAAAATTTAATTATATATCATAAAGTGAATGTAGATATGTACGTAACCAAACCACTATAGATACCACTAAATAAGCCACACTTTACCATCATCAATTAACTTGATCGAAATATATATAAGATCCCCAAAAGATTTTTCTTTACTAAATAAATAAATAAAACCTCTACTAAACATATACTAATTTTCCCCCCTAAAATCCACTAAATCTGAAAAATCAAATTAAGAAATTATATTATAGATTTCAAGTTGTTACAGTTTTTCTAATTCCCAGGCACACAAATCTACTAAATCAAATTGAGGAATTACTAATGCAAACCCCTCCTCACGTATCCCAACCCAGAATCTTGCTTCAGTTCAACTCCTCAAACAATTCAACAATCTAGAATTTTCTAAGAACCCAGAAATGCATAAAAGAGAACTCCCATTTCATATAATCCATTTTTTATGCTTAATATAAAAAAGGGTTTTGAAACGAAATCAATTTACCTTTTGTTTCATCCCAAATGAAACGGCCCTTCAATCTTTTGAAGCAATCTCTAAGCACAGACTGAAAACAACAAGATACAAGCAATCTCTAAGCACAGACCGAAAACAACAAAATCTGGAAAATTAGGGCTTCAACATTTGGAATGGAATATTATTCAAAATCTGGAAAATTATTCAACATAAGACAGACCTTGCCCGTGTGCCCTTGCAGAGTCCGGCGACAAACCAGATCACTGGGGCCAAAAGTCACCAAAGCTTTCCCCTGCGAACGCGCGTAGCCGGCGAAGGGCGCGGGCGGCTCGCCTCAAACTGTTTAGCAACAAAGTTCCTTCTTAGAGGCATTTTGTCGAACACGTAGTGATTGTGGATTTAAAAGGTTGTGCGAGATTTTCTGGCTGGGGCGCGGCGGTTTGGAGTTCCGATCTCTATCGTCAGCAACGGTAGCGTAGAGGGCTTGGCCTGGCGAGGCGGCAATTGTGATTTCGGGTAGATTGCGACACGGTCAGAGGCCCGGGCTGTGACGGTTTCGTGCGGTAGCAATTTGGGCGGCGTCGGGGACATCGTCCGGCTGAAGGGACGCGGCGGCCCTGGCGATTCGTGGCGGCGGAATCGCAGCGGGATTCGGACTGAGGTAGATCGCAATCTGCGCGGCATAGAGAAGGCGTAGGATTTGTGACTTCCGGCCTTGCTTGTTGACGGCATCTGAGGCGCAAAATGCGGCGGCCGCTTCTCGTCGTGAGGCTAACTAGGGCGACGGATAGAGAAGGAGAGAAGAGGGTTGTGACTTATTGAAGGGATATTATAATTATATACATGTGAAGGCCTTAGAGTGCGGTTAATAACCGCACTCCAAGACTCCTATCAAACCAAACTTGCAATGCGGTTGACAACCACTATCTAATACCTTTTCTCTATTTTTGGAGTGCGGTTACAAACCGCTATCTAATACATTTTTTAATTTTTTTTAATATTTATTGTATAACAGCTGTCCAAAGCTTATCTTGGACAGCGGTTATTAAAAGGGCTCTCCAAGTAGAGCTGTCTAAGTCCAAAAGTGTAGTAGTGGCAACAAAAAAGTCATCCCCTCCCCAAACCCCAAACACACACGTAATGTCTTGTGTAGAACACAAAATACCACAACCATGAACACCCTTCACACAGAACAATCACAAACCCCACCTACACTCCAAACAAAAAGGCAGAACATTAAAGAAAGAACATATACAATGCCCTCAGAGCTCGAAAATGAGAGAACTTGAAAAAAACTAAATGTTGCAACTACTTTGTCTCCATATCCATGTATCCCTCAATTTTTAAGTTCTCATTCCTACAACTTTATTTGCCAAAACTTCTCATAACTTCCTAAGAATTATCACGTTCAAAATAAGCAAGAACCGAGTAATTTCTAGCATTAATAATCAAATAGTAGACATAGCCAGACTAATTAACACTACAAAAAAGACGGTGTTTAGCGACGGGAAATTTGCGACGGATGTATATCCGTCGCAAATTAGGTCATTTGCGACGGACTTTTGACAGTTTTGCGAAGGATTTCGTCAGTTGGTCAATTTTGACCGATTTTGCGACGGCAAGAGAAGCCCGCCGCAAATTTACGACGGATTTTAGCGACGGAGACATAAAACGCCGACGTTTTGCACCCATTTGCGACGGAAGCCGTCGCAAATTCTAAGCAAAACATTTGTGACGGACCACATTTCCATCGCAAATTCGGCCGGGTTACATTTTGCGACGGCTTTCCGTCGCAACTTTTAAATTCAAATTTGCGACGGACCACTTTTCCGTCGCAAATTTGAGCGGTTGAATCTTGTCAGGCGGGTTGGTGACCAATAATTAACCTGGGTCGTCGCAAACTTTGTCTGCGACGGAAAAGCCGTCGCAAAATATGCAATTTGCGACGAAAATTAAGGTCGTCGCAAATTTGCGCAGATTTATAACAGTCCACTTCATTTTCCTTCCCTTTCACTTTCACTCACGAAAAAAATAAGAAATGATGTGGTTTTCATATGTTCTTCACGTATAATTGGTGTATTTGTCATTGCCTTCAACCTCGCCGTACGTATTTGTCATTGCCTTCAACTTCACCGTACGTTTTCACATTTTTAACCGTTTAAATGTCATATTTTTATTGTTTCAATTTTTTAGTACACTATTAGGTAATGAGCATGATATATGTTTATTTGATGGGTTTTAGTATGATTTATGATATTTGTTTATTTGATGGGTACGTTAATTTTAGTTTGTGTGATATTTATACCTTTTTTTAGTCGAAACTCTGCTCAATTTTTCTGTACACTATTAGATAAATTGTGTGATATTTGTTTATTTGATTGGTTTACTATGATTAATATATATGGTTGTGTTGGATTGATTTTTGTGAAGGAAAATTTTGTATATCCTTATTTTTAGGCAAACTCTGCCCAATTTTTTACAACTCATGTGATATTTACTTTTAATCTATAACGATGCAATTTCCAGATCGTGGTTGGATGTACTCAATACCTAGAATGATAGGAGCAGGCATTAACTCTGCATTTTGCAATAAAATTGATGAGTTTATTGAGTTTGCACTACAACATCCATGCAGTATGGATTGTATGGGTAATATTAGGTGTCCGTGTAAAGTCAGAAGATGCAGAAATATGAGATTCTTGAGTGTTGATGAGGTTAGAACTCATCTTGTGATTTCCGATTTTGTTCCCCGTTATTACAACTGGACCAGTCACGGTGAACAACGGTGGAATGTTGATATCAAAACCGTAGAATACTGGTATACTTGGTGGAGCGGTGGTGGAAGTTCTGATGTTGGTGGTTCAAGTTATGTTCCGTATACTCAATTTGAACCACAAATAGAGGATGAACCTGATAGATATCGGATGATGATTGCAGAATCTGTTTTGGGTGGTCAACCACGATTCAATGAAACACCTATGGAGGAGGAACCAAATCATCGGTCAAAAAAGATTTTTGATATGCTTAAAACTGTTGATCAAAAGTTGTTTCCTGGTTGTGAGACTGAGACGCAGTTGTCATTCAATGCTCAAATGTTGAACATCAAAGCTGAAGGTAAGGTCAGTCAAAAAGTGTCAATCAATTTGCTAAATTGTTCAAATGAGCTCTACCTGAAGACAACACGGCGCCTAATAATTTCTATCAGAGCAAGAGGCTCTTGAAGGATATGGGTCTACCCTTTGAGAAGATTGATTGTTGTACAAACGGTTGCATGTTGTTTTGGGATGAGGATGAGGATGAGGATCATTGCAAGATGTGTGGTCACCCACGGTACAAACCATCTGGTCGTACAAAAAGTAAGAAGAAAGTGCAGTTGAAGGCTTATAAGGCAATGTATTACCTTCCCATCACTCCTCGTCTAGCGAGGTTGTATCAGTCTAATGCCACGGCTAAAGACATGACATGGCATGCTGAGGAGTGTTCTGGTGAGAATTCTGGAGAGATGCGGAATCTTGCAGACTCGAAGGCATGGAAACATCTTAATAGGGAGTTTCCAGATTTTGCAAGGGAGACGAGAAATGTGAGGTTAGGCTTGTGCACGGATGGTTTTGCTCCATTTGGAATGCACGGAAAAAAGTATTCATTATGGTCTGTGATGTTGACCCCGTACAATCTACCTCCTTGGTTGTGCATGAAGCTTCAACATATATTTCTTAGTATCTTGGTGCCTGGACCACACAACTTCAAGCATAAATTGGATGTATATCTCCAGCCATTGATTAAAGAGTTGAAATCTTTGTGGTCTACGGGGGTGGAGGCCTACGACGTTCATAGGAAGAAGAACTTCACAATGCGAGCTGCACTTTTGTGGACCACTAATGACTTTTCAGTATTTTCTATATTGTCTGGGTGGTCAATAGCAGGAAAACTAGCATGCCCGTATTGCATGGACGGTTCTGATGCATTCTATCTTCCATTGAGTAGAAAAGTGTCATGGTTTGACAACCATCACAAGTTTCTTCCTCCTGATCATCCCTTTCGGAGGAACAAAACAGACTTTCTAAAGGGTAAAAATACAGTAGGCCACCCAAGACCACGGATTCGATCGGGTATGTGTCTGGGTACTGAATCACTACTTATGTCTATGTGTCTCATATAAATAAGTTAAGCATATATAAATTAATTATTTCAGGTGATTCGTTGTTGTATGAGGTTACAGTCACTGATTTGATGAAGACAACTGAGGCGGGTGCAATGGAGCACAATAAACGCATCCAGGGTGGTTGGAAGAAGAGACATATCTTTTGGGACTTACCTTATTGGAACAAGTTGTTGATTCAACACAATTTGGATGTGATGCATATAGAGAAGAATGTTTTCGACAACTTGTTTCATACGGTCCTGGGTACTGAAGGGAAGACCAAAGACACTTCAAAATCCAGAGATGAGTTGAGGCTCTTCTGTTCTCGTGCTTCCCTACACAAGGATGAGCAGACAAGAACATATCCCCAGACCTCTTACACAATTAGTAAAGCAGAAAGGAAGAATTTGTGTAAGTGGGCGAAAGAGTTGAGCTTCCCTGATAATTATGTGTCGAATTTGGGAGACAGAGTTGACACGGAAACCGGAAAGGTGTCTGGAATGAAGAGTCATGATTGTCACGTGTTCATGCAACGACTCTTACCTATTGTATTTCGATACTCACTTCCCAAGAATGTATGGAGTGTCATCACTGAATTAAGTCTCTTTTTCAGACACTTAACGGCATCAACGATTACAGTTGAGGACATGAGGCGTTTGGATGAGGAGATCCCTGTTATTCT